>CM056721.1:118779858-121378253 GCA_029844215.1 Przewalskia tangutica | reverse complement strand
GGATTTTTGAATTTATATGCATGATTTAGTATATTGACTTCCATTAAAGCATGATAAATATGAGTTTGCGAAATATCTAGCTCAATGTGTTTAGTGTGCTGAAAAATTTCATGCTACATGTTCCTGCATATTATTCTGCTAACCTTCATGTTTTTCTAGATAACATAAATGCAGCAAAAGTGATCAATGTCAGTGAGTCTTTTATTTTTCGTTTCTTGAGTCTTTTATTTCTTTCTTTCTATCTTTGCTCGAGGGCGAGCAAAGGTTAAGTTTGGGGGTATTTGATCGGTGTATTTTATATACACTTTTTGAGTCATTTTTAGTTAGTATTTTACTCATTTCATTTATGTTTAGTACAGTATTAGGGTCGTTTTCCTTTCTTTTGTGTCACAGCGGTCAAAAATGAAGAAATGACGAAAAGGAGATGAAATGAGCATAAAAGAGATGAAATTGCACACTAAAAGGGCCAAGAAATAAAGTCTAAGAAGTTCTGGAAATTAGAGAAGAGATCAGACGAAGTCCGGACGAAAAAAGGACGACGAAACGGAATCTGCCAGAAAAACGTCACCGGCGCCGCGGCGCCCAATATGCTGAAAGTCCGAAAGTTGCTGATCTTGAGCCATGGCTGATTCTGGCAGCAGTGCGACGCGGAATTATGAAGTCTTTGGGCGAATTTGACATGTTTTCAGAATCCTAAAGGGATAAATTTTCCTACCTAAAGGGATAACTTTTCCTACCTAAAGGGATAACTTTTCCTACCTTAAAACCATTACCTAAAAGGATTCTAATAACTTTTCCTACCTACAAAATCCCTAACCCTTCACCAAAAGGATTCTTTGGCTATAAATACTCTACATCATTAGAAGAATTATTCATTCTCCATTCTACCATTCACCATTCTACATCCATCCATCCACCATTCCATCTTGTAAATATTCCACAACACAACCCTTGGATGCTAGGCTTGGAGACTCATTCTTAAGTAATTTTCTTTAATTTTCTTTTCTTTATTTCAATTTTTGTATGATGAACATGAGATTAGTTCTTGTCATGTCAATGGCTAAGAACTAATTCCTCTATAGGGCTTTCCATGTTGAATCTCTAGAAACTTATGTTATGAATTAATGCATGCGTATGGTTATTCTTCTTCTTGTTGAGATCTATCCAATATTTGAGTTGAATTCTTGGTAATTAATTGACAACTAATTATCACTATATGATTTCTAATCAGATTCCGAAAGGGGGGGATTGTGAATATGCTGTAAGTTGGGTAGACATTCTTGGATTGGGGATGAAAATACCTCAATTATTTATGTAGCGTTAATGAGAGGCTTAAAAACCCTAATTTTGCGCATTGTGTGTGACGGTTAACTAGGTTCTTGTTCTTAATCCTCCTATAGAGTTATCCTTATCACCGAAAGGTAGGTAAGGTGCAATACTGGGGTTGAGTGTTTATATAACCCTAACGGAAGTATAAAACGATTTAGTGAACCTGCTTTCTCCAAAAGAAGAAGACCATAAGTTATTGCATTAATAAGTAGCATAAACAGATAGTGAGGAGACGTGGAAGCCCTATTCTCATCATCACTGAAGTAAACCCTTTTAGTTAAATAGCTTTTATAATCCTTAGTTAAAAACAACAAATCTAAATATCAATTTACCAAATAGATACCAAAAAATAGATAGTTGGTAATTGAACCCTAATCCTTGAGGACGATATTCGGTCTTATCAAGACTATACTACTTGTCACGATAACGTGCACTTGCGTTTAAAGTGTGTGCATCTTACCGCGCATCAATCCTGTAGCTGAAGCATATGATATCCTCTTCATGCGTTCAAGTTATGCAACAATAGAAAGACTATCCTTCTTTGACAACTTGATGTCTTGATCTATAGGAAGACTTCCATTCTTGGAATTTTCCATAGAGAACCATTTTGGCACTTTGTCTATGTATACGGATTGTGACAGCCCCAACAATTATTCTCGAAAAGATAGTCAAGGGATACCCAATTATTCTCGAAGCATCGTAATTCCTTGATATTCTTTAAACCCATATAGCGGAGAAATTTCTTCCTAGACTGGTTGTGGGGAATGATTTGATACTTGTCTTGATAAGCTAAGCTGGTGAAATAGTGAACTTCTTCCAATGTAGGAGTGTGGGTTGTAGTATGAGGGTTGATGGTTTTGGTAGTTTGACTGTTGATTTCCACCGTATTTCTGTACTGACATAACAAGAGCTGACATTGACATTTTTGCACAAAGCGGCAGCAATCTGTCTCCATGGTCATCCAAAAGTATCCTGCTCGCAAAATTTTCTTTGCCAAAGTAAACTCATTCATATGAGGTCCGCACATACCTCCGTGTATCTCTTCAACCAACTTATTCGCCTCCTGTGCGTCGATGCATCAACCTAAATCTGGAGTCCTCCGATAAATGATTTCTCCATTTAAGAAAAAATGGTTTGTAACCTCCGTAGCGTCTTCTTTTGAATGCCAGTTATGCTTTCTGGATATTCGCCGGCCTGGAGATACCTTTTAATGTCATGGTACCATGGTTTTCCATCCGATTCTTCATCTATGTGGAGACAGTAGGCTGGCTGGTCCAACAAATCCACTTTGATAGGATCAATGTAATTCTTATCCGGGTGCTGGATCATAGAGGAAAGAGTTGCTAGAGCATCGGCAAATTCGTTCTGAGTTCGTGGGATATGCTTGATTTCTATCTTGACGAATTTCTTGCACAATTCCTTGACGCAGTGCAGGTATTTTACCAAATTATTAGTGCATGGAAATCTGAGCTTTGCTGAGATTGGATAGTGCTGACCCGATTCAGAAACCAAGACTGCTCTGATACCAACTCCTTTGAAGTTTACGGATCCATCAAAGAACATTCTCCAACCTGGATATTCCTCTGAGATATCTTCCCCGATAAATAGTACCTCATCGTCCGAAAAATAAGTCCGGAGGGGCATGCATTCTTCATCCACGGAGTTTTCTGCAAGATGATCAGCTAGTGCTTGCCCTTTGATGGCCTTTTGGGTGACATATATGATGTCAAATTCACTTAGCAAGATTTGCCACTTTGCTAGCTTTTCAGTAGGCATGGGCTTCTGCAGGATGTATTTGAGCGGGTCCATCCTTGAGATGAGGTAAGTAGTGTATGCAGACAAGTAATGTCTAAACTTTTGAGCTACCCAAGTCAAAGCACAACAAGTGCGTTCGAGTAGAGTATACCGGGCTTCATACAGTGTGAACTTCTTGCTCAAGTAATAAATTGCTTGCTACTTCTTTCATGTTTCATCGTGTTGCCCGAACACGCATCTGAATGCATTTTCCAACACAGACATATACAATAACAACAGCCTTCCGGGCTCTGGTGGTACCAAAATGGGTGGATTAGACAGATATTTTTTTATTCTATCAAAAGCTTGCTGGCAATCTGCTGTCCAATTGGTTGGAGCATCCTTCTTCAGTAGCTTGAATATTGGCTCACATATCACCGTAGATTGAGTTATGAACCTGCTGATGTAATTAAGCTGTCCAAGAAAACTCATCACGTCCTTTCGACTCTTTGGAGGAGGCAACTCTTGGATGGCTTTTATCTTTGAGGGGTCCAATTCAATCCCCCTTCTACTCACGATGAAACCCAACAGCTTCCCGGTAGGGACACCAAAGGCGCACTTTGCAGGGTTTAACTTCAGATTGTATTGTCTTAGCCGGTCAAAGAATTTCTTCAAATTAGTCAAGTGATATGACGCCCTTCGTGATTTGATAATAACGTCATCTACGTAGACCTCTATATCTTTGTGGATCATGTCATGAAAGATAGTAGTCATGACTCTCATATATGTAGCACCTATATTTTTGAGTCCGAACGTCATAACCTTGTAATAGTATACTCCCCAACGTGAGGTGAACACTGTCTTTTCTGAATCTTCCTCGTTCATCAGAATTTGGTGGTAACCAGCAACACAATCGACAAATGATTGTGGGTCCTCCCCATAATGTCATGAAATATAGTAGTCTTGTTCGTTGCTTGGATTTTGTTTGTTCATTTCACTACATGTCACATTCACATTATCGACAGATTTATTAGTTTGTATGCTGAAAAAGAAAAGAAAAATCATTAAGCAAAACTAATTTAAAATAGCAAAGTACTGGCGATTTGTCATTTAATCTTTCAAAAGGGGAGGCAATACATGTTAAATGCATATATGAGATTCAGGCCTCAATCTTAATCTCATTGTTTCATAAAAAATCTAATACAAGTTCTACCAAGCTTTCCGGAGAAACCTGGCCGGGGTACAGGTCCAATTTCCTAGGATGTCTCCTTGCTTGGCATCCAAAATGGTTGGCATCTCCTCGTGATCATTCAGAATCATGTTGCAATCTGCATCTTCTTCTGCAATAAAAAGGCTTTTGAGTCCTTCAGCGAGATCATCTTTATCCTCCTTCTCTGATTCCTGGGCCGTGAAAGCTTTGACAAAAGATCGATTCAGGTGTGGAACAGGCTTAGGCAAAGGAACATCTCTTCTTCATCGGGGATTTGCTGATGATACATTTTCAGGAGTGGGCTCATACCCTAGTCCAAAAGTATCATTCTTGTTGGACAGATCAATTGGCTCTGTTATACCACCTAGATTCAGTCCGAGGCCTTTACCTGGCTGGAAACCACTTCTCAACATTTCTTGGGCTACCATTGTGAGGGCCCGAGATAACTCCAACTTTTCAGCTTTCGAAGCACATACAATCTCTCTGACGTGGAAGACCGAACCATCCAACTTCTCTACGCTTTTGACTGCAGGGATCTGGTTTGCGGGATTACTTTCCTCTCCATATACAATGATTTCGTGATGATTCCAAATAAACTTCAAAATTTGGTGTAGGGTAGAAGGGATTGCGTCTGCCATGTGTATCCAAGGCCTCCCCATCAACATGTTATAGCAAGTAGAGATAGCCAATACTTGGAATTCCACAATGAATTCCACGGGTCCCTCCTCCAAGATCAAATCAGATTTTCCCATGATGCTCTTCAACTAAGATGTACCATGACCTCAGATATGTGTATTGGTGGGATGGCCTGAAGAGGAACGTAACAGAGTTCGTTGCTCAGTGTCCGAATTGTCAGCAGGTTAAGGTTGAGCACCAGAAGCCTGGTGGGCTATTACAGACGATTGTGATTCCGATGTGGAAGTGGGAGGTGATCAACATGGATTTTGTTCTGAGGTTACTTGCATCAGAGGAAGTGTGATTCCATCTGGTTATAGTAGACAGGCTGACGAAATCAGCCCATTTTCTTTCAGTCAGGACTACTTATTTGACTGAGGATTATGCTAGATCAGATATCCGGAGATTGTGAGATCGCACGAGTCCTACATCTATTATATCGCATGAGGGCGCTTCGGCTAATTTCTGGAGGTCTTTCCATAAGGGGTTAGGGACACATGTGAATCTCAATACTGCATTTCACCCTCAGACCGACGGACAGCGTAACGCATCATCCGCACAACGAGGATATACGAGGCATGTATTATTGACTTCAGTGGTAGCTGGGAGGATCATTTTCCTCTTGTTTAGTTTGCATATGATAACATCTACCATTCCAGTATTCAGGTGACGCCTTATGAGGCCTTATATGGAAGGAAGTGTAGGTCGCCGATCGGTTGGTTTGATGTTGGCGAGGTTCAGTTAGTTGGCCCAGACTTGATACAGCAGGCTGTGGATAAGGTAAAGCTTATCCAGTAGAGGTTATTAGCAGCTCAGAGTCGATAGAAGTCGTATGCAGATAATCGACGTCGACACTTGGAGTTCCAGATTGACGATTGGGTCTTCTTGGAGGTGTCACCCATGAAGGATGTGATGAGATTTAGGAAGAAGGGGAAACTTAGCCCGAGGTACATTGGGCCTTACCAGATTGTCCGTAGAGTGGGAAAGGTTGCCTATGAGTTAGATCTGCCATCCGATCTGGAAGCAGTATATCCGATCTTCCATGTTTCTATGTTACGGAAGTGTATTGGAGATCCATCCAGAGTTTTCCCGGTTAGTGATGTCCAGGTGACGGATGAGTTATCGTATGAGGAGAGTCCTATAGCGATACTTGATCGCCAGGTCAGACGATTACGGACTAAGGACGTAGCTTCCGTCAAAGTCTTGTGGCGGAATGATAATAGATAGGAGATGACTTGGGAAGCAGAGGAGGATATGATGAAGAAGTATCCTCACTTGTTCCCTACACCCACAGGTAATTCGCTTCCCTACTTGTCAATTTTAATTGATGTATTTACATAAGTGTTATTATGTGGTCATGTGTGACATATTTGATTGTTTTGGGTATAGTTAAAGGGGATTATGCCGATATCTGATTAGATTGAACTCCGAAAGAACATTCAGGATGAATGTTTCTAAGAGGGGGCGAATGTTACACCCCGTAGTTCCAGGACACGTGTATGAGAACGTACGTAAGAAAACAAGACTTTAAAATTTGAAAGAAAGAAATATTTGTTATTCCTAAGGGAAATCTTCTGAATTTCGTGAAGGAAAAACGTATATTAATGGGAATTGGGTTCTCGAATTTGGTATTTGAGACTTATAAAATTTATTAAAATTACGTGAGATGAAATATTTTGGACCAATCGGAGGGTGACACGTGTCACCCTCCACATGCCCATGTTGGGCGAGAAAGGTCAAGGCCAAGTTGACTAAGATTATTGTTGACCACAATCCTAGCCACACATTTGGTTTAATCTAAACCATTGGATGTATTATATATATCATACTAGTAGCAAGACTGATGCGCGGTAAGATGCGCACACTTTAAACGCAAGTGCACGTTATCGTGACAAGTAGTATAGTCTTGATAAGACCGAATATCGTCCTCAAGGATTAGGGTTCAATTACCAACTATCTATTTTTTGGTATCTATTTGGTAAATTGATATTTAGATTTGTTGTTTTTAACTAAGGATTATAAAAGCTATTTAACTAAAAGGGTTTACTTCAGTGATGATGAGAATAGGGCTTCCACGTCTCCTCACTATCCGTTTATGCTACTTATTAATGCAATAACTTATGGTCTTCTTCTTTTGGAGAAAACAGGTTCACTAAATCATTTTATACTCCCGTTAGGGTTATATAAACACTCAACCCCAGTATTGCACCTTACCTACCTTTCGGTGATAAGGATAACTCTATAGGAGGATTAAGAACAAGAACCTAGTTAAACGTCACGCACAATGCGCAAAATTAGGGTTTTTAAGCCTCTCATTAACGCTACATAAATAATTGAGGTATTTTCATCCCCAATCCAAGAATATCTACCCAACTTACAGCATATTCACAATCCCCCCTTTCGGAATCTGATTAGAAATCATATAGTGATAATTAGTTGTCAATTAATTACCAAGAATTCAACTCAAATATTGGATATATCTCAACAAGAAGAAGAATAACCATAAGCATGCATTAAATCATAACATAAGTTTCTAGAGATTTAACATGGAAAGCCCTATAGAGGAATTAGTTCCTAGCCATTGACATGACAAGAACTAATCCTATGTTCATCATACAAAAACTGAAATAAAGAAAAGAAAAGGAAAAGAAATTACTAGACTATGGTCTTCAATCTCTAAGCAAGAAGCCTTGTGTTGTGCAAGAAGGGGAACCCTTAAAAGCGTCTAGGGTTCTCCTTTTATAGCTGAAAACCGCCTCAACTTTTCCCTGCAGTTCGCCCAAAATCCGTCGAAACCTAATTTTTTCAGCGTGCGCGCGGCATGCGCGCGCCGCGCACGATTCTGGCTGCGAGCGCCATGCGGCGGCTCTGTAACTCTCGGATGTTTAGCGCTGCGGCACTGCGCTCTTGTCGAGGCGCCGCGTCGAAGTCTTCGCAGCCTCTCGATAGTGGGCGCGCGGCTTCGATCAGCAGGAGGCGCGGCTGCAGGTTTCACTCGTTCGCCACTTTCTCTGTTTTTAGCTCTGGAATCTCCTCTTTTGCCCTCTTTTAGCTCCTTTTCCGCCATTTGGCCATTTTAACCACTTTGACTCAAAAGAAAGGAAAACTATCCTAATACGACACTTATATGTGAAAAACGGGACAAAAAACTAACTAAAACTGACTCAAAAGGTGTATATAAAATACACCGATCAAATACCCCCAAACTTAACCTTTGCTCGCCCTCGAGCAAAGATAGAAAGAAAGAAATAAAAGACTCAAAGAAACGAAAAATAAAAGACTCACTGACATTGATCACTTTTGCTGCCTTAGTGTTAACTAGAAAAACATGAAGGTTAGCAAAATAATATGCAGGAACATATAGCATGACATTTCAGCACATTAAGCTAGATATTTCGCAAACTCATATTCATCATGCTTAATGGAAGTCAATATATTAAATCATGTATATAAATTCAAGAATTCCTATGGCATGCTTACTTGCTATTCTCCACTAATTCTGGATATGCATAAAAGAGATCTTCAGGACTTTAAGGGTTGTAATGTCGGCTTCGGTATAGGTAGGTAAAAGTAGACAATTTAGGCTCATTTCGTGTACCATAAGCTCTTCAGCTTTTCAGTATTTCCCTTTTTTTTTTGTTCTTTCCTTCACTTCGATTCTATCTTTTCCCTCTTTTGTTTTGGGAGAGTGAAGTATATAATAATGACAAGTACCCCCAAACTTAGGCTTTTGCCTATTTCTTATTACTTTTGTATTGGGGCGCAACAAACTTATTCACTCATTTTTTTTTTTTTTTAACACAATGTATTCCACTATTTCATATTTTTACTTATGGTACAATTTGTGGGAATATAGCGTGTCAAAGAAGAAGTTTCAAATTTAGGCTCAATGAGGCTGACTAGGGATATTTTTAAAGTACGGGATAGAAAAGAATGGTAAGAATTGACTATCAAAGAAATGCCTGAGTCATCTCCCTAACATGCATATCCTAACTATTTCGCCTCAAATAGCAAGAAATCATAACACATAAGTATTTATCATTTAGCATGCATAACTCAAGCAAGAAACTCCAACTAGACAGATTCTGTGAGTTTTTGGCATATCTAACTTAGGTGTTTAGATAGTTGCTTTAATTCTGTTACATTATTCTACCTTACTTCACTAGGTGTTTCTAGCAACTACAACATACATGATCTTTTGACAGACAATTATGACTCAAAAAGAAAAATATTTGTGACTCAAAAATACATAAAAATAATAAAAAGACTTAAATAAAACATAACATGACACAAATAATAAAAACAATAAAAAGACTTGAATAACACATAACATGACACAAATAAAACACCCCCAAACTTAAATCACACATTGTCCCCAATGTGTGTAGACTCAAAGACAATAAAAGAAATAAGACACTTACAGACTTTGGCTAAAATGGTGGTGGTGGCGGTGGCATGGGATAGTGCGTGGACCACTGACTGAACAAGGAACTCAACTCGTTGATTTGTTGTCTTGTTTCTTGCTGTCCTTGTATCACTGTGTCCAAACTCTGCATCATCCTCATCTGATTTTGAAACAATTGCTCCATCGTGAGGCAAGGTTACCTTACGTGGTTGGCCGGTGGCTAGGTCCTGCCTCATATTGAGCCCCTATTTCAGGCTCATCTTCGTCCATGGCGGTCTCTGCTGCTGCTGCTGCTGCTGGTTGTACTCTCCGTCTGGCTGCTGGGGGGCTTGGGTCTGGGAAAGAGTGCACTATCCCACAGGACACCGGCAGTTGGTTTCTCTCATGAGTGTCAGTGGGTAGTCTTGGGACCACACTCATGTGGAAGAGACTGGTAATAAGTGAACCGTGTCCCAATCCACTTGTTGTCACCAACCTGCTGATTTCTTCAATGCTATGCACTATTTCTTTCCCCACATCAATCGTCATTCCCCTCATAATTCCATATATCAGTTTAATCATATCCTCTGGCACTCTGGTGAAGTGCGTGGATGGAATCATGCGGGCGCTGACGAAATATAGCCAACCTTTGGCCACTTTGTTGAATTGACACCTGTTCAGTGCTCTTGATCCATTTCTTCCAATATCAAAAACAGCCCCATGGTAGCTCACGGTGTTTGCAACGACATTCCAGTCGATGCGGTCAGTGCTTCTAGACCATGTTCTAAAGTGATTCCAATCGCTTCTTTCTTCAACATCAACTGTCTTCAATTGTGCATTTACATTCTCTGTCACGCACGCATAAGCTCCCTAACAAAGCATCCCTTTCCACCTTCTCCGAAAGTTGGCATAAAATTCACGCACCATTGTTGTGTTCATGGTGCTATCTTATCCGAATTCTGAATCTCCTCCACCCCTTAACTCAATCATAGCCGGATGGGCTCATAAACATCTTCCTCCCATATGACTCCTCTCGTAGTCCATTTCCCCTTCGGTATTATGGGT
Source organism: Przewalskia tangutica (assembly GCA_029844215.1). NCBI lineage: Eukaryota > Viridiplantae > Streptophyta > Magnoliopsida > Solanales > Solanaceae > Przewalskia > Przewalskia tangutica. The sequence goes on along the minus strand of CM056721.1, from coordinate 121,367,856 downwards.
GCAGTATCAAGCTTTTTGTATCTTTGGAAGGCTTCGTAGCTCACAAACCTAGTATTATCGTAATGTGGGGTGGGGGTGGATGTGGAGCCTCTTCTCTTCTGGTGGCCATGATTTAAAATAGTTTCGAGCTTTCAATTTAGTGGCACAATGTTTCTTACACAATCAACAACTAGCAGCGAACACAACACCCCCAAACTTCAACTTTTCTACCCAATACCCACACTCCTTTTCTACTCTTTTCTCCAAACTTCACAATCAACTTTTCAGTACCCAACTACTTCAACTACAATACTCCTTCAAACTACTACCTCCTGTGACTTCAGTAAAGGATTCAAGAACAGAAAAAAGATTACATTTTTCTGAGAAGATTCAAGCTGCTCTTGTTTCAATTGGTGGTTTGAGGCTATGGAATGGAGCTTTGTTATTTGAGATAACTAAGGGTTTTTAGGAATTTAAGAGTTTTTTATTGTGGTTGGGTTGGATTTATGGAGGATTTGTGGGCAAATTTTCGGATTTTCGTGGGTTTTGGAAAGGAAGGGTTAGGTTTTTGAAGTTGGATTTGGGGAAAATCTGATTTCTGGGCGTTTTAAGTTTTGGATTCAGCCCGGCAGCGCCTACTTTTAGCGCGCGGCTGATCTTCTGCGCTCGCCCGGGACTTTCTGCCGCGGCATGTTCTGGAAGCGCGCGGCTAAACTTGGCAAATGTTTGGAATTCTCTGCGCGGCCTGCTCGCAGGCGCGCGGTGCTTACGATTTTAAATCCCGGCTTCCGTTCAGCTTTTCGTCTTTCAGTTTGTTTGCCTGTACCTGTCAATAACACAAACACAAGACCCCAAGATCGTGAGGCATTCTTAGACAAAATAAAATAAACTAAAGATGAAATTAAAATAACATAATTAAAAACATTGGGTTGCCTCCCAAGTAGCATTTGTCTTTAACGTCTTTTAGCCGGACGCAAGTTCTTAGCCTTAATAACCCAGGGTGGATTAAGCCCCAACCAATCCATTTCTCCACATTTGGCGTTTTCTTTTTCTTCTTCTTAGCATTATCGATGGGAGTTCAGGAATACTTACCTCCTTTAGTGGCATTTCAGCAAACCATGCCTGCTTTCTTGGGCTCATCGCTCTTTGGTTGACTTGTATTGGCTCGCATGGGGATTTGATGGTGCTGATTGCAAAGCACCCACTCATTGTTGGTGGCTCAATGACGTGTTTAAAAACTTTAAACACCATTTCTTCATTCTCCACCCTTAATGTTAACTCTCCTCTTTCAACATCAATCAACGCTCTCCCCGTTGCTAGGAATGGCCTCCCCAATATGATAGGGATTTCCGTGTCTTCTTTCATATCAAGAATGAGGAAGTCTGCAGGAAAGAAGAATTTTCCTACTTTCACAATCACGTCCTCGATCTTGCCTCTTGGATGAACCACTGTCCTGTCGGCCAGTTGCAGGCTTACTGTGGTTGGTTTGGCCTCACCCAACTCCAATCTTTTAAATACTGATAAGGGCATGATATTTATACTTGCCCCTAAATCACATAGAGCTCTGTTGCAAGTTACCCTGCCCACTGTGCAAGGTAGTGTAAAGCTCCCTGGATCTTTTAGCTTTGGTGACAACTTTTTCTGCAAGATAACACTACACTCTTCTGTTAGTGCTACTATTTCGTACTCTGCCAGCTTTTTCTTCTTCCCCAAGATCTCCTTCATAAACTTGAAATAGGAGGGCATCTGCTGGTTCTGGTGCTGGTTCTGCTGCCCCTGGTCTCCTCTCCATGAGAAATTTGGGTGGTTCCTCCACCCTGGATTATAAGTGTTGGAGTAGGGGTTGTTCTGTTGCCTCTGATAATTACCTATGGCCTGATACTCTGCCTGCTCCATTGGTATATTGTTGGGATCAGCTGAAGGACACCTGTCAAATGTATGTGGGCCACCACATATTTCACAGCTTTTAGGCATCTGCACCGCATTTACTGACACTGTATGTTCTTTGCATCGTTTCGCTAAAAGGGCCACTGGGCATTCAAGGCAAAGAATAGCATCTATTTCGTGGACTCCCATTGTTCTTCTCCCACTTGTCGACCTCTCTTACGTGACATGGTTGTTGGTGGCCATATCTTCTAATAGCTCGTGGCGTCGTGGGTCGCTTTCCTCATGAATGCTCCACTTTGCATCTATAATGGTTCGATTGTCTTTGCTCGGCCGTTGTAGAAGATGTGGACCAAGTTCCACAACTCAATGCAATGGTGTAGGCACTTTCTCTGTAGATCTTTGAACCTTTCCCAAGCTTCATATAAGGACTCTCCATCTGCTTGGTAGAAGTTGTTCAACTCCCCTCTCGATTTCTTTGCTTTACGGGAAAGAACTTGGCTAGGAATTTCGTGCGGCTCTTGCCATGTAAAAATTGAATCGGCGTGGGAATTCAACCATACTTTTGCTCTATCCACGAGTGAGAAGGAAAGAGCCTCAATCTGACGGCATCATCGATGCACCGTTATATCTGAAAGTTGCACATAGCTCCAAGAAATTAGCTATGTGCATATGTGGATCCTCCGATGGCAGTCCTCCAAATTGCACTGTGTGCTGTACCATGCTCAGAATCGCCGGTTTTATCTCGAAGTTGTTGGCTCCTATTGCAGGGAGCCTAATGCATGCCTGTGCTCCATTCACTCTTGGCAGCACATAGTCCTCCAAACTTCTTTCTGGCTGGATTTGGACTCTCTCCTCCACGTCCATTGGTACTTGCCGAGGCATTCCTGGGTTATGTTGATTTTCACCTAACCCTTCTCTCATCATGTTATTGTTTTGAGCACTGTCCATTTCTATCAAAGTGATGCGCGGTAAGATGCACACACTTTAAACGCAAGTGCACGTTATCGTGACAAGTAGTATAGTCTTGATAAGACCGAATATCGTCCACAAGGATTAGGGTTCAATTACCAACTATCTATTTTCTAGTATCTATTTGGTGAATTGATAATTGATTTGTTGTTTATAACTAAGAATTATGCAAGCTATTTAAATATAAAGATTTATTTCAGTGGTGATGAAAATAGGGCTTCCATGTATCCTTACTATCCGCTTATGCTACTTACTAATGCATTAACTTATGGTATTCTTCTTTTGGAGAAAGCAGGTTTACGAAATCATTTTATACTCCCGTTAGGGTTATATAAACACTCAACCCCAGTAACGCACCTTACCTACCTTTCGATGATAAGGATAACTTTATAGGAGGATTAAGAACAAAAACCTAGTTGACCGTCACGCACAATGCGCAAAATTAGGGTTGTTAAGCCTCTCATCAACGCTACATAAATAATTGAGGTATTTTCATCCCCAATCCAAGAATGTCTACCCAACTTACAACATATTCACAATCCCCTTTCTAATCGATTAGAAATCATATAGTGATAATTAGTTGTCAATTAATTACCAAGAATTCAACTCAATTATTGGATAGATCTCACAATAAGAAAAATAACCATAAGCATGCATTAATTTATAACATAAGTTTCTAGCAATTCAACATGGAAAGCCCTATAAGAGAATTAGTTCCTAGTCATTGTCATGACAAGAACTAATTCCATGTTCATCATACAAAATAGAAATAAAGAACAAGAAAGGGAAAAGAAATTACTAAACTAATGGTATCCAATCTCCAAGCAAAAGTCTTGTGTTGTGCAAGAAGGGGAACCCTTAAAAACTGCCTAGGGTTCTCCTTTTATAGGCTGAAAACCGCCTCCCTCTTTTCCTTGAGCTGGCCTGCAATTTCGTCAAAGACCTAATTTTTCGCGTCGGCGCCGCGACCACAGAGCGGCGCCGGAAGTTCTGCAATCCGTCGGGTGTTTTGGCGCCGCGGCCCTGCAGACAGGCGCCGCGGCGCCGGAAGTTCTGCAATCCGTCGGGTGTTTTGGCGCCGCGGCCCTGATATCTGCTGTCTGAGGGCGCCGCGGCGCTGCATCTTCTGTAGCTCCTCGGATGTTTAGGCGCCGCGGCCCTGCATCTAGCATGCGCGCGTGCAGTCTTCTGTAGCCTCTACGAATAGTGGCGCGCGGCCTTGCTGATCTCGATTTTACCCTCGTTCGCCACTTTCTGCTTTCCACTGTCATCTCCTCTTTTGCCCTCTTTTTGCTCCTTTTCCGCCATTTGGCCATTTTAACCATTTTGACTCAAAAGAAAGAAAAACTATCCTAATACGACACTTATATGTGCAAAACGGGACAAAAGACTAACTAAAACTGACTCAAATGTGTATATAAAATACACCGATCAAATACCCAAACTTAACCTTTGCTCGCCTCGAGCAAAGATAGAAAAGAAATAAAATAAAAGACTCAAAGAACGAAAAATAAAAGACTCATCGCCATTGATCACTTTTCTTTGCGTAAGTGTTAACTAGAAAAACATGAAGGTTAGCGAGAATAATATGCAGAACATATAGCATGAAATTTCAAAGACATTAAGCTAGATATTTCGCAAACTCATATTCATCATGCTTAATGGAAGTCAATATACTAAATCATGCATCTAAATTCAAGAATTCCTATGGCATGCTTACTTGCTATTCTCCACTAATTCTGGATATGCATAAAAGAGATCTTCAGGACTTTTAAGGGTTGTAATGTAGGCTTAGGTATAGGTAGGTAAAAATAGGCAATTTAGGCTCATTTCGTGTACCATAAGCTCTTTTAGCTTTTCAATATTTCCCTTTTTCTTTTTGTTCTTTCCTTCACTTCGATTCTATCTTTCCCCTCTTTTGTTTTGGGAGAGTGAAGTATATAATAATGACAAGCACCCCCAAACTTAGGCTTTTGCCTATTTCTTATTACTTTTGTATTGGGGTGCAACAGACTTATTCACTCTTTTTTGTCTTTTTTTTAACACAATGTATTCCACTATTTTCATATTTTCACTTATGGTACAATTTGTGGGAATATAGGTTGTCAAAGAAGAAGTTTTAAATTTAGGCTCAATGGGGCTGACTAGGGATATTTTTGTAAAGTACGGAATAGAAAAGAATGGTAAGAATTGGCTATCAAAGAAATGCCTGAGTCATCTCCCTAACATGCATATCCTAACTATTTCGCCTCAAATAACAAGCAATCATAACACATAAGTATTTATCATTTAGCATGCGTTACTCAAGCAAAAAACTCCAAATAGACCGATTCTGTGAGTTTTTGGCATATCTAACTTAGGTGTTTAGATAGTTGCTTCAATTCCGTTACATTATTCCACCTTACTTCACTAGGTGTTTCTAGCAACTACCGCATACGTGATCTTTGACAGACAATTATGACTCAAAATTTAAAAAATTTTGGTGACTCAAAATAAACATAAAAACAATAAAAAAAACTTAAGTAACACATAACATGACACAAAGAAAATAAAACACAAATAAAACACCCCCAAACTTAAATCACACATTGTCCCCAATGTGTGTAGACTCAAAGACAGTAAAAGAAATAAGACACTTACAAACTTTGGCTAAAATGGTGGTGGTGGCGGTGGATAATGCATCGACCATTGGTTGAACAAGGAACTCAACTCGTTGATTTGTTGCCTTGTTTCTTGCTGTCCTTGTACTACTGTGTCCAAGGTCTGCATCATCCTCATCTGATTTTGATACAATTGCTCCATCGTGGGCGTTGGAGGTTCTGCTCCTGTGGTTGGTCGGTGGCTAGGTCCTGCCTCATATTGAGCCCCTATTTCAGGCTCATCTTCGTCCATGGCGGCCTCTGCTACTACTGCTGGTTGTACTCTCCGTCATTCTTTGGGGGCTTGGGTCCGGGAAAGAGTGCACTATCCCACAGGACACCGGCAGTTGGTTTCTCTCATGAGTGTCAGTGGGTAGTTTTGGGACCGCACTCATGTGACATAGCTTGGTGATAACTGAGCCATGTCCCAATCCGCCTGTTGTTACCAACCTGCTGATTTCCTCAATGCTCTGCACTATTTCTTTCCCCACATCAATCGTCAACCCCCTCATAATTCCATATATCAGTTTAATCCTATCCTCTGGTACTCTGGTGAAGTGCGTGGATGGAATCACGCGGCCGACGAAATATAGCCAACCTTTGGCTACTTTGTTGAATTGCACTGCTCGGTGCTCTTGACCCATTTCTTCCAATATCAAAAACAGCCCACGGTAGCTCACGGTGTGCTGTAACGGCATTCGTCGATGTGGTCAATCTTGAACCGTGTTCTAAAGTGATTCCAATCACTTCTTTCTTCAACACCAACTGTTTTCAATTGTATATTTATATCTTCTGTCATCGCATACATAGTGTCCCCTTACAAAGCATCCCCTTTCCACCTTCTCCGGAAAATTGGCATAAAATCCACGCACCATTGTTGTGTTTACTGGTGCTATCTTCTCCGGATTCACAAATTTCCTCCACTCCCTTAACTCAATCATCGCCCGAATGGGCTCATAAACATCTTCTTCCCCATATGACTCCCTCTGGTAGTCCATTCCCCTTTCTGGTATTAAGGGTCTGATATCAAGCTTTTTGTATCTTTGGTAGGCTTAGTAGCTCACAAACCTATTGTCATCGTATTGTGGGGTTGGGGTGGATGTGGAGCCTCTTCTCTTCCTGGTGGCCATGGTTTAAAATAGTTTTATGGAGCTTTTCAATTTAGTGGCACAAATGTTTCCTACACAATCTACAACTAGCAGCGAACACAACACCCCCAAACTTCAATTTTTCTACCCAATATCCACACTCCTTTTCTACTCTTTTCTCCAAGCTTTACAATCAACTTTTCAGTACCCAATTACTTCAACTACAATACTCCTTCAAACTACTACCTCCTGTGACTTCAGTAAAGGATTCAAGAACAGAAAAATATTACCTTTTTATGAGAAGCTTCAAGCTGTTCTTGTTTCTAATGGTGGTTTGAGGCTATGGAATGGAGCTTTGTTGGTTGAGATGGCTAAGGGTTTTTAGGAATTTAAGAGTTTTGGTTGTGGTTGGGTTTAATTTGTGGAGGATTTGTGGGCAAATTTTTGGAATTTCGTGGGTTTTTGGAGAGGAAGGGTTAGGTTTTTGAAATTGGATTTGGGGAAAATCTGATTCTGGGCGTTTTAAGTTCTGGATTCCCGCTTGTGTGCGCTGAACTCTGCGCTCGCCCGGGACTTTCTGCGCGCGACCATTGTTCTGGCGCGCGGCGCCTAAATTTGGCAAATTTTATGGAATTTTTGGCGCCGCGGCCCTGCTCCTGGGCGTCGCGACGCTTAAACTTCTGCGCATGTTCAGTTCTTTTGGCGCCGCGGCCCTGCTCTGGCGTATTTCCGCTTTTCGAAATTCGGCTTTTCTTGATTTTTCGCCTTCAGTTTATTTCCCTGTACCTATCAATCACAGCACAAACACAAGAACCCAAGACCGTGAGACTGTTCTTAGACAAAATAAAATAAACTAAAGACAAAAATTAAAATAACATAATTGAAAACGTTGGGTTGCCTCCCAAGTAGCGCTGTCTTTAACGTTTTTAGCGGACGCAAGTTCTTAACCTTAATAACCACAGGGTGGATTAAGCCCCCAACCTATCCAGGTCCTCCACAAATGGCGTTTTCATTTTCGTCTTTTCTTCTTAGCATTATCGATGTAGGGAGTTCAGGAATACTTACCTCCTTTAGTGGCATTTCAGCAAACCATGCTTGCTTTCTTGGGCTCATCGCTCTTTGGTTGACTTGTATTGGCTCGCATGGGGGTTTGATGGTGTTGATTGCAAAGCACCCACTCATTGTTGGTGGCTCAATGACGTGTTTAAAAACTTTAAACACCATTTCTTCAGACTCCACCCTTAGTGTTAATTCTCCTCTTTCAACATCAATCAAAGCTCTCCCCATTGCTAGGAATGGCCTCCCCAATATGATAGGAATTTCCGCGTCTTCTTCCATATCAAGAATGAGGAAGTCTGCAGGAAAGAAGAATTTTTCTACTTTCACAATCACGTCCTCGATCTTGCCTCTTGGATGAACCACTGTCCTGTCGGCTAGTTGCAGGCTTACTGTGGTTGGTTTGGCCTCACCCAACTCGATCTTTTAAATCGATAGGGCATTAGATTTATACTTTCCCTAAATCACATAGAGCTCTGTTGCAAGTTACCACTTTGTGCAAGGTAGTGTAAAGCTCCCTGGATCTTTTAGCTTTGGTGGCAACTTTTTCTGCAAGATAGCACTACATTTTTCTGTCAGTGCTACTATTTCGTATTCTGCCAGCTTCTTCTTCTTCCACAAAATCTCCTTCATAAACTTGAAATAGGAGGGCATCTGCTCTAATGCTTCTATGAAATGTATGTTGATATGCAGCTTTCTGAATGTCTCCAAAAATTTGGAGAATTGTTTATCAACCGCCTTTCGCTGTAGTCTCTGGGGGAAATGGATCTTCTCTGTATACTCCTTCTCCAGAGTTTTCTCTACTACAGGGCTGGGCTCAATCACCTTCTCTTTTTCTAACTCTGCCTTCTTCTCAACTCTTGCCGCGGTGATCTTTGCTCCAATGTTCTGCTTCTCGATTGCCCGCTGGCATTGCTCCTCGATTTACCTCTGTGTTGCTTAGCAATGTCCTTGTGGCTCTTTGTTTACTGCTTTGCTAGTGACCAGCGAGTTTCCAAGTTCTGAATGAGGATCTAGCACATCATGAACTGAGTGCAGGCATTGGCAAGTGCTATCGCAATGCTTCGGCTCGTCGGCTTTTGTTCTTTGAACCGGTGCATTGAGCTGATCTTTGTGGGGCTTGAATGAATGGCCGCTGATTAGGTCTGCTTGGTTCGATCGCCTCGTATTGGTTCTGCTGCCCATGGTATTGAAATTGTTGCCCTTGGTATTGGTTCTGCTGGTTACGGTCTTTGGTTACTGCGCCGCAGTCTCCTCTCCATGAGAAGTTTGGGTGGTTCCTCCACCTGGATTATACGTGTTGGAGTAGGGTTGTTCGTTGCCTCTCGATAATTACCTATGGCCCGACACTCGCCGCTCCATGGGTATATTGTTGGGATCCGTGAAGGACACCTATCAAATGTATGTGGCCACCACATATCTCATGACGTTAGGCATCTGCACCGCATTTATCGACATCAGTATGTTGCTGCAATCGCTTTCGCTAGAAGGCCACTGGGCATTCAAGGCGTGATATCATCTATTTCGTGGACTCAACGTTTCTTCTCCCACTTGTCGACCTCGCAAATCGTGACATGGTTGTTAGTGGCCATATATTCTAATAACTCATGAGCGTCGTGGGCTGTTTTCCTCATGAATGCTCCACCTGCTGCTGCATCTATGATGGTTCTGGTTGTACTGCTCAGCCCATTGTAGAAGATGTGGACCAAGTTCCACAACTCAATGCAATGGTGTGGGCACTTTCTCTGTAGATCTTTGAACCTTTCCCAAGCTTCATATAAGGACTCTCCATCTGCTTGGTAAAAGTTGTTCAACTCCCCTCTCAGTTTTGCTGCTTTACACGGGGGAAAGAACTTGGCTAGGAATTTCTGTGCCAGCTCTTGCCATGTAAAAATCGAATCGGCCGGCAGGGAATTCAACCATACTTTTGCTCTATCCCTAAGTGAGAAGGGAAAGAGCCTCAATCTGACGGCATCATCAGTAACGCCGTTATATCTGAACGTTGCACATAGCTCCAAGAAATTAGCTATGTGCATATGTGGATCCTCCGACGGCAGTCCTCCGAATTGCACTGTGTGCTGTACCATGCTCAGAATTGCCGGTTTTATCTCGAAGTTGTTGGCTCCTATTGCAGGGAGCCTAATGCATGTCTGTGCTCCATTTACTCTTGGCAGCACATAGTCTCCCAAACTTCTTTCTGGCTGGACTTGGACTCTCTCTTCCACGTCTATTGGCGCTTGCCTAGGTATTCCTGGATGGGGTTGATTCTCTCCTAACCCTTCTCCCATCCCGTTGTTGTTCTGAACGCCGTTCATCTCTAACAAGGTTGCAATCCGCTGATTCTTTCTCGCTCGCTTGCAAGTTTTCTCAATTTCTGGATTGAAGGGAACAAGAGTGTCTGCTCCTCTTCTCCTTCGCATAAACTGACTTCCTGAAATAGATAAAAAACAGACAACAAATCACGACACCTCGAATTTTCAAAAGAAAAACGTAAAAATTAAAAATTAAAAGAAAAGTTAAAAACCAAATTAGAAATTAAAAAATAGACAAATTTGATATTGAACTATGCCTAATCCCCGGCAACGGCGCCAAAAACTTGATGCGCGGTAAGATGCACACACTTTAAACGCAAGTGCACGTTATCGTGACAAGTAGTATAGTCTTGATAAGACCGAATATCGTCCACAAGGATTAGGGTTCAATTACCAACTATCTATTTTCTAGTATCTATTTTGTGAATTGATAATTGATTTGTTGTTTATAACTAAGAATTATGCAAGCTATTTAAATATAAAGATTTATTTCAGTGGTGATGAGAATAGGGCTTCCATGTATCCTTACTATCCGCTTATGCTACTTACTAATGCATTAACTTATGGTATTCTTCTTTGGAGAAAGCGGTTTCTTTAAATCGTTTTATACTCCCGTTAGGGTTATATAAACACTCAACCCCAGTATCGCACCTTACCTACCTTTCGGTGATAAGGATAACTTTATAGGAGGATTAAGAACAAAAACCTAGTTGACCGTCACGCACAATGCGCAAAATTAGAGTTGTTAAGCCTCTCATCAACGCTACATAAATAATTGAGGTATTTTCATCCCCAATCCAAGAATGTCTACCCAACTTACAGCATATTCACAATCCCCCCATTTCGGAATCTGATTAGAAATCATATAGTGATAAGTAGTTGTCAATTAATTACCAAGAATTCAACTCAATTATTGGATAGATCTCACAATAAGAAAAATAACCATAAGCATGCATTAATTTATAACATAATTTTCTAGCAATTCAACATGGAAAGCCCTATAAGAGAATTAGTTCCTAGCCATTGTCATGACAAGAACTAATTCCATGTTCATCATACAAAATAGAAATAAAGAACAAGAAAGGGAAAAGAAATTACTAAACTAATGGTATCCAATCTCCAAGCAAAAGTCTTGTGTTGTGCGAAGAGCCCTTAAAAGCGCCTAGGGTTCTCCTTTTATAAATTGAAAACCGCCTCCATCTTTTCCTTGGGCTGACCAATTTCGTCAAAAGACCTAATTTTTCAGCGTCGGCGCGCCTGCCTGACAGCGCGCGGCCGGAGTCTGTCCGTCCCGGGTGTTTTGGCGCGCGGCCGATATCTGGCATGCGAGGCGCGCGCCGAAGTCTTCTGTAGCCTCTGAATAGTGGCGCCGCGCCTGCTGATTGCGGGAGGCCCGCGGTGCCTGCAGATTTTACCCTCGTTCGCCACTTTCTCTGTTTCCAGCTCTGGCATCTCCTCTTTTGCCCTCTTTTTGCTCCTTTTCTGCCATTTGGCCATTTTAACCATTTTGACTCAAAAGAAAGAAAAACTATCCTAATACGACACTTATATGTGCAAAACGGGACAAAAGACTAACTAAAATCGACTCAAAGGTGTATATAAAATACAGATCACAAAGTTGCAATCCGTGATTCTTTACATTACGCTTTGCGAGTTTTCTCAATCTCTGGATTGAAGGAACAAGAGTGTCTGCTCCTCTTCTCCTTCGCATAAACTGATTTCCTGAAATAGATCAAAAACAAACAACCAATCACGGTACCTCGAATTTTCCAAAAATAATAAAAAACGTAAAAATTAAAAATTAAAATAAAAATTAAAAACCAAATTAGAAATTAAAAATAGACAAATTTGATATTGAACTATGCCTAATCCAAACATGGCGCCAAAAACTTGATGCGCGGTAAGATCGCGCTTTAACGCAAGTGCACATTATCGTGACAAGTAGTATAGTCTTGATAATACCGAATATCGTCGCCGAGGATTAGGGTTCAATTACCAACTATCTATTTTTGGTATCTATTTGGTAAATTGATATTTAGATTTGTTGTTTTTAACTAAGGATTATAAAAGCTATTTAACTAAAAGGGTTTACTTGGTGATGATGAGAATAGGGCTTCCACGTCTCCTCACTATCCGCTTATGCTACTTATTAATGCAATAACTTACGGTCTTCTTCTTTTGGAGAAAGCGGGTTCACTAAATCGTTTTATACTCCCGTTAAGTTATATAAACACTCAACCTCAGATTGCACCTTACCTACCTTTGGTGATAAGGATAACTCTATAGGAGGATTAAGAACAAGAACCTAGTTAACCGTCACGCACAATGCGCAAAATTAGGGTTTTTAAGCCTCTCATTAACGCTACATAAATAATTGAGGTATTTTCATCCCCAATCCAAGAATGTCTACCCAACTTACAGCATATTCACAATCCCCCCCTTTCAGAATCTGATTAGAAATCATATAGTGATAATTAGTTGTCAATTAATTACCAAGAATTTAACTCAAATATTGGATAGATCTCAACAAGAAGAAGAATAACCATAAGCATGCATTAAATCATAACATAAGTTTCTAGAGATTTAACATGGAAAGAACTATAGAGGAATTAGTTCCTAGCCATTGACATGACAAGAACTAATCCCATGTTCATCATACAAAAACTGAAATAAAGAAAAGAAAAGGAAAAGAAATTACTAGACTATGGTCTTCAATCTCTAAGCAAGAAGCCTTGTGTTGTGCAAGAAGGGGAACCCTTAAAAACTGCCTAGGGTTCTCCTTTTATAGGCTGAAAACCGCCTCAACTTTTCCCTGCAGGCCTGGCCCAAAATCCGTCTGGAAACCTAATTTTTCCGCGTCGGCGCCGCGGCCCTGCAGACAGGACCCGCGGCGCCGGAACTTCTGCAATCCGTCGGATGATTTGGCGTCGCGGCTCTGATTCTTGGCATGCGAGGCGCCGTGGCCACTGCAACTCGTAGCTTCTCGGATGTTTAGGCGTCGCGCCTGCCTTTCTTGTCGTGGCGCCGCGCGGCCCGAGTCTTCTGCAGCCTCTGGATAGTGGGCGCCGCGGCTTCGAGCTCGCAGGGTTTCAGCCTCGTTCGCCACTTTCTCTGTTTTTAGCTCTGGAATCTCCTCTTTTGCCCTCTTTTAGCTCCTTTTCCGTCATTTGGCCATTTTAACCACTTTGACTCAAAAGAAAGGAAAACTATCCTAATACGACACTTATATGTGCAAAACGGGACAAAAGACTAACTAAAACTGACTCAAAAGGTGTATATAAAATACACCGATCAAAGACAAAATCCAACACTTAGAAAAATATCAAGAATTTGTAGTGCTCATTATAGAGCTCTCGGCCAAGCCCCCACTTTGAACAAAAAAATTCTTCAATAGTTGTTGATAAATCCCAATATTCAAACCAAGTATCCCTAGTAGTATACTAAGCATAACCAAACTCCTAAATCGCGGAAATACTACGCTAATCCATTAGTCGCAACATGAAACCCTAAGGTGTTCTTCAACTTTGATGTTGGAATTTGAAGAGAAGTTGTTTATGAACTTCTAAGGGTTGCTTGGAGTGGATTGGAACGTGAAGAAGAGGAGCTAAAGTTGCTAAGGATCGACTTTTAATCTTGGATTATATATTGGGCTTATTGAGGTAAAAATCTTCGTCTTCTTAATGTAATTGAATATTACATGTCATAGTAGTTGATAAACGAGCATGTGATATAAATAATGAAGATTGCAAAGATTTGGACCATGTTGAGATGTTAAAACCGAAATTGGCATGTTAGCCATTAAAGTTGTTAATCAATTTGGTTGTTAGTTATAATCGTTACATGTTATATAAGGAAGGGAATATAGTTGTTGTAATTGATTATGACTTATATAACATGTTGGAATAACGACTTGGATTAGAAATGAATTGAAAAGGGATTTATGTTGTTACTAAATATAACCGAGAATTGCCTTAAATAATGGACTATTATATATGAATTGTGGGGCAGAATTTTACACGTCCGGCTAGGCGTGTAATCCCCTTTGATTAGCTGATTTGTTGAGCCTTAAATGTGGCATATTGGTTATTGATTTCGGGTCTTGAAAAAGGTGGAAAAGTACGTAGAAACGGGGGAAGTGCTGCCCAATTTTCCGTAGAATAAGAGGCCTTATACTTGGAATTATTCTACCTTAGAAAGCTAGAAGTTGATATACGTGTTGTGGTCATTATATGTTGACATTCTACGTGCGGCGTATTCGACTTAGCAAGTGGATCGAGCCGAAGAGGTATGTGGAACTTTCCCTATCTTCTTGAGCATGAGTTTTATGAATGTATAGTACGGTTGACGTACATGTTTTAAATGAATTCGGTTTCATTTTGGTATCATTGACTTGATTAAAAATGTTCAAGTTTAGTTGAGTTGGAGAGTTAAACTCACTTGATTTTAAAAGATGTAAATGCCTTAGTTTTCAAAAAGACATAAAGTGTTATAATGACTTTATGGGAAGTTAGTTATAACGACTTTATGGAAAGTTAAAAGAGTGGTTTACTTGGTTAATTTAAAAAGAGGATAAATAACTTGATTTCAAGAAAAGTATCTTGATTTGAAAAGTGGACATGCCTTGAGACTGCGGGTGTTAGTATCTTGGGGTTATTACATGAAAAGGGTTCTTTTTTTAAAAGAATAGAAGTACGTAGTACTTTGGATTAAATTCCCGGATTTTTACATGATGGTGCCTTAAGTTTAATTAATGAGAGTTAAAGATTGTTAACTTGCATATGTTTGCTTATGATAGCCTCTTTGGTGCAAGTGTTATATTTCTACGCTGTCGTGCCTCTCATTGGAGGGCCGGTCATCTTGTTGTGTATTTTTTTTGGACATACCTACAGTGATGAAGGATTCCACGGGTATGCTTACACTATATTGCTCCATGGACATGCTTACACGATGAAGGATTCCGTGGGCGTGCGACCATGATGCGGGTTCGATCCCCGGATGATACTATTATCCATGGAGTAGCTCTCCATGAAGACATGTACCCGAGATGCAGGATTCCACGGGCATGTTATATATATAAATTATACTTTGTGCATGCCGACAGTGATGAAGGATTCCACGGGCACGTTTTGATATTGTGGGCTTAAGACCCATGGTTAGATTGACTTAATGATACTACGGGCGGGTGACCCTAATTTGATCATAAGCTTCCTATTTTTTAAACGGTAAAATTTGCTCTTACTTACTCTCATTATTAATAAGGCACAGTGTACTGTTAATTTGGTTATCATACATGTCTCCATCTTTATTTTAAAATATATGATTTCATTACAGTACTTTCAGTTTCATATACTTGGTACATGTTTTGTACTAACCCCCTTTCCTCGGGGGCTACGTTCATGCCGCAGGTAGAGATAAACAGGTTGTTGATCCTCACTTTTAGGATCACTGTTCAGCTTTTGAGAAGCTCCATTACTCATGAGGCTTGTCTTTGGTACGGATCCTTGTTGTTGTTGACTTATGTACATTCAGGTGTATGACGGGGCCCTGTCCCGTCACACTTGTTATGTCAAAACTCTTAGAGGTCTGTAGTCATGTTTTGTGGGTTGGACTTGTAAAAGTTGTAGCTCTTTCGGTAATGTATATATATATACAGAAAGGTGGCCTTATCGGCTAGCCTGCTTCTTATTTCACATTGATGTATGTCTATGAGCTTTATTTATGTTCCGCTGGTTATCTCTGATGTATACCTGTAAGGGTGCCAGGTAGGGCACCAGTCATTGGCCCGGGGTCGGGTCGTGACAACACTGACCCAAATGGTAAATGTTACCCAGAATGTTAGGTCAACATTTTGGACAACATCTACCTTGCCTGTCTTATTTTAAGAGAAAATAGATACCAGGAGATTTTTTCAAGCTTGAAATCTCTCATGATCTAAGGGTTTGGTAAAAATATCAGCTAGTTGAGAAAGGGTATCGACATGTTCGATTTGAACTATCTGTTTTTCCATTAAGTCTCTTAAAAATGATGTCTTATGTCAATGTGTTTTGTACGTGAATGTTGAACAAGATTTTTGGAAATATTAATAGCACTCAGATTATCACAGTACAAAATCATAGAGTTATTAGAAATACCATAGTCATCAAGCATATGTCGTATCCAAATCAGTTGAGCACAACTACTTCCGGCTGCCACATATTCGGATTCGGCAGTCGAAAGTGACACGCAATTTTGTTTACGATTGTACCATGAGACTAGATTGTTGCCAAGATAAAAACAACCACCACTAGTACTTTTCCTATCGTTGACATCACCGGCCCAATCTGAGTCACTATACCCTATTAGATTAGGATTAGTGTCTCTAGAATACCAAATTCTCAAGTCACTTGTACCGACAATATATCGTATGATACGTTTCACGACATTAAGATGAGATACCTTGGGACTGGCTTGGAACCTGGCGCAAACACGCACACTAAACATGATATCCGAGCGACTGACAGTAAGGTATAAAAGGCTCCCTATCATAGATCGGTACAATGTTGGGTAAACATCTGGTCCAACATCGTCTTTACAAACCTGCTGCGTAGAGCCCATTGGAGTCTTCATGTGTTTAGCATTTTCCAGACCAAACTTCCTAACAAGATTCTTGGCATACTTGCTCTGGGATACAAAAATCCCTTCTTCAACATGTTTAATCTGCAAGCCTAAGAAAAATGTTAGTTCTCCAATCATGCTCATTTCAAATGTTGTCGACATAGCTTCGACAAATGACTTCAAGAGGGATTCTTTAGTCGAGTCAAAGACAGTGTCATCAACATAGATTTGAGCTATGATTATATCTACTCCGTGTCTCTTAATGAATAAAGTTTTGTCAACTTCTCCACGGATAAAACCAAAATTAATAAGAAAGTTAGTCAAACGACCATACCATGCACGTGGTGCCTATTTTAAACATACAAAGCTTTCTTGAGCTTGTATACATGTTGTGGATGGTGAGGATCTTCGAATCCTTTTGGTTGTTCAACGTATACTTCCTTGTCCAAGTATCCATTGAGAAAGACACCTTTAACGTCCATTTGGTGCAAGGTAATTTTCAAGTAACAAGAAATGGCAAAAAGCAATCTTATTGATTCAAGTCTAGCAACAGGTGCAAAGGTCTTGTCGTAGTCGATACCTTCAACTTGTGTATATCCTTGAGCAATAAGTCGAGCTTTGTTCCTCATAATCTGCCCTAACTCATCTGATTTGTTTTTGTATATCCGCTTAGTCTCAATAACATTGGTGTTGTTGGGTTGTGGTACCAAATCCCAAACCTCATTTCGGGTAAACTGCTCAAGCTCATCTTGCATATCTTGTATCCAAAAATTATCTTTCAACGCTTCCCCAATATTCTTAGGTTCCAATGTAGATGTAAAACAAGAAAAACTAACATGTTGGTATATGGTGGACATGCACACATACCTTACCATCTCTCAGTAATTGACTGGTTCTTTCTCCCTCGTTCGCCTCTGCTCAAAACTCCCCCTATCACTAGGTCGGGTGGATGGTTCCTCCTAATCCTCGATAGAGGGTCTCTTCTTACTTGATTATTCAGCTTCGTAGCAGACTCTTCCTCGACTTCATTCCCTATGTTCTCTTTTTGAGGTTCAGATGTGACTTCTGGTGTTGGTCAACATTTTAGTCAACATCTGATGCTTTAGTGATTTGCTCCTCTTCTACTGCAACCACAATATTGTTTTCTGAGGATCTTTCAGATATGTCCAGTAGATCATCAAAAATCATATTGACAGACTCTTGAATGGTCTTTGTCCGAAGGTTGTATATCCGGTAAGCATGACTATCTGAGAGTAGCCGATAAATATCCCCTTGTCGCTTTTGGAGTCGAACTTGGTCAGTTTATCCATGTCATTAAGATTATGGCGCACACACCCAAAAACATGGAAATACTTCACTGTAGGTTTCTTTCCATTTAGCAGTTCATAGGGTGTCATTCTGGTCCCTGGCCGAAAGTAGACTTTATTATTTATGTGACATGCTGTGTTCAAGGCTTCTGCCCAAAACCTCTTTGATAATTGCTTAGAACTCAACATTACTCTTGTCATTTCTTGTAAAGTTCTGTTTTTTCTCTCGGCAACCCCATTTTGTTGAGGTGTTTTTTATGCCGAATATTCATGGAATATGCCTTTCTTTTCACAAAATTTTATAAAGGTTTGATTTTCAAATTTCTTTCTATGATCAGATCTTATTCTAAAAATTGAAGAACAAAACAAATTCCTAATTCTAGAGTGAAGAGTTTTAAACATCTCAAATGTTTTTGATTTTTCCTTTAAAAAATATATCCAAGTAAATCTGGAAAAATCATCAACTATCACATAAGAGTATCTCATTCCTCCTAGTCTATCTACCTCAATTGGACTCATAAAATCCATATGCAATAATTGAAAACAATGAGACGTACCTGAATGTTGTCCGTCATGTTGGACAATATTGTGAGAGACTCGGGTCTGCTTTCCCTTCAAACAATCTTCACACAGTGTCTTATCTTTTGCATCCAGTTTGGTAATGCCTTTAACAGTCACAAACGAGATCAGTTTCTCCAAGGTGCCGTAGTTGACATGTCCTAACTTCTTGTGTCAAAGTGTCAAGTCATCTACCTTTGCGGAGTTGCACATCTCTTCTCTACCTACTAGATAGCAGTTATCTCCGGTTCGGGTTCCTAACAAGACACACTTGTTTGCAGAATATGTAACTTTGCATCCAAGTTTGTTGAATTTCACCTCTAGATCGTCATCACATAGTTGACTTATGCTAAAGAGATTAGCAACTAAACCTTCTACATGAAGCACATTCTTCAAGGCTGGTACATTCGGAACATTAAGAGTTCTTCTACCAATAATCTTACTCTTACTTCCTTCTCCAAAGGTCGCATACCCTCCATTGAATGCTCCATACTCCTTCAAGAGACTTTTAGTACCTGTCATATGACATGAGCAACAACTATCGAAGTACCAAGAACCTGTAATGTTAGTACGCAAGACACTTATGCACACATTACATTTTAGATTTAGTTTGGGTACCCACTCCTTTTTAAACTTTGTCTTCCTTCCGCTTCCAGGCTTGTTGCTTTGAATGTTGTCAGTGATGTTGGGCAACATTGGAAATAGGCTGTGTTATACCTCGTAGCTCCGGAGTATGTATGTAAGGACGTACGTACGAATGTATAAACCCTATTTAGGGTAATAATGAAAGAATTGTTTTCCGACGGAAAATATTCCGAACCTTGTGAAGGAAATTTTTTACGTTTTCAATATTTTAACCAATTATGGAATTTTTCCGAGAGATAAATATTTTGGACCAATGAGAGGGCGACATGTGTCACCCCAAGAGCCATGTTGGACGTTTTTTTCAAGACAAGTGGGCAAGACAAGTGGCCAAAAGTCTTGCATGACATTTGCATGGCAATGGGACATTTTTTTGAAGTTAGTGGGCAAGTCAAATGGTCAAAGTCTTGCATGGCATTTGTGGGACAAGTGGAGAAAGGAACCTACACAAACAATCTATACCATACACATGTTTCAATCCTAACCCTTGGTTGTCCTATATAAACACCTCTAGTTGATGAAAATCTTCCACACTTAGAACATTTCAAGACTTGAAAATATTTTCCTCTCCTCCCTAGTTGCTCTCGTCCCACCCCCTCTTTCTTGAGCAAATGTTGTCCAAAAAATTCTTAAACTTATAAGTGTTCTTCCTTAATGTATTAGGAAGATTATTAACCAAGAGTTAGACAAGATTTCACACCCCTAGCCTCAAAAACCCTCACAAAGCCGAGAGTGGGCAGATTTGGAACTTTAGTGTTCTTCACTTTTTGGAGTTCATTCTTGAATAGAAGTTGGTTAGGAACTTCTAAGGGTGACTTGTGGTGGTTTGAAACACAAAGATTGGAGCTAAAACTTGCATATGATCGACTTTAAGTTCTTGGATATTTTTGGGCTAAATTGAGGTAATGAACCTTAACCTCTTTGTGAAGTTGATTATTATGTATATTGGATATTATACATATATTGGAAGTATATTATGGAGTATGAGATATAAGGAAAGATTTGGATCTTGTTAAAATGAGAATTGACATATTAGCCATTAAAATGGTAAAAATGTATCCATTACTTGACTAAGAAGTTAACAACAAAGAAACTATAACTTATATAAAGATTGGAATATAAGTTGGAAAGACTAATGAAGTAATTGGATTAGTAAAATTGTAAAAGTTGGCCAAGGACCCCAACTTAAGGACTGTATTTACTTTGGACCGTATTTACTTTGGACTGTATTTACTTTGGACTGTATTTACATTGTTGTTAAGGGGAATATTTTTAATCGCGTTCCGTTTGGGCGTGTGATCCCCTTCTTTAATTATTGTTGTTGTTAAGGGGAAGATTTTTAATCGCGTTCCGTTTGGGCGTGTGATCCCCTTCTTTATTTATTGTTGTTGTTAAGGGGAAGATTTTTAATCGCGTTCCGTTTGGGCGTGTGATCCCCTTCTTTATTTATTGTTGTTGTTAAGGGGAAGATTGTTAATCGCGTTCCGTTTGGGCGTGTGATCCCCTTCTTTAAAATTCGGAATTATTGCACCTTAAATATAATATGTTAATTAGGGTTATCGGGCCTTGAAAGAGATGGAAAAGTGAGTGGAAACGGGGGAAGTGCTGCCCAATTGTCCGTAGAAAAAGAGATCTTACTTAGAAGAATCCCACGTAAAACTAAAAGTTGATAGGCGTGTTTTGACTATTATAGGTTGACACTCTGCGCGCGACATATCCGACTTGGCAAGTGGATTTAGCCGAGGAGGTATGTGATTCTTCCTATCCCTTTGAGCATGATATTTGTGAAATATATATAGTACGGTAGACGTACGTGTGTTAAACTAAATTTGGCTTTACTTTGATGTCTTTGGACTTGAGTTCTAATTAAAAAGAATCTTGAATATTTCAAAAAAAGCTATGAATCATTTTGGAAGAAAAGTAATACTTGGTTTTCATAAAAAGTTTAAGTGTTATACTAGCTTTATGAGAAGTTAGCTATAACGACTTAAGAAAGATAAGAAACGGTTTAATTATTTGTTTATCAAATGCTTGAAATGATGTTTGAAGGTATGGTAAGTTGGTTTGATAAACATGTTATGATGCTACGTGTGTTAGTATCTTGTGACGCTTGTGTAAGGAGGTTATTCTTGTTGTGCTTATGTTGTTTAACGATAAGCCGTTGTGTTAGTATCTTGTGACGCTTGTGTAAGGAGATTATTCTTATTGTGCTTATGTAGTTTAACGATAAGCCGTTGTGTTAGTATTATATCACTCACCCTCCTGACTTGTTACGATGCCGTGGGTTAGCCGCCCCCGATGCAAGGAATACCTCATGCGGGTCCATGGGACTATCGAGTCTGCGGGAGTTCGGGATGATCACTCGGGTGTGTTACGCCGTCACGAGAATACCTCACGCGGTCTATGTGGCCGTGCGGTGCGAGTCGGGACGATTTCGCTGGTTATCTACCACCGTTGAGAGGAATACCTCATGCGGGCCTGGGGGCTATCACGGATGCGGAGTTCGAGATTAGGATCGCATAATGATACTATGGGCGATTGACCTTGCGATCATTAGCGGCCTAGAAAAGACCGGATTACATTATATCTATTTTTGCTCTTGTTTATGATGTAGCATGTCTTATTAACTTAGTTGTTTAAATATATTTGTGAATTGGTTTTAAAATGTTATAATTATATATATCGATACTTTCTGCTTTCACATACTTGGTACCTGTTGTACTGACCTCCTTCAGGGGGCTGCGTTCATGCCGCAGGTAAGGGAAAGCAGGTGGTGGATCCTCATACTTAGGATCTTTACTCAGGTGTCAGGAGCTCCATTTCTCCGGAGGCTCGACTTTTGGTACGGTTCTCCCTGGTGTTGTAGATGTTTTCTACATTCAGGGGTATGACGGGGCCCTGTCCCGTCATAGTGTTTACACCTTCTGCAGAAGTCTGTAGTCTGTTGTAAAGTTGGGATGTAGCTTTCACTTTTGGTATTTATATACATGCCAAAGGCAACCTTTCTTTGGATAGATCGTTCTTATTTTACATCGTTTCATGTTTGCAAGTTTATATTCCTGGTTACTCGATGTATGTCTACTTGGGTGCGGGTAAGGCACGATCCACGCCCGAGGCAGT
This sequence comes from Przewalskia tangutica, assembly GCA_029844215.1. Lineage (NCBI taxonomy): Eukaryota > Viridiplantae > Streptophyta > Magnoliopsida > Solanales > Solanaceae > Przewalskia > Przewalskia tangutica. The sequence goes on along the minus strand of CM056721.1, from coordinate 121,345,705 downwards.
CGTGACAAAAGTGGTATCGAGCGATTAAATCCTCGGAAAGTGTCTACGCACCGTATCTAGTAGAGTCTTGATTATCGGTGTGTTGTGCACACCAATAAGCGAGGCTGCAGGATATTTAGGATTGGTTTCCATTCTTCTCATTCCGAGATCGTGCCTTAGAGTCGTGTTATAAGTTGGACCCTCCGACAATTTCTTTTGTTTACGATTATGCCTCACGCAAGGCAACCGGGACGAGAAGGACAAGGCACGAGGAGCTGCTAGTAGGACACAGAGGTCGCGAGGCGAGCCCAGCCTTTACCCGAGGTGATACCCCAGACGGCGAGTTACACGACGCCGCCGGCCCCAGCAGGGTTTAGAGCCGCAACAGTGGCTACTGAGGCCACGGCACCTGAGCCTCCAGTCCCCCAGCCTGGAGCAGAGGAGATGGGTTACAATGAGATGGCCCAGTTATTAGCCAGGGTCGTGGCGAGGCACGATGATAAATTTGGATCATCGATTCGATTCGATGGTACCGTGGTTCACCCGAGTCGGATAGTTTGAGACTTCGACTTTACGAGTTGCAGCCGCCAGAGTTCTATGGGTCGAGGCACGAGGATGATCGCAGAGTTCAACCGGCGATTCTGCGGATCATGAGAGTTATCAAGGCTTGGAGACCGAGTCGGTGGTCTTAGGTTCACATCGGCCGTGTGATCTGCGATCGGGTTTGATTCATGGGAGGCTGTCGGGAGCATGCGCATCCAGTTCTTTTGGACAAGTTCACAGATGCATTTCTCACTCACTTCTTGCCTCCGCAGATGAGGAAACCGCAATGACATATTTTGATCTTTGAGACAGAGAGGCACACGGTTCGGAGTACAACGTGGAGTTCGACTCGTTGGCTCGGTATGTCCCAGCGTTAGTGGCGATATGGAGGACAGAGTGCACCGCTACGTCACGAGGCTTGATGACTACTTGGTAGAGTCTTGCTGGTGTAGCTCTTGATCGAGCATGGACATTGCCGCACGCAGCTCACGCACTTGGTGTGAGGCGTAGAGGCCGACAGGTTGTGAGATATCCAGCGAGAATAAGGCCGGGGCAGCGAGGTCTTTTGGTAGCTCTCGGCGGGCGGCACCGGCGAACTAGATTTGCACCGCGGCTCAGAGCACTCCTACACCGCCTTCGTGGCAGCCGGGGTATTCGAGGCGTGTCGTGGCCCGGACTTCGGGTAGCGAGTGCAGGTGCGATCGAGACCACCTTCCTCTCGGTGTGTTCGATGTGGTAGATCCCATTACGGAGTTGTGGTACTCTGCGGGAGCTTGTTACACTTGCGGCCGGCAGGTCACTTTGCGGCCCATCCGAGCCAGGCGGCGCGAGATGGTAGGGTTCAGCCTACAGGTCTTTAGCCGGTCTTCATCTCCTACGATTACTCGCCGGGCGAGTGCTTATGGGCGGCCAGTCGCGGCAGGTCGCGGCAGGGTCTAGTTCGGCCGGTCCTCGAGCGCATTTATGCCATGTCCAGCCGCCAGGACCAGGAGGCGTCACCGGATGTCATCACAGGTACTTTATCGGTTTCTTGTTGTGACGTATATGCCTTGATAGATCCAGGTTCTACCTTGTCCTATATATCTCCCCATATTGCTAGTAGGATAGGGATAGAGCCTGAGTCCATAGACCCTTTTGAGGTAGCTACGCCAGTGGGGGATTCGGTGGTAGCTGAGCGGGTATATAGGGCTTGCCCAGTGACTATATGCAGTCGTCAGACCCTAGCCGACTTGGTAGAGTTGGATATGACCGATTTTGATGTGATCATGGGTATGGATTGGTTAACTTCTTGCTACGTCAATGTAGACTGTAGGAAGTGGTTGGTGCAGTTCGATTTCTGAGCCGATTATCGAGTGGGAGGAACAACGTGTCGCCGAGGTAAGTTTATTTCTTACCTCAAGGCCAGGAAGATGGTACAGAATGGGTATATCTATCATCTCATTCGAGTATTTGATACTGAGGCTGAGATACCAGACCTTCAGTCAGTTCCAGTAGTCAGAGAGTTCCCAGATGTGTTCCCAGACGACCTCCCGGGTATCCCTCCTGAGAGGGAGATTGAGTTTTGCATCGATGTGTTGCGATCCTCGGCCTATATCCATTCCGCCATACAGATGGCACCGCCGAGTTGAGAGAGTTGAAGGACCGGTGAGAGATTTCTTTGGAGAAAGGGCTTTATCGAGCTAGTGTTTCTCCCCAGGGGCCGGTATTGTTTGTGAAGAAGAAGGATGGGGCAGCTGCGCGTGTGTCGATTCTGACGGTGAACAAGGTGACTATTAAAAAACAGATACCCCCTCCCCAGGATTGATGACTTGTTTGACCAGTTGCAGGGTGCGAGGTGTTTCTCCAAGATAGACTTGCGATCTGGTTACCATCAGGTGCGAGTTAGGGAGACGAATGTCCCTGGGATCGCATTCGGACGTGACGCACTATGAGTTCGTGGTCATGTCTTTCAGCTTGACCAATGCTCCGGCAGTATTTATGGATTTGATAAACCGAGTGTTCAAGCTATTTTTGGATACGTTTGTGATAGTATTCATTGATGACATCTTGATTTATTCTCGCTCGGAGCAGGAGCATGCGGAGCATTTGAGGCGGTCTTTGAGAGTTCTCGGGACCGGTTGTATGCCAAGTTTTGAAGTGTGAGTTTTGGTTGGCCGGTGGCGTTTAGGGTACATTGTCGGGGATGGTATTCGTGGATACGGCAAAGATCAAGCGATCGGGAGTTGGCGTGACCTACTACCGACAGTGCGCGACTTTTGGGCCTCATGTTACTACCAGAGGTTTGTGGAGAAGTTTGCTTCTATTTCAAACCTTTGACCAGCGACTCGGAGCGGCTAAGTTTGATGGACGGATGCTTGTGAGGAGGGCTTCCAGTTACTGAAGGAGAGGTTGACGACCGCCCCAGTTCTTACTCTTCCAGAGGGTCCAGACGGCTATGTGGTTTATTGTGATGCGTCGGGCATCGGGCTTGGATGTGTGTTGATGCAGCAGGGCAAGGTTATAGCTTACGCATCTCGACAACTTAAGAAGCATGAGAAGAACTACCCCACACATGATTTGGAGTTGGCGTGATGATTCACGCCAAGATCTGGAGACATTATTTGTATGGAGTTCATGTGGCTATTTACACAGACCACAAGAGCCTCCAGTATATCTTCAGCCAGAGGAAGCTGAACTTGCGACAGAGACGGTGGTTAGAGCTACTCAAGGATTATGATGTCGATATCCTATACCACCCAGGGAAGGCCAATGTAGTGGCAGATGCCCTTAGTCGTAGGTCGATGGGTAGTCATCGGATGTGCGACCCAGAGAGGAGGGGCATGGTCCGCGAGTTACATCAGCTAGCGAGCCTTGGAGTCCGATTGATTGATTCTGATAGTAGTGGGGTTCGGGTTCGAGAGGTTGCCGAGTCTTCCATCGTCGAGGAGGTGAAGAGGCGACAGTATGAGGATTCGATTATGACACAGTATCGTGATACGACTCTTCGTGAGGAAGGGTCCATTTGAGTAGCACTTTGATGGGGTGCTAAGGTTTGAGGCGAGTTGTGTGTTCCGGATATTGCGGGACTTCGACAACGAGTTCTAGGGAAGCACACGCGGCGTTACTCTATCCATCCGGTCGACAAAGATGTACCATGACCTCGGATCGTGTATTGGTGGGATGGCCTAAGAGGACGTTGTAGAGTTTGTTGCTCGATGTCCGAGTTGTCGCAGTCAGTGGAGCACCGAGGCACAGTGGGTTGTTGCAGCTATAGAGATTCCGACATGGAAGTGGGAGGTGATCAATATGGACTTTATTACGGGGTTACCTCGCACTCGGAGAGCATGATTCTATCCGGTTATCGTCGACGGTGATGAAATCAGCCCACTTTCTTCCGTCGGGACGACGTTTTGGAGGATTACGCTAGACTTTACATCCGAGATCGTGAGACCGCATGGGGTCCCTATATCTATCATATCGGATGAGAGCCCGGTTCTGGCTAACTTCTGGAGGTCTTTCCAGAAGGGTTTAGGGACGCAGGTGAGCCTCAGTACTGCACTCCATCCTCAGACCGACGGACAGGCGGAGCGTACTATCCAGACACTTGAGGATATTCTGCGAGCCTGTGTTATTGATTTCAGGGGTAGCTGGGAGGATCATTTGCCGCTAGTAGAGTTTGCGTATAACAACAGCTACCACTCCAGTATCCAGATGGCGCCTTATGAGGCCTTATATGGGAGGAAGTGCAGGTCACCGATAGGCTGGTTTGATGTGGGTGAGGTGCAGTTAGTCGGGCCAGACTTGGTTCAGCAGGCGGTGGATAAGGTGAAGCTTATCCAGGAGCGGTTATTGACAGCTCAGAATCGACATAAGTCATATGCAGATCATCGGCGTCGACATTTGGAGTTTGAGGTTGCTGATTGGGTTTTCCTGAAGGTGTCACCCATGAAGGGTGTGATGAGTTTTGGGAAGAAAGAGAAGCTCAGCACAAGGTACATTGGGCCTTATCAGATTGTCCGTAGGGTAGGCAAGGTTGCCTATGAGTTGGATCTGCCGTCCGATCTGGAGGCAGTACATTCGGTTTTTCATGTTTCTATGCTGAGGAGATGTATCGGAGATCCATATAGAGTTCACCCGATTGATGATGTTCAGGTGACAGGGGGATTATCATATGAGGAGATTCCCATAGCGATACTCGATCGTCAGGTTAGGCGACTGCGTACAAAGGATGTGGCTTCCGTCAAGGTCTTATGGCGGAACGAGAACAGAGAGGAGATGACGTGGGAAGCAGAGGAGGACATGAGGCAGAAGTATCCTCACTTATTCCCCACACCTCCAGGTAACTCACTTTTCTACTTGTTAAAACTTAATTGTCATATGTACTTAAGTGCTCTTTTGTGGCCATATTTGGCATTTGCAAATTGTTCAAGTTATGAGGGACTATGTCGTTATCTGATTTAATTGAATCTTGAAGGAACATTCGAGACGAATGTTTCTAAGGGGGGAAGAATGTTATATCCCGTAACTCCGGAGTATGTATGTAAGGACGTACGTACGAATGTATAAACCCTATTTAGGGTAAGAATGAAAGAATTGTTTTCCGACGGAAAATATTCCGAACCTTGTGAAGGAAATTTTTTACGTTTTCAATATTTTAACCAATTATGGAATTTTTCCGAGAGATAAATATTTTGGACCAATGGGAGGGCGACATGTGTCACCCCAAGAGCCATGTTGGACATTTTTTTCAAGACAAGTGGGCAAGACAAGTGGCCAAAAGTCTTGCATGACATTCGCATGGCAATGGGACGTTTTTTTTGAAGTTAGTGGGCAAGTCAAATGGTCAAAGTCTTGCATGGCATTTGTGGGACAAGTGGAGAAAGGAACCTACACAAACAATCTATACCATACACATGTTTCAATCCTAACCCTTGGTTGTCCTATATAAACACCTCTAGTTGATGAAAATCTTCCACACTTAGAACATTTCAAGACTTGAAAATATTTTCCTCTCCTCCCTAGTTGCTCTCGTCCCACCCCCTCTTTCTTGAGCAAATGTTGTCCAAAAAATTCTTAAACTTATAAGTGTTCTTCCTTAATGTATTAGGAAGATTATTAACCAAGAGTTAGACAAGATTTCACACCCCTAGCCTCAAAAACCCTCACAAAGCCGAGAGTGGGCAGATTTGGAACTTTAGTGTTCTTCACTTTTTGGAGTTCATTCTTGAATAGAAGTTGGTTAGGAACTTCTAAGGGTGACTTGTGGTGGTTTGAAACACAAAGATTGGAGCTAAAACTTGCATAGGATCGACTTTAAGTTCTTGGATATTTTTGGGCTAAATTGAGGTAATGAACCTTAACCTCTTTGTGAAGTTGATTATTATGTATATTGGATATTATACATATATTGGAAGTATATTATGGAGTATGAGATATAAGGAAAGATTTGGATCTTGTTAAGATGTTAAAAGGAGAATTGACATATTAGCCATTAAAATGGTAAAAATGTATCCATTACTTGACTAAGAAGTTAACAACAAAGAAACTATAACTTATATAAAGATTGGAATATAAGTTGGAAAGACTAATGAAGTAATTGGATAAGTAAAATTGTAAAAGTTGGCCAAGGACCCCAACTTAAGGACTGTATTTTCTTTGGACCGTATTTACTTTGGACTGTATTTACTTTGGACTATATTTACATTGTTGTTAAGGGGAAGATTTTTAATCGCGTTCCGTTTGGGCGTGTGATCCCCTTCTTTAATTTACATTGTTGTTGTTAAGGGGAAGATTTTTAATCGCGTTCCGTTTGGGCGTGTGATCCCCTTCTTTATTTATTGTTGTTGTTAAGGGGAAGATTTTTAATCGCGTTCCGTTTGGGCGTGTGATCCCCTTCTTTATTTATTGTTGTTGTTAAAGGGAAAATTATTAATCGCGTTCCGTTTGGGCGTGTGATCCCCTTCTTTAAAATTCGGAATTATTGCACCTTAAATATAATATGTTAATTACGGTTATCGGGCCTTGAAAGAGATGGAAAAGTGAGTGGAAATGGGGGAAGTGCTGCCCAATTGTCCGTAGAAAAAGAGATCTTACTTAGAAGAATCCCACATAAAATTAGAAGTTGATAGGCGTGTTTTGACTATTATAGGTTGACACTCTGCGCGCGACATATCCGACTTGGCAAGTGGATTTAGCCGAGGAGGTATGTGATTCTTCCTATCCCTTTGAGCATGATATTTGTGAAATATATATAGTACGGTAGACGTACATGTGTTAAACTAAATTTGGCTTTACTTTGATGTCTTTGGACTTGAGTTCTAATTAAAAAGAATCTTGAATATTTCAAAAAGAGTTATGAATCATTTTGGAAGAAAAGTAATACTTGGTTTTCATAAAAAGTTTAAGTGTTATACTAGCTTTATGGGAAGTTAGCTATAACGACTTAAGAAAGATAAGAAACGGTTTAATTATTTGTTTATCAAATGCTTGAAATGATGTTTGAAGGTATGGTAAGTTGGTTTGATAAACATGTTATGATGCTACGTGTGTTAGTATCTTGTGACGCTTGTGTAAGGAGGTTATTCTTGTTGTGCTTATGTTGTTTAACGATAAGCCGTTGTGTTAGTATCTTGTGACGCTTGTGTAAGGAGGTTATTCTTGTTTTGCTTATGTTGTTTAACGATAAGCCGTTGTGTTAGTATTATATCACTCACCCTCCTGACTTATTACGATTCCGTGGGCAAGGAATACCTCATGCGGGTCCATGGGACCTATGCGGAGCTGCGGGAGTTCCAGGATGATCACTCCGGGTGTGTTACGCCGATCGAGAATACCTCACGCGGTTACATGTGGCCGTGCGGTGCGGAGTCGGGGCGATGTCGCGGGTTAGCTACCCCGTCACGAGAATACCTCATGCGGGCCTAGGGGGCTATGCGGTGCGGGAGTTCGAGATTAGGCTCGCATAATGATACTATGGGCGATTGGCCTTACCCGATCATTAGCGGCCTAGAAAAGACCGATTACATTATATCTATTTTTGCTCTTGTTTATGATGTACTATGTGCGATTAACTTAGTTGTTTAAATGCATATTTGTGAATTGGTTTTAAAATGTTATAATTATATATATCATTACTTTCTGATTTCACATACTTGATACTGTTATCTTGACCTCGCCCGGAGTGCGTTAAATGTCGCAGGTAAGGGAAAGCAGGTGGTGGATCCTCATACTTAGGATCTTTACTCAGGTGTCAGGAGCTCAATTTCTCCGGAGGCTCGAGTTTTGGTACGGTTCTCCCTGATGTTGTAGATGTTTTCTACATTCAGGTATGTGAGCCCCGTCGTCATAGTGTTTACACCTTCTTAGAGGTCTGTAGTCCTGTTGTAAAGTTGAGATGTAACTGTTCACTTTTGGTATTTATATACATGCCGAAAGGCAACCTTTCTTTGGATAGACTGTTCTTATTTTACACTGTTTCATGTTTGCAAGTTTATATTCCGCTGGTTACTCTGATGTATGTCTACTTGGGTGCCCGGGTAAGGCACCAGTCACGGGCCCGGGAACGGGTCGTGACAGGCTGAGAGCAGAATTTTGAAGCTTGTAGCAGTAGGGCATGAGATGTCCTGACTTTTTACAGAAGCTACATACAAACTTCGATCCAATCATAGTTCTCTGAGGGTTACTAGCATTTTCTTTGATGAATTTTATCCTTTCAGTTGGACTATGGATCCTGGAAGTATCAGTTTTTTTGGGAAAATGGTAACCAAGCCCAATCCTTGTGGAATTATTGAAGTTCAAAATTTCATCCAGTTTGGAGGTTCCCATGTTTAGCCTTTGAAACGTGGTCTCAGTTGTATACAGTTGTATACTGTCGTACACGAATCTTACCAAGCTCAAGATCCTTCTTGATAAGTGTCACCTCTAATCGGTTGATTGTTCCTTTCAAATTGCAGTTCTCAAGAGCCAATGATTTTGCTTTTGAGTGTAGTTGCTCAGATGTAGTGATTAAGGCTTTACAAAGATTTTGTAATTCCTTTATCGTTTCGTCTTTCGAGTCAACTAGATCCAAATCAGCAGCTTCAGTTGAAGAAATAAATCAACTAAAACAATTTACATCAGAATAATCAAAGTAGACATACCTCTCTGATGATGCAGACATTTCCGATGTGACCTCTGGTGTTGTTTCAGATATTGGTTCAACATCGTCAACAACATCTTCATCGTCGGACAGTGAGTATTCAAACATGGCTGCAAGCATTGCCTGTGATCGTTCTTCTTCTTGATATTCTTATTCCTCTTCATTCTCATCATCACTGAGGGTTACCCACATGACCTTACCAATTTTCTTAAGGGTGTTTATAAACTCATCAGCGTAGTGTCCCCAACCGGAGCATGCATGGCATTGCACTCCCTCGAGTTGTTTGAGATTGTAATTGGTTCCATCGGAGTTGGATTTCCTCAGTGAATTGCGGTTTTTCTGCTCAGAATGTGATCTTGCTGGATTCTTATTGAAGAGAGGGTTCTGATGCTTATTATAGTTGGTTTTGTTATGGTCAATGTTGATCTTTCTCACCATAGAATTGAATCTACGGGTGAGTAAGACAACAATTGCATCGTCCCAGTTCCTCCAGGTTTTCTCCCTCAGTTTCCATTTTAGATTCCGGGGTTTGTCCTTAGAGTGCCAAAGTCTTGTCTTTATATAGATCTCTTTGGCTCTTCTGTTCATCTCATATGTTTGAAAGATGCTTATTAAAGCGTGAAGATCCATAGTAGCAAGATTATGAGCCTCTTCAATAGCACAAATATTAGTATTAAGTCTTTCAGGAAGAGATCTGAGAGCTTTATCCACAAGTTGTGTGTTGGTTAATGGAGACCCAAGCACTTGACACTGATTAGCAATGTCAATCAACTTTTCAAAATAGGATTTTATGTCGTCAGACTCTTCCATCCTTAAGCGCTCGTATTGACTCAAGATCATGCGAAACTTTATACGTCGAACACTTGAGGTTCCCTCACAATGGGTTTGTAAGGTTTCTCAAGCATCCTTGGCCGTTGTACAATTCTGGATAAGCTTTAACATATAGAGATCTACCCATCTAAATATCGCATTTAGGGCCTTTTCGTTAAAGCTTGCCGAGTTGATTTCTTCCCGGGTCCATTCAGACTTGGGTTTAGTGAGAACATCATCATCCTCGTCTGCTGGGTACTTGGGGATTACATATCCTTCGGATACAGATCTTCAAGCTCAAACATCAATGGATTTGATGTGCGAACGCAGTCGAATTTTTTCCAGTAGGCGTAGTTAGATCCGTCAAGTATTGAAAATCTACCAACGTTTTGTAAAGCTGAGTCCATAACCGTAATATTCAGAATCAAACACTTATTGTATCAAGTGAAGACTCTGATACCACTTGTTGGGTCCCGTGGGCTACGTATTCGTAAAACGTAAGATTAAAATCGCAAAACTACGAACAACAAAAACAATCACTGGATATTGTCTTTAATGTTTGGTCAACATCTGAGGCAACTTTGTAATAAAACAGAATAAACCTTGTAGAGTATATGCAGCGGAAAAAGTAAAGAGACACAAGATTTATATTTTCAAGGGTATATATATTTCCCTTGATGGTCAGTGACCAAAAGAATTGTATAAATTATATACAATTACAAAGAATTTCTTTTTACAAATTGAGCATTACAAACGAAAAAGAAATTACAAATAAAATGAAGTCGCAGATGACTTCGCCTAAAGTTACAAAATCTAAAAGATAAAAGACAGCATCTTCATTACAATCACTTAAACAATAAGCTTAATCTAGAATAGAGATAGTGATTGCAATGTGGGACAAGATGTTGTTAAAACAACTTTAGGCTAAAATATTGATACAATTTTCTAAGGTAAAATTCGAGAGGTCTCTTGGAAGTTCTTCTTCTCTAAATCTGAATATCGATACTTGTGAAGCTCTCCTCTATTTATAGTGTTGAGCCTTCCTTGAAATCCTCACTGATGGTTGCGGAGGTTGAGCAAAAGATGGCAGTAGTTTGGACTGAGTCTTCCTCCTGAAAATCCTCCACTATCTGGACTTGGTCTTCGCTGCTTTCTCTCCACGTTTTGACTTAGTATTTCACCACGGTTTATACACAGAAATTTGGTAAGCTTGCCTAAGTCATTTTTACTCGCAGTTAAAGGTGGCTAAGAAGTGACGATCGGACCGTAGCCCGCTGAGTTCTTACGATTCGGACGATTCTGCCGTCGGTTCTGAACTCTGACCGCCAACCGTCCTGGTTCATTACCGGATTCGTGTTGGCGTGCGGTTCGGGAAGCAAGTCAATCCAAGTCCTGGTTTCTAATTTTTTTATTTTTATTTCTAGTATTTATTTTCTATAATATAAACTAAATTCAATTTAAATATGTAATATAATAATATAATATATAATTTAGTTGTATATATTAAAATTGAAACTTTAAAGTTAACTTTTTATTTTATAGTTTATAACTTTATACTTTATAGTTTATAACTTTATATTGTAAATTTGTAATTATACTTTTATTAATTTATTAGATTAGTAGATATAAGTTAACAAATAAGTAATAACAAATTAACAACTAAATAGATAGTAAAATTAAAACTAATGATAAGATGTTAACTTTTGAACTTTCATAATGTTAATAAGAGTACATAATGAAGTAATAATAATTTTATTTACATATTATGCATCATTTTTGCAAGTTCTTCGTAATCTATAGGTTGATTGAATTGGTTATGCTCCATAGCCTCTAAATCTGGAGTATTAATTCCAGTCCCGCCTTCGCCTCCTTCCAAAATATTGCCTATTTCTTCATCTTCCGAGAATTAACGTCTCCACATCCTTGATTTCTTCTCTCCGATCGATCCAATCCCCAGCACTAACACTTCTAATGTGTTTCCACCCAACGAGTGACGTGTGTCTCTATTTGATCTCGTGCTTGGCTAAATGCACTTTCGAAGCCACCGCTGAGATCGACACATTAAGAACATCCCGCCATCGCAAGTACCGGGAATTGCCTTTTGTTATCCTGCCACCATTGTAAAGGGTCAAAATTTTTCTTCGGCTCCGCTGGCTTTTGCAAATAAAATTGCATCTCATCGCAAGATCGGCTTGTGGTTGGTTGTGTTGTAAAAGTGCTCCATATGTCTAAAGACTCTTCTTCATCGTCATCATCATTGAATCCTGCAGGTGTAGACACAGAACCAGAACTAGAAGGAATATTAGTAGCAGAGTTGGTGTTATCATGTAATGTAGCATAATATTCATATAATGTAGTTAAATTAGTATCAAGTTTACTTATGCAATCAAATGAAGATGGAGTTTCGCTTGACCTATTTCCATATAAGTATATAAACTAAATATTAAATTATGACAATCTACTTTTTAATAGAAGGATTTAAGATCGCACTAATACAATAAACATCGTGAATAGGAAAACAATATTTTTAAACTTTTCAAACATAATCAGAATCGCATCAGATATTTCACATTTGATTTTAAACCATAAAGTAAATAGGAAATTTCAATATATGAGCTAAAGCATTACAAATCGTTGGGTAATAAGATCTGAAAATTCAAAGAATGATATTATTAGATCTACAAAGATTATTAGATGCATTATCGAATGATACACAAAGTATTTTATTATAAAGATTATATTTTTAGGCATAAAACAAATAGTTTCGCTTATATATTTTCGGATGACTTTGATCCTCGTCATACGCAAAAGCAATAATACGTTTTTCCATTCTAAAATTTTCATCAATCCAATGACAAGTAATTGTTAAATAATCATAACCGTTCAATGCATGTCCAATGTCTGAAGTAAAACTAACATGACATGGAAGGTTAGCAAACAAATATTGCAAGAAAATAACATAATCATTATGAAGTCTAAAAATATCGGCTCTAGTAGTACTACGAGGAACACCTTTAAAAAAGGATTATATACTCTTTGAATATATGTAATTAAATATGAAGAAGAAGCAAAAGAAAAAGTCAAACAACCTCCGACAATAATTTTTGCTAATTCAATACGATCTTTTTTTTGATCGTACTTAGCCAACCCCCCCGTTAATGGATTAAGTTGTTGTTGACCGGGTTCTAAATTAGGACAACATTCCATTGTGCCGTATGATCGAATTTTATATGTCTAGCTATAGTGCGCCCCCGTCACCACCCGCCTTATGTTTATAAGTTCTCCCACAAATATTACATTTAACTCTATCGGTACCACAACTTTATCATAAAAGAGCCACACTTTACTCCTTTTTCTTCTTGCATCGGGTTCGGTAAAGGAGGTCTACGACCTTGACTACCACTAGCGATCTAACATTGATGTAGGAACACTAGTAGGTGTAGCAGTTCTTGTTCTTCAAGTTCAACAATATTATCTAATTGAACGTTATCACATTCATTATCTTCTATTCCAAAATCTTCTTGCATTTGATCATAATCTATATTTTGATTAGATGATGAAGAACCTACTGATTTTTACCCTGAACTAGATTTACTACAAGATCCAGACGCAATTCCCTTAGTAAAGACATTATAAAATATTTAAATAATCAACAAATAAATATGACAATTTAATAAAATAATTAGAGAATGAAACGAGTGTACCAAACTTCGATTCGAATTCAATAGAAACTCAAGTCTTGCGTCTTGCTACTTTGAATTTGAAAACTAATAATATTAATAACTTGAGAATTGATAATAAAGATGATTAAGAGAGTATGAGAATAAGAGAATTGAGAGAAATGTTGTGTGATAAAAATGAAGAAAATGTAGAGAATTTATAGATTTTTAAAGGGTAAAAATGGAATTAAAATAAATAATTAAACAAAACAAAAAAAAAAAATTGACTAATCGGCCGAAATGACATTAGCCATACCGCCCTTTTTCCCCCTCCAGGCCGAAATGACCGTTGGGCAAATTTTTTTGTAACCGTCCTGGTCCGGCCCGATAATGGAACAGGTTTTCAATAAGACCTAACCGTCGGTCTGCAGGTTTTGAAATGTCCGTGCGGGTTGGGTTGGGGACAATCCGACCCAACCCGTATGTCCTTACCGGTCGGGCGGTCCGGTTAACCACCGGTCAACGGTCGGTCAACCTTGACCAGGTTGGCTATACTCATGAATCTCAACCGCTTAGGCCTAAGAATAGGCAAAACAATTACATAGATGTTGGCAGAAATGTTGTCGCAACATTTCGTTGATGTTGTCACAACATCTTATCCAACATCAATAATTACGATCTAGTATTCAAAGGAAATTTAGCAAAGTAATAAAAAAAAGAACATTTGGTGAGAATTGGACCTATATTGTACTACTAACTGTTAAGAAACTAAAACATAAATAATACGAGTTGGTTGCATTTATAAGATAAGGTAGCGTGTAATTTTCAGTGAACTAACTCATGGTTATAAAAATAAATAAAAAGAGTTGGTACGATTAATCTGTAATATAAGAATGATGTTATATACGCCACAATATTATCAGTTAAAACCAATATCATATTCATATTACTCATACAAATACTTTTGTTATGTATAGTTGCTATTTGGCGTATCACTCCTAGTTAATATTATCTAAATCGTATCTCTCATAATTAATGAATTTTATTTGAACCAACTCCTTTCTAGTTGCATTATTTATATCTTTAGACTACATTTAGATAATGATAGACAATATATTAATATTCTTCATAATTATTATGTAATTATTATTCTAGTGTAATTATATAAAATAGAGATTCTTCTCCAATTAGTTTTGTAAATTGTAAACGCCTATAAATATTGCATTAATGAGAAACCTCCAACCAAGGAGAATTACATTATTTTATACGATATCAAGAGTCAAACTCTAACACACTAAAATCTTTCTTTTTTCGCCCCACCTCTCTCTTTCCGACGGCAACCCCCCAAACCCTAAAGAATTTTCGTCGTCCCTCCCCTTTCTTTCCAAACTTCCAGCGGCAACATGGGTTCTCATGATTCCTCCTCCTCCACAAAAACCGTCACACACCTCCTCCTCCCACCTCTACCAACCCCTTTCACCCGGCATTTGTCGTCACAAATATCAAGAACTTTATCTCTTTGATTCTTGATCAAGAGGATGGACAATACTCTTCGTGTGTAGAATTATTTCAAATTCATGCGTGTGCCTACAACGTTCTTGATCACATCAACACCACCATACCCCGTCCGTCTGCTATTGACAACACAACATAGAAACAGTTTGATGCTATAGTCAAGCAATGTATATATGACACCGTCTACAATGATCTACTTCATACTATTATGAAGAAAGACGTTTCGGCTCACGAACTATGTACAAGACTAGATGAAATCTTTCAAAACAACAAACATACTCATGTCGTCTATTTGGAGGAACAATTCAATAACACCCGTCTTGAAAACTTTGTGAATATGTCCGACTATTGCAAACAATTGAAATTAGTTGCAGATCAATTAACTAATGTGGGCACAACAATTTCAGAAATGTAAGATGATTTTACAACTAATAAATGGTTTGCCAAATGGTGAGTACGACACACTTGCAACGATGATTCAACAAGCTTATCCCCTCCCTAGTTTTAACAAGGCCAAGTTACAATTTCTCTTGGAGGAAACTAAGCGTGCCAAACAAGATGAACATACTCAAAAGGCGTTGGTAGTTGATGCACCAGTGACCACTACCACACCCATAAGCTAGCCGCAATACAGGGACAACCAAAAGACGCGGGGCGACCGCGGCGATGGCAGGGGCAGAGGCCACAATAACGGTCGTGGTGGCAATGGAAAAAGATGCGGGGAACGGTCCTCGTCCAACCACAACAGGCCCAACACCCATCTCAGTGGGTCGGCCCACTGCCTTGGCCTATTTATGGAACCTGGGATTTGCCCCCATATTGCTACCCAAATGTCTCGACCCAATGCACTGCCCAGTGTTCTACGCCCTCTTCCAAGCCAACGATCGACGACCCATCCTTAACAGGCCCACTTCTCGGTGGCCCAATAGCAACTACAACCGTACGACCTCTTTATCTCTACCGAGCTGGGCTAGGACTACATCACTATGAATTTACAACAGCCTGGCGATGTCTAATATATGGATACGGGCGCCACATCTCACCTCACTCGCAACTTCGGTAATCTTCCTCAACTATTTAATTTGAACAATCCTCAATTTATTTTTCTCTGAAATGGCAATCGCATTCCAATTCAAGGCTATAGTACCACTCAAACTCCACAACCTCACCCTCTATTTTCCCTAAAAAAAACGTCCTATATGCTCCTAACATTATTAAAAACTTAATCTCTGTTAGGAAATTTGCTAGTGACAATTCTGTATCTACTGAGTTTGATCCTTTTGATTTTTCTGTGAAGGACCTACATACGGGGACAACTATTATGAGATGCAATAGTGTGGGAGACCTATATCCTTTCTCTTCTAATTCCGCTGCAAGTGTCAATCCACATACATCTCTAGCTGCAATATCTCCTTCAACTTGGCACAGTCTACTTGGTTATCCAGGAGCACAAGTTTTTAACTTTTTTAAAAGTCACAATTTGATTCAATGTAATAAAGGAAAATTTACCCACAATTGCTATCTTGTCCACTAGGAAAATATGTTAGACTTCCTTTTAAGTCGCATTTGAGTATTGCTTTCTCTCCATTTGATATCATTCATGCAGATTTATGGACATCTCCCATTACTAGAAAACTAGGTCATAAATATTATTTGGTATTATTAGACGACTTCTCTTATTTTCTTTGGGTCTATCCGCTCAAATATAAGTCTCAAGTCTACTCCACGTTTCTTGAATTTCGATCCTACGTTAAAACACAATTTGAAAAGAACATTAAATCGTTTCAATGTGACAATGGTCGTAGGTTTAACAATTCACCCTTTCATAAATTTTATACGGACAATGGCATGATGTTCCAATTTTCTTGCCCCCATACCTCACCTCAAAATGGTAAAGCTGAAAGAATCCTTCACACAATTAATAATATGATTTGTACCATGCTATTTCATGTTTCTCTCCCCCTCCACTTTGGGTCTATACGTTACAAATGGTAGCATACCTTCTTAATATATTACCTACTCGTACCCTTCAAAATAAAACTTGCACCAAAACTCTATTATGTCGGGTCCCTTCTTATGGTCACCTCCGAATCTTTGGTTGTTTATGCTATCCTAATCTCGCCTCTATGGCTCCTCACAAATTAGCACCTAGAACTACTCGTTGTATCTTCTTAGGTTTCCCGTCAAAACATAGGGTGTACATATGTTATGATTTGTCCACAAATAAAGTCTTAGTCTCTCACCATGTCACTTTTGAGGAACACATCTTTTCTTTTGCAAACATTTAAAAATTTCAAGTCATTGACTATGGCTTTCTTGACGATTCGGACACTTCCCCCTGTTTAATAATATGATCTATGGAGCTAGTAGTTCGACTCAAAACCCACAGCCCCGATTATCTCCCTCGGTACCCACGGCTCCCGTCACCTCGCATTGCCCCTCTGCCACCCGCGACAACCCCACTACCACCCGCGATAACCCCACTACCACATGTAATCTCCCCCGGCCTACCCACTGATCCCGTGACAACGCCACTTCTCCACTACCACCCGATACCATCACTGACTCCCCAGACCCGTCGACTAACCCCCTACCCGCAAGTCTCATCGTCTCATCACAACCTCATTGTCTGAGCCATGTTATCCCATTAATTTGCTCCACTTCTTGAGTCCTCCCCGCCACAAAATACCCAAACAATCCCTATTCCAACGCACCACATGGAAATCCATGCCCAACACAGAATTTTCAAACCAAAAGTGTACTTTAACCTATCTACTCAAGTCATCTCACATATACCTAAGAACTCAAAATTAGTCAAGCTTGATCCTAACTGGAATGCAGTCATGCGTGAGAAGTTTAAATGCGCTCACTACGCATCAAATTTGGAATATTGTCCCAAAACCAGAGGGGGTCAATGTGATTCATTTTATGTGGCTATATCATCACAAATTCAGGGATAATGGTGAGATTGAACGCTATAAGGCGAGACTTGTGGTAAATGGCACGGGGCAACAAAAGGGAATTGATTGTGGTGAGACCTTCAATCCAGTGGTTAAACTAGTCACCATCCGCACTGTTTTGATCATTTCTATATGAAAGAATTGGCCGGTTCATCAGTTTGATGTGAAAAATGCATTTTTACATGGAGATTTGAAAGAAATTGTATACGTACATTAACCACCTAACTTTGTGCATCCTTCGGCTCCTCAGTATGTTTGCCGGCTTCGGAAGTCACTTTATGGCTTAAAATAAGCCCCAGGGCTTGGTATGACTTTTTTGCCACTTACATCTTATAGATTGGGTTCATGTGCAGCAAATGTGATAACTCACTTTTTTATTTTTCATTGAGGTAATGACATTGCATACCTACTGCTCTATGTGGATGACATTGTCTTGACTACCTCATCAGATGTGCTGAAAAATGAGATTATCATCATGCTCAAATATGAATTTGCCATGACACACTTGAATAAGTTGAGTTATTTCTTGGGAATTTTCGTGACTGGATATAAGAATGCAATATTATTGTGTCAGCATAAGTATGTCGAAGAGATTATTTACATGGCTAAAATGGAAAACTGCAACATCATTCCCACTACAGTCGACTCAAAGTCGAAGCTTAGCGCCGATGACGGGGATCCGGTGCTTGATCCTTCTCTTTATAGGAGTCTAGATGGTGCACTTCAGTATCTTACCTTAACTAGGCCTGATATTGCCTATGTTGTTCAGCAGTTGTGCTTGTTCATGCATACTTCTAGGGAGCCTCACTTTACCGCTCTTAAACGTATCATTCGGTACTTCAAAGGTACTCTTAACTACGAATTACATATTTATCCATCTGCACATAACATACTGATATCTTATACGGACGCCGATTGGGGCGACTATCCAGACACACATCGATCTATTTTCAGCTAATTTATATTTTTTGGTGATAACCTCATCTCATGATCTGCAAAATGGCAAGCCACACTTTTCCGTTCGAGTGTAGAAGAAGAATATAGAGGCGTTGCGAACGTTGTTGTCGAAATTTGTTGGCTCAGAAACCTCCTTCTAGAGCTTCATTGTCCCTTACGTAAGACATCTCTTGTCTACTGTGATAACATATCTGTTGTTTACTTGTCTCATAACCCGATTTAGCATCAGCGGACCAAACATATTGAGATGAATATTCATTTTGTTCGTGAGAAGGTTGACATGGGCCATGTTCGGGTGTTACATGTCTCTTCTTCCTATCAGTACACATATATATTTATTAAGGACTTCCTCGACAATTGTTCCTTGACTTTAGATCCAATCTCAGAGTCCGACCTCCTCCCGCTCCGACTGAGGGGTGTGATATAGAATATATTAATATTCTCCATATATTCTGTAATTATTATTCTAGTATAATTATGTAAAGTAGAGATCCTTCTAATTAGATTTATAAATTATAAACACTCATAAATATTGCATTAATGAGAAGTCTCCTACCAAGGAGAATTGCTCTATTGCAGAGATACCTCTTGTAATTAACAATGAGAAAGTTTTTCAATCTAGTTTACATCTTAATTATCATCAAATCTTAAAGGGCAACGAATGGTTGCATAAATTTTCAACATTTAATTTATTATATTTTACTAGATTATCAATATACCACAAAAAGATCAATGTAGTGTATAAATTGTTTGGATAACTTTTGATTTTTTATATGTTTTTAAAGTATTTGAGCGTTTAGTATTTGTACGTTAAGATGTAAAACTATTATCGAAAACTTCTTATGGATAATTAGTAACTTTTGCATAAAATTAACTTTTTGACTTTCACTGTTGTCAATTATTATTTCGTGAATTTTGTTACTCCCGTTTTGCTTCTATTTTAGAGTCCTTCTTAATTCTTATATTGCGTTTAGATATGCATTACATTCGAAAAATATTTAAAGTTCTCTGAGATATTTTTGTTTATTTGAGAAAGTGATTAAAATTATTTCTTCAAACTCAAACTTTAATTCTAATTTAAGTGAAAATTGACTATAAGAATTTTGTATGTCCAAATGAATTCTTAATTAATCAAACTCCTTACATTCTATTATATGGTACTATTGGATCGAATATTTAGTTTAAAATATTAATTTAATGTCATATTAAAGTGATAAAATATAATTATACTTGTTAAAATCCAACTAAGTTAATAAAAAAAGTAGTTTATCGAACTTATTTAAAATTTTAAATACTATAAAATATTATTTCTAACCTCAATTTCAAATACTTATTTTTTACCAAATATTATACTTAACGCGAGGGCCGCTCATTTTGGATTATCCGATCCGATCCGAAAAAAATCAGATATCCGAATTTATAGGTTCAATAGTAAAACTCCAAAGAATTGTTTCAACTTCTAAACAATCCAAAATATATTATATATTATCAACAGGAAGCTGATCCCTAATATTGTTTTAACTGATTCTCTTTCATGTTTGAGCATAAGAAAATGGATAAACTAATTAAACACTGCTACTGGAGAATATATTATAATATTCATGAAATCAATATTAATATTCCTGCTATTGGAAAATCCTAAAACACTGCTAAAACACCAAATTAGTATTATGACTGCAGAATATAACTATAGCAGTAATATGACTGCAAAATATAACTGCAGCACTAATAGTTTGATATACTGAAGTCTGATCTGGTCCAGGGAGTATGCCAAGAAAAAATGCAAACATTTCCAATCTTTTTAAAGTCAATCCCACTTTAGTTCTGCATTTTATATTTTTCTTTAACATATTTCGACTATGACAAAGCAAGGAAGACGTGAAGACGCAGCAGCAGAATCAGTATAACTGTAAAATAAATTCCTTGCTAATATGCTTAGCATCTAGCCATTAGAGACAACTGCAGCAGCAAAATCTCTGAATCAAAATTTTATTACTTCCCCCACTTCAACAGCCTGCTTGGTG
Organism: Przewalskia tangutica; assembly: GCA_029844215.1. NCBI lineage: Eukaryota > Viridiplantae > Streptophyta > Magnoliopsida > Solanales > Solanaceae > Przewalskia > Przewalskia tangutica. Next base: position 121,325,142 of record CM056721.1, on the reverse strand, counting down.
ATTTTGAAAACACTTTCTTGAACATATTTCGTCCGTGCCAAAAGATGACCTTGCAGAAATAACACTCCGCTGAAAAATTAAAAAACGTGATAGAATCTCAGTAACAAGTTCTTCACAAAGACATATGCACAACACACAGAGAGAAGTTTATATAGAAAAGGCTAAATTACCCTAAAGTATCCAACGACTCATCAAAATCATTCAAAAGTATCCAACGACTCATCAAGATCAATTGTTGGTTGCTCAATAGTCAAATCTTTCATACCTACAAAATAAATATCACAAGAAAAAAGATATTATTAGCATTAAGTAAACAAAAATACAAATGTAATAATATATTTTAATAATAATTGAGATAAAACTAACCATCTTCCATATTCTCCAACTCAAGCAAACTTTCCTCTATCACAAGAGGCTCATGAGAAGTTCGAAGCCAATTTTGAGCACATATAATAGCCTCCGCCATTCTTGGAGTCAAAGAGGTACGGAATGAATCAAGCACACGTCCTCCGGTGCTAAAAGCACTCTCCGAAACAACAGTAGACACATGTATAACAAGTACATCACGAGTCATGAGTTGAAGGATGAGACATGTCTTAGTTCTATCCTTCCACCATTATAAAATATCAAAGTTCGCATCATTATGCTCACAATCATCACTCAAGTATTTTTCCAACTCATTTTTCCTCTCACTAGTTTCCACACCACCCTTTTTCCTTTGATATTTAAGAGTCATGAATTAATAATTCATGAATCTTTTTTTTTTTTGTCAAATTCCATCATTATTCAAATTAGATTTAGAGGAAGAAGAACTTGATGCTTTATCTTTGTTTTTTGATGAAGGTATGGAAGAAACATAAGAATCAAACAAATCACGCAAAGTGACTTATTTTTAGAGATAAGAGTTTACTTTGTTCATTCCCATAAGAAGATTATACAACCCAATCAACATAATTCAACTTATGTCTTGGATCAAGGACTAATGTAACAAACATTAAAATATTGAGATTATTGACATTCCCCCAATATTTGTCATGTTTCTTTTTCATTTGTTCAACCATGTTTCTTATACCTTCATCCTCATCCCCACAATATTGTGACACCAAATGCATCATGCACATAAGAATTTGCAGTCACATAGCGAGACCCGGACAACCTCAAAGTGACATCATAAAATATTTGCAAAAAAGGCAATAACACATCAACTTTATTCCAATCATTTTCATCCGGCTTACCACCAAATTTTTTAATCTCTCTAACACATGCATTATCTCGATAGTGCAAGTTAGTAAAAGCCTTTTTGAATTTCATGGAGGATTCAAGTATCAAATAAGTGGAATTCCATCTCGTATCAACATCCAAACACACGAGACTCTTAGTTTCCAAACTCTCTTCATGTGCACAAGCCTTAAATTTCTGAAGTCTAGCAGGGGACGATCTAACATATCTCACACTAGCACGAATTTTCACTATGGAACTATCAAGATCTTTCAGTCCATCTCTCACAATCAAATTCAATATATGAGCAACACATCTCATATGTAAATAATCATCATTTAGCACACTAGTTTGATGATGATTCATTCTTCTTTTCAAATATTGAATAGCTAGATCATTTGAGCTAGCATTATCCACAGTCACAGTCAATATTTTCTTAATCCCCCATTCATTCAAACATTTTTCAACCGCCCTACCAATGATTTCCCCACTATGGCCGACAATTGGACAAAAATTAATAATCCTTTTATGCAACTTTCAATTTTCGTCAATAAAATGAGCGGTGAGACACATATAACTCAAATTTTGCCCAGAAGTCCATGTATCAGTTGTGATACAAATCCTAGAAGTTAGACCTTTAAAAAAATATTGTATTTTTTTTCTTTCCTCAATGAACAACTTATAACAATCTCTTGTTATAGTAGCACGTGAAGGCACAACAAAAACAGGATTTATTGCCTTACAAAAATATCGAATACCTTCACGCTCTACAAACCTGAAAGGCAACTCATCAACAATTATCATCTTAGCAAGTGCTTTTCTAGTGAATTTTTTTTATCAAAATTCCACAACTTCGGAACATTTACCATCTCAGTAGAGCCATCTTCTTTAGTAATTGCTTATGGTTCAAACTCTATTAACTTTTGCTTTAAATCTAAATTGGCTGGACATTTTTTACATCTTTGAGCATGATTTTTTAAAGGAGTAGTACCATTCGACCCTTTACAACCAATAAGAGCATCACAATGACTACATCAGGATCACTAGTATCTTCATAATGATCCCACCATTTAGATTTTTTCTTCCTAACACGTTGAGAATGAGAAGAGCTACCACTTACAGTAGGAGGTAAATAAGGTTTTTTTGGTTTGCTTGAGGACGATGAAGGAGCGTCTTTCTTTCTCTTAATTGGTGGAGCCGAACGTTTCTCTACTTCTTCTTCCATATTTGTCAATTCATCCTCAGTAATGCAAACATTTTCCATGTTTGTATCCATTTCTATGTTATCATTGCTCCCACTGAAATTACTACATTATTGAACATAAAATTAGTAATCTTTAATGGAAAATCAAAAGAAAATAAAAGACTTAACAGTGGTGTAATCAACTATGCGATTCACAGCTCAAAGTGACGAACGGTACACTGAATCACTGATCTTTGCAGGAAAAAAATTAACAGTGGTGTGATAAAAAAATTAACATCAAATCGTAAATCAGAATCTGATCTCAAAGTATTCTTAAAACAAGATTCACAGCTTTCCCCATTCATCAACAATAATCCAAACACCCCTTTAATTATAAATATGTCCATTATCAACAAAAAATAAAGAAAAAATTGAATGTGATGCATCTCAAAGAAACAGTGTCATTGAATAAAATGTTATTTTACTTCAGAATTCACATTCTAGCTTCCCATGTAAACTAACAAAATAACAAGAGATGAGAGATCTATGCATTAATAAATCCCGCATGAACTATCTTGTGAACCACTGCAGCTACTTAGAAAATGCACTGCACTTTTAGAAAGAATAAAGATTTAGAAGGCTTTCTATGTTGCATTGCTCATATTCTTAAGTTGACATTCAAGAATCAGAATATGATGATTTGTGGCCAAATTACCGAAAAGGTGAAATATTTCCTCATTGTAGCTGAAATTGAAAGAGGGTTTTGTTAGTGTTAGTGAAGATTGATAGAGGGTTATGTTCTGTTGAATATTAAAAGTGATTTTTGGAAGGTACAGAAGATGAATGAACTAGGGTTCTGTTTAGTTGAAGATAGCGATGAAATGGGGAATGAAATGAATAAAAGAATGAACAAAACAACCCTAATATTTTATATTTCAAATGGCCATATCCCAGATGGGTATTTATGTTTATGGGCCAACTTCAAATAAGATAATAAGTAGATGTAGCAAGAACGAATCCCAACTATTAGCCTCTTATATTTTGGATTTTCGGATATTTCGGGTATCCGAAATTTTAAAAAATGTGATCTGTATCCGATCCGATTTTTTTCGGATATCCGATCTGAAATATCTGAAACACAAAAAAATGGATCGGATCACGGATCGAATTATTATGAACAACCCTACTTAGCGCTTACTAAATAAAGGGGTGGATCCTTTCCCTCAACGATTTAGGATCCGTTTGATACAACTTATTAAAAAACACTTATAGAAGTAGAGTTTTTAGGAGTAGAGCTTTTTCATGTAGAGCTTTTATCAAAAAGTTATTAGTTGTTCGGTTGTCAATAAAAAAAATGCTTTTGACTTAAAAATGGAAAAGGACAAAAGAGATTTTACCTCTACTGGGCAAAAGCCCAAAATTTGAGCTTCTGCCAATAGAGGCCAAAAATGTTTTTTTCAGCCAAAAACACTTTTGGTCTTTCCAGTCAAACACTAAAAAAAAGGCCAAAAATACTTTTGACAAAAAAAAATACTTTTGGCCATTTGAAAAGTCCAACCAAACGGGCACTTACTTGGGGCTTTTAATTATACGTGACAAATAGGTTTTAAAATTGAGTGGGGTGATAAACTTTGGATTAGTAATTAGAGAGTTTTGACTCACCCCAAAATTATATTTTTAACACTTTGACCCCAAACTTTATTTTTTACACTTTGTCCCCAAGTTTTATTTTTAACATTTTGACCCAACCCATATAAACCCTAGATAGCCAAAAAAACGCGCCAAATTTTCTGTTTGCCTGCGCTTTTCCACCATTTTTTGTTCTTCTTTTTTGCTTCGTTTCTTCTTCTTCTTGCTGCTTCTTCTTGCTTCTTTTTCTTATGTTGCTACTCGTTTCTTCTTCTTCGTCTTGACTGGATTTTGCTCAAGAAAGAAAAAAATAAGACCACCTGATTTTGCAACTTTTTGACTGGATTTTATTCGTGTAGCACTGAGAATTACTTCATAACTCTTTCCATTATTATGCTTTCTTATTCTTCTTCTTCTTCGTCCACCATTGTTGCTCAAGAAATAAAAAAAAATGTGACCACCCGATTTTGCAATTTTTTGACTGGATTTTGTTGGTGTAGCACTGACAATTACTTCATAAGTGTTTTCCACTGTACAACAATGTTGTTTTATTTCAAATTTTCACCTTGGTATAAATCTACCCAGGTGTTGCACTTGTTGCAACAACTCAACGATCTGTTGGAGTCAGCTTCAGTTGTTGCAACTAGTTTGTGATCTATTGCAACAGATAGTTCAGTTGTTGCAACTTCTTCAACAACTTCAACAGATTGTCAACTTGTTACAACAAGTTTATCATTTGTTGGACATTTTCCAACAGATGGGTAACTTGTTGCAGCATGTATCTTATCTGTTGGAAAATGTCTAACAGATAGGTAACTTGTTGCAGCAGGTATCTCATCTGTTGGAAATTTTTCAACAGATGAGTAACTTGTTGCAGTAGGTTTATCATCTGTTGGACATTTTCCAACAGATGGGTAACTTGTTGTAGCAGGTATATCATCTGTTGGAAAATTTCCAACTTGTTGGGTAACTTGTTGTAGCAGGTATCTCATCTGTTAGAAATTGTCCAACAGATTGTCAACTTGTTGCAGCATGTTTATCATCTGTTGGACATTTTCCAACAGATGGGTAACTTGTTGCAGCAGGTATCTGTTGAAAAATTTCCAACAGATGGGTAACTTGTTGCAGCAGGTTTATCTGTTGGACATCTTCAACAGTCTGAAACATTACCCCAAAAAAACTGAAGCTAACTCCAACAGATTAGTGACTTGTTGCAACAATTTTATACCTGTTGCAACAAGTAGTCTACTTGTTATAGATTGGTATGTACTCTCATGACCAATTTTTTGTTAAACAAAATATCTTCAGGTACCTCGAACACCACTAATGGGGGACTCAATAACAATTGGGGTTGATTGCCATGGTGAATGGATCGAGAAAAACAATCGATATATTTGGCGATGGAAGTGTAGTGACACGTTAGAGACGATAGCGATGACTGTCCAAAGAGATATTATGTTCGATGATTTTGTGAACCTAATTATCACCTATTGCGAATTAACTTGTGAACCAAAAGATCTTTCCATCACTTACATGCACATCTTTTTTGAAAATAAGAGGGTCTTGTCATTTAAGATAACTGATCAGGTTCGTTTGCGTGCCTATTTGAATGATGTTGCTAGGCCCATTTTAAGGGTATACGTTGTTGGAAGCCCGGTAGAGAACCACAATTTATCTCAAGACCAATAAGATATGTTAAATGATGAATTAGATGGGGTGGATGTGGATATCCCAGATAATGGAAGTGGGGCTGACCCGATTCTTATACCCGAAGTTGCGAGCAATACATTGGGCACTACACAATCAATACAGTCTAGCCATGTTCAAGATGATGAAACGAGTTTTTATAAAGGAATGTCATTCAAGAACAAGGAAGAACTAGCCACTTGGTTGAAACTTGCTTGCTTGAAGAAAAAAATTTAGAATCAAGAAGGTGATTAATTCGCATACTATGTATTGCTTCATATGTGTACATCCGGAGTGCAAGTGGTGGCTGAGGGCTGTGAATCTTTTAAGTTCTGACAGATTTTGTATTAGAACCTACATAAAGCATCACACATGTGGTTCTGAGAACATTACGAGCCATAATCCACACGCTACTGTGAAAGTCATTGGTGAATACTTCAAAGATAAGTTTACTTACGGTAAAGGCCCATCTACAAAAGATATAAGTCAATCAATCCGTACAGATTTGGGTTGTAAGGTAAGTTATTGGAAGGTCTGGAAGGGCATGGAGATTGCAAAGGCTTTGACAAGGGGGACACATGAGCACGGGTATGCGGTGCTTGATGCGTACCGTTATATGCTTCGTTCTGCAAATACAGGAAGTAAGACGGCATTGAAGGTTGATGAAAATGGGAAGTTCAAGTACTTTTTTGTAGCCTATAAGGATTGGATGCTTGGTTTTGCGCAAATAAAAAAAGTCATAGCGGTCGATGGGACATTCTTGAGGAGCAAGTACGAAGGAGTGTTGTTCTCAGCAGTTGCACAAGATGCGGAGAATCATATTTTTCCAGTGACATTTTGTGTAGTGGACAGGGAGTGTGATGCTTCGTACAAATATTTTTTTGAACAAATGAGAAGTTATATAGAGGATACCCTGAGTTATTCATAATTTCTGATAGACATCCAAGTATAAAAAAGGCGGTTTTAATTGTCTTCCCTACACATGCTCACAATCCGACTGCTCACGATCGTGCCTCTCCGGGCACCCTTACAGGTATACATCAGAGAAAATCAGCGGAACATACATGAAACTCATAACGTACTTTTAACAGAAAATAAACGACAAGCTAGCCGATAAGGCTACCTCACTGGACATACATATATATATATATACATAACCAAACGCAGTTACATCCTTCTTCTTTACAAACCGACCCACAAGATATGACTACAGACCTCTAAGAATTTTTTACATAACCACTATGACGGGACAGGGCCACGCCATACCCTTGAATATACATAATCTACAACAACAGGATCCGCACCATTTAGCCTGAGCGAATGGAGCTTCTTCCCAAAATCCGAACAGATCCTAAGAACAAGGATCACCAACTTGTGTACCTAAATCACTCGGTACGCAAGATAACAAATTTAGTATGGAACAAAATAAGGTACAGAAACAAATCATAACTTGTAAAAAGAATATGGCAAGTATAAAAGTAAATACCGATCCCTACTGTGCACCACACATTCATCGAACTTAATCACACATTATTATCTTTTCCCATTTTCAAGAGTTATAATCAAATTCTTACATACATAATTAGAAAATCATCAAGTTCATAAACATATAACTTACATATCTGCATAACATAATCCGACCTTACAGGACGCTTTCATTTTGAGTTCACTTTGATTATCCATACGTGATAATGTAAATCCGATCCATTTGCGCGACACGTGAATTCATACCAAGTCCGCCCGCCATAAAGGTATAACGCCTACCCGCTCGGACCTGCGTAAAGTCACATAAGTCCGCCCATAAAGGTATCTCGCCCACCCATTCGGGACGCAGAAAGTCACATGTTAAGTCCGCCCATAAAGGTATACAACCCGACACCATTCTCGGGACGCGATAAAATCACACAAGTCCGCCATAGCACATAATGCGCCTACCATTTTGGGACGCGGTAAAGTCACATAAGTCTACCCATAAAGGTATACTATCCGACCCATTCAGGGACGCGGTAAAGTCACATAAGTCTGCCCCGCCCATAAAGTAACGCGCCCCACCATCGTGGACGCGTAAAGTCACATAAGTCCGCCCATACAGAGCACGCCCTGCCCATTCTCGGGGAACTTGTAATTTTCTTTACATAACATTTTAAACTATCTTTTCACTTCTTCTTAAGTCGTTATAACAACTTCTCATAAAACTATTATAACAACCTTTCACTTTAGAGAACTTAAGACACTTTTATTTCTTATTACATTAGGGAAAACTAAACCCAAAAGTACTACGTACATGCATACTTATAAAAGAATCATGTCACACCTTCTCTTTTAAATCAATAAACTTCTTCTTTTGAAAACTCAAGTTACATTCTCTTTTGAAATCACGCCTCTTAACTTTTGAAATAAATCATGAAAACCATACTTTTTAAATCAAGTCATTCCTTCCTTTAAGAATCAAGTCCCATAACTTGAAAAATAAAGTCTCATAACCTTTTAAGAAATCAAGGTTCATAGTCTTAAAACTTCATAACATAAACTCTTTAAACTAAGTAACATATACTTTTATGAGCTGTGAATAAGTTATACTCGTTTATAACGATCTTATTAAAGCAGCCATGATCTAGAAAATGTAATACAATTTTGTCTTATCTTAGTTTCTATGCAGATGGAGAATTCTACTCATTTTAATATAATTGATTATCGATACATTTTTTTATTAACGCTGCAATGGCTTGTTCGATACCTATTCTCATTAGTGCAGTAAATTAGCAAAGTCAACTCGACTCCAAATACTTCCTAACGACTCTTACCAACATCCCCCATAAGACTTGGTAAGAACTTAGGATAACTTAGACATACCTTTTACTTAGAGTAAATCAACATACGTAGCTCTTAACTTCTAAGAGTAGAAGGAATCATGAAATAACTCCACATGTATATTTCATATGTAGAACATGCCAAAAGAAGGAAGAGGTTCACATACCTCGCGACGACTATCGACAAGTAGCAAAATGCTCCAAAGTACTTCAACCTTGTTAGCTTTTCCACCCTTCAAGTAGAATACGCTACACGTAGTACTTCAACCTATAATAACCATAAAATGTCTATCAACTCCTAGCTTATTAACGTGGAATAATACTAAGTGCTAGGTCTCTTATTCTACGTAAAATCAAGCAAAGATTTCCTTTGTTTCTACGTACTTTTCCACCTTTTTCAAGGCCCGAAATCAACAACCAACATGCCATATTTAAGGCGCAACAAACCAGCAATTCAAAGGGGATTACACGCCTTAACATGACGTGTAAAATTCTGCCCCACAATTAAAGTAAAACTGTCCAATATTCTTGGCCACTTTCGGCAATCACAAGGATAACACCACATCCATTCTTTTCCAATTCCTTTCTAATCCAAGTTGTTATTTTAATATGTTATATAGTCGCAATCAATTATAACAACTATAATCCCTTTCTTATACAACATGCGACGATTATAACTATCGACCAAATTGATTTCCAATTTTAATGGCTAACATGCCAATCTCGGATTTAAGCTTCCAAATTCCATAACATTTATCAATCTTCATTCTAAATATCACATGCTCATCTATCCACTACTACAACATGAAATCTTGAATTACAATAGCAAGACGGAGATTATTACCTCTTTTAAGCCCGAATACAATCTAAAACCTAAAGTCGATCCTTAGCAACTTTAGCTCCTCTTCTTGACTTTTCAATCCACTCCAAGCAATCCTTAGAAGTTCATAAACAACTTCTCTTCAATTTCCAACCTCAAAGTTGAAGAACACCTTAGGTTTTCATCTTGCGACTAACGTAAAAACGTAGTTTTTCCGGGATTTTTGTGTTGAGATACCCTTAGAATACCTTTAGTGATCTTGGGTTTGAATATTGGGATTTATGAAGCAAGATTGAAGAATTTCTTTTCTAATCTGAGAGCTTGGCCGAGAGCCTCTCTTGGAACACTAAAGTTTTCTTGAAATTTTTCAAAGTATAGAATTCATCTTGCTACTAGTATATATATATATACTACAATCAAGGGCTTGGATTGAACTAAATAGATGGCTAGGATTGAGTCAATTATATCAAGCTCCCACTTGTTTATTGACTTAGTCAATTCTTTTATTCATCCAACATAAGTATGTGGAGGGTGACACGTGTCGCCCTTCCATTGGTCCATAATATTTTGTTTTCTGAAATTTCCATAATTGGTCAAAATGTCGAAAACCTTGTGGGCCCCATAAAAACGTAAAATTTCCCGAGTGGGCCCCACGTATCCAACTCTGAAGATAAAATTCCATAATTCCGATAAATTCTAAAAGTCTCAAATAACAAATTTGAGAACCCAATTCTTACTAACAAACATTTTTCCTTCCCGAGGTTCGAAATATTTTTCCTTAGAAATCACAACTCTTTCTTTCGTTCAAATTTTAAGTCATGATTCCTTACGTACATTCTCTTAAACATGTCCTGGTATTACGGGGTGTAACATTCTTCCCCCCTTAGAAACATTCGTCCTCGAATGTTCTTTCGGAGCTCAATCTAACATTTCTCGGTATAGTCTCATAAAACTACACTTAATGAAACCTAATTATGCCACATATGGCCCTAATATATCGCACATGCATATCCTTCCATCATAAGCCAAACGAGGAAATAAATCCAAAGTGTGCACCATCACTATTTACTCCCATTCATGGCCTAAAAGGATTTTCTTTTCGTACTTCCAAACTTATTCTAGCATACGTACATAGTCTCAATATTATCCGTACATGATACTTAAACATACAACAAACTTATCATACAAATAAGTCTCTAAAGGGTCAAAGATATACCTGAAATCATATAGGCGGTTCAAAGGACCGCTAAAACTGGGAACTTCCACCACGACTCGACACGGCTGCCGTGCATTTAACATCTGCTAGCTATTGAAGGCGAAGAACCATGGCCCGATCCAAAGATGGTGCTATCCCACGGTGCCACCTCTATAAGGACACTCTCATCCTATGGCCTGACGACCACAAGAAAAACAAGCACCCGTGCAGAGCGACACACCCTGAATGGAACCTACCACACTGTGTGCATTGAGGCAAATGTGGCCTCGATCGAACCCCATCTCCCTAGACCACGAAGCTCTCAGAGCTCGACCGACGCATTCGGGGTTGTAAAACCCCAGGAAATCGTGGAGGAGCACTCGGTCTTGGTGAAATGTAGACCTAGTTTACCGTTGAGGCCGTCACTCGAAAATTACCACGAAACCTCATCATCACAGCCTCTTGGTGGCCTCGATCTGGCCGGTCCTCTCTCTCCTGTCCTCAATCCTCTGTGCATATGCTGCGTCTTGAAATATCCATACTGGTGAAGGGCACTCCTGTGCATCACGATAACAGTGTAGCGGTCTAGCCCCATCACATAGCGATGAACTCTATCAGCCATGTCAGCCACAATAGTGAGAGCATACCTAGCCAATGAGTCAAACTCCAGGTTATACTCTCTGATGGTCCTTCCATTCTGTCTCAACGTCAAGAACCTATTCACACGGGCTCTCAACATCTCAAGAGGCAAAAAGTGATTAAGGAAGGCCTCTGTGAACTCGTCCCAAACAGCTGGAGGAGCACCCACACCCCTAGACAGTTCCCACGACTCAAACCAGTTCACTGCAATATCGCGTAACCGGTAAGAAGCTAGCACAACTGACTCGGTCTTCGAGGCCCTAAGTACCTGCATAGTCCGTTGTATCTGCCGAATGAACTCCTGAGGATCATCCTCAGATCTCGAACCATAGAACTCGGGTGGATTACAACCCAGAAAATCCCGAATTCTCAAACTGTCGGCTCTAGGGTTAGCTACCTGCTCCTGTCGGCGTTGCCCTGCCACTATGCTACTCAATAACCTAATTTGCTCTCCATAATCTCTATACTCTGCCTCTGGCTGCGGAACTGGAGGCTCAGGTATCGAAACTCCTAGAGTTGCGGCTGCTCTCGGCTCCTCTAATACTGTCGGGGTAACCGAACTCGTCGTCTGGGCCACACCCTCAGGCGTAGTCTGGGCCTGAGTCCTAGTAACCCTATGTGTACCACTAGCAGCTCCTGCTGCTGCCTTGCCCTTCTGGGCCCTGGTCACCTTCCGTGGAGGCATAACTGATATATAAGAATAGGTCAGAGAGGATTCAACCTAATTAGACAGCTCTACTGCACGATCTTAGAGAGAGAAGAATGGAAACCAATCCTAAATGTTCTGCAGCCTCCTGGTTATAAATGTGGTGCACAACACACCGATAGCCAAGACTCTACTAGACGCGGTCTGTAGACACTTTCCGAGGACTAACTGCTCTAATACCACTTTTGTCAATAACCGACCTTGGACCCGCGATTGGTGCCCTACCTGGGCACCCTTACAGGTATACATCAGAGAAAATCAGCGGAACATACATGAAACTCATAACGTTCTTTTAACAAAAAATAAACGACAGGCTAGCCGATAAGGCTACATCCCTAGACATATATATATATATATATATATATATATATATATATATATATATATATACATAACCAAACGCAGTTACATCCTTCTTCTTTACGAACCGACCCACAAGATATGACTACAGACCTCTAAAAGTTTTTGACATAACCACTATGACGGGACAGGGCCCCGCCATACCCCTGAATATACATAATCTACAACAACAGGGATCTGTACCAAAAGATGAGCCTCCGAAGTGAATGGAGCTTCTTCCCAAAAACTGAACAGAGATCCTAAGAACAAGGATCACCAACCTGTGTACCTAACACCTACGGACATTAACGCAGCTCCCCTAAGGGGGTCAGTACAACAGGTACCGAGTATGGAACGGAAATAAGGTACAGTAAACAAATTATAACTGTACAAAAGAATGACAGAGGCAAGTATAAAAAGTAAATATCAGATCCTACCGTGCCATTACAATTCATGAACTTAATCGCACATTATTATCTTTTCCCATTTTCAATAAGAGTTATAATCAAATTCTTACATACATACTTAGGAAAAATCATCAAGTTCATAAACATATAACTTACGTATCTTGCATAACATAATCCGGCCCTTTATGGAGGGACGTCTCATTTTGGAGTTCACTTTGATTATCCATACGTGATAACGTAACCCGGCCCATTTGCGGGACACGATGAATTCATACAAAGTCTGCCCATAAAGGTATACTGCCCGACCCGTTCTGGGACGCGGTAAAGTCACATAAGTCTGCCCATAAAGGTATACTGCCTGGCCCATTCTGGGACGCGGTAAAGTCACATAATTCTGCCCATAAAGGTATACTGCCCGACCCATTCTGGGACGCGGTAAAGTCACATAAGTCTGCCCATAAAGGTATACTGCCCGGCCCATTCTGGGACGCGGTAAAGTCACATAAGTCTGCCCATAAAGGTATACTGCCCGACCCATTCTGGGACGCGGTAAAGTCACATAAGTCTGCCCATAAAGGTATACTGCTCAGACCATTCTGGGACCCGGTGTAATTTTCTTTACATAACATTTTAAACCATCTTTTCACTTCTTCTTAAGTCGTTATAACAACTTCCCATAAAGATATTATAACAACCTTTCACTTTAGAGAACTTAAGACACTTTTATTTCTTATTACATTAGGGAAAACTAAACCCAAAAGTACTACGTACATGCATACTTATAAAAGAATCATGCCACACCTTCTCTTTTAAATCAATAAACTTCTACTTTTGAAAACTCAAGTTACATTCTCTTTTGAAATCAAGCCTCTTAACTTTTGAAATAAATCATGGAAACCATACTTTTTAAATCAAGACATTCCTTCCTTTAAGAATCAAGTCTCATAACTTGAAAAATAAAGTCTCATAACCTTTTAAGAAATCAAGGTTCATAGTCTTAAAACTTCATAACATAAACTCTTTAAATTAAGTAACATATACTTTTATGAGCTGTGAATAAGTTATACTCGTTTATAACGATCTTATTAAAACAGCCATGATCTAGAAAATGTAATATAATTTTGTCTTATCTTAGTTTCTATGCAGATAGAGAATTCTACTCATTTTAATATAATTGATTATCGATACATTTTTTTATTAACGCTGCAATGGATTGTTCGATACATATTCTCACTAGTGCAGTAAATTAGCAAAGTCAACTCGACTCCAAATACTTTCTAACGACTTTTACCAACATCCCCCATAAGACTTGGTAAGAACTTAGGATAACTTAGACATACCTTTTACTTAGAGTAAATCAACATACGTACCTCTTAAATTCTAAGAGTAGAAGGAATCATGAAATAACACATGTATATTTCATACGTAGAACATGCCAAAAGAAGGAAGAGGTTCACATACCTCGCGACGACTATCGACAAGTAGCAAAATGCTCCAAAGTACTTCAACCTTGTTAGCTTTTCCACCCTTCAAGTAGAATACGCTACACGTAGTACTTCAACCTATAATAACCATAACATGTCTATCAATTCCTAGCTTATTAACGTGGAATAATACTAAGTGCTAGGTCTCTTATTCTACAGAAAATTGGACAACATTTCCTTTGTTTCTACGTACTTTTCCACCTTTTTCAAGGCCCGAAATCAACAACCAACATGCCACATTTAAGGCGCAACAAACCAGCAATTCAAAGGGGATTACACGCCTTAACATGACGTGTAAAATTCTGCCCCACAATTAAAGTAAAACTGTCCAATATTCTTGGCCATTTTCGGCAATCACAAGGATAACACCACATCTATTCTTTTCCAATTCCTTTCTAATCCAAGTTGTTATTTTATATGTTATATAGTCGCAATCAATTATAACAACTATAATCCCTTTCTTATACAACATGCGACGATTATAACTATCGACCAAATTGATTTCCAATTTTAATGGCTAACATGCCAATCTCGGATTTAAGCTTCCAAATTCCATAACATTTATCAATATTCATTCTAAATATCACATGCTCATCTATCCACTACTACAACATGAAATCTTGAATTACAATAGCAAGACGGAGATTATTACCTCTTTTATGCCCGAATACAATCCAAAACCTAAAGTCTATCCTTAGCAACTTTAGCTCCTCTTCTTGACTTTTTAATCCACTCCAAGCAACCCTTAGAAGTTCATAAACAACGTCTCTTCAATTTCCAACCTCAAAGTTGAAGAACACCTTAGGTTTTCATCTTGCGACTAACGTAAAAACGTAGTTTTTCTGGGATTTTTGTGTTGAGATACCCTTAGAATACCTTTAGGGATCTTGGGTTTGAATATTGGGATTTATGAAGCAAGATTGAAGAATTTCTTTTCTAATTTGAGAGCTTGGCCGAGAGCCTCTCTTGGAACACTAAAGTTTTCTTGAAATTTTTCAAAGTACAGAATTCATCTTGCTACTAGTATACATATATACTACAATCAAGGGCTTGGATTAAACCAAATTGATGGCTAGGATTGAGTCAATTATATCAAGCTCCCACTTGTTTATTGACTTAGTCAATTCTTTTATTCATCCAACATAAACATGTGGAGGGTGACACGTGTCGCCCTCCCATTGGTCCATAATATTTCGTTTCCCAAAATTTCCATAATTGGTCAAAATGTCGAAAACCTTGTGGGCCCCACAAAAATATAAAATTTCCCGAGTGGACCCCACGTATCCAACTATGAAGATAAAATTCCATAATTCCGATAAATTCTAAAAGTCTCAAATAACAAATTTGAGAACCCAATTCTTACTAACAAACATTTTTCCTTCCCGAGGTTCGGAAGATTTTTCCTTAGAAATCACAACTCTTTTTTTCGTTCAAATTTTAAGTCCTTATTCCTTACGTACATTCTCTTAAACATGTCCTGGAATTACAGGGTGTAACAATGTCATTATGGTTTTTGCATGAGACACCTAGGGGAAAATCTGAGAACCACCTTTCACAATGCGGCGGTCGTATCTCAATTTTATAAAGCAACAAAAGCGTACAATATTGATGTCTTCAATTACTATTTCAATCAAATCATAGATTTGGTTCTTGGGGCCGCCGAACATCTTGAACGTGCTGGATTCCACAGATGGAGCAGGGTATTCTGCCCCGTGAATAGGTATTTTCACATTTCTGTTTCCAACAAGTAACATATTTGCTGCAACTAATAGGTAACTTATTGCGGCAGATATTGTACTTGTTGTGATTTTTGACACAGTTGAGCCTCAGCCACATGTTTCAACACTAATATGTTTGTTTTGTCAGGTATGATTTTATGACGACAAACGTTGCTGAGTCGGTGAACTCAATGTTCAATGTTGAAAGATAATTTCCCATTACTGCTCTATTTGATTCCATAAACAAGAGGTTTACTGAGAAATTTCATGAGAGGCGTATGGAGTTCATCGACTCACCAACCATCTTTGTTCCCTTAATGGAAAAAAAAATATCAAAATTTGTCAAATTGGGTAATAAGTTATCGGCCCATCAAATTGCCAACTACAAGTTCAGCGTCATCGGCCACGGTTCAGTTGCAACAGTCGATCTGCAAAGAAGATCTTGTACTTGTAAAGTTTTTGACCTGGACAAAATACCTTGCCCACATGCTATGACAGCGTTTCGAGTCCAATATGGTGAAGACTTTGGAAGGCGGATTTATGACTACTCATTTCCATATTACTGGGTCGAGAATTACATAATTGCATACTGTGAGGAAATGAATCCCGTGCCTTCTGAAGAATCTTGGGAAGTTCCTATGGAGATTTTAAAGAGAGAAATACCTCTTACACATGTTGATCCGAGCAAACCGGGAAGAAGACGGACAAAGAGAAGACGTGGAGTCGGGGAATCACTTGCAACGAGGTAAAACAAATGCTCCATATGCAAAATAGGTGGCCATAAAAACTACATGCCCAAATCGAATTATTTCCTAGTTGTTAAATTTGCAATGTCTTGTAATAATAATTACTATTGTTTGTGTTTGTGACATTTTATGAAATTGTTAGTAAAATTGGTTTAAATGATATGTTGATCTTGCTCAAATCACCAATGTATGTTCTATGGTTTTGCAATTTCTGAACAGTTTTCACTAAGTAAAAATTCGGTTACAACAACTGTGTAACTTGTTGGGATTTTGCCAATCATTAATCGAACTTGTTGCAGCAACTAACTTAACTTAGTTTTCCAACAGATAAGTCAGTTATTGCAACAAGATGTAAATTTATTGCAACAGATGGCTCAGTTGTTGCAACAGATGGGTAACTTGTTGCAGCAGGTATCTCATCTGTTGGAAGGACTAAGAGGCATGTTGGGTAAGGGTAAGGGTCAGACTTCTTCTAGTAGGGGTGGTAACAAGGGCAAGGGTACTTCTTCTAGTATTCCTGTTCCAGCTATTCCTAGACAAGATGATTTTATAGATCCTGAAATGTTTCCTGAAATACCATATGATCTTGACACAAATGATTATCCTGAAATTGAAGAAGATTTTAATTTAGATGACACTCTAGTTGATGATACACCTACTAATGAAGATGATGATACACCCACTAGTGAAATGCCTCCTATCCCCCCTACTATGAGACGAGGTCCGGCAAAACGACCATTAAAATCAGTTGTATGGAAATATTTTGACAGGACGCATCGAATCAAGTAGTGTATGTAAAACTTGTAAAAATGTTTATTCTTTTAAATCGGACAAGGTCATGGTGGGGCGGGGTTTAGGAAGACACCTATTGCAAAAACACAAAGCCTTGCATGCTCAATACATGATTGAAAAAGAAGGTGAGAAGACGTCCTCTCAATCGGGACAAGGTTCACATACTATCGTCCCGAGAAAGTACAGGTCAAATTAACCCATGACGGGGAGTCAGAGGCCTAAATACGATAAACATAAAGATAGGGAAGCACTAGCAAAATTAGTTCTTGTGGAGGGTTTGCCTTTTCATTTCTGAATCTCCGGTTTTATTCATTATATTAGATATATGTATAATCCTGCTTATAAAGGTTTTCCTAGATCAACCGTTAAAAGAGATGTATTTAAATTTGCACATGAATATCAAGATTTACGTTATGCATTATATCATTTAAATTGCAAAGTCGCTTAACTTCCGATATAGTCGTAGACTAACGGCCATGATTATTTAACGGAACTGTCATTGGATAGATTATAAATGGTCTATGCAAAACGTATTTTAGCATATAGATATATAGATAGTAATAATGGTGAGTTTATTTCGGAAAATATTTATTCATGCGTGATTATTACGGAATAACCGATAAAGTTATGAGTATTACATTAGATAATGCATCTTCTAACAATTCGCTATTAGTATTTTAAGAGATGTTTTAACTCGTCTTTCCAAAACATTTTCATATCAAATGCGTGCCATATTTATAACTTAGTTGTAAAGGATGGTCTTTCACTTTTTCAAGATATTCTTGAAAAATATAATTTGCTATACACTTTATTTTTAAAAATAATAGAAGTCCACCGAGAAAAGAATATCAAAAAACTTCCCACGATTGTGGACTATCTAACAGAAAAATTCCAGAAGAAGTACCAACTAGGTGGAATTCTTTATATGACCAACTAGTTATGCTTATGACTATAGAAAACCTATTACTTTATTTTTTAACGCCCATAATCAAAATCCAAATGATATGATTGTGGATACCGATTGGGAGAAAATTAGAGAACTTATTGTATTTTTAGAAAATTTTCAACGAGCAACAAAAAATTTTCTACTTTATATTATCCTACTATTTCAACTATGTTGTTTTATATAGCTATAATATTTTTACTTCTTAAAGAATATATGGAAAAACACCTTATCTTTGACTATTAAAAAATGTTTATGAAATTAAAGAAATATTTTATTCCTATTCCCTATTTATATTATTGGTCTTTGTATTAAACCCGACTATTAAAGTAGAGGTTGTAAAAGTCTTATTCAAAATATTTATACTGTATGGATGTACTACCACCTCCAACTCCCAAAAATTTAAATGTTGACCCACCTATTGAACTAACGCTAGAAGAAGTGTTGAATAGCGTAGAAGATGAATGCAAAAAGTATATCGGCATTACCGGAAGAAAGTGCTAGTAACCAACCGACTTTTGTACCATCTTCTTCTTCAACACAACCTAAAAAGACAAGCGGTTTACGTGGCTAGGCCTAGTATTAATTCTATTGAAAGCCTCGTAAATAGAATGTGCGGTGGTAGCGATGCTAACCAAATTAGTGAGTTCGATGTTTTTGTTTTGCGGGTAATTTACCTTACAGCGATTATCAATGAAGAAGGAAAGGAAGACTTGCTGAAATATTGGAGCCAGAATGAGAAGACATTTCCGACACTTTCAATAATGGCCCGAGATATTTTGAACATTCAAGCGTCATCAATCGCTTCTGAAAGCGCTTTTTTTTGCAGGCAGATTTCAAATAGGAGAGCACATACACTCATTAGCCGGAGACAACTTGGAGATGGCGGTACTATTCAGAGATTGGATACGAGCGGAGCGAAGGAGGTGCGGTCAACCAGAGATTAACGAAGAAGATGACGACAACTACAACGACATTTTATCTGAAGGCATGAGTAGCGACGTGGAACAATTTGATCAAGATATACCAATTCCAACCGAAGAACCACAAGAAATTATAAAGAAATTAGAAAAAATATTTTCAAATTGGTAATTTATTTCATTGCAATTTTTAAATTTTTCTATGTCTTTCACTCTTTTGCAATTTTTTTCAACAACAGTACACTACAATGTAATTTTGAATCTTGTATATTTGATATTTCAATGAAATTAATAATATAAGAGGCACAAAAACAGTCTTGGGATGTTTTTTTTACACTATTCTTGTCTTTGTTTAATTATTTAGTTTATAACTTTATACTTTATAGTTTATACTTTATACTTTATAAATATATTATATATATGAGTATAATACTATAATACTATAATTATAAATTATAATACTATAAGTCTATAATATTATAGTATATGTATATGACATTATGACTATATGAGAAGTATATGTTAATGTTACTTTGTTAGTACTTAGTAATTTAATATTTTTAATTTAGTGAAAAAATTAAAAAAAAAAACACACACACACACACACACAAAACCCGCCAACCCGGTCAGGCCACACTTCTAACGGGACCGGGGATCGGGCGGACAGATATGGTCCCGCAGACCCCTCCAGTTCGCCCACTTTCGACCGCCCATTTCCCCGCCCCGACCAGTCCGCCCCGCTCATAAACCCGACTCGGTGGGCCAGCCTGGCCAGCCCTAATTTTATATACACTTTTTGAGTCGTTTTTAGTGAGTCTTTTGTCCTTTTTGTACAAATATGTGTCGTCTTAGGATAAATTTTCTTTCTTTTGAGTCAAATTGGTTAAAATGGCTCTTTGGCGGAAAAGGAGCGAAAAAAGGGCAAAAGTGGAGGTTTCAGAGCTTAAAATGCGAGAAAGTGGCGAACCAGCGAGATATCTGTGCAGCGCATGGCCTCCAGCCAACGGTCAGCGCCCGGCGCCCAATATCGAAGGCCATCGAAGTTTAGTACGCGGCCTCCGAACAGCCGAGTTGCGAGCGCGGCGCCTCATCATCGAGAGTTTGAAGTTCGTGTGCGCGACGCTAGTAGCGAGGCGCGGCGCGGCAGCGGAAAAATTAGGTTTTTGACGAATTTATGGTCCAGGCCTGAAGGAAACCCTTAAGGGCGGTTTTGAAGCTATAAAAAAAGAACCCTAGGCAGTTTTCAAGGGTTCCCTTTCTTGCACAAACACAACACATCTTGGAGTTCAAGATTGGAGATCATTCTCTTGTAATTTCTTTTCTTTCTTTTACTTTATTTCAGTTTTTATGTTGGATATTGAATTAGTTCTTGTCATGTCTATGGCTAGGAACTAATTCTAATATAGGGCTTTCCATGTCAATTCACTTGAACCTTATTTTATGAATTAATGAATGTTTATGATTGTTCTTCTTATTGTTGAGATTTATCCAATAGTTGTTTTGAATGCTTGGTAATTACTTGATCATTAATTATCATTATTTATATGATTTCTAATCAAACTTCGAAAGGAGGAGGTTGTGACTATGATGTAGTTGGGTAATCATAGGTCGAATTGGGGATGAAAATACCTCAATTACTTGTGTAGCGTTAAACATGTGTTTTTGTTCTTAATCCTCCTATAGAGTCATCTTTATCACCGAAAGGTAGAAATGAGCGCTACTGGGGTTGAGTGTTTATATAGCCTTAACGGGAGTATAAAACGGATTAGTAAACCTGCTATCTCCAAAAGAAGAAGAACCATAATTTATTGCATTAATAAGTAATATAAGCGGATAGTTGAGGAGACTTGGAGCCCTATTTCCATCATCACTGAAGTAAACACATAGTTAATTAGTCTTTATAATTGTTAGTTATAATCAACAAACTCAAATATCGGTCACCAAATAGATAACAAAGAATAGAAGTTGGTACTTGAACACTAATCCCTGAGGACGATAACTCGGTCTTCAAAGACTATATTACTTGACTCGACAACGTGTACTTGCGTTAAAGTGTGTGCATTAAATCGTGCATCAAGTTTTTGGCGCCGTTGCCGGGGATTGACGTAGTTCAATATCGATTTATTTATTCTTATGTCTAATTTGGTTGCTCCAAGAACAAGTTCCTTTATCACTTTTTTTTGTTTTTCTTATTTTTCAGGTTAAATTCGAAAAAAAAAAAAAATCAGGACGCATGGACTACTACTATCAGAGATAGTGGAGTCATCAACAACAACTTAACTCACAAATTCCAGAGGAAGATCGAAATGAGTTGCGGGCAGGCATACTTATGCTCACCAAGTGTCATACTCAGTTTATGGCTGAGACAAAGGAGTCCCTAAAAAATTTGGAGACCCACATAAGGCAACTGATGGATGAGATGAGCAATACACCTCAAGTAAATCTGTCTAGCGACATCATTATGGGAGGCGGCAAGCAAATTGAGGAGCCTGAACCACACCCAGCTATTGAGGACTCTGGCGAGATAGTTGGTGTAGAGAAGGAAAAGATCGCTGAGATCCAATTATTCACCTTTTTGGATTCTGTGAAAATTCTTCTTCCTGCACCTGCTACCGAAGAAACATAACAAGATATCACTGTTGATCCCCAAATAGGAAGTCCATACCATCAAGGGCGCCCATAGAGTTGAGAGATGTAGGGAATTTCACTGATCCCTACATTATAGAGAGCATAAAAGAAAAGTCTGTCTTGTGTACTAGGGGGATAATTTTATGTTTGAGGCCCTTGTTTGAACAGATGGTTGTAGGGAAAGTGAGACCTACAACAATAACTCTGCGGATTGCAAGCAGTTCGCAGAAGGATCCAATGGGCACTTGTAAAGGTTAATTGCGTCCGGCTAAAAGACGTTAAAGACAGCGCTCACGGTCTTGGGTTCTTGTTTATGTGTTGTGATGACAGGTACAGGGGCCAACAAATTTGGAGGGCGAAAAACTGAAGAATAGCGAGGATTTCGAAAAAGCAGGTGGCGCCGCGGCTGAAAAAGCGTAGCGCGAGAAATTAAGCGACGGCGCCCGGGAAGCGGCGCGGCGCGAAATCGAAATTCCAAGTCTAGCGCGTATCCGTATGCGGCCGCGGCAGAAATTTATGAAGAAGCGCAGTAAATTGGCGCGCAGAGGCTGATGCGGCCGCGGTGAGGCGGAAACCCAGAAAATAAAAGATGCCCCAATCCGATTTTTCCCCAAATTCCAAATAGAAACCTAACCCTTCTTCTCCACAAAACCCACAAAAATCCACACTTTACCTAAAAATCTTCCATAAACCAAACCCAAACACAACCAAAGCTCTTAAATTCCCTAAACCCTTAACCATCTCAACCAACAAACCTCATCCCATTGCCTCAAATCACTATTAGAAGCAAGAAAACCTAGAAGAACACCGTCAAAAGGTAATCTTTATCTTTTCTTGAAAGCTTTACTGTAGTCAAAGGAGGTAGTAGATTAGAGGAGTATTGTATTGTTGAAGTTGTTGGGGTGTTGAAAAATTGGTTGTGAAATTTGGAGGAAGAGTATACAAAGAGGGTGTGGGTGTTATGTAGAAGCTTCTTAAGTGAAGTTTGGGGGTAATAGGTGTTGTAGCTGCTAGTTGTTGGGTGATAGTGTTGGGGAACATTTGTGATACTAAGAAAACGCTGCAAAAAGTGATCTAAACATGTCTGCCAGAAAGAGAAGAGCCTCCACATCCACCTCAGCCCTTCAATATGACGATACTATGTTTATTAGCCAACAAGCTCATGAAAGATACAAAAAGCTTAGTACTAGGCCCTTAATCCCTGAAAGGGGAATGGATTATCAAAGGGATTCGCTTGAGGAGGGGGATGTCTATGAGCCCATTCGGGCGATGATTAAGATGAGGGAGTGGAGAAGATTTATAAACCCGGAAAAGATAGCACCAATGAACACAGTGATGGTGCATGAATTTTATGCTAACTTTCCGGAGAAGGTGGACAATGAATGCTTTGTGAGGGGAAGATATGTGCTTGTGACGGCAGAAACGGTAAATGTGTTACTAAAAACAGCAGATGTTGAAGAAAGGGGTGATGGCCGGTTACTTGAACATGGTCGTAAGAAGCAAGAACATCGACGGAATATCGTCGTGAACACGATGCTTCTACGAGTGCGTATGAATTTTCCAGAAATGGGGCAAGGGGTGGCGGTGTCGGTTCAATAAGCGACGAGGTTGGGTGTATTTCGTCGATGCCGTCGATTCCATCAACGCACTTTACCAGAGTGCCAGAAGATAGGATATATATGGAATCATGTCGGGGAAGACGATTGGTGTGGGAAAGGAGATAGTGCAAAGTATTGAAGAGACCAGCAGGTTGGTAACAACAGGTGGGTTGGGGGCATGGCTCACTTATTACAAATTTATGCGCCTTAAATAGGGTCCCAACCCTACCCACTGATACTCGTGAGAGAAATCAACTTCCTGTGTCATACGGGATAGTGCACTCCTTTCCAGATCCAATCCCTCCAGCAGCAGCAAGAAGAAGAGCACCAACACCACCAGCAGCAGCAGAGGCTGTAATGGATGAAGATGAGCCTGAAACAGAGGCTCACTATGAGGCAGGAAGCAGCCATCAGCCACCCACAGAATCAGAACCTTCAGTGCCCATGATGGAGCAGTTACTCCAGAATCAGATGAGGATGATGCAGAATTTGGACACGGTGATACAATGACAACAAGAAATGAGGCAGTAAATTAATGAGATGAGTTCCTTGTTCAACCAGTGGTCAATGCACTATCCACCGCCACCGCCACCATTTTAAATCAAGTCTGTAAGTGTCTTGTCTCTTTTATTGTCTTTGAGTCTTGCACACATTGGGGATAATGTGTGATTTAAGTTTGGGGGGTGTATTATTGTGGTAGTATGTTGAGTCTTTTTTATTGTTTTGTGTATTTTTTGAGTCATAATTTTTTTTCTTTTTAAGTCATAATTGTCTGTCAAAGATCATGCATGCTGTAGTTACTAGAAACACCTAGTGAGGAAAGGTGGAATAATGTAATGGAATTAAAAGCAACTATCTAAACACTTAGGTTAGATATGCCAAAAACTCATAAAATCTGTCTATTTGGAGTTTCTTGCTTGGATTGTGCATGATAAATGATTAAAACCTATGTGTTATGATTGCTTGCTATTTGAGACGAAATAGTTAGGATATGCATGTTAGGGAGATGACTCGGGCGTTTCTTTGATTAGCCAATTCTTACCACTCTTTTCTATCCCTGACATTAAAAATATCCCTAGTCAGCCCCATTGAGCCTAAAAATGAAATTTTTTCTTTGACATCCTATATTCCCACACTTGTGCCATAAGTAAAAATGTGAAATAGTTGGAATAGAATGTGTTAAAAAAGAGACAAAAAGAGCAAACAAGTTTGATGCACCCCAATAAAAAAATAATAAGAAATAGGCAAAAGCCTAAGTTTGGGGGTGCTTGTTATTATAATACACTTCACGCTCTCAAAACAAAAGAGGGGAAAGATAGATTTGAAGTGAAGAAAAGAAATCAAAAGCAAAGGGGAAACATTGAAAAGCTAAAGAGCTTATGGTACACAAAATGAGCCCAAATGCCTATTTTTACCTACCCATGCCTAAGCCTACATTACAACCCTAAAAAGTCCTGAAGATCTCTTATATGCATATCCATGATTAGTGGAGAATAACAAGTAACAATGCCATAGGATTTTTGAAATTAACATGCATGATTCAGTAATTTGACTTCCATTAAGTATGATAAAAATGAGTTTGCGAAATATCTAGCTTAATGTGTTTAGAGTGCTAATATTTCATGTTATATGTTCCTGCATATTATTCTGCTAACCTTCATGTTTTTCTAAGTAACAATGCAAAGAAAGTGATCAATGTCATTGAGTCTTTATTTTCTTTTTCCTTGAGTCTTTATTTCTTTCTTTTGATCTTTGCTCGAGGGCGAGCAAATGTTAAGTTTGGGGGTATTTGATCAGTGTATTTTATATACACTTTTTGAGTCGTTTTTAGTGAGTCTTTTGTCCTTTTTTGTACAAATACGTGTCGTCTTAGGATAAATTTTCTTTCTTTTGAGTCAAATTGGTTAAAATGGCTCTTTGGCGGAAAAGGAGCGAAAAGAGGGCAAAAGTGGAGGTTCCAGAGCTTAAAATGCGAGAAAGTGGCGAACCAGGCAGAAACACCGTTGCAGCGCCGCGGCGCCTGCAGCCAACAGGGCCAGGCGCCCCGACGCCCAATATCGAGAGGCCTTGAAGTTTGTGTATGGCTCATCATCGTAGTTTGAAGTTTGTCGCGGCGCTGATGCGGTCGCGGCGCCTACGCGGGAAAAATCGAGTTTTTAGCGAATTTATGGGCGACTGAAGGAAACCTTAAGGCGGTTTTGAAGCTATAAAAAGAGAACCTGGCGCTTTCAAGGGTTCCCTTTCTTGCACAAACACAACACATCTTGGACTTCAAGATTGGAGACCATTCTCTTGTAATTTCTTTTCTTTCTTTTACTTTATTTCTGTTTTTATGTTGGATATTGAATTAGTTCTTGTCATGTCTATGACTAGGAACTAATTCTAATATAGGGTTTTCCATGTCAATTCACTTGAACCTTATTTTATGAATTAATGCATGTTTATGGTTGTTATTCTTATTGTTGAGATTTATCCAATAGTTGTTTTGAATGCTTGGTAATTACTTGATCATTAATTATCATTATTTATATGATTTCTAATCAAACTTCGAAAGGAGGAGGTTGTGACTATGCTGTAGTTGGGTAATCATAGGTCGAATTGGGGATGAAAATACCTCAATTACTTGTGTAGCGTTAAACATGGGTTTTTGTTCTTAATCTTCCTATAGAGTCATCCTTATCACCGAAAGGTAGAAAGGAGCGCTACTGGGGTTGAGTGTTTATATAGCCTTAACGGGAGTATAAAACGGATTAGTAAACCTGCTATCTCCAAAAGAAGAAGAACCATAATTTATTGCATTTATAAGTAATATAAGCGGATAGTTGAGGAGACTTGGAAGCCATATTTACATCATCACTGAAGTAAACACATAGTTAATTAGTCTTTATAATTGTTAGTTATAATCAACAAACTCAAATATCGGTCACCAAATAGATAACAAAGAATAGAAGTTGGCACTTGAACACTAATCCCTGAGGACGATAACTCGGTCTTCAAAGACTATATTACTTGACTCGACAACGTGCACATGCGTTAAAGTGTGTGCATTAAATCGCTCATCATTCACCCATATTTAGGTGTAAACAATGAAAATCAATGATACTTATTGTTTACTAAATGTGAAGCTATTAAACAGGTTACTCATCCGTTACAACAGATAATGCACTTGTTGCAACATATTATTAACTTGTTGCAACAACTAACACATCTGTTGCAACAGATTACAAACTTGTTGCAACAGATGGGTAAGTTGTTGCAATTTCTTCAATAATTGAAAGATTTATTGCAACAACTGACTCATCTGTTGCAACAGATCACAAATTTGTTGCAATAGATTATGTTATTTCCATCTGTTAAATCTAATAAATATTGGAATAGTCAAATAGTATGAGATGTGATTGTTCTGAAACACTCTATATATAGTTCATACAGAAAAAGCTATATAGTGACATATAGTGATTGATGTGAGACACTCCATACATAAAGCTAATTATTAGTCATATAGTAGTATTTAATTTCTTGATTTAGATGACATTCAAGGTGTGTTTGGCAGTTAAAATCTGTTGCAACAGATGAGTCAGTTGTTGCAACAAGTTTGTGATATGTTGCAACAGATGGTTCAGTTGTTGCAACTTCTTCAATAGCTGTTAGATTTATCGCAACAACTAACCCATATGTTGCAATAACTGAACCATCTGTTGCAACAAATTTACATCTTGTTGCAATAACTGAACACCTAATATATACTTAAATTACATAATGTCATAAAAAACTCCTAATATATATTTAAATTGTTCAACAGGCCAAAAAATGCAAAATTAATGAGTTGTTTATCAACCCATCTTAGGGCTCCAACACCTTTTCAATGACACTTAATGCCCATCTCCATTGCATATTCACTACAGAGTTGTCGCTGATTAGACTTTCGAGTTTTGTCACAGTTGTGCTGGTAAGCAAAGCCTCCATAAAAGCAATTGACCACGAACCACATGACTTACTGGGAGTAGCAACAAATCTTTTTGATCTAACTGATGCAAGTGCCTTGGCAATTGCTTTGCCCCTTCTCCGAGCATGAACATGAGTATAAGGTGAGGAAAGATTATTTGATACCTCTCTTGGATATCAACCTCTGCATATAAGTGTTTGTGGCTTCTTGGGCCTGCGCCAATTTCTCCACCTTTCTAATTAAATTATTCATTTTGTCCTTGCAAGTGGTGCACTCACAAGAACATGAGGGAAACTTAGAAGTACGGACACCAACATCAGCAGATCTTCTACCACTCAATCCACTACCACTAAAATTACCACCAAACCCGGAAAAATCACCCAATCCAGGAACTGGAGTAAATCCACCAATATTCGCATCATCATCTCTTAATTTTTCCCCAGCAATACTTGTTGGGACATCATCACCAACACCACCACCACCATCAACAACATCAACATGTTGAACACCACCACCAACAGCATCAACACCACCATCATAAACAACAACATCACAACAGCGCAACAATAACACGACCACGCGCGCCTACAACATTATCAACTCTAGTGATGACTGTCACTCCAGCCAATTCTTCTTTGAACCCATCAATCAATCTGTCAGACACAGATTCTATGGGCACAAAGGTGACAAGTCATGACATCTTCAACTCTCTTATTATTGAGACAAGCCATGGGTTCACAACCTACAACAAAAAAGTAGATATATCATAATGGTGCTAAATCATAAAAAGCAAAACCTATTTAAAATAATTTATCAGGTTGTTGCAAAAGGTTACACATCTGTTGGGAAATGTCCAACAAATGGGTAACTTGTTGCAGCAGGTATCTCATCTGTTGGAAATTGTCCAACAGATGGGTAACTTGTTGCAGCAAGTATCTCATTTGTTGAAAATTGTCTAACAGATTGTCAACTTGTTGTAGCAGGTTTATCATCTGTTGGAAAATTGGGTAACTTGTTGCAGCAGGTATCTCATCATTGGAAAATTTCCAACAGATGGATAACTTATTGCAGTAGGTATCTCATCTGTTGGTAAATTTCCAACAGATATGTAACTTGTTGCAGCAGGTATCTCATCTGTTGGAAATTGTCCAACAGATGAGTAACTTGTTACATCATGTATCTCATCTGTTGGAAATTATCCAATAGATTGTCAACTTGTTGCAGCAGATTTATCATCTGTTGGAAAATTGGGTAACTTGTTGCAGCAGGTAT
Organism: Przewalskia tangutica; assembly: GCA_029844215.1. Taxonomy (NCBI): domain Eukaryota; kingdom Viridiplantae; phylum Streptophyta; class Magnoliopsida; order Solanales; family Solanaceae; genus Przewalskia; species Przewalskia tangutica. The sequence continues at coordinate 121,296,463 of CM056721.1, read as the reverse complement.
CTCATCGTTGGAAAATTTTCAACAGATGGGTAATTTGTTGCAGCAGGTATCTCATTTGTTGGAAATTGTCCATCTGTTGGAAATTTCCAACAGTTGAGACACCTGCTGCAACAAGTTACCCATCTGTTGGACAATTTCCAACAGATGAGATACCTGCTGCAACAAGTTACCCATCTGTTGGAAATTTACCAACGATGAGATATCTGCTGCAACAAGTTACCCAATTTTCCAATAGATGATAACCTGCTGCAATAAGTTGACAATATGTTGGACAATTTCCAACAGATGAGATACCTGCTGCAATAAGTTACCATCTGTTGGACAATTTCCAACAAATAAGATACCTGCTGCAACAAGTTACCCATATGTTGAAAATTTTCCAACGATGAGATACCTGCTGCAACAAGTTACCTAATTTTCCAACATATGATAAACCTTCTGCAATAAGTTGACAATCTGTTGGACAATTTCCAACAGATGAGATACCTGCTGCAACAAGTTACCATCTGTTGGAAAATGTCCAACAGATGATAAACCTGCTGCAACAAGTTGATAATCTGTTGGATAATTTCCAACAGATGAGATACCTCCTACAACAAGTTACCCATATGTTGAAAATTTTCCAACAGATGAGATACCTGCTGCAATAAGTTACCCATCTGTTGGAAATTTTCCAACAGATGAGATACTTGCTGCAACAAGTTACTCATCTGTTGGAAAATGTCCAACATCTGAGATACCTGCTGCAACAAGTTACCCATCTGTTGGAAAATGTCCAACAAATGGGTAATTTATTGCAGCAGGTTAATTATTTGTTGGACATTGTCCAACAGATGCATAACTTGTTGCAACAGATGCATGTGTTATTGCAGCAGATTATAAAAGTTGTTGCAACACTGAGTAAATCATTATGTTCTAATCTTTACGACTTCCTAGGGGATTGAAAAGGTCAACACTCAATTTTGTGTTGTTCCTGGCAGTGAGGCATCTAAGAATTCTTGGATAGGTAACTTCTTCTGAGTATTCCTTGACTTGATGCCTGAGGTGAGGAATGGCTTCAAATGCACAAGCATAGAAAAAAAATGCCATAAAAAATCAAAATAGTGATTGAAATAAAAAAAAGGTAAAACATTAAAGAAAATTTATCATGAAAGCCCAAGGGAAGCCATATAGGTTTTGTGTCTTCCCCGTTGACTTCAAATCCTTCATCAAATATTCAACATTCAAGTTAAAGCTTTGAAAACCCCATGCATAGTTGTTGAAATCATCATAGTCCTCAGCAAGTTTAATCAATCCAAGCGGTATGTTGTTATTTAAGTCCCTTGCCCAGAGAACACTGTGCACAAACAAACTAAGCACAGTGCCTCATTGTGTTTTTTTGAGAAAGTTTTGGACTCCAAGTCTTCCAACAATTTCTTTTGAATGTAGCTCTTTCCCACTAAGTTTACCAAAGAGACATCATTCTTAGCTTTGGAACCCTTTGCTTTCTTGGCTGCATTGGGCGTCCGGGCTGACTTGGTTAATACAACAGTAGGAAGAGGCTCACTAGGATAACATATCAATCCGGTAACTATGACAAACTCCTTCATGCCAAAGCAAATCGGCATGCCAAAGTAATTGATCCAAATCTCATCCTTTCTATTACAAATAATCTTACGCTTCAAAAGTTCATAAACCATTGTCATTTGAAATCGGGAACCGATATCTTCAGGCAAATCTAAATAGAACCCAAAGCAGCTAGCCCTAAAGAAATTCTCCAACCCCTGCTGCCGGAGAATGCCCCTAAAGGTGTCAAAGTCCTTTCCCATGGTTGATCTAACCACAAAATCACCGGACAAATCCTTATTTTCATTCAAATGGCGTCGTCGCGTACTTTTCAATCTTTGAAACTCTTGACGACCTCCTCAATCGAAAATCTATTGGGATCTATGGCAATACTAGAAGACTCAACAAGATTGACATCCACATTATGTTTCCTTTTTCTTCTTAACTCGACCAAGGTCTGATCTGTTGATTCTTTTTCTTTTTCTTCTTCATTGCCATTTTCAGTTTCTGCATCTTCTTCACCTCCTTCATCTCCTTCAGATCCAATATCCCCTTCATCTCCTTCTTCTTCACTTACTTCTTCATCTCCTTAAGCAGATTCTTCATACCCAACAGAGGTGTCGTGGGTTTCCTCTCTTTCTGAAGCCCCAGTTTCACTAACTATTTCCTCGTCTGTTAATTAACAAATAGCAGTCACAAGTTTATCTAATGGTGTTTGCACCTTAGCTCTTTTACTACTTTCTCCCTAAGTTGGTTTCTCTCATTTTCTTTTAACTGGATCCATTTTATCTACACACAGAAGATAGAAAAACAGTTTTAATTGGTTAGTGCAACATTTAAAGTAAAAAGGGAAAATGAATATGTTGCAACAACTGATTACTTATTGCAACATATTAATAATATGTTGCAACAAGTAATCAGTTGTTGTAACAGATTAATAATATGTGTAACATATTATGTTGCAGCAGGTATCTCATATGTAGGAAATTGTCCAACATATTGTCAACTTGTTACAACAGGTTTATCATATGTTGTAAATTTTCCAACAGATGAGTAACTTATTGCAGCAGGTATCTCATCTGTTGGAAATTTTCCAACAGATGGGTAACTTGTTACAACATGTATATCATCTGTTAGAAAATGGGTAACTTATTGCAGCAGGTTTATCATCTGTTGGAAAATTTCTGTTGGGTAACTTGTTGCAGCGGTACCACATCTGTTGAAAATTGTTGAACAGATTATCAGCTTGTTGCAGCAGGTTTATCATCTGTTGGACATTTTTCAACAGATGGGTAACTTGTTGCAACATGTATCTCATCTATTGGAAAATTTCAAACAGATGAGTAACTTGTTGCAGCAGGTATATCATTTGTTGTGGAAAATTTCCAACAGATGGGTAACTTGTTGCAGAGGTACCTCATCTGTTGGAAATTGTCCAATATATTGTCAACTTGTTGCAGTAGGTTTATCATATGTTGAACATTTTCCAACAGATGAGTAACTTGTTGCAGCATGTATCTCATTTGTTGGAAAATTTCCAACAGATGGGTAACTTGTTGCAGCAGGTTTATCATCTGTTGGACATTTTCCAACAGATGAGTAACTTGTTGCAGCAGGTATCTCATATGTTGGAAAATTTCCAACAGATTGGTAATTTGTTGCAGCAGGTTGCTCATCTGTTGGATATTGTACAACAGATTAGTAATTTATTACAACAGATTATTGTACTTGTTGTAAAAACTTACTGTAACAGAAGGGTAACTTGTTGAAAAGTGTCCAACAGATTGTCAACTTGTTACATCAGGTTTATCATCTGTTGGAAATTGTCCAACAGATTGTCAACTTATTGCAGCAGGTTTATCATCTGTTGGATATTTTCCAACAGATGGGTAAATTGTTGCAGCAGGTATCTCATCTGTTGAAAAACAGATGAGTAATTTGTTGCAGCAGGTTGCTCATCTGTTGGATAGTGTACAATAGATTAGTAATTTATAGTGAAACATCTATATTTCACTACAAACACAAACCATCACAAATCTCACTTACAACTTAAACAAAATACACCAAACCATACAACCTCAGCAGATGTTTGCAACTGTTAAACAAGTGTTGAATTTGCTGCAACAGGTAACCTCAGTTGTTGGAAAACATCAATTGTAAGCCTTTTTTTCGAAACAAGAAGGAGAAGAACAAAAACAGCACCAAAAACCATAATTTCACAACCACAACCACTATTTACAAACTCACAAACCCCAACAAGTGCAACAAATACACAAAACTACAACAAAACAAACAACATTCAAGAACAACTCATGCTCTTCTTCATCTCTCTAACCAAAATCATCATTTTCACACTCTGATTTTAAAACCCTAACTTTTGAACACCATAACTTTGATTTCAAAACCCTAACTGTTGCAACAAGTGGAACACCTTAACTTTTGAACCAAGTGAAGGAGAAAACTTTACCTTAAATGACAGAGAAGTAGCAACAACAAAGACGAGAGAGAGAAACGATATTGTTTGAGCGTTTGAAGAAGAGGGGGGGGGGGGGTTTGTGCGTTTTGATTGATAAGAGAACTGGAGAGACTTTTTGTTTTTGAAATATGAGTGATTTTGCAACGATATTGGTATAATGTGGATGTTTTGGAATTTTGTAAAAGATTAACAATTTTAAAAATTATATTTCAGACTCCAATTAACTTAATCAAAATTTTAAGTGGGTTTTAACCTTGGCTGGTCAAAGTTATCACATTTTCTTCTAATTAGTAGACTTTTTTGTATGGTTAAATCTTCCCACTTACTTATCTATCCACTATACTCCCTAGCACTCTCTCGATAGCTCTCCCTATTTATACTTTTTTTTTTCCAGGAAAAAACATTATAAACACAGTTTCGTTATTCCCTTTACACATCTGTTTCTCCACCTCTTCCTCTTAAAATCCTAGTCTTATCTTATACGCATAATTTTTCCATTTTCACCTTCCCAAGTTACAATCTTTTATCCTCCATAAGAATCTTTATCTTCACATTTATCTTTTATTTATGCTCATCACTCCAAGATTCACCAATTTTGCTCTCATTTGAGTCATCAAGTCCTTATATTTTGAGCTTAATTTAAAACCCCATCTGGGTTTGTTGTTTTAGCTCAAATTTGGGTTTTTAATGCACATATCAGTTTTTAGTAGATGGGTATTGAAAATAGACATGCATAAATGTTAAAGATTCAATTTTTTTGGTGTTTGATGAATCTTGGGTTTCAGATCTGGATTTAAGATGCATTTCGGATTGCGGATTTGATGTTTTTCTAGCTGATGGGTCTTTTTTGGTTGAGTTTGTAAGTAGTCTTTGACATTTTAGCATTTTGGATTGTGGGTTTTGTTTTTTCTAGCTGATGTTTATGAAATTTTGTGAGATGGGTCTGTTTGTGTTGAGTTTGTAAGCATTGTTTGAGAATTCATTTTCAATTTTAGTACTTTTGGGTTGTGGGGATGAAGTGGGGTTTTGGGTCAAAGTCAAGGTGCCGCCACAGCTCAGTGGTGGCTGTGGCAGAGGAAACAGAAGGAATTGATGAAGGTCTTGTTGTGGAGAGCTATTGGGATAATTTGCCTTCAGAGCTATTGAGAGAGGTACTTATAAGGATTGAGGATGCTGAATCTAAATGGCCTGTGAGAAAAAATGTTGTGGCATGTGCTGGAGTTTGTAGGAGCTGGAGGGATATTATGAAGGAGTTGGTTAAGACCCCTGAAGTTTCTGGCAAGTTAACTTTCCCAATTTCTGTCAAGCAGGTAAAGAAATTCCCTCTTTAATTTGGGATTTGAGGTAGTCTCATTTTAGAAGTAATTTGTTGCTTGTGGTGTTGATTTGATTTGGAATTCTCTTGTTTTAGTGGTTTTGTTTTAGGATGACTTCTTGCTTAAATAAGACTTGGACTACCATCTATAGACCAATACAGCTTCATTCCTTGAAGACTTGGTGGGCGTTTGGACATAAGAATTGTGAAATTTGGGGAAAAAGTAGTAGTATTTGTTTTCAAGTTGAAAGTGTATGGGAGTTGTGTTTGGACATGAAAACAAATTGGAGTTGTTTTTGAATTTTGTGAGTGATTTAAATTGAAAATTGTGAAAACTGCTTTTTGGGAGTTTTTTGAATAAAATTCCCATCTTCAATTGATTATTGGTGTGCTAGGTCTGTTACTTCTTTTTGCGATTTGCATTCGGATTTGAGTAGTCATTTTAGAAATAATTTGTTACTTAGGGTGTTTATTTGATTTGGAGTTCTCTTGTTTCTTTAAGTGGTTTTGTTGTATGACATCTTGCTTAAATAAGACCATCTTTAGATCAATACAGCTTTATTCCTTCAAGATTTGGTGGGCGTTTGGACATAAGAATTGTGAAATTTGGAAAAAAGTAGTAGTACTAGTATTTGTTTTCAAGTTTAAAATGGTATTTGGTAATTGTAGTTGTGTTTGGATATGAATACAACATGGAGTTGTTTTTGAATTTTGTGAGTGATTTGGAGTGAAAAATGTGAAAACAGCTTTTTGGGAGTTTTTCGAATAAAATTCCCATCTTCAATTGATTAATGGTGTGCTAGTTCTGTTTTTTTTTTTTTTTTTTGCGATTTGCATTCGGATTTGAGTAGTCTCATTTTAGAAATAATGTGTTGCTTAGGGTGTTGATTTGATTTGGAGTTCTCTTGTTTCTTTAAGTGGTTTTGTTTTATGACATCTTGCTTAAATAAGACCATCTATAGATCAATACAACTTCATTCCTTGAAGATTTGGTGGGCTTTTGGACATAATAATTGTGAAATTTGGAAAAAAGTAGTAGTACTAGTATTTGTTTTCAAGTTTGAAATGGTATTTGGTAATTGGAGTTGTGTTTGGACATGAATACAAATTGGATTTGTTCTTGAATTTTTCTGAGTTATTTGGAATGAAAATTGTGAAAACAACTTTTTGGGAGTTTTTCGAATAAAATTCCCATCTTCAATTGAATAATGGTGTGTTACTTGCGATTTGCATTTTGATTTGAGGTAGTCTCATTTTAGAAGTAACTATGTTGCTTATGGTGTTGATTTGATTTGGAGTTTTCTTGCTTCTTTATGTGGTTTTGCTTTATAACTTCTTTCTTAAATAAGACTTAGACTGTCATTTGTTCCTTTAAGATTAAGATTTGTTATTTGTTTTTCAGCTTGAATTGTAATTCAAGATTAACTTTGGCTTAAACTGAGCTTGATTGAAGATTAGGAAGCCATTGAAATGATATATGTTAGGCAGTAGGCAACTCTTTGGTTCATTTTCCATATTTTTTGGTGGCATCTAGTCTATCTTCTTGCTGATTATCTTCCTAATCACTTTTCCCTTCTAAACAACTCTGCCAAGTTTTATTGTTCTGCAAATATGATTGTTTTTTATCCCTGTATTTACTGTAATTTTGAGGAAAAATATGTTCATTATTACTTTGATCTTTGTTTCATGTATTCTTAGTAGTATTCCCTGTTTTTTGCAGCCTGGTCCACGAGACACACTCCTTCAGTGCTTTATAAAGAGAAACCAGGCAACACAGACATATCATCTATACCTCAGTTTGACTCAAGGTGAGCATTTAGGGGGCGTTTGGTTCGGGGTAAACAGGAAAGGGAATGGAGGAATGAAATTCCCTTTGTTGTTGTTTGTTTGGCCTTATTTTTTCATTCCCTTTGCCCCTTTTCCACTTTAATTCCCTTTCCTTGATTCCCCCACCCCTCCTAGGTATTTGGATTCCCTTTCCCCAACCCGGACCCCGTACCACCCGGACCCCGGACCACCCAGAACCAAACATGTAGGGACAGTCAGGGTAATTCCTTTCAATTCCATTCCTGATTCCATTCTGTTTACCCTGCGCGAACCAAACGCACCCTTATTGTTTCAGAATCCGGGCCTTCAAGTTTTATCTTTTCAAACGAGGGGTTGTGTGGAAGGAAGCATGGTGTTTGTGTTTGGAATCATCTGACATTTTTCTTTCATCTGGTGGCAGCGTTGGCTGATGATGGCAAGTTTCTTCTTGCTGCTCGGAAGTACAGGAAGCCCACCTGCACTGACTACATTATATCACTTGATGCAGATGAAATGTCAAAGGGAGGTGGCACTTGTATCGGCAAAATAAGGTATGTCTTTCTTATTTTTGATGAGGTAAGCGGTAAAGCTTAGACGGTGCTTAAGGAATCTTTTTCTTTTTGGCTAGATCAAATTTCCTTGGAACCAAGTTTACTGTATATGATTCTATTCTACCTTACGCTGGAGCCAAACTGGTGAAGATCCGTTCCACTAGGCTTGTAGGCTCAAAACAAATGAATCCTAGACTTGCTGGAAATTATGAAGTTGCTCATATTTCATACGAGTTGAATGTACTTGGAGCCAGGTGAGGCTTTGGTCTTCTTGCAAAATCTCTTTGCACTGTGGACTAAATGTTTCTTGTTACGTGTAATTTTCCTCTTCTAGTAATGGTTACTAATGATCGGTGAATCATGTTTATGTAACTAGCAGGGGGCCAAGAAAAATGCATTGTGTGATGGATGCTATCCCAGCATCTACCATTAAACCTGGAGGTATAGCTCCCACACAGGTTAAATTTCCAATGGGCAATAATAGTGGTTCCTCTCTTCCGACTCGATTTCTTCGATCCAAATCAAGTCGCTCTTTGTCTGGGCCTATAGAAATTCAAAGAGAAGGTTCACTAGTTCTGAAAAATAAGGCTCCCAGATGGCATGAGCAGCTCCAATGCTGGTGTTTGAACTTTCATGGTCGGGTTACTGTCGCCTCCGTGAAGAACTTTCAGTTGGTGGCTTCTCCAGAGAATGGTGTGGTGGCTGGACCAGAACACGAGAAGGTTATTTTGCAGTTCGGCAAAGTAGGGAAGGACATGTTTACAATGGATTACCGCTACCCACTATCAGCATTCCAGGCATTCACCATATGCCTTAGCAGCTTTGACACTAAAATTGCTTGTGAATGACTTGTCTTCGAGGTTTGGCTCTACTTCTTTCCTTGCACAAGAAGTTCAAATTTACAAACAAGCATTATTACAAAGTCTTTCACAATTATCAAGATAATGAGGAGGGAACTTTTAGGTCGTCTGAGAAGGGAACCTTTAGGTCGTCAGAGTCAAATTCGAGTATCTTTTTACATGAGAATGCTTTTCCTTGATGAGAGATTTGAACTCCATTTCCCCTTCCGTTTCAGTTTGAATACCCATAGATTATCGGTGTGCATATTTTGTGTTGGTGAATCCCTGAAGGCAAGACCCTCTAGTTGCTGCAGCCTCGAGGCTCTTCGAGCTGGTCATGCTATTAGTTAATTAGCAGAGGGAATTCACCGAATTGTAGCTTAACGTTCTCTTTACGTATCTTATCACATAACATGTTGTAATACCAAGTAGTTATTATTACCTTCAGTATGTTATTCCGGCTTCTAAATTTCGTCTTTGCATCTGTTGGTGCTTTTTTTAACAGAGGGTTGTGGTTGCTTGGAAGTGCAATAATTCCAGTGGAAAAGGTGATTGAATGCGAAGCACAAGAATGGTGCAAATGGCAAATAAGATGCCAAAGTTGATATCATTAATTCTCGTATGTTTTTTTCAAGGACCACACCAGAAACGGGAGAGAATGTTGCAGCTAAAGATTAGAGAAACATATCATCCACTAAACATATTTTGTACATTTCGTGTTTCTTTGTACATAATTACTTAAATGACCTTTTTCTTTTAAAAATCTTTAATGCTGCTGTTGTCATTTAAATTTCATACCCTTCGTTGCCTCTCTTTCTTTCTATTTTCTTTTAATACTACCTTTCAGTGTTTATCATAATTTAGCAGCAAGTAATTTGCCGCTTGGAACGGCTTAAATCATTGATTTTTCCTTTGTCTATGTAAGTTACAATAGAAATTCTCTTTTTTTGATGTCATATTTTCAAGATTTTGTTTGTCTTGTAGATATATAGTTTTATTTCTTTTTTTCATCTACGTTCTAGTTATAGTAACTTCATTTTTTCTTTACAAGCGTAGCGTAGAGATTATCATATTGAAAGATGTCTATTATCCAAATTTGTCTTGAACATCTTGTGAACTACACAATGGATGTACGGGACTACTAGTGCTTCGAAACAGGGCCGTCTTTGGATACGTAGGTGTGCTACCGCACAGGGCCTCCGAAAATGAAAAATTTTAGAGCTCATTTTTTCATTTTTTATTAAGTAGTATTAGCTAGAATTTACTGTAAAGTTATAATTCGTAGGTTTTAGCCCAATTAAGAGTCCATTTTTACCAATTAGAACAGGGCCCTCAAAATGTTTGAGACGACCCTGCTTCGAAAGGATAAACAATGAAGAATTACAGTACAACAGACTTGAAGCCTAACAAAAGTTGTGACAACAACAACAAGTCTTGTGATCTTGATCTTCTGGCTTGAATCTTTTGTCGTTGAATCCTCGTTCCAATTGCAACAAGCTCCTTGATCTTGATAACTTGAAATCAAAAGACATTAAATCTCTACTTGTTACAACTGTGCTGAGTCGAGTGTTAGCACTCTGTTCTTAAGACATTATTGCCACATATATATCCTTTTACGTTGATGGACAACTGTCTCCCAAGATAAAACAACATCAAATAAATGAGCAAATAAAACTCAAGTGTTTCTCAAGAAGAACCTTCGAGTGCGTGAAAGTATACTAGAAAGGAAGAAGTTCAGAAAAATCTGAACTAAACAAGAGTGAAGTATGTTCTACAATTGAGCCAAGGGTCTCAATTTATAGTATGTGTAAGATGACCTCTTATCTATTCAACTAATGTCAATCAATAGTCATGTAATGACACTTATTGAGAGGTTATTCAGCCAAATAATGGTTGAATTCAAGTGCCAAGTAATGGAGGATCAATGCTCCAAAACCAGCCCAAAAGTCAGAAACTTTTCGTCATCTGTCGACCAATCTGCCTCCGGCGCGCGACGCGCACCGGGCGTCGCGGTGCTGAACTCCGATGTATCGACCGCTGGCGTCGCGACCGCCCACGGCTCGCGGCGATTTCCGACTTGTTTAATCTTTTACACATCGTACATTTCTTCCTTTATTTACCAACGTGGAACACGTGTCATTTAACCAACGACCATCCATCATTTCATGTCTCAAATATTTTACTCACGTATCAATATATCTTTCACTAATGAAATTTACGATACTTGACACTACGTGTGCACGTGTGAGAAAACGACGTTTCCGACGTGCGAGACCTCAATTGTTCGAGTCATAAATAATGAGTTAAACTTAATTCCACATTAGTAAATTTCCAACAATCCCATCTTGAAAGAGATTTTGGCGCACCCATATGGTGTCTTTCTAGCAATCTTTCGGAGGATCGATGTTGCATTTGGATAGGTAGCCGTGGCTTTGAACCTTCCATAGTAGAATACCACCGGACTTACTTACTGCGCGGTGAACGTGATGTCTTGAACCGTCAGTGTTTAGTGTAAGCCAAGACAATGGTACCAACACAACAACTTTCCTTACTCTGTTCTTCTTAATGTTTTGTCTGTTGTGGTCGTGTACACACTTGAATTCTTAAGTGCGTTCATTTGAGGCGGTCGGTCCTCGCACTTAAATAGGTGGTCTCCTACAAGGTATCCTGCTATACCCACTTCACAAGTGTTAGGAACCATTAAAAGTTTTTCCAAACCTAACCTCAACTGTTGAGGATCATTAAAGGTTTTGTAACCTTAACATTTACCCACTCTGCATATAGCACTTAATGTCTATCACGGGAACAACCTTGGATTCATGTTTATATGCAGAAATCATTATCTGAAGTTCTCTTGCTTCCATCGAAGCGCTCAACTAATTCTTGGGATCTCCAATCAGTATGGTTGGGTATCCACCGTATCAGTTCTTATTGTTTGGGTTTTAAGCCCATTCCCCTAGACCGGCAGAACTCTTGATCTTTTGGGTAATTCCTCAATTAAAGGGTCCGTTATATCCTTTGATTTTAACCAAGAATGTGTCACCCGAGACTATCAACTGCCATACTGTCTTATGTCTCCGACAGATATGTCCAGACGCTGTCATTCGTGTCCTTACAGTGTATAACTGACGAAGACACGAGTTACTCCCAATAAGGGACATCCTCTAAGAGGTAGTGAAGTTACTCAACTTCTCATCATGCTTTGTACAAAGCGATAAACTCCAATTTCATCACGAATCGGCCGATGCAAATTTGCTTAGAGGATTTTCCAAAGAGACACCATACACATCCACGTGTGGTTGTGGTGTTCTTCAAGTCTGATGTTCAGTTTGCATCACTGTGTTCTCCCAGAACCACTGGACATCCAGAATACCATAATCCATAGATAAACGAATAGTTCAGATGTCGTCACATCCTATTTAACATTTTCTATTGGTCATTTCCAGAATCACGAGTGAACCTTAGTTCAACTGATCTTCTCTATGAGCCGATGTCAGGTCAGTTATAGTGTGTAAAATACTGCTGGGCGGATATTTTCACGTGCTCACGCAAGTGTACGTATCGTTAGAAGTAATATAGTCTTGTAAGACCGAGTTTATCGTCCACAAAGACTGATTTCTAATTACCGAACATCTATTCTAGGTTATCTATTTGACAAACGATAATTGATTTGGGTTTTTATCTAACTACTAGAATAATTGCAAGAAGTAAACAAAATTGTTGAGGTTTAATCAGTTATGAAGGAATTAGGGCTTCCAATATCCTCGACTATCCACTCTTTTCAATCCTTAATGCAACTAAAATGACTTCTTCTTCTACGTTAAGATAGCGGTTAACTGGATTGTCTTATATTCCGGTTAGGATATATAATCGCTCAACCCGATCAGAGAACCTTCTATATTTCTATGATAGGATTTACCACATATGAGGATTAAGAACAATAACCTATAATGCTACACAAGTATCGGGGTACTTTCGTCCGCGATTTTAACCTATGTTTATTCAATTACAACATATCCAAATCTCTCATCTCGGTTCTTGATTCGAAATCATATAGATTATGATTATTAATGGCCAGTTAACTATCAAACATTCATACCAAATATTGAATAAATCTTAATCAAGTAAAGAAGAAATCAAATCTAATGTATTAATTCATGAAATAGAGGTTCAAGCGATTCAATAGGAAAACCCTAATAAAGTGTTTAACTCCTAGCCACAGTCACGCTAAGAACTAATACAAATACCAACATAATCTGAATTGAAAACTAAAGAAAGAAAAAGTACTTAGAACAAGGTCTTCAATTGTAGCCTCCAATTTGTCTTCAATTGTGTTGTGTGATAGAATGTCCACCTCCCCTCAATAGAGTGATCCCTAGGGCTTAAGTATGTTTCAAATTTCGTGCCCCATGGACCCTTCTGCCCTTGGCCAAATTTACTTCGGATTATGAATTTCTCAAATCGGTACCGCGGTTCTGCAGAGTGGCACTGCGGTGCCGAAAGTCCTGCGGGTTCTCTGATCTTCTGGCATCGCGTCCTGCTGCTGGGCACCGCGGTGCTGCTTTGCCTTCGTCTGAATCTCTAATTTTCAACCGTTTTCTGCCTCGGGACCCTCCTTTTATGCCTACTTTTTGCTCTTTTTCGCCATTTTGTCTTTTTGAACCGTTGCGACTCAAAAGAAAGGAAAACGACTCTAACGCTACACTTATTTAAACGAAAATGAAAAAAATACTAACTAAAAATGACTCAAAAAACATATACAAAATACGTCTAATAAATACCCCCAAACATAACCCTTGCTCGCCCTCGAGCAAAGATAAAAACAAAATCAAAGAAACAGAAAGAACAATGACTCAAAAGACTCTAATCAAACAGTTGCACAAGGTTACTTAGAAAAGCATGAATGTCAGTTGGGATAATATGCTGGAACATATATAACATGAATATAGCAATCTAGAATTTCAAGCCAGATATTTCGCAAATTCATTTCAATCACACTCAATGGGAATATGAACATTAACCTATGCATGTCAACTTCATTTAGTTCTATGGGCATGTTTACTTGTTATTCTCCACTAATCATAGACATACACACTAGAGATCTTCAGGACTTTTCAGGGTTGTAATGTAGGCTTAGGCAGGGGTATGTAAAAGTTGGCATTTAGGCTCAAATTACGTACCATAAGCGTTTTTCTCATTCAACCATTTTGTCCTTCTTTTTGGTATTCTTTTCAATTCATACCTATCATTCCCCTCTTCTCTTTTTGAGAGCATGAAACACATTCGCATAGGCACCTCCAAACCTTAAGCTTTTATATTTTTTTCATTTAGGTGCATCAATTTTTTTTCACTCTCTTTTGGTATTTCTTTTTCACTTTTTTTCATCAATGTTTTCACTTACTGCTTATGACACACAAGAGAATCATGGGGTGTCAAAGAAACAACTTATTTTAGGCTCAAATGCTGACTAGGGATACAATTTATTGTAAGGTAGGTAATGAATGATAAGAAGGGCTAACAAAGAAATGCCTGAATCATCTCCCTAAACATGTATATCTTAACTATTTCGCCTCAAATATCAAGCAAGCAGACTCATAGACATTTTTCACAATTGACAACACATAGACTAAGCATAAATATCCCAAATAATTAGATTTACATGAATCTTTGACATATCTAACTTAAGCACATAGATTTTAGTTTCTACTTCCATTACATTATCCCACTTAATTCACTAGGCGTTTCAAGCAGCTACAACATGCATGATCATTAAAAAAAATTGACTCATATAGACACAATAAAAGACACAAAAACTCAATCAAAACGACTCAAGAACAGAAACACAAAAATAAAATAAGTACCCCCCAAACTTAAACGACACATTGTCCCAAATGTGTAAAGACTCAAAAATTAAAAAGGTACGACTTACAGACAATAGCGGTTCAAAATGGCGGTGGTGGCGGCAGATACTACATTGACCACTGGTTGAACATGGTGCTTAAATCATTGACGTTGGCTCAGGTCCTGATGCCCTTGCATCATCTGTTGCTGATTTTGCATCATCTGTTCATGATTTCGCAGCATCTGTTGTTGATTTATGAGCAACTGCTCCATGATTGGCACTGTAGGCTCCAAAGCCAAGGGATGCTAGTGGCTGCTTTCGCCTGCTTCATCGTGTGCAGTTGTCTCAGGCTCTTCTTCATCCATGGATGCTGCGTCTGCTGCTACTGGGCCTCTTCTCCCTGCTGCTGGTCTTGGAGTGGGGTCAAGGAAAGATTGCACTAAACTGTAGGTCACAGGAGGCTGACTCTTCTCGAGAATATCCGTGGCGAATGTTGGGACTCTATGCCTAGCACATAAGGCAGAAATGAGTGACCCATGTCCCAGTCCGCCAGTAGTAGCTAACCTGCTAATCTCCCTTATATTTTGCACTATTTATCTTCCAACATCAATTGTCTTGCCCGACATGATGCCATAGATGAGCTTGATTCTGTCTGTAGACACATTGGTAAAATAAGTTGACGGAATCAAGCGAGCACTTACGAAATATAACCATCATCTGACTGTTCTGTTAAATTGGCACCGGGCAAGTCTCCTGGACCCGTTATGAGAAAGGTTGAATTCGGCACCTAGGTAAAACCACTGCAACTGTGTCCCACATGATGTGGTTGACATCTCTCGACCAGCTTCTGAAATGTTGCAGGTTATAACCTTGGTCCTCAACATCATTGGTCCTCAGTAGCGCATTCACTGTTTCAGAACTTACGGGCGCATATTGCCCTCTAACAAAACATCTCCCATCCTCTTGCTCGGGATAATTAGCATAAAATTCCCTCACAAGGCTAGTGTTCTAAAGTGGGATCCTTTATAGATTGGTGAACCTCTTCCAACCATTCGCCTCGATCATGGCCCTAATGGGCTCGTAGTCATCATCATCATTAAATGGCATGGTTTGGTAGTCCATGCCTCTCTCTGGTATCAATGCTCTAGTGCTTATTTTGTTATATCGATCTTCCGTCTGTTTGTTGGTATATCGAGTAACATCATATTCTGGAGCTGATGGAGATGAGGAAGCTCTGGCGGTTCATTTTCTAGAGGTCATTATGCGAGTTGTTGAAAAAATTTCAGCAGCGTTTCCTTTGTTTCTTTGAGGGTTTCCAACAACTATCACTCCACACAGCAACAATAACCAAGCAAAATCAGACCACAACAGCAATACACCACGAATCAACACTACACAGCAACACTTAACTCCAAAATCACAAACTCCCACAGCAATATCCCACAACACAACACAAACAACACACACCCAAGCAACAATCACCCTCACAACACCAACAACACGCAGCCCGTACCACACCCAAGTCTACAAGCTATTCTCTCCACTAACCTTTAAATCTCAAGAACAGTGATGAAGGTTACCTTTTTGAGTGGTTGTTCTTTACTGCTTCCTTGACCAAAGTGAAAGAATGATGTTGTGGAAAGATGCTAGGAGTTTTGGGTGGTGATGGTATGTATGGGTTGGAAGGATTTGGGTGAATTTGTGGGAGGTTTTAGGTGGGGGGGAGGTGTTTTCGTTGCTGTAGAAAGATGAAGGGTTTATGTGAAAGTGGGAAGGATTTGAGGATTTTAGGGCTTTTTATTTTTCTGAAATCACGCCTCGACACCGCGAGCCTGCAGAATGGCACCGCGGTGCCTAAAGCATCGCGGACCTTTCTCGAATATTCGACCGCGCCCGCAAATGGTACCGTAAATACACCCGATTCCGTATTTTCCACCATTTTCTTCGTGCTTAGTCTCCGATTCCTTCACCTGTCATCACAACACAACAAAAATACCAAAAGTGAGTCTGTTCTATTTAAACTAATTGCATAATTTAAACATTGGGTTGCCTCCCAAGTAGAACTGTCTTTAACGTCTTGTAGTTGGACGCAGGTTCCTTATCAAATCGTTAGGGTAAATCAACCCCACAACCTATCCACTTAAAAATCATTTTCCTCTTCCTCACTCTATTTTTGCTTTTTCACATCATTGGGTTCAGTAAGATTTACCTGTTTGTCAGCTTTCATATCATGAACTTTTGTTGCAGCTTTCAAACTAGCCTGTGGGTTCACAGCTGTAGGAATGATCTCCCTAGTTTTGGTCTGTGCTTGATGAATCGCCAGGTCGGGCTTGTGCTATCTTAAGCACTTGTCACGCCCGTGACTCAATGGTATATTTGAACATTTTGAATACCATCTCTTCTTCTTGAACACTGAGTCTCAACTCTCACTTCTCCACATCAATTAGGGCTCTACCAGTAGCTAGGAACCGTCTTCCCAAAATAATAGGCATATCATCATCTTCCTCCATGTCAAGAATAAGGAAGTTTGCTGGAAAGAATAACTTGTCCACCTTAACTAACACATCTTCCACTATGCCTCTGGGATGCACCACGGTTAGGTCAGCCAGCTGCAGATTAACTGTGGTTGATTTGGCTTTCCCCAAACCCAATCTCTTGAACACAGACAGAGGCATGAGATTGATACTAGCCCCTAAGTCACAAGTGCTCTGTTGCATGTTACGTCGCCAATAGTGCAGGGCAGGGTGAAACTTCCTGGATATTTCAACTTAGAAGGCAATTTCTTTTGTAATATGGCGCTGCACTCCTCTGTCAGCGCTACTGTCTCATAATCCTCCAACCTTCTCTTTTTCCCAAGTATCTCCTTCATGAATTTGAAGTATGCGGACATTTGTTCTAACGCCTCAATGAAGGGGATATTGATGTGAAACTTCTTAAATACCTCCAAGAACTTGGAGAACTGCTTGTCTATGACCTTCTTTTGGAGTCTATGAGGGTAAGAGATTCTATCAGTGTATTCCTTCAAAGGTGCTGATGGAGCTTTCTCAACTGTAGGGTGGTCCTCAGTGACCCCCTCATTTCCTTCCTCAACTGCTTTCTCACCCTCTTTCTCATGAACCACTGCGGATTGGGGAGAAACCTGCTCCAACTGCTTTCCACCCCTCAACAAAACTGCCTGGCACTACTCTCTAGGATTAACCTCTGTGTGGCTCGAGAGAGTACCTTGGGGTCTACTGTTTACCATCTTCGCCAGTTGCCCCACCTGCGTTTCCAAGTTCCTGAGAGGACCTTGTTTCAGACATGAACTGATTCTGCGAGTTGGTGAGTGTAAGCAAAGCAACTCTCAGTTCATCAGGCTTTTCCTGTTGGGTGGGTGGTCTAAACTGCTGCAATGATGTAGCATGGTTATGTGTTTGCTTGTTCTGGCAGTTTCCTTGATATGGTGGTTGCTGCCCTTGATCGTTCCTCCCCGAAAAGTTAGGGCGATTTCTCCACCCTAGATTGTATGTGTGGGAGTTTTGAGGGTGCTGAAAGTTCCCACTCTACACCGCTACGCACCTTACGTCGATCTAGATGATAACAAGGCCTTTCTTCCTCATTCAGAAGGAGTAGAGACTCACTGCTTGAACCTGCTCCATGGGCACATTATTAGGATCCACCGCTGTGCATCTGTCAAAAGAGAGTGGGCCCCCGCAAATCTCACAATTCACCGGCATCTGGACTGCATTTACAGACATAGTGTTTTGCTGCAGCTGTTTTGTCAAAAGGGCCACCTGCGCATTCAATGCAGTGATAGCATCTATCTCATGTATGCCAATAGTATTCCTGCTACTCACTGATCTGTCATCTGCCCCTTAGTGATTATTCGCAGCCATGTCTTCTAGCAACTCATCTGCCTCATTGACGCTCTTCCTCATGAACGCTCCCCCTGCTGCAGCATCAATTATGGTACGAGTAGTACCACTCAACCCATTATAAAAAATGTGGACCAACATCCATTTCTCTAGCCATGTTGAGGGCATTTTCTCTGTAAATCCTTAAACCGCTCCCATGCATCATACATCGACTCTCCATCTACCTGATAGAAATTGTTCAACTCTCTCCTTAACTTTGTTGCCTTTTGAAAGAGGGAAGAACTTTGCGAGAAACTTTTGGGCTAAATCCTGCCAGGTGGTGACGGAGTTGGCAGGCAGTGAGTTCAACCAGCTCTTGGCTCTGTCCCTAAGTGAGAACGGAAAAAGTCTCAATCTAATGGCATCGTCAATAACGTCATTGTACTTGAAAGTGGCACACAACTCCAGAAAGTTGGCAATGTGCATGTGGGGGTCTTCAAATGGCAATCCCCCAAACTGTACTGGGTTCTGGACCATGCTCAGGATGGCTGACTTGATTTCAAAGTTGTTTGCCCCTATTGCTGGGAGCTTGATGTATGTCTGTGCACCAGTAACCGTAAGCAGAACATAATCTCCCAAGCTTTTTCTACTGGGACCGATATTGGCTCCTCTACATGTTCAAGAACCTCGTTGTTTGCCCCATCCTAATTCGGTGGTTGGTTGTCCATGGTCACTGAATCAGCTATCCTTTTATTTCGCCTGTTTTTCTTACACCTTTTCGCAATTTCAGGGTCGAATGGAACAAATGTATCTTCTCATCTCCTTCTTCGCATACACTAAATTCCTGAAATAGACCAAAATCAACAAATAAATTAAGGTAACAAGGTTCTAACAGTAAAAATAAAAAATAAAAATAAAGTCAAAGTAGAAATAAAAATAGATGGTTCGATATTAGAAGTACGTCAGTCCCTGACAACGACGCCAAAACCTTGTTGGGTGGATATTTTCACGTGCTCACGCAAGTGTACATATCGTTACAAGTAATATAGTCTTGTAAGAGCGAGTTTATCGTCCACAAAGACTGATTTCTAATTACCGAACATCTATTCTAGGTTATCTATTTGGCAAACGATAATTGATTTGGGTTTTTATCTAACTACTAGAATAATAGCAAGAAGTAAACTAAATTATTGAGGTTTAATCAGTTATGAAAGAATTAGAGCTTCCAATATCCTCGACTATCCACTCTTTTCAATCCCTAATGCAACTAGAATGACTTCTTCTTCTACGTTAAGATAGCGGTTAACTAGACTGTCTATATTCCGGTTAGGATATATAATCGCTCAACCCCAGTGCAGAACCCTTCTATATTTCTATGATATGATTTACCACATTGGAGGATTAAGAACAATAACCTATAATGCTACACAAGTATCGGGGTACTTTCGTCCGCGATTTTAACCTATGTCTATTCAATTACAGCATATCCAAATCTCTTATCTCGGTTCTTGATTCAAAATCATATAGATTATGATAATTAATGGCCAATTAACAATCAAACATTCATACCAAATATTGAATAAATCTTAATCAAGTGAAGAAGAAATCAAACTAATGCATTAATTCATGAAATAGAGGTTCAAGCGATTCAATAGGAAAACCATAATAAAGTGTTTAGCTCCTAGTCATAGTCACGCTAAGAACTAATACAAATACCAACATAAACTGAATTGAAAATTAAAGAAAGAAAAAGTACTTAGAACTAGGTCTCTAATTGTAGCCTCCAATTTGTCTTCAATTGTGTTGTGTGATAGAATGTCCACATCTCCTCAATAGAATGATCCCTAGGGTTTAAGTATGTTGCAAATTTCGTGCCCCATGGACCCTTCTGCCCTTGGCCAAATTTACTTCGGATTCTGAATTTCAGCACCGCTGTTCGCAGAGTGCACCGCGATGCCGAAGTCCTTCGTTCTCTCGATCTTACTGAACCGCGGTCTACTTTGGCACCGCGGCCTCGTCTGGCACCGCAGTGCTTCTTTGCCTTCGTCTGAATCTCTAATTTTCAACTTTTTCTGCCTCGGGACCCTCCTTTTATGCCCACTTTTCGTCATTTTGCTTTTTTGAACCGCTGTGACTCAAAAGAAAGGAAAACGACCCTAACACTACACTTATTTAAATGAAAATGGAAAAAATACTAACTAAAAATGACTCAAAAAGCGTATACAAAATATGCCTAACAAATACATTGAACTACATGTGACATGCGCATATCCCTCATGACATATGGGTGCACCATGATTCCAATCAACTCTATGATTCATATCCACTGGACCTGACAGATGAGTTTGGTTTAGACCAGTCCGTTAGATGTCTTGGAATTCCAAATTCCTAAGATGTCATATGCAATACTCATATCATTCATACTGAAACATCGTTTCAACATACTCTTAGTCTCTAGGATCAACCTAGGACTTCTCCCTGTGATCAACATGTCGTCTACGTAAAGGCACATCATGACGAACAAGTCAGAATTACCTTTCAGGTAGACACATTTTTCACATTCATTAATAGAGAAACCCTTCGATAGTATAGTACTATCAAGGTTTTTGAGCCATTGCTTCAGTCCCTGTTTCACCCGCACGGAGATTTGACAAGTCGACAGACTTTCTTCTCTTCCTTGAAACCACATACCCCTCAGGTTGTTCCGTATTACATTCTTCTTCCACTTTCGTACTTTTGGTTTTCCAACTGTTGGATTTCTAACTTCAAAGTCAATTTTTCTGTAGTCAGATTCATTGTTTCTGTTTTATCTGAAACTTCTAGGACCAAAATGTAAACATTTCAGGGACCATAATGGAAGTTCAGAAAGAAGCCCAACAATCCATCAAACCAACTCTCCAGTTAGGAAGGTTGTCTCAATTATCCATGTCACACAAGACGGTAATGACCCTGGATGTTAGACTATTCACAGTGGAGCACATGTCCAAATAGACGAATTATTTGAAGAACTTTCCTTGGAAAGGAAAAATGAGTAATTGCTCAAGGTTAACAAGAACCCGCAAGTGCCTGATTGTACGGAACTAGACGTTCCAGATCTGCAGGACTCGAAAGTTGCTGATTATCCAGAACTTAATGTTCCAGATCTACAGAACTCATGGATTCTAGATGTTGAACAGAGACGGAGCAAAAAGAGGGGACAAAGACTTGTTCCAGGCCTTATAGCTTATATGGTTTAGAATGAACCATGGACGATTAACAAAGAATTATCATTTTCAGAAGCGCTGCTTTGGAAAGAAGCTAAAAAGAGAGAAATAGAATTCATCAGATAGAACCACACTTGTGTGATGGTTGATCTTCCTCCGGGAAAAAAACCTCTGGGTTTTAAAAGTGAATACACAAATCGAGTAAAAAGTATATGGATCTACTGACAAGTATAAGGTCCCGGATGAACTGAATAACAAGCACCGCAGGCCTCCCTAGAACTCCGACGGTCTCGCAACATCGGGTACACACAATCTATCCTCGTACCTTAGCACCCCATCAGGTGCTACCTCAAATAGACTCTGTTCCTCTCGGAGAGCCGTATCTCGATACCGTACCAGAACCGGATCCTCGTAATGTCGCCTGTTCACCTCCTCAACGATGGAAGACTCGGCAACCTCTCGAACCCGAATCCCACTATCATCGGAATCAACCAACCGAACTCCAAGGCTCGCTAACTGATGGATCTCATGGACCATGTCCCTTCTATCTGGCTGTACATCTGACAGACTACCCATAGATCTACGACTAAGAGCATCTGCAACCACATTGACCTTCCCCGGGTGGTATAGGATGTCAATATCATAGTTCTTAAGTAACTCTAACCACCGTCTATGTCGCAAGTTCAGCTCCCTCTGTCTGAAGATATACTGGAGGCTCTTGTGGTCTGTATAAATATCCACATGAACTCCATATAAGTAATTCCTTCAGATCTTCAAAGCATATATCACTGCCGCTAACTCAAAATCATGAGTAGGGTAGTTCCTCTCATGTTTCCTGAGCTGTCGGGATGCGTAAGTTATAACCTTGTCGTGTTGCATCAACACACAACCAAGTCCGACACCCGAAGCATCACAATAAACCACATAACCCTCTAATCCCCCGGGAAGAGTAAAAATTGGAGTTGTCGTCAACTTCTCTTTTAATAACTGGAAGCCCTTCTCACAAGCATTCGTCCACTGGAACTTAGCCGCTTTCTGAGTCAGCCTAGTCAAAGGCGCTGAGATCGAAGCGAACTTTTCCACAAATCTCTGGTAATAACCCGCAAGGCCTAAAAAAATTGTGCACCTCAATCGGTGTAGTAGGTCTAGGACAAGTCTTCACCACCTCAATCTTTGTCGTATCAACCCGAATACCATCGGCCCCAATAATGTGCCCCAAGAATGCCACTGAGGCCAACCAGAACTCACACTTAGAGAACTTGGCATACAACTGCCGTCTCTGGAGGACTCTAAGTACCGTCCTCAAATGATCTGCATGCTCCTGCTCCGTGCGAGAATAAACCAGGATGTCATCAATGAATACTATAACAAACGTATCCAGAAATGGCTTGAACACCCGATTCATCAAATCCATAAATACTGCTGGAGCATTTGTCAACCCGAACGACATCATCCTGAACTCATAATGCCCATATCGGGTCCTGAATGCAGTCTTCGGGATATCTGCCTCCCTAACTCGTATCTGATGATAACCGGATCGCAGGTCTATCTTGGAGAAGCACTTTGCACCATGCAACTGATCAAACAAATCATCAATCCTGGGGAGGGGGTACCTATTCTTAATGGTTACCTTGTTCAGTTGTCCGTAGTCAATACACATACGCAGCGTCTCATCCTTCTTCTTCACAAATAATACCGGCGCTCCCCAAGGTGAAGTACTAGGCTTACTAAATCCTTTCTCCAGCAAGACTTTCAGCTGGTCCTTCAATTCCTTCAACTCAGCAGGTGTCATTCTGTACAGCGGAATAGATATAGGCCGAGTATCTGGCAGAACATCAATACAGAACTCTATCTCCCTCTCTGGAGGAATACCTGGGAGATAATCAGGGAAAACAACCGGAAACTCTCTAACCACCTAATCGATCAAGAACTGCACTCTCAGACGAACACCCGAATAAGATGATAAATATACCCTTTCTGAACCATCTTCCTAGCCTTGAGGTAAGAAATAAACCTACCCCTCGGCGATGCAGTATCCCCTTTCCACTCAATAGCCGGCTCGCCGGGAAACTGGAATCGAACCAATCTGTCTCTACAGTCAACATTGACATAACAAGAAGTCAACCAGTCCATAACCATTATGACATCAAAATCTGTCATCTCTAGCTCTATCAAGTCTGCTAGGGTCTGACGACTGTATATGAATACCGGGCAGTTTTATACACCCGCTCAGCTACCACTGAACCACCCACTGGCGTAGCTACCTCAAACGTCTCTATTGACACAGGTTCTATTCCTATTCTACCAGCAATAAGAGGAGATATATAGGACAATGTAGAACCTGGGTCTATCAAAGCATAAACGTCACAACATGAAATCAATAATATACCTGTGATGACATCTGGCGAAGCCTCCTGGTCATGTCGACTGGCTAAGGCATAGATGCGGTTCTAAGGACCGCTAGAACTAGGACCCCTGCCACAACCTCTGCCGCGGCCTGCTGGCCCGTAACCACCCTGCCTTCCGGGGCGCATAACCACAGAAGATGATGACCCGACAACTGACCCTATAGGCTGAGCCATACTACCTGTGTCACCTCTGGTCGGACAATCCTTCGCCAAATGGCCCTGACGGCCGCAAGTATAACTGTCGCGCCCGTTTTTGACCTCGGGGTCTGAACGGTATCCGCAACGTTGCTCTTTGGCGCGGTTCCCTGGATGGAGCAATAATGTTGTGTTTAAGGAGTCGCCACCTAATTATTTAAGTGAATTAGGACACTTGATTTATTGCAATAAAAATACTGCAATTAATCTTCATTTAATGGTCTGCGAAATTAATAAGATTCTGAATCAGGGTTCTTTATTATCCTAAAGGGAAGGTGTTAGGCATCCTTTAAGATCCGCTAACTTACGGTTATTCGTTCAAACCTAGGTTAATTATTTATTGCCCTTTTTTATTCTACGTATTCTAAGCATTTTTTTCATAATTTATAATTAAAATAAAGTGCAATACAGAACAATAAAACTAAAATTAAATGCGATATAAAATAAAACTTCGGGACATCTTTTAGCCCTTTTTAGGCCTTCTGCGCAAGATGATCTCCGGGTACCTGTATAAACACTTAGTAAAAGTGTTAGTACTAGAATAAATAATTTTAAAGCAATGACAGAAATTTAATAAGTAAAGCCAAAAATAAATAAATAAATCCGTCTTTTGCACAGAGGAGGCCTTGAAAATCAGACGGAGATTCCTTCATCGGCCAATCAAGTGTAGTACCTTGTTCAAATCAGAACATTATCAAAAGCACATCTGATGTTTTAAATCAGCAAAAGCATCAGAAGTATGAAAACTATTTCAGATCAACTTTAAGACAACAATTGTTCAACCGAAACGTAGCAGCAGTGGGCTAAAAATGCAGCAGCAAATAGCCTCAAAATTTAGCAGTAGTGAGCAACCAAAAGGTAGCAGTTCATGGATCAAAGTATACAGCAAAATGGCCAAAACGCAGTAAACTCAAAGCCAAAATAAGATGCAAGAATGACACAACCTCGCTGGAAAATTTCCAAGGTTCCGCCGGAATTTTAAATACAAAAAAAATGCCAAATCAGCCCAACAAACAAAAGCAAACCAACGAACCCCAAAAATAACGCAAGACCTAACAAAAAATCAGAAAAATCAGTCCAGTTAACCAAATCAGCACATATACCCGAAAATAAAGTCATCAAGATCTCTGGAGTTTTAGAACTCCGGTAAGAACCATAAAACGCAAAAAAATAGTCCAATAACCCAAAGCAAGCCACGGATCTCAGAAACAAAACAAGATTCGCCGGAGTTTTTAAACTCCGACCAGATGCTAAACTCGTGAAATCGATCCCAACAAACAACCAACAAGATCCTTAAAATGAAATGGACTCGCCGGAGTCCTCCGCCAGTCGCCGGTGGTCAGCTCCGGTGAGGCAAAGGACTCGACGGGATGTAAGTGAAAGAGGGAGGGGGGTCCTCGGCTCACTGGTATAAAGGATGGGAGGTGAGCGGCGCTGGAGCGGGCGAGGGGAACAGTGGGTCAGCGACGGGAAGTGGGGTTAAACTGGTGGTTCGCGGGGATGGTGAAGGTGGTGTGAGGGAAAGAGGGAAAGTGGAGAGGGCAGATGTAGGCTGCTGGGTGTAAAAAGGGGGGTTCGCCGGAGCTTGGAGCTCCGGCGAAGGGCGGCGGCGGTGACGGGAGGAGAGGGGTAAGGGATGAGAATAAAATCTGAATTGGGGGTGAGGGATAGGGAATGTTGCGGCTGGGGTTGATGAAGTAGGGGGGAAATGTTTTGTTTTTATAGGGTAGGATTAGGGTTTGGTATTTGGGGAAAAAATGAAAAGTGTGGTATTGTTTTTGGGGGGAAATGAAAAGTGGGTTTTGATTTTAGGGGGGGAAATAAAAGGATGAAAGTTTGGATGAAATTAAAAAAAATGGTGTTGGATTGGACTGATTCAAATTGTATCTTGGACTGGACTGGTTTGACAAAATGCAAGGCGGGTTAATTATTTAAAAGAAAAATTATTTAAAAGGATGTAAACTTATAAAAATGCAATTGCCGACGCAATAATACTAAAATGCAATATTTAAGAAATGTTTAACGCCTGATTAAAAGTAAAAACGCGGTGTCAATTAATTATTTAAAAAGACGCAAATATTATTAAAATAAACGACTGTGTAATAATAATAGAAACATAATATTAACAAAGACATAATGCTTAATTTAAAATAAAAAGATACAATGCATTTTGTGAAAAAATAAACATAGAATATTATGTAAAAAATGCAAAAATGATGATTAAAATGCGGTGTCTTAAAACACATAAAATTGCAACAAATATACGAAAAACGGGTCAAAATTGACTGTCAACAATAACAGGCTCTCGTAGTAGTACGACACTCCCCAAAATGGGACCTTCCACAATAACCACACTGAGGCAAGGACTGTCTCATCTGACTAGCACCCCTAAACCTCAGCGAACCTGCAGCCCTGACCTGCTCCCGAATAACTCGGTTGATCAAACTGTCTGCCAGAACACTGGAAAGGAGCACTCTATGCTGGCTGAGACGCAGTCCTAGCTCGCTTACCGCTCGCCTCGAAAGTTACCACAAACCTCGCCGCCCCGGCCCTCGGGCCGATTCTATCAAATCATCGACCTCTCTGCCGATCCTCGACTCCCTATGCGTAGGCCTGAATACGGTCAATGTACATGCCCGGCTGAAGATCTACAGCCATGCACCCATCAATAAGATAAAAATCTAGTCCTACCACGTAGCGGTGAACTCTATCTGCCATGTCTGCCACAATAGTGGGCACATACCTAGCCAATGAGTTGAACTCTAGGCTATACTCTCTGATGGTCCTCCCACCCTGCCTCAATGTCAAGAACCTATCAACACGGTCTCTCCTCATCTCAGGAGGCAAGAAGTGGTCTAATAAGGCCTCTGTGAACTCGTCCCAAACAGCTGGAGAAGCACCCACGCCCCTGGACAGTTCCCACGACTTGAACCAGTTCACTGCAACATCGCGTAACCGGTAAGAAACTAGTACAACTGACTCGACCTCCGAGGCCCTAATCACCCGCATAGTCCACTGCATCTGTCTAATGAACTCCTGAGGATCATCCTCAGGTCTCGACCCATAGAACTCTGGCGGATTGCAGCCCAGAAAATCTCTAACCCTCAAACTGCTCGCTTGGGTTAGCTACACGGCCTCGCTCATGTTGCCTCGCTACTATCCTGCCCAAAGAATGATCAGATCTCCATGGTCTCTATCCTCTGCCCCTGGCTGAGGAACTGGAGGCTCAGGTATCGGAACCTCTGGAGCTGCAGTTGCTCTAAGCTCCTCTGGTACTATCGGTGTAACCGAACTCGCCGACTGGGCCACAACCTCAGGCATAGTCTGGGCCTGAGCCCTAGTGACTCTCTGCGTCCTACTAGCAGCTCCTACTGCTGACTTTCCCTTTTGGGCTGCTGTTGCCTTCCGTGAAGGCATAACTGATACATAAGATTACGTTAGAGAGAGATCAACCTAATAACACAGCTTTACTGCACGATCTCAGAATGAGAAGAATGGAAACCAATCCTAAATGTCCTCTAGCAACCTGATTATAGATATGGTGCACAACACATCGATAGTCAAGACTCTACTAGACACGGTCTGTAGACACTTTCCGAGGACTAACTGCTCTGATACCACTTTTGTCACGATCCGACCCCGGGCCCGCGACTGGTGCCCTACTTGGGCACCCTTACAGGTATACATCAGAGATAACCAGCGGAACATAAATAAAGCTCATATACATACATCAATATGAAATAAGAAGCAGACTAGCCGATAAGGCCCCTTTTCTGTATATATAAATACATGACCAAAAGAGCTATAACTTTTACAAATCCAACCCACAAAAAATGACTACATACCTCTAAGAGTTTTGACATAACAACTGTGACGGAACAGGGGCCCGTCATACCCCTGAATGTACATAAGTCTACAACAACAGGGATCCGTACCAAAGACAAGCCTTCGGATTAATGGAGCTTCTCAAAAACTGAACAGTGATCCTAAGAGTGAGGATCAGCAACCTGTTTACCTCTACCTACGGCATGAACGCAGCCCCCGAGGAAAGGGGGTCAGTACAAAACATGTACCAAGTATATGAAACTGAAAGTACTGTAATGAAATCATATAGTTTAAAATAAAGCTAGACACATGTATGATAACCAAATTAACAGTACACTGTGCCTTATTAATAATGAAAGTAAGTAAGAGTAAACTTTACCGTTTAAAAAAATAGGAAGCTTATGAAAAAATTAGGGTCACCCGCCCGTAGTATCATTAAGACAATCTAACCATGGGTCTTAAGCCCACAATATCAAAGCGTGTCCGTGGAATCCTTCATCACTGTCGGCATGCACAAAGTATAATTTATATATATAACATGCCCGTGGAATCCTGCATCTCGTGTACATGTCTTCATGGAGAGCTACTTCATGGATAATAGTATCATTCGGGGATCGAACCCGCATCATGGCCACACGCCTCCGGAATCCTTCATCGTGTAAGCATGTCCATGGAGCAATATAGTGGAAGCATACCCGTGGAATCCTTCATCACTGTCGGCATGTCCAAAAACAATACACAACAAGATGACCGACCCTTCAATGAGAGGCACGACAGCGTAGAAATATAACACTTGCACCAAAGAGGCTATCATAAGCAAACATATGCAAGTTAACAATCTTTAACTCTCATTAATTAAACTTAAGGCACCATCATGTAAAAATCCGGGAATTTAACTCAAAGTACTACATACTCCTATTCTTTTAAAAAAATGAACCTTTTTCATGTAATAACCCCAAGATACTAACACCCGTAGTATCAAGGCATGTCCACTTTTCAAATCAAGATACTTTTCTTGAAATCAAGTTGTTTATCCTCTTTTTAAATCAACCAAGTAAACCACTCTTTTAACTTTCCATAAAGTCGTTATAACTAAGTTCTCATAAAGTCATTATAACACTTATGTCTTTTTGAAAACTAAGGCATTTACATCCTTTAAAATCAAGTGAGTTTAACTCTCCAACTCAACTAAACTTGGACATTTTTAATCAAGTCAATGAAACCGAATTCATTTAAAACATGTACGTCAACCGTACTATACATTCATAAAACTCATGCTCAAGAAGATAAGGAAAGTTCCACATACCTCTTCGGCTCGATCCACTTGCTAAGTCGAATACGCCGCACGTAGAATGTCAACCTATAATGACCATAACATGTCTATCAACTTCTAGCTTTCTAAGGTAGAATAATTCCAAGTATAAGGCCTCTTATTCTACGGAAAATTGGGCAGCACTTCCCCCGTTTCTACGTACTTTTTCACCTTTTTCAAGGTCCGAAATCAATAACCAATATGCCACATTGAAGGCTCAACAAATCAGCTAATCAAAGGGGATTACACGCCTAGCCAAACGTGTAAAATTCTGTCCCACAATTCATATATAATAGTCCATTATTTAAGGCAATTCTCGGCTATATTTAGTAACAACATAAATCCCTTTTCAATTCCTTTCTAATCCAAGTCGTTATTCCAACATGTTATATAAGTCATAATCAATTACAACAACTATATTCCTTTCCTTATATAACATGTAACGATTATAACTAACAACCAAATTGATTAACAACTTTAATGGCTAACATGCCAATTTCGGTTTTAACATCTCAACATGGTCCAAATCTTTGCAATCTTCATTCTTTATATCACATGCTCGTTTATCAACTACTATGACATGTAATCTTCAATTACATTAAGAAGACGAAGATTTTTACCTCAATAAGCCCAATATATAATCCAAGATTAAAAGTCGATCCTTAGCAACTTTATCTCCTCTTCTTCACGTTCCAATCCACTCCAAGCAACCCTTAGAAGTTCATAAACAACTTCTCTTCAAATTTCAACATCAAAGTTGAAGAACACCTTAGGGTTTCATGTTGCGACTAATGTATTAACGTAGTATTTCCGCGATTTAGGAGTTTGATTATGCTTAGTATACTACTAGGGATACTTGGTTTAAATATTGAGATTTATCAACAACTATTGAAGAAATTTTTTGTTCAAAGTGGGGGCTTGGCCGAGAGCTCTATAATGAGCACTACAAATTCTTGATATTTTTCTAAGTGTTGGATCTTGTCTTGCTACTAGTATGATATATATAATACATCCAAGGATTTAGATTAAACCAAATGTGTGGCTAGGATTGTGGTCAACAATAATCTTAGTCAACTTGGCCACTTGGCCTTGACCTTTCTCGCCCAACATGGGCATGTGGAGAGTGACACGTGTCGCCCTTCGATTGGTCCAAAATATTTCATCTCCCGTAATTCCGATAAATTTTATAAGTCTCAAATACCAAATTTGAGAACCCAATTCCCATTAATATACGTTTTTCCTTCACGAGATTCAGAAGATTTCCCTTAGGAATAACAAATCTTTCTTTCTTTCAAATTTTAAAGTCTTGTTTTCTTACGTACGTTCTCATACACGTGTCCTGGAATTACGGGTTGTAACAAGTGTACAGGATATAGATTGTAAGTAATGTTGCATAATTTTTTCAAAAGAATCAAGCTTGACTTCACAAGGACAAGGTTTGAAGGTGATATCGTTCTCTGCGATGATGCATATCATAAAATGGGAGTATCATAAGAAGGCGAAGCCTCAACTAAAGATTTGGTTTTATACAAAAAGAGCAAAGCTCTAAGTTTGATATCGTTCTTATTCTATATGAGTACCATGTGCTTCAAGAAGGTTGAAAATTCCTTAATATTTTTTTATCCATATGTGTTCAACTAAGTTGATTAAGGACAATGGTAAAATGTCACATCTGTTCAGTGATCAGTTTCATATGGAACATATATGGAAAACCATTTGCCAAATCAGAAAATCCTTGAATTCTCAAAATGCTTGTGAAAACTTGGAAATGTTGCCAACATCGTTCACAACATCGTATTCCAGTACATTGCTCAATATTATTTTTTCTTATTTTTTTTTTGGGTTGTGTTATGAAAAATGTCTCTGTGAATAACAAAAATCCAAAAATAGTGGAGGACCGTTTGTTTTTTTTAAGATGCCTTGTGCCATATGAAAATCTTTGTTTTGGGTATGTGAAGAGTTCAAATATTTTTCACTATCTAAATTTAAGGAAAAACGTTTGTGTGTAAATTGAAGATTGTCTTGATTAAAAATCTCCATTATTGCGTCTGTCTTGTCGCATCAGTCAGCCACCAAATTGAACCATCAAATGGCAGCCCAAACATCACCGCTAATTTTTCAAAACTTTTCAAATAAGCCCAACTCTTCAAAACCTTCTCCCATGTCCATATCCCCAAAATCTTTCCAATCTTCCAAATCAAAAGAGTATTCTCCCATGTCAACAAGTCCACCAAACAGCCACAAAATGTATAAACATTACAAATCCATCAATGAAGAAAAAACTTCTGAGAAAGACGCAAGTGTAGCCCTGATTTTCCTGGGTTCCGATGAGCCTTTAAATGTCTGTTACCCTGGAGATTTGGAGAACCCAATAGATGTTGATACAATATCTGACTTTACAAACCTTGCGTCAAGAGGATCACAGTCAACAATGCCAACTCGAAGGTCGAAAAGGGTGTTTGAAATCAGATTCGGTGAAGAGAAAAATGCTAAAAGGACCAGGGCAGAGTCGACTTTCTCTGTTAAAGAGTCGAATTTCCCTGTTGAGTCCACAACCTCCACCAGTACTGATTCTGACTTCAATCCACCTAAAAGTCCGACAGCTTCAGCAACCACTCCAACCTAAGCCGAAAAGAAAGTAGAAGAGGAAATGTCTGACGACACTCCTCTAAGGAACTTCATGCCCAAGAGAGTGCGAAGAACATACTGGAACCTAGGTTCAAATGTTGCCTCAACTTCGAAGGCAACAAAGAAAAAAGAAGTTGATCCTGACTATGTATCCCCAACATCCGAGGCAACACCGGAAGCCACACCACCAGAACAAGAAAAACCAGAATCCGAATCAGATTCTGAGGTAATGCCTTACTCTCTTTTGTTCCACAGTAAAACATGCTCAAATAATTGGAACTGGTTTACGAATAGAGACATCATAAGTGAAAAGGTGATAGATGAATCTTCATTTTCAGAATATGGTTTGATTGATTTCCTAAGTAGTCGTAGGGTTCTGAGCTCTGTAACTGGAAAGAATCCTTATTGTGAGAAGGTTGTTAGGGTGTTCTATGCTAATCTGACACACCTTGTAAGAGACACAACCTCAAAGAAATTTGGGAGAGTGTATCTTTACAACAAGGTGTATAATTTTAACCCTGACATCATAAATACCACACTAGGGATCCCTCATGTTGTTAGAACCCCAGAAGCTACTCCCACTGCTAAAGAATTGAATGAAATGATCAAATACCTCACTGGAAATTTGATCACCATTTGGGCTCATCGCAGTCCAGTGTCGAGGCTCACAACACTGTTTGCAACCCTGCATAGAATTGTCATATATAACTGGTTGCCCTCCGTGAATGAAACTGTTGTTATCCTTGACCAAGCAACCCTACTGTATAAGTTAGGAAGAAACTACAGAGTTGATCTTGGAACGCTGATTTTCAACCATGTCACAAACTTGGCTGAAAGACAATATAACTCTGCTCTTTCATACCCCTCTCTCATTTTTCAAATACTGCTGAACCAAAACTTCAAGACTCCGAAAGGAGAAAAACTGAGTAAACCCCTAGATGGTTATCCAGTACAAAGAGCAGTAGTGAATAGTAGGGACATAGTCATAGACTTGCCCTGGAAGAAAGAAAACTGGGACACCAAAACATCGCAGCATGTTGCCACTGAACCAACACAGGATGTTACCAACATTCTTGGCAACATCGAGTGTACTGTCCATGTGTCCAAGGATTGGCTAAGGAAGCACATTGCTGAACTCGGTCGACAAATTCTGGAGCTTGTGCATGCAAAAAACTACTATGAGGATATGTTTTCTTCATAAAAAGGGGGAGAGAGTGCTGATGCAGTTGCTGCTGAGGGAAGGAGCAAACAGAAAGGGGGAGATGGTGCAGAGTCAAGAAAGCAGGGGGAGAAGAGATGAAGATGAAGATGGTGGTGATAGTATATTGATGCTACTCGATCTCTACCATGTAAACAATCATTTGGTTAATGGTTTGACTTTTTTTTTAACTGACATTTGGATACTATTTTTTTGGTTTGTAATACTTAATTATGGGATATTTAGGTATATTTTTGGTAGATATATGTTTGTACTTATTATATATATATATATATATATATATATATATATATATATATATATATATATATATATATGTGTGTTTGCCTGATGTGGATTAGTGTTATGGTTGTAGACTAATTATGCACGCATCTGTTGAAAGTAAGTCACGACGGACATAACATAACTCCTACCTAACCATAACATCGATACCACATTGCTTGAAATCTTGTAACTGCAGGTTAAGAGGAAGCACGAAACTGATCTTACTGTTTCTTAGATTATCGAGGACTACATCAAGATTCAGTATCCTAGTCATTTTAGCATTGTATGGAGTTTTGTGAAGAAATGCAAAAAGGGGGAGATTGTTGATGTTGGATAGGATGTTGTGACAACATCTTCGAAAGCACAGGACAACATCTTCAGGATGTTGCCTGCGATGTTGCGACAATATTTCTGCCAACATCTATGTAACTGTTTTGCCTGTTCTTTCGGCCTAAGGATTTGAAGTTACTGCGAGTAAAAATGACCTAGGCAAGACCAGATTTCTGTGTTTAAAATGTGGTGAAAGACCAAGTCAAAACGTGGAGAGAAAGCAACGAAGACCAAGTCCAGATCGTTGAGGATTTTCAGGAGGAAGACTCGGTCCAAGCTGTTGCCATCTTTTGCTCAACCTCCGCAACCATCAGTGAGAATTTCAAGGGAAGCTCAACATTATAAATAGAGGAGAGCTTCACAAGTATCGATATCCAGATTTAGAGAAGAAGAACTTCCAAGAGAGCTTTCAGATTTTACCTTAGAAACTGGATCAATATTTTAGCCTAAAGTTGTTTTTACAACATCTTGTCCCACATTGCAATCGCTATCTCTATTCTAGATTAAGCTTATTGTTCAAGTGATTGTAATGAAGATGCTGTCTTTTATCTTTTAAATTTTGTAACTTTAGGCGAAGTCATCTGCGACTTCATTTTGTTTGTAATTTCTTTTTCGTTTGTAACGCTCAATTTGTAAAAAGAAATTCTTTGTAATTGTATATAATTTATACAATTCTTTTGGTCATTGACCATCAAGAGATATATTTATATATACCCTTGAAAATATAAACCTTGTGTCTTTTTACTTTTTCCGCTGCATATACTCTACAAGGTTTATTCTGTTTTATTACAAAGTTATCTCAGATGTTGACCCAACATTGAAGACAACATCCAGTGACTTTTTTTGTTGTTCGTAGTTTTGCGATCTTAATCTTACGTTTTACGAATCCGTAGCCCACGAGACTCAACAGTAATTTTTCATAATTTTTATACAGCTTCTAAAAATAAAAAATTTACAAGAAAATCATGTCTAAATTCATATAGAAAGTTAGTTGAGTGGATCCTCATATTCTGGATTCCACCTTTTTTTGTGCACATGATAAAAAAAAATTAGTTGATTGAGCATGTGAATCCAAATAACTGGATTTAGGTTCGAAATATCCTAAATAATTTCTTAATCTAACTTGTCGCATGAAACTTGTCTAGTAGGATTTACCCTTTTTATGTGATTTGCGAGCTATTTTCGTGAAGTTTACCTTGTGCGCTTTCAAAGAATAGTATATATATATATAAATTCCTCCCTTTTGTTCTCAAGAGCACCTAAAGGTGTACATGCTTCTCCTGGATATATATATTTATATATATATATTCCTCCCTTTTGTTTTCAAGAGCACCTGAAGGTGTACATGCTTCTTCTGGCTATAAATATATATATATTCCTCCTTTTTGTTCTCAAGAGCACTACATGCTTCTCCTGGCCTTTCCTACCATCTATGGTGCTCACAGTCATATAAGCAATATCATACTCCTCGAGATGTTTGATAAAAATAAATAAAAAGGTTGGTTCATGAAGTATCGTGTTTACACATGGTTTGAGAAAGGGACACATTCAAGGAAATAATATAGGCAATTTATCCAAATGCACTAATCAGTAGTTGATTTTATAAAAAATAATTTTTATCATTGCTCCAATGCAAATCCATAAATATAATAAATTGGTTGTAATATTAACTTCTCTTTAACGTAATTTATGAGAAAATAGTAACTCTTCATTGAACATTATCAAGATATCAGTGTTTGAATTTTGATCGAAGACACAACAACTAGAATAGGACTGAGATACTTCTCTATAGCAATTTACGTCTCTTTTATTATATACTTATTTTTATGATTAAATTAATTATTAGGGGCTTCATTTTAATTCAGATGGCAAAATTGACGTGATGGGATAGAAGCAAGCAATTTTCTAGTATTTGATATCTAGACTTCCTATTCATCTTTTGCATATGTAGTTAAGACTTCCAGTAGTTCATATATCGAGAAAAAGCTTACTATTTCCTCCCTCTTATCTTATTACTTTTATATTTTTTATTTTAAAAAGAAATTAATTTTATTTTTCCAAAATTATTCTTATTTATATAATTAAGAATCATTAAATAGTTTTTCTTTGCTAGATATTAATTAGGGGTAAGTTAGTTAAAATATTTTCTAAGAAAGAATCTTAAAGGGTGATCATAAGTTAAAAATATCACTTATTATGAAGTGGAGGGAGTAATTACTAATAATACTACGCAAACATAAACAGTGTGAACAACTTTTCTTCTACGTCATAAAAATCTAAATAAAGAAAGTATCAAACTATATTCATCTTTTCCATTTTTGGATTGAATACTCACTCCGTCCCAAAAAAATTATCTTAGTTTAATTTGACACATCACACGGATTCCAACCCAACTACCGTAAAAACATGATGGAAGGCCAAAAAAATATTCTATGCGCAGACGTAAAAGCTCTATCAATAGAAAGATTCTAGCTTCTTTTTCTTTTATTTAGAGAAGAATGATTCTTTCTGTTAATAATCACAATGTAAACAATTGTCACTGTACTCTCACTGCATGTGAGATACACAATGCTAATATCAATGGAGAAGTTGAGAGAAGAGATGCATCTTTGTGGGAGCTTTTCTGAATTTTGTTATTTGAAAACTCAAGTCTACACAATGCACACAATGTACTTATTTATACTAAGAACGGAAATGGAATGTGGTCCCCACATCTAACTAATATAACAAACTCATTAACTAATATAATAAACTTACTAACAATCACACTAACTAAATAGTATTGTCTCTTAATAACTTCAATACCCCCCTCAAGCTAGGGGTTAAGAATAAATTCTCCATCCCTAGCTTGGGGAGAAGATGAGCATGTTGTCCTGGCAGTAAACCTTTGGTGAGCATATCAGTAGGCTGATCATCAGATGCAACATATTTGGTAGAAATCAGGCCTAGCTGAACCTTCTCCCTGATAAAATGACAATCTATCTCAATGTGTTTGGTTTTCTCGTGGAACACAAGATTGGTGGCAATCTGAATTGTTGTTTTGTTGTCGCAATAAGTAGAGATAGGCAGTTGCAAAGGCAAACCAAGTTCTGAAAATAAGCCATTGATCCAGACAACCTCGATTACCGATGCAAGGCTCTGCATCGATTCTCACGAGCTCGAAACTGCTTGTCGCTTGGACTTCCAAGAGATGAGGGAAGATCCAAAATACACCAAGTACCCCGAGACTGATCTCCTGGTATTTGGACAGAAAGCCCAGTCTGCATCACAATTGAGATAGGATATTACTGCCCTCTGCTGCTATCAACACTCCCATTCCTGGAGCATGTTTCACATATCTCACCACTCTCTCTACTGCTACCATGTGTGACTGCTTTGGATCTTGCATAAACTGACTCAGACACTGCATTACAAAGGCTATATATGTCCTGGTATTAGTCAAGTAAAGCAGTATGCCAACCAATCTCTGATATATTTCTAGATTATTCAGTAGAGCATCTTACTTCCATCCTTGCCAGGAAATGTCATATGTATATGTTTATCATATTCAGCAGAAGTGAGTTTCACATTAGCCTCCATTGGTGAATTAACAGGCTTAGAACATGTTAACCACATATCCTCAATAAGCTCCAATGAATACTTTCGTTGGTGCATCATTATCCCCTCATTGTTTCTGGCAAACTCAAATCCTAAAAAATATCTAAGTTCACCAAGATCCTTGATCTTGAAGTGATGCTGCAAGATAGTCTTTGTCTCATTAATTGTTAGACATATTTTATATGCATTTTTAGAGTCATTTTTAGTTAGTATTTTGCCCATTTTTGTTTAAATATGTGTCGTGTTAGGGTATTTTTCTTTCTTTTGAGTCACAGTGATTTAAAAAGGTAAAGTGGCGAAAAAGAGAAATAATTGGGCAGAAAAGGAAGTTCCCGAGCCAAAAATTGACGAAAGCTGGCAATTCGGACAAAGGCGAAACAGCGCCGTGGCGCATGAATGCAGGGCCACGGTGCCCAAAGATCTGAGAGGCTACATGAGTTAAGGCGCCGCGGCTCCGAGGCGGAAAATTGTCCAGATCCGAAAGGGAATTGGCCAAGGGCGAGGAGGAAAAGGGTACACGTTTTTTGAGCTTATAAAAGGCCCTTTGGGCAGATTTTTTTAAAAGAGACTCAACCTTTTTTCACAACACAACATAATTTTTGGAGGCTACAAGATTGAAGACTTATTCCAAAGTATTTTCTTTTCTTTGCTTTATTTTAATTTAGTTCATGTTGGATATTAATTTGGTTCTTAGCATGTCTATGGCTAGGAGCTAAACTTTTAATTAGGGTTTTCCTTTCGAATCGCTTGAAACACGTCTTTATGAATTAATGCAGTATTTTGGTTTCTTATTCACATAGTTAAGATTTATTCACTTTGGTTTAATTGTTTGATAATTAATTAATCACTAGTTATCATCACATTTATGATTTCGAATCAAGAACCGAGAGGGGAGATTTGGATATGTTGTAGTTGAATAAACATAAGTTAAAATCGTGGACGAAAGTACTCTGATACTTGTGTAGCTTCATAGGTTATTGTTCTTAATCCTCATATGTGGTAAAATCTATCATAGAAATATAAAAGATTTCTGCACTGGGGTTGAGCGTTTATATATCCTAACCAGAATATAAAACAGTCTAGCTAACCTGCTATCTTAAAATAGAAGAAGAACATTTATTGCTGCATTAAGGATTAAAGCGAGTGGATAGTCGAGGAGATTGGAAACCCTATTTTTACCATAACTGATTCAAATAAAGTATTTTAGTTAATTTATGCAATTACTTCAGTAGTTTATAGATAAAACCAAAACAAAATATCGATAGTCAAATAGATAACTTATGATAGATGTTTGGTAATTGAAAACCAGTCCCTGAGGACGATACTAGGTCTTACCAAGATTATATTACTTGAGCGATACGTACACTTGCGTAAAACATAAGAAAAATCGCAGACATTAATGAGCCCCTGATCATTCTCAGTCAGAGGGAAGATCATCTATATATATCAATACCATATCTATCTTATCTCCATCCCTTTTGATAAGTAAAGAGTAATCAAAATGGCTTTGAAAAAACCCAGAGGAAACCAGGGCATTAGTCAACTTGATATTCCATTGTCTATAGTCTTGCTATAGACCATATATTGACTTAAGCAACCTACACACTTTCCATTGCTCATGCTCAATTCCATGTGGCAAATTCATGTATACCTCTTCATTGAGATCCCCCTACAGGAAAGCATTAAACACATTCATTTGTTGAATGATCCATCATTTGGTAACTACAATAGAAATCACACTTCTAACAGTTACCATCTTCACTACTGGAGAGAAGGTTTCTTGATAATCAACCCCTTCTTTCTGACTGTACCCATTTGCTACAAGTCTGGCCTTGAATCTTTCTACCTCTCCAGTAGCTTTCTACTTAATTTTAAACACCCATTTGCATCCAATGGCTCTCTTGTTATGAGGCAAGTCTATTATTTCCTAAGTTTTGTTGTCTTCTAAAGCGTGAATTTCTGACTTTATGGCCTCCATCCACCTCTGGTCCTTGGTTGCTTCATAGAATGATTGTGGTTCATGTTCTGCTAAAATCTTAGCCAAGAAACTATGATACTGACTAGACAATCCAATATAATCTACCACTTCTGACGCTGGATATGCACAACTTGCTTGACTGACTTTTGTTGCTGGATGCATAAAATTCTTCAACCATATTGGAGTCCTCCTTTCTCTGGTGGATCTTCTACTATCTGCAACAGCCTCACCATCAACCAATGTGTCTTCAGATGACATCTCTGTTGTAACATTATCTGTGCCTTCTGGTCCTTCTGCATGGACAGGAACATGTGTCTGAATTTCAGTCCTCACACTCTCCACTGGAATAGCATGTAGAATAACATGTGCATCATCAACATACAGATTAGAGTCGGGATATGGAGAAATAACTGAATCTCCATTCACCTTAAACTTCTGGTAAGGAAATATATTCTCATGGAAGGTCACATCTTTGCTGATAAACACTGTCTCACTACACAAGTCCAGCAATTTGTAACTTTTCCTATTGACTGCATAACCAAGTAGCACAACCTTGATAGCCTGGGCTCAAACTTATCTTTTCTCACCAAGTTTGATGCATAGCAAAGACACCATATCACCTTTAGGTGAGAAAGTGATGGTATCTTTTTAAACAACTTCTCATATGGTGAAATATTTTCTAACACAACATTAAAAAATTTGTTAATCACATGTACATCAGTTTCAACACAATCACCCCAATATCTTGCTGGCAGGTGACCTTGCAGCTTAATAGCCTTGCTATCTCCAATATATGCCCGTATTTTCTTTCTACTACTCCATTTTGCTGTGGAGTAAAGGGACAAGATTTCTGATGTATAATCCCTAACTGGTTAAAGAGATAAAAACAGACAGAACTAAGAAATTCTGTTCCATTGTATGTTCTAACACATTTGACAGTTAAACCAAATTGTGTTCTTATTAGCACAAACAAATTTTTAAGAATAGTTATCACATCAGACTTAAAATGCATCAAGAAAATCCATGTCCATCTAGTGTATTCATCCACCACAGTAAGGAAATATCTCATGTTATTATAAGATGGTACTTTATAAGGTCCCCATACATCTAGATGCAAGAGTTGAAAGCAAAATCAGTTTTGCTAAGACTATCAGCGAAAGACTTTCTTGCTTGTCTAGCTAATGGACACACATCACAATGTTTTATTGAGAAATCTGGTTTGATTCCAAAAGAATTGTTCGGGTAAGTAAGTTGAACAAAATTTTAAACTTTCGATGTGTCTTACTTACGTATTTTAGACACAACAAAATCCTACACTGGTATCAGAGTCCAGGTTGGTTCAATGGTTACGTAACAATTGAAAGGAAATAATATGAGTTAAAATGTGAAATTGATTTTAAACTGAATTAGAACATGGTTGCTTCAAATCTTTCATACCTTGACTGAATGTTGACCTTTTGTAATCACCCTAAAATATCAACTACGCTAAATCAAGGAAGTCACTCCGTTCTAACTCGAACTGAGCCTTGCGCAGAAATTGGTTCATTGCGAACAAGGTGCACGACGAAGAACAGGTATGAATGGATGATGGTCGAAATGTGTGTTATTGATATTGGTGGGTGATAATAAAGGACTCGTGATCTAATCCCTAAATTAGATTTAGGGTTTGGAAGATTTTCGAAAATTAACACGAAAACATTCTAACGGGACGTCAGCGCCGCGGCCCTGTTGCATGGCACCGCGACGCTTGCTAAGGTTTCAGAGAGGCGTCGCGGCTTCGATCACGGTAACAGGCAAGGGCAGCGGCTCTCAGTCTGAAATCATGATTAAAAGCCTCGTTTTAAAATTCAAACTCATCAATCTAAAGCATCGCGTCCTATAGTGAGAGCGCGACTCTAACTTTGCCGCCCATGAATGTTGCGGCCTCGAGGAGCGTCGCGCGCGGATGTCCGTAAAGTCAAAATCTCGCCGTAAAGTTAACCCATGATTATTATTATACAGTATATTTAGTATATTATTTTATGTGCTAAATGATCGTCATTTATTATACTAGAATAGCGTCCGCAAATAATTTTTGGGTAGGCGGCGCCCAATACTAGTTTATCGTCCGTAAATTATGCTCGGGTAGGCGGCGCCCAATACATGTTTAACTGCTTAATATCATGCTTTGAGTGATGTTTGAAACATGTTAGAGTTGATCTTGATTAAAACCCTGAATTAAAATATTCCCCAAATTTTACTACAAGTCTCATTTAAAATGAATGCATCGTCCGGTATAATTGATTGTAATGCAAAATCTTTTTTGGTGAGATGGGTATTTATGCCCCAGCAGATGCTCTAAGTCTACGAGGACTCATACTCTTTCATAGATACATGTTAAATGTAGAAGTAGGTGATAAATCTTCATGGGTATTTACACCCAAGTGTTTGCTCTATGAAGGCAAAACCCACTTAGATACATAATTGCAGTCACATAACGAGATTGACTTACAAGGCTGTCTTGGCGCCTCAGTGTCGGACAAGCCGAGGGACGCAGATTATTTTCTTAGAACATTCGGTCAACCAAGAGTTGCAAATTATTTGCAATTGATTTAGAGACCTACCAGGTTGTGTTGTTGAAGTTATCAGCCTCAGCAAATGCGGAGATAACATGAACCTGGATCTTGGCCCATTATGACTATATTTGATATAAGTCTGTATTCTTTCATAGGATAAAAGAGTGTGTTAAAATAGTGAGAGCTAATTAAACTAA
Organism: Przewalskia tangutica; assembly: GCA_029844215.1. Classification (NCBI taxonomy): domain Eukaryota; kingdom Viridiplantae; phylum Streptophyta; class Magnoliopsida; order Solanales; family Solanaceae; genus Przewalskia; species Przewalskia tangutica. The sequence goes on along the minus strand of CM056721.1, from coordinate 121,254,545 downwards.
AGGTCATGTTAATTAATTAACGAATGTGTTATATAGAAATTATATTAGGATGTTAATTTCAAGTCTATATTTTCTTCAGTTTACAATGTCGAATATGTCACTTAAAATGTTGGTTGAAACAAACAAACTGATTGGAGCAAATTTCCCTGACTGGTTAAGAAATCTGCAATTAGTGTTAAAACTAAAAAAGAATTGAGTATGTGGTAGACACAGTATTCCCCACAGTCCCTGCTGGAGATTCTGCTGAGTTTGCTCCGTTTGACAAGGCAGCCTATCAGAAACATCTAGACGATGCTACCCTGGCACAATGTATAATGTTGTTCTCCATGACTGTAGAGTTACAGAGGCAACATGAAAACATGGGTCCCAACGAGATGCTAGAATATTTGAAGAATATATATGACTCACAATCTCAGACAATGAAGTATGAATTATTGAGAGATCTCTTCAAGTGTAAGCTGAACAAAAGGGGTTCAGTGTCAGCGCATATTCTGAAGATGATTGGGTTAATAGAGAGGTTGGCTTCGATTGGAACGAAACTGCCTATAAATGTCTCTGTTAACCTGATCCTGAATTCGCTTCCTAGTTCATTTGAAAATTTCCTTGTGAATTTAAACATGAATGGAACCAAGGTGAATCTTTCAGAACTTCACAACATGCTAAAATCTCACGAGGGACATTGCACATATTCAAGAGGAGACAAGGCACTATGTGCTTCTAGACCTGTTGGACAAGGTATATTTGTCATTGAAATAAATATGTCTATAAGTAACTCTCGCTGCTGGGTATTAGATACCGCCTGTGGCTCTCACATTTGTAATAATGTGAAAGGTATAACTAACAACAGAAAGGTAGGACCATGGGAGGTAGACATGCACGTTGGAAATGGAGCACGAGTGGATGTTGAACGCGTGGGGACTTATAGACTAGATTTACCTTCTGGCTTTTGTTTAGAACTCAATAATTGTTATTTTGTTCCCTCGTTAACGAGGAATATTATTTTTGTCCTAATGTTAGACGTTGAGGGGGTTTTCTCATTTATTACAAATGACAATTTTGTGCTATCTTTTAATGGTTTTATTTGTGGAAATGCACCGCTTGTGGATGAATTGTATGTTCTAAATTGTAGTCATGAAATTTTCAATATACACAATAAACGAGCTACAATAAGTAATTCAAGAAACCCCACTTACTTATGGCACTGTAGACTTGGTCACATCAATGAATCAATGATATCAAGATTAAGGAAGTTAGACTACCTAGAACTATTTGACTTAGAATCATATGATAATTGTGAATCTTGCTTGAGAGGAAAGATGACCATCAAGTCACTTTCTCAGAAATGAGTTAGTCCATACCGATGTATGTGGGCCATTTTCGACTCAAGCTAAGGGAGACTTCCCTTACTTCATCACTTTTACAAACGATTTCACAATGTTTGAGCATGTGTATCTTATGAAACAAAAGTCTGAAGCTTTTGAGAAATTCAAGGAGTACAAGTTAGAAGTGGAGAAGCAACTTGAAACAAATATCAAGACCCTTCGATCAGATCGCGGAGGTGAATACTTAAGTAAAGAATTTCTAGATTATTTGAAGCTTCATGGAGTTCAATCACAATGGACACCTCCCGAAACGCCATAAATGAATAGTGTTGCTGAAAGGAGAAATCGAACCCTATTAGATATGGTTAGATCCATAATGAGCTTTTCAACTCTACCAACATACCTTTGGAGATATGCATTACAAAGCTCAATCTATATTTTGCACAGAGTTCCTTCAAAGTCAGTAGAGAAAACTTCATATAAGATATGGAATGACAAGAAGCCAGCACTTAAACATATACGACCCTGGGGATGCCCTGTATATGTAAAGAAGTGCTTACTGACAAGTTGGAATCCAAAAGTGAGAAGTATTATTTTGTGGGGTATCAAAATAAAACTAGAGGATGCTATTTCTATCTTCTTAGAGAACATAAGGTCATTATTTCCAGAAATGCAATTTTCCTTGAAGAAGACTATGTCTACAAGGAACAAAGTTGCAATAAGATAGAACTTGAAGAGATTCAAGAAACGCAAAATAATACAGATGTCGAACCCTTTGTCGCATGACCTATACAGGGATTCAGTGAGAGTATTTGGTGAAGATTGGGTACTTAGAGTACGCTCTTCAGCCAGTGGGAGTGTTGTGAGAGATAGTGCGGAAATGCAAGACTCTCATACACAACCAATGGAATATGATACAATAGTTGTACATCATCCCATTCAGGAAATAATTGAGAATGACATTCCTGAAAGCTCTCAAGGTGGTGGATTGTCCAGCACACAAACACCTTCTCACAATCAGAATACAACAAACACTGAAACATAAAATATTCAACTCCGTAGGACCACTAGGACTCATCGTCTGCCTGAAAGACTAAATAGCATTGTTGAAACACACAATGAGATAGATATTCCTGATGACGATGAACCTACAACCTACAACCTACAACAAAGCTATGTTAGACATTGATTCGTAGAGATGGCAAGAAGCCATAAAATCCGAAATGGACTCGATGTACATCAATCAAGTATGAAACTTAGTTGATTTGTCAACAGGGGTTAGACCCATAGGATGCAAATGAGTATTCAAGAAGAAAATTGATGCATATGATTGTTGACACCCAATTTTGTCACTCTCTTCCCATTATTCATCCAAAATTAAACTATTTCTTTTAACACCGCCAAAACATTTAAAAAAAATTTAATAAATACATACATATGTATACATAAATAAAGAATTTAATATTCTCAAAATAATTCCTATTTATTATTATCATTACTATTATTTTCTTCATTCGCATTTATATCGTAACACTTTTGTCACAATCATAATTTTTATCATAATATTCTATATTATCCATAAATGACATCGCATTTTTGCATTAAGCACTAAAACATTTTCCAAATATATTATTATATTATTTATTATTACATTGGTATCTTACCCATTATAATTTATAATTTTCATAAGTCTTTTATACTACAACCATTATTTATATAAAATACTCAAAAAAAAAAAACTCTACCCATAAACTCCCAAGGGCCCAACCGAAAATCTGAGGCCCACACCCTTTACCCCTATTTCTTTCATATCCATCCCATTCCCCAAATATCCCCTTAGACCTAAACCTCCCAAACGAAAAAGACCTAAAAACCAGAAATTCCAAAAGCCAAAAACGTCGCTGGCAGTCGTCCCTTTCACCATTCCATTTTCAATACAACACCAAAACCCATTCCAAGAAGCCAGAAGCTCTTAGCATGAAAGGGGAAAGCTCTTCAGACTCCTCTTCCCCAAAAAATCAGACCCCGATTTTACCCTTCCCCTTTTCATACAAAAGTAAAAATTTTGTCAATGAGAGAAGGTTTTTACCCATCCCATTTTCGTGTTCTTCAACCACGTGAACCTATAACGTTCAGATTTTGAACGATTTCCTCATTGATCCATTTCAAAAATCAAAAATCAAATCCCGCCCAAACAAACCCTAGCAACCCCAAAACTAGTTCTATAAATTGAACATGCAAGGTACATTCAGGACTACGTCGTGCCTTACTTCACTCTCAAAACCTAAACACTTCTTATTTTTAGCCTCACTAAATACGTAAGTTACGTCGCCGCTCTTCCACCCTAAAAGAACCTAAATACTTTTTACATTTTCCAGCCTTCTTAAGAACAAAGTTTCGAACCGCCGCTCTTACATTCCAGAAACTCTAAGTTTCAAAAAAAAGCTCTTTTTGGGGTACAATCGAGTTGGGACAGATTCGAAGGAGGTTTCTCAGTTCGTTGCACCCGAAGAAGGTAAACTCATTCCTTCATACTTTTTATATTTCGTTACTTAATGTGTATTATATGGTTCGATTAATTTTAGGGCTGTTAGCCGAACTCTAAGTAAGTTTAAATAAAATGATAAAATCTTGTTGAAGCTTATTAAGTTAGTTGTTATGTATATATGTTGTATCATGATGTGGCTTATACGAGTTGTTTGATATAAGGTTGAAGAGTCCAAAGTATTTTCTTCAAAAATCCGTTAGTATAACGGGAAACTAACATCTATTTACTTCCCTTAACACTAGTTTGAGGCATAAAAAATGAGTTTAACACTTTGTCCTACTTCATGTGTTATTCCCCTTGAACTCCTTGTTACGTTCTAAGTAATTTATTCATGCTTATTTACTTTTGATTAACGAATCCGTTCATGTACTAATCCTTTGCATTTTTGTTTCTTTGTTTCGCAACGTGGGAGCATTCACGAGTCTTACATCAAGACTCGACATCGCCTCTGAACCCAAGATCCGCATTTACATCTCCAGTAGTACTTCCATCCCCTCAAAAACACATCCGAAAAATGTGCAAAAAGGGGATAAGCAGCGGACTTTCCCTTATCACGTCAATATTTTTGTGTTTTGCTTTACATATGTTTCATATATCTTTGACTTGCTGCTCCTCTTTTCTTCCTCTGATAGATATAGTTAAATTAAGAGTAGGCCGGGTAGTTAACCGTATGATTTTTTTTAGTTTAGACTTAGTTGATATTTAAACTCCGAGACTTTTCTTACCTTATTTTAATGAAATAACTTACTGATAGATTAACTACTTTTATTTAGCCTCTCTAGTTTAGAATTATTTTCCTAAGTTGTGGCCTATAGGATTAAAAGAAATTGAGTTCAAACTTTAAGATATGCCTCAAATAAACATGAAATTTATTAACTTTAAGATGTTTCAAAGTTTTCAAATATTTTTTCTGAAAACAACAGGTTTAAGCCATTTTTTTTAGTCACCGCAAAATCCCGTAGATTTGGAGGACATCTTCATTCAAATTTCAAGCTTGGCCACCATAATTCATCTATACTCTTTTTATACAAGTTATTTTTCTTAAACAGTTTGATTAAAGGGCCTATTTCTTAGTTATTTTAGATCATAATAATTTACCTAGGCTTGATCGGATAACCGTAAGTTAACGGATCGTAGAGGATGCCTAATCCCTTTCCTTTAAGATAATAAAGAACTCTTACCCTAGAATCTCACGTTAGTTTTGCAGACCTTTTAAAATGGAGTTTACATTTGCAGCTTTTAGTTAAATATTTAGGTGTCCTAATTCATCTTTAAAATAATTAGGTGGCGACTCCTTAAATAAATCTAGGAATCACCCATATGTCCTATACCATTTTCGACTCCGGTTAAAAATGGGGTGTGACATCATGGCGACTCCGCTGGGGATATTTAGGTTCTTAACCATAACAAACATAGGTTAATTATTGTACTTTATTTTTCTTATTTGCTCAATTGCTTCTTTTGTGTTTCACACTTATTTGCTTTTATGTTCTGCCTAAATTATTCTACTTTACATATAAATATTTGCATATTATCTTGATTGCTAGTTGTTACCGTTTTCCTTAAACTGACATTCCGTTCATATTTCCTCCCTTACGGAAAACTCACACTATCACACACAACACGCGAGGTGTGCTGGCGCACCCACAAATTTCTTTCAAATACCAAAATTTAGGAGAGTTGGCAAAGGCGTAGGAGCATCTGGACCATCCGGTGGCCGCGTAGCCTTCTCACTCGAGCAGTCCGCTCTGGAACCTTGCGTCTAGTAAGCCAAATCTTAGCAAACTTAAGATAGAGTTATACCACCCTTCATCTTAAGGCATGCATGCATTAACCTTAGGTGGATCGATCTTTGACATCGTCTCCACAACTAGGAACCTACCAAATCGTCAATAGGGTCTCATGACCCAATTGACCAAATCAGCATATTATGTATTGCATAAATCATGATAAATTTATCCAAACCAAAATGATATGCCGAAGTTGGAAATATAAGTTTATTATTATTATTTCTTTTTTCCCTAGCATTTGTATCATGGATCACATAAGAATGGTGAGTGGAGTTCCTAGTAAATTCGTATGGTGGGAGGATTTTGACATCAACAGTCAAACGATGATTAAGAAGAAATTGGGGTGCCTCATCTCAGTATTCGGTATTTCGCCAGATCCACATTTAGTCAGAGCTTTAATCCAATTTTGGGATCCGATTCGAGTGGTCTTCAGATTCAAGGATTTCGAAATAACTCCTACATTGAAAGAAGTCCACTATTTCACCAGCTTAGCTTATCAAGACAGGTATCAAATCATTCCCCACAGCCAGTCTGGGAAGAAATTTCTCCGCTATATGGGTTTAAAGAATACCAAGGAATTATGATGTTTCGAGAACAATTGGGTATCCCTTAACTATATTTTCGAGAGGTATGGACGACACAATGCTTACAAAATATGCAAAAAAGAATTTCCCTACACTCCAGAGTATTGGCGAAACAAGCGCCCTATTGCTTTTGTCGTCGCTTTACTAGGTATGTTGATCTTTCCGCTTGAGTATGGGAAAATAAGTACTTGCTTATGTGGCGTGGCTAGAGTTCTTTTTGAAGGAATTAACGGCCTACAAGTCACTTTGGTCCCTATGATACTGGCGAAAATATTTCGGGCTCTTGGAAAATGCAAAAGAGGTCAGACAAACTTTTTCGAAGGTTGCAATCTTATCCTACAAATGTGGGCCATGGAGCATTTTTACCAACGGTCAAACATGACGGACATTTGTTTCAGCGCATCTTATTAGATCAACAGCTTCTATGATAGAACGAAACAGTTTGTGTCACCTGTTAGCATCAAAGATTGGCACGAGTTTTTGACACCCTGCACCAGTGACCAGATCCAGTGGAAATATCCCTTACTTCCTCGCAAAACGGGGGCCTATATACGCTCCAAAGGATTATACTATATTGAGCTTATCTTTCTAAAGGGTCCTCAACCGTACGCTCCACTACACGTACTCCGGTGCCAAGAGCAGATAATCCCACTCCGGTCGAACATGAGAGTTTCAGAAGTCACATTTGGGCCGAACTTCATCGTACCCCGAACTAGGCAGATTTTGGAATAGTGGGGTAACATTGACAAGGTAGACATCGGGGACAAACAAGCATGGCACACACCCGAATATCAGGCATGGTTTCAAGAGGATCACAACAATGCAGACTATAGTCCAGAAGGAGAGCAGGGATTCAAAGACGTTAGGACAAAGATTTGGATAAGAACTTGCAGACTCAGAGATACAGTTATTACCTCTGACATGTGGTCCCGGATGCAGAACGTAATGCAATACCTCGAGGACGCAGGAGCATGACCAAGCAGCGTCGGGGCTTCATCTTTAGTGTGATCAGATTCTAGCATAATCATTGGAGTACTTTTATTTCATTTGTAAACTTATCTCTAATTAAAGGCAGTAATCTAAAGGCTTGGATAAATCTATCATAATTTTGCATATTTACCGTCTAGGCCCACCTCTGGCATAAAAGAGGCCCCTATGCATATTAGGATGCGTTTATAACTTCCATGCGATCTGCTTGACATGTTATTACTCATCATATGTTATTTTACAGTTACTAAAAGTACTAATTTGGTTTGTCTTCATGTTTTAGAAGATTATTTGTTTCTTTCCCAAAGGTTGATTCGTGTTGACTAAAAGCTGGCAGATCACCCTTATTTCACAAGATCAAAAGCGCCCACTTCAGGCAACATGGACGATACCGAACAGACAGGCTTAGGACTCGTCTCTATTCCTAGGGATGAACCAGAGAACTCAGGGAGGGGAAATCCCAGTGTCCAGGATGAATATCTTGCTCAGTTGCTACAATAGATGGCGAACATGCAAGCCGAGATGGAACGGTTGCAAAATCTCACAAATATGTCTATTAGTCTCAACACTTCATTTCCCGAACAGAGGGGCGACTACAACAACTCCACCCAAACTTGCACTTCCCCAAAACCCTCCACCAAATAACTCCAATCTGCAATATACTAACCCACTACCCACCAACCCACAAGCTAGCCCACAGAAAGCCAGTCACGCAATAACCCTCTACCATTACCAACCCCATGTATACCTCAACCACCGCCTATCGAAACTGCCCTACCCGTCCCCAATTACTGGGCTATAGAGCACATACCAGCGACACAAATTGTCAATCTCAATAAACAATATGTGCCACCGGTATATGTAACAGAAACTCAACCAATTGTCGTTCAAATCCCGCCCACCCAGGAGGTTGACCAATACGAGGAAACGGAGAGGCAGGCAAGGGCAAGAACAGATGAAAATATGGCCCGGGAGATCCACAACCTAAAGGAAGCATTCAGGAACATGCAAATAAGTAAAGGGCATATGGGAGTATGAAGACCTTTGCATGCATCTAGATGTAGAATTACCACTTGGTTATAAGGTGCTGAAGTTTGATTTGTTCGACGAGAAGGGCAACCCCCGTGCACATCTAAGATCCTACTGCAACAAGTTGTTCGGAGTGGGTAAGGATCAAGCCATCGTCATGAAGCTATTTATAAGGAGTTTGACGGGAGAAGCACTGGACTGGTACACTAGCCATGACCCTCGAAAGTGGCACAACTGGGGCACAATAGCCCAAGACTTCGTAGAAAGATTCAGATTCAATACCGATAAAGTCTTGGACATGTTTTATTTGATGAAGCTTGAAAAGAAGTCTACAGAGACATTTCGAGAATTTGCCATGAGGTGGAGGGCAGAGCCACTAAAGTTCAACCGCCAAAGGCAGAGCGTGAGATGACTACCCTCTTTGTACAATCAATGAAACATGCTACATATTACGAGAGGATGATAAGTGTCATAGGACGGAGTTTCTCTGAAGTCGTGAGGATGGGAGACTTCATCGAAAAAGGTATGAAAATGGAAGGATCACCAATATGGTCGCACTACATGCAACGAGTAAGGCAATTCGGACTCGCCGCGAATCAAGAAGAAGAGGACTGAGCACTCGTTATGTCGATGCAAATACCGGAGAAATCGGTCAAACTACCAAAACCATCAATCCTCCTACTACAACCCACACACCCAAAACTATCAACCCTTCCACTATAGCCAAGACAACCAAAATCCTCAATCATATACTACCAACACTCTTCGGTTCCATACCCCGTACACCATACTCAGCCTATATACTGCCCACCCCAAGCCACTACATATCCAAACCCTCCATGAAACCAACCTACGTACGTGCCTCGACCACATCCACAAAACGTACCCAGACCCCAGGCAAACTTCGAAAGAAAACCCGTGAAAACCTACACGCCCTTAGCTGAACCCATAGCCCATATGTTTGAAAGGTTGAAGGCCGCAGGCATACTGCTACCAGTCCCAGGAAGAATCCCTAACCCTCTTCCTCAGTCATACGATGTGAACAAACATTGTATGTACTATTCTGGAATCCCGGGGCATGACACTGAGGATTGTTACACCCTCAAAGACAAAATTGAGGAACTGATCAAAGATGGGGCCATCCAGCTAAAAGAGGCTTCCACTAATGTGAATAATAATCCTTTACCGAATCACGACAACGCCCAGGTGAATGTGATCACATTTGGCGAATAGAACAGTCTAGAAGGGACCATTGTGCCGGTCCAGAAGGAGGAAAAGATAGAATCAGCAACCCTGGTCACTCCGGTAATTACTGTACAAGCAAGAGCACCGTTCGAGGTTGAAGTGCTCACTCAAAAACCCCGAATAGTGGCACCATTTATTGTCATAAGAGCTGGTCCTCGAGATCATTTACTCGGAGAATGTAGTCGGGAGGAGGGAAGAAGATTATTGAGGCCGTCGTCGCAGGATTGACGAGAATACAGATAACCGTGACAAGAAAAGAAAATGTTTTGAAGAAAATAAAATGTTTTGAAGAAGGCCGTGACAGAGACCGAAGTGGAAGAATTCTGGAGGAAGGTGCCAACAAAAGAATACTCTGTCATGGAGCAGCTGGACAAACCTCCTGCCCATATATCCTTATTATCCTTGTTGATGAACTCATGCGCCACGTGGCGCATTATCGAAGTATTGGCGAAGCGTATGTCCCAAGGGAAACCACTGATGAGAAACTCTCAGCTCTGGTCGGGCACATTTTGAAAACTCACAAGATTTCATTCCATGATGAAGCATTGCCTCTCGAAGGTTTGGGTCATAACTAAACTCTAAACATAACAGTGAAATACAGGGATAAATTTGTGTCTAAGGTGTTGATAGATGGAGGCTCCGCGGTGAATATATGCGATATGCACTACTGCTATTTGTAGATCCAATGGATATACAATCTACAGTCTTAGGTCCAACTTGACCCGCTTTTGGCTTTGGTATTTCAACACTTGCCACACTACCCTATACCACAATATTTGTAGATGAGATCTTTTACATGCTTCACATGGAGGGTTATCATTATCCTTATGCGGAGTTCTCGTTAAGACTCGCATTAGCGGTAAGGATCGCCCTGCCTACATATCTTGGGCGTACGGATCTGCGTTTGGCTAACACAGTTAGACTGAGGTGAGCAAGGAGCAGTCGTTTGATAAACGATGCTTCGCATTCTCCCTCTCTTCACTACGAATTCCTCAATCCGTAGGATTTTCAACTTATGATTTGAAGCGATCATCCGCTTCAACAACTTCATCTTTGCTTTTCAATAAACAAAAGATGCAATACGTTGTACCATCATCAATGAAGATCACAACGTACTTGTCTCCCTCTCTATTTGTACAAGCGTCAAATCATCCACGTAGGCGTGTCTATAGCGGTGCTTCTTTCACTATTCCTCTTGACGAAATGGAAAGGTGATTTTGCCTCTTTGCCTACCTCATACTCATTTTTTAGGTTTTATGTCGACAGACGGCAACACTCTCGACTTAGTTAGCTTTTGAATGACTTTCTACTCAACGTGTCTTAATCTATGAAGACATAGATGCACGAATTACAAATATATCTTTCTCTTGGTTACAGACGTACTGTACAATTTTTAGTTATTACAGACCTGTTGGACTAAGACTCAAACCAGCTTGACCAACAACATCCTTGAAACCAAGTATGAGACATGTATCACCTATTGTTAGAGTGATCTCATTCCATGAAGTCCTAGAGGACAACCTCTTCAACTCCTTTGACTTTGAAGGTGACATTGCTTCACATAAACAACCTCTTGCCCGTGATTAGGGCACAACCGGATCATAAGTGATCTAGGTATTCTGGCCCATTCCAGTTGCCTTGGCAGATTGAGTGTCCAATTTCTGCCTTTCTTTTGGCCTTCAAATCATTTAAGATTTGGAAACTGTGGCCCACTCCAATCGCTCGTAGGCTTCGTATGACTGAGTGTTCAATCTGGCCCAATCCAATCTCCCGTAGGCTTTGTATGACTGAGTGTCCACTACTATTCTGTCAAAAGACGAATCTTCTGTCGGAAACGATGACATTTTTGTCTCTAGTCCTTGTCTTTAGTCCTCTAGTACTCTTCCCTTGTGATTGGTGTCAAGGAAAATTTCTGGCGCTTACTTAGGATTGTCCATAAACCCAATTTATTACCACCTAAGTCCATCTCTTTTAAACCATTGTTTACAAGAGTCCAATCTTTAAACGGGAAGAAAAGTGAGATTAAACTTCTGATTTTAAGGCCTAAAGAATATATGGAAATCACTTTCATATTTATAACTTTACTTTATTCATTTAATCAGACATATTTAAATCTCATTTTTTACAAGGAATAAAAAGTTAACTCATAGCTTTTGGATTCTGGCCCACGTCAGTTACGTGTCCAAATCCTCCTTTCCATGGTTCGGATCCTTTGTCTGGGACAGATGTAGGCCCTCTTCCACAAGAGCATCTTCAGCTTTCTCCTCTTGTCCCAGTTGATATCTTTAACCGCTCGTGGACGCTTGTTTCCACCACTCTCGGGAGCGGTGACAACTACTCTTCCTTGATCCTTATCTTTGCCATCATGACTATCAACAGTATCTTCAAGTTCAAGATCAGCAATAGAGATCTCTCTTTTGACGAAAACAGATCTGTAACTGTCGTCAAAAGAGCGACCCAAAACTAGGACCAGATCTGAAAGCACGGTTGTTGACAGAGACAATGCTTGAACTTTTAAGAGAACTGTCAACAGAACTGGTTTCAACAAGAAACCCACAGCCAGATTTGGGTTCACATCGGCTGGCAAACATCTTTCTAGTACTAGTATAAATAATGTCTTAAGATTGTGATCTACACAATGGATGTACGGGAATAGTATACAACTACTACTAGTGCTTCGAAAGGATAAACAATGATGAATTACAGTACAACAGGCTTGAAGCCTAACAAGAGTTGTGACAACAACAACAAGTCTTGTGATTTTGATCTTCTGTCTTGAGTCCGTTTTGAATCTTTTGATCTTGATAACCTGAAACCAAGAGACACTAAATTTCTACTTGTTACAACTATACTGAGTCGAGTGTTAGCACTCTGTCCTTAAGACATTATTGCCCCGTATATATCATTTTACGTTGATGGGCAACTATCTCCCAAGATAAAACAGTATCAAACAAATGAGCAAAGAAAACCCAAGTGTTTCTCAAGAAGAACCTTTGAGTGTGTGAAAGTATGCTAGAGAGGAAGAAGTTCAGAAAAATCTGAACTAAACAAGAGTGAAGTGTGTTCTATAATTGAGTCAAGGGCCTCAAATTATAGTGTGTATAAGATGACCTCTCATCTAGCCAACTAATGACAATCAATGGCCATTTAATGACACTTATTGAGAGGTGCTATTCAGCCAAATAATGGTTGAATTCAAGTGCCAAGTAATGGAGGATCAATGCTACAAAACCAGCTCAAAAGTCAGAAACTTTTCGGCATCCAGTAGCCCACTAACCACCAAGCGTTGTGTCCCTTCACGGCTCCGCGTCGATTTACGACTCGTTTCATCTTTTACACATCGTACATTTCTTCCTTTATTTATCAACGTAGAACACGTGTCATTTAACCAACGACCATCCATCATTTCATGTCTCAAACGTTTTACTCACGTATCAATATTTCTTTCACTAATGAAATTTACGATATTTGGCACTACGTGTGCACGTGTGTGAAAATGATGTTTCTGACGTGCGAGCAGTGGCGGACGCAGAGAATTTTTAAACTAGGTGCGCACATTTAATAAAGTTTACAAATCATTCGGGTACCCAAATTTAATAAAGTTTACAAATCAGTAACACTTCTCCAACACTATTTTTGTCCTGTATTTCAGTCAATCCAACACTATAGGTGGGTCACTTGCACCCAATTTGGTAAAAAAAGTGGGATGTGTGTCCGTCAGTGCATGCGAGATCTCAATTGTTCGAGTCAAATGAGTTAAACTTAATTCCACATTACTAAATTTCTGACACATCTTGAGAAATTTGAACTACTTTTCTAGCTTCAACAAGATTGGTCGGGTATATATTTGTTGTATTAGACTGAGTTTTCGATTAGTGGAGTACAGACTGTTCTGTATACGGTGTTAGCTCTTAACAGGCCTGTTTTGGATAAACTTCTATGTATTTTGCTATCCAGAAGTGGCCCAATTTATTAATAAACAGAAAAAATAAACCAAAATTACGTATGGTGACATGATAAAATTCTATCTATAAGCCGAAAGAGACTACTTTTCCTTTCCGTGTAAAATAGATAACTTTGGTCTAACTTACACGTAGAGCCGTCAAAATGGGCTTGCCTGTGAGGCCAGCCTAGCTCAACCCGCTATTGAGGTAGGATTGGATTAAGATTTCTTAAATTCATTTTAAAATGAGGCTTATAAGCCCAGCCTAAGTTACCAACTGGCTCTTGAGGCTTGGCTGTGGCTGGGCCGAGATCGGCCCAATGGGCCAAAAGGCTATTTAGATTAATTAAAAATTTAAAAGAATATTATAAAAAAAGAAGTAAAAAATAGGAAATGTGATTTCCGAATGTCTTAATATCTTACACAATACTTTACTCATTTAAAGTTAAATTCTAATCACCAAGTTAGAAGTTGTATTCATAATTGTAATTTAATTTTAACTTGAAATTTAAAAGAAAATTATGAAAAAGAAATAAAAAATAAGAATAGTGATTACCGAATTAGTTTTATTATCTTACACAATACTTTTCTTATTTAGTTTTAAATTTCTAATACTAAATTCCAAATCACCAAGTATACCCTAATACTAAAATTTCTAATCACAAAGCATATAAGTTGCATCCATCATGAAATTGTCAAAAACTTGTTGTCATTCGAAATTAGTTGCAGAGCTACTAAATTCAAAGTGGTAATATCTTTAAGTAAATTTAAATATTATTAGTTTCTAAAAGTAGTTATTTGATAATGTTTAACTAATTAACTTTGTACATGAATGTAAAAAATGGAGATGTTAATTAAGACAATTTTATCACATGGATCAAGTAGATAGCTAATTATGCCATGGATGACGAGATTTCTGGCACTTTTGAGGAGTTCCACCAGCTGCACATATTCAAATGTGTTTGACGATATATAGGCGGCGCCCTCGGGTGGTCAGCGCACACATCGCACAATGCGCTGGCCATGCCCTCCGCGATATGTATGAGCTGTAGCCTAGCGGTTTAAGGTTTACTTCAAAAGTCATTAGCAAGTGAGAGGTCTCGTGTTCGAATTCAATGAGCAGCAAAAGTTTTTTTTAAACACAAAAATTAAATTGGGCCAAAGTTCAGCCCCCGTCCAAAACAAATTTGGGCCAAATTCCATGTTCCAATTTGATATTTTGATCAATAATTTTTTTAATATTGATTAATTAGTTAATTTTATTTTTTCATGTGAATAAAAAATTGCCTCTTTTTTTCCGCACATGACCCTTAAAAGTATAGGAACGATCCTGTGCATAGATGTTGAATATGTTATAAGTTGTCATAGAATTATGTACTTCCATTTAATTATATGTTAGAAATGTTAATAAATTAGCATACTTATAGGTTCACATTTAGATTGAAAACAAATTTTCTTATAAAAGATATTGAAGAAGAAGAAGGGCTGGCCCGCCCCAACCCACAACCCTAATAGGAATGGGGCGGGCTAGCCATTTTAAGGCTCTTTCAAATGAAGGGTCGGTCCGGCCCATCAAATTTCTTGACCCGCAAGGCTTGGGCTGACCCGCTTTGATAGCTCTACTTACTCGTAGAGACGAATCTAGAATGAGTTCAATTATACATATTAGTTTTTTTCTTGACAAAATGCAAAAATAGTATTATATTTACCCGTTATAGACTATACCATTTAATCATTTATCCACGAACCGAGGCGACTGCAATTAATTATACATGTAACTCGGATATCAATATTTTAATTTCTATAATAACATTTACATTTATTGAAGTTACACAATGATAGTATTTTGTATTATACATTAAAGATGTTTTAGTTAAAACTATTAAGAAGAGTTAATCAAAATGAGAACTATTTACCAACTCAAATAGTAATTGTATCATATGATTGTGAGGATTTAAAATTAAACATCATCCCAAAAATTTGAAGTGATATCCACTACATAAGCAGGAGACAACTGATTTTCTCATTGCATTATATATCAGGATACAATTGATTTTCTTATGGCATTATAGCGTTGGCATTTGAAATTTGAATAAGCAAATAGATACGTCGCCAAATGTAAGATACTTCCATATTTTCAAGGTTTCTCATTTGTCATATTATATATTTGGGTCGGTGGCCGCTGCCCCTTACACCTACTTTCTTGTCTGTAGAATATCCTATAAGTTGACCGTACGGGCGTAGCTCAGTTGATTTCAGGGTGGTAGATTGCCCCCAAATAGGTACGTTCGAGCTCTGGCAGCTGCATTATGAGAGTTTTTTTCCTCCTTTATGGGGATGACTCTTTGTGGGCACCAGACATTGTGCGTCCCACCTAGTGGACGGCTGAGTCACCATGATTTACCTCCTCCACCAATTTCTATCGAGCCGGGGGGAGGTGGGGCCCTATGGGCTAGGATTTCGCCTTTTTTTTTGCCCCCAAATATCCTATAAGTTTCTTGCTAGGTCGGGTTGTGTTATTAAAAAATTGGGCCCAAACTCTTGTTTTTATAAGGGCGGGTCTCTCATTTATGTAAGAAAAATCAGAGATGGTAAGATATTTAACTGTCCTTTTTTGGGTACATGACAACGTTTGAGAGCAATTCAGTTTGAATCATATAAGATGATTGAAGAAATCATATCAGTCTATTTCACACTCGTTATGAGTTTTATAAAACTAGTCACGGGCAATATAATCATACGCTTTACTCCAAATTGTCGACATAGGAAAAAGCTTGCATACAAAAATTATGAGAAACCGAAACACATTGTTGCCTCAGATTTTGATTACTTGAGTTGAACAAGTTTCTTGGCCTCAGAGCCAAGAAGTGCACTTATTAAATGAATACCTTTTCTCCTCTCTTTATACTATGCAAAGTCTAAACCTGAGTTCAATTAACAGATCAAAACTATTAACTATAACACTGTGTAGCTAACCATCAATGAAGTGCGTGAAAACAAAGGAAGTCAAAATTTTGATAGACAAAATTATAAATACTAGTAGAAGCTAATATCTAGTAAATTATCGAGGTGTGCACAAATTGATCCATACAACTTAAAATAGTGAGAGGGGAGAAGGCTGGGGTGGGGGTGGGGGGAGTTGGCAACGATAAGAGAGAGAGAGAGAGAGTAGGTGTGTTTCATGGCATGGTGTAGGATAGCTAAGTGACAGTGTTTCGTGCTGTACAGTTAGCTCTTCAAGACAACCAAAGACCAAAAGATTTGAAAGTTATGTTCATAATTCAAGCCAAAGAACTTTCTCATACTATACCAATACAAATATATAACACACAAACCGAATGATTGCAACTTTCAGCTACAACCTACTCATCACTATGCAAATTGCAATGTGTATTACTAGCCTCACAGTTTTTAAGATGACGTCCAATATGTACATCAAATCTGAATCTAAGCTGCTTGCATCTGGAGATGATTACTCGTAAGAGATTCAACACATTGTTCTTGTTTCATTGGTTGATCATCCAAATCCTGTTCTGGTTGATTAATGTTCCGCACGAATTGACTGAATGAAGGGAAATGTTCAGGAGAAAAGAAATCAGCACCCATTCTTTGATATGTGAACAAGCTCATTTCTTTTTCGCCCGACAAGTTCATCTTTATCTGTTCGAAACCATTTGATGTATTTGCAACCATTGAGTTTTGGCCCAAGATTTCCACTCCATGCTTTCTGCAAGATGATGTAATTTGAGCAAGCAACAACTCTGGGCTCGAGAGAGATTCGTTTGGCTGGTGATCATCCGAGAGATCCATCCCGGGCAAGATAATTTGGCACGAATGCTTTGCGAACATCTCAACAACTTTTGCATAACCATCTCTGCTGACTGTGTTATAGAAACCGCTTGTTAGCTCGCTAGGGTGGGATCGGGTTCTATACCAGGAGTGCACAAGGGGCACTTTGCCACAAATGGAGATTGGAACGTCATGGAATGTTTCAGAGGCAAGAGAAAGAAGTCGGCTTCCATGTGAAATAAGTTGCTCCGAGTACCAAGAAAGGAAAAAGTCACCATAAGTAGTCTCCCAAGATCCTCCATTCTCCTTGAAGAAATTGCTTGTCATGGGTTGTTGCTCATAAGCAGGGGCATCATGCGGACCACCCAACCCCCACAGAGGATTCCCACTGCTTTCAGCATACTGTTTGAGAGAATTCAGCATGTGTTTATCATAACACTGGAATTCACCAGCTCCTTGATGATTGTTCATTTTGGACGGATTGTGATGAGAAGGATAGTGAAGCTCGCCTTCTGGTCCTAGACCAACGGAAATGCCCTGAAAGATGACATAATGTACTAATGAGTTTAACTTCTATACATTGAAAGATAAACTAACGTTAGACTAGTTTATGCAGAAAATAAAACATTTAACTTCAACATGTTAAAATATATTAATAGTGTAAAAGTTCTTTACGGTCGGTGTATACTATATGTTAAATCTAATGTAACCATATTGCCCGAAAGCTTGGAAGTTAATCTAAACAATTCATACCGTGATTGTGGTATCCATTAATGGAGAAAATTCAGCCTTGAAGCTGTCACAGAACTCTTTGTATACTTGAACTGGAGTCTTTCCGTCAAGTACAGGAACATCAGTAACAGCGAACGAAAGACAATCTTTATAGTGTTGTCCTGATTGGTCCTTAAAGAAGATACTAGGGTCAGATTCACCAATGTGAGAAACCCATTCTGGGAGTGGAATTTTCGGTTCCTCTGATGCATGGAAGCAAAGTGACACATGAAGCTTAAGACCCAAATTTTGGATCATTTCAGCAAGTGCAAGGTAGCCTGTCCAGTCATACTTTCCCATGGTTTCCTTCTCAACAACTCCCCACAAGACTGGGAGTTCTATGCCATCTACACCGAGTAACTTCAACGCTTTTAATCCAGCTGCAATTGCTCTAGGATGGGTTACCGCATTAGTATTTGAAATAGCGTCAAGCGGCAACCCAACAAATAATTGCACGTCGTCAGTCTGCCAGAGCATTTCCGTAGAGTAAGGCATGTCAATATAGCAATAGAACAATGTTTTTATAACCAAAGAGTGCAAAAAGTGTGATAAGGTCCATGGGCTTGAGGCAAACGTGAGAAATGAAGCGCACACTTCCTTTAAGTGCATCGTGAAATTTTCCAAATTAAGAAAATATCGAACATATATGAATTTAGTACTTTGATAATCAAATCACAATTAACATAACCAATTTTAGCATCCAATAAACAATAATGCTGGTATTTCCAACTTCTCAAAGTTGATAATAAAAAAGCCGTCCACTTGTTGTTGGGATCACCCGTCATTGTTTGAAGCCCACACTTCTCTGAAGTGCATATAACTTTTCGCTTCACATTATTTTATCCCTTTAAGTGACAAAGAGGTGGCTCTTAAAAACATTGCTATTAGAACCATGCAGAATTCACTATTACAAAGAAAATACGACATGGCAAGAAGAGTAAGCATTGGCTTACAAAACCATCAGCAAGTATAATGTTGATATGCTCAGTGAGACAGTGACAAATATTAGCCTCATTGATGTTCCTAATTATTGAACTATTCATGTCATTTGAACTCATAAAGTGATTCTCAGAGTTATATTCAACCGTCTTTAGCTAAGGTCCTAAGAGACAAATGTGGCTCCTCTTAACTAACATAAATGCAAACGTTACACTCATCATGGTATTGCAAGGCAACTCAATACTCCAGATAACTGCTAAAAATCTTACCTAAAATTATTAAATGTTGTATTCACAGATTCATAACCAAAATTCAAGGAGAATTTCAAACCAAACGAACCATATTCATTGATTAAGGAAACAATGTAAGCTCCAGTTGCTTGATTAGATGGGTAAAAACACCACAAGACATATCAATATTATCCCAAAATATTATATTGTTAGGGGTCGTGTAGGAGGTATTAGAGAAAATAGTACTGGTATTAGCTTTTGTATTATCTAGAGGTGGCGATGGTAGCCGACCGACCCCGCCCCGACACCTGTAAAAAAACGGGCGGGGCTCGAACCGGGACGGGACATGGTATGGTCCCGGGACAAACCCGTCCTGGTCCGATCCGATCCTTGATCCGCCATTTGCCAAAAATAGTCTTTGTCTATCGGCAATTTTAATTTTTGGCGGTTAGACAACGACCATTTTTGGCTTCCCCACTCCCCCAACCCCCCTACCCCCTTTATATTTATTTTTAACCCCTAAATTATTATATTTACACTTTAACCCAATTTTCCAACTATAAATACCTCATTTTCTCTTCTTATTTCTCACAAATCTTCCTACATTTTCTCTAATTTCTATACAACATTGTCTACTACATATTCACTCTATTTATTAATTTGAGAATTGGGAGTGAAGTTGACAACTAGCTTGAGGATTAATCTATCGAGCGAAGTTTCAATTTTCAATCTCTCTCGATTACACATCGACTCTACGTCGGCGTTTGGTACATTCGTTCTCTCATTAAATTATTATTTTGTTTTTATTTCATTTAGCACATTTAATTTCATTATCTTTAAGTCTTTAACTATTTATTATCATAATTAAAATGAAAAGAACAAAAAGTTTTTTCGGCAAAGGTACTTCTTCTAGTAGGGCGGGTAACAAAGGCAAGGGTACTTCTTCTAGTATTCTCAGACAAGATGATTATATAGATCCTGAACTGTTTCCTGAAATACCATATGATTTTGACACAAATGTTTATCCTCAAAATGAAGAAGATTTTAATTTAGATGACACTGTAGATGATGATACACCTACTAATGTAGATGATGATACATCCACTAGTGAAATGCCTCCTATCCCCCTAGTATGAGACGAAGTCCGACAAAACGACCATTAAAATCAGTTGTATGAAAATATTTTGTGAGGACGCATCAATCAAGTAGCTATATGTAAAACTTGTAAATCTGTTTATTCTTTTAAAACTGGACAAGGTCATGATGGGACGGGGGGTTTAGGAAGACACCTATTGCAAAAACACAAAGTCTTGCATGCCCAATACATTATTGAAAAAAGATGGTGAGCAAGCGTCCTCTCAATCGGGACAAGGTTCACATACTGTCCGAGACAAAGTACAGGGTCAAATTAACCCTATGACGGGGGAGTTGTAGGCCCTAAATACGATAAACATAAAGATAGGGAAGCACTAGCAAAATTAGTTGCTGTGGAAGGTTTGCCTTTTTCATTTCCTGAATCGCCTGGTTTTATTCATTATATTAGAGATATGTATAATCCTGCTTATAAAGGTTTTCCTAGATCAACGGTTAAGAGAGACGTGTTTAAATTTGCACACGAATATCAACAATATTTGCGTTATTCATTATATCATTTAAATTGTAAAGTCGCTCTAACTTCTGATATAGGTCGTAGTACTATCGGTCATGATTATTTAACGGTAATCTGTCATTGGATAGATTATAAATGGTCTATGCAAAAACGTATTTTAGCATATAGATATATAGATAGTAGGCACACTGGTGAGTTTATTTCAGAAAATATTTATTCAGTCTGCGATTATTACGGAATAACTGATAAAGTTATGAGTATTACATTAGATAATGCATCTTCTAACAATGCTGCTATTTATATTTTAAAAGAAGTTTTAACTCCGTCTTTTCCAAAACATTTTCATATCAAATGTGCGTGTCATATTTATAACTTAGTTGTAAAGGATGATCTTTCACTTTTTCAAGATATTCTTGAAAAAATACAATTTGCTATAAACTTTATTTTTAAAAATAATAGAATTCAACAGAGAAAAGAATATAAAAAAACTTGTCAGGATTGTAGACTATCTTACAGAAAAATTCCCGAAGAAGTATCAACTAGGTTGAATTCTTTATATGACCAACCAATTGTTGCTTATGACTATAGAAAATCTATCACTTTATTTTTTAACGCCCATAATCAAAATCCAAATGCTATGATTGTGGATAATGATTGGGACAAAATTAAAGAACTTATTGTATTTCTAGAGAATTTTCAACGATCAACAAAAGAATTTTCTACTTTATATTATCCTACTATTTCAACTATGTTATTTTATATAGCTATAATATTTTTACTTCTTAAAGAATATATGGAAAAACCTGCTTATAAGGCAGCTATTAAAAAAATGTTTATGAAATTAAAGAAATATTTTATTTCTATTCCCCCTATTTATATTATTGGTCTTTGTATTAAACCCTATTAAAGTAGAGGGTTGTAAAAGTCTTATTGAAAATATTTATAACTGTATGGACGTACTACCACCTCCAACTCCCAAAAATTTAAATGTTGAGCCACCTATTGGACAAACGCTAGAAGAAGTGTTGAATAGTGTAGAAGATGAATGCAAAAGTATATCGGCATTACCGAAGAAAGTGCTAGTAACAACCGACTTCGTACCATCTTCTTCTACTTCAACACCTCAAAAAGACATGTTGTTTCTGCGACTAGTATTGAAAGCCTCGAAATAGAATGTGCGGTGGTACCGCTAACCAAATTAGCGAGTTCGATGTTTTGTTTTGCAGGTACTTTACCTTACCAGCGATTGTCAATGAAGACGGAAGGAAGACTTGCTGAAATATTGGTTGCAGAATGAGAAGACATTTCCGACACTTTCAATGATGGCCCGAGATATTTTGAACATTCAGCGTCGTGATCAAAAGCGTTTTTCTGAGCATGATTTCAAATAGGAGAAACCAGACACTCATTAGCGAGAGACAGTAGGAGATGGAGGTACTATTCGGAGATTGGATACGAGCGGAGGCGAAGGAGTCTGATCGACGGATTAACGAAGAAGACGAAAACTACAACAACATCTTATCTGAAGGCATGAGTAGCGACGTGGAACAATTTGACCAACCAATTCCAACCGAAGAACCACACGAAATTATAAAGAAACTAGAAAAAGTATTTTCAAATTGGTAATTTATTTCATTGCAATTTTTTAATTTTTCTATGTCTTTTGCAATTTTTTTCAACAACAGTACACTACAATGTTGTAATTCTGAATCTTGTATATTTCAATGAAATAATTAATAATATAAGAGGCACAAAAACAGCCTTGGGATGTTTTTTTTACACTCTTCTTGTCTTTGTTTAATTATTTAGTTTATACTTTATAAATATATTATATATATGAGTATAATACTATAATAGTATAATATGAGTATATGAGTCTATGACTATCACTATATGACTATATGACTATATGTTAATGTTACTTTGTTAGTAATTTAGTATTTTTAATTTAGTGGAAAAAATTAAAAAAAAACCGCTGACCGTCCCATCCCATCCAGGCCGTCCAGGCCCACTTGCGGGGCCGGTGCAGGGCGGGACACGATATCGTCCGCTAGTCCGGTCCCGACCGACCCGGCCACGCCCGCCTCCGCCCCGACTCCCGTCCGATCCGCGGTTTCAATCCGGTGGGCCTATCGCGACCACTAGTCTATTATCTAACCCTTGATTGGTAGTGTTTTTAACCTAGTACCTATATCAGAAAATAACTAATACCTATATTAGTTATACTTATACACATTAAACCATGGCGTTAATAATACTAGTACTATTTGTATTCTAAATTTCTAATACACCCTATTCATTTAATACAACAAACCAAATAGTCTATAAAAAACATAACAAGTCCCAACTTTACTAATTCGGCCTAATCAGTACTATTCTAATACACCCTAACAGACGACCCAAGGACTTCAACCAAAAACATCATTTTACTTGGGTTAATTTTTCTTTTTAATGTGTTCAAACTTGTAACAACATCTTAGTATATATGCAAGGGGAAGACTGCCTATGCCATATGACCGGTCTCCCCTACCCTACACTAACAGGGGAACACTTCGTACATGATAAGCTCTTTTTTGTTTTTTGTTTTCACAATTTATAGATATATAGCCCCAAATTCTAAAGCAATTTGTTTAGCATATTCTATAAGATTCTCATATTTCCAAATTTTTTACCATACATATGAAATATATAAACTAGACCCACGTAAAAAAACAAGAAGATAGCTTACCGGCTTAGATTTTCTGTATGCATCACCATTGTCAGATATCACTGGTTCAGCTTGTGTACAAACAGATGCTTTCAAACTGACCCCATTCATTGATTTTGCAGGCCATTTAATACTTTGGCCAACACATAATTTTGACTTTGAATTCAAATTCTTGTTAAAACTACAATACCTAACTTCTTTACCTCCCAAATTCATCTGAGAACTTCCCATCACTGAAACTTCCATAATTTCAAGAAAAAAATTGAATCTTTACGACAAAAAATGTATGATATGACTAGAAAAATGGACCTTTTGCCGAGAAAAAAGGGGATTGAAATGATGAATTCTTGATAATCAGCAAAAGGGGTTCCAAGGAATTTGGTAAAAATGAAGGATTTAGAGGTACAAATTGAAGGAATTGTAGAAGATTGAATTGGATTTGGGATCAGTTTTATAAACAAAGAGGAAAGGAACAGAAATAACGCAAGATGAAATATCCACCAATGGCCTAATATAGGATTTTTCGAGTAAATTCAAATTTAATCGGATTTCAATATGAATAATGAACCAGAGTAAAACAAAAAAATCGTTATTTTAAATATCTGTTTAGAAAATAATCTCTTTTTTTTTCAGAAAAAGGAGAATCTCTAGTCAAAGCGGCTGTTTTCACGTTCAAGACAACGACCATTTATTTTATTTCTGACTTTTTGTATTGTAATATGATTTCTTTCATCTCTTACTGTTTAAATCTCAATAATTCAGAAACCATAAACAAGATGTCAGGACACGTATCATGATCCTGTGACTCTACTGACTCACTTCCATGCCAGCCTCCTTATATTGTTCAAACAAAGCATTCAGTAGATTCGCTGACTGTTTTGTTTTGATTGCTGACCACGTGAAACACCATTAACAGTATAACACTATAACCTCAAGAAATTGTGGATAAGGTTTGTGCTTATATGGAAAAAGATACATTAATGTTGATATGTTTAACATAATTATAGGTTTTTTTTTAAAAGATACAAGTTAGTTAATTAGTTGTGAAGTAGTTATAATTAGTTACAAATTTATTAGGCTTTAATTATAATTAGTTCAACACAATGTGTGTTTAAGAATATTCTAGACTAGCTAGCTTGAAGTGGTTATGTGTATATAAGTCTTGTATATCTGTTGTGAAAACAATTAATGAAAATATCTTCTTCCATTTCTTTCTCCTTCACCGACTCTCTCTCTTTCTCAACTTACTTCTCCCTCGTTCCATATCTCTGTGATTCTGTTCTTCTACATTATTTACTTCTCTTCTTCTTCCTCTTCTACCTCTTTCTCTTCTACAATACTGATATAGATATATAGTTCAATTACAATGTAAACACAAGACAATTCTATGAAATTTTCCTGATTTTCACATGGTATCAAAACCTCGGTAATAACTGGAGACTAATTGGATGAATTCTTTTCATTCTTTCACATGCATGAAGAGAATTGAAAGAAATTGAATATCAATCGATCGTCTGTTGATGAAATCGATTGAAAAAAATTGGATATCGATCGAAGGGATTGTCTGTTGATGAAGTCGATCAAAGAAGTTTTGTTGTCGCTGATGTTGATCTAGGAGATTGATGTTGAGGTTTTGTTGTCGCTGATGTTGATCTAGGATCTAGGGGATTTTCTTTGCATGCATAAAGAAATTCGAAAGATCTACATATATTCTGGTGAGAATCAGTCAGAATAAGGACGAAATTACATAATTCATAGATCTAAATTTTTTATAGAATTTATAGATCTAATTTTGATATAGTGTGTTCATCACTGTATCTGCAATTTACTCTGTGTGTGTTGGTACTGTTGCATTGAGATATTGTTATTGTGTATCTTTAATTAAGGATAGTCGAAAATAGAAATCAATGGAGAAGGACTATCGGGTGAAACCACAGCAGTGACAATAAATATAGATCACAACCATCCACTATATCTATTCTCATCTGATGCTCCAGGATCTCTATCAGTAGGAGTCACATTAAATGGGATGGACAACTATACGTTATGGAGTAGAGCAATGCAACTTTGCTCTATTGGGGAAGAACAAGATAGGTTTTTTGGATGGAACAGTGAGAAGGGAGACTTATCATGGTGATTTAGAAAGGTTGTGGGAAAGATGCAATGCAATTGTAGTTTCATGGTTAATGGGAAATGTGAACATGAACTTGCTGAGTGAAATGCTGTTCAATTCTGATGCACATTCTATTTGGGAGGAACTGAGAGAAAGATTCGACAAGATTAATAGCTCAAGAGCTTTTCAACTGCATAAGGAGATTATTTCTTTAAGGCAGGGAACCATGGCAGTTCCAGTTTATTACACAAAACTGAAAGATCTTTGGGATGAATATGACTCAATTGTACCACCACTTTCTTGTTGCCCCAAATCAAAGGAGTTTGTTAATCATCTGCACTATCAGAGAATGCTGTAGTTTTTGATGGGATTGAATGAAAACTATAATCAAGTAAAGAGCCAAATAATAATGATGCAGCAAATACCAAATCTTAACCAAGTGTATGCTATAGTGAACCAAGAGGAGAGTCAAAGAATGGTAGCAGGCAATAGTAGGGTGTTGCATGAGACTGCTGAACCATCTGTGATGTTCACAGCTAAGAATGGGACAGGAAGATGAGGCAATGGAGTTCCAAAGCAGAGGAAATCATACAATCCAAATGTACACTATGACTACTGCCATGGAAGGGGACATTTTCAAGCAAGATTGCAACAAATTGCTGAAATGTGACTAATGTCACAAGACAATACATGCTCAAGATGATTGTTATAGACTCATTTGGTATCCAGAAAACTTCAAGGCTAAAGGCAAGAAGGCATATACTGTGACATGAGGGGATGTGTTCTTTGAAGATGAAGAAAAAGAAAATGAGTACAAAGGATATTCACTGGGAATCCATATGCTGCATCACCACTTATGCAGTTGACACCTGCACAGGCGCAGCAACTTATCAATATATTGAATGAGAAGACAGAGGCAAAGATTATGGCCAACCTGAAAGGTAATAGTACATTTGACACTAAAGCATTAGTGAAATGGATTATAGATTCAGGGGCAACAAAAAACCACATGATTGGTGATCAAGGTTACTTACAAAATAAGTATTTGGCAGAAAATGTAGGAAAGGTGCACCTTCCAACTGGTGAATCTGATAAGGTGTCACATGTTAGAGATCATCATCTAGGAGGAGGTGATGTTCTAAAAAATGTCCTATGTGCGCCAGCTTTCAAGTTTAATCTCATGTCAATTTCAAAAGTGACTAGAGAATTAAACTGCAGTGTTAAATTCTTTCCCACATACTGTGTTTTTCATGATCTCTCTTCTGGGAAGGTGAGGGCGATTGGTAATGAGGAAAGAGTATTGTACATAGTATGCTGGAACAAGCAGAATAAAGAAGAGGACCTGACAAGGAGCATGGCAGCAGTTCAGCAGGTTGATGCAGTAACATTGCACCAAAGGTTATGTCACATTCCTATAAGTGTGTTAAGGAAAATTCCTTGTTTCAGGAACAATAATTCTTTTGTTTTACATGAGTGTGAAGTTTGTTCCTTAGCTAGACAAACTAGAATTCCATTTCCTATAAGTACAAGTAGAAAGACAAGGGCTTTTCAGTTGTTACATGTTGATATATGGGGTCCCTATAAAGTTGAAACATATAATGGCATGAGGTATTTCTTGACAATTGTGGATGATTTTTCTAGATGGACATAGATATTCTTAATGATATTAAAGTCTGATGTAATTTCAGTACTCAATTTATTTATTTTGAAGTTAGCACTCAGTTTGAAGCCAGGATACAAAAGGTGAGATCTGATAATGGTGGAGAATTTTTCAACCATAGTTGTAAGGAGTTGTTCACACAACATGGTGTGGTACATGAGAGCTCATGTCCACACTCACCACACAAAATGGTGTGGTCGAGAGGAAACACAGACACATCCTGGAGACAGCCAGAACAATAAAGTTTCAGGCTGGTTTGCCAAGAATTTATGTGTGGAGGGGGTTGTTTATATTATAAACAGAATACCTTCTATAATCCTTGATAATAAAGCACATTATGAGATGTTGTATAACAAACCACCTTCACTTTCCCATTTAAGAGTGCTAGGTTGTTTATGTTATGAAATAACTCTGGTTAGACATGATAAATTTGGTCCTAGGACAATGAAAGTTGTGTTCCTTGGCTATGGTGCAGCGCAGAAAGGGTACAAGTTGTATGATATAGAGAACAATACATTCTTTATGAGCAGAGATATCATTTTTATGGAGAAATTTTTTCCTTTCAAGACAGAAGTTGAGGGCCATATTACACATATCATATCCCATGAGGATTTTTGCTTTGATGATCTGGTTTATCCTCCTGCAGTCCAGATATCACAGGTCATACCACATGTTCCTATTAGCATGCCATCAGATACTCCACAGGAAGACACACATAACATGATTCATGATATAGTTACTGAGATTGATCAATCTATACCAGCTGAGTCAGGGTAAAATACCAGAAGGTCTGTTAGGACCAACAGACCACCAATCTGGCACAAGGATTATGTCATTCAGCATGGGTCCTCACAGTGTCTCTATTCCATCTCAGAAGGAGTGGACTATACTGCATTATCACCTCAGTATCAGAGTTTCATAGCACAACATTCAGAAAGAGTTGAGCCATGTTCATATGCAGAAGCTGCTAAGGACAAGAAATGGATTGAAGCAATGCAAGTTGAGATCAAGGCTTTGGAAGAAAATGGAACTTGGAAACTTGTTCCTCTTCCAAAAGGAAAGATGCATGTGGGTGTATAAAGTCAAGTACAAATCCACAGGAGAGGTGGAAAGGTATAAAGCAAGACTTGTTACGAAGGGATACAATCAAAAGGAATGGTTGGATTATCAAGAGACATTCTCCCCAGTAGTCAAAATGTCTACTGTGAGATCTGTCATATCGATTGCAGCAGCCAAACAGTGGATAATTCACCAAATGGATGTGTATAATGCATTTTTACAGGAAGATTTGTATGAGGAAGTCTACATGGTCATACCACAAGGCTTCAATGTAGACACTGGGAAGAAACAAGTGTGCAGGTTGCTGAAGTCGATTTATGGCCAAAAGCAAGAATCCAGACAATGAAATATTAAGCTCACTATAGCTCTTCTAGATTCTGGTTTTCGTCAGAGCCACAGAGACTACTCGTTGTTTACTAATCATGAAGGTGCTAGCATTGTTGTGATACTGGTGTATGTAGATGATCTATTAATCACTGAAGACAATTTGGACCTTATCAAGTCTACAAAAGAGATCTTAAAAGTTGCCTTCAAGATCAAAGACTTGGGAGAGCTGCGATATTTTCTTGGTATTGAATTTGCTAGGAGTTCTCAAGGCATACTCATGCACCAGAGGAGGTATGCTTTAGAACTCATCTCAGACATGGGCTTATCTGGGGCTAATCCTACTTCTACACCAATGGATGTGAATGTAAAACTCACCACAACTGAATTTGATCAGCATGAGAAGAAAACATCAACACCTGCACCTTCCACAGCACCAACAGATCTTCCATTGTCTGATCCAACTGCTTATAGAAGATTGATTGGCAGGTTGTTGTATTTAATCAATACCAGGCCAAACATTGCATTCTCAGTCCAATGCATGAGTCAATTCATGCAATCTCCCAAGACATCTCATTGGGAGGTTGGTCTTCGACTTGTGAGATATATCAAGCAGGAACATGGCTTAGGTATTTTGATGGCAGGTTCTAACTCACAACACTTCAGAATGTTTTGTGACTCAGACTTGGCATCTTGCATCTGTCACGACCCGACCCCGGGCCCGCGACTGGTGCCCTACCTGGGCACCCCTGTCAGGTATAAATCAGAGAATAGCAGCGGAACATACATATAACTTAGACAGTAAACAACAACAGGCTAGCCGATAAGGCCACCTTCCGTAAAAAAAATACTCAATCCAGAAATAGAACAGTACATTTTTTTATTTCTTTACAACCCAATCCACAATGTGACTACAGACCTCTAAGAATAACAACTCTGGCGGGACAGGGCCCCGCCATACCCCTGAATGTACAATAACCGACAATACCAGGGATAAGCCTCCGAAATGAGGGAGCTTCTCAACAGCTGAACAGTGATCCTAAGAGCGAGGATCGAACTGCACTCTACTGCGGCGTGAACGCACCCGAAGGAGGTCGATTAACATGTACCAAATGTGTGGCCAGAAATCAGTAATGAAATCATAAGTCTAAAATAAAGCGGAGACATGTATGATTACTCAATTAACGATAATGCGCTACTAACAATGAGTAAATAGGTGAATCTTACAATATCTAAAGTAGGAGGCTCACGATCAAAGCGGGACCACCCGCCGCAGATGTCATTAAGCAATCCTATTCACGGGACTATTTCACGCGTAGATTGCGTGGACCCGCGTAGGTATTCCTCGTGATAAATCGTACTACCGCACGGGACTATTTCACCGCGTAAGCCCATAAGGACTCGCGTGAGGTATTCCTCGCATCATGGGTAGCAAATCCACTAAACAGCGGTGGTATAACGTCTTGGGGTTTACCCTCATTTATACTCTTACCAGGCGGGTGGTATAACGTCTTGGGGTTTACCCTCACTTATACTCTTACCCTAGCTCAACCGCCATCATACATAACATAAGCCCTACCGGCTTATCATACAATAAATAAGCAAGTTAAGAAATCCCCCTAACTTCTTATTAGCCTTATTCATATACATTCTCATTTTAGTTTACTTAAGGCACTAACATGTCATTATAAAATCCGGGAATTTAACCCAAAGTACTACGTACTTCTATTCTTTTAAAATGACTCTTTTTCATATATAACTTCCAAAATACTAATAACCGTAGTATCAAGTCATAACTACTTTTCAAGACAAGTCACGATACCTTTTAGAAATACATTTAGGCTTCTAAATCAAGTGACTTCTTTCTTTTAAAACCTTAGGCAATTGATGCCTTAAATCAAATTGCCTTTCAATAAATCAAGCCATTTATCTTTCCATAAAGCCAATATAACCAACTCCCCATAAAGTCGTTATATTCACTTTATGCATTAGTCAAG
Organism: Przewalskia tangutica; assembly: GCA_029844215.1. Classification (NCBI taxonomy): domain Eukaryota; kingdom Viridiplantae; phylum Streptophyta; class Magnoliopsida; order Solanales; family Solanaceae; genus Przewalskia; species Przewalskia tangutica. The sequence goes on along the minus strand of CM056721.1, from coordinate 121,223,899 downwards.
TACAATTTCCTATTCAAGGGACTTATACGTTTAAAACGAAACAAGTATCGCATACTTTAAAACTCTTCAAGTCCCTTAACATACTTAAATTACTTAGAGTAAACCACTCTTTAAACTTTCCATAAAAACAAGTATCAAAATACTTTCAACATACTTAAAGTCTCTTAACTTTGAAAACCAAGATATCCTTAACATTTAAACAAGTGAGTTAATTCCTAACTCAATCAACTCGACATTCCTAAAATAAGCCAAGGATGTCAAAGTGACTAGATTGTCAAAATCTTGACGTCTCACCGTACTATATACGTGAAACTAGTCATGCTCAAAAGATAGGAAAAGTTCCACATACCTCTTGGTTTAATCCACTTGCTAAATCCAATCGCGCGTCGTAGTATGTCAACCTATAATGACCATAGTACGCCTATTAACTTCTAGTTTCAAACGTAGAATATTCCAAGTGCAAGTCACTAAATTCTCTGAAAATCGGGACAAAGACTTCCTTTGTTTTACTAACTTTGCCACCTTTTCCAAGGTCGAAATACAATAACCAAAATTCCAATTGGCTCACAACAAAATGAAGGTAATCCAATGCAAATGAATAACCAAACAGCCCCAATTGGCTCACAATAATATAGAAGGTAATCCAATGCAAATGAATAACCAAATGACCCAATTGGCTCACAATAATATGAAGGTAATCCAATGCAAATGAATAACCAAATGCCAATTGGCTCACAATAATATAACAATACCAATTCTTATTCAACTTCCATTTCAATCCAAATTGGTAGCATAATAAGATATCAAGCCGCAATTGATTCTAGCTACTACATTCTCCAAGTAGGTAACATGCGACAATTCAATTTATCGATCAAATTGGATTTCAATTTCAATTTCAAATGGCTAAATATGACATTTTCGGTTCTAGGCTTCTACAATCCATGTCACTTATCAAACTTTATAACACAAATCACATGATCACTTATAACTTATCATAACAAGAAATCTTCAATTACAAAAGTAAAACGAAGAGTATACCTCAATTAGCCCAATTATGATCCAAGATCACAAGTCGCTCCTTAGCAACTTTAGCCCCTCCTTTCGACGTTCCAATCCACTCCAAGCAACCCTTAGAAGCTTATGAATAACTCATCTTCAAGTTTCAACTTCAAAGTTCAATAACCCCTTAGGTTTTCGCCTTGCGACTAATACGAAAACGCCTCTTTTCCGGGATCTTTCTATTGAGGAACACTTACAATACCCTTAGGTACCTTGGTTTAAAGTGGGAGATTATTGGACAACAATTGCAAATTTTCTCTTGAAACCCTCCTATGGCCGAGAGCCTCTAAGTGAAGAACACAAAACTCTTGAAATTTCTCTAAGTGTAAAAGTCATCTAGCACTAGTAGGATGAATATATAACCATTGGAGGTTAGGATTAGAACAATTGTGTGGCTTGGATGAGTTTCACATGGATCAAGTCTAGGTGGCCTTTGACTTAGTCAACTTTGTCAAGCTTCAAGACTAGCAAGACTTGGTCATTTAATTTATGGTCAAAAGACCATTCTAACCATGACAATTTCGTCCATGACCATAAGGGGGTGACACGTGTCGCCTCCCGTTAAATATTTCGCTTTCCGACAATTCCATAATTAGATAAATTTTTTACTCGTCTCAAACCTTAACATTTGAGTTCTTACGCACGTTCTTAGAAACATATCCGAAATATTTCCGGTGTAACATTCTTCCCTTAGAAACATTCGTCCCAAATGTTCTTTCGAGTCCACTTTAAGATAGCGACAAAGTCTTCTTTTACCACCCCTACATACCAATAATACCACACGAGGCCACGTCAATACTCATACCAAAATGTCAAACCGAACCCCACGTGTCAACATCGTTATCGCGATAAAGCTTCCACGACTCGAGCTTACTAGTAATCTTCCCCGGTAAGCTTCGCTTATCCACACCATTGAATCAAGTCTGCTCAAATAATCGAACCTCGCCTATGTCGAGTATCCAACCGCGATCTACACTTTCTTACATACAAGGCCTCCTGCAGGCCATCTCGAATCGGAAGGTGTATAACACAACGAGAGGCAATAACCCTCCGCTATATGAAATCAAGAACACACGGGCAACCTATCCTCGTTGTATGGATAGTACGCTCTGCTGTCCGTCGATCCGAGGTGTAATGCAACACCGAGACTCACTGTGTCCCTAAAACCTTCGAAAAACCTCGAAGTTACTCATGAAGAGCTCATCTGGCCCGACATCATAAACGTAGGGACCGTGCGATCTCACAATACCCGCGCTATACTGACTAGCATAATCCTCGGTAGAGTAAGTGGTCCCAACTGAAAGAACACGATCGTTTCGCCAATTTAATTACTACATGACCCTGTGGAGTCGCACTTCCTCTGAGTACGATGCCACCCAGTAACAAGATCCATAATAAATACTTCTCATATCTAGGTTGGGATTTCAATCGCTGCAATAGCCACTGGCTTCGTGCACAACCACGACTGCTACTAACTCGGACACTAAGCGAAACTCCGCTATGTCCCTTTCCGGTCATCTTACCCATTCATACATCCGAGGTCACGACACAACTTGGCACTCGAGCAAGGTGTGAACAATAAGCCTTGTATGCCTCGCCTAACCTGGCGACTAGTCTGCGCGCGGGTCTGCACGATCTATCCTCATCTCACAAAGACTCGTCATCCGGCTACTCAAATGTGCTCTTCTCCTCTGAGAGCCGTATCTCGATCTGCGTATCATAATCGATCTCATCATCGCCGCCTCTTTCCTCAACAATGGAAGACTCGGCAACCTCTCGGATCGAACTTCATTAACCTTGAAACAAATAATCGAACCCCAGGCTCTGTAACTAAAGAATCTCACCACTACATCTCGCTGCCCGTCGCCTATCCGCACTACCCCAGTCCACGACAAAGAGTATCTCAGAATCGCTTCGCTTTCCGGATGGTATAGGATATCAATATCACAATCCTCGAGTAACTCTAACCACCATCGCTGCCGCAAATTCTCACGCCTCGATCTGCAGATATACCGAGGCTTTGTGGTGCATGAGTATCCACATGAAATGCAGATATACGTCATGCCCCAAATCTTCAAGGCATGATTTAATGCCGCCACTCTAAATCGTGAGTGGCGCATTTCCTTTCTGCCTCCCAACTACCGGAAAACATAGGTTCTATCCTTATCGGGTTGCAAGACACAACCTGCCTAATACCCAACGTGTTGTAATAATAACCTAACCTCTAGTCTCACAAGGGAGGTTAGAAGCTATGATCGTGGTCAACTTATCTTCCAATAATCGAAAGCCTTTCATTCTCGCGAAATATTGGGTATCCTTAATCTCACTTATGGTTCTGATTCCCTTTTTATTGCAAACCAAGCTTGGTCACTAACTTAGACTTAATTCCTTTGCTTGCCTCAGGCTAAGACTTCATCACAATCACATTCTAGGGAGGTTTCCTTGGTCTCGTCAAGTAGTAACCGGTTTTCCTTTCCCGATTCAGAGCTATAACTAGGTGTTACCACCCTTTCTCGAAATGTTCTTCGCCTATTATCTACTAATGGTCTTTACACTAGTCCGTAAACATACCTCGTGCAACCTACATTTATATCTTTACGCTACTTCGCCGACCAATTAAATGCGTCGTTCTTAATTACCCCAACACAACACTTTTCCCACGGTTATCTCAATCGTAACCTATGGTATGGCGATCTGAAGACCTTACGATCTTATATCCTTCGCCTAACAACACGGGTACACGCAACCCATAATACGCAAACCGACCTTTTCGTGGGGAAGAGAACTTATCTCCATTTCTTAAACTTTCCTCGAGTCACAACCAATCACGGGTCTCTTGCGGTCGATAATTAGCTAATCGCCACGCACCGCCTTAAAGTCATGCAGATTTTCAAACCTACCAAAGATGCCTCAACTTTCTCGGCAGACTCGTGATTTATCTTATTCATGCCTTGCATATTTTCCTGAAATTATCTGGAAGGTCGTGGCCCTGACCGCCACACCAAACCAACTCCAAGTACTTCCAAGGGCACTTAACACAACTTCCTCCAAATTCAATTATTACATACTTCCTGCGTCGATTTACCCCAGTGAACAAGTCACACAGACTTTAAAAAGAAAACAATGCCAAAGAAGGAAGGATAATTCACCGTTACCACCACTTCTTCCTTTCCACTCGATAACCGGCCACGAAACCGTACCGAATCATCTCTTATGTAGTCCACGTTGGCATAACAAGAGGCCAACTAGCCCGAACTCATAATGACCTCAATGTCATTATAATACTGGGTCCAACGACTTTATCGTTACCGCCAATTATTATCTAACCGCCGCCTACCACCCAACACTCACGGGTGTAGTCACCTTGAAAGGTCCTCATGGATTCAGTTCCATTTCTTACTCGTTGCTCTTTTCATCGGTCGCATTTTTCCGTACTCCCAAACTTATTCTAGCTTACATACATAAATTCCATACTAACTCGCCTCCACTCGAGTTACTAAATTAAACAACATAAGGCCGCCCGGCTCACAACTGGTCCGTGGAACACGCCCACGAACCCATAAAATGATTAACTAAATTGGTCTTGCACCGTGACTCGCCACGTGGCGGGACTACTACCAACTGATCCCATTTCCTTTCAAGTTATGGGCGACCCTTAATAGATCCCCAACTCGACTCGGCCGCACTTAACTCTTTCCTAGGTCCTGCCTTAACTTTTCACTACCCGAGAAGGCCTTATATACCTAAGGTCTCGGTGGTTATCAACATTTTTAGGCTCGCAATTTCCATGCCCAAGCCTATCTTATCGACCCGTAACCGTACAAGAACTTCTCGTAATACCATAATCGTGTTGTCTTGACCACAACAACCATACTTTCTTCGTTCGGATCTCGCTCAGACAATTCCCTTAAGATACCACGTGGCTTAAGTTACTATCATAGTCTTCCACTTAGTCTCTTAATAATAACTTCTAAGGGTCCATTACCTTTTCCGATAACTCATCATTTCCTAATTATCTCAAATTAGCACGTAAAACCTTGATGAGAATTCATTTAACTGTTTCATACCTTCCCAGATTTATTTAGTCCCTTCCAAATCCGGTAATCTAAATCATTCTAGCAACACGCGTCGACCTCATACATAAATTCGCATACCAGATGTCACAATACCAACTACAACCATTACCAACCCGATACGCAATCCACGTAATCCTTCCCGGTCATCACGCTTTCTCATACCAAACAATCATAACTTGTTGGAGAGACGACCCTAACCATACAAATTTCTATCGCACGATCTAGAGTGAGAAGAATGAAACCAACCCTAAATGTCTCGCCTCCTCGATTATAGATGTGCGCACAACACACCGATAATCAAGACTCTACTTAGACACGGCTCAGACACTTTCCGAGGACTAATCGCTCGATACCACTTTTGTCACGACCCGACCCAGCTCGCGATCGGTGCCCTACCCGCACCCCGCCGTATAAATCGAGAATAGCGAATGAACATACATATAACTTAGACAAGAACAACAACAAAGCTAGCCGATAAGGCCACCTTCCGTAAAAAATACTCAATCCGTAAATGTAACAAGACATTTTTTTATTTCTTTACAACCCAATCCACAATGTGACTACTGCACTTAAGAATAACAACTCAAGTGACAGGGGCCCCGCCATACCCTGAATGTACAATAACCGATAATACCGAGGATAAGCCTCCAAATGAGGAGCTTCAACACCGGTGAACAGTGATCCTAAGAGCGAGGATCAAGAACTCAGACTACACCGCGTGAACGCACTTCGGGCGAGGTCGAGACAACATGTACCAAATGTGGCGAAATCGAAGCATCAGAATGAAATCATAAGTCTAAAATAAAATCGAGACATGTATGATTACTCGATTAACGATATCAGGCCTTACTAACAATGAGTAAATAGGTGAATACTTACAATATCTAAAGTAGGAGGCTCACGATCAAAGCAGACCACCCGCCCGCAGATCATTAAGCAATCCTATTCACGACTATTTCACCCGCATAGATTGCGCGACCCGCATGAGGTATTCCTCGTGATAGTCAGACTACCGCACGGGACTATTTCACCCGCGTAAGCCCATAAGGACTCGCATGAGGTATTCCTCGCGTCACGGGTAGCAAATCCACTAAACAGTGGTATAACGTCTTGGGGTTTACCCTCATTTATACTCTTACCCCAAGCGGGTATAACGTCTTGGGAGTTTACCCCTCATTTATACTCTTACCCTAGCTCAACCGACCATCATACATAACATAAGCCCTACCGGCTTATCATACAATAAATAAGCAAGTTAAGAAATCCCCCTAACTTCTTATTAGCCTTATTCATATACATTCTCATTTTAGTTTACTTAAGGCACTAACATGTCATTATAAAATCCGGGAATTTAACCCAAAGTACTACGTACTTCTATTCTTTTAAAAATGACTCTTTTTCATATATAACTTCCAAAATACTAATAACCGTAGTATCAAGTCATAACTACTTTTCAAGACAAGTCACGATACCTTTTAGAAATACATTTAGGCTTCTAAATCAAGTGACTTCTTTCTTTTAAAACCTTAGGCAATTGATGCCTTAAATCAAATTGCCTTTCAATAAATCAAGCCATTTATCTTTCCATAAAGCCAATATAACCAACTCCCCATAAAGTCGTTATATTCACTTTATGCATTAGTCAAGTACAATTTCTTATTCAAGGGACTTATACGTTTAAAACGAAACAAGTATCGCATACTTTAAAACTCTTCAAGTCCCTTAACATACTTAAATTACTTAGAGTAAACCACTCTTTAAACTTTCCATAAAAACAAGTATCAAAATACTTTCAACATACTTAAAGTCTCTTAACTTTGAAAACCAAGATATCCTTAACATTTAAACAAGTGAGTTAATTCCCTAACTCAATCAACTTGGACATTCCTAAAATAAGCCAAGGATGTCAAAGTGACTAGATTGTCAAAATTCAGACGCTCATCGTACTATATACGTGAAACTAGTCATGCTCAAAAGATAGGAAAAGTTCCACATACCTCTTCTGGTTTAATCCACTTGCTAAATCCAATCGCCGAGTCGTAGTATGTCAACCTATAATGACCATAAGACGTCTATTAACTTCTAGTTTCAAACGTAGAATATTCCAAGTGCAAGTCACTAAATTCTACGGAAAATCTGACAAAGACTTCCTTTGTTTTTACTAACTTTGCCACCTTTTCCAAGGTCGAAATACAATAACCAAACAAATTTCAATTGGCTCACAACAAAATGAAGGTAATCCAATGCAAATGAATAACCAAACAGCCCCAATTGGCCCACAATAATATAGAAGGTAATCCAATGCAAATGAATAACCAAACAGCCCCAATTGGCTCATAATATGTAGGTAATCCAATGCAAATGAATAACCAAATTTCAATTGGCTCACAATAATATAACAATACCAATTCTTATTCAACTTCCATTTCAATCCAAATTGGTAGCATAATAAGATATCAAGCCGCGATTGATTCTAGCTACTACATTCTCCAAGTAGGTAACATGCGACAATTCAATTTATCGATCAAATTGGATTTCAATTTCAAATGGCTAAATATGACATTTTCGTTCTAGGCTTCTACAATCCATGTCACTTATCAAACTTTATAACACAAATCACATGATCACTTATAACTTATCATAACAAGAAATCTTCAATTACAAAAGTAAAACGAAGAGTATACCTCAATTAGCCCAATTATGATCCAAGATCACAAGTCGCTTCCTTAGCAACTTTAGCCCTTCCTTTCGACGCTCCAATCCATTCCAAGCAACCCTGAAGCTTATGAATAACTCATCTTCAAGTTTCAACTTCAAAGTTCAATAACCCCTTAGGTTTTCGCCACGACTAATACGAAACGCCTCTTTCCGGATCTTTCTATTGAGGAACACTTACAATACCCTTAGGTACCTTGGTTTAAAGTGGGGAGATTATTGGACAACAATTGCAAATTTTTCTCTTGAAACCCTCCCTATGGCCGAGAGCCTCTAAGTGAAGAACACAAAACTCTTGAAATTTCTCTAAGTGTAAAAGTCATCTAGCACTAGTAGGATGAATATATAACCAATTGGAGGGTTAGGATTAGAACAATTGTGTGGCTTGGATGAGTTTCACATGGATCAAGTCTAGGTGGCCTTTGACTTAGTCAACTTTGTCAAGCTTCAAGACTAGCAAGACTTGGTCATTTAATTTATGGTCAAAAGACCATTCTAACCATGACAATTTCGTCCATGGCCATAAGGGGGGTGACACGTGTCGCCCTCCCGTTCGTCGCAATATTTCGTTTTCCGACAATTCCATAATTTCGATAAATTTTTTTACTCGTCTCAAACCTTAACATTTGAGTTCTTACGTACGTTCTTAGAAACATATCCTGAAATATTTCCGGGGTGTAACAACATCAATAGTAGACGATCTGTGACTGGATTTCTAACATTTTTTGGCTCTTTACTGGTGTCCTGGAAGTCTAAAAAACAGGACACTGTTTCCAGAAGTTCTGCAATGGCTACTTAGTGGCAGATTTCATGTGGCTTATTGGCCTTTATCATGAACTTGGAGTGTCCAGACTCCAGTTCCTTTGTACTCCGATAGCAAGTCTGCTCTGCAGATTGCAGTTAACCCCGTATTCCATGAACGTACTAAACACATCGACATTGACTTTCACTTCATCAGAGAACAAATTCAGAAGCAGTTGGTCTCTACTACCTTTCTCACTTCAGAGGAGCAACCAGACTTGTTAACCAAAGCTCTTAGTCGTCCTCAACACACACGCTTCCTATCCAAGCTAGGAATGAAGAACATTTTCATCACTCCTAACTTGAAGGGGGTGTAAAAGATACAAGTTAGTTAGTTAGTTGTGAAGTAGTTATAATTAGTTACAAGTTTGTTAGGCTTTAATTATAATTAGTTCAACACAATTAAGTGTGTTTAAGAATATTCTAGACTAGCTAGCTTGAAGTGGTTATGTGTATATAACTCTTGTATATCTGTTGTGGAATCAATTAATGAAAATATCTTCTTCCACTTCTTTATCCTTCACCGACTCTCTCTCTCTCTTTCTCAACTTACTTCTCCTTCGTTCCATATCTCTGTGATTCTGTTCTTCTACATCTTTTACTTCTCTTCTTCTTCATCTTCTACCTCTTTCTCTTCTACAATACTGATATAGATATATAGTTCAATTACAATGTAAACACAAGACAATTCTATGCAGTTTTCCTGGTTTTCTCATTTTTTACTATAACAATATGCAATATATTTAGGATTGGATTCAAATTAACGGTTGCAAATTCATCTTTTATTATATATATGGGGAATACTAATTAGGGAATTTATTTTACGTCGCGATTTTAAAATTACTTATGAAGACCTTTGCTTGTACAAGTGAAAAGTTACTACACAACTGCTATGAAATTAGCTTATATTGAACCTAAGGTTCCTCTCGTATTGAGATCTCATCTTTTGCAACTGGAAGGAAGATAATATCGAATTAGAGAGAAGATAAGAAGATATTTTATTGATCACAAAGAAATGTTTACATCTACATATTTATATACAATGATCCACTACTTCTTAATGACAGTTGTATGTAGCTGTCAGTGCTATTACTACTAACTAACTTTCTGTTATAACTAACTATGCCATCTAATCTAGTTGCTTAACTAATTCTCATTAATCATTTGCTATTCCAATGATACCCTCAAGCTAGAGGATGAGAAAACATTAAACATCCCTAGCTTGGATAATAAGAGGGCATGTTGTGCTGAACCAAGTCCTTTAGTAAGCAAGTCTGCAAGTTGTTCGTTGGTGTTGATGTATGTTGTCTGCACAGTACCACTCTTGATTTTCTCCCTAAAAAAAAGGCAATCAATGTCTATATGCTTGGTTCTCTCATGAAAGATTGAATTAGCCGCAATGTGAATTGCAACTTTGCTATCACAATAGTCAGTTACTGGAGATAAAACTTCTTTATTGAGCTCTTTCTACAATCCTAGCAACCAGAAAATTTCTGAGACTGCCTGCCATGCTCATGTATTCAACATATGTTGAACTCCTGCTCATTGTGTGTTGTTTCTTTGATTTCTAAGAGATTAGAGAGTCACCTAGTTTGATCACATATTATCTCATTGATTGTTGCATGAATTGGCTAAGGTCATGGATTGCAAACTAATGGTGTGGTAATAGTCAGGTACAAAATCCTACCAATGAGCCTCTGTTAAGCACCAATGCCATGAAAGTGAAGATCATCAGTTATTCCTTCATATTCATCATAGGCCGTAATAGTGAGTTTCACATTTGGTTTTAATGGAGTACAAACATGTTTTGATCCACTTAGACCAGTTTCTGAGATTAGTTCAAAAGCTTATTTTCTTTAGTTGAGCAAAATACTATGCTTTGATCTAAGTACCTCAATGCCTAAGAAATATTTGAGATCACCAAGATCCTTCATTTTGAAATCTGATGTAGTGACCCTTTTGCCTCACTAAGTAGCCTGCTACTGTCTCTGTCGTGAGTAGGTCATCTACGTAAATCAAAATAATAGCAACTTTTGTCCCCTCCTTCTTGGTGAATAAAAAATAATCATAAGCACTTTGAGAATAGCTTGTATGTAGCAATGCTTCTGTAAGTTTGAGGTTCCATTGCCTGAAAGCTTATTTCAAACCATAGAAGGATTTAATCAGCTTACACACCCTATACAATCCCTGTCTTTGAAAACTCTGAGATAAGTCCATATAGACTTCTTTCTGCAAGTCACCTTGCAAGAAAAGATTGTTTACATCCATTTGGTATAAGGGCCAATTATGTGATGCTGCAATAGCAATGACAGTTCTCACAGTGACCATTTTGGCCACTGGTGAGAATGTTTCATGATAATTCAAGCCCTCTTGTTGGTTGTTAGCAACCAACCTAGCCTTATATCTTTCTACCTCACCATTAGCTTTAAACTTCACTTTATACACCCATTTAGACCCTATGACCTTCTTTTCAAGAGGCAAATTCAAAATTTCCTAGGTCTTGTTTTGCTCCAAGGCATCAACTTCAGTCTGCATAGACTCAATCCATTAATTATCCTTAGAAGCTTCTTTAAAACTTAGGCTCAGTAACAGATGAGATAACACTCAAGTAAGTTTGACATGGGACAGAAAATCTTGAATAAGAAACAATGCTCAATAGGATATAAACATGCGACATTAGACTTCTTAGTGGTGACATAATCACTATGACAAATAGGAGGCTTGGTGACTCTAGATGTATTTCTAGTTGGCATAATAGTGTCTGACGTGGCTTGAAATTGTTGTTGCTTGATCCTCCTTGATTGTGTACATTTTGTCCTGCCTGATTTTTCTTCTTTTTGCTCTTGAAATCAGGTGGATAACCCACAATTCTATAACAATTATCACTCACATGTCCTTTATGACCACACTCTTCACAAATTGCACATGTCTATCCATACTGCATAGGTTTTTCCTTTGAAATTCTTTTATCCTCTTCCTACCAACATAGTTAAGGCCTCCATATTTAGATTAACCACACCTAATTTCCTCTGACTTTCTTCTTGAAAAAATTGTTGCATATGTTTGATTTATACTTGATACATCTGTCTTAAGTAATACATCACTCCTCACATGACCAAAAGTCTCATTCAACTCCATTAAAAATATTAATAGGCTTTGATGTTGCAAGTGTTCTACATAGGCCTAGATTTTTCACAATTACATGAAGGAGATGACATAATACCATCTAGTTCATCACATAGATCTCTTACTTTTAAAATGTAATTTGTGACAGAATATGTACCTTGCTTTAATGTTGCTACTTCAGTCCACATCTGTTAGATCCTAGTGAGATTTGACTTGTCGAACCTCTTCTTGAAATCATCCCAAACTCGTTTAGCATTAGATGCATAAACGACGGTTGTTACCAATCGTGGATCAACAGTGCTGCTTATCCATGAAAGTACCACTACATTGCACCTTTTCCGTTGGAACTTCTAATTCACCTCTGTACGCACTTTGCACATAGGTTCCATCCACAAAACTAAGTTTATTCTTCACTAGCAAGACTATTCTCATCGACCTACTCCACAATGCATAGTTTTATGATCCTGTGAGCTTGATTCCTATCAACGAAACTCCTGTATATCTGATGGTTGCATATGCAATGGATGATTATGCTCCAGCTCTGTGATTGTCTGTGTTGCTTCTACTGCCATGGTGAAGCTTTAATTTTGACCTAACAATGGTGGAATTGACGGAGCTAATGATCCCAGCTATCGCTGCTCTTGATACCATGAAAAGTTACTATACAGCTGCTATGAAATCAGTTGATATGGAATCTAAGGTTCCTCTAGTATTGAGATAACATCGGGAAGGAAGAGAGCACCGAATTAGAGAGAAGATGAGAGAATATTTTATTGATCATATGAAAAAATATTTACATCTACATATATTTATATATAATGCTCCACTACTTCATCTAGTTGTCAATCGACTGCTACTACTACTAACTAACTTTCTGTTATAACTAACTATGCCACCTAATCTAACTGCTTAACTAATTCTCATTAATCATCTGCTATTCCAATAACAAGAAAGATTTTTTTCTATATTAAGAGACTCAACATTTACAGATATAAAACAATATGTTTTTACTATTTATCTTTTATATTTTTCCTACAGAAAGGATCAATTGAACCGCCTTCGATTCGGACCATATAATTTTGTCCATCTTAGATAAAGGGGTTTTTTCTTATCTTTCTTGGTGTTATAAAAGTCATTTTCGGGGCGAGTTCTGAGGCGAACTTTGGGGTTGGTCGTACCAAAAATGCCCTACGGTGATGGTGGGGATGGAAATCTCTAAAGGCATACGTATAGCTATTTGACAGTACGTCTGGGCATGAGGCGATTTTTTTTGGTTGGGGCGTAAGCTCAGAAAAACTTTTTTAAAATAAAATAAATTTGTTGTATAAGCTCTTAATATAATATCCAAATTCTCAAAAGTCAATTTAAAAAGAACTGAAGCATTAATTTTATAAAAGTCAGAGACTTTTTTTATTGCTACAAGCCTTTATTTATGTTGTTTTCCAATTCTTTCATTATCTCGAAAAATAACAAACATTCACTTGCAAATACAAGAAAAAATCTAATCTCCTCCATAACAGCAAGTTCAAACTTCAAATTACAAGTCATCCCGATTGAGAATCTTACAACCCAACATAAGCTTATGATTATGGATTTTGAGGTCAAGGGAAAGAAGAAGAAGAGAGTTTCATATGATCCGTCAAGGATTAAATGGGGAGGCTTAACTGGAGCCAAAGCCCAAGATACTGGGAAGAAGTTGATGGATATGGGGGCTTGGGGAGGAGTAAGTCGTATATAGTATGTGGGCTAGGACAACTGGTTGCATCAATGAAGAACCTAGAAAGGTGTTAGAGGTTTCGAGGGGTAACAATAGTGTTACACCTCGTAATTGCAGGATATGTTTAAGAGAATGTACGTAAGGAATCAAGACTTGAAAGATTGGTACGAAAGGAAGAATTGTTTTTCCGACGGAAAATCTTCCGAACGTCGGAAAGGAAAAATGTTCGTTGATGAGAATTAGATTCTCAAAATACATTATTTGAGGAATATGGAATGTATTATCATTATGGAAATTTATTTTTACGGATTTGGTCACGTGGGGCCCAATCAAGAAATTTTACGTTTTGTGGGGCCCACGAGGGTTATGGATGAATGGGAGGGCGACACGTGTCACCCCCCCCCCCCCCACATGGCTTGCCCGAATTAAGACAAGGGTAGTATGGTCATTGACCTATGTGGAAGATCAAGTCTTCAAAGCTTGAGAAAATTGACCAAGTCAACTTGTCCACTTGGCTAATTAATTAATGCTCTTCATCCTAGCCTCACATTTGTTATAATCTAAGCCCTTAATTGTGTTATATATACACTACACTAGTGCAAGACTAGTCTCCAACACTTCGAAAATTTCTAGACATTGTTCTTGTCCATAAGGAGCTCTCGGGTTCACCATCCTTCTCACAAGAAAATTTTGTAGTTTTGGTTCATTATTCACAAGACTTTAACCCAAGGTCTCTAAGGGTATTGTAATGATATCTCAATAGAAAGATCTCGGAAAAATGACGTTTTCACGTTAGTCGCAAGGCAAAAACCTAAGTCGTTTTCATAGTTTTGGATTGGAAATGGAAGAGAAGTTGGTTGTGAACTTCTAAAGGCTTCAAATAGTGGATTGGAGCGTAAAGGAAAGGAGCTAAGAATTTCTAAGGAGCGACTTTGAATCTTGGAATTTTTAAGGGCTTATAAAGGTAACAATCTTGTCGTTTTAGTAATTAAGATTATCTATTGTTGTAGTTATGGATTTTAGCAAGCATGAGGTATATAGTATGAAGTTTGATAAGTGTATTGACTATTGGAACCCTAATCCGAAAACTAGTATGTTTAGCCCTTGAGATTACAATTCAATTTGGTTATTAGTTAAGTCGTCACATGTTATATAAAGAAAGAATTGTAGTTGTTGAAGTTGTTTATGACTATATAACATGTTAGACCTAAGAACTTGGATTGAAAAAGAAATGGGAAAGGACTTTGTGTTGTTATACATATTAGCCGAGAATGGCTTTGGTTATTAAACTACTTAGTATGAATTGTGGGGCAGAATTTTACACGTATTGTAAGGCGTGTAATCCCCTTTGTTTGGTTGATGTATTGCGCCTTAAATGTGGCATGTTGGTTATTGATTATCGGGCCTTGAAAAAGGTGGAAAAGTATGTAGAAACAAAGGAGGTGTTGCCCGATTTTCCGTAGAATAAGAGACCTTACACTTAGTATGGTTCTACGTTAAAAATCTAGGAGTTGATAGACATGTTATGATTAATATAGGTTGAAGTACTACGAGTAGCGTATTCTACTTGAAGGGTGGAAAAGCTAGCAAGGTTAAAGTACTTGGGAGCATTTTGCAACTTGTCGCTAGTCGTCGCAAGGTATGTGAACCTTTTCCTTCTTTGGCATGATCCTACGTATGAAATAGCCATGTGATATTATTTCATGATTCCTTCTACTCTTAGAAGTTAAGAAGTATTCACGTTGTTGATTCTAAGTTAAAATTATGTTTAAATTATCCTAAGTCCTTACCAAGTCTTATGAGAGATGTTGGTAAGAATGGTTAGGAAGTTATGATATTTGATTTAAAGCTATGTGTCTTGATTTATTTAAAGTAAGTAAGTTGATTTTATGTTTGAAAATGACTTGAATTTATATGTGAAAAGGGGATTGATTTTAAAAGTGGAAGTTATATGGTTTTACAGATAATAAGTTACTTGGTTTTGGGAAGTGTATGAAACTTTATTTTTCAAGTTATGGGACTTGATTTCTAAAGTGTAGATGACATGATTTTATAAGTATAAGTAAATGGACTTTAAAGAATGTATGTTATGAAGTTTTAAGACTATGAACTTTGATTGTCTTTTAAGGATTATGAAACTTTATTTTTCAAGTTATGGGAATTGATTTCTAAAGTATAGATGACATGATTTTATAAGTATAAGCGACATGATTTTAAAGATTGTATGCTACGAGGTATTAATACTATAAGCCTTGATTTTATGAGTGGAAATGACTAAACTTTAAAAAGCATGGCTTCTTAATTTATTTCAAAGGTTAAGAAGATGGTTTCCAAAAGAGTGTGTGACTTGAGCTTTAAAAAGAAATGAGTTTTATGATTCTTTTTAAGTATGTATGTACGTAGTATTTTTGGGTCTAGTTTTCCCTAATGTTATAAGAATAAAAGTGCCTTAAGTTCTCTAAAATGAAAGGTTGTTATAATAGCTTTATGGAAGTTGTTATGACGACTTAAGAAGAAGTGAAAAGATGGTTTAAAAATGTTATGTAAGGAAAATCACACCGAGCCTACAAATAGGCCGGATTACGTTATGAGATACACCGAGCCTACACATAGGCCGGATTACGCCATATTACCCCGAGCCTACACATAGGCCGGGTTACGTCATCTTATACCGAGCTCCACAGGAGGGCCGAATTATGCTACATGATTTCACAGTATACCGAGCTCCACAGGCGGGCCGGATTATGCTACATGATTCCACAGTACACCGAGCTCCACAGGCGGGCCGGATTATGCTACATGATTCCACAGTACACCGAGCTTCATAGGCGGGCCAGATTATGCCACATGATTCATCAGTACACCGTGTCCCACAAATGGACCGGATTACGTTATCACGTATGGATAATCAAAGTAAACTCCCAAACAAGAGGTCCCTCCATAAAGGGTCGGATTATGTTATGTAAGATATGTAATTTATGTGAAAAAACTTGATTTAAATCCTTAAAGTAAGTATGTAAGAATATGATGTTAATTTTTATTGAAAGAAGGAAAAGAACGGTTAATATACGATTGATTTCAGGAGTTAAAATGGCACGCAGAAATGGTATTTCATTTTATACTTGCCCCTATCATTCTCAGATAATCACATGAGTTGGTTATCTGACCTTATTTTTGTTCCATACTTGCACTAAGAATCGATTTCTCTGGGTCATACTCGATCGGTATTTTATATACACTTTTTGAGTCGTTTTTAGTTAGTCTTTTGTCCCTTTTTAACAAATACGTGTCGTCTTAGGATAGATTTTCTTTCTTTTGAGTCAAATTGGTTAAAATGACTATTTGGCGGAAAATGAGCTAAAAGAGGGCAAAAGTGGAGGTTCCAGAGCTTAAAAGACGAGAAAGTGGCGAACCAGGCACGGACACGCCGCCGCACGCGCCCCGCCATCAGTCCAGCGCCGCCAATATCCGTGGCGTCTCGAAGTTGCAGCTCCGCGAAGCCTCTAGACAGCAGAGTGTAGGGCCGCGACGCCTAATCACCAGAACAACGCAGGTTCCGGCCGCGCGCCGAGCGAAGGCGGCCGCGACACGACGCGGAAAATCAGGTTTTTGACGAATTATGGGCCAGCCCGGGCGGAAAACCTTAAGAGGCGGTTTGGAGGCTATAAAAAGAGAACCCTAGGCGGTTTCAGGGTTCCCTTTCTGCACAAACACAAGACTTCTGGAGTCAAGATCGAGACCTTTACTTAGTAATTTTCTTTTCTTTTCTTTACTTTACTTTTAGGTTATGTTGGATATTGAATTAGTTCTTGTCATGTCAATGACTAGGAACTAATTTCATTATAGGGCTTTCCATGTCAATTCACTTGAACCTTATTTTATGAGTTAATGCATGTTTATGGTTGCTCTTCTTATTGTTGAGATTTACCCAATAATTTCTTTGAATGCTTGGTAATTAATTGATCACTAATTATCATTATTTATATGATTTCTAATCAAACTTCGAAAGGAGGAGGTTGTGACTATGCTGTAAGTTGGGTAGACATAGGTCGGATTGAGGATGAAAATACCTCAATTACTTGTGTAGCGTTAATAAGAGGTTTAAATACCTAATTTCACGCATGGTGCGTGACGATTAACAAGGTTTTTGTTCTTAATCCTCCTATAGAGTCATCCTTATCACCGAAAGGTAGAAAGGAGCGCTACTGGGGTTGAGTGTTTATATAGCCTTAACGGGAGTATAAAACGAATTAGTAAACCTGCTAGCTCCAAAAGAAGAAGAACCATAATTTATTGCATTAGTAAGTAATATAAGCGAATAGTTGAAGCGACTTGGAAGCCCTATTTCCATCACTACTGAAGTAAACACATAGTTAATTAGTATTTATAATTGTTAGTTATAATCAACAAAATCAAATATCGGTTACCAAATAGATAACAAAAGATAGATAATTGGTACTTGAACACTAATCCTTGAGGACGATATTCGGTCTTACCTAGACTATATTACTTGTCACGATAACGTGCACTTGCGTTAAAGTGTGTGCATTAAATCGCGCATCAAGTTTTTGGCGCCGTTGCCGGGGATTAGACATAGTTCAATATCAATTTTATCTATTTTTAATTTCTAATTTGATTTTTATTTTCTTTATTTTATTTAAATTATTACGTTTTTTTTTTATTTTGGTAAAAATCAGGGTGTCGTGATCCGTTTGTTTGTTTTTGATCTGTTTCAGGCGCTCAGTTTATGCGAAGAAGGAGAGGAGCAAACACTCTTGTCCCCTTCAATTCAGAGATTGAGAAAACCTGTAAACAGAATAGAAGGAACCAGCGAATTGCAACCTTGATAGAGATAAACGGCGGTCAAAACAACAATATGCTGAGAGAGGGGTTAGGTGAAAATCAACCTAACCAAGGAATGCCTCGGCGACTACCTATGGATGTCGAGGAGAGAGTTCAAGTCCAGGCAGAAAGAAACTTGGGAGACTACGTGTTGCCGAGGGTGAACGGAGCACAGACATGTATTAGGCTCCCAACAATAGGAGCAAATAACTTTGAGATCAAACCGGCAATTCTAAGCATGGTGCAGAACACAATGCAGTTTGGAGGGTTGCCATCAGAGGATCCACATATGCACATAGCTAATTTCTTGGAGCTATGTGCAACATTCAGATATAACGGCGTTACTGATGATGCCACGATTGAGGTCGCTTTCCTTCTCACTCGTGGTCGAGCAAAAGTATGGTTAAATTCCTGCCGTGATTCAATTTTTACATGGCAAGAAATCGCACGTAAATTTTTGGCAAAATTCTCCCACCGCAAAGCAAATGAAATCGAGAGGAGTCAATTATTTCAACCAAGCAGATGTAGAGTCAATATACGAAGCCTGGGAGATGTTCAAGGATTTGCAGAAAGTGCCCACACCATCAGATTGAGTTGTGGAACTTGGTCCACATCTTCTATAACGGCCGAGCGGAACAACCGAACAATTATAGATCCAAAGAAGGGACATTTATGAGGAAAACAGCTCACGAAGCTCACGAATTATTAGAAGATATGGCCACCAACAACCATGTCACAGAAGATAGACCAATGAGTGGTAGGAGAACAGTGAGAGTTCACGAGATAGATGTCATCACTGCCCTGAATGCCCAAGTGGCCCTTGTGACGAAACAGCTGCAGCAACATACAATATCAGTAAATGCAGTGCAGATGCCAAAGAGCTGTGAAATATGCGGAGGCCCACATACATTCGATAGATGTCCTTTAGATGATCCTAAAAATATGCCAATCGAGCAGGCAAAGTGCCAAGCTGTGGGTAACTATCAGAGGCCCCAAAATAACCCATACTCCAACACATACAATCCAGGGTGGAGGAATCACCCAAACTTTTCATGGAGAGGAGACCAGGGGCAGCAGAATCAATATAGAGGCCAGTACCAAAACCAGCAGCACCAGAATCAGCAGCCATTTACTCAGGCCCCACCCTCTCAACAGTTCAATGCACCTGTTCAGCCAGAAAAGCAAGATGAGCTGAGAGCAGCTTTGTTG
This sequence comes from Przewalskia tangutica, assembly GCA_029844215.1. Taxonomy (NCBI): domain Eukaryota; kingdom Viridiplantae; phylum Streptophyta; class Magnoliopsida; order Solanales; family Solanaceae; genus Przewalskia; species Przewalskia tangutica. The sequence continues at coordinate 121,204,354 of CM056721.1, read as the reverse complement.
GCACTCACCAACGCCCAAACCTCCAGGATGTAAACTAGATCCTCGTTCAGGAACTTGGAAACACAAGTGGGTCAACTAGCAAAGCAATCGAACAGCAGGCCGTAGGGTACACTGCCAAGCAACACAGAGATGAATCCAAGAGAACAATGCCAGGCAGTACAGTTGAGAAGTGGTAAACAGTTGGAACAGCAGTCACCTCAGCCGGTAGTTGAACAAAGGGCAGAAATAGAGAAGGAGAAGGTGGTTGAAGCTCGCCCAGTAGTAGAGAAAACTCCAGAGAATGAGTATACTGAGAAGATCCCATTCCCACAGAGATTGTAGCGGAAGGCAGTTGATAAACAATTCTCCAAATTTTCGGAGACATTCAGAAAGCTACATATCAACATACCCTTTATAGAGGCGTTGGAGCAAATGCCCTCTTATTTTAAATTCATGAAGGAGATTTTGGGGAAGAAGAAGAAACTAGCAGAGTATGAGATGGTGGCGCTTACTGAGGAGTGCAGTGCTATCCTGCAGAAGAAGTTGCCCCCTAAACTAAAAGACTCAGGGAGCTTTACATTATCTTGCACAGTTGGCAATGTGACATGCAACAGGGATCTTTGCGATTTAGGGGCAAGCATAAATTTGATGCCTTTGTCAGTATTTAAACGGTTGGAATTAGGTGAAGCCAAACCAACCACGGTGAGCCTACAACTAGCAGATAGAATACGATGCACCCGAGGGAAGATTGAGGACGCGTCTTTGGTTAAAGTAGGAATTTTTTTTCCCGCGACTTCCTCATTCTCGACATGGAAGAAGATGCAGAGATCCCCATCATATCGGGAGACCATTCCCGCGGCATGCGAGAGCCCTGATCGATGTAGAAAAAGGAGAGCTGACGTTGAGGGTGGAGAAGGAAGAAATTGTGTTTAAAGTATTTAAACACATTATTGAGCCACCAATCATGAGCAGGTGCTTTGCAATCAGCACCATTAAAACCCCCTGTGAGCTAGTACAAGCCAAACAAAGGGAGATGAGCACACAAAAGCAGGTATGTGATGCTGAACCTCCGCAGTGGTATGTGTTCTGAACCTTCCTCAAGATAATTTTAAGAAGAGAAGAAGAAGAAACGAAAAATGTGGAGAAATGGATTGGTTGTGGGTTAATCCACCCCACACTTCTTGAGTTAAGGAACTTGCGTCCCGCTAAAAGACGTTAAAGACAACTACTTGGGAGGCAACCCAAAATATTTTAAATTATTTATTTTAATGTAGTTAGTTTTACTAAGAACGATCTCACGGAGGTAGTGTTTGTGTTGTGTTAACAGTGCAGCAACAATAAAATTGAGGGCGAAATCAAGAATAGCCGGATTTCGTAAAAACGGTAGCCAGCCGCCAAGAGTGTGGCCGCGGTGCGAAAAGAGCGTAGCGCGTCAAGATTAAGCGTTGCGCGCGCCGGGAGCAGGCCGCGACCGTAAATCCAAAAATTGTCAAGTCTAGCCGCGCGCCACGTGAGCATGGCCGCGCGTAAATTCCCGAAGTTGCGAAGAGTCAGCCGCGGCGCCAAATGCAGCGCGCAAGCGAAATCCGTAAATTAAAAGACGCCAGAACCGATTTTCCCAATTTCAAACCAAAACCTAACCTTTCTTCTCCACAAAACCCACGAAAATTCAAACCTCACCCACAAATCTTCCATAAATCAAACCCAAACACAACAAAAAAACTCAGAAATCCCTAAACCCTTAACCATTTCAACCAACAAAACTTCATCCCAAAGGCCTCAAATCACATTAGAAGCAAGAAAACCTCAAGAACACCGTCAAAAGGTAATCTTCATCTTTCTTGAAAGCTTTACAGAGTCAAAGGAGGTAGTAGTTTGGAGGAGTGTTGCATTGTCAAGTCGTTGGGTGTTGAAAATTGGTTGTGAAATTTAGATGAGGAGTATACAAGGAGGTGTGGGTATTGTGCAGTGCGGAGTTGGAGTTTGGGGTGATAGTGTCAGAATGCTAGTTGTTGTGTGATAGTGTTGGGAACATCGTGATACTAAACGCTGCAAAAAAGTGAATTAACCATGTCTGCCAGAAAGAGAAGAGCCTCCACATCCACCTCAGCCCCTCAATACGATGATACTAGGTTCATTAGCCAACAAGCTTATGAAAGATACAAAAAACTTAGTACTAGGCCCTTAATCCTTGAAAGGGGAATGGACTATCAAAGAGATTCGCTTGGGGAGGAGGATGTCTATGAGCCCATTCGAGCAATGATTGAGATAATGGGGTGGAAGAGATTTGTAAACCCGGAAAAGATAGCACCAATGAACACAGCGATGGTGCGTGAATTCTATGCTAACTTTCCGGAGAAGGTGGACAATAAATGCTTTGTGAGGGGAAGATATATGCCTGTGACGGCAGAAGCGATAAATGCGACATTAAGAACAGTTGATGTTGAGGAAAGAGGTGATGACCGAAGCTACTTCAGATCATGGTCTAGAAGCACCAACCGCATCGACTGGAATACCGTCGCAGTACGATGAGCTACCCCGGGCTGCATTTGATATTGCCGTAATGGGTCAAGAGGATCGAGCAGTGTCGATTCAACAAAGCAAAGGGTTGGTCAGATTTCGTCGATGCGCCCGATTCCATCAACGCACTTTACCAGAGTGCCGTAAGATAGGATCAAATTGATATATGGAATCATGACGGGAAGACGATTGATGAGGAAGGAGATAGTGAAAAGTATTGAAGAAACCAGCAGTTGGTAACAACAGTGGGTTGGGACATGGCTCACTTATCACTAGTTTATGCCATACGAATGGGGTCCCAATCCTACCCACCGATACTCGTAGAGAAACCAATCGTGTCATATGGGATAATGCACTCCTTCCCGCACTCCAAGCCCCCAAAGAGCAAGAAGAGCACCAGACCACCAAGAAGAAGAGAGTGAGGCCGCCATGAGCGAAGATGAGCCCGAAATAGAGGCTCACATGTGGCGAAGCGACCACCACCCACGTAATCGAACCTCCAGTGCCTATGATGGAGCAGTTGCTCCAGAACCAGAGAAGGATGATGCAACATTTCAACACAGTGATACAAGGACAACAAGAGTTGAGACAAGGACAACAAGATTTGAGGCGCGTGGCAACAAATTGCACCAAAGAATTTGACGAGATGAGTTCCCTGTTCAACCAATGGTCGATGCATTATCCACCGCCACCGCCACCATTTTAAACCAAGTCTGTAAGTGTCTTGTTTCTTTTATTGTCTTTGAGTCTTACACACATTGGGGACAATGTGTGATTTAAGTTTGGGGGGTGTCTTATTTGTGTCTTATTGTTATAGTAATGTTGAGTCTTTTTTATTGTTTTTGTGTATTTTTGGGTCATAATTTTTTTTTCTTTTGAGTCATAATTGTCTGTCAAAGATCATGCATGTTGTAGTTACTAGAAACACCTAGTGAATTAAGGTGGAATAATGTAATGGAATTAGAAGCAACTATCTAAACACTTAGGTTAAATATGGAAAAAACTCACAAACTGCCTATTCGAGTTTCTTGCTTGAATTGTGCATGATAAATGATTAAAACCTATGTGATATGATTGCTTGCTATTTGAGGCGAAATAGTTAGGATATGCATGTTAGGGATATGACTCAGGCGTTTCTTTGTTAGCCAATTCTTACCACTCTTTTCTATCCCTGACATTAAAAATATCCCTAGTCAGCCCCATTGAGCCTAAAGACTGAACTTTTTCTTTGAGACCTTATATTCCCACACTTGTGCCATAAGTAAACATGTGAAATAGTTGGAATAGAGTGTGTTAAAAAAGAGATAAAAAGAGCAAACAAGATTGATGCACCCCAATTAAAAAGTAATAAGAAATAGGCAAAAGCCTAAGTTTGGGGGTGCTTGCTATTATGATACACTTCACGCTCTCAAAACAAAAGAGGGGAAAGATAAAATTGAAATGAAGAAAAGAAATCAAAAGAAAAGGGAAACACTGAAAAGCTAAAGAGCTTATGGTACACAAAAATGAGCCTAAATGCCTATTTTTACCTACCCGTGCCTAAGCCTACATTACAACCCTTAAAAGTCCTGAAGATCTCTTAGATGCATATCCATGATTAGTGGAGAATATCAAGTAAAAATGTCATAGGATTTTTGAAATTAACATGCATGATTCAGTATTGTGACTTCTATTAAGCATGATAAAAATGAGTTTGCGAAATATCTAGCTTAATGTGTTTAGATTTCATGTTATATGTTCCTGCATATTATTCTGCTAATCTTCATGTTTTTCTAAAGTAACACCAATGCAGCAAAGTGATCAATGTCATTGAGTCCTTTATTTTCCTTTTTCTTGAGTCTTTATTTCTTTCTTTTTATCTTTGCTCGAGGGCGAGCAAAGGTTACGTTTGGGGGTATTTGACCGGTGTATTTTATATACACTTTTTGAGTCGTTTTTAGTTAGTCTTTTGTCCCTTTTTGTACAAATATGTGTCGTCTTAGGATAGATTTTCTTTCTTTTGAGTCAAATTGGTTAAAATGGCTATTTGGCGGAAAAGGAGCTAAAAGAGGGCAAAAGTGGAGGTTCCAGAGCTTAAAAGATGAGAAAGTGGCGAACCAGGCACGGACACGGGCCAGCGCCGCGGCGCCTCCTGCCAATAGGTCTAGGCGCCCCTGCGCCCAATATCCAGAAGGTCTCAGAAGTTGCAGCGCCGCGACGCCTCTAGACAGAGGCAGTCATGGCGCTAATCACCGCAATGCGAGAGTTCCGGTGCATGCGCCGATAGTAGGGCTGCGGCGCCGACGCGGGAAAAATCAGGTTTTTGACGAATTATGGGTCAGGCCTGAAGGGAAAACCTTAAGGGCGGTTTGGAGGCTATAAAAAAAGAACCCTAGGCAGTTTTCAAGGGTTCCCTTTCTTGCACAAACACAAGACTTCTCGAGTCAAGATCGAGACCTTTACTTAGTTATTTTCTTTTCTTTACTTTACTTTACTTTTAATTTATGTTGGATATTGAATTAGTTCTTGTCATGTCAATGGCTAGGAACTAATTCCATTATAGGGCTTTCCATGTCAATTCACTTGAACCTTATTTTATGAGTTAATGCATGTTTATGGTTGCTCTTCTTATTGTTGAGATTTACCCAATAATTTCTTTGAATGCTTGGTAATTAATTGATCACTAATTATCATTATTTATATGATTTCTAATCAAACTTCGAAAGGAGGAGGTTGTGACTATGTTGTAAGTTGGGTAGACATAGGTCGGATTGGGGATGAAAATACCTCAATTACTTGTGTAGCGTTAATAAGAGGTTTAAATACCTAATTTCACGCATGGTGCGTGACGATTAACAAGGTTTTTGTTCTTAATCCTCCTATAGAGTCATCCTTATCACCGAAAGGTAGAAAGGAGCGCCATCGGGTTGAGTGTTTATATAGCCTTAACGGAGTATAAAACGAATTAGTAAACCCGCTAGCTCCAAAAGAAGAACCATAATTTATTGCATTAGTAAGTAATATGTTTAATAGTTAAGCGACTGAAGCCCTATTTCCATCACTACCAAGTAAACACATAGTTAATTAGTATTTATAATTGTTAGTTATAATCAACAAAATCAAATATCGGTTACCAAATAGATAACAAAAGATAGATAATTGGTACTTGAACACTAATCCTTGAGGACGATATTCGGTCTTACCTAGACTATATTACTTGTCACGATAACGTGCACTTGCGTTAAAGTGTGTGCATTAAATCGCGCATCACGTTCATGCCCGCAGGTGTTAGGTACACAGGTTGGTGATCCTTGCTCTTAGGATCTCTGTTCAGTTTTTGGAAGAAGCTCCATTCAATCCGGAGGCTTATCTTTTGGGTACGGTTTTCCTGACGTTGTAGATTTATGTACATTCAGGGGTATGGCGGGGCCCTGTCCCACCACAGTTGTAATTCTTAGAGGTCTGTAGTCATATCTTGTGGGTCAGTTTGTAAAAAAAAAAGGATGTAACTGCGGTTGTTTAAGTATATGTATATGTGTCCAGGGAGGTAGTCTTATCGGTAACCTGTTGTTTAAATTCTTGCTGTTTTATTTTATAAGTTTCATGTATGTTCCGCTGATTATCTCTGATGTATACCTGTAAGGGTGCCTAGGTAGGGCACCAGTCACGGGCCCGGGGTCGGGTCGTGACAAAAGTGGTATTAGAGCAGTTAGTCCTCGGAAAGTGTCTACAGACCGTGTCTAGTAGAGTCCTGATTATCGGTGTGTTGTGCACCACATCTATAATTAGGAGGCTGCAGGACATTTAGGATTGGTTTCCATTCTTCTCTCTCTGAGATCGTACAGTAGAGCTGTTTTATTAGGTTGAATCCCTTCTGACCTATTCTTATGTATCAGCTATGCCTCCACGGAAGGCAACCAGGGCCCAGAAGGGCAAGGCAGCAGCAGGAGTTGATAGTGGTGCGCAGAGGGTTACTAGGACTCAGGCCCAGACTATGCCTGAGGTTGTGGTCCAGGCGGCGAGTTCACCACGCCAGACAGATGAGCCGAGAGCACTCCGTGGGTTCCGATACTGAAGGCCCACCCTCAACCAGGGGCGGAGTATATAGATTATGGAGAGAGGATCAGGTTATTGACTAGCATAGTGGTAGGGCAACGCCGACAGGAGCAGGTAGCTAACCCTAGAGCCGACAGTTTGAGGATTCAGGATTTTCTGGGTTGTAGTCCACCCGAGTTCTATGGTTTGAGATCTGAGGAGGATCCTCAGCAGTTTATTCGGCAGATACAACAGACTATGCAGGTGCTTAGGGTCTCGGAGACCGAGTCAGTGGTGCTTGCTTCTTACCGGTTATGCGATATTGCGTTGAACTGGTTTGAGTCATGGGAACTGTCTAGGGGTGTGGGTGCTCCTCCAGTTATTTGGGGTGAGTTCACAGAGGCTTTTCTTGATCACTTTTTTCCTCATGAGATGAGGAGAGACCGTGTTGTTAGGTTCTTGTCATTGAGGCAGAATGGGAGAACCATCAGGGAGTACAACCTGGAGTTTGACTCGTTGCCGCTGTACGCACACTATCGCGGGCCGATACGGCCGATAGAGTTCATCGCTATGTTATGGGCTAGACTGTTATATGATCATCGCACAGGAGTGGCTCTTCACCAGTATGAATATTGCCAGATGCGCATATGCACAGGGATTGAGGATGGAGAGAGAGGACCGACTGCACCAAGGCCAGCCCAAGAGGCCGTGACGGCAGGGGTTCAGGGTGATTTTCGAGGCGGAGAGCCTCAGCAGCAGGCTAGGTCTACATTTCAGCCGGCACAGAGTGCTCCTTCCCAGTTTTCCGGCAGGAGGTTGGATCAGCCGGGTAATTCAGGAACTGGTTAGAGCTCCAGAGTTTCGGATTCGCACGCGCATGGGTTCTGTGCACGGACCCTCTTCCTCGTTGTTCACAGCTGGCGCGCATCACCACGGAATGTCCGCTACATCGCGCCTGTTTTACCTGTGGCCGTCAGGGCCATATGTTGAGGGATTGTCCTAGTAGGAGAGTTACATGAGGGATAGCACATTCTACTGGATCAGTTGCGGGTTCTTCGCCTTCAATAGCTAGGCAGGATGTTCATACACCGGCAGGTCGTGGCAGAGGTCGTGGTGGAAGTTTCCAGTTTTAGCGGTCCTTTGAACCGCATATATGATTTCAGGTATATCTTTGACCCTTTAGAGATTTATATGCATGATAAGGTTGTTGTATGTTTAAGTGTCATGAACGGTTAATATTGAGATTATGTATGTATGCTAGAAGTAAGTTGGAAGTACGAAAAGATAATCCTTTTAGGCCATGAATGGGAGTAAATAGTGATGGTGCACACTTTGAATTTGTTTCCTCGTTTGGTTTATGATGGGTGGATATGCAAGTGCGGTGTATTAGGGCCATATCTGGCATAATTAGATTTCACTAAGTGCAGTTTTATGAGGCTATGCCGAGAAATGTTAGATTGAGCTCCGAACGAACATTCAGGGACGAATGTTTCTAAGGGGGGAAGAATGTTACACCCCGTAATTGCAGGACATGTTTAAGAGAATGTACGTAAGAAATCAAGACTTGAAAGATTGGTACGAAAGGAAGAATTGTTTTTCCGACGGAAAATCTTCCGAACGTCGGAAAGGAAAAATGTTCGTTGATGAGAATTAGATTCTCAAAATACATTATTTGAGGAATATGGAATGTATTATCATTATGGAAATTTATTTTTACGGATTTGGTCACGTGGGGCCCAACCGAGAAATTTTACGTTTTGTGGGGCCCACGAGGGTTACGGAATTTTATGGACGAATGGGAGGGCGACACGTGTCACCCCCCCCCCCCCCCACATGGCTTGCCCGAATTAAGACAAGGGTAGTATGGTCATTGACCTATGTGGAAGATCAAGTCTTCAAAGCTTGAGAAAATTGACCAAGTCAACTTGTCCACTTGGCTAATTAATTAATGCTCTTCATCCTAGCCTCACATTTGTTATAATCTAAGCCCTTAATTGTGTTATATATACACTACACTAGTGCAAGACTAGTCTCCAACACTTCGAAAATTTCTAGACATTGTTCTTGTCCATAAGGAGCTCTCGGGTTCACCATCCTTCTCACAAGAAAATTTTGTAGTTTTGGTTCATTATTCACAAGACTTTAACCCAAGGTCCCTAAGGGTATTGTAATGATATCTCAATAGAAAGATCTCGGAAAAACGACGTTTTCACGTTAGTCGCAAGGCGAAAACCTAAGTCGTTTTCATAGTTTTGGATTGGAAATGGAAGAGAAGTTGGTTGTGAACTTCTAAAGGCTTCAAATAGTGGATTGGAGCGTAAAGGAAAGGAGCTAAGAATTTCTAAGGAGCGACTTTGAATCTTGGAATTTTTAAGGGCTTATAAAGGTAACAATCTTGTCGTTTTAGTAATTAAGATTACCTATTGTTGTAGTTATGGATTTTAGCAAGCATGAGGTATATAGTATGAAGTTTGATAAGTGTATTGACTATTGGAACCCTAATCCGAAAACTAGTATGTTTAGCCCTTGACATTACAATTCAATTTGGTTATTAGTTAAGTCGTCACATGTTATATAAAGAAAGAATTGTAGTTGTTGAAGTTGTTTATGACTATATAACATGTTAGACCTAAGAACTTGGATTGAAAAAGAAATGGGAAAGGACTTTGTGTTGTTATACATATTGTCGCACCCGATTTTGAACTCTCAGGCTTAAATGCGCGACGGAATGGTTATCCTCCCCAAAAAATGTAAGATAAATAATGCAAAAAGTTAAGGGAGTCGCCACCTAATTAATTGGGTGAATTAGGACACCTAAATACTAACTGATTAAAGTCAGCATTAACTCCATTTAATGGTCTGTGAAACATAGATTAGATTCTGGGTAAGGATTCTTTATTATCCTAAAGGGAAGGGGTAAGGCACCCTAAAGGATCCGCTAACTCATGCGTTGTCCGCTCAAACATAGGTTAATTTATTCGCTAAGGGATATGCTTTTAGACAAAGATTATTTAAGTAAAAGGGTCAGGACACATATTTAAAGAATATATATATTGATAATAATAAAAGGGGCTTTATGAGATTCATAAAATATACATTGTGGTTGATTATGGTTATGGACAGAGATTATTTTATTCTTGACAAAGTAAGAAAGTGATTACTCCTAACAGTGTGCGTAGGATTAAAATTCTTGTAAAATTATGAGATTATTATTTCATACGTATATGCAAAAGTCATTTCCTATAAAATTTATGAAAAATTTATGATAAAGTTTATTTCTCAAGGACTAAATAAGGAGAAATATATTAGTCATGCTAAGACATAACTAGTATCGATTGTTTTTAAAATTAGACTTGCGTGATTTAACCTAGAATAAACTTATCCTTAAGCTACCCTTCCAATATATTCAAGGAATACTAGAGTTAATTATCCTATTAATTACAGGATTAACAAATGTAACAATAATAAATAAGCAAAACGAATAAATACACAAATAAGCCAAGGTAAGGATGAGATCATAGTTGACATGACATCCGAATGGACGGTGACACCATCCATCCTATAGTCGCTTGGAAACCCGCGCGCTAAGTATAGTTGGCGATGTGAAAGTCATGTTGAGTCTCATATCGAGACTTTGATTATTCCCGATGCGCATCGTGTAAAAATAAGAAGGAAAATGGTTAGAGTGTCTCAAATTGTAATGACACAAATAGATAATAAACTTAGATAAGCATGAGTTATGACGAAAAGGCTAAAACAAAGATAGGGAAAGAGTTATACCAATTTAGAGTCAACATGTGGCACATGTCAAGATATTACCGTAACATTAACATGCAGACGTATTAAGTGTAACGATATTCTATAATCGAGGACATATATTCCATTATCCAGCCAAACCAATCAAATTTCGGATCAGATAATTCACCCTTACGCTTATCGTTGTATTGAACTAAATCTGAATAGCCAAGAATACAAATCAGCCTATGGGAAGTCTAAACAAGCTTTGAGACATACGCCACTCTAAACAACAATTCTATAAGTACTTTTAAGGATTCGTAAACATCATGACATAGCTTAATACACGATAATCCTCTAGTATGCTTTGATGACGCTTAACATTTGTTAAAAATATCCTAAACCAATCAATGTGTCTAAGTAATAATCTGGTTGAGATGAACTAGTTAACTAGCACATGATTTTGATCATATAGACCACACAACCGCAGATTAAATGGACAAACTTGAAAGGAATTGAGTTTATAGATGGACAAATGACAACAGAGCATTAGAGCACATTTACGTATGAAATGCAACACAAAAGTAATCCAAGATCAACAAAGAAAGTGGAAGACACCAAACAGAGGGTAAAATCATCCTGCGCAGAGGGGTAATCCGCACTAGCGCAGAATAACTAGAAAGCAATTCTAACAAAAGTGGATAGAAAATCACTAAGCAAGGCTGAAAATCAGACTGACACATGCTAAAATTGGTCTAAAATTAGCCCGAACAGTGGCCTAAAATGATCAAAATCAATTCCAACAATCCTACGGAATTACAGCAACATTTCATATTAATCACACGCATGTTGATGACTTTTGAGAACATCTCATGTCACGAGAGCTCCTATAAGATTCGTGAAGACTTCACATGTGTTTAACTTCGACTTAAATGCCAACGAGACTACTTGATTAGGCCTAAATCCATACGGATACGATACGACACGTGATATCGGGCTATCTCACTCAAAGTACAAACATGGTTGAATATAACACACAAATGGCTACATAGCTATTTATTATGGATCGATCTCGAGGATGATGCATACATACTTCACATAGGCAATTTTAGTCACGTATATGTGCAATACCAAAGAATACAGTATAAGACATTCCTATTCATCGTTATATACAACCCCGCTTCACAATGATTTTATTTACAATTCTACATAACGTAAACTTTAACTATACCCAAAATAATGGAAACAAAGTAAAAGCAAATATGTTATGATAGGTGTTGTACTTGCATAGTTAGCTTAAGGTAAAATGCATTACCATTGTTAAGAGAGAACGTAGGGTTTATTTTACAATTAAAATGTTTGTTACTTTTTCTGAGGATAATACGACATCAGAAATCGATATCCTCGATTCTAGTAACATTTTTATTCGAGGCCAGTTTTAAGTTATTATAGCATGATAGTAGTGTTTAGCAGGTAAGTACAGATCCGAATCTTTTGAACATAGACATACAAACACATAATCACCTTATGAAATTCGGGTTGTTATGACATATAGGTAGACATATAATCCTTCTTACCATATTCTGGGAAATGAGCAAGAGGTTTGGATCTTGAATGCAGGCACACAATTATACATGCACATAAACACATAAACCTTTTAAATATCGTTGTTGTTATATGTTGGTTTGATTTTAAAATTCGGATTAGGCCTCAGAATCCCTTTTACTTCCCGCTAACTATTTGTTAGAGAAATATTTATTTAGAGAAAGTCACAAGAAACGACATATGTAGTGAATTTCGCTTAACAATTCATCATGATTAATACCGATTTTTCTTTGATTTAACATATCAACGCTCCTACTAAATATCTAGTCACGTACTAACATGTTCAAACAGAAATCCAAGTCGTTGTTTCCACAACCATCAAGATACAACCAACAAAATAGATCTACGACCTTTATACAATCGTTGTACACTTAATCATACCTCGTAAAATACTATCGACGCACATGCCCGAGACATAATCATGCTACAAATATCGGCTACGCGATAGACTTGTCCGACACAAAGGCCAAACCAAATCGAACAAGTTTGAGCAAAATGATACGCATAATTCATCACATAGTATCAATCGATAATTAAGTAAATGAAAGCAGGCGGGTTTCCTGACCTTTTACGGGTAGCGAATCGAGGCGCATTTACAATAGTTTTCCGAATCGTCAAGGAAAGTTACAAAAGATCGCTTGCAAGAATGTATAATAGTGACTTTGATGGTTAAAAGGATTTCTAGATCGATATCGTGATGGCTCATGGCCGACTCGCTCAATCCTTTCGACGCTTATCAGACGTCGCTTAAATAGCCTAATTGGGGTTCCAAGTTAGGTAAGTAATAAAGGCTAATTCGTGCTTGAATCGACGAGATTCTCGTGGCCGATATTGGTCGCTTATTTGGATTGATTTGCTATGATTTTGCGCGCGATGTAATGGTAAGGTAAGGAAATTGCCCGTGGATTCGGGCGATACTACGGTTTTGAAGTTGATTCGATTTGCGGATTTGGTCTTATGGTAAGAAATCACCAAGACGCGCGCAGTGGCGGAAGGAAGCGCGGGTGCGGTATTTCCGAGAATCGCGGTGGCGCGCGCCAAGCGCGTTGCTTTAGGTTTCTAGGGTTTGGAAGAGCAGGCGGTCGCTTTGTTTTTTCGCGGAGAGACGGTCGTTAAAGCGCCGAGGCCTCCGGCCGCGCATAAAAGATAAAGGCGAGTTGGGTCATGGGCCTCGCGAACCGTATCGGGAATGGGTAGAATTAGGTATTAGTTAGTTGTTAATTAGTAATTAATTAATAGTTTTAGGCTTTTAATTAGTGACAAAGCAATTAATTAATTGTGATTAAAATATTTAGGTGCTTTAAAATTATCTAGGTGCTAAATTAGTCTAATTATTTAGATGCTAAATTAGTCTAATTATTTAGGTGCTAAATTAGTCTAATTTCGAGTTATAAAACTATTACGATAACAAATGCGGCGTGTTGTTTAATTAATGCTTAATGCTTTAGAATGCGACGCTATTATTTAAAATCTTATTGTTATGCACTATTATGAGTTAAATTAAAATCAAAATGCTTAGATTGAATTATTTAAATGCTAAATGCAAAATATGATTTTTAAGAATTGTTTAAAGCTTTTATAAACGCGACGCTATTACATTTATGTATTAGATTAAAATTGATTTTAAAGTTACAAATGATTACCAATAAATGCGCTATGCTACCCGATACGACGTTATCGCTAAATTATGCATTAATTATTTAAGAATTACGACAAAGCTTAAAGTTAATTAACGCAAAGCGAACTCTAAATGCTTAAGACTTTACGTAAGACGCGATGCCATTATTAAATTAATTATTTATGCCTGTATTTAATGTTTTATTGTTGTATTTTATTATAGAAATCCTAAAAAATTATTTTTACAAAATTAGTGTAATTTTATAGTTAATGGCTGGACGGGAGGGTCAAAATCGTGTCAACAGACGTCCTCTTTGTATGGAGACGATGGAAGAATCTTCTGACAAAGACGCTGACTCATAGCCGATTTTGTCTCGATCTTCGCACTGCGTAAATGCCGCCGCGTAGACAAGCGCCGACACAAAAATCAAACCGCCCCAAAGGCCGAAGTTACGACGACATCGGGTTACTATGGTCGAAACACCAAGGCAGGCTAACGCGGACTCAAAGATGTCCCAGTGTCGAGTTATGACGACATCGCTACCATGGTCAAAACACCGCGCGCTAACGCGGCTTAAAATGTCCCCAAAGGTCGAAGTTATGATGACACCGTTACGGTGCAAAAAGTAAAAGAATATAACCGCTTCAACCTCGTGTATCGCTATGGCTTGGGTGCCGGGTTCTACGCGAGCGAGCGGACCGACGCTGAGGCCGCCGCCAATCGCCGGGGCGTCGCCCCAACAGATTGCCCCCGTCAGAAGAGAAAATCCACGCCAGGCTCCCGCTTCCCGCATGCTAAGACTTAAACAAACGGTTAGTGCATAATCATAAGGCAAAAATGATGATGTATAATTTTAAAAGTAATGCAACCGTGAGTAGAAAAGGTTATCCCGCAAAAATAGATGCTCACGCGTTGACGCGACGCAAATGCCGTGATTTCGCCTTGCCCGACGTGTCGCGATCGTGAATACGGATACGCTGTCCTCGCCGCAATTGTCCCTCGTACTAAAGCTCAAGAAAGAGTTAGTGCATAATCGCTAAGACATAATAATAAAGCATGCGTAAGAAATGCAATTTCGGAGTATAGAAATCGCCCTCGCGTGATATCACGATGGCGCGCTGCCGACTTGCTGCGGCCGATAACGCCGCTGTTCGGACGCGGCCGGGCGCCGCTGCAGACGCACGCCGATGGTGTCGCCGTTCGACACAATGTTGATAACGCCGCGTTCGGACGCGTTGCCGCGCCGCCGCTGCAGACGCACGCCGACGGTGTCGCCGCCGACACAACGCCGGCGATGTCGCCGCTCGACATAATGTTGCCGGGCGCCGCTGTAGACGCACGCCGACGACGCCGCTCGACGACGCCGCCGCCGGGCGCCGCTGACGCACGCACGGCGATGTCGCCGTTCGACATAACGTTGTTGGCGCTGCCAGACGCACGCCGACGACGCCGCTTCGGACGTGTCGCCGCCGGGCGCTGGCGTAGACGCACGCCGATGATGTCGCCGCCGACATAACGCCGATAACGCCGCCGCTCGGACGATTGCCGCCGGGCGCCGCAGACGCAATGTCGACGGTGTCGCTGCTGGACACACGCCGTAACGCCGCCGCTCGGACGTATTGCCGGGCGCCGCTGCAGACGCAACGCCGAGGATGTCGCTGCCTCGACACAACGCCGATGACGCCGCTCGACGGACGCCGCCGGGCGTGAATAAATGCTCGCAAGCCGAGCTGAGAAAACGCAAGGCATACCCGCTAAACAAGATGATAAGCATATAGATAGTGCATTTTTACGATAGAGACGCCGCCCCCGAGCAGTTCGACGAATACCGACGTTGCCTGCACCGCAAATGACGATTGTTATGATCCCTTTACTGCGAACTCAACTTTGATTTCCGATTGTTGATGCTCTTTCGCCGCCACGCTTTGCCGCGACTTTGGATTGTTGTCATCCTCTCGCTTTGTCGCTTCCGCTTCGCAAGAGATCTTTCGTCGTATTTTCGCTCGCCGTTGCACTTTCTCGCTCATAATATTAAAAGACTCGCGCCAAAGAAAATTTTGTGAGTTTTGTGGGGTCGATTCATATTTGACTCGCCTTGCTCGATATCTCGCGCTCGCTTGTTTGGGACTCAGAACCCCGTCGACCTCTTTGAGATGTTTAGTAGTGCCTCAAAAGCATTTTCCAAAAATGAAATGTTTTCATAAGTATGCACAAAACATCTTTAGACATAAACATTTATATGACATGCGAAAATGTAAAAGCCTCGCCTAATTTGCCGAATATGACATGTATTTCACCAAACGAACATCCTTTGGAATCCTTGTTATCGCTTTCCTCACAAAGGCGCAAAACCGCCTCAATTTCAATGCGTGTCGCTGGCGAACTTAAACTTCGCGATGAATTGCTCATATCGCTTTTGAATAACCCAAACCCCTTTGTCTCGTAGACAAACGGGAAGATTCCTAACGCGCGACCGGCCGATTTAGGCCGCCACGATCCCCACGAGAATCAGTCATGACGTAGTTCATTACAAGCAAATTGGGTAACATTCTAAAAGTGGGACCGGCCGATATGGCCGCCACGATCCGCCAAGTGGAATCAGTCATAACGTAGTTCGACATAAGTAAAGTGGCTTTCTAATTTGCAATACGAGACCCTATATTGGCTCTATGCATACCCCACCGAGGAATGCAGCTTTTTACAATATAAAGGGATTACACTGAAACAAATACCCCTAGACGTAATATCTCTTCATCAGATCTCGCTGATAGCCTGGGCCATACTCGCCATCCATCTCACTAAGATTAGAGCCCTCCATTTAAAACTCACGAACCATGTAGGTCCTTGCCAATTGTGGCGAACTTTCCTTTAGCTTCACTTTGATTTGGAAATATGCTTTAAAACCAATTGTCCCGCTTGAATAACCTTGGCCTTACTCTCTTGTTAAAAGCTCTAGCCATTCTGCTTTGATATAGCCGCCATTGACGTATCAGATTCAACCTTTTTCACAATCAACATCAACCGCCATAACGATCTTGATCCACTCGGCCGCCAACTCGCTTCGATGATTCTCAACGATGGTATTTCCACCGCTGGTAGCACGCTTCGCTCCATGCACTAAAAGATACGGCGTTGCCTAGAAGTTCTGATTGTGCGCGATAACCCAAAAGCGCAAAAGGCAAATTTTCGCGCAATGTTTGTAGCTGTCGATCATCTTGCGCAATATCCTCTTGATGTTCTTGCTGGTCGCTTCATCGCCCATTCATCCGAGGTCGGCACGAGTGGAATTACGCGAGTGATCTTGAAATTTCCACATATCTCACGATCAAATTATCGCTGAGATTGGTTCCGTTATCGTTACAATTGATTCGAACCCCAAATCGCAAATGACGTTGTTGCGAACGGTCAACCACCACCTTTTCGCCATCGACCGCGTGATGACGCTTCTACCCATTTAGTGAAATAGTCAATTGCTACGAGGATGAATCTGCGCCATTTCAAGCAACGTTCGACGGGCCGATGACATCCATGCCCTGTCGCGAACGCCAAGGCTTAACTTGCCACATTAAGCTCACTGAGGCACTCGAATCAAATCTCCATGAACCGCATTGCCGACATTTCGCACAAAGCCGATACAACTGCTTCCATCGCTATCCAAAAATAACCCGCCGCGTAATCTTTTCGCCAAAGTGAAGCCGCTCATACGAGGTCCACACGCCCCTCCGTATCTCTTCTACTAGCTTGCTCGCTCGAGCATCGACACATCTCAATAAGCCCAGATCCGAGTCCTTCTGCATACAATTTCCCATTCAAAAAGAAATGATTTGCTAGCCTTCGTTGTCTTCTTCTCGACGCTGGTTATGCCTTCCGATATTCTCCCGCTGAGGTACCTTTTGACGCCACGGTACCACGGGTTGCCGCTCGCTTCCTCGCCTACACGAGCAATAAGCCTACCGCTCCAAAGACACTCACCGTGATCGATCGATGTAATTCTTGTCCGATGTCGGATCACGAGGATAAGGTTGCCAATGCATCGAATTCGCTCGATCCCGGGAACATGCCTAAATTCTACGTGGACGATCCTCTTCGTAATTCCTTCACGAAAATAGTAGGGAAGTATCTTCATATTCTGGTTGCCCATTCACCTGCACTGATGGATCAGTAAGTCCGAATCACCTATGACCAGCAGCTCAGATGTCCATATCTACGCCATTCGAGCCCCAATACGCAAGCTTCATATTCCGCCATATCATTGCGTGCATGGAAACTGAGCCATGGAAATCGGATAATGCCGACTGCTTCAAAACCAATCGCCCAATGCCGACTTTGAAATTTGCCGCCCATCAAAACATCCTCCAACCCGTAATCCTTCCGAGATATCCTCTCCGACAAACAATACCTCTTCATCAGAAAATAGGTTCGGCGGCTCAGATTCTCATCGATCGGTTCTCAAGAAGATGATCACCTAATGCCTGTCCCTTTACTTCCTCGCGTGACGTAGACGATGTCAAACTCGCCAACATAATTTGCCATTTCGCTAGTTTTCCGCGGTACGGGCTTCAAGGATATACTTAAGCGATCCATCCTCGAAATGAGATAAGTAGTGTACGCCGATAGATAGTGTCCAACTTCGGGCGACCCAAGTTAACGCGCAACAAGTACGCTCCAGCAGAGTATAACGAGCTTCATATGCCGTGAACTTCTTACTCAAATAGTATACGGCCTGCCTTTTTCCCCGCTTTCATCGTGTTGCCTCAACACGCATCCGAAAGCATTTTCTAACACGCATAAATAGAGTAGCAGCGTCTCCCGCTCGTGGTACTAGAACCGCGATTAGAAAGGTATTCTTTGATTCTCGCTAAAAGCCCGCTGGCAACTGTTGTCCACTTGGTAGTCGATCCTTTTTCAATAATTTGAATATCGCTCGCATATCACTGTAGATCAAGCTATGAACTCGCTGATGTAGTTGAGGCGACCAAGGAAACTCATCACGCCCTTTTGCTTTTCTGAGGAGGTAACTCGATGGCTTTTATTTTCGGCGGTCTAGCTCAATCCTCTCCCGCCACTATAAAACCCAACAATGCCGCGGAACGCCAAACGCGCATTTTGCAGATTCAACTTCGTTATACCGCCTTAGTCGGAAAAATTTCTTCAAGTTTGCCAAACGGTCCTCCGCTGGGCGATTTGATGACGACGCCGCCCACATAGACCTCAATTTCTTTATGAATCATGTCGTGGAAGACGTGGTCATGGCTCTCACGTAGTGGCGCCGCGTTTCGAGACCGAACGGCATAACTCGATAATAGTACACTTCACGGTAGTGAACGCCGCCTTTTTCGCGCCCTCTTCTCGCCATAAGGATCTCGATGATAGCAAGAAAGCAATGATTTAACGATCAGAGTTCATGCTTCGCACAATTATCGATGAGTATACGGATGTTTGGAAGAGGGAAGTCATCCTTCTGGGCCGCTCGCTGAGGTCTCTCGTAATCCACGCAGACTTCTGACCTTTCCATCTTTCTTCTTTACCAAGACGACATTTGCTAACCAAGTAGATACTTTGCAACTCGAATCACCTTTGCCTCAAACTGCTTAGACACCTCTTCTTTGACCTTCAAACTCATGTCCGTTTGATCTTTCTCGCCTTTGTTTTACTGGGAAACAAGATGGTTCAATAGGTAGCTCGCAGGCGACGACGTTCAGACTCAAACCCGCATGTCCTCATACGACCAAGCAAACACATCTGCATCGCTTTGTGAGCTCAATTAATTCTTCTTCGCGTGACGCTTAGCTGGCGCCGACTCTAGTCTCTTTCACTGCCTCATCGCCTAAGTTTATTAGCCTGCTTTCTTCCAAATTTGGTTTAGGCCTATTCTCAAAGTTTTCCAAATTTCTTGGCTAAGTTCTCGATCATGACATTCCTCTCGCTTCCTGGTTATGCTCGCCATTTGAACTTTGTTCGCTGGTCTCATTACATGTCATATTCGTTATCAATGTGTTTATTAATATGATCACGAAAGAAAATGCTTAAAGAATTTAATTTTAACACAAACAAAATCTTTTAAAAAGTCGCAAAATGTCCTCGAATTTATGATGAAAGTAAAATGCGAGATTAAAAACATATTAAGAATCATAAACGCATGCTTTCTTTCTAGATAAAAAGGTCGCTACCGCTGTAACTAAACATAAATTCTACCAAGCTTCTGACGGTCGACAGTGGTGCAAGTCCAATTATTCAGTCAGATCCATGCTCGTGATCCCAAACGCGAGCTCCTCCTCGTGATCTCCTCGCGATCATGCAACAATCGCCTCATCATCACCTATGAACAGATTCTCGAACCCTACCGCAAGATCATCCGGTCATCTTCTCGCATCCGACGCGCGGGCTTTGACGAACGATCGACTCAAGGGCGGAATGGGCGCAGTAAGGGAATGTATCCTTCTTCCGAGGTTCGTGGTCACCAAATCCTTCGAGCTGGCCGTACCCCAAACCAAAAGTGTCTCTCTTCCCAAATAATCGATAGGCTCGCGATCCCTTCATATCGACTCCAAGACCTCTCACGCTCAGATTCATTTCTTAACATTTCTGGCCACCATTTTGAGAGAACGTGGCAACGGCCGACCGCTTGCTCTTTTGATCTCATTAATGTGAAAATCAACCATCCGATCGTTTCACGCCTTTCTATGACAGGATTGCATAATCGCTGATGCTCCCTTTATCTCCAAATACTACCACTTCACCGTGATTCCATATAAACTTTAAGCATCGACGCAAGGTGGACGGATCGCACTCAAATTTCACGGATCCACGCCTTCCTATCAACAAAGTTGTAACATGTAGCAATATCCAATATTTGAAATTCCACAACGAATTCTCGCAGTCCGATCCGCAGCGCGAGGTCCATTACGCCTTCGACTTCTATGGACTCCGCCAAACCTTTGACTCGAGCATGACTTTCACGAATTTTCTTACCATTTCAATTTCAACAAAGGTCGCTACGGGACAAATGTCGATTTACCGAGCCTCCATCAATCAAAGATCGTTGAAACAATCTGTCTCGCGACTGATGGTGATATTCAATGCAAGGTCAGGTCCGACGCCTCACGTAACTCCTCATCGTGAAAGGTGATTCGCGCCTCTAGTACTGTCCGACCAAAGCCGCCAAGTTCCCGTCATTGTACTCTCCGAACGATGCATCCTTCAATACCTCCATCAATGCAAATTCGTGCGAGGCGTAATGCATTAACAATGAAAGTAGAGAAATACGCTACCGAGGTTTTCTTTAATCGCTTCTACGACTAATACTTTTTAGTGGGCATCTTCCTCCAAAATTTCGACTTCACCACACGCTTCTTTGCGTGCCTCCGTCGCCTCTACGGGTGTGTAATACCTCGACCAAGTTATACCGCAATGGTGACTTCATGACCCGCTTCCCACTTTCTCCGCGATCCATCTTGACGGCGGCCCTTCCCGCGCTCAATAATCGTGATTGACCTTTATGTCTCGGGCCGTTCTTTCCAATTCAAATACCGCTTTTTCGGCGATCAGCGGCAGGGCGACGAAAGCGTATGTTCGACTTCTTCCTCACTTCGAATCGACGGATGGTTCTCCAAGTCAGTATTCTCATCAAGGGCTATCAAGCGCACATTGGCGCTGCCGTGGTTCGCAAGGGATTATCATGCACGCCAGCGTGATCCTTCACCGAATTACTCCTTCTTTGATCAACTCTTCGATTTTGTCCTCGAGGGTGTAGCAACTTCCTGTCATGCCCTCGGCTATCGAGTGATACGCACAACGCTTATTCTCATCATACCATCTGGATAGGGCCGAATCCTCCCCGAATCGTCGATCAAACCCGCACCGCAGCCTTCGTATATCCTGGTACGGGTTCACCAAATGCGGGTTCGATGGTTTTCCTTCAAAATTCGTGATTCGTCCGGGCGCATTGGGTGCTCGGCGTTGTCACGGGCTTGATGGGCGTTGACGCGGGCCGATAAACGGGTGCTCGGGAAGCGTTATATACGGGCCGCGGTGGTAGCCGCGCGCGCGTGTATAGCGAGGTGTAAAGTTTCGTCACGCGTGGTAGTACGGGGTTTGATAGCGGGTTCGTATGTTATGAATGCTTCGTTTGCTTCAGACAAACACGGAAGCGGGAAATCGCTCTTCTTCCTCAAGTACTTCGATCGCCCCCGATCAATCGCTTTATCGTTGCTCGCAATGCCGCCAGATTCGTAATCCCGCCGCTTTAATACCTTCTTCTACGGTCACCCATTCTCGACGACCTCGCAAAATTTCGCCCACGACGCTTTATCATCCGCCATAATAGGTCAGATCCTTCAAAGATTGTACAAATAGCGTGGTCATCTCACTCTCCACCACGCGGTTGTACCTTTGTCGCCTCAACGCCACCTCACGGCGACTCTCCAAAGTCTCCGTAGATTTCTTTTCCAACTTCATTAGATGTAACCCGCCCACACCGGCTTCGTGTTGAATCCAACCGCCCACAAAGTCTGGGCCAATGATTCCAACTATGCCATTTACGCGATCCAAGCTGTACCAATCTATTGCCTCGCCTAAGCTTCAATGAACAACTTCACGATGATCTGGTTCTTCCTACCCCGATTAACTTGTCGCAATATGATCTCAAGTGTGCACGAGGATTTCCTTCCCATCAAATAAATCGAACTTCGCACCTTATATCCCATCGCGCTCCACATCCGACGCATGCAAAGATCTTCATAATCTAGTCCTTCGTGACCTTTATCCGATCGCATGCCACGAACCGCTTCTTTCAGCCGCGAATCTCTGCCACGCCATCGCCCATTTTGGCTCTGACTTCCTTTCCATTTCTTCAGAATGATCCACTTCAAAGCGGCGGATGGTAAAAGCGTCGGGTTTCGCTGCAAGCTTAGCCGGTGGTTTGTTGGGTCGGTAGCTGGTATGATGCGCGGGCATTGGTTGGCTTGGCGACAGTGGCTGATTACATGGTGAAGCCGAGTAGGCGGAGGCGAGGTACACGGGCGAGGAGGATCGCTTGGGCGCGAGGTTGATGATCGTCGGCGGGCGATTGGGTCAGAATCGTGGCCTTTGGGAGTTTTGGGGATATGCGCGCGAGGTCGATCCGGGCGGTTCATGGATAGCCGCCTTTGCTCGCATGTGGTATTCAAACCGATGGATAGGTTGGTCGATTCGTAGCCTCTCCATCTCAACTCGCATATCAAGCTAATCATTGCAAAGCAATGAGCAATACATTCTTCCCGATCGTGATATTCCTCCTTCAAGTTTCGCTTACCGACAGAACAATTCCTAAACCATTCGCCAGACGCCGAACTACCATATCATCATTTCTTGCCTCGATCCGCGTGAAGTGTGGATGCCCGACATTGTTGAGTCAAATACGAACCGACCCTTTCGGAAGATGATAAATCTTTCTAAAAGATGCAACAAACTGTTAGCATAAGAACATAATTCGCAAGTATGTAGCGTATATATCGCACACAAAGACATCCAAACGCTTCCTAATACGCATGGGACCTCTTTGTGCCCGAGGTAGGCCTAAACGCCATATATGCTAAGTCATGTTAGATGCACCCAAGCCATCAGATCGAAATGCCTTTATTGGAAATAAAGTTAATTGAAATGACACTTTATAAGAAATGAAAATCTCAAACTAAATAACTCATTGTTGTTGTGATAGTGAAGCTTAGGTCTTCTTTGGTATAGCCCCCGCCTGCTCCAAGTATTGTACCGCCGCGCATTGGGCCCACATGTCCGGGTGACGACCCTCTCCTCGAGTTGATTATTCTTCACTCTATCGCCAGGTCCATGTCCTCAAACCTCGCTCTCCTCTCGGGTCGTAGGTCGCGCTGACGTGATCCTCTCGCACCATGTCCGATACTCGTGCCAGGTGCCCCGCTTGTTCATCTCCGATGTCTATCTTGTTAATGTCGCCCCATTCTTTCAAAATTTGTCTAGCCCGAGGCACAATAAAGTCCGGTCCAAATGTAACTTCCAAACTCCCACGTCCGATCGGAGCGGGATTATCTGCTTCGCCAAATTGCTTGAGCGTGCGTAGGGAGCGTATGGTTGCGCACCTTTTAGACCGATAAGCTCAATATAGTACAATTCTTTACCACGCATAAAGGCTCCATTTTTATGAGTAAAGGATATTTCCATCGATCTCGATCCCGCGCGGATGTCAAAACTTGCACCAATCTTTGATGCCGATCGCGACACAAACCGCTTCGCTCTATCATAGAAACCGCCGATCTTGTAGGATGCGCCAAACAAACGTCATTATATTCGACCGCTTAAAAATGCTCCATGGCCCACATTTGTAAGATAAGATTGCAACCTCAAAGAAGTTTGTCTGCCCTCTTTGCATTTCCCAAGAGCTCTAATATTTCGCCAAAATCATAGGAACCAAAGTGGGTTGTATGCCGCCAATTCCTCGAAAGTGATCCGCCACTAACATATGCAAGTACTTATCTTGCCATACCTGCAGGAAAATCAAGGTGCCAAGTAGAGCGACGGTGAACGCAATAGACGCCTGCTTTGCCAATGGCGTAGAGTGCATGAGAATTCGCTTTGCATGTCTTGTAAGCGTTATTATGTCCATACCTCTCAGAAAGATAGTCAAGAGACACCTGGCTTGTTCTCGGCAACGCAACTCCTTAGTATTCTTAAGACCCATGTAATGGAGGAATTTCTTCCCCGATCGGGTCATTGAATAACTGCCTTCTACCTCGTAAACTAGGTCGTGAAATAATGCACTTCTTCCAATGTAGAGTTATCTCAAAATCCTTGAATTTGAAAATGACTCTCCGATCCCAAAATCGATTAAAGCTCTGATCAAACGCGATCCGCGAAATACCAAATAGTGAGACGAGACACCCCAACTTCTTCCTAATCATTGTCCGATCACGATGTCGAAATCCTCCCACCATACTCTTAGCTTATTAGAACTCCGCTAACTATTCTTATATGATCCATGCTACAAATGCTGAAAAACAATAAAATAAACTTACATTTCCAATTTGGGGCATGTCTTTGGCTCGATAAATCCATCATGATCAGGCAACACATAATATGTCGTCGGGTCGTCAGTCGAGAAACCCATCGACAAGTTTGGTGTCTTCCTAATAGTGGTGCCGATACCAAGGACCGACTCCACCTAAGGTAAATGCACGCATGCCTTAAAATAAAGCGTGGTATAGCTCTATCTTAAGTTTGCTAAGATTTGGCTTACTAGACGCAAGGTTCCCGAGCGACTACTCGAGTGAGAAGGCTACGCGACCACCGGTTGACCTGATTCTCCGCGCAAAATACCAACTCTCTTAAATTTGGGTGTTTGAAAGAATTTTGCAGGCAGCAAAGCACACCCGCTGTCGTGTGCGATGGTGTGAATTTTCCATATGGAGGAAGTATGAGCGAATGCTAGTTTAAGGAAAGCAGAATAAATAGCAATTAAAACAATATGCAAATATTCATATATAAAAATAGTTTAGGCAAAAATATGAAGCAAATAAGTGTGAAACACAAAATAAGCAAATTAAGGAAGTTAATCAAATAAATAAACAAATAAATAAATAAAGAAAGGAAAAAAGCACAATAATTAACCTATGTTTGTTATGGTTAAGAACTGTTTATCCTCAAATGAGTCGCCATTTCGTCGCACCCGATTTTGAACTCTCAGCTTAAATGCGCGACTTAATGGTTATCCTCCCAAAAATGTAAGATAAATAATGCAAAAGTTACGGAGTCGCCACCTAATTAATTGGGTGAATTAGGACACCTAAATACTAATCGATTAAAGTCAAGATTAACTCCATTTAATGGTCCGTGAAACATAGATTAGATTCTCGTAAGGATTCTTTATTATCCTAAAGGGAAGCGGGTAAGGCACCCTAAAGGATCCGCTAACTTGCGTTGTCCGCTCAAACATAGGTTAATTTATTCGCTAAGGGATATGCGCTTTAGACAAAGATTATTTAAGTAAAAGTGGTTGTGACACATATTTAAAGAATATATATATTGATAATAATAAAAGTGGGCTTTATGAGATTCATAAAATATACACAGTGGTTGATTATGGTTATGGACAGAGATTATTTTATTCTTGACAAAGTAAGAAAGTGATTACTCCTAACAGCCATGTAGGATTAAAATTCTTGTAAAATTATGAGATTATTATTTCATACGTATATGCAAAAGTCATTTCCTATAAAATTTATGAAAAATTTATGATAAAGTTTATTTCTCAAGGACTAAATAAGGAGAAATATATTAGTCATGGCTAAGACATAACTAGTATTGATTGTTTTTAAAATTAGACTTCATGTGATTTAACCTAGAATAAACTTATCCTTAAGCTACCCTTCCAATATATTCAAGGAATACTAGAGTTAATTATCCTATTAATTACAGGATTAACAAATGTAACAATAATAAATAAGCAAAACGAATAAATACACAAATAAGCCAAGGTAAGGATGAGATCATAGTTGACATGACATCCGAATGGACGGTGACACCATCCATCCTATAGTCGCTTGGAAACCCCGCGCAAGTATAGTTGGCGATGTGAAAGTCATGTTGAGTCTCATATCGAGACTCTTGATTATTCCCCGATGCGCATCGTAAAAATAAGAAGGAAAATGGTTAGAGTGTCTCAAATTGTAATGACACAAATAGATAATAAACTTAGATAAGCATGGAGTTATGACGAAAAGGCTAAAACAAGATTAGGAAAGAGTTATACCAATTTAGAAATCAACATAGTGGCACATGTCAAGATATTACCGTAACATTAACATGCAGACGATTAAGTGTAACGATATTCTATAATCGAGGACATATATTCCAGATTATCAAGGCCAAACCAATCAAATTTCAGACTTGATAATTCACCCTTACGCTTATCGCTGTATCGAACTAAATCTTGAATAGCCAAGAATACAAATCGTGCCTATGGAAGTCTAAACAAGCTTCAGACATACGCCACTCTAAACAACAATTCTATAAGTACTTTTAAGGATTCGTAAACATCATGACATAGCTTAATACACGATAATCCTCTAGTATGCTTTGATTACGCTTAACATTTGTTAAAAATATCCTAAACCAATCAATGTGTCTAAGTAATAATCAAGTTGAGATGAACTAGTTAACTAGCACATGATTTTGATCATATAGACCACACAATCGCAGATTAAATGGACAAACTTGAAAGGAATTGAGTTTATAGACGGACAAATGACAACAGTGAGCATTAGAGCACATTTACAGATGAAATGCACCACAAAAGTAATCCAAGATCAACAAAGAAAGTGGCTGGAAGATACCCAAACAGAGGGTAAAATCATCCTGCGCAGGAGGTAATCCGCACTAGCAGCAGAATAACTAGAAAGCAACCCAATAAAAGTGGATAGAAAATCGCCTAAGCAAGGCTGAAAATCGATCGACACATGCTAAAATTGGTCTAAAATTAGCCCAACAAGGCCTAAAATGATCAAAATCAATTCCAACAATCCTACGGAATTACAAAGAACATTTCATATTAATCACACGACGTTGATGACTTTTGAGAACATCTCATGTCACGAGAGCTCCTATAAGATTCGTGAAGACTTCACACGTGTTTAACTTCGACTTAAAATGCCAACGAGACTACTTGATTAGGCCTAAATCCATACTGATACGACATGATCGTACGTGATATCGGGCTATCTCACTCAAAGTACAAACATGGTTGAATATAACACACAAATGGCTACATAGCTATTTATTATGGGATCGATCCGAGGATGACGATACATACTTCACATAGGCAATTTTAGTCACGATATGTGCAATACCAAAGAATACAGTATAAGGCATTCCTATTCATCGTTAAGTATACAACCCCGCTTCACAATGATTTTATTTACAATTCCCACATAACGTAAACTTTAACTATACCCAAAATAATGGAAACAAAGTAAAAGCAAATATGTTATGATAGGTGTTGTACTTGCATAGTTAGCTTAAGGTAAAATGCATTACCATTGTTAAGAGAGAACGTAGGGTTTATTTTACAATTAAAATGTTTGTTACTTTTCTCGAGGATAATACGACATTGTAAATCGATATCCTTGATTCTAGTAACATTTTTATTCGAGGCCAGTTTTAAGTTATTATAGCATGATAGTAGTGTTTAGCAGGTAAGTACAGATCCGAATCTTTTGAACATAGACATACAAACACATAATCACCTTATGAAATTCGGGTTGTTATGACATATAGGTAGACATATAATCCTTCTTACCATATTCTGGGAAATGAGCAAGAGGTTTGGATCTCAATGCAAGCACATAATTATACATGCACATAAACACATAAACCTTTTAAATATCGTTGTTGTTATATGTTGGTTTGATTTTAAAATTCGGATTAGGCCTCGTAATCCCTTTTACTTCCCGCTAACTATTTGTTAGAGAAATATTTATTTAGAGAAAGTCACAAGAAACGACATATGTAGTGAATTTCGCTTAACAATTCATCATGATTAATACGATTTTTCTTTGGATTTAACATATCAACGCTGCTCCTACTAAATATCTAGTCATGCGTACTAACATGTTCAAACAGAAATCCAAGTCGTTGTTTCCACAACCATCAAAGATACAACCAACAAAATAGATCTACGACCTTTATACAATCGTTGTACACTTAATCATACCTCGTAAAATACTATCGACGCACATGCGAGACATAATCATGCTACAAATATCGGCTACCGCCGATAGACTTGTCCGACACAGGCCAAACCAAATCGAACAAGTTTGAGCAAAATGATACATACACCATCACATAGTATCAATCGATAATTAAGTAAATGAAAGAGCAGGGGTTTCCTGACCTTTACGGGTAGCGAATCGAGGCGATTTACAATAGTTTTCCGAATCGTCAAGGAAAGTTACAAAAGATCGCTTGCAAGAATGTATAATAATAGTGACTTTGATAAGCTAAAAGGATTTCTAGATCGATATCGTGGATGGCTCATGGCCGACTCGCTCAATCCTTTCACGCTTATCAGATGTCGCTTAAATAGCCTAATTTGGGGTTCCAAGTTAGGTAAGTAATAAAGCGCTAATTCGCTTCAATCGACGAGATTCGTGGCCGATATCGTCGCTTATTTGGATTGATTTGCTATGATTTTGCGCGATGTAAGGCGTAAGGAAATTGCCCAGGATTCGGGCGATACTACGTTTTGAAGTTGATTCGACGGGCGGATTTGGTCTTGCGATGGTAAGAAATCACCAAGACGCGCAGCGTGAAGCGGAAAGGAAGCGGGTGCGGTATTTCCGGCGAATCGCGGGTCGGGGCGCGTGCCGCGCGGTTGCTTTAGGTTTCTAGGGTTTCAAAGAGGCGGTCGCTTTTGTTTTTTCGCATGCGAGACGGTCGTTAAAGCGCCGAGGCCTCCGGGCCGCATAAAAGATAAAGGGCGAGTTGGGTCATGTCAGCCTCGAACCGTATTGGGAATGGGTAGAATTAGGTATTAGTTAGTTATTAATTAGTAATTAATTAATAGTTTTAGGCTTTAATTAGTGACAAAGCAATTAATTAATTGTGATTAAAATATTTAGGTGCTTTAAAATTATCTAGGTGCTAAATTAGTCTAATTATTTAGATGCTAAATTAGTCTAATTATTTAGGTGCTAAATTAGTCTAATTTCGAGTTATAAAACTATTACGATAACAAATGCAAAGTGTTGTTTAATTAATGCTTAATGCTTTAATGCGACGCTATTATTTAAAATCTTATTGTTATGCACTATTATGAGTTAAATTAAAATCAAAATGCTTAGATTGAATTATTTAAATGCTAAATGCAAAATATGATTTTTAAGAATTGTTTAAAGCTTTATAAACGCGACGCTATTATACGATGTATTAGATTAAAATTGATTTTAAAGTTACAAATGATTACCAATAAATGCGGCTATGCTACCTGATACGACGTTATCGCTAAATTATGCATTAATTATTTAAGAATTACGACAAAGCTTAAAGTTAATTAATGCGGGTGCGGAACTCTAAATGCTTAAGACTTTACGTAAGACGCGATGCCATTATTAAATTAATTATTTATGCCTGTATTTAATGTTTTGTTGTTGTATTTTATTATAGAAATCCTAAAAAATTATTTTTACAAAATTAGTGTAATTTTATAGTTAATGGCTGGACGGGAGGGTCAAAATTGGGTGTCAACACATATTAGCCGAGAATGGCTTTGGTTATTAAACTACTTAGTATGAATTGTGGGGCAGAATTTTACACGTATTGTAAGACGTGTAATCCCCTTTGTTTGGTTGATGTATTGCGCCTTAAATGTGGCATGTTGGTTATTGATTATCGGGCCTTGAAAAAGGTGGAAAAGTATGTAGAACAAAGGAGGTGTTGCCCGATTTTCCGTAGAATAAGAGATCTTACACTTAGTATGGTTCTACGTTAAAAAGCTAGGAGTTGATAGATATGTTATGATTAATATAGGTTGAAGTACTACGAGTAGCGTATTCTACTTGAAGGGTGGAAAATCTATCAAGGTTAAAGTACTTGGGAGCATTTTGCAACTTGTCGCTAGTCGTCGCAAGGTATGTGAACCTCTTCCTTCTTTGGCATGATCCTACGTATGAAATAGCCATGTGATATTATTTCACGATTCCTTCTACTCTTAGAAGTTAAGAAGTATTCACGTTGTTGATTCTAAGTTAAAAGTATGTTTAAATTATCCTAAGTCCTTACCAAGTCTTATGGGAGATGTTGGTAAGAATGGTTAGGAAGTTATGAGATTTGATTTAAAGCTATGTGTCTTGATTTATTTAAAGTAAGTAAGTTGATTTTATGTTTGAAAATGACTTGAATTTATATGTGAAAAGGGGATTGATTTTAAAAGTGGAAGTTATATGGTTTTACAGAGAATAAGTTACTTGGTTTTGGGAAGTGTATGAAACTTTATTTTTCAAGTTATGGGACTTGATTTCTAAAGTGTAGATGACATGATTTTATAAGTATAAGTAAATGGACTTTAAAGAATGTATGTTATGAAGTTTTAAGACTATGAACTTTGATTGTCTTTTAAGGATTATGAAACTTTATTTTTCAAGTTATGGAAATTGATTTCTAAAGTATAGATGACATGATTTTATAAGTATAAGCGACATGATTTTAAAGAGTGTATGCTACGAGGTGTTAATAGTATAAGCCTTGATTTTATGAGTGGAAATGACTAAACTTTAAAAAGCATGGCTTCTTAATTTATTTCAAAGGTTAAGAAGATGGTTTCCAAAAGAGTGTGTGACTTGAGCTTTAAAAAGAAATGAGTTTTATGATTCTTTTAAGTATGTATGTACGTAGTATTTTGGGTCTAGTTTTCCTAATGTTGTAAGAATAAAAGTTGTCTTAAGTTCTCTAAAATGAAAGGTTGTTATAATAGCTTTACGGGAAGTTGTTATGACGACTTAAGAAGAAGTGAAAGATGGTTTAAAAATGTTATGTAAGGAAAATCACACCGAGCCTACAAATAGGCGGACATTACGCATGAGATACACCGATCCTACACATAGGCCGGATTACGCCATATTACCCCGAGCCTACACATAGGCCGGGTTACGTCATCTTACACCGAGCTCCACAGGCGGACCGGATTATGCTACATGATTCCACAGTACACCGAGCTCCACAGGCGGGCCGAATTATGCTACATGATTCCACAGTACACCGAGCTCCACAGGCGGGCCGAATTATGCTACATGATTCCACAGTACACCGAGCTACATAGGCGGGCCGGATTATGCCACATGATTCATCAGTATACCGTGTCCCGCAAATGGGCCGGATTACGTTATCACATATGGATAATCAAAGTAAACTCCCAAACAAGAGGTCCCTCCATAAAGGGTCGGATTATGTTATGTAAGATATGTAAGTTATGTGGAAAAACTTGATTTAAATCCTTAAAGTAAGTATGTAAGAATATGATGTTAATTTTTATTGAAAGAAGGAAAAGAGCGGTTAATATACGATTGATTTCAGGAGTTAAAATGGCACTGCAGAGTCGGTATTTCATTTTTATACTTGCCCCGCCATTCTTGTATACCGCTATGATTTGGTTAATGTACCTTATTTCTGCTCCATACTTGCACTGTTAATCGACTTCTTCGGGCTGCGCTCATGCCCGCAGTGTTAGGTACACAGTTGGTGATCCTTTCTCTTAGATCTCTGCTCAGCTTGGAAGAAGCTTCATTCACTCCGGAGGCTTATCTTTTGGGTACGGTTTCCCTGACGTTGTAGATTTATGTACATTCAGGGGTATGGTGGGTCCCTGTCCCGCCACAGTTGTAATTCTTAGAGGTCTGTAGTCATATCTTGTGGGTCGGTTTGTAAAAGAAAAAAGGATATAATCATGTTATTTAAGTATACGTATACGTGTTCATGAGGTAGCCTTATCGGCTAACATGTTGTTTAAATTCTCGTTGTTTTATTTTATAAGTTTCATGTATGTTCACTGATTATCTCGATGTATATTTATAAGGGTGCCTGTGTAGGGCACCGGCATGCCCGGTCGGGTCGTGACAAATAGTAGGCATAGAGGGGATTGATCGTGGAATAAGGAGGTCCAAGGAAAAGTTGAAGCTAAGAATGTTGCTTATACGATGTTACTGGAAAGCCTAGATGAGGAGGGAAAGATGAGGAATCTAGAGAGATATAAGATGAAGAAGAAAGAAGCGAAACTAGTGGTCACCACAGTCAAACCAACATCTTTTGAGTAAATGTATGAAGAGCTCGAGGGCAAAGGCGGGAATATAAAGTTGTATCGGATTACCAAGAAGATAGAGAGGAGGACCCGTGACTTGGATCAAGTGAAGTGCATCAAGGATGAGTATGACGAAGTGTTGGTAGAAGAGGCACACATTAGACAGAGATGTCAAGAGTAGTTCCATAAGCTCTTGAATGAAGAAGGGGACAGTGATATTGTGTTAGGGGAGTTAGATCAGTTTTAAATGCGTAGAAATTTTGGATATTGTAGTTGCATCACGGATGTAGAGGTTTTGAGGGTTATTTGGAAGATGAGGGGACAGATAAGATCCCGGTGGACTTTTGGAAGACCACAGGAAAGACAGGTGTGAAGTGATTGACTGGGTTGTTTAATGTCATATTTAGGACGACAAAAAAGCTAGAGGAGTGGAGGCGGAGTACTATGGTGTCGTTGTACAAGAACAAGGTTGATATTCAGAATTGCAATAACTACAGAGGTATTACGTTGCTAAGACACACGATAAAAATT
Source organism: Przewalskia tangutica (assembly GCA_029844215.1). Classification (NCBI taxonomy): domain Eukaryota; kingdom Viridiplantae; phylum Streptophyta; class Magnoliopsida; order Solanales; family Solanaceae; genus Przewalskia; species Przewalskia tangutica. The sequence goes on along the minus strand of CM056721.1, from coordinate 121,171,556 downwards.
AGGGAGAGGGTGATTAAGTTGAGAATGAGGAGGAGTGTCTCTATCTCTAATAACCAATTCAGATTCATGTCGGGGCGTTCAACTACAGAGGCCATCTATCTTGTAAGGAGACTATTGGAGCAATATAGGGACAAAAAGATAGACTTGCACATGGTGTTTATTGATCTAGAAAAGGCATATGATAAAGTTCATATGGAGGTCATTTGAAAATGTTTGGAGTCTAGTAGTGTACACAACTTACATTATGGCTATTCAGGTCATGTACGATGGAGCCAAATCTCGTGTTTGGACACTGAGAGGTGACTCATAGCACTTTCTGATCGATATGAGGTTGCACCAGAGATCAACTCATAGCTCATTCCTATTTATCTTAGTAATGGACAAATTAACTCGACATATACAAGGGGAGGTGTCATGGTGTATGTTATTCACTGATGATATAATTGATTGAGCAGACACGTAGCGGTGTTAATAATAGGTTGGAAGTGTGAAAAGAGGCCTTAGAGTCAAAATGTTTCAAATTAAGCAGGACTAAGACATAATACCTAGAGTGCAAGTTCGTTGATGTGGCGTATGCGCTGTAGGTGGAAGTGAATATTGAGGCATTAGTCATACCTAAGAGAGACAAATTCAAGTATCTTGGGTCTATAATTCAAGGAGATGTGGAAGTTGATGCTGATGTACATACCGTATTAGGGCAGGGTGGGCGAAAGTGAGGCTCGCCTATGGGGTAATATGTGATAAAAAATGTCGCATATGCTTAAAGGTAATTTCTACAGAGTGGTGGTTAGACCAACACTATTGTATGGGGCAGAGTGTTGGACATTTAAGAATGCCCACATTCAGAAGATGAGTGTAGCAGAGATGAGGATGCTCAGATGGATGTGTGAGACTAGGAGGGATATGATTAAGAATGAAGTTATACAGAAGAAGGTGAGAGTGGCCTCAGTGGAGGACAATATGAGGAAAGTGAGGCTGAGATGATTCATACATGTGAAGATGAGGTGTGAGGATGCGCCAGTGAGGAGGTGTGAGAGGCTAGCTATAGCAGGAGTGATGAGAGACAAAATTAGGTCGAAAAAGAATTGGGGAGAGGTGATTAGATATGATATGACACAACTCCATTTGACTGAGGATATGATCTTAGATAGGAAGATGTGGAGGTCAAGGGGTAGATGGTTAGTAGGTAACATAGGGTTATCATACTTGTAGTCGTATGATTTAGGTAGTCACGTAATTTTTTCCAATGTGTATTGATATATGTTACTATATTTATTTTACAAATTTATTATTTTATTGTCTCTTCTTCCTTCCTGTATTCATGCATTGAGTACATTTCTTTTGAGCCGAGGGTCTATCAGAAACAACCTCTCTATACTGTAAAAGTAGAGATAAGGTCTATGTACATCTTACCTTTCCTAGACCCCACTTGTGGGATTACACTGGGTATGTTACTGTTGTTGTAGAAAATTTTAAGCACACTTGCATCGTAGAAAACTTTAAGCAAACCTGTGCTTGTAACTTGTACGTAGTGTATAATGAATTTCTTTGATTAGTTCTTTTTTATGAGAATGAAGCATATCTATATCTATTTATAGTTTTCATCAAATATTTATGCAATTTTATCTATTTAAAATATTTATTGTAATATATTATTTTATGAAATACTAAAAATTAAATATTCGTGGGACTTACGCGTATCTCAGGACTTACGCCTCGCCGAGGCATATATAAAATGTTTCTTCTTACGCTCTCGCCTTTTAAAACACTATTCTTCGTAACTATTTATGAGTACTTTTCTAGCTTACGATATAAATTATAGTTCTTATTAGTTTGGGACATAGCTATAATATTCTCAATGACATGGAGTAAATTTATACACACTTTTAATTATACAGAATAAACAGTTGCATATTAATTTACCATCTTTTTAAAGCTGCAAAGATTTAATTACTATAAACCGCTTTTATAGTGAACCCCTGTAATTAATGCACGGTTTATATATATATGAGCATTGAATCAAGAATTAATTATGTAGGCTCCACGTAGATGTTTAGTCAGGCCAATACAACTTGGCATTTAAAGTTGGCACGTCTTAAATTATTTGCTTGTCCATTGGCGTCTATGTTTCATCATGAATAATCGTACTCACGTAGGGGTGGGATTAAAAATCGCAAAATCGAACCGTTTGAGCCGAAATTCAAATTGAGCCGAACCAAATGGTTTGGGCTTGCTAGCAAACCGAAACCGAAAATAATCTGAACCGATTTCTCTATTCAGTACGAGTTCGGTTCCATGGCAAAACCGAACCGAATAGCAAACTTATGTGTGTGGTTACCCGGTAACACCCCAGCCAGCCCCCTAGCCAGCCCGGACGTATTGACATATCAAATATATGTTGTAAATTAGTGAAACTTTAAATGGTCATAACTTTGCGCTCGGACGTCCGTTTGATCTAAAAAAAAATTAATTTCGCGTATTCTTTCGATACGGAGCCATCCCAAATTTCTCCAAAAACGTCCTTCTTGGCAATCAATTTCACTTTTCCCCCAAATCGTTACGTTTTTTCCCTTTTCAAAGCTAAATATTTCGCGATATGCAATAGATTTCAACGTTCAAATTTCGTGATAATGTGTCCAAGAATGTCAATTTCAGTATTGAAAATTCAATTTAAAAAAAAATCGAGCCCCGGAACCTAATTTGGTACCGAACCGATCCGAATGAGTTCGGATCGGGTCAATTCGGTTTAGATAGCAAAAAATTGAAATACCGAATATTATTCGAATTCAGCCCAAAACCGAACCGATCCCACCCCTACACTCAGGTAATAATTAGACACCTAGCTCCCTCTCCCAAATGATTATATATCATTATAAATGAACAGAATAATTTGAATTTATGACCTGGCCAACATGAGACTATGACCTCAATTCCATGTTGTTTCACATAATTCACAAGTATACATTCTTTGTATCTTAAATTTTAGATTGCAGTATAATGTGTCCAAAATCTACTGGAGAATTGCATTTGAATGACCGAAAGTTTGCAATCCACTTATTGTTTTAATTATATTAACGGTGCATATATAGGATAGGAAGATAATATTCTGGTGGTATTATAATAAACGTCACAGCAACCTTTACGTGTTGATAATGTAAGTGAAATCAAATAAGAGTTGAGATACTTGGAAAATGCGTTAATCAAATAAGAAGAAATTATGTTGCGCTAGAATAGAATAATTATTTTCCAGAAAGAACTTCATCCATGCCAAACACACATTTTTATCCACAAGACTGACACAAAAACGGATAGAATAATTAGTAATTCATAATTATAATTAGTAATTATTATAGAATCATAGGAAGTAAATTAGCATTATCTTAGGAGATTATATGGCATGATTCTCTCTCCATCATATCATTTCATTAGCTTAATTGTAGCTTGTAATAGGAGTATATTTACCACATTGTGGTAAGATAAATATTAAGAAAAATATTCTAATTATTCTTACATGATACCAGAAGATTAGGGGAAAAATCCTACCAAATTTTCTTCTCCATTTCAGTCGACCACAGAGTTTTCCGGCCAACTGCACCCTTCGGCCTCAATTATTTTTACATGGTACCAGAGGATTAGGAACCAAATTTTCTTCTCCACTTCCGTCGACCACGGAGTTTTCCGGCCAACTGCACCCGTCGGCCACCCTTATTTTTCCTTCATTTTTTTCTTTGTCCGGTCGATAATGTCTGACTCTAAATTCACTTTTCATCTCGCTCTCACCGTTTCCAACATCAAAACTCACATTTCCATCACCCTTGAGATGGAAAATGTTCATTACGTAACTTGGACGGAACTCTTTAAAATTTGTTGTCGCTCTCACCAGGTAATTCATCATATTATCCCAAAGAAAAAGGGCAAGGAAAAGGTGTTACAAATGAAAAAGAACATAAGCTCACACTTGATGCCACAATTCTTTCGTGAATTTATGCAACAATATCAAGTGACTTGTTGCACACAATAATGGAATCCGATTCCACGACAATGGAGACTTGTAATCGTTTACGGGATATTTTTCAAGACAACAAAAATTCTCTTACCGTCACACTGGAGCAAAATTCTCCACTACGGTCATGACGGATTTTCCAAATGCATCCGCTTATTGTTAATGTCTCAGAGTCTTATCGGATCAACTGAAGAACGTTGGTTCGCCGGTTACAAACAATCGGTTGGTTCTACAATTGGTTGTCGGCCTTACCGACACTTATAGTGGCGTGGGAACACTCATCCGACAAAGCAATCTTTTACCACTTTTTTATCAAAACCCGCTTTATGCTTATTCTTGAAGAAACGGGGTTTGCCAAAAAGACCGCAACCGTCTAAAATTCCACCATGATTGCCGGAACAACCAATGCGTCTTTTGAACCTCTACCATAAAATAGGGGACAAAAATAGGCCGCCACCAAATTCCAGCGGCGGCGAAAATCATGGCAGAGGCGGCGGGTATGACGGCCAGCAGGGAAACTCCGGCTAGCAGTGACAGCCCCGTGGTCAGTGGGCCAGCGGCCAACCACAGTGGGCATAGCCATGGCCTTCATGCCCAATTCCAACAGATAATTGGGCCAGGCCCAATCCAAGGCACAATGGCATGCCTATTGCCGGCAGCAACCCAGTTACGGGCCTAGAAATTTTGCACCATCAACTGGGCCACTGGCGAATCAGTGGTAGGAGGCCTATTCAGCAGTGGTCAGTCCAATGGATTTAGAGTCCACCATGCACACTTTTGGACTTAATTCGCCTGACACAAATTGGTATACGGACACCGGAGCGACGTCCCATATGACGTCCTCCCATGGTAATCTCTCGTCATATTTTAATTTTAGAAAAAATAATGATATAATTATCGAAAATGGTCATTATATTCCAATTTGTGGTTATGATTCTACCAAATTGACTCCACCAAATCCACCCTTAACTTTAAAGAATGTCTTTCATGCTCCATAATTAATTAAAAACTTGATTTCAGTTAGAAAGTTTACTACTGATAATTGGGTGTTTATTGATTTTGACCCTTTTGAATTTTTCGTGAAGGATTTTCGGACGGGATGCTTATAATGAGATGTGATAGTCAAGGGGAGCTCTATCCAATTACCACACCCACTCAACAAGCCAAGTTACCCTCCACTTATGCAGCTCTCGCACCTTCATTATGTCATGAAGGTTGGGTCATCCAGAAGCGTCCATTTTAGCCTCTCAAACAAAATAATTTTATTTATTGTACTAAAAAATGTAATCCACATATGTGTCGTTCATGCCCACTTGAAAAACATGTTCAATTGTCATTTATCTCATCTAATTCATGCACACTTTATGTCATTTGATATACTTCATTGTGATATTTAGACATCTCCCGCTTTGAGCTCTTCGGGTCATAGATATTATTTACTCATACTAGATGATTACTCTAATTTTTTGTGGACGTTTCCCTTGTCTAAAAAATCACAAGTGTTTTCCACATTTATCACTTTTAGAGCATTCATCCGAAAACAATTTGAACGGGATATTAAAAATATTCAATGTGATAATGGTAGGAAGTTTGATAATAGGCATTTTTGGGATTTTTTCAATGCTAATGGTTTGAATTATAGTCTTTCTTGTCCTTATACCTCCTCTCAAAATGGGAAGGCGGAAAAAAAAATTAGAATCATCAATAACATTATTAGAACCTCCCTTTCTTTTGTCGCACTACCACCGTCCTTTTGGAATTATGCACTACAAATGACAACATATATATTGAACATACTTCTCCACAAAAATTTGGCCTATCAAGCTCCACTAAAAATTCTTTACCTAAGGGACACTTCGTCCATCTACGGATTTTTTGGTGTTTATGCTATCCTCTTTTTCCATCCATCACTATCACCAAACTTCAACCCCGATCTACTCCTTGCATTTTTTTGGGATAGCTTTCTAATCATCGAAGTTACAAATGTTACGACCTATCATCCAATAAAAATATTGTGAGTCGTCATGTAATTTTTGATGAAATGAATTTCCCATTTACCAAAATGCATACGTCCGGGCCTTCTACATATGAGTTTCTAGATGGTGGCATATCACCATATTTAACCCAACAATATTTTGAGCCCAAAAATACTATTTCGGCCAACCCACAATTATTGGGTGAATTGGGCCCCGAAACAGTGGCCCATCCGCTACTTCTGGCTGCCTAGCAAACTGGGCCTCATCCCGAGACAGTGGCATATCCGCCACTTCTGGGTGCCCAGCAAACTGGGATTCATTTACCTAGCCCAACTTCAACGGGCTGGTCCAAACAGCCCACTGCCTGGCAGTGGAATGGGTCACGACCCACTGTCTGGACGTGAGTTGAGTCATGACCCAACACTACCAGGCAGTTCTGCCCCACACGTCCGAAATTCAACCCAATGTCCAGTAACCCGTAGTCAACACAGTATTGTCAAACCCAACACCAAATATAGCCTACACACCTGAGTCTCAAAATTATCACTACCTCATAACCCATTGTCTGTCCTTCATGACCCGAATTAGAAATTGGCTATGGATGATGAATTTAATGCTCTTATTAAAAATATGACATGGGAATTGGTACTTCGTCCTCCTAATGCTAATATAATTCGATCTATGTGAATTTTTAGTCACAGAGAAAAATCTGATGATACTTTTAAGCGGCATAAAGTCCGTCTTGTAGGTAATGGGAAGACACAACAGGTTGGTGTGGATTGCGGGGAGACGTACAATCCGGTGGTTAAACCGACAACTATCAGAACAATGCTTAGTTTGGCTCTCTCAAAGACATGACATCTTCAACAGTTAGATGTCAAAAATGCGGCCAGCTAAATGAAATAGTGTACATGTACCAACCTTTGGGATACAATAACTCAAAATATCTCAATCATGTGTGCCTAAATGAAATTCACCCGGCCGGTTATTTCTTATGATGTGCAACATGTGTGCATTTTCATGCATAATCTGATGGATGATCATATGTATGCTCTCAAACGCATTGTGCGTTATATTCAGGGTACTCTACAGTATGGCCTGCATCTATACCCATCATTGACATTCACACTTGTCTCATATACGGATGTCGACTAGGGAGGATGTCATGACACTTCCGATTATGATATATTTCTTGGTGACAACTTGATTTCTTGGTCCTCAAAAAGGCAGGCAACGTTATCTCGATCCAGTGCCGTAGCAGAATACCGAGGTGTTGCGAATGTTGTGTCTTAATCGTGTTGGCTTCGAAATATTCTTCTCGAACTCCACTGTCCGATTCCGAAGGCCACATTGGTGTACTATGATAATGTTAGTGTCATTTATCTCTCTGAAAATCCGGTCAATCACCAACGCACTAAACATATTGAGCTGAATATCTACTTTGTTCGTGAAAAAGTCTCACGCGGACAAGTTCGTGTCTTACATGTCCTATTGCGCTATCAGATTGCAGTTATTTTTACTAAAGGTCTTCTGCTGGTATTATTTGAAGATTTTCTAGACAATCTCAGCATACGTCTGCCTCCTGCTTTGACTGCGGAGGAGTGATAGAATAATTGATAGATGATAGAATAATTGATAGAATAATTAGTAATTCATAATTGTAATTAGTAATTATTATAGAATCATGATGTAAATGGTAGGAAGTAAATTAGCATTATCTTAGGAGATTAGATGACATGATTCTCTCTTCATCATATCCTTTAATTATCTTAATTGTAGTTTGTAATAGGAGTATATTTACCACATTGTGGAAAGATGAATATTAAAGAAAATATTCTAATTATTCTTACAAAAACTACTCCCTCCGTCTCAATTTATATGATGTTGTTTGACTCGGCATGAATTTAAAGAAATAAAGGAAGACTTTTGACTCTTGTGATCTAAAACAAGCCAAAGATATTTATGTAGTCATATATCATCTTGTTAAGTGTAAAAGATAAAATTTAAAGTTAAATTATTATCAAATAAGGAAAATATCATTTTTTTTTAGACTGACTAAAAAGAAAAATATGTCATATAAATTGAAACAGGGGAGTATATAATATCAGAGCATAAAAGCTGGATGTAAACTGTGTAGAAATAATTGGCCTTGAATTTGACTAGTTGGTACGCAGACCACATAAAGCTCACACTTTATTACTATAATTTTTCTAAGTTTGGGAAAATATATTAAAATTCATATGATAGTCCATTAGGAAGATGGATGTTCCTGCCTGGGAACCAATTATTTGTGACAAAACCAAGATATAAAAAGACAAACGGTTGGAAATTTAATAATGTGGAATTAAGTTTATCACATTATTGATGACTCGAACAATTGGAGCCCCGCACGTCGGAAACGTCGTTTCCACACACGTACACTCGTAGTGTCAAGTATCGTAAATTTCATTAGTGAAAGAGATATTGGTACGTAAGTAAATATTTGAGACATAAAATAATGGATGGTTATTGACAAAATAACAAGTGTTCCACGTCGGTAAACGAAGGAAGGATTGTGCAAAGTGTACGATGTGGCGAAGCGATGCCAGTGTGGCCGATAAGATGAAACGTTAGGAAAATTCGTCATAGCAACTTGAGAAAATTCACGTTCAAGGGTAACAATCCGGGAATGACTGTTATCTTGGAAGATATCACGCAATCGATTTCAAGCCTCCATAGACCATAATTGTGGAATTGGGTTCCATAATCGTCTGTAAAATGTCTATGGATATTGTGGCATAAATCCATTGGAGAACCTTAGCGTCAAGCGTGACCCATAATTTTGGATCGTCTGCTTTGGTGGGCACAACCTCTGAAGTCTCCGTATCACCCTCCTTAGGAGTAGGCGGAGGGATGATGTGATGAAGAACTTTATGTGCCATAGCATGAATCTTGAATAATTCCGCTCACGTCTCATATTAGACGTTTTCTAGGTCAAGAACAATTGGAAGAACACTCTTGATATTAGAAACTGTGAGGACATGATGAAAAGTGTTCTTATCCGTCATGGTGAATAAAACACAGAGATTCGAAAAAGGGAATTTGAGGGATGATTTTCGGAAAAGAAAATTGGTCTCGGGTTTAGGGGAACTGAGAGGGGGTTAACACGGTATTTGAGAAAGGAGAGAAGCAACAAGGTAAAAATAACCTAGACTCTTGATATCATGAAAGAATTAATCCCTTGATTATTCTTATTGATGAAAGACATATATATACTAGTTACAATAGGAAAATCATTTCTCCATTCTACATCTAAATCCCTATTCTATATGGAGACTAACTATACACTTATGGTAATATTACACTACTAATTAAGGTATAAAACTAAGTCTAATATATACCAAATATACAAGGGAAATATAGCTACTGCTGGACGAGAATATCGGCCACTGCTGGGCTTTAGTGAAAGCTGGCCCAATGTCCTTAGCCCAATGTCTTTATCCGATAGCACAATATACATACAATATATTGTATATTGTATGTATTTAACACAAACAAACAAAAAGGAGAGAATTGAGAAAGAAAGGAGAAATCTGTCCGTAACTAGACTAGTATGGTGCAATCATGCAAAATAATAACAATCTTGATCATCAAATATGGTAGTGATAATGCATGCAACAAATATTAGCAAAACTGTTAAAATGTCTCTCTTAAACTCGTACATGATAACATAAAGTTATCGGGTACAGCAGTTGTTAACATCAAATACAAATTAATTAGATGCTAACAACAATGTCTATCTTCACTTCGATTCATAGTGTAAATTTTTGTTAAGAGTCTCACATCGGATATGGAATTAAAACATTGACTCCTTATATAGACTTGGACAATCTTCAACCTACAAACTAGCTTTTGACATTAAGTTACACCCAAGATTCATTCTTTACATGGTTGTTAAGAGTCTCACATCGGAAATGGAATGAGAAGATGTTTCATGCGGATATGGCCTAAAATGGTTCATCCAATAATGATTATTAATGAAAATACTATATTATCAAGAAAAGTGCTTTCCTTAATCAGGAATAATAATTTAATTTACATGTACTCTTATTTCACTTGTTACAACTTACAACCAACACATTTGGCAGATATCCATATAACACATGTTGCAAGTAACACTTGATTTTGTCTTTAGTACTCGACATGATCACAAAACATCATTATATGCTTTATCATTCACCAACTATTACGAAAGGAAATTTGAAATAAGGATGTGCATTCCTGATAGAGAAATTTGTATCCTCCTAAACGAATTAAGTAAGATTATCCAACAACATAGAACCACATTATACTAGTATTTACAAATATTCAACATATGTCATAATAATATAAAGCATTTTTTTTTTTTGCATTATCAAAATAGCTGAGCGCTTATTACAAGTATATATGACTTGGTCCATTTTAGAGTAAACATCGAGGCAGTAAAAGGCATCAAAATTCATAAATAGATCATCCAAATAGAGCCTCAGCTGGGGTGGGCTGACCTGGTGGGCCAGGAAGTGTAACGGGAATATCTGGTGGATTAGGTCCAAACGGGCCTGATTCTGGGCCTAGACGAGGATCACTATGACCTATTTCCCAACGTGGTCTGCCAATACAATCTTCCAGGGCCCAACAACAGCATAAGAAGTAGAAGCTGCCACAACAGAAAAAGTTTACTAATATTAGTTGCAATTTGTATATATTGTGAGTCAATAAAAAACCATGTATATGTTCCAAATGACACCAACATTATCCAGCTATTTATCTTATGAACATAAATTAAATGCTTTAAGGGCCCTTTTGGTTTATTACAATAAGTCTGAAACATCACTACTACACTAGAAATTGAGTTTGTTCTATAAAACATGATTTTCTCACGTCATTCTCGGATTCGGTGCATGCTGGAAAACTTCCTAATTACTGAATATTTTATCAGTGAGGAAATCGAAATTTTTTAATAGTGAATTAATCACTGAATAATTCATTTAAATTCTTACAATCGTTTATTTCTTTATCTTTTTCTAACGTGACTCCTGAAAATTCTTTAAGTTTGAAATAAAGGAGATAAAAGGAAGGAAGTTGTGTTAAAAGAGTAAGAAGAAGTACTAACCAAGAGGAGAGGGCAATGCACAAGTTAGAACAGTAGCGACCAACAAAACCAAAACCAACATTATTATGATAGTATGGTCGATGAGTCCACTCAGATCCTGGACCAGACATGCTCGGAACATTTGGTGGTGCTGGTGCATACATTTCATACAAACTGTGTTTTTTTGTTGAAGCTACAAGAAGGATGTCTTTATACTATAGTCTATGGATAGTGATAAAAAAAAGGAGTGAGGTTTTATCCTATGGTAGAAAGAAAGCGGTGGAAAATAGTTGGTGTATATCATGTAATGTTCCAAGTGTATTGCTTTAGTACATGTACACGTAGTATATCACCACCTTCCAATTCCAAATTATTCGAACGGTTAAATGTCTCAAATTAAAGGGAAAAGACTTTAAAATATCCTTATATGACAAATACAAGAAATAGAATAAATTTGCTCTTCCTTTAACTTTAATTTCAAATATTCCCTTTCATATTTGACCTTCAAAAACAACATATGTTTTTCTTTAAATTAACCCTTTTATTTTAGGGTCAAAACCTTCTATTTCTAAAATAATGAGAGTAATGAAAGAGAACAATTTTTTGATTATGTTCAATGTCAAAGGTATATATACATGATATACAATATTTAATTATGAAAATTAAATCTATTTTTTTTTAATTCAAGACTAATACATTTTTCTAATACAAGACTACTATCATAATTACACATGTAAAATAATTTTACAAATCTGATAAGAAGGAAACCGTGTATATATGGAAAATATATACACGGTATACATAGTAGGGGAAATCGTGTATATTAAGTCCAATATACACAGTATATTCTATCAAGTAAGAACGAATTCATTTTCTTGAAAAAATGACCTTCGGAGGTCGAATTGTTTTTTTATTTTTGAAATAATATTTTTTTCAAATAAAAAAAAAACGGTTGAGCTCGATCGTTTTGAACTTTTCCGGGTTTTGACGATAAAAAAACCGACCTCCGCAGATCAATTTTGTTAAAAAATAACTAAAAAGAATTGTAACTTGCAATAGAAGGTAATTTACTTGATAGTGTAGAAAAATTATACATTGATGGTGCACAAAATTTAAACTCATAAAAAGAATTTTAATTGGTTAAAAATTAGAAGTTGGAAGTATGTTAGTTTCGAGGGTTAATATGAGCTAGTCCACTCATAATAAGGGAATATTTGGACAAAAGTCAATTGAGGGCGAATTTGTTCGTGATTAAAGTTAAAATAAGGGCAATTTTACTCTAGTTATAATAGTTGAGGACATTTTTTACCCTTTTTTCCTAAATTTAATGTAAATATACAAAGTTTATTGTTTCCTTATATAGTCATGAACTTTATCTAGTATTTTAAAACTTTAAATTAAACTACTTAAATATTTCATATCTATTAATAATCTTTTTTATAATAAAAATTAAAGTATTATAATACAATAAATGGCTGATATTTTACTATCATGCTCATATTTTAGAACTTTCAAATGATCTATATCTTTAGATGTTTGCATTCTTATGAACTTCATCTAAAGTGAACAATATTCAAAGGGCCGAACATCATTATTTTTTTAATTGAGACATGTTTTGCGTGTTATTCTTTAATCATTATATTAATCATTTATGTGGTACTTATGTAGTAGCTTAGGTATTGAGAAGATTGTTTCTCACTACAGCAATAGCCAATAGGCATAACAAAATTGTCAACAATGTCATTCAGTCCTAATTTACGGATGCATTCCCCATGATTTCGTTAAATTAAATTGACTCTTTTTCTAGAAAATTTGGACTGATTAGAAGGTATAACTTAATAATTAGTCACATTGATTTGGATCCAGATCCGATCCGTGGATCCGATGGATCTGGATTTGGATATGATTTTATGGACCCTATGAATCTGGATCTGGATATGGATACATGTATGTAAAATGGATCTGGATCTAGTAGAATTCGGTCCAGATCCTACCCGTTGCCATCCCTAAAATTCATACATTTAGCCTTTATAATTCTCCCTTTGATTTGTCTTTCTTTCAAAGAACCATTCTTTGACCAGATAACTTATGTTTTTTCATTTATTAAAACATGAAAGAAGCATTATCTTTTTATTAGTGATTTGTGAATAAGTTGAGAATTGAAACTAATTAATATGAGAAAAATGCATTATTCATGATATCTTGAAAATGTTGAAGTTATATAGCATTTTTTTATTTATATAATCAGTCATAGCAAAAGAAAGATATATGATCATTATGTACTAAGCGAAAAAGAAAAATAATCCAAGAGTAAGCTAGACGCCTAGACCAAACACTTCGACTGACATATAATCGTAATCAACTGGGTCAGGCGATGAAAAGTCTTTCAGATAAATCAATCTCCGAATGAAACGTGTTGCGCTGGACACATATCATACTCATATGTAGCTCATGATCAATATCCACAAAAAATGCATAATATTACAATTTAAAAACTTGTTACGAAAAATATATACCGTCCTAAGACCAAATATATCTTAGGTAATTGTCTCAAAGACATGAATTATATATGGGAGCTTGCACCCTTTTAATTTTCTATTTTGTAAGAGCATAAATATTTTAAATTATGGAACTTTTATAAAATTTATTTCAATCGTAGTTTGTATGAAGATTGACGAGAGACTTGTCTGAAGTAAGATGAGTTGGAGTTCGAAAAGGAATTTAGCATGCCCAATTTTTATATCATGTACATATACAAATTAAAAACAAATAATAAGGAGAAGTTATGCAAAACAATCGAACTATAATTATTCTACGAGTGAGACTTTTCACTTAGAAAGTAATCGTTAAAACATGAGAAAATTTCGTATGTAGCGACAATCGGGATCATAATTACAAAAAATAGCGACAATTTGCATAATACAAAACGTACTGAGATATTGATTTCACAATGTAGCAGAGTACATTGTATTCGCGTGTAAGAAAAATAATTGTATCCGCGCGCAAGAAAATAATTGTATCCCCGCGCAAGTGACATACATTGTATTCACGCGCATAATAAGTGTATTTGCACACATACATGCATACGGTGTATCCGCACGCATACATCGTATGCATGTATGCGTGCGGATACACTTATTATGTGTATGCATGTACGTTGTATATGTGGTGTTTTGGGGGTCATGACGGTAAAGTTTATTGTCACCAAAAAGACAATAATCAGACGTGGAGCGTCTGGTATCTGTACATCTACTCCAATCTGCATTTGTGTAAGATATGAGAGTGGTTGTCGAAGACGGATATAAATGCAAACCATGATCTCGAGTGTCCTGAATATAGCGCACAATGCACTTGAGAGCATGCATGTGATCCTCCATCGGGTTATGCATGAATAAACAAATTTGTTGCACAACATAAGATATGTCGGGCCTCGTGAAAGTAGGATATTGCAGGGCTCCTACAAGGATGCGGTAGTGTGATGGATCAACTTTTGTCGTGTTGAAAGTAGCACTCAACTTTGGTTTAGTATCAACCGGAGTGGAGGACGACTTACACGAGGACATGCCAGCTCGTTCAACGATTTCTTCTGCATACTTCTTTTGACACAAATAAACCACATATATGACGTGTTACGACTATCCCCAAGAAGTAGCTCAATGGCCCTAGAGAAATGATAGACTTGCGAAGAACATCAGATGAATTAGTTAAGATAATATCATCCACATATAGAAGGATGTAAGTTATATCATTACCCTGACGGTATATGAAGAGAGAATGATCAGACTTGCTATGAGAAAACCCAATATTAGAAACATAGTCTGCAAACCTCTTGTACCAGGCCCAATGAGCTTGTTTGACCCATACAAGAATTTCTTCAGTAAGCATACATGATTAGGATAAGTGGGGTCTTTGTACCCCATGGGCTATACATGTACATCGTTTCATTGAGTTCTCTATGCAGGAAAGCATTTTTCACATCAAGCTGATGCAGAGGTCATGCCTTCGAAAGAGCCAGACTTAGTACCGTGCGGATAGTTGCTGGTTTGACCATCGGACTGAAATTCTCACCGCAGTCCACACCAACCCGTTGAGTCTTTCCATCACCTACAAGACAGGCTTTATGCCTCTCAAATGTACCATCAGGATTTTCTTTATGACTAAAAATCCACATAGACCGAATCACATTCACATCAGGAGGACTTGGCACCAAATCTCACATCATATTATTAATAAGAGCATTATATTCATCATCAATAGTCATTTTCCAATTCTGGTCATTAAAGGCAGACATAAGATTACGAGGTAACGGTGATTTGGTAACATGGGTGTGAATACCGTATTTTTTGTTTGATTTGAAAATCTTATGTTGACTACGAGTGACTAGCCGTTGGGCCGAAATTGGAGTTGGTTGGATAGGGGAGGTGATATCGGGCTGACGTGTGATGGGTCCAGAGACCGAGAGTGTTGGAGATGGATTGCCAGGGAGTGGGCTGGCAATTGTTGGGCTGCCAATGCCTAGGTCTAGCAAACATGAGAATTATGAGTTCTAACAGTGCATGAATTAGAAGCAACAAAAGACAATTTAACATATTTTTCAAGAGAACATGAGCGACAAATATGAGAATTACGAGTTCTAGTACACTCAATAAATTTATTTTGTTTAAGAGAGGAAAAAACAGGTGCTCCCGGATGACCCAAACATTTATGCCATAAAGAATGAGCTAAAACTGCAAAAGTGGATGGTAACGTGGCTTGAGGTGTGGTTGTGGTGATTGGATATAGCTTATCCCCGATAATCACATCTCATTAGACACATTCCCGTCTGAAAATCCTTCACAGAAAACCCAAAAGGATCAAATTCAACAGAAACCGAATTGTCAGCAGTAAATTTTCTTATTGAAATCAAGTTTTTAATCAATTGAGGAGCATGAAGAATATTCTTTAACGCTAACAATGGGTTTGGGAGAGACAAATTTGTATTACCACAACCACGAATTGAAATTGAATTACCATTTCCGACAATTATACCACGATTATTACTCAAATTAAAATAGGACGAGAGATTACCTTGTGAGGACGTCATATGACGCCGCTTGCTCGGCGTACCGCCGATTTAATTTAGCCCAAAACGCGCATCACGACTCGATGTCGGTTGAGTTGCATCGCCGTGGGCTGCTGCCACTAGTTCTGGCCAGGCCTGGCACGCTGGGTTTGCCGTCATTGACTGGCCCGCCTAACTTCGGCGGAAAGAGGCGGCGGAACGACCCAACGCCATCGCCAGCTCAAGGTGCGGCCCATCGCCATCGCTCGGCCGCCACGCCGGCCGGGATCGCTGTCGCCGCCACCTCTGCCACCCTTGCGACCACCACGATTTTTACCTCTATTATTGTCATTTCGTCCCCTTTGACCACAGTTCGGAGGTAAATTTTCAAATTGTGAAGAGTTATCATAAGACGGAGTGGCAACCATGGCGGAATTCGACATGATGGCTGTCTTTTTGGCAAAACCCCCCTCTACTAGTATGACCATAGAACGAGCTTGTAAAATGAGTTGATTGTTAGTTACCGACGCCCCGACATTCTTGAGTTGGTCCGACAAAACATTGAGTCGTTGACAATATGCGGATGCATTGAGAAAATCCGTCATGTCAGTGCTAGAGAATTCATGCTCAAGTGTGATGGCCCGGGAATTTTTACTATCTTGGAATATGTCACGTAATCGATCACAAGTCTCCATTGCCGTGGAGTCGGGTTCAAGAATCGTATGCAACAAATCACTCGAAATTGTGGCATAAATCCACTGGAGAACCGTCGCATCGATAGTCAACCATAATTCCTTTTCATCATCGGTTTCAACACATTCTCTTTGCCTTTTTCCGGAGGAATTACGTGATGGATAACCCGGTGTGACATATAATGAATTTTGAAGAGTTCTTCCCATGTCGCATAATGGACGTTTTCCATCTCAAGAATGATGGAGATACGAAATTTAATGTTGAAACGGCTAGGGCTAGACGAAAATTTGATTTCGAGTCTGACATGACTGACAGGAGGGAAAGTGGATGGCGACACAAAAAGGGGGAGGGGGCGACAGTGAAGGATAAATATTTAGGGTTTAGGAACTTTTCTTAGAATCTGATACCATGTAAGAAATATTTTTCTTGATTATTTCATTCCAAAGGGGTAGTAAATATACTCATAATACAAGCATCATCATAGGCTAGAATTAAGGTATTAAATGACTAAATATACACCTACCATATACAAAATATACCATGTACAAATCAAAATTATGACTAAATATTCTATTAATTCTATCAATTTGGGACATGTTTGAGTATTGTAAGGGCACCAAAATATGGTTGAGGGTCTATCGAAAATAGTTTATCTACCTTTGCAGGGTAGGGGTAAGGTCTGGGTACACTCTACCCTACCCAGACCCCACCTGGAAGGATTATACTGGGTCTGTTGTTGGTGTTATCACTATCATGGTACACCCCGCACTGCAACTATAAAGCAACTCCAGTTGAACTATAAAAACTCAAGTATTCTTGATATTTTCCACCAAGAGAAAGTGGATTAGGAGCAGGCAGCATAGCATTTTGTCTGAAGTTTACCAGTCGCTGGTTACAAGTTAAATATACTGAAAAACCCTAGATATAGCTTAAATAGTTGAATATTACGTCTAGTTAAGTATTACTATATTGGTTAGAACACAGGAACAATGCCAACATGGTTCCGTTTAGTCTTCCTTAGGATCTGAAGTTGCGATCTGGAGACACCAGGAAATTCATAAAGGAGATACATATAAATATATCAAGATGTTTAAGTATAGATCTTGCACGCAGAACGAAAGACAACATTGTAATTTAGTACTACTAAGTAGGCAGAACATGCAAAAGTAAAAGGAAAGAACGTTTGTAGATTGTTTATTAGGATTTTCATTGATCTAAACAGTGTCTTGCTAATATGAAGGAAGCAAAAATTTACATGTACAATAATGAAAAGATTCTCATTATCCGAAAGAATACAAAAAAAAAGGATACTAGGATAAAAATGCATTTTACCTCTCTATGCTGTTGAGAAGTTTCTTACTTACCGCGTATAGGACAAATAATCTGCAATTTTTGCAGCTCCTTCAAGTATACCAATTGTTGAATCGCATCATTCATTAGTCTTTACATGCTTTCTTTTCCTTTTTTGTTAGAATCCTTCTTTGATGACTTTGTCTTTCTTCTTGGAGCACCACCTGTGACAGGTTCCACTAATGGGCCTGACCACGTTTGGATCGGTTCTTTTGAATACGAGAAATTCATGGAGGTGAATGGGACTTCTGAGGGTTCATAGGCTGGATCAATGATGTGAAGAACCCAGTGTATAACCTAATGTTCCATCCTGATGCGGCGGAGGAAACTTTTCACTCTTGCTCTTCGCATTTGCTTGTGTAATTAGACGCCGTCTCTGTTTAAGCAAGTTAAACAATAGTCAGATAAACAACCTGCCAGAATGCACTAAAGAAATGAGTTGGATAATGAATTGGTGGATGAATAAGAAAAAGAACCACACAGCCTGATGTACTCCCTGCTATCAAGTTTATATGACATTTTTTTAATATGGTAGCAGATTTCATATATTCAAAAAAAAAAAAAAGAGGCTGTGCTGGACATAACTACAGAGAAGTGTACCAAAATATACATCAAAAGTTCTATCTTCTTACAAAGATCCTAGAGCATCAAGAATAGCTTCTGGATCTCCTAAAGTATTCCTGTTTACACCAAAAATAAAACAGCAGCAGACAATCCATTTTTATCTTCTGAATTGAACTAACCCCCGTCTTCAAAACACCTAGTTTTTGTTTTTCTATCAAACTAACTTCGATCTGATGTTTTTCTATCAAACTAACTTTTCAATGACTACTTTACATTGCATATAAAATACCCAAGTCAATTTAACATTTTAAAACGTGTGTACCTCAAATATTATCATATAAAAATATGTAATGAGTACTATTTCCAGATTTTATAACGTGGAAAAAAACATCGGTTAGCTAACTAAAATGGAATCAGAGGAATATGGTGTATAAAATGTGAAGCTACTAGGAAAAGCAAGGGATGGTTTTGACAATCATGTCAGCGGCAGACCACCACCTCCTCCAACTACAAATCATTGAAAAGCAATATCTTGAACTATTTGGGGCTTGCCATGTAATTAGCCCAATACAGAGAGACAATGTTTGTAGACCTCACAATGTCAACAGTTTTTTTCTACTTCCCTTGTAATATGATTATAACATGGCAACACAGAGTTAAACTATTTAATCCTGGGTAAGAAATTAACTGAACGCTGGAAATATGACCATCTTTATATCTTATTGTCTTTGTTTTATTAGTTTCACGTGGGAACTGCTACAGGTTCACATTATGCATATGCAATTCTTACAAGCCTTGGATGGTAAAATATTAGTAGAACGAAAAGGTAATAAGCTTCTTAAATGACATACGTCAATATTAACTTGCAGTTCCGCATTGGCTTCAGGAGCAGGGATTGCCCTCACTGCTCGACCACGGTGACGATTTCTCCTTGCACCATCAGCATTGGATTTGCCAGCAGCCCTTTGTCTATTTTAGCAAATATTTCAGGAAAAAGTTCAATGAGAAAAAGGACAAACTGCATATCAACATGAATTCAGATAGAAGAAATTGAAGTTCCCCTACTTAATATAACTAAAATGTATCATAATTCAGAAGACTGATTCAAGTTTTTATGAAAAACTGGTTCTTTAGCAGGTTCCCACTATAAAAGGGAATTTATGTATGAAACAAAATAATTTGCAAATACTGATGAAGTATAAAAGCAAACACCGCATGCAGGTATCTCAAAAAGAATGGTAATCCCTTCGTCCCAATTTATGTGACACTTTCTGCTTCTCATGATTCAAACTATGTCAACTTTGACCAACATTTTATAGTGTATTTTTACTTCTCTTATAGTTTTTGAATATCAAAATTTTAATTTTAAATATTGAGTTAATCTAATCCATTTATTAGCTTCAAAGATTAGTCAAATTGACTAATCTTGACAGAGGAGTATATGTTATCTACAAAAGAATCGTAGACTTTCTTTTGGTCAGCTACAAGATAAATCATATACTTTAACATGAAAACATGAATATGAAATGTGGTAATTAAATAAAAAAAGGAATCCAAATAACTAGACCTTCGAGCTTCTTCGTCTCGCCGTTTGGCATCCATTTCTTTGCTGGGTGGATATTTGGGAAGGATGGAAGGTTCACAAGCGTAAGGTTTGGTAGTAAAGAACTGCACAGTATTAAACGGAATATATGGTGACAATCCTTCAAAATATTCATGATTAATTTCAGAAAAGTGTAATACTCCGGCATCAAATGCTCCCCATGTGTAACAAAGACACAGGTCATCTTTTCGAGTGCATGTGAATATCTATGAAGGAATAACCAATAAAACCTTTTCTACTCAATCTTCTTCCTGTATATGCTTTTGAAATCCATGTAAACTCTCTAGCACTACACAAGGAATTGATGTTAAAGAAAGAAAATTGACTTGTAAAGATCAGCCAAACCAAGTTCTTTCTCTTTCTTACTGGTGATGCAAATATACAGCAAGTCATTTATTTACAGCCATTTGAGGCAATATTTGAAGTCAAATCACTGGATATTCTCCACATAATTTTCTTAAAAGGAAAAAAGAAAACATCACTCCAAGTCTCTGGCGTAAGCACTTACAATGAATAAGTGCAGAGGAAAAAGATAATTAATTCAGATGAAGAGATTGAGGAACAAGTTCACATGAAAGCAAAAACAGGAGACAAAAAAGCAAACAGACTTCACTCAAACAGTTAATCAAGTGAGTTGCCTCAGAAGTAAAATTGTTAAGAAATAAAATGGGTATGAACAGCTTACTGCACTCTGTAATGCAGCTGTAGCTGTCTGACGCTCAGCTGGATCAATGGCCAGAAGAGTCTCAATCAATGGCAATGATGAAGGCGGAAAATCTTTAAAGGTTTCTGTTATACATCTTCTGTATGATTGCTGAGGTTTGAATATAGTTGCATGTGGAAGCCTTGACTTTTTCCAATACTCTTCTGACGGAGATCCGCATAGCTTGAAGATCTTGTGCAGCTGCTCAACCTGAGTATTATTGCAGTGTAAATCCTCAAATCAATGAGCTCACCGCTAAAATCCACTTCATAAGAGGAAAATGTGTTCAAAGTTGCAAGAATTTATGGACAAAGAAATAACAAGTTTTTGGGTTGGCTTTTGGTTCATGGTCCTCCCACCACTCGCAGTCAGGTGGGAAGGAGGATTTGCACATCAAGGTACAAACATAGGCACTTAAGCTAAAGCTGGAGCATGGAGCAAGTTGTGTGAGTACAATGAAATGTAAACTACAACAAGGAATTTGCCGAGTCGAGTGTTAGCACTGTAACAATATTGCCGCGTATGTATCCTTTTACGGTGATTGACAACTTGTCTCCCAAGATAAAACAACAACTAATAAGTGAGCAAAGGAAACTCAAATAACTAAAAGAAGAACCTTTTGAGTGTTTGAAAGAAAGCTTAGAGAAAAATAAGTAAATCTGAAATCTGAATTTTTGGTGTGTTCTTCAATTGAGCCAAAGCTTCAATTTATAGTGTAAGGAAGATGACCTCCCAACTAGTCAACTAATGGCTTTCAATAGCCATGTAATGACACTTATTGAGGGGTTACAATAACCAAATAATGGTTGGATTCAAGTGCCAAGTAATGGAGGTTCAATGCTCCAAACCAGCCCAAAAGTCAGAAACTTTTCGTCTTCCGTCGAACCATTCTGCCTCCGAAGCGCCACGGCTCAGCGAATCAGCGTCGTGGCGTCTCGGCTCCGGTGACCGACCAACCAATTAGCTGCGCGGCGCTGCCTGTGAGGCGCCGAGCCGAGGATGCGCCGCGGCCCTTTACGGCTCCGCGGTGATTTCCGACTTGTTTCATCTTACACTTAGCACACTTCTTCCTTCGATTACCAACGTGGAATACTTGTCATTTGGACAATAACCGTCAATCATTCTATGTCTCAAACATTTTACTTACGTACCAATATCTCTTTCATTAACGAAATTTACGATACTTGGTACTACGTATGCACGTGTGTGAAAACGACGTTTCCGATGTGCGGGGCCCCAAATTATTCGAGTCATAAATAATGGGATAAACTTAATTCCACATTTAGTAAATTTCCAACAAGTTGTTCAGGAAATTCCAGGCTTTTAATCCTCTGGTTTGTGGTCCTGCCACTCCTCCCAGATAAAGTGACAGACACGTTTAAGCCCAAGACGATATTCTATATCCTAGATTAAGATAGTAAGACGTATGCAACCATGTCTCAGTCTGACTAGCACAATGTTCATTATTTCATGCAAAGCTATCTGCTCTGGCTGCTTGGGTTTCTGAGGAGCGAACCTACTAGAAACAGCATATATAATTAATCTGGAACCAAAATCATTCATCTCTTCACATCCATTTCTTCTCATGTTAAAGAACATCTTTTAGCAGTTCACTAAATCTTGATTCATTTAAATAAAGCTATGTTTTCACGAATCATCTAAAAGGGTGTGCCGTGTAGCAGCATAAAGATTTTCTTTTGTATTAAGGGGGACTTCATGTGGACAGAAATTAGCCAAACGCAAAGGAAAGAAACATCGAGATGTCGAATGAGATCTACTTAGACTATAAATTCATCTAATTTTCCTGTAAGTATCATAGTTGAAGGGGAAAAGCTTCTCTTTAACTAACAGATGCACAAGCAAACAAATAGATTAATGCAACCAACAAGCAAGGGGAAAATGGAAACCCTTTCTCTTATATCACGCAAGACCTGTCCTTTTGACCAACAAATTTCAATACCATACCTCTGTACGACCAGGCATAATGGGCTTCCCAGCTAATAGCTCAGCTAAAATACAACCAGCACTCCAGAGGTCCACACCAACACCATAGTCTGTGGCCCCAAGAAGAAGCTCTGGGGGTCTGTACCACAAAGTAACCACGCGACTAGTCATGGGCTGCTTTTTATTGGGATCGAAGATTGAAGCCAAACCAAAATCTGCAATCTTGAGAACTCCCCCACCATCAATTAGAAGATTTGATCCTTTTATATCACGATGCAACACATGACGGTTATGACAGTGTTCAAGCCCTGATAATAGTTGATGCATGTAACATTTAACCTACAAATAGTGATTAAAAATACAATGTAAACAACTCGGAAAGCCAAAACATTTGCAGCGTATAATTCAACAAGCAACTTATATAACCCCCAACCTGAGCTTCTGTGAACTTGATTCCAGGGCTTGCAGCTAGTCCAGCTAAATCATGATCCATATAATCAAACACAAGGTACAAACTACAAGACATCCTTGACGTAACCAATCCTTGCAATATAATAACATTTGGATGATCCAAGCGGCGCAAAATCAAGATCTCTCTTGCCATAAACCTCACACTCTCTGGCTCCAAATTATCAAATCTAACCTTCTTTAACGCAACGATGTTCCTCGTTAGAATATCTCTAGCTTTATAGACATTGCTATAAGTACCTTGCCCAATCTAAATACGACAATACAACATATAAAATGACAATGAATGAGATATTAATCAATCTACAAAACACAAACTAGCAATTAACGAATGAGGTGAACAATTGCTTGCCTTAGCCAGCTTCTCAAATGCATCCGCCCTACGTGGAATCCAGCCATTGATAGCCTCTCCAGCTACCTCAGAAAGCCATGATGGCCATCCAGCTGCTACTTGCTCGCCGTGCACATTCTTAGGTGGATTGCTCAACCTTGGATTAGGTTTAGACCTTCTCCTCTCACCCTTAGGCATTGTATTCTCATCCTTCTTCTCATTCTTCTGATCCCTACCCTTCTGAACTTCACCAACATCACTGCCTCCTCCTTCACCACCGCCATCCGCCTTATTTACAGTTCCAACTTTCTCTCTCCTCCCAGATGGTGCTGCCAAATCTCTATCTTCACCATTTTCCCTCCTCCTTCCAACTACAACCTCCCCACTAGGTGTCTCAGAAGATGAAATCTCTTTACCAAAAACACAACCCATTTTTCAACAATCTTAACCCTCATATCTCATCACAATGGACACCCTTTTTCCTCATTCAAAATCCAAGAATCCCGCCACACAAAAACCCACATGCAAATAAGCTTTAAAATGTAAACTTTACAAGCAAAACAATCAAATGGAGCAAGATTAAGCTTAAAATGTAAACTTTACAAGCAAAACAATCAAATGCACCAAGATTAAGCTTTAAAATGTGAACTTTAGAGCAGTTTAATATAAATCAAAGAAAAATAAACAATTGGGGCTGACAACTAGAAGGTACCAGAGCAAACTACAATGGTTCTTGAAAAATGCAAGTAAAAAAGAATGGAAAAATGTGAAGTATAGCAAATTAAATAAAGATTAAGGGAACTGGGGTTGTTAGATTACACAAAGTGGGATAAGGGTAATTGAAGAACCCTAGCTTTTGTGCCCAAGAAAGTAGAAGCACTAATGATTTGGAGTTAAACCCACCATTTATGGGGGTCAAAAATGGAGTTTGTAGCTAGAGAGAGAAGGAAACAAAAGGCAAAAATGCACAGTAAACTAAAACTAATGCTAGTAACTTTATTGCACTTCTTTTGTGGGATTGAAGATCCAACATATATTAAAGTTTCACATTATTCCACCATAAGATATATGCAAAAATATCTTTATTTTTTCCTTTTTAAATACTAGCAGATGTATTTGGCTAGAGGGATTATGAAAAACAGTCTTGATGGAGTATGTGATTGGCATTATTTATATTGTGACTAGTTGGCAATTGTTTTGTTAATTGGATAAATATTATAAATATATACTGTACTAAGCAAGTCAGTGAGAGCATTACAGATCAAAAATTGTCTTTCATGTACTTCCTAAAATATTATGTCATTTATAAATATCGGAGGAACTATCAAAATTCTTTAACTTATTAAAAGTTTTTTGTTAGTTCTTTCTTTAATGAGGAGGTCTGTCACCCTATTTTATCTCGATGGCTATATTTGATGACTGAATTCCCCAGTCTACATTAATGATCGACATTTAAAAATTATAAGGAATATGTCTATGCTTAATTGTTTGTATTACCTCCATAGAGTCTGTTGAGATTTTCAGACTCTGGTTTGTTGGCAATTTTCTTTTTAGTATAACTAGTAGTAGTAGTATTAATATACTAGTGTCTTACCTTATTCTAGATATAACATAGGAGTAGTATAATTTCTATAGGTATTAGTTAAATTTCTTATATTATTAAATACTGTTAATGATTTTGATATTACAATAAATAAATAAATAAACAAAAGAAGAGACGTGACCAGGTACTGAACTTTCTTCTGCCGCTTGTCTTTGGTGGCTGCAGGTCAAAAAAGCACCTCTCCTATTCTTTTTTCTCACGAACGAAATGTATGTCCATCTCAACATGTTTGGTTCGCTGATGTTAAACCGGGTTGTGAGAAAGGTAGATTACAGAGATGTTACCACAGTAGACAATAAATGTCTGACGCAAAGGACACTGAAGTTCTAACAGTAACTTTCTGAGCCAACAAATCTCAGCTACCATATTTGCAATGCCTCTGTACTCAGCCTCGGCACTGGAACGGGATAGGATGGCATGTCGCTTGGCAGATCATGAAATCAGATTATCCCCTAAAAATACAAAAGTCAGAGGTGGAGCGTCGCGTGTCCGAACACCCTGTCCAATATGCATCTGTATATGAGAGCAACTTGTTTGGTGCAGAGGGTATAGGTGCAAACTATAATCAAGTATGTCCTTAATGTAACGGATGATACGCTTAAGGGCAGTGAAATGAGACTCTCTGGGGGCATGCATAAATAAGCATACATGCTGAACAGCATAAGCAATGTCTGACCTTGTAAATGTGAGATACTGAAGTGCACCTGCAAGGCTCCTATACAGAGTAGTATCGGAGACTGGAGCACCATCCATAGCGCTGAGCTTAGATTTTGAATCAACTGGAGTAGGCATAACTTTACAATTCACCATCTTAGCCCTGTACACAATCTCTTCTGCATATTTATGCTGACACAAGAACATGTGGTTGGCAGACCTGGTCACTAATATCCCCAAAAAATAACTCAGCTTTTTCAAATCAGTCATGGCAAATTCGGTCTTAAGCAAGACAATAATCTCATTTTTTAACCCATCAGAGGAGGCAGTAAGAACAATATCATTCACGTAAAGTAATAAGTAAGTCATGCTACTACCTCGATGAAAAATGAAGAGTGATGTATCACTCCTGCTGCAGACAAACCCAATTTGCAAAATATACCTGGCAAAGCGATCATACCACACACGAGGGGCCTGTTTCATGCCATATAGTGACTTCATCGAGACGACACATAGTAGGGATCATGGATGGGTGAACTCGAGCGATCACGACGTAGATCGCTTTCTCAGGTCCTCATGTAAAAATGTATTTTTCACATCAAGTTTATGTATCAGCCAGTGTTTGCCCAAAGCTATGCTCAGAATTGTGCGAATGGTAGTTGGTTTGACAACTGGTTGAATGTCTCACCACAATCAATGTCCTCCTGCTGATTCGTGTCATTAGCCACAAGACGTGATTTATACCTCTTAAGATCTCCATTGTCTCGGAATTTGTGACGAAATAGCCACATACACCAAACCACATTCACCCCCTCAGGTCTAGGTACTAGATCCCACGTGTGTTGTTTAGTCAAAGCATTGAATTCCTCGGACATAGCCGCATTTCAATTAGGGTCTTGTTTGGCCAATTTGGGGTTCTTAGGAATTGGAGAGATGGTTTGGGCAGACAAGTTAATTAGACTTTGGGTTTGAAGATTCCGTGTTTGGCATGAGTCTCCATTTGGTGAGTGGGGACAGGTGGTGACTGAGGCAGCTGAGTGGTGGGATCTGAGACGGGTGGTAGGGTTGGATAAGAAGAGGGTGAGGGTGAGGCCGTCGGAGGCGCCACGGCGCTGGGTGAGGAACATACCTCTCTAAAATTTTGGCGGCGCCGACGCCTCATCACTGGGCCGCGACGCTAAATACGGTATGGGTGAACAGTGTTCTCTGGAGTTTTGGCACCGCGGTGCTGACGTTGATGATTAAGTACTGTGCAGAGAAGGAGATTTTGCGGTGGTCCTATGATCTAGTTGGCTGATAATGATAGGGGAGATGGCAGGCTTGTCAAGAAAGGAGTAATCCGGTTTTTGGAATTTTTGAAGATTCAAAAATGGGAATGTGGTCTCTTCGAATGTGACGTGACGAGAGATGTGGATTTGATGAGTGGACAAGTCATAGCATAGATAGCCCCTATGGTTCGGCGGGAAGCCTAGGTAGACACATTGAGTGGACCTAGAAGCGAGCTTGTGAGGGGCAGTAGAGGCAAGGTTAGGATAGCACAGACAACTGAATACCCGTAGATGATCATAAGATAAGACTCTATGATAGCGGATTTCGGTAAGGGTCATATTGTGAAGTGTGCTAATTGGGAGAATATTTAGAATGTATTCTAACATTTTAGCAGCATATACCCAGAAGACGGAGGGAGGGTGTTACACCCCGTAATTCCAGAACATAAATAAGAGAATGTATGTAAGGAACACAAGACTTGAAATTGGTACGAAAGGAAGAATTGTTTTTCCGAAGGAAAATCTTCCGAACGTCGGAAAGGAAAAATATTCGTTGATGAGAATTGGATTCTCAAAATACATTATTTGAAGAGTATGGAACTTATTAACATTATGGAAATTTATTTTTACTGATTTGGTCACGTGGGGCCCACCCGAGAAATTTTACGTTTTGTGGGGCCCACGAGGGTTACGAAAATTTATGGACGAATGGGAGGGCGACACGTGTCACCCCCTCCCACATGGGCTTGTTCGAATTATGCCAAGGGCAAAATGGTCATTTGACCAATGTATAGATGACCAAGTCTTGCTAATTAAAGAGCTTGATATTGTTGACTAAGTCCAAGGGCCACTTGGCTTGATCTCTTCCATCCAACCCTAACAAGTGTTATAATCTAGACCCTCAAATGTGTTATATAAGCACCCTAGTAGCAAGACAAGTCTTCCAACACTTAGAAAATTTTCAAGACATTGTTCTTGTCCATTGTTGCTCTCGGGTTTGAGGTTCCCACACAATTTTTTTTTTGTAATTTTGGTCCATTATTCACAAGACTTTAACCCAAGGTTCCTAGGGGTATTGTAAGGATATCTCAATGGAAAGATCCCGGAAAAATGACGTTTTTACGTTAGTTGCAAGGCGAAACCCTAAGGTGTTCTTCAACTTTGAAGATGGAACTTGAAGAGGAGTTCTTTATAAGCTTCTAAGGGTTGCTTGGAGTGGATTGGAACGTCGAAAAGAGGAGCTAGAGTTGCTAAGGATCGACTTGTAATCTTGGATTATATTTGGGCTAAATGAGGTAATAATCTTCGTCTTACTATTGTAATTGAAGATTCCATGTTATGATAAGTTAGAAATGAGGATGTGATATATGTTATGAAGATTGATAAGTGTTATGGAATTTTAGAAGCTCAAATCCGAAAATGAACAAGTTAGCCATTAATGTTGTAATTAATTTGGACGGTATCGTCGCATGTTAAGGAAGAAAGGAATTTAGTTGTTGTAATTGTTATTATGTATATAACATGTTGGAATAACAACTTGGATTGAAAAGGAATCGAACTAAATCGACCTTGTCAGAGTACATGGATTGTGGCAGAATTGCCTTAATTTTTGGACAAGCCAGATTAATTGTGGGGCAGAATTTTACACGTCCTGTTAAGGCGTGTAATCCCCTTTGGTTAGCTGATTTGTTTGAGCCTTAAATGTGGCGTTTGGTTATTGAATTCGGGCCTTGAAAAAAGTGGAAAAGTATGTAGAAACAAAGGAAGTGTTGTCCGATTTTCCGTAGAATTTAGTGACTTTGCACTTAGAATATTCTACGTTTGAAGCTAAAGGTTA
The DNA here is from genome assembly GCA_029844215.1 of Przewalskia tangutica. Classification (NCBI taxonomy): domain Eukaryota; kingdom Viridiplantae; phylum Streptophyta; class Magnoliopsida; order Solanales; family Solanaceae; genus Przewalskia; species Przewalskia tangutica. The sequence goes on along the minus strand of CM056721.1, from coordinate 121,142,408 downwards.
ATGGACGTATTATGACCATTATAGGTTGAAGTGCTAAGTATAGTGTATTCTACTTGAAGGGTGGAATAGCTATCAAGGTTGAAGTACTTTGGAGCATTTTGCTACTTGTCGATAATCGTCGCGAGGTATGTGAACTTTTTCCTTCTTTTGACATGATTCTATGTATGGAACATACATGTGGTATTATTTCATGTTTCCTTCTACTCTTAGAAGTTAAGAGGTATGTATGTTGATTTACTCTATGTAGAAGATACGTCTAAGTTATCCTAAGTTCTTACCAAGTCTTATGGGGGATGTTGGTAAGAGTCGTTAGGAAGTATTTGGAGTCAAGTTGACTTTGCTAAGTTACTGCACGAATGAGAATAAGTATCGAACAAGCCACTGCAGCGTTAATAAAATAAAATGTATCGACAATCAATTAAATTAAAATGAGTAGAATTCTCCATCTGCATAGAAGCTAAGATAAGACAAAATTGTATTACATTTTCTAGATCATGGCTGCTTTAATAAGATCGTTATAAACTAGTATAACCTATTCACACGCATAAAAGTATATGTTACTTAATTTAAAAAGTTTACGTATGAAGTTTTAAGACTATGAACCTTAAATTCTTAAAAGGTTAAGAGACTTTATTTTTCAAGTTATGGGACTTGATTCTTAAAGGAAGAAATGACTTGATTTAAAAAGTATAGAATACTTGATTTGGAAAGTATTGACTTCTTGGCACTCTAAGTTAAAGAGACTTGATATTCTAAGTTAAGAAACTTGTTTTCTTAAAAGTTAAGAGACTTGAAGTATTTTGAAAGCTATGTAATTTGATTCGAAAGTATAAGTCTCTTGGTTATAAAATGAATGAATTTGTCTAAGACATAAAGAGTTATAACGGCTTTATGGGAAGTTGATTATAACAACTTTATGGAAGATTAAAAGAATGGTTTTCTCCAGTAATGTAAGCAAAGAAATAACTTGAAATAAAGAAGGGCAAATTGGGTTAAAGGTACCAATTGCTTAAGGTTTTAAGGAAAGAAGTCACTTGATTTAGAAGCCTATAAATGTATTTCTAAAAAGGTATTGACTTGTCTTGAAAAGTAGATATGACTTGATACTACGGTTATTAGTATCTTGGAGGTTTTATATGAAAAAAAGTCATTTTTTAAAAAGAATAGAAGTACGTAGTACTTTGGGATTAATTCCCGAATTTTATAATGACATGTTAGTGCCTTAAGTAAACTAAAATGGGGGTGTTTATAAATAAGGTTAATAAGAAGTTAGGGGATTTCTTAACTTGCTTATGTTATGTATGATAAGCAGGTAGTGCTTATGATAAGCCGGTAGCGCTTATGTTATGTATGATAAACCGGTAGCACTTATGTTATGTATGATAAGTCGGTGGTGCTTATGTTATGTATGATAGCCTTTGGGGCTAGTGTTATGAGTATAAATGCGGGGTAAACCTCCAAGACGTTATATACCTCCTGAGTATAAATGCGGGATAAACCCCCAAGATGTTATACATTCTGAGTATGATTGCGGGGTAAACCCCCAAGACATTATACCTCTCCATGGATTTGCTACCCATGATGCGAGCATGGCGTATTTGCTCATTGCGGGCCCGTAGGGCCTAAGCGGGTGAAATAGTCATGTGCGGGTGAAATAATCCTATGCGAGGAATACCTCATGCGGGTCCACACGACCTATGTGGGCGGATACGCCTATGCGAATACCTCATGCGGGTCCATACGGCCTCGGGTGAAATAGTCCCAGGAGTAGGATTGCTAAATGATACTATGGGCAGGTGACCCTAAGTTGATCATAAGCTTCCTATTTTTATGCAGTATACCTTTATGGGCAGACTTATGTGACTTTATCGCGTCCCAGATTGGGCCGGGCAGTATAGGCGTCCCTCCACAAAGGGTCGGTTTACGTTATGAAAGATAAGTAAGTTATATGGTAATGAACTTAATGATTTCTCCTAATTATGTATGTAAGAATTTGACTATAACTCTTATTGAAAAATGGGAAAAGATAATGATGTACAATTAAGTTCATGAGTGGTAATGGCACGCCAGGATCTGGTATTTACTTCTTTTTTTATACTTGCCCCTGTCATTCTTTTGTACAGTTATGATTTGTTACTGTACCTTATTTCCGTTCCATATTCTGCACTGTTGACCGACTTCTTCGGGCTGCGTTCATGTCCGCAGGTTTAGGTACACAGTTGTGGATCCGCGGACTTAGGATCCTGGTTCATCATTTTGAGATGGCTCCAATGTTCTGGAGCTTGTCATCATGGTTATGTATATTCAGGGGTACGGCGTGGCCTTGTCCCGTCATAGTATTTGTCCAAACTCTTAGAGGTCTGTAGTCATATCTTGTGGATTGGGTTGTGTAAAAAAAAAAAAGAGGTAACTGCTTTTGGTTTTACATGATTATATGTATCCAGGAAGGTAGTCTTATCGGCTAACCTATTACTTAATTCTTGTTAAGTTTATGTATGTATGTTCCGCTACTATTCTCTGATGTATACCTATAAGGGTGCCCAGGTAGGGCACCAGTCGCGGGCCTGGGGTCGGGTCATGACAGAGGGAGACATAATTAATAGAGTGTGAATCATATTGTTAATGGTGCAGATGATTCTTCAGCTTTACTGTTTTGTGGGGAAGTGTGAGGGCAGGAGAAGCGAAAAAACATGCCATTATTAGTACAAAAATGGTGAAACATAAAGTTATTGAATTCACGACCATTATCGCACTGAAATGATTTAGTACCTTTTTCAAATTGCGTTTGAATGAACATTCGAAACTCAAGAATTTGGCAAACACTTCCGATTTAAATTTGAGAGGATATAACCAAACATAGTGAGAAAATTCATCCAGTAAGATAAGATAATATTTATGACCGAGAGAACTAGTAATAGGTGATGTCCATAAATCAGCATATATAATATCAAACGGTGCAAAGGTAACACTAGTAGATGATTTAAATGGAAGACGAGTATGATTGCCTAAAGAACAAGAAACACAGTTTTGGGAAAGCTTCCCATTATTATAAGTAATGAAATTATTGCCTCTAAGAAAATTGAAAACTGGGGCTCCTGGATGACCAAGCCTATTATGTCATGTTGATGAAGAAATGACCGCTAGAGAGACGGGAGAGCAAGATCTGGCAGCGAAAGTGGAGGTGAATGGATAGAGATCCCCCGTGCTATTGTATCTCGTAAGAGGTGTCCCGTATGAAGATCATTCACAGTGAAACTAAAAAGGTCAAAGTCAACAGAGACTGAATTATTACGAGTAAATTTGCGGACATAGATTAGGTTCTTAATTACGTGTGGGGCATATAGGGTATTTTTAAGGGAGAAGAATGAGGAGGTTGTGTGTAGGATGTACCATAGCCCTTTATTGGAATGCAGTTGAGGATGCTTTAAACTGAACATTTTGGAAATATTATCTGCAGACCAGGTGAGGTGAGATGTGGCTCCGGAGTCCATGTACCAATTGTTGTCAGGTTGTTGCAGATGGAGGCTGCTGAAAGCCTGACCCAACTCAGTGGATGTCATACTGGATGGGGGCTACTGGAACTGGCCATGCATGAAGTGGACTTGTTATGGGTACTGGGCTTGTTGAGGGGCTGGAGCAGGGCCCAACAACCCATGTTGAGAATACTGGTTGAAGGGCTGCTTATACTGAAATTGGGGCGGCGCCGCGGCGGTGTAATAGTACTGTTGGGGCGCCGCGACGTTGTATTGTTCTGCGGGCCCTGTTATTGTTGTTGCTGCCGATTCTGCTGTCTGCGACCCTTGCCATGACCACGACCTCCTCTACTGTCGCGGCCTATACCACCCCTGCCACCGCGTCCCTGCTGCGGTTGAGAGTTTTCTGGCGGCATTGTATCTTGGGGGCGTGTTTCGATAACTAACGCCTTCTGATTGTGCCCATCTTGCTTAGCACGACGAGTCACTTCGAGCAACAACTGCGAGCGAGCTTTGTTAAAGCTAGGTAACAGATCTGTCTGTTGAATCATGGTGGCTAACGTATCATATTCGCCTTTAGGAAGGTTTGAAATCAACTGTAACCCCATCTTAGTATTCGAGACATGCGTGTCGACGTTGGAGAGTTAATCCGCCAGCAGTTTTAACCATTTGCAATACTCAAATCACGTTGGAAAAACTTTCAAGACGTGTATTATTAAATTGTTCCTCTAAATACACAGTACGGGCATGCTTATTATCCTGAAAGATTTCCTCCAAACGGTTCCACAATTCACGAGTTGTGACGCCATATTTCATGATAGTGAGGAGTAGATTTTGAGAAATACTACCATAAATCCACTGTTTTACGGCGGCGTCGAGACGATGCCATGTAGATTCATCAATTATGGGGGGCGAGGAATAGCATCATCGATATGATCAAGCACGTTATAGAGACATACATGAATGCGAAACAGTTCAATCCAAGTAGAATACTGACCATTTTCTTGATCAAGAAGAATGAGAATATTGATCTTGATGTTGGTAACGGTTAGGGCTGGGTGAAAAGATGATGATGACTTGGTTGTGGGAGGTGTGGAAACGGAAGTGTCAGATTCCTGAGTATCTATTTAGAGAAGAAATGAATAAAGAAGAAAACTAAGAATTTCTGTGTGTAGCGCCGCGGCTGAGATCCTAGGGGGGTTCTCGGCAGCGTGAAAGAGAAAAAGAAGAAAGAAATTCTAGGGTTTTAGGGTTTTGGCTCTTGATACCATGTAAGATGATATTAATCTCCCCCTTGGGGAGTCTTCTCATTAATATCAAATATATATAGTGTACAATATTCATCCCTTATACAATAGAAATCTTAATCCTAATCACAAGAGGAATCCTAGTCTTACCATAATTATATTTACATAATATATGGAATATATTCTAATTATGGGGTAGGGATGACTATACACGTTTACATTTCTTTTTCCCCCTCCTACATTCTATTTCACTTGCTTTTTTTTTTCTTTCTTTCTTTCTTTTATTTGATGTGAAACTAAAAATATATTTTTTAGAAAAATATATCGTAGTTGATAGAGAACTAAAAACTTCAAAAAATGATTAAAAGAATATAAAAATAATAAATTCATTGAACATGACGTCTTTCCCTTTTCCCTAATGCTCTAGAATTTTAAGTTTATTTAATTAATTTGTGTCAGATAAATGATACGGAAATAGTAAATAACTATTACAATGGTCGAAAGGATAAACTTTAAAGATTACAACAATGAGTTTTCAATCTTTGACAATCTTGAACTACAACTCCAATTCTGGATTTTGTATTCAGAAATACAAGAGCATGAACTGTTGCACATGTGGCTTGTATGTTCGCTGAAAATCTGACTTGGTTAAAGTTCTTTGATAGTAAGATCCAACCTGAAACACTTAGCAACGAATTAGAGAGTCACAACACCATCGGCTGAGTCGAGATATGACTCTCTGTCTTTAAGACAAGATTGCCCCGTATATCGGCTTTTATGTTAGCGGGCAATAGTCTCCCAAAATAAAACAGCAAACTATCAAATGTGCAAAGCCTACACAAATGATTCCAGTGAAAAACACAAATATAGAAGATTGCTAAGAGAAGGATTGTTGTCAGGAAAATTTGATCTCTTTATGGTGTTGTTATGTTGTTTGTATCTCTATAGCATTGAGCCTAATAGCTCAATTTATAGGAGTGTAAGGATGACTTTACACATGTCAAATTAATGACAATGGTGGAGATTCAATGTCTTGCCATTAAAGGATGACTTTCACATGCCAAATTAATGATCTTAGTGGAGATTCAATGTCTTGCCATTAATGGCCTTTAATGGAGATTCAATACTGCTAAATCCATGTCAACAGTCAAAGACTCTGGGTTTTCTGGATTCTGATTCTCTACTGTTCGTGAATTATCATCGCGACGCTGCACCATTAGCGTTGTGGTGCTTCGGCGCTGAGCCCTTCCCGAGTTATTTCATATTACACTTTGCACACTTCTTCATTCTTTTACCAACGTGGAACACTTGTCATTTGATCAATGACCGTTCATCATTCTATGTCTCAAATACTTTACTTACGTACCAATATCTCTTTCACTAATAAATTTTACGATCTTTGGTATAATGTGTGCTCGTGTGTGGAAACGACGTTTCCGACGTGCGAGGCCCCAACTGTTTGAGTCATAAATAATGGGATGAACTTTATTCCACATTAATAAATTTCCAACAATCCTCTCTTGAAAGAGATTTTGGCGCACTCACAAGGTGTCTAGTTCCAACAATCTTTCAGCGGACCGATGTTGGATCAGGAGAAGTAGCTTCCGCTTTGAACCTTTCTTAGTTGAATAACATCGGACTTACTTAATGCGAGGTGAATGTGATGTCTTGAATCGTCAGTGTTTAGTGTAAGTCAAGTCAACGACACCAACACAACAACTTTCCTTACTCTGTTTTTCTTAATATTTTGTATGTTGTGGTCGTGGACACTCTTGGATTCTAAAGTACGTTCATTTGAGGCGACATATCATCGCACTTAAATAGGTGGTCTCCTACAAGGTATCCCGTTATACCCCACTTCACAAGTGTTAGGAACCATTAAAAAATTCCCCGAACCTAACCTCAACCATTGAGGATCATTAAAGGTTTTGAAAACTTAACCTCTACCCACACTGCAGATAGCACTTAGTGTCTATCGCGGGAATGCCTTTGGGTTTATGTTCCTTATAGAAATCATAACCCGAAGTGCTCTTTCTTACACAGAAGCGCTCAACTGAACCTTTACAGCTTAGTTTCCCCATTGAACCTAGTTTCTGGTATCTCCAGTCAGTAAGGTCGGGTTACCACCATATCAGTCCTTATTATTTGGGTTTTAAGCCCATTCCCCTAGACATGCAGAACATATGATCTTTGGGTATGCCCTTAGTCAAAGAGTCTGCTATGTTATCCTTTGATTTTACATAATCAATGAAAATAATACACGTAGTGATCAGCTGACTAATGGTCTTATGTATTTGTCGAATATGACGAGACTTGTCATTATACATAGAACTCCGTGCCCTTCTTAGAGCTGACTGGCTATCGCAGTGGATTATTACAAAAGGTACGGGTTTGTCCCAACACGAGACGTCCTCTAAGAAGTCATGAAGCCACTCAACTTCTTCTTCTGCTTTATCTAAAGCAATAAACTCTGACTCCATCGTGGATCGGGCGATGCAAGTTTGCTTAGAGGATTTTTAAGACACAACCCCATCACCAATTATAAATATATACTCATTGATGGACTTGGTGTTCTCTATATCAAATATTCAGTTTGCATAACTGTACCCCTCTAGTACAGCTGAATATCTCGAATAATACAACCCGTAAGTTAAAGTGTATTTTAGGTACTATAGTACCCAATTCAACGCTTTCCAATGATCATTACTCAGATTACGGGTAAACCTAGCCATTTTGTTGACTACATAAGCTATATCAGGTCGGGTGCAGTTTATTATGTACATTAAACTCTCAATCACCTATGCATATCGCTCCTGACATACGGGCGCACCATAATTTTTATTAACTTTATGATTCATATCTAGTGGTGACTTCATCGGTGAACTGTCGAACATCTCAAACTTGCTCAACACATCCTCGTAGTAAGACTGAGATAAGACCAGTCTGTCAGACGTCTTAGAGACCTTGATCCCTAAGATGACATCTGCAATACACATATCCTTCATGTCGAAATATTGTTTCAACATATTCTCAGTTTCTAGGATCAAACTAGGACTACTCCATGTGATCAACATGTCATCTACGTAAAGGCATATCATGACGAATGAAACAGAATTACCTTTCATGTAGACACATTTATCACACACATTAATCGAGAAACCCTTCGATAGTAGAGTAATATGGAGTTTAAATAGCGTGACTCTTTAGTTTAATGTTGTTCAAATTTGTGAAATTCAAATTTTTTATGTCATTGCTTCGGGGCCTGTTTCAGCCCGTACATAGATGTGACAAGTCGATAGACTTTCTTCTCTTGACCTGAAACCACATACCCCTCGGGTTGTTCCATACAAATTTCTTCTTCCAAATCACCATTTATGAAGACTATTTTGATATTCGTTTGATGTATCTCAAGGTCACACAATGTTGTGATCGCAATAAATACTCGTATGTACGTCATTCTAGACATCGGGGAGTACATATCAAAATAGTTAAGGCTTTGTGTCACGGCCTAACCCCGGGCCCGCGACTGGTGCCCTACCTGGCACCCTTACAGGTATACATCAGAGATAATCAGCGGAACATACATGAACTTAACAAGAAATAAATAACAGGTTAGCCGATAAGGCTACCTCCCTGGATAAATATAAATCCAAAAGCAGTTACCTCTTTTTTTTTATAAAGCGACCCACAAGATATGACTACAGACCTCTAAGAGTTTTGACATAACAACTGTGACGGGACAGGGCCCCGCCATACCCCTGAATGTACATAAATCTACAACCTCAGGGAACCGTACCAAAAGACAAAGCCTCCGGAGAAATGGAGCTTTCCAAGAACTGAACAGTGATCCTAAGAGTACGGATTGGCAAGCTATGTACCTCAACTCATGCAGATGAACGCACTCGAGGAGGTCAGTACAAAATATGTACCAAGTATGTAAAACTGAAAGTACTGTAATTTAAATCATGAAGTCTAGATATATAAAGCTGGAGACAAGTATGATAACCAAACTACAGTACACAATAAATAAGCAGTCATGTCAAGTCAGGGACGCATGCCCTCAAGTCATTACTCACGTATAACCATGGGTCTCACGCCCATAATATCAATCATGCCCGTGGAATTTCTTCCTCACTGCCGGCAGTCCATGATATAATATAACACCAAATATGTATACATGAACACCAGGTCTCACATGTGTCATAAAAACTGTACGGGCCAAGTAGGAAAGCGGACCACCAGATCCAGCCTGCATCATAAAACTGACCGGGGCAAGTACGAAAGCCAACTACCAGATCCAGTCTGCGTCAACAACTGACCGGGGCAAGTACGAAAGCCAACTACCACATCCAGCCTGCCGTCATGAGATATGACCGGGGCAAGTGCGAAAGCTATCTACCAGAGTCTACCATACCAAACTGTGCCATAGAACTGACGGGGGCAAGTACGAAAACTACCTACCAGACCATCCTGTGTCATCCACTGACCGAGGCAAGTACGGAAGCTAACTACCAGACCATCCTGCGTCACTAAACCTCATGGAGAGCTAGTCCATGGAATAACAATATCAAACATGGTCGCATGCCCCGAAATCCCACATCGTATAAGCATGTCCATGGAGTAATAAAATAATCCGGGAATCTAACCCACATCCTGGTCGCATGCCCCGGAATCTCACATCGTATAAGCATGTCCAAGGATCAATCACAATGGAAGCATACCCGTGGAATCCTCCGTCACTGTCGGTACGTCCAAGTAAATTCACAACAAGACAGTCGGCTCTCCAACTGAGAGTCACGACAGCGTAAACATATAATACTTGCACTCAAGGCTATCACAAGCAAGCATAGGCAAGTTCATAAAATCTTTCGACTTTCATTATCATACAAAAATGAATTTCATTTTATAAACTCAAGGCACTTTCGTTTCACATAAAAATCCGGGAATTTAACCCAAAGTACTACGTACTTCCATTCTTTTCAAAAGACTTCTTTTCATATAAAACCCCAAGACACTAACACCCGTAGTATTAAGGCATGTCTACATTTCAAACAAGTCACTACATTTTTAGAAATACATTTCTAGGCTTCTAAATCAAGTGACCCTTACTTTAGAACTTTAAGCAATTGATACCTTTAAATCAAATTGTCCTTCTTTATTTCAAGTCATTTCTTTGTTTACGTTACTAGAGAGAATCATTCCTTTAACCTTCCATAAAGTTGTTATAACCAACTTCCCATAAAGCCGTTATACTAACTTTATACTTTAGAAATTAGGACATCTTTAACCTTTCATAAAGCCGTTATAACTAACTTCTCATAAAGACGTTATAACTCTTTATGTCTTAGACTAATTCATTCTTTTTATAACCAAGAGACTTATACTTTCAAATCAAGTCACATAACTTTCAAAATACTTCAAGTCTCTTAACTTTAGAAATCAAGTTGCTTCTACTTTTAAATCCCAAGTAACTCACACCTTTAAAACAAATTACTTCTCTTAAATCATGTCATTTATCCTCTTTTAAATCAATTAAATAAATCGCTCATTTGACTCCTCTAAAGCCGTTATGACAATCCTTAGGTTTTGGAACTAAGGCACTATCCAAGAGATTAGGAACCACTTCCTTTTTAAGACTCTAAGTACTTCAAGTAAAACACTTTCACTTTTGAAATCCAAATTTCATCAAGGGAATGGACTACAACAACTTCCAATTTAAACATCCAAAGTACAATCAAGGAAGTATATAGAACAACTTCTATATTAGGCAATCCAAGTAAAATCAAGGAGTGGATCATTTAAGGAATAGGATTTACTTTATTACCATAAGGAATCATGCTAGAAGAAGAGGAGATAGTTCACATACCTTTCGGCTTAATCCACAAGCTAAGTCGAATACGCCGCACGTAGATTTGTCAACCTATAATGACCATAACACGGCTATCAACTTCTAGTTTTTAACGTAGAATGATACTAAGTATACTGTCTCTTATTCTACGAAAAATTGGGCAGCACTTCCTTTGTTTCTACGTACTTTTTCACCTTTTTCAAGGCCCGAAAATCAGTAACCAAATGCCACATTTAAGGCCCAACAATTCAGTAATACAAAGGGGATTACACGCCTAACCGGACGTGTAAAATTTTAACCCACAATTCATATTAAACAATCCAATAAGTTTAAGGCAACTTCTCGGCTACAACATGCTCACATATCATCCTTTTCAAATTCTTTCAAATCCAAATCGTTATTTCAACATGTTATATAAGTCATAACCAATTATAACAACTATATACCCTTTTATATATAACATGTAACGATTTTAGCTAACAACCGAATTGATTACAACATTAGTGGCTAACATGCCCATTTTCGGTTTTCAACAAGTCGACATGATCCAAATCTTTTCAAACTTCAATATATACATCTCACGTTTGTTTATATCCATAACTACAACAATAAGTAATCTTTAATCACTACGATGACAAGATTGTTACCTTGATAAGCCCAAAACAGTCTAACAATCTCGCCCACTTTAGCCCTCTTTCCGCAATTCCTCTTCACGTTAAAATCACCCACACGAACTCTCTACAAGCTTGCCAACATATTTTCTTCTTGTCGCCTTTCCAATAATTTCATTTAGGCTTAGGATTTTTATTAATTTCTAGAGAGGAGAGAAGAGAAATCTTTAGGATGAAGTCTTGCAAAATGACTAAGTCTTGCAAGACGTGGTCATAATATAGCCTCTATCTTGTTCTACAAGTTGGGAGGGACACTTGTCACCCTCCCATAGGTCTACTACACAAATATCTACTATTTTTACACCTTTTCCGTAAAAATCCGCCGCAGCCGGCGCCGTGGAGCCGCAACTTCGCATGGGCTGTGGCTTACGAGTCATGCTCAGATCCGGCGCCATGGCGCCTGACCCTTTCTCTTCTGTCTCCATAACTTTCTACTCCGATGTCCTATCGACGAGCGGTTTGTTGCGTTGGAAACTAGACTCAATGAAATTCATACTAGGCTTTTGAAACACCTAAAAACTCCCAATATACTAGGAGATTTACTGCTCCAAAGTTGACTGAAAAACTGTCCAAAAATATTCTGCCAACTTTTTTTCTTTTTCCAAATTCGAATCTTATTTCCTTTCGTACGTTCTCATCTCATCCTCTTGGAATTACGGGGCGTAACACTTTCCTTCTATCGATAGTCCTTGACTACCAACCTGGCCTTGTACTTATCTATAGACACATCTGTTTTATACTCCCGTTTGAGTATCCATTTACAATCCAATGGTTTATTTTCCAGAGGAAGATCAACCAACTCCCAAGTATGATTTTGCAAGATTGAGTCTATTTCACTCTCAATAGTTTCTTTCTAGAGCGGTGCCTCTGGAGTTGACAATGCTTCCGCAATTGCCATTGGTTCGTTATTAACCATATAAGCTACAAAGTCAGGAATGAAAGTTTTATCCTTTCTGGCCCTTTTACTTCGTCTTTGTTCCATCTATGAGTCTCCAAGTTCTGCGAATCTGGAACACTAGATTCCGGATATTCAGCCACTTCGGAGTCCACTAGATCTGAACTATCTAGATCTGGGCAGTCAATGACTCCTGGTTCCTGAGATCTTTATTCATAACTTCATTTGCAAAAGGTTATGTCTCTTTTTTTTCTAGGAAAAGTATCCTCAAAGAATTGGACATTCCTTGATTCCATGATCATACCCCCGTGGATATCTGGTACATCTGACTTATGTATTAAGAAGTAATAAGCACTATTGTTATTTGCATATCCAATGAAAATATAATCTACAGTCTTAGGTCCAATCTTGACCTGTTTTGGCTTAGGTACTTCAACCTTTGTCAAACAATCTCACACCTTATGGTATTTGTAGGTGTGTTTCTTTTCCTTTCATGACTCGTATGAAGTTTTGTCCTTAACCTTATGTGGGACTCTATTAAAAATCGTATTAGCGGTAAAGACAACTTCTCCCTATATATTTTGGGAAATATCGAAATTGATGAGCAAGGCATTCATCATTTCCTTCAATGTACGGTTCTTGCGTTCAGTGACACCATTTGACTAAGGTGAGTATGGAGCTATCATTTGATGAACAATACCCGATTGGGCACAATATTCCTCAAATGACGCTATATATTCTCCCCCTATATCGCTACGAATTGATTTAATCTGCACGCTTAGTTGGTTTTCAACTTCTGCTTTGTAACGGCTGAATGTTTCAAAGGCTTCATCTTTACTTTTCAACAAGTAAAGGTAATAATACTTTGTGTTGTCATATATAAATGTCACAGAGTAATTGTTCCCCGCTCTAGTTGTGCAAACTTCAAATCACATATATCTGTGTGAATAAATTCTAGAGGAGCGGTATCCCTTTCGACGGATCCAAGAGGAGTCTTAGTGAGTTTTGCCTCTACGCACACCTCACACTTATGTTGAGGGTTTACGTCGATAGACGGTAGCAACTTCAACTTTACCAACCTTTAGATGGATTTATAGTTCACGTGTCCTAATCTATGATGCCATAAATTAGAAGACTCAAGCAAGTAAGAAGAAGTTTCATTTTTATTGCTTAACGCATGACTGACATGGCGTTAACCTTGAAGAGGTCTTCACAGACGAGGCCCCTTCCCACAAAGGTTCCATTTTGGGTGATTACAAATTTATTAGACTCAAATACTAGCCTAAAACCAGCATTAACCAATACAGGACCTGAAATTAAATTATTTCTAATCTTAGGGACATGCATCACCTACTTCAGAGTGAGCTCCTTGCCAGAAGCCATCTTAAGGACCACATTTCCTACCCCCAGCACGTCAGAGAAAGCGTTGTTATCCATGAACAACTTCTGTCTGTAACTGGTGTATACGTGGAGAAACATCTATATCAGAACAGATATGATGGGCAACACACGTGTCCATCCACCATTGTTTGGGATTCTCTATAAGGTTTGCTTCTAGAACCACCGCATGAAACTCCTCAATCATGTCTTCAAGAATCGTGTCCTCGACGATGTTGGCCTTTTCCTTGCCTTTGGCCTTTTCTTTGGCCTTCTGACACTGCTCCATCTTGAGCTTGTGGCAGTCCTTGATCATGTGACCAGCTTTACCACAGTGGTAACAGTTTCCCTTGAACTTCACCGTTGTTTAGGTCTTGTCATATTTCTGGAACTTGTGCTTCTTGTTTGGGTTCCCTTTGGCCTCAACCAGATTTTTTTTGGCCTCAATGGGTTGCTTTCCCTTAGGAAATAATTTCTTATTATCTTCCTGAATTTGAAGTTTGATAATAAGCTCTTCAAAGTTCATTTCCTTTGTTTTGAGTTTTAAGTAACTCATAAACTCACTCCATGAGGGAGGTAATTTTTCAATCAGTGATGCAACAAAAAATTGCTCATTTGGTTTCATACCCTCCAAATCCAGACGGTGTAGAATCCTTTGGAATTCCTGGACTTGAGACATCACTGTCTTGCTATCCACCATTTGAAATTGAGGAATTTCCCAACGATGAATTTCTTTGTACCTGCATCATGTGCGTTGTACTTCTTCTCAAGCTTCTCCCACAACTCTTTGGCGGTGCCTATGGTGCAATACATCATGTAGTGTGTGTCCGACAAGCAGTTCAGGATATAGTTCTTACACATGAAATCATTATGAGTTCATGCATCAAGGGTCATTTTCAGGCAAGCTTGGAAACCTTGGCCCCTTCAGCCGTATCAATAGGCTGAGGGTACGCACCATCTCCTGTTTTATGAGGGTCTTCTGTGACACATCGTGCAACTCCCATCACAGTTAGGAAAAACAATATTTTATGCTGCCATCTTTTTAAATCAATTCCCATGAACTTTTCAGGTTGTTCATGGTGAAACCCGACAGGTGGAGGAATTCTGATATTTTCTTGAGTAGCAGGAAAACCATTGGTTGTCCCTTGGGCAACAGTGGGGAAGGAAGAAGCATTGCCTTGAGTAGCAGCAGCAGATCCAGAATGAATTGTTCTTGTCCAGTCATTTTCACTAAGCACTAATACAATCTTGTCTTAAAATTATCAGATAAATGATACGTGAATAGTAAATAACTATTACAATTATCGAAAGGATAGTCTTCAAATATTACAACAATGAGTTTTTAATCTTTGACAATCTTGAACTAGAACTCCAATTGTAGATTTTGTATTTAGAAATACAAAAGCATGAACTGTTGCACTTGTGGCTTGTATGTCCGCTGATAATCTAACTTGGCTAGAGTTCTTTAATAGCAAGATCCAACATGAAACACTTAGCAACGAATTGCACCTGTGGCTTGTATGTCTCTCTGTCTTTAAGATAATATTGCGCCGTATATCGACTTTTATGTTAGCGGACAATAGTCTCCAAAGATAAAACAACAAACTATCAAATGTGCAAAGCCTACACAAATGATCCCAGCGAAGAACACAAATATAAAAGATTGCTAAGAAAAGAATTGTTGTTAGGAAAATCTGATCTTTTTATGGTGTTGTTATGTTGTGTATATCTCTATAGAATTGAGCCTAATAGCTCAATTTTTAGGAGTGTAAGGATGACTTTACACATGTCAAATTAATTGCATTGGTGGAGATTCAATGTTTTGCCATTAAAGGATAACTTTTCACATGCCAAATTAATGACCTTAGTGGAGATTCAATGTCTTGTCATTAATGGAGTTTCAATACTCCTAAATCCATGTCAACAGCCAAAGACTCTTGACTTTCTTGCTTCTGATTCTCCATTGTTCGGGAATCAGCACCGCGGCGCTGCACCATTAGCTTCACGGCACTCCGGCGCCGAGCCCTTCCATCTTACACTTTGCACACTTCTTCCTTCTTTTATCAACGTGGAACACTTATCATTTGGCCAATGAACGTCTATCATTCTATGTCTCGAACACTTTTACTTACGTACCAATATCTCTTTCACTAATGAAATTTACGATCTTTGGTACAATATGTGCACGTGTGTGAAAACGACGTTTTCGACATGCGGGCCCCCAATTATTCGAGTCATAAATAATGGGATAAACATTATTTCACATTAATAAATTTCCAACAATTTGAACATGTTAATCAATTTTTAACAAATATTTTTATTCGCATTGATCCAATATCTTAGCTGATACTATATGTGGTGAGGTTCTACATGTTTGATTAAACATCATTCTTCAAGTTATCATAATTAATTATCTCTTTGTTTCTTTTATATCGAAAACAACTGTTTTACCTATCAAGGTAGAGGTAAGGTCTACGTACATTCTATCCTCCACAAATTTTACGTTGTGAGATTTCACTAGGTATGTTATTGTTGTTAGTTTCTTTTATATTTTTTCCTTTTGTTTCTTCTTTTGTAGTAATAGTTATTTTTTCCTCTATACTCGAAGGAGAAAATTTGAAACTACTTTTAAAAAATGTATTGTGCTTCAATATTCTATTATTCCTATATTTAGTTAAGTCAATCAACTTTTTCTTCGACTGTATTTTTTCAGACATTTTTTAATTATAAATACTACTACTATATATTTTTTGTTACTTTTCTATGTATCTTTTAACTACTGTATATGAATTAAATTAATATCCAAATTGAGACTAAATTCTCGTACCTCCTTCATCATTTTTGGGACAGAGAGTAGAACTGTTGAATAAAATATCAAGTGCCAAAAACTAAAAAAGAAAGAGAAAGGATAAGGACATCCGATTGCAGAGTTTGATGTAATTTCTATCTTTAAAAATGCTAGGGATTTCTGCAGAGCATTTCCGCCGCCTCTGGTCGGACAATCTCTCTTCAAATGGCCCTGCAAGAAAGGTAACAAGCTCTGACCGGTGGTGAAAATCGACCCAGAATGGTTCGCCCGGCAGGGTTCTACCCTAAAACTACCAGAGGACCTGCTGCCCTCGGGCCCTTCTCGCCGACATGCCGATCCGCTGCCACCTCTGCACACGCTATGTCGCTGCATATATGTCGCAATGTCCATCAAGAGCTACCCAAAGCAACTCGCCAAGTGATCATCGAGTCTCGTGACAGCGGTAGCACCCTCCCTCCATGTCGCTACCAAAGCGCACATACCGAGCCAATGAGTCAAACTCCACGTTGTATTCCAGATCACGACCGCCCGCCCACTCGTCTCGTCAAAAATCTATCGGCCGAGCCCTCTCATCATGCGGAGGCAAGAAATGGCCAAGTAACGCCTGAGAACTCGTCCAAATACCGGAAGCGCATGCTCCCGGGACAGTTCCTTGCGAATCATACCAATCAATCAGCGGTCCCGCACCGATGCGAACCTAGTACCACCGACTCGGTCTCCAAGCCCCGATCACCTCACGATCCGTCAGAATCGCCGGATAAACTCCCGAGGATCATCCTCGTGCCTCGACCCATAAAACTCGTGGGCCGAACTCAAAAGTCCTCGCCTCAGCTAGTAGCTCTGTCCGAACTACGGTGCGCAATGAATCGCCGGCCACTTATCTCATGTTCGCCACGATCTCGCCAATAATCGCCATCTCTCAGAGCCCATATCCTTCGCTCGCTCTGGATCGAGGCTCAGTACCGCGATCTCGAGCGCCGCTGCCGCTTCTATTCTAAGAAGGAATAACACTATGACGGACAGGCCCCGCCATGCCCCTGAATGTACAAAACATCAACAACACCAGGGAGAACCATACCAAAAGTCGAGCCTCCAAAGAAATGGAGCTCCTGACACCTGAGTAAAAGATCCTAGGAATGAGGATCTACCACCGCTTCCTTACCGCGCAGATGAACGCAGCCCCGAAGGGGTCGTGACACAACGCAGTATGTAAATCGAAAATATCAGAGTAATATCATAAGTCAAAAATAAGCTGAGTCATAGATAAAAATCAATTTCTCAGACCGTGCCTTACTAACAATGAGTAACAAGTATAAAACTTATAGCATAAAAATAGGAGGCTCACGATCAAACAGGGTACCTCGCCCGTAGTATCATTAAGCAATCCTACTCCTGGGACTATTTCACCCGCATGGGTCCTGTGGACCCGCATGAGGTCATCCGCCTCGTCATGGGACTATTTCACCCGCATGGGACTATTTCACCCGCATGGATCCTGTGGACCCGCATGAGTACCATCGCCGTACTCGCATGAGACTATTTCACCCGCATGGATCCTGTGGTCCGGATCCGCATGAGTGCAAGCGCCGCACTCGCATCATGGGTAGCAAATCCATGACATAAATAATAACCCGGGGTTTACCCCGTAATAATATAAATATATAACATAGCTCATCCGGCTATCATACATAACATAAGCACTACCGGCCTATCATATCATACATAAGCACTACCGGCCTATCATAACATAAGCAAGTTAAGAAATCCCCTAACTTCTTATTAACATTATTAATATATCCTCTCATTTTAGTATCCTAAGGCACTAACATGTCTTTTAATAGAAAATCCGGGAATTCAACCCAAGTACCATGTACTTCTAACTTTTTAAGAAATAATTCTTTTTATACAAAAACTCCAAGATACTAATCACCATAGTATCAAGTTACGATTTCTTTCAAGACAAGTCACATTTCCTTTTAGAAATATAATAGGCTTCTAAATCAAGTGACTTCAATTTCTTTAAAAACCTTAGGCAACCAATGCCTAAAAATCAATTCACCTTTCTTAGTTTCAAATCCTTTACCCGTACTTGTTTTAATTAGAGTAAACCTTTCTTTGTGAACCTTTCAAGAAAACTAATATAACCAACTTCCCATAAAGTCATTATATTAGCGTTATCCCTTTGTCAAATACATTTTTCCTAAATCCAAGGGACTTATACTTTTGAAATGAAACAAGTAGCATATACTTTTAAAACAAGTGAAAGATATCAAATCGTAACGCTCACCGTACTACATAGGTACAACTACTCATGCTCAAGAGATAGGAAAGTTCTACATACCTCTTTGGTCAATCCACTTGCTAAGCTCAACTACCGCAAGTAATATTTCAACCTATAATAATCATGATACGTTTGTTAACCTCTAATCTCAAAGTAGAACAATCCAAGTTCAAAGTCACTAAATTTTATGGAAAATTGGGCAGCATTTCCTTTGTTTCTACTCACTTTGCCACCTTTCTCAAGGCCGAATTTATCATCCAAACACCACATTTAAGGCTCAACAATCCAACATTTCAAAGGGAATTACACACCTAAACTTGGGTGTGTAAAATTCTGTCCCATAAGGTACAACAATTCTCTTAACAATTCTAAGGTAGTTTTTTGGCTACAACATGCTCATAATATCTTCTTAACCAATTCTTGCATATCCAAACCACATTTCTTGCATGCAATGACTCTAAGATCATTATTTACTACCACAAGTTCTTTCTTCTTAACATGCAACACTAGAAACTAATTCTAAAGGAAGAAATGTTACCTTAAAGTTTTAGCCAAACTTATTCCAAATATTTTTGCTAGCTTCCTTGCCAAGAACACCACCACAACAACACCAACAAGCTAGCCACAAGCTTCCTTCTTGTTCTTAACTTTTCAGATTTTTCCTAAGGCTAGAATTTCCTTTGGAAATGTAGAGAGAATGAGGAGCTAATTTAGAGAGAGGGAGAGGTTTGAAAGATGACCAAGTCTTCAAGACTTGTTCAATATAAGGCATGCAAGAAAAATCAGATGGGGGGAGGGGACACTTGTCACCCTCCCATGGCCTTTTTAAAAGAGAAATCAGACTTTCCTAAGTTTTTCCGCCCAAAAATCCCGCCATGTTCGCCCGGCCACGGCCACTGAAACCTCCGCAGCTTCTTCAACTTTCAGCGCCGCTGCCCATCTGGCGCGGCGCTGCAACTTCAGCGCCCTTCAAGATTTCGCACCGCGACCGCATCCGGCGCCGCTGCCGCGCTTTGTCCGAAAACATTTCTGTCCGATCACAAGACCGAACTTGTAACTCTCATAACTTTCTACTCCGACGTCCTATCGATGAATGGTTGGTTGCGTTGGAATCTAGACTCTACGAACTACGCCCTAGGCCTTTGAAACACTTAGGAACTCTCAATGTACCGGGTCATAACCCGCCTCAAAGTTGACTAAAACCCGTCCGGAACAATCCGTCAACCTATCCTTAGAACATTTTAAGTCTTACATGCTTTCGTACGCTCTCATACGTAGGGTCAGAACTACGGGGTATAACATTCTCCCCCCCTTAGAAACATTCGTCCCAAATGTTCCTTCTAGGCTTACTCAAATCACAACATCGACATAAACCCTCTTAACTATTCTTTTGCAAAAAAAAAAAAAAAGCTTCACGAGCCACAACATACTGAAGCGTAAATGCTAAATCAAAACTAACAAGCAGGAAAGTGGGTTACCTGGAGGTATAGGAAATAGGTGAGGGTATTTCTTCATCATGTCGTCCTATGCTTCCCATGTCATTTCCTCCCTGTTCTCATTCCGCCATAAGACCTTGACGGAAGCCACGTCTTTCGTCCGAAGTCGTCTAACCTGACGATCGAGTATCGCTATGGGACTCTCCTCATACGATAACTCCTCTGTCACTTGTACATCATGAATCGGGTGCACTCTAGATGGATCTCCAATACATTTCCGCAACATGGACACATGGAAAATCGATGTACCGCCCAAATCGGACGGCAGATCTAACTCATAGTAACCCCGCCTACCCTACGGACAACTGATACGCCCAATGTACTGGGCTAAGCTTCCTTCTTTCCAAATCTCATCACGCCTTCACGGCGATACCTTTAGAAAATCCAATCATCTATCTCAAATTCCGGTGTCGACGCCGATGATCTGCATACGACTTCGCCGACTCAGCCGCTAACAACCGCTCTCGATAAGTTTTACCTTATCCATCGTCACGAACTAAGTCTGCCCGACTAATCGAACTTCTCCCACTTCGAACCAGCCTATCGGTGACTGCACTTCCTCCCGTATAAGGCCTCATAAGCGCGCCATCCAATACTAGAATGGTAGCCGTTGTTATAAGCAAACCTCAAGAGGTAAATGATCCTCCCACTACCTCGAAATCAATAACACAAGCCCGCAACATATCCTCGTTGTCGGATAGTGCGCTCGGCCCGTCCCGGTACCGAGGTGAAATGCGATCGAGACTCACGTGTCCCTAATCCCTTCTGAAAAGACCTCCAGAAGTTAGCCGAGAACTGGGCTCCTCTATCTGATATAATCGACACCGGGACTCCATGCAGTCTCACAATCTCTCTAATATATAATCTGGCATAGTCCTCAGCTGAGAACGTCGTTCTGACCGGAAGAAAATGGGTTGATTTTGTCAGCCGGTCAACAATCACCCAAATGGAATCATGCTTCCTCTGAGTGGTAGGTAGTCCTGTAATAAAATCCATATTTATCACCTCCCACTTCCAAGTCGGAATATCAATAGCCTGCAATAGCCCACCGGACTTTTGGTGCTCAACCTTAACCTGCTGACAATTCGGGCACTGCGCCACAAACTCCGCAACGTCCCGCTTAAGGCCATCCCACCAATACACGCATCTGAGGTTATGATACATCTTAGTCGACCCCGGATGAATGGAATAACGAGCACTGTGTGCCTCCGTAATCTGCCGACGGTCCTCGCTACATCGGGAACACACAACCGCCCTCAAATCTTAGCACCCTATCAGCGCTACCTCAAATAGACTCTCTCTTCTCAACATCGCATCTCTGCATCGTACCAAAATCGGATCCTCATATCGTCGCCTCTTCACCTCGCCGACGATAAGACTCGCAACCTCTCGAACCCAAATTCCATCACTATCGAATCAACCAAACGAACCCCAAGGCTCGCTAATGATGCAACTCTCGGACCATATTCCTCTTCTCCCACAGACATCGGCACGGACTACCCATCGATCTGCGACTGGGGCATCTGCAACTACATCGCCTTCCCCGAGTGGTATAGAATATCAACATCGTAATCCTTAAGTAGCTCCAACCACCGTCTCTATCGCAAGTTCAGCTCCCTCTGGCTGAAGATATACTGGAGGCTCTTGTGGTCTGTGTAAATATCCACATGGACCCCATACAAATAATGTCTCCGGATCTTTAAGGCATGAATCATCGCTACTGACTCCAAGTCATGTGTGAGATATTTCTTCTCATGCCTTGCCGCCGAGACGCATAAGCTATAACTCTGCCTTGCATCAAGACGCACTCCAAGCCCGACACCGACGCACGCAATAAACCACATATCCATCTAAGCCTGCGGAAGAGTAAAGGATCGGTCGTCAATTTCTCCTTTAGTAACTGGAAACTCTCTCACAAGCATCCGTCCCATCGAAATGTAGTCGCTTTCCGAGTCACTAGTCAAAGCGCCGACATGGAGGCAAACTTCTCCACAAACCTCCGATAATAACTCGCAAGTCCCAAAGCCGCGCACTCGCCGTGTAGTGGAGTCCGCCAAGTCTTATCGCTTCAATCTTAGTCAGACAACCCAATACCATCGGCCCGATAACATGCCCTAAGAAAGCCACCAAGCGCACAAAACTCGCATTTCGAGAACTTGGCATACAATCGCCGGCCCCCGAGGACTCCAATACCGCCCTCAAATGGTATGTATGCTCTGCTCACGCGCGAATACACCAAGATATCATCAATGAACACTATAACGAACATATCCAAGAATGGCCTGAACACCCTATTCATCAAATCCATGAATACTGCTGGAGCGTTGGTCAGTCCGAAAGACATCACCCTGAACTCATAGTGCCCATACCGGGTCCCGAATGCAGTCTTTGGGATATCCGCCTCTAACTCGTACTGATGGTAACTGCACGCAGTCTATCTTGAAAAAGATCTCGCACTCGCAATCGATCAAACAAATCATCAATCCTGGGGAGGGGATATCTGTTCTTGATAGTTACCTTGTTCAGCTGCCTGTAATCAATACACATACGCAGCGTCCCATCCTTCTTCCAGCAAATCTTTCAGCTGGTCCTTCAACTCTCTTAACTCGGCAGGTGCCATTCTGTATGGCGGAATAGATATCGGTCGAGTGTCTGGCGTCAAATCGATGCAAAACTCAATCTCCCTCTCAGGAGGATACCCTAAGCTTCGCTCGGGAATACGTCTGGAAACTCTCTAACAACCGGAACTGACTGAAGGTCCGGTATCTCAGCCTCAGTATCGAATACCCGAACCAAATGGTAAATATACCCCTTCCGTACCATCTTCCTAGCCTTGAGGTAAGAAATAAACCTACCTCTCGGCGATGCAGTATTCCCCTTCCACTCGATAACCGGCTCACCAGGAAACCGGAACCGAACTAACCTCTCTATACAGTCCACATTGGCATAGCAAGATGCTAGCCAATCCATACCCATAATCACATCAAAGTCTGTCATATCCAACTCTATGAAGTCAGCTAGAGTCCGATGACTATCTACAGTCACTGGGCAAGCCTTATATATCCGCTCAGCTACCATCGAAGCACCTACCGGCGTAGCCACCTCAAAAGACTCTATGGACTCGGGCTCTATCCCTATTCTACCAGCAATATGAGGAGATATATAGGACAAGGTAGAACACAGGTCTATCAAAGCATAAACATCACAAAGAAGCAACCAACAATGTACCGCGACGACATCGTGACGCCTCACGATCTGGCGGTGGACATAGCATAAATGCGGTTCGAGGACCGGCTGAATCGAACCCTGCCACGACTTCGCCGCGCTCGCTGCCCGTGAACACCCTCGCCGCCGGGCGCATAACTATCAAGATGAAGACCAAAGAATCGAATCGGTGGCCGAGCCATAGCATTTCCGCCGCCTGGTCGGACAATCTTCTTCAAATGGCCTGCCGCCACAAGAGTAACAAGCTCTCGGAGGAACACGACACTTCTATAATGGAAATAACCACATCGACCACACCGAGGCATAGGTGGCCTCATCTCGATCGAACTCGTCCTCTGAAACCCGAGGCCTCGAACCCCGCCACGCCTCAATACTCAGACGCCCCAAGATGGTGGAGAGCGCCTGACCGGCCGTGGTGAAAATTGGTCTGCTGGGGTTGTTTACCCTAAAACTACCAGAGGACCTCGCTGTCTCGCCTCTTCGCTGATACATGTCGATTCGCCGCCTACCGCTCTCACACCTGTGCATATGCTGCATGCGCGGCAATGTCCATGCCCAATCAAGAGCTACTCCGGCAACTCGCCAAGTGATCATCGAGTCTGTGACATACGGTGCACCCTGCCCTCCATGTTCGCTACCAAAGCGGCACATACCGAGCCAATGAGTCAAACTCCACGTTGTATTCCGGACCGCCCGCCACTCGCCTCGGTGTCAAAAATCTATCGGCCCGAGCCACCTCATCTGCGGAGGCAAGAAATGGCCAAGTAACGCCTCTGAGAACTCGTCCCAAACAGCTGGAAGCGCATGCTCCCCCCGGGACAGTTCCTATGAATCATACCAATCAATCGCAGCTGTCCCCGCCGATGCGAACCTAGTACCACCGACTCGGTCTCCAAGCCCCGATCACCTCATGATCCGTCAGAATCGCCGGATAAACTCCCGAGGATCATCTCGCCTCGACCCATAAAACTCGTGGGCTGCAACTCAAAAGTCCTCGCCTCAAGCTATGACTTTGTCTTTGAACTACGGTGCAATGAATCGCTGTCTCACTTATCTCACGTTCGCCACGATCTCGCCGAATCGGGCCATCTCTCAGAGCCCATATCCTCTCGCCCCCGCTGGATCGAGGCTCGTGTACCGCGGTCTCGATGGCCGCCGCCGCCTCGGACTTCTTGGGGTTGGCGGCGTTGTAGAACTCGCCGTCCAAACACCTCATCCGTAAGGATCGGGCTCGTGCCTCGTAACCTCGGTGCCCTACTAGTAGTTCCATCGCTTTGCCCTTCTCGGGCCGGTTGCACTTGGAGGCATAATCGATACAGAAAAATATGTCGAGGAAATTCAACCTATAACACACTCTATTGCACGATCTTAGAGTGAAAGAATGGAAACTAATCCTAAATATCCTGCAGCCTCACGATTATAGATGTGGTGCACAACACACCGATAATCAAGACTTACTAGATACACTGAGACTTTCCGAGGATTAATCGCTCGATACCACTTTTATCACGACCCGATCCGGATCCGTGACCTGCCTTAACCCGCACCGCGTGACACAACATCGAGAAAACCAACGAACATAAACTCATAATAAACAACCATAATGATATAAATAGTCTAGCCCAAAATGGCTACCCCAAAAGTACATAAACCGAACGATTACATCCTTAAACAAACCAAGTTATGACAAGACTACGGGCTCTAAGAAGGAGTAACACTATGACGGACAGGGCCCCGTCGTTCCCTGAATGTACAAAACATCAACAACACCTGGGAGAACCGTACCAAAAGTCGAGCCTCAAGAAATGGAGCTCACGACACTGAGTAAAATATCCTACGAATGAGGATCTACCACCGCTTCCTTACTGCGGATGAACGCAGCCCCGAAGGGGGTCGACACAACGTCAAGTATGTAAAAGCGGAAAATACCGTAGTAATATCATAAGTCAAAAATAAGTCGAGTCATAGATAAAAATCAATTTTCTTGCCGTGCCTTACTAACAATGAGAGTAACAAGTATAAAACTTATAGCATAAAAATAGGAGGCTCGTGATCAAAACAGGTACCTCGCCGTAGTATCATTACAATCCTACCCCGAGACTATTTCACCCGCACGGGTCCTGTGGACCCGCATGAGGTCATCCGCCGTCGTGGGACTATTTCACCCGCATGGGACTATTTCACCCGCATGGATCCTGTGGACCCACAATAGTACCATCGCCGTACTCGCATGGGACTAGTTCACCCGCATGGATCACGTGGTCCGGATCCGCGTGAGTCAAGCCACGCACTCGCGTCATGGGTAGCAAATCCATGGCATAAATAATAACCCGGTTTACCAGTAATAATATAAATATATAACATAGCTCATCCGGCTATCATACATAACATAAGCACTACCGGCCTATCATATCATACATAAGCCCTACCGGCCTATCATAACATAAACAAGTTAAGAAATCCCCTAACTTCTTATTAACATTATTAATATATCCTCTCATTTTAGTATCCTAAGGCACTAACATGTCTTTTAATAGAAAATCTGGGAATTCAACCCAAGTACCATGTACTTCTAACTTTTTAAGAAATAATTCTTTTTATACAAAAACTCCAAGATACTAATCAAAATAGTATCAAGTTACGATTTCTTTCAAGACAAGTTACATTTCCTTTTAGAAATATAATAGGCTTCTAAATCAAGTGACTTCATTTCCTTTAAAAACCTTAGGCAACCAATGCCTAAAAATCAATTCACCTTTCTTAGTTTCAAATCCTTTACCCGTACTTGTTTTAATTAGAGTAAACCATTCTTTGTGAACCTTTCAAGAAAACTAATATAACCAACTTCCCATAAAGTCATTATATTAGTGTTATCCCTTTGTCAAATACATTTTCCCTAAATTCAAGGGACTTATACTTTTGAAATGAAACAAGTAGCATATACTTTTAAAACAAGTGAAAGATATCAAACTCAGACGCTCACCGCACTACACAGGTACAACTATTCATGCTCAAGAGATAGGAAAGTTCTACATACCTCTTTGGTCAATCCACTTGCTAAGCTCAACTACCGCAAGTAATATTTCAACCTATAATAATCATGATACGTTTGTTAACCTCTAATCTCAAAGTAGAACAATCCAAGTTCAAAGTCACTAAATTCTATGAAAAATTAGGCAACATTTCCTTTGTTTCTACTCACTTTGCCACCTTTCTCAAGGCCGAATTTATCATCCAAACACCACATTTAAGGCTCAACAATCCAACATTTCAAAGGGGATTACACACCTAAACTTGGGTGTGTAAAATTCTGCCCCATAAGGTACAACAATTCTCTTAACAATTCTAAGGTAGTTTTTTTGGCTACAACATGCTCATAATATCTTCTTAACCAATTCTTGCATATTCAAACTACATTTCTTGTATGCAATGAATCTAAGAGCATTATTTACTACCACAAGTTCTTTCTTCTTAACATGCAACACTAGAAACTAATTCTAAAGGAAGCAATGTTACCTTAAAGTTTTAGCCAAACTTATTCCAAATATTTTTGCTAGCTTCCTTGCCAAGAACACCACCACAACAACACCAACAAGCTAGCCACAAACTTCCTTCTTGTTCTTAACTTTTCAGATTTTTCCTAAGGCTAGAATTTCCTTTGGAAATGTAGAGAGAAGTAGGAGATAATTTAGAGAGAGGGAGAGGTTTGAAAGATGACCAAGTCTTCAAGACTTGGTCAATATAAGACATGCAAGAAAAATCAGATGGGGGGGGGGGGGACACTTGTCACCCTCCCATGGCCTTTTTAAAAGAGAAATCAGACTTTCCTAAGTTTTTCCGCCCAAAAATCCCGCCTCGGCGCCGCGGCGCTGAAACCTCCGCAGCCATCAACTTTCAGCGCCGCGCTCGCTGCTCTGGCGCGCGCTGCAACTTCAGCGCCCTTCGTAACTTTCGCGCGCGCCTCGCATCCGCGCGCTCGCCGCTTTGTCCGAAACACATTTTTGTCCGACTGCGCACTGAACTTGTAACTCTCATAACTTTCTACTCCGACGTCCTATCGATGAATGGTTGGTTGCGTTAGAATCTAGACTCCACGAACTACTCCCTAAGCCTTTGAAACACTTAGGAACTCTCAATGTACTGGGTCATAACCCGCCTCAAAGTTGACTAAAACCCGTCCGGAACAATCCGTCAACCTATCCTTAGAACATTTTAAGTCTTACATGCTTTCGTACGCTCTCATACGTAGGGTCAGAACTACGGGGTATAACACATGTGTCCATCACGAGTTGCCAAAATTCGTAGCAAGTGAGACATACTACATCCCCTAAGGATATGATGCAGACCACATATCGACGTATCGCATATCATCGATATTGGGATATCGATGATCATTAGTCGAGGTAGCTTAAGAGTTACTTTATAACATTAATTCTCACATCATTAATAAACATGTAAACTCTAGGAATGCATTTACAGAATATTATAAACAATCAACTAATAATTCAACAAATGCAAATGCCATAATATTAATTATCATTAATATAAATACGAATGTGTATAAAGTACATTGTGTCCTAATACATATTATCTCTAGGACATACATATACTTTCAATCTCCCACTTGGCCTAGAGCCAATCACCAACATATCTAATACCCATGTTCTCAAAATGACCATTATGTTTCACCAAGCTTAATGGTTTAGTAAACAGGTCTGCTAGATTATTGTCTGTGGGAATATAATCTATCTTGATATCTTTAGCTTCCACCATCTCACAGAGAATGTGGTACTTTTGCGGTACATGCTTGTTTCTGTTTGTTGATCTTGGTTCATTTGCTTATGCAATCGTACCAGTGTTATAAACAGTTATTGGACAACTAGCACTCGGAACAACTCCCAGTTCCTTCAGGAACTCAAAAATCGTGACAACTTCCTTAGCAGCCTCCGATTCAGCAATGTACTCCGCTTCAGTAGTCGAGTCTGCAGTAGTAGCATGTTTGGAACTCTTCCAGCTCACTACTCCTCCGTTGAAAAGAACGTGTAACCAGACTGAGATTTGAAATCATCAACATCTGTCTGGAAACTAGCATCGGTATACCCAGTGGCAACCAGCTCATTACTTTCACCATAGACTAGAAATTAATCTTTAGTACGTCTGAGGTACTTGAGAATACTGATCGCTTTCGGTGTTCCTCACTGCACTGCCGAACTTGTAAGTCATACTAAGTGCAAAGGCAACATCTGGCCTAGTACAGGTTATGGCATACATGATCGATCCTATAGCCGAAGCATACAGGATCCTCCTCATGCGCTCAAGCTCTACAGTATTAGAAGGGCAATCCTTCTTTGCTAACTTGATGCCTTGACCCATCGGAAGATCGTCTTTCTAGGAATTCTCCATTGAAAAACTTCTAAGCACTTTGTCTATGTAGATTGACTGTGACAGCCCCAATAATCTATTAGGTCTATCTCTATAGATCCTAATTCCTAAAATGTAGCAGGCTTCACCTAAATCCTTCATCATGAAGGTATTGAACAACAAATCATTAACTGACTGCATGAGAGCCTTATTGTCTTCCATTATTAATATGTTATCAACATATATAATAATGAAGACAATGCCCTCATCCTTGCGTTTAGAGAAAACACAAGGATACTCTTTTCTTTTGACGAAATCAAAAGATTTGATAGCATTGTCAAAGCAAATGTTCCAACTCCTAGAGGCTTGCTTAAGCCTATAAATGGACTTCTGTAGCCTGAACGCAACATTTGGTCTGGGCTCACATGAAAAAACCCCGGGTTGTTTCATATATACTTCCTCAATTAGATTACCATTGAAGAATGCAGTTTTGACGTTCATTTGCCAAATGTTATAATCATAATGTGCAGCTATCGCAAGCAAAATCCGAATAGACTTTATCTTAGCCACCGGTGAAAAGGTTTCATCATAATCCACACCAGGACACTAAGTAAAACCCTTAACCACTAGTCTAGCTTTATAAGTCTGAATCTTGTCAGATGCATCATTCTTCTTCTTGAAGACTCATTTGTATCCTATAGGTTTAACCCCATTTGGAAAATCAATCAAGTTCCACACCTGATTATATACATAGATTTCATTTCGGATTTCATGGCTTCTTCCCAACTATTCGAATAAATGTCTAGCATTGCTTCGTTATAGGTTCTAGGCTCGTCATCATCTGAAATATCAAGCTCATTTTGTGTTTCTACAAGTAGATTTAGTCTTTCCGGAGGACGATAAGCTCTAGTGGACCTACGGAGTTGACTGTCTGGCAGTTTAGTTACAAGTATGTTCTTACTGTGAGTAGGTTCTTGTGCGCTGGTCGATCCACCAACATTAGAGCTTTCAGGAATATCATTTTCATGTCTTTCCTGAATGGGAGGAAATGCAACTGGTGCGCTTGCTCCCAAGGTCTGTTCCGGAAGATCTTGCATTTCTGCATTATTCCTCGTAGCACTCCCACTGGGCAAAAGGGGTACCCTAAATACCCAATCTTCGCCAAAAGCTCCCACTAAATTCTTGCCTTCATCATCGGGAAAGGATTCAACCTATATATTATCTTGTTCTTGAATTTCTTCAAGTTCTATCTTTGTGCAACTCTCATCCTTGTAGGCATATTCATCTTCAAGGAAAGTTGTGTTCCTAGAAACAATTATGCAGGACACCCAAAAAAGTAACATTTCTCACTTTTAGATTCCAACTTATCAGTTATCAACTTCTTGACATATGCAGGACACCCCCAGGGCCTCATGTGTCTAAGTGATGGCGTATTGCCACACCATTCCTCCTATGGTGTCTTTTCGACTGATTTAGAAGGAACTCTGTTTAGAATATATATTGAGGTCAAAATAGCGTATCCCCAAAGGTATGTAGGAAGAGATGAAAAGTTCATCATGGAACGAACCATGTCAAGCAAGGTTCGGTTTCTCCTCTAGGCAACACCATTCATCTGTGGTGTCCCAGGAGGTGTCCATTCGGAATGAACTCCATGAAGCTTTAAATAGTCAAGAAATTATTTACTAAAGTATTCACCCTCACGATCAGATCAGAGAGTCTTGATACTCTTTGAGAGTTGTTTCTCAGTTTCACACTTAAACTCCTTAAACTTCTCAAAAGCCTCGAATTTGTGTCTAATAAGATACACATATCCATACCTTGATAAGTCGTCTGTGAAAGTAATGAATTAAGAGAAACCTTCTCTAGCTTGAGTCGAAAATGGTCCACATACATCCGTATGTACCAACTCAAACACCTCATTGGCTCGGATGCCCTTTTCAGAAAGAGGTTTAATGGTCATCTTACCTTTCAAACAGGATTCACAGTTACCATAAGATTGTAAGTCAAATGGTTCGAGGTAATTTAATCTTCTCAACCGTTCTATCCTCGTTTGGTTGATATGACCAAGTCTGCAAAGCCACAAGTAGGTAGAATTTCTTTCATTTAATTTAGCCTTTTTATTTTGTACATTGAAAATTTCCCTGCGGTAGTTTAATGTATACAATCTATTCACAAGAGGCGCAATTCCATACACAACATCATCAAAAGTCAAAATCATATTGTCATTAGACATGTTTGAGGATAAACCCTCTGAATCAAGTACAGGAATAGAAATGATGTTCATTGTTAAAGAAGGAACATAATAACAATTGTTTAACATCGAAACTTTGTCGGAAGGGAAATCTATCCTATAAGTTCCCACGCGCTCAGCAGAAACATGTGCTCCGTTTCTGACGCGCAGGTCCACCTCTCGAGGCCCGACCTTCCTGCTATCAGTTAGCCCCTGCACATTTGTACAAATGTGTGTGCCACAAGCGGTATCAAGTACCCAGGAATGAGAATCATTTATAGATAGATTAATTTCAATTACAAACACACCTTGCCCAGTAGAGGCTGAAGCACCTGGTGCATTCCTCCGTCTGGAGCAGTACAATCCTTTCTCTAATGCCCCTTCATGTTGTAATTCATGCAAACATCTGATGCCGACATTTTCTTCTTCTCCCCTCCCTTGGGCTTCATTGCTGCTGCCGGAGCAACAGATTTGCCCTTCCCCTTCTGTTTTCCTTACCTTTTGGTTTGGGGAGACTAGAGGAGCCAACCATTAGAATAGGTTTGGTCTTGGAGGTCGAAGATTCAAAAGTTTTCAGCATACTATGTAACTTTGGCAATGTCGCTTTAGTTTCATTCATATTATAATTAACAATAAAACTCTCAAATGACCAAGGAAGTGAGTGCAGGATGAGGGTGGTGGAGACTCTGTCATGAAACTTTATGTCAATGACGGCTAACCTCTCAATCAACTCAATCATCCTCAACACATGAGGTGAAACTTGGCCCCCTTCATTTAGCCTACACTTGAAGAGTTCTATTAACAGGTCATACTCCATTGTCTGTGTTATACCCCGTAGTTCTGACCATACATGTGAGAGCGTACGAAAGGGATTAAGACTTAAATTTTAGAAGGATAGGTTGACGGATTGTTTCGAACGAGTTTTTGGTCAGCTTTGGGGCGGGTTATTACCCGTTACATTGAGAGTTCCTAGGTATTTCAAAGGCCTAGTGCGTAGTTCGTTGAGTCTAGTTTCCAACGCAACCAACCGTTCGTCGATAGGGCATCGGAGTAGAAAGTTATGGGAGTTACAAGTTCGGTCTGTGATTGGGCGTAAATGTGTTTGATCGAGAGCCCACGAGCAGCGCGGGCGAGCGAACGCCGCGCGGATGATCGAGGGTTCGCTGAAGTTGCAGCGCCGCGCACCGGAAGCAGGTCGCGCGGAAAGTTCGAGTGGCGAGGTTTGCGCCGGCTGCAGGGCCGCGGCGGGTTCTGCGAAGTTGAGTGGAAAAATCTGAACTGTTTTGTTTTAAAAAAGGTCATGGGAGGGTGACAAGTGTCCCCCCCCCCCATCTGATTTTGCATGCACTACTTATTGACCAAGTCTTGAAGACTTGGTCATTCTTCTATTCTTTCTCTCTCTCTAAAGCTAAAAGCTCTCCCTTCTCTCTAGAATTTCAAGAGGAAATCTAAGCTTGAGGAAAATCTGAAAAAGTGTGGCAAGAAGAAAGCTTGTTGGCTAGCTTGTAGGAGTTATTGTGGCGGTGATTGTGGAAAAGAGGCTAGCGAATTTGTTGGAATATTTGACTAAAGTTTTAAGGTAACAATTCCTTCTCTCCTTGTTGGTTTTTGGTGTTGCATGTG
The DNA here is from genome assembly GCA_029844215.1 of Przewalskia tangutica. Taxonomy (NCBI): domain Eukaryota; kingdom Viridiplantae; phylum Streptophyta; class Magnoliopsida; order Solanales; family Solanaceae; genus Przewalskia; species Przewalskia tangutica. The sequence goes on along the minus strand of CM056721.1, from coordinate 121,109,872 downwards.
AAGAAGAAAGAATTTGTAGTTGAAAATATTGCTCTTAGATAAATTGCATGTAAGAAATATGGTTTGGATATGAAGGAATTGGATAAAAAGGTTATGTAAGCATGTTGTAGCCAAAATACTACCTTAAACTTGTTAAGTAAATTGTTATGTATTGTGGGGCAGAATTTTACACACCCAAGATTAGGTGTGTAATCCCCTTTGTGTTGATTGGATTGTTGGGCCTTAAATGTGGCGTTTGGATGTTGAATTCGGCCTTGATAAAGGTGGCAAAGTATGTAGAAACAAAGGAAATGCTGTCCGATTTCCATAGAAATTAGTAACTTTGAACTTGGAATATTCTACATTGAAACTAGAGGTTAATAAACGTATTATGGTCATTATAGGTTGACGTATTACGTGCGGTAGTTTGGACTTGGCAAGTGAATTGACCCGAAGAGGTATGTGGAACTTTCCTACCTCTTGAGCATGAATAATTGTATCTATGTCGATGCGGTGACGTCTGAAGGCTTTGGTATCCCTTACTTGTTTTAATGATGTTTTAAGTCTTAAAGTTAAGGGACTTTGAGTGTTTGAAGTATATGATACTTGTTTCATTTAAAAGTATAAGTCCCTTGGATATAGGGAGATGTGTTTGACTAGTGTATAATGGTAATATAACGACTTTATGGGAAGTTGGTTGTATAGGCTTTATGGAAGGTTAACAAAGAAAGGTTTACTCCAAGTAAAACAAGTACGGATAAATGATTTGAATTTGTGAAAGACAAATTGTTTCTAAGGAATTAATTGCCTAAGGTTTTTAAAGAAATGAAATCACTTGATTTAGAAGCCTATTGTATTTTTAAAGGTAAACGTGACTTGTTTTGAAAAGTTGTCGTGGCTTGATACTACGGTTATTAGTATCTTGAGAGTTTTACATAAAAATGAGTCATTTTCTTAAAAGGTTTAAGGAACGTGGTACTTGGGTTAAATTCCCGGATTTTCTTTTAATATGACATGTAGTGCCTTAAGTAACTAAAATGAGAGGATATACTATTAATGTTAATAAGAAGTTAGGGGATATTCCTAACTTGCTCACGTTATGATAAGCCGGTAGAGCTTATGTTATGTATGATAGCCGGTTGTGCTGAGTTATGTATTATTATTATTATTACTATTTATGCCATGGATTTGCTACCCATGATGCGAGTGCGGCGCTTGTACTCATGCGGGCCCACCGGGTCCATGCGGGTGAAATAGTCTCATGCGGATGAAATAGTCTCATGCGAGGCGGATGACCTCATGCGGGTGAAATAGTCCCATGCGAGGTGATGACCTTATGCGGGTCCACAGGACCTATGCGGGTGAAATAGTCCCAGGAGTAGGATTGCTTAATGATACTACGGGCAGAAGACCCTGTTTTGATCATGAGCCTCCTATTTTTATGCAATAAAGTTTATACTTGTTACTCTCATTGTTAGTAAGGCACAGTGTACTGTATTTTGATTTTCTTCCATGACTCCAGCTTATTTTTAGACTTATGATATTATTATTATAGTATTTTTCCAGTTTTGCATACTTGGTACATATTGTGTCGACCCGCTTCTCGGGGCTGCGTTAAATCCGCGGTAGGGAGTAGCGGTGGTGGATCCTCATTCTTAGGATCTTGCTGCGTGTCGAAGCTCCATTTCTCGGAGGCTCGACTTTTTAGTGCAGTTCTCCCTGGTGTTGTAGATGTTTTGTACATTCAGGGGTATGACGGGGCCCTGTCCCGTCATAGTGTTTACACATTCTTAGAGGCCTGTAGTCCTGTTATATCTTGGGCTGTTAAGGATGTAACTGTTCAGCTTTGTTATATTAGAGGTAGCCATTTTGGGGTAGCGTGCTTATATTCTATATGGGTTCTTGTTGTGAGTTTAATTTCCGTTGGTTTTCTCTGATGTTGTATCACAAGGGTGCCCGGGGTAAGACACCAGTCACGGGTCCGTGGTCGGGTCGTGACAGTCTGAGACTGCGAATCCTAGAGACTCCTCAAATAAGCTAACATTTCGTTAGGCCCCATATTTTCATGATGTCTTTGCAATGGTGGGGACATAGAAGACAACATTAGGCATTGAGCTGAGGTGACATCCTTATAATGTTTCTGGTAAGCAGCCCTGTCGAAGGTTGCATACTCAGTAGAGTCCTCCGCCGGAGCGGTGGGAAATACTTTGTCCAATGTATACTCAATCTCTTCTTGTCTTAGGATAATTCTGACATTTCTGAGCCAGTCTATGAAGTTGGGTCCAGTAAGTCTGTTGGACTCCATAAGCATTTTCAACGAAAAGTTTGACATTTCTGAAGATCTGAAGATATAGATAGAATAGGAAAAATGCAATCAACAATTCATTCTTCCAATAATACACATTTATTATAAACTAATTTAACATGACCTTTTGTTTAATTAGCTCCCACTATTTTACATACTTCTACGACCCCAAGGTAGAATACGGACCTAAATCAATATAAAGGTCATAATGGGCCAAGATTCAAACATATGTTATATCCGCATTTGCTTTGACTGATAACTTCAATAGCACACTTTGGTAGGTCCTCAACCAATTGTAAAGCAACTCTACAACTCTTGGTTTGATTAAATGTCTTTCATTTTAATCTTACGTCTTTAGATTAGTCCGACACTTTGGCACCAAGATTCATCTAAATAAGTCAACCCCATTACACGACTGCGTTTAAATGCCTAAGTAAATTTAGAATTTGCAAGCAAACACTTTGGTGTAAATACCTACAAAAGTTTATTATCTACTTTCATTTTAACACATCTATGAAAGAGCCTTGGTCCTCGTAGACTTAGAGCAAATGCTTTGGTATAAATACTCGTATCGCCGAAGAGGATTTATCACCCTAACAGTTATAATGGACGACACGTTATAATTAGACTTGTATTCAATGTTTGAGGAACATTTTCAGTTTTCGGAAATTCAATCAAGTCATACATCATATGACTTCCTTTCATGCGATTTCTAAACACAATTAGATGGTAAACCATCAAATCCAATAGGCATGATAAAAGATGGTTTTAATCACATAATGAGCGCCGTCTACCCAGACAGTTATAGTGGTCATTTGAAATTAAGCAATTACTGGGCGCCGCCTACCCAGACAATAATTGCGGACGCTATGCTAATAATTTAAATGCATCACATTTAATCACTTAGCACATTTGTATATTATACAACAATATACCATTAATGATAATCATGAGTCTATTTGTCTAAACTCTATAATCTATGTAAATGCCAAACAGTCCCTAAACATTTTGTGATTTCAAAATTCTAATTTTCAGGAATTCTGCAAACTTTTAATATTTACAGTTTAGTCCTTTAAGAATTTAAAAGTTCAATTCTGAACCCCTATAAATTCTGAAAATGCAATTCTAAACCTCAGAAAATATTTTCATGTTTCTGGACCTGTATGTAATTTCCAGAACTTAAAATCAATTTTCAGAAAAATTTCTTTAATTACAGATTTACCCGAAAGGACCAAATATGTCCAATTTTAAAACTTATTTCAGAAACTGAAACTTCTAAAACTTCAGATTCAGAAAATTTCAAACTTCTGTTTTTGATTTTCAATTTTTTTTAATACCGCTCAAGGCTTATGATTTCAATGGTGGTATGGTGCCTTAGAAAGCGATGTGTAGTCACTAGTTTTTTAAATTAATTTACACCGCGGTTTCATAAATTACCGCCGCGAGCCCGCGATCTAACGGTGGCAGCGATTGCCTCGAAAGCGATGATTAGAAAAATTAATTTTAAGCTTTCTGGATGAACAGCACCGCGGCTCCCATGAACAGGACCGCGGTGCCTCTGACTTCATCTGGGCAGCACCGCGGTGCCGCCTCAAAAACCCTAGCAGCACCGCAATGCTCCATCATGGAACCGCGATGCCTTCTCCCCAAAAACACAAAATCTGAAATTTCCGAACCAACTAAAACTAGTTTAGGGCCAGATCTTTCAGATATATCACTTGTATTACCATCACCATTAAAACAACATGTTCATCAACCATCAAATCCAATTTTCTTCTCGTTCTTCATTTCAATGCACCATGCTTTAAGCCGAATAACGCATACCAACTTAGAAGAGTTATTTATTGGATTGTGTTACACCCCGAAATTCCAGTACATGTATACGAGAATAGACGTGAGAGCACAAGACTTATAAATTTGAATGAAGGAAAGATTTGTTATTCTTAAGGAAAAGTTTTCCGAACCTCGGGAAGGAAAAATGTCCGTTAATGAGAATTGAGTTCTAAAAATTGTTATTTGAGACACTTAAAATTTATCGGGATTATGGAAGTTTATTTACAGAGTTGGATACGTGGGGCCCACCCGAGAAATTTTACGTTTTTGTGGAGCCCACGAGGTTTTCGATATTTTGACCAATTATAGAAATTTTGGGAAACGGAATGTTATGGACCAATGGGAGGGCGACACGTGTCACCCTTCACATGGTCATCCTTGGACGAAATTAATCATTAAAGAATAGCCATTTAGCTTGATAAAATGGACCAAGTCAAAGGGCAAGTTGAAGCTTGATATAATTGACCAATCTTAGCCATCCATTTGGTTTCATCCAAGCCCTTGGTGGTGTTATATATACATACTACTACTAGTAGCAAGACAAGCTCTCAACACTTAGAAAACATTTCACAATTGTTATTGCTCTTAAGGAGCTCTCGGCATTAGCACCTTCTCCACACAAAATTTTTGCAATCTTGCTTCATAATTCACAATACTTAAACCGAAGGTTCCTAGGGGTATTATAAGGATATCTCAATACAAAGATCCCGGAAAAATTACGTTTTTACGTTAGTCGCAAGATGAAAACCTAAGGTGTTCTTCAACTTTGAAGTTGGAACTTGAAGAAGAGTTCTTCATGAGCTTCTAAGGAGTGCTTGGAGCGGATTGGAACGTAAGAAGAGGAGCTAAAAGTTGCTAGGATCGACTTTAATCTTGGATTATATATTGGGCTCATTGAGGTAAAGTCTTCGTCTTCTTAATGTGATTAAGATTACATGTTATAGTAGTTGATAAATGAGCATGTGGCATATAGATTGAAGTTTGAAAATATTTGGATCATGTCGACTGGTTAAAAACCGAAAATGGGCAAGTTAGCCATTTATGTTGTAATCAATTTGGTCGATAGTTACAATCGTCGCATGTTAAGAAAGAAATGATTTATAGTTGTTATAATTGTTATAGGGTATATAACATATTAGAATAACAACTTTGGATTGAAAAGGAAATTGAAAGAGAATTGATATTGTTGTGATACATTGTAGGCGAATATGGCTTTGGATTAATGGACAGTTTTATATTGATTGTGAGGCAGAATTTTACACGTCCTGTTAGGCGTGTAATCACCTTTGGTTATCTGAATTGTTGAGCCTTAAATGGGGCATTTGGTTATTGATTTTCGGGCCTTGAAAAAGGTGGAAAAGTACGTAGAAACAAAGGAAGTGCTGCCCGATTTTCCGCAGAATAAGAGTCCTTATACTTAGAAATATTCTACGTTGAAAGCTAGAAGTTGATAGGCGTATTGTGGTCATTATAGGTTGACATTCTACGCGCGGCGTATTCAACTTGGCAAGTGGATTGAGTCGAAGAGGTATGTGAACTCTTCCCTATCTCTTGAGCATGAGTATTTACAAAGGTATAGTACGGTGGACGTACGTATTTTAAGTGAACTTGGTTTCAGTTTGGTATCCTTGCCTTGATTTCGAAAAGTGAAGTAACTTGGCTTTTAAAAGTATATGTTACTTGATGTTACATGTTAAGATTTCTTGACTTGAAAATGTATAGAATACTTGATTTAGAAAGTATTGATTACTTGAACTTTTCTAAAGTTAAGAAACTTGATTCCCAAAGTTAAGAAACTTGAAGTATTCTGAAAGTTATGTAACTTGATTTGAAAGTATATGATACTTGGTTTTATAAGTATAAGTCTCTTGGTAAAAAAGAAAAGAATGAATTTGTCTAAAACATAAAGAGTTATAACGGCTTTATGAGAAGTTAGTTATAACGGCTTTATGAAAGGTTAAAGGTGTCTTAGTTTCTAAAGCATAAAGTTAGTATAACGGCTTTATGGGAAGTTGGTTAAAACAACTTTATGGAAGGTTAAAGGAATGGTTTTCTCTAAGTAATGTAAATAAAGATAAATGACTTGAAATAAAGAAGGGTAATTTGATTTAAAGGCATCGATTTGCTTAAAGTTTTAAAGTAAGGGTCACTTGATTTAGAAGCCTAAAAATGTATTTCTAAAAGTGTAGTGACTTGTTTGAAATGTAGACAAGCCTTGATACTACGGGTGTTAGTATATTGGAGGATTTTATACAAGAAAGAGTCATTTTTAAAAAGGATAAAGGTACGTAGTACTTTGGGTTAAATTCCCAGATTTTTATGTGACACGAAATTGCCTTGAGTTTATAAAATGAAATTCATTTTTGTATGATAATGAAAGTCTAAAGATTTTATGAACTTGCCTATGCTTGCTTGCGATAGCCTTTGAGTGCAAGTATTATATTTTTTACGCTGCCGTGACTCTCAGTTGGAGGGCCGGCTGTCTTGTTGTGAATTTACTTGGATGTACCGACAGTGATGGAGGATTCCACGGGTATGCTTCCATTGTGATTGATCCATGGACATACTTATACGATGAGGGATTCCGGGGCATGCAACCATGATGCGGGTTAAATTCCCGGATGCTATTATTACTCCATGGACTAGCTCTCCATGAAGACATGTACCCGAGATGAGGGATTCCATGGGCATGTTATATACTATTATTACTCCATGGTCATGCTTATACGATGAAGGATTCCGGGGCATGCGACCATGTTATATACTATTACTCCATGGACTAGCTCCCCATGAAGACATGTACCCGAGATGAGGGATTCCACGGGCATGTTATATATTATTATTACCCCATGGATTAGCTCTCCATGAAGTCATGTACCCGAGATGAGAGATTCCACGGGTATGAGATATATATATATATTGCATATGTGCACGCCGACAGTGATGTAGGATGCCACGGGTGTGTTACATGGATGTATTTTACACTTACGACTGTCGGCAGTGACAGAGGATTCCACGGGCACGCTTTGATGTTTTGCGGGCTTGAGACCCTTACTGGACTGTGTGATGATTTTGAGGGATTGTGTCCCTAGCCTTGGTGTGACTATTGTTCATGTGTTGAAATAGTCTTTAAAAAGGTAAAAAACTGACTTTCATTACTTTCGTTTCGGCAAGGCACGGTTGTACTGTTAATTTGATTATCATACTTGTCTCCAACTTTATATATCTAGACTTCATGATTTAAATTACAGTACTTTCAGTTTTACATACTTGGTACATATTTTGTCTTGACTCTCTGGGCTGCGTTCATGCCGCAGGTTGAGGTACATAGCTTGCTGATCCTCGCTCTTAGGATCACTGTTCAGTTCTTGGAAAGCTCCATTTCTCCGGAGGCTTTATCTTTTGGTACAGTTCCCTAAGGTTGTAGATTTATGTACATTCAGGGGTATGGCGGGGCCCTGTCCCGTCACAGTTGTTATGTCAGAACTCTTAGAGGTCTGTAGTCATATCTTGTGGGTCGCTTAAAAAAAAAGAGGTAACTGCTTTTGCATATATGTATATTTATATATATCCAGGGAGGTAGCCTTATCGGTTAACCTGTTATTTATTTCTTGTTGAGTTTATGTATGTTCCGTTGATTATTTCTGATGTTTACCTGTAAGGGTGCCTGTGTAGGGCACGATCATGCCCGGTCGGTCGTGACAAAAGTGGTATCAGAGCAGTTAGTCCTCGGAAAGTGTCTACAAACCGTGTCTAGTAGAGTCTTGATTATCGGTGTGTTGTGCACCACATCTATAATCAGGAGGCTACAAGACATTTAGGATTGATTTCCATTCTTCTCACTCTGAGATCGTGCGATAGAGTTGTGTTGTTAGGGTCGTCTCTCCCTAACGAGTTATGTTGATTGCAGCTATGAGAAAGGCATCAGTGACCCAGGAAGGACTATGTGGATTGCGTATCCAGGTTGATATTATGACATACAACTATACAGATTTATGTATGAGGGTCAGACGCGTGTTGCCTAGAATGATTTTAGATTACCAAGAGTTAGTAAGGACTAACTAGATACCGGGAAGGTATGAAACAACTTAATGAATTCTCATCAAGGTTTACGTGCTAATTTGAGATAATTAGGAGATGATGAGCCGTCTGAAAGGGTAATGAACCCTTAAGAAGTCATTTTTAAGGGACTTAATGGAAGACTATGTTAGTAAATTAAGCTACGGGGTATGCTTAAGAGGATTGTACGGATGAGATCCGTAAGGAGTAAGTAATGGTTGTTGTGATCAAAACAACATGATTATGGTATTATGAGAAGTTATTATACCCGTTTACGGGGGGGACTGATAAGGTAGGCTTGGAGCATAGAAATTGCGAGCCTAAGAATATTGATAACTGTCGAGACCTTAGGTATATAAGGCCTTCTCGGGCAATAAGATTTAATTCAGACTAAGGGTAAGAGTTAAGTACGACGGTGGGTCGGGTTGAGGACCTATTACGGGTCGCCCCATAGTCTGAAATGGAGTGGGATCAATTGGTAGTAGTCCCACTACGTGACAGGGTCACGAGAGTGCAAGGCCCAAGTCTAGTTAATTGTTTTACAGGTTCGTGGACGCGTTCCACCGGAACCGGGTCGTGAGAGCCGGAAATAGCCTTATATTGTTCGATTTAGTAACTCCATATTGGAGTCCAGAATCAGTATGGAGGTTATGTATGTATACTAGAATAAGTTTGGAAATGCGGAAGAAATGCGACCCGATGAAAAGAGAGCAACCAAGTGTAGAGGAATAGAGCCTGAATCCATAAGGACCTTTCGAGGTAGCTACACCAGTGGGTGTTTGGGTGGTAGCTGAGCGGGTATATAAGAATTGCCTGGTGATGATACAGTCGTCAGACCCTAGTAGACCTGGTAGAGCTGGATATGACAAACTTTGAGGTCATTAGGGGTATGGACTAGTTGGCTTCGTGTATGCCAAAGTTGACTGTAGAGAGAGGTTGGTTCGATTCCAGTTTCCCGGTGAGCCGGTTATCGATGGGGAAGGAATGGAAGTGTTAGTAATATGTAAGTTATTCCTTCCTTCTTTGACATGATAAATTGTGGAGTCTATGTGACTGGTTTTATTGAAATAGTTGAATTTGAAGAGTTTAGAGATGGAAATGAAAACGTACGGTCATTGAAAAAGTTCATGTTAAGTGCCCTTGGTGGTACTTGGAGTTGGTTTAGTGTGGTGGTCAGGGCCATGACTTTCCAAATAAGTTCAGGAAAATGCGCAAAGCAAGAATAAGATAAGTACGAGTGCTGCCTGCGGAAAACAAAAGACATCGTTGGTAGGTTTTGAACATCTATACGATTATAAGGTGGCGCTTGATGATCAAGATTATGAAAGGGAGATAAGCTCTCTCCCCCACGTAAAAGGATAGTTTTACGTACTATGGGGTTATGTGTACCCAGGTTATTAGGCGATGGATGTGAGACTGGTAAGATCTTCAGTATCGTCATGCCATATGTTACAGTCTTAGATAACCGTGGGAAAAATATTGTGTTGAGGTAATTAAGGATTATGCGAGATTATATATCATGAAGATTATGAGACTGCACGGGGTTCCTGCATTTATTTATGACAGACAGATGAGCCCAGTTACGGCTAGCTTCTAGAGGTTTTTACAGAAGGGATTGGGGACACAGGTGAGTCTCGGTGTTGCATTTCACCCTCAGACCGACGGACAGGCAGGGCATGTTATCCTGACACTTGAGGATAGGTTGCGGGCCTGTGTTATTAATTTCAGGGGTAGCTGAGAGGATTATTTGTCTCTTGTTGAATTTACGTATTATAACAACTACCATTCCAGTATTCGGATGACACCCTATGAGGCCTTGTATGGGCGGAAGTGTAGGTCGCCGATTGGTTGGTTCGATGTTGGCGAGGTTCAGGTAGTTGGCTCAGACTTGTTTCAGCAGGATGTGGATAAGGTGAAGCTTATCCAGGAGAGGTTTTTAGCAAGCTCAGAGTCGACAGAAGTTTTATGCAGAGAATTGACGTCAGCACTTAGAGTTCGAGATTAACGATTGGGCCTTGGCAGATTGGACTCCGAAAGAACATTCGGGGACGAATGTTTCTAAGGGGGGAAGAGTGTTACACCCCAAAATTCCAGGACATGTATACGAGAATAGACGTGAGAGCACAAGACTTATAAATTTGAACGAAGGAAAGATTTGTTATTCTTACGGAAAAGTTTTTCGAACCTCGGGAAGGAAAAATGTTCGTTAATGAGAATTGGGTTCTAAAAATTGTTATTTGAGACGATTAGAATTTATCGGGATTATGAAAGTTTATTTACAGAGTTGGATACGTGGGGTCCACCCAAGAAATTTTACGTTTTTGTGGGGCCCACGAGGTTTCCGATATTTTGACCAATTATGGAAATTTCGGAAAACAGAATGTTATGGACCAATGGGAGGGCGACACGTGTCACCCTCCACATGGTCATCCTTGGACGAAATTAATCATTAAAGAATAGCCATTTAGCTTGATAAAATGGACCAAGTCAAAGGGCAAGTTGAAGCTTGATATAATTGACCAATCTTAGCCATCCATTTGGTTTCATCCAAGCCCTTGGTGGTGTTATATATACATACTACTACTAATAGCAAGACAAGCTCTCAACACTTAGAAAAAATTTCACAATTGTTCTTGCTCTTAAGGAGCTCTCGGCATTAGCACTTTCTCCACACAAATTTTTTGCAATCTTGCTTCATAATTCACAATACTTAAACCCAAGGTTCCTAGGGGTATTATAAGGATATTTCAATACAAAGATCCCGGAAAAACTACATTTTTACGTTAGTCGCAAGATGAAAACCTAAGGTGTTCTTCAACTTTGAAGTTGGAACTTGAAGAAGAGTTCTTCATGAGCTTCTAAGGAGTGCTTGGAGCGGATTGAAACGTAAGAAGATGAGCTAAAAGTTGCTAGGATCGACTTTAATCTTGGATTATATATTGGGCTCATTGAGGTAAAGTCTTCGTCTTCTTAATGTGATTAATATTACATGTTATAGTAGTTGATAAATGAGCATGTGGTATATAGATTGAAGTTTGAAAAGATTTGGATCATGTCGACATGTTAAAAACCGAAAATGGGTAAGTTACCCATTTATGTTGTAATCAATTTGGTTGATAGTTACAATCGTCGCATGTTAAGAAAGAAAGGATTTATAGTTGTTATAATTGTTATAGGGTATATAACATATTAGAATAACAACTTTGGATTGAAAAGGAAATTGAAAGAGAATTGATATTGTTGTGATACATTGTAGCCGAATATGGCTTTGGATTAATGGACAGTTTTATATTGATTGTGGGGCAGAATTTTACACGTCCTGTTAGGCGTGTAATCCCCTTTGGTTAGCTGAATTGTTGAACCTTAAATGGGGCATTTGGTTATTGATTTTCGGGCCTTGAAAAAGGTGGAAAAGTACGTAGAAACAAAGGAAGTGTTGCCCGATTTTCCGCAGAATAAGAGTCCTTATACTTAGAAATATTCTACGTTGAAAGCTAGAAGTTGATAGGCATATTGTGGTCATTATAGGTTTACATTCTACGTGCGGCGTATTCAACTTGGCAAGTGGATTGAGTCGAAGAGGTATGTGAACTCTTCCCTATCTCTTGAGCATGAGTATTTACAAAGGTATAGTACGGTGGACGTACGTATTTTAAGTGAACTTGGTTTCAGTTTGGTATCCTTGCCTTGATTTCGAAAAGTGAAGTAACTTGGATTTTAAAAGTATATGTTACTTGATGTTACATGTAAATATTTCTTGACTTGAAAATGTATAGAATACTTGATTTAGAAAGTATTGATTACTTGAACTTTTCTAAAGTTAAGAAACTTGAAGTATTCTGAAAGTTATGTAACTTAATTTGAAAGTATATGATACTTGGTTTTATAAGTATAAGTCTCTTGGTAAAAAAGAAAAGAATGAATTTGTCTAAAACATAAAGAGTTATAGCGGCTTTATGGGAAGTTAGTTATAATGGCTTTATGAAAGGTTAAAAGTGTCTTAGTTTCTAAAGCATAAAGTTAGTATAACGGCTTTATGGGAAGTTGGTTATAACAACTTTATGGAAGGTTAAAGGAATGGTTTTCTCTAAGTAATGTAAACAAAGATAAATGACTTGAAATAAAGAAGGGCAATTTGATTTAAAGGCATCGATTGTTTAAAGTTTTAAAGTAAGGGTTACTTGATTTAGAAGCCTAAAAATGTATTTCTAAAAGTGTAGTGACTTGTTTGAAATATAGACAAGCCTTGATAATACGGGTGTTAGTATATTGGAGGATTTTATACAAGAAAGAGTCATTTTTAAAAAGGATAAAGGTACGTGGTACTTTGAGTTAAATTCCCAGATTTTTATGTGACACGAAAGTGCCTTGAGTTTATAAAATGAAATTCATTTTTGCATGATAATGAAAGTCTAAAGATTTTATGAACTTGCCTATGCTTGCTTGCGATAGCCTTTGAGTGCAAGTATTATATTTTTTACGCTGCCGTGACTCTCAGTTGGAGGGCCGGCTGTCTTGTTGTGAATTTACTTGAACGTACCGACAGTGATGGAGGATTCCACGGGTATGCTTCCATTGTGATTGATCCATGGACATGCTTATACGATGAGGGATTCCGGGGCATGCAACCATGATGCGGGTTAAATTCCCGGATGCTATTATTACTCCATGGACTAGCTCCCCATGAAGACATGTACCCGAGATGAGGGATTCCACGGGCATGTTATATACTATTATTACTCCATGGTCATGCTTATACGATGAAGGATTCCGGGGCATGCGACCATGTTATATACTATTACTCCATGGACTAGCTCCCCATGAAGACATGTACCCGAGATGAGGGATTCCACGGGCATGTTATATATTATTATTACCCCATGGATTAGCTCTCCATGAAGTCATGTACCCGAGATGAGAGATTCCACGGGCATGAGATATATATATATATATATATATTGCATATGTGCACGCCGACAGTGATGTAGGATGCCACGGGCGTGTTACATGGATGTATTTTACACTTACGGCTGTCGGCAGTGACGGAGGATTCCACGGGCACACTTTGATGTTTTGCGGGCTTGAGACCCTTACTGGACTGTGTGATGATTTTGAGGGCTTGTGTCCCTAGCCTTGGTGTGACTATTGTTCATGTGTTGAAATAGTCTTTAAAAAGGTAAAAAAACTGACTTTCATTACTTTCGTTTCGGCAAGGCACAGTTGTATTGTTAATTTGATTATCATACTTGTCTCCAGGTTTATATATCTAGACTTCATGATTTAAATTACAGTACTTTCAGTTTTACATACTTGGTACATATTTTGTTCTGACCTCCTTCGGGGGGTTGCGTTCATGCCACAGCTTGAGGTACATAGCTTGCTGATCCTCGCTCTTAGGATTACTGTTCAGTTCTTGGAAAGCTCCATTTCTCCGGAAGCTTTGTCTTTTGGTACAGTTCCCTGAGGTTGTAGATTTATGTACATTCATGGGTATGGCGGGGTGCCCAGGTAGGGCACCAGTCGCGGGCCCGGCGTCGGATCGTGACAAATTGACTTGTTCGAATACATTATTACTTTAACAGATCTGGGCACAAGGTCCATGTGTTCTAAAGATTTAGGATTTTAAAGCTTTTAAACACATAAAATATAGATCTAGACAAATCCTAACCCATATTATCATTAATATTCATTACATTTCACACGAAACATCCTAGGCTTTGATACCACTGTAGGTGTTTACGTCGGGTTCGTACACGCAACAGAATTTGAAAATTTATGTTTTAAACCCGACATAAGCGGTCAAACTGTAGTGTGATATGTAATGTAAAATATAATTACAAAGCAAAATGTAATACTTCGAACGATGACTTATATTTTGAAGATTGTAATCCAAGATGTTGAATCTCGAAGCTTTGTGTAGTCCGGGGTACACACGCAAAAGTCCCTTTATTTGCAAGTTCTAAGTTCTTAGAACTTTGATATAATTTCTATCTTTAGAAATGCTAGGGGTTTCTGCAGAGTTTTAGAAGAGATAATCTCTCTTAGATTTGGTGTAGTGAAATGGGAAGGGATGTCTCTTATTTATAGGGATAAATAAGAGTTTTAGGGTTTTCGTGGGCTGGGCCCAGCAGAAAATCAGACTGGGTCAAGTCCGGACTGCCAGAACACGCGTCGGCACCGCGGTTCCATGAGGTGGCACCACGGTGCCTCCACGTGCTTCTGGAAGCGCGGTCCTAAATCAAGGCACCACAGTCCTGTCCAATTTCTGCACCCTTTTCCATTTCTAATGTTCCGGTTATCAACCGAACATACATATTGTCTCTTCAATTATATCCTTCAATCTACGGAACCTTTGACTTAGTGTTTACCCTTCAGGCCTCTACATATTGACACTAATATCATTAGGAGCTTCACGGAACCCCTAGACTGCGTCGGAAGACGAACCTCAATATGTAAAGTTTAGCTACACGAAACATGTGAAATGAACCTCTATTTGGGAAAATAAAATCCTTTCATTCATGACACATTCAATCAAGCTAAGGATATGTCAAGTGTCTATCCAAATGACTTGATCATTATAACTCATCTATATTAGTTGACAACAGGACCATATTATAGACATTTCCATTGCATTGGCCAATGACTTAGTCAACCTAATACCATATGAGTATCTGAGTGTTCACTTGAATATACATTCAAGGAATGAGTCCTAATCTTGGCTCACATACCACCTTTAATCTACTTCGTAATGTACCCAAAACAAGCCGTGTCTCAACCTATAAAGTATTTGAGCTTAAGACAAGATCAAAGTACATTACTCTGTAAACAAGGTGACCTCAAGTCTAAGGACTTCTATCCCCCACATGCCGATGACATTATAGACATATAACAAATAGTGCATCAGCATGGTATACAAATACTTCAACAAGTATCCATGTGTCCATCACGAGTTGTCATAACTCGTAGCAAGTGAGACATACTACATCCCCTAAGGATATGATGCATACCACATGTCGACGTATCACATATCATCGATATCCCAATCTCGATGATCATTAGTCGAGGTAGCTTAAGAGTTACGTTATAACATTAATTCTCACATCATTAATAAACACGTAAACTCTATGGATGCATTTACAGAATATTATAAACAATCAACTAATAATTCAACAAATGCAAATGCCATAATATTAATTATCATTAATATAAATACGAATGTATATAAAGTACATTATGTCCTAATACAAATTATCTCTAGGACATACATATACTTTCAGAAACAACTAATGGAATAAAAAATAAAAAAATCACGCTCCAAATATTAACATGGCTTAGATTTTAGTAAGAACCCTTCATTTGGATATATATATTAAATGTTATTACTCTAATTTATAAATATACTTCTTTTTGTGAAATATAAGCCACTGTTTAGTATTCATATTATAAACAGAACAATCATGTCAATATACTTGACAACATCATTGACTAAATTAAATGTAATGAAAAAAAATTAATTAGAGTTGCATTAGCTTTAAAGGAGCAAGCATGCTTGGCCTTTCATCATGGAGCTCATTTACATGCAGGATTAGAGCTCATGTCACTATCTCTGCATGCCTTTCTAAATTAAAAATAACAACGTATTATTCATACATATAGAATAAGTATAGCCACTTGTGACCATGACTCTTAATAATCATTCCAAATGTATTTTCATAATCTTTTGCCGTCAAATAGGGACCAATTTTGACTTGAAATGCCTTCTTCTTATACTTTTGGTTCCATGCATGCATGTTTGATTTTGACCTAATCCCCTATAAAAGACTACTAAGATACTATGAACAATCAAGTGGAGTAATAATAATTTAAATTGTTCTTAAAAGGAAGAAGATAAAAAGGTTGTTAAAGTGGGTAAACTACGTTGACTTCAATATATGTCATATCTGAAATTAGGTAAAATAACAAACAAACAAAAATATTATGAAATCATTATAATCAAATGACAGTGACAAGTATTAAAAAACGTGTCATTCAAAGATAGTTGTATGAGATTTTCTCAATTAACATATGCATCTTGATTCTAGAATTGCTAAAATTTCTTGGCATTCAAGAGGCTGGCATTCGGTCGGTTCAGTTTGATAAAAGTAAAAAATTGAAATTGAATTAAAATTTTCGGTTTGTTTTTTTAAAATTCGGTTCGATTTGGATATTATCACCTTGAGTTTTTTAGATCTGTGATTTAGATGACAATATTTTTTGAAAATAAACATATTTTAAAAAATCACATTATCAGAATGTCACCTAATTTATCATTTAATTCATGTTCATGTACAAATAAATTTAAAAGCAAATATTATATTGAAGTGTTATTTCTCAACGACTTGATTAATTTTGATGAGACAATAATGTGACTCTCCAGTAAAATCTTGACGAACAACATATAATATTTGAACCCCAAAAATTTCATGACATTCAAAGATGAAACGATGAGGATATATGTCATATAAATGCTTAAGAAAAAAATTGAATCACGAGCTAGCTGAGTTTGCAATAGAAGTAGGGGTGGACACGGGTACATGATATCCAGATACCCGACTGGATCTGACACTAACAGGTAGGTTCCGAGTAGAAATATTATAATAACGGGTAGGGTCCCGATATTAAAATTAGGAACCGATCAATGTCGGGTCCGATCCGGTTTCGATTCCGACAAATAGAGACAGGGTACCCGGAACCTATAAAATATTAAATATTTTTACTCTTCTATTTAGTCTTCATTTTACTCTTCTATTTAGTATTCGCTTTACTCTCCTCTGAATCCACCACTGTAACTTATTGAAGCGAAGCTTACATTTGCTATGTACTATAGATTTACAGAAGAGATGTTTAAAATGGGGCCTTATTCATCCACACAAATGGTGTTCCAATTTTTATCCTTCGTAATCTTGAATTTGGATATATATTGAAGTAGTTCCCTACTATTATGACTTCATGGCTGCCCAGTTATTTAGGAGTATACTCTCTTGTTCCCTTACCAGTGATTTTAAGAGTCTGAGGGACTGATTGTGATGTCATTTTAAGCCAAATCGAACTGTTTTCATTCTAACTTTTGTTGTCTGATTCGTGTACGTAACAGAGATTCGGATGAGGCTGCTGCATGTGATAATTAGATATATCTCTTTAAGTAACATAAAAATTTATCGGGTACCCGAAAATCTACTTGAAAATGCAGGGTTCGGGTAGGTTTCGGTAATGATTGCTACTGATAGGTTCCGGATAGTAAATTTAGGAACCGATCTTTTACTGGGTAGGGTCTGGATAGTTTTAAAAAGTTAGGATACCCGGACCCGCTCACCCCTAAGTAGAAGTTGTTTGAACTATTTTTGTTCTCTCCATTTCTAATATAAGCACATGTATATTCTCGAGTTTCCAGATATCCTATAATATAAGATACACTAGCAATTTTAACTTCACGTTTCACATATCTTCTAACAAGACAAACATCTGAAAGGGAAGAAGTTCAACAAGTTCGTTTTTTCAATTTAATCAGTTTTTTTATAAAATTAAAAATTGAACCGAATAATCGAATTTTTGAAAATTAAAATCGAAACCGACCAAACAAACCGAAAAAATGAAACTAAAATTTTAAAAAATTCAGTTCGCTAGGTTTTTTGGGTTTGAACCCAAATATGTCCATCCCTAAAGCTATAGATATAGAAGATTGCACCCTAAAACATGGTACTATCTTAGAGGTCTGCCCAATAATTCATCACTAAAATATCAATGTCTCAGTTGATTTAATTTGCTTTTGAAAACAAAAAAGCAAAAAGGTTTTAGATTAAGGGATCGTTTGGTTGATTAGGAAGTCAATTAATATTTATGTATTAAATTTAGCATAATAGTATTATATTTAATAGTATTTTAGCTGCTATGTATAACATTCCACACCTATCAAATAGGGTGTTTGGAACTAATTTACAATCCCGCATAGTTAATGCGTGTATAAATTATGAGAGAATTTATGTATATTTATGCATAGTCGAAGATGAAATAACTAACACTAATAAAATTACCATTTTCCCATTGAATTTCTCACTGAAAAATGTTCATTAGTTATTTCACAAAATGTCGGTGGAAAAAACTTAAATAATAATATTTTAATACGAAAAATTAGGAAGTTACCCAGCGTTTCAATGAAAATATGTTTCCACCTTGCGTTTTTTCAGTGAGCTAGTTAAGTGTAAATGAGACGGAAAAAATCATATTTTATAGCACAAATTTTCCACCGAATGTTGGTGGAAAAAACCTCTGTTTTTAGTCGTGTAATACATGAATAATCAATACATATATAACTAAATTATGTATAATCCCTATATAATTAATTTTTACATTACTATTACCTGCATAACTCTAGTCAACTATCAAACTCTGATACCAATGGCTTTATTGTCCACAAATTAAATGCCTCTTACTCTTACAACCGTATATTACAAGTATTACTTTAAGGGATTGTTTGATTACTTATATTATTTGTAATAATTTAAGGTGTCATTAATGTTATATAATGTTTGGTTAGTACCATAATAAAAATTAATTTACATTTAATGTAGTGTCCAATTGACCACATCCCAAAAAATAATGTTTGTGTAGTTAATTTGCACTAACCTAATCTTTATATTTTGGGGCCCAAAAGCAATTTGCATGACATTTTTTTGGATAACTTAAATATATCTTGTCAAAAAAGGTAAAGTTAATGACATAGGTAATCCTCGACACAGGGCCGTCTCAAATATTTTGGGAGCCCTGTTTTAATTCGTAAAAGTGCATCCTTAATTGGGCTAAGACCTGTGAATTATGAGTTTTTACAGTAAATTTTGGCTAATACTATTTAATAAAAAATGAAAAAATGGATCCTAAATTTTTTCGTTTTTTGGGGAGCCCTGTGCGGTAGCACACTTCGCACGGATCCAAAGACGGCCCTGCCTCGACGCCCAAAAGGAAGTGGGAGAAAAAGGAAAAGCATTATACTCCAAAAGCACCGAACAAATATATATCTTCATTATGTTTATACTTTGTAGTTTGTACTACGTGCATGACAAAAGGAAGCATAACAAAATAATTATGTTAGTTATGTTACGTTGTAGCACAACATATACCAGAACCTACCACCACAAGAAAAATTTGATAACAAAGGAAGCCAAATAATTGTTGTTTTCAAGTATTTGACCAACCTTATAATTCAGCTTTCACAAGGTTGAACTCTTTATCTTCCTAGTCTTCTAGCATAAGTTCTTCTTGGAACCTTAGGAAAATATGATTATATACTTGGCAAGAATTCATTGGTTTTGTGAAAGTCTATACTAATTGGATGTAATTTACGTACATATATATAGACAACCAGTGAAATTTAATACCATTTAAAAATGTGAATTTTCCACTAAATCTGTAAAAAATTAGCTTGTCCAAAACGTCTCCGATGATCTTTCTAAACGTCTATTGAAAATTCGAATAAGCGACACGGACCACTCCAGCCCGATCCGATTCCGGATGAGGTTTCTCATTCTAATGACAATATCATTGCTAGTGTTGATTTGGTTGAAAATGATTCGGAGGAAGTTCTAGGTCGTGGCATGAGACCTAAAATTCCTTCGGTGCTTCTGTTGGTATAATAATCTGTATTTGGCTAAATAATGTTTCAACACAATCTGTTAATCACTTAGTGAAACAGATAACATTAATGAAACAATAAACGAAAACAGAATATGTTTTTGGAAAATAATTTCAGAATGTAATCGAGCCCACTTAGTTCAAAGTGTGTCCTTAAGGAAATTATTCCCCTCACAGTACTCGAGGTTAACGGAATATCGACTCCCAGGATAGAACGATTATCTTACCAGAATAGTAGTACTCCAAATTCCGGTAGCAGCGACTTGAAGACTTTGATTCAGAATGAAAATGAATCAAAAAAAAATGAATGAATAATTCTTGGAATAATCAAGAATTTATAGGGTTAGAGGTACTGATTCTGAATGTTTGCAACCATTCAGAATAGTCACCTAATATTTGGAGAGAAATTCGAAAAAAAAGAGGGAGAGCCGGACGGGTCGGTCGCGGGTCGATCCGGTTTGGATTTGTTTTTAATTAAATAAACGTTTGTCCAAAAAGATTATCAATCAATCAATCCAAATCCAAATCCAAATCCAAAGCCAAAGCAAAAGCCGAGCCGAGCGAGCGACGACGACGACGCGAGGGGTCCTTTCCCTCTCAACCCTTTTATCAGCTAGAGAAGGTGTAATGTAATATATACACATCTCTTTCCTTCTCTTTTTTCGATGTTGGACAAAAGAGCCTTATACCCCTTTAATTTTCATCCCATCATTTCTCATTCACCAATATCAAAACCCAACAATCCCCCACATGAATGGGGAATGGTTATGAGATAAAAGAATGTACAGACGAGTGTGATATACAAGCGAGAATTGACTGCATCTGGATAAGTAGGTTTCCCTTTGAACTTTCCGTAGTGAACTTATATCGGATATACTCGATCAATCGGTAGATTTGATATCTTTGAACCGTCGAACTTTGTTGTATACATAGACAACATAAGACACACAATCAACCCTCAACCGTTTATGGTTCTCACGGTTGTGTTCGTTTCAGCCATGAACACCGCCTGGTCTCATGAGTGCATAGAGAATGGGCATTTACTGTCATTCCCCTTTAAAGCGGTTTACACTTAACACTCACATAGGTGATTTTTAAACATGTGGTCCTATAGCCACATTATCTAGTCATACATCGCCAGATTTAGATAACCATTAAAAAAACCTTAATGCTTTATTAACTCATTAACAAGCCATAAAATCTTAACCTTATTTCTGAACATTGTCTTCATCCGAGAATGGGTTGAGTTATTTGACAATGTTGAACTGTCAGTCACAACTTTGTTTGATCTCCTTGAACCTAGCTTTTGGGATCTCCAGTTTGCTAGGTAGAGTTACCGCCATGATGACTTGTCCTTAGCCTTAACCTCATTCCCATTGATGATCTACTAACTCCCTCTTTAGATAAGCCTTTTGTAAGCGGATCCGCCATGTTATCTCTTGACTTTACATAATCAATTGTGATAACGCCACTAGAGAGGAGTTGTCTAACGGTATTGTGTCTCTGTATTATGTGACGAGATTTTCCGTTATACATTACGCTCCCTGCCCTACCTATTGCCGCTTGACTGTCACAATGTATACATATAGGAGACAAAGGTTTGGGCCAGAATGAAATATCTTCTAAGAAATTCCGGAGCCATTCAGCTTCTTCACCGGCCTTGTCTAAAGCTATAAATTCTGATTCCGTTGTAGAGCGGGTGATGCATGTCTGTTTTGATGATTTCCAAGACAATGCTCCTCCGCCAACGGTGAAAACATATACACTCGTGGATTTAACTTCAAATGATCCGGTGATCCAATTTTATCACTATATCCCTCAAGTACTGCGGGATATTTATTATAATGCAGAACATAGTTTTTGGTGTGTTGTAAGTATCCCAAGACTCGTTTCATTGCCATCCAATGAGTTTGATTGGGATTACTCGTGAATCGACTCAGCTTGCTTATATCACAAGCTATATCTGATCGTGTACAATTCATAATATACATCAAACTTCCCAAAACTCGTGCAAAGTCCAATTGTGAGTCACTTTCACCTTCATTATTTTGAAGTGCAAAACTTACATCAATTGGAGTCTTTGCAACATTGAAATTTAAATACTTGAACTTGTCAAGTACTTTTTCAATATAATGTGACTGTGATAATGCTAGACCTTGTGGAGTTTTATGGATCCTAATTCCTAAGATCAAATCTACAACCCCTAAGTCTTTCATGTCAAATTGGCTAGCGAGCATACGTTTCGTAGCATTTATATCGACAATATTTTTACTCATTATCAACATGTCATCAACATACAAACAAACAATGACTTCATGATTTGAAGTATTTTTAATGTAAACACATTTGTCACACTCATTAATCTTAAATCCATTTGCCAACATTGTTTGGCCAAATTTCGTATGCCATTGTTTGGGTGCTTGTTTAAGTCCATAAAGTGACTTAACAAGTCTGCACACTTTCTTTTCTTTACCAGGAACCACAAAACCCTCAGGTTGTTCCATGTAAATTTCTTCCTCCAATTCTCCATTTAAGAAAGCTGTCTTGACATCCATTTGATGGATCTCAAGACCATATACGGCCGCCAGTGCCACTAACACCCGAATAGATGTTATCCTTGTTACCGACGAGTATGTGTCAAAGTAATCAAGACCTTCCTTTTGTCTATAACCTTTGACCACAAGTCTTGCCTTATATTTGTCAATAGTGTCATCAGCTTTCATTTTCCTTTTAAAGATCCATTTTGATCCTAAAGGTTTATTTCCAGGAGGAAGATCAACTAATTCCCATGTATGGTCATTTAAAATTGATTCAATCTCACTATTGACTGCTTCTTTCCAAAATGTTGAATCAGAAGATGTCATTGCTGCTTTAAATGTTTGAGGCTCATTTTCAAGCAAGAATATTACAAAATCTGGTCCAAATGAAGTAGATGTCTTTTGACGTTTGCTACGCCTTGAATCCTCTTTGCTTGGAATACTTTCCTTTGGTTCTTCCCGCGGTCGTTTAGATCTTTCACTTGACGACTCACATTCAGTTTTATACGGATAGATGTTTTTAAAGAATTCAGCATTATCTGATTCAATTACCGTATTAACATGAATTTCGGGATTGTCCGATTTGTGAACCAAAAACCGACAAGCTTTGTTGTTTGTAGCATAGCCAATAAAAACACAATCCACAGTTTTTGGTCCGATTTTTACCCTTTTGGGCAAAGGAACTTGGACCTTCGCTAAACACCCCCATACTTTGAAATATTTCAAGTTGGATTTTCTTCCTTTCCATAGATCATATGGAATAGATTGTGTTTTGCTGTGGGGTACTCTGTTGAGTATTTGATTAGCTGTAAGGATAGCTTCCCCCCACAAGCTCTGCGGTAAACCGGAACTAATTAATAAGACATTAATCATTTCCTTTAATGTTCGGTTTTTTCTTTCCGCAATTCCATTTGATTGTGGTGTGTAAGGGGCAGTAGTTTGATGAATAATTCCATATTCCAAACATGTCTTTGCAAAAGGAGATTCGTACTCTCCACCCCTAACACTTCTAATCATTTTGATCTTTTTATTCAATTGATTTTCCACTTCGTTCTTGTATTGCTTAAATGCATTAATTGCTTCATCCTTACTATTAAGCCAGTATCGAGTGCAATCGTCAATGAAAGTTATAAAATACTTTTTCCCAACACGAGATGGTATTGACTTCATATCACATATATATGTGTGAATTAAGTCTAAAGGATTTGAATTCCTATCAATAGACTTATATGGATGTTTAACAAACTTAGATTCAACACAAATTTTACATTTTGATTTGTTACACTCGAATTTAGGCAATACTTCTAAATTGATCAATTTTCGCAAGGTTTTATAATTGACATGTCCTAAACGAACATGCCATAAATCATTTGACTCCAATAAGTAAGACGAAGCTGAATTTTTATTAATACTGTCAACAACCATTACAATAAGTTTGAAAAGGCCCTCGGTGAGGTAGCCCTTTCCTATGAACATATCATTCTTACTTATTACAATTTTCTCACTAACCAACACGCACTTAAACCCGTTTTTTACGAGTAGTCTGACTGAAACTAAATTCTTCCGAATTGTTGGAACGTGCAGAACATTGTTGAGAGTCATGACCTTGCCGGAAGTCATCTTCAGAAGTATCTTCCCATATCCTTCAACCTTGGCTGTTGCAGTATTTCCCATAAACAGTACCTCTTCGGGTCCAGCGGGAGCATAGGTTGCAAATGCTTCTTTTGCAGCGCAAACATGTCGAGTGGCACCAGAATCCAGCCACCACTCCTTTGGGTTTCCAACCAAATTGCACTCTGACAGCATTGCACACAGATCATTCAGATCATCATTCATTTCCACCATATTGGCTTGTCTTTTTCCCTTGTCCTTTTCTGAGGCGACAATCCCGGGCTTTGTACGCCTTTCCCACAATTAAAGTAGTTGTCATTGAACTTTTTCTTGTTAGAAACCTTCTCTTTTCCAGAAGGCCTCTTTCTTTTCTTGTTCATTTTCGGAGCAGCATCTTCAACGATGTTGGCCCCTTCAATTGGTGAACTCTTACAATACCTCTTTTCAGCGGTTTTGTTATCTTCCTCGATCTTGAGACGAATCACAATATCCTCCAACTTCATTTCCTTTCTTTTGTGCTTAAGATAATTCTTGAAATCTTTCCACGAAGACGACAATTTCTCAATCATTGCAGCCACTTGGAATGTTTCATTCACTACCATACCTTCAGAAATAAGGTCATGGAAGATACGTTGAAGCTCTTGAACTTGGGTTCCAACGGTTTTCCCATCAACCATTTTATAGTCTAGGAATTTGGCAACCACAAACTTCTTCATGCAAGCATCTTCTGTCTTGTACTTCTTTTCAAGTGCACTCCATAGTTCTTTGGAAGTTTCTACTGCACTGTAGACATTGTACAAGTCATCTTCTAAGACACTTAAAATGTAGCCTTTGCACAAAAAATCAGCCTGTTTCCAAGCCTCAGTAACCATGAACTGCTGGTTGTCAGGCATGTCGACGGCAGGCACGGGAGGGTCCTCACTGGTGAACTTTTGCAAACCAAGGGTGGTAAGCCAAAAGAACATTCTTTGCTGCCATCCTTTAAAGTTGGCACCGGTGAACTTCGCAGGTTTCTCGGTAGGTGATGCTGCACGAGTTGTAGTAGTAACCGATGCGGTTTGCGAGGTAGTTCGGTTTCAATTGCCATTGTTTGTCACAGACAAATCGACAAACTGTTTTAATTAATAAAACCAAAATAGCAATTAATTCACAGACTTCAACGATGAAGATTTTATTTCTTCAAATCGCAGTCGAATTATAAACTTAAACGATGAAGTTTTATTTCTTCAAATCGTAGTATAATTATGAAACTTTAGTATTTCAACGAAGTTTTTATATCTTCGAGTCAGAATACTAATATTCATATGGAGTAGAAAACTACACAAGTTTTAATCTCCTTAAACAGAACGATGAAGTTTTTAAATTCTTCAAATCGTTGCAACAAATATCATACACCGTGAAGATTTTATTTCTTCAAACCAAATCAAAATTGATAGAAACGAAGTGCAGTAGATTGTATGTTGTATACTTGATGAAGTTTTTATATCTTCAAATCAAGTATCCAAATGAGTATAAAGTTATGAAAACTTTAATCTCAACCGGAGTAGAAAATCCGAAGATTTTAGTCTTCAAACAACATACAAGAAAACACTTTTTTTTTCCTGAAAAAACACTTTTTTCTTTTTCTTTTGGAAAACACTTTTTCATGGACTTTTAATATTCCAACGAAGTTTTTATGTCTTCAAGTTAGAATATGAAATCTCATACGGAGTAGAAAACCACACAGGTTTTAATCTCCAAACCAGGATACAGATTAAAATACAATAAATATAATTTCTTTAAGATTGTTGGTATAATAATCTGTATTTGGCTAAATAATGTTTCAACACAATCTGTTAATCACTTAGTGAAACAGATAACATTAATGAAACAATAAACGAAAACAGAATATGTTTTTGGAAAATAATTTCAGAATGTAATCGAGCCCACTTAGTTCAAAGTATGTCCTTAAGGAAATTATTCCCCTCACAGTAGTCGAGGTTAACGGAATATCGACTCCCAGGATAGAACGATTATCTTATCAGAATAGTAGTACTCCAAATTCCGGTAGAAGCGAACCACTCAACGGCAGTATATCACACAGAATGCAGACAAAAATATTTTCGACTTGAAGACTTTGATTCAGAATGAAAATGAATCAAAAAAAATGAATGAATAATTCTTGAAATAATCAAGAATTTATAGGGTTGGAGGTACTGATTCTGAATGTTTGCAACCATTCAGAATATTCACCTAATGTTTGAATGTTTGCAACCATTCAGAATATTCACCTAATTAAAGAAACGTTTGTCCAAAAAGGTTATCAATCAATCTTTTTCCAAATCCAAATTCAAATCCAAATCCAAAGTCGAAGCCGAAGCCGAGGCGAGCGAGCGAGCGACGACGGCGCGAGGGGTCCTTGCCTTCTCAACCCTTTTATCAGCTAGAGAAGGTGTAATGTAATATATACACCTCTCTATCCTTCTATTTTTTCGATGTGGGACAAAAGAGCCTTATACCCCCTTTAATTTTCATCTCATCATTTTTCATTCACCAATATGAAAATCCAACAGCTTCTACGAAACTATGTCACTCACAATGTTGTCAAAGAGAGTCCATCTCGTAATGCTACTTCTCCTCCACAGCATACCTCAGGTACTCATTTTCCTATAGCACATTATATAAATTGTGACAATTTTTCTCCGACATATCAAAGGTTTCTTGAAGCTATTATTGCCGGAGATGAACCCCGATCTTTTAAGGAGGCCATGAAGGATGCGGGGTGGAAGCAGGCTATGCAAGAGGAGATCAAAGCATTGGAAGATAATGACACTTGGACTCTAGAATATCTTCCTTCTGGAAAGTGTGTATTGGGTAATCAATGAGTTTATCGAAGAAAATATCACCCCACTAGTGATCTTGAGAGATTAAAAGTGCGGCAGTTGTTTTCGACAATCATCAGATCGATGGTTTGGATTACAATGATACCTTTGCTTCAGTCGCAAAGATGGCAATGATTCGTACTTTTCTCGCCATTGCAACTTCAAAAAATTGGGAACTTCACTAGATGGATCTACACAATGCATTCCTCCATGTCGATCTTGATGAGGAGGTTTACATGAAATTGACCCCCGGATTTGAGTCCTCATATCCTAATTTGGTTAGTCGACTTCAAAAATCTTTATATGGAATGAAACAAGCACCTGAATTGCAAAGCTAGTCGCGGCTTTGAATGGGTATGGTTTTCTCCAATCTTACTCGGATTATTCCTTGTTTACTTACACCAATGATGGAGTGCAGCTTAATGTCTTGGTGTATGTTGACGATTTAATTATTTCTGGTAATATTCCGCTGCGTTATGGGGTTTTAAGGCTTATTTGAGTGATTATTTTCGTATGAAAGATCTTGATACACTTAAGTACTTTCTTGGTATCGAAGTAGCTCGAAGTTCATCTGGATTGTTTCTATGTCAATGCAAGTATACTCTTGATATCATTACATAGGTTGGTCTTTTAGGGGCCAAGCCTGCAGATTTTCCCATTGAGCAAAATCATAAGCTAGGCCTTGCTACATGTGCTACTGGCTGATCAGAGTCATATCGGCGCCTTATAGGTCGTCTTCTGTACTTGTCTGTCACACGACCTGACTTATCTTATTCTGTCCATATTTTATCTCAATTCATGCAAGATCCTAGACACGAGCATTGAGAGGCAGCTTTGCAAGTTGTGAGGTACTTAAAAGGAACTCATGTCAGGGCATTTTGTTGGATCTGATAGTAACTTGTCTTTATAAGGGTGGTACGATTTGGATTGGGGTACATGTCCTCTCACGCGCCGGTCCTTGATGGGTTGGCTCGTCTTTCTTGGACAGTCCCATATTTCATGGAAAATGAAGAAGCATCACACCGTCTCCAAGTCTTCTATTGAGGCGAAATATCGTTCAATGACGGCCATCACTTGTGAGCTTAAGTGGCTCAAAGGTTTGTTGTTAAGTTTAGGAGTCCATCATCCTAAAGCCATTCCACTATTTTGCGATAGCCTGTCAACTTTACATATTGCTCAGAATCCATTTTATCATGAACAAACGAAGCATATTGAAGTGGATTGTCATTTCGTTCGCGATGCTATGACAGAAGGTTTGATTTATCCCTCGTATGTTCCTACGACGGTTCAATTGGCGGATATTTTTACAAAGGCTCTAGGCAAAAAATAATTTGATTTTCTCCTTAGCAAGTTGGGCATCTTGAACTCACATGCTCCAACTTGAGAGGGGTGTTACGATATATTAGGAGTATATATTATGAGTGATCTTAGGAGTGATTTATGAAATATTATGAGTGAGTATCTTAGGAGTAATTTATGGAATATTATGATAGAGTTAGATGTCAATTAAGAGTGTTTTCTAATATTAGAAGATATGACAGCTTGTATGATACTTTAGGATGTAATATATATTCAACGTTTAACGTCAATACAATCAACTCTTTTGGTATGAACTTTACAATAGAGCATTAGCAAATCATGTTTGGCTTAATTTATACCCTCACACTAACATCACTCAACGTCCTAGGACTTATTCTAATCATAGTCCCTTTCTTATTAATCTTAATGATATAAAAAGTACTAATCGGGTTTAACCCTTTAGGCTTGAATCTTATTGGTGCTTTCATCAACAATTTAGTCAAATAGTGAAAGAAATAATCCCATTAATGAAAAGAGTATATATACAAATTACAATTTCCATAATAGAAAACATATTCCTATTCTAATCCCAAAACTCTATTCTAGTAGTACAAAACTCCTATAAGTATGGTAAGTGTACAATACCAATTAATATATTATTTACAATAAAATATTACCTACAATACAACAGTATAACACCTATATTTATCACACCCCCGCAGTCATAGCGGGAGGTCTTCGTACGCTGAGAGCCTGAGATTGTCCTTAAAATTTTCAAAAAGCACGGACGTAAGATCTTTGATAAAAATGTCTGCAATTTGATACATGAAAGTAGACCTGTCCATCGGGTCGGGGATCCGGCTCGAAAAACTAGGGCTAGGGTCAGCTAATATCTGACCCGTGAGCCACCCGACCCGAAAAAGCGGGGACCCGATGATATATAGGGTCGGACTAGGGTCAGATTTTTTTATCCACTTGACCCCGCATGACCCGACCTCGACCCGCCACTAAATCTTTTTAATATAATTTCAAATATACTCATTTATTAATATTTATATATTTTAAGAATATATGTGATGTAGGCTTTATGTTTTAATGTGAAGCATTGACATAAAATATATGAGTTGTAATTTGGTGCAACTTTAAATGGTCAGAAAAAAACGTCTGTCTTCCTAATCGATTTGACGTTTTCTCCAAATCGATTTCTAATTTTACATTTTCGTCACTACAAATTTCGTGATATACAATAGATTTTAACGTATAAATTGTGTGGTAATGTAGGTGTGAATGTCAATTTCAGTTTTGGAAATTCAATTTTTAGAAATAACAAAAAAAATCTGGGTTCCGCGACCCGACCCGGCCCAGCCAAATTACCTTGCTTTTTGTTTTGTATAGCGGGTCAGGGTCGACCCGTGACCCGTATGATCCCCGAAGGGTCAAGGACAGGGTCGAGAATTTAAAAAAAAATAGGGTAAGGGTCGGGCAAGCAGGAAAAAAAAGCCACCTGACCTGGCACGACCCGAGCTTTAGACAAGTCTACCTGGAAGGGACATGACCGACTCTTACTTTTCCCCGTGCTACCTTTTCGAGAACAAAGTGAATGTCCATCTCGATATGTTTAGTGCGCTGATGCTAAACCGGATTACCAGAAAGGTTGATGACACTAACATTATCACAATAAATCAAAGTAGCTTTCTGAATAAGACAATGAAGCTCTAAAAGCAGATTACATAACTAACATGATTCAGAAACCACATTGGATACCCCTCGATACTCGGCCTCTACACTGGAGAAGGACAAAGTCACATTTCGCAGACTATGAGACCAAGTTATTACCAAGAAATATACAATAGCCAGACATAGAACGTCTGGTGTCCCGACAGCTACCACAATCAACATCTGTATACGAGACAAGTGTAGACGTCGATGAAGGATATAGATGTAAACGAAAGTCAAATGTCCCCTAGATATACCGAATAATACGTTTGAGCGCATTCATATGCTCAACCCTCAGATCATGCATAGAAAATACACATGTTGTACGACATACATAATGTCTGGTCTCGTGAACGTAAAATACTGAAGAGCCTCTGCAAGATTGCGATAGCTGGTCAGATCCTCATAAGGGGAGCCAGCCGTAGCACCCAATTTGGGTTTAGTATCAACTGGAGTGGAAGTGGACTTACATGATGACAACCCAGCCCTCTCAATGATCTCATCTGCATACTTCCTATGTGATAAGAACAACCCACATGTATGACGAGTGACAATAATCCCCAAAAAGTAACTCAAGGGCCCCAAGTCTTTCATAGCAAACTCATAACTGAGCATTGTCATGATAGACTGGCGTAATGCATCAGAAGAGCTGTCAAGATAATATCATCTACATATAACATTATATAAGCCAAGGAAGAACCACGACGATATATGAACAATGAATTATCAGACCTGTTGTGAGAGAACCCAATAGTCGATACAAAGTCTGCAAACCTCTTATACCAAGCCTGTGGGGACTGCTTAAGCCCATACAAGGACTTCTTCAACAAACAGACATGCTGAGGATATTGGGATCCCTAAACCCCAAAGGCTGATGCATATAGACTGTCTCATTGAGATTATCATGTAAGAAATCATTCTTCATATCAAACTGATGAATGAGCCATGCTATCGAAAGAGCCAAGATGAGCACAGTGCAAATGGTAGCCGACTTGACCACCGGGCTAAATGTATCACCACAATCCACACTCACATGTTGAGTCTTCCCATCACCTACAAGACGAGCCTTATGAATCACAAAATAACTCTAAGAATTACCCTTATGAGCAAAAATCTACAAAGACCGAATAATATTAACACAAGATGGACGATGCACCAACTCACACGTCTTATTATCAATAAGAACATTATATTCATCGGTCATAGAAATTTTCCAATTCGAGTCATTTAACGCAGACACAATATTATAGGGTAGAGGAGATTTAAGCACATTAGAATTTAAATTAAAATATCTTTTTGGTTTAAAAATACTCTGTTGACTACGAGTGACTGGTCTATAACTCGGAGGAGAACTGAGTATATTTTAGGAATTATCGGGACCAGGGATGGACTGGCCAGCAGGCAGAGGACTTGCTGGCCCAACACGGTAAGCAGGGGCCGAAACAAGGTTGGACACTAGATTGGGCTGGACACTGGATTGGGCTAGGCATCTGGCCCAATTACTGGATTGGACCTAGTGGGTAGCGGCGTAGCAGTGGGGCCAGCGGGCAGTGGGCCTGCTGGAGGATCCGGGGTGCGGGATATGTCCGTTAAATGGTGGATAATATATGGGGCGATACCATCATCCAAAAAATTATACGAACTAGGTACGTGACTACACACTTTAGCAAACGGAGATTGTGACTTATAAAAATAACATGTCGACTAATGATGATTTTATTAGACGATAAATCAAAACATTTGTAACCACGATGATTATACGGATAACCTAAAAACACACAAGGAGTAGAACGGGCCTGAAGTTTGTTAATTGTGGTAGACGAAAACAACGGCTAACATAAGCACCCAAAGACTCTAAGATGTGAATACAAATGAGTCTTATTATATAAAATTTGAAGAGGAGACGAATATGTCAAACCTTTGATAGGAAGAATGTTGAGGAGATATGTAACCATATGTAGAGCATGATGCCAAAAAGAGGGGGTACGGAAACGTGAATTAATAAAGTTCAGATAATGTTATTAATGGTACGAATTTTGCATTCGGCTTTTCAATTTTGTGAAGACATATGAGGACAAGAAAAACACAAATTGATCTCATTATTAGCACAAAACTCCCGAAATATCTCATTATCATATTCTTTGTCATTATCACATTGAATGTTTTTAATTTCTCGTTCGAATTGAGTTCTAATGGATGCTCTAAATTTTAAGAAAGTGGAAAAAACTTAAGATTTTTTCGCTATCGGAATGTCCATAGAAAATTAGAATAATCATCCAGAAATAAAACATAATAACGATGACCCAAAGAACTGAGAACTGGAGATGTCCATAAATCGCTATGAATAATATCAAATGACATTAAAGTATGAGAATTAGAGTCAACAAATGACAATTTAACAATTTTCCCTAAAGAACAAGATTGACAATTCGGAGTACTACGCGTACCGTTACACGATTTTTTTTAATCTAATGAAGACAAAATAGACGCCCCCGAATGACCTAGACGAGCATGCCATAAGGAAGGAGCAAGAGTTGTAAAAGTTAATGGCAAGATTTAACTCGAGAGACCAAAACTTGGTGCGATAGGATAAAGATCTCCCCTACTATCACACCTCATGAGAGAAATCCCCGTCTTGAAATCCTTCACAGAAAACCCAAACGGATCAAATTCAACAAAAACATAATTATCAGTAGTGAATATACGGATATACACGAGATTTTTAATCAATTTAGGGGCATGAAGTTAATTTTTTAAGATAAGAGGTGGATGGGGGGAGACAATATTTTATGACCATAACCACGAATCGGAATGGAATTACCATTACCAACAATTATGCCATGACTGTTGCTCAAATTGGAATAAGACGAGATAGTACTTGGGTCAGACGTCATGTGAGTAGTGGCGTCGGTGTCCATGTACCAATTTGGGTCCGAGGGATTTATTCCAAATGTATGCATAGCAGCTGCAATGTCGGTGGGGGTGGCGGCCACTGCACGATAGGTCTAAGGAGGCCGAGGCCCAAAAATCCCGGGTTGTTGTCCTTGCCCAGAAGAGGGTCGGTAACTCACTGGTCCATAACTGCTTGGCCAGGGCGAATTGGGCCTGGCAGGCTGTTGGGCAGCCCAATTGGCTGGGGCCGAAATCGCTGGAAATCAGTGGTTGTTGGGCCACTTCCCACTGGCCCAGGCCCACGACCAGAGGGCCCAAAAATATGAGTTTTAGAGACGTTTGGACTGCCCTCAATGACATTCATTCCAGCCTTATTCAACCATTATTTGGTTGATAAATGGGTGCCATTACTGGGGCAATTCATTGTCATTACATGGGTGATTCAATGTCATTAGTTGGCACTTGAAGAGACAAAATCTTACACTATAAATTGAGGCATTTGGCTCAATTGTTAAAGATTTACACTTGTATTTTCAGAAAATCTTCTCAATCTCTAGCATATTTCAATACTCAAAGTTATTCAAGAAAAACACTTGAGTTTCCTTTGCTCAAGTGTGTTAGTAGTTGTTTTATCTTGGGAGACTATTGCCTATCAACGTAAAATGATATATACATGGTAATCTTGTATTTATTTCGTTATAATCTTTTGTTCTTTGTTTTTTCTAGTTCTTGTAATAGGAGTTTACTATTTTTCGTTTGTTGCTTTCATTTTTCTAACAATTTTAAGACAAGATTGTATTAGTACTTAGTGAAAATCACTGGACAAGAACAATTTATTTCTGAATTTGCTGCTGTTGCTACTACTCAAGGTAATATTTTTGCCTATCCCTCTGCTGCTTCTCATCAAGGCAATCATTCTACCTTCCCCACTACTGCCCAAGGAACAACCAATGGCTTTCCTGCTACTCATGGGAATGCCAGAATTCCTCCACCTATCGGGTTTCACCATGAACACCTTGAAAAGTTTAGGAGAATTGATTTCAAAAAATGGCAACAGAAGATGTTATTTTTCCTAACTGTGATAGGAGTGGAACACTGTGTCACATAAGACCCTCCTAAACCAAGAGTTGGTACAGACCAACAGTTATTGAAGTTCTTAGAGGTGATCAAGAAGTTACACATCAACATACCCTTTGTTGAAGCCTTGGAGCAGATGTCTAGTTATGTCAAGTTCATGAAGGATATCCTCTTTAAAAAGAGGAAGCTAACAGAGTATGAGACAGTGACATCAACTGAAGAATGCAGTGCTATTTTGCAGAGGAAGCTGCCTGATGCGCGATTTATGCACACACTAAACGCAAGTGCACGTGTCGTAACAAGTAATATAGTATAGGTAAGACCGAATATCGTCCTCAGGGACTGGTTTTCAAGTGCCGATTATCTATGCTTTAGTTTCTATTTGGTTAACGTTAATTGAGTTGGAATTCTAAATTAATAATGCAGGAAATAAACTAATTATGAAAATACTTTGATTTAAATCAGTTATGATGGAGAATTAGGGCTTCCAAGATCATCAACTATCCACTCTATTCAATCCTTAATGCAATTAGACTAACTTCTTCTTCTACGTTAAGATAGCAGGTTAACTAGACCGTTTTATACTACTGTTAAGGTAATATAAACACTCAACCTCAATGGAGAACTCTTCAACCTTTAGGTGACAAGATTGACTACAAAGGAGGATTAAGAGCAATAACCTATTAAGCTACACAAGTATCGGGGTACTTTCGTCCACGATTTAAACCTATGTTTATTCAACTATAGCATATTCACAATCTCCCCTTTCGGCTTTCGATTAGAAATCATATAAGTTATGATAATTAGTGATCAATTAATTACCAAACAATCAAAACAACTATTGAATAAATCTTAAATAATTGAAGAAGAAACCAACTAATGTACTAATTCATGAATAAGAGTTTCAAGAGAATCACAAGAAAATCCCTAACAAAGTAATTAGCTCCTAGTCATAGTCACGCTAAGAACTAATATAATCTCCAAACATGAACTGAAATAAACAAAGCAAAAGAAAGAAAAGAAAAATACTCAAGAACAAGTCTCCAAGCCTTCTAGCATCCAAGGATTGTGTTGTGGAATATTTACAAGATGGAATGTGGTAGAATGATGGATGGAGAATGGGATGGGTGATGGGATGTAGAATGGTATTTGGATGAATTCTTCTAATGATGTAGAGACTATTTATAGCCCAAGAATCCTTTAGGTAAATGGTTAGGGATTATGTAGGTAGGAAAGGTTATGGAATCCTTTTAGGTAAAGGGTTTAGGAAAAGTTATGGAATCCTGTAGGCAGGAAAAGTTATCCCTTTTGGACCCTGAAAATGTGTCAAATTCGGCCCAAAACTCAGAATTCAGCGTCGTGGTTCGCAGCCTGATCGGCCTTGCCCGAGGCGTTTTCTAGCGTATTTTCGTTTCGTCGTCTTTTTTTCGTCCGGTCTTCGTCTGATTTCTTTTATACTTCCCGGGACTTCTTAGACTTCATTTATTGGCCCCTTTTAGTGTGCAATTCCATCTCAATTAAGCTCATTTCCTCTTCTTTTCGCCATTTCTCCATTTCTGACCGCTATGACACAAAAGGAAGAAAGACGACACTAATACAATACTAAACATTAACAAAATGATTAAAATACTAACTAAAAATGACTCAAAAGGTGTATATAAAATACATCGATCAAACACCCCCAAACTTAACCTTTGATCGCCCTCGAGCAAAGATAAAAAATATAAACAAAGACACGAAAGAAAGAAAAATAAAATGACTCAAAGACACTGATCATTTTGCTGCACACTTGTCACTTAGAAAAGCATGAAGGTTAGTAGGATAATATGTAGGAACATATAGCATGGATTTATAGCATTCTAAACACATCAAGTTAGATATTTCGCAAATTCAATTTATCATGCTCAATGGAAGTAAGAATACCTAATTATGCATGCCAATTTCAAAATTCTATGACATGTTTACTTGCTATTCTCCACTAATCATGGATACACATATTAGAGATCTTCAGGGCTTTTCAGGGTTGTAATGTAGGCTTAGGCAGGGGTAGGTAAAAATAGGCATTTAGGCTCAATTTACGTACCATAAGCTCTTTTGCTTTAAATTCTTCCCTTTTCTTTTGATTCTTTTTTTAACCTCATACCTATCTTTCCCCTCTTTTGTTTTGAGAGAATGAGGTGTCTGATGAATAGTAAGCACCCCCAAACTTAGGCTTTTGCCTATTTATTATTTCTTTTTCATTGGAGTGCATAAAAAATTATTCATTCGATTTTTTCTCTTTTTCAATACTTTATATTCCAAACAAATCAATTTTTCCACTAATGGCACAAATATGGAATTTTAGGGTGTCAAAGAAAAGATCTTATTTTTGGCTCAAAGGGGCTGACTAGGGATTCAATTGTAATGTCAGGGATAGGCAAAGAATAGTAAGAAAGGGCTAACAAAGAAATGTCTGAATCATCTCCCTAACATGCATATCCTAACTATTTCGCCTCAAATAGCAAGCAAGCAGACACGTATGTTTAATCACTAACAGTGCATAAATCAAGCAAGATACCCCAAATAGTTCGATTTCATGAATTTTTGACATATCTATCCTAAGTGTTCAGATGATTGCTTCTAATTCCATTACATTATTCCACTTTACTTCACTAGGCGTTTCAAGTAACTACAACATGCTTGATCATAAAAAAAAATAAAAAAAAAATATATTAGACTAAAAAAAATTAGACTCATAAAACATAGAAATAAACAGCAAAAAAACTCAAAAAACACATAGAATAAACTAAGAACTCCCCCAAACTTAAATCACACATTGTCCCCAATGTGTGCAAGACTCAAAAAAAAAAAAATAGGGACAACTTATTGACCCAACACAGCGGTCATAACGGAGGTCTGAGAGGAAAATTTCTGGAATTTGCACGGAATATGGCTCTCTGAAGTTCCGGCGCCACGACGCTGATTCTGGGCGCCGCGGCGCCCCAAGTACTGCGGCTCTCTGAAGTTCCGGCGCCACGGGGCTGATTCTGGGCGCCGCGGTGCTGACGACGGTTTTTCCTTTTTTTCCAGCGTTTTATCTCTTTTTTCCTTAGATTTAGCTTTCAGTCCACCTGTCATCCAACAACACAAAACAAGAACCCAAGACCGTGAGACTGTTCAAGACAAAATAAAACAACTAAAACAAAAATTAAAATAACATAATTAAAAACATTGGGTTGCCTCCCAACAAGCGCTGTCTTTAACGTCTTTTAACCGGGCGCAGTTAACCTTTACGAGTGCCCATTGGATCCTTCTGCGAACTGCTTGCAATCCGCAAAGTTATTGTTGCAGGTCTCACTTCAACTACAACAATTGCTTCAAACAAGGGCCTCAGATATACGATTATCCCCCAAGTACATAAGACATGCTTGTCTTTTAGGCTCTCTCTAATGTAGGGATCAGTGAGATTCCCAACATCTCTCAACTCTAGGGGTGCCCTTGAAGGTATGGACTTTCTATTTGGGGATCAACATTGACAGCTGGTGGTGTTTCTTCTGTAATAGGTACAAGAAAAAGATTTTCCAAGGAATCCAAAAAGATGAATGATTGGATCTCAGTAACCTTTTCCTTCTCTACACCAATTATCCCATGATTCCTCAGCGGTGGGTGTGGTTCAGGCTCCTCAATTTGCTTACCACCTCCCATAATGATGTCGCTAGGCAGATTTTATTGAAGTGTATTGCTCATTCTATCCATCAGTTGCCCTATGTGGGTCTCCAAATTTTTGAGGGACTCCCTTGTCTCAGCCATAAACTGAGTCTGACACTTGGTGAGCCTGAGTATGCCTGCATGCAACTCATCTAGATCTTCCTCTAGAACTTGTGGGTTAAGATGTTGTTGATGACTCCACTGTCTCTGATAGTAGTAGTCCATGTGTCCTGAGTTTTTTTTCCGTTTCCCCACCCCCCCCCCCGAATTTAACCTGCAAAATAAGAAAACAACAAAAGGTGATAAAAAGATGCTCGCAGAACAAGTTAGAAACTTGTTCTTGGAGCAACCAAATTAGAAATAAGAATAGATAAATCGATATTGAAAGTACGCCAATCCCCGGCAACGACGCCAAAAACTTGATGCGCGATTTATGCACACACTAAACGCAAGTGCACGTGTCGTGACAAGTAATATAGTCTAGGTAAAACCGAATATCGTCCTCAGGGACTGGTTTTCTAGTACCGATTATCTATGCTTTAGTTTCTATTTGGTTAACGTTAATTGAGTTGGAATTCTAAACTAATAATGCAGGAAATAATCTAATTATGAAAAAACTTTGATTTAAATCAGTTATGATGGAGAATTAGGGCTTCCAAGATCATCAACTATCCACTCTATTCAATCCTTAATGCAATTAGACTAACTTCTTCTTCTACGTTAAGATAGCAGGTTAACTAGACCGTTTTATACTCATGTTAAGGTAATATAAACAATCAACCCCAATGGAGAACCCTTCTACCTTTCGGTGACAAGATTGACTACAAAGGAGGATTAAGAGCAATAACCTATTAAGCTACACAAGTATCGGGGTACTTTCGTCCACGATTTAAACCTATGTTTATTCAACTATATCATATTCACAATCTCCCCTTTCGGCTTTCGATTAGAAATCATATAAGTTATGATAATTAGTGATCAATTAATTACCAAGCAATCAAAACAACTATTGAATAAATCTTAAATAAGTGAAGAAGAAACCAACTAATGTATTAATTCATGAATAAGAGTTTCAAGAGAATCACAAGGAAGTAAGAATACCTAATTCAATTTATGCGAAATATCTAATTCAACTAATGCGAAATATGTATTAATTCGGCCCAAAACTCAGAATTCCCGCGTCGGCGCCGTGGCCCTGCAGTCGGCGCCGCGGCGCCTGAGGCGTTTTTCTGGCGGATTTTCGTTTCGTCGTCTTTTTTTCATCCGGTCTTCGTCTGATTTCTTTTACACTTCCCGGGACTTCTTAGACTTCATTTATTGGCCCCTTTTAGTGTGCAATTCCATCTCAATTAAGCTTATTTCCTCTTCTTTTCGCCATTTCTCCATTTCTGACCGCTATGACACAAAAGGAAGAAAGACGACCCTAATACTATACTAAACATTAACAAAATGATTAAAATACTAACTAAAAATGACTCAAAAGGTGTATATAAAATACATCGATCAAACACCCCCAAACTTAACGTTTGCTCGCCCTCGAGCAAAGATAAAAAATATAAACAAAGACACGAATGAAAGAAAAATAAAATGACTCAAAGACACTGATCATTTTGCTGCACAATTGTCACTTAGAAAAGCATGAAGGTTAGTAGGATAATATGTAGGAACATATAGCATGGATTTTTAGCATTCTAAACACATCAACTTAGATATTTCGCAAATTCAATTTATCATGCTCAATGGAAGTAAGAATACCTAACTATCCATGTCAATTTCAAAATCCTATGACATGTTTACTTGCTATTCTCCACTAATCATGGATACACATATTAGAGATCTTCAGGGCTTTTCAGGGTTGTAATGTAGGCTTAGGCAGGGGTAGGTAAAAATAGGCATTTAGGCTCAATTTACGTACCATAAGCTCTTTTGCTTTAAATTCTTCCCTTTTCTTTTGATTCTTTTTTTAACCTCATACCTATCTTTCCCCTCTTTTGTTTTGAGAGAATGAGGTGTCTGATGAATAGTAAGCACCCCCAAACTTAGGCTTTTGTCTATTTATTATTTCTTTTTCATTGGGCTGCATAAAAAATTATTCATTCTCTTTTTTCTCTTTTTCAACACTTTATATTCCAAACAACTCAATTTTTCCACTTATGACACAAATATGGAATTTTAGGGTGTCAAAAAAAAGATCTTATTTTTGGCTCAAAAGAGCTGACTAGGGATTCAATTGTAATGTCAGGGATAAGCAAAGAATGGTAAGAAATGGCTAACAAAAAAATGTCTGGATCATCTCCCTAACATGCATATCCTAACTATTTCGCCTCAAATAGCAAGCAAGCAGACACATAGGTTTAATCACTAACAGTGCATAAATCAAGCAAGATAACCCAAATAGTTCGATTTCATGAATTTTTGGCATATATATCCTAAGTGTTCAGATGGTTGCTTCTAATTCCATTACATTATTCCACTTTACTTCACTAGGCGTTTCAAGTAACTACAACATGCTTGATCATAAAAAATAAAAAAAAAATATATTAGACTAAAAAAAATTAGACTCATAAAACATAGAAATAAACAGCAAAAAGACTCAAAAACACATAAAATAAACTAAGAACTCCCCCAAACTTAAATCACACATTGTCCCCAATGTGTGCAAGACTAAAAAAAAAAAAAAATAGGGACAACTTACTGACCCAACACAGCGGTCATAACGGAGGTCTAAGAGGAAAATTTCTGGAATTTGCACGGAATATGGCTCTCTGAAGTTCCGGCGCCACGGCGCTGATTCTGGGCTCCGCGGCGCCCCAAGTACTGCGGCTCTCTGAAGTTCCGGCGCCACGACGCTGACGATGCCTTTTCCTTTTTTCAGCGTTTTATCTCCTTTTTCCTTAGATTTAGCTTTCAGTTCACCTGTCATCCAACAACACAAAACAAGAACCCAAGACCGTGAGACTGTTCAAGACAAAATAAACCAACTAAAACAAAAATTAAAATAACATAATTAAAAACATTGGGTTGCCTCCCAACAAGCGATGTCTTTAACGTCTTTTAACTGGACGCAGTTAACCTTTACGAGTGCCCATTGGATCCTTCTACGAACTGCTTGCAATCCGCAAAGTTATTGTTGCAGGTCTTACTTCAACTACAACAATTGCTTCAAACAAGGGCCTCAAATATACGATTATCCCCCAAGTACATAAGACATGCTTGTCTTTTAGGCTCTCTCTAATGTAGGGATCAGTGAGATTCCCAACATCTCTCAACTCTAGGGGGTGCCCTTGAAGGTATGGACTTTCTATTTGGGGATCAACATTGACAGCTGGTGGTGTTTCTTCTGCAATAGGTACAAGAAAAAGATTTTCCAAGGAATCCAAAAAGATGAATGATTGGATCTCAGTAACCTTTTCCTTCTCTACACCAATTATCCCGCCAGATTCCTCAACAGCTGGGTGTGGTTCAGACTCCTAAATTTGCTTACCACCTCCCATAATGATGTCGCTAGGCAGATTTTCTTGAAGTGTATTGCTCATTCTATCCATCAGTTGCCCTATGTGGGTCTCCAAATTTTTGAGGGACTCCCTTGTCTCAGCCATAAACTGAGTCTGACACTTGGTGAGCCTGAGTATGCCTGCATGCAACTCATCTAGATCTTCCTCTAGAACCTGTGGGTTAAGCTGCTGTTGATGACTCCACTGTCTCTGATAGTAGTAGTCCATGTTTCATGATTTTTTTTTTCGTTTTTGTTTTTCCGAATTTAACCTGCAAAATAAGTAAACAACAAAAGGTGATAAAAAGATGCTCGCAGAACAAGTTAGAAACTCGTTCTTGGAGCAACCAAATTAGAAATAAGAATAGATAAATCGATATTGAAAGTACGCCAATCCCCGGCAACGACGCCAAAAACTTGATGCGCGATTTATGCACACACTAAACGCAAGTGCACGTGTCGTGACAAGTAATATAGTCTAGGTAAGACCGAATATCATCCTCAGGGACTGGTTTTCAAGTACCGATTATCTATGCTTTAGTTTCTATTTGGTTAACGTTAATTGAGTTGGAATTCTAAACTAATAATGCAGGAAATAATCTAATTATGAAAATACTTTGATTTAAATCAGTTATGATGGAGAATTAGGGCTTCCAAGATCATCAACTATCCACTCTATTCAATCATTAATGCAATTAGACTAACTTCTTCTTCTACGTTAAGATAGCAGGTTAACTAGACCGTTTTATACTCCTGTTAAGGTAATATAAACACTCAACCCCAATGGAGAACCCTTCTACCTTTCGGTGACAAGATTGACTACAAAGGAGGATTAAGAGCAATAACCTATTAAGCTACACAAGTATCGGGGTACTTTCGTCCACGATTTAAACCTATGTTTATTCAACTATAGCATATTCACAATCCCCCCTTTCGTCTTTCAATTAGAAATCATATAAGTTATGATTATTAGGGATCAATTAATTACCAAACAATCAAAACCACTATTGAATAAATCTTAAATAAGTGAAGAAGAAACCAACTAATGTATTAATTCATGAATAAGAGTTTCAAGAGAATCACAAGGAAATCCCCAACAAAGTAATTAGCTCCTAGCCATAGTCACGCTAAGAACTAATATAATCTCCAAACATGAACTGAAATAAACAAAGCAAAAGAAAGAAAAGAAAAATACTCAAGAATAAGTCTCCAAGCCTTCTAGCATCCAAGGATTGTGTTGTGGAATATTTACAAGATGGAATGTGGTAGAATGATGGATGGGTGATGAGATGTAGGATGGTATTTGGATGAATTCTTCTAATGATGTAGAGACTATTTATAGCCCAAGAATCCTTTAGGTAAAGGGTTAGGGATTATGTAGGTAGGAAAGGTTATGGAATCCTTTTAGGTAAAGGGTTTAGGAAAAGTTATGGAATCCTGTAGATAGGAAAAGTTATCCCCTTTGGACCCTGAAAATGTGTCAAATTCGGCCCAAAACTCAGAATTCGTGGCGCGCCAAACTTCTGTGACGCCACGAACTTCCAGTACGCGCTGCCGGCAGCGCCACTTTGAGACGTTTTCTGGCGGATTTTCGTTTCGTCGTCCTTTTTTCGTCCGGTCTTCATCTGATTTCTTTTATACTTCCCGGGACTTCTTAGACTTTATTTATTGGCCCATTTTTAGTGTGCAAATCCATCTCAATTAAGCTCATTTCCTCTTCTTTTCGCCATTTCTCCATTTCTGACCGCTGTGACACAAAAGAAAAAAAGACGACCCTAATATTATACTAAACATTAACAAAATGAGTAAAATACTAACTAAAAATGATTCAAAAGGTGTATATAAAATACACCGATCACTTCCCCAGAACTTAAAGGATCCAGGAAGCTTCACTAAACCCTGCACTCTAGGGAATTTTGAATGCCAGTATGCCTTGTGTGATTTGGGAGCTAGTATCAACCTGATGCACTTCTCTATGTTTCTTTGGCTTGGAGTGGGAGAAGCTAAGCCTATAACAATGAATTTGCAGTTAGCATATCATTCCATCAAGCATCCACATAGTATTATTGAAGATGTGCTGGTAAAAGTTGGCAAATTCATCTTTTCAGCTGATTTTATCATTCTTGACATGGAAGAGGATGCAGAGATGCCTATAATCTTTGGAAGACCTTTCTTAACCACAGGGAGATCACTTATTGATGTTGAGAAGGGGGAGTTAAAACTCCGAGTTCATGAAGAAGAAATGATTTTCAATGTCTTTAGGGCAACCACCGATCCAAGAGAAAGTAATAAATGTTTTTCCATTGGTGTAATTGAAACAACCGTTTCTGAGGAAAACTTTAAGAGTACAGATGCTCTTGAAGTAACATTAAAATAAAGCCAAGGGAATGACAGTAAGGACACTGAGCGTGTGGATGAAGCAAAAGAAGTGAACCCCTATGAACCCCTCTCCGTGAAAAGAAAGAGGAAAAAGAAAAAGAAAAAGAAAAAGAAAAAGAAAAAGAAAAAGAAAAAGAAAAGGATCATGAAATGGCTATGCTACGGGGGTAATCTACCCCCTTGAATGAATAAGACAGATGCGTCCAACTAAAATACGTTAAAGACAACGTTATTGGGAGGCAACCCAACATTTTACTTGTTTTATTTTATTTTATTTTATTTTGTTTTGAACAATCTCAATGCTTTATTGTCGCTTGGTCTATGTATTTAATGTCAGGTAAATTCCAAATCGGAGTGAAAGAGACTGCGAGATGCTGAAATCAGAAGCACAAATTGGAGTTCCAGATTTGATGAAATGTCGCGGCGCCCAGAGAAACGTTCGCGATGCCTAGATGGTAGTGAGTATAATTTTTATTTCCGACAGTGAAGCGCCGCGACGCCCAGATGAAGGGTCGCGGCGCCTGAGAGACAAAATGCCTGAACCAATTTTTTGGTTAAAAAGAGCCACCGCCACCACCATTCTGAATCACTATTATGTTTTTGTAAGTCTTCGTTCCTTTGCTTTACTTTTTCACATTTGGCACAATGTGTTGAATAAGTTGGGGGGATCTTATTATTTTGGTCAGTAGTTGCTGTTATGTTGAGTTAGTAATTTAAAATTGTTTAGGTTTAGTTGCTTGTTTATTGTTCGTGTCTTTGTTTTAGTGTCTTGTGTCAATGAATCAAGTTAAAAACAATAGTCAATGAGATTGAGAGAACACTTGTGATAAAATTGGATGAAATTGATAGTCATGAAATGTATAAATATGTGTGCTTAAGTTGGATAGTCTGTGAGTTTGTTTTTTTTATTATTAATAATGATGAAAACTTGTTCATGACTATTGACTCTCTTGTATTTAATTACTCGATTTATGCATGAGTGAATTTTGTTTGAGGAAAGATGGTGGAAAATTCTATAACTTGCTTGCTTGCTACTTGAGACGAAATTCTAGATAATGCATGCTTAGGAAAATGATTTAGGTCATCTTTGGAATGTTTGAGCCTTTCAAGCCACCCTTGTCACATTAATCCTTAGTCACACCTTTTGAGCTTTAATGAAACCTTTTTTTGTTAATCAACACCTATCTTTGAGCCTATTTGAAATCAATTACTATTGTATCCCTCCCTTGAATTACCATAAGTGTAAAAGTATATGATTGGGGATTAAGTCTTGTAATTGGTATGGTAAATTGGATGCTATCAATTGAAGAACAAAAAGATTGAGAATAGAAAAGAAAAAAAATATATGAATGAATGAGTGAAA
Organism: Przewalskia tangutica; assembly: GCA_029844215.1. NCBI lineage: Eukaryota > Viridiplantae > Streptophyta > Magnoliopsida > Solanales > Solanaceae > Przewalskia > Przewalskia tangutica. The sequence goes on along the minus strand of CM056721.1, from coordinate 121,065,117 downwards.
AAGAAGAAAAATACAATCCCCTTGTATATACATCAAAAGATAAGTTTGGGGGAGTGTAACTTGAAGTGTGAATTGTCTCAATCTAGAAAATAAAAGATAAAAATTGAAAAATGGGGGTGTGATAGCATTATATTGTAAATTCAAGTGTGGTTTGATTGAGTCCTATGCTTATGGTAATTCTGATCCTAAATGAAATTTATCTGCCCGTGCCTAAGCCTAACAATACAACCCATAAAAGTTCTAAGGATTTTTAAGCATGTGTGTCTACATTAGGGGAGAGTAGCAAGTTAGCAAGCCTATGAAATTTTGGCCTGATGGACTGTTGGAAAGGATTCATTGTGCATAAACTGATATTGAATACATGTTTGAGTCAGTAATCATGGTTGAGTGATCATATGTCGTAATAACCCTAAGCAAGCTTACTGATTATCTGACTTAAAATTCAAGATAGCAAATTAGTGGCTAGAAGGTATCTGAAAAGGATATTGCATGTGTTCATGATTTTCGAGGCATATATAATGTAATTGACTTGATTCATTCTTAGAGTCCATGTGTGTGTTTTTATTTTTAGGGTGTTTATAGTTTTTTACTCGAGGACGAGTAAAGTTCAAGTTTGGGGGTGTTTGTTGAGTCTATCTTTAGAGTGTATTTTAGGGAGTCTTGTGTTGTCTTTTTGTTATTTTTGTACAATATTATGTGTTTTGTGTTGTGTTTCAGGTTATTAGCGATTCAGATAGGATATGGAGAATTCAAGATGAAATAGGCTGATTTTGAGGATAAAAGTGCACATCGTATCCCAATCAATCAATCAAAAGAGACTCGGGAAGCTCATAAATAAATTCAGACGAAATCCAGCTAGAAAATGAGAATGTGTCGCGGCGCATGGAAGCTAGAGCCACGACGCTGGGAAGAGGCGTCACAACGCCTGAATGGCAGTAGCTCCCGAAGGCTGAGGCACCGCGACATCTGGCTGAAGAGTCACGGCGCCGATGACGGAAAAGTTCGAGAAATCTCGAAATTTAACAAGGGTAGAATGGTCCAAAATGGGATTTTCTCAGTATAAAAGCCCTGGGAACAGATTTTAGAGATCATCACATCTCATATAATACTTTGGGGAGCAAGAGACGGAGGCGGAGTAGACAATTAGAGACATCGATTGTTCAAGTTCTTTTTCTCTTCTTTACTTTATTTCAGTTTATGTTGGATATTGAATTGATTAGTTCTTAGCATGTCTATGAGCTAATTACTTTTATTAGGGTTTTTCATCGAATCGATGGAAACTCTTTCATAATTTAATGCATTCTTAGTGATTTCTTCTTCGTCTATTAAGATCTATTCAATTTGTGTTTATTGAATGATAATTAACTGACCATTAGTTTTCACTACTTATATGATTTCAAATCGAGATCTGAAAAGAGAGATTTGAATATGCTATAGTTGTTTAGACGTAGGTTTAATCTTGAACGATAGTATCATGATTGCCTGTGTAGTATTTAGGTTATTGATCTTAATCCTCCTATGTGGTAGAATTTATCATAGAGATATAGAAAATTCCCACTTAGGTTGAGTTTTTATATATCCTAACCGGAATATAGAAAATCTCTGTTAACCTGATATCTTAATAAGGAGAAGAATCATTAGTATTGCATTAACAAGTGATAGAGTGGATAGTTGAGGAGATTGGAAGCTCTAATTACCTTTATAACTGATTTAAACTCCAAGTATTATCATCCTTAGTTATTTATTGCTTATTATTTATTTGTTAGTTCTTAGTTTAAAAACCAAACTTATTAACGTTTGCCAAATAGAAACGAAAGGTTAGTTAATCGATACTTGATAATTCAGTCTATGTGGACGATACTCAGTATTACCTAGATTATTACTACATTGCAATACGTTCACTTGCGTAACATATAGAAAAATCGCAACAGTCATGCGTTTAAGCAATAAAAATGAAGTTTCTTCTTACTTGCTTGAGTCTTCTAATTTATGGTATCATAGATTAAGACATGTGAACTATTAGTCCATCCAAAGGTTGGTAAAGTTGAAGTTGTTGTCATCTATCAACGTAAACCCTCAACATAAGTGTGAGGTGTACGTAAAGGCAAAACTCATTAAGACTTATTTTAGATCCGTCGAAAGGGATACCGCTCCTCTAGAAGGATGATGTCTTTGAAGTGTTCAGACACTACAAAACAGAAGTTGAAAACCAACTAAGCGTGCGAATTAAATCAATTCATAGCGATATAGAGGGAGAATATGTAGCGCCATTTGAGGAATATTGTGCCCAATCGGGCATTATTCATCAAACGGCGGCTCCATACTCACCTCAGTCGAACAGTGTCGTTGAACGCAAAAACCATACATTAAAGGAAATGATGAATGCCTTGTTCATCAATTCCGATCTTCCCCAAAATATGTGGGGAGAAGTTGTCCTTACCACTAATACGATTCTTAATAGAGTCCCACATAAAGGTAAGGACAAAACTTCATACGAGCTATGGAAGGGAAAGAAACACATCTACAAATACTTAAGGTGTGTGGGGTTGTTTGGCAAAGGTTGAAGTACCTAAGCCAAAGCAGGTCAAGATTGGACCTAAGACTGTGGATTGCATTTAACTGTAGTGCTTATTGCTTCTTAGTGCATAAGTCAGATGTACTAGATATCCACGGGGGTACGATCATAGAATCAAGAAATGCCCTATTCTTTGAGGATACTTTTCCTAGAAAGGGAAAAGACATAACCTCTCGCAAATGAAGTTATGAAGAAAGCTCTCACGAACCAGAAGTCATTGCCTGCTCGGATCTAGATGGTTCAGATCTAGTGGACTCCGAAGTGACTGAATATCCGGAATCTAGCGTTCAAGATTCTCAGAACTTGGAGACTCTAGAGATGGAACCAAGTAGAAGTGAAAGGGTCAGGAAGGATAAATCCTGCAGTCCTGACTTTATATCTTATATGGTTCATTCCGAACCACAGACAATTGTTGAAGCATTATCAACTCCAGAATCACCGCCCTGGAAAGAAACTATTGAGTGAAATAAACTCAATCTTGCAAACCATATTTGGGAGTTGGTTGATCTTCCTCCGGGAAACAAACCGTTAGATTATAAATGGATTGTCAAATGGAAGTGTAAAGCAGATGAGTCTATAGAAATGTACAAGGTCAGGTTGGTAGTAAAGGGTTGTCGACAGAAGGAAGGTCTTGACTACTTTGACACGTACTCCCTAGTGTCTAGAATGACGTCCATACGAGTATTCATTGTAATCTCATTGTTGTGTGACCTTGAGATACATCAAATGTATGTCAAAACAACCTTCCTGAATGGTGATTTGGAAGAAGTAATTTATATGGAACAATCTGAGGGGTATGTGGTTCTAGGGCAAAAGAAGAAAGTTTGTCGACTTGTCAAATCTCTGTACGGGCTGAAACAGACCCCGAGGCAATGACAAAAAAAAATTGATTGTACCCTACTATCGAAGGTTTTCTCCATTAATAAGTGTGACAAATATGTCTACATGAAAGGTAATTCTGACTCCTTCGTCATGATATGCCTTTACGTAGATAACATGTTGATCACATAGAGTATTCCTAGTTTGATCCTAGAGACTAAGAATATGTTGAAATAATATTTTGACATAAAGGATATGAGTATTGTAGATGTCATCTTAGAGATCAAGGCCTCTAAGACGTCTGACAGACTGGTCTTATCTCAGTCTCATTACATCGAGAATATGTTGAGAAATTTTGAGATGTTTGACAATTCGCTGATGAAGTCACCACTAGATATGAATCAGAAAAATTAATAAAAATCGTGGTGCACCCGTATGCCAGGAGAGATATGCGTAGGTAATTGGTAGTTTGATGTACATAACAAACAACACCCGACCTGATATCGCTTATGCAGTCAACAAGTTGGCTAAGTTTACCCGTAATCCGAGTAATGATCATTGGAAAGCGTTAAATCGGGTACTAAAATACCTGAAATACACGCTAACTTACGGGTTGCATTATTTGAGATATCCAGTTATACTAGAGAGGTACAGTGATGCAAACTGAATATCTGATATAGAGAACACCAAGTCCACCAGTGGGTATATATTTACAATTGGTGGTGGGCTGTGTCTTGGAAATCTTCTAAGCAAACTTGCATCGCCTGATCCACAATGTAGTCAGAGTTTATTGTCATAGACAAAGCATGAAAAGAAGTTGAGTGGGTTCATAACTTCTTAGAGGACGTCCCATGTTGGGACAAACTCGTACCTTCTGTAATGATCCACTGCGACAACTAGTCGGCTCTAGGAAGGGCATTGAGTTCTATATATAATGACAAGTCTCGTCACATTCTATGGAGATATAAGACCGTTAGGCAGCTGATCACCACGGGTATTATCTCCATTGATTATGTAAAATCAAAGGATAACATAGCAGGCCCTTTGACTAATGGCATACCCAGAGACCAGATATTTTGTCTGTCTAGGGGAATGGGCTTAAAACCCAAACAATAAGGACTGATACGGTGGTAACCCAACCTTACTGACTGGAGATCCCAGAAATTAAGTTCAATAGGAAAATTAAGTTGTAAAGGTTCAGTTGAACGCTTCGGTGAAAGAAAGAGCACTTCGGGTTATGATTTTTGTTTGGAACATAAACCCAAAGACGTTCCCGCGATAGACATTAAGTGCTATCTACAGTGTGGGTAGATGTTAAATTTCCAAAACCTTTAATGATCCTCAACGGTTGAGGTTAGGTTTGTGGAAATTTTTAATATTTTCTAACACTTGTGAAGTTGGATATAAAAGGATACCTTGTAGGAGACCACCTATTTAAGTGCGAGGACAGACCGCCTCAAATGAACGCACTTAAGAATCAAAGAGTGTCCACGACCACAACAGATAAAATATTAAGAATAACAGAGTTAGAAAAGTTGTTGTGTTGATACCGTTGACTTGGCTTACACTAAACATTGATGGTTCAAGACATCACATTCACCATGCAGTAAGTAAGTCTGATGGTATCAACTAAGGGAGGTTCAAAACGGAAGCTACCTTTCCTGATGCAACATCGATCCGCTGAAAAATTGCTAGAAATAGGCACCTTGTGAGTGCGCTAAAATCTCTTTCAAGAGGGGATTGTTGGAAATTTATTAATGTGAAGTAAAATTTATCACATTATTTATGACTCGAATAATTGAGACTCCAAACGTAGGAAACGTCGTTTCCACACTCGGGCACACATTATACCAAGGATCGTAAATTTCATTAGTGAATGAGATATTGGTACGTAAGTAAAGTGTTTGAGACATAGAATGATGGACGGTTATTGATAAAATGATGAGTGTTTCACGTTGGTAAATGAAGGAAGAAGTGTGCATAGTGTAAATATGGAACGGGTCGGAAAGGGCCACGAAGCCGAAAAGTGCCGCGGCGCCACCGCGGAGCTGGGGAGCACCGTGATGCCTCTGAGATAAGCCACGACACTAATTCAGTGCTAAGTTACTGGAGACGAAAATCTTAAACGAAAATCTTATTTTTGGAGACGTTTGGGCTGCCCTCCATGTCATTCATTTCAGCATTATTCAGCCGTTATTTGGCTGATAAATGGTTGTCATTACTTGAGAATTCATTGCCATTACATGTGTGATTCAATGTCATTACTTGGCACTTGAAGAGACAAAATCTTACACTATAAACTAAGGCCTTTGGCTCAATTGTTAAAGACTTACACTTGTATTTTCAGAAAATCTTCCTCATCTCTAGCATATTTCAATACTCAAAGGCCTTTGGCTCAATGTCATTACGTTTGTTGCTTTCATTTTTCTAACACATATGGGCCAAGTGTAAATAACTAATTTTGGAACTTCTATGTAAGGGATAGTCGTAGTGTATGTTTTTGGTAAGTTTAGCCGCTTTAAAAATTAATTTTGATATATGAATCAAAGTTGCAAAAATTTACGTTCGGAGTTATAAATTTTGTCTGATGTTTGACATATTGCTTACACAAGTAAAATTTAAACATTTTCGTCGGAAGTTCAAACATAAGCATCTGAAATTTAACTTGTCGTCAAGGATTTTTATTAGTCGGGTTGATTCGATATTAAATGTATCACTTTGATTCATTAGTTATCAATTTAAAACTTCCTAAAACGATAGTCAAATCATTAAGATATTAGTTATCAATTAATCAATTAGAGGTCACTAACAATTTGGTTATTGATTTAACCCATATGGATTGGAAGCTCGTATTTTTCAAACACTTGGAAATTGCAATAGAATAACGTGATGCTAGTACTATAGTTCAAGATGAAGAAGAAGTCCATTGCAAACATAATTATTAGGCTAGAAAATTAATGAAAAAAACCCAGTACTATTCACTTAGAATGAAATTTAGATAGACTTCGTTTGATACACACCAGGGATGTCAGTGGGGCGGGTACCGCCCCGCACCCGCTCCAGTTGGGGCGGGTATTGGGGGATGGTTTGTTGGGTGGTGGGGCGGGTATGAATATCAAAAGTGGTACCCGTCATGGATAGTGAGGCGAGGTGAATTTCGTATAAAACCTGCACCGTACCCGCCCCGCCCCGCTACCCGTCCCGTACATGTTTGTGTTGGATTCTTTAATTATGTTGATTTTATGATATTCTTAACTAGACAATGACTTGAAATCCCTTATTCTTGTTAAGACTCCATAATTCTTCTCAAGTCATCAATCTATTATAATTATTATTATTATTATTTAAAATAAAGTATACGATATCCTTCAATTTTTTTTAATGTTTTTATGTGAAAATGTATACACTATAAGAAAAATAGATTACGGTGACAATTCACATGTGACAGAAATGCAAGTGTCACGTCTTTTTAGTTTTTACTAACTTTATGCTTTTTCTTGACATTTATGTGACCGATTTTTTAAGTGTCATATAATTATGACATTTGTGTGACAAGTTTTTTAAGTGTCATATAATTATAACATTTGTGTGACGATTTTTTAAGTGTCATTTAGTTATGACGTTTGTGTGACAGTTTTGTGAAAATGTCACATAAATAAGTGACTTGTGTTTTAAATTGGCTAAAAATGACGCGTTTGACTGATTAAAACGTCACTGTTTTTATTATTTATTTAGCACTTTTTAAATTTAAATTAATACTTACACGATTTTTTTCTTTTTTAAAAATATTTTTAATAAAAATAAACTAAACATTATCGTTTTAAAAAAGAGGAGTACTTCTCAGTTGATCGGCTAAAAACTACATCAATCAAATTTCAATGTTCAGAGATGGTCTTCCATCCATGAACAACGAAGGGGTTATTGCCTCTTATTTTTACCCTCTAATAATCCAATTTAATTATTCAGGATTCATGGGTCACTTACGGAGTGAAATATGTTTTTTACAAGATGAATATGCTTTTAAAAAATTATTTCGAAAGTATTTTGCCATTTCATTTGATAAAATATCACCTAGTATATTTATCGTTTATCATGTCTTGTTTTCATATTATTTTGACCGAGTTCTATAGGGGAGTGTTTGAAGATATCTGGCTTTAAGGCAATGAAAGGGCAAAACCCTTGGTCTTTTCCCTTTTCGCCCAAAGAGAGGGCAAAACCCGCCGCACCCCATCTCCCCTTCCCTTCGCTCAAAATAACAAAGAGATAGATGTTTTTCATCGGTGCCAGTTCATTTGTGTGTGCAAATCCGGCAAGGGTATTAATGACCCTTGTCTTCTTCGTCTCTACCCCATCACGAAGCCACCGCATAGGTAAAGTCTTAGCATCCATAATATTAGGCATACGTTAAGCGCAGTCTCAAATTTTAAGCAAATTAGGAGTCTGAAATTTTCAGGTCTTTGTGTGTGGTTTGAGCATTGAAGGATTTGGAGGAGGTTTTTCACTATAGATCTCTATTCACGGCTGCACTCAAAGAAGGTATGTCAATTTCTTTTCATTCTCCTTTTTTAATTACTTCATTTAGTGGTTTAAATGCATAGATTAGTTTTAATTAGGCTAATATAATCTGTTTGATTATGTTGTATGCTTAATTTAAGTAATTTGGGTCTTGTTTTGTGTTGGTTGCTAGGTGTGATCAGTGTTATGCCAGTAGATATGGTTTAATTATTTATTGATCATGTTTAGTGATGTGTTCAAAGGGAATAGCTAGGTTCCATAGTTTAAACATGACATGGCTAGTGTATTGTTGAGATTATATTAAGTGGAACTGAATCAAATGAATCATGTCCATCCAATCATGTTTGAAACCTTGGCCTACCTTGCATATTCTGACTCTTGGTTACTACTGCTAGTTTGTATTTATCTTTGGTGACCTCACCTGCCTTGTGTCTGTGGTTGTCTCAGCGGCTTTGTTTTGCTGCCTTGCTCTAATTTGAACAGAGCTACATTGCACTTGGTCTTGCCTGTCCTCTTTTATTTTGTTAGAAGAAATAATCATTACTATGGCTCACATTATTGGTTTTATGATGATAGTTTATTGGTCTAACTTTGATATGAATACATTTCTTGGTCCTTGTTAGTTATCTCTTGAGTTGATAATTTTGTAGGAATCTGAAATGAATACAACTCAATAGATTATAGATTTTCATATGTAATGGTATTTTGTACAAAGTGACTTGTTGTTAAAATGTCAATTATTGCTTTGAAGTGTTTTATGCAATTACTAATTATTGGGAAGTATATATATGAAGTGCAAGAAAAGTTATTATTTGGGTCAATGTAGTGCTAGTATCCTAACCTAAGGATTGAGATCACACTATTTCTTTACATTATTGAAAAATTATTCTCAGAGCTTGTAGTATATTGTTCTTGCTGTTTTGTTGGAGTTATTATACGAGTTTATTCTTAAAAGATGTAGCCTAAAAACAAAGTTTTGGTCATATTTCATACTTCATTGGCCTTACTTTGAGTGTACTGAAATTGTCCAAACCTCTTTTTGTAAAGCCCTAAAGTGGTTCTATATTGGCATGGATAAAAAAATAATTTAAGAGATGTTACTGAATTATTGGTTAAACCGTTAAGAAAACTCAAAGAACCCTTAGCCAAATTTTAGACTGATAGCATAAAACATAAAACCATTAAAGTGATAATGATAAATCAATAACATTATTTTCGGTTTGATTTGTTGCGTAAATCAAAATGTGCACACCCTACTTGCAAAGATTTTTGTCAGAAGTTTAGCCTAATATTCCAAAATGCGGACTTTGTATGTTTAAAGCTTGAACTACCAGCTTAGCTATTCCAACATTTGGCTCTTTAAGAAAGACATTACTTGATATTAATGTTGTAAAAATGGAATTACTCTAGAAAAATGAAAAAATTATTGATGAAGTTTTCAAAAAAAAAATGTTAACTCCGAAAACCTGAAAAGACGAAATTGGCAGATATTCCAAATTTTCAATTAGGTTGAAAGCATTGATTGAAGCTCAATTGTTATCGGTTTTTGGACCTTTTCAATATTGAGCAGTGCGTTTCTATTTGTGAATGTAATAATTTTATTTCAACTATAATAAATTGTACAAAATGCTACTTGAATTGTACTTTTGGTTTTGGGACGAACACAACTTTATCAAATGAGTAAATGGAAATTTTGAGTCCTCTTCTTGCAAACACCAGTTAAACAATCGCGGGGCAGTTAAACAATGTGGAAGTTTCATGCTTAACCAACGGGCCATCCTTGCGGTTAAACAATGCATTATGAATAATGATGCACCTAAAGTGTTTGATAGTATGTGTGCTAAGAATTGGGAGTGTACTATTGTTCCATGAATGATTAATGTAGGAGATAATAAATATCTAGTAGTTGAAGGTTGTTAAAGTTTGTTAGAACACTTAGAAGACTGTTAGGAGTTAGTTACATAATTAGTTATGTGATTAATGTGATTAGATGTGGTCAGTGTGTATATATATACACACACAACACTGTACATATATCATTGTATTGTCATTCTACATAGAATAGAAAGATCACACGAATTTCCCCCGTCTCTCTCTTCTCCCTTGTTTCTCTCTTGCCTTCATCTCTTATATCGTACTTCTTCTTTTACTTCATCACTCAAATTAGTACTAGTTAATTCTCATGGTATCAGAGCCTTCGCCTTGAAGGAGTAATTCTTACTTGCAAGGATGAAATGGACAAGTGTGGACATCGATCTCGATGATGAGAATTGAAATTCATCAGATCGAAGCACAGTAAAGCAAATCGAATGAGTAATTTTTACATGCAATCTGTTGGATCGATCTTGATGATGAGAACTGAAATTCATTAGATCGAAGCACAGTAAAGCAAATCGAAGGAGTAATTTTTACATGCAATCTGTTGAGAACTGAAATCTACACATTGAAGCTCAATTTATAAATGAAATTATGTTACAGTTTTGATGGGCCTAAATGAAAGCTATAGCCAATCCAGGAGTCAGATAATAATGATGCAGCAAATATCAAGTTTGAACCAAGTGTATGCTATGATCAATCAGAAAGAAATTCAAAAGATGGTAGCAGACACAAGCAGAATAGTGCAGGAGCAAATTGAATCATCTGCTATATTCACAACTGGTAATGGAAATGGTAGAAATATGAATGGAGGAGTGAAGTAGAAGAAATCATACAATTCCAATGCTATGTGTGACTTCTGTCATATGAAAGGATATTGGAGGTAGATTGTTTCAAACTTATGAAGTGTGATTTTTCCCCATAAAACATGACACATGCAGGATGATTGCTATAAGCTCATTGGATATCCTGATAATTTCAAAAGTAACAAGGCCAAGAAAGCATATGTGGTGACATGAGGGAATTTAATGTTTGAAGATACTGGACAGGAGAGTATGACACAATATCAGCATGACATGAACCAAAACTTTGGATCAAAGCTCATGCAACAATATAGTACACAATCATCCATGAAGCACAATCATAATCAAAGAATGAAAATATTTGTTCAGTTTACACCTTACAAGCATCAACAACTTCTCAACCTGTTTAACAATCAGAAAAATACTAGAATCAGTGCAAATTTAGCAGGTAAGTGTCTTTTTAGTCAAACGAAGTACTGAAGTGGATTGTAGATACAGGTGCTACTAATCACATGATTAGTGATCAGAAACATTTACATGGTAAACAATTGACAGAGGGAACAAGAAAGGTGCAGTTGCCTACCAAGATCTCATGTGTTGGTGATCATCACTTAGGAGGAGGTGATGTCCTTAGAAATGTCTTATGTGTGCCAACATTTAAATTCAATTTGATGTCAATGTCAAAAGTAACTAGAGAACTAAATTGCAGTGTCACATTTTTTCCTACATGTTGTGTGTTTCAGAATCTCTCATCTAGGAAGGTGAGGGGGATTGATAATGAGGAAGAAGGACTATACATATTGTGTTCAGATACTCAGAATAAAGGGAAGGAGTTGAGTAGCTGTCTATCAGTATCACAACATGTAGATGCAACAGTCTGGCACCAAAGGTTGTGTCATGTACCTATGAGTGTGTTAAGAATAATCTCATGTCTCCTAAAAGATATTGTTGCTTCTACTTTGAATAATAGTGAAGTATGTCCCCTAGTTAGACAAACTAGGATCCCCTTTCATGTCAGTAATAGTAGAGCATCAAGGCCCTTCCAATTGTTGCATATGGATGTATAGGGACCTTATAAGGTTGAAACATATAATGGAATGAGATATTTCTTGACTATTATGGATGAATATTCTAGATGGACTTGGATCTTCTTAATGATATTGAAGTCTGATGTTTCAACATTACTAAAAAATTCTGTTGAAATTAGCACTCAATTTGAATTAAGAATACAAAAGGTAAGATCTGATAATGACACAGAGTTTTTCAATCACAATTGTGAGGAGTTGTTCTTACAAAATGGTGTAGTACATGAGAGTTATTTTTCATACACACCACAACAAAATGATGTTGTGGAAAGGAAACATAGACACATACTGGAAACAGTAAGAGCCATTAAAATACATGGTGGATTGCCAGATAGATTTTGGGGTGTATGTGTAGAGGGTGTTGTATATGTCATCAATAGAATCCCATCTAATGCAATCAAGAATAAGTCACCATTTGAAATGTTGTATAAAAGAACACCATCACTTAATCATCTAAGAGTGATAGGTTGTCTTTGTTTGCAATTGTTTTAACCAACCAAGATAAATTTAATCCTAGAGTTGTGAAGGCATTGTTACTTGGTTATGGATATGTACAAAATGGTTATAAACTTTATGATATGGAAAATATAACATTCTTTATGAGCAAAGATGTGGTATTCATGGAGATAATATTTCCTCTCAAATGAGACACATATGAAGGAATTGATCATATCAAATCACATGAACAATTATGTTAGGATGATTTGGTTTTGGTTCATCACCAAAATGCAGATCAGGGAGTTCAAGAGTCTGCAGATACAGGTCAAACTGCACAGGAGGGAATACAACATGTGTATGTACCAGAGGAGAATCAACACACAGATCATTATTTCAGTCATGATCATGAGTCATCATACAGATGATCCTGATAATTGTCCTAGAACAAGTTCAGAAAATGATACTAGAAGGTCTGCAAGAATTAGCAGGCCTCCTATCTGGCACAAGACTGTGCTACTAAATATGGTGCTTCTAATTTCTTATACTCTATATCTAATGTTGTAGACTACACATTATTGTCTTCTCAGTATCAGAGTTTTGTGGCCAAGGTTTCTTAGGACACTGAACCACAACATTACTTAGAAGCTATAAAAGATAAGAGATAGGTTGAACCTATGAAGACTGAGATCAAATCTCTGGAGGATAATGGAACATGGAAATGTTGCATTGCCATAAGGGAATAAGACCATTGGTTGCAGATGGGTTTATAAGGTTAAATACAAAGCCATGTGTGAGGTAGAAAGATTCAAAGCTAGACTGGTAGCAAAGGGGTACAATCAAAAGGAATGATTTGACTAACAAGAGACATTTTCACCAGTGGAAAAAATGAGCACTGTGAGGGCAGTAGTTTCAATTGCAGCAACAAAACAGTGGGTGATACAACAGATGGATGTTTACAATGTTTTTCTGCAGGGTGATCTTTTTTAGGAAGTCTATATGATAATTCTTGATGGTTTTGGGGAAAAAGGAGGAAGGACACAAGTGTGCAAGTTGCTAAAGTCATTATATATCTTGAAGCAAGCATCAGGATAATGAAATATTAAATTGATTGAGGCTATTGTTTCTTCTGGCTTCCAACAGAGTCACAGATATTACTCTTTGTTTACTAAAAGGAAATTTTCAAGCTCTCATTGAGTCCACTAAGTAAGCATTACAATCAACATTTAAAATAAAAGACTTGAGTGAACTGAGGTATTTTCTTGGAATAAAATTTGTAAGAAATTCTCAAGGTATTCTCATGCACCAAAGGAAATATGCATTAGAATTATTTCTGATATGGGACTGGCAGGGGCCAAACCTACTTCTTCACCTATGGATGTGAATGTAAAGTTTACTACTGCTGATTTTGACATCCATGTTGCAGCTTCTTCTGGTTCAGAATCAGCACACTCAGATGCACTACTACCAAATACAAGTAGTTATAGAAGTATAGTTGGTAGACTGTTATACTTAACAACTATCAGACCTGATATAGCATTTGTAGTATATTGCTTGAGTCAATTCATGCATGCTCCTAAAATATCACATATGGAGGCTAGACTTAGGCTGATAAGGTATATCAAACAAGCTCCAGGTTTGGGAATTCTTCTAACTAGTTCTAGACCCCCTCAACTCAGAGTGTTTTGTGATGCAGATTGAGGTGCATGTGTTAATAGTAGGAGATCAGTTACTGGTTACTTGGTGAAGTATGGTCTATCACCAATATCTTGGAAGTCGAAGAAGCAGAAGACATTGTCTAGGAGCTCAGTTGAGGTTGAATACAGAGCTATGTCATCTTCTGTTACAAAGGTGATATGGCTGGTAGGGTTGTTTCAGGAACTTGGTGTTGAAGTTCAGAAGCCAATATCAATATACACATATATTAAGTCAGCCATTCAAAGTATTTCCAATCCGGTCTTTCATGAGAGAATAAAACATATTGACATAGATTGCCATTTCATCAGAGAACATATACAAAAAGGGTTGATTAACACTGTGTTTTTAGCCTCCAATAATCAACCTGTTGATTTGCTTACAAAAGCAAGTGGTCGACTACATAATCTTCACTTATTATCCAAGCTAGGAATGAAGAATATCTTCATATCTCCTAGCTTGAAGGGGATGTGCAAGAATTGGGAGAGTGTACTATTATTTCATGAATGATCAATGTAGGAGATAATATATATTTAGTAGTTGAAGGCTGTTAAAAGTTGTTAGGTTGTTAAAGGTTGTTAAAGTTTGTTAGAGCAGTTAGAAGATTGTTAGGAGTTAGTTACATAATTAGTTATATGATTAATGTGATTAGATGTGGTCAGTGTGTATATATATACACATAACACTATACATATATAACTATATTGTCATTCTTTTCATTCTACACAGAATAGAAAGCTCACACGACTTTCTCTCATCTCTCTCTTCTCCATTATTTATCTCCTGCCTGTAGGTGTTTACGTCGGGTTCGTACACGCAGCGAAATTTAAAAATTTATGTTTCAAACCCGACGACGGTCGAACTACAGTATGATATGTAATGAAAAATACAAACACAAAGTATAATGTAAAACTTCGATGGAAGAATTACATTCTCGAAACAATCATCCAATAAGTTGAATCTTCTGGATCTTTGTGTAGTCCGAGGGTACACACGCAAACGTCCCTCGATTTGTAAGTTCAGAAACTTTGATGTGATTTGCTAAGTCAGGAATGCTAGGGATTCTGACAAAGCTTTAGTAGAGATTTACCTCTCTTAGGTTTGGTGTATTTGAAATGGGAGGGGAAGCCCTCTATTTATAGTTGTAAAAGAACAACCTAGGGTTCCCGTGGGTCAGGTCCATCAGACAAGTCAACAAAACTGGTCCAGTCCGGATTCGCTGGACACGCGTAGGCACCGCGGTCCTGAGTAAGTGGCACCGCGATGCCTCCACGTGTTTTTGCACCGCAGTCCTGAATCATAGGCACCGCGGTCCTGTCCTAATTTTCTGTCTTTTTCCCATTTTCAATGTTCCGGTCATCAACCAAACATATAGGTATCTCCTTCTAATTACATCCTTCAATCGACGGAACATTTGACTTAGTGTTACCCTTCAGGCCTTTACATATCGTCACTAATTACATTAGGATCCTCACGGAACTCCTAGACTGCGCCGGAAGACGAACTCAATATGTAAAGTTTAGCTACACAAAATATGTGAATTGAACCTATATGTGAGAAGATAAAATCCCTTCATTCATGACAAACACAATCAAGCTTAGGATCTGTCAAGTGTCTATCTAAATGACTTGATTATTATTAACTCATCTATATTAGTTGACAACATGACCATGTCACAGACATGTCCATTGCATTGGCCAATGACTTAGTCAACCTAATATCATATGAGTACCTGAGTGTTCACTCGAATATAAATTCAAGGAATGAAACCTTTCTTCGCTCGCATACCACATTTAATCTACTTTGTAATGCACCTAAAACAAGTTGCGTCTCAAACTATAAGACATTTGAGCTTAGGACATGATCAAAATATATTACTCCGTAAACAAGATGATATTGACCTCAAGTCTAAGGACTTTTATCTCCCACACGCCGATGACATTATAGACATATAATAAAACAGTACATCAGCAGGGCATACCAATACTTCAACATGTATCCATGTGTCCATCACGAGTTGCCATAACTCGTAGCAAGTTAGACATACTACATCCCCTAAGGATATGATGCAGATCACATGTCGACGTATCGCATATCATCAATATCCCAATTTCGATGATCATTAGTCGAGGTAATTTTAAGAGTTACGTTATAACATTAATTCTCACATCATTAATAAACGCGTAACCTCTAGGGATGCATTTATAGAAAATTATAAACAATCAACTAATAATTCAACAAATGCAAGTTGCCATAATCGAATGTGTATAAAGTACATTGTGTCCTAATACAGATTATCTCTAGAACATACATATACTTTCAATCTCTCACTTGACCTAGAGCCAATCACCAACATATCTAATACCCATGTTCTCAAAATGACCATTATACTTCACCAAGCTTAATGGTTTAGTAAACAGGTCTGCTAGATTATTGTCTGTGGGAATATAATCTATCTTGATATCTTCAGCTTCCACCATCTCTCTCAGGATGTGGTACTTCTTTGGTACATATTTGTTTCTGTTTGTTGATATTGGTTCCTTTGCCTGTGCAATCGCACCAGTATTGTCACGATAAATAGTTATTGGACAACTAGCATTCGGAACAACCCTTAGTTCCTTCAGGAACTCAGAAATCGCGATAACTTTTTAGCAGCCTCCGATCCAGCAATGTACTCCGCTTCAGTAGTCGAGTCTGCAGTAGTAGCCTGTTTGGAACTCTTCCAGCTCACTGCTCCTCCGTTGAAAATGAAAGTGTAACCAGACTGAGATTTGAAATCATCAACATCTATATGGAAACTAGCATCGGTATACCCAGTGGCAACCAACTCATCAACTCTACCATAGACTAAGAAGTAATCTTTAGTACGCCTGAGGTACTTGAGAATACTCTTGACTGCTTTCCAGTGTTCCTCGCCAGGATTCTGCTGGAACTTACAAGTCATACTAGGTGCAAAGGCCACATCTGGCCTAGTACATGTCATGACATACATGAGTGATCCTATAGCCGAAACATACAGGATCCTCTCCATGCGCTCAAGTTCAATAACATTAGAAGGGCAGCTCTTCTTTGATAACTTGATGCCTTGACCAATTGGAAGACCGCCTTTTTTGGAATTCTCCATTGAAAAGCGTCTAAGCACTTTGTCTATGTAGACTGACTGTGACAGCCCCAACAATCTATTAGGTCTATCTCTATAGATCCTAATTCCCAGAATGTAGCAGGCTTCACCTAAATCCTTCATCATGAAGGTCTTGAACAACCAATCATTAACTGACTGCATGAGGGTCCTATTATCTCTCATTATCAATACGTCATCAACATATATAATAATGAAGACAATACCCTCATCCTTGCATTTGAAATAAACACAAGGATCCTTTTTGCTTCTGACAAAATTAAAAGATTTGATAGCATTGTCAAAGCAAATGTTCCAAAACCTAGAGACTTGCTTAAGTCCATAAATGGACTTATGTAGCCTGCACACAATATTTGGTCTGGAGTCACATGAAAACCCCTCGGGTTGTTTCATATACACTTCCTCAATTAGATTACCATTGAGGAATGCAGTTTTGACGTCCATCTGCCAAATGTCATAATCATAATGTGCAGCTATCGCAAGCAAAATCCGAATAGACTTTATCTTAGCCACAGGTGAAAAGGTTTTATCATAATCCACACCAGGACGCTATGTAAAACCTTTAGCCACTAGTCTAGCTTTATAAGTTTGAACCTTGCCAGATGCATCAATCTTTTTCTTGAAGACTCATTTGCATCCTATTGGTTTAACCCCATTCGACAAATCAACCAAGTTCCATACTTGATTGATATACATAGATTCTATTTCGGATTTCATGGCTTCTTGCCATCTCTTCGAATCAATGTCTAGCATTGCTTCGCTGTAGGTTCTAGGCTCGTCATCATCTGGAATATCTAGCTCATTTTGTGTTTCCACAAGCATATTTAGTCTTTTCGGAGGACGATGAGATCTAGTGGACCTACGGAGTTGATTGTCTTCTGATTCGATTACGTATGTTACATTGAGTAGGTTCTTGCTACCGTCGATCCACCAACATTAGAGCTTTCAGGAATATCATTTTCATGTCTTTCCTGAATGAGAGGAAATACAACTGGTGCACTTGCTCCCAAGGTCTATGCCGGAAGATCTTGCATTTCTGCATTATTCCTCGTAGCACTCCCACTGGCCGAAGGAGGTACCCGAAACACCAAATCATCGCCAGAAGCTCCCACTGAATTCTTGCCTTTATCATCAGGCAAGGATTCAACCTCTATATTACTTTGTTCTTGAATTTCTTCAAGTTCTATCTCCGTGCAACTCTCATCCTTGTAGACATATTCGTCTTCAAGGAAAGTTGCGTTCCGAGAAACAAAATATCTTATGTTCTCCAGGAAGATAGAAGTAGTATCCTTTAGTATCCTTTGGATACCCAACAAAGTAACATTTCTCACTTTTAGATTCCAACTTATCAGTGATCAACTTCTTGACATATGCAGGACACCCCCAGGGCCTCATGTGTCTAAGTGATGACTTCTTGTCACACCATACCTCATATGGTGTCTTTTCGACTGATTTAGAAGGAACTCTGTTTAGAACATATATTGAGGTCAAAATAGCGTATCCCCAAAGGTATGTAGGAAGAGCTGAAAAGCTCATCATGGAACGAACCATGTCAAGTAAGGTTCGGTTTCTCCTTTCGACAACACCATTCATCTGTGGTGTTCTAGGAGGTGTCCATTCGGAATGAACTCTATGAAGATTTAAGTAGTAAATAAATTCTTTACTTAAGTATTCACATCCACGATTAGATCGGAGAGTCTTGATACTCTTTGAGAGCTGTTTCTCAACTTCACACTTAAACTCCTTAAACTTCTCATAAGCCTCAGATTTGTGTCTCATAAGATACACATATCCAAACCTTGATAAGTCGTCTGTGAAAGTGATGAAGTAAGAGAAACCCTCTCTAGTTTGAGTCGAAAATGGTCCACATACGTCTGTATGTACCAACTCAAGCACCTCCTTGGCACGGATCCCCTTTCCAGAAAGAGGTTTAATGGTCATCTTACCTTTCAAACAGGATTCACAGTTACCATAAGATTGTAAGTCAAATGGTTCGAGATAATTTAATTTCCTCAACCGTTCTATCCTTGTTTGATTGATATGACCAAGTCTGCAATGCCATAAGTAGGTAGATTTTTTTTCATTTAACTTAGCCCTTTTATTTTATACATTGAAATTTTTCCTGTGGCAGTTTAATGTATACAATCCATTCACAAGAGACGCAATTCCATACACAACATTATCTAAAGTCAAAACCATAATGCCATTAGACGTGTTTGAGGAAAAAACCTGTGAATAAAGTACAGGAATGAAAATAATATTTCTTGTCAAAGAAGGAACATAAAAACATTTGTTCAACATTAAAACTTTGCCAGAAGGTAAATCTATCCTATAAGTTCCCACGTGCTCTGCAGCAACTCGTGCTCCATTTCCGACGCGCAGGTCCACCTCGCGAGGCCCGACCTTCCTGTTATCAGTTAGCCTTTGCACATTTGTACAAATGTGTGAGCCACAAGCGATATCAAGTACCCAGGAATGAGAATAATTTATAGATAGATTAATTTCAATTACAAACATACCTTGCACATTAGCACCTGGTGCCATTCCTCCGTCTGGAGCAGTGCAATCATTTCTCCAATGCCCCTTCCTAATTGAAACACCGCGGTGCCTTATAATTGTCGTCAGAGGCACCGCGGTCCTAACAGGTGGAACCGCGGTGCCTTGAAGACAGATTGTCTGAAATTTAATTTTAAGCTTCTGGATGAACAACACCGCGGCTCTCATGAATAGGACCGCGGTGCCTCTGGCTTCATCTGGGCATCACCGCGGTGTTCCAATAGTGGAATCCCGACGCCGCCATAAAACCCTAGCAGGCACCGCAGTACTCCATCATGGAACCGCGGTGCCTCTCCTCCAGAAACACAAAATCCGAAATTTCCGAACCCCTAAAACTGGTTTAGGGCTAGATCTTTCAGATATATCACTTGTATTACCATCACCATTAAAACAACATGTTCATCGACCATCAAATCCAATTTTCTTCTCGTTCTTCATTTCAATGCACCATGCTTTAAGCCGGTAACACATATCAACTTAAAAGAGTTATTTATTGGACTGAATTATTCGAATACATTATTGTATTAACAGATCTGGGCACAAAGATTATGTGTTCCAAAGATTTAGGGTTTTAAAGCTTTTTAATTCATAAATTATAGATCTAAACAAATCATAACCCATATTATCATTAATATACATTACAAATCATACGAAACAACCCTGACTCTGATACCACTGTAGGTGTTTACATCGGGTTCGTACACGCAGCAGAATTTGTATGTTTCAAACCCGACGACGGTCGAACTGCAGTATGATATGTAATGAAAAATACAAACACAACGTATAATGTAAAACTTCAATGGAAGACTTACATTCTCGAAGCAATCAGCCAAGCAGTTGAATCTTTTGGATCTTTGTGTAGTCCGAGGGTGCACATGCAAACGTCCCTCGATTTGTAAGTTCAGAAACTATGATGTAATTTGCTAAGTCAAGAATGCTAGGGATTCTGACAGAGCTTTAGAAGAGATTTACCTCTCTTAGGTTTGGTGTATTTGAAATGGGAGGGGAAGCCCTCTATTTATAGTTGTAAAAGAACAACCTAGGGTTCCCGTGGGCCAGGCCCATCAGACAAGTTAATAAAACTGGGCCAGTCCGGATTCGCTGGACACGCGTAGGCACCGCGGTCCTGAGTAAGTGGCACCGCGGTGCCTCCACGTGTTTTGGCACCGCGGTCCTGAATCATAGGCACCGCGGTCCTGTCCCAATTTTCTGTCTTGTTCCCATTTCCAATGTTCCGGTCATCAACCGAACATATAGGTATCTCCTTCTAATTACATCGTTCAATCGACGAAACATTTGACTTAGTATTACCCTTCAGACCTTTACATATCATCACTAATTACATTAGGATCCTCATGGAACTCCTATACTGCGCCGGAAGACGAACTCAATATGTAAAGTTTAGCTACACAAAATATGTAAACTGAACCTATATGTGAGAAGATAAAATACTTTCATTCATGACACACTCAATCAAGCTTAAGATCTGTCAAGTGTCTATCCAAATGACTTGATTATTATAACTCATCTATATTAGTTGACAACAGGACCATGTCACAGACATGTCCATTGCATTGACCAATGACCTAGTCAACCTAATACCATATGAGTACCTGAATGTTCACTCGAATATAAATTCAAGGAATGAATCCTTTCTTGGCTCACATACCACCTTTAATCTACTTCGTAATGCACCCAAAACAACCTGTGTCTCAACCTATAAGACATTTGAGCTTAGGACAAGATCAAAGTACATTACTCCGTAAACAAGATGATATTGACCTCAAATCTAAGGACTTTTATCTCCCACACGCCGATGACATTGTAGACATATAACAAAACAGTACATCAGCAAGGCATACCAATACTTCAATAAGTATCCATGTGTCCATCACGAGTTACCATAACTCGTAGCAAGTGAGACATACTACATTCCCTAAGGATATGATGCAGATCACATGTCGACGTATCACATATCATCGATATCCCAATTTCGATGATCATTAGTCGAGGTAATTTTAAGAGTTACGTTATAACATTAATTCTCACATCATTAATAAACACGTAACCTCTAGGGATGCATTTATAGAAAATTATAAACAATCAACTAATAATTCAACAAATGCAAGTTGTCATAATATTAATCATCATTAATATAAATACGAATGTGTATAAAGTACATTGTGTCCTAATACAGATTGTCTCTAGGACATATACTTTTAATACCTTCATCTTTGTACTACTTCTTCTTTTACTTCATCGCTGGAATTAGTTCTAGTTAATTCTCAATATGCCTAAAGTTACTGAAGGATTTCTTATTGCTCTTTTTTCTCACAGATTTTCTACAACATACCCCTCTATCAGGGAATAATCCCGAAGGTATATCACTTATTTATACCGGACAACATTGACAAATAATATGTAAAGCTTTACAATTAAATCAAATTGTATAAATTATTTCAAAAAATAAAATAAAATAAAATTTCTTTGGAACAGAAATGTCAGCAAACAATGACACTTTATTGTCTAGACGTTAAAAGACTCAAGAGCTATGAGTTACTGATAGGAATATACGACGTCGTAGTTGATATGCACAAACATCCCCCAAAAGAAAACAATCATTTTTGTTGCAGTTGCAAGCTAAAAGAGCTGAATTAAAAAAAAACGACTCTTACATGATTCAAGTAATACACTATTACCCGCAAGGGTAGCCAAGTTGGTGTAGCAGTAGAGCGCGGGATCGCAAGGTCACGAGTTCGATCCCCTGCATAAACCTTCTTGAGTCGCACATACACTGCCAAGTTTGGTTTACATGGACGCGTTTGCGCTGCCATCAGGGTTTACCACATGCGCACTCGAAGAGTAGCATCGCGGTTCCTTCGTCAACAAAAAAAAAAAAAGTAACACACTATTTTTCTCGGAGGCCGACATCCAACCTGAGAAATGAAGTGCTCTTACAATTACTAATCCTTCATTAGCTTCTGAGGATGCTTACGAAAGTGTAATATTTTCTTCCTTTTCAAAGATATTCTTGTTACATATGTGTATATATAGGTATACTTTGATGCATATATTGATTTACTACTCTTTAAGTTACTTATTAAGAGTAATATAATCTCTATATCCTATATGTGTTGGTACATATTTGTAGTTGTTAACCATCGTCTCTACTTTTCCACCAGCAATAATATTTCTGGAACTTCACTTTTTTCTCTTCTCCATTTGAATGGACCTTATCCACTTTACTGGAGTTGTACACAATCGTTTGCAAAAGTGGAAAACTGAGAAGAAATCAATACACCTCCAAGGAATGAAGAAGATTCACCAAATACGATAAAAGAAATAATCCCTTGATTATTCTCATTAAAGAATGACGTATATATACAAGTTATATATAGGAAAATCATTTTTCTATTATACATCTAAAACTCTATTTTATTTAGAGACTAACTATACAATTATGGTAATAGTACAAGTCTAATTATGCTACAATATACACAATATGTATAGTTAGTATATTTAACACACACATGATCATAGCGGCGGTCTTCGTGACGAGATCCTCTCAAATCTTCAAAAATGACCGAGGGAATACCATTTGTAAAGATGTCTGCAATTTGATAACTGGAAGGGACATGACAGACGCGTACTTGTCCACGAGCTACCTTATCTCGAACAAAATGAATGTCCATCTCAAAATGTTTAGTGTGCTGATGCTGAATCGGATTCCCATAAAGGTAGATGACACTAACATTATCACAATAAACCAATGTAGCTTTCTCAATAGGATAATGAACTTCTAATAGAAGATTACGTAACCAAAATGACTCGGAGACCACATTGACTATCCCTCGATACTCGACCTCTGCACTAGAACGGGACAAAGTTGACTGACGTTTTGCAGACCATGAGACCAAGTTATTACCAAGAAAACAATAGCTATACGTAGATCTGGTGTCAGGATAGCCACCCTAATCAGCATCTGTATATGAGACAAGTGTAGACGTCGACGAAGGATATAAATGCAAATCATAATCAAGTGTCCCCTGGATGTACCTAATAATGCGTTTGAACGCATTCATGTGCTCAATCCTGGGATCAAGCATAAACAAGCACATATGTTGTACTGCATATGTAATATCTGGTCGCGTGAACGTAAGATACTGAAGGGCCCCTGCAAGACTATGATAGCGGGTCGGATCCTCATATGTGGCGCCAGCCGCAGCACCCAACTTGGGTTTAGTATCAACTGGAGTGGAAGTGGACTTACAAGATGACATCTCAGCCCTTTCAATAATCTTAGTTGCATACTTTCTATGTGAATAAGAATAATCCACCTGCATGACGAGTGACAACAATCTCCAAAAAATAAGTCCTAAGTCTTTCATAGCAAACTCAGAACTGTCATGATAGACTGGCGAATGCATCAGATGAAGCAGTCAAGATAATATCATCCACATACAAGAGTATATAAGCCACTGACAAATCACGACGATGTATGAATAACGAATTATCATACCTGCTGTGAGAGAACCCAATAGTCGACACATAGTCTGAAAATCGCTTATACCACGCTCGTGGAGACTACTTAAGCCCATACAAGGACTTTTTCAACAAACAGACATGATGAGGATATTTGAGAACCCTGAACCCCAATGGTTGATGCATATAGACTGTCTCCTTGAGATCACCATGTAAGAAAACATTCTTTACACCTAGCTGATAGATGTGCCATGCAACATCTCCCCACAATCCACACCAACCTGCTGAGTCTTACCATCACCTACAAGACGAGTCTTATGTCTTGCAAATGAACCGTCACAATTGTCTTTTTCAGCAAAAATCCACATAGATCGAATAATATTAACACTAGATGGACGGGGCACCAACTCCCACATCTTATTATCAATAAGAGCATTATATTCATCAGTCATATCAATTTTCCAATTCGGGTCATTTAAAGCACACACAAGATTACGGGATAGTGGTGATTTAAGAGCATTAGAATTTAAATGAAAATGTCTTTTTGGTTTAAAAATACACCGCTGACCTCGGGTGACTGGTCCATGACTCGGGGCAGGATTGGGTAGATTTTAGGAAATTTCGATACGGATGGATCGCCAAGAGCAGCCGGGCCCGCCGCCCGTAACGAAAAAGACGACTGAAAACACCAAATCGACCGCCAGATTGGGCTGAATCGCCCAATATCGGAAATCGCCCGATAACGCATCGGGTACAATGGCCGACAGTTTGTGGGACCAGCGAGCAGTGGGCCCGCTGGAGAATTTGTGGTCCTGGACCTGTCCGAAAAATAGTGAATAAGGTACGAGGACATATGATCATCCAAAAAATTATACGAACTAGGCACGGGACTATCTATCTTAGCAAAAGTAAATTGAGACTCATCATATATTACATGACGACTAATAATGATCTTTTTAGACAATAAATCAAAATATTTATAACCACGATAATTTGATGGATAACCCAAAAATACACAATGGGTAGAACGAGCCTGAAGTTTGTTAATTGTGGTGGATGAATCTCACAGTCAAAACATACCTAGAATCGAACTACAAGACAATCAACTCTGTAGGTCGACTAAAACTTATCGTCCTCCAGAAAGACTAAATCTACTTGTGGAAACACATAGTGAGATATATATTCCAGATGACGATGAGCCTACAACCTACAACGAAGCAATAATAGAAATTGATTCGAAGAGATGGTAAGAAGCCATGAAATTCGAAATGGAATCTATGTATGTCAATCAAGTGTGGAACTTGGTTGATTTGCCAAATGTGGTTAAACCCATAAGATGCAAATGGGTTTTCAAGAAGAAGATTGATGCATTTGGCAAGGTTCAGACTTATAAAGCTAGACTGGTGTCTAAAGGTTATAATCAGCGTACTGTTGTGGATTATGATAAAACCTTTTCACCACTTGCTAAGATAAAGTTTATTCGGATTTTGCTTGCTATAGCTGCATATTATGACTATGACATTTGGCAGATGGACGTCAAAACTGCATTCCTCAATGGTAATCTAATTGAGGAAGTGTATATGAAACAACCTGAGGGTTTTTCATCTGAGTCCAAACCAAATGTTGTGTGCAAGCTGCATAAGTCCATTTATGGGCTTAAGCAAACCTCTAGGAGTTGGAATATTTTCTTTGACAAGGCTATCAAGTCATTTGATTTTGTCAGAAGCAAAGAAGATCATTGTGTTTATAGCAAACGCAAGGATGAAGGTATTGTCTTCATTGTTATATATGTTGATGACATATTGATAATGGGAGACAATAAGACTCTCATGCAGTCAGTCAAGGAGTGGTTGTACAATACCTTCATGATGAAGGACTTAGGTGAAGCCTGCTACATTCTGGAAATTAGGATCTATAGAGATAGACCTAATAGATTGTTGGGGCTGTCACAGTCGGTCTACATAGACAAAGTGCTTAAATGTTTTTCTTTGAAAAATTCCAAGAAAGGCAGTCTTCCAATGGGTCAAGGCATCAAGTTATCTAAGAAGGATTTCCTTTCTAGTGTTGTAGAACTTTAGCGCATAAAGAAGATCCCATATGCTTCGGCTATAGGATCAATCATGTATGCCATGACTTGTACTAGGCCAGATGTGGCATTTGCACTTAGTGTGACCTACAAGTTCCAGCAGAATCCTGGTGAGAAACACTGAAAGGCAGTCAAAAGTATTCTTAAGTATCTCAGACGTACTAAAGATTACTTCTTGATCTATGGTGGTGATGAAAAACTAGTTGCTACTGGTTACACTGATGCTAGCTTCCAGACAGATGTTGATGACTTTAAATCTCAATATGATTACATGTTCATTTTCAATGGTGGAGCAGTGAGTTGTAAGAGTTTCAAACAAGCTACAACTGTTGATTCGACTACTGAAGCAGAGTACATTGCTGGATCAGAAAGTGCTAAAGAAGCTGTCGCAATTTCTGAGTTTCTGAAGGAGCTAGGGGTTGTTCCGAGTGCTAGTTGTCCCATAACCATTTATTGTGACAACACTGGTGCAATTGCACAGGCAAAGGAACTAAGATCAACAAACATAAACAAGCATGCACCAAAGAAGTACCACATTCTCAGAGAGATGGTGGATACTGAAGATATTAGATTAGATTATGTTTTCACTGACAATATCTAGCAGACCCATTTACTAAATCATTAAGCTTGATTAAACATAATGGTCATTTTGAGAAAATAGGTATTAGATATGTTGGTGATTAGCTCTAGGTCAAGTGAGAGATTGAAAGTATATTTATGTCCTGAGACAATCAGTATTAGGACAAATGTACTTTATATACATTCATATTTATATTAATGGAGATTATGGCATTTGCATTTATTGAATTATTAGTTGATTGTTTATAATATTCTATAAATGCATCCCTAGAGGTTACGTGGTTATTAATAACGTGAGAGATTAATATTATATCGTAACTCTTAAACTGCCTCGACTAATGATCATCGAGAATGAGATATCGATGATATGTGATACATAGGCATGTGATATGCATCATATCATTTGGAGATGTAGTATGTCTCACCTGCTATGAGTTATGACAACTCGTGATGGACACATGGATACTTGTGGAAGTATTGGTATACCCTACTGTTTGTTATAGATGTCTAAAGTATCATCAGCGTGTGGGAGATAAAAGTCCTTAGACTTGATGTCGATACACGCCTTGTTTACAGAGTAATATACTTTGATCATGTCCTAAGCTCAAATGCCTTATAAGTTGAGACGCGACTTGTATTGGCTATATTGTGATGTAGATTAAAGGTGGTAGTTGAGCGAAGATTATGATTCATTCTCGAATGTATCTTCGAGAGAACACTCAGATTCTCATATGGTATTAGGTTGACTAAGTCGTTGGCAAATGCAGTAGACATATCTATGATACGGTCTTGTTGTCAGCTAATATATATGAGATATAATGATCAAGTCATTTGGATAAACAGTTGGCAGATCCTAAACTTGATCGAGTGTGTTGTGAATGAAAGTATTTTATCTACCCACATGGAGGTTTAGTTCACAGGTTTCGTGTAACTATACTTCACATATTGAGTTCGTCTTCCGGCGTCGTCTAGGAGTTCCCTGTAGACCCTAATGATATTAGTGTCGATATGTGAAGGCCTGTAGGGTAACACTAAGTCAATTGTTCCATCGATCCAAGGATGTAATCAGAGAGAATATAAATGTTCGGTATATAATCGAGACATTAGAATAAATAATGATTGCTTAATTAAATCGAGATGATATTTCAGATTTAATTAAAATAGAAACGGGGCAAAATTGGACTAGGGCCGCGGTTCAAGGAACGAAGGGCTGTGGCGCCTCCCATTGAGCACCGCGATGCCACGTGTCCAGACGACCCACTCTGTCTCGATTTTTGGGCCTGACCCACTTGGAAACTGATGCGTGATTTATACACACGCTAAACGCAAGTGCACGTATCGTGACAAGTAATATAGTCTAGAAGACCGAGTTATCGTCCTCAGGGATTAGTGTCCAATTACTAACCTCTATTCTGTAGTATCTATTTGGTGACCGATAATTTGATGGTTTGTTTATAACTATGATTATAGATGCTAACTAAATTATTTTACTTTACTTCAGATATTGTGGAAATAGGGCTTCCAAACCTCCTCGACTATCCGCTCGCTTTACTTGTTAATGCAAATAATTAAGGTTCTTCTTCTATATTGAGATAGCAGGTTAACTAAGCCGTTTTATACTCATGTTAAGATAATATAAACACTCAACCCCAATGGAGAACCCTTCTATCTTTCGATGACAAGATTGACTACAAAGGATGCTTAAGAGCAATAACCTATTAAGCTACACAAGTATCGGGGTACTTTCGTCCCCGATTTCAACCTATGTTTATTCAACTATAGCATATTCACAATCTCCCCTTTTAGATTTCGATTAGAAATCATATAAGTGATGATAATTAGTGATCAATTAATTACCAAGCAATCAAAACAATTATTGAATAAATCTCAACAATAATAAGAAGAAACCAAAATCTTGCATTAATTCATAAAACGAGGTTCAAGCGATTCGACATGGAAAGCCCTAAATTAAGTTAGTTCCTAGCCATAGACATGCCAAGAACTAAAATAGTATCCAACATATACTAGAAAGAAATAAATTAAAGAACAAGAAATTACTCAAAAATAAGTTTCTAATCTTGATCTAATGTTGTGATGAATGGTAAGGTGTGGAACTCCCCCAAATCTGACCTAAAATGCCCTATTTATATCCTAAAAAACGTGCAAAACCTTTTCCTCTTTGGCTTTGGCCCAATCATATTCGGATTTGTCAATTTCCGCTCGCTGCGCCGCTGCCGCGCGCCGATACTTCGCGCTGGTTGCGCTTCGGGCGCCGTGGCTTCGCTATCGCTGATGGTCTCGCGCCGCCGCTTTCGCCCGGGTTCCCAATTTTTTAGCTTTTTGAGCTCTGGAACCTCTGTTTCTGCTCTCTTTTCGCTCCTTCTCACCAATGTGCCACTTTAAACCATTGTGACTTAAAAGAAAGAAAATTTATCCTAACACGACACATATTTATACAAAAATGGGCAAAAGACTAACTAAAAATGACTCAAAAGGTGTATATAAAATACACCGATCAAACACCCCCAAACTTAACCTTTGCTCGCCCTCGAGTAAAGATCAGAAATAAAAACAAAGACACGAAAGAAAAGAAAAGAAAATAAAATTACTCAAAGACATTGATCAATTTGCTGCATCATTGTTACTTAGAAAAACATGAAGGTTAGTAGAATAATATGTAGGAACATATAGCATGGATTTTTAGCATTCTAAACACATCAAGTCAGATATTTCGCAAATTCAATTTAATTATGCTTAATGGAAGTAAGAATACCTAACTATGCATGTTAATTTCAAAATCCTATGGCCTGTTTACTTGCTATTCTCCACTAATCATGGATACACACATTAGAGATCTTCAGGGCTTTTCAGGGTTGTAATGTAGGCTTAGGCAGGGCTAGGTAAAAATAGGCTTTTAGGCTCAATCTTACGTACCATAAGCTCTTTTGATTTCGATTCTTCCCTTTTCTTTTGATTTTCTTTTTAACCTCATACCTATCTTTCCACTCTTTTGTTTTGAGAGGATCAGGTGTCTGATGAATAGTAGGCACCCCTAAACTTAGACTTTTGCCTATTTATGATTACTTTTCATTGGGGTGTATCAAAATTGTTCACTCTCTTTTTGTCTCTTTTCAACACTTTATATTCCAAACACATCAATTTCTTCACTTATGGCACAAGTATGGAGTTATAGGGTGTCAAAGAAAGATCTTATTTTTAGGCTCAAAGGGGCTGACTAGGGATACAATTGTAATGTCAGGGATAGGTAAAATAAATGGTAAGAAAAGGCTAACAAAGAAATGCCTGAGTCATCTCCCTAACATGCATATCCTAACTATTTCGCCTCAAATAGCAAGCAAGCAGACACATAGACTTAATTACTAACAATGCATAAATCAAGCAAGATACCCCAAATAGTTCGATTTCATGAATTTTTGGCATATCTATCCTAAGTGTTCAGATTTTCTGCTTCTAATTTCATTATATTATCCAACTTTACTTCACTAGACGTTTCAAGTAATTACAACATGCATGATCATAAAAAAAATTAGACTCAAATAAACATAGAAAATAACACAAAAAGACTAAAAAACACATCAAAAATAACTAAGAACTGCCCCCCAAACTTAAATCACACATTGTCCCTAATGTGTGCAAGACTCAAAAATAAAAGAAAGTCGGGACAATTTACAGACTTGGTTTAAAATGGTGGCGGTGGCGGCGGATAATGCATGGCAGATAACGTCAGAAATCCCGTCAGAATGGAAGAGGGAGATCGTTTCTAGAGATCTTTATTTTTCAGATTTTTCGTCGCGGCGCCGCGGCCCTGATATCGGCGTCGTGGCGCCCAAACATCTGCGACCCTCTGAACTTCCGACGGCGTGGCGCTATGATTGGCGCCGCGACTCCCAACTTCCTGCGGCTTTCTGCATTCTCGGCGCCATGGCCCTTTGCTGGGCGCCGTGGCGCCGAGCCGATTTCCTTCCTCTCACGTTTTCCGTCCTCCACTTTTTAGCCCTGTACCTGTCATCACAACATGTAAATAATATCTTCCGTGAGACTGTTCTAACTAAAACTAAATTGCATAAATTTAAAAATCTTGGGTTGCCTCCCAAGTAGCGCTGTCTTTAACGTCCTTTAGCCGGATGCAGGTTCCTTATTAAGAGGCATGGGGTAACTTAACCCCACAACCTACCCATTTCATAATTAGTTTTCTCTTTCGCCTTCTGTTTTTCTTTTTCTCCTTTTTCTCGAGAGAAGGTTTAGCGTTGCTCACCTGTACTGGCGGACTGATTTCCCTTGCTTTGGCCTGTGGTGGCTCAACTGATGTGATAATAAAGGTCGATCGCAAAACATTTGCTTATGACTGGGGGTTCAACGGTGTGTTTAAACACCTTGAGCACCATCTCTTCTTCCTCAACTCTGAGTTTCAGCTCGCCCTTTTCCACATCAATCAAGGCTATCCCAGTTGCCAAGAATGGTCTTCCCAAGATGATAGGAATTTCATCATCTTCCTCCATATCAAAGATGAGGAAGTCTGCAGGAAAGAAAAATTTTTCCACCTTAACCAATACGTCTTCAATTATTCCCCTGGGATGCACCACTGTCCTATCCGCCAACTGCAAGTTCACTGTGGTTGGTTTGGCTTCTCCCAAACCCAACCTCTTGAAAACGGACAAGGGTATGAGATTTATGTCACGACCCGACCCCGGGACCGCGACTGGTGCCCTACCTTGGCACCCTTCTATTCATACAACATAATAAATTGCGGAAGATATATAACACTTTTTTTAAACTAAGGCCAAGCCGATAAGGCTGCCATAACATAAAAATTTACCCGAAAGGGTCTACACTGTTTAACAATGTAAAAACAACTCTAGCCACCCAAATGGATGAATACAGCACTCTAAGATTTGAACAAATGCTATGACGGACAAGACCCCGCCGCACTTCGAATATACCTAGCCATAATGACAAGCTCCAACATCGAGCCATCTCAAAATGTGAACCAGATCCTAAGCTCGCGGATCCACAATCGTGTACCTAAACTGCGGACATGAATGCATCCCCGGCGAGGTCAAGACGAAATATGTACCAAGTATGTGAAATCAAAATATCAGAATGAAATCATAACTATATAAAGCTGGAGACATGTATGATAACCAAAATAATAAAGACATCGCGGCCTTAGTGAAGTGAAAGTAATGAAAGTCGCTTTTACCTTTGCATGACTATTTCAACACCGAACAATAGTCACACGGGGCTATGGACACAAGCCCTCAAATATCATCACATAGTCCGATGGGGTCTCAAGCCCACAAATATCAAAGCGTGCCCGTGGAATCCCCATCACCGCCGGTATAAGTGTAAACTATAACCGTATGACGCGCGTGGCATCCCACCTCACCGCTTGGCGCATACATATAACATACATATATATATATCTCCCGCCCGTGGAATCCCCATCACCGCCGATACCGTAAGTGTAACATATAACCACGTGACGCGCCCGTGGCATCCTACTCATCGCTGCGTACACATATATATATATATCTTATGCCCGGAATCCTCATCTCGTACATGACTTCATGGAGGGCTAATCCACGGGTAATAGTACATAACATGGTCGCATGCCCGGAATCCTCATCGATAAGCATGGCCATAGGGTAATAATCGATATAACATGCCCGTGGAATCCTCATCTCGTACATGTCTTCACGGGAGCTAGTCCATGGAGTAATAGTCGACATAACATGGTCGCATGCCCTAATCCTCATCGTATAAGCATGGCCATGGGTAATAAAACAAATCCGGGAATCTAACCCGCCTCCTGGTCGCATGCCCCGGAATCCCACATCATATAAGCATGTCCAAGGATCAATCACAATGGAAGCATACCCGTGGAAGCCTCCACACCGCTTAAGACGCTCCAAGTAAATTCACAACAAGACAGCCGACCCTCCAACTGAGAGTCGCGGCAGCGTAAACATATAATACTTACACTCAAGACTATCACAAGCAGGCATAGGCAAGTTCATAAAATCTTTAGACTTTCATTTCATATACTCAAGGCACTTTTCGTTTCACATAAAACATCCGGGAATTTAACCCAAAGTACTACGTACTTCCATTCTTTTCAAAAGATTCCCTTTTCATATAAAACCCCAAGGTACTAACACCTGTAGTATCAAGGCTTGTTTACATTTCACATAAGTCACTACACTTTTAGAAATACATTTCTCGACTTCTAAATCAAGTGACCCTTCCTTATTTCAAGTTACTTCTTTGTTTACATTATTAGAGAAAACCATTCTCTTAACCTTCCATAAAGCCGTTATAACCCTTTATGGTTTTAGACAAATTCATTCCTTTTATAACCAAGAGACTTATACTTTTAAAACCAAGTATCATATACTTTCAAATCACTTTTCTTAACTTTCAAAATACTTCAAGTCTCTTATCTTCAGAAATCAAGTTTCTTAACTTTTAAATCTCAAGTAACTCACACCTTTTAAAACAAGTTACTTCCCTTAAATCATGTCATTTCTTCCTTTAAGAATCAAGTTTCATTACTTGAAAAAAAATAAAGTCTCTCAACCTTTTATGAGTCTAAGGTTCATAGTCTTACAACTTCATAATGTAAACTCTTTAAATTAAGTAACATATACTTTGGTGCGTTGTGAATAAGTTATACTTATTTATAACGATCTTATTCAAGTAGCCATGATCTAGAAAATGTAATACCATTTTGTCTTATCTTAGCTTCTATTCAGATGGAGAATTCTACTCATTTTAATTTAATTAATTGTCATTACATTTTCCTTTATTAATGCTGCAATGGCTTGTTCGATACTTATTCTCATTTGTGCCGTAAATTAGCCAAGTCAACTTGGCTCCAAATATCTCCTAACAACTCTTACCAACATCTCCCATAAGACTTGGTAAAAACTTAGGATAACTGATGCGCGGTAAGATGCACACACTTTAAACGCAAGTGCACGTTATCGTGACAAGTAGTATAGTCTTGATAAGACCGAATATCGTCCTCAAGGATTAGGGTTCAATTACCAACTATCTATTTTTTGGTATCTATTTGGTAAATTGATATTTAGATTTGTTGTTTATAACTAAGGATTATAAAAGCTATTTAACTAAAAGGGTTTACTTCAGTTGTGATGAGAATAGGGCTTCCACGTCTCCTCACTATCCGCTTATGCTACTTATTAATGCAATAACTTATGGTCTTCTTCTTTTGGAGAAAGCAGGTTCACTAAATCGTTTTATACTCCCGTTAGGGTTATATAAACACTCAACCCCAGTATTGCACCTTACCTACCTTTCGGTGATAAAGATAACTCTATAGGAGGATTAAGAACAAGAATCTAGTTAACCGTCACACACAATGCGCAAAATTAGGGGGTTTAAGCCTCTCATTAACACTACATAAATAATTGAGGTATTTTCATCCCCAATCCAAGAATGTCTACCCAACTTACAGCATATTCACAATCCCCCCCTTTCGAAATCTGATTAGAAATCATATAGTGATAATTAGTTGTCAATTAATTACCAAGAATTCAAATATTGGATAGATCTCAACAAGAAGAAGAATAACCATAAGCATGCATTAAATCATAACATAAGTTTCTAGAGATTCAACATGGAAAGCCCTATAAGAGAATTAGTTCCTAGCCATAAATATGACAAGAACTGATTCAAAATCCAACATAAAAACTGAAATAAAGTAAAAGAAAGAAAAGAAAAATTACTTAAGAATGAGTCTCCAAGCCTAGCATCCAAGGGTTGTGTTGTGGAATATTTACAAGATGGATTGGTGGAAGGGTGGATGTAGAGTGGTGAATGGTGGAATGGAGAATGAATAATTCTTCTAATGATGTAGAGTATTTATAGACCAAGAATCCTTTAGGTGAAGGGTTAAGGATTTGTAAGTAGGAAAAGTTATTAGAATCCTTTTAGGTAAGGGTTTTAAGGTAGGAAAAGTTATCCCTTTAGGCCTTTAGGATTCAAAGCATGTCCACGCCCAAAGACTTCATAATTCTCGCGTACGCGACCAGAATCGGCGCCATGCGCTCAAGATCAGCAACTCTCGGGACTTTCAAGACTTTGGGCGCCATGCGCTGCTGCCAGCGCCGCGTTCGGTGACGTTTTGGACGGATTGCTTGTCGTCATTTTTCCGTCCGGACTTCGTCGGATCTCTCTATAATTCCTAACTTAGACTTCATTTCGCCCTTTTGTGCAATTTCATCTCATTTATGCTCATTTCATCTCCTTTTCGTCATTTCTCCATTTCTGACCGCTGACACAAAAGAAAGGAAAACGACCCTAATACTATACTAAACATAAATAAAATGAGTAAAATACTAATTAAAAATGACTCAAAAAGTGTATATAAAATACACCGATCAATAACTTAGACATAACCTTTACGTAGAGCAAATCAACATACATACCTCTTAACTTCTAAGAGTAGAAGGAATCATGAAATAGTACCACGTGTATATTCCATACATAGAATCATGTCAAAAGAAGGAAGAGGTTCACATACCTCGCGACGATTATCGACAAATAGCAAAATGCTCCAAAGTACTTCAACCTTGATAGTTATTCCATCCTTCAAGTAGAATATGCTATACGTAGTACTTCAACCTATAATGGCCATAATACGTCCATTAACCTCTAGCCTCGAACGTAGAATATTCTAAGTGCAAAGTCACTAAATTCTACGGAAAATCGGACAGCACTTCCTTTGTTTCTACATACTTTGCCACCTTTTTCAAGGCCGAATTCAATAACCTAACACGCCACATTTAAGGCTCAACAATGTAGTTAACAATAGGGGATTACACGCCTAACAAGATGTGTAAAATTCTGTCCCACAATTTAATACGAAACTAGTTCCATAATTAAAGCCATTCTCGGCTAACATAAACAACAACTCAAAGTATTTTCCAATTCTTTTCCAATCCAAGTTATTAGGTCAACATGTTATATAGTCATAAACAACTTCAACAACTATAATTCCTTCTTTATATAACATGTGACGACTTAAACTAATAATCAACTTGAATTGTAATCTTAAGGCTAAACATGCTAGTTTTCGGATTAGGGTTCCAATAGCCAATACACTTATCAAACTTCATACTAAATACCTCATGCTTGCTAATATCCATAATTACAATGATAAGAAATCTTTAATTGCTAAAACGACAAGATTTATACCTTTACAAGCCCTTAAAATTTCCAAGATTCAAAGTCGCTCCTTAGCAATTCTTAGCTCCTTTTCTTATGTTCCAATCCGCTCCAAGCACTCCTTAGAAGCTCATGAAGAACTCCTCTTCAAGTTCCATCTTCAAAGTTGAAGAACATCTTAGGTTTTCACCTTGCGACTAGCGTAAAAACATCATTTTTCCGAAATCTTTCTATTGAGATATCCTTACAATAACCTTAGGGACCTTGGGTTAAAGTCTTGTGAATAATGGATCAAAACTACAAAATTTTTGTGTTGAAAAATAGGCAAAGCCGAGAGCAACTTTAAAGACAAGAATGATCTCTAAATTTTTCTAAGTGTGGAAGACCTTGTCTTGCTACTAGTTGTGTATATATAATACAATGGAGGGCTTAGATAACAACACATGTGTGGTTTGGATGGAGAACATTAATTAATTAGCCAAGTGGACAAGTTGACAAGTCAACAATCTCAAGCTAGCAAGACTTGTTCATCTTCAATGGTCAATGACCATTCTACCCTTGCAATTTCGTCCAAGACCATATGGGTGGGGGTGCCACGTGTCGCCATCCCATTCGTCCATAAAATTCTGTAACCCTCGGGTGGGCCCCACATGACCAAATCCGTAAAAATAAATTCCCATAATGATAATAAGTTCCATCCTCTTCAATAATGCCATTTGAGAACCTAATTCTCACCAACGAACATTTTTCCTTTCCGACGTTCGGAATATTTTCCGTCGGAAAAACAATTCTTCCTTTCGTACCCTTTTCAAGTCTTGATTCCTTACGCACATTCTCTTATACATGTCCTGGACTTACGGGGTGTAACAATTTATGCTGGCCCCCAAATCACACAGGGCCCTATTACATGTCACCCTACCAATTGTGCAAGCAATGCAAGCTCTCGATCCTTAAGCTCGTGGCGCTTTCTTCTGCAAGGTGGCACTGCATTCCTCTGTCAATGCCACTGTCTCATACTCAGCTAGCTTCCTCTTCTTCCCAAGAATTTCCTTCATGAATTTGAAATAAGTAGGCATTTGCTCCAACGCCTCAATGAAAGGGATGTTAATGTGCAGCTTTCTAAATACCTCCAAGAACTTGGAGAATTGTTTATCAACTGCTTTCTTTTGCAACCTCTGAGGGTAAGGAATCTTCTATGTGTATTCCCTCAATGAAATTGTTGGAGCCTTTTCTAAAATAGGGTTGTCCTCGTGAACCCTCCTTCTCGCTTCTACTCGCTCAACTCTCTGCTCTACCACGCCGAGGTGTAGTCGTTTCTACCGCTTCCCACTTCTCACCGCACCGCCGACACCGCTCTCAGGATTCATCTCTCAGACTAGGAAGAGTGCTCCGTGGCCTGTTATTTGCCATCTTTGCTAGTTGTCCCACATGCGTCTCCAAGTTCATGATAGAGGACATTGTCTCTGCCATGAACTGGTTTGGAATTCGTAGTTGTCAATGCGTTGCTCGCAATTGCCCGACTTCTCTTGCGAGCGGTGTATCGAATCGCTGGGAGGATGAGGCCTGGTTAAATGGTTGTTGATTCTGGTATTGGCCTCAGAAATGGTTTTGCTGCCCTTGATCACCCCTCCATGAAAAGTTAGGGTAATTTCTCCACCCTGGATTGTAAGTATTTGAATAGGGGTTATTCGGGCCTCGTAATTCCCACCGCCTCGCATTCTCGCTGCTAAATAGGAATGTTGTTGGGTCCGCTGTGGGCACCTATCAAAAGTATGAGGACCCCACACATCTCACGATTCATTGGCATCCGAATCGCATTCACTGACACTGTGTTCTGCTGCAGTTGCTTGGTCAAGAGAGCAACCTGTGCATTTAACGCTGTGATGGCATCGATCTCATGAACTCCTATCGCTCTCCTTCCACTTACCCCTCTATCATCTGTCACATGGTTATTGGTGGTCATGTCTTCTAGCAAATTATGGGCCTCATGTGTTGTCTTCTTCATGAAGGTTCCATCTGCAGCTGCGTCAATGATTGTTCTTGTGGTCCCACTTAGCCCATTGTAGAAAATATGGACCAAATTCCACAGCTCAATGCTATGATGTGGACACTTTCTCTGCAGATCTTTAAATCTCTCCCAAGCCTCATAGAGTGACTCTCCATCAGCCTGGTAAAAATTGTTCAGCTCTCCTCTCAGCTTAGCTGCTTTGGACGGTGGAAAGAACTTTGCCAAGAACTTCTGTGCCAACTCCTGCCATGTGAATATAGAATCTGTAGGCAGGGAATTCAACCAAACCTTTGCTCTTTCCCTGAGTGAGAAGGGAAAGAGCCTCAATCGGATGGCGTCGTCAGTAACGCCATTATACTTGAAAGTTGCACACAACTCCAAGAAATTTGCTATGTGCATATGAGGGTCTTCAGATGGCAACCCTCCAAATTGAACTGTATTCTGCACCATACTCAGGATCGCAGGCTTGATTTCGAAATTATTTGCTCCTATTGCTGGGAGCCTGATGCAAGTCTGTGCTCCATTCACCCTTGGCAGCACATAATCTCCCAAGCTTCTCTCATCTTGTACCTGGACCCTTTATTCCACATCCATTGGTAACCTTTGGGGCATCCTCTGGTTAGGTTGATGATCACCTAACCCGTCGTTCATCTCATTGTTATTCTGCAAGCCTCCCATTGTTATTAAGGCCAAGATTCGTTTGTTTCTCCGGTTCTGCTTGCAAGTCTTTTCAATCTCCGGGTTGAAGGGAACAAGTGTATCTGCTCCTCTTCTCCTTCGCATAAACTAGATGTTTGCAACAGATCAAAATCAACAAACGTATCACGGCGCACGGTTTCACCAATACAAAAAAATAATAAAAAGAAAAATAAAAACCAAATTAGAAATTAAGAATAGATAGAATGATATTGAACTATGCCAATCCCCGGCAACGAGCCCAAAAACTTGATGCGCGATTTATACACACGCTAAACGCAAGTGCACGTATCGTGACAAGTAATTTAGTCTAGAAGACCGAGTTATCGTCCTTAGGGATTAGTGTCCAATTACCAACCTCTATTCTGTAGTATCTATTTGGTGACCGATAATTTGATGGTTTGTTTATAAGTATGATTATAGATGCTAACTAAATTATTTTACTTTACTTCAGATATGGTGGAAATAGAGCTTCCAAATCTCCTCGACTATCCGCTCGCTTTACTTGTTAATGAAAATAATTAAGGTTCTTCTTCTATATTGAGATAGCAGGTTAACTAAGCCGTTTTATACTCCTGTTAAGGTAATATAAACACTCAACCTCAATGGATAACCCTTCTATCTTTCGATGACAAGATTGACTACAAAGGAGGATTAAGAGCAATAACCTATTAAGCTACACAAGTATCGGGGTACTTTCGTCCCCGATTTCAACCTATGTTTATTCAACTATAGCATATTCACAATCTCCCCT
Organism: Przewalskia tangutica; assembly: GCA_029844215.1. Classification (NCBI taxonomy): domain Eukaryota; kingdom Viridiplantae; phylum Streptophyta; class Magnoliopsida; order Solanales; family Solanaceae; genus Przewalskia; species Przewalskia tangutica. The sequence goes on along the minus strand of CM056721.1, from coordinate 121,025,805 downwards.
TTCGGATTTCGATTAGAAATCATATGAGTGATGATAATTATTGATCAATTAATTACCAAGCAATCAAAACAATTATTGAATAAATCTCAACAATAATAAGAAGAAACCAAAATCTTGCATTAATTCATAAAACGAGGTTCAAGCGATTCGACATGGAAAGCCCTAAATTAAGTTAGTTCCTAGTCATAGACATGCCAAGAACTAAAATAGTATCCAACATATACTAGAAAGAAATAAAGTAAAGAACAAGAAATTACTCAAAAATAAGTCTCCAATCTTGATCTAATGTTGTGATGAATGGTAAGGTGTGGAACTCCCCCAAATCTGACCTAAAAGGCCCTATTTATATCCTAAAAAACGTGCAAAACCTTTTCCTCTTTGGCTTTGGCCCAATCCTATTCGGATTTGTCAATTTTCCCGCGTCAGCTGCGCCGATACTTCGCGGCTGGTCCGCTTCAAGGCCGTGGCTCGCTATCGCTGATGGTCTCAGCCACGCGCCGCTTTCGCCGTTGCCAACTTTTTAGCTTTTGAGCTCTGGAACCTCTGTTTCGGCTCTCTTTTCGCTCCTTCTCACCAATGTGTCACTTTAAACCATTGTGACTCAAAAGAAAGAAAACATATCCTAACACGACACATATTTGTACAAAAATGGGAAAAAGACTAACTAAAAATGACTCAAAAGGTGTATATAAAATACACCGATCAGAAACCCTAACTAATTTTTTCAGCTATAAATATATGGTTCAATCATTATTTTAATACACCCAATTCACAAGAATTATTCTCTGCTTAAACTCTGCTGGATTTTCTAGCTTTCCAAATGTGTAATTACATCGGAGTCTTAGACTTGCAATCGAGGAACAATTGTGTGATCACCCTCGGATTACACACTTGAAGTTTGAAGATTCCAGATTTGCTAAACTGTAAGTATTCGTTCGAAGTATTACATATATCTATGTGTTTTATATTATATAATCATCCATCACTTTGACCGCACGTCGGGTTTGAAACATTAATTTTCAAATTCTGTTGCGTGTATGAACCCGACAAAATCCTATATGAACGGGAGCAAACTTATTTTCCTAAAAAAAATGTTTTTCAAAAATATTTTGACCAACCAAACATGAAAATTCCTATAAAATGATATCCACTTATTGTCGGGGTCCATTGAAGAAAATCATAAAACTTAAAGCTCCTTAAAAAATCATGCATCACGGACGTTAACCTACTTTCTTGTCTTCAAAGTTCAATAATTTCTATTTTCTATTTTCTATTTAATTACTGATCACATGTATACCAATTCTTTAGAACTAAAATTGAGTTTAAAGGAAGAATGAAGACGGATCGGATCGTGAGCCAGGAATATTTGAAAGTTGGCAATATGGATCTGTATAGTAAAGAGAATAAAAAACCCCTTCGTAGAATCTACACGTCAACAATATTTGTTAGGGGGCTAAAATCTATAGGATTTATGATTTATTTTATTTTCAGTATTCACAATTGTTTTGTATAAATAGGATACTTTGTACATGAAATATATACGACAGAAAATTTCCTAAATAATTATTCTGTTGCTTTCTTTTAGAAAGGTCGTTTAATTTTTTTATGAATATTTTAGTAATTATTTTTTTACTTTTTAGACTCACACTTTAAGCATAGTACTGATTTCTATTTACATGTGTTGCAAGTATATCAATTTTATAGAATTTATAATTGTGTGAAGTTGCCCAATTAATCGATTTCTTTTATATCGAGATATTTGTGTAAGACATGTTAAAAGATCTCATAAAAGCATTACCATTAGAAGTAACATCAAGTGTGTTATTCTCGAGAAACTTTCACTAGAATGATTTTTTGAAAGATTAATCATTCTCAATCTACTTTGATAGTAAGAAGCTATATTGTATTTGAAAGATGTGAGTACAATTCGATATAAAAGAAAACATATTCATATAAGTAATCGTATAATGCAATTACATCACGTTCAAATAAATATATCGTTGAGAACAAAGAGTCATATCCAAACTTTTAAGTCTAAAGATGATAGTTGTAACCATTTTAATAAATATACTAGTCTTTATACATGTGTAATGTATGTGCATAAAAGAAAAATGCACGTACGCCGCACATATATTTCACGTTAGTCAGTATAAAATTAAAGAAAATATAATAATAAAAAAACGTATACCTTAAAATAACTCATATAAAAGAAAATTAATTAGTTTTGAAATTTAAGACGAAAGCTCACCACCACTTATGAAGGTAAAATTACATTCTGAAAACTCCAAAGTATGTTCCACAATTCTGACATAACTAAATGAGAAAATACATTTTCAATAAGGAATTAAAATGTTTTCAACTCCTTCACATGAAATTCACATGCTATATTTGTTTTTAGTCTTTGAAAGATCAAAAGGTTGTGATAGTGATCCTTCTAATATTTTTAAGCACATTTAATTAATTAATATACACATTTTTTTATATCTTTTGCATGTGACATTTTATGAATTTAACTAGTTATTAATTGTTGAATCTTTGTCTCTCGGTTATCTGCTTCTTTCCTACTTCTCTATCTATTTTGGTAGTAAAAAAATTATCTTGTGCTTGAAGGATATGAGTACAATTCGATATAAAAAAGAACGTATCCATTGAAAGTAAATATTGTTGAATGTCAGTTTTTGAAATTTTCAAGATTGCACAAATATGTAGAATCTCATTAAAAGAAAAACAAATAATCTTATAATGCTAGTGTACATTTATACTACATTCAAATAAAAGAATCGCTATGAAAAAAGAGTTATATCCAACTTTCAAGTCTCTAGATAATCTTTGCAATCACTTTAAGAAATATATTACTCATTATGCACGTGCAAACGTATATAAAATAAAATAAACCTAATATTTTTCAAAAATAAATTAAATTATAAAGATAATTACATTATGAAAACATCCAAACGTATATAAAGGGTTCCACAATTCCAACATAAATAAATGTTTAAAATACATTTTCAAGAAGGAATTAAAATGTTTTCAATTCCTTTACATGAAATTCACATAATATATTTGTTTTTGGTCCCTAAAATATGAAAATGTTGTGATATAAATCCTTGTAATAATTTTAAGCATTTTTTTTAACTTTTGCATGTAATAATAATTTTGAAATTCACATAATATATTTCTTATTTCCATTTCTCTTTTGTTGTTGATGTTTGATCTTGTTGTACTTGTATCAGATTCCACAAATGCAGTGATTTGTGTTATCCTAAATCCCAGTTATTTTTGCATTAGGGATTGAGTACCAAAAGGTACTAATACCACTCAGTATGCAATAGCCAGTTGGATTCATATAAAACTTAGGATGAGAATATAATAGTATCTCTCATTAAAATCTAGCTGTATATATTTCTTTTTCCAATTATTTCCATCCTCCTTTGCTGTAGTCGTTATTGTACTTTATCTGATTACCTGAATGCTATATATCATCTTTTTTTAGTAACCAACTGTGAAGTATTATCATTACTGTCAAAATAATTACACTTTAGAGAGTTCTTTTCGATTAGCTACTCCATTTTCCTTAGGGGTGTAGCTAATCATCTACATTTCAAAGAAATCTTAACCTCTATCAACTACCTTATTTGCAGATTTCTATATCCAATGACTATATTAGTTTTCTTTTTGAACCCTTAACTACATTAATCCTTGTACAAATTTCAGTCTATATTCGAGTGTTGACAACACTCACATTAGTTTCCATATTCTAGAATACTTTCCTGTTCCTCGCTTGCCGTGTATGGTATGCCATGGCTCCCCACACTGCTGTAACAATCTCCTTCTTGAATTGTCTCCAGTGTCTTCTTTTTATCCATTTTATCCCTGTTTTCACTTCATGTTGCCTGATTTTGATGCCCAACCATTTAGAGACTTCTTCTCTTAGTGTTGTATTCTATTTGCAGTCCCCAAACATATGTGCTTGTGTTTATTTATCCCACGCAGAACACAAGCTGCAGTTTGAATTATCCACTAGTATGTTCAGTTTCTGGAGCCTCATCTTTGTTTGTAATCTATTCATGCGTGCTAGCCATAATATGAATATCTGCTTAGGCAGCATTACTGAGTTCCATACTAAGCCAACGTCTCTCATTTTTCCCTTGTTCCCATTATGTTGAGGTAGCTTTTGGTGACAGAATACATTCCATTTGCTGTTAGTTTGTACTTTCCATTATAGTACCACTTTTTCATCTTCTTTTTTATGGAATTGATCTTCCTACGGTAACATATATTGTCTTGATTAGGGTTGTGTTCTAATATGTCTTTACATGTTTTCATATACACTTCATGTATCCATTTCACCCATAATACATCTTTTTTGCATGCTATTTGCCATAATAGTTTTCCTAGTGAAGCAATATTCCAGTTTCTGCTACTTTTCATATTCAATCCACCATATTTCTTTGGAACACATATTGTATCCCAAGCCACAAGTGACATTTTCCTCTTTTTCATGTTTCTACCCCATAGGTATTCATTACATATTCTATCTACTTTTTTTAATATTCTTTGGGGTAGAATGAATGCTACATCCCAGAAGTTGTACATAGAAAACAAAACAGAATTAATGACTTGTAATCTTCCTGCATAAGAGAGTTGTTTACACTATCCATTCTTAATCATGTTTGTAATCTTATCCACCAATTGCATTCCATTGTGCTCCATTTCTTGGATGACAAGGGTAATTCAAGATATTTGATTGGTAGAGTTCTAAGTGTAAATCCAGTTTTTTGTAAGATACTCTCTTGAGTATCATTATCCATCCCAGTTGTGAAGATATTAGATTTGTCACAGTTTGCCTCCAGACCTGTGACTTTACTAAAGTGTTCAATTGCTTCTATAAATCTGGCCACCGAAGCCACAATTCCTTTGCAAAATATCATTAGGTCATCAACCAATACCAAATGTGTTAACTGTGTAGTCTTTGTTACACTCCGTAATTCCAGGACATGTATATAAGAACGTACGTAAGAAAGCAGGACTTTAAGATTTGAGACTCGTAGAATTTATCAGAATTATGAAAATGTCGGGAAACGAAACATTATGGACGAATGGGAGGGTGACACGTGTCACCCCCTCCACACTTGGGCTTGGAGGAAATTGACAAGGTCAATTAGTCAAGTCTTGAAAGCCAAGGCTTGACATTATTGACCAAGTCAATTTGCCAACTTGACACTACATCCTTAGTCTCCAAAATCTAATCCACACAAGTGTTTTAATCTTGACCCTTAATTTTATTATATATACACCCTAGTAGCAAGACAAGTCTCAACACTTAGAAAAATTTCACAATTGTTCTTGCACAATTGAGAGCTCTCGGCTAAGCACTTATCCCACACAAAAAAAATTCATTTTTTGTTCATATTTCACAATACTTAAACCCAAGGTTCCTAGAGGTATTATAAGGATATCTCAATACAAAGATCCCGGAAAAGCTATGTTTTTACGTTAGTCGCAAGATGAAAACCTAAGTTGTTTTCATAAGTTTTGGTTGGAAATTAAAGGAAAGTTGTTTATGAACTTCTAAGGGCTTCAAATAGCGGATTAGAGCGTGAGGGAAAGGAGCTAAGTTGCTAAGGAGCGACTTTGAATCTTGAAGTTATATTTGGGGCTTATCAAGGTAACAATCTTGTCGTCTTAGTGATTAAAGATTACATGTTGTTGTAGTTATATATATAAACAAGCATGATATATATATAATGAAGATTGATAAGTGTTGTGGAATATTTGGAAGCAAATCTGAAAGTTTCATGTTAGCCATAAGATTGTAATTCAATTTAGTTATTAGTTTTAGTCGTCGCATGTTATATAAAGAAGGGATTATAGTTGTTACAGATTGGTTGCGACTATATAACATGTTTGAACGACATTATGGATTGAAAAGGAATTGGAAAAGATTGTATGTGGTTGTACATTGTAGCCGAGAATGACATTTAATATTGGACTGTTTTATATAAATTGTGGGGAAAAATTTTATACGTCCTGTAAGGCGTGTAATCCCCTTTGGTTGGCTGTTAGTTGTGCCTTAAATGTGGCGTATAGGTTATTGATTTTGGGCCTTGAAAAAGGTGGAAAAGTACGTAGAAACAAAGGAAGTGCTGCCCAATTTTTCGTAGAATAAGTGACTTTACACTTAGAATATTCTACGTTAGAAAGCTAGAAGTTGATAGACGTATTATGGTCATTATAGGTTGTCATCCTACGTGCGGCATATTGGACTTAGCAAGTGGATTGAACCGAAGAGGTATATAGAACTTTCCTTATCTCTTAAGCATGAGTAGATAAAGGTATAGTACGGTAGACGTACGAGATTTAAATGAATTCAGTTTCATTTTGATATCCTTGACTTGTTTTAAGAATGTCCAAGTTAGTTGAGTTAGAGAATTAACTCACTTGTTTTAAAAAGGATAAAAATGCCTTAGTTTCTAAAGCATAACGTTATTATAACGGCTTTATGGGAAGTTGGTTATAACAACTTTATGAAAAGTTAAAAGAATGGTTTACTCTAGTAATGTAAACAAGATAAATGACTTGAAATGAAAAAGGACAATTTGATTTAAAGACATCAATTGCTTAAAGTTTTAAAGTAAAAGTCACTTGGTTTAGAAGCCTAAAAATGTATTTCTAAAGGTATAGTGACTTGTTTTGAAAAGTAGACAAGTCTTGATACTACGGATGTTAGTATCTTGGGGGTTTTATACGAGAAAGAGTCATTTAAAAAAAGATAAAGATACGTAGTACTTTGGGTTAAATTCCCGAATTTTTCATGACATGTTAGTGCCTTAAGTTAAATAAAGTGAGAGTGCACGCTAATTAAGTCTAATGAGAAGTTAAGGGATTTCTAAACTTGCTTATGATATTTACGATAACCGGTTGTGCTTATGTTATGATATTTATGGTAGTCTTAGGTGCTAGTGTTATGTTAATCTTGCGGGGTAAACCCCCGGGATACTACTTATTCTGTGGATTTGCTCCCCACAATGCGAGTGCGGCGTATGTACTCATTGCGGGTCCACCGGGCCCATGCGAGTGAAATAGTCCCATGCGGGTGAAATAGTCCCATGCGGAGCAAATTGCTCCATTGCGGGTCCACAAGACCTATGCAGGTGAAATAGTCCCAGGAGTAGGATGGCCCTAATTTGATCATAAGCCTCCTATTTTTAAGCAGTAAAGTGTACTCTTGTTTACTCTCATTATTAGTAAGGCACATTGTACTGTTATTTTGGTTAGCATACATGTCTCCAGCTTTATTTTAGACTATATGATTTCATTCCAGTACTTTCACTTTCACATACTTGGTACATATTTTGTACTGACCCCCTTCCTCGGGGGCTGCGTTTATGCCGCAGGTAGGGGTAAGCAGGTTGCAGATCCTCGTTCCTAGGATCACTGATCAGTTCTTGGAAAGCTCCATTTCTCTGGAGGCTTGTCTTTTGGTACAATTTTCCTGATGTTGTAGATTTATGTACATTCAGGGTACGACGGGGCCTTGTCCCGTCACAATTATTATGTCAAAACTCTTAGAGGTATGTAGTCATATCTTATGGGTCAGTTTGTAAAATATGGGATGTAACTGCTTTTGGATATGTAATTGTATATATGTCCAGGGAGGTAGCCTTATCGGCTAGCCTGTTATTTATTTCTGTTGTTACACGTTATGTGGTTATGTATGTTCCACGATTCTCAATGTATACTGTAGCGGTGCCTGTGTAGGCACGATCGCGAGCTCGAGTCCAGTCGTGACAAAAGTGGTATCAGAGCAGTTAGTCATCGGAAAGTGTACAGATCGTGTCTAGTAGAGTCTTGATTATCGGTGTGTTGTGCACCACATCTATAATCAGGAGGCTACAGGACATTTAGGATTGGTTTCCATTTTTCTCTCTCTGAGATCGTGCAGTAGAGCTGTCTTATTAGGTTGAATCCTCTCTGACCTACTCTTATGTATCAGTTATGCCTCCACTGGCGCGACTGTGGCCCGAGAAGGCGGCAAAGAAGACGAGCTGCTAGTTTTACACAGAGGGTTACTAGGACTCAGGACCAGAATATGCCTGAGGTGGTGGGCCGGTCGGCGAGTTCAGCCACGCCGGCAGTACTAGAGGAGCCGAGAGTAGCCGCAACTCCAGAGGTTCCGATACCTGAGCCTCCAGTCCCTCAGCCAGGGGCGGAGTATAGAGATTATGGAGAGCAGATCAGGTTATTGACCAGCATAGTGGCAGGGCAGCGTGATGCGCGATTTAATGCACACACTTTAACGCAAGTTCACGTTGTCGAGTCAAGTAATATAGTCTTTGAAGATCGAGTTATCGTCCTCAGGGATTAGTGCTCAAGTACCAACTTCTATTCTTTGTTATCTATTTGGTGACCGATATTTGAGTTGTTGATTATGACTAATAATTATAAAGACAAATTAACTATGTTGTTTATTTCAGTGATGATGGAAATAGGGCTTCCAAGTCTCCTCAACTATCCACTTATATTACTTATTAATGCAATTAACTATGGTTCTTCTTCTATTGGAGATAACATGTTTACTAATTCGTTTTATACTCCCGTTAAGGCTATATAAATACTCAACCTCAGTACATCTCCTTTCTACCTTTCGGTGATAAGGATGACTCTAGAGGAGGATTAAGAACAAAAACCCTTATTAATGCTACACAAGTAATTGATGTATTTTCATCCCCAATTCGACCTATGTCTACCCAACTACAGCATAGTCACAACCTCCCTTTCAGATTTCGGTTAGAAATCATATAAATAATGATAATTAATGATCAAGTAATTACCAAGCAATCAAATCGTCTATTGGATAAATCTCAACAATAAGAAGAACAACCATAAACATGCATTAATTCATAAAATAAGGTTCAAGTGAATTGACATGGAAAGCCCTATATTAGAATTAGTTCCTAGCCATTGACATGACAAGAACTAATTCAATATCCAAATATAAACCAAAATACAGGAAAAGAAAGAAAGAAAATTACTAAAGAATGGTCTCCAATCTTGAACTCCAAGATGTGTTGTGAATTGGCAAGAAGGGAACCCTTGAAAACTGCCTAGGGTTCTCTTTTTATAGCCTCCAAACCGACCTTAAGGTTTTCCTTCAGGCCTTGGCCCATAATTCGTCAAAACTTGATTTTTACGCGTGCGCCACGCTAAACACCTTAGTTGGAGTTATGGTAAAAAAAGTTATAATCGTTACAGTATGAAATGACCAATAGTTGAAGAAAATTGTTAAAATTAAAATCAATGAAAAAAAAGAAGTGAATAAATTCTGGTAATATCCTTTATTTTAAGTTCATACATGTTAGAATAAGAATTGAGTATTGAAAAAATATTATTGAACTTTGATTGTTTAGACAACTATTTAAATCATCTGAACTTTGTTTTAACTGTTCTCACTGAGTTATAATAGGGTGATGAATGAAGAAGGAAGATTAACCTCTATAATCTATAATCATAGAACCAAAAAAAATGAAAGAAAAATGGACATACGGTTTGAAAGTTAGTTAGTTCAAAGTTTTCGCCTTAGATTTGGCATTATTCGGAAAGAAAGGCATAATTTTGTTTTTATTGAGTTTAGTTTTACTTATTAATTATAAAAAAATTTACATTTGTATAAATCTCTTCTGGACAAATAATATATATATAAAGATTTATTATATACTTACGAGTTGAGTTATTGTGTAGTTTGAAGTTCTTTGCCTGCCTCGGGCCGGAATCAGCGAAGGGGCAGGAACGTGCAAACTGTACTAATATGTAATATGGTGGGAAAATTGAAATTGTTTCTAAATGAAAGTTCTATATCTCTTTGTTGTGGACATTTAGAGGGCCTTCACGGGGGTCTATCAGACTTACAGTTGAGAGTATCATCTTGTTTTTAAAGTTTTATCCCGGAGATATCGAGATCCAGGAAGGGCAGCGAACTGTACCAAATGGTACAGAATATGAAAGATGGAAAGAATATGAAGGATCGTTCTTTTGAGTCGTTTTGAGATTTTAAGGGCGTCGTTTGATTTTTTGGGGCTTGATGACTATTCACAGTTAGGGTTTATTTTAAATTCTAGATTGGGTGTTGTTTAATAAAATGCCTGCGAAATAAATGTCATGTGCATTTGTTTTGAAAAAAAATTTGTGTTAGTGAATAAAGTAGTTTTAAAACCTGTTTTACGAAAGATGACGCCTTACGTGGTACCTTAGTTAAAAAGTTTATAGTTAGTTAGTTGGAGTTAGGGTTAAAAAGTTATAATAGAATATTAAGTATTCGAGGAAAGAATGTAAAGAAAGCGAATATAAAATGTGAATCTTAAATATAAAAATATAAAGGATATTCATATAGCCGCAAATCTAAAAATATAAATCGGGTTGTCTATACGAACGCGCAACAAATGGATAAAGTGAATCGCCGCAGTTGAATACGGATCGGGTTGCGCCGCAACAAAACGTAGAGTAAATACACGTCTTCAATACGCAAATATACGGAATGGATTTCACGCCGCAACAAATGGAAAGTGAAAAGATTCACAAACATACCTATATATAATATAATGGAAGTGGCTGCATCACAACAAAAATATATAAACATAATTGTTCCATGGAAATGCGTGAGCGCCGGAAGTTCTGCGTTGTTCTGGAGATTAGGCGCCGCGGCGCTGCAACTCTGCTGTCTAGAGGCGCCGCGGCGCTGGAACTTCTGAAAGCCTCTGGATATTGGGCGCCGGGGCGCCTGGCCCTGTTGGCTGGAGGCGCCGCGGCGCTGACCTGGTTTTGTGCCTGGTTCGCCACTTTCTCGCATTTCAAGCTCTGGAACCTCCGTTTTTGCCCTCTTTTCGCTCCTTTTCCGCCAAAGAGTCATTTTAACCAATTTGACTCAAAAGAAAGAAAATTTATCCTAAGACGACACGTATTTGTACAAAAAGGGATAAAAAACTTACTAAAAATGACTCAAAAAGTGTATATAAAATACACTGATCAAATACCCCCAAACTTAACCTTTGCTCGCCCTCGAGCAAAGATCAAAAAGAAAGAAATACAGACTCAAAGAAAATGAAAGAAATAGAAGACTCAATGACATTGATCACTTTGCTGCATTGGTGTTACTTGGAAAAACATGAAGATTAGTAGAATAATATGCAGGAACATATAACATGAAATTTTAGCATTCTAAACACATTAAGCTAGATATTTCGCAAACTCATTTTTAATCATGCTTAATGGAAGTAAGGATACTGAATTATGCATGTCAGTTTCAAAATTCCTATGACATGTTTACTTGCTATTCTCCACTAATCATGGCTATGCATCTAAGAGATCTTCAGGACTTTTCAGGGTTGTAATGTAGGTTTAGGCATGGATAGATAAAAATAGGCATTTAGGCTTATTTTGTGTACCATAAGCTCTTTAGCTTTTCAGTTCTTCTCTTTTCTTATGATTTCCATTCTTTACTTCATATCTATCTCTTCCCTCTTTTATTTTGAGAGAGTGAAGTGTATTCTAAATCACAGGCACCCCCAAACTTAGGCTTTTGCCTATTTCTTATTACTTTTTTTTATTGGGGTGCATCAAACTTGTTCACTCTTTTTGTCTCTTTTTTAACACATTCTATTCCAACCATTTCATATTTTTACTTATGGTACAATTTTGTGAATGTAGGGTGTCAAAGAAAAGGTTTCATGTTTAGGCTCAACGGGGCTGACTAGGGATAGAAAAGAGTGGTAAGAATTGGCTAACAAAGAAATGCCTGAGTCATCTCTCCTAACATACATATCCTAACTATTTCGCCTCAAATAGCAAACAATCATACACATAGGTTTCAATCCTTTACGATGCATACTCCAAGCAAAAACTCCAAATAGACAGATTTCATGAGTTTTTGGCATCTCTAGCCTAAGTGTTTAGATAGTTGCTTCTAATTCCATTACATTATTCAACCTTACTTCACTAGGTGTTTCTACTAACTACAACATGCATGATCTTTGACACACAATTATGACTCAATTTGTTTTTTGTATGACTCAAAAATACACAAAACAAATTAAAAAGACTCAAACATACTAAACAATAAGACACAAATAAAACACCCCCCAAAACTTAAATCACACATTGTCCCCAATGTGTGCAAGACTCAAAGAAAATAAAAAGGACACTTACAAACTTGGTTTAAAATGGTGGCGGTGGCGGTGGCGGTGGATAGTGCATTGACCACTGGTTGAACAAGGAACTCATCTCGTCAATTTTCTGCCTCATTTCTTGTTGTCCTTGTATCACCGTGTCAAAATTCTGCATCATCCTTATCTGATTCTGGAGTAACTGCTCCATCATAGGCACTGAAGGTTCTGATTCTGTGGGTGGCTGATGGCTGTTTCCTGCCTCATAGTGAGCCTCTGTTTCAGGCTCATCTTCGTCCATGGCAGCCTCTGCTGCTGCTGCTGCTGGTGGTGCTCTTCTTCTTGCTGCTGCTGGAGGGGTTGGGTCTGAGAATGAGTGCACTATCCCGTATGATACAGGAAGTTGGTTTTTCTCATAAGTATCATTAGGTAGGGCTGGGACCCCATTTATTGCGCATAAATTTGTAATAAGTGAGCCATGTCCCAACCCACCTGTTGTTACCAACCTGCTGGTCTCTTCAATACTTTGCACTATCTCCTTTCCCATATCAATCGTCTTCCCCGACATAATTCCATATATCAATTTGATCCTGTCTTCTGGCACTCTGGTAAAGTGCGTTGATGGAATCAGATGGGCACTGACGAAATACAACCAACCCTTGGCTGCTTTGTTGAACTGACACCTGCTTAGTCCTCTTGACCCATTTCTGGCAATATCAAATGCAGCCCCAGGGTAGCTCACTGTGCCTGCGACGGTATTCCAGTCGATGTTGTTGGTGCTTCTAGACCATGTTCTAAAGTAGCTTCGGTCATCACCTCTTTCTTCAGCATCTGCTGTTTTCAATAGCACATTTACCGCTTCTGCCGCCACAGGCACATATCTTCCCCTCACAAAGCATTCATTGTCCACCTTCTTCGGAAAGTTAGCATAGAATTCACGCACCATCACTGTGTTCATTGGTGCTATCTTTTCCGGGTTTACAAATCTTTTCCACCCCATCATCTCAATCATCGCCCGAATGGGCTCATAGACATCCCCCTCCTCAAGCGAATCCCTTTGATAATCCATTCCTCTTTCAGGGATTAAGGGCCTAGTACTAAGTTTTTGGTATCTATCTTGAGCTCTTCGGCTGACAAACCTAGTATCATCATATTGAGGGGCTGAGGTGGATGTGAAGACTCTTTTCTTTCTGGCAGATATTTTTATATGACTTTTTGCAGCGTTTCCTTCGTACCAACAACGTTAACCAACACTATCACCCAACAATTAGCAGCTACAACATCTATCACCCCAAAACTTCACTTAAGCACACACACTCACCTCGTAGACTCCTTGAAATCTCACAACCAATTTCGACACCCCAATAACTTCACAGATACAACACTCCTCCAATCTACTACCTCCTCTGACTACAGTAAAGCTTTCAAGAAAAGATGAAGATTACCTTTTTGACGGTGTTCTTCAAGGTTTTCTTGCTTCTAATGGTGATTTGAGGTAATGGGATGAGGTTTGTTGGCTAAGATGGTTAAGGTTTTAGGGAATTTAAGATCTTTGGTTGTGTTTGGGTTTGGGTTATGGAAGATTTTTAGGTAAAGTATGGATTTTTTTTGTGTGGGTTTAGTGGAGAAGAAGGTTTAGGTTTTTGATTTGGAATTGGGGGAAAAATCGGGTTTCTGGGCTATTTAGTTTCTGGGTTTCCGCCTCGGCGCCGCTGCCCTGCACTTGGCGCGGCCCATTCAAGCGCTCCTGGGATTCTGCGCGTGCCCACGCAAATGGCGCGCGGCGCTCAAACTTCAGATTTTTTTTCCTGGACTTTTGGCACCGCGACCCTGCTCATGGGCGCCGCGCCGCTTAAACTTCAGCGCTTTTCTGCTCTTTTGGCGTCGCGGCCCTGCTCCTGGGCGCCGCGACGCTAACCATATTTTCTGGAAACCTTTGCTTAATCTTCAGTTTTCGCCTTCCAAATTGTTGGCCTGCATCTGTCAACACAACACAAACACTACCTCCGTGAGACTGTTCTTAGTAAACATTAAAGTAAAATAAATCAAAATACCTTGGGTTGCCTCCTAAGTAGCGCTGTCTTTAACGTCTTTTAGCCGGACGCAAGTTCGTTAGATCAAGAGGTGTGGGGTAGATTAATCCCACACCCAATCCATTTTTGCAACATTTTTCTTTTTCTTCTTCTATTTTTCTTCTTGTAATTATTTTCAAGAGAAGGTTCAGGAACACATACCTGTTTTGGCGGAGGTTCGGCATCACGTACCTGCTTTGGTGGGCTTATCTCCCTTGGTTTGTCTTGCACTGGCTCACAGGGGGTTCTGATGGTGTTGATTGCAAAGCACCTGCTCATGACTGGTGGCTCAATAACGTGTTTAAATACTTTAAACACCATTTCTTCGCTCTCTACCCTCAACGTCAACTCTCCTTTCTCTACATCAATCAGGGCTCTCCCTGTAGCCAAGATCGGTCTCCCCAATATTATGGGAATCTCTACATCCTCCTCCATGTCAAGAATGAGGAAATCCGCAGGAAAAAAAACATTTCCTACTTTAACAAGCACATCCTCAATCTTCCCCCTTGGGTGCACCACTGTTCTATCCGCTAGTTGCAGGCTCACCGTGGTTGGTTTTGCTTCACCTAATTCCAACCTCTTAAACACCGACAAAGGCATCACATTTATACTTGCCCCCAAGTCACGCAGGGCTCTGTTGCATGTTACCCTGCCAACTGTGCAAGGCAATGTAAAGCTCCCTGGGTCCTTAAGTTTAGGGGGCAACTTCTTCTGTAGGATGGCACTGCACTCCTCAGTCAGTGCCACCATCTCATATTCTGCTAGTTTCTTCTTCTTCCCCAAAATTTCCTTCATGAATTTGAAATAAGAAGACATTTGCTCCAACGCCTCGATGAAGGGTATGTTGATATGTAACTCTCTGAACGTCTCCAAAAACTTGGAGAATTGCTTATCAACTACCTTCCTCTGCAATCTTTGTGGGAACGAAATCTTCTCAGTATACTCCTTCTCTGGAGCTTTCTCTAATACTGGGCGAGCTTCAACCACCTTCTCTTTCTCTATTTCCACCCTCTGTTCAACTATAGGTTGAGGTGCACACTGTTCCAACTGCTTTCCGCTCCTCATCTGTACTGCCTGACATTGTTCTCTAGGGTTCATCTCTGTGTTGCTTGACAGTGTACCCTGTGGCCTGTTGTTCGATATCTTTGCTAGTTGACCCACTTGTGTTTCCAAGTTCCTGAGCGAAGATCTAGTTTCTGCCATGAACTGGGTCTGGGAGTTGGTGAGTGTCAACAAAGCTGCTCTCAGCTCGTCTGGCTTTTCTGGCTGAACAGGTGCATTGAATTGTTGAGAAGGTGAGGCCTGAGTAAATGGCTGCTGATTTTGGTGCTGCTGATTTTGGTACTGGCCTCTATACTGATTATGCTGCCCCTGCTCGCTTCTCCATGAAAAATTTGGGTGATTCCTCCACCCTGGATTGTATGTATTGGAGTATGGGTTGTTCTGGGGCCTCTGATAGTTACCTACAGCTTGGCACTCTGCTTGCTCGATCGACATATTATTAGGATCAGCTGATGGGCATCTGTCGAATGTATGTGGACCACCACACATTTCACAGCTCATAGGCAGTTGCACTGCATTCACAGACATTGTATTTTGTTGCAGCTGCTTGGTCAAAAGGGCGACTTGGGCATTCAGGGCAGTGATGGCATCTATCTCATGAAGTCCCACTGTTCTTCTGCTGCTCACTTGTCTATCATCTGTGACATGATTATTGGTGGCCATGTCCTCCAATAAATCATGAGCTTCATGTGCAGTCTTCCTCATAAAGGTTCCACCTGCGGCTGCATCGATAATTGTTCTGGTCGTTCCGCTCAGCCCATTATAGAAGATGTGGACCAAATTCCACAACTCAATACTGTGGTGTGGACACTTTCTTTGTAATTCCTTGAATCTTTCCCAAGCTTCGTATAATGACTCTCCATCTGCTTGATAGAAATTATTCAACTCCCCTCTCAATTTTGCTGCTTTGCATGGTAGGAAGAACTTTGCTAGAAATTTCTGTGTCAACTCTTGCCATGTAAAAATCGAATCAGCTGGCAAGGAATTCAACCATACTTTTGCTCTATCCCTGAGTGAGAAGGTAAAGAGCCTCAATCTGACGGCGTCATCAGTAACGCCATTGTATCTGAATGTTGCACATAGCTCCAAGAAATTAGCTATGTGCATGTGTGGATCCTCCGATGGCAACCCTACAAACTGCACCGTATTCTGCACCATGCTTAGAATTGCAGGTTTTATCTCAAAATTATTTTCTCCTATTGCAGGGAGCCTAATTCAAGTCTGTGCTCCATTCACCCTCGGTAGCACGTAATCTCCCAAGCTTCTCTCCGCTTGGACCTAAACTCTCTCCTCTACATCCATCGGCATTCTCTGAGGCATTCATTGGTTAGGTTGATGATCACCTAACCCCTCTCTCAGCACATTGTTGTTTTGTACGCCGTCCATCTCTATTAAGGCTGAAATTCGCTGGTTCCTTCTGTTCTGTTTACAAGTTTTCTCAATCTCTGGATTGAAGGGAACAAGAGTGTCTGCTCCTCTTCTCCTTCGCATAAACTGAGTACCTAAAACAGATCAAAAACAAACAAACGGATCACGGCACACTGATCTTCACAAAAATAAAAATAAAACACTAAATAAATAACAGAAATAAAAACAAATTAGAAATTAAGAATAGATAAATTTGATATTGAACTACGCCAATCCCCGGCAACGGCGTCAAAAACTTGATGCGCGATTTAATGCACACACTTTAACGCAAGTGCACGTTGTCGAGTCAAGTAATATAGTCTTTGAAGACCGAGTTATCGTCCTCAGAGATTAGTGCTCAAGTACCAACTTCTATTCTTTGTTATCTATTTGGTGACCGATATTTGAGTTGTTGATTATGACTAATAATTATAAAGACAAATTAACTATGTTGTTTATTTCAGTGATGATGGAAATAGGGCTTCCAAGTCTCATCAACTATCCACTTATATTACTTATTAATGCAATTAACTATGGTTCTTCTTCTATTGGAGATAACAGGTTTACTAATCCGTTTTATACTCCCGTTAAGGCTATATAAACACTCAACCCCAGTACAGCTCCTTTCTACCTTTCGGTGATAAGGATGACTCTAGAGGAGGATTAAGAACAAAAACCCTTATTAATTCTACACAAGTAATTGGGGTATTTTCATCCCCAATTCGACCTATGTCTACCCAAATACAGCATAATCACAACCTCCCCTTTCGGATTTCGGTTAGAAATCATATAAATAATGATAATTAATGATCAAGTAATTACCAAGCAATCAAATCATCTATTGGATAAATCTCAACAATAAGAAGAACAACCATAAACATGCATTAATTCATAAAATAAGGTTCAAGTGAATTGACATGGAAAGCCCTATATTAGAATTAGTTCCTAGCCATTGACATGACAAGAACTAATTCAATATCCAACATAAAACTGAAAATACAGGAAAAGAAAGAAAGAAAATTACTAAAGAATGGTCTCCAATCTTGAACTCCAAGATGTGTTGTGAATTGGCAAGAAGGGAACCCTTGAAAACTGCCTAGGGTTCTCTTTTTATAGCCTCCAAACCGACCTTAAGGTTTTCCTTCAGGCCTTGGCCCATAATTCGTCCAAAACCTGATTTTTACCGCGTCGGCGCCGACCTGCTCTTGGCGCGCTGGAAGTCTGCTGCTCGGAGATTAGGCGCGCGCATTGCAACTCTGCTGTCTAGAGGCGCCTCGGCGCTGTAACTTCTCAAAGCCTCTGGATATTAGGCGCCGGGCGCTGGCCTGATAGGCTGGAGCGCATACTGACTGTTACGTGCACAGTTCGCCACTTTCTCGCATTTCAAGCTCTGGAACCTCCGTTTTTGCCCTCTTTTCACTCTTTTTCCGCCAAAGAGCCATTTTAACCAATTTGACTCAAAAGAAAGAAAATTTATCCTAAGACGACACGTATTTGTACAAAAAGGGACAAAAGACTTACTAAAAATGACTCAAAAAGTGTATATAAAATACACTGATCACAACGCCGACAGGAGTAGGTAGCTAACCCTAGAGCCGACAGTTTGAGGATTCGGGATTTTCTGGGTTGTAATCCACCCGAGTTCTATGGTTCGAGATCTGAGGATGATCCTCAGGAGTTCATTCGGCGAATCTGACGGACTATCGCAGTACTTAGGGCCTCGGAGACCGAGTCAGTTGTGCTAGCTTCTTACCGGTTACGCGATATTGCGTTAAACTGGTTTGAGTCATGGGAACTATCTAGAGGTGTGGGTGCTCCTCCAGCTGTTTGGGACGAGTTCACATAGGCCTTCCTTGATCACTTTTTGTCTCCTGAGATGAGGAGAGCCCGTGTTGATAGGTTCTTGACGTTGAGGCAGAATGGAAGGACCATCAGAGTGTATAACCTGGAGTTTGACTCATTGGCCAGATATGCACTCACTATTGTTACTGACATGGCTGATAGAGTTCATCGTTATGTGATGGGGCTAGACCGCTACATGGTTACTGCATGCATGGGAGTGGCCCTTCAGCCAGGTATGGATATTGTCAGGATGCAGACATATGCATATGGGATTGAGGACCGAGAGAGAGAGGACCAACCAGATCAAGGCCAGCCCAAGAGGGCGGGGCAGCGTGGTTTGTGGTAACTTTGAGGCGGACAACCTCAGCGAGCTAGGTTTACATTTCAGCCAGACGAGTGTTCCTTCCGTTTCGCGGGAGTTACGATCACCGGTTATTCGGGGCAGTCGTGGCTCCAGGCTTCAGTTTCAAAGGCGAGGTCCTAGTCAGATGAGGCTACCTTTACCTCGGTGTGGTCGATGTGGTAGGTCCTATCGTGAGGAGTGTCGTATTTCTCCAGGAGCTTGTTACTCCTGCGGCCAGCAGGGCCATTTGAAGAGGGATTGTCCGACCAGAGGCAGCATGGGTAGTATGATTCAACCTACAGGGTCAGTTGTCAGGTCTTCATCTTCTGTGGCTATGCGCCCCGGAGGGCAGGGTGTTCACGGGCCGACAGGCCGCGATAGAGGTCGTGGTGGAGGTCCTAGTTCTAGCGGTCCACAGAACCGCATATATTCTTTAGCCAGCCGACAGGACCAGGAGGCTTCACCGGATGTCGTCACAGGTATATTATTGATTTCATGATGTGACGTTTATGCTTTGATAGATCCGGGTTCTACTTTGTCCTATGTATCTCATCTCATCGCTGATAGAATAGGAATCGAGCCTGTGTCGATAGAGCCTTTTGAGATAGCTACGCCAGTGGGTGATTCGGTGTTAGCTGAACGGGTGTATAAAAACTGCTCGGTGTTCATATATAGTCGTCAGACCCTAGCAGACTTGATAGAGTTGGAGATGACATATTTTGATGTCATTATGGGTATGGACTGGTTGACTTCTTGTTATGCCAATGTTGACTGTAGAGACATGTTGGTCCGATTCCAGTTTCCTGGTGAGCCGGTTATTGAGTGGAAAGACAATACAGCATCGCCGAGGGGTAGATTTATTTCTTACCTCAAGGTTAGGAAGATGGTTTAGAAAGGGTACATCTATCATTTGGTTCGGGTATTCGTCTGAGTGAGGTGCAGTTCTTGACTCCTTAGGTGGTTAGAGAGTTTCCGGATGTATTCCCAGATGATCTCTCAGGTATTCCTCCAGAGAGGGAGATAGAGTTTTGTATTGATGTCTTTGCGGACACTCGGCTATATCTATTCCGTAATGCAGGATGACACTCGAGTTGAGGGAGTTGAAGGACCAGCTGAAAGATTTGCTGGAAAAAGGCTTTATTAGTCCTAGTATTTCTCCCTGGGGAGCGCCGGTTTTGTTTGTAAAGAAGAAGGATGGGACACTGCGTATGTGTGTTGACTACAGACAGCTGAATAAGGTAACCATCAAGAATAGATACCCCCTTGATGCGCGGTAAGATGCACACACTTTAAACGCAAGTGCACGTTATCGTGACAAGTAATATAGTCTTAGTAAGACCGAATATCGTCCACAAGGATTAGGGTTCAATTACCAACTATCTATTTTCTAGTATCTATTTGGTGAATTTATGATGGATTTGTTGTTTATAACTACGAATTATGCAAGCTATTTTAATATAAATATTTACTTCAGTGATGATGAGAATAGGGCTTCCATGTATCCTTACTATCCGCTTATGCTACTTACTAATGCATTAACTTATGGTATTCTTCTTTAGGAGAAAGCAGGTTTACGAAATCGTTTTATACTCCCGTTAGGATTATATAAACACTCACTTTGATGTCGCGCACCTTACCTTTCGGTGATAAGGATAACTTTATAGGAGGATTAAGAACAAAACCTAGTTGGCCAATCACGCATGATGCGCAAAATTAGGGTTGTTAAGCCTCTCATCAACGCTACATAAATAATTGAGGTATTTTCATCCCCAATCCAAGAATGTCTACCCAACTTACAAGATATTCACAATCCCCTTTCGTAATCGATTAGAAATCATATAGTGATAATTAGTTGTCAATTAATTACCAAGAATTCAACTCAATTATTGGATAGATCTCACAATAAGAAAAATAACCATAAGCATGCATTAATTTATAACATAAGTTTCTAGCAATTCAACATGGAAAACCACATAAGAGAATTAGTTCTAGCCATAAATATGACAAGAACTAATTCAAAGTTCATCATAAAAAGCGAAATAAAGAACAAGAAAGGGAAAAGAAATTACTAAACTAATGGTATCCAATCTCAAGCAAAGTCTTGAGTTGTGCAGAAGGGCACCCTAAAGCGCCTAGGGTTCTCCTTTTATAGGCAAACCGCCTCCTCTTTTCCGGGCTGGCGGATTTTTCGTCAAAAGACCTAATTTTCAGCGTCGGCGCGCGGCCTGAGACAGCTCGCGGCTCGGAAGTTCTGCAATCCCGGGTGTTTTGGCGCGCGGCCGATATCTGGCTGCGAGGGCACCGCGGCTGTATCTTCTGTAGCTCCTGATGTTTAGCGCGCGGCCTGCTTTGTTGCGAGGCGCGCGTGCCAGTCTTTTGACCTCTCTGGATAGTGGGCGTCGCGGCCCTACTTTTGACTGCAGGAGGCGCCGCAGCGCTGGTCTTGATTTTTCCCTCGTTCGCCACTTTCTCTGTTTCCAGCTCTGGCATCTCCTCTTTTGCCCTCTTTTTGCTCTTTTTCCGCCATTTGGCCTTTTAACCACTTTGACTCAAAAGAAAGAAAAACTATCCTAATACGACAGTTATATGTGCAAAATGGGACAAAAGACTAACTAAAACTGACTCAAAAGGTGTATATAAAATACAGATCAAATACCCAAATTTAACCTTTGCTGCGCCTCGAGCAAAGATAGAAAGAAATAAAATAAAAGACTCAAAGAACAAAAAAATAAAAAGACTCACTGCCATTGATCACTTTTGCTGCATTAGTGTTAACTAGAAAAACATGAAGGTTAGCAAAATAATATGCAGGAACATATAGCATGAAATTTCAACACACTAAGCACATGAAGCTAGATATTTCGCAAACTCATATTCATCATGCTTAATGGAAGTCAATATACTAAATCATGCATATAAATTCAAGAATTCCTATGGCATGCTTACTTGCTATTCTCCACTAATTCTGGATATGCATAAAAGAGATCTTCAGGACTTTAAGGGTTGTAATGTAGGCTTAGGTAGGGGTTGGTAAAAATAGGCATTTAGGCTCATTTTTGTGTACCATAAGCTCTTTAGCTTTTCAGTATTTCCTTTTTCTTTTTGTTCTTTTCTTCACTTCGATTCTATCTTTTCCCTCTTTTGTTTTGGGAGAGTGAAGTATATAATAATGACAAGCACCCCCAAACTTAGGCTTTTGCCTATTTCTTATTACTTTTGTATTGGGGTGCACAGACTTATTCACTCTTTTTGTCTCTTTTTTAACACAATGTATTCCACTACTTCACATTTTTACTTATGGCACAATCTGTGGGAATATAGGGTGTCAAAGAAGAAGTTTCAATTTTTAGGCTCAATGGGGCTGACTAGGGATATTTTTAAAGTACGGGATAGAAAAGAATGGTAAGAATTGGCTATCAAAGAAATGTCTGAGTCATCTCCCTAACATGCATATCCTAACTATTTCGCCTCAAATAGCAAGCAATCATAACACATAAGCATTTATAATTTAGTATGCGTAATTCAAGCAAGAAACTCCAAATAGACAGATTCTATGAGTTTTTGGCATATCTAACCTAAGTGTTTAGATAGTTGCTTCAATTCCGTTACATTATTTCACCTTACTTCACTAGGTGTTTCTAGCAACTACAGCAATTATGATCTTTGACAGACAATTATGACTCCAAAAGAAAAAAAAAATTGGTGACTCAAAATAAACATAAAACAATCAAAAAGACTAAAATAAAACATAACATGACACATAAAGAAAACACCCCCAAACTTAAATCACACATTGTCCCCAATGTGTGTAGACTCAAAACGATAAAGAAATAGACACTTACAAACTTTGGTTAAAATGGTGGTGGTGGCGGTGGATAATACTTTGAATTCCGTGAGGGGAGGAGCATTCTTGGTGTTTTGATTTGGCGAGAGGGCCTTCGGATCAGGGTGTCTTCCAGATTTTCATATTTTCCGTTGTGGCGCGCATGGCCAAAATGGTGCGCGGCGCAAACTCTGTCTTTGGTTACGAACTTTCTGCGCGCGGCCATTTCGGGCGCCGCGGCTCGGATTCGAGCATCTTCGATTTATTGGCGCGGCCCGCTTCGGAGCCGCGGCGCTGAACTCTGCGCTGTTCGGTTCTTTTGGCGCGGCCCACTCTGGCGCGCGGTGCTGCCGTTTTCGAAATCAGCTCCGGCTTTTCGTCTTCGATTTGTTTACTGCACATCAATAACACAAACACAAGACCCCAAGACCGTGAGACTGTTCTTAGACAAAATAAAATAAACTAAAGACAGAAATTAAAATAACATAATTAAAAACGTTGGGTTGTCTCCCAAGTAGCGCTGTCTTTAACGTCTTTTAGCCGGACGCAAGTTCCTTGGCCTTAATAACCCTGGGGTGGATTAAGCCCCCAACCTATCCATTTCCTCCACATTTGGCGTTTTCTTTTTCTTCTTTTCTTCTTAGCATTATCAGTAAGGGGGAGTTCAGGAATACTTACCTCCTTTAGTGGCATTTCAGCAAACCATGCCTGCTTTCTTGGGCTCATCGCTCTTTGGTTGACTTGTATTGGCTCGCATGGGGGTTTGATGGTGCTGATTGCAAAGCACCCACTCATTGTTGGTGGCTCAATGACGTGTTTAAAAACTTTAAACACCATTTCTTGAACTCACCCTTAGTGTTAATTCTCCTCTTTCAACATCAATCAAAGCTCTCCCGTTGCTAGGAATGGCCTCCCGATATGATAGGGATTTCGCGTCTTCTTCCATATCAAGAATGAGGAAGTCTGCGGGAAGAAGAATTTTCCTACTTTCACAATCACGTCCTCGATCTTGCCTCTTGGATGAACCATCTGTCGGCTAGTTGCGGGCTTCTTGTGGTTGGTTTGGCCTCGCTGACTCGATCTTTTAAATGCGATAGGGCATTAGATTTATACTTGCCCCTAAATCACATAGAGCTCATTGCAAGTTACCACTTGCTGTGCAATGTAGTGTGAAGCTCCGGATCTTTTAGCTTTGGTGGCAACTTTTACGCAAGATAGCACTACACTCTTACATCGGTGCTACTATTTTGTATTCGCCACTTCTTCTTCTTCCCCAAATCTCCTTCATAAACTTGAAATAGGAGGGCATCCGCTCTAATGCCTCTATGAAAGGTATGTTGATATCACGACTTTTCAATGTCTTCAAAATTTGGAGAATTGTTTATCAACCGCCTTTCGTTGTAGTCTCTGAGGAAAGGGATCTTCTCTGTATACTCCTGCAGAGTTTTCTCTCTTGTTGGGCTAGGCTCAATCACCTCTTTTTCTAACTCGCTTTTCTCAACTCTTGGTGAGGTATTCTTTGCTCAGCTGTCTTCCAACTTCTCAACCGCATTGCTCGACCCGCTCCTGGATTTACCTCTGTATTGCTTGGCAATGTCCACGTACTTTCTTTGTTTGCTGTTTGCTAGGCCCACCTGTGTCTCAAGTTTACGAGCGAGGATCTAGCTTCGTCATGAAGCTGCGTCAGGCGTTGGCAAGTCTTTATCCACTGCTTCAGCTCATCGGCTTTTCTTCTTTGAACCGGTGCATTGAGCTGTTGGTGTGGGGCTTGAATGAAGGGTTCTTGATTCGCTCTGCGATTACGCTTGGCCTATCACGGTCTGCGCCCACGATCTGGATTCTGCTGCCCGTAGTGCGGTCTGTTGCCGCTTGGTATTGGTTCTGCTGGTTAGTCTTTGGATTCTGCTGCTTTGCTCTCCTCTCCATGAGAAATTTGGGTGGTTCCTCCACCCTGGATTATAAGTGTTGGAGTAGGGGTTGTTCTGTTGCCTTTGATAATTACCTATGACTTGACACTCTGCCTGCTCCATTGGTATATTGTTGGGATCCGCTGAAGGACACCTATCAAATGTATGTGGGCCACCACATATCTCACAGCTTTTAGGCATCTGCGCATTCAGACCGTATCTTTCTTCTGCAATCGTTTCGCCAGGAGGGCACTTGGGCATTCAAGGCGATAACATCTATTTCATGGACTCCCACTGTTCTTCTCCCATTTGTCGACCTCTCTTCCGTGACATGGTTGTTAGTGACCATGTCTTCTAATAACTCATGAGCGTCGTGGGCTGTTTTCCTCATGAATGCTCCACCCGCTGCTGCATCTATGATAGTTACGGTTGTCTTTGCTCGGCCGTTGTAGAAGATGTGGACCAAGTTCCACAACTCAATGCAATGGTGTGGGCACTTTCTCTGTAGATCTTTGAACCTTTCCCAAGCTTCATATAAGGACTCTCCATCTGCTTGGTAGAAGTTGTTCAACTCCCCTCTTAGTTTTGCTGCTTTACACGGAGGAAAGAACTTGGCTAAGAATTTCGTGCATTTCGTGCCATGTGAAAATCGAATCGGCAGGAATTCAACCATACTTTTGCTCTATCCACACGGTGAGAAGGGAAAGAGCCTCAATCTGACGGCATCATCAGTAACGCCGTTATATCTAAAAGTTGCACATAGCTCCAAGAAATTAGCTATGTGCATATGTGGATCCTCCGATGGCAGTCCTCCGAATTGCACTGTGTGTACCATGCCGTAATCGCGGTTTTATCTCGGTTGTTGGCTCTGTGCGAGGAGCCTAATGCATGTCGTGCTCCATTCACTCTTGGTAGCACATAGTCTCCCAAACTCCTTTTTGGCTGGATTTGGACTCTCTTCCACGCCTATGGGTGCTTGCCTAGGTATTCTGGGTGGGGTTGATTCTCTCTAACCCTTCTCCCATCCGTTGTTGTTCGAACGCCGTTCATCTCTAACAAGGTTGCAATCCGATTCTTTCGTTACATTTGCGTGTCTTCTCAATTTCTGGATTGAAGGGAACAAGAGTGTCTGCTCCTCTTCTCCTTCGCATAAACTGACTTCCTGAAATAGATCAAAAACAGACAACAAATCACGGCACCTCGAATTTTCAAAAGAAAAACGTAAAAATTAAAAATTAAAATAAAAACCAAATTAGAAATTAAAAATAGACAAATTTGATATTGAACTATGCCTAATCCCCGGCAACGGCGCCAAAAACTTGATGCGCGGTAAGATGCACACACTTTAAACGCAAGTGCACGTTATCGTGACAAGTAATATAGTCTTAGTAAGACCGAATATCGTCCACAAGGATTAAGGTTCAATTACCAACTATCTATTTTCTAGTATCTATTTGGTGAATTTATGATTGATTTGTTGTTTATAACTACGAATTATGCAAGCTATTTTAATATAAAGATTTACTTCAGTGATGATGAGAATAGGGCTTCCATGTATCCTTATTATCCGCTTATGCTACTTACTAATGCATTAACTTATGGTATTCTTCTTTAGGAGAAAGCAGGTTTACGAAATCGTTTTATACTCCCGTTAGGGTTATATAAACACTCAACCCCATTATCGCACCTTACCTACCTTTCGGTGATAAGGATAACTTTATAGGAGGATTAAGAACAAAAACCTAGTTGACCGTCACGCACAATGCACAAAATTAGGGTTGTTAAGCCTTTCATCAACGCTACATAAATAATTGAGGTATTTTCATCCCCAATCCAAGAATGTCTACCCAACTTACAGCATATTCACAATCCCCCCTTTTCAGAATCTGATTGGAAATCATATAGTGATAATTAGTTGTCAATTAATTACCAAGAATTCAACTCAATTATTGGATAGATCTCACAATAAGAAAAATAATCATAAGCATGCATTAATTTATAACATAAGTTTCTAGCAATTCAACATGGAAAACCCTATAAGAGAATTAGTTCCTAGCCATAAATATGACAAGAACTAATTCAAAGTTCATCATAAAAACTGAAATAAAGAACAAGAAAGGGAAAAGAAATTACTAAACTAATGGTATCCAATCTCCAAGCAAAAGTCTTGAGTTGTGCAAGAAGGGGCACCCCTAAAAACTGCCTAGGGTTCTCCTTTTATAGGCTGCAAACCGCCTCCCTCTTTTCCTTCAGTCCTGGCCCAGATTTTCGTCAAAGACCTAATTTTTCGCGTCGGCGCCGCGGCACTGCGACAGCGCGCGGCCGGAAGTTCTGCAATCGCCGGGTGTTTTGGCGCGCGACCGATATCTGTCTGCGAGGCGCGCGACGCTGTATCTTCTGTAGCTCCTCGGATGTTTAGCGCGCGCCCTGCTTTCTTTGTTTGAGTGCGCGGCCGAGTCTTCGACCTCTGATAGTGGGCGCGCGGCCTCGCTGATCGCAGGAGCGCGCTGGTCTTGATTTTTCCCTCGTTCGCCACTTTCTCTGTTTTCAGCTCTGGCATCTCCTCTTTTTGCTCTTTTTCCGCCATTTGGTCTTTTTAACCACTTTGACTCAAAAGAAAGAAAAACTATCCTAATACGACACTTATATGTGCAAAATGAGACAAAAGACTAACTAAAACTGACTCAAAAGGTGTATATAAAATACACCGATCACCCCTCCCCAGAATTGATGATTTGTTTGACCAGTTGCAGGGTGCGGGGTGTTTCTCCAAGATAGACCTGCGGTCAAGTTATCATCAGGTGCGAGTTAGAGAGGCAGATATCCCGAAGACTGCATTCAGGACCCGGTATGGGCATTATGAGTTCAGGGTGATGTCTTTAGGTTTGACTAACGCTCCAGCGGTATTTATGGACTTGATGAACCGGGTGTTCAAGCCATTTTTGGATACGTTTGTTATAGTATTCATTGATGACATCCTGGTTTATTCTCGCACGGAGCAGGAGCATGCAGATCATTTGAGGACGGTACTTAGAGTCTTCCAGAGCCGACAGTTGTATGCTAAGTTCTCAAAGTGTGAGTTTTGGTTGGCCTCGGTGGCATTCTTGGGGCACATTATCGGGGCGCGGTGTTGGTGATACGACAAAGATCGGCGGTCAAGACTTGGCGAGACCTACTACTCGACGGAGTGCGCAGCTCTTAGCTGGCGAGTTATTACCGTAGATTTGTGGAGCGGATTAGCCGATATCGGACATTTGACTAGTGACTCGAACGGCTAAGTTCCAGTGGACGGATGCATGTGAGAAGGGCTTCCAGTTATTGAAGGAAAAGTTGATGACGGCTCCAGTTCTTACTCTTGCCGAGGGATTAGAGGGTTATGTGATTTATTGTGATGCCTCAGGTATCGGGCTAGGGTGCGTATTGATGCAGCACGGCAAGGTTATAGCTTATGCTTCCCGGCAGCTACAGAAACATGAGAGGAATTACCCTACTCATGACTTAGAATTGGCCGCAGTTATTCATGCCTTAAAGATTTGGAGGCATTATTTATACGGGGTTCATGTGAATATTTATACAGACCACAAGAGCCTCCAGTATATCTTCAGGCAGAGGGAGCTGAACTTGCGGCAGAGACGATGGTTAGAGTTGTTGAAGGATTATGATGTTGATATCCTATACCATCCGGGAAAAGCCAACGTGGTTGAAGATGCTCTAAGTCGTAGATCTATGGGGAGTCTGTCAGATGTACAGCCAGATAGGAAGGATATGGTTCGAGAGATTCATCGGCTAGCGAGCCTTAGGGTTCGGTTGGTTGGTACCGAGGGTAGTGGGATTCGAGTTCGAGAGGTTGTCGAGTCTTTCATTATTGAGGAGGTAAATAGGCGAAAATATGAGGATCCAGTTCTGACACGGTATCGAGATACGGCTCTTCGGGAGGAGAAGTGTTTGTTTGAGGTAACACCTGATGGAGTGCTAAGGTACGAGGGCAGATTGTGTGTTCCCGATATTGCAGGACTTCGTCAGCAAGTTCTAGGGGAAGCACACAATGCTCGTTACTCTATTCATCTGGGGTCGACTAAGATGTACCATGACCTCAGATGTATGTATTTGTGGGATGGCCTGAAGAGGGACGTAGCAGAGTTTGTTGCTCAGTGTCCGAATTGTCAGCAGGTCAAGGTTGAGCACCAGAAGCCCGATTGGCTATTACAGGCGATTGAGATTCCGACATGGAAGTGGGAGGTGATCAACATGGATTTTGTTACAGGGTTACCTCGTACTCAGAGGAAGTGTGATTCCATTTGGGTTATAGTAGACATGCTGACGAAATCAACCCACTTTATGCTAGACTTTATATCAGAGAGATTGTGAGACTGCACGGAGTTCCTACATCTATTATATCAGACAGAGGAGCCCAGTTCACGGCTAACTTCTGGAGGTCTTTCCAGAAGGGGTTAGGGACACAGGTGAGTCTCAGTACCGCATTTCATCCTCAGACTGACGGACGGGCGAGCGTCTTATCGCATACACTCGAGGATATCTTTGCGGGCTGTGTTATTGATTTCAGGGGTAGCTGGGAGGATCATTTGCCTCTTGTTGAGTTTGCATATAACAACATCTACCATTCTAGTATTCAGATGGCGCCATATGAGGCTTTGTATGGGCGGAAGTGTAGGTCGCCGATTAGTTGGTTCGACGTTGGCGAGGTTCAGTTAGTTGGCGCACTTGATTCACGGTGTGGATAAGGTGAAGCTTATCCAGAGAGACTTTTAGCGGCTCGAGTCGGCGAAGTCTTACGCAGTGTCGGCGTCGACACATAGAGTTTCAGGTTGACGATTGAGTCTTCTTGAAGGTATCACCCATGAAGGGTGTGATGAGGTTCGGGAAGAAGGGGAACTTAGCCCAAGGTACATTGGGCCTTATCAGATCTTCCGTAGAGTAGGCCAGGTTGCCTATGAGTCAGAACTGCCGTCCGACATGGAGGAAGTCCATCAGGTCTTCCATGTTTTTATGTTACGGAAGTGTATCGGAGATCCATCCAGAGTTTTCCCAGCTAGTGAGGTCCAGGTGACAGAGGGATTGTCGTATGAGGAGAGTCCCATAACGATACTTGATCGCCAGGTCAGGCGACTGCGGACCAATGACGTGGCTTCCGTCAAAGTCTTGTGGCGGAATGATAATAGAGAGGAGATGACTTGGGAGGCAGAGGAGGACATGATGGAGAAGTATCCTCACTTATTCCCTACATCTCCAGGTAATCCTTTTCCCTTACTTGTCAGTTTTAATTGACGTATTTGCTTAAGAGCTATTATGTGGCCATGTGTGGCATATTTGTTATGTTGGGTGTAGTTAAAGGAGACTATGTCGCTATCTAATTGGATTGACTCCGAAAGAACATTCGGGGACGAATGTTTCTAAGGGGGGAAGAATGTTACACTCCGTAATTCCAGGACATGTATATAAGAACGTACGTAAGAAAGCAGGACTTTAAGATTTGAGACTCGTAGAATTTATCAGAATTATGAAAATGTCGGGAAACGAAGCATTATGGACGAATGGGAGGGTGACACGTGTCACCCCCTCCACACTTGGGCTTGGAGGAAATTGACAAGGTCAATTAGTCAAGTCTTGAAAGCCAAGGCTTGACATTATTGACCAAGTCAATTTGCCAACTTGACACTACATCCTTAGTCTCCAAAATCTAATCCGCACAAGTGTTTTAATTTTGACCCTTAATTTTATTATATATACACCCTAGTAGCAAGACAAGTCTCAACACTTAGAAATATTTCACAATTGTTCTTGCACAATTGAGAGCTTTCGGCTAAGCACTTATCCCACACAAAAAAAAAATCGTTTGTTGTTCATAATTCATAATACTTAAACCCAAGGTTTCTAGAGGTATTGTAAGGATATCTCAATACAAAGATCCCGGAAAAGCTACGTTTTTACGTTAGTCGCAAGATGAAAACCTAAGTTGTTTTCATAAGTTTTGGTTGGAAATTAAAGGAAAGTTGTTTATGAACTTCTAAGGGCTTCAAATAGCGGATTAGAGCGTGAGGGAAAAGAGCTAATTTGCTAAGGAGCGACTTGAATCTTGAAGGTATATTTGGGGCTTATCAATGTAACAATCTTGTCGTCTTAGTGATTAAAGATTACATGTTGTTGTAGTTATATATATAAACAAGCATGAGATATATATAATGAAGATTGATAAGTGTTGTGGAATATTTTGAAGCAAATCTGAAAGTTTCATGTTAGCCATAAGATTGTAATTCAATTTAGTTATTAGTTTTAGTCGTCGCATGTTATATAAAGAAGGGATTATAGTTGTTAAAGATTAGTTGCGACTATATAACATGTTTGAACGACATTATGGATTGAAAAGGAATTGGAAAAGATTGTATGTGGTTGTACATAGTAGCCGAGAATGACATTTAATATTGGACTATTTTATATAAATTGTGGGGCAGAATTTTACACGTCCTGTAAGGCGTGTAATCCCCTTTGGTTGGCTGTTAGTTATGCCTTAAATGTGGCGTATAGATTATTGATTTCGGATCTTGAAAAAGGTAGAAAAGTACGTAGAAATAAAGGAAGTGCTGCCCAATTTTCCGTAGAATAAGTGACTTTACACTTAGAATATTCTACGTTAGAAAGCTAGAAGTTGATAGACGTATTATTGTCATTATAGGTTGACATCCTACGTGCGACATATTGGACTTAGCAAGTGGATTGAACCGAAGAGGTATGTGGAACTTTCCTTATCTCTTGAGCATGCGGGTGAAATAGTCTCATGCGGGTGAAATAGTCCCATGTGGGTGAAATAGTCCCATGCGGAGCAAATTGCTCCATTGCGGGTCCACAGGACCTATGCGGGTGAAATAGTCCCAGGAGTAGGATGGCCCTAATTTGATCATAAGCCTCCTATTTTTAAGCAGTAAAGTGTACTCTTGTTTACTCTCATTATTAGTAAGGCACAGTGTACTGTTATTTTGGTTATCATACATGTCTCCAGCTTTATTTTAGACTATATGATTTCATTTCAGTACTTTCACTTTCACATACTTGGTACATATTTTGTCGACCCCTTCCTGGGCTGCGTTCATGCCGCAGTAGGGTAGCGAGTTGCAGATCCTCGCCTAGGATCACCGACGCTTCTTGAAAGCTCCATTTCTCGGAGGCTTGTCTTTTAGTACGCATTTCTCGATGTTGTAGATTTATGTACATTCGAAGTGCAGCGGGCCCCTGTCCATCACGATTGTTATGTCAAAACTCTTAGAGGTCTGTAATCATATCTTGTGGGTCAGTTTGTAAAAGATGGGATGTAACTGCTTTTGGATATGTAATTGTATATATGTCCAGGGAGGTAGCCTTATCGGTTAGCCTGTTGTTTATATCTGTTGTTACACGTTATGTGGTTATGTATGTTCCGCTGATTTTCTCTGATGTATACCTGTAAGGGTGCCCAGGTAGGGCACCAGTCGCGGACCCGGGGTCGGGTCGTGACATACACATTGGGTGGTATCTGAAATCTGGTAATTCACTCATATTTTTAAGTATTCTTGACAAATATTCCATCACAATTACAAATAATAAGGGAGACATATGGTCACCTTGTCTTAGGCCCATTTTTCATGCAAAGTACCCATATTCTATTCCATTTACCTTTACCGTAAAGTAGTAGAGGTAACACATGTCATAATCAATTTTGTAAATGGTTCTGGAAATCCAAATGCCCTTAGGGCTTTCTCAATGAATTCCCAACTTATCATGTCATATGTTTTCCTTACGTCAATTTTCATCATACATCTAGGGGATGTAAGAGTATCAAGACTCTTCAATCTGATCGAGGAGGTGAATACTTAAGTAAAAAATTTCTAGATTATTTGAAGCTACATAGAGTTCATTCTGAATGGACGCCTCCTGGAACACCACAAATGAATGGTGTTGCCGAGAGGAGAAACTGAACTCTACTTGATATGGTTCGATCCATGATGAGTTTTTTAGCTTTGCCAACATACCTTTGGGGATATGCTATACAAACCTCAATTTATGTTCTAAACAGGGTTCCTTCTAAATTAATTGAAAAGATGTTGTATGAGATATGGTGTGACAAAAAGCCAGCTCTTATACATGTGAGGACCTGGGGGTGCCCTGTATATGTCAAGAATATGCTCACTGATAAGTTGGAATCCAAGAGTGAGAAATGTTACTTTGTAGGGTATCCAAAGAAAACTAGGGGATACTATTTCTATCTTCCTAGCGAACATAGGATTATTGTTTCTAGGAACACAACTTTTCTTGAAGAAGAATATGTCCACAAGGAAGAGAGCTGCACAGAGATAGAACTTGAAGAAATTCAAGAACAACAAAGTAACATAGAGGTTGAATTCTTGCCGAATGATCAGGGCAAGAATTCAGTGGTAGCTTTTAGCGAATATTGGGTACTTAGGATACGCCCTTCGGCCAGTGGGAGTGTTGCGAGGAATGCTAAAGTGGGTAACACAAGCACCCAAAGACCCTAAGATGTGAATACGAATGAGTCTTATTATATAAAATATGAAGAGGGGACGAATATGTAAAACCTTTGGAAGGAAGAATGTTAAAAATATTAGTAGCCATTTGTAGAGCATGATGCCAAAAAGACGGGGTACGGAAGCATGAACCAATAAAGTTTGAATAATGTTATTAATTGTATGAATTTTGCGTTCGGCTTTCCCATTTTGTGAAGACGTATGAGGACAAGAAAAATGAAAATTGATCTTATTTTTAGCACAAAATTTCCGAAATTTCTCATTGTCATATTCTTTGCCATTATCACATTGGATATTTTTTATTTCTCGTTCGAATTGAGTTCTAACGAAAGCTCTAAAGTTTTGGAAGATGGAAAAAACTTGAGATTTTTTCGCTATCAGAAATGTCCATAAAAAATTAGAATAATCATCCAAAAATAGAACATAATAATGATGACTCAATGAACTAAGAGCATGAGGTGTCCATAAATCGCTATGAATAATATCGAATGACATTGAAGTAGTAGAATTAGAGTCCACAAATGACAACTTAACAATTTTCCCTAGAGAACAAGATTGACAATTCGGAGTACTACACGTACCCTTACATGAAATCAATTTATTCTTAGCTAAAAAAGATAAAATAACCGACCTCGGATGACCCATGCCACAAGGAAGGAGCAAGAGCTGCAAAAGTTGAAGGCATGACTTGACTCGAGAAATCGAACCGTGATGTGATAGGATAAAAATCTCCCCAACTATCACATCTCATGAGAGGGCTCCCCGTTTTGAAATTCTTCACAGAAAACCCAAAAGGATCACTCAACAGAAACTCAATTATCAGTGGTGAATTTACGGACATACACCAAATTTTTAATCAATTTTGGGGCATGAAGGTTATTTTCAAGAAACGTGGTGGATGGGGGGGGGGGAGACAAGTTTTATGACCATAACCACGAATTGAAATTGAATTACCATTACCAATAATTATACCACGATTACTTCTCAAATTGGAATAAGACGAGAGAGTACCTTGGTCGGATGTCATGTGGGTAGTGACACCGGTGTCCATGTACCAATTCGGGTCTGGGGGATTCAATCCAAGTGTGTGCATTGCAGTCTCGATGTCGGTAGGAGTGGATCCCGCTGTATAATGGGCCTGTGGGGGCTGAGGCCCAAGTACCCCTGCTTGCTGCCTCAGCCCAGTTGAATTACCGAAATTGGATTGCCCACTGTTGGGACACTGACTAGTGTTGGGTCGATAATTGTTCTTGCAGTCACCGGGGGACCGAGGCGAGGTGGGTCCATGGCTATTGGGCCATCGCCCACTAGTCGTGCCCACGCCGATTGGCCCAAGGACGATTGGGTCGTGGCCACATTCACGAAATCGGGCTGTTGCAGCCGTTACTGCCGTCGTAACCACCACGTTTGCCACCACGATTTTCCCGTTATTTTTATGATTATTTTTGTCGCCACCATGAGCACGGTTTTGGCTCGAATTATCAATAAAATCTGGAGAAGTTGTGGAGGACGTTATCATGACTACAGGGCTAGTACCAGTAGCCTCCTTTTTAGCCAAACCTGCTTCTTCCAACGTGAGCATGGAGCAGGCTTGATAGAATCCCGGAAGAGGGTTACTTTGACGAAGGATCGAAGCAACACTGTTATAGACCTCGGACAGGCCTGCAACCATCTGTAGAACGAGATGACTATTACTAACAGGAGCATTCACGTTGCGAAGTTGCTCCGCCAAGTCCTTGAGTCGTTTGCAATAAGATGAAACGTTTGGAAAATTTTCCATATCGACTTGAGAAAATTCTTGTTCAAGGGTGACAATGCGGAAATGACTGTTATCTTGGAATATATCAATGCAATCTATTCCAAACAGCCATAGCTGAAGAGTTAGGTTCCATAATCGTCTGTAAGAGGTCCAGGGAGATAGTGACATAAATCCACTGGCGAACTTTTGCGTCAACAGTGATCCATAATTTTGGATCGTCCCCTTTGGTGGGCACATGTCACGACCCGACCCGACGGGCCGCGACTAAGCGTCCTAATTGGACGTCCTTGCTGACCTGTCACTCTTAATTTATCTAATACAGAGATTTATAGAAATTTCGGCAGCACAACGCTGCTTTTACAATATATCCCTAAAATGGGCTAGCCGACAAGGCTGTCAAAACAACAACAAAACTACAATCATAATAGGCTAGCCGACTAGGCTTCCACCAACCAACATCACGTGCGCAAAGGCATAATCAAAATAAGCAAGCCGGCAAGGCTGCCACTAGACAACAACATCAAAAACCCAAAACAAGGTACAAACGTCCAACCCACAACTGTCTACAGACCTCTAAGAGTGCAATACTGACATTTGACGGGACAGGACCCCGTCGTGCCCAAAATATGCATAAGTCTGAAAGATAAAGGTCTGTACCAAAATAGTTGGCTCCGGAACAAAGGAGCTCTCCAGCTGTTGTACAGAAATCCTAGACTGGAGGGTCACCTATCTGAACACATGAACCCCAGTGTTTGTTCGATGAAGGCAAAGCTCACTTAGATACATAATTGCAGTCACATAACGGGGTTGACTTGCTAGGCTGTCTTGGCGCCCCAGTGTCGGATAGTCTAGGGACGCAAATCGTATTATTTAGAACATGCGATCAACCAAGAGTTGCAAATTGTTTGTAATTGGTTTAGAGACCTACCAGATGATGTTGTTGAAGTTATCAGCCTCAGCAAATGCAGAGACAACATGAGTCTGGATCTTGACCCATTTTGAACGTATTTGATATGAGTCTGTATTCTTTCATGGGGTAAAAGAGTATGTTAAAATAGTGGGAGCTAATTAAACTAAAGACCATGAAAATTAGTTAACCAATGTGTTAAATAGAAATTATATTAGAATGTTAAAATCAAGTCTATCTTTTCTTCAGTTACAATGTCGAATCTGTTACTTAAAATGTTGGTTGAAACAAACAAGCTGAATGGAGCCAATTTTCCTGACTGGTTAAGAAATTTGTGTTTGGTGTTGCTATTAGAAAAGATTGAGTATGTATTGGATACATCACTCCCTATAGTCCCTGCTGAAGATTCTGAAGTGTACGCCCTGTTTGACAAGACGACCTATCAGAAATATCTTGATGATTCTATTTCGGCACAATCTGTCATGTTATCTTCTATAACTCATGAGTTACAGAGACATCATGAAAATATGGACCCTAACGAGATGCTAGAACACTTGAAGAGTCTCTATGACTCACAGTCTCAGACAATGGAGTATGAACTGTTGAGAGATCTCTTTAAGTGTAAGCTGAACGAAGGGGGCCAGGTGTCACAATATGTTTTGAAGATGACTGGTTTAATAGAAAGGTTAGCTTCGATAGGAACGAAGCTGCCCGTAACAGTTTCTTTCAACATAATCTTGAATTCGCTTCCTGTTTCATTTGAGAACTTTATTTTAAATTACAACATGAATGGAACCAAATCGAATCTCCCTGAGCTTCATAATATGTTGAAGACCTTCGAATCGTCCACGTCTAAAGGTAAAGTTGTGCTCATGGTGGGATCATCTAGCAAGTTCAAGCCTAAAGATAAGAATGTGCAGAAGAAGAAGGGTAAGGCGGTTGCCGCCACACCCACAGCTGTGAAACCTTGAAGAGTTGTTCAAAAGAAGGCCAAGGTAGTTGCTGATGTTTGCCTCAATTGCAAGAGTAAAGGGCATTGGAAGAAGGACTATACATCCCAGGGGGGAGACAAAGCACAAGGTGCTTCTGGCCCTGCTGGACAAGGTATGTTTGTTATTGAAATAAATATGTCTATAACTAATTCTCACTGTTGGGTATTAGATACCGCTTGTGGATCACACATTTGTAACAATGTGCAGGGGCTAATTGACAACATAAAGGTTGGACCTTGGGAAATAGATCTACGTGTTGGAAACGGAGCAAGAGTTGATGTTGAACGCGTGAGACTTATAAAATAGATTTACCTTCAGGCTTTTGTTTAGAACTCAATAATTGTTATTTTGTTCCCTCGTTAACGAGGAATATTATTTATGTCCCTATGTTAGACATTGAGGGTTTTTCTCATTTATTACCAATGGAAGTTATGTTTTATCTTATAATGGTTTTATTTGTGGAAATGCACCGCTTATGGATGGATTGTATGTTTTTTAAACTGTAGCCATGAAATTTTCAATATTAAAAAATAAACGAGCTAAAATAAGTAATCCAAGAAACCTCACCTACTTATGACACTACAGACTTGGGCACATCAATGAATCAAAGATAGCAAGATTAAGTAAATTAGATTACCTAGAACCATTTGACTTAGAGTCATGTGATAATTGTGAATTTTGCTTAAGAGGAAAGATGACAACCAAATCACTTTCTGGGAAAGGAGTACGTGCAAAGGAAGTGCTTGAGTTAGTCCATACCGATGTACGTGGGCCGTTTTCAACTCAAGCTAAGGGGTGCTTTCTTTGTTTCATCACTTTTACAGACGATTTCTCAAGGTTTGGGCATGTGTATCTTATGAAACATAAATCTGAAGCTTTTGAGAAATTCATGGAGTACAAGTCAGAAGTAGAGAAACAACTTGAAACAAGTATTAAGACTCTTCGATCATATCTAGGAGGTGAACACTTAAGTAAAGAATTTCTAGATTACTTGAAGCTTCATGGAGTTCAATCACAATGGACACCTCCCGGAACACCACAGATGAATGGTGTTGCTGAGAGGAAAAATCGAACCTTATTAGATATGATTAGATCCATGATGAGTTTCTCAGCTCTACCAACATACCTATGGGGATATGCATTACAAAGCTCAATCTATATTTTGAACAGAGTTCCTTCAAAGTCAGTAGAGAAAACTTCATATGAGATATGGAACGACAAGAAGCTAGCACTTAGACACATGCGACCCTAGGGGTGCCCTGTATTTGTAAAGAAGTTGCTTACTGACAAATTGGAATCTAAAAGTGAGAAGTATTATTTTGTGGGATATCCTAAGGAAACAAGGGGATACTACCTCTATCTTACTGGCGAACATACGATTATTGTTTCCAGAAATGCAACTTTCCTTGAAGAAGACTATGTCTACCAGGAACATAGTTACAACAAGATAGAACTTGAATAAATTCAGGAAGTGCAAAATAATATAGAGGATAAACCCTTGTCCAATAACCTAGACAAGGATTCAGTGGGAGTATTTGATGATGATTGGGTACTTAGAGTACGCCCTTCATCAGGTGGGAGTGATGTGAATGATAATGCAGAAATGCAAGACTCTCATACTCAACCAATGGAAGATGACATAATGGTTGTGCATCATTCTATTCAAAATGATATTACTGAAAGTTCTCAAGGTGCTGGATTGTCCAACACACAAACAACTTCTCACAATCAAAATACAACAAACACCCGTAGGACCACTAGGACTCATCGTGCACCTGAAAGACTTAACCTCCTTGTTGAAACACAAAATGAGATAGATAATCCTGATGATGATGAGCCTACTACCTACAGCGAAGCAATGTTAGACATTGATTCACAGAGATGGCAAGAAGCCATGAAATCCGAAATGGAATCCATGTACATAAATCAAGTATGGAACTTGGTTGATTTGTCAACAGGGGTTAGACCCATAGGATGCAAATGTGTCTTCAAGAAGAAGACTGATGCATATGGCAAAGTACAGACTTATAAAGCAAGATTGGTGGCTAAAGGTTATAATCAAAGGCTTGGGGTCGATTATGATGAAACTTTTCTACCTGTTGCAAAGATTAAGTCCATTCGGATTTTGATTGCTATAGCTGCATACTATGATTATGATATTTGGCAAATGAATGTTAAAATTATCTTCCTTAATGGTAACCTAATTGAGGAGGTGTATATGATACAACCAGAGGGTTTTACATCCAATACTCAACCCAAAGCAGTATGCAAACTACAGAAGTCCATTTATGGACTTAAGCAAGCCTCTTCAAGGAGCTGGAATATTTGTTTTGACAAAGCAGTCAAATTGTTTGACTTTGTTAGAAGCAAAGAAGACTCATGCGTTTATAGTAAATGCACAGATGAGAGTATTGTCTTCATTGTCATATATGTAGATGGCATATTGATAATGAGAGATAATAAGACTCTCATACAATCAGTCAATAAATGGTTATCCAGCACCTTCATGATGAAGGACTTGGGTGAAGCCTGCTACATTCTTGGAATTAGGATCTACAGAGATAGACCTAATAGATTGTTAGGGCTATCACAGTCCGTATACATAGACAAAGTGCTAAAATATTTTTCTATGGAGAATTCCAAGAAGGAAATCTTCCTATAGGTCAAGGTATCAAGTTATCAAAGAAGGATAGTCCTTCTACTGTTGTAGAACTTGAATGCATGAAAAGGATCCCATATGCATCAACTATTGGATCAATCATGTATGTCATGACATGTACGAGGCCAGATATGGTCTATGCACTTAGCATGACTTGTAAATTCAAGCAGAATCCTGGGGAGGAACACTAGAAAGCAGTCAAGACTATTCTTAAGTATCTTAGACGAACTAAAGAATATTTCTTGATCTATGGTGGACAAGAAAAGCTAGTAGCTACTGGGTACACTGATGATACCTTCTAGATAGATTTTGATGACTTCAAATCTCAATCTGAATATGCCTTCATTTTAAATGGTGGAATAGTGAGTTGGAAAAGTTCCAAACAAGTTACAACTGTTGATTCAACTACTGAAGCCGAGTACATTGCTGGATCGGAAGCTGGTAAGGAAACTGTCGCGATATCTGAGTTCTTAAAAGAACTAAGGATTGTTCCAAGTGCCACTTGTCCAATAGCGATTTATTGTGACAACACTGGTGCGATTGCGCAAGCTAAGGAACCAAGATCACGAACAGAAATAAACATGTACCAAGAAAATACCACATACTTAGAGAGATGGTGGAGACTGAAGAAATAAAGTTAGACTATGTTCCCACAGATGAAAATCTAGCAGACTCATTTACTAAACCATTAAGTTTAGTCAAGCATAATGATCATTTCGAAAACATGAGCATTAGATACTTTGGAGATTGGCTCTAGGCCAAGTGGACGATTGAAAGTATATATGTCCTAGAGAGACTTGAACACATTCGTATTATTAATGAGATTAATATATTTATGGCATTTGTAATTACTGAATTGTTATTTGATTATTTATATTATTCATTAATGTGCATCCCTTGAGCTTACGTTGTCATTGATAGTGTGAGATATTAATGATAGAGCGTAGTTCTTAAAGTAGCCTCGACTGGGGATCATTGAGAATGCGATATCAATGATATATTATAAGTCGACATGTGGTCTGCATCACATTCTTAGAGAATGTAGTATGTCTCACTTACTGCTAGTAATGATTGCTAGTGATGGACACATGGATACTCTTAGAGAGTATTGATATACCCTGCTGATAAACTATTTGTTATACATGTCTAGAGTATTATCAGCATGTGGGAGATAGAGGTCCTTTGACTTGAGGTCAATACGCACCTGGTCTGTAGAGTAATGTACTTTGATTCTTTCCTAAGCTTAAATTACTTATAGGATAAGACATGACTTGAATTGGGTACATTGCGATACAGACTAAGGTGGTGTTGAGCCAAGA
This sequence comes from Przewalskia tangutica, assembly GCA_029844215.1. Lineage (NCBI taxonomy): Eukaryota > Viridiplantae > Streptophyta > Magnoliopsida > Solanales > Solanaceae > Przewalskia > Przewalskia tangutica. The sequence continues at coordinate 120,985,021 of CM056721.1, read as the reverse complement.
ATAAGATTCATTCTTCGATTAGATATTCGAGAGAACACTCAACTTATCAGTGATATTAGGTCGACCAAGTTATTGGTCAATGCAAGAGACATATTTGAGATATGATCTAGTTGTCGATTAATATAGATGAGATAAAGTGATTAAACCATTTGGATAGCCACTTGACAAATCCTAAGTTTGATCGAGTGTGTTGCGAATGAATGAAATTTATCATCCACATAGAGGTTGTGTTTACTAAGAGTCTTGTAAACGTACTTCACATATTGAGTTCATCATATGGCACAGTCTAGGAGTTTCGTGTGAACCTTAATTTGATTAAGTGTCGATGTGTGAAGGCCTAAAGGGTCACACTAAGTCGATTGTCTTTTCGGTCTAAGGGTATTATTGAGAGAGTATAAAATATTCGATTTATAATCGAGATATTTTAACCAATAATAAATTATGAGATAAATTTCATTTGATGGAAATTAATTAATTAAGTCAAAATTAGATTTTGGATTTAATTAAAATTAAAATGTGTTGAAACTTAAAATAAAGCGTACGCGTATTTCACTCGAAGTCACATGGCGGCAGTGTGATGATGATTACAGGCCCACTACAACTAGGTTTTGGGACAGGTTTTTAAGCCTAATCCCAGTATGATTTGTGTCCTAATCTCCCCTATATATTCAGTACTTAACCTCATAATTTAGGTTACACTAATTCTACATAGAATTTACACTTGAATTCTTACTTTATGAACTCGGAGTTCAGGAATTAAAATATTTTCAAACCTCTGCCAAGATTTCCTGGCTAGACTTGCATCCGAGGAGACAATCGCTTGTGCATCTTTTAGTAAAGACTTAAGAATATCAACTGTAAGTTTATTTCTCATGTTTTTACATGTTTCAATTGTAACGTAATCATACCAGAGACGAAATTGTTGGAGCAAGTAAGTTAATAAAATTTTAAACTTCCGTTGTGCCTTACTTGTGTGTTTTAGACCCAACAAAACCCTACACTTAATGCAAATATCCCAGGTTGGAAATTCACTATTTGATGGTCAACTTCTTGATGTTCATTTTACACGATCCTTCTACAAGCATATAGTTTGTGCTCTGACATATCATGATATCAAAGATATTGATCCTGACCACTTCAAAAATTTGAAATGGCTGTTTAAGATGCAGTGTTATTTGTTTTTTCTTTGTGATTATAGAGATTATGGTTGAACATTTTCTCTGCTCACGTTTCTTGCTTTGTATAGAATGACAATTTAGACCTTACATTTAGCATTGATGCTGATGAAGAAAAGTTGATACTTTATGAACAACAATGAGGTGTGAGTTCTTCAGCGACAATTGAAATTTCAGCATTTTTGTTACTGAGGTTCTGATTGCAATTTAGGTGACTGACTACTATCTAACCTCTGTTAAATGCATTTTGGAAGGAGTTCAGTAAATTGATCCCTCAGGATCTGATACCTATTTTTCACGACAAGGAACTTGAGTTGTTTGAATGGGAGCCTTGGAGCGATTGATAAAATTGTTGTCATGTGACCAGGAGGTTATGGTTCAAGCCGTGGAAACTGCCTCTTGCTATGGAAACAGTCTCTTGCAGAAATACAAGGTAAGACTGCGTATAATAGACCCTTCTGGTGTGACTCTTCCCCAGACCCCGCGCATAGCGGGAGCTTAGTGCACCGGACTGCCGTTTTTTTAAAGGAACTTGAGTTGTTAATTATAGGTCTTTCACACATCGATTATTGATCGTATGTTTCAATATTTTCTTTATTTGTTAATTCATGTGGTGATCCTGTCTTAGATAGTTATTTCTTAAATATTAAGAAAGAGTTGCTTCATATGTTTAACTTTCTCCTTGCTTTGCAGTTAATGACTTGAGGGCAAATACAAAATATTTTTGATACAAAGCAGTATCACCGGTTATTCAGTGACTCGGAGATGTCGTTCAAGATTTTAGCAAGGAAGACAAAGCTCGCTTTCTTCAATTTATCACTGGACCTCAAAGGTAGTTCGTTGCTTTCATTTGATTACATTTGCATGTTATATATCTCCTACAATGACCTAACAAATCTTTGTTAATTTTTTCAGGTGTCGTTGGAAGGCCGTTCACTGCAAGGAATTTCAGGTTCCCAGAAATTTCAGATCCACAAAGCTTATTCCAGTCTTGATCACTTTCCTTCAGCACATACATGGTAATTATTTTATCATTTGAAACTAAACTATAATTTCCCTCCTGATGCTGAAGATTTCTGCCAGTGAAAGATCCGTGTTGCACCTCTCCAACTTACTTCTTTCATTTTTGTTATCATGCTAATTTACTTGTATTGCTGAAGATATCAATTATAGTCCATGTTGCTTCCTCTGTCCAAATTACTTCTCTTGCTTTCCTTTTTATGTGCATCTAATTTAGTGCAGATGAATTGGCATCCGCCCCAGTATTCTACTGCATATTTAATCTGTAGTCTTGAAAGCTGCTCATATGATCTGAGGAGATAATGGTTTCTTCCATATCTTAGTCATTTAATTTATCAGAATACCTTACATGTAACTACTAATAATAGTGACCTTAGGAACATCCAACAAGGTGGCATTTGTCTAGAGAAACTAGCACAATGGTTAATGGTTATAGCTGTCAACATGAGTTTTTTTTTATTTTCTCTCCTCCGCAGGAGCGGACACACACTCACTAACATGGTGCTAGTGCATCCACTTTCATTTTTTTTATCAGTAAAACGACGTCTGTTTTACAATGTGACCCACCTATCATTTTCAACGTGACCCACCTATAGTGTTGGATTGACTGAAATGCAGGGCAAAAATAGTGTTGGAGAAGTGCTGAGGAAAGTTGAAATATAAGTAAGAAATTTTGCATATGAAATATTTCTCTTTAGTTTCAGAAAAGTGGAGAAACAACCGCGGTCCGCGTATACCAACGTTTATTTGAAACTGTCACCATTCTATAATGTAACTAGTTTTATTAATTATCACTTTTAGTCCCTTAAGTTACTATTATAGTCCTTGTCTATAAGAGACAATGTAATGACCACTTTTCAATTATCAAAAATATATTGAAATCTCTCTCTCTTCTTCGACGTTCTCTCCTCTCCTCTTCTGCAAGCCCTTCCCCTTGGCTCTTGCGACTCCAGGTTCCACTTCACTGCCGCGGTGCCGCCAAGGTAAGTCTCGCACCTCCATCTCTCTATATTCATCTGTATTTGTTCTTCTTCTCTTTCTATTGTTCATAAATTGGTATGTTTGATGGCTTGTCAATTATGAAGTGAATTTTCTTGTTGAGTTGGTAGTTTGGGAAATTAACAGAAACTATAATTTTCCAATTAAATTGGGAGGGTCAAGGTCAACTACATTGCATTGTTGAACAAAATTAGATTCAAATTCTAGTTCAAATGTTTGATGTCTAAAATTAGGGGTTTTTTATTTGGTTGGTTGAAAACTTGGAATTAGGGCTTGATGTTATATTCAAAATTAGGAATTTTTCTATTTGCATATTGATAATGTGTTTGCTGATATTGGTTTAAGTTTGATGAAAATTCGGGGTCAAAGTTGTGATGGTGCAAGTAATATGAATGGTGAATTAAGAGGGTTGAAGACTTTGATTATGAATGAAAATCGGTTTGCATATTATGTTCATTGCTTTGCTCATCAACTTCAATTAGCTCTTGTTGTTGTGGCTATTAAAAAAATTTATATTGCAGACTTTTTTAACATGATTTTCACTTTATTAAATGTTGTTGGAGCATCTTGTAAGCGTAATTCGACAAAAACAAGCACAAAAAAGTGGCGGAAGAAATCGAGAGTGGTTTGCTTGAGACAGGAAAGGGATTAAATCAAGAATAAAGTCTTAAGAGGGTTGTGGATACACGTTGGGGTCTCATTATAAATCATTATTGAACTTGGTTGCTTTGTTTTCTTCTGTTATTGAAGTTGTTTCGTGTGATGCTACAGATTCATCGAAAAAAGCTCAAGCAGTTGGTTTATTGAGATATTTGCAATCATTTGATTTTGTCTTTAATTTGTAATTGATGTTGACTGTACTTTCGTTCGCAAGTGAGTTGTCATTAGCTTTGCAAAGGAAAAATACATATATTTTGAATGTTATGACACTTGTTAAAGTAACTAGGCAGAAATTGCAAGCGACAAGAAATGATAGATAAAAATCTCTTCTAGGTAAGATTACTGATTTTTGCAGTGAGAACAAGATTGATTATGTGGATATGAATGCTGAATATGTTAATCGTCACCGTCCTCGGCGTAAGACAAACATTACTAACGATTTTAATTATTGTGTGGAATGTTTTAATGTCATTATGGATCAGCAAATTTTAGAGATTAATGATTGGTTCAATGAGGTCAATTCTGAGTTGCTTCTTTGTGTTGCTTGTTTGAATCTAAGTAATGATTTTGTTGATTTCAATATAGCAAAATTGGTAAGAATGACTAAGTTTTATCCGGATGACTTCTCTAGTTGATTGTACGTTGCTTGAAAATCAACTAGAGACATATATTATGAACTTGCGATCAGATGACAGATTCAGTCGATTGTAGGGGCTTGTTGATCTATCTACATTGCTTGTGCAAACACGAAAATACTTGTCGTACCCATTGGTGTGTCGGCTTTTGAAGTTCGCATTGATTTTGCCGGTAGCAACAACAAGCGTGGAAAGATGCTTCTCTACAATGAATATTGTCAAGACGGATCTACGAAATCGAATTTGTGATCAATTTTTAAATGATTGTCTTGTATGTTTTATTGAAAAAGATTTGCTTAAGAGTGTTACAAATGATGATGTAATTAAACGTTTTCAAAATATGAAAACGCGTAGGGGACAATTATGATTTGTAAACTTTATAAAATTTAGGTATCCGGATGATTTGTAAATTTTACTAAATGTGTGCACTCATTTTGAAAATTTTCTGCGTCCGCTACTGCTCCTCCGTGATCTCACACATGAGTTATAGCTGTTAACATTTGTATTTTGAGTCCAAGTATTCAATTTGGAGTCCTTTTCGTGCTCTGCTTTGTCTTCTGAGGTTTCTCAAACATGTAATTATAATTGTATCTTTTGGTGTTTGAAATTTGCTTTGAAACTTTGCAGGTTGATCTTTCACAAGAGTGTGTTTCATCCTCAAAAGTTCACATATAATGCAGAGTGAACCACAACAGAGCATACATTTACTTTTGAAGAAATTTAGTTTCTTAATTTCCAAGTTTGTTTGTAATTATAATTATAAAACAAGGGTACATAAAATACCTTATTCATATATGTTGCTATGATTCAGTCAATGTCAATTATAATGTACGTTGTCATATGTTTTAATAAATTAGATAACCAAATTAGTAATGTTGGGCCCGGTGCATCGCACACCTAAGTGCATTCTCTAATTGGGCTGTGAACAATTTCCAACATGGCTAGGGATGACAATTTGGACCCAAACCCAATTAACCCATTCAGATTTTAATGAGTTTGAGCATATATATTATTAAATGGCTAAGTCTGGACTCGTCCAACTTAACTCATTCATCTTTAACAGTCTAAATCAACCCATTATAATAGTCTAAAATAACTCATCTACTATTTTATTGTTTATCCAAATCTTCTATTTCATATTTTTTTACTATTATAATAAAAATTATTAAAAATCTGAATTTTTTTCTTACCTCCTACCCCCTCTACCCCATGGCCTATCCCATTATCAAATTTCTTACCTACCCCCCACCTCCCGTCCTACCCCAATCTCAAAATTTTATTTTATATTTTTTTTTACTTTTATAAACAATTTATAAAAAATATGCATTTTTTCTTATCCCTCTGCCCTAACCCCACCTATCCCCTCACCCCCAACTCATCCCACCTCATTCTCGAATTTCTATTTTATATTTTTTTACTTTTATAAACAATTTATTAAAAATATAAATTTTTTTCTTACCCTGCCCTTATTCACACCCACCCCTTCCACCCCATCCTCAAATTTCTACTAATATTTTTTTTCTTTTATAAAAAATGTTTTTTTTTTAAATATTTTTTTTATTTTAAAAATAAAAATATAGAAAAATCAAATATCATACAAAATAAACTAACATCATAGAAGATAAATTTGAAATTTGTAAAAGTAATGTATCAAATTGGACAAATTGAGTTATGACTCATTATTTAGCTCATATTAACCCGTCTGATGAAGTTGGACAGGTGAAAGTTGTAGATACTAACCCCCTAATCATGGCCCAACTGAAAACAGCTTCAGTTTTAAGTTTACGTATAAAGCATCAACCAGCATCAACCATTTATCTCATCTTCATTATCCATCCATGGCTACCATAACTACTGCAACTTCCATAATTGGAATCCAGTGTCGCTTCAAAACTCCAAAGCACCACTTCTTCAACAGTTGTACGAACTTCTCACTTTCTATTTCAAGCCCTAATTTCATTCATCACAAGCTTTCATCACATACAATGTCGGCCAACGCTTCCTCTGCTATCGGTACTCTCTCATAAACACAATGATGTAGTGGACTATGCTTTAGATTTCTAGTTTCGCTCATCAAATATGTGATTGTGATGTTTTCTTTTGGTTACTTGTACTTTCTAACTTCGAGATTGTAAAGAATGGATCTTGCGCTTAACTCAACCCTAAAAGTTAGCTTAGCTTGTATGGTGAGGATTGTCTAAGTCTATATAAGTAATTCATGTTCCATTCCATTTCCGATGTGGGACTCTTAACAAAGATATTAGAATTTCAGCTACATATGTGGTGTTAGATGTCCTGTACTATGCACAGATTGTTGGTTAAGTATGCTTAATTGCTGATCAATGGGTGATTCTACCTTCAAATTAGGGCTTACTTCGTAGACAAAAGTGTTCCCTGGCTTGTTGGGATTAGGAGGGGTGGGCGGTATGCAACCTTCCCCCTGCATAGCCCGGACACCACGGTTATCGAAACAAATACCTTTCCTTTGCATTTCTGCAAGCTTCCGAGTCTCGAGTAGGTCACTGAGGGAGAAAATCAACCATTATGTTAAGGCTCGCTAATCTACTTTTAAATGTCCAGTGAAATTGGGTTTATTTGCATATGCACTTACAGTTATCATTGTATAACTTGAAGTGCCAAAGAGATTATGATATGCAGTAGCGGTCATCATTATTGTATAACTTGAAGATGCCATAGAGATTATGCTAGATATGCAGAAATTTGTTGTTTCTCGTTTAGCTGCTACATTTACTTTTGCAGTTGTTCGCTGTAAAAAGTTGGGAACCGTCATTTGACAAGAAGATTTCTTGGACATATGGTGGATTATATGTACAACTTAGTTATGCCGGGAGGGATTTCGTTGATTGTGCTAATTTCCATATCCAAGTAACTCATGACTTAACTCCCGTAATTCCAATATTGACGCACAGTCAATAGTTCCTAAAATGTATGACACCGTTTCATTTCTATGCTACTTACACAACTTTCAAGAATTCATAATTCATTAAACTATTCAAAATTTAAACTATAACTGTGCTGTCTCTATCAGGCTAACTGTTCAAGCATTACGTCAATAGTTTCGTTCACTTCCTATTGTTATCTTTCTCAATAATATATTTCTGTTCACTTTCACTAAGATAACGAAAAATTCAAAAATACACCATAAATGCTGTGTCTAATAATACATACTGATTTACTCTTTAGATATACATCTTCCTAAAGTTCAATTGTCAAGTTTCATTGTTTTAGTCTTACTTATTGGTTCCTGAAGATGCTCCAAGTGAAGAATTGGAGGCTTCTTCTAGGGGGGGCATTGGAGCAAACGACTTGTTAATTGTAGGACCTGGAGTTCTTGGGCGTTTAGTGGCTGAAAGATGGAGAGAGGTACATCCTGAACTAATAATCATATGATTTCTTTGAGAGGTTGGAACCATACTACCTCGTAACCTAATTAAAAAATATACATGCACGTTTATTTCTTGTCTGTTAAATCTGGTTTATTATGGAAATGTTTGATGTTCATTTTCTGACATTGATATTAGCTGTATCATGTTTGAGTTTCTGGCTTACTAACTTTGACAGACTGGTGTATTTCTGCTACTTTCAGTGGAGTATGCATCATAACTGAGATTCCTAAGAGTTTTGGACCCTTTAATGTGGCAGGAGTACCCAGGCTGTCAGATTTTTGGGCAGACAATGACCACCGATCACCATGATAAACTTATGAAAATGGGAATTTGTCCATATTCGAGAGAGACCAAGTTTACATCTAAGTTCCCTTATGTTATATACTGTGCTCCTCCATCCCGGACTGAAGACTACCCTGGTGATGTTAGGTAAGCTTGGTAGTTCTTGCAACTTCTATCTTCTATCACCTACCTGTGGTGGCATTCTTTGATATTTAGCTTCAAAATTTGGGGCAATTTTGGCATGGTGCACGGTGTCTGTTAATATTTCATTATAGAGAGCACAAATGCGTTTAAACTCTAATGCAGTGACAAGCAAAATATTTGATTGTTTAGTAAAATTATTGTTTTGTTGTGAAATAGTCCCTTCTTTCCTGCTGATGTATGATTGCTGCAAGTATCCTGGCTAGTCATTAGCAGTAAATGCTTTACGTTAGCAGGCAGCTGCATGAGTAGTAGTGTACGTTTTCAAATCATGTGAATGGGATGGTCAGACCAGTTTCCTGGTTCGATCTGGGCAGTAATAGTCAGCAGCAAAATTAGGTTTAATGATTCCAAACGTTGTTATTGTTTGTCAACATTGTTTTTCTTCAGATTCTCTGTGCTGACTTTGATCATGTTGATACTATAATTTGATTTAGTACTACAAAACTCAGTGCCATTTTAATTTAATTTCTATTCGACACATCCAATGAGCAGGGACGCTGCATTAAAATGGAGTGGTGAAGGTTCTTTCCTATTTACCTCAAGCTCTGCACCATATGACCGCTCTGATAATGGATCAGTTGATGAGGTGTGATTACTTAAACATTATACTACTGGTAACAATTTCTTATTCTGATTGATTCCTCTTGAAAGGAACTTTAGCCTTGCCAATTAAAAATACAGGCTTTGGAAACTGGCTTTTCTGAAGGAAACTACCGAATTTTAACTCATGAAGTTTCATCCTTGAGAGAATTCTTCATGTATATCAGTAAGGAGGTCTGAGCTTTCGTTAAACCATTCTGGTTGTCAAATGTGTAGGATGGCCCCATAGTCCCAATTGGAAGGAGCCCAAGGACTGATATACTTCTCAAGGCAGAGAAAGTAGTGCTGGAGTTTGGTGGTTGTGTTGTTAGATTGGCTGGCCTTTATATATCCTTGGATACAGATCAAAGATCTAGAGTTCTTTTTTTGTAGCCTTTAGATCTTAATTTCTTATTTACCTTAACTACTAACACAAGGAAGATAGAGGTGCACACACATATTGGTTACATAAAGGAACTGTGGATGCTCGTCCTGATCATATCCTCAATCTTATCCATTATGAGGTGAATGGGCGTCCATGTTTTGAATCATGCTTAGTTTAGAGGTTGCAGTTTGTTCTTCTTCATGTGTCTGCAGTTGTGTCAGTGATATTTTGGCTCGTCTTTCTTACAGGATGCTGCTTCCTTGTCAGCGACCATCTTGAAGAAGAGACTTCGCAGTCGGATTTTCTTGGGTTGTGACAACCACCCCATATCCAGGTCATCCAATCTACATGATTGTTACTTTTGCTGGCTCCAAGTCGAAACTCTCTGACCCATGTTGCTCTTAATTGTTGTATTACCTTGTGCCAATAGCAGGCAGGAACTAATGGACTTGGTCAATAAAAGTGGGAAGTTTGAGAAAAAGTTCGAGGGTTTCACTGGTAACTGACTTTTTTTTCTGAAATTCTTCAGCCACTGGTTTAAAGAATCATGCTACAGCAGTCATTCATTCCTTCTTCAGGAACTAGTGACCCTCTAGGGAAGAAGTTAAACAATTCAAAGACTTGTGCTGAACTAGGATGGGAGCCTAAATATCCAAGCTTCACTCAGTTCCTTGGAGTTTCAGATTAAATTGCTGCAGTGGCTCTCATTCTTTCGAATTATTGAAGAAATGCAGGATAACTATTTTTTCGCAGAGTTGTCTCTTGATGCGGCATGGTTAGAACAGCGCTTTCGTGCATTTAATTGCACCATGTTATGCAGATATTGCTTGTGTAACATACACGGGGTTTTGGTTTATGTGTACTGTCTCCACTGTAATTTGTTGTTCGGAAAAGATTGTTGTCTTTCTCAATTACTACTGAGATGTTTAGAATATTGGATTAAGGTGACATTCTTGAAATTATGGTTTTATAGTTAGAAAATCTAACGGTAGGAGATGTTGCGGTTTTATTAGTTCCCTCTGGTGTAACTTTCTCTTATGCGGAGACTTTGTGATGATCATCAAGATGCTGTTCTTGGAGATCCAATTCCAATCATGTGCATATAATAAGTCTGCTGATTGTTGGAGTGTTTTTGTTCTCATTAGAGACATATATCTAAGTAAAGTTAAATGAGAAACTTAGAAAATCCTAATTTGGTTTTGAAAACGAGTGTACATTGAAATTTTGTAGGACTAGACAAGTCCTATCTATCTTCAAATTCTAAGGTCCGTTAGGGTTTCTTGGAGGCTACTCTATCTTAAACCTAGTTTATGCCTATATAAAAAGGCACATATTTCCTTGAAAACACATCTCGAAAAGCCACAAATTATGGAATATTCACAAAGCGATCAAGGCATGATAGACATCAAATATTGTCTTTCTTAAAGCCAACGTGATCAAGTAGCTAGAAGTGTTCTTCATCAAGATCAACTCGAAGTGTTGCTCCGATGTTTTTGGCGATCACACACATTACAAAGAGGTTCAAATCATCCTAAGTTCGAGAAATACGCTACTAATGACCCTCGAATTACGGAGAAAAATAGGATAGAAGAATCAAGAGAATAAAGATTTGTACCCGCAACATTCATCAATAATATCTCTATTTCAACATATTTTATTTGTGATTGGAGTCAATTTCTATCACATAAAATTTGTTGCAAACAAATTTGATATTTCCGAGATGTCTTTTCAAGGGAATATGTGTCCCATTATATAGAGGCCAGCTAGAGTTTATGGTAGAGTAGCTTCCAAGAAACCTTAATGGATATTGGGCTTGTTTTGTAGAGGCCAACCTAAATTGAGTAAAATTTTGGTGTCTACAAACTACTTGATCGAAGATGTGGCTAGACTCTTCTTGATAATCAAATACTTCAAGAAGATTCACAAAATTCTTTCATGGAGATAAATCTCAAGGAGGTCTACATCATCATAGTTCGAGAAACGCGTTGCTTCAGCCTTCGAATCACAGAGTTAATCTAGAGAGAAGAATTAAACAGAATTGTACCAATAATATTCATCAATAAAATCTTTATTTCAACATATTTTGTTTGTGATTTATGTTGATATATACCATATATTCTATATGTGTGTGTGGTTAGTTGGATAGTAGTTTGTTAGAAGCTAATTTTGTTAGAAAGTTAATTTTGTTAGAAGCTAATTAGATATTTTGATTAAGTTTGATTAGATATTTTGTTAGGATATTATTAGTGGGTATTATAAATACTTTTTAGTCTCTCATAATAAGAAATATCTGAGAAGAGCAGATTTTGCTCCCCAAACCTCTCTCGACTTCTCTCATTCCTCACTTCTCCATTTACAGAGCTTCTTTTCTCGACTGAAGCTCCTCTTCTCGATTGTTTGTGGCTGTTGTCTGCGCACCGATCACTGCCCTGCAAACTTTAACATGGTATCAGAGCCGGATTAACATATCTGAGGGTGCGACGATTGCGCAAACATTGTGCTACTCAGGCGCTGAGTTTAGTTTTGCCCGCAACGGATTCAAGAGACTTGTCTGATGCCAATTTAATAAAACAGCCAAAGGATGACTATATTTCATAAGTGCACACTTGATTCCGTCAACTTATTTTACAAATGTGCCCTCAGACAGAATCAAGCTCATTTATGACATCACGAAGGGCATGACAATTGATGTAGGAAGAGAAATAGTGCAGAGCATAAGAGAGATTAGTAGGCTGACTACTACTGGAGGATTGGAACATGGTTCACTCATTACTGTCTTATGTGATAGGCATGGAGTCCCAACATTCGCCATTGATATCCTAGAGAAGAGTCAGTCTACTGTGACCTACAATTTAGTGCATTCTTTCTCGACCACATCCGTGACCAGCGGCAGAAGGGCGGCAAGAACGTGACAGCGGCCATGGAGGAGGAAGAGCATGAGGCAGAGGCATACAGCCATCAGCCTCCCCTGTCCTTAGAGCCTCCAATGCCAATAATGGAGCAGATGCTCTTGAACCAACAAAGGATGCTGCAGAATCAAGAGAAAATGATGTAAGACCATCAACACCTGACCCAGCGCGTTGATAATTTGAGTTCCATGTTCACCAATGGAAAATGCAGTATCCGCCACCACCACCACCATTTTGAGCTGATGTATGTCTGTAAGTCGTCCCATGTTAATTTTAGAGTCTTTTACACATTTAGAACAATGTGTAGTTTAAGTTTGAGGGGCTTCATTTTATTTTATTTTTGTGAGTCTTGTGTTTGTTTTTGTGTTTTATATGAATCAATTTTTTTTATGAGTCATGCATGTTGTAGTTACTTGAAAACGCCTAGTGAACTAAGTGGAATAATGTAGTGGAATAATGTAGTGGAATGTGAAGCTAAAATCTGTGTGCTTAAGTTAGATATGTCAAAAATTCATGAAAATCTAATTATTTGGAATATTTGATGCTTAGCCTATGTGTTGTTAATTGAAAAATATTTGTGAAGTCTGTTTGCTTGCTATTTGAGGCGAAATAGTTAGGATATACATGTTTAGGGAGATGATTCAGACATTTTTTTGCTAGCCCTTCTTACCATTCATTGCCTACCTTGCACTAAATTGTATCACTAGTCAGCCCCGTTGAGCCTAAAATAAGTTGTTTTCTTTGACACTCTATGATTCCCTCATGTGTCATAAGCAGTAATTGAATAAAGAGATGAAAAAGAGTGAAAAGAAATACAAAGGAGAGTAAAAATTGATGCACCCCAATGAAAAAGAACGTAAAAGCTTAAGTTTGGGGGTGCCTATATGAATTGATTCATGCTCTCAAAAAGAGAAAAAGGGAATGATAGGTATGAACTGAAAATAATACAAAAAAGAAGGAAAAATGGCTGAATGAGAAAAACGCTATGGTACGTAAATTGAGCCTAAATGCCTACTATTACCTACCCCTGCCTAAGCCTACATTACAATCCGGAAAAGTCCTGAGGATCTCTAGTATGCATTTCTATGATTAGTGGAGAATAGCAAGTACACAGGCCCGTAGACTAAATGAAATTGACATGCATATGTTAGGTATTCATGCTTTCATTATTTATGATTGAAATGAATTTGCGAAATATCTGACTTGAAATTCTAGATTGCTAAATTCATGCTATATCTATTCATACATATTATCTCAACTGACGTTCATGTGTTTCTAAGTCATTGTGCAGCTGCTTGATTTGAGTCTTTGAGTCTTTCATGTTTGTGTCTTTGTTTTTGTTTTGATCTTTGCTCGAGGGCGAGCAAACGTTAAGTTTGAGGGTGTTAGGCGTATTGTGTATACGCCTTTTGAGTCATTTTTAGTTCGTATTTTACTCATTTTCATGTGTTTAGTATAGTAGTAGGTTTGTTTTTTTTCTTTTGAGTCACAGTGGCGCAAAAAGGTAAAATGGCAAAAAGGAACGAGAAATGGGCATAAAAGGAGGTTCCGAGGCAGAAAAATGTTGAAAATTGATGACTCGGAAAAAGGCAAAGCAGCGGCGCCCGTAAGCGAACCAAGGTGCTAAAATATCGAGACTGCAGACTTTCGGATCGCGATGCGCGTAACCGCAGCTCCATTTGTACCGAGTCGCAGGACTTTCGCATCGCGTGCCCGAGCGTAATCGCGATGCCGAGACGCGAATTGTCAGATCCGAGTTAGAATTGGCCAAGGAAAGAAGGGTTCATAAGGCACGAATTTGCAACATATTTAAGCCATAGGAATTAGTTTAATGAAGGTAGTTGGTCATTCTACAACACAAGAAAACACAAGGCAGATTTGAAGCGAAAATTGGAGACTTTGTTCTACGTAATTTTCTTTCTTCCGTCTTTAATTCAGTTTATGTATGGATATTGTGTTAGTTCTTAGCGTGACTATGGGTAGAAGCTAAACACTTTATTAGAGCTTCTCTTATGAATCGCTTAAAGCTTTTATTCATGAATTAATGCAGTAGTTTGATTTCTTCTTCGCTTGATTAAGATCTATTCAATATTTGGTATGAATGTTTGATAGTTAACTGGTCATTAATTATCATAATCTATATGATTTCGAATCAAAAGCCGAGAGAAGAGATTTGGATATGCTGTAACTGAATAGACATAGGTTATAATCGCGGACGAAAGTACCCCGATACTTGTGTAGCATTATAGGTTATTGCTCTTAATCCTCCTATGTGGTAAATTCTATCATAGAAATATAGAAGGGTTCTACACTGCGGTTGAGTGATTATATTGCCCTAACAGGAATATAAGATAGTTCATTTAACCGTTATCTTAACAAAGAAGAAGAATCATTCTAGTTGCATTAATGATTGGATAAAGTGGATAGTCGAGGATTTTGGAAGCCCTAATTCATTCATAACTGATTACAACTTTATTAGTTTAAATCTTGCAAATATTCTAGTAGTTAAACAAAAACCCCAATCAAATATCGATTGCCAAATAGATAACATAAAATAGATGAACGGTACTTAGAAACCAGTCTTTGTAGATGATATTCGGTCTTACAGACTATATTACTTGTGAACGATGTGTACGCTTGCGTGAGCAGTCGAAATATCGCTAACAGTTGCTACCGGCAAAATCAATGCGAACTTCAAAAGCCGACACACCAATGGGTACGACAAGTATTTTCGTGTTTGCACAAGCAATGTAGATAGATCAACAAGCCCTTCCAATCGACTGAATCTGTCATCTGATCGCAAATCTATAATATATGTCTCTAGTTAATTTTCAAGCATCATACAATCAACTAGAGAGTCATCCGGATAAAGCTGAGTCATTCTTACCAATTTTGCTATATTGAAATCAACAAAATCATTACTTGGATTCAAACAAGCAACACAAAGAAGCAACTCAGAATTGACCTCATTGAACCGATCATTAATCTCTAAAATTTGCTGATCCATAATGGCATTAAAACATTCCACAAGATAATTAAAATCGTTAATGTGTGTCTTACGCCGAGGACGGTGACGATTAATATATTCAGAATTCATATTCACACAATCAATCTTGTTCTCATTGCAAAAATCAGTAATCTTACCTAGAAGAGATTCTCATCTATCATTTCTTGACGCTTGCAATGCCTAATTACTTTAACAGGTGTCATAACATTCAAAATATATGTATCTTTCCTTTGCAAAGCTAATGACAAGTCATTCGCGAACGAAAGTACAGTCAATATCAATTGAAAATTAAAGAAAAAATCAAATGATTGCAAATACCCCAATAAACTAACTGCTTGAGCTTTTTTCGATGAATCTGTATCATCACACGAAACAACTTCAATAACAGAAGAAAACAAAGAAACCAAGTTCAATAATGATTTATAATGAGACCCCCAACGTGTATCCACACCCCTCTTAAGACTTAATTCTTGATTTAATCTTTTCCTGTCTCAAGCAAACCACTCCCGATTTCTTCCGCCATTTTTTGTGCTTGTTTTTGTCGAATAATGTCTTTACGCTTACAAGATGCTCCAACAACATTTAATAAAGTGAAAATTATGTTAAAAAAGTCTGCAATATAAACATTTTTTCTAGCCACAACAACAAGAGCTAATTGAAGTTGATGAGCAAAGCAATGAACATAATATGCAGACCAATTTTCATTCATAATCAAAGTCTTCAACTCTCTTAATTCACCATTCATATTACTTGCACCATCATAACCTTGACCCCGAATTTTCATCAAACTCAAACCAATATCAGCAAACACATTATCAATATGCAAATAAAAAAAGCCCTAATTTTGAATATAACATCAAGCCCTAATTCCAAGTTTTCAACCAACCAAATAAAAAACCCTAATTTTAGACATCAAACATTTGAACTAGAATTTGAATCTAGTTTTGTTCAACAATGCAATGTAGTTGACCTTGACCCTCCCAATTTAATTGGAAAATTATAGTTTCTGTTAATTTCCCAAACTACCAACTCAGCAAGAAAATTCACTACAAAATTGACAAGCAATCAAACCTACTAATTTATGAACAATGAAAAGAGAAGAAGAACAGATATAGACGAATATAGAGAGATGGAGGTGTGAGACTTACCTTGGCGGCACTGCGGCAGTGAAGTGGAAACTGGAATCGCAAGGGCAAGGGGAAGGGTTTGCAGAAGAGAGGAGAGGAGAGAAGGTCGAAGAAGAGAGAGATTTCAATATATTTTTGATAATTGAAAAGTGGTCATTACATAGTCTCTTATAGACAAGGACTATAATAGTAAATACTAAACAACATAAAAAAAACTTAAGGGAATAAAAGTGATAATTAATAAAACTAGTCACAGAATTGTGACAGTTTCAAATAAACGTTGGTATACACGGACCGCGGTTGTTTCTCCACATTTCTGGAACTAAAGAGAAATATTTCATATGCAAAATTTCTTACTTATATTTCAAATTTTCTCAGTAGCACTTCTCCAACACTATTTTTGCCCTGCATTTCAGTCAATCCAACACTATAGGTGGGTCACGTTGAAAATGATAGGTGAGTCACCTTGTAAAACAGACGTTGTTTTACAAGGTGATAAAAAATGAAAGTGGGTGCACTTGCACCCATGTTAGTGAGTGTGTGTCCGCCGGCCGCGCCGTTCGAAGTTCTTTGAAATGTTGTGGGAGTTGAAGCTCGCCACGCAATGCGGTATGTTCCGCTTTTACCATCGTTATTGATGTGATGAACTTGCAAAATCATTAATTGAAGCTACTGCTGTTGTTTACTCTATCGAACCTAGTGCTATGGATCGTGCTGATGTTGTGGTCGTGGTTAATGGTTGTCGAGAATACATTCAAGGGACAGAACATCAGAATCTTCCCCTGCATATAAAAGAAGGTAGAACAAAGTTGTTTCTGCTCACTGCTGATTTTGCTGTAACTGTTATTGGTATTACTGCTGCTGCAACTCTGAAAATTAAAGAAAAAAATACATGAGTACTGTTAGGACCTGCTGCTGGAAATGAAAAAAATCAGGTTACAGTTGATATATGGTATTCTACAACAGTGATATATGGAGAACTGTTGGGACTACAACAGTGATATATGGTATTATTAGCCATCTGCCTTTTGGTCCAACTACTTACTTTGGATTGCTGCCTGATGGTATTATCATTAGCCATCTGCTTTTTGGTCCAAATGCTTACTTTGGATTGTTGCCATTAGTATACCTGCTGCTGCTGAGAAAGGACTGATTCAAGCATTTGTTGTTGTTGCTGTTTGATGAGGTGATATCAGTTATTGAAAAAAACGAGCGGACCAGTTGGACTATGTTCTCGTGGACACTCTTGGACAGATTGAAATATTCACTTGGTCTGTATTTGTATCCTCTACAAAACAAGGTTGCCGTTGGTATTGACATTCAACAAGACAAATGTGGTTGCTTCCTTCACAACTACAGAGGTTGGCAACTACCTACATTGCTTGTTTCCAAGCTAGGACTGAAATCGTTATTTTCAGTGTCTAGCTTGAGGGGGATGTTGAGATATATATATATATATATATATATATATATATATATTGTATATATATGTGTGGTTAGTTGGATAGAAGTTTGTTAGAAACTAATTTTGTTAGAAGCTAATTAGATATTTTGATTAAGTTTGATTAGATATTTTGTTAGGATATTATTAGTGGATATTATAAATACACTTCTCTTGTAATTACTTTTTAGTCTCTCATAATAAGAAATATCTGAGAAGAGCAGATTTTGCTCCCCAAACCTCTCTCGACTTTTCTCATTCCTCACTTCTCCATTTACAGAGCTTCTCTTCTCGATTGAAGCTCCTCTTCTCGATTGTTTGTGGTTGTTGTCTGCGCACCGATCACTGCCCTGTAAACTTTAACAAACTTTAACAGTTTATTTTTCATACACATCGCAAATTATTATAAACAAATTGACATGCCCAGTGAGACAATCTTTACCTATCATCTCTTCTCTTCAACAATCAAAGTTTAAAAACTCTAACATGGTTTCCAAGAAGGTCAACTTGGAATCCGGCATCCGCAAAAACTATTGAATCCAAGTTCTCTTGTTGTGGAAAACATCCTAGATGTTACTGAAAGGAGCGTGGGACCAGTCACAAGGAGCTAGTATAAGAATTTAAACTAGAGTGGATACACAGGGTTCATATTAATGTAAATTCGAACTGGTTCGAGATTGAGATATTGATTGGTTGGTATATATAAGGTGCTCGCAAATTAGTGGTAACATTCTAAATTAGTACACTTAAAGTAGCAGATAACCATGGTAGTAAAATGGTCATAAGCCTGAGAAATTGATAACGATATTTGGCCATCCAATTGGCGTCGGACTTATTTAATTTTTCTACTTCTTTTTTCCATCCCCACCCCAAAACCTCCCCTATTTTATCGTTTTTCCTAAACATTTTGAGTTAATTTCATTTTATCCCTTAAACTTTTAAAAGTTGAGAAATTATATTTCTTTCACCTTTTTAATGGAAACGACAACCCTAGCAAAGGTAAATATTTATCCCTTTTCATCCTCCGCCAACAAGCAGAACCGATACCGAGCTATTTCTTATCTTTTTCATTCAAATGGGAATGATTCACCCTCAGTCTCAATGTGGTTGGGTGCTCACATTAATTAATCATGTAAATTTATTATATTCGGTGCTTGTATGTATTTATCAAAAACTTACTCGTATCCTGTGCTTATTATAGTTAACTGACTTAATAAATTGAGAATACATGTTAATTAATCATGATTAATTATTAAAAGGTTATGTATGCATATCTCATGCATTTATTCGCTTGGCGTAAATAATGTGTATGCATAAGTTTTACCCTATTGAACCTTTCATAACAGGCATCATCATTTTGAACTCTACACTAAAATTGAAAACGATTATGATTTTATTTAAGTTTGTACCAGTTGTCACAACTGAATAATTGTTATTCAAATATTATGCACTTCTTACCTTCAAATTCTGAACAGATTCAATTCAATCTACTACTGAGGAAACTAATCATCATATAAGGGGGGGAAAGTTTAAAATGCCCCCACTAACATAGAATTTTGTATACGTCTCTCTTTTATTACCGTGCACATTTAACATGTTAACTTGTATAACCGACCATCATTTAATAACACTAGAAAAAGACCAGAAGTGCTAGATTATTTTCCCATGCCATAAGAAAAAGATAGTCATAAATGACCATTGAAAATAAGAGGTTGCAATACATTCACTTAAGTTAGGCAACACATTGTCAAACTTGTATAAGTTGAAACTGATTAATTAGTGAAGGAAGCAAAAACGACGGCTCTCTTACCATAGCCAAACACGAAGCAAAGCAAATAATACAAACAATTATTATCTTTATTAGCGAATATTCTAAATATTCGCAGTATATTTTGTAATTATGATTGTTGTATATATATGATAATTTAGAATTCTTACTGTATTAGGAATCAACCTCTGTACAACTATATATATATTGTGAATTAATGAAAAGACTTCTCAAGAGAGATTATTCCAAACTTACATGATATCAGTAGCCAAATCATAAACTCCACTCTTCTTTATTTTCCAAGTGGACGTCGACCCCCCCTACTTCCACCGACAACCAACCTTCACAAATTCCTTCCAAATTTTGTGACTACCATGTCTCCTCCCACTTCCCCTAAAACTTCTGGTTCATCCACAGGTGTCTTTGATAACCACCATCCATCTTCATCGTCTTCTTTTCATCCGGCTTTTGCTGTTACCAACATCAAGAATTTCATTTTCATAATTCTTGACCAAGAAGACTGTCAATATTCCATGTGGGTAGAATTATTCTATATCCATACTTGCTCGTACATTGTGCTTGACCACATTGATGATTCTATTCCTCGTCACACCGATGTAGCAGACTCGACATGGCGTCGCCTTGATGCCATCGTCATGCAGTGGATATACGACACTATCTCAACAGACTTGTTGTGTACTATCATGAAAACAGGTGCTTCGACACGTGAACTATGAGTGTGATTAGGAAAAAAATCAGGATAATAAAAATACTCGAGTCGTGTATTTGGAGGAGAAATTCAATAATACACATCTTGAGAATTTTAACATGTCTGAATATTGCAAACAACTGAAACTCATCACTGATCAACTTTCCAACGTTGGGACATCTATTTTTGAAACAAAGATGGTGCTACAACCCGTTGCTGGCTTACCGAAAGGGGAATACGATACTATCACAATGATGATTCAACAGGCCGACCCACTACCAAGTTTCAACAAGGCACATTCACAACTGCTATTGGAAGAGACCCGACGTGCTAAACAAGATGAGCATAATAAAAAAGCTTTAGTCATTGAAAGCATGGTACCACTGGCGGCCCCCACCAACCAACCACCACCGCCGGACCACCAGCAACAGCGTAACACCCATGGTGGAGGATGAGGCGACAAAGGTCGCGGTAATGGCAAACAGGGGAAGGGACGCCACAGAGGCCAAAAGGCCCAGCAAGCAGGCGCATCGGCTGCTCCCTATTTCCAATGGCCTGGACATCCTGGCTGGCCCAATGCAGGGAATTGAGCCTCGTCTGCATGCCTCTACCCAACAACATGGGCCCAGTTCCAGCAGGGCTGGATGCCATGGATGTTGGGCTTCGCCAAATCGACCAGGCATACCCACCAACTTACCCATCAGGCCAACATTTTCTCGGCCCAACAGATTCTGCATGCCCCCAGCCTGGCCCCAACATATTTGAGCAAGGCCTTCAACGCATTGAACATTCAACAAACCAATGAAAATTTATACATGGACACCGGAGCCACATCTCATCTCATCCGCTCGTAAGGTAATTTATCTCAACTACTTCGATTACTGTTGGCAATGGTCACCACATTCTTATTGAAGGTTACGGTAATACGCATACCAAACATCCCCACCCGTCTTTCTCCCTAAACCATGTCCTCTATGCCCCCACATCATTAAAAATTTAATCTTTGTTAGAAAATTCACTCGTAATAATTTCGTTTCTATCGAGTTTGACCCTTTTGGGTTTTCTGTAAAGGATCTCAATACGGAAAAAAAAATTACACGCTGCAATAGTGTGGGAGACATTTACCCCTTCACTCAATCGTCTGATGTCAGACCACAATCATCTACCTCCCTTGCTGCAATATCTCCGTCAACATGGCATAATAGACTTGGACACCAAGAGCACCTGTTTTTAATTTTCTTAGAAATAATAAGTGCATTCAGTGTAATAATGGAAAACTTACCCAAAACTGTTTTTCTTGTCCGCTAGGCAAGCATGCTCATCTTCCATTTATGTCATCATTAAGTGTTACGTTTTCTCCATTTGACATTGTTCATGCTGATTTATGGACATCTCTTATTGTTAGCTCACTTGGTCACAAATTTTATCTAGTTTTATTAGATGATTATTCTCATTTTATCTGAATTTACCCACTAAAGTTCAAATCCGAAGTTTTTGCCAAGTTTCTTGAGATTCAAAAAATCATTAAAACTCAATTTGAAAAATCCGTAAAATCTTTTCAATGTGATAAGGGACGTGAATTTAATAATTCGTCCTTTCACAATTTTTGCTCAAATCAAGACATGGTTTTCCGTTTTTCATGTCCCCATACCTCACCTCAAAATAGAAAGGCTGAATGAATTATACGTACCATCAACAACATGGTTCGTACTCTCTCATTTCATGCTTGTCTTCCCCCCTCATTCTAGGTATATGTTGTTAAAATGATAGAATACCTCTTTAATAGTTTACCCACGAGCACTCTCCAAAACAAGACCCCCATCGAAATTTTATACCGTAGGATCCCGTTCTATGACCAACTCAAAATTTTCAGTTGCTTGTGCTACCCCAATCTCGCCTCCACTACCCCTTACAAATTATCCCCTCGAACCACGCTCTGTATCTTCATTGGTATTTCAACTAATCATAGGGGTTACCTGTGTTATGACTTGTCTCATCGTAAAATCATTGTCTCACGCCATGTCACTTTTGACTAAACGAGTTTTTCATTTTTGAATCTCCAGAAATTTCAAACCACGGAATACATGTTTCTCGATGACACAGATATGTCCCCTACCGTCAGATCACTGTTCAACCACCACCACCATATTCCGGCCCTGTTGGCGCCCGCACCAGTCGCCCAGTCACCCACGGTTTCCGAGCCCGCCAACACCACTGCACCACCCAGTTCCCAGTCACTCACTCAACTGGTCGACCCACCCACCTACCGCCACTAACTACCTGAGTCACAGTCCAGTTACCCAACCCAAGCTAAGTCGCCGATCTACTCCCCGATTGGTAATCACCAACCTAACCCACTTCCTGAACTACCGAGTCCAACAACATCATCAAACCACCACAAAAGCCCAACCCTAACACATCACCCAAACTAGTTCATCTTCAGTCTCCGGTACCACCAACAATCGACGACCCCCAATAGTCACCCTCTTTTCCCGAACCAGCAGACACAAAACCCATAAAATACAGACCATACACCACTGCCTACCTACCGTATGGAAACTCATGCTCAACACGGGATTTTCAAGCCCAAAGTTTATTTTAACCTCTCCATCCAAACCATATCACTCATTCCCAAAAATCCAAAACTAGTCAAACTGGACCCTAATTGAAATGCGGTCATGTGCGAGGAATTTAATGCTTTAACAAAACAATACACTTAGGATTTGGTGCCTAGACCGGATGGGGTGAATGTTATCCGATGCATGTGGCTATTTCGTCATAAATTCAGGGACAATGGTGACTTAGAGTGGTATAAGGCTAGACTTATGGTCAATGACATTAATCAGCAGGAGGGCGTTGATTGTGGTGAGACATCCAATCCGGTTGTTAAATCGGCTACCATTCGCACAGTTCTTAGTATTGTTATGGGTAAACATTAGTTGATTTATCAACTTGATGTCAAAAATGCATTCCTTCATGGAGACTTAAAAAAAATTGTTTACATGCATCAACCACCTGGTTTTGTCCATCATGCAGCCCCTCAGTATGTATGTCATCTCCGAAAGTCACTGTATAGCTTGAAACATGCCTCCCGAGCATGTTATGAATGATTTGCCAAGTATATTATGCATATTGGGTTTATATGCAACAAGTGTAATAACTTTCTTTTCATATTTCATCGCGGTAGCAACACTGCTTACTTACTACTATATGTGGATGACATTGTTCTCACTGCCTCATCTGACGACTTGAAAAATGAAATTATTGCTCTACTCAAAACCGAATTTGTTATGACTAATTTTGGCAAGTTGAGTTATTTCTTAGGTATATCAGTGACCAGATCTGCAGATACTATGTTCCTGAGTTAGCGTACGTATGCAGAAGAGATAGTGTACATGGCTAAGATGGCAAATTTCAAAGTTATACCCACTCCGGTAGATTCGAAGTCCAAGCTTAGTGTTGTTAATGGTGATCTAATATCTGATCCTACTCTGTATAGGAGTCTTGTAGGTGCCCTTCAGTATCTTACATTTACGATGCCTGATATTGCATATGTCGTTCAGCAGATGTGTTTGTTTATGCATGCTCCTAGGGAGTCTCACTTTGCTGCTCTTAAGCATATCTTCAGATACACTAAGGGAACACTTGACTATGGGTTGCATGTTTAACCATCTGCTCCGACCAGGTTGCTATCTTATACGGATGAAGATTGGGCAGGGTGTCCGGACACACAATATTCTACTTCAGGCTATTGTGTATTTCTCGGGCATAATCTTATTTCCTGGTCTGCCAAGGGGCAAGCCACATTGTCGGGCAAGCCACATTGTCCCATTCTAGTGCTGAAGCAGAGTATCGAAGAGTTGCTAATGTAGTTGCTGAGATCTGTTGGCTCCAAAATCTTCTTTTGGAGCTCCAGTGTCCACTGCATAAGGCGTCTTTAGTCTACTGTGATAACATATATGCTATATATCTATCTTACAATTCGGTTCAACATCAGCGAACCAAACATATTGAGATGGATATCCACTTTGTACGTAAGAAGGTAGTTCTCGGTCAGGTCAAAGTATTGCATGTGCCTTCCTCTTATCAGTATGCATATATTTTCACAAAGGGGATACCCAGACAGTTCTTCATCGACTTCAGATCCAGTCTTAGCGTCCGGCCTCCTCCCGCTCCGACTGAGGGGGATTATTAGCGAATATTCTTCAAATATTCACATTATATTTTGTAATTATGATTGTTGTATATATATGGTAACTTAAGATTCTTATTGTATTAGGAATCAACATTTGTACAACTATATATATTGTAAATTAATGAAAAGACTCCTCAAGTGAGATTATTCCAAACTTCAAACTTACCGTCTTCATTCATGCCTACTTTTATTCCTTAAAAAAGAATTGGTTAATTATTGAGCAATATTCAGGCACTTGTCAACTTATATTAAGTTTGATTTGTTACGATGATCATTAGGGGTCCATTTGCTGAGATCATAAGACACTTGAGATTTTGGCAATAACTAGTGGTTATTAGAGAATGAATTTATATTAGTTTAGGTTGAAAGATCCACTCCCCTCTAAATTAGGTCATGGAGATTCGTTTATTTATTTATTTATTTATTTATAATTCTTTAGTTGTGACCGATTGAAATTTATTCATTCCTTTCAAACATCTTTTCAACCAAATGTTGTTAAAATAAGTTTTTTCTAAAATATTTAAAAGGTGAAAACCACGTCTGTAATAATTTTCAGGTTTTTGCTAACAACTGAAAAGAAGAATTGTAACAAAAATATTGTTGATTTTTTTTAAATACCGGAAAAAATATTTTCGCTCATTTTTTTAAGACAAATGTCAATCTTGATAGAAGAGAAATCTAACTTGCAAAATCATCAAATGTTATAGAGGGATGATAAGTACTCAGGTTGTCGGTTTTAGCCCTATGAATGAAATCATCTTTGTTAGAATATTATGTTAGAATATTATAGAATAGTATCATTAATATAATATTGTGTGAATATCATATATTAATGTAGTATCTCTTCATATATGATAGGTAATTATTGTATAAGGAATATTTCTAGGATTATACTAAGGAAGACTTATTCTTCCTACTCATTGTAATTAATGTATATATTCTTACCTAATGGAAGAAGGAAACTTGAGGAAAATAATCTCAAAGTCTTACATGGTATCAAGAGTTTAAAGAAAGATCTAAATTTTCTCTCCAAATGTTCGACCTAGGCTACTCCTTGGCCGAAATTGTTCTTCAATTTTTTCTTTAATTTGCTTGCTTTATCCCTCCATTGTTGAACAACCTTCATCTCAACCAAAATATGTCTGAATCTAAATCCTTTTTTCATCCCGCTCTAACCATTTCAAACATTAAGACACATGTTCTGTTAAACTGGAGATGGAAACCGTGCATTATGCTTCATGGGCAGAATTGTTTAAAATATGTTGTAAGGCTCACAAAGCCCTTCATCATATCATTCCACCAAAAGATGGGAAGGGAAAGGAAGCCACAGATACAGACAAGGACTTGTGGGATACCTTTGATGCCACAGTCCTCGGTTGGATTTATGCAATAATTTCCACGGACTTGTTGCACATCATAATGGAGCCGGATTCAACAGTCATGGCGGCGTGGGACCGCTTGAGAGATATCTTTCAAGATAATCAAAAATCTCGAGCTGTTACACTGGAACAGGAATTCTCCACCGTTGACATGGCGAATTTTCCCAATGTTTCAGCATATTGTCAACACCTCAAAGTGTTGGCAGATCAGTTAAGGAACGTCGGTTCACCGGTTACTAATAACTGGATAGTGTTGCAATTGGTTGCTGGTTTCACTGAAGCGTATAGCGGAGTAGGAACTCTCATCCATCAAAGTAACCATTTACCACAATTCTATCATGCAAGATTCATGCTTGTACTTGAAGAGTAGGGCTTGATGAAAAAGGCCTCAACTACGTCAAATTCCGCCTTCCTTGCCAACCCTTCAAATGATGGTAATTTTTTTGATCCCTCTCACCAAAATAAGGGACAAAAATGACGTAATAATAATAAAAATAAGGGTGGCAATAGTGGAAATAACAAAGGGGGAGGACATCGGAATTCCGGTGGCGGCGGAAATGGCGGCACCACCAACTCCGGTGGTGCGGCGGCAGAATGGTGGCGGCGCGGCGGAGGTGGGCGATGCGGCGAGCCACCGGCCAGCAACCGACTAGCGATGGCGGCCCGGTGGCCGACACAAGACGCCCAAATGGGCCTCGGCGATGGCGTAATCCAAATGAGCCTCGCAAATGGCGAATAGGCATCGGCAACAGCCCATCATACATATTTTTCAGCGATCCAGCCAAGCAGTGGACTTGGGCCTCAGCCGACCCAGTGGCATGAGGCCCACTCAATCGTGGCCCATCCAACAGATATTGAGTCCGCCATGCACACTCTTGGACTCAATCCACCGAATTCAAATTGGTACATGGACTCCGGGGCAACGTCACACATGACGTCCTCCCAAGGTAATCTCACGTCTTATTTTTATTTGAGTAATGATAGTGGTATAAGTTTCGGAAATGGCCATTCAATTCCAATCAAAGGGTATGGTTCTACTACATTGTCATCACCTAACCCACTACTGTCTCTAAATAATGTCCTACATGCTCCAAAACTAATCAAAACCTTGGTATCTGTTAGGAAGTTTACAACTAATAATTGGGTATCTGTTAATTTTGACCCCTTTGGATTTTCTGTGCGTGATTTCAGACGGGGAGGCTTCTCATGATATGTGATAGCAAGGGGGAGATCTATCCAATAAACTTACATAATCATCAATCCAAGCTTCATTCTACTTTTGCATCTTTGGCACCATCCTTATGGCACCAACGTTTGGGACATCCAGAGGAGGATGTTTTAGCTTCTCTTAAACAAAATAATTTTATTTCTTGTACCCAGACTCGGATTTTGAATAAGTGTCATTCTTGTGCACTTGGTAAACATGTGAAATTGTCATTTATTGTTTCTACTTCTTGCACTCTTATGCCTTTCGATATTATGCATTGTGACATTTGGACTTCTCCTGTTTTGCGTTCTTCTGGTCATATATATTATTTGCTTATCCTTGATGATTATTCTAATTATCTGTGGACATTCCCTCTATCAAAGAAATCACAAGTGTTTTCCACATTTTTCAGCATTCATCAAAACTCAATTTTAACGGGAGATTAAAAGTATTCAATGTGACAATGGGGGAAATTTGACAATATTCAGTTTTGGGATTTTTTCAAAACAAATGGTTTAAATTTTCGTCTATCTTATCCTCACACCTCTTCACAAAATGGGAAGGAAGAACGCAAAATTAGAACCATCAATAATATTGTTAGAACATCCCTTGCTCATGCAGTCATACCTCCCATCTTTTGGCATTATGCACTTCAAATGACGACATATATGTTGAATATTCTTCCTCATAAACACATGTATTACCAAGCTCCACTAAAAATGATTTACTTATGAGAGCCTTCATATCATCATCTAAGAGTGTTTGGTTGTCTTTGCTACCCACTTTTTCCATCCACCACAATCACAAAATTACAAGTCCGATTCACTCCATGCGTTTTCTTGGGATACCCTACTAATCATCGTGGTTATCTATGTTATGATATTTCTTCAAAAAGAATGTTTGTAAGTCGCCACGTTATTTTTGATGAAATAATTTTTTCCTTTGCTAAAATACATGAAATCGGGACCTATGATTTTTGAATGATTTTCGTATCTAATACATTTTATCTAATGCAGGACATTTTACCACAAATAGTGGTACTGAAGAATAGTCCACCACCACCAGCCCGCGGACCAGCCTTGCTGGCGCTTGCGACTCGGCCCGATGGGCCATCGCTCGAGATGGGCTCCGCCTTCTCCAAGCCCATCGCCTACCACACCTCTCGCCTGGGCCACACCTCGATGTAAGCCGGCGCGTGCCCATCAGATCCTTCGCCAGATGGCGTCGATCCATCGCCATGCCTCCCGTCCGGTCACCCGTAGTCAACATGGTATTGTTAAACCAAATATCAAATACAGCCTTCACACACAGATTTCCAAATCACCTTTGCCTCGTAACCGAGTGTCTGCTCTCAAAGATCCGAATTGGAAAATGGTCATGGATGATGAATATCATGCTCTAATTAAAAAATAGGACATGGGATTTAGTACCTCGTCCATCTAATGCTAATATTATTCGGTCTATGTGGATTTTTAGCCATAAAGAAAAATATGATAGTTCTTTTGAGCGGGATAAGGCCCGTCTTGTAGGTGATGGGAAGACCCAGCAGGTTGGCATCGATTGTGGGGAGACGTTCCGTCCAGTGGTCAAACCATCTACCATCAGAACAGTTCTAAGTCTGTCACTCTCAAAAGGATGGTCACTTCATCAACTGGATGTCAGCAATGTCTTTCTTCATGGTCATCTGAATGAGACAGTTTACATGCACCAACCCTTGGGGTACAGAGATCCTGCTTATCCCAATCATGTGTGTTTGCTGAACAAATCATTATATGGCCTCAAACAAGCCCCCAGGGCTTGGTATAAGCGGTTTGCAGATTTTGTGTCACACATGGGTTTTACTCACAGTCGTTCTGACAATTCCCTGTTTATTTATCGTCAGGATAATAACACTGCTTATCTTCTTTTATATGTTGATGATATTATTCTTACAACATCTTCAGACTCCCTACGCAAGAATATCATGTCTCAGCTTAGTTCCGAATTTGCTATGAAAGATCTTGGTCCACTGCACTATTTTCTAGGCATTGCTGTGTCATGACATGCAAGTGGGTTATTTCTCTCCCAAAAGAAGTATGCATTTGAGATTGTGGAACGAGCGGGTATGTCCTCATGCAAACCTTCGGCAACTCCGGTAGACACAAAGTCGAAGTTGAGTGTCGTATCTAGCAAATCCTTTGCTGATCCTACATTATACCGCAGTCTGGCTGGAGTGTTGCAGTATCTCACAGTCACCAGGCCGGATATTATTTATGCAGTACAACAAGTGTCTATCCATGCATAATCCGATGGAAGAACATATGCATGCCCTCAAGCGCATTGTGCGGTATATTCAGGGCACTCTGTAGTATGGATTACATCTATATCCTTCTTCTATCACCAAACTTGTCACCTACACAGATGCAGACTGGGCAGGGTGTCCGGACACCAGACGCTCCACCTCCGGCTATTGCATCTTTCTTGGTGATAATTTGATCTCCTGGTCTTCTAAAACAACCCGCGATCACGCCGAGTGTTGAAGCGAATCCGATGCGGTTGCGATGTGGTATCGACTCTTTGCCGATTCGAATTTTTACTTGAGCTTCATTGCCCTATTCCGACAGCTACTATGCTATATTGTGATAACATTAGTGCAATCTATCTTTCAGGGAATTCAATCCATCATCAACGCACTAAACATATTGAGTTAGATATTCATTTTGTCCGTGAAAAAGTGACTCGCGGACAAGTGTATGGGTTACATGTTCCGACGCGACATCAGATTGATGATATCTTTACAAAAGGACTTCCGCTGATATTATTTGACGATTTTGACGCTCAAGATTCGCCGCCTCCACTTCGATCATGCGAGTGTTAGAATATTATGTTAGAATATTCTAGAATAGTATCATTAATATAATATTGTATGAATATCCTATATTAATGTAGTATCTCTTCATATATGGTAGGTAATTATTGTATAGGAAATATTTCTAGGATTATACTAAGAAAGACTTATTCTTCCTAGTCATTGTAATTAGTGTATATATTCTTATCTAATGGAAGAAAGAAACTTGAGGAAAATAATCTCAAGGTCTTACGATCTTTGATAGGGAGCGTTTTACTTCCAAAGTGAGAATTCCAATGTGAATCTGAATAAGTATGGCCTTAAAGTGGGTACCAGACAACGGAAAACCAAAAAAAAAAAAAATCTAACATGCTCTACTCTATTCGCAAAAGGAAAATCTATTCTATTTTTGTTGTAATAGAAAAGAAGTACATTTTTTTATTTTCTACTCAATATATAATATAAGAGGTCTAATTAAATTCATATTGAGATTGAAAAATTTCATACTATTAGGTAAAATGTTCCTAACAAAAGAAACGAACTAGTACTAAAAGTGAATCGGGGAGTGGGGGTATATTAATGTCATCAAGTCAAAGAGTAAGGCCAATGTGTTCATTTTTTCTTCACTTTTTTGGTACCTCAAACATGGGTTCCAACCATTGTGGGGGTCCATTTTAGCCACTCTTCTCGTGTAATTTTAGTGTAGTCAATTATCTCTCCAATTCTTAGGCTTGAGATACAAAGAGATGTGGGGGTCCTCAATCAACCAAATACGAAAACGAAAAAGGGAAATAAAGAAATAGATCGGTTGGAAATTTCTATCTCCCAAAATTAGGAAAGTGTGCCCTGTTCTAATTCGTAAAGTTGGCCTTGAAATCGCCAAGACTGCGAATTATAAAGATTTACATGAAATTCCTACTAATCTACTTAATAAAAATGAAAAAATGGCGCAAAAATTTTCGTCTTGTGCTTGTGAAGACACTCGCACGGCCCAAAGACTACTGTGTGTGATATAAAAAAACAAAAAGTATTAGGTCAAATTTTCCCCTTGCTTTATTTGTAAGTTGATCATGAAAGATGGTAAATAGTAAGTTTAAAATCAAGCTAATAAACTAATAACTTTATGAAACATCAAATTTTGAATTTTATGATAATATTTTGCTTTTGAGTGACTGAAGGAAGAAAAAGAAAAATAGGTGATTTGAAGATAATTTATTAATCTCCGACGAACATCCCTATGGCTAATAGGTCTGTTGTAGAGTTTCAAATTTCACAAGTGAAACGCCAAATTATTATCCCCATTTTTTCTTGTGGATTTTGAAACTTCTTGGCAAATGATTTTTTTTTTTTTCAATTATTTGAAAAAGTAAAAATTTGTATTTATTATTTATTTTCGAATTGTTTGTGCTGCTACAATATTTTATATTTTTCTGTTTTTTATTTTTTTTTTTTTTTTCATCTCTCTCTCTATACTATTCTTATATTAGTTTTATTAACATTTGAATCCAAATACACTTCCATATTTGACTTTTACAAACTACTTGAACCGGTACACAGTTACATACACTAAATCATGTTATTGAAATTTAAAGAAAAATATCGATTAGTCATATTAATAAAAAAAAAAAATTTTTTTTTTTTTATATATAATAATTTGGGATACTTAGGCTAAAAATATAAAAAAAAAAAATTTTTTTTTGTAAAAAAAAAAAAAAAAAAAATAAAAGTGTGATTGTAAATAGGGGTTAAATCAAGTGATGCAATCATTTTATAATTTTTATTTTTTGGAAGGTTTTATCTTATATTAAATTAATAATTATTTTTTAAATTCTCTTTTCATCTCAACAAACCTACAAATCATTATTTCAAACGATTCATTATCTTTCATTCTATTATTTTATTATTTATATTTTTTTTTATTTTTTTCTTTTATGATGAATTTTTTTCTTACCTCCTCCCCTACCCCTCCACCCCATCGTCAAAATTTCTACCTACCCCTCCTCCCCCCCCCCCCCCTCCCCCCTACCACATTCCAATTTTTTATTTTTTTTTAAATTAGAATTTTTTTCATATCTCCACCCCCGCCCTACCCACACCTACCCCTTCATCCCCATCATATCCTCAAATTTCTATTTTTTTTTACTTTTAAAAAAATTATGGATTCTTTTCTTACCTTCTCCTACCGCCCTAACCCCACCTACCCCCACCCCATTCACAAATTTTTATTTCATATTTTTATTACTTTTATAAAAAAATTATCGTACCTCGCCTACGTGGAGTAGTAAATGACACAAATCATGCATTTACCGTGCGAGTAAGTACATTACTTGATGGATTTTTTCAAGACGAATCTCACATTCAAAAGGGTCAATGAAGTTCTACGAATATATCTTGGTTTAGATTCCTTGTGAAGATTTTGTTATCTTTGCTGTGGATATGGCAGAATTTTTCTTCTTCTTTTTTCTTTCTTTGGGATGAATTTTTAAGAGGGTATCTATAGTCTATAGATATGTTCTGGCTAAATTGTAACCTTTGCGCATTTTTAGAGTAAAAAGGGACTAAGCCTAACTTGCTTTATTTTACATACTTCTTCAACCTGAATGCTAAACTTTCACTAAAGGGCATCCCGGAGTACTAAACTCCTGTTAGGTGCGGAACTCGGAGAAGGTCCGGACCACAAGAGTATTATACACGGTCTTAGCTGTATTTCTACAAGAGTCTATTTCCACGGTTTGAACCAATGACCTTCTGATCACGATAACTTTATCAGTTACTTCAAGACTCCTCAAAATAATATGTGTTAATTCAATTTACAAGAATTTAAACAAAAACTTCTAACCTTTTTTTCCTCTCTCCACCAGCTACTATCTAATTGAACTAGCAGGAAAATGTTTGTTTAATAACCAGCAGGATGGTGACTTAACTATTGCTATAGCCAACTCTTCTTGTTATTATTACTTAAATTTAGTTTCAAGTTTGAACATAGGGATTGACCAAAACCTCATGACAACTTGTATACTAGTGGGATCTTTAATCTTCCTCCACTAGTCATAAAAAAAAGTTGGTCCTTTTTTTTCTCCCTTAAACAATGGAAAGCCAATGGTTTTGTCTATTGAAAATTAAGTGATTCTATTGGAAAACATGGGGTGGTGGTGCTTGCTCTTGCATTCCTCTCACTACTAAAAAGATTTTATTTTCTCACTGAAAAATGTTCAGTTGTTATTTTTCATTAAATGTTGGTGTGAAAATTAAGTGATTCTATTGGAAAACATGGGGTGGTGGTGCTTGCTCTTGCCTTCCTCTCACTACTAAAAGGATTCTATTTTCTCATTGAAAAATGTTTAGTTGCTATTTTTTATTAAATGTTGGTGCGAAAACCCTAAATAATAGTATTTTTCACACCGAAAAAGTAAGAAGTTTTCCAGCGTTGTAATGAGAATCTATTTTCCAGTGAACTGGTTCGATGAGAATGAGATGAAAAATCATATATTATAACATAAATTTCTCATTGAATATCGATGATATTCAGTGAGTAAACCTCTGCTTTTAGCCGTGTCTCATATAATTTGCAATGATTCTTTCCTTATTAGGAATCTTGTAGGCATAATAGTGAAAAGTGACATCTCTTCAGTTTGAAGCTCCCCACTTGGTAGCTCTTTTTCAAAAGCAAATGAGAGAAAAAAGAGGACAAAAAGACTAAAGAGCACAATTTTACGAACATAAGACCCCACTTTGCTTCCACTATGCAATAATTAGTAGGTTACACAAAGAGAACTTTTCCATATTAACAGTACAAACTGCCAACTAGCTAGCATCTTCATTGAATTTACAAAAGACATTATGTCAATATTCTACATGTTAATAAGGTGTCGCTATAAGATTCGTTGTTTTAGATTTTGGCAAACTCGAGAGTTTTCTTGCCTTGAAGCTTGTTAGTAACATAGTGCATGCTGTACTCTCCATGATTGTACCTTTTATACTTGCAAGGGTTATTTTCATCTACTAGTTTCAGCAGTGGTCCTAACTCAATTTCATAACTTGGTGCATAAAATGTCACAATTGATAGTCTATCCTTTTCTTGATGGGTCACTGCTCTATGCTCCACGCTTTTGTATCTCCCATTAGTTAGAACCTGTTTTACAAAACAATATTAGAAAGGCGAACGAATACAAAAGTCAAAGGCTTTATTGTTAAAAAAGTAAAAGGAGGCTATTCACTAGTCATCGCAGGTTTAGAATTCAAGAATTGGAAAAAGAATGCACACCTCAATGGTATCACCAATGTTGATAACAAGTGCATTTGGAATAGGCTGGACAGGCACCCAAACATTGTCTTTAAGTATTTGTAGGCCAACTGAGCTGCATTTACCCTGTTGCAACACTGTAAGTGCACTTCCATCTGAGTGGGGACTTAGCCCCAAAACAAGGTCAGGTCTAGGACATGCTGGATAGTAGTTCATCCTCACTGCTTGTACAGCTACTCCAAACATTTCTTCAAAAATATCCCCATTTAGTCCAAGACTGACTGCTATGTATTTTAACAAATTCTTGCATAGTTTCCTTATCTCCCTTGAGTATATATCTATTGTTTCACTGCAAAAAGTGAGAATGAATACTGAGCATCCAAGGGTGTTACTTAGCGGTCAAGAAAGTGGGGTAAAAATAATGACATCAGGGTTCAAATTCCGGTAGACGCGCACAACTCTATGTGATTTTTTTCCAGCTACCTAAGCCTTTATTTCAGAGTTCCTCGATACCTATGCTGTAAGAGTATACAATCAGCTGTTCACAAATTGATCGGACACCACCATTATAGAAAAAGAAAAAAGAGAACAAATATATTGAACTTTTCTTGTTTAAACTAGTAGTCAATCTAAGAGGGTCCCCACAAATTTACAAGTGTTTGCACATGGTTATCCAACAGTTGTATTTTTCAACTTTTTTCTGTAGCTGAAGTTGAGGCTTACCTGAAATCAAGAGGCTTAGTTGGCCAGAGTTTTGGGTTCCTAATGAAATGGGGTTCCACACCAAGGGCAAACATGTTACACCAGTCAAGCTTTTGATCTTCTGAGAAGACAAAAGCTTGACCATAACCTTGCACTGTTCCAGGAGCCATTGGATATTTCTGTTTCTCCTCTAAAGGTAGCATGAAGAACTCCATAGCTATTTTCTCCATCTTTTCAAGCAAGTCCAAGTCAATCCCATGGTTAATCACCTATAACAATGATAATAAACAAAAATTAGAACCCCAATATTTTTCTTTTTAATCACTATGTTGTAGACAGAAAGGGGAGTCTCGGAGCAATGGTAAAGTTATCTCCGTGTGACCTATAGGTCACGAGTTTGAACCGTGGAAGCAGCCACTAATGTTTGCATTAGAATAGGTTGCCTACATCACACTCCTAGGAGTGCGGCCCTTCCCCAGATCTTGCTAACGCGGGATGTTTTGTGCACCGGGATGCCCTTTATATTGTAAACAGAAGTAACATACCTGAAAGAATCCCCAATCTTCACAAGAACTAGAAAGCTTCTTGATTTCATAATGGAAATCCTGACTATTCAAGAGTTTGGACAAATCAACAACAGGAATGTTAAGGTTACAGGAAGATGAAGTAGTAACTGTGGCAAGTTTTGGCCTTTCTATCATGTCTCTTACAAATCTTTCAGGAATAGAAGATGGCTTAGTCTTTTTCAGTTCTTGGACATCATCAATGTGTCCAACCTTAACAGGAAAACATGGCACTGGAGCCATTTTTCAACTCTGCAACTTTTGTTTTTGGGAAATGGACTCTTTTACTAGTGGGGTTGGAGGGAAGGGGGGAGTCAAGATTGTGGAAGTCTCTATGCTTTGTTAGGCATACAATTCAGAAAAATGTCAAGTACTTATAGAGGGTAAAAGAGTGACCCAACTTGATGTTGGGGGCAAAAGGCGAAATCCCTCGATCACAGGGCCCTCACCCTTCCGGCCCGACAGAGATTGGTGGAAGAGGTAAATCATGATGACTTAGCGGCCCACTAGATGGGAGACACAGTGTCTGGTGCTCACAAGGAGTCATCCCCCACAAAGGAGGAATGAAACTCTCACACTGCGGCTGCCAGGGCTCGAACCTGCCTACTTGGGGGCAATCTACCACCCTGGAACAACTGAGCTACGCCCCTGTGGGCTTTTCAATTATAGTGACCCAACTTGATGCATCTCCTGATATTGTGTGGGTCATTAGCTGATGCACTTTAATAAATTCTCAGTCATGCAAATTCTATAGTTTAGAAATGTGAAGTTGTGAACATACAAATCTACAATTTCTGAGTACAATTCACTCCTAATAGAAGAGTTGTTGTTTGTCTTTTCTTTCCTTTTTAGCTACTTTTTGAAAAAATTATCTCTGGTAAAATCCCCTGTTAAGTTGCAGTAACAGTGAACTCAAACTAGAAAGAACAGAAAAAATTAAAAGAAGGATTCAAACAAAACAAGACTAAGATTTACTTGTCAAAGATTTTCTTTTTCCGGTTTAACCATATGACATCCAAAGTTCATCGGCTCGACTAATTTAAATACACATTAGGTAGGCTGTAGAAGCTCTCTACTGAAAGGTTTCCCATTCTTAAGGATTGTATCTGAGATATCTGGTTAAGTGCAAAGCGAGCTCAAGCATCTTATTACAGACCTAGATACATTCTTAAAAATAGAAAAACCTTGTTATGGGGACTGACCAACTATGAATAGATCTCACTTATACTTACACGTATGAATATATATTAGTCCGTATTGTGGGTCTATTTGTTACAAAAGCGAACATCCCCTTTCCAAAATATTAGCATAGGTCCTCATGCAGACATCCAAGAGGGGGTGAAAAGAGTCTATTTACCTTTACAATATTTTGAAAAAGAGAGAGTTAGCAAAGTTAGACAAGATTAGAATAAGTATAGAAACATTTATTGATGTACCAGATCGACTAATGCTCCCGGTTGATGCAATGTATTCCACCAATTGTCAAAGACGTAATTATTGGTATATCAATCGTTCCAACAGGGGCCGGTTCGGTAGAAGACTTTTAAAAATGTAGAGCACCTAGGTAAATAAGGAAAAGATGACTTTCATACCCAAAAGGTGTCCAACATAGGCTTTCCCCGAAACCCCTAGTAACTAAGGAAAACAATGTAGGTAAGCACCTATTTTTGCATCAGTTCCGGAAGAACAAAAAACCAGGGAATATTTTGTTAATAAGAACAAAAAAGTGTTTATATTTGTAATGATACATACAAAATTGGCACCTTGTTGAAGACCTAGTGGTGCTATCCGAAGACTTAAATTAATAGACATAGTTATTAAAAACAACTGAGGTCCAATTAGAATTTGTGCGTTGCTCTTGGCCTTTGACATAAAAAAAAATTAAAAAAAGAAGAAGAAGATTGTGATAAGGAAACGGACATGTAAAGATTTGGTTGAGCTAGTGGAATAAGAAAGATATGGATCTATATTCAATACGCAATTGATTTCTCCCAATAAGTTTTTCTCCGCTCGCACGCGACGTTCTATCAGTCAGTCTTATAGTTAGGAAGGCTTATACCATTAAACTACAAGTGGAATCTTAGCTTGAGCCTAACTTCACACACCTTTATTACTCTTTAGGAGGCATTTATCCTAGATAAACTACCCACCTGGCAGTGTCCTACCTCCCCCAATAATTGGTGCGGCGATTAGCCATCCTTATACGAAAGAATCAGGATTGGTCGTTGTGTGTCACTACCTCCCATCTATCACATATTTGATTAATTAGGGTTGTCACTGCGGGGCTATATGATATGGTGCAAGCAGTCTTAGCGTCTGGCCGTAGGTACTCCACAACTTCGCGAAGAATTCAATTTTACTGAGTCCATATTGGAAACAGCGAGACAATCGTTACATCATTCAGTTCATGTCAAGACAAATAGGCTCCATAACTCCAAAAATACCACTCATTAATCCTGATCCCCACTTCCCTCCTCCCCAAAAAAAAAAAGTAATGAGCTTGGCTGCAAAAGGGATCAGTTTGGTAGCTGCAACTATTGAAGGACTAATGGGGAAGGAACTGAAACCTGAAATTGGAATTGAATGGAATTAGTGGTATTCGTAATAGTACACTATGGCTGTCTGTTAAGAGTGACCAGCTTTGGTGCATCTCTGATTTTATTGTGTGGGTCCCTAACTGATGCACTTTAATAAATTCTCAATCATGCAAATTCTATAGTTTGGAAATGTGAACATACGGTCCCTTACAATCAATGGCAAGGATAGCGACGCTTAAGTATATAGAATGCAGAATGTGTAATCGATTCCTGAAAGTATATATTTATATTCTAGGGAAAACTTGTATTAGGACAAATGTACTTTATACACATTCTTATTATTATTAATGGAGATTAATATTATGACATTTGCAATTATTGAATTATTAGTTGATTGTTTATAATATTCTATAATATGCATCCTAGAGATTACGTCGTTATTAATACTGTGTGAGATATTAATATTATAACGTAACTCTTAAAATAATCTCGACTAATGATCATCGAGAATGAGATATCGATGATATGTGATAAGTCGACATGTGATCTGCATCACATCCTTAGAGGATGTAGTATGTCTCACCTGCTACGAGTAATGGTTACTCGTGATGGACACATGAATACTTTAGAAGTATTGGTATACCCTGCTGATATATTGTTTGTTATACAATGTCTAAAATATGATCAGCGTGTGGGAGATAGAAGTCCTTAGACTTGAGGTCGATATGCACCTTGTCTACCGAATAATATATTTTGCTCCTGTCATAAGCTAAAATGCCTTATGGGTTGAGATACGGCTTGTATTGGGTATGTTACGAAGTGGATTAAAGGTGGTAGTTGAGCCAAGATTAGGATTCATTCCTCGAATGAATATTCGAGAGAACACTCAGATTCTCATATGATATTAGGTTGACTAAGTCGTTGACTAACGCAGTAGACATATCTAGGATATGGTCTTGTTGTCAACCAATATAGATGAGATATAATGATCAAGCCATTTGGATAGACACTTGGAAGATCCTAAGCTTGATCGAGTGTGTCGTGAATGAAATGATTTTATCTTCCCACATAGAGGTCCAGTTTACCAGATTCGTGTAACTATACTTCACATATTGATTTCGTCTTCCGACGTTGTCTAGGAGTTCTGTGTAGACTCTAATATGATTAGTATCGATATATAAAGGCTTGTAGGGTAACACTAAGTCAATTGTTCCGTCGATCTAAGGATGTAATGAGAGAATATAAATGTTCGATTTATGATTGAGACATTTGAATGAATAATGATAATTTAATTAAGTCGAGATTGGATTTCGGATTTAATTAAAATGAAAACGATGCAAAATTGGTTTAGGGCCGCTGCGCGTGGGACCCAGGGTCGCGCGCCAGTGATGGGCGATCGGTGACCAGCTGCGTCGTTCGGGCACGCCACGGAAACCCCGATCGATTTGTGACTTAAATGCAACTATAAATAGAGTGGTCCTATCATTATTCTAATACACTTGATTTTCACAAATCATTCTAAGTCTCAGAGATTTAGTCTTACAATATCCTCTTGAACCTCTGTCGAATTTTCTAACTTTTCAAAGGAGGAATTACATCGGAGTCTAGAACTTGCATCGAGGAACAGTTGCGTGCTCACCCTCGGATATACGAAAGATTCCAGATTTAATCAAACCGTAAGTTTTCGTTCGAAGTGTTACGGTTATATATATTACATGTTGTATGTTTATATGTTTTATTCTCATTGCATAATCATCAATTAGTTCGTCGTTTGTTGAGTTTGAAACCAAAAAATTTAAATTCCGCTGCGTACACAAACCCAACAAAAATCCTTCAGTGGTATCAGAGTTTGGGTTGTTTTGTGTGATTATGTAATGATTGTTAATGATAATATGGGTTATGGTTTGTTTAAATCTAAATTTTATGTCGTTTAGAAGCTTTAAAACCTAATGTATTTAGAACGCATAATCTTTGTCTCTTGAACTGTTAAACAATGATGTAATCGGGGAAGTCATTCCGATCTAACTCTTCTAAGTCAATGTGCATAATCGGTTCGTTACGAACATGTTGCACTGAGACGAAGAATGAGAAGGGATTGGATGATGGTCGATGAACGTGTTGTTTGATGGTAAAAGGGTACGAGGATAAATCTGCAAATCTAACCCTAAACAAGTTTTAGGGTTTCGAAAATGCAGATTTTGTATTTCTGGGACTGAGGCGCTGCAGCTCGCCGATGGAGCGTCGCGGCGCTGCCTAGGCTTTGTCAGAAGCGTCGCGGCACTATTCATCCCGAGAGCTTAAAATAATTTTTTCGACTCACTGCCTCTAAGGTGCCGCGGCGCCACCCAATTAGGGTCGTAGTGCCGATGATCCAGATTAAAAAAAATCGAAATCAGAAATTGAAGTTTTTAAGGTTTCAGATTCTGATTCTGAAGTTTAAAAGTTTTAGAATCTAAAATTAAAACTTTTTAAATAAGTAGATTTGGTTCTTTTGAGCAATTCTGTAATTAAGCAAAGTTTTTGAAAATCAGATTTTTAAAATCCGAAAATTGCAGACAGGTCCGTGATACCTGAAAATATTTTCTGAAAATTATAATTGAATTTTCTGAATTTAAAGGGTTTTAATTGAAATTTTAAATTCTTGAGGGACTAAACTGTAAATTCTGAAAAGTTTGGAATTTACAGAAATATCCTAAAATTAGTTTAAAAAATCAGAAAATGTTTAAGGGACTGTTTGGCATAGACTTAAATTTTAGAGTTTAGACAAATTAACTCATGATTATCATTAATGATATATTATTGATAATATACGAAAATATGATAAGTGTTTTAAATGCGTGTATTTAATTATTAGCATAGTCTTCGCTATAACCGTCTGGGTAGGCAGCGCCCAGTAATTGATTAAAATCATCTTATATCATGCCTATTGGGTTGATGGTTTCCCAAACTAAATGTGTTTTAATAATTGCATGATAAGATGTCGTATATGATATGACATAGAATGTTGATCTTGGTTGAAATCTCTGAAATTGAAAATGTTCCCCAAATTTTAAATACAAGTCTATATTAGAATGTGTCGTCCATTATAATTGTTAAATTGTAAAATCCTTTTCGGCGATACGAGTATTTATGCCAAAGCATTTGCTCTAAGTCTATGAGGATTCAGGCTCTTTCATAGATATGTTGTCACGCCCGTTTTCGACCGCGACTTTCTAAAAGCGAATCTCCTGCTTAAAAATGCAATGTCAGAAAATAAATAAAAAAATAAAGGGAATCATATTAAAAGGGTGCTAAAATGTTAAAAGGTGCTAAAAGATTAATTTTAAAGTTAAAGGGTGCTAAAAGTGCAAAAATGCTAAAGGGTTCGCGGGAGTCGCCACCTAATTAGTTTGGGTGAATTAGGACACCTAAATGTTTAACTAGTTTAAAGTAAAACATTAACTCCATTTTAATGGTCTGCTAAGCTTAGTGAGATTCTGGGTAAGGATTCTTTATTAATCTAGAGGGAAGGGGTTAGGCACCCTCTAAGATCCGCTAATTTGCGGTTGTCCTGCCAAACCTAGGGTAATTATTATGTTTTTAAAAATGCAAAGTAAAAGCTCTTCCTGCTTAATAAAATGTTAAAAATGCTAAAAAATGTTTAAAAGGTGCTTAAAGTATAAAAAGGGCAAAAGGTGCTATAAGTAAATAAAAGAGTTAAATGCTGAATGTTTAAAAGTGCTTAAAATACTAAAGGTTGCTAAAAGGTATTAAATGCTAGAAGGGTGTTAAGGTGCTAAGAAGCGCTTAAAAGTGCTAAATGTTAAATGTTTAAAAGTGCTTAAAATACTAAAGATTGCTAAAGGTATTAAATGCTAGAAGGGTGCTAAAGGTGCTAAGAGGGTGCATGCAAAAGTTATTTAGGGACTAATTATGTGTCCTGCTAGCTAAATTAATCTTGCTTAACCTACGTGTAGTAAAAAAAATGCTTAAGATGATTTTTTTTGAGATTTTAGGAGAAAATTTCTTTATGGATTTAACAAATTGTTGGTTTTATGATGCAAGTTAGATTATTTAAATTATTTGCAGAACTTAACCATGCTTAACAGTCCTAAAAGACAAGTAAAGAAGAAATGCGTTTCTAAGTTTAAATTACCTTCCCATCTCATATGTTCAAAGGCTAATTGCTAGAAGTTCTCCTATTAATTACACAATTAAATAGTAAAATTACAATAAACAAATAAAGGCATAAAATGAGACAAGAAAGTCAAGAGAGTGA
The DNA here is from genome assembly GCA_029844215.1 of Przewalskia tangutica. Lineage (NCBI taxonomy): Eukaryota > Viridiplantae > Streptophyta > Magnoliopsida > Solanales > Solanaceae > Przewalskia > Przewalskia tangutica. The sequence goes on along the minus strand of CM056721.1, from coordinate 120,942,803 downwards.
AGGGATTGGAGCGGATGACTCCGTCCTATTTGTTTTTTTCTAGGAGTTTCTGAAGCGGGAATGCGAACGCGGATGCGGGTTGCCATTTGGAATGACTTGCGATGAGTCTCGCCGTGAGACTCTTTATTTTGCTCCGATGCGTGCCATGAAAAAGAAAAGAAGACAAAAATTAGTATATATCCCAATTTTATCAACAATACAAGTAAATAAAAAATGCTCATATGATCTTAGTCAAGTAAGGGCACCGATTATGGGCAAACTCACGCATCCACAAAAGCAAATAGAGTGTGGACATTTTCTTAAACAGGGTAATCACGTGTAATCAAGATGCCAGACTCACTTGAGCAAAATCGACTAACCAGAGGTGCATTTCTTGCAGATTAGGACTATACGAGCTGAATTGAAGATGCTACTTACTATTGGGGAGAGCATATGTACGCTTACATAGACTCTTCTAAGAACTATAATGAGATTGATACATGATCTTTATACCATTGGATGACTCAGAGACGCAACACATATTATAACAGGCAGTTTACATGCAGGTGTATATCTCAACACTTAGACATACCAATATAGAGATATAACTAATAAAAGACAAGAAGCAAAGAGGCATCAATATGCTGGAGATCATCACATATGATCGGAAAAAAAAGATAATGCAAACAATGAGATAGGTAGGCATGTTTTAATCTAGTTCCAATGGCACACATATCTTATTTCTCGACATGGAGGCAGTTGAGAATATCCTAATCAGAACTAAACTTAATGGAACTATCCCATTTTGTATTCCAACACCCAACTTAATGACCCATAAAATAGAAGGGGCACAGAGACCTCTATCGGTAGATTAACACAGAATTTAACACACCGGCGTAGTAGGCAGATTGTTTAACTCAAGTACTATGCCAAATGCTTGAGGTTATGCTAACAGATTCATGCACCCAATAATCTTCCTCAAACAGTCTTCGAATTAGTTTAACACACATACATGAAGAAACTACATTGCTAATCATATTTCGGTTATTTACCCAAACAGAATAGAGCATACTTAAGGCGGGATAGCAGGCTATAACCCAACGTATGAACACAATGTCAATAATATGAATGAACTAAACAACACATGTTTACTCACACATACACACAGGAACACAAAATGAACTGAGAAGAATTCAGATTTACCTTCTCCGGCGGCGAACCGAGGCAGCGTATCAAGTCGTCGGAGCCACTCGGAAGGCTTGCTAATGCGAATTTAAGGATGCAGAATACTAAGGGATTGCAGAAAAATGCTAAAGGTATCCTCGAAGGTAAAAGGAGGGGTGTTCGACCTATGTTTTTCTGCCCTACTGTGCTCGACTGATCTCTGCTCTGTGTCTGACCCTCTCTTACTGTCTCTACTGTGCTCTGCTGTGAGGAAGGTGCTGAGTTTCCTTTCCCTGATTGCTGCTCTTGCTTGCTGCTAAGGGGGGGAGTCTCCGTCCTCGTTTATGCCTCTCTGTGTTTCTTCACTGCTGCTAAGGTGTGTAAAACAATTGCTACCCCTATGCGTTATGTGAATCTGTTGGGTCCTCCCCTTTTGCACGATAGGAGAAGACCGCCTCTGCATGCCTAAATTGTTATGTATATATAGTTCCAATTTCGGGTTTTGATTTGGTAAGGTTTTCAATGCTGATTCTTGTGTGATTCGTGCTTGATTTGGTGCGATTTGAACCGGTAAGGTAAGGAAATGTTTGAGGGTTTTGGTTTAGGTAAGAACAGGGTCCATATGGTATTGATTTTGGGCGATTTTTATGGGCTGATTCGTGCTGTTCTCGTTATGGTAAGGACGATATGGCTGCGTGACTCGCCGGATTCTCAGGCGAGAATCTCGGCAGGGAAGGTGGAATGCGTAGGGGGGGTGCGGCTGCTGAAACTATTAGGTTAGGGATAGTGAGGGAGAGGATGAAGTGAGGGTGAGGGCTTTCTGTGGGCTTTTGACTGGTAAGGGAAAGTGAAAGGATTAAAGGCTTGCGGATGTTAAAGGGGCTAACGACGTGGGCCGGGGCGACGGATTTGGGCCACGCGGGTGTGGGCTGCGGGTAGATGGAATTAAGGTGTGGGCTGGGTGATTTGGGCTGCTGCGGATTGGGCTAAGAGGGTAGTATTATAATTAGGGGTATAGTTTAAGTGTATTAGTTTTAGGTATTGTTAATTAGTGATAAATTAAATAAATTGCGATTAAATTATTTAGGTGTTTTATTAACCTAAGTTTGAGTTTAAATTATTATAAAAATAAAGACGGGCGTGCTATTTAATTAGTGCTTAATACTTTAGAATGCGGCGCTATTATTTAAAATCTTATTATTGTGCATTATTGCGAAGTTAAATTAAAAATGAATTGAGTTTAGATTAAATTATTTAAATGCTAAATGCAAGTATGATATTTAAGAATTGTTTAAGGCTTTTATAAATGCGGCGCTATTAAATGCATGTATTAGATTAAAATTGATTTTAAATTACAAATGATTATGAAATTCTCTTGCGTATTAATAAATGCGGCTATGCTATTTGACACGACGTCATTGCTAAATTATTTATTTTATGTATTTATTATTAATTAAGAATCATGACAGGGTTCGAAATTAATTAATGTGGGCGCGGGACTCTAAGTGTTTAATACTCTACGTAAGACGCGATGCCATTATTAAATTGTTTATTTATGTCTGTATTTATGTTTTATTGTTGCATTTTATTATTATAAAATTGTTTTAAAAATAGTGTAATTTTATAGTTAATGACTGGACGGGAGGGTCAAAATTGGGTGTCAACATATGTTTATATGTAAAAGTAAATGATAAACTTTTGTAGGTATTTACATCAAAGTGTTTGCTCACAAAGGCCAAGTTTACTTAGATACATAAACACAGTCGTGTAATGGGGTTGACTTGCTTAGACAAATCTTAGTGCCAAAGTGTCGGACTAATCTAAGGACGCAAAAATAAATGAATGTTTAATCAACCAAGAGTTGCAAATAAGTTTTGCAATCGGCTTAGAACCTACCAAGATATGGTATTGAAGTTATCAGCCAAATCAAACGTGGATATAACATAGGCTTGGATCTTGGCCCATTATGACCTTAAAATAAATCTAGGTCTGTATTCTACCATGGGGTCATAGAAGTATGCTAAAATAGTGGGAGTTAATTAAACAAAAGACCATGTTGATTAGCCTAAACGTGTATAAAAAGGAATTGAATTTGATTCTAGTTTATTGTCTATCTAACTCTTCATATTATCAGAATGTCGAGCATATCACTTAAGATGCTATGAACAAACTCACCGGACCGAACTATCTGGACTGGCTAAGTTAGACGATACAACTCTTATTAATTTAATAGTTAAGAATCTAAGGAATGTCCTAAGGCAAAAAAGAATTGAATATATGTTGGACAAAGTATTCCCCGTAGCGCCTGCTGAAGACTCTGCTAAACATGCCTCATTTGATAAGGCAACCTATTAGAAACATCTAGATGACGCCACTTCTGCACAATGTGTCATATTGTCTTCCATGTCGGTGGAACTATAGAGGCAACATGAGAATATGGGCCCCAACGAGATGCTAGAACATTTGAAGAGTCTCTATGACTCTCAGTCCCAGACAATGAAATATGAGATGTTAATAGAGCTTTCAAATGTAAGTTGATTGAAGGGGGATAAGTGTCTCAGCACGTGCTGAAGAAGATAGGGATGGTAGAAAAGTTGGCGCCAATTGGTGTAAAGCTGCATAGTAGAGTCGATTCCACGCTGATTCTGAACTCACTTCCCCGTTCGTTCGAAAACTTCATTGTTAACTACAACATGAACGGAACAAAGGTGAGTCTGTCGGGCTGCATAATATGTTAAATACCCTTGAATCTTCAACTTTCAAGAGCAAGTTGTTCTCATGGTGAGCTCTTCTAGCCGACCCAAGCCAAAAGACAAGGAATGGCAGAAGAATAAGGGCAAAGAAATCATTGTGCCCTCAGCTGTGAAGCCCAAGGGAGGCGTGAAGAAGAAGAAGACAACCCCGACCAAGGATGTATACCTCAACTGTAATAGGAAGGGGCATTGGAAGAAGGACTGCACTGCTCCATGAGGAGAGAAGGCACCAGGTGTTCCTGTCTCTAATGGACAAGGTATGTATGTCATTGAAATAAATTTATCTATAAATAACTCCCATTCCTGGGTATTGGACACCGCTTGTGGCTCACACATTTGTACAAATGTGCAGGGGCTAACTGACAGCAGGAAGGTAGGATCAAGAAAGGTGGACCTACGCGTTAGAAATTGAGCACGAGTTGATGTTGAGCGCGTAGGAACTTATAGATTAAATTTGCCTTTAGGCCACTGTTTATTGTTGAACGATTGTTTTTATGTACCCTCGTTAACGAGGAACATCATTTCTATTCCAGTTTTAGACATGGAGGGTTTTTCCTCATATTTATTAAATGGCAGTCAAGTATTGTCTTTTAATAATGTTATATATGGAACTGCGCCTCTTGTGGATGGATTGTATACACTAAACTGTAGTCGAGAAATTTTCACTGTACAAAACAAACGAGCTAAAATTAGTAATAGAAACTGTACCTACCTTGGCATTGTAGACTTGGTCATATAAATCAAACAATGATAGCAAGGTAAGATGACCAATATGCCCCTTTCTGGGAAAGGTGTGCGAGCCAAGGAGGTGCTTGAGTTGGTACATACTGACGTATGTGGATCATTTTCGACTCAAGCTAGAGGAGGTTTCCCTAACTTCATCACTTTTACTAACGAATTGACAAGGTGTGGATATGTGTATCTTATGAAACATAAATCAGATGCCTTCGAAAAGTTTAAGGAGTACAAGTCTGAAGTTAAGAAACAACTCGCAAAAAATATCAAGATCCTTCGATCTGATCGAGGATGTGAATATTTAAGCAAAGAATTTCTTGATTACTTAAAATTATATGGAGTTCATTTAGAATGGACACCTCCTGGAACACCACAGATGAATGGTGTTTCCGAAAAGAGAAACTGAACCCTATTGGATATAGTTCGATCCATGATGAGTTTCTCAGCTCTACCAACATACCTTTGGGGATATGCTATACAAACCTCAATAAATGATCTGAACATGGTTCCTTCCAAATCAGTAGAAAAGACACCATATGTGATATGGTGTGGCAAGAAGCCAGCTATTAAACATATGAGACCTTGGGGGTGCCCTGCATATGTTAAGAAAATGCTCACTGATAAGTTGGAATCCAAAAGTGAGAAATTCTACTTCATGGGATATCCAAAGGAAACTAAGGGATACTACTTATATCTTCCTGGCGAACATAAGGTCATTGTTTCCAGGAACACAACTTTCCTTGAAGAATAATATGTCTACAAGGAACAGAGTTGCACAGAGATAAAACTTGAAGAAATTCAAGAACCACGAGATAACATAGAGGTTGAACCTTTGCCGAATGACTAAGGCAAGAATTCAGTGGGAGCATTTGGCGAATATTGGGTACTACGAGTACGCCCTTCAGCCAGTGGGAGTGTTTCGAGGAACAATAAAGAAATGCAAGATCCTCATACACATCCATTGGGACTGAATGCAATGGCTGCACATCCTCTCATTCAGGAAAGACATGAATGATATTCTTGAAAGCTCTCGAGTTGATGAATTAACCAACACACAAGAACCCTCTCACAGTCAGAACATACCTAGTACTGAACTACAAAACAATCAACTCTGTAGGTCCACTAGGACTCATCGTCCTCCTGAAAAACTAAATCTACTTGTGGAAACACATAGTGAGATAGATATTCCCGATGACGATGAGCCTACAACCTATAACGAAGCAATGTTGGATATTGATTCAAAGAGATGACAAGAAGCCATGAAATTCGTAATGGAATTTATGTACGTCAATCAAGTGTGGAACTTGGTTGATTTTTCAAGTAGGGTTAAACCCATAGGATGCAAATGTGTCTTCAAGAAGAAGATTGATACATTTAGCAAGGTACAGACTTATAAAGCAAGCCTGGTGGCTAAAGGTTATAATCAACGTCCTGAGGTCGATTATGATGAAACATTTTCACCTGTTGCTAAGATTAAGTCCATTCGAATTTTGCTTGTGATAGCTGCATATTATGACTATGACATTTGGCATATGGACGTCAAAACTGCTTTCCTCAATGGTAATCTAATTGAGAAAGTGTAAATGAAACAACCCGAGGGTTTTTCATCTGAGTCCAAACCAAATGTTGTATGCAAGCTACATAAGTCCATTTTTGGGCTTAAGCAAGCCTCAAGGAGTTGGAACATTTGCTTTGACAAAGCTATCAAGTCATTTGATTTCGTCAGAAGCAAAGAGGATCCCTGTGTTTATAGTAAACGCAAGGTTGGGAGTATTGCCTTCATTATTATATATATGGATGACATATTGATAATGAGAGACAATAAGACTCTCATGCAGTTAGTCAATGAGTGATTGTCCAGTACATTCATGATGAAGGATTTAGGTGAAGACTGCTACATTATGGGAATTAGGATTTATAGATAGACCTAATAGATTGTTGGGGCTGTCACAGTTGGTGTACATAGACAAAGTGCTTAGATATTTTTCTATAGAGAATTCCAAGAAAGACGGTCTACCTATTGGTCAAGGCATCAAGTTATATAAGAAGGATAGTCATTCTAATGTTGTAGAACTTGAGCACATAAAGAGGATCTCATATGTTTTGGCTATAGGATCAATCATGTATGTCATGACTTGTACTAGGTCATATGTGGCATTTGCACTTAGTATGACTTGCAAATTCCAGCAGAATCCTGGGGATGAACACTGTAAAGCAGTCAAGAGTATTCTTAAGTATCTTAGACGAACTAAAGATTACTTCTTGGTCTATGGTGGAGAAGCAAAGTTAGCTTCTACTTGGTACACTGATGCTAGCTTCCAAACATATATTGATGACTTCAAATCTCAGTCTGGTTACACGTTCATTTTCAATGGTGGAGCAGTGAGCTGGAAAAATTCCAAACAAGCTACAACTATTGATTTGACAACTGAAGTTGAGTACATTACTGGATCGGAAGTTGGTAAAGAAGTTGTCACGGTTTTTGTGTTCCTGAAGAAACTAGGGGTAGTTCCGAGTGTTATTTGTCCAATAACTATTTATTGTGACAACACTGGTGCGATTGCACAGACTAAGAAACCAAGATCAACAAACAGAAACATGTACCAATGAAGTACCACATACTCAGAGAGATGGTGGAGACTGAAGAGCTTAGATTATGTTCCCGCAGACGATAATCTAGCTGACCCATTCACTAAACTATTTAACTTAGTTAAGCATAATGGTCATTTGAGAATATGGGCATTAGATATGTTAGAGATTGGCTCTATGCCAAGTGAGAAATTGAAAGTATATTTATGTCCTAGAGACAACCTGTATTAGGACAAATGTACTTTATACACATTATTATTATTATTAATGGAGATTAATATTATGACATTTGCAATTATTGAATTATTAGTTGATTATTTATAATATTCTATAATATGCATCCCTAGAGATTACGTCATTATTAATACTGTGTGAGATATTAATATTATAACGTAACTCTTAAAATTGCCTCGACTAATGATCATCGAAAATGGGATATCGATGATATGTGATAAGTCGACATGTGGTCTGCATCACATCCTTAGAGGATGTAGTATGTCTCACCTGCTACGAGTAATGGTTACTCGTGATGGAACATGGATACTTTAGAAGCATTGGTATACCCTGCTGATATACTGCTTGTTATACAATGTCTAAAGTATGATCAGCGTGTGAGAGATAGAAGTCCTTAGACTTGAGGTCGATATGCACCTTGTCTACAGAATAATATTTGATCTTGTCCTAAACTCAAATGCCTTATGGGTTGAGATACAACTTGTATTGGGTATGTTACGAAGTGGATTAAAGGTGGTAGTTGGGCCAAGATTAGAATTCATTCCTCGAATGAATATTCGAGAGAACACTCAGACTCTCATATGATATTAGGTTGACTAAGTCGTTGGCCAACGCAGTAAACATATCTAGGATATGGTCTTGTTGTCAACCAATATAGATGAGATATAATGATCAAACCATTTGGATAAACACTTGGCAGATCCTAAGTTTGATCGAGTGTGTCGTGAATGAAAGGATTTTATCTTCCCACATAGAGGTCCAGTTTACCAGATTCGTGTAACTATACTTCACATATTGAGTTCGTCTTCTGGCTCCATTTAGGAGTTCCGTGTAGACCCTAATATGATTAGTGTCGATATGTGAAGGCATGTAGGGTAACACTAAGTCAATTGTTCCGTCGATCTAAGGATGTAAGGAGAGAATATAAATATTCGATTCATGATCGAGACATTTGAATGAATAATGATTATTTAATTAAGTCGAGATTGGATTTCAGATTTAATTAAAATGAAAACGATGCAAAATTGGTTTAGGGCCGCGGCGCCGACTTGGCAGTGGGCCAGTCAGACTGACCCACTGCGTCTCATTTCTGGCCATGGCCCACGGGAAACCCTGACTGCGGTATGTGACCTAAATGCAGCTATAAATAGAGGGGTCCTATCATTATTCTAATACACTTTATTTTCACAAATCATTCTAAGTATCAGAGATTTAGTCTTACAATATGCTCTCGAACCCCTGCCGAATTTCCTAGCTTTTCGAATGAGGAATTACATCAGAGTCTAGAACTTGCAATCGAGGAACAGTTATGTGTTCACCCTCTGATATACGAAAAGATTCCAGATTTAATCAAACCATAAGTTTTTGTTCGAAGTGTTACGGCTATATATATTACATGTTGTATGTTTACATGTTTTATTCTCATTGCATAATCATTCATCAGTTCGTCGTTTGTTGAGTTTGAAATCAAAATTTTCAAATTCCGCAGCGTACATGAACCCAACAAAAATCCTTCAATTCCCAGTGGGAGCATTCTGCTCTCTTGTGGGGTTGATCCTTGTAGGTGCTATCAGTTGTCCGTTCTCAAACACCGGTTATTGAAGCACATCCCGCGATTTACTAATAGTAATGTTGAGGAACCGACACTACTAACTAGTCTGACCCAAGTCAGAAAACTGAATATAAAAAAATAATGTGAACATACAAATCATATTAATTTCTTGCATTTCCATCCAATCACCAACCTTCAATTGGATCATAGCATCAACATCTAGTACAAGTCTTTCTTAATAGAAGAGTTGTTTTTGTCTTTTCTTTCCTTTTTAGCTACTTTTTTTAAATGTCTCTGGAAACTTGAAAAGTATATTACTTTCACTGATCAAAGCAAAATATTTTCACTTCCCTGTTAAGTTGGCATTAAGGGTGAACTCAAACTAGAGAAACAGAGAAAATAAAATAAGGATTCAAACCAGACAAAGATTTACTTGTCAAAAGATATTTTTTCCTGTTTAAACAACCAAAGTTCACTGGCTTACTAATCTAAAATTCAAATTGGGTAGGCCACAAAGAGGGTTGTGTACCGAAAGGTTCTCCGTTCCCAATATTCAAACCCTAAATCTCTGCTTAAGAGTTGAGACGAGAGGTTCCAACTATCCTATCACAACCCTCATGGTTCAATAATTATTGATTAAGGGTGTGTTTGGTATGGAATGTTTTCCAATTTTTCATGTTTATTTGGTCTAAATTTCTTAAAAACATTTTCTCTATCAAAATATTTAAAAAAAAAATTAGGAAAATGATTTCCTTCCACAAGTAACGTTTCACATTGATTATATCGTCTCACTCTTTAACACATCTCATCTTTACCCCACCCTTGTAGTCCCTATACCCAAAGGTCAATTTAGAATTTCAAAAGAATGTGTTCAACACTGCTTTAAGAATAAAACAAAAAAATAAAAAACTGCATCAAGTGGCGTTTCACATTGATTATATTGTCTCATTCTTCAACACACCTCATTTTTATCCCACCCCTGTAGTCCCATGCCCAGAGGACAATCCAGGATTTCAAAAGATGGGTTCAGTGGTTCACAAATTGCTTATGAGTTCACCATTGCTTTATAAATAAAACAAAACAAAAAAACATACAACAAGTGGGGTTGACACCTAGACCTTGAGGAATTATACACAACCCCTAACCAATGCTCCACTCAGTCTACTTTGATCATGTGTTCCTTCAGTTAATATTAGATATATTTTTAAAACTATATACATAATTTATCGAATTTAGTCGAGTGACCATTAATTCACGTGATCCAATTTTTTACATAAATTCGCCTCTGTCCATGCCCACCACCCTCCACCTCCTATAGTATTTGTCAAGTTTATATAAAATATTTTCCTTTCTACCGAACCCATCTTAAGTCACAACTCCAAAAATACCCTCAACTTCTCTCCCTATCCCACTACAGAAATGTGCTTAGCTGCAAAATAGATCAGTTTGGCAGCTGTAACTTTGAAACATAAAGGGGTAAGGAACTGGAAATTGAAAGAGTAACCAGCTGATTTTATTGTGTGGGTCCCTAACGGATGCACTTTCATAAATTCAGTCATGCAAGTTCTATAATTTTGAAATATTTTACCAACAAATCTATAATTGCTTGCACTTCCGTCCAATCACCAAACTTCAATATGTATCATAAATAAATCAACTCCCCCTTTAACTGCACGGTGTGATAAATTTTTAATTATGTGATTTGACAGTAAAATTAGAGGTCTGGACCACGTTATTTAATGCCTCCAAATAAAGCAATTCCGCGCACACATAATTAATGAGAAATTGTGTGTTTCAATGGGTCCCTCTATTAAGTTCCAGTTAGAAATATTTTAAGAGAAGTAGTATTAATCATGCAAAAATACTCCTTTAAAACTGCAATGGCTAACCACAACATCATAAAGAAAATACGTCCATAAGTTCGATATCTTAGTAAGGAATTGTCAACCTCATCAGCTCGAATTACACTTCTTTAGAGAGAAAAATGCACGCCTCTAGAGAGACTCCAAAAGTACGGACAATTAATTGAATAATAGAGAAACCAACTACACCTATATTCTTTTTGTTGTGAAATGTAACCACTACTCTTTTCTTCGAGTGCGCAGAATAAACCCGAGTGTATGATAGCCTGCAAACCACGTCAACCGATTAACTACACCTATATTCTTAACTCATATTCCGGGATGAGTACAATTCTCCTCCGTAGAAGTTTTTTTGTGTGTTTTCTTTCCTTTTTAGCTGTATTTTGTAAATGATTCTAAAAAATTTGAAAGCATATTAGTTTATTGATTGTGCAAAATACTTTGACTACCCTGTTAAGTGGCATTGAGGGTAGAGGTGGCCAGTGGGCCGGGCTGGGACGTGTCGGGGCGGGGTGGGGCGGGATCGAGCTGGCGGGCCGGGTCCGAGCGGGACGAGACCAAGTCCCGTCTGGGTTCCAGTCTCGTTGGCTAGGGGGTCGGGGCGGGGCGTTTTTGTTTTTTGCACTTAATTAAAAAAACATTATATAAACAACTCAATAATTGAACAAGAGTGTAATAAAAATATCCAAGACTGTTTTTGTGCCTCTTATATTATTTAATAGAAATATGATTTTTTTTCTAATACATTATACAGATACAATCAAAATTTACAACTTTGTAGTCTCGTTTTAAAGTTGCAAATGACATAGTAAAATTGCAATTAAAGAAATTACATTATAAAAAAAACATGTTCTATTTTCTTTATAGTTTCATGTGGTTATTCGGTTGGAATTGATATTTGTTGGTAAAATTGCTCCACGTCACTATTCATACATTCAGATAAGATGTCGTTGTAGTTTTCGTCTTCTTCTTCATTCATCTTTGGTTGACCGCATCTTCTCTGATCCACTCGTATTCAATCTCTAAATAATACTGCAATCTCCAAACTGTCTCCGGCTAATGAATGTTTGTGCTCTCCTATTTGAAATTTTCCGGCAGAAAAAGCGCATTCAGACGTCGTTGATGACGCTTGAAGGTTCAAAACATCTCTGGCCATCATTGAAAGTGTCGGAAATGTCTTCTCATTCTCCCTACAGTATTTCAGCAAGTCTTCATGTTCTTCTTCATTGACAACTGCTTGGTACGGTAAAACACCCTGCAAAACAAAAACATCAAACTCGCTAATTTGGTTAGTAGTGTTAGCACCACACATTTTATTTCGGAGGCTTTCAATACTAGCCGCAGAAACAGCATGTCTTTTTGAGGTTGTGTTGAAGAAGAAGAAGATGGTACGGAAGTCGGTTGGTTGCTAGCACTTTCTTGGTGGTAATACTTATATACTTTTTTGCATTCATCTTGTATGTTAGACAACACTTCTTCTTTGGTTTGTTCAATATGTGGTGGATCATTTGGATTTTTGGGAGTTGGAGGTGGTAGTACTGCTAAACAATCATAAATAGTTTCAATAAGTGATTTACATCCGTCTATTTTAATAGTCGGATTTAACAACACCAATAATATAAATTGTGGGAATAGGAATAATTTTTTTATTTTATTTTGATAAACATTTTTTTAATAACTGTCTTATAAGCTGGTTTAGCCATATATTCATTAAGTAATAAAAATATGAGAGCTATATAAAACAACATAGTTGAAATAGTAGGATAATATATACCGAAAAATTCTTTTGTTGCTTGAAAAAAATTCTCTAAAATACAATAAGTTCGGCATTTTTGTCCCAATCGCTATCTACAAGCATATAAGATGGATTTTGATTATGGACGTTAAAAAATAAAGTTATAGGTCTTCTATAGTCATAAGCAACAAGTAGTTGATGGTACAAAGAATTTCACCTAGTGGGTAATTCTTCGGAAATTTTTCTATAAGGTAGTTGGCAATCGTGACAAGTTTTTTTATATTTCTTTTTTCATTGTATTCTATTATTTTTAAAAATATAGTTTATAGAAAATTGTATTTTATCAAGAATTTCTGTAAAAAGTGATAGACTATCTTTTACAACTAAATTATATATATGACACGCACAACTTATATGAAAATGATCTGAAAAAATGGAGTTAAAACTTTTTTTTAAAACATTAATAGTATAATTATTAGAAGAAGTGTTATCTAATGTAATAGTCATAATTTTATCAGTTATGCCATAATAATGACAAAGAATAAATATTTTCTGCAATAAAATTACCAGTGTGCCTATCATCTATATGCTAAAATACGTTTTTGCATAGACCATTTATAATCTATCCAATGACAGGTTACCGTTAAATAATCATGATTGTTAGTACTACGGCCTATATCAGACATAATAGATACTTTGCCATGAAAATGATATAATGAATAACGTAAATATTATTGATATTCGTGTGCAAATTTAAATACATCTATCTTAATAGTTGATCTAGGAAAACCTTTATAAGCAGTATTATACATTTCTCTAATGTAATGAATAAAACCAGGAGATTCAGGAAATAAAAAGGCAAACTCTCCACAACAACTAATTTTGCTAGTTCTTCCCTATCTCTATGTTAATCGTATTTAGGGCCTACAATTCCACCTGTCACAGGGTTAATTTGACCCTGTACTTGATCCGGAACAGTATGTGAACCTTGTCCCGATGGAGAGGGCGCTTGCGCACCCTTTTTTTAGCATCTTATTGGGCATACCTAGCTGGGTGTTTTTGTTTTATGCGTCTCATTACCTCCCCCCGTCCCACCATGACCTTATCCAGATTTAAAACTATAAACTTCTTTACAAATTTTACATATAGCTACTTGATTCGCTACGTCCCTAATAAAAAATTATCATGCATCTGATTTTAATGATCATTTTGTTGGACCTCGTCTCATACTAGGGGGAATAGGAGGCATTTCAATTGAAGGAGAATTAGTGGGTGTGTCATCTACATTAGTGGGTGTGTCATCTTCTAAATTAAAGTCTTCTTGAGTTCCAGAAAATATTTCATCGTCTAAATCATATGGTATTTCAGAAAAAAAATTCAGTATCAACAAAATCATCCAGTCTAGGAATAGGATCTTGTCTAGGAATAAGATGACTAGAACTAGAAGAAATACCCTTACCCTTATTACTCCTACTAGTAGAAGTACCCTTACCAGTAATCATACGTTTAAATCTTTCCATTATAATTATGCAAATAAATAATTAAAGATAATTAAATTAAGTGGGCTAAATAAAATGAAGAAACAATAATAATTTAATGAAGAAATGAGTGTATCAAACGACGACGTAACGTCGACGTGTAATCGAGAGGTTGAAAATTGAAACTTTGCTCGATGGATGATCCTCAAGTTAGTTGCCAACTTCACTCCCAAATGAATAAATAAAATTGAATATTTAGTAGACAATGTAGACTTGTAGAGAGATTGATTGAGAAATTGTAGGAAGATTTGTGAGAAGGATGAAGAGAAAATGAGGTATTTATAGTTGAAAAATTGGGTTAAAATGTAAATATAGTAACTTAGGGGTTAAAAATAAATATAAAGGGGTAGGGGGTTGGGGGAGGCCAAAATAGTTGCACAACGACCAAAATGTAAATGGTCGTTGGTGCAACAACTATTTTTGCAAAGGGAGAGTTGCGGGCGGCCGGGTCAGGCGGCGACCGACGGTCGACTCGGCGGCCCGCAAGTGGACGAGGTCATGTCCTATCACGAGTTCGAGTTCCGATACCGGACTTTTTTTTTTAAACGGGACTGGGGCGGGATAGAGACGGGTCCGGACCGGACTGGGATCGGGTCATCCCGACCCACTGACTAGCCATAATTGAGGGTGAATCAAACGAGAGAAAAAGAGAAAATTAAAGAAGGATTCAATCAAACAAGACAAGATTTATTACTCCTCAAAGAATTGACTAAGTTACAAACAAGAAAAAATAGGGTCCAGTATTCCAAACTTTCACACCCATCAATCCTAGTCCCCACTTCCCTCGCAATGGCCCACCTCACCCAAAAAGAAAAAAGACAAAGTTAGTCATTACGTCGGAGGTGGCAGGTAACTGATAGAATAACTGAAGTACGTATAAACTGACTTGAACACCACACTATCAGATAGAATTGTGCACTAACCGGACGGAATACCACTATTAACCCAGATATTTTTCTAAAATTACTTTTGAAAGACAAAAGGGGGAAGGGGCATAAATGTAATAGTAGGCTTATGTGTAGGGCTGTTATCGGTCCGGTCCGGGTATCAACATACCCGGATCAGACCGATAAAATTACCGGTCCGGATCTGGACCGGACCAATAAGGTATCGATCCTGAATCAAGATCCGGAACCGGACCGACACCTTATCGGGCGGGTACCCGGTCCGGACCGATAAGTTTTTATCCAAACCGTGGCTTCCTAATGTTATTTTATAGCCTCCAGATCTTGCTTTCATTTTGTTTCTGCCGATGTGGGACAAACGAAAATTCTCTTTTTCTTGTTTCAGCCGATGTGGGGTTCCAAATCTTTTCACATTTGTAAACTTGTATTAAAGGACCTTTAGTTGAAAAAGAATGAAAATGCAAATATTAGTCAATGCAAACCCATGCTTTCTCTCAAAGATTCTGCGGCTTAAATATTACTACTACTAGTCTACTACTATTATTATTATTATTATTATTATTATTATTATTATTATTATTATTATTATTATTATTAATGGTGTTGTTATTATTCTCTCTGTTTCATAATAAGTGATATTTTAAGTTCTTTATTTTGTTTCAACCTAAGTGGTGCTTTATGATTTAAAAAATTGACCTTATTCTTCCAAAATTACTCTTATTTACATAATCAAGAAGCATTAAGTAATTTTTTTCTTTTTTAGACATTAATTAGAGGTAAATTAATAAAAAACACTCTTAATTTTCTAGAAGTGAGCAATTTCTTAAGGGGTGTGCATAATCTAAAAATATCACATATTATGGAAGGAGTATCATTATTATTATTACTATTATTATTATTATTATTATCAATAATGTCTTTCCCTAGATCATTTAATTTGCATCGGTGCTTGCTTTCTTCCAACTGCTGTTTCGGATTACAAATAAAATGTAACAAACAATTTTTATTTTTTTTAGTTCTATAATTGACCTTAATTTTGAAAACTGTCTATAGACTATAGCCAGTCGTATCAAACCATTATAAAAATGACCAGATGAAGCCAAATAAGAAGAGGCCATTCTTTTCTGATTTGATGATTAAGAAATAACAAGTGCTAGAAATTTCGCTGGGGTGACTGGGATGGGTGTTATCGGGTATTTTATTAGGTTACCGGTCTGGTTCCTTATCGATCCGGGTAATGTTTTGGTACTCGTATCCGGACCGTTAACTTTTCGATCCGAGTATCGGTCCGGGTTTACCGGTCCGATTTTCGGATAATTACCGGGAGTATCCGGACCGCTAACAGCCCTACTTATGTGTACGTGGACAAATGAAAAATGAATGGTAATAATTGGAATTAGGGGCCATGCTATGATGACAAGTTGATGTCTCCCATTCGCGAGCCAAATTAAGTAACGCTTCATCTGTGGTCGCCAAAGGTCGGGCCAGCCCACCGATCGGGTCGAGAGAGGAGGGCGGGCTGGTGAGGCGGCCAAGCGGGACCGGGACTAGCGGACGATATCAGATCCCGTCCTTGGCCCGACGGCCTGGGCCGACGGACTGCGGGTTTTTTTTTTTAAAAAAAAATTTCACTAAATTAAAAATACTAAATTACTAACAAAGTAACATTAAGTCATTAACATATAGTCATATAGTGATAGTCATAGACTCATATTATACTATTATAATATTATAGTATTATACTCATATATATAATATATTTATAAAGTATAAAGTATAAACTAAATAATTAAACAAAGACAAGAAGAGTGTAAAAAAACATTTCAAGGCTGTTTTTGTGCCTCTTATATTATTAATTATTTCATTGAAATATACAAGATTCAGAATTACAACATTGTAGTATACTGTTGTTGAAAACAATTGCAAAAGACATAGAAAAATTTAAAAATTGCAATGAAATAAATTACCAATTTGAAAATAATTTTTCTAGTTTCTTTATAATTTCGTGTGGTTCTTCGGTTGGAATTGGTATATCTTGGTCAAATTGTTCCACGTCGCTACTCATGCCTTCAGATAAAATGTCGTTGTAGTTTTCGTCTTCTTCTTCGTTAATCTCGGTTGGATCAGACTCCTTCGCTCCGCTCGTATCCAATATCTGAATAGTACCGCCATCTCCAAGCTGTCTCCGGCTAATGAGTGTCTGTGCTCTCCTATTTGAAATTTGCCTGCAGAAAAAGCTCTTTCAGAAGCGATTGATGACGCTTGAATGTTCAAAATATCTCGGGCCATCATTGAAAGTGTCAGAAATGTCTTCTCATTCTGCATCCAATATTTCAGCAAGTCTTCCTTTCCGTCTTCATTGATAACTGCTTGGTAAGGTAAGTAAATTACCCTGCAAAACAAAAACATCGAACTCGCTAATTTGGTTAGCACTACTACCACCGCACATTCTATTTCTGAGGCTTTCAATAGAATCAATACTAGCCGCAGAAACAACATGTCTTTTATTAGGCTGTGTTGAAGAAGAAGATGGTACGAAAGCCGGTTGGTTACTAGCACTTTCTTGCTGGTAATTCCGATATACTTTTTTGCATTCATCTTCTACGTTATTCAACACTTCTTCTAGCGTTTGTTCAATAGGTGGCTCAACATTTAAATTTTTTGGAGTTGGAGGTGGTAGTACGTCCATATAGTTATAAATATTTTCAATAAGACTTTTACAACTCTCTACTTTAATAGTCGGGTTTAATACATCACCAATAATATAAATAGGGGGAATAGGAATAAAATATTTCTTTAATTTCATAAACATTTTTTTAATAGCTGCCTTATAAGCAGTTTTTTCCATATATTCTTTAAGAAGTAAAAATATTATAGCTATATAAAACAACATAGTTGAAATAGTAGGATAATATAAAGTAGAAAATTATTTTTGTTGCTCGTTGAAAATTCTCTAGAAATACAATAAGTTCTTTAATTTTGTCTCAATCATTATCCACAATCATATCATTTGGATTTTGATTATAGGCGTTAAAAAATAAAGTGATAGGTTTTCTATAGTCATAAGCAACAACTAGTTGGTCATATAAAGAATTCCACCTAGTAGGTACTTCTTCGGGAATTTTTCTGTAAGATAGTCCACAATCGTGACAAGTTTTTTTATATTCTTTTCTCTGTTGAATTCTATTATTTTAAAAAATAAAGTGTATAGCAAATTGTATTTTTTCAATAATATCTTGAAAAAGTGAAAGACCATCCTTTACAACTAAGTTATAAATATGACACGCACATTTGATTTGAAAATATTTTGGAAAAGACGGAGTTAAAACTTCTTTTAACATATAAATAGCAGAATTGTTAGAAGATGCATTATCTAATGTAATACTCATAACTTTATCAGTTATTTCGTAATAATCGCAGACTGAATAAATATTTTCTGAAATAAACTCACCAGTGTCCCTACTATCTATATATCTATATGCTAAAATACGTTTTTGCATAGACCATTTATAATATATCCAATGACAGGTTACCGTTAAATAATCATGGTCGTTAGTACTACGACCTATATCAGAAGTTAGAGCGACTTTGCAATTTAAATGATACAATGAATAACGCAAATATTGTTGATATTCGTGTGCAAATTTAAACACGTCTCTCTTAACCGTTGATCTAGGAAAACCTTTATAAGCAGGATTATACATATCTCTAATATAGTGAATAAAACCAGGCGATTCAGGAAATGAAAAGGCCAAACCCTCCACATCAACTAATTTTGCTAGTGCTTCCCTATCTTTATGTTTATCGTATTTAGGGCCTACAACTCCCCCCGTCATAGGGTTAATTTGACCATGTACTTTGTCCAGGACAGTATGTGAACCTTGTCCCGATTGAGAGGACGTCTGCTCACCATCTTTTTCAATAATGTATTGGGCATGCAAGGCTTTGTGTTTTTGCAATAGGTGTCTTCCTAAACCCCCCGTCCCACCATGACCTTGTCCAGTTTTAAAAGAATAAACATTTTTACAAGTTTTACATATAGCTACTTGATTCGGTACGTCCCTGTCAAAATATTTCCATACAACTGATTTTAATGGTCGTTTTGCCGGACCTCGTCTCATACTAGGGGGGATAGGAGGCATTTCACTAGTGGGTGTATCATCATCTTCATTAGTAGGTGTATCATCATCTAGAGTGTCATCTAAATTAAAATCTTCTTCATTTTGAGGATAAACATTTGTGTCAAGATCATATGGTATTTCAGGAAACAGTTCAGGATCTATAAAATCATCTTGTCTAGGAATACTAGAAGAAGTACCCTTGCCCTTGTTACCCGCCCTACTAGAAGAAGTACCCTTGCCGAAAAGACTTTTTGTTCTTTTCATTTTAATTATGATAATAAATAGTTAAAGACTTAAAGATAATGAAATTAAATGTGCTAAATGAAATAAAAACAAAATAATAATTTAATGAGGGAACGAATGTACCAAACGCCGACGTAGAGTCGATGTGTAATCGAGAGAGGTTGAAAATTGAAACTTTGCTCGATAGATTAATCCTCAAGCTAGTTGCCAACTTCACTTCCAATTGTCAAATTAATAAATAGAGTGAATATATAGTAGACAATGTTGTATATAGAAATTAGAGAAAATGTAGGAAGATTTGTGAGAAATAAGAAGAGAAAATGAGGTATTTATAGTTGGAAAATTGGGTTAAAGTGTAAATATAATAACTTAGGGGTTAAAAATAAATATAAAGGGGGTTGGGGGAGTGGGGGAAGCCAAAAATGGCCGTTGTCTAACGGCCAAAATGTAAAATGGCCGTTAGACAACGGCTATTTTTGACAAATGGCGGGATCGGGGCGGGATCGGGTCCTGGCGGGACCGGGTCGGGCGGGACCATACCCTGTCCCTCCCTGGTTCGAGCCCCGGTCCAACTTTTTTTTTTTTCACGGGGTCGGGTCGGGATCGGGTCGGCCCGGCCCACTGGCCAGCCCTATTTTCATCATCCCTTTGACTTCACTAGAAAAAAAAAGAGCTTTAAGCATACCTGTCCATACGGATACCATTTTTTGCCATTAAAATACTACTAGTAGTACTAGCATTATGGGGAGGCCAGATTCATTAAATGCCCTTTCATTTTTAGTTAGTCATTTTAACAAGATATTTCTAACTTCAAAACTAAGGAAGGGCATAACTTGTATATCCCTCCTTTTAATGGTAAAGTATGTCGATAAAATCCGTAAGGGTAGCCAAGTTGGTGTAGCAGTAGAGCGCGGGACCGCAAGGTCACGAGTTCGATCCCCTGCATAAATCTTCTTAGTTGAGTCCGTCACACATGGCTTGCCAAGTGTGGTAATCGGCTGACGTGGTTTGCAGGCTATTGTGTTAGCCCAGGGTTTACCCTGTGCGCACTCGAAAGAGTAACGGTTGCGGGTTCCTTCGTCAACAAAAAAAGTATGTCGATAAACACCTAACACTTTGTTTGAATGATTTTTACGTATCGTTTCATAATGTATCGTAATATATTGTATTGTGTTATGTTATATTGTATTGTATTATTTTGATGAATATAATATTTGGATAGATTATATCATTTTCCGTCGTTACATAATGTCATACATCATCAATTTGAAGGATAAAACTACAAGAAAAGTAGGGTATGATATAGAGCTATTAAAAATGTGTGTAAACTGTTACACCCCGTAGTTTCAGAGTATGTATGTGAGGACGTACGTACGAGAATATAACACTAAGTACGAAAGGGAAGAAAATTTTGAATTTTCGACGGAAAATATTCCGAACCTCGTGAATGAAAAAGGTTTATTATTGAGAATTGGATTCTCAATTTTGGTATTTGGACTTCTTGGAATATTAGAGAATTATGGATTTTATTTTCCGGAATTGGTCACGTGGGGCCCACGGGAGAAATTTACGGTTTTGTGGGGCCCACATTATTTTCGAGATTTTGGCCATTATGGATGTTTTCGGAATATGAAAATATTTTGGTCGAATAGGAGGGCGACACGTGTTACCCCAAGTGGGCCCATGTTGGGCGAAAAAGGTAGCAAAATTGGACAAGTCTTGTGCTAGATATTTGTGAGATATTTGTGTGGACAAGTGGCTTGTGGGACCCACACACACTTGTCCCTAATCTCAACCACACACATGTTTTAATCCTAGCCCCTTGGTTGTGTTATTTCATCACACTAGTAGGATGAATCTCCCACACTTAGAATTATTTCCAAGACTTGAAAATACTCTCTCCCTTCATGGTTGCTCTCGGCCATGGCTAGATTTCTTGACCTAAAGTTGTCCAACAATTCTTAAACTCTTAAGTGTTCTTCCTTGATGTGTTAGGAAGGTTATTAACCAAGTGTTAGACAAGATTTCACACCTCTAGCCTAAACACACCCCCTTGGCCGAAACTTGCCAAGTTTCAGCCTAAGGTGTTCTTCACTTTTTGAAGTTGGATCTTGAAGAGGAGTTGGTTAGGAGCTTCTAAGGGTTTCTTGGAGCGGATTGGAACGTATGGAATAGGAGCTAAATGTGCTACGGATCGACTTTTAGTTCTTGGATTATTTTGGGCTCTTTGAGGTAATGAACTTTGTCCTCTTTGTGAAGTTGGATATTATATATGTTGGAAGTATCTAAATGAGTATGTGATACATGGAAGGAAGATGGAAAAGTTTTGGACCTTGTTAAGTTGCTAAAATGGAGAAATTGGCATGCTAGCCATTAAAATGGTAAAAACGTATCTATCACCTGTTGACAGTTAATAACAAAGTAATTATAACTTATATAAAGATTGGAATATAAGTTGAAAGATTAAAGAAGTAATTCTGGCATGCTAGCCGAAAAATGGATAAGTTTGATTGTAGTAGTTGGCCAAGAACACCAACTAATGGACTGTATTTACATTGGACTGTATTTACATTGGACTGTATTTACTTTGGACTGTATTTACACTGGACTGTATTTACTTTGGACTAATGGACTATTTTGTATATTGTGGGGCAGAATTTTACACGTCCAGTTAGGCATGTAATCCCCTTTAGTATTGTTGTATTATTGCGCCTTAAATGTGGCATGTTGGTTATTGAATTTTGGGCCTTAAAGAAAGTGGAAAAGTACGTAAAAACAGGGGAAGTGCTGCCCAATTTTCCGTAGAATAAGAGACGCTATACTTAGAAATATTCTACGAAGAGATCTAGACATTGATAGAAGTATTTGATTATTATAGATGGATATTCTACGCGCGGCATATTCGACTTGGCAAAGTGGATTAGCCGTGGAGGTATGTGATTCTTCCTATCCTCTTGAGCATGATTGTTGTGAACTATATAGTACGGTAGACGTACGTGTGTTAAATGAATTTGGTTGTCTTTGGTTAATTTAAAACATAAAGTGTTATAATGGCTTTATGGGAAGTTAGTTATAGCGACTTTATAAAGATAAAAGAATGGTTTGGTTATTCTAAAAGATAAGAGACTTGATTATTTTGAAAGTTAAGAAACTTGATTATTTTTGAAAGCTAAGAGACTTGATTTTGAAAGTTAAGAGACTTGATCTTGAAAGATAAGAGACTTGACTTATAAACGACTTGATTTTGGGAATGGAGAAGTAACTTGATTTAAAAGTATAAGTAACTTGTTTTTTTAATATTGAACTTGTCTTGAATAGGAAAGTATAAGTGGCTTGATTTTAAAAGGTGTGAGTGCTTTGATCTTAAAAGAGTAAGTTACTTGGGTTTTAAAAAGTATACTTGACGTTGTTTTAAAAGTGTAAGCCACTTGGTTTAAAAAGTATAAGGTACTTGATTTAAACATGAGAGTGTCTTGATCCTACGGGTATTAGTATCGTGTGGTTTTTACTTAAAAGGGGATCTTTTTAAGAGAATTGAAGTATGTAGTACTTTGGGTTAAAGCCCGGATTGTTGGCATAAAATGAAAGTCTAAAAGTATGGTAAACTTGCCTATGCTAGTTGTGATAGCCTTTGTTCTGCAAGTGTTATATTCTTATGGTACCGCGTCTCTCGATGGAGGGTCGGTCATCTCACTATTTCCTTGGACATACTGACACGTTGGGTGGCCAACGGGTATGTTTCCATTAGGATTGTTATTCCATGGACTAGCTCTCCATGAGGTTTAGTGACGCAGGCGGTATCTGGTAGTTGGCTTTCGTACTTGCCCCGGTCATTGGCGTGATGCAGGAGTTACCTGATAGTCGACCTTCGTACTTGCCCCGGTCAGTTCTTTATCGTGTTATTTACTTGGACATACTGACAAGTTGGGTGGCCCACGGGTATGCTTCCATTATTATTGTTACATGGACATGTCTGCACCGATGAAGGAATTTCGGGGGCATGCGGCCATCCAGCGGGTTAAACTCCCGATTTATTATTTGTTCCACGGACTAGTTCCCCATGAAGTTTCGTGATGCAGGAGGTACCTGGTAGTTAGCTTTAGACTTGCCCGCCAATGACGTGACGCAGAGGTACACAGTAGTTAGCTTCGTACTTGCCCGGCCACCGTGGCGCAGTGGAATCGGTGGTTGACGACGCGGTATCCGTAGTTGGCTCAGACTTACCCCGGTCGGCTGTGTCACGACCCGACCTCGGACCCGTGACTGGTGCCTTACCCCGGGCACCCTTGTGATACAACATCAGAGAAAACCAGCGGAAAATAAACTCATAACAAGAAACCATATATAATATAAAACAGGCTAACCCAAGATGGCTACCTTTAAATATAACCAAAAACTGAACAGTTACATCCTTAACAACCCAATTTATAATAGGACTACAGACCTCTAAGAATGTGTAACCACTATGATGGGACAGGGCCCCGTCATACCCCTGAATGTACAAAACATCTACAACAACAGGGAGAACCGTACCAAAAGTCAAGCCTCCGGAGAAATGGAGCTTCTGACACCTGAGCAAAGATCCTAAGAATGAGGATCCACCACCTGCTACTCCCTACTGCGCAGATGAACACACTGAGGAAGGGGTCGATTACAATATGTACCAAGTATGTAAAACTGGAAAATACTGTAATAATATCATAAGTCTAAAATAAGCTGGAGTCATGGATGAAAATCAAATTACAATACATTGTGTCTTACTAACAATGAGAGTAACAAGTATAAACTTTACCGCATAAAAATAGGAGGCTCATGATCAAGACAGGGTCCCTCGCCCGTAGTATCATTAAGCAATCCTACTCCTGGGACTATTTCACCCGCATAGGTCCTGTGGACCCGCATGAGGTCATCCGCCTCGCATGAGACTATTTCACCCGCATGGGACTATTTCACCCGCATGAGGTCATCCGCCTCGCATGGGACTATTTCACCCGCATGGGACTATTTCACCCGCATGGACCCGGTGGGCCCGCATGAGTACAAGCGCCACACTCGCATCATGGGTAGCAAATCCATGGCATAAGTAGTAAATCATCCTAATAGACGCATACCCGTGGACCATCCATCGTGTCAGTATGTCCAAAGGAAATAACAAGAATAAGTAATAAACCATCCTAATGGACGCATACCCGTGGACCATCCATCGTGTCAGTATGTCCAAAGGAAATAACAAGAATCACCCGGGGTCTACCCCGTAAGAATATGTAACCTAGCACAACCGGCTATCATACATAACATAAGCGCTACCGGCTTATCACAACATAAGCAAGTTAAGAAATCCCCTAACTTCTTATTAACATTATTAATATATCCTCTCATTTTAGTTTACTTAAGGCACTAACATGTCATTTAAGAGAAAATCCGGGAATTCAACCCAAGTACCACGTACTTCTAACCTTTTAAGAATTGACTCCTTTTTATATAAAACTTCCAAGATACTAATAACTGTAGTATCAAGTCACGACTACTTTTCAAGACAAGTCACCTTTCCTTTTAGAAATATAATAGGCTTCATGTGACTTCTTTTCTTTTGAAACCTTAGGCAATTGATGCCTTAAAACCAATTTGCCTTTCATAAATTCAAATCATTTATCCGTACTTATTTTGCTTAGAGTAAATCTTTCTTTTGTTAACCTTCCATAAAGCCAATACAACCAACTCCCCATAAAGTCGTTGTATTACCGTTATACATTAGTCACATACCCTTCCCTATATCCAAGGGATTTATACTTTCAAAACGAAACAAGTATTATATACTTAAAACACTTCAAGTCCCTTAACTTTGAAAACTTAAGACATCATTAATACTTTTTAAAGAAGTGAGTTAATCCCCTTACTTACCAAACTTGGCCATTCTTAAAACACGTAAGGGACATCAAAGTCTTGTACGTCTACCATACTATATAAGTACAACTACTCATGCTCAAGAGATAGGAAAGTTTCACATACCTCTTCGGTTAATCCACTTGCTAAGTCCAATATACCGCACGTAGTACGTCAACCTATAATGACCATAATACGATTATTAACCTCTAGCTTTAATGTAGAATATTCCAAGTGCAAAGTCACTAAATTCTACGGAAAATCGGACAACATTTCCTTTGTTTCTACATACTTTGCCACCTTTTCAAGGTCTGAATTCAACGTCCAAACGCCACTTTTAAGGCCCAACAATCCAAACAATTCAAAGGGGATTACACACCTAATCTTGGATGTGTAAAATTCTGCCCCACAATGCATATTAACTAAATCAATAAGTTAAAGGTAGTATTTTGGCTACAACATGTTCACATTCTAACCTTATTCAATCCCTTCAAATCCAAATCATATTTCTTACATGCAATTTATCTAAGAGCAATATTTACCGACAAGTTCTTTCTTCTTCACATGCAACACCATAAACTAGCAAAAAGAGAAAGAATTGTTACCTTAGAGCTTTAGCCAAATTAATCCAACAAATTCACTAGCCTCCTTTCCACAATTACCACCACAAAAGCTCCTACAAGCTTGCCAACAAGTTTCCTTCTTGCCACCTTTTTCAGATTTTTCTCAAGCCTTGATTTCCTCTTGATTTTCTAGAGAGAAGGGAGAGCTTTTATTTTTAGAGAGAGAGAAGAGCTTGAAGACTTGGTCAATAAATAGTACATGCAAAATCAGATGGGGGGGACACTTGTCACCCTCCCATGGCCTCTTTAAAAGAAAATATCTGATTTTCCTCAGCTTTTCCGCCAAAAACTCCGCCTCGGCGCCGCGGCCCTGCAGCCGGCGTCGCGGCTCTGAAACCCCTGCAACCCTTCAGAACTTCCGGCGCCGCGGCCCTGTTTTCCGGCGCTGCAACTTTAGCGATGCTCCAGTTTATCCGGCGTCGCGGCGCTGTGGCTCCTGACCGAAAACACTTTTCGGCTCGACTGCGCACTGAACTTGTAACTCCCATAAATTTCTACTCCGATGCCCTATCGACGAACGGTTGGCTGCGTTGGAAACTAGACTCAACGAACTACGGACTAGGCCTTTGAAACACCTAGGAACTCTCAAAGTAACGGGACATAAACTGCCTCAAAGTTGACCAACAACCCATCTGAAACATTTCGTCAACCAATCATCCTAAAATTTAAAACTTAATTCCTTTCGTACGTCCCCCTAAGCATGACCCGAACTACGGGGGTAACAGGCTGCGCGACGCAGGAGATACCTGGTAGTTGGCCTTCGTACTTGCCCCCGGTCAGTTTTATAGCATAGTTGGTACGGTAGGCTCTGGTAGATGGATTCCGTACTTTCCCCGGTCATATCTCGTGGCGGCAGGCTGGATCTGGTAGCTGGCTTTCGTACTTGCCCCGGTCAGTTGATGATACAGGCTGGATCTGGTAGCTATGCATTCGTACTTGCCCCGGTCAGTTTTATGATGCATGCTAGGTCTGGTGGTTGGCTTTCCTACTTGGCCCGTACGGTTTTTATGACACAGATGGGACCTGGTGTTCATTTTGGTGTTATATAATATCATAGACTGTCGGCAGTGAGGAAGGAATTCCACGGGCATGATTGATATTGAGGGCGTGAGACCCATGGTTATGTTTGAGTGATGACTTTGAGGGCATGAGTCCCTGACTTGACATGACTGTTTATATATTGTGTATTGTAGTTTGGTTATCATACATGTCTCCTGTTTTATATAGACTGTTATGATTTCATTCTGATATTTTCGTTTCACATACTTGGTACTGTTATCTTGACCTCGCCCGAGCTGCGTTCATGCCGCAGGTAGAGGTACACCGGTTGTTGATCCTCGCTCATAGGATCACGGTTCTGCGTATTGGGAAGCTCC
Organism: Przewalskia tangutica; assembly: GCA_029844215.1. Classification (NCBI taxonomy): domain Eukaryota; kingdom Viridiplantae; phylum Streptophyta; class Magnoliopsida; order Solanales; family Solanaceae; genus Przewalskia; species Przewalskia tangutica. The sequence continues at coordinate 120,915,511 of CM056721.1, read as the reverse complement.
GTTTCTCCGGAGGCTTATCTTTGATATAGATTTCCTGTCATTATAGGTACTTGTACATTCAGGGGTATGGCGGGGCCCTGTCCCGTCATAGTTGTTATAAAAACTCTTAGAGGTATGTAGTACTGTTGTGAGTTGGGCTTGTAAAGGATAAATGTTCGGGTTTTATATATATATGCAGAAAGATGACCTTATTGGTTAGTCTGTTTCTTCTTTTATATTGTTCCATGTCTATGAATTTTATTTCCGCTGATTTTCTCTAATCTATTATCACTAGGGTGTCCGGGGTAAGGCACCAGTCGCGGGCCCGAGGTCGGGTCGTGACATAAAAGATAATATAGGATTATTAGATAATAAGCAGAAATAAAATGAGAAAGAAAAAAAGGTGACGACGCAATCATACCAAATTGGTCTTACAAAAAATGAGACTTTTCGTTGTTATATAATGATGAATTTAACGATACAATATAATAAAATTTAGATAACAATCAAAACAAATATTATATTTAAACTAACAACACAATAGAATGCAATACGTTACAACCATCCAAACAAGTTGTAAGTTACCAATTTCGGGACGGATCGTTTCATCACCTAATAACCCTAAAGGAAGGACGGTAGGTGGTGATACGTTCATATTAACGACATTAATTCTAGTATTGTTGCGGAATTTAATATAGTAACAAGCTAGTATTATAAACAAATCTTTATAAAAGTCCTGATATAAACTCGTTTCCATTTTTTATGATTAATACAGCCTATAACCTTTCAAAATTTAACATCATAACCATAGATATCCTACTAAACAAAACCATAACTATATAAATCAACTTATCGGAAATATAATTAAAAACATATAGTAGAGAAATCGTACCTTTTGTAGAATCTTCAGATCACCGGAAGTCTCAACTCATCCTGGCACCTTCCCTTTTTTTGCTCCACTGCGTTATGGTACTATGACCTAGATGCTTAGGAGTCTTCTACAGTTCTTTCCGAAATTCCAGCAAAAGTTAAGGTTTTACTACTAATATGTGTTTAATTATAGATCTTCAAAGTTTATCTCTTACTATTATGATTTAAGTGAAGTAGATTTTCTAGGATTATGATATTATTCTGAGAAGATTATAGACTGAAAGGGGTTTTTTAGTCGGACATATTTTAGAGAGAGAGTGAGTGTATAAGAAAGCTTTGGAATTTTTATTCTGAGGAAAACTGATACAATGAGGTTACAGTATTATGACTCTTACTGTGCGACCTTTACTATGCGACATTTACTGTGGTGCTACAGTGATTTGCTACAATATTCGGCGGCTTTACTATTTGAAAATACTATTTGCTACAGTGAAAGTACTATTCCTGCTATAGTAACAAGCTAAAATTATTACATTTTTCAGACTTTCTACACTTTGTTGGAATTTTGATTGCTGATATCTGCTAGTATTTCGTCCTTGATTGCTGGCATTTGATATTTTTCCCAGCTTTCTTTTGTCGTCCTCTTTGATTTTGTCCGTTTGCTATCACTGATATTTTTTCGTCCTTTTGTCTTTTGATAATATTTTCTACTATCAGTGTCTTATTTCTTGATATGATTTTGATATTGCTGATATGATAATGTGTTGGGCTTTCTGTGATAAATCACATTGGGCCATAATATGCTGATATGTTGTGCTTACTGTGATAAATCATATTGGGCCATAATATGTCGATATGCTAGGCTTCACGTAATTGGATTACATGGTCCTAGATAGTAGTATAATAGGCTTTAACATAGTAAAACTACATTAATTCCAAATCAGAGTAATATGATTTTTAGGAGAATGGATCAGAAGAATCTTCTCTTTTTTTCATAACCTTGGTATCTTTGATATCCTTGAGCACCATTGGTTTCCTTTTTGTTTTGTTATTATATGATATTGTGATATTGTTTCGTCAGCATGCTTATGTTTTAAATTGATTATTCTGTTTAACATATTGGTAAGTTCCACAGTGTCCTGGGTTAATATGTCGTGGTTGTAGTACATGGTGATGAATTCTTCAACATCTCCACCTTTGGTATTTCCAATCATACTTGCCTTTTCGGCTTTTATTATGTCTTCTATCCGGGCTGTTAAGGTTGATAGTCCAATTGCTCTCTTATTGCTGAGCTATTCCTGAAATTGGTTGATCTTACAAGGCATTTCTTTCTTTAAGTCTCCCACTTTCTCCATTGATATTGTTATTTTTTCCTGCCTTGAAAAGTTGGCATAGAATAATAGGTTTACATGTTAGGTCTGTGAAAGCATCAAAGATTTGTATACCATATATTACTGAGTCAAATGACTCCATCATAGACTGGACCGATCTAATAAGAACACTTGGTAGTTTTGAAATGCTATTAAGGGTGTCATCTATCATGATTTTATCCAAAAATCCATATTTAAATAGTTTGTATGTAATATTGGAATTAGCTTTCTCTAGGCATAAATACCTTGGATACTTGCTGAATTTAGAACTTCGCAAAATATTAGGATTTGATTTATAATTGTAGAACTTGGTAATATCTTCAAAAGCAGTTATATATTCGGGTGAGAATGTTAAACTTTCGGCCATTGATACTAGTATTGGCTGGGATGTTGTTGGTATTTGTGCTAATTTAGAATAGGTACGAATGTTTGTAGTATTTTCTGGAGAGGCTTTTGGAGAGTCTCTTAGGCTTTTATAGGTTTGATAATCTGATAGACATTCTTTGAGTTGGTTGAGGAGTCGGGTATTATTTCTGATGAGTTGTTCTTGTTGTTTGGTAATAATGAGCTGATCATTATGGATAATCTCGCTCATCATATTGCTCATATAATCTTCAAAACTGTCACTGATAATTGACATCTTGATACCTGCTTAAGAAATCAGCTAGAAGATTTTTAGTTCCAGATATATTCTTACAATAAAATCATAACAACAAAAGAATGATTGTCATTTCCATCTTTTATTTAATTCTGGCAAAGGATCTATTTTATTGGTAATAAATGCTCTTACATGTGTGTTATCAGTTCTGACAATGAATTTCACTTATAGTAGGTGATAATGAAATCGTTTTATTCCAAACTTTACTGCTAATAGTTCCTTTTCATTGATATGATAATTCTTCTCATTTGGTTTCCAAGTTCCACCTCCATATTCACATATCAAAGGTTTCTCTTTGTCTATGTCATATATCATATGCTATGAGGACTGCTCCCCATCCTATATCACTAGCATCTGTAAAGAGTTCTAATTGATCCTTATCAGTTGGTATTCGGTGTTTTGGTAGATTTTCTATTTTTTCTTTAATATTTTTTATTGCTTTTGTATGTTCCTCTTTCCATTCAAACACTTTATCTTTTCCTTTAATTAGATCTTGCAATGGTTTTCTTAGGGCTGGTAAGTCTTTTATATGATCAGATGCGTAGTTTATTATTCCTAAAAATTGTTGTACCTCTTTTTTACTTTCTAGTTTTTCTTTAATTTTTTTTATTTTTGTTACAATGTGTTCTTGTAATTGTAATTCATCTTTATTTATGATATATACTAGGTATTCTACATTATTTGTAAAAAATTCAGACTTCTTTTCGGATAATAAGATTCTATGTTGTTTTACAGTTTTTATGAATTCTTCTAAATGTTTTATATGATCTCCTAGAGTATCACTATATATTAGTATGTCATCTACATATACTATACAATATTATGTTAACTTTCTAAATACTTGATCCATTCTTCTCTGGAATATTTGCGGTGTATTTTTTAATCCAAAGGGTAGTACATTCCATTCATAGTGTCCTTGAGGGGCACTAAAGGTTGTTAAAGGTTTTGATTCTTTAGTTAATTTTATTTGCCAAAATTCGCTTTTACATTCAAACTTACTAAACCATTTTTTATTTCCTAAACAAATAAGATTTCTTTTATATGGTAAAAATTATCCATCAAATATTATCTTCTTATTTAATTCTCTATAGTCTATTACCATTCTAGCCTTTGCTTACTTTTGTTCACTGTGTTTTCTTACTAGGAAGGATGGGCTACTATGTGCGCTTTTACTTTCTTGTATCATCTTTAAATCTAATAGTTCTTTCAGCTGAGTTTCAAATTCTTTTTGATCCGTCGGACTATACCTGATAGGCTTACATCTAACTATGTCATTAGGATTTATCAATTTTATTTCAGCATATATTTTTTCTTTTTCCCATAGTTGTATAGGGTTTTCTCCAAAATTTACTTTTAATAATCCAAAATATTTTTCTTTTAGTAATTGTAAATTATTATCCATGTCTATTTTATTACGCAATCTCAGCGTTTGTATTGGTAATATCCTTCTTAGTATAATGTATCTATTACATGGTGTTTGTAGACTTAAGGTGCTGTTGTTTATGACTTGCGTTTTAAAATAATCTAAGAAGTTATTTCCTAATAACACTTGTTGGCTCATATTGTTATCTTGGTATACTATTGGTAATTTAAACATTATTTTTCCTAACATTATCCTCGTGTTTTCTGCTATAGTTTCTAATTCCGTTGATTGCTCACTAAATCCTGTTACTCTTATTCAGTGTGTTCTAGACCTCTTCCATTTATGGGATTCTAATACTTCTTTCCTTGCTAAGCACATATCTGCTCCGCTATCAATGAATATTTTTCGTTTTACCATTTTATTGGGTTTATATTCTATATGAGCTTCTATGTAAATTGCCACCATCAGATATTAATGTTTTCAATTCTTAGTTTTATTATTTCTAATTGTCTTGTTCTTATTCTAACAAGGTTATTAACTGCTTGTCTATGTTTACTAAAGTAATATTCGTGTTCTGTTAGATAAGTACTATTATGAATTCTTTCAGCATAATATCTTTCACATCTTTTTCAATAAGTCTTGTCTTTTTCTAGATTTTCTATTTCTTCCTGTAAGTTCATTTATTCTAAAATATCTTCACTGTCTGAATAGTTATTTATATAATTAATATTTTCTGTTTTCTTATCCACTTTCTTCTTCTGTTTGACTAATATATAAATCTTCATCACTATACCATTTATTATCTTTTTCTGTTATCTTTTTCAGACTCATAATAAATTATGTGGTATTTATATATTGTACTCCTTTCTTCTTTAATTTTGAGCATTTATTAGCATAGTGTCCTTTTTCATTGCAATTCCATCATTTACATTTTTATGTACTTTTTCTAAAGGTTTTACATATTTCTTTCGTCTAAATTTTCTCTTATTTTTGAATCTTTTCCTAGCTTCAGGTGAATTCTTGTATTTTCTAAATCTCTTAAATATTCTCTTCCTATAGGATCTATAATATGGTTTATCATGATCCTTATCATAATTCTTAGACCTTTTAAACGATTTTCTCTTATATTTGTTAAATTTGTTTTTATGTTTTTTATATTTACGTTCCTTTCCTTTGTCATCACATCCAAATACTAATCTTCTTTCTGTAAATTCACATATTTATCTTAGTCCTAATTTCTTATCTTTTTTAACTTTCAGTTGTATTCTATATTCTTCACATTTTCTCATTAAATATGCTCGAAGTACTCTTATCCTTTCTCCTAATGTATTTTCTTTTGGTTCTAATTGACTATATTCTTTAGATACCTCTACATTATATGGTGTTGGTAGATGATCGTAATAAAGTTGTTGATATATTAATCCTTCTTGTGGTAGGAATCTTGCTTCATAAAAGAATTTAGTAAAACTTATTGTATATTCTGTTAATTTATTTATCTTGCAACATTTCATGTTATTTAGATTCATTATTATTTCTATTTTTCTTTTAGCAAATACATTTTCTCTGGCTACTAGCCATCTTTCTCCTAGGAATTATCTTTTTAACACCATATCGAATATCTTTAGTATAGAATTTCAATCTTTTGCATGATGAAATATTTCTCCTCTTAGTTGGTATGTTATGGATTCCATCCAAAATGCTACTTTTTCAATTAATGTCTTAGATATTAGGTCATAAATATATTCTAAATCGTCAGTATGCGTAGAACTCATTACTGCTATATACGACACAATTCCAATCATTTATTCTTTTACTAATTTCTTGTTCATCATAAACATTATCTAAATCTAAGAAATATTCATTCGTATTTACTCCTTGTGCCATTGATCCTACAAATTCTTTGAATTTTATTTGTTGTACTATTGGTATGTGTTCTGGTAATTTATTATGTTTTCTCGTTATTACTTCTAAAGCAGTGTCGATCATTTCTTCTTCTGGGTAGTTATTTGCATCTTGATTTACTATATCTTTTGATTCTATTTCTGTTTCTAAAGGTTCATTAAACTCATCTTCTATATCACTTTCAGGTTCTTCTTCTATGATTGCATTTAATCTTTTCATTTTTTGTAGAGCTTATGCTTATCTGAATACTTTCTTTTTCTATTTCTGAATCATCTTCATCACTTATCTCTTCTACTAACTTTGCTACTTGTGTTGTATCATCTTTATTAGTGTTAGTTTCTTATTTATCAGTGCTACTGCTATTATTTACTTCACTATTATTAGTAAAGTCTTCGTCGCTTGTTTTATATAATTGTTGTGCGATTTATACACATGGTAAACGCAAGTGCACGTATCGTGACAAGTAATATAGTCTAGAAGACCGGGTTATCGTCCTCAGGGATTAGTGTCCAATTACCAACTTTTATTCTGTAGTATCTATTTGGTGACCGATAATTTGATGATTTGTTTATAGCTATGATTATAGATGCTAACTAAATTTATTTTACTTTACTTCAGATATGGTGGAAATAGGGCTTCCAAATCTCCTCGACTATCCGCTCGCTTTACTCGTTAATGCAAATAATTAAGGTTCTTCTTCTATGTTGAGATAGCAGGTTAACTAAGCCGTTTTATACTCCTGTTAAGGTAATATAAGCACTCAACCCCAATATAGAACCCTTCTATCTTTCGATGACAAGATTGACTACAAAGGAGGATTAAGAGCAATAACCTATTAAGCTACACAAGTATCGGAGTACTTTCGTCCACGATTTAAACCTATGGTTATTCAACTATAGCATATTCACAATCTCCCCTTTCGGATTTCGATTAGAAATCATATAAGTGATGATAATTAGTGATCAATGAATTACCAAGCAATCAAAACAATTATTGAATAAATCTCAACAATAATAAGAAGAAACCAAAATCTTGCATTAATTCATAAAGCGAGGTTCAAGCGATTCGACATGGAAAGCCCTAAATTAAGTTAGTTCCTAGCCATAGACATGCCAAGAACTAAAATAGTATCCAACATATACTAGAAATAAATAAAATAAAGAACAAGAAATTACTCAAAAATAAGTCTCCAATCTTGATCTATGTTGTGATGAATGGTAAGGTGTGTTCTCTTCCAAATCTGACCTAAAAGGCCATATTTATATCCTCAAAAACGTGCAAAACCTTTTCCTCTTTCGCTTTGGCCCAATCCTATTCGAATTTGTCAATTTTCCCTTTTAGCGCATTGCTCAAACTCTGGCTGGTCTACTTCTTGGCGCCGTGGCTCGCTCTTCTGATGGTGCAGCGTGGCCAGCCACCTGTTTCTCGCCCGGATTGCCAACTTTTCAGCTTTTTGAGCTCTGGAACCTCTATTTCTGCCCTCTTTACGCTCCTTCTCACCAATGTACCATTTTAACCCATTGTGACTCAAAAGAAAGAAAATATATCCTAACACGACACATATTTGTACAAAAATGGGCAAAAGACTAACTAAAAATGACTCAAAAGGTGTATATAAAATACACCGATCAAACACCCCCAAACTTAACATTTGCTCGCCCTCGAGTAAAGATCAAAAATAGAAACATAGACACGAAAGAAAATAAAATAAAATGACTCAAAGACATTGATCAATTGCTGCATCATTGTTACTTGGAAAAGCATGAAGGTTAGTAGAATAATATGCAAGAACATATAGCATGGATTTTTAGCATTCTAAACACATCAAGTCAAATATTTCGCAAATTCAATTTAATCATGCTCAATGAAAGTAAAAATACCTAACTATGCATGTTAATTTCAAAATCATATGGCATGTTTACTTGTTATTCTCCACTAATCATGGACACACTCATTAGAGATCTTCAGGGTTTTCAGGGTTGTAATGTAGGTTTTAGGCAGGGGTAGGTAAAAATAGGCTTTTAGGCATCTTACGTACCATAAGCTCTTTTGCTTTCGATTCTTCCCTTTTCTTTTGATTTTCTTCTTAACCTCATACCTATCTTTCCCCTCTTTTGTTTTGAGAGACTGAGGTATATGATGAATAGTAGGCACCCCCAAACTTAGGCTTTTGTCTATTTATGATTACTTTTCATTGGGGTGCATCAAAATTGTTCACTCTCTTTTTGTCTCTTTTCAACACTTTATATTCCAAACACATCAATTTCTTCACTTATGGCACAAGTATGGAGTTATAGGGTGTCAAAGAAAAGATCTTATTTTTAGGCTCAAAGGGGCTGACTAGGGATACAATTTTTATGTCAGGGATAGGCAAAGAATGGTAAGAAAGGGCTAACAAAGAAATGTCTGAGTCATCTCCCTAACATGTATATCCTAACTATTTCACCTCAAATAACAAGCAAGCAGACACATATGTTTAATCACTAACAATGCATAAATCAAGCAAGATACCCCAAATAGTTTGATTTCATAAATTTTTGGCATATCTAACCTAAGTGTTCAGATGGTTGCTTCCAATTCCATTACATTATTCAGCTTTACTTCACTAGGCGTTTCAAGTAACTACAACATGCATGATCATAAAATAAAAAAATTTTGACTCAAATAAACATAGAAAATAACAAAAAAAAAAGACTCAAAAACATATCAAAAATAACTAAGAACTCCCCCCCCCCCCCCACCCACAACTTAAATCACACATTGTCCCTAATGTGTGCAAGACTCAAGAATAAAAGAAAAACGGGACAACTTACAGACTTGATTTAAAATGGTGGCGGTGGCGGCGGATAATGCATGGACCACTGGTTGAACAAGGAACTCATCTCATCAAATCTCTGGTTCAACTGTTGTTGCTCCTGCCTTATTTCTTGATGTCCTTACCTCAGGTCCTATTGACCTTGTATCATCGTGTCAAAACTCTGCATCATCCTCCGCTGGTTCATGAGCAACTGATCCATCATAGGAACCAGAGGTTCCACCTTCAGGCCAAGCGGCCGCTACCTGCTCTTGAGCCTCTATCGGGCTCATCCTCATCCGTGGCGACCTCTGCTTCTTGCTGATCTTGGTCTTTGGTCTCGCTTCTAGAGGGACTGGTTCTGGGAAGGCATGCACTATCCCATATGTCACAGGAGTTTGGCCCTTATCATATGTATCAGTAGCTAGGGTTGGGACTCCATGTCTAGAACATAAACTGCAAATAAGTGATCCGTGTCCCAACCCACCTGTAGTGACCAACCTACTGGTTTCTCCAATGTTCTGCAATATCTCCTTCCCAACATCAATCGTCTTCCCTTCCATAATTCCATATATCATATTTATTCTATCTACTGGAACTCTGGTGAAGTGCGTCGATTGAATCAGGCGGACACTGACAAAATATAACCAACCCTAGGCTGTTTTGTTGAACTGACATCTGCTCAGTCCTCTTGATCCATTTTGTGCAATATCATACTCAGCCCCAGGGTAACATAATGTGCTTGCGACGATATCCCAATCGATGTTGTTGGCATCTCTAGACCAAGTTACGAAATAGCTTCGATCATCGCTTTTTTCTTCAACGTCAGTTGTTCTTAATAGCTCATTCACCACCTCAGCCGTCACAGGCACATACTGTCCTCTCATAAAACATCTACCATTTACCCATTCCGGAAAGTTAGCATAGAATTCTTTTACCATTACAGTGTTCTGTGGTACTATTCTCTCCGGATTAATAAATCTCTTCCACCCAATTGCCTCTATCATTTTCCGAATAGGTGATGCGCGTTAAGATGCACACACTTTTAAACGCAAGTGCACGTTATCGTATCAAGTAGTATAGTCTTGGATAAGACCGAATATCGTCCTCTAGGATTAGGGTCCAAGTATCAGTTATCTATTTTCTAGTATCTATTTGGTGAATTAATGATTGATTGTTTGGTTTGTAACTAAGAGTTATGAAAGCTAATTAAATATAAAGATTTAATTCAGATGTGATGAGAATAGGGCTTCTATGTATCCTTACTATCCGCTTATGTTACTTACTAATGCATTACTTATGGTATTCTTCTTTTGGAGAAAGCAGGTTTACGAAATCGTTTTATACTCCCGTTAGGGTTATATAAACACTCAACCCCAGTATTGTTCCTTACCTAACTTTCGCTGATAAGGGTAACGCTATAGGAGGATTAAGCACAAAAACCTAGTTGACCGTCACGCACAATGCGCAAAATTAGGGTTGTTAAGCCTCTCATCAACGCTACAAATCTAATTGAGGTATTTTCATCCCCAATTCAAGACTGTCTACCCAACTTACAGCATATTCACAATCCCCCCTTTTCAGAATCTGATTAGAAATCATATAGTGATAACTAGTTGTCAATTAGCTACCAAGAATTCAACTCAATTATTGGATAGATCTCTCAATAAGAATAATAACCATAAGCATGCATTAATTTATAACATAAGGTTCAAGAAATTCAACATAGAAAGCCCTATAAGAGAATTAGTTCCTAGCCATGAATATGACAAGAACTAATTCAAAGTTCATCATGCAAAAACTGAATTAAAGAAAAGAAAAAGGAAAGAAATTACTAATGTTTAGGTCTCCAATCTCCTAGCAAGAAAATCTTGAGTTGTGCAAGAAAGGGAACCCTCAAAAACTGCCTAGGGTTCTCCTTTTATAGGTTTAAAACGCCTCCCTTCTTTTCCCTGCAGGCCTGGCCCAAAAATCCGTCAAAAGACCTAATTTTTACGCGTCCGGAAGTTCTGCGATCCGTCGGGTGTTTTGGCGCGCGCCCGATATCTACATGCGAGGCGCGCGCTGTATCTTCTGTAGCTCTCGGATGTTTAGCGCCGCGCCCTGCGTCTGGCATGCGAGCCGCTGCGAAGTCTTCGCTCTCTGAATAATGGCGCGCGCCTCGCTTTGCAGGCTGCGCCGCGTCTGATTTTAGCCTCGTTCGCCACTTTCTCTGCATCTCTCTCTTTTGCCCTCTTTTTGCTCATTTTCCGCCATTTGGCCATTTCAACCACTTTGACTCAATAGAAAGAAAAACTATCCTAATACGACACTTATATGTGCAAAATGGGACAAAAGACTAACTAAAGCAGACTCAAATGTGTATATAAAATACAGATCAAATACCCCCAAACTTAACCTTTGCTCGCCCTCGAGCAAAGATAGAAAGAAATACAATAAAAGACTCAAAAGAATGAAAAATATCGGACTTCCTGTCATTAATCACTTTTGCTGCATAGATGTTAACTAGAAAAACATGAAGGTTAGCGAGAATAATATGCAGAACATATAGCATGGAATTTCAACACATTGAGCTAGATATTTCGCAAACTCATACTTATCATGCTTAAATGGAAGTCCATATACTAAATCATGCATATAAATTCAAGAATTCCTATGGCATGCTTACTTGTTATTCTCCACTAATTCTGGATATGCATAAAAGAGATCTTCAGGACTTTGAGTGTTGTAATGTTGGCTTAGGTAGGGGTTGGTAAAGATAGACATTTAGGCTCATTTTTCTGTACCATAAGCTCTTTGGCTTTTCAATTTTTCCCTTTTTCTTTTGATTCTTTCCTTCACTTCAATTCTATCCTTCCCCTCTTTTGTTTTGGGAGAGTGAAGTGTATAATAATGACAAGCACCCCCAAACTTAGGCTTTTGCCTATTTCTTATTACTTTTTTATTGGGGTGCAACAAGCTCATTCACTTCTTCTTTTTTGTCTCTTTTTTAACACAATTTATTCCACTACTTCATATTTTTACTTATGACACAATTTGTGGGAATATAGGGTGTCAAAGAAGAAGTTTCAATTTTTAGGCTCAATGGGGCTGACTAGGGATACTTTTAAAGTCCGGGATAGAAAAGAATGGTAAGAATTGACTATCAAAGAAATGTCTGAGTCATCTCCCTAACATGCATATCCTACTTATTTCGCCTCAAATAGCAAGCAATCATAACACATAGGTTTTCATCATTTAGCATGCACAATTCAAGCAAGAAACTCCAAATAGACAGATTTTGTGAGTTTTTTGCATATCTAACCTAGGTGTTTAGATAGTTGCTTCTATTCCGTTACATTATTCCACCTTACTTCACTAGGTGTTTCTAGCAACTACAGCATACATGATCTTTGATAGGCAATTGTGACTCAAAAAAGAAAAAAAAAATTTGGTGACTCAAAATAAACACAAAAACAATCACAAAGACTTAAATAAAACATAACAAGACACAAATAAAACACCCCCAAACTTAAATCACACATTGTCCCCAATGTGTGCAATACTAAAAAAATATGGACAACTTACTGACACAACACAGCGGTCATAATGGAGGTCTAGGAGGAAAAATTCTGGAATTTGCACGGAAATATGGCTCTCTGAAGTTCGGGCGCCGCGGCCCTGAGATTCGGCGCGGTCTTTGCTAATCTTGTAGCTCTTACGGATTCTGGCGCCTTCGATTTTAGCGCGCCGACGATCGCCTTTTCCTTTTTTGGCGTTTTGCTCCTTTTTCCTCGGTTTTAGCTTTCAGTCCACCTGTCATCCAACAACACAAAACAAGAACCCAAGACCGTGAGACTGTTCTAAGCAAAATAACATAAAATAAAGACAGAAATTAAAATAACATAATTAAAAACATTGGGTTGCCTCCCAACAAGCGTTGTCTTTAACGTCTTTTAGCCGGACGCAATTAACCTTTCCGAGTGCCCATTGGATCCTTCTGCGAACTGCTTGCAATCCGCAGAGTTATTGTTGCAGGTCTCACTTCAACTACAACAATTGCTTCAAACAAGGGCCTCAAATATACGATTATCCCCCAAGTATACAAGACATGCTTGTCTTTTAGGTTCTCTCTAATGTAGGGATCAGTGAGATTCCCTACATCTTTCAACTCTAGGGGGTGACCTTGATGGTATTGACTTCCTGTTTGGGAGTCAACTTTGACAGCTGGTGGTGTTTCTTCTGCAATAGGTACAAGAAAAAGAATTTCCAAGGAATCTAAGAAGGTGAATAATTGGATCTCTGCACTCTTCTCCTTCTCTACACCAACTGTCTTGCCAGATTCCTCAATAGTTGGATTTGGTTCGGGCTCCTCAATTTGTTGTTCGTTGTTGAATATGATTGCGAGTTCTGCTATTTGCGTTTCCAACTTCTTTATGCCCGACCTTATTTCGTCCATCAACTGAGCTTGGAACCTCGTGAGACTGAGTATAGTTTCTCGTAATTCCTCCCTCTGTTCCTCTATGGTTGGCTCTCTATCATATGGACAGTAAAAATCCATATCTAAAGTGTTCCTGAACGAATCAAAGCCAACAAAAGATCACGGCACCTCGAATTTTCGTAAAAACTAAAACTAAAAATAAAAAATTTAAAACCAAATTAGAAATTAAAAATAGATAATTTGCTATTGAACTATTGCCTAATCCCCGACAACGGCGCCAAAAACTTGATACGCGTTAAGATGCACACACTTTTAAACGCAAGTGCACGTTATCGTATCAAGTAGTATAGTCTTGGATAAGACCGAATATCGTCCTCTAGGATTAGGGTCCAAGTATCAGTTATCTATTTTCTAGTATCTATTTGGTGAATTAATGATTGATTGTTTGGGTTGTAACTAAGAGTTATGAAAGCTAATTAAATATAAAGATTTAATTCAGATGTGATGAGAATAGGGCTTCTATGTATCCTTACTATCCGCTTATGTTACTTACTAATGCAGTACTTATGGTATTCTTCTTTTGGAGAAAGCGGGTTCTGAAATCGTTTTATACTCCCGTTAGGGTTATATAAACACTCAACCCCAGTATTGTTCCTTACCTAACTTTCGCTGATAAGGGTAACGCTATAGGAGGATTAAACACAAAAACCTAGTTGACCGTCACGCACAATGCGCAAAATTAGGGTTGTTAAGCCTCTCATCAACGCTACAAATCTAATTGAGGTATTTTCATCCCCAATTCAAGACTGTCTACCCAACTTACAGCATATTCACAATCCCCCCTTTTCAGAATCTGATTAGAAATCATATAGTGATAACTAGTTGTCAATTAGCTACCAAGAATTCAACTCAATTATTGGATAGATCTCTCAATAAGAATAATAACCATAAGCATGCATTAATTTATAACATAAGGTTCAAGAAATTCAACATAGAAAGCCATATAAGAGAATTATTTACTAGCCATGAATATGACAAGAACTAATTCAAAGTTCATCATGCAAAAACTGAATTAAAGAAAAGAAAAAGGAAAGAAATTACTAATGTTTAGGTCTCCAATCTCCTAGCAAGAAAATCTTGAGTTGTGCAAGAAAGGGAACCCTCAAAAACTGCCTAGGGTTCTCCTTTTATAGGTTTAAAACGTCTCCCTTCTTTTCCCTGCAGGTCTGGCCCAAAAATCCGTCAAAAGACCTAATTTTTACGCTGGCCGCGCCATGCCTCGCAGTAGCGCGCGGAAGTTCTGTGATCCGTCGGGTGTTTTGGCGCCGCGCCGATATTCTGTTCGGTAGCGCGGCCAGTATCTTCTGTAGCTCTCGGATGTTTAGGCGTCGCGCCTGCATCTGCTGCTCGGCGCCGCGCTGAGACTTCGCTCTCGAATAATGGCGCCGCCTCGCTGGCTCGCAGGAGGCCGCGCGCTGGTCTGGATTTTATCCTCGTTCGCCACTTTCTCTGCTACTGGCATCTCCTCTTTGCCTCTTTTTGCTCCTTTTCCGCCATTTGGCCATTTCAACCACTTTGACTCAATAGAAAGAAAACCTATCCTAATACGACACTTATATGTGCAAATGGGACAAAAGACTAACTAAACAGACTCAAAAGGAGTATATAAAATACACCGAACAAATACAACCAAACTTAAAATTTCCTCGCCCTCGAGCAAATATAGAAAGAAATACAATAAAAGACTCAAAAGAAAGAAAATAAAGGACTCTGTCATTAATCACTTTTGCATAGATGTTAACTAGAAAAACATGAAGGTTAGCAGAATAATATGCAGGAACATATAGCATGGAATTTCAACACATTGAGCTAGATATTTCGCAAACTCATACTTATCATGCTTAAATGGAAGTCCATATACTAAATCATGCATATAAATTCAAGAATTCCTATGGCATGCTTACTTGCTATTCTCCACTAATTCTGGATATGCATAAAAGAGATCTTCAGGACTTTGAGGGTTGTAATGTTGGCTTAGGTAGGGGTTGGTAAAGATAGACATTTAGGCTCATTTTTCTGTACCATAAGCTCTTTGGCTTTTCAATTTTTCCCTTTTTCTTTTGATTCTTTCCTTCACTTCAATTCTATCCTTCCCCTCTTTTGTTTTGGGAGAGTGAAGTGTATAATAATGACAAGCACCCCCAAACTTAGGCTTTTGCCTATTTCTTATTACTTTTTTATTGGGGTGCAACAAGCTCATTCACTTTTTTTTTTGTCTCTTTTTTAACACAATTTATTCCACTACTTCATATTTTTACTTATGACACAATTTGTGGGAATATAGGGTGTCAAAGAAGAAGTTTCAATTTTTAGGCTCAATGGGGCTGACTAGGGATACTTTTAAAGTCCGGGATAGAAAAGAATGGTAAGAATTGGCTATCAAAGAAATGCCTGAGTCATCTCCCTAACATGCATATCCTACTTATTTCGCCTCAAATAGCAAGCAATCATAACACATAGGTTTTCATCATTTAGCATGCATAATTCAAGCAAGAAACTCCAAATAGACAGATTTTGTGAGTTTTTTGCATATCTAACCTAGGTGTTTAGATAGTTGCTTCTATTCCGTTACATTATTCCACCTTACTTCACTAGGTGTTTCTAGCAACTACAGCATACATGATCTTTGATAGGCAATTGTGACTCAAAAAAAAAAAAATTGGTGACTCAAAATAAACACAAAAACAATCACAAAGACTTAAATAAAACATAACAAGACACAAATAAAACACCCCCAAACTTAAATCACACATTGTCCCCAATGTGTGCAATACTAAAAAAAATATGGACAACTTACTGACACAACACAGCGGTCATAATGGAGGTCTAGGAGGAAAATTCGAATTTGCACGGAAATATGGCTCTAGTTCTGGCGCCTCCAGATTCAGCCATGGCCGCTAGTATCTTGTGGCTCTTACGAGTTCTACGCATGTTCGATTTTTAGCCATGGCCGACGATCGCTTTTCCTTTTTGCTCCTTTTTCCTCGGTTTTAGCTTTCAGTCCACCTGTCATCCAACAACACAAAACAAGAACCCAAGACCGTGAGACTATTCTAAGAAAAATAACATAAAATAAAGACAGAAATTAAAATAACATAATTAAAAACATTGGGTTGCCTTCCAACAAGCGTTGTCTTTAACGTCTTTTAGCCGGACGCAATTAACCTTTCCGAGTGCCCATTGGATCCTTCTGCGAATTGCTTGCAATCCGCAGAGTTATTGTTGCAGGTCTCACTTCAACTACAACAATTGCTTCAAACAAGGGCCTCAAATATACGATTATCCCCCAAGTATACAAGACATGCTTGTCTTTTAGGTTCTCTCTAATGTAGGGATCAGTGAGATTCCCTACATCTTTCAACTCTAGGGGGTGCCCTTGATGGTATTGACTTCCTGTTTGGGAGTCAACTTTGACAGCTGGTGGTGTTTCTTCTGCAATAGGTACAAGAAAAAGATTTTCCAAGGAATCCAAGAAGGTGAATAATTGGATCTGCACTCTTCTCCTTCTACACCAACCGCCTTGCTGCATTCCTCAATAGTTGGATTTGGTTTGGCTCCTCAATTTGTTGTTCGTTGTTGAATATGATTGCGAGTTCTGCTATTTGCGTTTCCAACTTCTTTATGCCCGACCTTATTTCGTCCATGAACTGAGCTTGGAACCTCGTGAGACTGAGTATAGTTTCTCGTAATTCCTCCCTCTGTTCCTCTATGGTTGGCTCTCTATCATATGGACAGTAAAAATCCATATCTAAAGTGTTCCTGAACGAATCAAAGCCAACAAAAGATCACGGCACCTCGAATTTTCGTAAAAACTAAAAATAAAAATAAAAAATTTAAAACCAAATTAGAAATTAAAAATAGATAATTTGCTATTGAACTATTGCCTAATCCCCGGCAACGGCGCCAAAAACTTGATGCGCGTTAAGATGCACACACTTTTAAACGCAAGTGCACGTTATCGTATCAAGTAGTATAGTCTTGGATAAGACCGAATATCGTCCTCTAGGATTAGGGTCCAAGTATCAGTTATCTATTTTCTAGTATCTATTTGGTGAATTAATGATTGATTATTTGGGTTGTAACTAAGAGTTATGAAAGCTAATTAAATATAAAGATTTAATTCAGATGTGATGAGAATAGGGCTTCTATGTATCCTTACTATCCGCTTATGTTACTTACTAATGCATTACTTATGGTATTCTTCTTTTGGAGAAAGCAGGTTTACGAAATCATTTTATACTCCCGTTAGGGTTATATAAACACTCAACCCCAGTATTGTTCCTTACCTAACTTTCACGATAAGTAACGCTATAGGAGGATTAAGCACAAAAACCTAGTTGACCGTCACGCACAATGCGCAAAATTAGGGTTGTTAAGCCTCTCATCAACGCTACAAATCTAATTGAGGTATTTTCATCCCCAATTCAAGATTGTCTACCCAACTTACAGCATATTCACAATCCCCCCTTTTCAGAATCTGATTAGAAATCATATAGTGATAACTAGTTGTCAATTAGCTACCAAGAATTCAACTCAATTATTGGATAGATCTCTCAATAAGAATAATAACCATAAGCATGCATTAATTTATAACATAAGGTTCAAGAAATTCAACATAGAAAGCCCTATAAGAGAATTAGTTCCTAGCCATGAATATGACAAGAACTAATTCAAAGTTCATCATGCAAAAACTGAATTAAAGAAAAGAAAAAGGAAAGAAATTACTAATGTTTAGGTCTCCAATCTCCTAGCAAGAAAATCTTGAGTTGTGCAAGAAAGGGAACCCTCAAAAACTGCCTAGGGTTCTCCTTTTATAGGTTTAAAACGCCTCCCTTCTTTTCCCTGCAGGCCTGGCCCAAAAATCCGTCAAAAGACCTAATTTACGTTGCCGGCCGCTGCCTGCAGAGCCAGCGGCGCGGAAGTTCTGCGATCCGTCGGGTGTTTTGGCGCCGCGGCCCTGATATCTGCTGTTCGAGGCGGCGCCAGTATCTTCAGCTCCGGATGTTTAGGCGCCGCGCCCTGCGCTGCTGTTGAGCGCGCGCACAGTCTTCGCCTCTACGAATAATGGGCGCTGCGCCTCGCTGTCGCAGGAGGCCGCGGCTGGTCTGGATTTTAGCCTCGTCGCCACTTTCTCTGTTTTCAGCTCTGCATCTCCTCTTTTGCCCTCTTTTTGCTCCTTTTCCGCCATTTGGCCATTTCAACCACTTTGACTCAATAGAAAGAAAAACTATCCTAATACGACACTTATATGTGCAAAATGGGACAAAAGACTAACTAAAACAGACTCAAAAGGTGTATATAAAATACACCGATCAATAGGCTCATAGACATCGCCATCCTCAAATGGCTCTCTTCGGTACTCCATTCCTCGCTCAGGTATAAAGGGTCTAGTACTAAGTTTGTAATATATGTCTACTGCTTTTTGACTAACAAACCTAGTAGTATCATATTGTGGAACGGAGGCGGATTTGGAAGCTTTTTTTTTTTTCTGGTAGACATTTTGGAAAATTTTCAGCAGTGTTTCCTCTGTTTTAGTGAGATTACCCAGCAACTTTCAATCACTCCAATCAATACACATCGTACTCAGCAAAACACAACACCATTCAACCCCCAAACTTCACTCAAACCACAAGTACAACGCCCCACATCACTACGTACAATCTATCCGCGAAATTTCCAACACCAAACTTCAACACACCCCACAATATCCACCAATAAAGCACATCCCCAAACTTATGAATTACCTCCCTTAATTGCTTTGAAAATTTCAAGAAAAATGATGAAAGTTACCTTGGAAGGTGTTCTTCAAAAAAAAATTGTTCCTAATGATGGATTGAGGCAATGGAATGAGGGTTGTTGTTTGAAATGGTTAGGGTGCAAGGAATTGAAGTACTTTGGTTGTGATTGAGTTTAGTTTGTGGAAGATTTTGAGTAATGGAGGCTGATTTCGTGGGTTTTGGAGAGAGGAAGGGTTTTGGGTTTTGATTTGGAGAGGGGAAATCAGATTAGGGCTCTTTTAATTTTAGTTTTTTCGTCGCAGCGCCACGGCCCTGAGATCGGCGTCGTGGCGCCCAAACATCTGTGACCCTCTAAACTTCCGGCGCCGTGGCGCTCTGATTTGGCGTCGTGGCACCCAAACTTCAGAGACCTTCTGGACTTTCGGCGCTGTGGTGCTCTGATTCGACGCCGTGGCGCCCAATTTCCTGCGGCTTTCTGCATTCTTGGTGCTATGGTCCTCTGCTGGGCGCCGTAGCGCCGAGCCGATTTCCTTCCTCTATCCCATTTTTTGTCCTCCATTTTTTAGCCCTGTACCTGTCATCACAACATGTAAACAATACCTTCGTGAGACTGTTCTAACTAAAACCAAATTGCATAAATTAAAAAAAAACTTGCGTTGCCTCCCAAGTAGCGCTGTTTTTAACGTCTTTTAGCCGGACGCAGGTTCCTTATCAAGAGGCATGGGGTAACTTAACCCCACAGCCTACCCATTTCATAATCATTTTTCTCTTTCGCCTTCTGTTTTTCTTTTTCTCCTTTTTCTCAAGAGAAGGTTTAGCGTTGCTCACATGTATCGCGATCGATTTCCTTTGCTTTGGCCTCAGGCCGCTTAATGCTAAGCTATGATCTTGCAAAACACTTTCTTATGACTGGGGATTCAACGATGTGTTTAAACACCTTGAACACCATCTCTTCATCCTCAACTCTGAGTTTCAGCTCGCTTTTTTCCACATCAATCAAGGCTCTCCCAGTTGCCAAGAATGGTCTTCCCAAGATGATAGGGATTTCATCATCTTCCTCCATATCAAGGATGAGGAAGTCTGCAGGAAAGAAGATTTTTTCCACCTTAACCAATACGTCTTCAATTATTCCCCTGGAATGCACCACTGTCCTATCCGTCAACTGCAAGTTCACTGTAGTTGGTTTGGCTTCACCCAAACCCAACCTCTTGAAAACGGACAAGGGCATGAGATTTATGCTGGCCCCCAAATCACACAGGGCCCTGTTACATGTCACCCTACCAATTGTGCAAGGCAATGTGAAGCTCCATGGATCCTTAAGCTTGGGAGGTAATTTCTTCTGCAAGATGGCACTGCATTCCTCTGTCAATGCCACTGTCTCATACTCAGCTAACTTCCTCTTCTTTCCAAGAATTTCCTTCATGAATTTGAAATTAGTAGGCATTTGCTCCAAAGCCTCAATGAAGGGGATGTTAATGTGCAGCTTTTTAAATACCACTAAGAACTTGGAGAATTGCTTATCAACTGCTTTCCTTTGCAACCTCTGAGGGTAAGGAATCTTCTCTGTGTATTCCCTTACTGGAACGGTTGGAGCCTTCTCTAAAATAGGGCGGTCCTCAGTAACCCCCTCTTTTTCTGTATCTACTCTCTGTTCTACCACAGGCTGAGGTGTAGGCTATTCTAGCTGCTTCCCACTTCTCAATTGTACTTCCTGACACTGCTCTCTGGGATTCATCTCTGTATTACTAGGAAGAGTGCCCTGCGGCCTGTTATTTGCCATCTTTGCTAGTTGTCCCACCTGCGTCTCTAAGTTCCTGATAGAGGACCTTGTCTCTGCCATGAACTGGGTTTGTGAATTCGTAAGTGTCAACAAGGCTGCTCGCAATTCGCCTGGCTTCTCTTGTGGAGCAGATGTACTGAACTGTTGGAAAGATGAGGCCTGGTTAAATGGTTGTTGATTCTGGTATTGGCCTCTGAACTGGTTCTGTTTCCCTTGATCACCCCTCCATAAAAATTTAGGGTGATTCCTCCACCCTGGATTGTAAGTATTTGAATAGGGGTTGTTCTGGGGCCTTTGGTAATTCCCCACTGCCTGACATTCTGCTTGTTCAATAGGGATGTTGTTGGGGTCTGCTGATGGGCACCTATCAAAAGTATGAGGATCCCCCACACATCTCATAATTCATTGGCATCTGAACTGCATTCACTGACACTGTGTTCTGCTGTAGTTGCTTGGTCAAGAGAGCAACTTGTGCATTTAACGCTATAATGGCATCGATCTCATGAACTCCTATCGCTCTCCTTCCACTTACCCATCTATCATCTGTCACATGGTTATTGGTGGCCATGTCTTCTAGCAAATCATGGGCCTCATGTGCTGTCTTCTTCATGAAGGTTCCACCTACAGCTGCGTCAATGATAGTTCTTGTGGTCCCACTTAGCCCATTGTAGAAAATATGGACCAAATTCCACAGCTCAATGCTATGATGTGGGCACTTTCTCTACAGATCTTTAAATCTCTCCCACGCCTCATAGAGTGACTCTCCATCAACCTGGTAAAAATTGTCCAGCTCTCCTCTCAGCGTAGCTGCTTTGGACGGTGGAAAGACTTTGCCAAGAACTTCTGTGCCAACTCCTTCCATGTGAATATAGAATCTGTAGGCAGGGAATTTAACCAAACTTTTGCTCTATCCCTGAGTGAGAAGTGAAAGAGCCTCAACCGGATGGCGTCGTCAGTAACGCCATTATACTTGAAAGTTGCACACAGCTCCAAGAAATTTGCTATGTGCATATGAGGGTCTTCAGATGGCAACCCTCCAAATTGAACTGTATTCTGCACCATACTCAGGATCGCAGGCTTGATTTCGAAATTATTTGCTCCTATTGTTGGGAGCCTGATGCAAGTTTGTGCTTCATTCACCCTTGGCAGCACATGATCTCTCAAGCTTCTTTCAGCTTGGACCTGGACCCTTTCTTCCACATCCATTGGTAACCTCCGGGGTACCCTCTGGTTAGGTTGATGATCACCTAACCCTTTGTTCATCTCATTGTTATTCTGCAAGCCTCCCATTGCTATTAAGGTCAAGATTCGTTTGTTTCTCCGGTTCTGCTTGCAAGTCTTTTCAATCTCCGGGTTGAAGGGAACAAGTGTATCTGCTCCTCTTTTCCTTCGCAGAAACTAGATGTCTGCAACAAATCAAAATCCACAAACGGATCACGGCGCACGGTTCCACTAATACAACAAAATAATAAAAATAAAAACCAAATTAGAAATTAAGAATAGAAATATTGATATTGAACTACGTCAATCCCCGGCAACGGCGCCAAAAACTTGATGTGCAATTTATACACACGCTAAACGCAAGTGCACGTATCGTGACAAGTAATATATTCTAGAATACCGAGTTATTGTCCTCAGGGATTAGTGTCCAATTACCAACTTTTATTCTGTAGTATCTATTTGGTGACCGATAATTTGATGATTTGTTTATAATTATGATTATAGATGTTAACTAAATTTATTTTACTTTACTTCAGATATGGTGGAAATAGGGCTTCCAAAACTCCTCGACTATCCGCTCGCTTTACTCGTTAATGAAAATAATTAAGGTTCTTCTTCTATGTTGAGATAGCAGGTTAACTAAGCCGTTTTATACTCCTGTTAAGGTAATATAAGCACTCAACCCCAATATAGAACTCTTCTATCTTTCGATGACAAGATTGACTACAAAGGAGGATTAAGAGCAATAACCTATTAAGCTACACAAGTATCGGGGTACTTTTGTCCACGATTTAAACCTATGTTTATTCAGCTATAGCATATTCACAATCTCCCCTTTCGGATTTCGATTAGAAATCATATAAGTGATGATAATTAGTGATCAATTAATTACCAAGCAATCAAAATAATTATTAAATAAATCTCAACAATAATAAGAAGAAACCAAAATCTTGCATTAATTCATAAAGCGAGGTTCAAGCGATTCGACATGGAAAACCCTAAACTAAGTTAGTTTCTAGCCATAGACATGCCAAGATCTAAAATAGTATCCAACATATACTAGAAATAAATAAAATAAAGAACAAGAAATTACTCAAAAATAAGTCTCCAATCTTGATCTATGTTGTAATGAATGATAAGGTGTGTTCTCTTCCAAATCTGACCTAAAAGGCCGTATTTATATCCTCAAAAACGTGCAAAACCTTTTCCTCTTTCGCTTTGGCCCAATCCTATTCGGATTTGTCAATTTTCCCGCGCCAGCGTTCGCCCAGCAGCCGCGCCAAACTTCGCGGCTGGTGCGCTTGGGCGCCATGGCTCGCATCGCTGATGGTCTGCACCACGCCACACCTGCTTTCTCGCCCGGGTTGCCAACTTTTCAGTTTTTTGAGCTATGGAACCTCTGTTTCTGCCCTCTTTTCGCTCCTTCTCACCAATGTACCATTTTAACTCATTGTGACTCAAAAGAAAGAAAATATATCCTAACACGACATATATTTGTACAAAAATGGGGAAAAGATTAACTAAAAATGACTCAAAGGTGTATATAAAATACACCGATCAATAATCTTTTTACTTTCTTTTTTCCTTTCAACCGTTGTATTTGTTTTTTCATAACGTTTATTTCCTCTCTTAATTCTCCCATTTCCTTTTCAACAAATTCTAATTCTTCTTTGGTTTCTTTTACCTCTACCTTGGTCTCATTTAATTTGTTCTTCGTATCTTTATACTTAGTCTTGTATTTTTTATACTTTGCTAACCATTCTTTATTGGTGGATAATTTTAATTTTACATTTTCTTTTTCTAAGTCTAATATTCGTTGTTGTTGGTTTTTCTTTTCTAATCTTAAATTTTTTATTTCATAAATGTTTTCACCTTGTGAACTTTCGTTATTATTTTTTGGTGTTTCTTTAGAATCTTTTCTTCTCATAGGGTCGTATTTATATCTTTCTTTGTCTATAATTTCTTTACCATGATTTCTAACAAATGTTATTGCACTATGTTCTTGATTTTCCATTAAAATTGTCCTGTTTTATGTAATTTGGTCAAGCCATCTAAAGTTTTTCCTATTGGTTCTGGTATTTTTTATTTCATTTGACTAATATCTACCATTATAGGGTCTTTACTTCTTCTCCATGCATCTATTGCTACTATTTCAGGTTGTTTAGTAGGGGTGTCGACTATTATTTGTCCTTGGTTGGTATTGGGTTCTCCTTCTTCTACCTGTTTTTCTTTATCTTTTTCTTTATTAACATGTTCTACTATTACATTAAGTTGTTCTAATATTATTTAAATGTTGGTACTTCAGATATGTTCCATAATTTTGTTAATTCCTCTCTTATCAATTGTTGCATGTGTGTTTGATCTTCTTTTATTTCATTCATTATTTTCAAAGAGTTTTTTAAGTTGTTCCTTGACTATTAATTCGTTCCATATGTCATCGACTTTTTCGTTAAAATTAGTCATTTTTGTATATTCTTTGCTTCCATCCATTTCCTACGTCTATCCGCGTCTTATCATGTTTATAATCCTGTTGTTTTTCTAATTGTTTTATATCGTTTTGTAACTGTTCTTGTTTATCAGTATATTCTAAATATTTAAGTTGTGACATAATTACTTCTTCTACTAAAATCTGTCTTATATTTTGTAATTTTCGCCTCTTCTTATTTATTTTTTCCTGGATATTCATAGTTTATTTATAAACCTTGTTTTTCCTGGATATTCATAGTTTATTTATAAATCTTGTTTTTCCTTGATCATTTATTTCTATACCGTATGTTACACCCGTAGTTTCAGGGAATATAAGTGAGAACGTAAGTAAGAAAATAAGATGTGAAGATTGGAAGGAAAGTATATTTACATTTTCGAATATGGAAAAAAATTGGATAAACAAAATATGACGACGAGAATTAATATTAGTGGTTAAATTCTTTCCAAATGGAGTTATGGACTTTGGATTGTATTATTAAATCTTGGGATTAAGCATATGAGCCAATTGAAAATTTCACAATTTGGGGGGGGGGGGGGTTTCCATCGAAAATAATAAGATTTGGCTAAGTGTTGGATTAATATTTTGTGAAGAAATTAGTGTGGATTAATTAAGTCTTGGTATTATGGAGTGTGTCCATCGAAATTATTGAGAAATGACCAAGTGTGGGAGACATTTTATGTATTGCAAGATTGGATTAGTGTGGAAAATATTTTCATACAAGTGGACAAGAGGGTCCCCCATCAACTTGGCTTGTACACCTCTTATATTACAAGTCTTGCAAGACTTAAGCTTACAAATATCTTTATCACTTCAAAACCCTTATCCTCTCCCTTCTCCTTAGCTATTTTCGAAATTCCATGGAGAGTAAAGAACAAGTGTAACTTATTTTACAAGATTAAGCTCCCTAATTAAGTTCTAACCCAAGTTAACTCTCCAAGATTATCCAAAAACAGTTTGGCCGAAAAGGGTGTTGAAATCCTAAGCTTGTTTATGAACTTTTTGGAAGTAAAACAAGAAGGGAAGAGGGTTACAAGCTTGTAGAGGATACATGTGTGTGATTGTAACTTGAAGAAGTGGTGCAAAAAGGGGAGCTAGGGTCGAGACACTAGTGGATTGTTTTGGCTAAGATTTAAGGTAAAATTTCTTCTTCCTTTTGAAGTAATTGGATATTACATGTTGTAGTAGTTGATAGATGAACTTGTGTTAAGAGAAATAGAGAATAAGAAATGCATGTGATAGTTTGGAATGTTGGTCGTGAATGGGACAGTTTTGGCGTCGTTGGATTCGTTGGTTATTGTTGTTATTATCGTCACTTATTGCATGTTATAAAATGAAGGAAATGTTGATATTGAAAGTTGAAATGAATTATCTTAAGTGTTGAAACTTGAATTAGATTATAAGGCATTATGAAAAGGGCTTTGGATTTGTTGTTGTTGGCCGAGAATGCCTTAAAAACTATTGGATATTGTTGTGCAGTTTTAGGAACTGTTTTGTGGTGTTATAAAGCTGGAAATTCATCCACCAATTTGCATGTTTAAATGTAGTAATTGCTAATGAAAGTCCTAAGGGAATAAGGGTGTAGAAGGGTGTTGAAAGGCCTCACATTTTACCCTTGTTATTGTGGAATTGTGGACTGTTTTCATGGACTGTTTTACGTGTATTATGGATTGTTTTTACGTGAGAAATATGTGTGTGAATCACCTTGGTTGCTGGTTGGTTGTGCCCTTAATTGTGGCTTGGTTGTTGATTAAATTGTCCTTCTTGAAAGGTGGAAAAGTACGTATAAGTAGCGGAAGTGCTGCCCGAATTTTTATGAGCAATGAGATTCATTATGTGGTATAAGTGTATACTAGTATTCATGAAGTTGATAGACGTGTTGTCATTATAGGTTGAAGTACTTATTTGGGACGTATTCTACTTGTCGTGTTGGTTAGTCGTCAATAAGGTATGTGAACCTCTTCCTTCTTTTGGCATGTTCTAGTATGAAATATACATGTGGTATTGTTTCATGATTCATTCTACTCTTAGAAGTTAAGGAGTATTCATGTTATTGATTCTATACTAAAGGCATGTCTAAATTATTCTTAAGTCCTTACCAAGTCTTATGGGAGATGTTGGTAAGAGGTTTTAGGAAGTATTGTCGTCGAGTTGATCTTGATAAGTTAAAGAACTAATGATAAAAGGTATGGAACAAGCCATTGCAACGTTAAATGAAAAAGGAATCGACAATCAATTATATTGAAATGAGTAGAATTTCCATCTGCATAGAAGATAAGATATAACCAGTTCGTTTTACACGTTCTAGGTTCACAGGTGATTAGATAAGATCATTATGAATATATAACCTGCTAAAGGCTCATAAAATGGATTAATTTGGCAACTCAGATCGGTTATCACTATGCAAATGTTTCCATAATGTTAGCCAGAGGAGCGAGACGAATTTAGATTATCGAGTTGGTACAGACAACAAGTGGTGTGTGAACTATCCTTTCTTCTTTTGAAAGTTGTTTATTTGAAGTAAGTGTACGGTGGACGTACATTGTTTTATTGGATCTTAGTTTTAAAATGATACTTGATATGATAAGTGTCTTGATTTACCAAATGAGGTTTTAAAGTGATACTTGATTTGATAAGTATCTTGATTTACCAAATGAGGTTTTTAAAATGATACTTGATATGATAAGTGTCTTGATTTACCAAATGAGGATTTAAAGTGATACTTGATTTGATAAGTATCTTGATTTACCAAATAACGTTTTAAAATGATACTTGATATGATAAGTGTCTTGATTTACCAAATGAGGATTTAAAGTGATACTTGATTTGATAAGTGTCTTAATTTTCCAAATGAGAATTTAAAATGAAAAGTATGAGAGTGCCTTGGTTTTTCTAAAAAGGAAGGCATGGTATTGTCTTGGTTTTTCTAAAAAGGAAGGCGTGGTATTGTCTTGGTTATTCTAAAAGGGAAGGCATGGTATTGTCTTGGTTTTTCTAAAAAGGAAGGCATGGTATTGTCTTGGTATTTCTAAAAAGGAAGGCATGGTATTGTCTTGGTATTTCTAAAAATGAAGGCATGGTATTTCCTTGGTTTTTCTAAAATGAAAGGCATGGTATTGCCTTGGTTTTTCTAAAATGAAAGTTCATTTTAAAGATGTTATTGAAAGTCAAATGATATTCTATTCATTCCTAATATGAGATGATTATGTTACCGAGTCCCATGATGGGTCGGGTATGTACATATATGAGGACTTCACCGAGACCCTCACTAGGGGGCCGGGTACGGTATATATATGAAGATGACTACATTCACCGAGTCCCACAAATGGGCCGGGTACGTTATATGATATACCGAGTCCCACAAACGGGTCGGGTACGTTATGTGATAAACTGAGTCCCTCACTAAAGGGTCGGGATATATTACACTGATAATTTCACCGAGTCCCTCACTAAAGGGTCGGATCACGTCATAAGCATAAAGGCACGATGGTTACATGATTCCACCAAGTCCCAGAATGGGTCGGGATACGTTATACGAAAATAGATACGATGACTCTCATTTTTATAAGGTACAATGTTACAGTGATACAGTGGTAAAATGTACAGTTGACTTTTATTTTATATGGCACTGTTAGATCTGGTATGTTTATTTTCATACTTGTCTCTGTCATTCTTTTGTACAGTTATGATCTTGTTTATTGTACTTCATGTTTACATACTTGGTACCTTGTAGTACTGACCCCCTTCGGGGGGCTGCGTTCATGCCTGCAGGTATTAGGTACTCAGTTGGGTGATCCGTGAGCTTAGGATCCTTGGTCAGCATTTTGGGATAGCTCCAATATTCCGGAGCTTGTCATTTTGGCACAGGTCTTCCATTATGACTATGTATATTCAGGGGTACGGTGGGGTCTTGTCCCGTCATAATTTACTGTCCAAACTCTTAGAGATCTGTATTCATATTTGGGCTGGACTTACGTGAGTTGTATATATATTGTTGGCCAGTTGTACCTATTGTGTTGTCGGGATGTTCCCGTTTATATATAGCGGCAGCCTCATCGCCTTGCCTGTTTTTATAACATGAGTTTTCTTAGAGGTTCCGCTAATTTTATGTGATGTATGGGTAGAAGGGTGCCCAGGTAGGGCACCAGTCGTGGGCTCGGGGTTTGGGTCGTGACAAGAGTGGTATTAGAGCAGTTAGTCCTCGGATTGTCTACAGACCGTGTGCAGTAAAGTCTTGGTTATCGGTATGTTGTGCACCACACCCATAAACAGGAGGATATAGTATATTTATGATTGGTTTCTATTATTCTTACTCTAAGATCATGCGATAGAGCTATGTTGTTAGGGTAGTCCCTTCCTAACGTATTATTGTGATTGCAGCTATGAGAAAGCGACAGTGGCCCCGAAGGGGAATATATGGACTTGGTATACAGGTTGGTAAAATTATTGTATAGTTGGTATGATGATAACATGCATCTATACGGACATATTTATTTTTGGCCATATGTGTATTGCCTAGAATGATTATGGGTTATCATGAGATGGTTAAGCTTTGATAATGGCTTAGAAGATATGAAACAGTTTAATGAATCCACATCAAGGTTATATATGTGCTAATTTGGAGTAATTAGGAGGTGATGAGTTGTCTGAGAGGGTGATGAACCCTTAAGAGATCATGTTAATTGATATAAGGACATACCATGTTGTTAGATTAAGTTGTGTTGTATACGTAAGTGAGATGCACGAATAATATTGGTATGGTGTAAATAGGGTTGTTGTGATTAAGACAACATGATTTTGAGATATTGAGAAGCTATCTTGCCCGTATACGGGGAGAGATAATGTAAGCTTGGGACATGAAATATTTGGGGATCTTAGAGTATTGGATAGTCGTTGAGACCTTAGATAGACAAGGCCTTCAAGAGTAAAGTATTGTATGTGTGATCGTGGTTAAAGTACATGGTATATGTGAAGTATATTAAAGGTGATGATTCCTTGGTTTGAGTATAAACCACTTGTGGTTGTGGGTGATGATTGTTGAGCCGATTGGGAATTTGTATAGCTTGAGACCTTGGATGAACATTCAGGGACGAATGTTTTTAAGGGGGGAAGAATGTTACACCCCGTAGTTCCAGGGCATATAAGTGAGAACGTAAGTAAGGAAATATAATATGTGAAGGTTGAAAGGAAAGTATATTTATATTTTCGGATATGGAAAAAATTTGGATAAAAAAAATGTGACGACGAGAATTAATATTTGTGGTTGAATTTTTTTCAAATGGAGTTATGGACTTTGGATTGTATCACTAAATCTTGGGATTAAGAATATGAGCCAATTGAAAATTTCACAATTTCTTTGGGGGGGGGGGGGGGTTTCCATCGAAAATAGTAAGATTTGGCTAAATATTGGATTAATATTTTGTGAAGAGATTAGTGTGGATTAATTAAGTTTTGGTATTATGGAGTGTGTCCATCGAAATTATTGAGAAATGACTAAGTGTGGGAGACATGTTATGTATTGCAAGATTGGATTAGTGTGGAAAATATTTTCATACAAATGGACAAGAGGGTCCCCCATCCACTTGACTTGTACACCTCTTATATTACAAGTCTTGCAAGACTTAAGCTTACAAATATCTTCATCACTTCAAAACCCTTATCCTCTCCCTTCTCCTTAGCTATTTTCGAAATTCCATGGAGAGTGAAGAACAAGTGTAACTTATTTTACAAGATTAAGCTCCCTAATTAAGTTCTAATCCAAGTTAACTCTCCAAGATTATCCAAAAATAGTTTGGCCGAAAAGGGTGTTGAAATCCTAAGCTTGTTTATGAACTTTTTGGAAGTAAAACAAGAAGGGAAGATGGTTACAAGCTTGTAGAGGATACATGTGTGTGATTGGAACTTGAAGAAGTGGTGCAAAAAGGGAGCTAGGGTCGAGACACTAGTGGACTGTTTTGGCTAAGATTTAAGGTAAGATTTCTTCTTCCTTTTGAAGTAATTAGATATTACATGTTGTAGTAGTTGATATATGAACTTGTGTTAAGAGAAATGGAGAATAAGAAATGCATGTGATAGTTTGGCATGTTGGTCGTGAATGGGACAGTTTTGGCGTCGTTGGATTCGTTGGTTATTGTTGTTATTATCGTCACTTATTGCATGTTATAAAATGAAGGAAATGTTGATATTGAAAGTTGAAATGGATTATATAAAGTGATGAAACTTGAATTGGATTATAAGGCATTATGAAAAGGGCTTTGGATTGTTGTTGTTGTTGTTGGCCGAGAATGCCTTAAAAACTGTTGGATATTGTTGTGTTGACACCCAATTTTGACCAATCTTTTAGGCATTTCTTGAAATTTTAAGCATTTTAGGACACCGCATTTTATCATCATTTTTGACATTTTGTATATTTTTTACATAACATTCTATGTTGTTTATTCTTGTAAATTGACATCATGCTTTGCTTTTTACCTTTAATTAGGTATTAAACATTTTTTAGCATCTCTTTGAATAATTAACTGACACGCCGTCTTTACTTTTAATCAGACATTAAATATTTGTTAAATATTGTATTTTATTATTATTGCATCAACATTTGCATTTTTATAATTTTGTATCTTTAAATAATTTTCTTTTAAATAATTAATCAATTTTACATTTTTTGTCAAAACCAAATTCAGAGGCATAACTGAATCATCAATCCGCTAAATCGAAACCAAAATGAAGCCCAATACACTTTCATCAAATACCCAAACCCAATACCCAATAACCAATACCCAATACCCAAAGCCCAATACCCCTAAACCCTAAACCTAATCTCACCCTATAAAACCTACCCTATTTCTACCTACCCTAAGGGGCTGACTACATACTCAGCCGCAGACCCCTCTCTAAAACCCCAGCCGCAGCCTACTTCTACCCTATCCGCCTCAGCCGTCTCTTCTCGTCCGCAACACCCCTCTCTCCCCTCTGTACCCAC
Organism: Przewalskia tangutica; assembly: GCA_029844215.1. Taxonomy (NCBI): domain Eukaryota; kingdom Viridiplantae; phylum Streptophyta; class Magnoliopsida; order Solanales; family Solanaceae; genus Przewalskia; species Przewalskia tangutica. The sequence goes on along the minus strand of CM056721.1, from coordinate 120,883,892 downwards.
TACCGGAGCCCGAGCTCCGGCGAACACACCACTATTTCCCCCTCCCCTGTTACGTCGTTACTTTTATTGAAATACAGTACCACTTTGAATTACCAGATATGGTCGGATCTTAAAATCCGGTCGGAAACAACATCTAGACATGTTTGTATTTTAGCGTTGCTCCGGTGAAAACCGTCGAAGCAACGCCGTGCTTCCCCACCCCATTGTTTTGCCGTTGTATCGTTGGATTTGACCACCAGCGACGTTAAACATTGTTCCGACTGGCTTTTGTTTTCGACTCACTATTTCGTTTTTGTATTGGTATTGTTCTATTTATTTGTGAGTTTCCGATGAACTAGATTCCTCGTTCTGTCGATTAAAATGTTCCTTTTGTGGTTCTGTCGGATCTCTGAGTCCGGCGAAGTATGTCGACATTTGTTCTGTTTTCACTGTTGGTCACTGGTTTTCGGCCTTTTTTTTTTTTGCTACTGTTTGGGTATTTTGTTGGACTGGTTTTCGATCATTTTTGCTACTGTTTGGCCATTTTATTGGATTAATTTTCGGCCATTTTTGCTACTATTTTTGGCCATATTATTGGACTGGTTTTGGCCATATTATTGGACTGGGTTATTGGACTGATTTTGGGAGCTTTTGTATCTCGCCGGAATTAACCTTGGTTTGCTTTGCTTTGACCTGTGGCTGGCTTCGGTTGTTGGACTGTTTTGTTTCGACTCTGGTTTCCCGTATCTATTGTCTTACTGTCCTCGTTGTCCCTATGGATTTCTGTACAATTTAGCCTCTCCGAGTTATGTATTTACTGATTTTGAACACATTGCTACATTTGAATATTTGATATTTTCCTGATTTAAATTGATACTACACTTGACTGGCCAATGAAAAAGTTATCCGTCGATTTTTGAGGCCTCCACAGTTGCAAAGACGGAAAATAAAATAAATGAAACTTTCTGGGCAATGATGATTTCTTCCACTTACACCGGATAACCAACATGCGCTTGGCAAAACGAATTCTCGCAGCCGCACTTGTTTAGGCTGTCCCACTTTATATTTTTACATATCTGAGCCCTCCGTGTTTAAAACTATTACTGTTTTGGCGCGGATCCGAATGTTCCATTTATTTTATTATTTTTAGCAATATTGGCCGATGAAGGAATTTCCGTCTGATTTCCAAGGCCTCCCATGTACAAAAGACGAATTTATTTTTTTGACTTTATTTATTAATTATTGCTATTACTTTAAAATTGTTTATTTTATTACTAACATTTTTACTAAGTGTTTATGCAGGTACTCGGAGATCATCTTGTACAGAAAGCCTAAAAAGGGCTAAAGATGTCTTGGAGTTTTATCATATGTCTCATTAAATTTTAGTTTTACTATTTTGTATTGCATTTTATTTTAATTGTAAATTATGTAAAAATGCTTAGAATAGGTAGAATAGAAGTCAATATATAATTAACCTAGGTTTGAACGGATAACCGCAAGTTAGCGGATCTTAGAGGATGCCTAACCCCTTCCCTTTAGGATAATAAAGAACCCTGATCCAAAATCTCACATAGCTTTCGCAGACCTTTAAATGGAGATCATTTATAGCATTTTTATGTTATTTAATAAGTGTCCTAATTCACTATAATAATTAGGTGGCGACTCCTTAAAATACATTCAAGGAATCAACCATACGTGGCACTCCCGTTTCGACTCCGGTTAAAATGGGGTGTTACAGATGGCGACTCGGCTGGGGATAATCAGGTTCTTGACCATAGCAAACCTAGGTTTATTATTGCTTGACTTTATTTGCTTTTATTTGTTTTAAACGTCTTAAAATTGTTTGCTTTAATTTTGTATGCTTAACTGTTTAAATTGCTATTTGCTTTTACTGCTTTCTTTAAATTGGCATTCCGCTCATACTTCTTCCACTCTGGAAAATTCACATTATCACACACAACACGCGGGTGTGCTTTGCGCACCTGCAAATTTCTTTCAAACACCCACATTTAAGAGAGTTGGCGTTTTGCGCGGAGAATCCGGTCCAACTGGTGGTCGCGTAGCCTTCTCACTCGAGTAGTCCTCTCGGGAACCTTGCGTTTAGTAAGCCAAATCTTAGAAACTTAGGATAGAGCTATACCACCCTTTTATATTAAGTCATGCATGCATAAACCTTAGGTGGGTTAATCCTTGGTATTAACGCCACAATTAGAAATCCACCAAAACTTGTCGACGGGTTTCGCAACCCAACGACCCATTAGCATACTATGTGTAGCGTGATGATGATAGACGGATCCAAGCCTGGTCATGACACACTGAAATTGGAAAAAGTGCACCGTCATTTGGTCGCCATTTCAACAAAATATTGCAGTTTAACGGCTTGGACCTATTTATCATAATCTCGCATATTTGGCGTTTAGGCCGACCTCTGGCATAAGAGAGGTTCAATGCATATTAGGCGCACGCTTGATTTGCATGCTTTTGTTTACTATTGTTGTCGCTAGCAATTCTGTACATATTATTTAATGCAATAATTACCCTTTTAACTCCTGTACATATCATGCTTATAATTCCGGCCACGAGCATTTGCATTTTTGCACCTTTTGTCATTACCGCAATCAGACTTCTACTGCGTAAATCGCTCTTGAACAACACGATTTGGACTTTGTGAAGCTCAACCACCAGTCCGGTCGAACCAATCAGGGGAGTCTTTGACTACATCGTCACGCCCTTACATTTTACTATTTTTGTGGCTTGCCTACTCTCACTCATTTGTCATATTTTTGCAGGAAGACCGTCCTCGCAAATAGTCGAGGGAGGACAACAACAACAACAACAACAACAAAAAATGAGTTGAGTTATGTTGACGGAGAGATGTCAGCTTATACCAGATTCAACAAAGCATCGCTCTGGGTCTTATATTTTGCATTTTTGTACATATTTGCAAGTCTAATTAATATGTCTAGTACTGATTACATAATTCTTTTTACAAAATAATCATTCCGAACTACGCGTGTCTGATTCTCACCATACGGTGTGATACGTAGGCAACCCATCTAGGGTTCGACACCACCACAAAAAAAAAGAGGTACATATTTGGTTCACCCATTCATTGCACGGACATTTATTATTGCATTTCACTCATTCTATCACATTCATTCATTTTTTCATTACATTTTTTTACTTTGCATTAGTCTTATAGTGAACAATCATTTGTTTTGCACAGCTTTTACTTTTGCATTTCTTTCATGAATAAATTCTTTTAAATCATACGTTTTATAACATATCTGAACAAACTACGCACACCTGATTCTCGTCAAAGATGAGATACGTAGGCAGCCCTAATTGGGTTCGGTACCATTTATTCAAAAAATACAAAAAAAATAATATATCTTGTTCATAAATACAAAAAATGTTATCCAAAAATACAAAAAAAAAACATTTTTTTTAGTATCATTGTTTGACTTGGTTGATACCAACACAGTTAGGAGTGTGCATAGGAAAGAACGAATAACAATCAGTATGAGTGGACTTCGTGGTAAACCATAGATTCTTTTGGTACCTCTCACGCACATATGTAATGACATTGTCTTGCATGCTTTCGAGATAAGAACGAAACCAACCTCATCGTTTCATGTGCATTGTGTGGTGAGTTTTTAGAATCAGTTCAATTGCATTGCATTGTGATCTAGAACTTGGCCCGAATGTTTGTTGAGGCGAAATCCTGAGTAACACTCGGTGTGGGAAATGATCGTAGGCTTTCTTTGACCCGTTTGAGCTTTTTTCAGCCTACCAAATAACATTATCTGTAGTACACCCCTTTTGAGCCTAAAGCCTAATCTTTTGACAACCGCATATTACACCTATACCCTTTCTGAGTGCGTACGCACTATCCCTCTCTTGGCCCGACCTCCTTGAGCGTTTTGAAAATGTGCAAGTGGCTGACGAAATTTTGCGTCGAAGTTTGCAAAGACAAAAGTTGTCAAAGTCCGGAAAAAAAAAAAAAACACAAATGACGACTTCACCAAAAGAAGAAATCAAAAGCCCCGGCATTATAAACAAAAAATGAATGAAATGAGAGAATAACTTTGGGAAAAGCGGGCTCCAGACGAAAGATTCAAAAAGAAGTCGATCTGAAAAGCGGGACAAAAGAAAGCAGGTCAGCATTAAAGCACACAAATGTCAAGCACGGACGTAGTCCAACGCTCGAGGAAGGATTAGTCACTTTTTACCCAAATGATATCCATCCCTTCCCCCAAGCCTACATTACAAGCCCGTGACAAGCCCTACATGATCTTATACTGAGGGTTCTCACATTAGTGGATACTTACATGACGGCCAAGCCTATGGTATCACAATTGCATGCATTGAACATCCTTTTGAGTGTGAGCGTACTTTCTCTAAACGTTCCAAAGATTCAAAATACTGGAATATATGTGAGAAATGGGACTTTCTTTCAGTGAGGGCATTTGAAACGTGAGATTACGTGTAGTTCGAAACCTTGACTGCAAGCAAGTGTGTCGATACTTAGGTGTCTGAGGTACCATTTGAAACTATAGGAATCATCCAGAAGTCAGTCTTGGTTAGACTGTAAGTGAATAACGGAATTCCTAAGCACAATACTAATTGCTGGTATCAACTGAAATCAGAGCGTGATGCTGTCTTTTCACCTTAAAAAAAAAAAAAACAAACAAACAAACAAACAAAAAAAAATGCATATAAAATCCTTATTTTTTGCATCACGAACTACGTCTTGACCTGATTCCCTCAGCGGGATACGTAGGCGGCCACATTGGCTTCGGTCCACATTGTTTGAAAAACCCATAAAAATCCTTATTTTTTGCATCACGAACTACGTCTTGACCTGATTCCCTCAGCGGGATACGTAGGCGGCCTAAATCGGCTTCGGTCACACCATTAGAAATCTTCTCATTGGCTCGCGTGCGACAAATGCGTTTGATTATTCTGAAAAGAGATATGAGCAATTTCCGCCAGAGTTAAGTCTTGCCCATGCGCCCCGCATAACGAAAACTGGGACAATTTTGGGAAATGCACCATGAAGAGATCATAATAAGGATTCCAAAAGCAATCAGCAATTGCAGCATTCAGCAAGCCCGAACAGAGACTGCATCAGCACTCGCAGCTTTCAGATCTTCATATCAGCAAAGGCGGGAGCACAACAATAAGCCCATGCGGGTTACAAACGCACAACGTCTATGCAATGACGTTATCTCAACCCAGGCGAGTCACAAAGCAGGTACGTCCATAAAATGACACCATTTCATTGTAAGCCTATGCAACGGCTTCATTCATGTTTCGTCTATACAACGACGAACATTTGCATCTCGTCCATACAAGACGACAACGCCCATACAAGGCGTCATCTGCATTTCGTCCATACAAGACGACAACGCCCATACAAGGCGTCATTTGCATTTCGTCCATATGAAGCATTTGCAACGCCCATACAAGGCGTCATTTGCATTTCGTCCATACAAGACGACAACGCCCATACAAGGCGTCATTTGCATTTCGTCCATACAAGACGACAACGCTCATACAAGGCGTCATCTGCATCTCGTCCATACAAGACGACAACGCCCATACAAGGCGTCATCTGCATTTCATCCATACAAGACGACAACGCCCATACAAGGCGTCATTTGCATCTCGTCCATACAAGACGACAACGCCCATACAAGGCGTCATTTGCATTTCGTCCATACAAGACGACAGCGCCCATACAAGGTGTCATTTGCATTTCGTCCATACAAGACGACAACGCCCATACAAGACGTCATTTGCATTTCGTCCATACAAGACGACAACGCCCATACAAGGCGTCATTTGCACAACGCCCATACAAGGCGTCATTTGCATTTCGTCCATACAAGACGACAACGCCCATACAAGGCGTCATTTGCATTTCGTCCATACAAGACGACAACGCCCATACAAGGTGTCATTTGCATTTCGTCCATACAAGACGACAACGCCCATACAAGGCGTCATCTGCATTTCGCCTGATAGCACGACAACGCCCATACAAGGCGTCATCTGCATTTCGTCCTTACAAGACGATAACGCCCATACAAGGCGTCATTTGCATCTCGTCCATACAAGACGACAACGCCCATACAAGGCGTCATCTGCATTTCGTCCATACAAGATGACAACGCCCATACAAGGCGTCATCTGCATTTCGTCCATACAAGACGACAACGCCCATACAAGGCGTCATCTGTATTTCGTCCATACAAGACGACAACGCCCATACAAGGCGTCATCTGCATTTCGTCCATACAAGACGACAACGCCCATACAAGGCGTCATTTGCATCTCGTCCATACAAGACGACAACGCCCATACAAGGCGTCATCTGCATTTCGTCCATACAAGACGACAACGCCCATACAAGGCGTCATTTGCATCTCGTCCATACAAGACGACAACGCCCACACAAGGCGTCATCTGCATCTCGTCCATACAAGACGACAACGCCCATACAAGGCGTCATCTGCATTTCGTCCATACAAGACGACAACGCCCATACAAGGCGTCATTTGCATCTCGTCCATACAAGACGACAACGCCCACACAAGGCGTCATCTGCATCTCGCCTATACAAGACGGCGTATCATCACATCACTTCATCAACACCTACAAACACCATGTCTTTTCCAGCACCACCTCACCTGCAACCCAGTGTCAATCATACTTCGACACTGGGACAAATTTTGAGTTTTGCGTCTGCCTGTTTTATTTTCTAGCATTGCAGCAACTCAGTGTCTCATAATTCGACACTGGGACAAATTTTAAACAGCTTTATCTTTTACCTTGGCATCACAGCTTTTGCCCATTCTTCGCTTAATCCTTGTTTTAATTCTGACGATGGGACAAAATTGGCCACAAGTCAACGTCTTTGTTCGAAAACTCTTTCATCGTCTCCGGTCAAAGAGGGACAACTGTTGACACCCAATTTTGACCCATCTTTTAGGCATTTCTTGTAATTTTAAGCATTTTAGGACACCGCATTTTATCATCATTTTTGACATTTTGTATATTTTTTACATAACATTCTATGTTGTTTATTCTTGTAAATTGACATCATGCTTTGCTTTTTACCTTTAATTAGGTATTAAACATTTTTTAGCATCTCTTTGAATAATTAACTGACACACCGTCTTTACTTTTAATCAGACATTAAATATTTGCTAAATATTGTATTTTATTATTATTGCATCAACATTTGCATTTTTATAATTTTGTATCTTTAAATAATTTTCTTTTAAATAATTAATCAATTTTGCATTTTTTGTCAAAACCAGTCCAGTCCAGGGCATAATCTGAATCAGTCCAATCCGCCAGAAATCGAAACCAAAAATGAAGCCCAATACACTTTCATCAAATACCCAAACCCAATACCCAATAACCAATACCCAATACCCAAAGCCCAATACCCCTAAACCCTAAACCTAATCTCACCCTATAAAACCTACCCTATTTCTACCTACCCTAAGGGGCTGACTACATACTCAGCCGCAGACCCCTCTCTAAAACCCCAGCCGCAGCCTACTTCTACCCCATCCGCCTCAGCCGTCTCTTCTCGTCCGCAACACCCCTCTCTCCCCTCTGTACCCACTACCGGAGCCCGAGCTCCGGCGAACACACCACTATTTCCCCCTCCCCTGTTACGTCGTTACTTTTATTGAAATACAGTACCACTTTGAATTACCAGATATGGTCGGATCTTAAAATCCGGTCGGAAACAACATCTAGACATGTTTGTATTTTAGCGTTGCTCCGGTGAAAACCGTCGAAGCAACGCCGTGCTTCCCCACCCCATTGTTTTGCCGTTGTATCGCTGGATTTGACCACCAGCGACGTTAAACATTGTTCCGACTGGCTTTTGTTTTCGACTCACTATTTCGTTTTTGTATTGGTATTGTTCTGTTTATTTGTGAGTTTCCGATGAACTAGATTCCTCGTTCTGTCGATTAAAATGTTCCTTTTGTGGTTCTGTCGGATCTCTGAGTCCGGCGAAGTATGTCGACATTTGTTCTGTTTTCACTGTTGGTCACTGGTTTTCGGCCTTTTTTTTTTTTGCTACTGTTTGGGTATTTTGTTGGACTGATTTTTGATCATTTTTGCTACTGTTTGGCCATTTTATTGGATTAATTTTCGGCCATTTTTGCTACTATTTTTGGCCATATTATTGGACTGGTTTTGGCCATATTATTGGACTGGGTTATTGGACTGATTTTGGGAGCTTTTGTATCTCGTCGGAATAAAATTCCGGCGAACCTTGGTTTGCTTTGCTTTGACCTGTGGCTGGCTTCGGTTGTTGGACTGTTTTGTTTCGACTCTGGTTTCCTGTATCTATTGTCTTACTGTTATCGTTGTCCCTATGGATTTCTGTACAATTTAGCCTCTCCGAGTTATGTATTTACTGATTTTGAACACATTGCTACATTTGAATATTTGATATTTTCCGGATTTAAATTGATACTACACTTGACTGGCCAATGAAAAAGTTATCCGTCGATTTTTGAGGCCTCCACAGTTGCAAAGACGGAAAATAAAATAAATGAAACTTTCTGGGCAATGATGATTTCTTCCACTTACACCGGATAACCAACATGCGCTGACAAACGCAATTCTCGCATGCACTTGTTTAGTCATCCCACTTTATATTTTTACATATCCGAGCCTCCGTGTTTAAAACTATTACTGTTTTGGCGCGGATCCTAATGTTCCATTTATTTTATTATTTTTAGCAATATTGGCCGATGAAGGAATTTCCGTCTGATTTTCAAGGCCTCCCATGTACAAAAGACGAATTTATTTTTTTGACTTTATTTATTAATTATTGCTATTACTTTAAAATTGTTTATTTTATTACTAACATTTTTACTAAGTGTTTATGCAGGTACTCGGAGATCATCTTGTACAGAAAGCCTAAAAAGGGCTAAAGATGTCTTGGAGTTTTATCATATGTCTCATTAAATTTTAGTTTTACTATTTTGTATTGCATTTTATTTTAATTGTAAATTATGTAAAAATGCTTAGAATAGGTAGAATAGAAGTCAATATATAATTAACCTAGGTTTGAACGGATAACTGCAAGTTAGCGGATCTTAGAGGATGTCTAACCCCTTCCCTTTAGGATAATAAAGAACCCTGATCCAGAATCTCACATAGCTTTCGCAGACCTTTAAATGGAGATCATTTATAGCATTTTTATGTTATTTAATAAGTGTCATAATTCACTATAATAATTAGGTGGCGACTCCTTAAAATACATTCAAGGAATCAACCATACGTGGCACTCCCGTTTCGACTCCGGTTAAAATGGGGTGTTACATGTTGTGCAGTTTTAGGGACTGTTTTGTGGTGTTATAAAGCTGGAAATTCAGCCACCAATATGCATGTTTAAATGTAGTAATTTCTAATGAAAGCCCTAAGGGAATAAGGGTGTAGAAGGGTGTTGAAAGGCCTCACATTTTACCCTTGTTGTTGTGGAATTGTGGACTATTTTCATGGACTGTTTTACGTGTATTATGGACTGTTTTTACATGAGAAATATATGTGTGAATCACCTTGGTTGCTGGTTGGTTGTGCCCTTAATTGTGGCTTGGTTGTTGATGAAATTGGTCTTCTTGAAAGGTGGAAAAGTACGTATAAGTAGGGGAAGTGTTGACCGAATTTTTATGAGAAGGGAGATTCATTATGTGGTATAAGTGTATACTAGTATTCATGAAGTTGATAGACGTGTTGTCATTATAGGTTGAAGTACCTATTTGGGACGTATTCTACTTGTCGTGTTGGTTAGTCGTCAATAAGGTATGTGAACCTCTTCCTTCTTTTGGCATGTTCTACGTATGAAATATACATGTGGTATTGTTTCATGATTCATTCTACTCTTAGAAGTTAAGGAGTATTCATGTTATTGATTCTATACTAAAGGTATGTCTAAATTATTCTTAAGTCCTTACCAAGTCTTATGGGAGATGTTGGTAAGAGTTTTTAGGAAGTATTGTCGTCGAGTTGATCTTTCTAAGTTACAGCACTAATGAGAAAAGGTATGGAACAAGCCATTGCAGCGTTAAATGAAAAAGGAATCGACAATCAATTATATTGAAATGAGTAGAATTTTCATCTGCATAGAAGCTAAGATATAACCAGTTCGTTTTACACTTTCTAGGTTCACAGGTGATTAGATAAGATCATTATGAATATATAACCTGCTAAAGGCTCATAAAATGGATTGATTTGGCAACTCAGGTCGGTTATCACTATGCAAATGTTTCCATAATGTTAGCCAGAGGAGCGAGACAAATTTAGATTATCGAGTTGGTACAGACAACAAGTGGTGTGTGAACTATCCTTTCTTCTTTTGAAAGTTGTTTATTTGAAGTAAGTGTACGGTGGACGTACGTAGTTTTATTGGATCTTAGTTTTAAAATGATACTTGATATGATAAGTGTCTTGATTTACCAAATGAGGTTTTAAAGTGATACTTGATTTGATAAGTATCTTGATTTACCAAATGAGGTTTTAAAATGATACTTGATATGATAAGTGTCTTGATTTACCAAATGAGGATTTAAAGTGATACTTGATTTGATAAGTATCTTGATTTACCAAATGACATTTTAAAATGATACTTGATATGATAAGTGTCTTGATTTACCAAATGAGGATTTAAAGTGATACTTGATTGATAAGTGTCTTGATTTTCCAAATGAGGATTTAAAATGAAAGGTATGAGAGTGCCTTGGTTTTTCTAAAAAAGTAAGGCATGGTATTGTCTTGGTTTTTCTAAAAAGGAAGGCATGATATTGTCTTGGTTATTCTAAAAAGGAAGGCATGGTATTGTCTTGATTTTTCTAAAAAGGAAGGCATGGTATTGTCTTGATATTTCTAAAAAGAAAGACATGGTATTGTCTTGATATTCCTAAAAGGAAGGCATGGTATTGCCTTGGTTTTTCTAAAATAAAAGGCATGGTATTGCCTTGGTTTTTCTAAAATTAAAGTTTATTTTAAAGATGTTATTGAGAGTCAAATGATATTCTATTCGTTCCTAATATGAGATGATTATGTTACCGTGTCCCATGATAGGTCGGGTATGTACATATATGAGGACTTCACCGAGACTCTCACTAGGGGGACGGGTACGGTATATATATGGAGATGGCTACATTCACCGAGTCCCGTAATGGGCCGGGTACGGTATGTGCACATTATATGACTTCACCGAGTCTCAGAATGGGCCGGGTATGACCTAGACCCTCACTAGGGGGCCGGGTACGGTATGTATACGGATATGACTTCATTCACCGAGTCCCACAAATGGGTCGGGTACGTTATGTGATACACCGAGTCTCACAAATAGGTCGGGTACGTTATATGATACATTGAGTCCCACAAATGGTTCAGGTACGTTATGTGATACACTGAGTCTCACGAATGGGTCGGGTACGTTATGTGATACACTGAGTCCCACGAATGGGTCGGGTACGTTATGTGATACACTGAATCCCACAAATGGGTCGGGTACGTTATGTGATACACCGAGTCCCTCACTAAAGGGTCGGGACATGTTACACTGATAATTCCACCGAGTCCCTCACTAAAGGGTCGGATCACGTCATAGGCATAAAGGCATGATGGTTACATGATTCCACCAAGTCCCAGAATGGGCAAAGGATACGTTATACGGAAACAGATATGATGACTCTCATTTTTATAAGGTACAATGGTACAGTGGTACAGTGATACAGTGATATTGTGGTATAGTGATACAGTGGTAAAAGGTACAGTTGACTCTTATTTTATACAGTAATACTGTTGATTTTCATACTTGTCCCTATCATTCTTTTGTATAGTTATGATCTTGTTTACTGTACTTCATGTTTACATACTTGGTACCTTGTTAGATCGACTTCTTCGGCTGCGTTCATGCCCGCAGGTATTAGGTACTCAGTTGGGTGATCCGTGAGCTTAGGATCCTTGGTCAGCGTTTTGGGATAGCTCCAATGTACCGGAGTTTGTCATTTTGGCACAGGTCTTCCATTATGGCTATGTATATTCAGGGGTACGGCGGGGCCTTGTCCCGTCATAGTTTAATGTCCAAACTCCTAGAGTTCTGTATTCATATGTGGATTGGACTTGCGTGAATTGTATATATATTGTTAGCCAGTTGTACCTATTGTGTTGTCGGGATGTTCCCGTTTATATATAGCGACAGCCTCATCGGGTTGCCTGTTTTTATAACATGAGTTTTCTTAGAGTTTTCGCTGATTTTATGTGATGTATGGGTAGAAGGGTGCCCAGGTAGGGCACCAGTCGCGAGCCCGGGGTTTGAGTCGTGACACCATAGTTAGTAATTCTATGATCTATCATGGTTAAAAAGTCATTTCCCAACAGTAGTTCATTAAAACTATCATACTCTATTACTCTTATGTTTATTTTGTATTCTAAATCTTGAATTTTGAACTTCAGATTAATACTCTTGGTGATAATTATTTCTCTTTCATTTTCAGGGTATTGGAAGGTCTCTGGTTGTATCAAATTACAATTTTTTTCATTTATTTTACTTAAATGTACAATGTTTTTTACAGCTCCTGTATTAATTTCAGTTATACAATCAGTTGTAATAGTTCTGTTGAATATTATTACTTTAATGCTTAATCTATTACTTGGTATGTTTATTAAATCCAATGTTCTTGGTTGTCCTGAACTTTCTTGTTTTATTTGTTCTCTCCTAATACTTAATCTGGATCCTTCTATCTGTGGTCTTATCTTTTGTAACAACGTTGTCGTTCTATTACTAAAATCCATGTGTATTTCTTCTGGTATGGTTATTTTAGAGTTTTCCTTATGTTCTATCTGTTCTAATATATCTTGATACATTTTTTGTACTAAAATATTCATATCATGTTGTTTTCTTACATGGTGATTTCATGTTAAGGCATATATCATTTTTGTTTCTATGCTTATAACTTTGCTACCTGGTGACATTGTTATTCCATCTAATTTATAATATAAATAAGGATACAATGTAGTATCAATAAGTGGATACCTCTTTGAGAAGGGCGAGGGTTACCGGATCCAACGATTAGAGGTCTGCCCGTCCGGCGGCGGTCCCTCCCGGAAGCGACATCACCTAATAGAACTATTCCACAAAACGCTTTAAAAGGAAGGGCGTGGAAAGCTACTCGCCTTAGAACATCGTAGCTTGCATTAGCGCATCCCTTTTCTTGCTTGTTAGCGCTCTTTGTTGATTTTTTAAAGATACGATAGTTGTTTAGAAATTGAATGAGTTTGCAAGCGAAAGCCTTAGAAGAGATTAGCGCTTTGGTTGTCGCACTAGGTCCGAATCAGAATGAGCAAGGCTACCTGCATATATACGGTCTGAGACTCACTTCCTTGAAAAGAGGGAGACGAGTTATGTAGGCTGGAATTCGATTCACTCCTCATTCTCTCAACAATAAATAAAGCTCGTCCTGGGCCGGGTCTTTCCCTGTTGTTTTGTTCCCGACTGTAAATTTTAGTTTCTGATATATTAAATTTCCTTTAATTATTGATATTAAGGCATCTTGTAGGTTTCCTAATATTCTATCATCTAATACGTATATTTGTATAGGTGTATCTATATTTTTCTGAAAATATGCTTTAATAGTAAATTTTACTCCTTCAAAGTATATATTTTTATTTTTCTTTGCTTCTTTGGTTGATAATTTTGATAATTCTCTTTTTATTATTTCATCTGCTTTTCAAATTTATTCTTCTTCTTCCATTTACACTTGTTGTATGTATTATATTTTCATGTTTCTATACTATGTACCTTACTTCTTTGTTCCTTTCAAACCATTTAGTTTTAAATATTCTCTTTGGTAGCATACGTTAGATATGGGGTCACACATTGGTGTACGCTAAATTTAATGCAAGTAGTATCGACCTATTGTTGCAACCGATCAGCTAGTACATGAGTTTGAATAAAGGGTTGTGGGATTTTAGTGAAGGTTTTACGTCCATCCCTTAGGGGCTGAATAGTTTGGGTTAAAGGAAATTTAATCTCCAAGGATTAATTTATATTATGTCTGGTTGGAAATTAGAAAATTTGAATTTCAACATGAAAATCAGCATTAAGTTATAAAATGTTTGGTTCTTATCATTTATTTTCTTCATAAATAATATTTGCACAAGTTATGCGAAAATTAATTTATTATTTTACGCAGTCTAAAATGTGGAATAAGAATACGAATTTTAGCAATACTTAAATTAATATTCTAACATGACAAAATTTACCCTCAAAATAGTAAAAATAGTTTTTTTGTATTTAATGAATTAATAAATATTTTATATTATACATTGTATAATATAAGTAAATATCTTAACAAACAAGCCTGACATGATAATTCAAAAGATGGAAGAGTAATATGCTAGAACTGATTAAATTAACCTAATCATATAAAAACGTATACACTATCAATGTATATAATTTAAATTCAATTCCTATAGGGATCTTAAATTGTAGGAGTTCGTGAATTTTTATATAGACCTACAAAATAAAAATAAAAAATCTAAGTTCTAAACATGATATAATTTACTTTGTGCATTACTAATTCATGTATACTAAAACCTATATTACAATCTCCGCATTAATAATCCTCCGTAACCTCTCTCTGAACCAAAGGATCCCTAATTGTTTTCTACTTTGTGGATTATTTATTTGTCTTTTTTTTTATATTCAACTCTGAACGCCAGCACTATTCCTCAAGATAGTAGTCTGGCCTCAAGATTACTACCAAGAAATCGGGATATGTCTGAATAATGAGTTTGGAAACGAAGAATCGATATCACCTATAAGATCATACCCCAGAAGAGAGCAAATTACTCCCACCACGGTTCGACCTCCATTTTAAGTTCCCTCATTTGTTATTCAGCTATGCACGGGGACGTTTATCTTCTTTTTTACTTTGATAGAGTGTTGGGTAAGTGGGGGGGCTGGCTTTTTGAAATGGAGAAAGAAAGCAAGAAAGGTAAGAGGAGAAGAAAAAGGTGACCTTTTGAATGTAACATTTATTGGATTGAAAGATACATTCGACCATATTGACTTATTGAGTTTCTTCCTTTCACCATTTTTCATTCACCAGACAAGGCGTGCTATTCTTTACATTTTCTTCCGTACTTTCCTTTTGGAATTTTTTGTCCCAACAACAGTTGTTTGATTTGAGAACGTATTCTTTCTTTCTTTTTTTTGGTTTTTGATGACTAGGAGAATATTATTTTCGCTTTGTGGTAGTAGTGGATTTTACATACTTATATTAATAACCAAAAAGTAAAGATGGCAAAGACGGGACGTAATATCTTACTTATACTCAAGTAGAAAGTAATGGTTTTGATAGAATTTAGTAGCTTTGGTTCAAAAACCGTGTATTCGTGTATAAATTATTAACTTAGAATTCAGTAACTCCAAAGGACTAGAATCCAGTTTATATCTATGTATTTTCCCTCCCCAATCACCATAAAAATTTCCGCACTATTATACAATGTATGATCAATGTATATACAAACAGTCTAGAAGAGGTCCGTATACACTGTGATACCAACAGTTAATACAGTGGATGCGCGCATGCTAAACCATATAGTTTTCAAATTCTGAATCTGCATTTGTCTTGTCCTGCATGACCGGGAGAGTGTCTTGTTTTTACTTTATAAATTTGAACATGAATTTTCCCACTTTAAAGTCCTTTTTGCCATGGCTAACCTCTCTTGCCCATGGAGAAAATATCCGAAAATAAAGATAAAAGATAGATTTTCGTGTACTTATTTTCGATATTTAATTCCTTCTCACAAAAACATAATCTCTGTTCTCTATGCAGATTAAGTACCTATGATGGTCCACATTTGTGGTTCAATAATAATGGTTGAAACATGAGTTATTTGAAGTTCAACAATGGTTCAACCTATTAAGCAAATTGAAGAATAAAATTCTTGATTTGGATTTCAGTACATAATGATTAAGTGCTTTATAAGTTCCCAAGCTCCAAACCTGAGAATTGTACCTCAGTTTTCCAGCACTTAAAAGTTCATATTAAGCAAGCCACTTAAAAGAATATCATTGACAGGTCGAGTCTCCTTTTCAGTCGCCCTCAATCCGCTTGTAAACTCTTGGTGTAATACTCACTCGTAAATGATTGGTGTCAGAATTTCTCACTAATCAGGTGTGATCAGTCTCATGACTCTTTAGAATGTATACAAGTGTTGAAAGAGTGAAGTCTGGGGACAACCGGTAAACGTGAGGAATGGCACCTCCGCCCTACTAAAGAAGTTCGCAAGGAAAGAAACTCGAGCGAATGCGAGAGGAGTTCCAAGCTTCTTCCTATTCTAAGCATAGCAGTTCTCATTGAACGTAGATATTTGTTGCTAAGCTATCCCCCTTTCACCTATTCTCATTTCACTATGGAATAAGGAGCTAAAAGCTTTTTTAATGAGAAAAAGGGCTTATCAGAAAACAACAAATTCTTACATGCTACAGCCAAAAACAATATGGAACACCTGATGTTAACCGAATTACAGACGTGCAAAGCTACAATTACAAAACTAGAACTAAAACCAACCAGCCCAACACATGCTACAAGTGTAACATCCAGTTGTGACCCAACTTCGATCTGTGTCGCAGTTCCAAAAAGAGAATGTCACATTGTCTATGATATGTGATCGATGAAATAGTTGGTTCTTCAAGAAGAAAAAGAAGGGCCCTCTATAGACCAGCCCCTTCCTCCACAGCCACAACATGTTGTCCTCCCCTCCCAGGTACACAAAATAGGCAGATCTGCCATGAGTTCCCGTGGTGGTTTTTTTGCTCCACTCTTCCCCTTCTCAAGCAAAGAGCGGCACAACAAGATCTCTTTTATTCAGGCTTGACTCAGTTGACACATGCCGGTCATAAAACAGCAAACCATAGTGTGATATCTCCTTTAAACACAGCAGATAAGTTGACAGAATCCTTCTCTAAATTTGAGACTCTGCACCAGGTCATCTACAGTAAGCCCAAGCAAACTCTCATGCAAAGAAAGCGGCCTTTTATTGGTTCCTCAAATATAAAATCAGCTCGGAGAATATCCTCCATTACTCCTAACATAGTACATACCTGTGGCAGTAAATCAGCAGTTACACCTTACAGTTTACAATCCACCTTCCACCGTATCTTTCACTACCTTGACCACTGTAATATGACGATTACATCAACAGGAAGCGAACAGAATATAATAGTCTCACCAATCATCCTATTTCTATTACCATATCTGCTCGATACTACTACATGCCACAGATAACTCACTTCATTCTCCAACACAATTTCACAAGCAAATCCATGTTTATAGTCATGCAGATTTCCAGTGTACAGACACTTAAAGGGCAACCACAATGTCCCTTTTTACAAGGTAAAATATTTGGGGTTATAACTGTTTCCATCCCAACTATCTTTGGAGCTTCCCCGTCTTTCCTCCACATAAGCGGGCATTGCAACAAGGACATGATAGAAGTATGCAAGTTTGACAGACTAGAGTTGCTCGGAGTGATCTAAACAACAACAACCCACCCACCCCCAAAACAAATATTGTCATCCAAGATGCTGATTTCTTTACATACCCCAACAGGAAAAAACTGTTAAGCAGATATATATGATTGTATCAGCACTTGAGCAGAAAATGCTGCAGATGCACAATTTTATCAGCACTTGATCAAAATATGCCTGACCATCAACCTGTTCATAGAAGGCTATCAGTAGCAAACACCAAAATACTCTCATTTTTTCTAGAAACTAAAGCTCAAATGGAAAATCAAAACTAGATCAAACCCAAAAACGAAAGCTATTCAGGAAAGATTGATATATGTGATTAGGCATTTTTGATCTGTTTTAATTTTGTTGCATCAAGAATAATTAGACTAGGAACAAGAGTTATTTAGCCCACTAGACATCTCGAAACACCACTATCAAGTCAGAAATGTAGCTATGGGCACCTGAATAAAATAATGACGCATTTGGTGTCAGAGCCTTCTGGAGGAAACAAATTCTCTTCCCAAAAATAATGCATTTGCGGTCAGTCACTGATGAAGAAAACTTCTGCTGGCACGCAACACAGATACAATTATTTATTGTTATGTAAGCAGGCTACAAACTTAAAACACACCATCTAGTGAAAAGAGTGAAGGACTACAGATAGCTTTACCTGGCATGCCTTTCCAGAACATAAGGAGCAACCAGCGTTTGACCGTGTCTCAGGAGGAACACATTTCCTTATTCGTTTACTGAGATGAACAGATTTGCTGTAGCAACTTCCTCACAATAAGATCTGTTGAAAACAGCCAGGAAACATGGATGGAAACTCAAGTCTAATCTTCATAAATTCAAACAATATGGCACAACTTGCAGCAAACCTTCAAGTTCTTCTGCAGCACTTTCTTCTAATGGATACCAAGCTGTCCAAAAAATATGACCCACACACCCAATCTTTTGGCTCATTAGAAAACAGATCAAAAGCTGATATGATTACAGGCATGCGGACATAAGTGATTAACTCCATGTTATCCAATCCTTTCTTTTACATACCAAAAATTGCAATTCTCCTACCCTCTTTTTTTCTCTCTCTCCTCTTTTTTATTTTCTAATTTTCTTTTTCGGCAGAATTCCTTAGTAATATGCTAAGTACATAAAACAAATTTGTTAGGCAGAATTAGTGGCTTGTTTTCATATTATCACCAGATAAAAAAAATTAAAAGAGAAAGGAGTAAGAAGAAACAATGGCGGATAACATAGTAATTCCACTAAATTCCTCCACCAAAATTGTGCCTTATGTTATATTAGAAAAAATGAAGTTATATACGGCAACCCAAGGATCCAAGTCCTCTAGTAAAGGATGAAACACTGGGACTACATTGGAACTCATGTCTACTTAGCTATGTCACCTAATGCTCTCAATATCCATACTCCTATTTTTCTCTATTCCCAACAGAAAGAACCAAATATTCAAAACTGGATCTTAAGTGAACTCCGAATCTTATCCTTAAAGAGTTGAAACTTCATACACCTCATCCCCAACCTGTAAATTTTAAGGTTGAGCATCTCTGGCCTTATCATATACCAAAAAGATGAATTATCAAAATCTCATGAAATAGCAAATCAATCCCACTTTGTACACATGTACAGGAATATAACACACTTAACAGCATGCCTCTTCTCCAAACTGCAATGCAGGTCCTCACTTCCCTCCCATATCCAAGGGCCTGCTTGTGAATGGGGAAAACAAGAAAAACCACATTGAATACAGCATTGATTTAACCTCTACTGCCACCAAAACCATTGTGGTTAATTGCCTCGATAGCTTGCTTCACCAAACGTATTAGCTCCTCTACATCCTGGAAACTGAAGTCAATAACCCGTTTAACGGAAATGATAGCGTCTTTATTCTCTGCCTCTTCAAGGTTTGTGGCAGCTGCAAAAGCATTCTGCGCTTTTCTAGATGCCTCCATTGCAGAATTTACATCCTTTGTCTGCAAAATTTTACATCTTCTTTTAATTGTTTACCCTACAAAAATGGGTAGCTAACACAAAAACAATACAAGAATTTAAAAAGAAGGAATCCCTCGACTCCTCCAGATTCAGTAGTCATTGACATACAATAAAAAAACGCTGTAAATATCCAACAAAACTGTGTGTACTAGTAGTCTAGTACCAATATGTCTGAAATCATAAACCAGTCAACTTACGAGGTCAAGCAGACGAACAAAACTAGGACGGTTTCGAGGAGCAATAACATGATTTCCAGCATGAGAACCACTGCCTCTTGATAAAGCAGTCTTCTCTGCCACTGTTTGATTGTTTGTGTTATCAACATCAGATGCGGAAGATGAAGGAGATTCACCTGAATAAAAAGTGTGGGCTAAACATGATGCAACTGCGTAAGCATCGAGAATATCTGAAGCAGAATCACATCATAACACAGATACGCTAAAAGATATCCAAATTTAAGTGGGAAAGGCACATGAATGAGATTCACCTGAATAAAAAGTATGGACTAAACATGATGCAACAACTACACACTATGGAGAATTTTTGGACCAGAACCACATTATATTCACACAGATGCTAAAACATATCTTGCAAGCTGGAAATTCATGTGAAAGCTAACAGTACTCAATTAAAACAAAGCTAGACTTCTATAAACTAAGGAATGCCAGATATATAGATATGTTAATCAAGTCGACAAATATTAACCAAAGATACTCTATTCATACAATTATAACGTCGTTAGACTTCAATTTTCCCGTCACATTTAAATCCCCTCCCCGGGGGCATGTTCTCCTTTCTCCATTTATTTTATTTTTTACTGCAGCTTCCATATTGTGGCTAAGCATCCTTTGCAAAACAGTTCTTTTAATCACAATAAAGCCCACTGCCAAGCACGGCCAAAATAACTAAAATAGGGTAAACCCCCAACATCTCACGCTTGAAGACTTTTCAATCAATGAGATTTCTTCAAAAATCCAAATTTCCATTGCCCCCTCCCCTCCCAACAACTCTGAGGTGTCTCACCTACACACATGTATCTCTTTATGTGTAGTGCATCTGCATGAATCAAAACTTGTTCTTTTTTTGTGACAAGACCTGGTTCTTTTAAATCGAGAAATCCACTAATTCCATATTCAGAACTTGGTGGATGATGGGACCTACCCCTCTATCTTTCTCTACTTAAGTGTTAGACTGGGTTCACCAACAAAGATAACTCGTGACGTGTGTCTACCACAGACCTAGTGATGTACAACCTCTGCCGCTAAACAGAGCCTTGGAGCATGAGAATCAATACGGTAAAATTAGGATCTCATATTTTCCCCTGTTTGGAATTGTTAATCGCTGAAAATAGTTTGAAAAACATAAAGGCTGAATTACGAAATCAGTATGCCTATCGAACTTCATATGCCTTTGGTCCAGATCTCTCTTGTGGCTAAAAGTGATGAAAAACATACATCAATAATAATTTCTCAGGGCGGAGAGGGTGGTTATGTGTTTTAACCACATCTCTGCTAAACAAGAATCATTTTCAAATTAAAAAAAAGGTTCCATCTATGCCTAATGGTGTTTCTCTGAATGTATAACAAAAAGAAAAGAAAGAAAACTACTAAGAGTATTATTGTGTTCCTCCCTTTTTAGGTGAGGCTTCGTGATATGATCATGATAATAACTGCAGGGATTTTGATGGCTGCAAGACAGGACACTCTTAAACTTAGTACTTCATGACAACAACATACCTTGAAGCGGAACTTGCAAACTTGCTTGCAGATCATGCCAAATTCTACTCGAACTCATATTTTTGCAGTATACCACCCTCATGTATGCAACCTCCATACACTTATAGGCCAAAGCAGCAGTGGCAGCTTCATCACGTTTCCCATATTCAAGTGCACAAGTTCTGCAAGATTATGAGCATAAATTAGATAGCCAGAGAAAAGAGCAGTCATCAAAAAACTAACTTCAGACTTGCTTAACCATGCATGGAAAAGTTTACACAGAATATTCGACTTTATCTGCAATACACCAGGTTCTATGAAGAGAAGAATCATGCCAATATCAAAAGTTGAGGATATTCAGCAGCACTCCACAGGAAAACAAATAAGTGGACAGTAGAATCACTTATCAAAAAATTAATTAACAGAAGTTTCTGCTGAGTAACAACTTGGTAAGGCAGATGTTCTTTACAAAACGATGGCCTTGAGCCAAACAGTAAACCCAAAAAAACATAAGTTACAGATTTGAGGAACTGCAAGTTCTGAAATTTTTCCTACAGAGAAAAGGTTAAATAAGTGCTTACGAAATGGTATATCTATCGGATCAGTAGAATTTGACGTTACACTTACTCGAGAAGTTTGGCTGTGATACTATAGATTTGTATTTGATTCATCTCCCCGGATTTGCTGCTTTCCCCATTAGAGCTTTCTAAAAGTGAAGCACCCTGAAGAAACTTCAATGCTGCTTGGAAATAAGCTTGACTATATTCAGCATGGAATCCAGAGTTCTGCAAATAGCTTCAACAATTAGGAAAATCTAATACATACACTGCACACATACGTAACAAGGAGAATGGCTCGTGATTTCTTCAGTGTAAACTCAACTAGATAAAAGAAGCAGAGAAGGCATTAGCTTTAGGAGATAGACCAGCAACAAGTTCCAATTCAGATAAAAATATAAGTTGAAAGGAGATATTAGTAGAACCTTAAGACGATCAGCAACATCTCTAAGGTCTTCAGCTTCTCTTAAGACAGTAGAAGCAGTCTGACTGGAGGTCTCCCTTTTTGAGGGGGTGGGAACACTGGGTTCCTGCACCGCACAATAATCAGGCTCCAAATGCCCCGTGCTGTTGCGACTCACATTTTGACACACACCAATGCCAGGATCTTTTAGCATAGTTGATACTCTGGCACTTACAGAAGTATTAGAAGTCCCTACATCTTTAAAACTTCCTTTCTGGGAACCTGAAGAAGGTTTGCTCTTAATAACTGATGTGCCTACTTTATCTTCAGCGTGTGCACCAACTTGTGACCTTAAGTCCCTGGATTCTGTCTGAGTTGATCTACCATTTGTTGCAATTCGAGCATCAATTTCCTGATGAGCTTTTTGCTTCGTAAGAACTTCTCCTTCCATGTCGCATACACTATTCAACTTTGTAGTTGGCCCAACAGCACCATGCTTCAATCGGTGCTCTCTCCTGCTATCACTACAATGTGTGGAATCTTTCTTGCTAACCTTCTGATTGTTTTTGAAAGATTTAGTACTAGAGTCAAGATGATTAGGGTCAATCTTTGAATTCAGGTCTACCTTGCTTCCCAGTTGATCAGATATATTCTCTTCTACCCTTTGGGTATTAAAACCAGCATTCCAGTCTTTCTCCTTAAATTGGAATGGAGAATCTTTGGCAGATTTATGTTCGTTAAGCACAGAAACTTGTTTCTTGCTCACTCTACCCTTGCCATCAGAGCAATATGCAGCATGCTTCTCAGTCATGTACGGGCTACATTCCTCCAAAACATCAACATTACTATTACCCATATGGCTATATCCAACATCATCCAATTTAGCATCATCTTTCCCTGAAATCTCCATTCTTGCAGGTGAAGCCTTACTTGTGATGAACATCCTCATGGGAGATGAGGAAACAGACCCTGCAGGTGAGCCTTTCACTTGGTGATTCGCTCTGCATTTCCGGGAATTAGAAACTTTTGAAGAGCTAGAAGTGGCAGCCGTTGATAACTGTTCGGCACCCAAGTCTTTTTTCAGTGAATCAATATCTTCCACCGTCAATCGAGACTGAACCTTCACTCTATACTTCTTTGACTGATGTTCTCTTTCTACACTTCTGTCTATAGGAAAATCCCTAGTTCCTGGTAGAACAATTCTCGTAACTGTACCTTTCGTTCTTGATTTCTCTTCACCCTTGCTTGTACTGGACTCCTTTTTGTCATAATGAAACACCTTAGGTTTCTTCTGTTTTCTGACACCACTCTCACCACTATCCTCCCTCACAATTGCATTGCCATCATTGTCACCCAAATGATTAACATTACTCTGTGAATTCATTAAATAGTCTTGATCCCTCAATTTTCTTTTCTTTACAGAAATTTCTCTTCCAATATTAGTTTTTACGTCAATCGAGCCACTATTCCTTGAATCCTGGACTCGGTTGCCATGCTTCTTTTCCAAAACTTGTAACCTTTCTGCCAGCCCAGGTTTTGTCTCCTTCAAATTACCACTTTCATGGTACTCCTGGATACCGGCCACAACTTCCCTAGTTTCCACAAAAGCTTGGTCACTTTTGATTTTTAACTTTTTCAGATCCCTGTGATCATATTGATGAGACTCCCTTTTGGATTTCTTTTTTGGCTTTTGATCACCTGCCAATAGATTAGAATCGAAAGCAAATAAAAAATCTATACAAAGGTATGACAGGGAGGAAGAAATGCCAGCCTGAAGATGAATACTATACCATTAGCCATGCGCTCCTTCGGTTTGTTCAGATGTTTGCCAAGGACATCAGACGACTTAACTGGAATCTGTGCATTGGATTTGCTAATTGAAATTGATTCAGCAGCAGGTTGGTTCACATTCTTCAAACTTCTGCTTTTGAGCAGCTCATGTTGCAAGTTTGAGTTTGAGCTCAACGTTGGACCATGATTGCTGCTTGTGTTTGGGGTTTCTCTTAATTTATGTTTCTTCTTTCCTCCATTAGCCATGTAATCAAAATCCGCATTCTGACTGTTACCACCGAGCCCATGCATATCAGCTGAAATTACTCCAGCCACACTTCTACCAGCATGACTTTGAACGCTATTTAGGTTATCCGGAAGGGGGATTTGGTACAAGGCATGCAGAGCTCTTGTCGTCTCCTCCTCACTAATGTCACAACGGTTCATTCCAGGCCTAAAAAATTTAATTTTGATTTGTTATCACCAAATGATAACAATACAGAATCTATTTACAAAGATGGAAAACTAGGCAGAGTATTGGAGCATGCATTTACCGATAAAACAGAGCTAAGACTTTGAATAAACCACAAAAGAGATTAAGATCTCAAAACTGCAAAAAACTTACAGCCAGTATAACATACTGCACATCCACCTCTCAGGCAGATGCTCAGGTTTTGTACCATATGGAAGAAGACGCCACTTCTCACATTTATCACAGGCAACCCAATCTTCTTCAATAACGACAGGATCAACTGGTGGCTCAGCTCCAGATGTCAGCTCCTTCGCACCCTGTATGCCCACAGCTGAAGGATCCTTCATAGGGGTCGGACATGCCACATGACTATCAAATTTTTTGCTAGGCACCTGTCTTGATTTAGCAGAAGATATATGTTGTCCTTTATGTGCCTCAAGTTTAAATTTCTTCGACTTATCACCTGGAGGTCTACCCAGAGAATCCAGTTGATTTGTGGGTTTTTCCAACTGTGCATCAAATGCATGAGCCACGCGGACATCCTTCTTAGAACTCTTCTTGTTCTTGAGAGTAGCGGAAACCCCTCTTACCTCTGCAACATCTGCAGCTGGCTTCATCAAACCAGATTGATGTTTTGTTAATTTCTTTTTGCTTTCAGATGATTGCTTCTCCGAGTGAGGTATCCTTGGTTGGTCGGGTTTATGGCTTGCAACTTTCATAACAGCTTTCTTTCTCAGAGAGACAGCCCCACTAGAACCCCTCTCGCTCTCGGATATATCAGAATCCGCTCTAAATGAAGGAACTGATTTGCTGCACTTGTTCCTGCCACCTTCCTTGCTATCAAAAGAAGCATTTTTCTGAAAGCTTTTTAACTGGAGTTCCACTGATCTACTTCTTACTTCCTGGTGATCATATTTGTCACCACTTAGGTCAGATAAAGAGTCCAACGAGTCATCCTTATCCAAATCGCTACCAAACAATTCATCTTTAAGTCGTTTGATCTCCCTTTTCTTCATAGGAACTCCCTTCTCTGAGTTTTGTATAGCTTCAGGTGCCCCACCAGCACCTTTCACTGATTCATGAGTATCACGTACTAAATCAGGGACAACTCTCTGATTAAGGTCATTTGAGAAGCAATGCCTGTTTTCCAAGTTCTCAGTTCCCAAGTTTTTCTGAAACAAGGAGATTGTGTCATTTTTGACCTCTGAGTTCAGTTCCTCGGTATATTCACTTTTACCAACTGATTTAGTTTTCTTCCT
The DNA here is from genome assembly GCA_029844215.1 of Przewalskia tangutica. NCBI lineage: Eukaryota > Viridiplantae > Streptophyta > Magnoliopsida > Solanales > Solanaceae > Przewalskia > Przewalskia tangutica. The sequence goes on along the minus strand of CM056721.1, from coordinate 120,858,155 downwards.
GATCAATACATCCCCATCTTCCAGCCTGGAAGTTGAACTATTGGCAGACATGACAGATTGACGGTTAGTATCCTTTGCAGCAGCCACATGCTCATTCTCTGAGAAAAGTCTTTCATTTCTTGACAAAATCAATAAGTTCTCATGGAGAGGTGAAAGCATCACACTTCCAGTGACTGGGAAAGAAGTCATAGTCTGTTACAAAGGGAAAAACAGAAAATTAAAATAGCACCAGATACTTTTCTCTTTTTTTGCTGTGTGAAAAAAAGAGGAATTTTTATGTAACAGAAAACTGTGGCTTACCTGAAGGATGCTGGCTGGAGAATCACTGTGAATTTCTGGAAACTTGGAGAGCATCTCACCACTCTCAGTAGGACTATTTTCCATCGATGAAGAGGGAGAGATAAGCCCAAGACTAGTGTGTAAAGCAGTACTCTTCTGAGCTGTCTTATCAGAACCAACTTTAATCCGAAGTTTGAATGTTCTCTGATCAGTTGGATTAAGTGATTTGATCATCGAAACTTCATGTTTTGCGGGGAACTTATTAGATACTTGAGCAGAAAAGCATGAATCTTGTCTAGTAGAACCAGCTGTACCATTCCTCTGATTTGAAGGAGGATCAGAAGTTGAGTTCTGAGGAGGCCCCTGGACAGAAACGCAACCACCACACAGAAGTTAAACTAAATGTTCCTAGGTTGATAAAAGGTATGGACAAAATGTTATTCCTTCCAAGCATTCAACAGAAGACAAATTTTAACAGACCTCAGAGGCTTTGTTGGGCGATCTTGATGTGCCTTGATTTTGAGATATCTGTGGAGTTCTTGGCTGAGGTAGAATTGAAGGGGAGCGCTGATAAGTTGGTAAAAACGAACCATACCCACCAAATTTTGCCCCTGCAAAAAAGTAAAAGAAATTCAATCAGCTATGCTACAAAGGAGAAAGAGATTTACAACTGTTTCCTATGATCAATAGGACTGGCTACCAGCCTACTTACCCAAATTCTCAGCACAAACACCTCCTTCAAAATCTTTCTGAAAATGACCCAAAACACTTTGAAGCTTCTCATCCTTTGACACAGAAAACATCAGTTGTACAGTCAATGTTTTTGTAAAATCAGTGGCAATAACCACTCATAATGTAGCATACACTTTAACCAGCAGAGCGAGGGGGAGGCTATCTGAAAGAGAATGCCTTGTTCTTTTTCTTTTCTTATTTTTACACTTCACTAAGCAGAAATGGTCCAAAATTTCACCAGTATAACTTGAAAGCAACATTTCTAGCAGAACGTCCCAATGATATTCATTTTCCCAGTTCTGTTCCCATACAACAAAAAGTTCTCTTTTTTAAGACAGCCACAATTATTTGCCTGATTCAGTACATTCTTTACAGAATCACAGAACCATCTATAATGAATTTGAATTAGTAAAGCCTAATCTTTTACCCAGAACATTGACAATCAAACCAGAATTCAACTATATTAAGCATTTCATGAACTGATTCTCAAAAACTACAGGTTCTTCTCTACTTTTGACAAAGACAAAATAATCATTACATTTTGAAAATGAATTCAACAAATAGGAGAAACAAAAAAAACTCGTCTTACAATGTAAGAGAGGGCTATGTCAGGGTCAATGGTCGTATCATCATCATCCTTGTAATAACATGCTTCCCCTTCTTCGAGCTCATGTTCTTCCATCATGTGAGCCCTACTATTTCCCCAACTCATAAATAATAATTAACCCCAAATTTTCAACTTTTTCACTCAAAACCCTAACCCTAATCCCGTTTTACTACCTATCCTAAAATCCAACATATCATTCACAATTCAAAAATCCAACTTCGACCCATTAAATTACTCACTAAACCCACAAAACCCCAGAAAGGAATTGAACAGTAATCTATTCAACCTTCACAATCAACAACTACCATTAAAACTCTTGATCATCTAGGTTTATTCCTAGTTGTTAATCCAAAATTAGAACAGCAAAATATTTTAAAATTAATTATTAAAAAAACCAAAATTTGATGTTAGAAGAATCAAATGTGTTGAAAACCCAACGAGCGAGCGACCGAATTGATTCGGAATGTCGTTCTTTGTGTTGTTGATCTGTATAACATGAGATACCAGAGGGCTTTGTTTTCTTTTTTATTTATTTCCTTTTTAGGTCCTTTTCTTTAATTTTTCCGTCTTAATTGCGCACTAGTATTTTATTTTATTTTCACCCCCCAAATTAACAGTGTGAGTGCAAAATCCAGCAAGGAGTCAATGTGTCCAGAATTACTACCATAAAATATGGGTTTTGGTAGGTTAATAAAATGATATTAATTTATTCAAAAGAAAGCAAAATATTTCAATAGAAAAATATTACTTTTTAGTAAAAATTAAACAAAATGCTAACCAAACACAAAAGAACTTTCACTTGTAGATTTGGACTTTGGAGTAACGCATTTGTTTGCACTTAATTAATTTTTTAATCTTAATTATTAAAAATTTAGTTATTAAGTCTATTTATTTTTAAGTTTGAGACTTACTGATTTAGTTTTTTATAATTAAATATATATTTTTATTTTACAATCACCTAATGAGGTCTGAATAATTAATATATATAACGTTTTAATATTATTAAATTATTTATTTAAGATTTTCTATAAAAATGGCAGTTCACCACTACTCCACTCAAATGAGGCCTAAGTCCTAACTCACCCTAATTAATGCAAATGTGGAGAATCCTGTTCAACCTATATTCATTAATGTTTTAATTTTGGCACAATTTAAGTTTGTTCATTTAGGTAAATTTTGGACCTGTAGATTTTTGTTGGGTCTAAAACATACAAGTAAAGCACAGTAGAAGTTTAAAATTTTGTTAACTTACTTGTCCCAACAAATTCGTCTGGTATGATTATATTACAATTGAAATCTGCAAAGACACAAGAAAACTTACAGTTTATATTTTGCAGTCTCTACTAAAAGGTGCGCACGCGATTGTCTGCTCGGGTGCAAGTCTTGTTTCGGTATATTCCTCTGTCAGGAAAGCTAGAAAATCTTGGCAGAGGTCTGAGAGGATTTTAATCTCTGAACTCTGAGTTCAGAAAGTAAGAATTGAGTAACCTAAAATTATGGGTTAAGTGTTAAATATATATGGGAGGAGAAAATCAAATCAAACTTGGATCAGGCTTAAAACCTGATCCAAAATCCAAAATTCAGTGGGCTAGTTGGACTGGGCCCACTGTCGTACCAGCCCGTGGCTCAGCCTCTTAGGCGCCGCGGCGCCTCCATTTTTTTCGTTTATTGGGAGACTGAATGAAAAAGGCTTTGTCAAGCAGGCATTTTTCAGTATTTCTGCACGTTTTAATTTTGATTAAATCTAAAATCCAATTTTGACTTAACTAAATAATTTCCATCAAATGAAAATTATCCCATAATTTATTATTGATTAAAATATCTCGACTCTAAATCGAATATTTTATATTTTCTCAATATACCCTTAGACCGAAAAGACAATCGACTTAGTGTGACCCTTTAGGCCTTCACACATCGACACTTAATCAAATTAAGGTTCACACGAAACTCCTAGACTGCGCCATATGACGAACTCAATGTGTGAAATACGTTTACAAGACTCTAGTAAACACAACCTCTATGTGGGATGATAAATTTCTTTCATTCGAGACACACTCGATCAAGCTTAGGATTTGTCAAGTGTCTATCCAAATGGCTTGATCACTTTATCTCATCTATATTAGTCGACAACTAGATCATACCCTAGATATGTCTCTTGCATTGGCCAATGACTTGGTCGTCCTAATATCACTGAGAAACGAGTGTTCTCTCGAATATCTAATAGAGGAATGTATCATATTATTCGCTCAACTACCACCTTAGTATGTATCGCAATGTACCCAATTCAAGTCGTGTCTTATCCTATAAGGAATTTAAGCTTAGGACATAATCAAAGTACATTACTCTACAAACCAGGTGTGTATTGACCTCAAGTCAAAAAACCTCTATCTCTCACATACTGATAATAATCTAGACATGTATAACAAATAGTTTATCAGCAGGGTATGTCAATACCCTCTAAGAGTATCCATGTGTCCATCACTAGCAATCATTACTAGTAGTAAGTGAGACATACTACATTCTCTAAGAATGTGATGCAGACCACATGTCGACTTATAATATATCATTGATATCTCATTCTCAATGATCATCAGTCGAGGCTACTTTAAGAACTACGTTCTATCATTAATATTTCACTCTATCAATGACAACGTAAGCTCAAGGGATGCACATTAATGAATAATACAAACAATCAAATAATAACTCAGTAATTGCAAATGTCATAAATATATTAATCTCATTAATAATACGAATGTTCTTAAGTACATCTGTCCTTAAAATGGTTATCTCTAGGACATATATACTTTCAATCTCCCACTTGGCCTAGAGCCAATTTCCAACGTATCTAATGCTCATGTTTTCGAAATGACCACAATGCTTGACTAAGCTTAATGATTTAGTAAATGGGTCTGCTAGATATTCATTTGTGGGAACGTAGTCTAACTTTATTTCTTCAGTCTCCACCATCTCCCTGAGTATGTGGTATTTTCTTGGTACATGTTTATTTCTGTTCGTTGATCTTAGTTCCTTAGTTTGCGCAATCGCGCCAGTGTTGTCTCAATAAATCGTTATTGGACAAGTGGCACTTGGAACAACCACTAGTTCCTCTAGGAACTTGGATATTGTGACAGTTTCTTTACAAGCTTCTGATTCAACAATGTACTTGGTTTTAGTTGTCGAATTAACAGTGTTTGTCATACTAAGTGCATATGTCATGTTACACCCCGTAAGTCCAGGACATGTAAAAGAGAATGTATGTAAGGAATCAAGACTTGGAAATTGGTACGAAAGGAAGAATTGTTTTTCCGGCGGAAAATCTTCCGAACGTCGGAAAGGAAAAATGTTCGTTGTTGAGAATTGGATTCTCAAAATGCATTATTTGAAGAGTATGGAACTTATTAACTTTATGGAAATTTATTTTTATGGATTTGGTCATGTGGGGCCCACCCGAGGAATTTTACGTTTTGTGGGGCCCACGAGGGTTACGGAATTTTATGGACGAATGAGAGGGCGACACGTGGCACCTCCACCACATGGTCTTGGTCGAAAATTTGCAAGGCTAAAATGGTCATTTGACCAAAGTGTAGATGACAAAGTCTTGCTAATTAAGAGCTTGACATTGTTGACCAAGTCAAGAGCCATTCGCTTGATCTCCTTCATCCAAAACCTAATGTGTTGTTATCTAAGCCCTTCATCAGGTTATATATGCTTCACTAGTGCAAGACAAGGTCTTTAACACTTAGAAAATATTTGAGAACTAGAGCTTGAGTTCAAGAGCTCTCGGGTTTGGTCCTTCATCCACACAAAAAATTTGTAGTTTTGATCCATTAGCCACAAGACTTTAACCCAATGTCCCTAAGGGTATTGTAAGGATATCTCAATAGAAAGATTTCGGAAAAACGACGTTTTCGTATTAGTCGCAAGGCGGAAACTTAAGGAGTTCTTCAACTTTGAAGTTGGAACTTGAAGATGGGTTCTTCATAGGCTTCTAAGGAGTGCTTGGAGCGGATTGGAACATAAGGAAAGGAGCTAAGAATTGCTAAGGCGCGACTTTGAATCTTGGAAATTTTAAGGGCTTGTAAAGGTATAAATCTTGTCGTTTTAGCATTTAAGATTTACTTATTGTTGTAGCTATGGATATTAGCAAGCATGAGATGTTTAGTATGAAGTTTGATAATTATATTGGCTATTGGAACCCTAATCCGAAAACTAGCATGTTTAGCCTTTAGATTACAATTCAAGTCGGTTATTAGTTTAAGTCGTCGCATGTTGTATATGAAGAAAATTGTAGTTGTTGAAGTTGTTTATAACTATATAACATGTTAGACCCTAGGACTTGGAATTTGGAAAAGGATTGGAAAAGACTTTGAATTGTGGTTATGTTGTTGGCCGAGAATGGCTTGAATATGGAACTACTTCATATTAATTGTGGGGCGGAATTTTACACATATTGTAAGGCGTGTAATCCCCTTTGTTTGGCTATTGTCTTGAGCCTTAAATGTGGCGTGTTGGTTATTGTATTCGGCCTTGAAAAAGGTGGCAAAGTGAGTAGAAACAAGGGAAGTGCTGCCCGATTTTCCGTAGAATTTGAGACCGTATACTTAGTATTATTCTACGTTAGAGACTAGAAGTTGATAGTCTTGTTGTGACCATTATAGGTTGACACTTTTACGCATTTACGTATTCGACAGCTTCGTGGATTTAGCCAAAAGGTATGTGAACTATCCTCTTCTAAAGATGATTCCTTAAGGTAAAGAAAGTATGTCCTACTCCTTAAATGATCCATTCCTTGGTTGTATTTGGATTGCCTAAAATAGAATTCGTTCTATGTACTTCCTTGATTGTACTTTGATGTTTAAATTGTAAGTTGTATAATCCATTGCCTTAGTGAAGTTGGATTCTTAAAAGTGAAAGTATTTTACTTAAAGTACATAGAGTCTTGAAAAAGAAGTGGTTTCCAAATCTTTTGGCTAGTGCCTTAGTTCCAAAACCTAAGGGTTGTTATAATGACTTTAAGGGAGTCAAACGAGTGATTTACTTAATTGTTTTAAGAGAGGAGAAATGACATGATTTAAGAGAAGTAACTTGTTTTAAAGGTGTGAGTTACTTGAGGTTTAAAAGTAGAAGAAACTTGTTTTCTAAATATTAAGAGACTTGAAGTATTTTGGAAAGTTAAGAACTTGATTTGTAAGTATGTGATACTTGGTCTTAAGTATAAGTCTCTTGGTTATAAAAAGGAATGAATATGTCTAAAACCATAAAGGGTTATAACGGCTTTATGGGAAGTTGGTTATAACGGTTTTATGGAAGGTTAAGAAAGTTGTCTATTTTGATTATTAGGCATAAGTTGCCTAGATTGTGAAAATTTGAAGTTACTTGATTTCAAGCTTTGAAATGAGTTTTCTAAAGGTGTAGTAACTTACTTTGAAAAATAGACACACCTTGATACTACGGGTGTTAGTATCTTGGGGTTTTACATAAAAAAGAGTCTTTTGAAAAGAATGCACGTACGTAGTACTTTGGCCTGTTTAATTGAGAATTATTCTATGTGCGCCTTGATAAGTACTTTGGCCTGTTTAATTGAGAATTATTCTATGTGTGCCTTGATAAGTACTTTGGCCTGTTTAATTGAGAATTATTCTATGTGTGCCTTGATAAGTACTTTGGCCTGTTTAATTGAGAATTATTCTATGTGTGCCTTGATAAGTACTTTGGCCTGTTTAATTGAGAATTATTTTATGTGTGTCTTGATAAGTATTTTGGCTTGTTTAATTGAGAATTATTCTATGTGTGCCTTGATAAGTACTTTGGCTTGTTTAATTGAGAATTGTCAATGTGTGCTGGTGATAGAATTGAGTACAAGTATTATGTTTTATTACGTTGCCGCAACTCTACTGGAGTGGTCTACCGTCATTGTAAGTTTACTCGACGCATCGACAGCCGGTGGGATTCCACTGTATGCTTCCATTATTTGTGTTACCCTACGGTCATGCTTATACGATGGGATTCCGGCACGCGACCACGATGGATACTCGACACGCTTATACGATGTGGGATTCCGGCATGTGACCGTGAGCGGGTAAGATTCCGGTTGTTTGTATTACCCCACGGTCATGCTTATACGATGTGGGATTCCGGCACGCGACCACGGGATATTGTTACTCGCTGACATGCTTATACGATGTGGGATTCCGGCATGTGACTGCGAGGCGTTAGAATCCCGGTTGTGTGTATTACCCTACGGTCATGCTTATACGATGTGGGATTCCGTGGCACGCGACCACGTGGGATATTGTTACTCGCTGGACATGCTTATACGATGTGGGATTAGGGAATGTGACCGGGAGGTGGGTTAGAATCCCGGTTGTGTGTATTACCCTACGGTCACGCTTTATACGATGGGATTCCGGCACGCGACCACGTGGGATATTGTTACTCGCTGGACACGCTTATACGATGTGGGATTCCGGCACGTGACTGCGAGGCGGGTTAGACTCCGGTTGTTTGTATTACCCCACGGTCACGCTTATACGATGTGGGATTCCGGCACGCGACCACGGAGGATACCGTTATTATGACTTGGTGTTATATTATATCATGGATCGCCAGCGGAGAAAGGATTCCACGCATGATTGATATTATGGGCGTGAGACCCGTGGTTATATTTGAGTAGTGACTTTGAGGCACGCGCCCTCGACTTGATATAATCGCTATGTATTGTGTAATCGTAGGTTGGCTATCATAATCATACATGTCTCCTGCTTTGTTTAGATCGTTATGATTTCATTACGATTTCATCGCTCACATACTTGGTACATTCTTCAGATCGACCTCCTTCGTGGCCGCGTTCATGCCGCAGTTCAGTACGCAGCTTGGTGATCTGCAGTGTAGGACCGCCTCGAGTTTTGGATAGCTCCTTCGTCGGAGTTTATCTTTTGGTATAGTTCCTTCGCATGTGCTTTTATGCGGTTATGGTACGGGGCCTTGTCTTGTCATGTTTCTGTAAACTCTTAGAGGTCTGTATTCATATGTGGGATTGGACTCATGTACGGTGTAGTGGCTTTTGTTTATGTATATTATATGGCAGCCTTGTCGGCTTTGCCCTTGCACGTACGTTGGTTTTAAAAAAAAATGAGGCGTTATTTAATTTCCGCAGTTTACTTAGTTGTTAAGGTAGAAGGGTGCCCAGGTAGGGCACCAGTCACGGGCCCGGGGTTCGGGTCGTGACATGTCACATCTGGTCCTGTACATGTCATTGCATACATGATTGATCCAGTAGCTAAAGCATATGGTATGGGATCCTCTTCATGCGTTTAATTTCTGCAACAGTAGAAGGACTATCCTTCTTTGATAACTTGATGCCTTGACCCATAGGAAGACTTCATTTCTTGGAATTCTCCATAGATAAATGTTTTAGCACTTTGTCTATGTATATGGATTGTGACAGCCCCAATAATCTATTAGGTCTATCTCTGTAGATCTTAATTCCAAGAATGTAGCAGGCTTCACCTAAGTCATTCATCATGAAGGTGGTGGATAACCATTCCTTGATTGACAGCATGAGAGTCTTGTTATCTCTCATTATCAATATGTCATCAACATATATAACACTGAAGATAATACACTCGTCTGTGTGTTTACTATAAACGCATGGATCTTCTTTGCTTCTAACAAAGTCAAACGATTTGACTACTTTGTCAAAACAAATATTCCAACTCCTTGAGGCTTGCTTAAGTCCATGAATGGACTTTTATAGCTTGCATACTGCTTTGGGTTGAGTCTTGTATGTAAAACCCTCTGGTTGTATCATATACACCTCCTCAATTAGATTACCATTGAGGAAAGCAGTTTTAACATCCATATGCCAAATATCATAATCATAGTATGCAGCTATTGCAAGCAAAATCCTAATGGACTTAATCTTTGCAATAAGTGAAAAGGTTTCGTCATAATCGACTCCAGACCGTTGATTATAACATTTAGCCACCAATCTTACTTTATAAGTCTGTACTTTGCCATTTGCATCAATCTTCTTCTTGAAGACCCACTTGCAACCTATGGGTCTAACCCCTGTTGGCATATCAACCAAGTTTCATACTTGATTTATGTACATGGATTCCAGTTCGAATTTTATGGCTTCTTGTCATCTCTATGAATCAAGGTCTAATATTACTTCTCTGTAGGTAGTAGGCTCATTATCATCAGGAATATCTATCTCATTGTGTTTCAATAAGGAGGTTAAATCTTCCAGGTGCACGATGAGTCCTAGTGGTCCTACGGAGTTGAATATGCGTTTAAGTGTTTGTTGTATTTTGATTGTGAGAAGGTGTTTGTGTGTTCGACAATCCAGCACCTTGAGAGCTTTCAGGAATATCATTTTGAATAGGATGATGCACAACTATTGTGTCATCTTCCATTGGTTGTGTATGAGAGTCTTGCATTTCTGCATTATCTCTCACATCACTCCCACTGGCTGAAGAGCATACTCTAAGTACCCAATCATCATCAAATACTTCTATTGAATCCTACCTAGGTCATTTGACAAGGGTTCATCCTCTATATTATTTTGCACTTCTTGAATTTCTTCAAGTTCTATCTTGTTGTAACTCTGTTCCTTGTAGACATAGTCTTCTTCAAGAAAAGTTGCATTTCTGGAAACAATAACCTTATGTGCGCCAGGAAGATAGAAGTAGTATCCCATTTGTTTTCATAGGATACCCCACAAAATAATACTTCTCACTTTTAGATTACAATTTGTCAGTAAGCAACTTCTTTACATATGCAGGGCACCCCAGGGTCGCATGTGTCTAAGTGCTGCCTTCTTGTCGTTCCATATCTCATATGGAGTTTTCTCTACTGACTTTGAAAGAACTCTGTTCAAAATATAGATTGAGTTTTGTAATGCATATCCCCATATGTATGTTGGTAGAGCTAAGAAGCTTATCATGTATCTAACCATATCTAATAAGGTCTGATTTCTCCTCTCAGCAAAACACCATTCATTTGTGGCGTTCCGGGAGGTGTCCATCGTGATTGAACTTCATGAAGCTTCAAATAATCTAGACATTCATTACTTAAGTATTCACCTCTTTGATCTGATCGAAGAGTTTTAATACTTGTTTCAAGTTGCTTCTCTACTTCTGACTTGTACTCCATGAATTTCTCAAAAGCTTCGGACTTATGTTTCATAAGATACACATGTCCAAACCTTGAGAAATCGTCTGTAAAAGTGATGAAATTAAGAAAGCCTCCCTTAGCTTGAGTTGAAAATGGCCCACATACATCGGTATGGACTAACTCAAGCACCTCTTTGGCACGTACCCCTTTCCCAGAAAGTAATTTGGTTGTCATTTTTCCTCTTAAGCAAAATTCACAATTATCATAGGACTCTAAGTCAAATGGTTCTAGGTAGTCTAACTTCCTTAATCTTGCTATCATTGATTCATTGATGTGACCAAGTCTGCAGTGCCATACGTAGGTGGGGTTTCTTGGATTACTTATTTTAGCTCATTTATTTTGTACATTGAAAATTTCACGACTACAGTTTAGAACATACAATTCATCCACAATCGAACCGTTTCCACAAACAAAACCATTAAAAGATAATACATAACTGTCATTGGTAATGAATGAGGAAAACCCCTCAGTGTCTAACACTGGGATAGAAATAATATTCCTCGTCAATGAGGGAATAAAATAACAATTATTTAGTTCTAAACAAAATCCTGAAGGTAAATCTAGTTTATAAGTTCTCACGCGTTCAGCCTCCGCTCGTGCTCCATTTACAACGCGTAGGTCTACCTCACATGGTCTGACCTTTCTGCTGTTAGTCAGACCCTTCACATTATTACAAATGTGAGAGCCACATGTGGTATCCAATACCCAGCAGTGAGAGTTATATATAGACATATTTATTTCAATGACAAACATACCTTGTCCAACAGGTCCAAAAACACCTAGTGTTTTGTCTTCTCTTGGATCTGTGCAATGTCCCTCATAAGATTTTAGTATGTTGTGAAGTTCTGGAAGATTCACCTTGGTTCCATTCATGTTGAAGTTCATAATAAAATTCCCAAATGAACCAGGAAGCGAATAGGATCAGGTTGACAGAGACATTTACAGGCAGCTTCGTTCCAATCGAAGTCAACCTCTCTATTAACCCAATCATCTTCAGAACATGCGGTGACACTGGACCCCCTTTGTTCAGCTTACACTTGAAAAGGTCCCTCAACAGTTCATATTCCATTGTATGATACCGTGAGTCATAAAGACTCTTCAAGTGTTCTAGCATCTCGTTAGGACCCATGTTTTCATGCCTCCTCTGTAACTCTATAGTCATAGAGGAAAACATTATACATTGTGTCAGGGTAACATCATCTAGATGTTTCTGATAGGCCGCCTTGTCAAATAGGGCAAACTCAGCAGAATCTTTAGCAGGGACTGTGGGGAATACTGTGTCTAACACATACTTAATTCTTTTTAGTTTTAACACTAATCACAGATTTCTTAACCAGTCAGGGAAATTTACTCCAGTCAGTTTGTTTGTTTCAACCAACATTTTAAATGACAGATTCAACATTGTAACTGAAGAAAAGATAGACTTGAAATTAACATTCTAACATAATTTATATTGAACACATTCGTTAACTAACTAACATGGTCTTTAGTTTAATTAGCTCACACTATTTTAACATACTTTTTTACCCCATGAAAGAATACAGACTCATATCAAATACGATCATAATGGGCCAAGATCCAGACTCATGTTGTTTCCGCGTTTGCTGAGGCTGATTAACTTCAACAATATGATCTGGTAGGTCTCTAAAACAATTACAAATAATTTGTAACTCTTGGTTGACCGAATGTTCTAAATAAAAGATATGAGTCCCTCGGTTTGTCTGACATTAAGGCACCAAGACAACCTAGCAAGCCAACTCCGTTATGCGACTGCAATTATGTATCTAAGTGGACTTTGCCTTCATCGAACAAAGACTGGGGTGTAAATACTCACGAAGGCTTATCACCTACTATAACATTTATATGCATCTATGAAAGGGTCTGAGTCCTCGTAGACAAAGAACAAATGTTGGGCATAAATATTCATCTCACCGAAAAGGATTTTGCACCATAATCAATTATAACGGACGACACGTTCATTTTAAATGAGACTTGTATTGAATTTTGGAGAACATTTTAATTCAGGGTTATATTCAAGATCAACTATCACATGTTTCAAACATTACTCAAAGTATTTAAACATGTATTTGGGCGCCTCCTACCCAAGCATGAATGCGGACTCTAAACTAGTTTTGGGCGTCGCCTACCTAAGCATAATTTGCGGACTCTAAAACTTAGTAAAGTAAATGATGATCATTTAGCACGTAAACAATATACCAACACACTATGTAATAATAATTATGGATTAAATTTCGAAAACTAAGATTTTAACTTTATGGACGTCAGGTGTCGCAGCGTTCCTCTAAGGAGCCGCAATGCTTAACAGGCAAAAACTTTTGTTTCTATTTATGTGAATTAGGGCTGCGGCGCTCCGCTATGGGGTCGCGACACTTCAGTTCCAGTAAGCTCCAAATTTTAAACGAAGGTTTTAATCACGATTTCGGACAAGAGCCGCAGCCCCTGTTAATTACCGTGACTGGCACCGCGGCGCTCCGACGTGGAGTCGTGGCGCCGCCGTGAAACCCTAGCTGGCGCGGCGACGCCCTACAATAGGGTCGCGACGTCGACGTCATTTTCAGAGCGGTTTCCGTGCTAATTTTCTAAAAATCATCTAACCCCTAAATTTAATTTAGGGTTCAGATTACGGATCCTTTACTACCACCCACCATTATCAATAACGCATATGTCGACCATCATCCATTCCTACACGTTCTTCGTCATGTACCATGTTCGCAATGAACTGATTTCTGCACAAGGCTCAGTTTGTGCTAGAACGGAATGACTTCCTCGATTTAGCGTAGTTGATAATTTAGGGTGATTACAAAGGTTAATCGCTCAGTCAAAGTATGTCAGATTTCAAGTAGCCTTGTTTTAATTCAGATTAAAAACAATTTTACGTTTAACCCATATTATTAGGTCTTTCAATTGTTACGTAATCATTGTCGCGCCCGTTTTTAACCTCGGGGTCTGAACGGTATCCGCAACATTGCTCTTTGGCGCGATTCCCTGGATGGAGCAATAATGCTGATTTTGAGGAGTCACCACGTAATTAGTTAAGTGAATTAGGACACTTGATTTATTGCAATAAAAATACTGCAATTAATCTCCATTTAATGGTCTGCGAAATTAATAAGATTCTGGATCGGGGTTCTTTATTATCCTAAAGGGAAGGGGTTAAGACATCCTTTAAGATCCGTTAACTTGCGGTTATCCGTTCAAACCTAGGTTAATTATTTATTGCCTTTTTATTCTACATATTCTAAGCAGTTTTCATAATTTACAATTACAATGGAATGCAATACAGAATAATAAAGCTAAAATCGAATAAAACTCCGGGACATCTTTTAGCCCTTTTTAGGCCTTCTGCACAAGATGATCTACGGGCACCTGCATAAACACTTAGTAAAAGTGTTAGTAATAGAATAAATAATTTTAAAGCAATTACAAGAATTAATAAGTAAAACCAAAAATAAATCCGTCTTTTGTACAGGGGAGGCCTTGGAAATCAGACGGAGATTTCTTCATCGACCAATATTGTTAAAAACAATAAAATAAATAAAACTTTCAAATCCGCGCCAAAACAGTAATAGTTTTAAACACAGAGGGCTCAGATATATAAAAATAAAGTAGGACATCCTAAACAAGTCCGGCTGCGAAAATTCGCCCCGCCAGCGCATGTTGGTTATCCTGTGTAAGTAGAAGAAATCATCAACGCCCATAAAGCTTCATTTTATTTTATTTTCCGTCTTTGCAACTGTGGAGGCCTAAAAAATCGACGGATAACTTTTTCATTGGCCGATCAAGTGTAGTATCAATTCAAAATCAGCTTAATAAAAATGAATCAAAGGGTAAAATTGTCAAAACCAGTCCAGAGTAACGAAAAAGTAGCAACACAACAAACAAATGGTCTGCGACACAGCAGAAGCAGTGGCAATGATTCACCGGAGCCGAAGCTCCGACAAAAATAACCGGCGGAGCAGATTAACAACAACAGATCGAGAAATCCGGCTCGCCGAAACGCAAATAGCCAAAATGAGACAAACATAAAAACAGAATAGTGGATAGCTCTCAGCAACATAGCCGAAATGATTCGCGAGACAGTACACGCAGCAGCAATAATATCGTCGGAAAACCAGGGACGTCGCCAGAGTTTTAAACTCCGACAGGGTACTAAAAATTGAAAAATTCAGTTCGATAGCCGACAACCACGCGTTTTTCGACCACAAGAATAACACAAAATGAGGGCAGACAGCGACGGAGAACCACAAAATAATAGTGCAAAAAACATGAATAGCAACTGAGCAAAGTCAGTTCAACAAACACACACAACAGCAATAGAGATAAAAAATGATGTCGTCGGAGTTAGAGGTGGTATACGAGGAGCAGCTGGGGTCAGGGAGGAGGTCGACGATGTGAGTGTGGTGTGGCGTTGGTGCTGAGTCTTCAAAGAAATGAAAGGAGGGGGGTTATGGAGAGTTGCGGCTGCTGGTGAAGTTATGGAGAGAAACAAATGTTTTTAGGTTACAGAATGGCGGAGTATTGTGGTCGCTGGTTTTCGGTGGGTCACCGAGCTCCGAGCTCAGCTGGGTCGACGGGGAGGTCAAAGGGTGACTAAACGAGGTTGTGAGGAGTTAAAGAATGAAGAGGAAGGGTTTTAAAAATGTGAAGTGCGGCTGAAGTGAAAATCGTGCCCATGAAATGAAGGTGTACTGTTTGTTTTTATAGAGGGGTTTTTTAGGTTAAGTTTTTGGGTTTTGGTGGAAAAAAAATGAAAGGTGTATTGGGCCTCATCTTTTGGGCCTTGGTTTGGGCTTTTTTTTGGAGGATTGGACTGATCCGGATTGTGCCTCGGACTGGACTGGTTTGACAAAAATGCAAAACGTGTTAATTATTTAAAAGAAAAATTATTAAAAAAGATGCAAAATTATTAAAATGCAAATGCCGATGCAATAATAATAAAATACAATATTTAACAAATGTTTAATGTCTAATTAAAAATTAAAATGAGATGTCAATTAATTATTTAAAGAGATGCAAATATTATTAAAATAAACGATGATGTAATAATAATAGAAACATAATATTAACAAAGACATAATGCTTAATTTAAAATAAAAAGATAAAAATGCGAAAAATGATGATTAAAATGAGATGTCTTAAAACACTTAAAATTGCAAGAAATGACTAAAAGATGGGTCAAAATTGGGTGTCAATAGCTTGTCCCTCTTTGAGCGACGACGATGAAAGAGTTTTCGGACAAAGACGTTGACTTGTAGCCAATTTTGTCCCTATCGTCAGAACAAAGATCAAGAAAATGAATGGGCGAAAAGCTGATGCAGATTCAAAATTTTGTCTCAGTGTCGAATTATAATGACACTGGGTCGTTGTGATGCCAAAATAAAGGCAAAGCTGATGCAGATTTAAAATTTGTTCCAGTGTCAAATTATGAGGACACTGGGTTGATGCGATGCTAGAAAATTAAAGCAGGCAGACGCCGATTCAAAATTGTCTCAGTGTCGAATCATGATGACACTGGGCTGCTGTGATGCTGCAAAATTAAAGACAATGCCAACGCAGATTCAAAATTTGTCCCAGTGTCAAATTATGATTGACACTGGGTTACAGGTGATGTGGTGTTGTAAAAGACAGGGTGTTTGTTCCCTGAAATACCTCTAGGATGTTTGTTCCCGAGGTCCAAATGCAAAAGGTGTTTATAGATGCTGATGGCGCCATTGCATAGACGCGATGCAGATATTCGTCGTTGCATAGACAGAATATAGATGAAGGCATTGCATAGGCTTAAATAAAAATACGTCGTTGCATAGACTCGATACAGATGCTCGTCGTTGCATAGACGAAACATAGATGAAGTTGTTGCATACGCTTACATGAAATGACGTCGTTGCATAGACGCGATGCAGATGATTGTCGTTGTATAGACGAAACATAATGAAGCTGTTGCATAGGCTTAAAAGATATGGCGTTGTTGCATGGACGTGATGCAGATCCTCATCGTTGCATAGACGAAACATAGATGAAGTCGTTGCATAAACTTACATGAGATGACGTCGTTGCATAGACGCGATGCAGATATTCGTCGTTGCATAAACAAAATATAGATGAAACAGTTGCATAGGCTTACATGAGATGGCGTCGTTGCATAGACGCGGTGCACATATTCGTCGTTGCATGAACGAAACATAGATGAAGCCATTTCATAGGATTAGAAGATATGGCGTCGTTGCATGGACGCGATGCAGATGCTCGTCGTTGCATAGACGAAACATAGATGAAGCAGTTGCATGGGCTTACATGAAATGACGTCGTTGCATAGACGTGATGCAGATGCTCGTCGTTGAATAGACGAAACATAGATGAAGCCGTTGCATAGGCTTACAATGAAATAGTGTCGTTTTATGGACGTACCTGATTTGTGACTCGCATGGGTTGAGATAACGTCATTGCATAGACGTTGTGCGTTTGTAACTCACATGGGCTTATTGTTGTCCTCCCGCCTTTGCTGATATGAAGATCCCGCACTCGAAGAAAACTTGTGAGTTTTAGGAAATGAGTGGTTGATTCGCGTCAACTTTGTAGCTTTGGCTCTTGACGCTTGCATGCTCAGACTGGTTTGGACTGAAGACTTAGTTGACCGGCTTTTCCTATCTATTGTCGTCTTCTTGCAGTGAATTCTTAAAATGCCCCAGTTTCTGGTAAACGAAGATGTTGAACATTTAAATGGGTAAGGCCGAGACTCACGGCTTGATCAACGCGACCAGGTAATTTTTTTTTTTTAATCATGAATGAAAAGCTAATGCGAGGGTATAGACAATGTACAATTGAGTAGATGAGAATGCAACCCTCAAAATATGCCTCAGTCATGTGTAGGTAGTCATGAATGCAAAACATATGAGATGCTAAACTCTCCAATAGACAAAATCGAGTCATGTGCAAAACAAGGGAGAAATATTTCTAATGGTGTGACCGAAGCCGATATGGATGCCTACGTATCCCGCTGAGGGAATCAGGTCAGAGCGTAGTTCGTGATGCAAAAATAAGAATATTTATGATTTTCAAATGATGCGGGACCGAAGCCAATGTGGTCGCCTACGTATCTCATCTTTGACGAGAATCAGGTCAAGACGTAGTTCGTGATGCAAAAAATGATTGTACAATTTTCAAAAAATGAGATCGAAGCCAATGTGGCCGCCTACGTATCCCGCTGAGGGAATCAGGTCAAGACGTAGTTCGTGATGCAAAAAATGAGAATTTTTATATATGTATTTTCCCCCCCTGAAAAGTGGAAAGACAACATCACGTTCTGACTTCAGTTGATACCAACAATTAGTATTGTGCTTAGGAATTACGTTATTTACTTCCAGTCTAACCGAGACTGACTTCTGGGTAATTCCTATAGTTTCAAATGGTACCTCAGACACCTAAGTATCGACACACTTGCTTGCAGCCAAGGTTTCGAACTACACGTAATCTCACGTTTCAAATGTCATCACTGAAGAAAGTCTCATTTCTCACATATATTCCAGTATTTTGAATTTTAGGACGTTTAGAGAAGTACGCTCACACTCAAAAGGATGTTCCGCATGCAATTGTGATACCATATGCTTGACTATCATGTAAGTATCCACTAATGTGAGAACCCTCAGTATAAGATCATGTAGGGCTTGTCACGGGCTTGTAATGTAGGTTTGGGGGAAGGGATGAATATCATTTGGGTAAAAAGTGACTAATCCTTCCTCGAGCGTTGGACCACGTCCGTGCTTGATATTTGTGTGCTTTAATGCTGACCTGCTTTCTTTTTGTCTCAGTTTTTCTGTACTGACTTCTTTTTGAATCTTTCGTTTGGAGCCCCTTTTTCCAAAGTTATTCTCTCATTTTTATTCATTTTTTCATTTTCATTTTCATTTTTTATAATGTCGGGGCTTTTGATTTCTTCTTTTTGTGAAGTCGTCATTTGTGTTTTTCTTTTCCCTTTTGGGACTTTGACAATTTTTGTCTTTGCAAACTTCGACGCAAAATTTTGTCAGTCACTTGCACATTTCTAAAGCGCTTAAGGATGTCGGGCCAAAAGATGGATAGTGCGTACGCACTCAAAAATGGTATATGTGTAATATGGGGTTGTCGAAATAATAAGTTTTAGGCTCAAAAGGGGTGTACTACGGATAATATTATTTGGTAGGCTGAAAAGGCTCAAACGGGTCAAAGAAAGCCTACGATCATTTCCAACACCGAGTGTTACTCAGGATTTCGCCTCAACAAACATTCAGGCCAAGTTCTAGATCACAATGCAATGCAATTGAACTTATTCTAAAACTCACCACACAATGCATATGAAACGATGAGGTTGGTTTCATTCTTATTTTTGAAACATGCAAGACAATGTCATTTACGGATGTGAATAAGAGGTACCAAAAGAATCTATGATTTACCACGAAGTCAACTCATACTGATTATTACTCGTTCTTTCCTATGCACACTCCTAACTGTGTTGGTATCAACCGAGTCAAACAATGATACTTAAAAAATGTTCTTGTATTTTTGGATAACATTTTTTTTGTATTTATGAACAAAATATTTTTTTTTGTATTTTTTGAATAAAGGGTACCGAACCCGAATAGGGCTGCCTACGTATCCCGCCGAGGGAATCAGGTGCGCGTAGTTCATTCAGATATGTTATAAAACATATACTTGAAAATAAATTCAACTATGATAGGATATCAGTAGTAAAAACTGTGCAAAACAAATGATAGAATGAATGCAAAGTAAGATGAATGTTCATGATATGATGAATGTAATGAAAAAGAAAAAAATGAATGTCTGTGATAGAATGAATGTAATGAAAAAATGAATTTATGTGATAGAATGAATGAAATGCAAAAATGAATGTATGTGATAGAATGAATGAAATGCAAAAATGAATGTCCGTGCTTGGATAAATGCAATGAATGGGTAAACCAAATTGTCCCCTTTTTTTCTTTTTTTTTATATGGTGTCGAACCCTAGATGGGTTGCCTACGTATCACACTGTATGGTGAGAATCAGACACGCGTAGTTCGGGATGATTATGTTGTAAAATGCATGATAAAAAATTATGTAATAAACACTAGACATATCAATTGAATTTGCAAATATGTATAAAAATATAAAATATAAGACCTAGAGCGATGCTTCGTTGAATCTGATATAAGTTGACTTCTTTCCGTCAACATAACTCCAGCTCATTCTTGTGATGATTTTTTTTCTTTTTCTTTTTCTTTTTCTTCCTTTTTTTTTTTCCGGGCCGCCCTCGACTATTTGCGAGGACGGTTGTCACGACCCGACCCCGGGCCCGCGACTGGTGCCCTACCTGGGCACCCCTTACAGGTATACATCAGAGAATAGCAGCAGAACATACAAAACTCATAAAAATACTTAACATCAAATATCAACAGGCTAGCCGATAAGGCCGCCTTCCGAAAAATATACATAACCCCAAAAATAAAAATAGTTACATCCTTGTTCTTACAACCCAATCCACAAGACATGACTACAGACCTCTAAGAATAATCAACTGTGACGGGACAGGGCTCCGTCATACCCCTGAATGTACCACAACCGACAATACCAGAGATCTGAACCAAGGATAAGCCTCCGGAGTAATGGAGCTTCTCAACAGCTGAACATCGATCCTAAGAGTGAGGATCATCAACCTGTATACTCTACATGCGGCATGAACGCAGCCCCCCGAAGGAGGTCAGTACAACATGTACCAAGTATGTGAAACTGAAAGTTCTGTAATGAAATCATAAAGTCTAAAATAAAGCTGGAGACATGTATGATAACTCAATAACAGTACACTGTGCCTTACTAACAATGAGAGTAAACAAGAGTATACTTTACTGCATAAAAATAGGAGGCTCATGATCAAAGTAGGGTCACACGCCCGTAGTATCATTAAGCAATCCTACTTCTGGGACTATTTCACCCGCATAGGTCTTGTGGACCCGCAATGAGGTCATTCGCCTCGCATGAGACTATTTCACCCGCATAGGTCCTGTGAACCCGCAATGAGGTCATCCGCCTCGCATGGGAATATTTCACCCGCATAGGACTATTTCACCTGCATGGGCCCGGTGGGCCCACAATGAGTACAAACGCCGCACTCGCATCATGGGTAGCAAATTCATGAAATAAGTAGTAACCCGGGGGTTTACCCCGCAAGAATAACATAACCTAGCACAACCGGCTATCATACATAACATAAGCGCTACCGGCTTATCATCCATAACATAAGCACTACCGGCTTATCGTACATAACATAAGCAAGTTAAGAAATCCCCTAACTTCTTATTAGCTCTGTTCATATACACTCTCATTTTAGTTTACTTAAGGCACTATCATGTCATTGTAAAATTCGGGAATTTAACCCAAAATACTACATACTTCTATTCTTTTAAATGACTCTTTTTCATATAAAACTTCCAAGATACTAATAACCGTAGTATCAAGTCATATTTACTTTTCAAAACAAGTCACAATACCTTTTAGAACTACATTTAAAGACTTCTAAATCAAGTGACTTCTTTCTTTAAAACCTTAAGCAATTGATGCCTTCAAATCAATTTGTCTTTCTTCATTTCAAGTCATTTATCTTTATTTACATCACTAGAGTAAATCGTTCTTTTAACTTTCCATAAAGTTATTATAATCAACTGCTCATAAAGCCGTTATACTAACTTTATGCTTTAGACACTTCCATTCTTTTTATAACCAAGAGACTTATACTTTCAAAACCAAGTATCATATACTTTTAAAATACTTCAAGTCTCTTAACTTTAATACTCGAGTTTCTTAACTTTAGAATAGCTCAAGGAATCAATACTTTCCAAATCAAGTATTCTATACATTTTCAAGTCAAGAAATCTTTGTTTACCTTATTAGGATAAACCATTCTTTTTTACTTTCCATAAGGTTCTTAACCAACTTTATGCTTTTGAAACCAAGACATTTCTATCCTTTAAAAACAAGTGAGTTAATTCTCTAACTCAATCAACTTGGACATACTTAAAACAAGTCAAGGATATCAAATGAAACTAAATTCATTTAACTCTCGTACGTCTACCGTACTATACCTTTACAACTACTCATGCTCAAGAGATAAGAAAGTTCCACATACCTCTTCGGTTCAATCCACTTGCTAAGTCCAATATGCCGTGCGTAGTATGTCAACCTATAATGACCATAATACGTCTATTAACTTCTAACTTTAAACGTAGAATATCCCAAGTGTAAAGTCACTTAATTCTACGGAAAATTGGACAGAACTTCCTTTGTTTCTACATACTTTTCCACCTTTTTCAAGGCCCGAAATCAATAATCAAACGCCACATTTAAGGCTCAATAATTAAGCTAACCAAAGGGGATTACACACCTTAACAGGACGTGTAAAATTCTGCCCCACAATTTATACAAAACAGTCTAACAACTTAAGCCTCATTCCCGACAACTATCAATATCAACAACAA
Source organism: Przewalskia tangutica (assembly GCA_029844215.1). Taxonomy (NCBI): domain Eukaryota; kingdom Viridiplantae; phylum Streptophyta; class Magnoliopsida; order Solanales; family Solanaceae; genus Przewalskia; species Przewalskia tangutica. The sequence goes on along the minus strand of CM056721.1, from coordinate 120,835,838 downwards.
TATCAATTTCCGTTCAATTCCTTTTTAATCCAAGTTGTTATTCCAACATGTTATATACCCTATAACAATTATAACAACTACAAATCCTTTCTTTCTTAACAAGCGACGATTGTAACTATCGACTAAATTGATAAACATCTTCAATGGCTAACATGTCATTTCTCGGCTTTTAACCTTCCAATGTATCTTAACACTTATTAAACTTCATTCCTTATATCACAAGTTCATTTATCAATTACTACAACATGTAATCTTCAATTTCATAGGAAGACAAGGATCATTACCTCAATAAGCCCAAAATATTCCAAGGATCTCGCCCGATTTAGCTCTTTTCCGCAACTCCTCTTCACGTTAAATCACCCACACGCATCCTCTACAAGCTTGCCAACATATTTCCTTCTTGTGGCCTTTTCAAAAAAAATTCATCTAGGCTTTGGGTTTATCAATTTTTGAGAGAGAAGAGAAGAGGAATTTCTATTTGGAAGAATTCTTGTAAAATGATCAAGTCTTGCAAGACTTTGGCCCTAATATAAGGTCTAGCTTGCTTTACAAGTTGGAGGGACACTTGTCGCCCTCCCATAGGCCCTCTACAAAAATATCTTCTGATTTTACTTTTTTTCCGCGAAAAATCCCGCCTCGGCGCCTGCGATCGGCCAGCAAGATCGCAACTTCGTAACGCCAGGGCTTTTGCCGCGCCGCAGCTGAGCCGCGCCGTGGCGCTGATCAAGCTTTCTTTCTCCGATGTCGACAGAACTTATAACGTCCATAACATTCTACCCCGATGTCCTATGGACGAACGGTTTGTTGCGTTGGAAACTAGACTCAACGAACTTCATACTGGACTATTGAAACACCTAAAAACTCCTAATGAACTAGGAGATATACCGCTCCAAAGTTGACTCAAAATCTGCCCAAAAGCATTCTGTCAACTTATCTTTCCAATTTCAATTCTTATTTCCTTTCGTACATTCTCAATACACGACCTAGAATTACGGGGTGTAACAACGGTCTTCCTGCAAAAAATATGACAAATGGGTGAGAGTAGGCAAGTCACAAAATTAATAAAATGTAAGGGCGTGATAATATAGTCAAAGACTCCCCTGCTTGGTTCGACCGGACTGGTGGTTGATGCTTCACAAAGTCCAAATTGCGCTGTTCAAGAGCGATTTACGTAGTAGAAGTCCTGATTGCAATGTGACAGCAAAAAGTGCAAAAATGCAAATGCTCGAGCCCGGAGTTACAAAAAGGTTAATTATTGCATTAAATAATATGTACAGAATTGCTAGCGACAACAATAGTAAACAAAAGCATGCAAATCAAGCGCGCGCCCTAATATGCATGAGACCTCTCTTATGCCAGAGGTCAGCCTAAACGCCATATATGCGAGATTGGGATAGATTGACCAAAGTTGCTAAACATTAATGCTTTTATTGGAAATAGCGACCAAATGACGGTGCACTTTTTCCAATTTCGGCGTGTCATGATCAGGCTTGGATCCATCTATCATCATCACGCTACACATAGTATGCTAATGGGTCGTTGGGTTGTGAAACCCGTCGACAAGTTTGGTGGATTTCTAATTGTGGCATTAATACCAAAGATTAACCCACCTAAGGTTTATGCATGCATGACTTAATATAAAAGGGTGGTATAGCTCTATCTTAAACTTTCTAAGATTTGGCTTACTAGACGCAAGGTTTCCGAGCGGACAACTCGAGTGAGAAGGCTACGCGGCCGTCCAGACGAACCGGACAACTCCGCGCAAAACGCCAACTCACCTAAATTTGGGTATTTAAAAGAAATTTGCGGGTGCACAGAGCACACCTCGCATGTAGTGTGTGATAGTGTGAATTTTCCGTAAGGGAGAAACATGAGCGGAATGCCAATTTAGGAAAAACAATAAAAGAATGTAGCAATTAAAGCAGTTAATTACAAAAATAAAAGCAAACAATATAAAGCATTTACAACAAAAATAAAACAAAATAAAGCGCAATATTTAATTAACCTGAGTTTGTTGTGGTTAAGAACCTGATATCCCCAGCGGAGTCGACATGCTGTCGCACCCGTTTTTGACCTCGGGGTCTGAACGGTATCCGCAACATTGCTCTTTGGCGCGATTCCCTGGATGGAGCAATAATGCTGATTTTGAGGAGGCGCCACCTAATTAGTTAAGTGAATTAGGACACTTGATTTATTGCAATAAAAATACTGCAATTAATCTCCATTTAATGGTCTGCGAAATTAATGAGATTCTGGATCAGGGTTCTTTATTATCCTAAAGGGAATGAGTTAAGACATCCTTTAAGATCCGCTAACTTGCGGTTATCCGTTCAAACCTAGGTTAATTATTTATTGCCTTTTTATTCTACATATTCTAAGCAGTTTTCATAATTTACAATTACAATGGAATGCAATACAGAATAATAAAGCTAAAATCGAATAAAACTCCGGGACATCTTTTAGCCCTTTTTAGGCCTTCTGCACAAGATGATCTACGGGTACCTGCATAAACACTTAGTAAAAGTGTTAGTAATAGAATAAATAATTTTAAAGCAATGACAAGAATTAATAAGTAAAGCCAAAAATAAATCCGTCTTTTGTACAGGGGAGGCCTTGAAAATCAGACGAAGATTCCTTCATCGGCCAATATTGTTAGAAACAATAAAATAAATAAAACATTCAAATCCGCGCCAAAACAATAATAGTTTTAAACACTGAGGGCTCAAATATATAAAAATAAAGTGGGACATCCTAAACAAGTCCGGCTGCGAAAATTCGCCCCGCCAGCACATGTTGATTATCCTGTGTAAGTAGAAGAAATCATCAACGCCCAGAAAACTTCATTTTATTTTATTTTCCGTCTTTGCAACTGTGGAGGCCTCAAAAATCGACGGATAACTTTTTCATTGGTCAATCAATTGTAGTATCAATTCAAATTCAGTTTAATAAAAATGAATCAAAGGGTAAAATTATCAAAACTAGTCCAGAGTAACGAAACAGTAGCAACACAACAAACAAATGGTTCATGACACAGGTAAGCGATGGCAATGATTCATCGAGCGAGTTCGACAAAGAATAACATGAGCGAGTAACAACAACAGATCGAGAATCGGCCACAAACGCAAATAACCAAAATGAGACAAACATAAAAACAGAATAGTGGATAGCTCGCAGCAACATAGCCGAAATGATTCGCGAGACAGTACACACAACATCAATAATATCGCCGGAAAACCAGGGACGTCGCCGGAGTTTTAAACTCCGACAGGGTACTAAAAATTGAAAAATTCAGTTCGATAGCCGACAACCACACATTTTTCGAGCACAACAATAGCACAAAAGGAGAGCAGGCAGCGGCGGAGAACCACAAAATAATAGTGCAAAAAAAAAATGAACAGCAACTGAGCAAAGTCAGTTCAACAAACACACACAACAACAATAGAGATAAAAAATGATGTCGTCGGAGTTAGGGATGGTCTACGAGGAGCAGTTGGGGTCAGGGACGAGGTCGACGATGTGAGTGTGGTGTGGCGTTGGTGCTGAGTCTTCAAAGAAATGAAAGGAGGGGGGTTATGGAGAGTTGCGGCTGCTGGGTGAAGTTATGGAGAGAAACAAATGTTTTTTAGGTTTTGTAGTGGAAGGGAGTATTGTGGCTGCTGGTTTTCTAGTTGGTCACCGGAGCTCCGAGCTCCAGTGAGGGTCGACGGGGGAGGGTCAAAAGGTGACGGGAACAGTGACGGTTGTGAGGAGTTAAAGAATGAAGAGGAAGGGTTTTAAAAATGTGAAGTGCGGCTGAAGTGAAAATCGTGCCCATGAATGAAGGTGTAATGTTTGTTTTATAGAGGAGTTTTTTAGGTTAAGGTTTTGGGTTTTGGGGAAAAAATGAAAGGTGTATTGGGCCTCATCTTTTGGGCCTTGGTTTGGATTTTTTTTGGCGGATTGGACTGATCCGGACTGTGCCTCGGACTGGACTGTTTTGACAAAAATGCAAAATGGGTTAATTATTTAAAAGAAAAATTATTTAAAAAGATGCAAAATTATTAAAATGAAAATGCCGATGCAATAATAATAAAATACAATATTTAACAAATGTTTAATGTCTAATTAAAAATTAAAACGGGATGTCAATTAATTATTTAAAGAGATGCAAATATTATTAAAATAAACGACGATGTAATAATAATAGTAACATAATATTGACAAAGACATAATGCTTAATTTAAAATAAAAAGATAAAAATGCGAAAAATGATGATTAAAATGCGGTGTCCTAAAACACTTAAAATTGCAAGAAATGACTAAAAGATGAGTCAAAATTGGGTGTCAACAACCATAGAATCTGCATGTTAACTTACTTGCCCCAACAAATTCGTCTGGTATAATTATGTTACAATTGAAATCTGCAAAGACACAAGAAAACTTACAGTTTATGTTTTGCAGTATCTACTAAAAGGTGCGCACGCAATTGTCTGCTCGGGTGCAAGCCTTGCTTCAGTATATCCCCTGTCAGGAAAGCTATGAAATCTTAGCAGAGATTTGAGAGGATTTTAATCTCTGAACTCTGAGTTCAGAAAGTAAGAATTGAGTAACCTAAAATTATGGGTTAAGTGCTAAATATATGGGGGAGGAGAAAACCAAATCAGACTTGGATCAGGCTTAAAACTTTATCCAAAATCCAAAACTCACGCCACCGAATCGCCCATCGCTGCATCAGCATGGCGCCTCCCTTGTTTTCAATATTTCTGCACGTTTTAATTTTGATTAAATCTAAAATCAAATTTTGACTTAATTAAATTATTTCTTTCAAATAGAAATTATCCCATAATTTATTATTGATTAAAATATCTCGACTCTAAATCGAATATTTTATATTCTCTCAATATACCCTTAGACCAAAAAGACAATCGACTTAGTGTGACCCTTTAGGCCTTTACACATCGACACTTAATCAAATTAAGGTTCACACGGAACTCCTAGACTGTGTCATATGACGAACTCAATGTGTGAAGTACGTTTACAAGACTCTAGTAAACACAACCTCTATGTGGGATGATAAATTCCTTTCATATGCGACACACTCGATCAAACTTAGAATTTGCCAAGTGTCTATCCAAATGGCTTGATCACTTTATCTCATCTATATTAGTCGACAACTAGATCATACCCTAGATATGTCTCTTGCATTGACCAATGACTTGGTCGACCTAATATCACTGTGAAGCTGAGTATTCTCTTGAATATCTAATCGATGAATGAATCATATTCTTGGCTCAACTACTGCCTTAGTCTGTATCGCAATGTACCCAATTCAAGTCATGTCTTATCCTATAAGGAATTTAAGCTTAGGACAGGATCAAAGTACATTACTCTACAAACCAGGTGTGTATTGACCTCAAGTCAAATGACCTCTATCTCCCACATGCTGATAATACTTTAGACATATATAACAAATAGTTTATCAACAGGGTATGTCAATATCTTCTAAGAGTATCCATGTGTCCATCACTAGCAATCATTACTAGTAGTAAGTGAGACATACTACTTTCTCTAAGAATATGATGCAGACCACATGTCGACTTATAATATATCATTGATATCCCATTCTCAATGATCATCAGTCGAGACTACTTTAAGAACTACGCTCTATCATTAATATCTCACCCTATCAATGACAACGTAAGCTCAATGGATGCACATTAATGAATAATACAAACAATCAAATAATAATTCAGTAATTGCAAATGTCATAAATATATTAATCTCATTAATAATACGAATGTGTTCAAGTACATATGTCCCTAAAATGATTGTCTCTAGGATATATATACTTTGAGGACCATCAATGTTTAAATTGACTCATCAGGTATTTAAATTTATTTATTAATTCTATTCATTTTACGTTATTCAAGTTTATCTCAATCCATCGAATTTATACTGTTTAGTGTAGACAACTGGGTTTATTATTTTGATCCATTAAATTTTGGATTACATTTTCAAATGCAATACATATTAGCCTAAATATGTACTCTCATAACACATATTTGGGTATAATGTCGTATTTAGCATAACACATGTTGGGATGAAGTTAGTAAGATGTTGGAATCTCTTAGATCCTAATTAACTGTAGATAAAGTCAAAAACACAAAAATTAGCAAATGTGCGAAAGTAAAACTAGGGGTGAGCGGGTCCGGATATCCTAACTGTTTTTGACTACCCGGACTCTACCCAATAAAAGATCGATTTCTAAATTTACTATCTGAAACCTACCGTAGTAATCATTACTCGGGACTTTATGTAAAATATACACCACATATAAATTCCATATTTCTAATCTGTGAATATAAAGGTCTTTACACTCTCAACTTACTATTTTTAAAGTTTGAAGGTTTCTATGTTGCTTTTCTTTTGCTGCAATGAACTTTTGAGCTCAATACTAATCTCAACTAACTGTCTCCAACTTTAGAAAATATAATAAAGACTAGCACTGCAATTTTAAATAAATGATACAACAAAACAAATAAACAAACCTCCACAATTACATACAAAGTTTTAATCTTTATACTCCAGAAAAGTGTAGGCTACTCATTTGTTTATATTAATCATGTATCCATAACCTAAACGTAAAGCTAACTCCACAATCACATGCAAAGGTTTAATTTTTATACCTGGGATAACTGTAGTTACTTAATTGTTGATAATAAACATTAGGCGGGAGAGGCGTAAGTGGTTTGACCTTTTTTTTTATTAACTAAAAAATAATGGAATTAAAAAAGTAAAAATATTTAATATTTCATAGGTTTCGGGTATCGGTTTCGGGTTCGGATACTCTGTCTCTACTTGCCGGAACTGGAACCGGACCAGACATTGATCGGTTCCTAATTTTACTACCCGGAATCTACCAGTTATTATATATATCTACCCGAAACCTATCCGTTAGTGTCGATTCCGATCGGGTATCTAGGTATCCCGTACCCGTGCTCACCCCTAAGTAAAACGAATATTCGAATTTGAATAGTCTTATTACTTTAAAGAAGCCCGATTACTCCTTTTCAATTTTTTTTAAAGATTCTTCTTTTTATATAGTTCTTATGTATATGAAAGTGGAAGTGGACCTCATAAAGAAGCTACCATAGCATATACATATAGGATATAACGAAAAATAGCCCGCATGGGCGTAGCTCAGTTGGTTTCAGGGTGGTAGATTGCTCCCAAGTAAGCAGGTTCGAGCCCTGACAGCCGCTGTGTGGGAGTTTCATTTCTCCTTTGTGGGGATGACTTCTTGTGGACACCAAGCACTGTGCATCCCACCTAGTGGGCCGCTGAGTCACCATGATTTTCCTCCTCACCAATCTCTGTCGGACTGGGAGGATGGGAGCCATGTGGGCGAGGGATTTCACCTTTTGCTCCCAAGGATATAACGAAAAATAAAGATGAGGTTGGCTACTGTCAGGTGATTGAATTTGAAACCTCCGGAAAAGCTGCAAATATTGAAGACACGAAGGATATGGAAAAGCATTGTTGTATTAAACAAAGATATTTTTAAAGTTGAGTTGAGCAAAAGCAAGAGCTGCCAAATATAATGTAAGAGCGCATTTGGATTAGTTGATTGTAAATAGCTGATAAGTTTTAAGTGATGAAAAATATTTTTATGTATTGAAACTGATTTTATAAATAAGCAATTGTATGCTTAGATAGAAGTGATGAAACTGATAATAGCAGTTGATGTGTTTCAAAAAAGGCGTTGATAAGATGTTCTTTTATTAGACCCCAACGTTAACGGATGACATATTTGACCCCAACGTTAACGGATGACATATTTGACCCCAACGTTAACGGATGACAAATACAAATATTTCTTAAATATTGAGGGCAAATTTGGCCCTTTTTCTTTGGAGAAAACTAATATGCAATAATCAAGTCTCCTCAAAGTGGTTGTTCATTGTATACTTGCATATTCATAAGAGATTGTACCCTAAATATATGTTGATAAGTTAGGGTATGCAAGTTTTTCCACTATGCCCTCTTTGTGACACTGAATTAGAGAACATCGAGTACCTATTCTTTAAAAGTTTTTTGTCTTCCTATATTTGTAGGAAAGTATTATACTGGAAGGATATCCAAAGACAAGTCATGACGGTAAGAATTGAATTCCTTAATTATTATTCTCCCAAATATACAATATATAAATATATGGATCCTATGGAAGACTATTCTAGAATTGTAATCATCTTTTACCTAATTTACAAAGATTATTCTAGAAGACTAATCTAAATTAGGAGATGCTACTTAATTACATAATATTACATAATCAATTAATAATAATGAAGGGAGGTAATTATGAGATTGCCCCCATAATTACCGTGTGCTATTAGTCCCCCGCAGTCTTAGTGGGAGGTTCACGGATGCTAAGACTGTCCCGGAAGTCATCAAAAAGTACGCGCGGAAGCCCTTTGGTGGAAATATCAGCAATTTGATAATGGAATAGGACATGAAGAACTCTAATGTCACGACCCGACCCCGGGCCCGCGACTGGTGCCCTACCTGGGCACCCCTCACATGTATACATCAGAGAATAGCAGCGGAACATACAAAACTAATAAAAATACTTAACATCAAATATCAACAGGCTAGCCGATAAGGCCGTCTTCCGGGAAATATACATAACCCCAAAAATAAAAACAGTTACATCCTTGTTCTTACAACCCAATCCACAAGATATGACCACAGACCTCTAAGAATAACAATCGTGGATTTGACAGGCCCCGCCATACCACGAATGTACATAATCTACAACATCGTGGAGAACTGCACTAAAAGACAAGCCTCCGAGAAATGGAGCTTGACACTGATCGGTGATCCTAAGAATGGGGATCCACCGCTTTACCCTACATGCGGCGTAACGCACTTCAGAGAAAGGGGTCGATAACAGATGTACCAAGTATGTAAAGCGAAAGATCTTGAAATGAAATCATAAAGTCTAAAAATAAAGCTGGAGACATGTATGATAACTCAAATAACAGTACACTGTGCCTTACTAACAATGAGAGTAAACAAGTGTATACTTTACTGCATAACAATAGGAGGCTCATGATCAAAGTAGGGTCACCCGCCCGTAGTATCATTAAGCAATCCTACTCCTCGGACTATTTCACCCGCATAGGTCTTGTGGACCCGCAATGAGGTCATCCGCCTCGCATGGGACTATTTCACCCGCATAGGATTATTTCACCCGCATGGGCCCGGTGGGCCCGCAATGAGTACAAACGCCGCACTCGCATCATGGGTAGCAAATCCATGGAATAACTAGTAGCCCGGGGGTTTACCCCGTAAGAATAACATAACCTAGCACAACCGACTATCATACATAACATAAGCACTACCGACTTATCATACATAACATAAGCACCACCGGCTTATCATACGTAACATAAGCAAGTTAAGAAATCCCCTAACTTCTTATTAGCTTTGTTTATACACTCTCATTTTAGTTTACTTAAGGCACTAACATGTCATTATAAAATCCGGGAATTTAACCCAAAGTACTACGTACTTCTATTCTTTTAAAATGACTCTTTTTCATATAAAACTTTCAAGATACTAATAACCGTAGTATCAAGTCATATTTACTTTTCAAGACAAGTCACAATACCTTTTAGAAATACATTTATAGGCTTCTAAATCAAGTGACTTCTTTCTTTAAAACCTTAAGCAATTGATGCATTCAAACCAATTTGCCTTTCTTCATTTCAAGTCATTTATCATTATTTACATTACTAGAGTAAACCACTCTTTCATCTTTCCATAAAGCTATTATAACCAACTTCCCATAAAGCCGTTATACTAACTTTATGCTTTAGACACTTACATTCTTTTATAACCAAGAGACTTATACTCTCGAAAACCAACTATCGTATACTTTCAAAATACTTCAAGTCTCTTAACTTTTAGAAGCTAAGATATCCTTAATCTTTTAAACAAGCGAGCTAATTCCCTAACTCAACCAACTTGGACATTCTTAAAACAAGTCAAGGATATCAAATGAAACTAGATTCGTCAAAATCTCATACGTCTACCGTACTATATATTTACAACTACTCATGCTCAAGAGATAAGAAAGTTCCACATACCTCTTCGGTTCAATCCACTTGCTAAGTCCAATATGCCGTACGTAGTATGTCAACCTATAATGACCATAATACGTTTATTAACTTCTAACTTCAAACGTAGAATATTCTAAGTGCAAAGTCACTAAATTCTACGGAAAATCGGACAGCACTTCCTTTGTTTCTACATACTTTTCCACCTTTTTCAAGGCCCGAATTCAATAACCAAACATGCCACATTTAAGGCTCAACAATGTAGTTAACAATAGGGGATTACACGCCTAACAAGACGTGTAAAATTCTGCCCCACAATTGATACCAAGCAATTCAATAACCAATGCCATTTTCGGTCATAAAGTACCACAATGCTAAGTCTTATCCAATTCCTTTTTCAATCCAATTTGTTTAGTATAATATGTTATAAATCCGCAATCGATTATAACAACTAAAATCTTCAAGTAGATAACATGCGACGATTCTAATTATCGACCAAAATGTATTCCAATTTCAAATGGCTAATAATGTCATTTCGGATTTAGGCTTCCAATATCCATAACACTTATCAATATTTAATACATATACTTCATGCTAGTTAAAATGTAAGGCTACAACAATATGTAATCTTATAACACTTAAGAGAACAAAATTGTTACCTTAACGAGCCTTAATCCAACTTCAAGATCCGAAGTCGCTCCCTAGCAACTTAGAGCCTCTCATTGACACTCCAATCTTCCACTTGAAGCCCTTAGGAGATCACAAACAACTTTCCTTCAATTTTCAATCCAAGCCTAGGAAAGTGACTTAGGTTTTCACCTTGCGACTAACGCAAAAACGACACTTTTCCGGGATCTTTCTATTGAGATACCCTTACAATACCCTTAGGAACCTTGGTTTAAAGTATGGAGATTATTGAACAACAAACGAAATTTTTTCTTGTTCTTTGGAACCCTAACCCGAGAGCAACATTGTTGTCTTCAAAGTTTTCTTCAAATTTTTCTAAGTGTAGAAGCATTGTCTTGCTATTAGTATGTTTAAATAACACAATGGAGGGTCAAGATTAGCACATATGGGTGGCTTGGATGCATTCCACTAAAAGATCAAGCCAAGTGGCCCTTGGACTTAGTCAACATTATCAAGCTCTTAGCCTAGCAAGACTTGCTCATCTTTACCTTGGTCAAATGACTATAAAAAACCCATGGTCCATTCTACCATGACCATCTAAGGGGGTGACACGTGTCACCCTCCCGTTCGTCGCAATATTTCGTTTCCCGACATTTCCATAATTTCGATAAATTTTCACTAGTCTCAATTCTTAACATTTTTTAGTTCTTACGTACGTTCTTATAAACATGTCCTGGAATTACGGGGTGTAACATTCTTCCCCCCTTAGAAACATTCGTCCACGGATGTTCTTTCGGAGTCAAACTTATAGATAGCGACATATTCCCTTTTACAACCCTTACATACCAATAATGCCACATGTGGCCACATAATAGCACTTAAGCGAAATATTTAAGTTAAAACTTGACAAGTAAGGGAAATAAATTACCTGAAGGTGTAGAGAATAAGTGAGGATACTTCCTCAACATGCCCTCCTCCGCTTCCCAAGTCATCTCCTCCCTATTATCATTCCGCCACAAGACTTTGACGGAAGCCACATCTTTGGTCCGCAGTCGCCTGACCTGGAGATCGAGTATCGCTATGGGACTATCCTCATACGATAAACCCTCTGTCACCTGGACCTCGCTAGCTGGGAAAACTCTCGATGGATCTCCGATACACTTCCGTAACATAGAAACATGGAAGACCGGATGGCAGATCCAACTCATAGGCAACATTGCCTACTCTACGGATGATCTGGTAAGGCCCAATGTACCTTGGGCTAAGTTTTTCCTTTTTTCCGAACCTCATCACACCCTTCATGGGTGATACCTTCAAGAAGACCCAATCGTCTACCTGAAACTCCAAATGTCGACGCCGATTATCTGCATAAGACTTATGTCGACTCTGAGCTGCTAACAGTCTCTCCTGGATAAGCTTCACCTTATCCGGCTGTGAATCAAGTCTGGGCCAACTAACTGAACCTCGCCCACGTCGAACCAACCAATCGACGACCTACACTTCCGCCCATACAAAGCCTCATATGGCGTCATCTGAATGCTAGAATGGTAGCTGTTGTTATAAGCAAACTCTACAAGAGGCAAATGATCCTCCCAGCTACCCCTGAAATCAATAACACAGGCCCGCAGCATATCCTCAAGTGTCTAGATAGTACGCTCTGCCTTCCCGTCGGTCTGAGGATGAAACGCAGTACTTAGACTCACCTGTGTCCCTAACCCCTTCTGGAAAGACCTCCAGAAGTTAGCCGAATCGGGCTCCTCTGCGATATAATCGATATAGAACTCCGTGCGATCTCACAATCTCCCGATATACAATCTAGCATAATCCTCGGTAGAATCGTAGTCCCGATCGAAGAAAGTGGGCTGATTTTGTCACCGTCTCTGATAACCGGATGGAATCACACTTCCTCTGAGTACGAGGTAACCCTGTAATAAAATCCATGTGGATCACCTCCCACTTCCATTTCGGAATATCAATCGCCTGCAATAGCCCACCGGGCTTTTGGTGCTCAACCTTGACATGCTGACAATTAGGACACTGAGCAACAAAACACACGCGTCCTCTTCGTGCCATCCCACCAATACACACATCCGAGGTCAGTACATCTTAGTCGACCGGATGAATAGTAACGAGCACCGTGTGCCTCGCGAAATCTGACGAAGTCCTGCAACATCGGGAACACACAATCTACCCTCAAATCTTAGCACCCCATCAGGCTGTCACGACCCGACCTCGAGCCCGCGACTGGTGCCTTACCCCGGACACCCTAGTGATACAACATCAGAGAAAAATCAGCGGAAATAAAAACTTAAACATGAAACAAGATATAAGATAAGAAACAGGCTAACCAAAACGGTCACTTTCTGCATATATATATATATATATATATATATACCTGAACGGTTACATCCTTTACAACCCCACTTGGCATTACATGCACCTCTAAGAATTTTTATAACGACTATGACGGGACAGGGCCCCGTCATACCCCTGAATGTACAAGAACCTACAAACTCAGGGAATCATACCAAAAGATAAGCCTCCGGAGAAACGGAGCTTCCCAAAACGCAGAACCGTGATCCTATGAGCGAGGATCAACAACTGGTGTACCTCTACCTGCGACATGAACGCATCCCCCCGAAGGAGGTCAGTACAACAGGTACCAAGTATGTGAAACTGAAAGTACTGAAATGAAATCATAATATTTTAAAAACCAATTCACAAACATGTACGAAACAAACCAATTAACCGCACATAGTGCCACATCATAAACAAGAGCAAATAGATGTAACGCAACCAGTCTTTTCTAGGCCGCTAATGATCGAAGCAGGGCCATTCGCCCATAGTATCATTGTGCGAGCCTAATCCTGGACTCCCGTAGTCCGCATAGGCCACGTGGCCCGCATGAGGTACTTCTCGCATCGGGGGTAGTTAACCCGCGACATTTCCCTGGACTACCGTAGTCCGCATGGCCACTTGGACCGCATGAGGTATTCCTCGCATCGGCGTAACACACGCGGAGTGATTCCTGGACTACCGTAGCCCGCATAGGTCACATGGACCCGCATGAGGTATTCTCGCGTGACGGTAGCTAACGCGACATATGTATCAAGTCGTGGGTAAGTGATATAATACAAGACAACCGCTTATCGTAAACAACATAAGCAACAAGAAAACCCCTTAATACAACAAGTCTCGAATACTAACGCGTAGTATCATAACGATCATATATGGCGATCGTGTCAAGTCGGTGACTCACGCCTCAAAATCATCATGCCCGTGGAACTCCTTCCTCACCGCTGATCATGATATGATATAACACCAAAAGTACACATGAACACTGTGTCCCACCCGCCATAAACAATCAGTAATAACTACTCCATCGAGAGACACGATAGCATAGAAGTAAAACACTTGCACAACAAAGGCTATCACAACTAGCATAGGCAAGTTTAACACACTCTTAGACTCTCATTTTATGCCAAAAATCCGGGTTTTAACCCCAACGTACTACATACTTTCCTTCTTTCAAAAAGACATCTTTTTACGTAAAAGCCACATGATACTAATACTCGTAGTATCAAAGCACGTTTTCTTTTCAAACCAAATTACTACACCTCCAGAAAATCTTTACAAGTCCTTTAAAATCTAGTATACTTTTAAAAGACCAAGTAACTTACTCTTTTCAAAACAAGTAATCCATACTTTTAAATCAAGTTACTTCTCCTTTTTCGAAATCAAGTTGTTTATAAGTCAAGTCTCTTATCTTTCAAAATCAAGTCATTTAGCTTTCAAAACCAAATCAAGACAATACCATGCCTTCCTTTTAAACAAAACACTTCTCCCTTTTAAAGTCAAGTAACAATATACTTTTCAAAATAGTTTAGGCTTCCTCACTTCAAATTCTCAAGTCTCTTCTCTTTTAGAAATCAAGTTTCTTACTTTGGAAGTTCAAGAAACCCATACTTGTTTATAATGATCTTATTAAAGCAGCCATGATCTAGAAAATGTAATACAATTTAGTCTTATCTTAGCTTCTATGCAGATGGAGGAATTCTACTCATTTTAATTGGTTGTCGATACATTTTCATCTATTAACGCTGCAATGGCGTGTTCGTTATTTATTCTCATTCGTGCCGTAAATTAGCAAAATCAACTCTACTCCAAATATACAACTAACGACTCTTACCAACATCCCCCATAAGACTTGGTAAGATCTAGGATAACTTTATTCTTTTTAAAGACCAAGTACTCATTACTCACGAATGAGGTTTCACAACCTTTTTACACAATTCAAGTCCTTAACATTTCATAACAAGTCACTTAACTCTAGAATCAAGTCAAGGACACAAAAGGAAAATCAAACTCCTTTAACACACGTGCGTCTACCGCACTATATATATTTCACAAATATCATGCTAAAGAGAATAGGAAGAATCACATACCTCGCGACGATTATCGACAAGTAGCAAAATGCTCCAAAGTACTATAACCTTGCTAGCCTCTTCTACCCTTCAAGTAGAATACGCTACTCGTAGTACTTCACCCAATAATGGCCATTTTTACGTCTATTAGTTTCTAGCTTTAACGTAGAATATTCTAATTGTAAAGTCCCTTATTCTACGGAAATTTGGACAGCACTTCCTTTGTTTCTACGTACTTTACCACCTTTTTCAAGGCTCGAATTCAATATCCAAACGCCACTTTTTAAGGCCCAACAATCCAACAATACAAAGGGGATTACACGCCTAATCTTGGACGTGTAAAATTCGGCCCCACAATTCATATTAAAACAACCCAACTAGTTTAAGGCAACTCCTTGGCTATAACATGCTCACATATCAACCTTTTCAAATCCTTTCAATTCAACTCGTTAATTCAACATGCTATAAAAGTCTTAACCAATTATAACAATGATATACCCTTCTATATACAACATGCAACGATTTGTGCTAACAACCGAATTGATTACTACACTAGTGAATAACATGCCCATTTTCGGTTTTCAACAAGTTGACATGATCCAAATGGTTTCAAACTTTAATACTTAACCCACATGCTCATTTCTCAAATACTAGAACTTGTAATTTTCAATTACATGAGAAGGTGAAGGTTTTACCTCAATAAGCCCTCTTTCCGAAATCTTCTTCACGCTAAAAATCACCCACACGAACCCTCTACAAGCTGCCAACATAATTCCTTCTTGTCGTCTTTCCAAAATTTTACTAGGCCTTGGTTTTCCCTTGAGATTTCTAGAGAGAAGGGAGAGGAAATTTTTAGAGAGAAGGGTTCTTTGATAAAATGACCAAGTCTTCAAGACTTGGTCAATAAAATAGACTTCCTCTTAGTCAAACAGATGGGAGAGACACTTGTCACCCTCCCACATACTTTTAACAAAAATATCTTCTGATTTTTCCCCTGTTTCCGCGAAATTTCCCGCCTCGGCGTCGCGGCCCTGCAGACGGCGTCGCGGCGCTGAAACTTTTGAACACTACAACATTTATGGCGCCGCGGCCCTGCATCCGGCGCCGCGTTGCTGCAACTTCATACCACATCCTTCCATCCGGCGCCGCGGCCCTGCACCCGGTGCCGTGGCGCTGTGGCCCCTGACTGAAAACACTTTCTTGTTCGTCTGCCCACTGAACTTGTAACTTCCATATCTTTCTACTCTGATGTCCTATCGACGAGCGGTTTGTTGCGTTGGAAACTAGACTCAACGAACTTCATACTGGGCTATTTAAACACCTAAAAACTCCTAATGAACTAGGAGCTATACCGCTCCAAAGTTGACTCAAAACTGTCCAAAACATTCTGTCAACTTATCTTTCCAATTTCAATTCTTATTTCCCTTCGTATGTTCCCAACACATGACCTGAAATTACGGGGTGTAACACAGACGCTACCTCAAATACACTCTTCTCCTTTCGAAGAGCCGTATCTCGATACCGTATCATAACTGGGTCCTCATACTGTCGCCTCTTCACCTCATCAACGATGGAAGACTCGACAATCTCACAAACCCGTACCACACTATCATCGGTATCGACCAATCGAACCCCAAGGCTCGCTAGCTGATGGATCTGACGGACCATGTCCTGTTTCTCTGGCTGCACCTCTGACAGACTCCCCATCGATCTATGACTCAAAGCATCTGCAACCACATTGGCTTTTCTCGGATGGTATAGGATATCAACATCATAATCCTTCAACAACTCTAACCACCGTCTCTGCCGCAAGTTCACTCCTCTCGCTGAAGATGTCTTGGAAGCTCTTATGGTGCGTATAAATATCCACACATGAACCCGTATAAATAATGTCTCCAAATCTTCAAGGTATGAATAATCGCGCCAACTCTAAGTCGTGAGTAGGGTAATTCCTCATGCTTCCGTAGGCTGCAGGAAGCATAGACTATTACCTTGTCGTCTTTGCGCATCAATACGCATTCCTATCCCGATGCGAGGTATCACAATAGATCACGTAGCCCTCTAACCCCTCGGGAAGAGTAAGAATCGAGCCGTCGTCAACTTTTCCTTCGATGGCGGAAGCCCTTCTCACAAGCTTCGTCCACGGAACTTAGCCGCTACGAGTCGCCTAGTAAACGGTGCTGATATCGAAGCAAACTGCTCCACAAACCTACGATAATAACCTGCCAGCACTAAGAAACTGCGCACCTCCGTCGGAGTAGTAGGTCTCGGCCAAGACTTGACCGCCTCAATCTTTGCCGTATCAACCTGAACACCGTCAGCCCCAATAATGTGCCCCAATAATGCCACTGAGGCCAACCAAAACTCACATTTGGAGAACTTGGCGAACAACTGTCGGCTCCGGAGGACCCCAAGTACCGTCCTCAAGTGATCTGCATGCTCCTGCTCTATAAGCGAATAAACCAGGATGTCGTCAATGAATACTATAACAAACGTATCCAAAAATGTCTTGAACACCTGGTTCATCAAATCCATAAATACCGCTGGAGCGTTGGTCAAACCGAAAGACATCACCCTGAACTCATAGTGCTCATACCGGGTCCTGAATGCAGTCTTTGAGATATCTACCTCTCTAACTCGCAGCTGATGATAACCAGACCGCATGTCTATCTTGGAGAAACACCTCGCACCCTGCAACTGGTCAAACAAATCATCATTCCTGGGGAGGGGGTATCTGTTCTTGATGGTTACCTTATTCAGCTGCCTGTAATCAACACACATACGCAGCGTCCCATCTTTCTTCTTTACAAACAAAACCGGCGTTCCCCAGGGAGAAACACTAGGCCTGATAAAACCTTTTTCCAGCAAATCTTTCAGCTGGTCCTTCAACTCCCTCAACTCAGCAGGTGCTATCCTGTACGGCGGAATAGATATAGGCCGAGTGTCTGGCAACGTGTCAATACAAAACTCTATCTCCCTCTCGGGAGGAATACCTGGGAGATCATCTGGGAATACATCCGGAAACTCTCTAACCACCGGAACTGACTGAAGAACTGGCACCTCAGCCTCTGTATCGAATACCCGAACTAGATGATAGATGTACCATTTCTGTACCATCTTCCTAGCCTTGAGGTAAGAAATAAACCTACCCCTCGACGACGCTGTATTGCCCTTCCACTGATAATCGCTCACAGAAATCGAATCGGACCAACTCGTCTCTACCAACGCGTTGTCATAACAAGCCAACTAGTCCATACCCATAATGACGCTAAAATCGCCATCTCCAACTCTATCAAGTCTGCTAGGTCCGACGATCGTATATAAACATCGCAATCTTTGTATACCCGCCATTATCTTGAATCACCATCGCGTAGCTACCTCAAAAGACTCTATCAACACCGCTCTATCCCGATTCTACCAAAGATAAGAGGGGACACATAGGACAAGGTAGAACATGGATCTATCAGCATAAACGCTACAAAGATGAAATCAATAATGTACCTGTGACGACATCCGGGGAAGCCTCCTGATCCTGCCGGCTGGCTAAGGAATATATGCGGTTCTGTGGACCTCTAGAACTAGGACCTCCACCACGACCCCTGCCGCGGCCTGCCGGTCCGTGAACACCCTGCCCTCCGGGGCGCATAACCATAGAAGAAGAAGACCCGACAACTGACCATGTCAGCTGAACCATACCACCCATGCTGCCTCTGGTCGGACAATCTCTCTTCAAATGGCCCTGCTGGCCACAAGAGTAACAAGCTCCTGGAGGAATACGACACCCCCCACGATGGGAACTACCATACCGACCACACCGAGGTAAAGGTGGCCTCATCTGACTGGGACCCCGGTTCCTCTGGGAACCCGAAGCCCTGGAGCCCTGACCTGCCCCTGAATAACCCGACCGATCAAACCTCCTGCCAGAAAACCGAGAAGGAGCACTCTGTGCCGGCTGAAATATGGACCTGACCTGTTGTTGAGGCTGTCCTCCTCGAAAATCACCCTGAAACCTCATTGTCCCGCCTCTTGGTGGCTCGAGTCTGGTGATCCTCTCTCTCTATCCTCATCCTGCATAAGCTCGCATCTCCTGGCAATATCCATACCTGGCTGAAGGGCCACTCCCAAGCATGCAGTAATCATATGACGGTCTAGCCCCATCACATAGTGATGAACTTTGTCCGCCATGTCAGCCACAATGGTGAGCGCATACCTGGCCAATGAGTCAAACTCCAGATTGTACTCTCTGATAGTCCTCCCATTCTGTCTCAATGTCAAAAATCTATCCACGCGGGCTCTCCTCATCTCAGGAGGCAAAAAGTGATCAAGGAAGGCCTCTGTGAACTCATTCCAAATAGCTGGAAGAGCACCCACACCTCTAGACAGCTCCCATGACTCAAACCAGTTCAACGCAATATCACGTAATCGGTAAGAGGCTAACATAACTGACTCTGTCTCCGAGGCCCTAAGTATCTGCATAGTCCGTTGTAACTGCCGAATAAACTCCTGAGGATCCTCCTCATATCTCGAACCATAGAACTCGGGTGGATGGCAACCCAGAAAATACCGAATCCGCAAATCGCTTCGGCTCTGTGGTTAGCTACCGCTCACGCTGCCGCTTACTAGTCAATAACCTGATCTTCTCTCCGTAATCTCTATACTCTGCCCTTGGCTGCAGAGCTGGAGGCTCAGGTATCGGAACCTCTGGAGCTACGACCGCTCTCGGTGTGGCTGAACTCTCCGACCCGCCCACAACCTCATGCATAGTCTGGGCCTGATTCCTAGTAACCCTCTGCGTACCACTAGCAGCTCCTGCTGCTGCCTTGCCCTTCTGGGCCCTGGTCGCCTTCCGTGGAGGCATAACTGATACATAAGAATAGGTCAGAGGGGATTCAACCTAATAAGACAGCTCTACTGCACGATCTCAGAGAGAGAAGAATGGAAACCAATCCTAAATGTCCTACAACCTCCTGATTATAGATGTGGTGTACAACACACCGATAATCAAGACTCTACTAGACACGGTCTGTAGACACTTTTCGAGGACTAACTGCTCTGATACCACTTTTGTCATGACCCGACCCCGGGCCCGCGACTGGTGCCCTACCTGGGCACCCCTCACAGGTATACATCAGAGAATAGCAGCGGAACATACAAAACTCATAAAAATACTTAACATCAAATATCAACAGGCTAGCCGATAAGGCCGCATTCCGGGAAATATACATAACCCCAAAAATAAAAACAGTTACATCTTTGTTCTTACAACCCAATCCACAAGATATGACCACAGACCTCTAAGAATAACAACTGTGACGGGACAGGGCCCCGCCATACCCTGAATGTACATAATCTACAACATCAGGGAGAACCGTACCAAAAGACAAGCCTCTGGAGAAATGGAGCTTCTGACACCTGATCAGTGATCCTAAGAATGAGGATCCACCACCTACTTACCCCTACATGCGGCATGAACGCAGCCCCCGAGGAAAGGGGGTCAGTACAACAGATGTACCAAGTATGTAAAACTGAAAGTACTGAAATGAAATCATAAGGTCTAAAAATAAAACTGGAGACATGTATGATAACTCTAATAACAGTACATTGTGTCTTACTAACAATTAGAGTAAACAAGTGTATACTTTACTGCATAAAAATAGGAGGCTCATGATCAAAGTAGGGTCACCCACCCGTAGTATCATTAAGCAATCCTACTCCTGGGACTATTTCACCCGCATAGGTCATGTGGACCCGCAATGAGGTCATCCGCCTCGCATGGGACTATTTCACCCGCATAGGACGATTTCACCCGCATGGGCCCGGTGGGCCCGCAATGAGTACAAACGCCGCACTCGCATCATGGGTAGCAAATCCATGGAATAACTAGTAGCCCGGGGGTTTACCCCGTAAGAATAACATAACCTAGCACAACCGACTATCATACATAACATAAGCACTACCGGCTTATCATACATAACATAAGCACCACCGGCTTATCATACGTAACATAAGCAAGTTAAGAAATCCCCTAACTTCTTATTAGCTTTGTTTATACACTCTCATTTTAGTTTACTTAAGGCACTAACATGTCATTATAAAATCCGGGAATTTAACCCAAAGTACTACGTACTTCTATTCTTTTAAAATGACTCTTTTTCATATAAAACTTTCAAGATACTAATAACTGTAGTATCAAGTCATATCTACTTTTCAAGACAAGTCACAATACCTTTTAGAAATACATTTATAGGCTTCTAAATCAAGTGACTTCTTTCTTTAAAACCTTAAGCAATTGATGCCTTCAAATCAATTTGTCTTTCTGCATTTCAAGTCATTTATCATTATTTACATTACTAGAGTAAACCACTCTTTCATCTTTCCATAAAGCTATTATAACCAACTTCCCATAAAGCCGTTATACAACTTTATGTTTTAGACACTTACATTCTTTTATAACCAAAAGACTTATACTTTCGAAAACCAACTATCGTATACTTTCAAAATACTTCAAGTCTCTTAACTTTTAGAAGCTAAGATATCCTTAATCTTTTAAACAAGCGAGCTAATTCCCTAACTCAACCAACTTGGACATTCTTAAAACAAGTCAAGGATATCAAATGAAACTAGATTCGTCAAAATCTCGTACGTCTACCGTACTATATATTTACAACTACTCATGCTCAAGAGATAAGAAAGTTCCACATACCTCTTCGGTTCAATCCACTTGCTAAGTCCAATATGCCGTACGTAGTATGTCAACCTATAATGACCATAATACGTCTATTAACTTCTAACTTCAAACGTAGAATATTCTAAGTGCAAAGTCACTAAATTCTACGGAAAATCGGACAACACTTCCTTTGTTTCTACATACTTTTCCACCTTTTTCAAGGCCCGAATTCAATAACCAAACATGCCACATTTAAGGCTCAACAATGTAGTTAACAATAGGGGATTACACGTCTAACAAGACGTGTAAAATTCTGCCCCACAATTGATACCAAGCAATTCAATAACCAATGCCATTTTCGGCCATAAAGTACCACAATGCTAAGTCTTATCCAATTCCCTTTTCAATACAAGTTGTTTAGTCTAACTTGTTATAAAGCCGCAATTGATTATAACAACTAAAATCTTCAAGTAGATAACATGCGACGATTCTAATTATCGACCAAAATGTATTCCAATTTCAAATGGCTAATAATGTCATTTCGGATTTAGGCTTCCAATATCCATAACACTTATCAATATTTAATACATATACTTCATGCTAGTTAAAATGTAAGGCTACAACAATATGTAATCTTATAACACTTAAGAGAACAAGATTGTTACCTTAACGAGCCTTAATCCAACTTCAAGATCCGAAGTCGCTCCCTAGAAACTTAGAGCATCTCCTTGACACTTCAATCCGCCACTTGAAGCCCTTAGAAGATCACAAACAACTTTCCTTCAATTTCCAATCCAAACCTAGGAAAGTGACTTAGGTTTTCACCTTGCGACTAACGCAAAAACGACACTTTTCCGGGATCTTTCTATTGAGATACCCTTACAATACCCTTAGGAACCTTGGTTTAAAGTATGGAGATTATTGAACAACAAACGAATTTTTTTCTTGTTCTTTGGAACCCTAACCCGAGAGCAACATTGTTGTCTTCAAAGTTTTCTTCAAATTTTTCTATGTGTAGAAGCCTTGTCTTGCTATTAGTATGTTTAAATAACACAATGGAGGGTCAATATTAGCACATATGGGTGGCTTGGATGCATTCCACTAAAAGATCAAGCCAAGTGGCCCTTGGACTTAGTCAACATTATCAAGCTCTTAGCCTAGCAAGACTTGCTCATCTTTACCTTGGTCAAATGACCATAAAACCCATGGTCCATTCGACCATGACCATCTAAGGGGGGTGACACGTGTCACCCTCCCGGTCGTCGCAATATTTCGTTTTCCGACATTTTCATAATTTCGATAATTTTTACTAGTCTCAATTCTTAACATTTTTGAGTTCTTATGTACGTTCTTATAAACATGTCCTGAAATTACGGGGTGTAACATCTAACATGTCCAAGAGCAACTTTTTCGCGGACAAATAAGATATCTATTTCAATGTATTTTGTGTGCTGATGCTGAACAGGATTTCCCGATAAGTATATCGCACTTACATTGTCATAATAAACCATTGTTGTCTTCTCAATCGGACATTGTAGTTCCAATAGGAGATTACGGAGCCAACATGATTCAGCAACCACATTGGCTACAGCTCTGTATTCCGCCTCAGCACTAGACTAAGACAATGTGGATTGTCATTTAGATGACCATGACACAAGATTATCTCCCAAAAATACACAATAACCGGAAGTGGAGCGTCGTGTGTCCGGACAACCACCCCAATCTGCATCTGTGTAGGCGAGGTGCTTGATGGAAGACTTATACAAATGAAGTATGAAATGGAGAGTGCCCTTCACATACCGCAGAATCATCTTGAGAGCCCCCATATGTTCTTCCTTCGGATCATGCATGTGTAAACAAACTTGCTAGACCACATATGAAATATCAGGCCTCGTAAAAGTGAGATAATGCAATGCACCAGCTAGGTTGCGGTAATGTGTGACATCGCTGAATGGAGTACCAGAAGCGTTGCTCAACTTTGCCTTCGTGTCAACTAGAGTATGTGAAGATTTACATGAAGACATTCCTGTTTTTTCAAGTATCTCCTCGACATACTTTTTTTTACTGAGAAATAGGCCACCTGAAAATTGAGTGACAACAATACCAAGGAAATAATTGAACGGACCTAAGTCCTTCATTGCAAATTCGGCTGCAAGAAAAGACATAATAGACTGGCGGAGTGAAGTTGATGATGCAGTGAGTATAATATCATCAACATACAAAAGTATATAAGCCATATCAGTGCCCTTCCGATAAATAAAAAGTGACTGGTCGGACTTGCTGTGAGAGAATCCTAATTTGGAAACAAATCCGGCAAACCAGTTATACCATGCCCGAGGGGCTTGTTTCAGACAATATAAGGATTTCCTCAATAAGCACACATGATCCGGCCGGGCAAGATCACGAAATCCCAACGGCTGATGCATGTATACCATTTCCTGTAAGTGGTCATGTAAAAATGCATTCTTGACATCCAACTGATGAATGAACCATGATTTAGACAGTGTCAGTCTAAGAACAGTCCTAATAGTTACAGGCTTGACTACCGGACTGAAAGTTTCACTGCAATCAACATCCACCTTCTAAGACCTGCCATCACCAACAAGACGAACTTTGTATCTCACAAAAGAACCATCAAAATTCTTTTTATGGCAAAAAACCCACATAGATCGAATTATGTTCACATTAGATGGTCGTGGTACCAAATCCCACGTCTTACTTTGAATAAGAGCAGTAAATTCATCTAACATAGCTGCCTTCCAATTCAGGTCTGATAAGGCAACTTTGGGATTTTTTGGGATTGGTGAGGGTTGGACTGATGTGGTGAGGTTGAAATGGTGTTTAGGTCGAAAAATACCACACAGGGAATGGGTTTCCATGGTTCGTTGAGGAGTTGGGTCGTTGGATGTTTGAGTAGTGTTGGGATTTTGGGCCGAAATAGAGGGTATGGAGGTTTCGGTAGTTTGGGCCGAGATAGTGGGCATGGTACTGGTCTGAGCCAGAGTATTAGGGGATAGGGGTGAGGGTGGGATGACGGGTGTAGAGGTCGGTGATGTTCCTAAATTGTTATTTTGAGAGTTGAGATGATACCTCAATAGTGGATGAATTCCACCGTCCAAAAAATCATATGAAGGTGAGGATGCCGCTCGAGATGTTGCAAACGGGAAATATGATTCATTAAAGATGACATGACGAGAAATAATAATTTTTCATGTTGACATATCAAAGAATTTATATCCTAATTGATTATTTAATATTATGTAATTAAGTAGCATCTCCTAATTTAGATTAGTCTTCTAGAATAATCTTTGTAAATTAGGTAAAAAATGATTACAATTCTAGAATAGTCTTCCATATGATCCATGTATATATATTGCATATTTGGGAGAATAATATTTAAGTGATTCAATTCTTACATGGTATCAAAGCATTTATATCCCCTGTGATTCTGTGGATACCCCAAAAATATGCACGGAGTAGACCGAGCTTGAAGTTTATAAGGTGGCGGATGAAAACAATGGATAACACAAACACCTGTAAATGTGTAACCGAAGGGATACGGTTGTATAATACCTGAATTGGTGACACATTAGAGAGGAGTTTACTAGGAAGAATATTTAAGAGATATGTAGTCATTTGAAGAGCATGGTGCCAAAAATATGGTAGTGTGGACGAATGCACCAGGATAGAACGAGTCATATTGTTGATTGTTCGAATATTTCTTTCAGCTTTTCTATTTTGAGAAGATGTATGTGGACATGAGATACGGACGGACATCCCATTTTGGAGACAAAAATTCTGAAATTGGGTATTTATAAATTCCCCCCATTATCACATTGAAAATATTTAATGATTTTGCCAAACTGAGTTTTGATAAACACACTAAATTGTTTCAAAATGTTATAGGTTTGTGACTTTTGTCCTAAGGGAAAGGTCCACAAAAAATTCAAAAAATCATCAAGAATGAGTAAATAGTACTTATGACCTACAACACTTAAAACGGGTGACGTCCACAAATCACAATGCAAAATATCAAATGGCATAATAGTAGTAGTAGATGCAGAAAATAGAAGTTTAATATGTTTTCCAAACACACAAGTTTGGCAAACTGAAGAGTCCAAAGTTTTATTACAGGAAATCAAATTATTCTTCCTAAATTGATTAAATACCGGTGCTCCTGGATGTCCCAACCTATTGTGCCATAAACTAGGAGAGATGGCCGCAAAGGTGGAAGGTGCAACACTGTAATTTGTGGAAACAGAGGTGATGAGATATAAGTCTCTCGTGCGATTACATCTCATGAGAGACATCCCCGTCTGAAAATTCTTCACAGAAAAACCAAACGTATTAAAATTCACACAAACATTATTGTCAGTTGTAAAACGTCTAACAAAGATCAAGTTTTTAATTAATTTTGGTGTATGCAATACATTTTTCAAACATAAAGGTAGGTGGGGGTATGGTTACTTGACCAATACCACAAATTGGAATTTCATGCCCACTGCCGACAATAATATTTTTATTACCGCTCGTATTAAAATAAGACAAAAGATTACCTTGAGATGTAGTCATGTGTGACGTAGCCCCTGTATCCATGTACCACGATTCATCTGGAATATTCAGATTCATGTGACTCATGGCTTGTTCAATATCCGTGGGTGCATAACCGACAGAAGATGGTGCCTGAGCTGCAAAAGCATGTTGAGGACGAGATCCGAGAATATCGGGTTGGCGATTGGAAGGAGGATGCCGAGCCCAAGAGGAGGTCGGGAAAGGACATAGCGGGGCAGCCCACTGCGGGGCCTAAGCCCATGGTGGATACTGCCCCCACTGGCCGATGCCACTGCCAACAAAAACACAACCACTGTCAGCCTGCCACTGGCCGGGTTGGCTGCCGCCGCCGCTATTTTGTCCCCCGCCCCGTCCACTTCCCTTTCCACTATTATTTTTTCCTTTATTATTTCGATTCAAACTCCGTTTTTTATCATTATTTTGACGAGTGTTTTGGCCATCCCGAACCAGAATTTTGGGGTTCCAAATTAGTGGAAAAGGAGTTGGTAGATACGAGGGTCGTGTTACTAGTGGTTGTGCCCAATGATGCTTGCTTTGCCTTCCTTGTTTCTTCAAGGATTAACCTCGAACGGGCTTCGTAAAAGGGAGGTAATAGATTGCTTTGTTGAATGAACGTAGCAACACCATCAAAATGTTCATTTAATCCCGCAATCAACTGAAGGACTAACCTCTGATTTGTCACGAGCGAACCAACGTTGGACAGTTGATCCGCAAGTACTTTTAATTCTTGACAATAGGCTGAGATGTTAGAAAAATCATCCAACTTAATATTTGTAAATTGGTGTTCAAGATAAACTGCTCTAGATATTTTGTTATCTTGAAAAATATTTTCTAAGCGTTCCCATGCCTTTTTAGCCGTAGAATTGAGTTCAAGTATGGTATGAAGAAAATCATTGAAAATTGTGCCATAAATCCATTGAAGGACAATAGCATCTAAGCGAGACCATAATTTCTTGTCCACCATAGTGGTATACATCGGTGACTCAGATGGAAGAATATGGTCAATCACCTCATAAGCACGACAGTGAATTTTGAAAAGTTATGCTCATGAGGTATACTGCCTTTTTTCCATTTCAAGAGTTATAGAGATGAAGTTCTTGACATTATTGACGGCAAGAGCGGGATGAAAGATTTGTTTTTCGGCCATAGGTTCCACTTAGAGAAAAAAGAAACAATGAGGTGAAGGAAGTTGTATTTGGATAAGGGTGGATTAGTCAACCTAAAGGGTGTTTTAGGTTTGTTGGATGTGTGAATAGAAAATGTGGGGTATCGTTGTAACTTGTATGGGATGAAGAAGAAACAAATGATTATAATTGTGAAATTTTGGCCCAAGAGCCGCGACGCCTGGGATTAGGGTCGCGGCGCTGTATTTTTAGTGAGTAGGGAAAAATTCCATGCTAAGAGCCGCAGCGCTAGATTTCCAGTAAGTTACTGGAATTTTCTGGATGAATTTGGGCCGGGGCGCTTCGCAACGGTCATTTTCAGATTTGAACCAAAAGTTATCTCTCTTCATGTAAGGTCACAACCTTTGATGAATGGTTGCTTAAGGTCGAATTTTATGCTTTATAAAGCATGTTAATCACTTGCTAGAGGACATACAATACTCATAATATTACAATCAATCATTAAATTCATTTAATGATCTAAGATCGTGGCTCTATTATCTTCTTCTTCCAAAGGCAGTTTTTTGAAGAACACATATAGTAAATTCTCCAGAAGTGAAGTTCTTGTGCAAGAACTCTTAATTAGATAGTTGTATCATCAAGGCAGACGTCTGTTAAACTGCATCACAAGTGGGGACGAATTTTTGTCTTAGGACACTGCATCAAGCAGGCCTCTATCTACACCAAATGAGTATGAGTTTAAATACTTGTTGTTTTATTGTTGTTGATTTCAATTGATATTGAATTACTATTATATTATTATGATTATTTATTTATGAGTCTAGATTGACACTAATAATCTAAGACAAAAATTCTCAGAAAATTTATTTTTCTGATTTGTTGAGTTTGCAAATTTTCAGAGAATTCAATTTCCTGATTTGCAAAGATGGATCAATCTGGATCGTCAATGGTGAAAAACCATGTGGAGAAACTCGAGAAATTCAAGGGTTCTGATTTCAAACGCTGACAACAAAAGATGTTGTTTTATTTGACCACTCTTCATGTGGCAAATGTATTGACTGCTGAGGCTCCAACGACATTACCGGAAGGAGAAGGGCAGAATTCTCCTACTGATGCGGAGAGAGCCGAAAGGCTGAAGGCTATTGATACTTGGTGGAGTCAAGAGTTTCTTTGCAAGAACTACATTCTCAACGCCTTGGATGATACTCTCTATGATATATACTCCACTTTTGGGTCAACAAGGAAGTTATGACAGTCATTGGAGAACAAATACAAAACTGAGGTTGCTTGTTCAAAGAAGTTCATCATCGGCAAGTTCCTAAACTTCAAGATGAGCAATGCAAAACCTGTTGTCGAGCAAGTGGAGCAACTCCAAGTCATTGTTCATGAATTAGAGGTTGAAGGTATGGGCCTTAACCAATATTTCCTTGTTGGTGCTATTATTGAAAAATTACCTCATTATTGAAAGGATTTTAAGGTTTATTTGAAGCATCTAAAGGAGAAAATGAGTTTTGAGCAACTGATTCTGAAAATTCGTGTTGAAGAGGACAACCGGAAGAATGAAAAAGATGATGTTGTTTCATTAGAGCCTAATGCCAATATGGTAGAAGACAATGCTTTTAAGGCCAAGTTTCAGAAAGGCAGGGGAAAATTTATTGGTGCCAAGCTATCTTTTGCAACCGGGAGGAATGCACTATCCCCCCACAAAGGACCAATGCATTCAAGAAACCACAACCGGGAATGTTGGGTATGTGGAAAACCTGGACACATGGCAAAAGATTGTCAACTTCGCAAGAGTCAAGGTGATGGTGTTGGAGGTTCGAGTAATGTCAACTAAACCAACCGGGCTGAAACTAAGAACCAATTTATTGGTGTTGTTGCTGCACAAGCAAATTTGGTTACCAATTCAACCGATTGGTGGATGGACACAGGTGCTACAATGCACGTATGTTCCGAAAAGGACATGTTTTCATCTTACCAAGCCATCAAGGATGGAGAACCAATGTTCGTGGGAAATGCAGTTGTTGTGAAGGTAGAAGGGAAAGGAAAGGTGACTTTGAGGCTCACTTCCGAAAATGATCTTGTGCTCACAAATGTGTTGCACGTGTCTGAAATTTGTAAGAATCTGATTTCTGGACCTGTTCTTAACAACATATACTTCAAAATTATTATTACACCCCGTAGTTCCAGGGCATATAAATGAGAACGTAAGTTATGATATAAGGTTTGAATGTTGGTAGGAAAATATAGTTACATTTTCTTATGGAAAAAAAATTGGAAAAATGTGAAGATGAAAATTTATTAACTCGGAGTTAGATTCCCTAATATGGATTTATGGACTTAGTATAGTATTATGAAGTCTTGACATTGATGATATGGGGCCCACCGAAAATTTCACATTTTGGTGGGGTCCACGAAAATTTGATATTTTGGCCAAGTGTTGGGATATTTTGTTAAGAGGGGATTTTGTGACCAATAGGAGGGTGACATGTGTTCCTCATCCACTTGTCTTGCTAGGAAATATCTATATAGAGAGCTGATAGCAAGACTTAGACATTCAAAAATATCTTCCACTTCAACTTTCCCTTCTCTCTTCCTTAGCCTTGAGGTCTCGATTTTTCCAAGAAAGTGCAAGAGCAAGAGTTGATTATTATCCAAGATTAAGCACCCTAATCAAGTTCTAAGCCAAGTTAACTCTCCAAGATTATCCAAAAACAGTTTTGGCCGAAAAGGGTGTTGAAACCCTAGGCTTGTTTATAAACTTTTTGGAAGTAAAACAAGAAGGGAAGATGGTTACAAGCTTGTAGAGGTTACATGTGTGTGATTTAAACTTGAAGAAGTGGAGCTAAGACAAAACTGTGGGCCGAAATCGTGTGGACTATTTTGGGCTTAAAATAAGGTAAGACTTCTTCCTCCTCTTGAAGTAATTGGATATTACATGTTGTTATAGTTAGTAGATGAACTTGTGTTAAGAAGAATGGAGAATAAGAGGTGTGTGGGCAGTTTTGGTTGGATTGGCCGAATGTAGGCAGTTTTGGGTATATTGGTTTCGTTGGCTATGTTGTTGTTATTAAAGTCACTTATTGCATGTTAAAATGAAGGAATCTTGTTGTTGATAAGTTGTTATGGTTTATATAAATGTGTTGAAACTTGAATTGGATTATAAGGGATTATGTGAATGACTTTGGTTGTAGTAGTTGGCCGAAAAACCGCATGAAACTGTGAGACGTTGTTGTGCTGTTTTAGGGACTGTTTTGTGGCGTTGGAATGCTGGAAATTCTGCCACCAATATGCATGTTTAAATGTAGTAATTGCTAATGTAGGTCCTAAAAGAATAAGGGTATAGAAAGGTGTTGAAAGACCTCACATTTTACCCTCGTTGTTGGATTATGGACTGATTTTAGTGGATTGTTTTACGTGAATAAGAGGTTGTTTTTACGTGAGAAATAGGTGTGTGAATCACCTTGGTTAACTGTTTGGTTGTGCCCTTAATATGTGTTTGGTTATTGATGAAATTGGCCTTATTGAAAGGTGGAAAAGTATGTATAAATAGGGAAAGTGCTGCCCAAATTTTTATAAGAAATGAGGGTCATTGTGGTATAGCGTATGCTAGTATTCATGAAGTTGATAGACGTGTTATTGTGGTTATAGGTTGAAGTACTAATGGGGACGTATTCTACTTATCATGTTGGTTAGTCGTCAATAAGGTATGTGAACTCTTCCTTCTTTCTTTAGGCATGTTCTACGTATGAACCATAACTGTGGTATTGTTTCAAAAGTTATTCTACTTTTAGAAGTTAAAGAGTATTCATGTTATTGATTCTATGCTAAAGACATGTCTAAATTATTTCTAAGTCCTTACCAAGCCTTATGGGAGATGTTGGTAAGAAGTTTTACTAAGCATTGGTGTTGAGTTGACCTTGCTAAGTTACAGCACTAATAAGTATTATGCGTTGAGACTGATTTTGGTAAACGTATTAAAACAAGTCATTGCAGTGTATTAACACAAGTCATTGCAGTGTTAAATGAAAAACGTATCGACAATCAATTATATTGAAATGATTAGACTTCCATCTGCATAGAAACTAAGATATAACCAGTTCGTTTATATTTTCTAGTTCACAGTTGATTAGATAAGATCATTATAAATATATAACATACTAACGGCTCATAAAATGAATTAATTTGGCAATTCGGATCGGTTATCACTATGCAAACGTTTCCATAATGTTAGCCAGAGGAGCGAAACAAATTTAGATTATCGAGTTGATACAGTCGACAAGCAGTATGTGAACTATCCTTCCTTCTTTTGGCATGTTTATTTGGAGTAAGTGTACGGTGGACGTACATAGTTTTATTGGATCTTAATTCTAAAATGATACTTGATATGATAAGTGTCTTGATTTTCCAAATGAGGATTTAAAATGAAAGGTATGAGAGTGCCTTGGTGTTTTTTTATAAAATGAAGGTACGGTGGACGTACATAGTACTTTTGGGTTCAAGTCCCTAATGATATATGATATGACTCTTTTTATAAAATATATGTACGGTGAACGTACATAGTACTTTTGGGTTCAAGTCCCTAATGATACATGATATGACTCTTTTATAAAATGAAGGTACGGTGGACGTACATAGTACTTTTGGGTTTCCCTAATGATACATGATATGACTCTTTTTATAAAATAAAGGTACGATGGACGTACATAGTACTTTTGGGTTCAAGTCCCTAATATTACATGATATGATAATGCCTTGGTTTTTCTAAAATAAAAGTTCACTTTTTTAAAGATTTCATTAAGAGTCAAAAGATGGTTTAAATTGCAGGGTTGCTTATGATAGCTATTCGTGCAAAGTATTCTTATTCCACTTCACTGGGTCCCTCACTTAAGGTCCAGAGATTTGATCTCATGGATAGGTATCCGTGTTGCGAGTACAAGATACTCAGGCTGTATATTATTTCATGGACATGTTTCCATGATGCGAGTATAGATACTCAGGTTGTATATTATTCCATGGACATGTCTCCATGATGCGAGTATAGATACTCAGACTGTATATTATTCCATGGACACGTATCCATGATGCGAGTATAGATACCCAGGCTGTATATTATTCCATGGACATGTATCCATGATGCGAGTATAGATACAGTATATGACTTTCACTTTTTAAAGGGCACAGTTGATTCTCTATTTGTACATGGTACAGTTGACTCTTATTTTATATGGCACGTTTGGATCTGATATTTGATTTTCATACTTGTCTCTGTCATATTTTGGCCAGTTATGATTTTATTTATTGTACGTTATGTTTTCATACTTGGTACATTGTTGTATTGACCCCCTTCGGGGGGCTGCGTTCATGCCCGCATGTATATGTACTCAGTTGGGTGATCCGTGAGCTTAAGATTCTTGCTCAGTGTTTTGGGATAGCTCCATTGTTCTGGAGCTTGTCATTTTGGTACAGGTCTTCCATTATGACTTATGTATATTCAGGGGTACGGCGGGGCCTTGTCCCGTCATAGTTACTGTATACTCTTAGAGGTCTATAGTCATGTATGAGTTGAACATGTACAGTTGTAGCTCGTTTTGGTTCTATAAAGTGGCGGCCTTGTCGGCTTGCCTGTTTTTTATTTCATGAGATTATGAGTTTCTTAAGCTTTCACTATTTTTATGTGATGTATGGGTAGAAGGGTTCCCAGGTAGGGCACCAGTCGCGGGATCGTCGGTTCGGGTCGTGACAATTATAATAGAATCTGACAAATTTGTACTCACCAAAGGTGGAGTGTATGTAGGAAAGGGTTACCTTAGTGAGGGACTCTTCAAATTAAGCATTTTACCTACTCAGGCAGTTGCCATTACTAATGAAAACGCAGGCACTAGCATTGCTTCCATGTATATGGTTGATTCTCCTTCTTTATGACATTCTCGATTAGGTCATGTTAATTATCGTTCCTTACAAAGAATGGTAAAGATATGCATGTTGCCAAAATATTCTATGAACAAAATGACTAAATATGGGGTTTGCATAGAGTCAAAATATGCAAGTCATTATCATACATATGTTGTAAAATCAAATGAAGTGCTTAGTTTAATTCATAGTGATTTATGTGATTACCAAGCAACCCTATCTCGTGGAGGAAAGAATTATTACATCTTATATAGATGATTGCATTAAATTTTGTTATATATACCTAATACATACCAAAGATGAGGCTTTGAACATGTTTAAAACATACAAAGCGGAAGTGGAAAACCAACTTGACAAAAGAATTAAAATTCTAAGGTCAGACAGAGGTGATGAATATCAATCAAATGAGTTCAAAGAATTTTGTTCTACTCATGGTATAATTCATCAAACCACTACGCCATACACTCCAAAACAAAATGGAATTGTCGAACGAAAGAATAGAACATTGAAAAATATGATAAATTCTATGTTGATTAGTTCGGGGGCACCCCTTAGTCTATGGGGTGAGACATTAATTACTGCAAATATGATATTGAACAAAATTTCTCAAAATAAAAATGATCAATCTCCTTATGAATTGTGGAAAGAAAGATTGCCTACTTTCAAAAGGATGAAAGTGTGGGGTTGTCTAGCGAAAGTTCAAGTTTCTTTACCAAAGAGAACTAAACTTGGACCAAAAATCGTGGATTGCATATATATTGGTCATGCCAATAACAGTGCAACGTATAAGTTTTTGGTGTATCATTCCGATGTTGAAGATATTCACAGGAACACACTAATGGAATCTGCTGAAGCAGATTTTTTAGGAGATTTTTCCTTACAAAGACAAGGATAAGAGTGTTCCTAAAAATAAGAAGAAGACACTGCCTCAAGTTGAGTCATGCCAAAATACTCAAAATGATGAAAATCTTACTTCCTTTGTTCAAGAAGAAAATTCTGAACCAATGAGAAGTAAACGTGGAAAAATCGCCAAAGATTTTGGACCGGACTTTATGAACTTTTCCGTTGAAGGAGAACCTCAAACATATAGGGCTGCTATGGAATCATCCGAAACACCTTATTGGAAGGAGGCTATCCAAAGTGAGGTAGAATCCATTGTACAAAATAATACATGAAAATTAGTTGATCCCTCTAGGACAAAAACCAATAGGCCATAAATGGATCTTCAAACGGAAACTAAGGCCTGATGGTACTATAGAAAAATATAAAGCACGTATTGTAGCCAAAGGGTTTAGACAAAAAAAAAAGATATAGCTTTCTTTGATCCCTACTCACCAGTATCTAGAATTACGTCTATAAGGACGTTAATTGTTATAGCAGCGATTTACAATTTGGAAATACACCAAATGAATGTGAAAACTACATTCCTAAATGGTGAACTAGATGAAGAAATTTACATGGAACAACCCAAAGGGTTTGTTGTTAAAGGTCAAGAGAAGAAAGTTTGTAAGTTGATTAAGTCTTTATATGGACTTAAACAGGCTCCAAAACAGTGGCATGAAAAGTTTGATAATACATTATTATCAAATGGTTTTCAAATAAATGAATGTGACAAATGTGTCTACATTAAGGAATGTAATAATGCATATGTCATTATATGTTTGTATGTGGATGATATGCTGATTATTGAAACAAGTACGGATGAAATTAACTAAAGTAAGAAGATGTTGCATGCCGCTTTCGATATGAAAGATATGGAAATTGTCACGACCCGACCCCGGGGCCGCGACTGGTACCCTACCGGGGTACCCTGTCAGGTAAACATCAGAGAATAGCAGCGGAACATACATAACACATGACCTATAAAAAGGTAAACAACACTGGCTAGCCGATAAGGCTGCCTTCCGTAAAAAAAACATACTTAATCAAAAGTATAGCAGTACAACTTATCCTTACAGCCCAAAACACATACGTGACCACAGACCTCTAAGGATAACCACTGTGGCAGGACAGGGCCCCGCCATACCCCTGAATATACACACTGTCTATAACATCAGGGAAAATCCGTACCAACAAAACAAGCTTCCGGAGGAATGGAGCTTCTGACACCGGAACAGTGATCCTAAGAACGAGGATCCACCACTTACCCGCCTGCGGCATGAACGCGGCCAGGGAAGAATTCGATACCTGATATGTACCAAGTATGTAAAACTAGAAAATACTGTAATAATGATATCATAAGTCTGAAAAATAAGTTGGAGTCATGAAAGACAATCAAAATACAGTACACTGTGCCTTACTAACAATGAGAGTAACAAGTATGTATATAATACTGCATAAAAATAGGAGGCTCATGATTAAAACAGGGTACCTCTCCCGTAGTATCAATAAGCACCCCTACTCCTGGGACTATTTCACCCGCATAGGTCCTGTGGACCCGCATGAGGTATTCCTCGCATAGGCTGTACCCGCCCGCATGAGACTATTTCACCCGCATAAGCCCATAGGACTCGCATGAGGTATTCCTCGCATCATGGGTAGCAAATCCACGGAACAGGTGGTATAACGATCTTGGGGATTTACCCCTCAGATATACTCTTACCCTGAAGCAGGTGGTATGACAATCTTGGGGCTTGCCCCTCATTCATACTCTTAACCTGGAGAAAACAGGCGGTATAACGATCTTGGGGATTTACCCCTCAGATATACTCTTACCCTGAAGCAGGTGGTATGACGATCTTGGGGATTTCAACTCATTCATACTCTTACCCTGGAGAAGGTGGTATAACGATCTTGGGGCTGGCCCCTCAGATATACTCTTACCCTAGCTCAATCTGTCATCATATCATAATCATATATATATACAAGTTACGAAAACTCATACTTCTTATTAGTCTTGTTCATATACCCTCTCATTTTAGTTTAATCAAGGCACTAACATATTTAATAAAAGAAAATCCGGGAGTTTAACCCAAAGTACCACATACTTATATTCTTTTAAAAATGACTCTTTTTCATAGAAAACCTTTGGGCAATTGATGCCTTAAAATCAATTTGTCTTTCATAAATCAAGTCACTTGTCCTTACTTATCTTACTTAGAGTAAATCTCTTCTTGTTATCCTTTTATAAAGCTAATAAACCAACTTTCCATAAAGTTGTTATATTAACCCTCTACGTTAGTAAAATTATACTTCCCCCCTAACCAAGGGACTTATACTTCTTAAAACGAAACAAGTCTTTATATACTTAAAGCAAGTAAGAATACCAAATCTTGTACGTCTACCGTACTACATAGATACAACTACTCATGCTCAAGAGATAGGAAAGCTCTACATACCTCTTTGGTCAATCCACTTGCTAAGTCCAAACTACCGCAAGTAATATGTCAACCTAAAATAACCATGATACGTTTATTAACCTCTAATTTCAATGTAGAATAAACCAAGTTTAAAGTTACTAATTTCTATGGAAAATTGGGCAGCATTTCCTTTGTTTCTACATACTTTGTCACCTTTCACAAGACCGAATTTAACACCCAAACGCCACATCTTAGGCCCAACAATCCAAACATTTCAA
Organism: Przewalskia tangutica; assembly: GCA_029844215.1. Classification (NCBI taxonomy): domain Eukaryota; kingdom Viridiplantae; phylum Streptophyta; class Magnoliopsida; order Solanales; family Solanaceae; genus Przewalskia; species Przewalskia tangutica. The sequence continues at coordinate 120,798,838 of CM056721.1, read as the reverse complement.
AGGGGATTACACACCTAAACTTAGGTGTGTAAAATTCTGCCCCATAAGATACAACAATTCACTTAACAATTCTAAAGTAGTTTGTAGGCTACAACATGCTCATAATATCTTCTTAACCAATCTTTTCATATCCAAACCACATTTCTTACATGCAATGACTCTAAGAGCATTATTACTACTACAAGTTCCTTCTTCTTCACATGCAACATTAATAACTAACCACAAGAGAAGAAATGTTACCTTTAGAGCTTTAGCCAAAACTATTCCAACAATTTTGCTAGCCTCTTTTCCAAGAACACCACCACAATAACTCATACAAACTAGCCACAAGCTTCCTTCTTGTCCTTAACTTTTTCAGAATTTTCTTAGGCTTTGAATTCCTCTTGGAATTTTAGAGAGAAGTGAGAGCTTAGTATAGAGAGAGAGAGAGATTGGAAAGATGACCAAGTCTTCAAGACTTGGTCAATATAAGGCATGCAAGAAATCAGATGGGGGGGGGGGGGGGACACTTGTCACCCTCCCATGGTCTTTTAAAAGAGAAATCTGATTTTTCCTCAGTTTTTCCGCCAGAATTCCCGCCGCGGCCTTGCAGCCGGCGCCGCGGCGCTGAAACTTCTGCAGACTTTCGGAACTTCTAGCGTCGCGGCCCTGCTTCCCGGCGCCGCGGCTCTGTAACTTCAGCGACCCCTCAGTAAATCCGGCGCCACGGCCCTGCATCCGTATGCGCCACGCTCTTGTCGAAATACATTTACGTCCATCACCGAACTTGTAACTCCCATAACTTCTTACTCCGATGCCCTATCGACGAACGGTTGGTTGCGTTGGAAACTAGACTCAACGAAATACGCACTAGGCCTTTAAAACACCTAGGAACTCTCAATGCACCGGGTCATAACCCGCCCCAAAGTTGACTAAAACCCGTCCGAAACAATCCGTCAACTTATCTTTCGAAAATTTTAAGTCTTACTCCTTTCGCACGCTCTCGCACGTATGGCCAGAACTACGGGGTATAACAGAAATAGCGGATGTCATTCTTGGTATTAGAATTCAAAGAAATTCCGAGGGTTATATATTAACTCAATCCCATTATGTTGAGAAGGTCCTTAGAAAATTTGGACACTATGATGATAGAACGACTGTTACCCCGTTTGATCCAGCTAGTCACTTTAAGAAGAATGAAGGTGATAATGTGTCTCAATTGGAGTATACACAAGTTCTAAGCTTTATGTACATAATGAATTGTATGAGATCGAATTTAGCATATATAGTGAGTCGACTTAGTCGATACTCACATAATCCTGGAAATGATAATTGGGTAGCGCTAATAAGGGCACTACGATAGCTAAAGCATACAATGAACTATGGATTGCATTATACAAAATATCCTCCCATGTTAGAAGGATATTGTGATGCTAATTGAATTTCCAACCATTCAGAAAGTAAGTCCACAAGTGAGTATGTATTTACACTTGGTGGAGCGTCGGTATCTTGAAAATCATCAAAGCAAACGATAAATACGCGATCAATTATGGAAGCAGAGTTTGTAGCATTGGATAAAGTTGTCGAAGAGGCGGAATGACTAAGAAACTTCCTAGAAGGTATTCTGTTGTAGACAAAGCATGTAACAGCCATTTGCATACATTGTGATAGTATGGCTCCCTGACGAGGGTAAATAATCAAATATACAATGGCAAGTCAAGACATATAAGGCGACGTCATAATACAATACGAAGCTTGCTGAAAAATGGAATTATTTCCATTGATTATGTAAAGTCAAAGGACAATATAGTGGATCCTTTGACAAAAGGCCTTACAAGAGAGCAAGTCATATTTACATCGAGGGGACTGTGCTTAAAGCTAATACAATGATTCGTTAACTGGTGGAAACCTAGCCTATCATAATTGGAGATCACATGGTTTAGGTTCAATAGAAAAACTAGCTCGGAAAGACTCAAGGAGCATAAAACACACATATACTCATTCCTATGGTGTACTAAGTATGTTAATCTGTTGATGTTTAAGGGATGAATATATATTATTCTTAATAATACTAAAAGCATTTATGATGGGATAGTACAGACTATTCTTGTTTGGTATTAACTATGTGAGATTGATGTGGGGTCGCATCTGGGAGAACCGAGAAATCTACGTTCTCTAGAAATTCTCATGAAGAATGAGTTGTTCATGACTGAAAAGAACACAACCGTAAGAATTAAAATATGTTGATATGGTATGTGTGATACTTATTGTCTCGATTTACTATAAAACATGAATAGTTCAAGACACTTCGTCCACTACTTCACAAGTAGATCCGATAAGTATTCACTACGAACGATTCAAGTCCAAAAGACACCATTTCCGATGCATGTCATATCGCGTTTGACAGAAATGAAGATAAGTTCTTTTTTATCTTATTTTCTATCCACGTGTGGGGTATTGTTGGATGTGTGAATAGAAAATGTGGGGTATTGTTGGAACTTGTATGGGATGAAGAAGAAACAAGTGATTAAAATTGTGAAATTTTGGCCCAAGAGCCGCGACGCTTGGGATTAGGGTTGCGGCGCTGCATTTCCAGTAAGTCACTGGAATTTTTAGGTTGAATTAGGGCCGCGGCGCTTCGCAACGGTAATTTCCAGATTTGAACCAAAAGTTGTCTCTCTTCAGGTAAGGTCACAACTTTTGATGAATGACTGCTTAAGGTCGAAATTTATGCTATATAAAGCATGTTAATCACTTGTTGGAGGACAGACAATACTCATAACATTACAATCAATCATTAAATTCATTTAATAATCTAAGATTGTGGCTCTATTATCTTCTTCTTCCAAAGACAATATTCTGAAGAACACATATAGTAAATTCGCCAGAAGTGAAGTTATTGTGCAAGAACTCTCAATTAGATAGTTATATTCTCAAAGGCGAGACGAATTTTTGTCTTAGGACACTGCATCAAGCATGCCTCTATCTACACCAAGTGAGTATGAGTTTAAATACTTGCTGTTTTATTGTTGTTGATTTCAATTGATATTGAATTAGTATTATATTATTGTGATTATTCATGATGAGTCTAGATTGACACTAACAAGGTTTATGATGAATAGTTTAGGTTTAGGAGTTTATTGGTCTAAACATTACTATGGACGAAAAAGGAAAGGAAAGGAGATCTATTTCGTTGGTCTACCTAACTGTGGACGAAAAACAAAGGAAAGAAGAATGGAAAAAATCGTCGAAGAGAAAGGTAAGAAAGAAAAGTTTAGGGCAAAGGATCTTTGGCTAATGATATCATGTAAGATTGAATCCCTTGATTATTATTCTTTCAAATATACAATATTTATACATGGTTCTATTTAGAAGACTATTCTAGAATTGTAATCATCTTTTACCTAATTTACAAAGATTATTCTAGAAAACTAATCTAAATTAGGAGATGCTATTTAATTACATAATATTACATAATCAATTAATAATAATAAAGGGAGATAATTATGAGATCACCCCCATAATTACCGTGTGCTATTACTGACTTGGTCTAGAGAAGTCCAGTAGTGTGAAGCTAGATGCAAAGGCAAAGGCAATGTAACTATCATCTTGTAATGACTTTAGGTGCCTCTGTATAAACTGGGGATACAAAGAAATCATATAATTTTTTAAAGGACACAAAGAACCAAGGATGCCATTGTAAGGAATATTATTCAAGAAGTGATTGTCCGAGCTAGTATGCTTGCAAAGCTAGAAAAGTCCTTGAATTGTTTAAATTTCTATCATGTCTAGCTGAGGCTTTGTTTAAGAGTAATGGAGACCGTGAGATGTATTATCTGGGCCTGTCCAGACTTTTTTCTTTGTTGACTCCAAGAAATTTTTATAAACAGTAAAAATAAAAATTAAAGGAGTCTTTAGAGTGCGGAGGTAGATCTAACCGATTCTACCTCTAATAGTCATTACTCAACATGGCATTATAAAAGGAGGAACATTTCAAACACCTATTATAACGTGTAAGTAGAATTCATGCATTGAAATGTATTGAAATTTAATGATATAGTAACCCTCATCATGTAAGTAGAAGTCAGGTTCAACTACACTTGATTAGTTTTGAGCAATTTATCGACGATGTATTGGAGCAGGGTGGATGAAATGAAGACTCGCATCTGAAGTCATGTGCGATAAAAAGGTGTCACCAAAACTTAAAGACAAGTTCTATAGGGTGGTTGTTAGACCGACTATGTTGTAAGGGGTGAAGTGTTGGCCGGTCAAGATTTCGCACATCCAAAAGATGAAAGTTGCGGAGATGAGGATGCTAAGATGGATGTGTGACATACAAGGAGGGATATAATTAGAAATGATGATATCCGGGACAGAGTGGGAGTGACCTCACTGGAGAATAAGATGCGGGAAGTGAGGTTGAGATGGTTCAGGCACGTGCAGATGAGAGACACAAATGCCTCAGTGTGGAGGTGTGAAATTTTGACTATGGATGAGTACATGAAGGGTAAAGGTAGGCCGAATAAGTATTAGAGAGAGATGATTAGATGAGATATGGCGCAGGTGCAACTCACTGAGGACATGACCTTAGATAGGGGTTATGAAGGACACATATTAGGGTAGTAGGTAGTCCAGCGTAGTCCTGCATACATTTACAAACTGGTAATTGTAGTGTTATTATTGTAGGCCCGCTTAGCCTATCATACTAGTAGGTATAATATTGCTTTATAGTCCCCTGTCGGTTGATTTATGTTGTTATGTGTATTTTATTTGTCTTATTTACCTGCATTAGTTATTACTTCTTTTTCAGAATTTGCTATCATGGCTTATTAGCTTTGTTTGTCTTACTTTGCTTATACTTGTGTTTTGTCTTACTTTGCTTATGCTTGTGCTTTGTCTTGAGCCGAGAGTCTCTCGAAAATAACCGATCTACTTATCAAGGCAGAGGTAAGGTCTGTGTACACTACCCTCCCACACTCACGTTGTGAGATTTCATTGGGTATGTTGTTGTAATGACTCGTCCGCTCATTTTTTGCCAAAGTCTTTTACTTGACCAAATTATCCTTCCTATATATTCTATTTGATGTTTGTGACTTGCGGGGATGGGTAGCATGGTTTCTGAGGTGTGTTAGATAGGTTTCAGTAGAAAAGTTTAAGTTTGATATTTTTGAAATTGAAAGAATTGACTTATGAGTATATGAGTTCGTTTTCGAGTTTTGTTGCTTCTGATAGGTCTGGAACGTCATGTGTGACTTAGTTGAGTCTTCGGTTCGCTTTCCGAGGCGTTCAGATATGTTTTGAGTCCTTATTTGCTAAATTATGATATTTGTGAAATTTGAGTGGATTTGGAGAAAAGTGGACCGTAGCTTGGTCGTATGAGAATTTCAAGTGTGTGAACAAGTTTTTAGCGTCGTTTATACTTGGGTAGCATATTTTATTTGTGTTCAGGAGGTCTCGAGTGAGTTTCGGGTGTTTGATGGAATTTTGGAAGTTTAGCTATAGCTGTTGGTTCTGGTGCAATCGCACCAGCGAGTATTTACCCTTCCGCGAAGCCGCTTATGCGGAAGTTGGTCTGCATATGTGAGTCGTGGGAATGTTCGAAAGGACCGTTTTGCGGAGTTTTATTCGCACAGACGCCTCTGCGGTGTCGTCTCCACTTTTACGAGAATGGGGTACATTAAGTTGGGCCGTTTTTGCGATCATTTTTCCGCAGAAGCGAGGACGGTTCCGCAGAAGCGGAATCATTGTGTCAGACCCTAATAAAAGACCCTATTCGAAATCATTTTTTATATCTCATCTTTTTACAAACCTAAGCTCGATTGGGGAGGAAAATTAAGGCTTGTCATACTTTTCAACTTTGGGGTAAGAATTCTAACTCATTTTTTTTATCTATATATGATTCTAGCATAAAATCTAGGTTGTTATAATGATTGAGGATGTTTAAACTTGGGGTTTTATGACTAAGGATAAAAGGGCTAAATTTATAAAATTGGAGATCAAGATTGAGATTTTATGAGGTGATATTTCAGATTTAAGTTTGTTGATGATAGAATAACCTATTGCTATGTTCAATTTGTTAATTTAATTTCGTACATTTTGGAGGAAATTATAGGGTTTGCCTAGATTGAGATTTTTTTATATCTAAAGGGCAATTAAAGACTTGATTGAGGTTAGATGAATTTTAAACTTAAAGTTATGACTAATTAGACTGCTATCATGTTGTTGTAACATAAAAGTTTCGATTTTATCCTTATGGGCCTGGGTCGATTTGGGGGTCGGATATCAATTTCTTAGAAGGTTGTACCTTTTTGTATGTTTTAGAATATTATGTTAATTTACAATCTATTATATAGATTACGAATGATGGGAGGCTCTTTGCAATGGAATTTGGCTTGAGAGTAGTACGTGGCACAAATTCTGCTTTGAGGTACGCTATGATTTTCTCTATTAGACTCCAATAAATGCATGTAATTTATATAAATATTGAGGGGGTATTGGGCGTGTTAGAGGTCCCACCTTAGTGTCTGTAGTGAGAACTTGAGTGAGTATCAGTGATGAACTGTTTGGGGATCATTCCTTAGTGTTGATCCCGACTGTTGTTATGTGGGATTGTCGTCACGAATGATATTATATGTGATTGTTGTTGAAATTACTCATCACATATGCCTTCTGATATGAATTATGATTATGTTGTATTATATGCTATTGATAATTCTGAGGCATGTGTTGTTCATCTCTTGAACTTGATTGCATTTTATATTTCATGATTTCTTGCCTTATTTACCATTGTATTCATACACTCGTGTTATTCTGATATTGAATAAAGTTGTATGGAATGATATTGGTCCAATGAGACTTGGAACGAATGTAATTATACTATTATGAGATGATTTGGAATACTGAGATGATGATTATGATTGATATGACTCAACAAATGAGTCTGATGCTCTAGCCCGACATGTGGATCATTCCGGTTGATTGTGAACGGTTTATGAACTTCGCAAGTCCCCCACGGATCATAACTATATGGCAAAGTCCGATAGTATATGTATACGGATTGATTGAAAGACACCATTTCATTCATGCATATCATTCATTAACATACATTATAATCATGATATATGTACTTGATTTGGGATTACTATTGTGAAGAAGTGATTACGTGTGAGATGTACTTTCATGATTTTTAAGCTTAAGTGTTTAACTGTTCCTATTATTTGAAGGTGATTTATGTGCTTAATCACAATTTGATATTTATGTATGTAAAGTGTATTCCATTGTTGTCTGCCTATGATGCTTAAGGGTATGTTGTGTACTCATACTACACTTGTTACATTCCTTTTGGATACATATACAACATTGTCGACCAGTAACAGACCTCCTAACTAACGTCCAAGGTGGTGGACTTGAGTATTCAATGTGAGAGTGCCCATTCTCAGCAACCCTGGATTCTCCCTTCATATTTCCTGTCTTTACTTTGCATTTATGAGACAATATTTAGATATTCTTCCTTTATGTAGTTGTGGCTCTTGTACTGACCTGGACAGATCATTTGCGAATGTAATAAGTAGATATTCGGTATTTTATAACTCATTTTCTTTATATAGCAAGACAATTTAATTAATTATTTCTTCTATTTCTGCTTAAGTTATTATTATGCTTGTTTAAATTGGGAAGTGGTTCGCCTACTGGTGGGTAAAGTGTAGGTGCCACCACGATGCCTGAAAGGGGTCGTGATAGACGGATAGCTTTATAACATAGTTTAGTACTAATCATATAGGCAATCAAAGCACATTTCCATTTCTCCACTTCCTTATAAATATCAACGTTCTCAAGTTTGGACAAAAAAATTACCGCCAACTACATAAAGAGGAATGTATGGCGAAGCCATACCACTCATTTTAGATTTATTGTTCTGAAATAGGGTGGTCCAAGGAGGTTTGGTACCCATGGGTTCCTCAGCACAAGCAGAATCTTCCTCAATTGTGGTTACTCTTCCATTGCTTATTGTAGTATATGCTATTGTGTCACGACCCCTTTTAGAAATTGTGGTGGCACCTACATATTTTTCATCGGTAGCCGAACCACTCCTAAATTATTAACATTATATAAGAAAGAAATGCGGAATTAACAACATACTTAAATAAGCTATCTGATCATAATATAAAATGCAGAAAGATAAATCCGAGAATCATAAGTACAACCCTAAGAATCTAGTCAATAACACAAGAACTCTAAATTGAGTACAATTATGAAATAAAGACAACATAAGCTAAATATAGCAATTGTCTGAACATGTCTCTCAGAATCAAAATAAAATATAAGGGAAGAGACAGGAGCATCCAAGGCATGTCGAAATGTAGCATCCTCACCTTTAATACTCGTGATCAACTGACTCGAACTAAACTCAATGTCCCGAACTAGTAGAAGGAGATGTATCTGCATCTAAAAACAATGCAGCAAATGTAGTATGAGTACACAACGTACCCCGTAGGCCTCTTATGTCAACAATGATGAAAGATATGCAAGTAGAGCTAAATATCGTGTTGACACCAAATAATAATATATTAAGAAATTCAATATCTCAAATAAGTCACATTGTCCACATATTAGTTCACTGAATCAACAATTCACTTTATTCATTAAAGTTTCATAATCATACAAGTTACCCCATTTTTAGATGAGTTCAATGGCAATATCTAAAGTATCAAATGATCAATAAACAACCCTTCTTTATCCAATAATTTAACCAAGTCATCAATAATCAGTCTAGCACTTAATTCATAGATAGATAATTAATAAAGTAATATATGTATGATATGTATTCAATGCATATGCCACGTACCTTTCATCTCCAGTATACAGGCGTTCAAATTCTATGAACTGCACACTCATTATCACAGTTCAACACTGGTACACACTCAAACGTTCATCACAACTGCTTAGGTGGGACCCTCAAATACGCCCAATACCCCATCAATATTTATAACTAATTATGTACTTCTATCAAAGTCTAATAAAAATAAAATGTAGCCTACATCAAGGCCTAACATGTGTCACGAACAATCAACCCTCAGCGATAGTTGTTGACACCCAATTTTGACCCTCCCGTCCAGTCATTAACTATAAAATTACACTAATTTTATAAAATAATTTTTAGGGATTTTTATAATAAAATGCAGCGAATAAAACATAAATACTTTAATAATGGCACCGCGTCTTACGTAGAGTATTAAGCACTAATTAAATGACACGCCCGCATTTATTATAACAATTAGATTGATAAAGCACCTAAATAACTTAATCACATTTGTTAATTTAAGTTATCACTAATTAATTAATAATACACTTACCTAGAATTAACTAGCTAATTAATTAACTAGCCTAAGACTAATTAGTACCCAATTTATTAATAAAACCCACGAGCCCAACCTTTCCAATTCCCACCAGCCCATTTCCCATCTCCTAGCCCCACAATTCCAATACCCTGAATTGGCCCAAACCCGAGCCCAAATTATATCCAAATTTGAGCCTTTATCTCATCTTCCCCACACAAAATCAACGTACTTTGCCCTAAATCCTCCTAACAGCCTCCACACAGCTCAACATAATCAAATCCGCCAAATCTTACCATAATAAACTCCCAAAAATCATATCAAAGCTTACCATCTATACTAATAATCCTCTTAACAGACTTACCATAACCAATAGTTTCAAATCTTACCAAAGTCGAATCCAAATCTCCCAAAATCGTTCCAGCAATTGAAGACTTACCAAAGCAAATTACCGAAAATCTTGCACCAAAAATCGTGTGAAAAACCATAACAAAATATCATCCAAATCGGCTCAAATTCTAAAAAAATCATTACCAAAATCTTGATAATTTTACCAAATGGGAACCCAAAATCACGACTATATATATGGTCATTCATACATGCAATAAGGGAAAAGAGCAGAGACAGGACAATACGACGGCAGAGCAAAGACGGGTCGAACACAGAGGGCAATACGACAGTAGGGCTCAGAGGAGTCCAACAGCAACAGAGGAGGAGCACATTAGAACAGAATTCAGTCAGGGGGCTTAGCATCCAGACCCTTAGCATCGCAAGAATAGGAGGTTCAAATCCCTTCTCTTTTAATTCCAGCAACGAAACCAACAAGCAAACCCTGCCCTTTTTCGCACCTTAAACCCAAAACCCGTCGAGTGGACCGACGACTTGATACGCTGCCCCGGGTCGCTGTCCGGAGAAGGTAAACCCAAACTCTTTTCAGTTCATTTGGTATTTCTGTGCATTTTCTGTATTAAATATGTAGTAGTTTAGTCTTATTCACATAATCTGAGATTAATACGATACAGTAATGTATTACGTATTGTGTTGAGTAATATTGTGTTGTTATGAGTTGTTTGAGACTGTTTTGAATGCTAACAGCGTACGATTGTTAGTGTAGGTGTGTGTGCATCTCTTAAGCATGATATAGTTTTGGGATCTGAACTTCACCCAATTCTAAATGGCTTTAAGACTTATCAACCTAAATACTTGTGTTTGTTGCTAATTTGCTACTCGTATCGATGTTTTTGATTTAATTTTCTTAATCCGTACGAGTCTACCTGAACCATAATATGACAACATGTTAGCAAATATGTGAATTGGTCATGTATATTTTGGAATCTTTATAGATGTTCTAGATCGAATGATGTTTGCATATTGAGTTAAATGTAGGTTTATTCTTAGAGTCCAACAAACAGTAGTCTTAATCCACAATTTGTAGATGTTTGTGTGTCTGCTCCAATTCATAAAGTCCTACAGGTTATCAGTAAAAGGGTGCGATGGTCGTGTATGAGCTTGACTTGTTTACTCCCAGTTTTTTTTTTACTTAAGACCAATAATGAAGCATGTATATTTTCTCTGGATAAAAATGGTCATATATTTGTATATGTAATCTGAAGCTTGGTCATAGCTGGGTCTGTTTAGTGTGTTAAAACTGGCTATGGATTTTCTCTGTGTAATTCGATTACTTTTAAGTCTGTATGATGGATTCAGGGGATAGATTCAGACAGCATGTTTGTTAGTAAAAAATGGTTCACTATTTTGATATGGCATCTTAACACTAGTCTCAATTGAAAAAAAAATGGATTGAATAGGTCGGCATTTAGATCTAAGATAGTGAAGCCTATGTTTCTTAGAAAACTCAGAATAATAGATGAATCTGTCGAGAGAACCAAATTAAATGACACCCTTGTCTGTTGTTGTGAATTAAAACTTAAATATGTCAACTTGAGAGGAAGCTTGAGATCATGTGTTGTTTGCTGCGTGATTGGTATTGTAGCTCATTCTGTTTTTTAAAAGATGATCCTGGGCATCAATCTCTATATCTGTTTCTTTATTTGTTCTAAATATAACTGGTATACATCTTCCATACACGCTATTTCTACTTGGTAAGTTTATGTATATTAGGTATCCCAGATCTTTTGTTATCATTCCCTTAAAAGGACTAAGATTTGTAAATTGTTGGGCTTTTATTACATGACGTTATTCCTTAAATATTTTGAATCTGGGCTGTCATTGTTTGATTATTATTTCGGGCTTTGCTTGTTGCTTAAATAAAGTGGTTATCTTTGTTTAAATACTGATACCAATGCTATTTATTATTTGTGAGTTTTTTTTGAGGACATTCTAATCCTTATCTTTCTTTTTTTTATTTTTACATGACATGCATCGGGAGCAATCAAGTGTCTCATTACGAGACTCATCACGAAATCCACATTCCTGTCTATATTCCTACTCCAGAAGTTCCAAAGACGAATAAGGCAGGACGACATTGTTGTCCAATCGCCATCCCTACCCTTTAATCTCATCTTTTATTTATTTGTTCCTTTACTTGCTGTTGTGATTTTTATTTACTTAACTTTGTAATTAATAGAATATTAACTCTATTAGCCTTTGAATAGATTGGGAGGGTAGTTAAACAAGAAATTCGCTTCTAATCTATTTGCCCCTTTAGAATTATCATGCAGGTTTGAAATTTTGTCAAATAATTAGTCATCCCTTTTCATTCGGATGCAACTAAGGTATTACTGCTTACTAACTCATAACAGAAGATGATTTTCTCACAAGCCCAAAGTAATCTCTTTGCTATCACGAAAATCTTTTTCTTTATTACTAATCGCAAAACAAATATTTTATAACTTGTGCACTTTACAAATGCATACTTTCTAACATTACATTAGTAGGATACTTAATCCCTTTAAGCTTTGACTATTCTAAGAAGTATTCCCTTTAAGTTAATTATTTTAGGCTTGCCGTACTTAGTTATATTTAGTAATTTCATTTGCATAACAATTCATATAGCTAGAATATTATTTATTATTTAATACAAGGAATTCATTTCTCTTATAAAATCTACTACTTGCATTCATTATTTTAAGACCATACTTTTACGCTAGTCCTATTTTTAAATGCATCACAACTGACTTTGGGGAGAATCCTACTCAATAACGTGTATACTTTATTTAAAAAGAATTATTTCATAAGAATGTCTTTCTTTCATCTAAACATGACTTTATCTTTATATATAAATTTTACAACTTTTCTTACAAAAAACTTTTAATGCCTTTCAACAGGCATTTCTTAGCCATACTAATTAACCCTAGGTTTGAACGGACAACCGCAAGTTAGCGGATCTTTTAGGGTGCCTAACCCCTTCCCTTTAGGATAATAAAGAACCCTTACCCAGAATCTCATTAAGTTTAGCAGACCATTAAAATGGAGTTAAATGTTTACTTCAAACTAGTTAACATTTAGGTGTCCTAATTCACCCAAATTAATTAGGTGGCGACTCCCTAGCAACCCTTTAGCACTTTTTATATTTTTAACATCCCTTTTAAATTTTAGTATTCTTTAAACATTTAATACTTTTATTTACTTTCCAACACCTCTTTTATTCAAGCAGGGTTTGCTAGAATCCCGTTTTCGACACCGGTTTAAAATGGGGTGTTACAGATGGCGACTCCACTGGGGATTTAGGTTCTTGACCATAACAAACCTAGGTTTATTATTGCTTAGCTTTATTTGTTTGTTTTAAATGCCTTAAAATTGCTCGCTTAATTTTGTATGTTTAACTGTTTTAATTGCTATTTGTTTTTACTGTTTTCCTTAAACTGGCATTCCGCTCATATTTCTTCCACTCTGGAAAATTCACACTATCACACACAACACGCGGGTGTGCTTCGCGCACCTGCAAATTTCTTTCAAACACCCACATTTAAGAGAGTTGGTATTTTGCGCGGAGAATCCGGTCCAACCGGTGGTCGCGTAGCCTTCTCACTCGAGTTGTCCGCTCGGGAACTCAAGGCCCAAAAAGCCAAATCTTAGAAACTTAAGATAGAGCTATACCACCCTTTATTTTAGGGCATGCATGCATTTACCTTAGGTGGGTCGGTCCTTGGCATCGACACCACAATTAGGAAGACACCAAACTTGTCGACGGGTTCCTCAACCCAACGACCAACCAGCATATTATATGTAGCGTGGCGATGATAGACAAATCCAAACCTAATCATGTCATGCTGAAATTGGAAAAAGTGCACCGTCATTTGGTCGCCATTTCCAACAAAAGCATTACTTGGGCGACTTTGACAAATCCATCATAACCTCGCATATTTGACGTTTAGGCCTACCTCTGGCATAAAGAGGTCCCAAACATGTTAGAACACGCACTTGATTTGCAATTTGCTTATTAGTATATATCGACTGCAACTTTTTGCATATTATACTAACTTGGTTTGCTTCATTTTGTTAAAGGTTTATTTTTGTCTAGCTTATCCCCAAAAGGTTGATTCGCGTTGACTGGCAGAAGCACAATCATCCAATAAATGACTAATCCGTAGCATTTAACGAAACAACTTAGGACTCGTCCCCGTTCCGCAGGATGCAGAGGCGTTGGAAAGGAGAAACACCGATGATCAACACCTCGCCAAACTATTGCAGAAATGGAAATCATGCAAGCCAAATAGAAAGGCTCAGAGATATCACAAACATGTCTATTAGCTTAAATGCACCACTCCCGAGCAAGGGACAAATGCAATAGTGTCACAAGCCCTCGAGCCTCCACTTCCCCAAAGCTCCCGCAGAGGCCGCAACATACCACCACACCAAAATGTCACTCGCCGGTCAATTTGCAAGCCGACCTCCAAAATGATCCGCTCACTACATACACATCTCAACCTCCACCTACTTATATCTCCCCACTCAACCCAAATTGCCAAGCCACCCAATACGAGCGGATGACACACAAACAATATGAGGATTAGCACATCCGATCGAAAGCCAACCATTTATTATGCATACATCCTCTCAAGAGACGATCAATACAAGGAAATGGAGCGGCACTCGAGCCGGCGATGAAAATATGGCACAAGAAATCCGTAGTTTGAAAGAGGCATTCAAAGCATTCGGATGAACAAGGGAAGAAGGTTTGGAATATGAAAACTTATGCATGCACTCGACGTTGAATTACCAGCAGGTACAAGGTGCCCAAATTTGACATGTTGATGGAAAAGGGAATCCTCGAGCTCATCTAAGGTCATATTGCGATAAATTGATTGGAGTTGGGAAAATTCAAGCAATCATCATCAAGATATTCATCAGGAGTCTAACCGGCGAGGCGCTGGATCGTACATGCCAAGACCTCGAAATGGGATACCGGAATGCCGTGGCACAAGATTTCATGGATAGATTTAGATTCAACACCGACATCGCCCTGACAGATTTTATCTTATGAAGCTTGAAAAGAAATCCACGTAAAATTTGAGAATACGCCTGGGTGGCGGTCGAGGCGAAAGGTCCAACCTCCAATGGCGAGAGCGAAATGACCACCTTGTTCGCGATCGTTAAAGGACGCGACATATTATGAAAGGATGATCAGTGTAATTGGGCGAAGTTTTGCAGAAGTCGTAAGAATGGGCGACTTCGTGGAAGATGGCATTAAGACAGGCAGGATTACAAACCTGACAGCCTTACAAGCAACTAGCAGAGCAATGCAGTCGGATTCCACAGGAGGTACCTCACAGAGGAGAAGAGATGCATCACCCTCTATCATGGTCATTCAGGAGCATAGGCCAGAACAACATCCAGTGTATCACAATCCACCGCCTCCTTACTATAGCCAAAACACTCAAAATCCACATTATCAGCACTACGCCCCCCCATACCATACCCAACCAGCATATCCAAAATACTCACCACAATCACGAACCCGCACACCAAACGGACCCAAACCCCGCATAGATGCCGAAAGAAAACCAACAAAAACCTATACACCTTTAGGCGAACCCATAGCCCAAGTGTATGAGAAGCTGAAAGCTGCAGGAATACTCCACCCAATTCCCAGAAATACCCCCAGGCCTACCTCCCGAGGGCACGATAAAACTAAACATTGTGCATACCACTCCGGTGTCGAGGGGCATGACATCGCAAATTGTTATACCCTCAAAGACAAAATCGAGGAATTGATCAAAGATGGAGTCATCCAACTTGAAGAAGCTCCCCCAAATATAAACAACAACCACTTACCAAACCCTGATGATGCCTATGTTAACATGATTGTTGAACAAAACAGTTTGGAAGGGACCGTTGTTGAATCATCAATCAATCTCCAAAGGAAGAGAAATACCATCGCTAGAGCACATACGCTGAATCGTCATTCATCAAAACATGCACTTCGCGAAATCAAAAGAAGATCTGAAGCTGCGTGAAAGGGCTCTAAAGTCTTCGTTCTTTGAAAAGGAAACATAAATACAATGTGATCCGGTATGATCCCGCTGAAGACCCTGCCCTCTAAGACACAGAGCAAGAAGAAGTGGACTCGCGCCCCTGCCTCGTCCCGCCGAGTCCTGAGATAGTTAGTTTAATGCATTTTGCCCTTTATATGTAATAATTGGAACTACGTTCGACCTGATTCCTCAAGGATCGTGGCGCCACATCGGCCGGTCCCACCTTTTACAAAATCCCGATTTCTCGCTTTGCTTGTAATTGGAACTACGTTCGACTGATTCCTTAAGCGGATCGTGGCGCCACATCGGCCTCGGTCCACATTTAGAAATTTTTAATTTCACCCAATATTCGCTTGTAATGAACTACGTCATGACACTGATTCCTCGTGGGGATCGTGGCGCCTAAATCGCTTGGTCACACCATTAGGAAACTTTCCTTCGTTACAAATAACAAGAATGCACATAACATACAAGCAACTCCATTGAGACCCCATCGGGCCAAACACCCTTTTCAAAATCGGGACAAGGTAGGAAACGTGCGGGGTTATGAGTCCCAAACAAGGCGACGTCCGACATCAAGAGTCAAAACTACAAAGTCAACGCGAATCAACCGCCCCTCGAACTCACAAATTTTTCTTTGGCGCAGTCCTTCATATTAGCGAAGGTACAACAAAGTTACGCATACTAGCGAGCGAAAATACAACAAAATTCTTGAAATAGCGAAGCATAAACATCAACAATCGAGTTCAAATCCCGCAACAAATTATAACGCGTCACCGAACATAAAGTCAAAGTTGCAACCCACGCGCACAACAAGGACACTATGGCAATTCGTCATCCGCAAGGACAACATCTCGGTATTCATCCAGATATCGGGGCGACATCTCTACCCATAAAATTGCACTTCTCATATATATTTATCATTTTGTTTAAACGGTATACACTAACGTTTTCAAGCTTAGCTTGCAGGAGCATTTATTCTACAGGAACAACAGCAGCACGTCCAGGCAACGACGTTATCAGCATTATGTCCAGGCGACGATATATATCCGACTTCGGTCCATACCAAATCGGGACAATTTTTTAGGACTTCGCCACGAAAGGACATTGACAAGTATGATCCCATATGCTTGAAAGATCGACATGAACTGGGACAATTTTAAGGACTTTACTACAAATGACATCAACGGACATGGTCAATTTACGCGAAGGGTTCCATGTCCCAAAATCGACAAAATTTTAAAGAAAGCTTTGCGAGCACCGAGAGTATGAGAGAATATACCGCCGATTTCAGATAAGGATGCTCGCTCTGTTTCATAACATGTCGCTATTCAAAAATCGACATAATTTCCTACTAGTATTTTCTCAAGATAGAATATTTTCAACAAATGTTTTCGACCGAGACTCGAAATCAGATAGGGGTTACATGGTCCAGACTAGACAACGCGTGCAAATATCAAGAGCCAACACAAATCGGCCGACCCCCCTCCCCGAACTCACAATTTTTCTTTGAGTGAATTTTGCAGGTCAACAGGAACAAGGAGGACAATAACATTCCAATACAACATCCACATCTCGTCCATACAACGACGAACATCTACATTTCGTCCATACAACGACGAACATCTGCATTTCGTCCGAAAACGACGCCAAGTCCGAAAACGACACCAAGTCCGAAAACGACACCACGTCCGAAAACGACATCGAGACCGAAAACGACTCCGAGTCCGAAAACGACTCCGCGTCCGAAAACGACGCCACGTCCGAAAACGACGCTAAGTCCGAAAACGACGCCACGTCCGAAAACGACGCTAAGTCCGAAAACGACGCTAAGTCCGAAAACGACACCACGTCCAAAAACGACGTCGAGTCCGAAAATGACTCCGAGTCCGAAAACGACTCGCCCAAAACGACGCCACGTCCGAAACGACGCCAAGTCCAAAACGACACCACGTCCAAAAACGGCGTCGGTCCGAAACGACTCGAATCCGAAACGACTCGGTCCAAACGACTCCACGTCCAAAACGGCGACAAGTCCAAACGACGACAAGTCCGAAAACGAAGCAGAGTCCAAAACGACGCCAATTCTGAAAACGACGCCAAGTCCAAACGACGTCGTCATCAACATATCACATCTACGCAGGACGATTTTCTCTGTTCTCAAATGCGTTTTTCTCATTTCATGCTTATTTATTATTCGTCTTAGCGCATGCACTAACTCCTTCTTGAGCTTTAGTCTACAGGGGCAGCAGCAACACAACGACGTCATCAAACACAACAAGTCCAAAAACGACAACAAGTCCGAAACGACGCCAAGTCCGAAAACGACGCCAATAGCAACATTCCAATACAACAGATTCGCTCACTGCAACAAGTCTACATCAAATACATCTTGCAAAAAACCACAGGCTACATCATTTACACTTTAATTATTTCATCTGGTTTTGATTACGCATGAATTGCGACACAACTCCACATATAGAATAATTTTTATCTAAACCTTAGGAGACATCATTTGCATTTCGTCCATACAAGACGAGAACGCCCATACAAGGCGTTTTATGCATTTCGTCCATACAAGACGAGAACGCCCATACAAGGCGTCATTTGCATTTCGTCCATACAAGATGATTCCGCCCATACAAGGCGACATGTGCATTTCGTCCATACAAGACGATAACGCCCACACAAGGCGTCATCTGCATCTCGTCTATACAAGACGGCGTATCATCACATCATTTCATATACGATTTGACTACAACCACAACACGAAATTTACATTCTTACATTATTTTGTTTTAACAGTTATGCACTAACCGTTTGTTCAAGTCTTAGCATGCAGGAGCAGGAGTACAACGTGGATTTTCTCTTACAGCGAACCGGGGCAATTTGTTGGGGGGCCAACCTTCCCAACAAATGGCAGAAGCGGCCTCAAGCGTCGGTCTACTCGTCCCACATCACCATAAAACCCAGCACCATAAGCCATAGCGGTACACCCCAGGTTCAAGCCAGTTACTTCTATTTTTTATTTTTAGCACCATAACCCAGTGTCATCATAACTCGACACTGGGACAGCTTTAAGTCCGCGTTAGCCCGCCTTGGTGTTTTGACCATGGTAACCCAGTGTCGTCATAACTCGACACTGGGACAATTTTTAAAATTTTTTGCGTCAGCCTTGCTTAATTGCCCAAACCTTTCAACTCTGAGGATCGAGACAAAATTGGCTATGAGTCAACGTCTTTGTCCGAAGATTCTTTCATCATCTCCATACAAAGAGGACAATCGCTGACACCCAATTTTGACCTCCCGATCATTAACTATAAAATTACACTAATTTTATAAAATAATTTTTAGGGATTTTTATAATAAAATGCAGCGAATAAAACATAAATACTTTAATAATGGCACCGCGTCTTACGTAGAGTATTAAGCACTAATTAAATGACACGCCCGCATTTATTATAACAATTAGATTGATAAAGCACCTAAATAACTTAATCACATTTGTTAATTTAAGTTATCACTAATTAATTAATAATACACTTACCTAGAATTAACTAGCTAATTAATTAACTAGCCTAAGACTAATTAGTACCCAATTTATTAATAAAACCCACGAGCCCAACCTTTCCAATTCCCACCAGCCCATTTCCCATCTCCTATGTCACGACCCGAACCCCGGGCCCGTGACTGGTGCCCTACCTGGGCACCCTTCTACCTTAACAATACAAGTAGACTGCGGGACTGAAATAACACCCTTTTTTTTTCTTTTAAAACAAATGTGCGCGGCAAAGCCGACAAGGCTGCCGTATATACATAAACAAATATATCCGATCAGGACGCGCCTCAAAGTCGTTACTAAAACATAACCACGGGTCTCACGCCCATAATATCAATCATGCCCGTGGAATCCTTCCTCACCGCATCCATGATATAATATAACCTCAAGTCCCACCTGGTATAGATCTTGGGGTTTACCCTCACTTATACTCTACCTGGAGAAGGTGGTAAAAGGTGGTATAACATCTTGGGGGTTTACCTCACTTATACTCTACCCGGAGAAGGTGGTATAACGTCTTGGGGCTTGCCTCATTTATACTCTTACCCTATCTCAACCGTAGTCAAACAACACATAAAGGTGTGGTACAGTCTTGGGGTTTACCCTCACTAATACTCTTACCTGGAGGAGGTGGTATAACGTGTTGGGCTTGCCCTCATTTATACTCTTACCCTATCTCGACCGAGCCATCAAACAAGACACAAGCACAACCATGTCTTTTATAAAAATCCGAATTTAACCCGATTACAATAGCTAAGATACCCGTGGAATCCCACATCACCGCTTCGACGTCCATGTAACTTATAACAAGGCAAAGACCCTCCAACCGAGTCGCGGCAACATAATAAAACATAATACTTGTACTCAAAGGCTATCGAAGACACATAGGTTAATTCTCAATTAACCAAGCCAAAGTACTTATCAAGGCACAAATAGAATAGTTCTCATTTAACAAGCCAAAGTACTTATCAAGGCACACTTAGACAAATTCTCAATTTATCAAGCCAAAGTACTAATCGAGGCACACTTAGACAAATTCTCAATTTATCAAGCCAAAGTACTTAATCAAGGCATACATAGAATAATTCTCTTTAACAAGTCAAAGTACTTATCAAGGCACACTTAGACAAATCCTCAATTTATCAAGCCAAAGTACTTAATCAAGGCATACATAGAATAATTCTCTTTAACAAGTCAAAGTACTTATCAAGGCACACTTAGACAAATCCTCAATTTATCAAGCCAAAGTACTTAATCAAGGCATACATAGAATAATTCTCTTTTAACAAGTCAAAGTACTTATCAAGGCACACTTAGACAAATCCTCGATTTATCAAGCCAAAGTACTTAATCGGGCATACATAGAATAATTCTCTTTAACAAGTCAAAGTACTTATCAAGGCACACTTAGACAAATCCTCAATTTATCAAGCCAAAGTACTTAATCAAGGCATACATAGAATAATTCTCTTTAACAAGTCAAAGTACTTATCAAGGCACACTTAGACAAATCCTCAATTTATCAAGCCAAAGTACTTAATCGGGCATACATAGAATAATTCTCTTTTAACAAGTCAAAGTACTTATCAAGGCACACTTAGACAAATCCTCAATTTATCAAGCCAAAGTACTTAATCAGGGCATACATAGAATAATTCTCTTTTAACAAGTCAAAGTACTTATCAAGGCACACTTAGACAAATCCTCAATTTATCAAGCCAAAGTACTACGTCGTGCATTCCTTTATAAAAGACTCCTTTCTATGTAAAGACCCAAGATACTAACACCCGTAGTATCAAGGCGTGTCTATTTTTCAAAGTAAGTTACTACACTTTTAGAAAACTCATTTCAAAGCTTGAAATCAAGTAACTCCAAATTTTCACAATCTAGGCAACTTATGCCGATTTAGTCAAAATAGACAACTTTCTAAACCTTCCATAAAGCCGTTATAACCAACTTCCCATAAAGCCGTTATAACCCTTTATGGTTTTAGACGTATCCATTCCTTCAATAACCAAGAGACTTATACTATTAAAACCAAGTATCACATACTTACAATTCAAGTTCTTAACTTTCAAAATACTTCAAGTCTCTTAATAGTTAGAAAACAAGTTTTCTTCTACTTTTTAAACCTCAAGTAACTTCACCCTTAGCACAAGTTACTTCTCTTAAATCATGTCATTTCTCCTCTTTTAAATCAAATAAGTAAATCACTCCTTTGACTCCCCTAAAGTCATTATAATGACCTTTAGGTTTTAGAACTAAGGCACTAGCCAAAAGATTTGGAAACCACTTCCTTTTCAAGTCTCTATGTACTTTTAAGAAAAATACCTTCACTTTTAAGAATCCAAACTTCCCTAAGGAAAGGGATTATACTACTTACAATTTAAACATCAAAGTACACTCAAGGAAGTACATAGAACAAATTCTATTTTAGACAATCCAAATACAAGCAAGGAATGGATCATTCAAGGAGTAGAACTTACTTTCTTTATTCTAAGGAATCATGCTAGAAGAGGAGATAGTTCACATACCTTTCTACTAAATCCACAAGCTAAGCCGAATACGCCGTACGTAGAAGTGTCAACCTATAATGGTCACAACAAGGCTATCAACTTCTAGTCTCTATGTAGAATAATACTAAGTACTTAGTCTCTAATTCTACGGAAAATCGGGCAGCACTTCCTTTATTTCTACTCACTTTGCCACCTTTTTCAAGGCCGAATACAATAACCAACAAGCCACATTTAAGGCTCCAACCAACCCACAAAAAAAGGGTAGTACACGACTTACACTACGTGTAAAATTCCGCCACTTACTTCATACACAATAGTAATATACTTCACTAGCCATTCTCGCCAACATACAACCAACATCACTAAGTCTTTTCCAACCCTTTTCCAAATTCCAAGTTCTTAGGTCAACATGTTATTTAGTCATGCACAACATCAACAACTACAATTTCCTTCTTTATTCAACGTGCGACTTAAACTAATAACCAACTTGAATTCCAATCTTAAAGCTAAACATGCTAGATTTGGATTAGGGTTCCAATAGTCAAAATACTTATCAAACTTCATACAATATAACACATGCTTGCTAAAATCCATAGCTACAACAATAAGTAAGTCTTAACTACTAAAACGACAAAATTTATACCTTTCCAAGCCCTTAAAATTTCCAAGATCCAAAGTCGTGCCTTAGCAATTCTTAGCTCCTTTCCTTAAGCTCCAATCCGCTCCAAGTACTCCTTAGAGGCCTATGAAGAACCCATCTTCAAGTTCCAACTTCAAAGTTGAAGAACTCCCTTAGTTTCCTTGCGACTAACGTAAAAATACGTTTTTCCAAATTTTTCTATTGAGATATCCTTACAATACCCCTAGGGACATTGGGTTAAAGTCTTGTGGCTAATGGATCAAAACTATAAAATTTTGTGTGGGAATAACATGAAAGCCGAGAGCTTCACTTCTCTCTCTAAGGGTTCTAATTTTTCTAAGTGTAGAAAATGCCAAGTCTTGCACTAGTAGGATATATATAACACATTGGAGGTTAAGATTGCAACACATGAGTGGTTAGGATTTAAAATCACATGGATCGAGCCTAAGTGGCAAGTTGACTAGTCGATAATGTCAAGCTAGCGAGACAAATCTTCCAAGGTGGTCAATGACCATTTTACCCTCACTCTAATTTCGACCAAGACCTTGGGGTGCCACGTGTCGCCTCTCATTCGTCCATAAAATTCTGTAACCCTCGTGGGCCCCACAAAACGTAAAATTCCTCGGGTGGGCCCCACGTGACCAAATCCGAACAAAATAAATTTCCATAATAATAAAAAGTTCTATACTTTACAAATAATACATTTTGAGAATCCAATTCTCAACAACGAACATTTTTCCTTTCCGACGTCCGGAAGACTTTCCGTCGGAAAAACAATCCTTCCTTTCGCACTAATTCCAAGTCTTGTGCTCTTACGCATTCACTTACACATGTCCTGAACTTACGGGTGTAACATTCTTCCCTTAGAAACATTCGTCCCGAATGTTCGTAGTCGATTGTCAAGCTATATAAATTCGGCGTAAACTCTATAATATGCTTACCAATCAAAACTGCACAAGACTAACGATGCCACACCTGGCCATCGCCTAACATACGTAAACATAATAATGGACCTTCCGTCCGTGGTCCCTTCTCACAAAACTCAAAGGTTACAGTCTTCCCAAACACGGGATCCTTAAAGGTTCCTTTCTTTCCTTACTTGTCATACTTTCTCGTACTTTCAAACTCATCTAGTACACGTACAAAATCTCAAATTTTGTTTCTGTTCTCCAACTCGAGTTACTATCCAAACTTAGCCATATTGTTACTTACTTTCCCGTTAAGGCTCTTCTCGGTCCTTACGACCTAGTTCCGGTGGAACGCGTCCACAAACTCGTACAACGATTAACTAAACTTGGGCCTGGCATCCTCGGGACCCTATCACATAACGGGACCATTTCTAACTGACATCACCCCATTCCATACTACCGGCTGACCCGTAATGAGTCCATAACCCGACTCATCGTCACACTTAACTTCTCATTCTTAGTCTGAAATAAATCTTTCTCTTATCTCAAGGTACTTCTTACCCTATCCCCTATTTACTGGAGGTCGTCTCATATGCCAAAGTATTCCTACTGCACAATCTTCCCTAACGGTCTTACACTGTCAGGGGGCAATTACAACTTGTGAACTTTATACAACTATAGTCTCAGTTCACCTATCATTCTTGTCAACGTTTACTTCTCACTTTACTAATCAAAGTATCCCTACCTGGGTACTATCACTTACAACGCTAGCACCGCTATCTTGGTCAATAACATAATCGCTTCTCATGACCCTATAGTCTTCTCCTAACCGAGAAACTGGAGGCTCTGGTGCTGAGGCCTCAAAACCTGGCGCAGGTTAACTTGCCGATCGCGAACAACATCCAGATACCCAGGCATAAGCCCTATCAACTCTCCGAGTCGACTAGTAGCTCTTGCTACTCCTTTGCCCTCCTCGGCGGCCGCCGCTCTCGAGGCATAATCAGAATACAATGAATACGCAGAGAGGAATTTTCTTACTAACACGGCTCTATGGTACGATCTTAGAGTGAGAAGAATAGAAACCAACTCCTAAATGTCTGTAGCCTCACTGTTTATGGGTGTGGCGCAACACACCGATAATCGGGACTTACTAGACACGGCTGCGTAAACATTCCGAGGGTCGATCGCTCGATACCACTCTGTCACGACCGAACCGGGCGTGGATCGTGCCCTACACGCACCTTTCTACCTTAACAATACAAGTAGACTGCGGGACTGAAATAACACCCTTTTTTTTTCTTTTAAAACAAACGTACGTGCAAGGGCAAAGCCGAAGCGCCGCCGTATATCATAAACATATATCGATCAAGGGCGATGCCTCAAAGTCGTTACTAAAACATAACCATGGGTCTCACGCCATAATATCAATCATGCCCGTGGAATCCTTCCTCACTGCCGGCAGTCCATGATATAATATAACCTCAAGTCCCACCGGTGGTATAGCATCTTGGGGGTTTACCCCTCACTTATACTCTTACCCTGGAGAAGGTGGTAAAGCAGGTGGTATAACATCTTGGGGGTTTACCCCTCACTTATACTCTTACCCTGGAGAAGGTGGTATAACGTCTTGGGGCTTGCCCCTCATTTATACTCTTACCCTATCTCAACCGGCCGTCAAACAACACATAAAGCAGGTGGTGCAGTCTTGGGGTTTACCCTCACTAATACTCTTACCCTGGAGGTGGTATAACGTCTGGGCTTGCCCTCATTTATACTCTTACCCTATCTCGACCGACCATCAAACAAGACACAAGCACAACCGTGTCTTTTATAAAAATTCAGAATTTAACCCGATTACAATAGCGGAAGCATACCCGTGGAATCCCGCATCACCGCTTCGACGTCCATGTAACTTATAACAAGACAGTAGACCTCCAACCGAGAGTCGCGAACATAATAAAACATAATACTTGTACTCAAAGGCTATCAGCAGACACGTAGGTTAATTCTCGATTAACCAAGCCAAAGTACTTATCAAGGCACAAATAGAATAGTTCTCGTTTAACAAGCCAAAGTACTTATCAAGGCACACTTAGACAAATTCTCAATTTATCAAGCCAAAGTACTAATCGAGGCACACTTAGACAAATTCTCAATTTATCAAGCCAAAGTACTTAATCAAGGCATACATAGAATAATTCTTTTAACAAGTCAAAGTACTTATCAAGGCACACTTAGACAAATCCTCGATTTATCAAGCCAAAGTACTTAATCAAGGCATACATAGAATAATTCTCTTTTAACAAGTCAAAGTACTTATCAAGGCACACTTAGACAAATCCTCAATTTATCAAGCCAAAGTACTTAATCAAGGCATACATAGAATAATTCTCTTTTAACAAGTCAAAGTACTTATCAAGGCACACTTAGACAAATCCTCGATTTATCAAGCCAAAGTACTTAATCGGGCATACATAGAATAATTCTCTTTTAACAAGTCAAAGTACTTATCAAGGCACACTTAGACAAATCCTCAATTTATCAAGCCAAAGTACTTAATCAAGGCATACATAGAATAATTCTCTTTTAACAAGTCAAAGTACTTATCAAGGCACACTTAGACAAATCCTCAATTTATCAAGCCAAAGTACTTAATCGGGGCATACATAGAATAATTCTCTTTTAACAAGTCAAAGTACTTATCAAGGCACACTTAGACAAATCCTCGATTTATCAAGCCAAAGTACTTAATCAAGGCATACATAGAATAATTCTCTTTTAACAAGTCAAAGTACTTATCAAGGCACACTTAGACAAATCCTCAATTTATCAAGCCAAAGTACTACGTACGTACATTCCTTTATAAAAGACTCTTTCTATGTAAAGCCCCAAGATACTAACACGTAGTATCAAGGCGTGTCTATTTTTCAAAGTAAGTTACTACACTTTTAGAAAACTCATTTCAAAGCTTGAAATCAAGTAACTCCAAATTTTCACAATCTAGGCAACTTATGCCGATTTAGTCAAAATAGACAACTTTCTAAACCTTCCATAAAGCCGTTATAACACACTTCCCATAAAGCCGTTATAACCCTTTATGGTTTTAGGCGATCCATTCCTTGATAACCAAGAGACTTATACTATTAAAACCAAGTATCACATACTTACAATTCAAGTTCTTAACTTTCAAAATACTTCAAGTCTCTTAATAGTTAGAAAACAAGTTTTCTTCTACTTTTAAACCTCAGTAACTTCACCCTTAGCACAAGTTACTTCTCTTAAATCATGTCATTTCTCTCTTTTAAATCAAATAAGTAAATCACTCTTTGACTTCTAAAGTCATTATAATGACCTTTAGGTTTTAGAACTAATGCACTAGCCAAAAGATTTGGAAACCACTTCCTTTTCAAGTCTCTATGTACTTTTAAGAAAAATACCTTCACTTTTAAGAATCCAAACTTCCCTAAGGAAAGGGATTATACTACTTACAATTTAAACATCAAAGTACACTCAAGGAAGTACATAGAACAAATTCTATTTTAGGCAATCCAAATACAAGCAAGGAATGGATCATTCAAGAGTAGAACTTACTTTCTTTATTCTAAGGAATCATGCTAGAAGAGAGATAGTTCACATACCTTTCGGCTAAATCCACAAGCTGCCGAATCGCGTGACGAGAAGTGTCAACCTATAATGGTCACAACAAGGCTATCAACTTCTAGTCTCTATGTAGAATAATACTAAGTACTTAGTCTCTAATTCTACGGAAAATCGGGCAGCACTTCCTTTATTTCTACTCACTTTGCCACCTTTTTCAAGGCCGAATACAATAACCAACAAGCCACATTTAAGGCTCCAAACAACAACCAAACAAAGGGATTACACGCCTACACTACGTGTAAAATTCCGCCCATAATTCATACGAAATAGTAATATACTTCACTAGCCATTCTCGCCAACATACAACCAACATCACTAAGTCTTTTCCAACCCTTTTCCAAATTCCAAGTTCTTAGGTCAACATGTTATTTAGTCATGACAACATCAACAACTACAATTTCCTTCTTTATTCAACACGCGACGACTTAAACTAATAACCAACTTGAATTCCAATCTTAAAGCTAAACATGCTAGATTTGGATTAGGGTTCCAATAGTCAAAATACTTATCAAACTTCATACAATATAACACATGCTTGCTAAAATCCATAGCTACAACAATAAGTAAGTCTTAACTACTAAAGCGACAAAATTTATACCTTTCCAAGCCCTTAAAATTTCCAAGATCCAAAGTCGCCTTAGCAATTCTTAGCTCCTTTCCTTAAGCTCCAATCCGCTCCAAGCACTCCTAGAGGCCTATGAAGAACCCATCTTCAAGTTCCAACTTCAAAGTTGAAGAACTCCTTAGTTTCCGCCTTGCGACTAACGTAAAAATACGTTTTTCCAAATTTTTCTATTGAGATATCCTTACAATACCCTAGGGACATTGGGTTAAAGTCTTGTGGCTAATGGATCAAAACTATAAAATTTTTGTGGGAATAACATGAAAGCCGAGAGCTTCACTTCTCTCTCTAGGGTTCTAATTTTTCTAAGTGTAGAAAATGCCAAGTCTTGCACTAGTAGGATATATATAACACATTGGAGGTTAAGATTGCAACACATGAGTGGTTAGGATTTAAAATCACATGGATCAAGCCTAAGTGGCAAGTTGACTAGTCAATAATGTCAAGCTAGCAAGACAAATCTTCCAAGGTGGTCAATGACCATTTTACCCTCACTCTAATTTCGACCAAGACCTTGTGGGGGTGCCACAAGTCGCCCTCTCATTCGTCCATAAAATTTCAGAACCTCGTGGCCCCACAAACGTAAAATTCCTCGGGTGGGCCCCACGTGACCAAATCCGAACAAAATAAATTTCCATAATAATAAAAAGTTCTATACTTTACAAATAATACATTTTGAGAATCCAATTCTCAACAACGAACATTTTTCCTTTCCGACGTCCGGAAGACTTTCCGTCGGAAAAACAATCCTTCCTTTCGCACTAATTCCAAGTCTTGTGCTCCTTACGTACATTCACTTACACATGTCCTGAACTTACGGGGTGTAACATCCTAGCCCCACAATTCCAATACCCTGAATTGGCCCAAACCCGAGCCCAAATTATATCCAGCCCAAGCCTTTATCTCATCTTCCCCACACAAAATCAACGTACTTTGCCCTAAATCCTCCTAACAGCCTCCACACAGCTCACCATAATCAAATCCGCCAAATCTTACCATAATAAACTCCCAAAAATCATATCAAAGCTTACCATCTATACTAATAATCCTCTTAACAGACTTACCATAACCAATAGTTTCAAATCTTACCAAAGTCGAATCCAAATCTCCCAAAATCGTTCCAGCAATTGAAGACTTACCAAAGCAAATTACCGAAAATCTTGCACCAAAAATCGTGTGAAAAACCATAACAAAATATCATCCAAATCGGCTCAAATTCTAAAAAAATCATTACCAAAATCTTGATAATTTTACCAAATGGGAACCCAAAATCACGACTATATATATGGTCATTCATACATGCAATAAGGGAAAAGAGCAGACAGACAATACGACGGCGAGCAAAGACGAAGTCGAACACAGAGGGCAATACGACAGAGGCTCGGAGGAGTCCAACAAAGAACAGAGAGGAGCACATTAGAACAGATCGATCAGGGGCTTAGCATCCAGACCCTTAGCATCGCAAGAATAGGAGGTTCAAATCCCTTCTCTTTTAATTCCAGCAAAGAAACCAACAAGCAAACCCTGCCCTTTTTCGCACCTTAAACCCAAAACCCGCGAGTGAACCGACGACTTGATACGCTGCCGGTCATTGTCCGAGAAGGTAAACCCAAACTCTTTTCGATTCATTTGGTATTTCATGCATTTTACGTATTAAATATGTAGTAGTTTAGTCTTATTCACATAATCGAGATTAATACGATACAAGAATGTATTACGTATTGTGTTGAGTAATATTGTGTTGTTATGAGTTGTTTGAGATCGCTTTGAATGCTAACAGTGTTGATTGTTAGTGTAGGTGTGTGTGCATCTCTTAAGCATGATATAGTTTTGGGATCCGAACTTCACCCAATTCTAAATGGCTTTAAGACTTATCAACCTAAATACTTGTGTTTGTTGCTAATTTGCTACTCGTATCGATGTTTTGATTTAATTTTCTTAATCCGCATTTAGTCTACTCCGAACCATAATATGACAACATGTTAGCAAATATGTGAATTGGTCATGTATATTTTGGAATCTTTATAGATGTTCTAGATCGAATGATGTTTGCATATTGAGTTAAATGTAGGTTTATTCTTAGAGTCCAACAAACATGAGTCTTAATCCACAATTTGTAGATGTTTGTCCGCTCCAATTCATAAAGTCCTACAGTTATCAAGAAAGTGCGATGAGTCGTATGAGCTTGACTTGTTTACTCCGCTTTTTTACTTAAGACCAATAATGAAGCATGTATATTTTCTCCGATAAAAATGGTCATATATTTGTATATGTAATCAAGCTTGGTCATACTGGTCTTTAGTGTGTTAAAACTGGCTATGGATTTTCTCTGTGTAATTCGATTACTTTTAAGTCTGTATGATGGATTCAGGGGATAGATTCAGACAGCATGTTTGTTAGTAAAAAATGGTTCACTATTTTGATATGGCATCTTAACACTAGTCTCAATTAAAAAAAAATGGATTGAATAGGTCGGCATTTAGATCTAAGATAGTGAAGCCTATGTTTCTTAGAAAACTCGAATAATAGATGAATCCGAGAGAACCAAATTAAATGACACCCTTGTCTGTTGTTGTGAATTAAAACTTAAATATGTCAACTTGAGAGGAAGCTTGAGATCATGTGTTGTTTGCTGCGTGATTGGTATTGTAGCTCATTCTGTTTTTTAAAAGATGATCCTGGGCATCAATCTCTATATCTGTTTCTTTATTTGTTCTAAATATAACTGGTATACATCTTCCATACACGCTATTTCTACTTGGTAAGTTTATGTATATTAGGTATCCCAGATCTTTTGTTATCATTCCTTAAAAGGACTAAGATTTGTAAATTGTTGGGCTTTTATTACATGACGTTATTCCTTAAATATTTTGAATCAATTTGTCATTGTTTGATTATTATTTCGCTTTGCTTGTTGCTTAAATAAAGTGGTTATCTTTGTTTAAATCATCGATACCAATGCTATTTATTATTTGTGAGTTTTTTTTGAGGACATTCTAATCCTTATCTTTCTTTTTTTTATTTTTACATGACATGCATCGGGAGCAATCAAGTGTCTCATTACGAGACTCATCACGAAATCCACATTCCTGTCTATATTCCTACTCCAGAAGTTCCAAAGATTGAATAAGGCAGACGACATTGTTGTCCAATCGCCATCCCTACCCTTTAATCTCATCTTTTATTTATTTGTTCCTTTACTTGTTGTGATTTTTATTTACTTAACTTTGTAATTAATAGAATATTAACTCTATTAGCCTTTGAATAGATTGGGAGGGTAGTTAAACAAGAAATTCGCTTCTAATCTATTTGCCCCTTTAGAATTATCATGCAGGTTTGAAATTTTGTCAAATAATTAGTCATCCCTTTTCATTCGGATGCAACTAAGGTATTACTGCTTACTAACTCATAATGAAGATGATTTTCTCACAAGCCCAAAGTAATCTCTTTGCTATCACGAAAATCTTTTTCTTTATTACTAATCGCAAAACAAATATTTTATAACTTGTGCACTTTACAAATGCATACTTTCTAACATTACATTAGTAGGATACTTAATCCCTTTAAGCTTTGACTCGCCCTTAAGAAGTATTCCCTTTAAGTTAATTATTTTAGGCTTGCCGTACTTAGTTATATTTAGTAATTTCATTTGCATAACAATTCATATAGCTAGAATATTATTTATTATTTAATACAAGGAATTCATTTCTCTTATAAAATCTACTACTTGCATTCATTATTTTAAGACCATACTTTTACGCTAGTCCTATTTTTAAATGCATCACAACTGACTTTGGGGAGAATCCTACTCAATAACGTGTATACTTTATTTAAAAAGAATTATTTCATAAGAATGTCTTTCTTTCATCTAAACATGACTTTATCTTTATATATAAATTTTACAACTTTTCTTACAAAAAACTTTTAATGCCTTTCAACAGGCATTTCTTAGCCATACTAATTAACCCTAGGTTTGAACGGACAACCGCAAGTTAGCGGATCTTTTAGGGTGCCTAACCCCTTCCCTTTAGGATAATAAAGAACCCTTACCCAGAATCTCATTAAGTTTAGCAGACCATTAAAATGGAGTTAAATGTTTACTTCAAACTAGTTAACATTTAGGTGTCCTAATTCACCCAAATTAATTAGGTGGCGACTCCCTAGCAACCCTTTAGTACTTTTTATATTTTTAACATCCCTTTTAAATTTTAGTATTCTTTAAACATTTAATACTTTTATTTACTTTCCAACACCTCTTTTATTCAAGCAGGGTTTGCTAGAATCCCGTTTTCGACACCGGTTTAAAATGGGGTGTTACAATAGTCTTGTCCTTTCAGAGGGCCTCGTAATAGTCATAGTCTAACACACATATATTATAGGTTAATATTAAGCTATTACACAAGATAAGAACTTAGTCCTTCACACATACCCAAGACCTCCTAAACCAATTCGGGGCCCACATTGTCTAAATCCAAACTTTACTACTCTATTAGCATATAAACTCATACTAGGTAATCATATACCTAAGTTTATTAGACACATAAGCTCAATTGGACCTTCAATTGCGTGATTTAAGAAAACCCCTAATTTACAAACCCTAGGTTTTCTCCCAAATTAAAAAGGATTTCCATATTCAAATTAAACACTACAACATGACCATCTAACATAATTCAATACTTATTCAAAATATCAAGATAACCTAATTCATATTACACCCCAAATCCAAGGTTCATGTTCTCTTATTCTAACATGGAAACTAGAACTCATTTTCCCAAATTCATAATCAATACCACGATTAAAGATGTTACACCCCGTATTTTCGCGATTGTATGCGTCGTAAGTAAACTAACGTAAAGCCCGGTAAGGCTAACATACTATTTTTGGATGGAAACAATTTTAAATAAGTGTTATTGTTGGTTCGAATTTATAAATGCTCATGCAAATGCACGTATCGTTCACAAGTAATATAGTCTGTAAGACCGAATATCATTCACAGAGACTGGTTATCAAGTACCGAACTTCTAAACTTTGGTTTTTATTTGGCAATCGGTAAATTGTTTGGTTTTATAACTAAGAACTATAATTAAAGCAAAGTGCAGGAATTTAAATTGAGGTTGATAATACTATGAGTTTATAACAGTTATGAAGGGAATAAGGTTTCCAATCTCCTCAACTATCCACTCTTTCACTTGTTAATGTAATGCTAATGGGTCTACTTCTTATTAAGATAGCAGGTTAACTAGTATGTCATCATATTCCGGTTAGGATATACGAGAGCTCAATCTTGTGCAGAAACCTTCTATATTTCTATGATAGATTTTACCACACAAGAGGATTAAGAACAGTAACCTTAAACACTACACAAGTATCGGGATACTTTCGTCCACGATTTTAACCTATGTCTAAACAATTACAGCATATTCAAATCTCTCCTCTCGGTTCTTGATTTGAAATCATACAAGTAATGATAATTAGTAGCTAATTATTTATCAAGCAATCAAAGCAATATTGAATAGATCTTAATAAAGTTGAAGAAGAAATCAATTAACTAATGCATTAACTATATGAAAGAGCTTCAAGAAGATTCGACGGAAACCCTACTAAAGTAATTAGCTCCTAAATATAGTCATGCCAAGAACTAAATTATAATTCAACATAACTGAAATAAACTAAGGGAAAAGAAAAGAAATACTGTGAACTAAAGTCTCAAATTGTGGCCTCAATCCTTGCCCTGAGTTGTATTATGTGATAGAATGAACTCCCCTCATAAACTAATCCCTAGGGCTTAAATATGTTGCCTTGGGACCTCCTTTTATGCCCAATTTTTGCTCCTTTTTGCAATTTTGCCTTTATGAACCGCTGTGACTCAAAAGAAAGAAAAATTACCCTAATACTATACTAAACACAACAAAAACAAATAAAATACTAATTAAAAATGACTCAAAAAGCGTATACAAAATACGCCTAACAACCCCCATAACTTAAATTTTGCTCGCCCTCGAGTAAAGTAGAAAACAAGAACAAAGAAACAAAATAAAAAAGACTCAAATCAAGCAGCTGCACAAGGTTACTTAGAACACGTGAACGTCAGTGGGATAATATGTTGGAACATACAGCATGAAAATAGTAATCTAGAATTTTAAGTCAGATATTTCGCAAACTCATTTCAATCACACTCAATGGAAATATGAACACCTACCCTATGCATGTCAATTTCATTTAGTTCTATGAGCCTGTTTACTTACTATTCTCCACTAATCATAGACATACATTTTAGAGATCTTCAGAACTTTCAGGGTTGTAATGTAGGCTTAGGCAGGGGTAGGTAAGAGTAGGCATTTAGGCTCAATTTTACGTACCATAAGCGTTTTTCTTATTCAACTATTTTGTCCTTATTTTTGGTATTCTTTTTCAGTTCATACCTATCACTCCCCTTTTCTCTTTTTGAGAGTGTGAAACACATTCACATAGACACCCTCAAACTTAAGCTTTTGCATTATTCTTTATTGGGGCGCATCAAATTTTTTTCATTCTCTTTTGATATTTTTTTTCCACTCTTTTTCATCCCAATTTTCAATTACTGCTTATGGCACAAGGGAATCATAGGGTGTCAAAGAAATAACTTATTTTTGGCTCAAAGGGGCAAACTAGGGATACAATTTACTGCAAGGTAGGTAATGAAAGGTAAGAAGGGCTAACAAAGAAATGTCTGAGTCATCTCCCTAAACATGTACGTCTTAACTATTTCGCCTCAAATAACAAGCAAGTAGACTTCATAGATACTTTTCAATTGACAACGCAATAGCTAAGCACAAATATCCCAAATAAACAGATTTTCATGAATTTTTGACATATTTAACTTGAGCACACAAATTTTAGCTTCTAATTCCATTACATTGTCCACTTAACTTACTAGGCGTTTTCAGCAACTACAACATGCATGATCATAAAAAAAATTGACTCATATGAACACAATAAAAGACACAAAACAAAACACAATAAAAGACACAAAACAAAGACTCAAAAACATAAGGTACCCCCCCCCCCCAAAACTTAACTGACACATTGTCCCAAATGTGTAACGACTCAAAAATTAAACAGGGACGACTTACAGACATACATCGGCTCAAAATGGTGGTGGTGGCGGCGGATATTGCACTGAGACGGTATATGTGGGAGGAGATTTGGCGATTCAGGGCCTTTTTATTTTTCGGAAATCGCTATTAGGCATCGCGGTTGTGCATAGTGGCACCGCGGTGCCTAAAGTACTAGGGCCTCTCTGAATATTTGGTACCGCGGTCCTGCAGATTGGCACCGCGGCTCTGACTCGATTCCTTATTGTCCACCATTTTCTTCATGCTCATTCTCTGATTCCTTCACTTGGCATCACAACACAACAAACATACCAAAAGTGAGACTGTTCGATTGAAAATAAAGTAATTAAAATAAGAATTAAAATAACATAAGTAAAACAATGAGTTGCCTACCAACAAACACTGTCTTTAACGTCTTTTAGCCAGACGCAATTTACTTACTAGATCAAGAGGGGTAGAGTGTCCCTTCCACATAACCATCTCAGCACCAATCGCTTCTTCTTCCTCCTCTTCATTTTCACAGTGTTATTTTCAGAAGCATTTACCATCTTGGCATCTTTCACTATTTCTTTGACCTTACTCACAGGTTATATGCTTTGCTTTAATGGTATCCCACGAGCATCAGTACTCGTGAGGCTTTTCTCAGGCACAACCTTGTCAACTATCACAATAGCATAACATCTCTCATTGACTTGTGGTTCAGTGGGTGGTCTGAAAACTTTGAAGGTCATCTCTGGAGGTGGTGGTTGGAACACTTTGAATGTCATTTCTTCATCTTGAACTCTGAGCTTCAACTCTCCCTTCTCAACATCAATAAGTGCCCTCCCTGTGACTAGAAATGGTCTCCCAAGAATGATGGGCATATTTTCATCTTCCTCCATATCAAGAATGAGGAAATCAACAGGAAAGATAAATTTGCCACTTTCACTAACACATCTTCAATTATACCTCTGGGATGTACGACTGAGCGATCAGCCAGCTGCAAGTTAACTGTAGTTGACTTCGCTTTCCCCCAAACCAAGTATTTTAAACACAGAGAGGGGCATCAAGTTGATACTGGCCCCTAAGTCACACAAATCCCTCTTACATGTAACCTTACCTATAGTGCAAGGTAAGGTAAAACTCCCTGGATCTTTCAACTTAGGGGGCAGTTTCTTCTGCAAGATAGCATTGCACTCCTCTGTCAGCGATATTGTCTCATAGTCTGTCAGCTTCCTCTTCTTAAATAGAATGTCTTTCATGAATTTTACATAAGCTGACATTTGCTCTAAAGCTTCAATGAACGGGAGATTGATATGCAG
Source organism: Przewalskia tangutica (assembly GCA_029844215.1). Lineage (NCBI taxonomy): Eukaryota > Viridiplantae > Streptophyta > Magnoliopsida > Solanales > Solanaceae > Przewalskia > Przewalskia tangutica. Next base: position 120,762,787 of record CM056721.1, on the reverse strand, counting down.
CTTTTTGAAGATCTCTAAAAACTTGGAAAACTCCTTGTCTAAGGACTTCTTCTGCAGTCTTTGAGGATAAGGGATTCTGTCTACATATTCCCTCATGACTGCCGGTTGAGCCTTCTCTATAATAAGGCAGTCCTCAATAACCCCCTCATTTTCTACCTCAACTGTCTTCTCTACCACTGGTTGGGATCCAATCTATTCTAACTGCTTCCCACTTCTCAAACTGACTGCTTGGCATTGCTCTCCTGGATTCATCACTGTATTACTGGGGAGAGCCCCCTGAGGTTTGTCATTCAAATTCTCTGCCAACTGCCCCATCCGAGTTTCCAAGTTCCTAATAGAGGATATCGTTTCTGTCATGAACTGGGTCTGAGAGTCGGTCATTTGTGTTTGGGAGTTGGCCAAGGTTGAAAGTGAGGACTTAGTTTCTTCCATGAATGACCTTGTCTCTGTTATGAATTGTGCTTGGGAATTTTCCAGGGCCAACAGTGCTGTTTTCAACTCATCTGACTTCTCGTATGGGGTTGGTGGGCTGAACTACAGTGAGGAAGATGCTTGAGTCAAGGGTTGTTGTGGATTACTCTGTTGATACTGCCCCTGAAACTGGGGCTGCTGCCCTTGATCATTCCTCCAAGAAAAATCTAGGTGATTTTTCCTCCCGTGGTTATACGTGTTAGAGTGTGCATTGTTGTATGGCCTCTAAATATTTCCCACAGCCTGACATTGAGCCTGATCCAATGGGATGTGGTTGAGATCAGTTGTTGGACATCTATCGAAGATGTGCGGATCCCCACAAATCTCATAAACTGCTTGCATCTGGATCGTCTTTACGGATATGGTATTCTGCTGGAGCTGCTTAGTCAAGAGAGCGACTTATGCTTTTAGTGCAGCGATGGTATCTAGCTCATGAACCCCAACTGTTTTTCAGCCACCTATTCCTCTATCATCTGGCAAGTGATTGTTCGTGGCCATATCTTCCAACAAGTCATGGGCTTCATGTGCTGTTCTCTTCATGAAAGTGTCACCAGCAGCTGCATCAATTATTGTTCTAGTAGTCCCACTCGGACCATTATAGAAGATGTGCACCAAGTTCCACTGCTCAAGCCCATGATGTGGACACTTCCTCTGCAAATCCTTGAACCTCTCCCAAGCATCGTACAATGACTCTCCATCCATTTGATAGAAATTGTTCAATTATCCCCTCAGGCTTGCTGTCTTCGCTTGTGGAAATAATTTTTCACGAAATTTTTAGGCTAGGTCCTGGCATGTGAAGACGAAGTCTGTTGGCAGGGAGTTCAACCAAACATTTTCTCTGTCCCTGAGTGAAAATGGGAAGAGCCTCAACCGAATGACATTATCAGTAACATCATTGTATTTAAATGTGGCACAAGGCTCTAGGAAATTCGCAATGTACATATGTGGCTCTTCAGATGACGAACCTCCAAACTGGACTGTGTTCTGCACCATACCCAGAATAGCATGTTTGATCTCAAAGTTGTTGGCTCCTATTACTGAAAGGTTGATGCAAGTACCGAACTTCTAAACTTTGGTTTCTATTTGACAATCGGTAAATTGTTTGGTTTTATAACTAAGAACTATAATTAAAGCAAAGTGCAGGAATTTAAACTGAGGTTGATAATACTATGGATTTATAACATTTATGAAGGGAATAGGGCTTCCAATCTCCTCAACTATCCACTATTTTACTTGTTAATGCAATGCTAATGGGTCTTCTTCTTATTAAGATAGCAGGTTAACTAGTCTGTCATCATATTCCGGTTAGGATATACGAGAGCTCAATCTTGTGCAGAAACCTTTTATATTTCTATGATAGATTTTACCACACAAGAGGATTAAGAACAGTAACCTTAAACACTACACACGTATCGGGGTACTTTCGTCCACAATTTTAACCTATGTCTAAACAATTACAGCATATTCAAATCTCTCCTCTCGGTTCTTGATTCGAAATCATATAAGTAATGATAATTAGTAGCTAATTATATATCACGCAATCAAATCAATATTGAATAGATCTTAATAAAGTTGAAGAAGAAATCAATTAACTAATGCATTAACTATATGAAAGAGCTTCAAGAAGATTCGACGGAAACCCTACTAAAGTAATTAGCTCCTAAATATTGTCATGTCAAGAACTAAATTACAATTCAACATAACTGAAATAGACTAAGGGAAAAGAAAAGAAATATTGTGAACTAAAGTCTCCAATTGTGGCTTCAATCCTTGCCATGAGTTGTATTGTGTGATAGAATGAACTCCCATCCTAAACTAATCCCTAGGGCTTAAATATGTTGCAAATTTGTTCCCTATGGACCCTTCTGCCCTTGGCCAATTCTAACTCGGATATGAAAATTTGCGCCTCGACACCGCGGTCCTGCAGAGCGGCACTGCGGTGCCGAAAGTCCTGCAGCCTGGCAGTAGATATGGCACCGTGGTTCTGTCTGAATGGCACCCCGGTGCCAAAGGTTCTGCGGGGTCTCTGATCTTCTGGAATCGCGGTTCTTCTTCTAGGCACCTCGGTGCTGCTTTGCATTTGTTCGAATTATCAATTATCAACCTTTTTCTGCCTCGGGACCTCCTTTTATGCCTATTTTCACTCCTTTTTGTCATTTTGTCTTTTTGAACCGCTGTGACTCAAAAGAAAGAAAATCGACCCTAATACTATACTAAACACAACAAAAACAAGCAAAATACTAACTAAAAATGACTCAAAAATCATATACAAAATACGCCTAACAGTTATATATGTTTTATAAGATTTTGGGGTTAAACGAATCGAAAAATTAAGTTCGTCAAAACTCGGGGAAAGACAGGCAGAATGTTTGGACCTAATTTTTTTCCCAACTTGTCGGGGTATATCTCCTAGTATATAAGGAATTTTGGAGTTCATAACCTATGAAATTCAAGTTCAGAGAGTCTACTTTCCAATTCAATTTACGGTTCGTCCATCTTAAAAACACGGAGAAAATTACGGACCACACAAAATTTTACGTACCATAAAAGTAAACTGTTTTTCTTGGCGGTTGAAAGAATTTTAAGTCTTATATTTTACTTTGTTCGACCATGGGACCTCGTTTCAACCCCAAACTAGACCCTAGATCACCACTAACATTCTCCCAAGGGTTCTCCATCAATTTGCAACTCAATCCAAAGATAAACCATGCTAGTTCGACGTAAGGAATTCCGTGGCTACCACTAACTCTTCTTCTTTCTCGTTGTAATGACTTAGGAAGTATCTTGGTGTTTAAGTAAGCTAAGGAAAAGAGGATTCTTGACATATTAAAAGTAAATTTCATCTTCCCTAGCCTACGCTTAAGTTTGTACAAGTGTTGGATTGAATTTTGTTGGAGAATTCTTGAATAAACTAGTAGCTATGAAACTTGAAGTTGAGCTAGGTTGTGTGGGCTGTTTTACATGATTTAAGGAACTGCAAATGTATGGGTATCATGTTGCGGATGAGGAGAAGTGATGATGAGGATTGTTATGCTAAGACACGTTGAATTTGAACTAAAATGACCTTAAAAAGTTGTGCCCATACGTTGTTCGATAAAATGACTAAATGAACTTTGTATAGAATATGAAGCCGATATTGATAACAATCATTTGTATGATATAGATAACCATCCAAAAGAGGTGAGAGGACTTGTGGAACGGTTGTAGCTTCGTGAATAAGGTATGTAAGTCTTAACTCTTTCTTCTGTTGGCATGATCCTTATGCGAATGAACGTAAGCGAATATCCGTCCCAAATTACTCTACTCTTAAAGGCTAGCGGTATTTATGTTCTTCGTTCAAATGAGGAAATTTATCAACTCATATATATCTTGTTTTATTGAATCTTAATGAAAGATGTACTGATGAACATAGTGACAATAACGATGGTCATAGGATAACGACCACATGTCGGCCGGGCTGGCACCTACATATGCACACCACTAATCAGTTGGGCAGATACCACCATGTCCTATATGACCATATATTTTATTATGAGCCTACCCACAGAGGGATTTGATATGATATTATATGGTCCCATAGGAGGAGTTACCTATAGTGATTGAACATTAAGGGAATAGGCAGTTGTGATCTTTCAGTAAAGAGGAGGTTCGTAGGTCCGCTTGATATTTTGAGGTTGACGATAAAAATGATCATTTTGGGCCAAGAGTTTGTTGAGTTTGTGTTATATGTAGCAGGTGTTTGATTTGAAAGGAGGACTAGTATCACTATAATGACGTCTATAAAGGGTATGGTGTCATAAGAAGAATGAACCCATTAGGTTGTCATAGAATGATGATGCTCTATTTCTAAAGTAAGTGTTAAAGGAACATAAATTGATCAGTATGTTTGACTATGACGTAAGCTACTGGGGTGGGTTTGTCACATAATAACAGTAAGGAGAAATTTCAAGAATTATTTACCCGTAAAACGGTACAATTGAATTTGTATACGTGGTCAAGAACGTGTGGATCTCAAGTAACTAATTTAGACATAAAACTAGATAGAATATATTGTGAATAAACAATAATAATACAAGGAAATGTAGTGATTAGTCTGAGCCTTGTATTAGCTTCTGGGGAAAGTCACCGCACTTGTATGAAGGCACAATAGTCGAGAGAAAATGAATAAGTGTATTGTAATGACTTGAATATGATGATTTATAATGGAACACTGTGCCCAATTTATAGATAAGTTTTTTGGGTACACACCCCACGAAATATGCCCTCATTAATACAGGAGAATGAATGTTGTAATAATTGGATAATAAGTATCTCAATAAATGTCATTAATGCTTTGTTGGAAGACTTACGTCAGATTCAGTGATGGTCGTCCATTGTATGTATTTCTAACGACTCCTCTGACCTTCCGAGTCACCGGTACCAACTATGCATATGACGCTCCCGGTACTACTCGTATCTTATCGGTAGCCCTTAAGCTGACCTGGACTTGACTCAACATCGTACTCCAGGTGTCGCATTATAGTTCGTACAATTGTCTTACACTAATATTTCCACATACAACTATCATTAATGAATATTGTAGGATGCCTAAGATCACTCCACTCCTAATAATAGATTTTAGGTTTGAGCCATGAGAATGAATAAATTCTCGATAGGGAGTAGTGTTTCCACTTAAATGGTCATAAGCGAAGCATTTAATTTTTTTCACCAAAATAAAGTTTCGATTAAAGACTAAAGTCATAAGCGGCTCCTTAAACTTGTTCCCATCTTTCATTTTAACACCCTAAATTAGACTTGTTCCTATTGAACACATACAATACTTAAAATTGATACTAACGTCAAACAGTTGACGGAACTATCTCTGTAGTTTAAAAAAAAGAAATAACTTCAATGATAGAGATTTTCCAACATAGTAAGATTTTTCTTTTTTGCATAATTAATATTTGATAAATCGTTTAATTTATAGTTGTGATTGTAAGGATCAAATCTTTTTACCGACCATTGTGGAAATATATTTAAATCGAATTTCACACTAGCGAATCATTCTTCATTGTATTCTTCGTAGGATTTGATCCAACTTTATTGCATTCTGTAATTGACAACGACTGTCCTATACTCCTATACCAATCTAAAGTGTAGTTTAAATGTGTTCAATGACTTGGGCCTATTTACATGCTAGAAATGTATTATTTATATTTGTAGGTGTTGATTATCAATAAATGAGTTGTATATGTCATAAACTATATTATATCAATATGTTCCTTGCTTGGTGATATATTTGATTGTGGAGTTGTGTTATAGATGTTGGGAGCTATTGAGAATATGATTTGATGTAAAGATATTGGGACTATTGAGAGTCCGGTTGATACACAAATATGAGAACTATTGAGAGCCAATTGTGATTTTTGATAAGGAGATTATTGAGAGTAATTTAGTGATGATTGATTTGAGGATTGTTGAACTCGTGAGCCATTGATATAATCGACGTGCGCATGTGAATTTAGATCCGTTGTTTGGTTGAGATTGGTATGGTGGTTTGACAGCTAGTGGAGTACCGTGATTGATATAGTCTGAGTATCTTATAACTGCTTTATGATTATAGTTTTTGAAATATTTATGAATATCTTTTGTTTTATATGTACGAATTAAATTCATTAAATTCTTACGTTGTGTTGTGAATATTTTCCTTTTATTCTCTTCTAACTGCACATGTTAAAGAAAAAGTGATTTAGATTGACACTCGCCGCTACTCTGTTAAGGGCGATCGATGACACTTATTAACTACTTCCCTTAACTCACCGCTTTCCTTTCTGACATTTTATATGCAGATACAAATTTGAATTTCAGTGAAATTCAAAAGTAACCAATGGATTGCTATTGTCGTACATGTGGTAAGTTATTTATCTAGTTCAATGACGGCTCAAAGACTTCTTTCGTTTTACTAAATCTTGTTGTACATATTTTATCTTTATATATAATCACTTTTAGTAGCTCATGACTTGTATTATCCGGTGTCACGATCTAATTTATCTAAGCCATAATGAAACTACATCCAACCAAGTAGTGAACCAATTCACATTAAATCATTTTCATCACTAAGTAGCAGTACTAAATCACTAATTAATTCAATCGAAAGTCATAATAGCATAAGTAAAATGTTATAAGTAGGAAACTACATGAAAATTCACAAGAACCGACCGGCGATATGAGTCAGGAACATGTACAAATAAAAATGTATAAGCCTCTACATCAAATACATTATCTTGAATAGATAGAACAGTAGAAAACTAAAGATAAAATGGAGTCTACGACATTGCGAACAAGTCAAGCAACTCACATTGAATTAACCAGTGTTGTTAATATAATTTCAACAGAGTAAAATAATTAACAGAATAATGTAATCAACTTGAATAACATAGTAATTTATGCAAATATGCACAAATAAGAGTCAACGATGAAAATGTATATAATAATGGACTCTTCACCCTACCCGTCTCATAACAAGTGTTCCCACCATTCTCCATAATATTATCAGGAGCAGAGACCTTAAAGGATGAATCCTTACCCACACACACAATCAGTTGACACTCAAGTCCATAGACTCATCAATTAATTACACTCAAGTTTGAGACTCATCAACAAAATATCAACAAAAATAGAAGTTATAACCGTTGAAATCTAAGTCACGGACCACACAGACTTATCCGCTACACCAATAACACCCAAGTCGCGAGTCTGACTCATCAACTCAACTCATGAATAAACATGAATCACATATGCAGTCATGTAAACATATAAATAGTGCATGATCAAATTAGTGCAAACTGTGTAATTAGAAGTACATAAGAAAATCCAAAAATCGGATCCTAGCATGTGAAATTAATGCCAATAATATTCTCGTAAGTTGCAAAGCATGTTCAATTAATCATATAATGGTCCAAAATAATGGATACATAAGCATAACATCTAAATACCCTAACATAACACTCGATGCATGATAATTCCCAACTGTATCTTCATAAATATAAAAAACAATTGTCACAATTATGATTTGAGTATTCCGAATCGAATTTCATAAAGAACAATTATATGAGGTTGTTAAGACCTAGTTCATTGATTTATGTATAACACAGTAACAATTATCTTTTAATTGTTAAGACCTAGTTCATTCATTTTTTAAAGAAGCATATCATTAAATATCGAGATTGAAATGAAATTTTTAATATACATTCAAGCATTATCATTTCCTATCCTTTTATCTTTGAACATTATAATTTATCTTCATTAAAAAAAACGTTATTGAACAATATAATTCTTACTTTATCGTAATAAATTTTTTATGTTCATACTAACAAATCACTTCTCGACATCATGAAAAAGAGCCATTTGAGTCAATATACTTTTGAAGTATATGATTTTAGTTTAAAATTATACCATTGCTCAACAATTTTTATCATAATTCCACTCATATATCTCCCTCTCTCTACGTTTGGCTACCCTTCAAAGTCCAAATTAATCCAAGAACACAGAGACAACACTAGTAGTAGTATTGTATACTATACTATTCAGTTTTCGAAATTGTCACTTTCGGGACTGTACTTGCCCCGTTTCCGCTCCGTTTTGCTGCATCTCAAGAGTATAATTTCGTACGTGGCGATTTTGATTTTCTTTTCTTTTTTCAATTGAAAGAACACTTTCCTCGTAATATATTTTCAATTCAAGCAAAAAGAATTGGGAAAAATCCATAATTTTATAGGATTAGGGTTTTCTCCTCTCTCTACAATTCTTCATTTCTCTGCCTTTTGCTTTATTTAAGAAAAATAAAGTAATTTTTTTTTTACTCAATTCTTCAAATATATTACATTTCTAGGGTTCATTTCCTTCATGTAATTCCAAGATCGAAGATTTTTCACAATTATATTGGAAATTTCAGATTTTTATTTGTCATTTCATCTATTAATTTGGGTTTTATGTTTATTTTATTTGGTAAAGGTGTTGGCTTTATGTTTATTTTATTTTAATTGAATTTGGGTTTTGCTGGTTAGTATTAAAGTTTGAGTCCTTTTTTTTTTTGGTTTGGGGATTTAAGGTTTGCCTAATCGTGTCATGGGTCAACCATGATTATTGGGTTTGTTTAATTATTAATTTGTTTGGACTGTATTAATCAGATTATATATAGATTTTGAGCATTTAAGAGTAGTACACTTTTGGGTTGTGTTTAATATATTTGGTGAGTGAATGTATCCTTCTGCTATGGATTATGCACGGGATGGTGGCACGGCTTTGATTCCTACACGCTTTGTTTGGCCTCATGGGGGAAGAAGTGTATATTTGAGTGGCACATTTACTGGGTAACCATAAGCTTGCACATTTATTATATAACGGTTTTTTCCCGCTCTAGTATATTGTGTTTCTTATGGGAAGTGTCACTTTTTTGAAGGTGGTCGCAATGGCCTATGGCTCCTGTCGAAGGATGTCCAACTGTATTTCAGACTGTTTACAGCATACCACCTGGTTACCACCAGGTTTGTTTTTGTTGTATGGATTAATTGTAAAGTTTTGGTTTTTATACTAGTAAAAGGTAGTACTATTAGTTTCTGCAGTTATACAGTTGAGACTTTGCTAGTGGATAGCAATCAATTCTGAGTTTTATCTTTTAATTAGTTATAGTTGGTTATATTCTTGAAGCTACTCCTATGGGATAGCAGTAGCACTGGTTTTCACATGTTCGAATATAGTAGGCTGTCATGCTAATCTATTGCGAGTAATCATTTAGTTGTTTTAAATATAGACGGTTGAGCTAACTTCAATCTGGAGCCAAGTTAGAAGACTCTTTCCCCAATTTTGGAGTCTCTGACGCCGTAAGCCTTGCTGCTATTTGCCGATACCATTAACAGCCTTGTCCAGTGTGTAAACTTGGTGATGACCTACTTAAATAGTCGTTAGATGTTTATTTAACTCATTACAGCAAGTACGTGGGCCTGTTTTGGAATATTGGTATTCGATGCTCACTTGATTTAAGGATTGGATTTACTTTCTGTGTGGACACTCCTGCCATCAAGTGAGATTAGAGATGTAACAGAATGAATCATCTGGGTGGGTGCTGGAGGGTGATGCTAGTAGTCCCTTTGGGATAAGCAGGCTATTTTATTCACTTAAACCAGCACCAAGGACCTGTTGAAGTATATACAGTTATGGAAACTCACGCGCCCACTATGTCACTAAGCATGAAGGGAGCTGAGGAAATCTAGCAGGGTATCTAGATAATACTTATTCGTTAGGTTGCACCAAATCGCCAAAAGGTATTTTTGTATGTAAGTCCACTTTATTCCTTTCCTTCCTCATTGCCCAAAAAGGAAAGCTGGTATAGTTGACCTGGCAGTTCTACATTCTTTGCTGATTTTCTTTCTAGACTATCATCAAAGCATTTCCTTTGCTGGTGCGGGTATCACCCTTATTTTAGTCTATATAAATGCAAAACCAGACGTCTGAGCTTCCTGGCTGATGGTTAATTAGTTTTTTTCTAGATAACTCAGATAGTTGATGCTCAGCTTTGCCTTTTCAATTTAAGGGCATGCCAAAACTTTGTTTCAGAATTAAGGAAAAATAACAAAGATCCTTTTATAAGTGTGAGATCTTGCCAGACTGAAAAAAAATGTTGTGAGATCTTGCTAGACTGATAAAGAATAGTGTGTGATCTTGCCAGCATTTCCCACTGCCCTTTCTCTTTCATGACGAGAGAAACTTTCGACAGCCTCCTGGAACTCTTGCATCTTGTATCTCAGAGGTGGTAATCATTTTTATCTGTGTCATGATTTTGGGTTGTAATATCATTTGCCTTTTCTTGGTACAGCACTAACAATTTTATTTTATTTTATTTTAATCTTTTTTTGCTTCTTTTCCTCGGTAGATTTGGTATTCAGTTTTTTTACATGAACTAACGAAGGATTTATGGTTACATACTTTACTTGCAGTACAAGTTCATTGTTGATGGTGAATGGCGACATGATGAGAACCAACCTTTTGTGAGTGGAAGCTATGGAACAGTTAATACTGTCCTCTTGGCCAGAGAATCTGACTACCTTCCAGCAGTACTAACTTCACGAGTACCTCCTAGTTCTAACATGGATGTGGATAATCAGGCCTTTCAGCGTTTGGTAAGGGAATGTTCTACTCGTACAAATTGCTGAACTTGCAAGTCGATCATGAATGCTTAGGATATTTGAGGCTTCGTTAGTGTATCTAAAATTATTCTGATGGATTTCTCCATCACATTGTATGGACTATTCTGTACCTGGAGCACCACCCATGTGGTACTTCATTCTACGATATATATAAGATCGAGGATTTATGCATCTGTATGTAATATATTGTCTTCGTGCATCAGTGTTCTTTCTTCTTCAAGAGTCAACTTCTGTTTTTCTATTCTAATTCAGTCATTTAACCTCCATATTAACTGTCTAGTTTATGTTTCTTCTTTGTCGAACAAGCTCATTTATGTTATGAGGGTGTCAATAAGATGGTTATCAGAATCTCCTTTTCAAGCACCCCATGTTCTGAAGTGGACAACTTGACAAACATTTACAAGAACCTCTGATTTATTTTTGAGACACCAGTCAATTTGTTACACTAATTAAATGATAAAACAAGTTATCTTGAAGCTCCTGGTGTTCTATTTTTATTGTCTATCTGACCTTGCACCTAGTATTCAACTATTATTGCCTATGTGGCCTCTTTGCTCCCTTCCTATTGTATCTTCTAGAGGGAGAGCTAGTGACTTTTGCCTTTTGACCTGTCTAAAAGCTTTTCTTTTATATCTGTCGCAGGTAAGAGTGTCGGATGGTGCCTTGCCAGATGATGCTTCTAGGATATCACAGACAGATTTAGATATTTCCCGTCACCGTATATCTGCAGTCCTATCAACACATTCAGCTTATGAGTTGCTTCCAGGGTCGAGCAAGGTTTGATCTATTTATCATATATGCTGTCTACGTGATGTGATGGGTTATGAGTACGAGTGTTTTGTTGCCTTTTTTGATTAGGACTGTTTTTCAGGTCATTGCTTTGGATGTTGACTTACCCGTAAAGCAAGCATTTCATATTCTTCATGAGCAGGTATGTCTTCTATCGTGCTAGATGTTCGGTTTGTATCATGATATATATGGTACTTTTAGATTTTGTTACATTTGAGCACTATTCTTCCGTTGGGGTCATGCTTGAAGCCTCATTTCCATTAAAAAGGAAAAAAACCAAGATGGACACTAAACTGAAGTGTGGATATCAACATTCCAATTATGCGTAATTTAGTGCCAATCAATCACCTTCTATCTATCTTATAGAATCATATTTTGTCTTTCGTGATTTCTCATGCATTATTGTATGAGCCTTGCTCAGTTTCTAGAGCTGGGAATGGAGGGACTTGTTAGTTAAACTACTTACTACTGCCTTTTTCTGCAGCTACACTCGGTTTATTAGCATAATTTGAAATGAGATTAGGCATTGCCCTCTTCATTATTCCGTTTATACTTTTACATATTCTTTCCTGAAAATATTATAAAAGCTGTTTCTGAGCCATGTTATTTTCAGGGTATTCCTATGGCTCCTTTATGGGATTTCAGCAGGGCACAATTTGTTGGAGTCCTTGGTGCTTTGGATTTTATTTTAATCATGAGAGAGGTACAGAAAGCTCTTTGCAAGTTTTGGTTATGTCTTTTAAGTAACATATTCTTTTAGCAGTAATATGCTGTTATCATCATATCTGTTTCTTCCAACATCTCGTACGATTTCTATTTGTTATGAATTAAGTTACACTGTTCCTCCTTTTTTCCTTACGATGTGGTCTGGAAACAGCCTCTCTACCCCACAAAGGTAGGATAAGGTCTGGTACACCCCACCCTTCCCAGACCCCACTTGTGGGACTATACTGGGTATGTTGTTGTTACAATGTGGTCTGGCTGTTTTAGTTTTATACTTTTATTAATGTTTTGGAGGTGTCCTTCAATCAGTCTTATCTATAGACAGTTATTATTGTACTGAAGGTGAAGTATGTGTAAAGTGACATTTTAAGGTAGCACTTTGGTTTGATTTTATCCTTGCTTCCTATCGTAATATGATCCACTGTACATCTTGGATATACCAATGCTTTTATTTGATAGTAAAATGTTTGAGTGGGTGTGTCTTTGTTTCCCATCGATTGTCTCAAAACTCTACAGAAATAAATTTCCCCTCTCTTTAAGCTGAAAAACCTGCACCATGTTGGAACTTGACCACCTCCAAACTACGAAAGGAGGAAATTTTCAAAAAAGAAATAGATGATACTCAAAAGTGTTACATGATGATTAAGCAAGTCGTAATTATGCAATATTGTTAATCTAGCCAAATTACTTAAAACTAGACTTAATGTCTTTGTACCTATGTTGTTATTTCTTGTGTGATTTCTATGTTGAAAGTTTCCTTTATTGGCATAATGTTCTCTTGCTGATACTGTGCTCTTTCATTCCATCAAAATGTGGGTTTATGGGGATTGTATATAGTCAGGTTATATATATTCATTTTCGCTAACTTCTGTGGTCTTACAGCCATGCTTCATTTCAGTATCAATAATCATTAGTTAAATACACCTGATAGGCTTATGAGGGTGTTCAGTTTATTTTCTGGCTGATTGCCATTTCTTTTTGGTTAATCTTTATGTCACCATGCCATGATACGTCTATTACTAGTTGTAAAATTTCTTGCAACTTTTCCATTGTAGTTATAGCTTCATTGTGTTGTTAATGATGAATCGTTCATGCAACACATTGTGAGAATCTATGGTGCATTTTGCCTTATTAATATGTTTCTGAGAAAGACATTATGTATCTTTAACTCTTTGTTCCCGTAACTGTATAAGAATATCCCATGATGTTGCAGCTTGGGAATCATGGTTCCAATCTGACAGAGGAAGAGCTTGAGACACATACTATATCTGCATGGAAAGAGACAAAATCTTACTTGAGCAGACAAGCCAATGAGCATGGTAAATCAGCTCCGCGGCGACTTGTCTGGGTGAGTTGATGTGGCCTGCTTGAAAATGTCAGTGTGCAAACTGCAGATTTAACTTTATCATTTCACCTTAAAATTCTGATGGATTTTTTCGGTGGTTGTTAAACACTTAAAATCCCTATTTATATTCTGTCACTTGCTGTTGTGTTGCCATCCATATCTGGAATTGCAACTTACAGATTTTGGTTGAATGAAATCTTCAAGCATTTGAACCACGTTTTATTGTAATTGATAGGATACGATTGAGGGCGGATAGCCTGGAGAATAAGATTTTGCACTTTCATGGTTCTTTGAGAGTAGATAATAAGACTAGTATAATTTATATCGTCTTGTTACCATATCCTATATCTTGGAATCAATCATGAGTTTGATGATTAAAAATGAAAATGATGAAAGCCTACTAAGATCATCACAATCTTGCTGCTATGAATTGCATACATTTTTTATTTTGTAAGAGGGAATATCATTGCATGTGCCTATTTAATCGCTACTTATGTGCTGTCTTAATGTGAGATTAGTTGATTAAATTTGTTTAGTTGCATCTGGCTGTTGTGACACTTTTCCTGCTAAAGATGCCCCTTGATTTTTTTCTTTACTTTTGTTAGTCACCTGTGATTTATGAATCAGAGACTTCTGTTGCGTATTTAGGACCTGTTGCTAGTCATTTACTTCTATTACATGCCTTGATTTTCACTATTCAATGCAGGCAGGGCCAGATGACAATTTGAAGGATGTGGCATTGCAAATTTTGCAAAATGGGGTGGCTACGGTACCTATAGTTCATTCATCAGCTCAGGATGGATCATATCCTCAGCTATTATATCTTGCTTCTCTTTCTGAAATACTTAAACGTGAGTTCTAAATCTTTCTTGGGTGTTCATTGAATCTTGCTATTGTGGCTCACAGCTTTGTCAATTTTTAGATATTTGCAGGTATTTCAAGCATTCTCCAGAGTCTTTACCAATACTTCAGTTGCCAGTTGGTGCAGCTCCTTTGGGCACATGGGTTCCGAAAATTGGAGAGTCGAATCGACAACCCCTGGCAGTGCTGAGGCCTACTGCTTCTCTAAATGCAGCATTGAATTTGTTAGTGCAAGGTTATACCTTTCTCAGTCTTTTGGCTAAGATCAAGTATGGTTGCTAGTAATATACTCCCCACTAAAAATTTACTAAGCTCATCATTATTGCCGAAGAATGTGATTTCCCAATATATAGAAGCATAAAGATATTTCCTCACATTGTGATAAGTTTTGGCTATTGAGTCAATAATATCTCTTATGTATGTTTTTGTTCCCTTTGCAGCTCAAGTTAGTGCAATTCCCATTGTTGATGATAATGACTCTCTGTTGGATATATACTCCCGAAGGTTTATAAATGATTAGTTGTTTCTCCATATTTCAAGCTTGTAGATTTTGTAGTGTATGTAGACTTTCATTGGGTTAATTTGCTGAATCTATGGATGGCAGTGATATAACAGCTTTGGCCAAGGACAAGATATATACACACATTAATCTTGAGGAAATGAGTATTCATCAGGTAGTGTGCCATGAGTTCATATGGTATCAAAGTGTGTACATTTAAGTATATTTCTAGCATCAATAGGTGTAGTTCAGGGTATGACTGCTGGGCCTGGGCTTTTATACCTTCTTCTCATCGGCGTGGTGAGGGTGTCCTTTCCAGAAAGGTGGAATCTTAGTTTCCTCCTAACCATTCTCAATGCAACTACAGCTCAGTCCCACCTAGTGGATTAGCTGATTGGGTTGGCTGTATGATATCTATGTACCCTCAGAGGATTCTCGCCATGATTTGACTATTTATGCTGGCTGTTAACCTTCCCCGTCCCTCCTCCTTTTGATACCGGCTTTGCTATTCACATAGGCAGAGTTACTATTCTCTCAATAAATGATGCACAATAAAATTAGAAATCAGCATATGTATCTTGCATATTTGCTTGCTTGGATAGGTATGCCAGCTATATTTTGTGGAGAGTTTTCTGCAACTCAATCTGAAGTGGATGCCAGCAGTAATGCAGTTTCTTGCAAGGATATATGTTTTGCATTTGGATAACAAAGTAGTTGCTCTAGTCTCTTTGAACTTGTGGATACCAGAACCTGTCATAAGGATTCTATGTTTAGGTGGTTAATGATAGCATGGCCACTGTTGATTTTCTCAGTGCATTACGTAATCTGTAATGGCTCTTTGTTGGGTGTGACTTCTTCCAGCAATCACTTTTGTTGATATTTCAATAAAGTTACTTTTTAGTTACCTAACCAAAAGAAATAAAAGATTCTAAGTTTTGACGGTCTGTGTTGCTATGTCAACAATGCTTAACATCTGGAATACTTATCTGGGTGGAAATTCCATACCTTTCTACTTTAAATCTATGTTTAAAAATTGATTCATTATGCCAACTTCATAGTCATCCATGTTTTGGCTCAAGGATGAAACATTTTTTTAGTTTGTTTTGTTTAGATACAGAAAGAAACGTTAGTTTATTATTATTATGTTTTTGTTTGTTAATCTCCATTCATTTGTATGTGTGTTTGTAGGCATTGCAACTTGCTGAAGAACCATATGCACCGTATGGGTTGAGCAGTCAAAAATGTCACATGTGTTTACGGTCTGATCCATTGCATGAAGTGATGGAAAGATTGTCCAGACCTGGTTAAACCTTTGTCCTCTTCTTATTATAATAGGAGTATTACTTATTACAAGAGTTGTTAATTTTCTTATCTGTTTATTCGTAGTATTACATCTTCTTTGGCCTGTGATCTTTTCATGTGTTGCAGTAGTAACTTCTTGATATCGTTTGCAGGGGTCAGACGACTTGTTGTTGTGGAAGCGGGAAGCAAACGTGTAGAAGGTATCATATCGCTCAGTGACATTTTCAAGTTCTTGCTTGGGTAGATGAATCAAACAATTGACAACAGATATGATTTTGATGCCGGTTGCCTAATCTGTGTTACTGATAGCTCATGGTGGACCCCATTATTCGTGGTGGTTTGAACCCGATTCTTTCGTGTATACAATTGATTGGCCTCAAGTATAATGGCCTGGTCTTTCAGGATGTTAGGCTAAAGAATTGAGGCATGTAAATTTTCACAATTGTTTCCCTCCTTTCACAGTTACTAAAGGATTAAGATCAGTTGTTCATCTTTTCCTTAATAAGTATGATTAGTCAGGTTATGCAGTCAATATAGTTATTGCAAACTGATAAGTACAGTAAAGTCGTAGTACTACTTGTTATTAGTATCATGAAGTTATTATGAGAAAGCGAAAAGAGAAAAGTGAGGAAGAAAGAATTGTTTCTTTTATTTTGGCTTCGCTAGGGGATACTATGAATTGAGTTCTCCCAATATGAATCCATAACATATTATTAGTGGTGTGAAACCACATTCCTTGTCAATCGTGTGTTGAGTTTTGGATTGTGCATTCATTTAATTATCAAATGCCGTATTGGTTCTATAATGGATGAGATAGTTTGTCAAGAGTGTAACTTGATACAGTTTAGGTAGATGCACATTTCAGCTCAACCATTTATAAATTGAAAAAAAGATAAGGAAATTGGTATATGTTTATATATATATATATATATATATATATATATATATATATATATATATATATATATATATATTTATATATATATATGTGAATATTTTACTAACACGTGTCAAGATATCTAACAAAAAGTGAAGAATGGATAATTCAAGATGTTCAATATATATGAAAAATAAGAAGGTTTATTCTTGGTCCAGTTAAGATTCTGCTTCAAGAAGGGAAGAAGAGAGTGATGAGTGGTGTTTTAGAGGTTTGGCTAAAATTGCACTAGTTTCTTATTTTTTGGTGGAAAAGATAGCAACAATTTGAAGTAGGGATTGAATCGGTCGGTCCGGTTCCATTTGGAAAGTTATCGGTTTGACTTATTAATTTTGATTTGTAGACATGCTAAACCATTAAAAATAGTTAAGATAAGATATCACGTGAATTTTTTTACATTGAGAATCACTTAAAAATAAAGTGTAACTGAAAGTGTAAGGATCCCTAGATAAATATTGCAAGTTTATTGGATTTGTTTCAATCTTTTAAGAGTCTCATTTCACTTAGAGAAGCAGAAACCATTGTGTTATTTAATCTATAACCATTTCAGCAGGTTAAAGATTTTTGTACAATAAAATTACAAGAGCTGCTGATTTGCAAAGTGAAACCACAACCAAGAACAGTAATTAGTAGCTCATAATCGATCCTTCAGAGTAGAGCAACACTAACTGAGCAAGCAAACATGCAAGTTCAAATATTATTTTATAGGAGTACATTGAAAAGTAAAATTGTAATTAAATAAATTATTATTGGATTATCGATTCACCCGTTAAAAAAGTGATCAAACCGAGAATCAAACCAATAACCGAACAACTTGAAACAGTAAACCAATACCCCAATTGTTAAACGAATAACCCAATAATCTAATTATCAGTTCGGGTTATCGGAACACCCGTTAATTTCCCCATCCCTAATTTGAAGTGGTTATTGAAGTGCAAATCTCCCTCTCTATTAAGCAATATTTTAAAAGGCGGGGTCGTAAGACGAGACGTTTTATAAATGCAAATTACTCCATCCATCTCAAATTATTCATTTTTTATTTTGACGCGTCTTAGGAAATATATTAATTAGGAGAAATATTTAATTTGTCCTTTATGTCTAAGATTTAATCTCTTTCCACTAAATATTTACTTCATTTATCTGTCATCTTCATGCCTCAATAAGGCGTAAGCTCCGAGGCACGGGGGTGTGTGCCCCATGTGTATTTAATTCTTAGTATTTCATAATATAATTACAATATATATATATATATATATGCCCACACACACAAAAAACTAATCAAAGCAATTCATTTTATCCCCACTTACAACTTGTAATTATATATAAATAAATTTACAAGTATAAAAAATACAATGAAATAAAAGCTATTATGAAATGCAAATCAACTCTAGCATCTTAACTTTCAAACAATGAAATAATCACAATTTCTTAAAACGATATTACTATCATACTATTCATTTTATCTCCCTACAAGCAAATAATCAATAAACTTTATCAATATTATAATTAAAATGTATCATAAATAGCGAAATAATAAAATATGTTAATTTTTTATACATAGGACTAAAGACCAATAACAAGTGAAAATGTACAATTCAACTATGTATTTTTAAAAGATATATTAAGTGATATTCACTTTCACGATATTCTCAAAGTAATAACTATGCAATACTACAACTTGTTATTTGAGTTACACTCAATCTTCTTATTTTTATAGATGAATAACTATTAAGTATCATTCATTTGTTAAAGAATTATAAGGGTCTACGATTTTAATTTAAGAATTCAACATATAATTTGTGTAATAATTGTTAGTCAAGACCCAAGCATTGGACATTAGACGCGTTTAGAGCATACAATCCTCGGGAATTAAGCCCCGCATGTGAGCCGGAGCGTTTTGCTAGTGCGCCGGCCCAGGCCTTGGGGCGAGTCTGAAACTGTGTTTAAAACACTGCAAGTATTTAAGCATCATAAAACGTCGTCGTATTAGTTGTTTTTTTCTGGGGGAAAGAACCGGCGTTGTGCCCTAATTGCCTGCCAGAAATTTTGCTCCGGCGAAAAATATAGAGATGGAACAACTGAGTGAAGATGAGAAAAAGGCACTTCGTGGCAGCAAGTTCGCACCGCTTCCTTCTAATCCTTCTTCTTCTCGTCCTCAACCCAGGTATAATGACAAAAAATAAATAGAATTTCAGATTTTGAAGTATATAGTAGATATATGTAGGGAAGAATAAATATAGATGATTCATATTATAACAGATCCTCTCCAATGTGTATTGATATATGTTACGCATTTGTTACGTATCTTGCTATTTTGCTGTCATATTGTTTCTGCTTCAAAAACTTATCTTTTGAGCCGAGTGTCGGTAGGAAACAACCTCTCTCTACCCACAAAGGTAAGAGGGTAAGGTCCACGTACATTATACCCTCTCAGACCCCACTTGTGGGATTACACTATATATGCTGTTATATATTATAGTGGATCCCAACTAGTTTGTGATTGATTAATTGATTTGTGATTGCAGACTGGCTCATCCAGGAGGGCCAATTAAGACGAATAAGGCAGCAGCTTTAGCTAAATTCCTTGAGAGGAAATTGCAGGACCCTAATGGCTTGTCATCTCTTGATCCTCGTCTCATTGAACTCGCCGTCAAAAATGCTAAAGACACTGTTCAATGCAGTAAGTATTATTTACCACTACTCCATAATAATGTTTCCTATATTCTGCTAGTTTCTTATATTTCTTTAGTTGTGCTTTTGATCTTGAATGACCTATTTTGCTTAATTTCTTATGATTAATATGAACTATGAAGTCCGTCAACTATGTGTGTGCTCTTTTTTCATTCTATCATCACTTTTCACACCCATTTGATCACTTGAAAGTTTCTTCTAGTTTCTTTACCACTTCAATTTTGCTACATAATCTTGCATATCCTTTGAGGGTTACGTGATTTCTTAATATTATGCTATGCACTATGACAGTCCAGTACTAATATTTACTTCAACTCTTTTTTGTTCAATCATCACTGGTTACACCCTTTTGATCACCATGGTTTCCATGTAAATTTAACTGTGCTATAGAATCTTGAATTTCTTTTTCATGATAAAGTTTTGCATGATTTATTAAGATAAATGATACACTACGAGAAGGGGAGTCTTGGCGCAATGGTAAAAGTTGCTGCCGTGTGACAACGGGGTCACAACCTTTTGCAGAAATGCAAGGTAAGGCTGTGTACATAAGATACTTCTCCACACCATAGCGAGAGGTTAGTGCACCAGGCTTGCCCTTTATATGATGCACTACAACTATCAGTACTGATGTTTACTTCTGCTCTTATTCAATCACCACTGCTGCTCCCTATTGCTTTTTAACTTCATATTTTCTGATAGTATCTTAATCACATTAATTGTACTACAGAATCTTGAATACCCTTCTGTGTTTACATGATATGTGCAATGACACGTGGATCCAAGTATGGGTTAATGATTTTATCCATTACAACTATTTACTACTTCTATTTTTCGGTACATCATTATTTCTTACTCCCATTTGAACACTTGAAATTTTCTGTTGGTTTCTTTGTCAGTTCAACTGTGCTACAGAATCTTGAATACCCTTTTGAGTTTTACATGATTCTTTTAAGATTGAAATATGCAATATTTAAGTGGATTTCTGATGGCATCACGTATCTCCTGCTGCAAGGTGAATAATTCAGTTTTAGGTAGCTGGACAATACAGTGGTTCAACTTGGAGAAAGTAGATTTTGTATATATACCTAGATCATAGTCTAGCTAAGTTTTCTGTCTCCTTAGTGCATGGAGTATTTTGGGAAACTAAGTTCCCCAGTTGGCTTGTAAATGATGCTCTCCTCTGGGCATTTGATGTCCTTATGTTTGTAATATAATCGTATCTTTTGTGAAAAAGAAAACTCTAAGAAGAAACCAGGGAACCTAATTTGATGCTGATTAAATTAGCATTCTATTATCTTACTTTGGGGTTGTGTCCGTCTCCTTGTTTTCAAGATTCATTTGGAATCTGTGGTACAGTATATACTTTATTCTGCTAGTTACTAAGTGCCATTAATTTTCCAAAAGCTGACATAAACGTCAAACTTGGTGGGTACTCTTCCTAAATAACAAACATGCGCTCTCACAACTTTGACATGTTTGTGGAAAACCCTGTATGTAGTTATTCGGTTTATTGGTTAGCATGTTTACAAACCGATAACAAATTATTGGTTTGGTTGTCGGTTAAGCATGTTAAAAAACCGATAACCGAACCAATAACATACAAAACCGAACCGACCAATAAGTAGCCCTAGCCAAACGAGGTAGATTATACACGTTACTGTATTTCAATAGACATTTTCAGTCAAAAGTCTTGTTACTTGATTAGGCATTTCAAACTTAATATGAATATGATCTTAGTTTGTAATGCTATATGAAGTTGCTCATTTTGTCAATAAATGAGTGATAGTATTCATTTTACAGAAGTGCCATTCATTCACATGCTTTTTTAGTTGGTATAAAATTTGGATATTGTGATGGAGCATAATTATTCTCTTACAATTTGGAAATGGAACAGGTGGGACATCAAGTAGAGGAAGAACTGTTCGACATGTGGATTCTTTTGGTGATTCCGAGGTTCTTGATTTGTGATTTCTGTGAATATTTTTTGTAAGTCAAAGATCTATTAAGTATTCAAGCCTGACTAAACTGGCGCAATCTTTCCAGGAATCTGCTGAAGATGAAGAGATAAAAGTATCCGTCCCAAAGAAAAGTAACAAAAACAAAAAGCGGAAGAAGAAGTTGAAGAAGGAGAAACAACGTAAGGTAGTCTATCAATTCATACATCTTCTATCATTTATCTTTTGCCTTCCTAGTTAATCCTGAATGTGGTTTTTGCCAGAAATTGGAGGAGTCTTCAGGTGTAATGGCCAAAAAACCTAAAAAGAAGCTGAAACTATGATCTACATGGGCCTTCAAGTTTTGATGTTGTTACCTGTTAGATAGATTATTGGAGCTTAAATCGATAGATGGCATGATAAGAGTCACTAACTTCCTGACTTCTTCGAGATTTTACAGTTGTGGAGGCTAACCGCCTCATTCCATCTTCAGTCTCGGACTTCTTCGAGATTTTACAGTTGTGGAGGCTAACCGCCTCATTCCATCTTCAGTCTCGGACTTCTTCGAGATTTTACAGTTGTGGAGGCTAACCGCCTCATTCCATCTTCAGTCTCGGTCTTCTAATATTACCTTTTTTTGCTAGTTGTGCAATTATCTCATTCTTGTAGCACTTTGTTGTGCTCTGAGATCTTCGTCAAAGTTATGAACTTTAATGACATTCATTGTTGAAGTAAATATTTCGTGATGAGATGTTGTCACTTGGTTGGTTTTTTTAAGAGAAGGGACCTCGGCTGTTTTGGGGTGATTAAGCGATATGGCGGTTGGGATATACTAATTACCAGAGAATTGAGGGTAAATATTAAAGCTCCCCAATAATACTATCCCGCCCCCAATTCCAACGTTTGAAATTCCTGTATCCTCTCTGTCTTTTTCTTCCTCATCGTCTTCTTCTAGGGCCGGCAATGGGGCAGGGTAGTTGCGGGGCTTGATGGGGCAAGACAGGGAACACTTAGTGCGGGTCAAAACTTGATATTTGAAATCTCTAAAGGGAATAGGGCAGGTAGCAGGTCAGCCCAATCGACCACCAATTGGATGATGATGTTCCTCCCTTAACTAAAGATCTCGGGTTTGAATTATGGGTATGAAAAAATCTTTGGTAGAAAGTGTTTCCCCCATAAATGGACTTTACCAGGTACGAAATTCGGATATAGTCGGACTCCAATTCGGATACCAGACATAGAGCGTAAAACAAAAAGAGAAGGTCATCCCAATCCATTTGTAACTTTATGAGGGCAATTTGCAGGAATGCCCTTATTTCGGGTTGGTCTTTAATTTTTGCCCATCAAATTGAAAATCTTTAATTTTGGCCCTTCGCCTAAAAACCTTCGGTTGCGGGTTCGAACCTCAGATCAGTCAAAAAATTTAAAAAAATTGCTAGACAGAGTTTGCCTGCAAACTACGCCTTAAGACATAGCAGAGTTTGTCTTCAAACTCTGCCTTGTGAATCCAAACTCTACCTAGAATTATTTTAAATTTTTGACTGAACGGGGTTCGAACTTGGAACCTCGAGATATTTTTAAGCGAAAGACAAAAATTAAAGATCAAAGCTTTTGGAGGGAAATCCATACAAAAAAATGATTTTATGAAGTTAATGGACTGGGGTGCCATGAGCGAGCAACGACAGGTTCGTTCACACAAATGCCCTTATTTTGGGGCGGTCTTTAATTTTTGCCTCTCAAGTTTGTAATTTTAATTTTACCTAATATTTTTTGGCGCGGCATAATTTAAATTTCGCAAGACATGGTTTACGTTTAACTTCACCATATGTAGTCATAACATCCACACAAATTATGCTGGACAATGCAAACCTTTCAACACACAAAATTTTAGATTTTGCTTGACATCATTTACGTTTAATGAAACCCGCGCTAAAGATTTTTTCAATTAGCTTTTCTTTGATTTGAGCTTGATACATGTATGGGGTAACATTAGAATTTAATAGATGTGTGAATCAAAGATCTATGCATGAAAGATAGGAATGATTAGATTTGACTCAGCAAAGACAATCCTGGGATCGACCCTACCGTACTTATTCAGGCCCGGGATCATAATGTGTGCAACTGCACCACCATGCTTCATGTAGATGTGATTATTACCTTTGCTAATTCCTCGGATGCATACGTTGATATTAAACCGTCAATTAGTTCTTTATATGTTGATTGAATAGTTCTGTCAAGATGTTTGAATAAGTTCTAATATTTTCTACTCTGCTTAATTTTCTCTTCCTTCTTATGTATGTTAACTGCGTGCATATACAAATAGATGTTAGTTTGTTTGAAATTTATAAAACTATGTCCTAAAATTGTCAAGATATTCATGTTTATGACCCGCATGAAGTCGTATGCAACTGATTACGATTCTATGCCAGTTGATATGTTCAGCATGGCATACTTACGGGCTTTTGGACACAATGAGTAGATAGCTGAAAATAATAATAATGAGTAATATGAAGGTTTTCGGGAGCGGACATGCCTTGAATATAAGAAACTACCCGATATATGTGTATCTACAATTCCTTCAAAATTACTTCGAATCTACAAAGCAACACCTCCACAAATTATTAATAAGAAGGCCATGCTTTTTTTTTTTTAATAAGCGAAAAACATAAAATAACTAATTTTTTTTATAACTTATTGTTGTGAAAAAAATCGCATTGGAGGTTATTGCAACATCATGCAACAATTTTTATTGTTGTGAAAAATACTTTTGACAACAACATCCAACATATCACAACAAAAATATTGTTGGCAAATGTGTTTCTCCATGTAGTGATCCACCACCCAACCACCATCCTCCATTACCAAAAGATTCACCATAACAAACAAACAATGGCGGATCTTGCCCAAAATATTAAGGGGGCGGTAACTACTAACAAAAATATTATAATTGAAATTTATAAGAACAAAATATAATTTTATCAAAGATTCAAAATAACATCAACACAACTGTTAAATATACACATAATGTACAATGTATATTATGTGTATATTGCTTGCCGTGACTGCCCAAAGTGAAGCATCCAGTGGGCTTCCGTGACTGCCCAAAGCTGTGTATAAATAGAATAGATCATTTATGGTATATTTGTATATTAGACTTGTATATTAATTAGTCTTGTAGTCTTACCATAATTGTATGATTAGTCTCCATATAGAATAGAGATTTAGAAGTAGAATAGGAAAATGATATTTCTATTGTAACTTGTATATATATGTTTTTCATCAATAAGAATAATCAAGAGATTAATTTTTTCATGGTATCAAGAGTCTAGGTTATTTTCCTTGCTTCCGCTATTCACTTCTTTCTCAAATTTCTCTTGAAAACCGTGTCCCTCCCTCGGTTCTTACAAAAATCGAGACATTCCCTTCCCAAACCGAGACACTTCTCGGTTCTTTCTTAAATTCTCCAACAAATCCTTTCTCTGAATCTTGTTGTTCTTTTTCAAAATGACTGATAAGAACACGTTTCATCCTGTCCTCACCGTTTCAAACATCAAGAACGTTATTCCTATTGTTTTTTTATCTCGAAAACGTCCAATATGGGACGTGGACGGAATTATTCAAGATTCATGCTATGACACATCAAGTTCTTCACCACATCATCCCTCCGCATACTCCTAAGGAGGGTGATACGGAGACTACAGAGGATGTGCCCACCAAAGCAGACGATCCAAAATTATGGGTCACGCTTGACGCAACGGTTCTCCAATGGATTTATGCCACAATATCCATGGACCTTTTACAGACGATTATGAAACCCAACTTCATAGCTATGGAGGCTTGGAATCGATTGTGTGATATCTTCCAAGATAACAGTCATTCTCGCATTGTTACCCTTGAACATGAATTTTCTCAAGTTGTTATGTCGAATTTTTCTAACGTTTCATCTTATTGTAAACGACTCAATGACTTGGCGGATCAACTTCGCAACGTGGGTACTCCGGTTAGCAATAGTCGTCTCGTTCTACAAATGGTTGCAGGCCTGTCCGAGGCATATAACGGCGTTGCTTCAATTCTTCGTCAGAGTAACCCGCTCCCAGAATTATATCAAGCCGGTTTAGCTAACAAATTGGCTCTAAGCGCTAATACCGCCATGATGGCCACAACGAATGGTTCTTCGACATTTTATGAAAATCCAAACCAAAAGCATAACAACGGTGGCAGAAAGAAGGGTCAAAATCGCAAGAATAAAAATAAAGGTGATAGACGTGGCAGCAATAGCAGTGACGGTAGACAAGTCACTGGGTCCCGGCCAGCTGGACCACCGACAAACTAGCCCTGGGCCTACTGGCCATGGGCCAATTACCAGTGGCCCAGCAACCAGTCAGCCCCGCAGTTCTCTGGAAACAGAAACTGGGCCGCAGCCCAGTCCAGGCCCAACAATGGCCATGCTCCAGTCCAGCAGTGTTACGGTCCAGTGATGGGCCAGCAACGCCCCGCCGATTAGGCTTTGCAAGCCCGTGCCCGCTGGGCCTCGCCCACGCAGTTTTTTCACCGGTGAGGCTGTTGCGTCTCGTCTCCGACAAATGTTGAAGCCGCGATACACGCGCTTGGATTGACTCAACCAGACCCAAATTGGTACATGGACACAGGCGCCACTACCCATATGACATCCGACCAAGGTACTCTCTCATCTTATTCCAAGTTGAGCAGTAATCGTGGTATAATTGTTGTTAATGGTAATTCAATTCCAATTCAGGGTTATGGTCATAAAACATTATCTCATCCTCATCTACCACTTGTCTTGAAAAATATCATTCATGCCCCAAGTTAATTAAAAATTTGGTGTCTGTCCGTAAATTCACCACTAATAATTGAGTTTCTATTGATTTTGATCCTTTTTGGGTTTTCTGTGAAGGATTTCAAGACGGGGAGTCCTCTCATGAGGTGTGATATTAGGGGAGTGATGCGCGATTTAATGCACACACTTAAACGCAAGTGCACATTGTCGATTCAAGTAATATAGTCTTGAAGACCGAGTTATCGTCCTCGGGGATTAGTGCTCAAGTACCAATTATCTATCCTTTGTTATCTATTTGGTGACCGATATTTGAGTTTGTTGATTATACTAACAATTGTAAAGACTAATTAACTATGTGCTTACTTCAGTGATGATGGAAATAGGGCTTCCAAGTCGCCTCAACTATCCGCTTATATTACTTATTAATGCAATGAATTATGGTTCTTCTTCTTTTGGAGATAGCAGGTTTACTAATTCGTTTTATACTCCCGTTAAGGCTATATAAACACTCAACCCCAGTAGCGCTCCTTTCTACCTTTCGGTGATAAGGATGACTCTATAGGAGGATTAAGAACAAAAATCTTGTTAATCGTCACGCAACTCGCGTGAATTTAGGTATTTAAACCCCTATTAACGCTACACAAGTAATTGAGGTATTTTCATCCCCAATCCGACCTATGTCTACCCAACTTACAGCATAATCACAACCTCCTCCTTTTGAAGTTTGATTAGAAATCATATAAATAATGATAATTAGTGATCAATTAATTACCAAGCATTCAAAACAACTATTGGGTAAATCTCAACAATAAGAAGAAAACCATAAACATGCATCAATTCATAACATAAGGTTCAAGTGAATTGACATGGAAAGCCCTATAATAGAAATAGTTCCTAGCCATTGACATGACAAGAACTAATTCAATATCCAACATAAAAACTGAAATAAAGTACAAGAAAAAAAAGAATTTACTAAGTAATGGTCTCCAATCTTCAACTCCAAAAAGTCTTGTGTTTGTGCAAGAAAGGAAACTCTTGAAAACTGCCTAGGGTTCTCTTTTTATAACTTCAAAACCGCCCTTAAGGTTTTTCTTTAGGCCTGACCCATAAAATCGTCAAAACCTGATTTTTCCCGCGTCGCTGCCATGCATCAGCCATGGCCGGATGTTCTGGGTTTCGATGATTAGGCGTCGCGGCCGCACTGCTACGAGGCGTCGCGGCGCTTGAACTTCTGCAAGCCTCTGATCATTGGGCGCCGGGCGCCGCCTCGCTGGCCGGAGGCGCGCGCTGCCCGCCCGTCCTGCTCAGTTCGCCACTTTCTCGTCTTTTAAGCTCTGGAACCT
This sequence comes from Przewalskia tangutica, assembly GCA_029844215.1. Taxonomy (NCBI): domain Eukaryota; kingdom Viridiplantae; phylum Streptophyta; class Magnoliopsida; order Solanales; family Solanaceae; genus Przewalskia; species Przewalskia tangutica. Next base: position 120,734,910 of record CM056721.1, on the reverse strand, counting down.
CCACTTTTGCCCTATTTTCGCTCCTTTTCCGCCAAAGAGCCATTTTAACCAATTTGACTCAAAAAAAAAGAAAATCTATCCTAAGACGACACGTATTTGTACAAAAAGGGGACAAAAGACTCACTAAAAACGACTCAAAAAGTGTATATAAAATACACCGATCAAATACCCCCAAACTTAACCTTTGCTCGCCCTCGAGCAAAGATCAAAAGAAAGAAATAAAGACTCAAGGAAAAAGAAAATAGAAAGACTCAATGACATTGATCACTTTGTTGCATTGGTGTTACTTAGAAAAATATGAAGGTTAGCAGAATAATATGCAGGAAAATATAGCATGATTTTTTTTTTCTAAAACACATTAAGCTAGATATTTCGCAAACTCATTTTTTTTTATCATGCTTAATGGAAATCAAATACTGAATCACGCATGTTAATTTCAAAAATCCTAGGGCATTTTTACTTGCTATTCTCCACTAATCATGGATATGCATATAAGAGATCTTCAGGACTTTAAAGGGTTGTAATGTAGGCTTAGGCATGAGTAGGTAAAAATAAGCATTTAGGCTCATTTTGTGTACCATAAGCACTTTAGCTTTTCAATGTTTCCCTTTTCTTTTGATTTCTCTTCTTCACTTCAAATCTATTTTTCCCCTCTTTTGTTTTGAGAGCGTGAAGTGTATCATAATAACAAGCACCCCCAAACTTAGGCTTTTGCCTATTTCTTATTACTTTTTTATTGGGGTGCATCAAACTTGTTTGCTCTTTTTGTCTCTTTTTTAACACATCATATTCCAACTATTTCACATTTTTACTTATGGCACAAGTATGGAAATATAGGGTGTCAAAGAAAAAGTTCAATTTTTTAGGCTCAATGGGGCTGACTAGGGATATTTTTAATGTCAGGGATAGAAAAGAGTGGTAAGAATTGGCTAACAAAGAAACGCCTGAGTCATCTCCCTAACATGCATATCCTAACTATTTCGCCTCAAATAGCAAACAATTATAACACATAGGTTTTAATCATTTATCATGCACAATTCAAGTAAAGAACTCCATATAGACAGATTTCATGAGTTTTTGGCATATCTAACCTAAGTGTTTAGATAGTTGCTCTAATTCCATTACATTATTCCACCTTACGTCACTAGGTGTTTCTAGTAACTACAACATGCATGATCTTTGACAGACAATTATGACTCAAAAGAAAAAAAATTATGACTCAAAAGTACACAAAAACAATCAAAAAGACTCAAACATACTAAAACAATAAGACACAAATAAGACACCCCCCCAAACTTAAATCACACATTGTCCCCAATGTGTGCAAACTCAAAGACAATAAAAGAAAAGGACACTTACAAACTTGGTTTAAAATGGTGGCGGTGGCGGTTGATAATGCATTGATTCCCGTGAGAGGGGAGGGCTCAGGATTTTTGATTTGGAGAAAGTGTCGTCGGATTAGGGCGTTGTCCAAAAATTTGGATATTTCCGTGCAGCCGCGGCCAAACTCAGGCTTCTTACGATCTTTGGCGCCGCGACCGCTTCCCGGATGCGCGCTAACCCGATTTTCTGTAATTCCTGGCTATTCTTCCGTTTTCCCCTTCCAAATTCGTTGGCCTGCACCTGTTAACACAACACTACCTCCGTGAGACTGTTCTTAGTAAAACTAACTATATTAAAGTAAAATAAATCAAAATACCTTGGGTTGCCTCCCAAGTAGCGCTGTCTTTAACGTCTTTTAGCCGGACGCAAGTTCCTTATCATTCTAGGGTGAGAGAGGTTACCAAGTTCATATATTCCATTCCATTGATCAAATATGGTTTTAACCTCTGTCCGTTTACCTTGAATGAGGCTCCCTCTCTCCCTTTTATTTCAACTGCACCATATGGGAATACTCTTACCACCGTGTACGGTCCAGTCCAACGTGATTTTAACTTTCCTGGAAACAATTTTAACCTTGAGTTGAATAAAAGCACTTGTTGTCCTTCTTGGAAGTCTTTTGGTATCAACCTCTTGTCGTGCCATACTTTCGTTCGTTCCTTGTAGATCTTTGCTTTCTCATAGGCGTTGTGCCTGAATTCATCTAACTCGCTCAGTTGTAGTAGCCTCTTCTGCCCTGCTGCTTTGGCATCCATGTTAAGCTTCCTCATCGCCCAATATGCTCTATGTTCCAACTCTACTGGCAAGTGACATGCCTTACCAAAAACTAACTTATATGGTGACATTCTTATTGGTGTTTTGAATGCTGTTCTGTATGCCCAAAGTGCGTCATCCAGTTTGATAGACCAATCCTTCCTTGAGCCATTCACCGTCTTTTCCAGTATGCTCTTCACTTCCCTATTTGACACTTCTGCTTGCCCATTCGCTTGAGGGTGGTAGGCAGTTGTGGTGCGGTGGTAGACTCCATACCGGGAAAGTAATGAATTCAGCTGCTTGTTGCAAAAGTGACTTCTTCACATCGATGATGGCCTCGAGTCTGAACCTTGTGAAAATATTCTTTTGAAGTAATATTTGAACAGTCTTGATGTCGTTTTCTTTTGTGGCTACTGCTTCTACCCATTTGGACACATAGTCTACTGCCAGAAGGATATATTGATTTACAAAGGACGGCGGGAATGGACCCATGAAATCGATTCCCCACGCATCAAATAGTTCCACTTCCAATATCCCTTGCGAAGGCATTTCATTTCGTCTTGAAATGTTCCCTGTTCTCTGACAACTATCACATCTCTTCACAAAGGCATGGGCATCCTTAAAAAGTGTTGGCCAATAGAACCTGCTTGCGCATTTGCCGTTCTTGATGCCCCAAAGTGTCCACCACATGATAGGGTGTGGCAATGAGTGAGAACCTGGTGCATCTCCTCCTCTGGTATACATCGCCTGATGACTTGATCGACACAGTGTTTGTATAATATAGGCTCTTCCCAATAGTAGTGCTTTACTTCGGAGTAAAACCTCTTCACTTGTTGTCTTGTCAATTCTGGGGGTATTACCTTAGCTGCAAGAAAATTAACAAAATCAGCGTACCAAGGTAAATTAAAGTTCGCACTTACTTGAAAGCGATTGCTCGTCCGAAAGTGATCATTTATTTGCACATCCTGGTGTTCGCTCTGTGTTCTCCGGTCTTGACAAGTGGTCCGCAAATCAATTCTCTGTCCCTTCTTGTCACGAATTTCCACGTCGAATTCTTGTAGTAGCAAGACCCATCGAATGAGGCGCGGTTTTGCATCCTTCTTTGTCATCAAGTACTTTATGGCAGAATGGTCAGTGTATACTATCACCTTATTTCCAATCAAGTATGGCCTAAATTTCTCAAATGCATACACTATTGCTAGTAATTCCTTTCTCGTAGTCGCGTAATTTAAGCGTGCGTCATTTAGAGTTTTCTTGGCATAGTAAATGGATCTAAATACCTTGTCGATTCTCTCCGCCAAGGATCGCTTCCATCGCATAATCGCCAGATCGCACATTAGTTCAAATGGGAGCTCCCAGTTTGGTGCAATGACTATGGGTACTGAAATAAGCTTCTCCTTGAGTGTCTGAAAAACGGATAAGCATTCCTTATTGAAGTCAAAGGCAACCCCCGTCATTAGCAATGTGGAAAGAGGTTTTGAAACCTTTGAAAAATCCTTGATGAATCTTCTATAGAAACCTGCATGCCCAAGGAAACTTCTGACCCCTTTTGTTGAGACTGGAGGTGGGAGATTTTCGATTACTGAAATCTTTGCTTTGTCTACCTCAATACCTTGGTTTGATATTTTGTTTCCCAGGACAATCCCTTCTGTTACCATGAAATGACACTTCTCCCAGTTTAGCACAAGGTTAGATTCTTCACATCGGCTTAACACTGCTTCTAAGTGTCTCAAACATTCATCGAACGATGCTCCAAAGACCGAAAAATCATCCATAAAGATCTCTATAGTCCTCTCCACCATGTCTGAGAAAATTGCCATCATACACCTCTGAAAGGTTGCAGGTGCATTGCAAAGTCCGAATGACATCCTTCTGAATGCAAATGTACCAAAAGGACAAGTGAATGTCGTCTTTTCCTGATCTTCTGGCGCTATTGCAATCTGGTGATACCCTGAGTACCCATCCAAAAAACAGTAGTAGTTGTGCCCTGCAAGTCTATCCAACATCTGGTCTAGAAATGGCAACGGGAAGTGGTCTTTTCTGGTTGCCTTGTTCAACTTGCGATAGTCAATGCAGATTCTCCATCCAGTAACTGTTCTAGAAGGAATGAGTTTGTTCCTTTCGTTGGTCACCACTGTTATTCCACCCTTTTTGGGCACCACTTGTACTGGAATTACCCATGCGCTGTCAGATATAGGGTAAATCACTCCTGCATCGAGCCATTTCAGGATTTCCTTTCTGACTACCTCTTTCATGTTTGGGTTTAGTCGCCTTTGTGCCTCGATGGATGGTCTGCTCTCCTCATCTAGACGGATCTTATGCATTACTGTTGACGAGCTTATCCCCTTTATGTCTGCTAATGTCCATCCAATGGCACGCTTGTGATCCCTCAGCACTCTCAGCAGTTTATCAATCTCTGTTGTGGATAGGTGGCGTGAAATGATCACTGGTAAGGTTTTATCTTCACCTAGGTATTGGTATTGTAAATGATTGGGTATGATTTTTAACTTTAACTCTGGAGCCTTCTCTGTGGATGGTATTGATCTTTCTGGCATCTGCCCAAGCTCTTCATACATCCTCTTATCCCATTTCTCATAAACATTCATCCAATTTGCATACTCCATCAGCCATGGGTCGTTTCTACTGTTATCATCCCATTTGGTCAGTACTTCTTCAAGCGTATCATCATGTCTGAACCCTTTGGCTGACACTGCATCTTCGATAAAATCAATGGCTGAGCAGTTATCATTGGCATCTGGAAAAGTTGCTGCCCGAAAAACATTGAAAATCACCTCTTCTTCATCTACCCGAAGCTTCAACTCCCCTTTGTGAACATCGATGAGAGCCTGTCCTGTGGCTAAAAAGGGTCTGCCAAGTATGATGGGGATTATGTCGTTATCTTTTATGTCTAAGATAACGAAATCAGCGGGAAAAATGAACTTGTCCACCTTTACTAATACATCTTCGATGACTCCTCTAGGATGAACTATAGAGCGGTCAGCTAACTGCAATGTGATGTTTGTAGGTTTGACTTCTCCCATTCCAAGTTTGCAGAAAACTAGATAAGGCATCAGATTTATGCATGCCTCCAGATCGCACAATGCTTGCTGACATTCAAATTTTCCAATGGTGCATGGTATGGTGAAGCTTCCTGGATCTTGTAATTTCTGAGGTAGTTTTCTCTGTAGGATGGCACTACATTCTTCAGTCAACACCACTGTTTCGTAGTCCTCTATCCTCATTTTTTTGCTAAGAATATCCTTCATGAACTTTACATAGCTCGGCATCTGCTCTAGTGCTTCAGCAAACGGGATATTGAGTTGCAATTGCTTGAGAATTTCCACAAATTTAGAGAACTGCTTGTCAAGAGCACATGTTTTTAGCCTCTGGGGATATAGTATCTTCACCTGGGGTGCGTTCACAACAGCTTCCACCAACGTTTCGGCTTCTGGGTTCTGGGCGCCGCGGCCCTGCAAATGGGCGCCGGGGCGCTAAATCGCCGCCTGTCCCAGTCTTGGCGCCGCCTGCCATCGCGCACGCGCTGCTGCTGCGAACTTTCCATCTCCACTGATTCGGCATTCTTCAGGTCAATCGCCTGACATTGTGCTTTCATATTGCCTCCCACAGGTGCAGATTGCTTTTCTTGCATTTCGCTGTTCAAAATGACAGCGAGTTCTCCTATTTGCGTTTCCAACTTCTTCATGGCCATTCTCGTTTCGTCCATGAACTGATCTTGATACCTAGTGAAACTAAGTATGGCTTCTCGTAACTCCTCCCTCTCTTCCTGTAGGGTTGGAGCTTTATCATATTGACAGTAGTAATCTATGTCTTCAGTATCCCTGAGATGAATCAAAACCAACAACGGATCATGACACACTTGTTTTCACAAAAATAATAATAAAAAAACGTAATAAGTAAAATAAAAAAAATAAAAAACCAAATTAGAAATTAAAAATAGATAAAATTGATATTGAACTATGCCTAATCCCCGGCAACGGCGCCAAAAACTTGATGCGCGATTTAATGCACACACTTAAACGCAAGTGCACGTTGTCGACTCAAGTAATATAACCTTGAAGACCGAGTTATCGTCCTCAGGGATTAGTGCTCAAGTATCAATTATCTATCCTTTGTTATCTATTTGGTGACCGATATTTGAGTTTGGTGATTATACTAACAATTGTAAAGACTAATTAACTATGTACTTACTTCAGTGATGATGGAAATAGGGCTTCCAAGTCGCCTCAACTATCCGCTTATATTACTTATTAATGCAATGAATTATGGTTCTTCTTCTTTTGGAGATAGCAGGTTTACTAATTCGTTTTATACTCCCGTTAAGGCTATATAAACACTCAACCCCAGTAGCGCTCTTTTCTACCTTTCGGTGATAAGGATGACTCTATAGGAGGATTAAGAACAAAAACCCTGTTAATCGTCACGCAACTCGCGTGAATTTAGGTATTTAAACCCCTATTAACGCTACACAAGTAATTGAGGTATTTTCATCCTCAATCTGACCTATGTCTACCCAACTTACAGCATAATCACAACCTCCTCCTTTCGAAGTTTGATTAGAAATCATATAAATAATGATAATTAGTGATCAATTAATTACCAAGCATTCAAAACAACTATTAGGTAAATCTCAACAATAAGAAGAAAACCATAAACATGCATCAATTCATAACATAAGGTTCAAGTGAATTGACATGGAAAGCCCTATAATAGAATTAATTCCTAGCCATTGACATGACAAGAACTAATTCAATATCCAACATAAAAACTGAAATAAAGTACAAGAAAGAAAAGAATTTACTAAGTAATGATCTCCAATATTCAACTCCAAGAAGTCTTGTGTTTGTGCAAGAAAGGAAACTCTTGAAAACTGCCTAGGGTTCTCTTTTTATAGCTTCAAAACCGCCCTTAAGGTTTTCCTTCAGGCTTGGCCCATAAAATCGTCAAAGTCTGATTTTTCCCGCGTCGGCGTCGCGACCCTGCTACTGGCGCCGCGGCGCCGAAAGTTCTGTGGGTTTCTGATGATTAGGTGCCGCGGCGCTGCACTCTGCTATTCGTAGCCGCGCGCTGAACTCGCAAGCCTCGATCATCGGGCGCCGGCGCTGCCCCGCCGCTGGAGCGCGCTGGCCGCCCGTGTCCGCTCAGTTCGCCACTTTCTCGTCTTTTAAGCTCTGGAACATCCACTTTTGCCCTCTTTTCGCTCCTTTTCCGCCAAAGAGCCATTTTAACCAATTTGACTCAAAAGAAAGAAAATTTATCCTAAGACGACACGTATTTGTACAAAAAGGGACAAAAGACTCACTAAAAACGACTCAAAAAGTGTATATAAAATACACCGATCAGGGAGATCTTTATCCAATCACACCAAGTTTCAGTTTCTCGTGTCAAGTCATGCCATCGACTTTTGCATTTCTTGCTCCTTCCTTGTGGCATGCTCGTGTAGGTCATCTGTGGCCGTCTATTTTATCTACTTTCAATAGAAATAAGTTTATTTCCTATAAGGGTACGCGTAGTACTCCAAATTGTCAATCTTGTTCTTTAGGAAAAAAATATTAAGTTATCATTTGTAGCCTCGAATTCTCAAACTTCAATGTCATTTGATATTATTCATAACGATTTATGAAGATCTCCCATTTCAGTTCTATGGGTCATCGTTATTATGTTTTATTCTTGGCTGATTATTCTAAATTTTTATGGACATTTCCAATAGCGAAAAAATTCCAAGTTTTTTCCATCTTTTTAAAATTTAGAGCTTTCATTAGAACTCAATTCGATCGGAAATAAAGAATATTCAATGTGATAATGGCAAAGCGTATGATAATGGAGAGTTTCGGGAGTTTTTTGCTCAAAATGGGATAAATTTTTACTTTTCTTGTCCTCATACGTCTTCACATAATGGAAAAGCTGAACGTAAAATCTATACCATTAATAACATTATCCGCACCTTATTGTTTCAATCTTCCGTCCTGCGTTGTTTTGGCATCATGCCCTACAAATGACTTCATATTTGCTTAACATTCTTCATTCTAAAGGTTAATTTGTCCCCTCTTCAAAGTTTATATAATAAGACTCCTTCGTATTCTCATCTTAGGGTCTTTGGATGCTTATGTTATCCACTATTTTCATCCACCGCAATTAACAAACTTCAGACACGTTTTACCCCTTGTGTATTTTTAGTTTATCCGTCAAATCATCGTGGTTATAAATGTTTTGATTTGTCATCTAAACGAATCATTATTAGTCGTCTTGTTATATTTGATGAGTCTCAATTTCCATTTTCTAAAGTAGAAAATCACGTGCCTAGTTCGTATGATTTTTTGGATGATGATATCTCCCCCTATATTATCCATCATTTGTCGGATATGTCCCGCAACCCGTCGTCAGCGCCGAGACCCTTCGGGGAGGCGCCGCGACGCCTACCATCCAGTAGCCAAAGTGTTTTACCATCATCGTCAGCGTCGCGGCCGTCCGGAGAAGCTTCACGGCGCCTAACTTCCAGTAGCCACTGGAACGTAGGCGTTGTGGTGCCTCCAACGTCAGTTTCTAGAAATGGGCCAGCAGGCCCACTGCATGTTGGCCAGTCCGTACCGTCTCCAGAAAATTCCTAAAATTCACCCAATCCTGCCCCGAGTCATGGTCCAGTCACCGACAGTTAACATGGTATTTTTAAACCAAAAATACATTTTAATTTAAATTCTAATATTCTTAAATCACCCTTACCCCGTAATCCCATGTCTGCCTTAAATGACCCAAATTAAAAAATTATCATGACCGATGAATATAATGCTTTTATTGATAATAAGACGTGAGAGTTGGTACCCCGTCCATCTGGTGTTAATATTATTCGGTCTATAAGGATTTTTGCTCATAAGGAAAATGCTGACGGTTCGTTTGCAAGGCATAAGACTCGTCTTGTAGGTGATGGTAAGACTCAGCAGATTGGTGTGGATTTTGGTGATACATTTAGCCCGGTGGTTAAGCCGACTACCATTCGCACTCTGCTCAACTTGGCTCTTTCAAGATCATGGCCCATTCATCAGAGAGATGTGAAAAATGTTTTCCTACATAGTGATCTCAAGAAGATAGTGTATATGCATCAGCCCTTAGGGTTTAGGGATACTTGATTTTCTCATCATGTTTTTTTGTTAAATAAGTCCTTGTATAGGCTTAAGCAGTCTCCACGGCCTTGGTATAAGAGATTTGCTGACTATGTACCGATTATTGGTTTCTCTCATAACAGATCTGATAATTCCTTATTCATATATCGTCGGGATTCTTCGATGGCTTATATACTATTATATGTGGATGATATTATCTTGGCTGCCTCTTCTTATACATTACGTTACTCTATTATGACAATGCTCAGTTCTGAGTTTGTCATGAAAGACTTGGGCCCATTGAGTTATTTTTTGGGGATTGCTGTCACTCGTCATGCAGGTGGATTGTTCTTATCACAGAGGAAATTTGTAGCAGAGATCATTGAGAGGGCTGGGATGTCATCATGTAAGTCCACTTCAACTACAGTTGATACTAAACCCAAGTTGGGTGCTGCAACTTGCTCTCCCTATGAGGATCTGACTCGCTATCATAGTCTTGCATGTGTCCTTCAGTATCTTACGTTCACGCGACCTGATATTACATATGTCGTACAATAGGTTTGTTTGTTTATGCATGATCCCAGGATTGAACATATGAATGCGCTCAAACGCATTCTTAGGTACATTCAGGGAACACTTGATTATGGTTTGCATTTGTATCCTTCGTCGACGTCTACACTTGTCTCCTATATAGATGCTGATTGGGGAGGTTGTCCTGAAACTAGACGGTCTACGTCTGGATATTATATATTTTTAGGTAATAACTTGGTCTCATGGTCTGCCAAGGGTCAATCTACGCTTTCACATTCAAGTGCAGATGTCGAGTATCGAGGGGTAGCCAATGTGATCTCTGAGTCATGTTGGTTACGTAATCTTCTTTTAGATATCCAGTGTCCTATTCAGAAGGCTACCTTGGTGTATTGTGATAATATAAGTGTCATCTACCTTTCTGGTAATACAGTTCAGCACCGGCGCACTAAACATATAGAGATGGATATTCACTTTGTTCCAGAAAAGGTAGCTAGAGGATAAGTACGCGTCTGCTATGTTCCTTCCAGATATCAAATTGCAGACATCTTTACAAATGGTCTTCCCTCGGTCCTTTTTGAAGATTTTAGAGACAATCTCAGCGTACGAAGACCACCCACTATGACTGCGGGTGTATTAAATATACAATTTATATTGTGTATATTGCTTGCTGTGACTGCCCAAAGTGAAGCATCCAGTGGGCTTCCGTGACTGCCCAAAGCAGTGTATAATTAGAATAGATCATTTATGGTATATTAGACTTGTATATTAATTAGTCTTGTAGTCTTACCATAATTGTATGATTAGTTTCCATATATAATAGGAATTTAGAAGTAGAATAAGAAAATGATCTTCCTATTGTAACTTGTATATATATGTCTTTCATCAATAAGAATAATCAAGGGATTAATTCTTTCAACAACAAATATATAATATATAAAAGGAAAGACGTACCTAGAATTAAAGTGATGTCCTTCGTTCTTTTAAAGACTTGAAATCATTAATAATTGAATCAGAGTTGAAGCTTTCAGTTATCTTTTTTTCAATATAAACCATCATATTATTAGAAAGAAATTCATCCTCCATATTATTACGCAACCTTTTCTTGATTATCTTCATTGATGAAAATGATATTTCTGTAGTAGCCGCAGAAACTGAAAGAGTTAAGATAAGACGGATTATCCGGTCAATCAACAAATATATATTCGCCTTCCATGTTTTTTTTCCAAAGCTTCACACAATTCAAACATAGTTGACAAGTTATTTAATTTTGAATGACTAACAGCCTCAAGAATAAAGTGTTGAAGCTGAAATCTCAAATTTGTTTTCTCTTGCTCATTAAAATTTACTGGATATAATTTTTCTACAAGAGCACATATATCATCCATATTAAATGCTTTGTAAATTTCATTAGAAATCAACTATTTCTTAAGCTCAAAAGCTCCATTATTTGAACATTAAATATGTGATTCAATTCCTGCAATTGTTGATCAATAGTAACATAAAAGAGATTCACTCTAAAATATTGATCCACTATGATGTAATCCTTCTGATGATGAGCACGCCCTTGACGCTCTATATAAACAACATTACAATCAGGAGAATCAATATCATGTTGTTCACAAAATAATGTCACATTTTTCAATAATTGATCTCATCATTCATCTCTCAACTTCTGAATTAATATTTTTGTAGTGCTGACTAAATGTATATCATTAAGTATATCTTGGGAATTCTGTTGTAAAGTTTGACAAAGACAATCTGTAATTCACATAATCTCTTTCATCATGTGCAAAATCAATATGAACTCAAATGAATTCATAATCTTATAAGCAACATTAGCATCCCCTCGTTAAGAGTAAGTTGATTCATTTTCCTTATATTTTGAAGAACCACACAAGTTGCATCATGCATATTTATCATACTTCAAACAAAAGAAAAATGTGAGCTCCAACGAGTATCTCCAGCTTGTTTCAAAGTGCCTATCTGATTTTTATCCTTTACCATTATCAAGTTCATCAATCTCTAACAAAATTGATATCTCCTCTAATTTAACAGCTTGCAGCTCGTCATGACATTTACTAGAGTAACATACAATATTGACAACAAAAGTCAAGTTTGAAAAGAAATCATGAATAAGGAAAACTTCTCTGGAAGCAGCAACCAAAGCAAATTGTAATCTATGTGCAAAGTAATGTATGTAATAAGCATAAGAACAATATTTGAGAAATAATGTGTGCAATCCATTTCACTCTCCTCTCATATTACTAGCACCATCATACCCTTGCCCACATATATTTGAAACATCAAGACGATGCCGAGAAAGAATATCACAAACCGTTTTTTTAAGAGTGATAGTCATAATGTCCTTAACATGCATAAGATCAAAAAATCATTCGTGTATACAATCCTTTTTATCAACAAACCTCAAAATAATAGCCATTTTCTCCCTTAGATATTCATCACGTGATTCATCAAGAATTATGCAAAATTCAAAATCCCCAATATCTTCTTGGATATAGCTTTTCACTTTACTAGAAATTATATGCAAGATTTCCTTTCGAATTTGATGAGAAGTATAATTTGAATTATATGGAGCATTCTCTAGCACTACTTTTGCAAGTTCATCATTATATGATGCTAAGAGTTTAATCATTTCAAGAAAGTTACCTCTATTTTTTATCTCAATGATTCGTCATGGCCTCTAAAAGCACAAACTTGAAACATGAGCTAACAAATTGAATCAATAGAGCTCTTGAGATGAAGTCTATTTTTGCTAATTTGATCAAAACTCTGCACGGTAAATACATTTATGATGTGCATAGACTGATTGAACAAGTCTTGAGAAGATTTCAATGCTTATTGTGGGACGAACACGGACTCTCACCAATATGATTAAACAAAGCACAACTCTTTTCCATCATTGACCTTTTTTCCTTGCTTTAAATCATTTTCTAGTAAAGACATCAACTCCAGGATGTCCACTTGGATTTTTACTGAACAAGTAACAAAGCAAACAATAAGCAACATCATTAGTCGGTGAATACTCTAGCCATGAAGGAATGTTTTTGAACCAAGATGCTTGAAATCGCCTTGGATGCTTATCTCTATTGAGGGGATACTTTTCAACTTGACATTGATAGGGACTCCAATCGAGATAAGCTCTTCGAACTTCATCTCTTCGATTCACTTGATATTTCCAATTTTGATGACGTTTTCCGGGGTCACGTTCTAAGCAATTGACATCAAATTCATCCATGGTGACTTTTTGAATCTTGCAAGGTTCATCTTTGTTGGAAGCTTTCCTCTTGAAAAATGCATCAATTTTCTTAAGTTGGACCATCGTACCAACTTTCACTCCTAAAAAATACATAAATCAAATATCAAAGAAACAAACATAAAAGAATAGTTGAGCTTTTTTAGATGATATTTGAAATTTTGAAGCTAAAAATATCAAAATGGTTCTTCACCAAAAATACTTTCTTTCAACAAATCGAAAGGAACAATCAAGAATAACCTTAACCAGTCCCTAAAAAAATCAAATATTTCCCCTGGAGTTCCAACTATTTATTTCACTTTACCTTTTTCAACAATTAAAAAGATGATTTGCAGAAATAAACAAGTTACAAGAGCAACTCAGCAGTAAATAAACCACTCCCCTTCTTCCAATACCCTCTCATCTCCCATAAAATAAACAGAGAAGAAAAAGAGGGAAACAGAAGAGGGCTCTCAAGGATGCCGCAAAAAGAAGAGGGGCTACCATTGAGATAAACAATCTAGCATAAACAATTTATGAAATTATTAAAAGAGCTTCCAAAATGATCTGCGGATCATGAGCTATTAAGTGTAACATACTCTCATATTTGAATACAACTTCTGTGCTATAATAGGGCACCAACAATGGAAAAAATAAAATATTAGGCACATTTTCTAAGGTGATAGTCAAATAATAGTTATATTGCAAATAATGTATCAACTTACATTGATATAAAAAAGAAGATTTGGAGTTTAAGTATGAACCAAGAGAGGGAAGATGGAGACTAGGATTTGTGATTGAGGGCTAAAAAAAATTGAGTTATATAAAATATTGTATTTTGAGTTATATAAAAAATTAATTTTGAGGGGGGCCACAACCCCAGCCCCATCTAAGATCCGCCACTGCAAACAAAGACAGCTTGAGCACGAGAATTTAGTAATCTGTGAATTTGATACTGTTGAAATTTTGTAGCAAAAAGAAAAAATCTGGTAATTGCGCGGCCTATTCAATAAATGATTGGTTATATCAAGATGGAGCAATAGTGTGCATATTTTGTTGCATTTTTTAGGAGAGTGGGTAATATCATGTCCTCGCCCCTTTGGGGACTTCCGAAAATACAAAAAGATAATAGTGAAATTTACGCAAATGACTATATTTTGGGAGTTCTTTAGGCATAGCTATATTTTTGATAATTATATATTGTAGTTACGATAAAGTGTATTCAAAATTTGGTTGTATTCCAATTTTTGTTGTATTCAAGTCATTTGTAGTTACTTGTACAATGTATTCAATTGATTATATTTAAAAGTTGTATTCAAATTCACTTTATTTATTTGTATACAAAAAAAAAATCTCCTTCAAAATACAAGCAAAACACTGAATTTTACACTAAAAATTTAACGAATACACTCAAATACTGAATATAAAAATAAAATAGACCTAGAAACACTGAATTTTACACTAAAAATTAACAAATACACTCAAATAATGAATATAAGAAATAAAATACACCCAAAATACTGAATTTACACAAAACAATTACGAATACACTTTAAAATTGAATACAATAAATAAAATACACCCCAATCTGATTTACAAGAAAATAAAATACACCACAAAAAGAAAAGCTCAAATCTGAGTCGGCAAGCCAGAAAATGATGTTGAACTTGGGCGAAGCTCATATCTGAGCTGCCACGCCGGAAAATTGCATTGAAATTCGGCCCCCGGTACACCCCATACTTCTCATAACTAAACTCACATCCTCTACTATATATATATTACACAGAAATAGACCTCTGCAAACCATAAAAACAAAGCTTTATTCCTCCCTAAATTACCCTTTTAGAAAGCTAAGAGAAGTTGATTCAATCATTCCTCCTACAACATGTGATTGTGACAGTCTTAGGGAGTATATTGAACATCTGGCAAATCAAAGATTGTTAGAGTTTCTTATGGGACTCAATGACAGTTATAATCAAGCTAAAAGTCATATTATGTTGATGTCACCTACTCCTAGTGTAAACCAAGCGTATGCTATGATTGCTCAGGATGAGAGCCAGAAGATGATCACAGAAAAGTATACAAACATGGAAGAACAGATTGAGCCTAATGTTTTGTTTAGAAGACCATCACAGTTCAAGTAGAAAAAACCTTTATTCTCCAAATGTATTTTATGAATTCTGTCAAATGAAAGGACACACTAGGGATACATGTTACAAACTGATATTTTGTGACTTTTGTAAGAGCAAAGTACATGTTAGGGACAACTATTATAGGATCATAAGCTATCCTCCTAATTTTAAAGGCAAGAAAATATTAATATGGTTATGACAGGTGCCCACCATAGAAATCTTGATGGATTACAACATCATTACTATGAAGGATATACAAACCAGAAGAACACATGAGAGATGAGACAACGATCTCAAGAGCAACATGAGTATATCAATTGCCTGTTGAGAACTTACTCTCCAGACAAATATGACAAGGTAGTTGCAATGCTGCATCAACAAGCAGATACAAGTGGACATCATAGCAATACAAAAGTGTTTGCTGGTGCACACCTTGACAATACAACAGTTTACAGAGTACACATGGCAGGTAAACATGTATTTGATAAGGAAAATAGTAGCTGGATAGTGGATTCAGTAGCAATAAATCATATGATAAATAATATGAGCATGAATGAACAAATTGATTTCATAAAAAATGCAGGACAAGTTCAGTTGCCTACTGGTGATACAACATCAATCACTTAAACAGGAATTACATATTGACAGGAGGTGATCTCATAGATCATGTGTTATGTGTGCCTAGTTTTAAGTTTAATCTACTTTCAGTGTCAAAGTTGACAAAGGAGTTAAATTGCAGTGCAAGGGTTTTTTCTGATTTTTGTCCTACATGATATCTTCATTGGGAAGGTGAGGAGATCGGTAGAGATGTAGATGGAATATACATGCTGGAGTGTGCTTAGGAAGAGTACACACACATATGTCAATTACATTAACAACTTCTGATCTACATGTAGAGCTCTAGCACAAAAGGATGAGACATGGACCAATGAGTGTGCTTAGGAAGATTGATAGTATTGGTGAAAAATCTAGTTTTGCAATAAAGCAGTGTGACATTCGTCCTCTTGCTAGACAGATAAGGACACCTTTTCCTCATAGTAGTAGAAGGTTATATTCTGTCTTTCATTTGTTACATCTTGATGTATGTAGACCTTACAAAATTTTCACCTATTCTGGAATGAGATATTTTCTTACAGTGGTGGATGATTACACTAGATGGACATTGATATTTCTAATGTATGCTAAGTTTGCTATATATATTGTTCTGAAGAATTTATTTGCATTAATCAAAACACAATATAATGTGATGGTGAAGAGTGTTAGAACATACAATGGAACAAAGTTCATTAACCTTTCCTGTGCTGAGTTATTCAATCATCATGGAATTGTACATCATAGCTCTTGTCCATACACCCCACAACAAAATAGAGTGATGGAAAAGAGACATAAACATATTTTGGAGGTAGCTAGAGCCATCAAGTTTCAAAGTTACTTGCCTGTAAGATTTTGGGGTAACTGTGTGGAAGCAACCATCTATGTGATCATAATTTCATATATATGGTAATAGGAAATGTGTCACCTTATGAGAAATGGTTTAAGAGAGCACATTTACTGTCCCATATGAAGGTAATATGGTGTTTATGTTTGCTACCAATCTGATAAAAAGAGATAAGTTTGATGCTAGAGCTACTAAATCAGCGCTCCTTGGATACACATCCAGATAGAAGGGATATAAGTTACTTGATCTAGAGAACATAATTGTCTTTGTCAGCATAGATGTAGCCTTTTATGAATATTTTTTTCTTTTGGACAAACTAGACAGTGTGAAGAGGACACACATATTGCAGGCTCAAACACTGATTATATCTATATTCATATTGATGTGACTCTGCAGGACCAGTTATTTGTTGAAGAGACTACAAAACAGGAAGGAATAGGATTATCAACTAATGATCACTTATGAGGAGAAACAATATTAGATTCAAGCACTGATGATGAAAAGTCTAATATTGTTAATCATGCATCACATGATGCTGAAGTTCCTGCACAAAATTAGTATGAGAATATATCATTATTATAGAATCATGCTCCCTTGAATAACTTGGAAACTAGGAGGTCCACCAAAGACAAAATACTAGGGATGGAACGAATCATATCTGGAACGGATCCTACTAGATCCAGATCTAGATCCATCAGGTCCTTAAAAATTAAATCCAAATTCAGATCCATCAGATCCACCAGGTCTACGGATCAGATCTGGATCCACATGTAATTTTTTTGCCTTGAATAATATTTTCACCTGTTTAAACTTTTTTGACAAAATGAAACCTAATCTGATTGAAAAAAATATTTGAGTTCATTCAATCAACCTACAATTCTACAATTCGTAAACCTTTGCTCATTTCTTGTGGCATGCTCGTCTAGGTTATCCGGGGTCGTCTATTTTGTCTGTCTTAGATAAAAATAAACTTATATCTTGTAAGGATACGCGTAGTACTCCGAATTGTCAATCTTGTTCCTTAAGAAAAATTATTAAGTTGTCATTTGTAGACTCTAAATCTCATACTTTAATGTTATTTGATATTCTTCATAGTGATTTATGGACGTCTCATGTTCTTAGTTCTATGGGTCATCAGTATTATGTTCTATTTTTGGATGATTATTCTAGGTTTTTATGGACTTTTCCAATAGCGAAAAAATCTCAAGTCTTTTCCATCTTCTTGAAATTTCGAGCATTCATTAGAACTCAATTCGAACTGAAAATAAAAAATATTCAATGTAATAATGGAAAAGAATATGACAATGGGAAGTTTGAGAGTTTTATGCAAAAAATTGGATCAATTTTCGTTTTTCTTGTCTTCATACTTCTTCACAAAATGGGATAGCCGGACGTAAAATTCATACCATTAATAGCATTATCCGCACTTTATTGATCCATGCTTCCGTACACCCATTTTTCTGGCATCATGCTTTACAAATTGCTCCAGATATTCTTAACATTCTTCCTTCCAAGGGCCTGGCATATTCGTCCCCTCTTCAAAATTTATTTAATAAGACTCCTTATTATTCACATCTTAGGATCTTTGGGTGCTTGTGTTATCCACTTTTACCTTCCACCACAATTAACAAACTTCAGGACCGTTCTACTCCTGGTGTGTTTTTGGGTTATCCGTCGAATCATCGTGGTTACAAATATTTTGATTTATCTTCTAATAAAATTATCATTAATCGTCATGTTATTTTTTATGAATCCCAATTTCCGTTTGCTAAGGTCAATAGTCCCGTGCCTAGTTCGTATAATTTTTTGGATGATAATACATCCTCGTATATTTACCATTTATCGGATACTTCCCGCACTCCGAATCTGCCAGCGGGCCCACTGTCCATTGGTCCTACCTTATCGTTGTCACTGGGTCCAGCAATTGGGCCATCTTCCCAACCCAGTTCAGACCCAGTTAATTCCTCAATTTCCAGTGGCATTTATAGCCCAACTACAGCAGGTACCGTGTCCAGTTTTGGGCCAACATGGCCATTGCCTACTGGCCAGCAAGTCCTGTGTCTCGAAAATCCTCAAAATCCACCTAATTCTGCCCCGAGCTATGGTCCAGTCACCCGAAGTCAACGGAGTATTTTTAAACCAAAAAGATATTTTAATTTAAATTCTAATGTTCTTAAATTGCCACTACCCCATAATCTTGTGTCTGTCTTGAATGAACCGAATTGAAAAATTGCTATGACCGATGAATATAATGCTCTCATTGATAATAAAACGTGGAAGTTAGTGCCCCGTCCATCTGGTGTTAATATTATCCGGTCTATGTAGATTTTTGCTCACAAAGACAATTCTGACGGTTCTTTTGTGAGGCATGGCTCGTCTTGTAGGTGATGGTAAGACTCAGCAGGTTGGTGTAGAGGTGAGACATTTAGTCCGGTGATCAAACTGGCTACCATTCACACTTTGCTTAGCTTGGTTCTTTCGAAAGCATGGCCCATTCATCAACTAGACGTGAAGAATGCTTTCTTACATGGTGATCTCAAGGAGACAATATATATGCATCAACCTTTGGGGTTTAGGGATCCCAAATATCCTCATCATGTCTGTTTATTGAAGAAGTCCTTATATTGTCTTAACTAGTTCTCGAGGGTTTGGTATAAAAGGTTTGCAGATTTTGTGTCGACTATTAGTTTCTCTCATAGCAGGTCTGATAATTCGTTATTCATATATCGTTGTGGTTCGTCATTGGCTTATATACTCTTATATGTGTATGATATTATCTTGACTGCTTTATCTGATGCATTACGCCAGTCTATCATGACTATGCTCAGTTCTGAGTTTGTTATGAAGGACTTGGGACCCTTGAGTTATTTTTTAGGGATTGTTGTCACTCGTAATGCAGGTGCATTATTCTTATCACAGAGAAAGTATGCTGCTGAAATCATTGAGAGGGCTGAGATGTCATCATGTAAGTACACTTCCACTCCAGTTGATACTAAACCCAAGTTGGGTGCGACAACTGGCTCCCCATATGAGGATCTGGCCCGCTATCGTAGTCTTGCAGGGGCCTTTCAGTATCTTACATTCACGCGACCGGATATTACATATGTCGTACAACAGGTGTGTTTGTTTATGCATGATCACAAGATTGAGCACATGAATGCGCTCAAATGCATTATTAGATACATCTAGGGGACGCTTGATTATGGCCTGCATTTATATCCTTCGTTGACATCTACACTTGTCTCATATACAAATGCTGATTGGGGTGGTTGTCTTGACACCAGACGATCTACGTATGACTATTGTATGTTTCTTGGAAATAACTTGGTCTCATGGTCTGCAAAATGTCAGTCAACGTTATTCCGTTCTAGTGTAGAGGCCGAGTATCGAGGGGTAACCAATGTGGTCTCCGAGTCATGTTGGTTACGTAATCTTTCTATTAGAACTTCATTGTCCTATTGAGAAAGCCACCTTGGTTTATTGTGATAATGTTAGTGTCATCTACCTTTCTGGGAATCCTGTTCAACACCAGTGCACTAAACATATTGAGATGGACATTCATTTTGTTTGAGATAAGGTAGCTCGTGGACAAGTACGCGTGTGTCATGTCCCTTCTAGATATCAAATTGCAGACATCTTTATAAAAAGGTTTTCTCTCGGTCCTTTTTGAAGATTTCAGAGACAATCTCAACAGATTTAAGACCGCCGCTATGATCATGTGAGGGGTTGTTAAATATACATATCCGAGAATCTGATTACGTACATTACAATTATGTATTATAGTAGAATTAGTCTTGTAGTCTTTTCATAATTGTATAGTTAGTATCCAAATAGAATAGAGATTTAAATGTATAGTAGAAAAATAGTTTTTCTATATGTTACTTGTATATATACACATTCATTAATAAAAATAATCAAGAGATTATTTCTTTCATTCAATCTCATACAATTCTATTTTGTATGAAGGCAAACATTTAATACATCAGTTAAGGGACCTGCCATCAAACATATATAGCTTTTGAGAACAAAATAAAATGGCGAATCTACGAGCCAAGGATGGAGAGAAAAGGAAATATATTAAAATTTTTATATTTTGAAAGTTCCTTCTACATTAGTCAATGCAGTAGTATGAACAGATAAATTAGTAACTACATTTATAAGAAAAACTTATCATATTATTAAGAATCTAATTGAAAGTTTGAAACTCCTAGTCAAAATATTGTGGTTCACAGTGATTCAATATTTTATAATGACTTTTACTTATAAATAATATTCTGTCCGTTTAAACAAAAGAAAAAAAATATTTACTTTTTGCAAGAACCGATGGATCATTTAAAAAATAAAGTCCAAATCTGAATGTAAAATACATAAATTATGGTTTTAAAAAAATACTTATAAAATTACATTCTAGATTATGGATATATATAATAAAAAATGGATTCACGGGTCGGATCTGGACCGGATACGGATCTCAAATACAAGATCCAGATCCGATCCGTCGGGTTCAAATTTTGAAGATCCATATCCTATAAAACGGATTTAGATCCACCGGATCCGGACCGGGTCCATGATCCACTGCCATCTTTATAGAAGACCACCAACTTGGATAAAAGACTTTATTCAGTCTAATGTGAATACAAGAAATGGAAAAAACATGTCCATATTCCTTGTCAGATGTAGTTAGATATGTTGGATTATCTATGCCATAACACATTTTTATTGCCAAAATATCAAAAAAACATGAACCAAAATCATACATTGAGGCAGTTAAAGATAAAAGGTGGATAGAAGCCATGACAGATGAGATTCGGGCTTTAGATGAAAACAAGAGTTGAGAGATAGTTGATCTTCCTACTAAAAAGAAGGCAATATATCGTAAATGTATTTACAAGATTAAATACAAGCATCAGGTGAAGTAGAGAGATTTAAAACAAGGCTAGTGGCAAAAAGATACAACCAAATAGAAGGTATTGACTATCATGATACCTTTTCACCAGTTGTGAAAATGGTGACTGTCAGGTCAGTTATCTTTGTGGCTTATGTAAAAATATGAGTTATTTATCATATGGATGTATTTAATGCATTATTGCAAGGGGATCTTAATGAGGAAGTATACATGAATTTACCTCAAGACTTTGTACACGAGGAGGGAAAGGCATGCATGTTACTTAAGTCCCTATATGGACTTAAGCAAGCTTCTAGAAAGTGGAACATTAAGTTGACCACTGCCTTATTATCATCTGGCTTTACTCATAGTCATTTGGACTACTCTTTGTTCACAAAAAAGGACAAAGACAATATTATGATAGTATTAATCTATGTTGATGACTTACTCATTACTGGGAATGATAGCAAGTTGATAGTTGAGACTAAAGCTACATTAACAATATTTCAAGATTAAGGATTTGTGGGAGTTAAGATATTTCTTGGGGTTTGAGTTTGCCAAGAACAAAAGTGGTATTGTGATGCATCAGAGGAAGTATACTCTTGAGTTGATTGCTGATATGAGACTCATAGGAGCAAATTCTCCTACAGGATCACTAATGGAGCTAATGTCAAATTGACTTCTGTTGTCTATGATCAACATGTGAATAATGCATCATTTGTTGAAGGCACTGAAGAGGTGATAAATGATCCATTACTAAATATCTCATTGGATATCAAAAGCTAATTAGAAGGCTTTTGTATTTGACTAACACAAGGTCAGACATTGCCTTTTGCAGTCCATAGTTTAAGTCAATTCATGTAAGCACCAAAAGCATCACATCAGGTGGCAACTGAGAGGGTGGTTAAATACATCAAACATGCACCAGAGTTATATATTTTTATGCCTGCAGGGGATACTAACATGATGACTGCATACTATGATGCAGATTGACATCTTGTCCAAATACTAGGAGGTTAGTTACAAGATACATTGTATTTGTTGGCTCCTCTCTTATTTCCTGAAAATCCAATAAACAGATCACCATATCCAGGAGTTCTGTTGAAGCTGAATATAGAAGTTTAGCTTTAATAGTGGCAGAAGTAGTGTGGATTTCATGTTTATTTGCATAATTGAATATTTGTTTGCAACTTCCTATTTCAGTGTATAATGACAACAAATCTGCTATTCAGATTGATGATAACCCAGTGTTCCATGAGTGTACAAAACACATTGATATTTATTGTCATTTCATTCGAGAAAAGGTCCAGTAGAATATGGTATCTACCTTATACATAGCCACTACAGAGCAATCTGCAAAAGTCTGACAAAGAGTTTGACACAAAGTAATCATGTTCATCAGGTATGAAGAATTTGTTCTTGTTAATTTACTGGTTCATCGTCGAAACCAGTAACTTATCGCATCAATGAAATTAGGCTTCAATCAGTACAACAACAGTGAGTTACTTCGCTGTGTGACAATTAGTTGAAAGATAGGAGAAGAAGAGAAGAGAAGAGGTGTGAGTTGCAGACGGCAACAATGGCGTAAGTGGCGGTTGAAGAAGACGAGAGAAGGAAGGGAGGAGAGAGAAGAGAATGAAATGTGTCAAAATGATTTTATTAAAAATGACTGATTCAAAACATCTGTATGGGGATGTACAGTACATATACTCAAACATTACTAAGTGTACAAAATACCTCCAATAATATTCTAGATATTTCTAATACATCCCATAATATCTAATACATGGCTAAAATATCTAATACATGTCATACTACATTATACTAGATATTTTCTACACCCTCCCGCAAGCTAGGCACCATGAAAATAGTTTTCATGCCGAGCTTGGACAACAAGTACCCATGTTGAGGTCGACCCAATGCTTTGGTCAATATATCAGCTGGTTGCTCTGTCGTAGGCAAAAATGTAGGGGACACCAATCCTTGCTGAATCTGTTCCCGAATGAAATGGCAATCAATATCTATGTGTTTAGTTCTTTCATGAAACACCGGATTTGCCGCAATTTGCATCGCAGATTTGCTATCAGTGAACATAGGAACTGGTGTCTGCAGGGGTACTCCCACCTCCTTATAAAGGCCAATTATCCATATCACCTCAGCCACTGTTGCTGCCATTGCTCTGTATTCTGCCTCAGCAGAGCTTTTGGACACAGTTGGTTGTTTCTTGGATTTCCAGGAAACAAGTGAATCACCAAAGAATATCATGTAACCCGTCACTGACTTCCTGCTGTTGATGCAGGAAGCCCAATCTGCATCACAGAAGGCTCGCAACTCTTGTGTACTGGATCTGTGCAAGAGGATTCCCAGACCTGGTTCCTGTTTAATGTACCTAACAAGTCGAAGGCCTGCCTCCATATGCGAATCTTTAGGGGCTTGCATGAATTGACTCAAACATTGAACAGAAAAGGCAATGTCAGGTCTGGTATTTGTCAAATACAACAATCGACCAATCAGTCTTCTATAAGCAGTGGGATCAGTCAAAGGCTCATCAGACATTTTCTGTGTTTCAGCAGATTGCTGCTTCATTAGATGTTGATCAAATTCCAGGGTGGTATACTTCACATCTGTATCCATGGGTGATGATACAGGTTTAGCTCCTGATAATCCCAGATCAGAAACAAGTTCCAAGGCATATTTTCGTTGGTGCATGAGAATGCCTTGGGCACTCCTGGCAAACTCTATCCCAAGAAAATATCGTAATTCTCCGAGATCTTTTATCTTGAATGCTGACTTTAAAGTGTCTTTTGTAGACTGAATGAATGATGGATTATCTCCAGTAATCAATAAGTCATCCACATACACCAAAACAACCACAATACTACTATCTGCATGCTTAGTAAACAGAGAGTAGTCTCTGTTGCTCTGCTGGAAACCAGAATCAACCAAGGCTGTGGTGAGTTTAATGTTCCACTGTCGTGATGCTTGTTTTAAACCATACAGCGACTTCATTAACCTGCACACTTGCTTCTTCCCACTTTGAATGTTCAACCCCTCAGGAATTGTCATATATACTTCTTCATATAAGTCGCCTTGTAGGAAAGCATTATAAACATCCATTTGATGGATGGACCACTGCTTTGCAGCAGCTAAGGAAATCACTGCCCTTACAGTAGACATCTTCACCACAGGTGAAAATGTCTCCTGATAATCCAATCCCTCCTTTTGACTATAGCCTTTTGCAACAAGTCTTGCTTTGTACCTTTCAATTTCCCCTGTTGTCTTGTATTTGATCTTATAGACCCATCTGCATCCTATAGCCTTTTTATCCTCTGGGAGTGATACCAATTTCCAAGTACCATTGTCCTCCAAAGCCTTTAATTCAGTCTCCATTGCTTCCACCCATTTTGCATCCCCTGCAGCCTCTTTGTATGAATTAATGATCTAGGAAACCTTTATAAGCAGGATTATACATATCTCTATATAATGAATAAAACCCAGAGATTCGAAATGAAAGGCAAAACCCTCCACAAAGAACTAATTTTGCTAAAGGCTCCTATCTTTATTATTATTTATCGTACAACTCCTAATCCCCCTAATGTGGGTTATTGTTTGTACTTTCTCCGACAAGAGTAAGAGATAATTGACCTTTGTCCCGATTTGGAGACGCGCACTTTCTTTCTCTTTTTTCAAAAATGTGTGAAGCATACAAGGTGTTGTTTTGCACAGTGTTCTTCTCCCCCGTCCCTCCCCACCCCGACCTTGTCAGCTTTTAAAAGTTTTCAATTTTTACATTTTTTTTAGTTTACATATTAGCCTGCTACTGGCCCACCATGTATGAATTAGGTTCAACATTCTCTGACAAATGAGCTATAAAACTCTGATATCTGGGTGAGATATTAGTATAATCTACTCTATCAGATATAGAGTAGAGACAACTTGATGATCCATGACTTGTAACAAAATCTTTATGCCAAATGGGAGGCTTACTAAGCCTGGAAGACTTCCTAGTAAGTACCTCTGCTGCTGGAGTATGGTGTTCAATTTCTGTTTGCTGAATATTTTGAACTATGTCCTCTGAACATGTATCCTCCTGTACTCTATTTGTTGACACATGAACTGTCTCATGTTGGATCTCCTGAGGAATTCTGACTGTGTGGTGTACCAGATCATCATAGTTGAAATGCTCATGGGCTCTAACATGATGGGTAGTATCACCAACTCCTCCTTTGTAAGGGAATACCTTCTCCACAAACACCACATCTCTACTCATAAAGAATGTCTCATTCTCCATATCATATAGCCTGTAGCCTTTTTGGGCATTACCATAGCCAAGGAAAACAGCTTTCACTGCCCTGGGGCTGAACTTGTCCTGCCTTACCAATGTTGTTGCAAAACACAGACACCCAATCACCCTTAAATGAGAAAGTGATGGAGGCTTGTTATACAACAACTCATAAGGTGACTTGTTTCCAATAACAGTGGAAGGTACTCTATTTAGAATGTAGACAGCTCCTATCACTAGTAAGCCCCAAAACCTGTCTGGTAGGTTGGCCTGAAACTTAATAGCCCTAGCTGTTTCCAATATATGTCTGTGCTTCCTTTCTACCACACCATTCTGCTGTGGAGAGTATGGACATGTACTCTCATGTACCACACCACATTGTGTGAAAAGTTCTTTACAATTATGATTAAAGAACTCTGTTCCATTGTCTGACCTGACCCTTTGAATACTGGTCTGAAACTGATTCCTAACTTCAACAAAGAAATCTTTTAAAACTGTAACCACATCTGATTTTAACCTCATTAGAAACACCCAAGTCCATCTTGAGAAATCATCCACTATAGTCAAGAAGTATCTCATTCCATTATATGTCTCTACTTTGTAAGGACCCCATACATCAATATGTAGTAAATGAAAGACTTTAGTAGCTCTATTAGTACTAATAGGAAAAGGAATTCTTGTTTGCCTTGCCAGAGGACATATCTCACAACTGTCTAAGGCAAGGAAATTTTTATTACTAAAACAAGGCATCTTTTTTAAAACACTCATAGGTACATGGCATAATCTTTTGTGCCAAGTCTTCACTTCCACAGATTGTGCTGCTGCCATACACTTCTGCTGAAACTTCTCCTCATTATTCTCTGTATCCAGACACACAGTGTACAGCCCATCCTCTTCCTTACCAATCCCCCTCACCCTCCCAGATGAGAGATCCTGAAAAATGCAATAGTGTGGGAAAAAGGTCACACTACAGTTTAACTCCTTGGTCACTTTCGAGACAGACAGAAGATTAAACTTAAAGGTTGGCATACAGAGAACATTGCCAAGAACATCACCTTTCCCTAGATGGCAATCACCAACATGAGACACCTTGACTGAGTCACCTGTTGGTAG
Organism: Przewalskia tangutica; assembly: GCA_029844215.1. NCBI lineage: Eukaryota > Viridiplantae > Streptophyta > Magnoliopsida > Solanales > Solanaceae > Przewalskia > Przewalskia tangutica. The sequence continues at coordinate 120,708,028 of CM056721.1, read as the reverse complement.
GTGTACTTTCCCTGTATTCTCTGGTAAGTATGCATTTTTCAAACAACTCTTGTTACCAACCATGTGGTTAGTGGCTCCTGAATCCACAATCCATTTCATTTGCGTCTTAGTATCAGAAGAGGTCATACCTGCCATATTTGCAATTCCCATTCTTCCAGTTTTCTCATCCAGAAGCTTCAGTAGTTGTTGCTGCTGATCAGGTGTCAGCTTCATGTGAAAGGATTGAGGCTCCTGGTTATGCCCATAGCTCTGCTGCAGAGGTCTTTGTTGACTGTATGATGGTTGAGTCTCCTGATTATATCCATAACTCTGCTGAAGATTCCTTTGCTGATTGTATGCTGGTTCATTTTCTTTGCCAGTAACATCATAATAGATTTCAGATCCTGCCACATTGTATGCCTTCTTAGTCTTACTTTTAAAATTCTCAGGGTATCCAATTATTCTATAACAGTCATCTTGCACATGTCCTGTTTTGTGACAATAATCGCATTTCATCAACTTGTTGCAATCTTGTCTAAAATGTCCCTTGCCATGACAGTAGTCACAATATGCATTGGGATTGTATGGTTTTCTTTGCTTTGCGACTCCACTAGTAGTTCCATTTCCACCTCTTCCTGCTCCATTCTCGTCAGAACATCGCGGTGAGTCAATTGTCTCCTGCATCATTCGACTATTTCCCGCAACTATCCTTTGACTTTCCTCTTGGTTCACCATTGCGTATACCTGATTTAGACTAGGTATTTTCTGCATCATTAAGATCTGGCTTCTCGCCTGATTATATCCTTCATTCAGCCCCATTAGGAACTGTAATACTCTCTGATAGTGTAAATGGCTATTGAATTCCTTTGATTTAGGGCAACAATTTGGAGGTGGCATGATCGAGTCATATTCGTCCCATAAGTCCTTAAGCTTGGTGTAATACACTGACACAGGCATAATTCCTTGCCTTAATGTAAAAATTTCATTATGCAATTGAAAGGCCCTTGCACTATTCACCTTATCGAACCTTTCTTTTAGTTCTTCCCAGATTGTATGAGATTCTGCGTTGAACAACATTCCACTGAATAGACTTTTGTTCACATTTCCCATCAGCCACGAAACGACGATGGCATTACACCTATCCCACAACCTTGCCATATCCCCCTGAAACATCTCCCTCCTTATTGTTCCATCGACGAATCCTAGCTTGTTCTTTCCCAACAATGCTAGTTTCATTGCCCTACTCCATATCGTGTAGTTGTCCATTCCACTTAGCGTAACCCCTACCGATAATGACCCCGGCGCATCAGATGGAAACAGATATAGCGGATGATTATGATCCACAGTCATCGTCACTGTCGTTGTCTCACTGGACAATTCCTCACCAGTGTTCTCCATTGTTTGTGTTTGTGTTTCAGTAAACGAAATTACCGATCTGAAACTACAGATCTGTATATCCTTATCTGTATTTCGACGAAATTACTTACCGATTTTCATCGATCTACAGATTTTCTTCACTCGACATGCAGACTCCTTGAATATCCTTTTGTATGTGTCGAACACCTCCTTTCATCGACGAACTGTGATTTTTCCTCATTCGATTGTGTAGATTCCTCGAATTTCCTATTGCATGCGCTGGAAATCCCCCCAATCTACCTCATCGATTCACGAGGCTCTGATACCATGTTAATTTACTGGTTCATCGTCGAAACCAGTAACTTATCGCATCAATGAAATTAGGCTTCAATCAGTACAACAACAGTGAGTTACTTCACTGTGTGACAATTAGTTGAAAGATAGGAGAAGAAGAGAAGAGAAGAGGTGTGAGTTGCAGACGGCAACAATGGCGTAAGTGGCGGTTGAAGAAGACGAGAGAAGGAAGGGAGGAGAGAGAAGAGAATGAAATGTGTCAAAATGATTTTATTAAAAATGACTGATTCAAAACATCTGTATGGGGATGTACAGTACATATACTCAAACATTACTAAGTGTACAAAATACCTCCAATAATATTCTTGATATTTCTAATACATCCCATAATATCTAATACATGGCTAAAATATCTAATACATGTCATACTACATTATACTAGATATTTTCTACAGTTCTCAGTATCGAGCTTGTTGGGTATTTATAATTGTTATTTAAGATAATTTTATATTAGAAAGATTGCATTTTTCAGGGTTTACTGAATTTTTCCGAAGTTATGGTGTCTTTGATCGACGTATCAGTATTATATCGGTAAATAGAAAAAGAAAGGGGTTATTTAGAATTTTTCAGGATTGCTGATATTTTTAGAAGTTATGGTGTATTCGGTCTATGTGTCTGTATTGTATAGATAAAATAGAAAACAAGGGTAAAATCTTTGAAACCCTTCAATTACATAGTTGGGTTATTACGAATTATTGTTTAATTTTATATTAGAAAGATTGCATTTTTCAGGGTTGCTGAAATCTTTTCAAAGTTATGGTGTCTTTGGTCTATGTATCAGTATTGTATAGGTAAATATACAAAAAGGGTAAAATCCTTGAAGCCCTTCAATTACATAGTTGGGTTATGTATAATTGTTGTTTAAGATAATTTTATATTAGAAAGATTGCGCTTTTCAGGGTTGCTGAATTTTTTCAAAGTTATGGTGTCTTCGATCTATGTGTCAGTATTGTATCGTTAAATAGAAAAGGAAGGGGTAAAATCTTTGAAGCCCTTCAATTAGATTGTTGGGGTCAGTTGGAATTGCTTTTGAGATAATTTCATATCAGAAAAATCGCATTTTTCAGGGTTGCTGATTTTTTCCAAAGTTACGGTGTCTTTTATCTTTTGCGATGTACTCAATGAAGCAGAGATGAATGACACTCCATTCTACTCTAGAAAGAGATTAAAGTCTTTAGATTCAATGCCAGCGGATATAACTTCACAAGGTTCTATTGAGGATAAAAATCACGCTGATGTATCATCTACAATGGAGTTAACTATTGGGTATTGTATATTTGCATTGAAGTTTGTATTTTTCAATTTTATGTACACTCTCTACCAGCTTGTTTGGATGGTTGTTTGTCACCCATTGTATTGTATCGTATTGGTATTTAAATACAATGTTTGTTTTAGTTGTTACTTTATTGTAACTTATAGTTAAATCAATACTTATGTAATGACAAAAAGTCTCATTTTATGTAAAGTGTGGTTGCGTCCTTACCTTATTTTGTTTTCTCATTTTTACTTTGCTTATTATTTAATAATCCTATTTTATCCTTCACCGTACCTTTTCTTATAACAACTCCACCCGTATCCTACTTTTCTTTATAATATTATAAGTTTATTCTTCAGATTGTTGATGCATGCCATTATGTAACTACGAGAAATAATATAATCTATCCAAACATTGTTTCATCAAAACAATACAGTACAATACAATACATCATGAAACTATACCGTCCAAACAAGCTGTACATTGTCTATACTTCATTATTGATTCTTGTGTGTTTCCGGTTCGGTGTGATATTATCAGTTGCTTGCAAAATCTTGGTTTACCATTGTGCGTGGAGATGAGTTGCCAGTCTAATGGGGAGAGTGAGAATGTCTCATTGCCTCGTGATGTTGGTGGTAGTTCAACGAGTGACAAGAGTACTGTGGTGTACCCTCAAGCTGCACTTGCAACTGGATGGATGTATGTCAATCAAGAGGCTCAAATGTGTGGTCCTTACATTGAACGATTATATGAAGTGCATCTGCTGGTTTCTTGCCAGAAGAACTTCTCGTTTATCCCATCTTAAACGGGACCATTTCGAATGCGATGCCCTTAAAGTATTTCAATCAATTTTCTGACCATGTTGCGACAGGCTTTGCTTATTTAATGCTCTCGTCCTCTGGTGCGAATGGGCCGATGAGTAACTTCGTGGGAGTTGCCAAAGATTCAGGAGGAAATGGAGTGGAGTTGCCAACAACTTCTCCTTACTCTAGCTCGGGGGCTAAACATGAAACTCATTCCTTGAACCAGCAAATGTCGACTACTGGCTTTGTCAGGGGGTGTCGAAGTGCAGAACAAGAGATGATGCTGGAGAGTTGTATGCAACAGCATCACACATCAACATTACTATTCTAGGTTGTTAGGAGTTTGTTAGAGTAAGTTAGAAGCTTGTTTAGAGTTAGTTGTTTTAGCTACTTTATTTATTTTCATACGTATATAAATAAGTGTACAATGCACGTTGCATGATATAGAAAATTAGAGAAAAGTTTCCACAAACTTCTTTCTTCTCTACTTCGAACCATACTCTACTGCATTTCTGATTGCACAAATTCAGTGTGCAAATCTATTGCATGCAATTGAAGATAGGCTCATATCAAGGAAGTTAACAACTAATACGCTACACTGCTCCTTGTTTATGAGACAGGTGAGGATAATTACTCTTTCTTTAATAAAGGTACATATAAAATGGATGGAAAAGATAATCATTCTCAATTATGCACTCTCATAAAATTTTCTTAATGAGTTTACTAATTTCTTAGAAGGCGTAACTTTTGAGTTTCCACTCTTAGCTTGGTTATTCTGGAAAACTTTCATTGCTTTCTTTTCTGATTAATCTTGTTAATGAGATGACTTAGAAGTCACACTTACTAATGTGATCTGCCTTCAGTCCAAGTCATGGATCATGACAATATCATTTAACATGACATAATTGATTCGTTGATAATTCATTGTAATTAGGCTTAATACTGTTGAGATAGCATTGTAGTGTATACTACAATTAGTGGGTACATTACAGTTAGTGGCTAGATTTGTAATTAGTTAGAAGTGGTTAGTGGCTAGAAATGCAAGAAGTGTATTTAATATAAGAAAGTGGGTAGTTAGATATTATTTTGTGTGCATTCATATTTTTCCTTCTCTGTAAACTGAACATTACGTTTTCTCTCTGTTCTCTCTAATGGAGTAACAAGACTTCTCCCCCACATCCGAATCGCTTGTTTCCTTCCATTTTTCGCACCTCATCTGCTTCTCATCATGGTATCAGAGCCTGGTATGAGGATCGAAGAGCTTAACAAGGAATGAGTTTTGGGATAGGAAAAGGGATCGAAAAGAGAGATCTCAGAGTGGACGAGGACATGCAGTGAAGGAACAACTAATTTCAGAACGGACGAGGACATGCAGTGAAGGAACAACCAATTTCTGAGGATTTACGGATCAGAAATTGTGAAGATTCGAAGAATAGGGTTCTCAGATCGAAGAAAACCTAGGAATTGAAATCGAAATAGAATTCATAGTTAGAAGGTTGAGAAATTCATGTCGATCGCAATGGGAACAGCAGAGGAGTCTGTATCGATCGACCACAACCATCCACTATATCTATTTCCTTCGGATTCGCCTGGATCGTTGTCGATTGGGGTGATATTGACGGGGATGGACAATTATACGTTGTGGAGCAGGGCAATGAGATTGGCTCTGTTAGGAAAGAACAAGGTTGGGTTCATAGATGGAACGGTGAAGAAGGAGTATTATCAAGGACCATTGGCAGGATTGTGGGAGAGATGTAATGCTATTGTAGTCTCTTGGCTAATGGGAAATGTAAGCAAACCACTACTTACGGGAATGCTCTATAACTCAGACTCGTTTACAATCTGGAAGGAATTAAAGGAAAGATTCGATAAGATTAACAGTTCTAGGGCATTTCAACTACACAAGGAGATAGTTTCGCAAAGGCAAGGAACACAATCTGTTTCAGTATATTACTCAAAACTGAAGGATTTGTGGGACGAGTACGACTCGATTATTCCATTACCAACCTGTTGCGACAAGTCGAAGGAATTCGTGGACCATATGCAGTATCAAAGGTTGCTACAGTTTTTGATGGGGTTGAATGATGGTTTTAATCAAGCCAAGAGTCAGATATTGATGATGTAACAAGTACCTACTCTCAATCAAGTATATGCGATGATAAACCAGGAAGAGAGTCAAAGAATAATGCAGGATATGATAGAGCCTGTTGCGATGTTTACTGCGAGACACAACAGAACTGGACCAGGGACACAGAAGCAGAAGAAACCTTTCAATCCCAACGTAGTCTGTGACTACTGTCATGTGAGAGGTCATTTACAACAAGATTGTAACAAATTAATGAAGTACAATCATTGTCACAAGACAGGACATCTGGAGGAAGGATGCTACAGGTTGATTGGATACCCTGAGGATTTCAAAGGAAAATACAGGAAGGCCAATGCAGTAATAGGTGAAGAATCACAATTCGAAAATATTGGACAAGGGAATAACATGAATTTTGTTCATGGTGTGCAGCAGGATAGGGGCCAATCCAGGAGACTAGATGGAGTACAACAGGGAAGTCAACAGACATTTGGACTGTTGGGAAATCTAACACGGCGCGAGAGGTTCTTTGAAGTTCTTTGGGCGGTGAGGATGGACCAGGGAACACCACTGGGATTGCAGCAAACATGGCAGGTACGATGAATACAGAAAAGAATATAAAATGGATTGTAGACACTGGAGCCACAAATCATATGATTAATGACCAGAAGTTGCTGAAGACTAAGAAATTGATAGGAGATGCAGGCAAGGTACAGATGCCAACAGGGGACTCAGCTGCTATCACACATATTGGAGACTACCAATTAGGAGAAGGTGATATGCTTAAGAATGTCCTTTGCATACCTACATTCAAATTTAACCTAATGTCTGTATCTAAGGTGACAAAGGAGTTGCATTGCAGTGTTACATTCCTCCCTAAGTATTGTGTATTTCAGGATCTCTCGTCTGGGAAGGTGAGAGCGATTGGTAATGAAGAGAGGGATTGTATGTCGAGCATTGATGATGCAGAAAGTAGGAAATTGATTCGAGCAATGACGGCTACACAAAATGTAGATGCTGCTACTTGGCACCTGAGGATGGGACATGTGCCAATGAGAGTCTTGAAGAGAATACCATGTTTTAGCAATAACAATTCTTTTACATTGAATAACTGTGAGGTCTGTCCACTAGCTAGACAGGTTCGAGTTCCTTTTCCAGTCAGTAATAGTAGGAAACTAAAGCCTTTTGGGCTATTACATATGGATGTATGGGGTCCCTACAAAGTTGAAACTTTCAATGGAATGAGGTATTTTCTAACCATTGTAGATGATTGCTCTAGATGGACTTGGGTATTTCTGTTAAGATTGAAGTCTGATGTTACAACCATACTAAAAAGCTTCTTTGTAGCAGTAAAGACACAATTCGAAATGGTTATTAAGAGGGTAAGATCTGACAATGGCTCTGAGTTCTTTAATTCTAGTTGCAGACAGTTGTTTCAGGAGCATGGGGTAATACATGAGAGCTCTTGCCCATATACACCTCAACAAAATGGTGTAGTTGAAAGGAAACACAAACATTTGTTAGAGACAGCCAGAGCTATCAAAATTCAAGCCAATCTACCAGATGGTTTTTGGGGATTTTGCATTGAAAGTGCTGTCTACATTATCAACAGGATACCTGCCACTATACTGATGAATAAATCACCATTTGAGATGTTGTACAACAAGGCACCCTCCCTGATGCACTTAAGAGTGATAGGGTGCTTATGCTTTGCAACTACACTGCCCAGGACAGATAAATTCACCAAAGCGATGAGAGGCATCTTCTTTGGGATATGGTGCCTCACAGAAGGGCTACAGACTTTACGACATGGAGAATAGGGTCACATTCATGAGTCGAGATGTGGTGTTTATGGAGTCGATCTTTCCCTTCAAGAATGAAATAGACAACAGACCTGGACTCATGACTGCTCAGGAGCATTTTTGATTTGAGGATCTCATAATGACTTGTCCTCAGAGGAGTCTGGCCCAGGGGGATTCAATGGCCTCACATAATCAGGAAGCTTCTCCAGTGAATAATGGTGACCAACTGAATGCAGGGGAACACAGTAAAGGGAGTGAAGGATATCAGCAAGGAGAAGGAAGGCAACCTGGTGAAGATCGTGATCGCGAGTCGAAATGCAGTGTTGGTCGTGAGACGATCGTAAAATCGCAGGCATCCAAGCCACCTATTTGGCATAAGGATTATGTGGATGATCGGGGGCCTCTAGATCTTATACTCCATTGCGAATCTGATGAACTACGATGGATTGTCCTCCCAATACCAGAACTTTGTGGGCCAAGTTTCAAAAGAAGTTGAACCACATAGATATTCAGAAGCAATTCGTGACACAAGGTGGATAGAGGCAATGAAGGCTGAGATCCAAGCTTTAGAAGACAACAAGACCTGGGAGATGGTAGATTTACCAAGAGGAAAGAAAGCTATTGGCTGTCGATGGGTGTATAAAATAAAATACACATCATCAGGGGAGATCGAAAGATTTAAGGCCAGGTTAGTTGCCAAAGGCTACAATCAGAAAGAGGGGCTCGATTATCAAGAAACATTTTCTCCGGTAGTGAAGATGACAACAGTGCGAGTTGTGGTTGCAATTGCTGCTGCTAAACAGTGGAAACTATACCAGATGGATGTCTATAATGCATTCTTACAAGGGGACTTATATGAGGAAGTTTATATGTTGCCTCCAGAGGGTTTTCACACTAGAGGGGGACAGAATCAAGTATGCAAGTTGTTGAAATCCCTCTATGGTTTGAAACAAGCGTCGAGGCAATGGAACATAAAACTTACTTCACCTTCTCGGCGAGGTTCCAAGTGAGCCACGAGATTACTCTGTTCATCATGCAGAAGGAGGAAAGAATAGTCATTATACTTGTGTATGTGGATGATCTCCTCATCACAGGTAATGATCCAGAACTGATTCAGTACACCAAATCAACTTTGCAGACAACATTCAAAATTAAGGACCTCGGAGAGCTCAGATTCTTCCTTGGAATAGAGTTTGCTAGGAGCACTGATGGCATAATTACGCACTGAAAGGAACGTGCACCGGAATTAATATCCGATATGGGACTTTACGGTTCAAAGTGCGCTTTCACCACCTGGAAGTAAATCGGCCGACTACTACCATTTATGATCAACATATACTGATCGATCTTTGCGAGGTGGTCGACCGATGAAGCAATCACCAACAGATGTCTTCTGGAGGATCAGGAGCTTACAGGAGAATGATAGGAAGGCTTTTGTACCTCACAAATACAAGGCGGATATAGCATTCATTTGTCCAAAGTTAAGTCGATTTATGAAGAGCAAAACTTCACACCGGAGGCGAGAATGCGACTAGTAAGATACTTGAAGGCACGAGGGCGTGTATCCTTTTGGCCAAGCAGCGATTCCACTATATGTTCTTGTGATGCAGACCGGGGGTCGTGTGTCAACACTAGGAGGTCAATCACAGGATATCTGGTGTTATTTGGTCATCTCGATCACCGAAGTCGAAGAAGCAGTGGATCGTGTCGCGCGACTCTGCGACGAGTATAGAGCGATGGCTGCGGCAGTTGCTGAAGTCGTATGGCTAGTTGGTCTATACAAGGAGTTAGGGGTGCATATCACATTGCCTGTAGAGATATTCACTGACAGCAAGTCAGCCTTGCAGATAGCAGCGAATCCTGTTTTCCACGAAAGAACGAAACATATCGACATTGATTGCCATTTCATTCGGGAGTGGATTCAAGATGGGCTAATACATACTACATATATACTGCAATGAGCGACTGCAGACATACTCACTAAGGCTCTTATGAAGCCTCAACATCGTCGATTGGTTTCCAAGCTAGGATTGAAGAACATCTTCAAACCCTCTAGCTTGAGGGGGGATGTTGAGATATCATTGTAGTGTATACTACAATTAGTGGGTACATTACAGTTAGTGGCTAGATTTGTAATTAGTTAGAAGTGGTTAGTGGCTAGAAATGCAAGAAGTGTATTTAATATAAGAAAGTGGGTAGTTAGATATTATTTTGTGTGCATTCATATTTTTCCTTCTCTGTAAACTGAACATTACGTTTTCTCTCTGTTCTCTCTAATGGAGTAACAAGACTTCTCCCCCACATCTGAACTGTTCCTTGTTTCCTTCCATTTTTCGCACCTCATCTGCTTCTCATCAAATACTACATTCAAATCCAAGGTCCGCTTATGATTTTGAGCATCTTAAGCTCGACATTTTCATCTATGGTATTATGCCATTGCAATTTCCCTTACACGCACATGATGTGATGTCATTGTCAACAAGGATAAAAGATTTTAAGGATTTTAATGGATGTGATGAGTTCTTTGGATCATTCGTTGAAGAAAACCTCAAATATTTTGTCTAAAGTACTTACACAAAACTACTCAAAGTATGGTATATATATTACTCAAAAAATAAAAATGGACATGTGGTATGTGTAGTTCCATTTTAAAATACCGTATTTCATTGTCTAGGTCTGTGTCTAATCTATAAAGGCTCCATAATATATCTTTCACTTGTTATCACTCATCACATAAATAAATAAAAAATATTGTATAACTCCAACTAATCCATGATATATGAATAATGCCTTTTTCGTGTTAATTATTTTCAAGCTTCAAGGGAATAGGGATCCACAAATCACTAATAAGAAAGTAATTTTTTTTTATTTGAATAAGTGAAAAAACACAAAATATCCGGCCAAAGAATTATAAATGTGATTATATGAACAGAGAAAAGGTGTGTGATGTCTGCTCTAAATCAAGTGAAGTTCATAAGAATGCATACATATAATTAAACATATATATCATCTCAAAGTTCCAAAAATGGCCATGATAATAAAATATTAGTTATTTGTGGTAATACAATACCTTGGTTCTTGTTATAAAAAACCTGAAGATTTAAATAGTTTAATTTAAGTTTTAAAATATTAGATAAAGTTTATGACTATACAAAAATAATGAACTTTTCTAAATATTAATTGTGACTTTGTGTTATGTATAGTAATTTTTGAGGATCAAAATTAATTCTAACTTGAATTTATTGAAATAAAAACTTGATAATATGGAAAGAAGATTTTTTATTACTATGTCACTATACAGAAATTATATTAAAAAGACTTGAAAATGAGTTTCACCAGTATTGTCATTATCATGACATCAAATGTTGGTTCAGAATATATATATCCTAGATGATGATGATTTGTCGAAGGAAACGAGTCATCAAATAATAAAGCAAAGGGTGATGGTATGAACCTGTTTGATGAATGTATAGTATTCTGGTAAGGTTTTGTTGGATTCGTGTACGTAGTGAAATTTGAAAATTTTATGTTTCAAAACCAACAAACGACGAACTAGAGGATGATTATACAATAACATAAAACATGTAACATGTAATAACAGTAAGAAAACTTACGGTTTATATAATTTGGAGTCTTTTCATATAATTCGATGGTGCGCACGCAACTGTTCCTCGAATGCAAATTCTAAGAATTCCGATGTAATTCTCCTTCTAACAGCTAGGAATTCGGCAAAGGTTCGAGAATATTTTAAGACTAGGTCTCAGAGACTTAAAATGATTATGAAATCAAGTGTATTGAATAATGATTAGAAGCCCTCTATTTATAGTTACGTTTTAGGTCAAAAACGCAGTTAAAATTTTCCGTGGGCCAGACCCAGAAAACGAGACATAATGGGTCCCACTGCCAAGGCGGCACCACGACCCTGGGTCATAAGCGCCGCGACCCTAATCTAATTTTATCTCGATTTCATTTTAATTAATAAAGCAAAGGGTGATGGTATGAACTTGTTTGATGAATGTGACTAAACCAATAACATTGTATGATTACATGTGATACCTTTTCAAATCTTGAATATACTTGCTTGACTTTGCAGATTGCGTGAACTGGATTGCAGGGCAAAAAAGCAAAAGATACACACAATACTAATAAATAAATATTATGAGAATTGAAATAAAACCAAAATAGTATAATAAAAAAATAGATGGCAAAATATGATTGGTCGTTAAACACATTACTTCTCTTAAAATCGATGCTGATTACAAAAGGTGATATTTATACCCCATCCGTTCACTTTTATTTGGTCACTTCTGACTTTGTACGCACCTTAAGAATTAATAAATGAAGTATATATTTTATCATAATATGCATATTAATGTATAGTCTCAATAGACTTAAGAATGATTTGAAAATGAGTAATTAATATAAAGGGTAAAACAAAAAGAAAATTTGTTTTTTTCTTAATATGCTAACATGGACAAATAGACGTAAGACTTATTTTTAGTATAATGAACAAGCAAAAATGAATAGAGGAAGTATAATTTTGAACAAATATAAGTATATAGGAGATATAGGATCCACACAAAGTGAAATTCGGGACAAGTACGAAGGCTATTGTGATTATTCCTACAGATAAAAAAAAAAGCAGTCCGGTGCACTAAGCTCTCGCTATGTGTCCGGAGAAGAGCCGGATCACAAGGGTCTATTGTACGCAGTCTTACCTCACATTTATGTAAGAGGTTGTTTCTACGGCTTAAACCCATGACCTCCTGGTCACATGACAATAACTTTACTAGTTACAAAGATTCAAATGAAAAATACTTTTAGCAATGACACAAATAATTTTCTGTTATGGGAGAGAAATTACAAATGGTAGCTTATTCTCATTAGCAGAGAAATTTATTTTTCAAGATAAAAATAATTTTCTTATATTTTTATTTTAAAAACTACTTTTTATTGATTTTTAAAAGAAAAGGCAACCATTAAAACGTTATTCCTGTCTCATTTTTCACTCGGTCATTTGCACTTTTTCCCCTATTCTTGGAGCAAAGTAAATCCTCCATGCGCCCCACCCTTCCGACCAGAGATTGGTGGAGGAGGTAAATCACAGTCTTCAGTGCCATCAGGTGGGAGGCACATCTGATCTTGCATGAGTCATCCTCACAGGAAAATGAACTCCCATGCGCTGCTGCGCTCGAACTCGCATGTGAGCAATCTGCCCCAGACCATCGAAATTTACCATGCGGGTAACTTTTTCCCCTATTCTGTATTGGACTTTAATTTTTGTCCCTCAAATATAAATTATGCTTTTCGGGGCTTAAATTTTTACGGAATTCAATACAAGTTAATTTTAAATAAAAAAAAGTATAATATAAAATAATATTTTCTGTCATAAAATACAAATAGAGAGTTTCGCGGCTATTATCCCCAAAACCAAAATATTTTCTTGCAATTTCAAATTCTCAATTGTATCGGCAGCACCATGCTTCTCTTCAAATAGGTAAACAAACTCTCACCTTTTCAATTGGTGGGTTTTAACATCGTTGTTTTCAACTGGGTCTTTCTAGAACTTATTAGATCGTTGTTTTTATATCTGTTGAGTGCTTAGAGTTAGTAATTGTACCTTTTTTTAGCATAAAGAAATAGAGATTTTAATAACCCTTTTTATTAATAGGAATTATTTGTAGGCATAATTCCATATATTTGTTGGATTTAGGTAAATACAAGTAAGGATTTTTTTTTTTTGGTGAAGAAGCTCAGAAATTTATATAGCCAAATTAGGCAATTTAAAAGTAGTTAAGGTCATGCAGATACAATTTGAAACTTGTTAATACAAATTATGGATGCTTATCTTTGATAACCATTTGAAAGGACCACGCTGGTTCGAAGGTTTACAAAAAGTTACTAGTTGCTAATAAGCCACTTGTTCGCTTATATAATCAACAACAACAACAACGTACCCAGTGTAATCCCATAAGTCGGTTCTGAGGAGGGTAGAGTGTACGCAGACCTTACCTCTATCTAGATTGGTTGTTTCCGATTTGTTCGCTTATGTAATATTTACCATATATTTATTTATTGATCAGCAAACTATGCCATGTGCATCTATTTTGCTCATGTTTATTACTGATGTAGTTTATCACTTCCCAAAACATTTAATTGTCATAAACGGAATCTTACATTGTGGTTGCCTGATTCTGCCTTTTGGTATAGATTTCCCAAGATTTTAGGTATGGCTCCAGCAAAAAAATCTAGAAGCATAAACAAGCGATTATCTCCTACAACTGAAATATCTCCTAGTAAAGATGACAATGCAAATAAAAGCTCGCAACGGGTGAGTTTTTACTCTACTTTTGTTTGCACTTGTAATATTCCATGAAGAGGCATGTAAGTGAGTTTTGTTATGGTTTTTGTTTTCTTTTGGAATCTAGGATAAATTAGTGTCTGCTTGGAAATGATAACATGCTCTTTTTTTATTTGAGAAATGGGGCCTGCTGACATCATAGGATGGTTCCTTTTGGGAGGAGGGGTATAGACTCATTCAGGTTGAGACGGACTCCCTGCTTTCTATACAGAAGCTTGTTACCTTTTCCATAGTAGAAACTTGAAAAGAGATAGATAGTGCAAGGAGGGAGATGAATGGTTTTGTCAAGGCCGTTAGGAAGTTGCTAGAAATGTGTCCGTGAGTGTGGGGGAAGTGTCAAGTCCGACATTGGTTGAGGGAATTGATTGCTTGGACAGTCCTCTCCCCCCATCATGAGCTAGGTTTTGGAGTTGAAGTTATGGCTAAGGTTCATTTCTTCACACCAAATGATTTCTTTAAGAAAGTGGTAATATGCTGAGTTGGAATGGAGAAATACTTCATCTAGTTTCTTAGGTTCGATGTAACGTATTCTATGAAGACTGGGGGAGGGCATTTTGTTTGCATTTTGACACGGTTCTTTGTTAAAAAATGTAGAAGAGGAAGTTGTCTGACATGCTTGGTCCTGAGTGGAGTGAGGAAGACCTGACACGCTTCTATCAAGCATACCGCAAGTATGGTAAAGATTGGAAAAAGGTGAGTTAAGTATATCCATTAATTGAAGTTTCATGAATATACCCTGTAATTTGCATATGTTTGCTGTTGATTGATCTCTTATGCCTTGCCTCTAAGAGCTGCTTTGTACTTATTGCAGGTTGCATCTGCAGTGAAATCCCGAACTGGAGAAATGGTGGAAGCTCTTTACACGATGAATAGGGTAAGCTCTGAATGCTGACAACAAAGTAACACATGTCTTTATAATTGAATTCTCTTAGCTTATGATATCATCTGTATCTTGATTGGCAATGCCTCTCTTCAGCTTCTTATTCTTATTCCTGCTGATGTATACCTGGTTTTAAATGTCATCTATACTGATAGCATGGCGGGAGAGTCCATTTTGTTGGAATCTTGTTCTAACGCTTCATGTTGTTGGCTTGTAAACATTTTATTGGATGTAAGTTCTTTGAGGAGCAAAATATTCTAATAAGTCAGATCTTTTTCACAAAGAAATCTGGTTAGGGTTGCCAATTTTTGAGGGGCTGTTTTCATCTGTTGTTCAGTTTCTCTTGTACTAGTAGGCAATCAATTAACATTGCTTGCCCTCTGCCACAGAGCCTTTGACTCTTTCTAACTCTTGGAAATAATTAACCTTTTCTCTTACATGGTCATGATTGCTGATATGGTGTTATGTGCTTCGCTACGTGTATCATAAGACGCCTCCGGATGTTATTAGCATTAGGTGCAGTCTCCTATCTGCATGAGTTCTCTGTACATAATCAGATAGTCTTTTGTGTACGCGTGATTTGTTGTTTTGTATTCACCAGCTGTATAGATTTCAGGTGTCCAAAGTAGGGTTCCATGAGTACTTTGAGATTGTCACATATCAAACACTTCATACACATAAGTTTATGTTTTGTACCTTGTAAAAATGACGCCTCCACTAAAGAATAGTAGGAAAGGAGGAGGATTTTGTTTAAAGGAAAGAACATAGTTCTCAGTGTTTGCAGTAGGATCTAGGATGTCGTATATCCATTAGCGATAACATGACGCCTATTGTTTTTTCTTGTTTCTTTTAATAAATATGACATTTATATTCTGTTGTAATTTGCAATTTAACATATCTATCATTGATTGAGTTTCCTTACAGTGTCTTTTATAATATCATCCTCTTCCTCTCTTTTTTGTCTGTTTTGAGCAGTTTCCAAATTCCATTTCTCTGCTTTTTCGTGCGTGTGGTACCTCTCTGTCATCTTAACCAGCTTAGTTCGACTTCTGGTGCTACTTTCTTTTTCCTTTTCTGGATCCTGATATGGAACAATGTAATATTGTGGGTAATTGATATTAGCTGAAAGATTCACATAAAAGCTGATCCTCACATTCATAAATCTGCATTACCAGTTGGTGATATGATTGTTCATTTTCCTTTTGATGCTATTATGTTGCATTAATACCGTGAAACAACCCTCCATACTCCATTGCACTTGTAAAAGAAAACTGTCATTTCCTGGTGAAGCACATTCACTTAGAAAGAGCAATCTCTTTTTGGAGAGGATACCAATCATCTTCTGGCCAACATCTGGTCTAAAAAAAGTAATCACTTCACTTGTGATCATCTTTTATCCCTTAGATGGCTATATACATAGAAAAATGGAATGCCATGTTAATCATCATAAACCATTGTGTTTATCCAAAAATCATCATAAATCATGGCCTTGTGATTTTAGGCCAGTAACAGGTCAGCTACAATTTGATGATTGTTTCTGTGGTAGTATTATTATAAGATTTTAAATTTAGAACAAATGACTGAGTAATTAATCAGCATTGAAATATATTGTTAAGTCATATAAAATATAGATGTAATTGTACTGTGTTTCAGGCTTATTTATCTCTTCCAGAGGGGACTGCGTCTGTGGTTGGGCTGATTGCCATGATGACTGATCACTACTGCAACCTGGTAAGACTTAAGATATATTGAGCCTCCTCATCCACCAAAGTTATATTTTTCTTTCCTATTTGTTTCAAGCCGTGGAAACAGCCTCTTGCAGAAATGTGAGGTAAGGCTGCGTACAATAGACCCTTGTGGTCCGGCCCTTCCCCGGACCCGCGCATAGCAGGAGCTTGGTTCACTGGGCTGCCCTTTTATTTGTTTCAAGCTTAAGGAGTAGTGTTGCACATGATATTCTTGAATTTGAGCTTCATGGCATCTAATGGATTGGAATTCCTAAATACTCATTGAAAAATGCAGCTCGTCTTGAACAGAAAGGTCTTTGCAAGCTGTTAGGGGTCGTTTGGTTCGGAGACGAGTTATTCAGGGATTATGCAGGGATTAATAATGCAGAGATTAGCAATGCAGGGATTAATAATGCAGAGATTAGCAATGCAGGGATTATAATGTAGGGATTGTAGTGCAGGGTTTATTTCTTAGTAGATGTTTGGTTTGTTGTATTAAAAATTAGTACATCAAGTCATAAACCAATAACAATTGTATTTTCAGGCTGTGGATTATATTTTGAAGGGATAGAGAAGAAGAATAATGGGCATTATTGTCTTTCAAATATTGTATCCATGTAAACTAATCATGGAATTGTTATTCCACCTTGAACTAGGTATAAAGTTATACCAAAATTATGGTACAAGTCAATACATGTATTAACTAATACGGAGTTGAAAAAAGCCTACCAAATATGAGATGAAGTAATACCAAATTCTATGCTTGAAATATTTTCTTGATACCTCATACCAAACGAGCCCCTTATTAAATAAACAGCAGGAAAGCTGATTCTATGCATTAAGTCGTAGCAAAAGCATTTTCCTTACTGTCGACAAGAAAACTTTTTTTAACAGAGAAGTGAATATATGCTCAATGCTATCACTTATATTTATTTATGGTTTCTGTGTTCTATTGTTTAAATATTGTAGCTGAGTCTTAGTTTTTGGGTATTTGCTGATGAAGTAACTTGACTATGGGATGTCAGGCAGCAAGCGACAGTGAGCAAGAAAGTAATGAGGACGCTGGAGCGTCTCGAAAACCTCAGAAACGTGCGCAGGGTAAAGTTCACCCTAATATTTCTAAAACATCTGAGATGGCATCCCCAGCATTAGCGGCTATTCATGGTTGTTTAACTTTGTTGAAGAAGAAGCGTTCAGGAGGTGTGTTGCCCCTTCTATCCCTCCCACAACAAAGAAGGATAAATTAAAGTATAAGCATTTAGTATTATTCCTGCAAAAAAGCATATTATATCCGTAAAAAGTCGTCCAGCTGGAACTATATTAGAATCTTTCTTTCTTGTTATTCTTGCATAGAGTTTATTGTCACCAGTGCATTGTACTTTCATGCAGTAGTAGCTTTTCCTGGGCTGTCATTTTGTTTAGCTGCCTTCCGCATGACCTATTTTCAAATGAACTGAGGCTTGACCTCTTTGAATGTTAACAAACTAAATCTTTCTTTTCATTTATTATCTGTAACTCAAGATAGAGGCCTACTCTATTTTTCTTTATCTAAGGATCGAGTACTTGTCATGTGATAATATTGATGAATTTTCTATGGAGCTGCCTTTCAG
Organism: Przewalskia tangutica; assembly: GCA_029844215.1. Classification (NCBI taxonomy): domain Eukaryota; kingdom Viridiplantae; phylum Streptophyta; class Magnoliopsida; order Solanales; family Solanaceae; genus Przewalskia; species Przewalskia tangutica. The sequence goes on along the minus strand of CM056721.1, from coordinate 120,689,818 downwards.
GAAGCCGGCCTCGAGCTGTTGGAAAACGAACCCCACGCTTTCCTGTTTCTTTTTCTTACGAAAATCTCAATGGAGAGAAGTATTTTTCTCCAAGTAGACGGAGTTTGAAACTGCAGGCAGATGACACTGATGATGATGTGAAGATAGCATTAGTTTTAACAGAAGCTTCACAAAGAGGTTCTCCTCAGGTCTCTAAGACACCAAACCGTAGGACAGATGTTGCTAGGTCCTCACCTGTCGGGACTGCTGAAAGAAAGGTATCACTTAACTTTCGTTTCACATTGTGACTTATCTCCACAGACTATGTCCTCAGCAGATCAACTATTTAATTTTTTTTCCAACTAGCGTGTTAAAGTGGATATGGGCAATTCCAAGCTTCTTAGCAATGAAGTGGATGAAGAAGAGGGAAGCATGGAAGCAGACACTGGCGAGCTGATGCGGTATAAGAATGATTTGGAGGAAACTGGAACCGTTGGTCGAACAACACAAAAGCGAAGATCTTATGGTAAAAAGTTGGAAGTTGATGATGGCGGTGACAATCATTTTGATGATATCAAAGAGGCATGTAGTGGTACAGAAGAAGGTCAAATATTTGGTGCGGCGAGGGGTAAACTTGAAATGGAGGCCACAGATGAGAAGAATTCAAGGGCCTCGTTGCAAGGTCCTAGAAAGAGGAGCAAAAAGGTTCTTTTCAGGAGAGGTATTACAACGTTTTGTAGATTACTGTTCTTTAGAACTTTCCATTTTAATAATTTAACAGCATTTTAAATATTCCTTTGGTCCTCTTTGAATTTTCTATTTTATCTTTTTGCCACTTGTTAAGAGGGGGAAGGAGGATGCATTTTTGGAAACATAAGAAAAGTCGAGTCCTTAATAAGATTTGAACATGCATCTAAGTTTGATGAGAGTTCAGACCAGTAAGTATGAGGTGTTACTTTTGTACTAACCTAAACTAGGCTAATTCTCTTCGAAGGAGAAAGTGACATAGTTTTTGTTTCATCACAGTCACCATTAATTCTTACAATCTCGAAATACATGAGTGCATATTAGACCGTATCCACTCTACTTTAGTAGAAGGCTACGTAAACCTCAAATATTATTTCCTTAACACCCCTTCCCCTTTTCTTTTCCTATCTGTTATAAAGTTTTCTCCCCCTGCCCTTCTGGTATTCTTGTTGTTAAGTGTCTCACATTGCTAGAGGAAATGAGTTGTTGTCTTCTTATATGTTCTTGGAAATCCTCACTTCATGAGCTAGCTTTGGGCTTGAGTTAAGCCCAAGATCCATTTTCTTATCAGTCAGAACCAGACCCATCCTCATTCTTGGTTATCCAATGTTGGGCTCCCATGTTATAATGTCCACGCTCCAGACGTCCCTCCCCCGGGGTACTGGGAGGGGGGTGGGGCATTTTGGTGTTAAGTATCCAACTTATATGATCTTGGGCAATCCTCACTTCATGAGCTAGCTTTTAGGGTTGAGTTAGGCCGAGGTTCATTTCTTATCACTTGACATGCCATAAAATTGAAGGAAGAAAGTTATTTACAGAAGCAGCAACTCAGGGATTGCTCCACAATAGATACACTAAACATCCTTCCAACAATGTTTAACAAGTTCAAAGTGGCCGGGAACTTCAGAATGTAAACAGCGTTGTGAACAGCGTCAGTATAAGAGTAAAGCCAGAACAGATTTTCACGAATAAACCCAAACAAAATAAGAAACAAAAGTAAACATGAATAGGTTCCCAAGTGCTTAATCATCAAACACAGTTTCCCAAGTCTACCTTCAAGACTCGAAGTGTCTGTTACTTCTGTGCCATAATAATGATAGTAAGCTAAGCTTTATAATTGCCATTCTCGGGGATTTCTTCCCTTTCTTCAGTTTTTCGCCTTACAAGGCTTTACTATGGCAGGAATTAGATGAGAATATTACCTTCATGACGTTAATCTTTAGGGAAGTACTTTATCTGTGAAAGTCTTAGACAGCCAGGAAAAGGCAGAGAAAAGGACTCAGAATTGCAAGTTTTGGACAACTTAGGGCTTAGGACATCATGGATGTTCTGTTATATTTCGAGATACTGTTCCTTTTCTCATTAGCTTGACTTTGCTTTTCAAGTTGTAAAGGACGAGTTATTTCTGAGTTCTGTTATGTTAATGCTAAGTAGCTTGCTACTTTGGTAAAGTAATTTGACTTTAAACCTGTTATTATATGATAGAAACTGTTATATCTTGGTAGAAGGAGCGAAAGTGGAGGATATATCTGCTAATTTACTTTTTCCTTCATGTAGACGAAAGCTCCGCTTTTGATGCTCTACAAACTTTGGCTGATTTGTCTCTGATGATGCCAACAGCAGAAAATGAAGATGGTAAGGGTACACAATTCTGTTTCTATAGATCTTTGCATGAAAGCTTGCTTGTATGGCTATTTGAGATATGCTGGGTGTTGATAGTATCTCTCTATCCCCCCTTCACATTCTCCCTGTATTAGCCTCATATTCTAGACACTTTGACTCTATGCATTTCAGGTACTCTCTCTTGTTATTTGACACATTAGATCTTTGAATTTACTCTGTACTTAGATATCAGATTCTTTCTTGAATTATTTACTGGAAAGTTAACTTCAGCTAAAAATTGTATAAGAACAGTGATTTCTATTTAGCTCATCTTTGTGCATTTGCTATAGGACTATGCTATGGTTCTATTTCTTTCTTAAATACCCTACATAGCTGTTTGCCTGTCCCTGTATGAGTTCACTTGCAGAATTTATGACCTATGTGTTGCGTTTCAAATGACTAAATTACTCCAATAGGTCTATGGGATTCAAAACACTGACATTACTTTTGATAGAAATTCTATTTATTTGGGCCAAACACACACAGACACACGGGTATTTTTTTGTTGATAATTTAAGTAATTTTATTACTACACCAGCACCAAGAAAGTGATCTGGAAAGATAAAAAAGATGCTGAGAATTTTCCTACTGTAGCTGTAAGGGCTCTAGTAACACGTATCCTCTATATTATTTACTAAGTTCAACCTACACCAAAATTCAAATTCTATAGACCTTTGAACTTATATCTTTGTTAAATTATTCCTATCTGGTCAGCGTTGTTAAAAGCTATCCCTTTGTTGCTTAAAGCGATGCGAGGAAACGCGAGGGTTGTCTCTCGACGGGCCGAAGCCATGCACTTCAGCGAATTGTGTGCTTCAAATAATTAAGCACAAAGTGACCCCAACGAGATGCAGTCGGTTCTTTGAAACTCAGCTTTGAGGAGTTGGATTAATAGTAACGTCATTGTATATTGGATGTTGAATTAGTTAATTTAATTGAATATCAATTATTATAGTACTAAATTCATACATGTATGGTATTTTCTAGTCTTTTGTAAGTTGTGCACTTCACTTCTCGCTTTTCACTTCAAGCCCAGTGGACCTTGTCTCTTTTTTGCGCTTCATATTCGCCCGGAGATCGCTCCCAGAAATATAGCCATCCCTGCCCCCTCACGTCAATCCCACGAGCCTCTTATCCATTCTCATTGAACGACGGCGGGGGAGCAAATCCAACTAGAAAAACTCACATTGGGCTTAGGAATAATCAGGCTCGAACTGATGACTTCCACCACGTCAAGGTGACACTCTACCGCTGAGTTATATCCCTTCCTCGCCCCATCGAGAAATAGAACTGACTAATCCTAAGTCAAAGGGTCGAGAAACTCAACGACACTATTCTTGAACAACTTGGAGCCGGACCTTCTTTTCGCACTATTACGGATATGAAAATAATGGTAAAAATCGGATTCAATTGTCAACTGCCCCTATCGGAAATAGGATTGACTACCGATTCCGAAGGAACTGGAGTTACATCTCTTTTCCATTCAAGAGTTCTTATGCGTTTCCACGCCCCTTTGAGACCCCGAAAAATGGACAGATTCCTTTTCTTTTTCGCTTTCAAAAGTGTATCCACGTGGTCCATAATATGCTCATAGGAATAGTTATCTGGACATCTCAGGATTCCTGATCCTGCCAACTAATGATAACTTTATTCTATCTGGCATGACTGGCCGAATACCATATATATTTAAGAACATACACCTAATATCTCAAATCTGTCTGCATTTTATGACATATAATAGGTAATTAATTTATTCCAAAAGCATCCCATTTTTGCAGTAAAATGGATGCTTCCTTATTTAGAATGAACGAAAAGGAAGAAATTAGATTGTGATATTCTACCTAATGCGCTCACCTTCATTTGTCTGGAAAAAAGTGTTGCACATGTTTAGGTACTTCTTATCTGTTCTGAAATTCTTATCTTTTCAAATTTCTGTATAAGTAACTAAATAGCAGTGTGCAAAGATGTGTTTACAATGTCCTGATGTCTATTTCTATGCAGACAGTATATTGTTGTATAAGCTTACTTGTAACCATGTGATATATCCCTTAGGAAGGAGAGAAAAAATAAATATAAGACATGCCCGTGCTAGTTCCTAAAATAGCTGGTAATATTCGGTGCATCTAGTAGCAACCAATGACCCATTGCTTTTTCTTAACTCTGTATTTGTAAGTCTGTGTAAGAGGTTACTGATTTAGGATTTTGATGGTAAGTTTATCACTAACTGTATGGGATTCTGGATATATTAGCAAGTATAGAAGAACCTGGAACTTGTAGACCTAAGTGTGGATTCAAGGACAACGAAACAAGATTTTTGTTCAGTATTCCTTGTCATGATATTGAAGGGGAGCCTTGGAGTAACTGGTAAAGTTGCCTCCATGTGACCAGGAGGTCATGGCGTTTAAGCCGTGGAAACAGCCTCTGGCAGAAATGCAAGGTAAGGTTGCGTTCAACAGACCCTTGTGACCCCCTTGTGATCCGGCCCTTCCCCGAACCCCGCGCATAGCGGGAGCTTAGTGCACCGGGCTGCCCTTTATTCCCTGTCATGATAATCTGCTGGCCTGCTCCTTCATGTATTTCTTCTGTGTTGTAGAAGATGCATATTTTCCATTTTTCTTTGTCTGTGCTCTCTATATTGTCCAAATAGCTTGCGGAGAGCTCATGATCTTTTAATTTTTCTTACCTTTTTATGACTAGCATTTAATTCTTCCATCTTGTCAAAGTTGTGATGTTGCTATTTCTTCCTCCTTGTGCTTTTAACTTCCTTTTCCCTTCCGGTGAATTTTTTATTCCCTTAACTATTTCCATTTGTCTTCAATTGAACTGTTGGATATGCTAACTATCCTGTATCTTGATCGCACTTCATGTGCTTCCATTTGATTTTCAGTTGTTCTTCTGTCTTAACTGCGAGTAGTTAGCTTCTCTCTTTTTCTTTTTCAGAGTCAATGATCCAGGTCAAGGATGAAATTGATGATCATGTTGATGAATCTGGCTCCTTGGAAGCCGTGCCAGCACACAGACAAAGAGACAAACGTGGATCGGCGGGGGTTAAATCAAGATGGAGTCAACCTTTATCAAAGTTTGAAGTTGCTTCCAGTACGACATCAAAGCATGGTAAAGTTACATCTACTGATGTTAATGCTGTTCCTGAAACAAAGCAGGCGAGGAGGGCACAGAAAGCAATGTCGTCTAAGGTATTAGGACACAACATTGCATCCCTGCTCAATATTCCGATGTGTTAGATGATATGTAACACTTCTGAGGATAATCATGCAGGCCCGGAAAGCTGAAGGTCATGTTAGCTATTATGTTACTGAATCTCAGGAAGCTGTGGTGATTTTCTTATTTTTGTCCATTTTAAGTGATTTTTTCGAGATTTAGACATGTTTTAGCCACAGCGCTAAGCATTTTGCCAGATTGGATACCTTAATCAGCTGCACTGTTTCTATTTTGACATGATATTTTTTCTCCTATAGGCAAAAGAAGCATCAAAGAAGTCAACCAATAAGGGTAAAAGATCCTATCAGAGTGTGTCGCCGAAAGTAATCAAAGATCAGGAGCATTCATCATGTGCTGATCCAAGAACAGAACGAAGTGATTCAGCTCAATCAACTGCACAGATCCATGTGGAAAATCAGGTGAACTTGCCTACTAAAGTCAGAAGCAGGCGTAAGACGGACCTGAAGAAACCTCAAAGACAAAAAGATTTGAACATTCCTGATAAAACTTTGGATGATACTAGTGCATCCTTCACTGCACTTCGTGACAAAGCATTCAGCCTTAAGGTTGGTTATGAACCTTTGTCCATCTTGTATGCATTCTCGTGATATGAGCACTAGTTAACTTGCATACATTGCATGCAGGAAAAGATTTCCAGTTGCCTTTCCAACCATCAGGTACGAAGATGGTGTACATATGAGTGGTTCTACAGCGCAATTGACTACCCTTGGTTTGCCAAAAGGGAATTTGTGGAGTACCTATATCATGTTGGATTAGGGCATGTTCCAAGGTTAACTCGTGTTGAATGGGGCGTCATAAGAAGGTATACCTCTCAACTTTCCTGCAATTCGGAAGTCACTCTATTCCCTGGGCAAGTCCTAAACATTAGGAGTTTGTTATTTTTATGTTAATGATGGTCCATTGAATCCTCGCCTTGATGTAGTTCTCTTGGAAAACCACGGCGATTCTCTGAGCAATTCTTGAACGAAGAAAAGGAGAAACTTAATCAATACCGGGAATCTGTCAGATCGCATTATACTGAGCTTCGTGAAGGTACCAGGGAAGGGCTACCCACAGATCTTGCAAGGCCTTTGTCAGTTGGGCAACGTGTGATTGCGATCCATCCAAAAACAAGAGAGATTCATGATGGAAGTGTGCTGACAGTTGATCACTCTAGATGTCGTGTTCAGTTTGACCGACCAGAGCTTGGGGTTGAATTTGTCATGGTAATTCATTATTGCTTAGTATGTGCTCATATGATATTCTACTATGTTAGTTTATAGTTTCTCTTAGGTTCACCAAGATTGGACAAGATTAGAGATGATTACGAAGGTGCAAGTAGCACATAAATGGAGATAGCAAGAGAAGGTTGTTTTAAATGGTTTGACCGTGCCCTGCATAGGCCTCCATATGCATCTATCCTTAGGTGCATCACTATGATGACTGAAGATGATAGAAAAGGACGCGGTAAATCTAAAATCACATTGGTGAAGTTGTATCAGAGGACCTATAATCTCTCGAAATCAATGTCGATTTAGCTAAAGAATGGAACACAATGGAATCAACGGATCCATATAGGCGTGCCAGCTAGTTGGGATTACGGTTTAGTTATTGCTAAACTTGGGGTAGGTCCAGAGTTTGACAAGAGTTCTACTCTGGTTAGAGAGGTATATGTCCATACAAGGATAAGTGTGAGATTTAAAGAATCGTTAGCTTTAGAAAACCCCTTATTTGCTTTTTTTAAGACATTATTTAGTATTTGATTGAAGTCCGCCTTGAATAGAGCAGACGGATACAGAGAATAAATATAGCGAACTACAACTAGTTTGGGTTTAGGCGTATTTTATTAATTGTTTATGTCTCTTAGGAAGCTATCCCATAATGTGAGACAAATAAAGTTAGGAATTTATAGTGAGTCCAAATGTCTGTACTCACACAGTGGTGCCATCCTCCCGATATGGTAAGTCTAATCTTTCTTCTGAAGGCGAGTAAGAAAAAAAGAAAGGCATAAAAAAGGGCAGCCTAGTGCACTAAGCTCCCGCTATGCGCGGGGTCCGGGAAGGGCCGGACCACAAGGGTCTATTGTACGCAACCTTATCCAACATTTTTGCAAGAGACTGTTTCCATGACTTGAACCTTGTAACTAAATTAAATTGATTACTCACGTCTCAACCAAACTGAATTATTGAATCTTGCGTGTAATCCCTTTTATATGTTGGAAGACAAAGCTTATCTGTCCTTGTAACTAGCTTTTCTACTTGTTCATAACAGGTTCTGTGTGTATGAATCAGTATTTCAGTACTGTACTTATAAAAAGAACTGGTATTTCAGTACTTTGTGTTTTGGTTCTCCAGTGGTTGCTTTCTGGACCTGATGGCTAATTAGAACATTTAATGCTCTGGCAGGACATTGATTGCATGCCTCTAAATCCATTTGAAAACATGCCCACATTACTTACAAGGCATGCAGATGCTGTTGATAAGTTTTTCGAGAGCTTCAATGAGCTCAAGATGAATGCACGAGCAAATGAGTTTATGAAATTTCCGGCTAGTGACAACATGGAGAATGGAGATGTTTTCTCTCATTTCTCCCCGCCAAGCCATCCCATCATTAATCTCCTAAAGCAGACAAAGGTCGGTGGTTCTCCTCTACTCTTCCTTATATACCTTTTGTACTTCATATATTTCGGATTCAATGATATTCAAGCACCCAGGTTTAGAGACTGATATTGCAATTTGTCCAATCCAGTTCCTAATAAAAAAAAATTATGACTTCCCTGGGAGTTCTCCGCCTTTTGTTGTAACTTGGGGAAAGCATAAGTGAAGAATCTACTTATCAGGAAGGAAAACAACATAAGTGAAGGATTAACTCTTTCCCTACAAGATCTAACAAATTCTCTATAAAAACGTTGAACATAGATTCATAGGTGCAATGGAGCAGGGAGTGGTTGTAACTTGTATCTGTGCTTATCTCAGAAATACTGGCCTTTTGGTTCTTCTAGCTTTTGGAGTCTGTGGTAATCTATGTATAGTATTTTGTGTTTTGGCTTGTCCCATTAAGTGGTGGGTGGAGCCGTGGAGGCCTAGTAGAGCTTCCACCTACCAAGCTTGAAATATTAAAACAGGTTGAAGTGACGTTGGGTCAAACAAATTATATTAGGACCTAGGAGACAACTTTCTTTATCCAATTCCTAGTCAAAATTATGTGATGTTTCCTTTCTAATTTTTTGCCTTTTGTGACGCTTCTTTTCCTCATGCAGTTATTCCTTTTCTTGAATCTCCTTGATGATTCTTTTTATGACCTAGAAATCCGTGTGGGGCCAATCCTTGGGACCAATGCAGCTTTTGGAACTCGGGAATGGTGGATCCAGGCCTCTACTCTTCTCCACTTAAATACCAAGCTTCGTTGGCATAGCGTAGGGCTCGAATTTCTGACTTAAGTCGGAAGCACCTCATCCTTTGCCAGTTGAACTAAGACCTGGGCCCCACTTCATGATTTTTATATCACATTTTCATAATCAATTAAAGAATCTGTATACATCCATCCGAAATAGATGTTTGTAGTGCTTTTGTGGTGAATGAATAACTTTGCGGGATCAACTGTAACATTATAGTTTGTAAGAAATAATATGTATATTGTAGCAAGAATACAGGTGCGTGTCGTATAAATTTTTGTACCACATTAATGTAGTTCTTCTGTCCCAAATTAAGTCCCAAACTGTTCTAAGTTGACTTTGGGGGTTTAAAATTACGAGATTTAGCCGTCAAATTATTTTTAATATACTTGGCTTTTGAAACAAAATAATAAATATATGATAGTATTTCTTTTTTAATTTAACATACCTGCCCTTGTTTTTCTAAATTTTGGTAATTGAGGTGAAATATCACACCAAAGTAGGCCACATTGTTAAAGTGTTTTACCATCTCATCTAAAAGCTTAAACTGTTAGAGAAAGCATACTTTTAGTTAATTATATCTTCAACACGTAACATCCCCTCACGTGTGGGTCTGGTTCTTTTTTATGGACTAAACACGTGGAAATTCTTTTTGATAATGGGTGGAGGTGAGACTAGAACTTAGGACTTCTGCCTGCTCTGATAGAGATAACACACTACTTAATTATATCTTCAGTACACGTAAGCCGAAAGGGTATATTTATATATTTTCGTTTCAGATTGCTGAACCTCAAGTTGATTTTCCCTCAGAACTGGAAAACCGATATTCAACTTGGTAGTTAGTAGATTTCATGATTGCTAACTTTACTCCGGATCTCAAAATCTCTTATATAGTCTATATTGATATATACCTTGAGAAGTTCCTTTAGAGTTTTGATCAAAACTCCCTTCTCGTTTTGTTCGTGACATTTTCTTTTTTCACATAATTAAGAAAATGGGAAGTTTTGTAGGCTTATCAATGTTATCCTTCCACATAATTTATGAGTAACTTGATGGGCAGGTGGCTGCAGCAGAAACTGATATGCAATCTAAATCCGGAGTCATGGAAACCACCACATATCAACAGACAGCATATTCAAAGCCTTCTGCTGTCGCTCAGATTCAAGCAAAGGAAGCTGATGTTCAAGCTCTTGCTGAGTTGACTCGTGCACTAGACAAAAAGGTTACAAAACTATCTTAGTTTTTCCTTCGTATGATCCATGAATGAAGATTAAACAAATGAAAGCTATCTTTCTTCTCTCTCTACATATGCTCGTATCAATGTCTGCTTATGCAAGTATTGTAGACCTAAATAAACATGTGCACTCTCCAACTTAAACTTAATAATGAGGTGGTCACACAATTCAGATACCATGGTGATACAAATCCTAAATTCGAGTCTAACTTCACGTGCTTGGCTCAAGTGAACGAATTAGGCCTGCATGCGAAGAGCACGTCACAAACTTATACTAAATAAATACATTCCCTCTCTAACAATTTAAAGTAAAATTGTAAATTTCTTAGGCTCTTTGTAAGTATTCTCTTTATTGTTCTTATCTTTTTGTTTTTTGATGGTTGCCAGCATATCCTAAATGCCGAGGAACCAGTTTCCAAAAAAGCTAGTTAAATGAGATGGTCACATAATTCAACAATAAGCTTTCTTTTTATTCATCCAAATAAGAAACTTTTATGAAAAAAACTAGCAGACATTCATGTCCAAATTACCGATATAAGCTAATGAGGGAGAAATCTTCTTCACTTTTTTCCGCTGAAGTTGAAGGGTTTATTTGCGTAAAAAGAAGAAGAAATTGTTGAAGGGATAAGCTTTCATGAGCAGGTTGAAGCTCTATTTACTTTTTGAAGACGAAGGCTGAAGAAGCTTTACAGAACTTAGTCTAAGTATAGTTATAAGCACATCTGTAAATTGTTTCTAAAACTCTGGAGGTATTCATTGAGCATGTATTTGTTGTTAAGATACGTTGTGTTTACTGTTTTTGTTTGGAGCGGGGAATATTTAAGGTAGAGGTGAGCTAGTCTGAGCACCAAATTGATGAGTAGTTTCTTCTATTTTTGAGTTGTACTGCTTCTTGTCTTTCATTTGTATGTTTTTGCTGTTCTTGTATTTCAGTGTTTGTGTTCCGGGATTTGTGTCAATAGATGCATTTCTCTAGTAGATGTTAGATATACAAAAGGCATGAATATTTTGTCCCAGATTTGCAGTGAGCTCATGTCATTAGGTTGAATGTGTAGGATGCAGTGGTTTCAGAGTTGAGGCGCATGAATGATGATGTTTTGGAAAACCAAAAGAGTGATGACTGTTCTCTCAAAGACTCAGAGCCTTTCAAGAAGCAATATGCTACCGTGCTAGTACAGTTAAATGAAGTCAATGAGCAGGTATGTTTATCTTCATATTAGAATTTGAATTTTGTATGGTGCACAAAGTTTGCTATAATATTCATTTTCTTTGGCAGGTTTCTTCTGCTCTATATCGCTTGAGACAGCGGAATACCTATCACGGAAGCATTCCACTTGCATGGCCAAGGCCAGTTCCAAATTTTGCTGATCCTAGTACATTGAGCACTTTAGATCGTTGTACAACTCAACCGCAGGAATCAGGAGTCGTTGTCAATGAGATAATAGAAAGTTCAAAAATCAAAGCCCAGACTATGGTAGATGCAGCCGGGCAGGTACACATATTTCTGCTGGGATTCTTTTTAAAGGCATGATTGGTGTGACCCAAATCGGTTTTAAGATAATGTTTGAAAAAAAATCTAAAGAGGGTTATGATTAAGCATAGCATGTTAATATTTATTTCCCTCTGTCCCAAAAAAATTGACCTACTTTCCTTATTAGTTTGTCCCAAAAAGTTTGACACATTTCTATATTTAGAAACAATTTAACTTTATGAGATTTACAACCACACAAATATCTAAGGCTTGTTTTGGATCATACATTTCAAAAATCTTTATTTCTTAAACGTCGTGCCAAGTCCACCTATGCCAATCTTTTTGGGACGGAGGGAGTAGCTTCTTCGGAAACCTCATTTGCATGGTTGCCAGATTGATGTATTCCTTAACTTACCTCAGCAAACTGGGAATATTGAAATGCATTTCTTGAAAAGATGCAATAATAGTATGCAATTTTGCATGAAGGTGGTTACTATTTCATTTTGGTATACAACCAACAACAACAACAACATACCCAGTGAAATCCCACATAGTGGGGTCTGGGGAGGGTAGACTCATACATAGACTTTACCCCTACCTTAGGAGGTAGAGGCTGTTTCCGGTAGACAACCGGATCAAAACCTTAGGAGGTAGAGGCTGTTTCCGGTAGACAACGGGATCAAAATATTTTGAACTTCCAGTAACTCCTTTGTAAATATTTGAAATTTAGTTCATTTAAAACCTTTTACTATTTTTTGACTAAGTTTAATAATATCAGTCATCATATAATCTGTTTGGATTTGATTTTATCAATTTAATGCCTCAGAGGTTTGCGTCACAAAAAAATTATGTTTATGCATTGTGTCTTAATTTTTATTTATGTTGCTCAGTCATGTTTTGTAGTCATGCTTCATGTTTGTGATCTCATCATTATCTTCTGCATGTTGCTGTAGATTCTTTTAGGACTGATCAACTTTCCTGTGCAGGCGATGCTTTCATTTACTGGTAGAGACAACACCACCGAGAAGATTGAGGAGGCTATTGATTATGTGAATGATCGGATTCCACTAGATGATTCTTGCATGCCAACTGTGAGATTTTTTACCACATCATGTTTGCTTAGTGGCTATTTTGCTTCTCTATATCAATTGATTTTTAGTGCATTGATCTGTTGCAGCCACCTGATCTTAAGTCAAACAACATGTCAGATAGAAATGAAGCAGAAATTCCTTCAGAACTTATCAGTAAATGCGTTGCTACTTTGCTTATGATTCAGGTAAATACGATTGGTTACATCAGTTCTTTTTCTGTATTCTGTTGGCAAGTTCTTTTATTCTGTAATTCCAGCACATTTTCCAAGTTTGTTCTGTTTCTTTGGACTAGCTTTTGTGATAAGGTTATGCTTTAGAACGTTTGGAATGGAAATTACCTTTCTTGGGTAATGTACCATGTCCTTTATGACCTTGGATTCCATATTGGGTTCCCTGCTTTTTGCATGACATAAAATGTTCCATAATCTCCAAAAGATGCTTCTCGTGCGTCTTAATATCTGGATTACAGAACTATCTTTATCAATCTAAGACAACAATGTATTGTGATTCTGGATAACTGATATATAAAGGGAGAAGGTGAGGACTCAAACAGATTGACTGATGCAGCAGTTACTCTTCCCTCACCAAGTTTAATCCCATTAAAGATTGCCAGATAGCCTTGGAGGAGGATATGTCCTTTTCATTTTATTTTAATGCAACTCAAAATTAAAAGGGAGAAAAAAAGATGATCTATAGTCTCCCATCTGTGTGTTCCATTATTATGATCTATAGCATACCCAGTGTAATCTCATAAGTGTCCTGAGGATGGTGGGGTGTCCGCAGACCTTACTCCTACCTTTGCGGGTAAAAAAGTTGTCTCACCCTTGGCTCAAGAAAAACATCTTTCTAAACAGGTTTGATCTTTATAAGTGTGCACACGGATACCTCAGAGATGAGTTTAAACTATATATTTCTTTCTACTCAACTGCTAAAGGAAAACTGACCAAGTGCTTTATGGCAGCACATGATATCTCCAAAAGCAACACTTAGCTTTTTCTTATTCAGTTCATACCTCTGGTCACACATACAATTGCCATTATTTTCCATCTTTATGCTTTGACTCAACTTGATTATCTATTGTACATGATTGCAGAAGTGTACGGAACGACAGTTTCCACCCGCTGATGTGGCAAAAGTACTGGATTCTGCTGTAGCAAGCTTACAACCCTGTTGCTCACAGAACTTTCCAGTCTATGCTGAAATACAGAAGTGCATGGGAATCATCAGAAACCAAATTCTGGCATTAATACCGACATAGGCCATGTATTATGAACACTTCATTTGCTTTTGTAAATTCACTATGTAGATAACTAGCCTTATTCATGATTCAGCTCTCAGATCAATACAAAGTCAATTTGCTGCCTCTCTTCCCATTATTCTTCAATGATGATTTCTGTATTTTTTTCCTCTCATAATGGAGGGGTTAGTCTTCACATGATCTGTTTCCACTATAATAACTAGTCCCATAGTAGTCTGGCTGAACCAGTAAGCTAACAACTACTAATTGGATTGGAAGTTCAAAGAGCAAGAAATGATGAAATTTTAGATTATTCTTAAATTTAAGCTTATTTTTCTGTATCAAAATCTGTTTTACATCATTTCCATGATACTGAGTACTATTCCCTAGGGCAAAACTGGTTTAATTCTATATGGGTTTCCAAAAATAATTGACATAAATCTGAGTGATCCCTCAGCAGAATTCCAATAAGGTACTAATGTCATTCATGAGATTTCTGCAAGTTGAGTTGACGTTTCTTACAAAGAAGACAAAATCTTCCGTTTTTTTTTGTAATTAAAATTATTTTATTTACCAAAGTGAAACATTACAGTTCAAAAAAGAAGAAAAAATTTGCAGAAACCAGGACTGGATAGACCCCAGCCTGGTATGCTCCTCTACTTCATTGCTTCTAAGTTCTAGCTAAGGCTGTCCAGTGGGCCGGGTTGGCCCGACCCCGATCCGATCCTTCAATTTTTTTTTTAAACGGTGCCGGGAGTCGAAACCGGGACGGGACCTGGGCTCGTCCCGCTTCAAACCATCCCAGACCCGCCCTGTCCCGATCCCCTTTTGCAAAACTCACTTTGCAACAACGACCAAATTTAGATTTTGGTCGTTGTGCAACGGTCCCAACGACCATTTTTCCCCCCACCCCATAATCCCCCTACCCCCTTAATATTTATTTATAACCCCCAAGTATATTTACACTTTAACTCAATTTCCAACTATAAATATCGCATTTTATCTCACAAATCTTACTACAATCTCTCAATTTATTTCTCTACAAGTCTACATTGCCTACTAAATATTTTATTTTCTTTGTTTATTTGTATAATTGTATCAAAGTTAAATAATTGAGACTGAAGAGAGAAAGGAAGAGGTTTTTTCTTTAGATAAAGCGGAAGCTCGTTCCTGGCCAAGTTGACAACTGGCTTGAGGATCCCCATTGAGCAAAATTTTAATTTTTAATTTTTAACCTCGATTACACGTCGACGTTACGTCGACGTTTGGTACATTCGTTCCTTCTTTAAATTATTATTGTTAATTTTAATTATCACACTTAATTTTATTATTTATTTACATAATTATAATGGAACGCCTTGGACGTATGGTTAAGGGTAAGGGTAAGTGTACTTCTTCTAGTATGAGTAACAAGGGCAGGAGTACTTCTTCTAGTCATCATATTCCTAGTCAGGATGATTTGATTGATTACACTCATATAGATGAAACTAATTCTTTTAATGATATACCATTAGACGATGATATATATTCTGTAACTGAACCAAAGTTTAATTTAGGCGATAATCTAGATGACATACCCACTAGTTCACCTGAAGAACCTCAACCTCTGAGTCTAAGCCTCAAACTGAAATTGGAACACCTCGTATTCCCCTAATATGAGTTGAGGCCCCACACAACGAAAATTAAAATCAGTTGAATGAGATTTTTTTGATAGGACCAAGAGAATGAAGTAGTTAGATGTAAAATTTGTATTTTTTTTATAAATTTAAAATCGAAAAAAGTCCGGGTGGGACAGGAGGTTTATTGAGACATGTACAAGACTTTCACAAAGCTAGGTGAGATGAATACGAGGCTAGAAAATCGGGTGTGCCAATGCGCTTTGAGTCGGGACAAGGTTCACATATTGTCCCCGCACAATGCTGGTCAAATTAACTTGACGACGTGTGGGGATTTGGTCTAAATACGATAAAAACAAAGATAGGGAATCAATAGCAAAATTAGTTTGCGGTGGAGGGGTTGCCTTTTGCATTTCCTTCCTCTCATGGTTTTATTTATTACGTAAGATATACATATAATCCTGCTTTTAATGATTTTTCTAGATTAACCGTTAGAAGAGACATTTTTAAATTTGCATATGAATATCAACAATATTTACGTTATGCATTATATCATTTTCCTGACAAAATATCTATCACTTCTGATATAGACAGTAGTACTAACGACAATGATTATTTAATTGTAACATGTCATTGGATAGATCATAATTGGTCTATGCAAAAACGTATTTTAGCATATAAATATATTGATGGTAGGCACACTGGAGCTTTTATTGCACAAAATATTAATGAAGTTTGCGATTATTATGATATAACTGACAAAATTATGACTGTTACATTAGATAACGTTTCTTTTAATAATTACGCTATGAGACTTTTAAAAGATATATTAACTCTATCTTTTCCTAATCATTTTCTTATAAAATGTACGTGTCATATTTATAACTTAATTGTAAAAGATGTCTATCACTTTTTGAAGACAATAAAGTACAATTTGCTATAAACTTTATTTTTATAAGTAATAAAATACAAAGAAAAAAGAATATAAAAAAATTATCACGATTGTGGATTACCTTATAGGAAAATTTATGAAGAAGCATGATTATAGAAGACCTATAACTTTATTTTTTAACGCCCCATAATCGAAATTCAACTGATATGCTTGTAGATAATGATTGGGAAAAAAATTCAAAACTTCTTTAAAAATCAGATTTCATTTCTAGACTTAGTTTTAAAAACCAGATTTCATTTCTCTCAAGCCATAGCACAAAGACTCTCTTCCCAATCATCTCCTACAAAGGTAAGCCTTTTTCACTTAATTTTATGTTATTCTAACATAACCTAATGAATTCAAGTATAACCCAATGTTCTTAACCTGGGGTTTCAAGATAAACCCATTCTAAAGTTTCAAGGTTCAAGCTTTGATTGAAACATATGGAAGGAATCCCCGTCCTTTAGAAAGTAGAAAGATATGCCCACCCCCTCTCCTTACAGTCGAGTGGCCTTTGATTATCTTTCTAAGTTCAGATTTTAGACACATATTTGAGAAATTAAGGTATGTAGAGATTCTATCCATGTGGGGACATCATTGTTCTTCCCCACATCACATGTTATCCATAAAACAAGAATTTCTCAGACATAAGATTTTTGCTCAAGTTCATAATAACTTTATATTCATGTTCAACTATATATATATATATATATATATATATATCATGTTGTCATTTATTATATTCATGATATGTTATTTCGATTATCATGAACCTGTTCATAATCCATGAACCAATGTCTTGATTTCCATGAGTTCTTATATACAAGTTATGATCATTATCACTCAGTTTCATGAAGTCATATATTTTTCTCATGATTTATACAAGTTATGTTATGTATTTCTTCACATGCAAATTATAAATTTACAAGTTATGATTTCAAGTTATTCATGTAATTCATGGGCTTTCAAGCCAACTATTTTCAAGTACATGTTTTGGGAGTTGCACAAAATACCGAGAAGGCTCAGATAGCCTGAAACCACGTATGTCAACATAGGATAAGGGTGGCTCCACCAGAGGATGATACCTTCTTATTACCTCTTGTGGGATTATTGGATCCATCATGTTCATGTTCATATTCATGTCTCGTACTCCGACAAAGTATGATATGGCTTAGCTGATCGGGAAGAGATCAAACTCCACGTTCACGCGTGGTGGTTCATGTCGGTTTTGTTAATGTTCTCCCACAGATATACAATTTACAGATTTTATACATGTTATTCTATGCATGTTCAGTTTCAGTTTCATGTTCCTATTATATCATGTGCATGCTTATTTTTTCATTTGCTTTACATATGGTACAATTCAAATATACTAACGTTCCTTTGCATGAGGTCTGCACTTCACGGTGCATAGGGATGTCAGTGGGGCGGGTAAATGCGGGTACCGCCCCGCACCCGCTCCAATTGGGGCGGGTGTGGGGGATGGTTTGGTGGGTGGTGGGGCGGGTATGGGTATCAAAAGTGCTACCCGCCATGGGTAGTGGGGCGGGGGTGGATTTCATATAAGACCCGCCCCGCCCCGCTACCCGCACCGTACCCACATCGATCGTACCCGCACCGCCCATATCCGTATCATCTATTAGTTTAATTAGGCTATTTACGAATTTATTTGGCTCTTTCTTGATTTAAAATGTGACTTGAGCTAACCCACACTGTAATGCACCACGTTTCTTTTTCTTATTCTCTTTGTTCTCCTTTTTTTTGTTAAATATTTTCATCTTTACTGTTTTTTAATATTCATAATATTTTGGCAAGGTTTTAGACTTGATATTCGATACACCATAGTGTAAATGTTCTTTTCTTTTTCCTTTTTCTTATATAACTTTCATTTTGGTGACTAAAATAATTGCTAGACATTATTTGAGTATTTTATTAATGGGTACCCGCCGGGTAAGTGGGTATCCGCGTGAAGTAAGTGAGGCGGGGGCGGGTGGAAGGATTACTACCCGTGATGGGTGATGGGGCGGGGGTGGGGATGTGTTTTAGGTGGTGGGTACGGGTATGGGATACCCTTCCCCGCCCCCGCCCCGCCCCATTGACATCCCTAACGGTGCATGTGTTGAGTTTCAGATAGATGAATCTTCTCAGTAGGATTGCTTCAGTATCATCTATAGGTGAGCCCATCTCATTCAGGGTGTCAGTTTAGCTATCTTATGATTATGCATTATTAGTAGAGGTATGTCAGAGCCTTATCCTGGTAAACAATTTTGCAGATTCATATTTTTCAGATGTTTCATAGACTAGTCTAGTTAACATGACATGTCATTATTTATTTTCAGACTTATCATGATTTACTCAGATATTTCCGCTATGATATTTGAGACTATTTTCAGTATATAGTTTTTTTACATGTTTCATTATCATTACTATTGCATACTTTTGATGCCCATATTGACAAGCAAGCAATGTGATTCACTCGATCACATGTAGCTAGACACCGAGTGACGTGTTTTACCCAGATTCGGGACGTGATACTTAACTTTTGGGATAAGTGTGATGGAGGAGCAGTTTACATCCTTGTACATGGTGCCAGTTGCAAAGAAATCAAGTACTGCTTGTGTGATCTCATCTCCTAGTATGGGTATGTCTTTTTATAAAATAGAGCATTAAATTCATCACAACTAGGAGATATATGGTTATTGATTCCATTAAGTGCTCCAATGACTTCTTTAGGTGTTACCTCTCTTATAAGCTACAATTGTTGCTCTCTATTCAACACAAGGCCAAATGCCATAATATGAGGTTGGACTACAGGAAGCTGGCTAGCTGTAGATCCTAACAAACTTTTGTAGAATGTTATTATCTCCCCTTTTATCCCCTGCTCATCTTGTATCACCACACCAGAAGTATTGGTAAGACTTGATATATGATTTTGTGATTGTCTATTTTTTGAGCATTCAAAAAATAGGATATGTTGGTATCCCCTTCCTTGAGCCAGTGAACTCTAATTTTTTGTTTGGTGATGTTTTCTTCAATTGTGTCCCATTTCTCTAATTGTGTTTTAGCCTTATTAAATTGATTAACATCACCATTGATATGACTATTCCTCATGATCTCCTACAATTCCTGGAGTTGAGACCTGATGAGCTAGACCTTGGTATGCATACCTTGGAATTCTTGAGTCCTCATATTCCTCATAGGGTTCTTTCGTTCTTTAATCTTGTGCCACACTTCTTTCATTGATCTAGCCCTTCTTCCATTCACCCAGTTTCTTTCTACATTATTTAAGAACTCAGGGTGATCAACCATATAGTTGAAAAATCTAAAGGGATTTGGACCATTTGCTTCTCATCCTTCAATTCTAATTTGTAATGGACTATGATAAAAAAACTAGGGCTCAAAGCCTGACATTTCATATGTGTCTATTTCTGCAGCCATGAAGCATTCACCCAGATATTGTCAATCCTACTAAAAGTATGCCCATTTTCCATGTAAATTCTCTGCCTACTGTCCTCAATTCAGTAATACCAGCATCTAGTAAGCATTGCTTGCAGTCTCTTATTTCTGACTCCTGTACTTGTGATCACACTAGTCTATCCTCAGTATGCAACACATCATTAAAGTCACCCATTATTAGCCAGGGTTCAGTGCATCCCATAGCAAATCTCTTTATCTCCTCCCATAATTCCTATTTATCTGCTATAGTGTGCAATACATACACCATACTTGCATTAAACTCCATGTTGCTTTGTCTATTAGTAATATGTCCATGTATGAGCTGTTTGTGTGACCAAGGATGTGGAAGTATACTTTTGTTGGATTTCATAGTATCCATATTCTACCTCATGGACCATCAACATAATTGTTGCACCATTGTCATCTATTGACCACTTTTTTACAATCTGAGTTGTTTTTATTTCTCTAACTCTAGTCTCAGTAATAACTATTAAACCTACTTTATTCTCCTGTATAAACACTCTTAAGTTATTGTGTTTATTTATACACTTTATTCAATCCTCTAACATTTCAAGCTACTATATTCATCGTGTGTGCTGGGTAGGATGATCAGTACCACCATTGCTCCTTGCCTCACTACTTTGACCATCTTCATAATCATTTCTCTGTCCCAATTGAATAGGAGTACAACCATTTTAAGTTTTGAGTTGTGGTACCACATGAGGTGCTGTTTGAGTATTCTTTGATGCAGATTTCCCTTTGGGCCATATCATTAACTTAGTTCTTTGAAGCACCAGGCATTGTATTCACCACCTCATTTCATTCTTCAATCACCTTATTGGGTTTCCATTCTTGTCTAGCTGGCTTGTTCCTCCCTCTATCTTTCACTTGATGTTTCTCTTTGCCCCTTTGTTCATGCATCTCCTTTAATATTTGTTATTTGGCTTGTTGAGCGGACAGTTACGCCCTACCATACAGCATGTAGGACAATAGATAAACTTCCAATCATACTGTATTATCTGTGTTAAAATCCTTCCAGCTGAATCTTGAATTGCTATATTTTTTGGTAAGGGTCTGATAATGTCCATCTCAATGAGAACTCTTGCATAAGATATTCTCCCAAGTGAGGAAGTACATTCATCAACATGTAACGACTTTTTCAAAGCACTAGCAATCTTATTCAAAGCTCTCATTCCCCACTAATGCAGTGACAATTTTGAAAACTATAGCCATAATGGTATGGTACTCAACACCTCTTTATCAAAATCAAACTCAGCAGATCATTTTTTCAATATAATAGGTCTATTATTGATAGTATATGGTCCAGAGACCAGGACTGAGTTCTTATCCTCAATGTTGTTTAGCTTCACTATAAAGAACCCATCAATATGATATTAAACTTTCGGTTTAGAGACAAAGTTCTAATTATAGCTACTAGAGACGGCGTGTTACTCACAACATACAAAATAATAGCTAATTTCAAATTTCACAACCTGTTTCAACATCTACCTCGGTTAATTGAACAATTGGGTTACATCTTGAATAATTGGGGTAACATACTCCAAATCCCCAATTTAGTGTTTAGAAACAAACTTGTCCACACATGTGGTGTTGTCATACGCAGTGGCAATACCAACGGAGTTACTGTTCCATTGGAATTATCAGCTCTCAGTAGTTGCTTGGCACTCGCTGAGTTTTCCGGGGTCGTCCCCATCACCGGAGCTTGCCTAGAGAGAGAAAAAGTTAGCAATCTTCCGTATATTAATTTTTTGTCCTTTGTGAAAATCCAGTATGATTGGAATTTATTGAATATTTTCCCCTTTCCACTTGAAACAATATCCCAAGCATATGCTTTAATTAAAAGATCCATCACTTATTCCCAAACCATTGTTCTTGGATTATTCTTAAAGATATTAAAACGGCCAATTCCCAGGAATGTCCCATCTTTAATTTTTGTCATTCTCTTAAAATTTATGGATTTTGGAAAAATGAATGCAACAAATCTGAAAAGTGACCCCCTCCCCCCCAGCCCCAACTTGGTACGGTACTTGTGAGTTTTTCCCCAAGTCAAATTGAGACGTAAATTATATATTGTTCTAGTCAGCCTCCTTCTTTGAAGTTAGTAAAACCTCGTTAGCATTGAGGGTACTTCAGTTTGCTTTAACTTGTGTTTAAATTTAAGGAAAAACAACATAAAATGCTCATTATAGGAAAAAACAATTACACGAAAATATCCCTCCATTCAATTTGAAGAATTTCATAATTTCAATGTAAACACGTTTTAAATGAATAAATTCCTCAAGAATCTAAAATAAACCGATAAAAGGGATGTTAGATTCTTACCCCGCGATGAATCTCAAAAATCTCCTCCAAAATCTTCCAAATATGAAGTCGAGAGCTCAATCAGAATGAAAAATCAAATCATGTTTAGAAAATTAAATATGATTTGCCCAGGGGTCCTTCTTCGCGATTGCGAAGGATCCCTCGAGAACGCAACCCCGTCCGACCCAAACTATCGCGAACACGAGGCATGGCTTATGATCGCGATGAGGGATCTGACCGGATCCCCACTTGGTCCAAAAGCTCTATGTGATCGCGATTCCCACCCGGCCAAGTTTTCACGAACGCGATGTGCACTCGTGATCTCGTTAAGGGAAACTAGCAATTGGACAGTAGAAATTTCTAAGGTTGTTTAAGGGGTCGAGTCGGCCCGATCCCGCCCCGACCCCCTTTAAAAAAATGCGTTAGCGAGGGTTCAAACTCGGGACGGGACTAGGGCTCGTCGCGGTTCGATCTGCGACGCAACGCCACCGCTTCCCGACACGACCACGCAAAAATAAGCGTTGCCTGACGGGCGATTTCGATTTTGGTTGTTGGCAACGACTAATAACGACCATTTTGGCCCCCACACCACATAAACCCCTACCCCCTTAATATTTATTTTTAACCCCTACGTTAGTATATTTACACTTTAACCATATTCTCAACTATAAATACCTCATATTCCTCTTCATTTTCTCACAATTTTTCCTACTATCTCTCTAATCTCTCTCTCTCTCTTTACAAGTCTACATTGCACACTAAATATTATATTTTATTTGCTAATTTCTATCAAAGTTCAAAAATTGAGAGTGAAGTTGGCAACTAGCTTGAGGATTATCGAGCAAAGTTTCAATTTTAACCTCAATTACATGTCGACATTACGTCGGTGTTTGGTACCTTCGCTCATTATTTATATTATTATTGTTACTTAATTTTAATTATCGTACTTAATTTCATTAATTTTAATTATTTATTTGCATAATTATAATGGAACGAAGTGGACGTTTTTCTAGTAAAGGTACCAGGGGTAACATGGGTAAGGGTGCATCTTCTAGTAATCCTAGTTACGATGATTTCACTCATGTTGTTACACCTCATGATTTTAAGACGATAATTAGAGAGCGTAATTAAGAAAATAAGATTCGAATATTGGATATAAAGTATATTTATATATGTTAATTCGGAAATTAGTATACAAGAGATGTGATCCCAGAATAATTTTTGGATTCAACACATGTGATATGGACTTAGTGCCGTGTATAATGTGATTAGGACATGAAATTTTTAGATTTTATTTATAAGGATGAGTATGTGGGAGATTAATTAAGTGGGATTAATTTTTAGTGGACGAAATAATAATTAGTGGACAAATTTTGGAGATTGGAGCCTAAAAAACCGTGGGCATTGTCACGTCCCGACGGACCGTGACTAAATGCCCTAATGACGCAATTATACTGTCACGTAATCAGACTGACACTAGAGACAATATGAAATTCGGCAGCATAACGCCGCAATCATAACATATGTCCGAATAGGCAAGCCGACAAGACTGCCTTTACACACAAATAACCCTGTCTCCTGAAGAGTCACATCTAAGCAAATATAACAGAGAACGCAAGCCGACAAGGCTGCCACTATATACGGGAGCATCCCAAAATGAAATACAATAGTACATCTGAACAAACCATAACTACAATACTCATATGACCAACCCACATATGTACAACCCACAACTGTCTACAGACCTCTAGGAGTACAATAATGACATATGAAGGGACAGGGCCCCGTCGTGCCCCTAAATATATACATAAGTCAACAAAAATAGGGTTCTGTACCAAAGTGACAAAGCTCTGGATCAAAGGAGCTCTCCAAACAGCTGAACAGGAACCTAGACCGGAGGATCACCCAACTGAGCACCTGTACCTGCGGGCATGAACGCAGCCTCCCGAGGAAAGGGGGTCAATACAAAATAATATGTAAAACATGAAATACTGTAAATGAGATCATAAGTAGCCAACAAATAACAGGAGACAAGTATGAGAATTAGAATCCAAATCCAACTGTGCCGTATACAAATGAGAGTCATATAAAAAATCATGAGTACTTATCCATATAATCATCATTATATATATATATATATATATATATATATATATATATATATATCTATACATCATCATGGATGCGTGTCCATGGAATCATATCTCTTTGTCATGGATGTCTACACCCGCATCACGGATACATGTCCATGGAATCATATCTAATGTCATGGGTGTCTACACCCGCATTATGGATACTTGTCCATGGAATCATATCATATATAACATTGCCGACCCTCTCGTGAGGGGCTCGTTGAACTAATGCGAGGATCTGCGTGCATTCTTGGCGGGACTCGGAGAAGTGGAATAGTAACACTTTGCACGAATAGATATCATGAGCAACCATATGCAATTTAAATCATCATTGACTCTCAATAAAATCATTAAAATGAACTTTTACTATAGACATCAAAGACACTACTTGTAACTCGTATTATTAGGAATTAGACTGTATAGAAATCTTGTACGTCCGCCGTACGTTCATTTCATATAAATCATGCCAAAGAAAGAAGGAAGAGTTTCACATACCTTATTGTCTATATCAACTCGATGAATATGATTCGTCTCAACTAATACTTCAACCTATATTAAAGGGTAATACGTCCGTCAATTCTATGATCTCTAACGTAAGTTATACTGAATGAAGACTTCCTATTCTATAAAAAATCCGGGCAGCACTTCCCCTATTTACGTGCATATCCATAACTTTACAAATCAAGCCAGCAATACCAAACAACAATCACAACGTAAGAATATAACTAATCTACAACTTTTAAGTATCAAGATTTCCTTCACTTTAACATATAATTAATGGGGACAATAATAACATATCAATCGAACACAACAACTCCAAAATTGGTAAAATTATTTCCAAAATCGGTCCAACAACATAACAACAATCAAATGTATGTTTTAATCCCAATCTTCTCTTAATCACAAATTTATTTCCTTAATTCTAACAACATGCACTCCAATAATATCATTAAGAAGAAGAATTTCATACCTTTAATTGCCCAAAAACAGTCCTCACTCACGGTTCACTGTCCAGTTTTGGCATCAAATATTTATCACCTTTTCACTTCAAATTGCCATGCATGAATTCCACCATGTTAATCCCTCATTCATACATGTTTTTCTCCGTCAAATTCGTCTAAAAAACCAACGTTTTTGGGCTTGGAATTTCGGCCAGTAGTCCGCGACAACCCACTGTTTTGGGTGTTAAAACTTGGCTAAGAATTATGGAGGAATTAATTTAGGAAGAAAAGACATGTATCCATGATGCGGGTGTAGACACCCATGACAGTAGATATGATTCCATGGACATGTATCCATGATGCGGGTGTAGACAACCATGACAGTAGATATGATTTCATGGACATGCATCCATGATGCGGGTATAGATACCCATGACAATATATATTATATGGATAAGTACTCATGATTTTTGATATGACTCTCATTTGTATACGACACAGTTGGATTTGGATTCTGATTTTCATACTTGTCTCCTGTTATCTGTTGGCTACTTATGATCTCATTTACAGTATTTTATGTTTTACATACTCAGTACATTATTTTGTATGCGACCCGCTTTCCTCGGAAATTGCGTTACATGCCAGTACATGTGCTAAGCTGGGTGATCCTCCGGTCTAGGTACAAAACATAACTACAATCCTCATATGACCAACCCACATATGTACAACCCACAACTGTCTACAGATCTCTAGGAGTATAATAATGACATATGACGAGACAGGGCCCCGTTGTGCCCCTAAATATATACATAAGTCAACAAAAATAGGGTTCTGTACCAAAGTGACAAAGCTCAGAATCAAAGGAGCTCTCCAAATAGCCGAACATGAACCTAGGGAGGATCACCCAGTGAGCACACACTGCGGGCATGGGCGCGAGCCAGGAAAGTCGATACAAAATAATGTTCTGAATATGTAAAACATGAAATACTGTAAATGAGATCATAAGTAGCCAACAAATAACAAGAGACAAATATGAAAATCAAAATCCAAATCCAACTGTGCCGTATACAAATGAGAGTCATATAAAAAATCATGAGTACTTATCCATATAATCATCATTATATATATATATATATATCTACTGTCATGAGTATCTATACCCGCATCATGGATGCATGTCCATGGAATCATATCTACTGTCATGGATGTCTACACCCGCATCACGGATACATGTCCATGGAATCATATCTACTGTCATGGGTGTCTACACCCGCATTATGGATACTTGTCCATGAAATCATATCATATATAACATTGCCGACCCTCTAGTGAGGGGCTCGTTGAACTAATGCGAGGATCTGCGTACGACATTGCCGACACGGGACTCGGAGAAGTGGAATAGTAACACTTTGCACGAATAGATATCATGACCAACCATATGCAATTTAAATCATCATTGACTCTCAATAAAATCATTAAAATGAACTTTTACTATAGACATCAAAGACACTACTTATAACTCGTATTATTAGGAATTAGACTGCATAGAAATCTTGTACGTCCGCCGTATGTTAATTTAATATAAATCATGCCAAAGAAAGAAGGAAGAGTTTCACATACCTTATTGTCTATATCAACTCGATGAATATGATTCGTCTCAACTAATACTTCAACCTATATTAAAGGGTAATACGTCAGTCAATTCTATGATCTCTAACGTAAGTTATACTGAATGACGACTTCCTATTCTATAAAATATTCGGGCAGCACTTCCCCTATTTACATGCATATCCATAACTTTACAAATCAAACCAGCAATACCAAACAACAATCACAACGTAAGAAAATAACTAATCTACAACTTTTAAGTATCAAGATTTCCTTCACTTTAACATATAATTAATGGAGAAAATAATAACATATCAATCGAACACAACAACTCCAAAATTGGTAAAATTATTTCCAAAATCGGTCCAACAACATTACAACAATCACATGCATGTTTTAATCCCAATCTTCTCTTAATCACAAATTTATTTCCTTAATTCTAACAACATGCACTCCAATTATATAATTAAGAAGAAGAGTTTCATACCTTTAAGCCCAAAAACAGTCCTCATTCACGGTTCACTCTCCAATTTTGGCATCAAATTTTATCACATTTTCACTCCAAATTGACATGCATGAATTCCACCATGTTAATCCCTCATTCATACATGTTTTTCTCCGTCAAATTCGTCTAAAAAACCAACGTTTTTGGGCTTGGAATTTTGGCCAGCAGTCCACGACAACCCACTGTTTTGGGTGTTAAAACTTGGCTTAGAATTATGGAGGAATTAATTTAGGAAGAAAAGACATGTATCCATGATGCGGGTGTAGACACCCATGACAATAGATATGATTTCATGGACATGTATCCATGATGCGGGTGTAGACAACCATGACAATAGATATGATTTCATGGACATGCATCCATGATGCGGGTATAGATACCCATGACAATATATATTATATGGATAAGTACTCATGATTTTTGATATGACTCTCATTTGTATACGACACAGTTGGATTTGGATTCTGATTTTCATACTTGTCTCCTGTTATCTGTTGGCTACTTATGATCTCATTTACAGTATTTTATGTTTTACATACTCAGTACATTATTTTGTACTGACCCCCTTTCCTCGGGGGGCTGCGTTCATGCCCACTAGTACATGTGCTAAGCTGGGTGATCCTCCGGTCTAGGTACAAAACATAACTACAATCCTCATATGACCAACCCACATATATCTGACCTGGCTGTCTCTGGATCTCTAGGAGTATAATAATGACATATGACGAGACAGGGCCCCGTTGTGCCCCTAAATATATACATAAGTCAACAAAAATAGGGTTCTGTACCAAAGTGACAAAGCTCAGAATCAAAGGAGCTCTCCAAATAGCTGAACATGAACCTAGACCGGAGGATCACCCAACTGAGCACCTGTACCTGCGGGCATGGACGCAGGCCCCGAGGAAAGGGGGTCAGTACAAAATAATGTTCTGAATATGTAAAACATGAAATACTGTAAATGAGATCATAAGTAGCCAACAAATAACAGGAGACAAATATGAAAATCAGAATCCAAATCCAACTGTGCCGTATACAAATGAGAGTCATATAAAAAATCATGAGTACTTATCCATATAATCATCATTATATATATATATATATATATCTACTGTCATGAGTATCTATACCCGCATCATGGATGCATGTCCATGGAATCATATCCAATGTCGTATATGTCTACACCCGCATCATGGATACATGTGCATGAAATCATATCTACTGTCATGGGTGTCTACACCCGCATTATGGATACATGTCCATGAAATCATATCATATATAACATTGCCTGCCCTCTAGTGAGGGGCTCGTTGAACTAATGCGAGGATCTGCGCACGACATTGCGGGCCCGGGACTCGGAGAAGTGGAATAGTAACACTTTGCATGAATAGATATCATGAGCAACCATATGCAATTTAAATCATCATCGACTCTCAATAAAATCATTAAAATGAACTTTTACTATAGACATCAAAGACACTACTTATAACTCGTATTATTAGAAATTAGACTGCATAGAAATCTTGTACGTCCGCCGTACGTTCATTTAATATAAATCATGCCAAAGAAAGAAAGAAGAGTTTCACATACCTTATTGTCTATATCAACTCGATGAATATGATTCGTCTCAACTAATACTTCAACCTATATTAAAGGGTAATACGTCCGTCAATTCTGTGATCTCTAATGTAAGTTATACTGATGACGACTTCCTATTCTATAAAAAATTCGGGCAGCATTTCCCCTATTTACGTGCATATCCATAACATTACAAATCCAGCCAGCAATACCAAACAACAATCACAACGTAAGAATAGAACTAATCTACAACTTTTAAGTATCAAGATTTCCTTCACTTTAACATATTATTAATGGGGACAATAATAACATATCAATCGAACACAACAACTCCAAAATTGGTAAAATTATTTCCAAAATCGGTCCAACAACATTACAACAATCACATGCATGTTTTAATCCCAATCTTCTCTTAATCACAAATTTATTTCCTTAATTCTAACAACATGCACTCCAATTATATCATTAAGAAGAAGAGTTTCATACCTTTAAGCCCAAAAACAGTCCTCACTCACGGTTCACTGTCCAATTTTGGCATAAAATTTTATCACCTTTTCACTCCAAAATGTCATGCTTGAATTCCACCATGTTAATCCCTCATTCATACATGTTTTTCTCCGTCAAATTCGTCTAAAAAACCAACGTTTTTTGGCTTGGAATTTCGTCCAGCAGTTCGCGACAACCCACTGTTTTGGGTGTTAAAACTTGGCTTAGAATTATGGAGGAATTAATTTAGGAAAAAAAGACATGTATCCATGATGCGGGTGTAGACACCCATGACAGTAGATATGATTCCATGGACATGTATCCATGATGCGGGTGTAGACAACCATGACAGTAGATATGATTCCATGGACATGCATCCATGATGCGGGTATAGATACTCATGACAGTATATATTATATGGATACGTTCTCATGATTTTTGATATGACTCTCATTTGTATACGTCATAGTTGGATTTGGATTCTGATTTTCAGACTTGTCTCCTGTTATCTGTTGGCTACTTATGATCTCATTTACAGTATTTTATGTTTTACATACTCAGTACATTGTTTTGTACTGACCCACTTTCCTCAGGGGCTGCGTTCATGCTCACAGGTATATGTGCTCAGTTGGGTGATCCTCCGGTCTAGGTACAAAACATAACTACAATCCTCATATGACCAACCCACATATGTACAACCCACAACTGTCTACAGACCTCTAGGAGTATAATAATGACATAAGATGGGAAAGGGCACCGTCGTGCCCCTAAATATATAGATAAGTCAACAAAAATAGGGTTATGTACCAAAGTGACAAAGCTCTGAATCAAAGTAGCTCTCCAAATAGCTGAACATGAACATAGACCGGAGGATCACCCAACTGAGCACCTGTACCTGCGGGCATGAACGCAGCCCCCGAGGAAAGGGGGCCAGTACAAAATAATGTTCTGAGTATGTAAAACATGAAATACTGTAAATGAGATCATAAGTAGCCAACAGATAACAGAAGACAAGTATGAAAATCAGAATCCAAATCCAACTGTGTCGTATACAAATGAGAGTCATATAAAAAATCATGAGTACTTATCCTTATAATCATCTATATATATATATATATATATATATATATATATATATATATATATATATATATATATATATCTACTGTCATGAGTATCTATACCCGCATCATGGATGCATGTCCATGAAATCATATCTACTGTCATGGATGTCTACACCCGCATCATGGATACATGTCTATGAAATCATATCTACTGTCATGGGTGTCTACACCCGCATTATGGATACATGTCCATGGAATCATATCATATATAACATTGTCGACCCTCTAGTGAGGGGCTCGTTGAACTAATGCGAGGATCTGCGCATGACATTGCTGGCCCGGGACTCGGAGAAGTGGAATAGTAACACTTTGCACGAATAGATATCATGAGCAACCATATGCAATTTAAATCATCATTGACTCTCAATAAAATCATTAAAATGAACTTTTACTATAGACATCAATGACACTACTTATAACTCGTATTATTAGGAATTAGACTGTATAGAAATCTTGTACGTCCGCCGTACGTTCATTTCATATAAATCATGCCAAAGAAAGAAGGAAGAGTTTCGCATACCTTATTGTCTATATCAACTCGATGAATATGATTCGTCTCAACTAATACTTCAACCTATATTAAAGAGTAATACGTCCGTCAATTCTATGATCTCTAACGTAAGTTATACTGAATGAAGACTTCCTATTCTATAAAAAATTCGGGCAGCACTTCCCCTATTTACGTGCATATCCATAACTTTACAAATCAAGCCAGCAATACCAAACAACAATCACAACGTAAGAATATAACTAATCTACAACTTTTAAGTATCAAGATTTCCTTCACTTTAACATATTATTAATGGGGACAATAATAACATATCAATCGAACACATCAACTCCAAAATTGGTAAAATTATTTCCAAAATCGGTCCAACAACATTACAACAATCACATGCATGTTTTAATCCGAATCTTCTCTTAATCACAAATTTATTTCCTTAATTCTAACAACATGCACTCCAATTATATCATTAAGAAGAAGAATTTCATACCTTTAATTGCCCAAAAACAGTCCTCACTCACGGTTCACTGTACAGTTTTGGCATAAAATTTTATCACCTTTTCACTCCAAATTGACATGCATGAATTCCACCATGTTAATCCCTCATTCATACATGTTTTTCTCCGTCAAATTCGTCTAAAAAACCAACGTTTTTGGGCTTGGAATTTTGGCCAGCAGTCTGCGACAACCCACTGTTTCGGGTGTTAAAACTTGGGTTAGAATTATGCAGGAATTAATTTAGGAATAAAAGACATGTATCCATGATGCGGGTGTAGATACCATGACAATAGATATGATTCCATGAACATGTATCCATGATGCGGGTGTAGACAACCATGACAGTATATATGATTCCATGGACATGCATCCATGATGCGGGTATAGATACCCATGACCGTATATATATATATATATATATATATATATATATAGGATGATTATATGGATAAGTACTCATGATTTTTTATATGACTCTCATTTGTATACGTCATAGTTGGATTTGGATTCTGATTTTCATACTTGTCTCCTGTTATTTGTTGGCTACTTATGATCTCATTTACAGTATTTCATGTTTTACATACTCAGTACATTATTTTGTACTGACCCCCTTTCCTCGGGGGGCTGCGTTCATGCCCACAGGTACATGTGCTCAGTTGGGTGATCCTCCGGTCTAGGTACAAAACATAACTACAATCCTCATATGACCAACCCACATATGTACAACCCACAACTGTCTACAGACCTCTAGGAGTATAATAATGACATATGACGGGACAGGGCCCCGTCGTTCCCCTAAATATATACATAAGTCAACAAAAATAGGGTTATGTACCAAAGTGATAAAGCTGTGAATCAAAGGAGCTCTCCAAATAGCTGAACATGAACCTAGACCGGAGGATCACCCAATGAACACTGTACTGCGGCATTTAACGCAGCCCCATGGAAAGGGTCGATAAAATAATGTTCTGAGTATGTAAAACATAAAATACTGTAAATGAGATCATAAGTAGCCAACATATAACAGGAGACAATTATGCAAATCATAATCCAAATCCAACTGTGCCGTATACAAATGAGAGTCATATAAAAAATCATGAGTACTTATTCATATAATCATCATATATATATATATATATATACTGTCATGGGTATCTATACCCTTATCATGGATGCATGTCCATGAAATCATATCTACTGTCATGGTTGTCTACACCCGCATCATGAATACATGTCCATGGAATCATATCTACTGTCATGGGTGTCTACACCCGCATCATGGATACAATGTCCATGGAATCATATTATATATAACATTGCCGGTCCTCTAGTGAGGGGCTCGGTGAACAAATGCGAGGATCTGCGCACGACATTGCCGGCCCGGGACTCGGAGAAGTGGAATAGTAACACTTCGCACAAATAGATATAATGAGCAACCATATGCAATTTAAATCATCATTGACTCTCAATAAAATCATTAAAATGAATTTTTACTATAGACATCAAATACACTACTTATAACTAGGGATGGCAACGGGTAGGATCTGGACCGGATCCTACTAGATCCAGATCCAGATCTGTTTTACATACATGTATCCATATCCAGATCCAGATCCATAGGGTCCATAAAATCATATCCAAATCCAGATCCATCGGATCCACCAGATCCACGGATCGGATCTGGATTCAAATCAAAGTGACTGATTATTAAGTTATACCTTCTAATCAGTCCAAATTTTCTAGAAAAAGAGTCAATTTAATTTAACGGAATCATGGGGAATGCATTCGTAAATTAGGACTAAATGACATTGTTGACAATTGTTATGCCTATTGGCTATTGCTGTAGTGAGAAACAATCCTCTTAATACCTAAGCTACTACATAAGTACCACATAAATGATTAATATAATGATTAAAGAATAATACGCAAAACGTGTCTCAATTAAAAAAATAATGGCCTTCGGCCCTTTGAATATAAAATAAAATTAAGATTACAAAGGATTCGGTGCCATGATTTATAAATCATAAATGTATAATTAATTTAATAAAAAATGGATTCACGGGTCGGATCTGGACCGGATACGGATCTCAAAGACAAGATCCAGATCCAGATCCGATCCATCATAAATGGATCCGGGTCCAATCCGGATCCGTTGGGTCCAAACTTTGAATATCCATATCCTATAAAACGGATCTGGATCCACCGGATCCGGATCGGGTCCAGGATCCATTGCCATCTCTACTCATAACTCGTATTATTAGGAATTAGACTGTATAGAAATCTTGTACGTCCGCCGTACGTCCATTTCATATAAATCATGTCAAATAAAGAAGGAAGAGTTTCACATACCTTATTGTCTATATCAACTCGGTGAATAAGATTCGTCTCAACTAATACTTCAACATATATTAAAGGGTAATACGTCCGTCAATTCTATGATCTCTAACGTAAGTTATACTGAATGACGACTTCCTATTCTATAAATAATTCAGACATCACTTCCCCTATTTACGTGCATATCCATAACTTTACAAATCAAGCCAGCAATACCAAACAACAATCACAACGTAAGAATATAACTAATCTACAACTTTTAAGTATCAAGATTTCCTTCCCTTTAACATATAATTAATGGGGACAATAATAACATATCAATCGAACACAACAACTCCAAAATTGGTAAAATTATTTCCAAAATCGGTCCCACAATATTACAACAATCACATGCATGTTTTAATCCCAATCTTCTCTTAATCACAAATTTATTTCCTTAATTCTAACAACATGCACTCTAATTATATCATTAAGAAGAAGAATTGCATACCTTGAATTGCCCAAAAACAGTCCTTACTCACGGTCCACTGCCCAGTTTTGGCATCAATTTTTTATCACTTTTTTCACTCCAAATTGACATGCATGAATTCCACCATGTTAATCCTTCATTCATACATGTTTTTCTCCATCAAATTCGCCTAAAAAACCAACGTTTTTGGG
The DNA here is from genome assembly GCA_029844215.1 of Przewalskia tangutica. Taxonomy (NCBI): domain Eukaryota; kingdom Viridiplantae; phylum Streptophyta; class Magnoliopsida; order Solanales; family Solanaceae; genus Przewalskia; species Przewalskia tangutica. The sequence goes on along the minus strand of CM056721.1, from coordinate 120,655,091 downwards.
CTTGGAATTTCGGCCAGTAGTCCGTGACAACCCACTATTTTGGGTGTTAAAACTTGGCTTTGAATTATGGAGGAATTAATCTAGGAAGAAAAGAGATGAAAAACTTTAATCCTTGGCTATGGATTAGGGGTGGGTCTCGACTTAGGTGAAGAGAAGAGAGGGTGAGGGATTTGTATTCTTGAAGATGGAATGTGAGAATGAGGAATGGGAAGGTTAATAAGTTTAAAAGGAAACCTTAAAATTAAATTACACTTAGGTCCTATTTCCCTAATTAACTACTCTTACATCCCACTTCTTTCAAGTCTTGAAAATTCCATATGACCTCGTATTCTCATCGTCATAACTTATATAATACGCTACTAATCCACGGGGATTATACGATTATCGTTATAAGTCCCCAACGTCACATGCATGCTCACTTAATTTCAGCCCATGCTCACCATTATCCATATACCTCTCATTATACTATCTTTAATTTAAAATCTTCTCCATCAAACTCCCTTCTCTCCTCTCCTCAACCGAAAACCCCACCATCCATAGCAACATTTAAGTTCTTATTAATTCTTCTTCCTAGATTAAGCTCCTCAACTAAGTTCTAAGCCAAGATTAATACCCAAATCAGTGGGTCACGGTATACTGCTGGACCGAAACATAGCCAAGAAATTGTGGCTTTGAAGATGAACATTTTGGAAGAGAAACATGTAAGAATTATGGATTGAACTTATAGAATACATGCATGTCATTTTGGGTTGAAAAAGTGGTGAAAAATGGATGGAGCAGTGACCAATTTTTAGGGACTGTTTTGGGCAAAAATATTAAGGTAAGACTTCTTCTTCTTATAGTATAATTGTAGTTATATGATGTTGTTGTTTAAGAAATGAACGTGTGTTAAGAAAAAATGGAAATGAGACAATGCATGTGAATGTTTTGGGTGATTGGGCCGATTTGGGACTATTTTGTATACATTGGAATTGATTATTATTGTTGTTGTCGTTTTCACTAATTGCATGTTAAAATTGAAGGAAATCGTGATATTTAAAAGTTGTAGATTGGTTATATGAAAGTATTGAAAGGTGAATTGGATTTTAAGGAATTATGAAAAGAGTTTGGTATTATGTTTTGGGGTGTGCCGAGACCCTCATGAAGCCGTGGACATTGTTGGTATTGTTGTGATGTATTTGGGGCTGTTCTTGTTAAGTTATGACGCTGAAAATATAAGTTATGAACATGTATATACGTTGTGGTAATACTAATACATGTCTTAAAGGAATTAAAGTGTAGAAAGGTGTTATGTTGCAAACTATAAGACATGCACTCTTGTTGTTGTTGCTAGAGTTGATGGACTATTTTTAAAGGTTGTTTTAATATGGATTAAGGGCTGGATTAACATGGAAAATAGGTGTAGTAATCACCTTGGTTGTTGTAGTAGTTGTATTCCATAAATATAAAGAGAAAGAATGCATAACTATGGTATAGACATAGTATATGGACTGATTTTGTTATATCTTAGAATTGGGATTGGTTATTGGTATTGTTGGCATTGTTTATGAGTTGTGGATATGTATATAAATAGGGGAAGTGTTGCCCGATTTTTTTTTATAGAAAATAGAGTCGTCATTCGATATAACTTACGTTAGAAATCATAGAGTTGACGGACATGTTGCTATTATTATAGGTCGAGATGCTAATCGAGACGAATATTAATTATAGAGTTGGTTAGTTCGACAATAAGGTATGCGAAACTATCCTTTCTTCTTTTTGGCATGATTTACATAAATGAGTGTACGACAGACGTACATAGTTCTAATGAATCCTATTCCTAATAATACATGATATGATAGTGCCTCTGATTTTTCAAATGATGATTTAAAATGATACATGATATGATAATGCCTTTTATTTATTCTATTGAGAGTAAAATGATGATTAAAATTGCATATGGTTGCTCATGATAATCTATTCGTGCTTGATGTGATTATATCTTTTCACCGCGTCCCGGAAAGTTTCGTGCATAGTTTCTTATATGTTCATCGCGTCATTCACTAGAGGGTCGGGCAGTATGATATGCGGACAGGCATCTACATATATGATATATGTGGACAGACATCCACGGATATGACTATGTGTTCACCGCGTCCTTCAATAGAGGGCCGGGCAATATATATATATATATATGATTTATGTGGACATGCATCCACGGATATGACTTATTTTATATGGACATGTCTTGAATCTCATTTCATAAGGCACAGGTGCATTGATAACTTGATTATTATACTTGTCTCATGTTATGTTCTGGCCAGTTATGATCTTCTTTACAGTACTTCATGTTTTACATACTCAGTACATTATTTCATACTGACCCCCTTTCCTCGGGGGGCTGCGTTCATGTCAGCTGGTACATGTACTCAGTTTGGTGATCCTCCAGTCTAGGATTCCTATTCAGCTGTTTGGAGAGCTCCATTGATTCGGAGCTTAGTCATTTTGGTACAGAACCTTATTTTGGACTTATGCATATTTAGGGGTACGGCGGGGTCCTGTCCCGCCATATTTCATTATCGTACTCTAGAGGTCTGTAGACAGTTGTGGATGGTATATGTATTTTGGATATGTGAAGGTTGTGATTCATTTTGGTATATCTCTATGTTCAGTGTTCGCCTTGTCGGCCTGCCTATATTGTTATATGAATTAGTTGTGACTCCTCAGGTGACAGGTTCACCATATATATATATTGTGTTATCAGTATCCTGGTACAGGTTGTCTATATTGCCCTTAGCACCAGTCTGATTATATGTGACCGTTCAGTATAAGGATGTCCAATTAGGGCACCGGGTCGCGGCCCGTCGGGTCGGGTCCTGACAAAAATGGTATCAAATCAGTTCGTCCTCGGAATGTCTACAGATCGTGTCTAGTAGAGTCTTGTGTATGGGTATGTTGTGCACCATACTTATACACAGGAGGCTGCCAGCCATTTAGGATTGGTTTCTATTTTTCTTACTCTAAAATCGTGCGATAGAGCTGTGTTATTAGGATAATTCCCCTCTCTGACGAATTAATGTGTTTACAGATATGCCTCCGAAGAAAGCGACAGCCGCCCAGAAGGGCAAATCAGTTGCAAGAGCTACTAGTTAGACTCGAAGAGTTACTAGGGCCCAGACCCAGTCTATGCCTAAGCAAGCTCTGCTACACCATCACCTTAAGAGGAGCATGGAGCAGCAGCAGCCCCAGTACCTGAGCCTCCAGCTCCTCATCCAGGGGCGGAGGATAGTGCCATGAGAGATGCAGTCCAGCTGATGACCAGATTAGTGGCAAGGCAGACCCGAAGGCAGGGACTAGGAGTTGACCCTAGATCTGATAGTTTGAGGGTTCGTGATTTCTTGAGTTGTAATCCTCCAGAGTTTTTCGGGTCAAAGCCCGAGGATGACCCGCAGGAGTTTATCCGACAGATGCAGCGTACATTGAGGGTGATCAAGGCTTCGGAGACTGAGTCTGTTGAGTTGGCTTCATATCAGATGTGGGATGTAGCAATTAATTGGTATGAGTCTTGGGAGTTATCTAGAGGCGAGGGTGCTCCTCCAGCTGTATGAGATGAGTTTACAGAGGCATTCCTTGGCCACTTTCTGCCTCCAGAGAGGAGACGAGCCAGAGTCGATAGATTCTTACAGTTGAGGTAGGGTGGCAGGAGCATTCAGGAGTATAGTCTCGAGTTTGATTCATTGGCTAGATATGCGCCTACTATTGTGGCTGATATGACGGATAGAGTGCATCGTTATGTGATGGCATTAGACCGCTATTTGATTGATGGTTGTATGGCGGTGGCTCTTCAGCCAGGTATGGATATTTCCCTGATACAGGCATATGCACAGGGGGTAGAAGACCGACACAGGGGAGGGACGTCAACCGGATATGGATTATGACAGAGGCCCGCACAAGAGGACTAGATCGGCTGGATATTCTGGTGAGTTTCGAGGCGGACAGCCTCAGCAGCATGTTAGGTATTCTTCCCAGCCAGCACAGAGTGCACCCCCACAGTCCACAGGTACACAATTTGATCGCACGGGGTATTCAGGAGTTGGTCAGAGCTCCAGAGCTGCAGGTTCACATGCGAACAGGGGTTCGAGTCAGTTGAGGCCACCTTTGCCTCAGTTTTCTCGGTGTGGTAGGTCCTATTCTGGGATATGCCATTTTGATACAAGTGTTTGTTTTTCTTGCGGCTGTCAAGGCCATATGATGAGAGAATGTCCTTATAGAGGTGGTACATATGGTATGACTCAGCCTACCAGATCGGTTACTGGTTCATATTATTCTATAGCTATGCGCCCCGGAGGGCAGGGTGCTCATATGCCAGCAGGCCATGGTAGAGGTCGTGGTGGAGTTTCCAGTGCTAGCGGTCATTCGAACCGCATATATGCCTTGGCTAGTAGGCAGGATCAGGAGGCGTCACCAAATGTGGTTACAGGTATATTATCGATCTTTTTCCGAGACGTATATGCATTGATAGATCCATGTTCCACTTTATCATATATATCTCCCCTTGTTGCTAGTAGAATCGGAATAGAACCTGAGTTGATAGAACTATTTGAGGTAGCTACACCGGTAGGGGATTCGGTCATAACTAAGCGTGTATATAAAAATTGTTCGGTGGTTATATATAGTCGTCATACCATTGCAGATTTGATAGAGTTAGACACGATTGAATTTGATGTTATTATGAGTATGGATTGGTTGACTTCTTGTTTTGCTTATGTCGATTGTAGAGAGAAGTTGGTTCGATTTCAGTTTCCAGGCGAGCCAATTATAGAGTGGAAGGGGAATACATCATCGCCGAAGGGTAAGTTTATTTCATACCTCAAGGCAAGGAAAATGGTTAGAAAAGGTTATATTTATCACTTGGTTCGGGTGCATGATATGGAAGCAGAGGTACCGGCTCTTCGGTCAGTTCTGGTAGTTAGTGAATTCCTAGATGTATTCCTAGATGATCTTCCAGGTCTTCCTCCAGAATGGGAGATAGAGTTCACTATAGATGTACCGCCAGGTACCCAACCCATATCAATTCCTACTTATAGAATGGCACCTGTGGAGTTGAAGAAGCTAAAGGAGCAGCTGAGAGACTTGTTGGAAAAAGGCTTAATCAGGCCTAGTACATCACCTTGGGGAGCGCCGGTATTGTTTGTGAGAAAGAAAGACAGATTGATGCGGATGTGTATTGATTATAGGCAGCTGAATAAGGTAACAATTAAGAACATGTATCCCCTCCCCAGGATTGATGATTTATTTGACCAGTTGCAGGGTGCTAAGTGTTTTTTAAAGATAGACTTGCAGTCAGGTTATCATCAGGTGAGGGTAAGAGAAACAGATATTCCGAAGACAACATTTAGGACCCGATACGGACATTATGAGTTTAGAGTGATGTCTTTTGGGATGACCAATGCTCCAGCAGTGTTTATGGATATGATGAACCGAGTGTTCAAACCATTCCTGGATATGTTCGTTATTGTATTCATTGATGATATCCTGGTTTATTCACGTTCAGAAGAGGAGCATGCAGACCATTTGAGGACAATACTTAGGGTGCTCCAACACCAGTGGTTGTATGCCAAGTTTTCTAAGTGCGAATTCTGGTTGACTTCAGTGGCATTCTTGGGGCATATTATCGGAGCTGATAGTATTCGGGTAGATATGCAGAATATTGAGGCAGTTAAGACTTGGCCCAGACCTACGACACCTACTGAGGTACGCAGTTTTCTGGGGCTAGCAGGATATTACAGGAGGTTTGTGGAAAAGTTTGCCTCGATTTCAGTGCCTTTAACAAGGCTAACTCAGAAGGTAGATAAGTTCCAATGGACGGATTCTTGTTAGCACAACTTCCAGTTGTTGAAAGACAAGTTGACTATGGCTCCAGTTCTAACTCTTCCTGAGGGACTAGATGGTTATGTCATTTATTGTGATATTTCAGGCGTTGGACTAGGTTGTGTGTTGATGCAGCATGGCAGAGTTATATCTTATTCCTCCCGACAGCTAAGGAAGCACGAGAAGAACTATCCTACTCATGATTTGGAGTTAGCGGCAGTGATTTACGCTTTGAAGATATGGAGACATTATTTATATGGAGTTCATGTTGATATTTATATGGATCACAAGAGTCTTCAATATATCTTTAAGCAGAAAGAGCTGAACTTACGGCAGAGACGGTGGTTAGAGTTGCTAAAGGATTATGATGTTGATATTCTATACCATCCAGGGAAAGAAAATGTTGTAGAAGATGATCTTAGCCGTAGATCTATGGGTAGCTTGATGTGCAACCAGAAAGAAATGAGATGGTTAGTGAGATATACCAGCTAGCTAGTCTCGGAGTCCGGTTGGCTGATTCTGGAGATAGTGGAGTTTCTGTTCGAGAAGTTGCTGAGTCCTCTATCATGGAAGAGGTAAATAGATATCAGTATGAGGATCCTGTTCTGGCACAGTATAGAGATGCAACTCTTCGAAAGGAGAAAACTCTATTTAAGGTTGCACCTGATGGAGTGCTACAATATAAAGGTAGGCTATGTGTACCAGATGTTGCAGGGCTACGGTGACAGGTTATGGGAGAGGCACACAATGCCCGTTATTCTATTCATCCAGGGTCAACGAAGATGTATCATGACCTTAGATTCTTATATTGGTGGGATGGCATGAAAAGGGACATAGCGGAGTTTGTTGCTCAGTGTCCGAATTGTCAACAGGTTAAGGTCGAGCACCAGAAGCCTGATGGATTATTGCAGGAGATAGAGATCCCAACTTGGAAATGGGAAGTGATTAATATGGACTTCATTACAGGCTCACCTCACACTCAGCGGAAGTGTGACTCTATATGGGTTATTGTGGATAGGCTGACGAAATCAACCCACTTTCTTCCATCAGGACTACTTATTCAGCAGAAGACTATGCGAGATTGTACATCAGGGAGATAGTGAGACTTCATGGGGTTTCCACATCTATCATATCAGACATAAGAGCTCAGTTTACAGCTAACTTTTGGAGATCGTTCCAGAAGAGATTGGGGACACAGATGAGTCTTAGCACAACGTTTCATCCTCAGACTGATGGGCAGGCTGAGCGTACTATTAAGATACTAGAGGATATGTTGAGAGCCTATATTATTGACTTCAGAGGTAGCTGGGATGATCATTTAACACTTATTGAGTTTTCTTATAATAATAGCTACCATTCTAGTATCCAGATAGCCCCGTACGAGGCCTTATATAAGAGGAAGTGCAGGTCACCTATTGGTTGGTTCGATATAGGCGAGACTAAGTTAATCGGCCCAGACATGATTCGGCAAGCTGTTGATAAGGTGAAGCTTATTCAGGAGAGAATATTAGCAACCCAGATTCGACAGAAGTCATATACAGATAATCGACGTCGACACTTAGAGTTTTAGATTGATGATTGGGTATTCTTGAAGGTATCACCCATGAAGGGTGTGATGAGGTTCGGTAAGAAAGGGAAGCTTAGCCCAAGATACATTGGACCTTACCAGATTATTCGTAGGATAGGCAAGGTTGCCTATGAGTTGGATCTACCAACTGATTTGGAAGCGGTACATCCAGTTTTTCATGTATCGATGCTCCGTAAGTGTATTGGTGATCTTTCTAGAGTATTCCCGGTAGATGATGTCCAGGTGACAGAGGAGTTGACTTGTGAGGATAGTCCCATAGCTATACTTGATCGACAAGTTAGGAGATTACGTACTAAGGATGTGTCATGATCCGACCCGACGGGCCGCGACTAAATGCCCTAATGACACCCTTCTACTAACCTATCACACATAATCCAAATAATACTAAGGAAGTATGAAATCCGGCAGCACAACGCCGTAACAATAACATCTGCCAGAATAGCCGAGACGACAAGGCTGCCTTTACACAAGACTGTACCTGCCTCCTGAGGAGTTACAACTAGCTAACATAATATAATAAGCAAACCGATAAGGCTGCCGCCAAATAATGTCACGTATGCACGGGAACATCCCAACACAAAGTACAATAACATAGCTGACCAAAACAGATTCATAAGTCTACATACATACAACCCACAACCGTCTACAGACCTCTATGAGAAGGATACCATCATGTGACGGGACAGGGCCCCATCATGCCCCTAAATATATACATGAGATCAAAAAGAGGTTCTGTACCAAAAATGACAAAGCTCTGGATCAAATGAGCTTTCCAATCAGCTGAGTAGGAGTCCTAGGCCTGAGGGTCACCAACCTGAGAACCTGTGCCTGTGGGCATGAACGCACCCCCCCCCCCCCCCCACCGAGGAAAGGGGGTCAGTAAGAAATAATGTACTGAGTATGAAAAACATGAAATGCTAAAAATGAGATCATAACTGTTCCATATGAAATAAAGAATCATATCAGAAATCCTGAATGCTTACCCATAGAGCCATCATGTCCATATGTATGTATATAACATGTCTCGGCCCTGTAGTGAAGGACTCGATAGAATTATCAATATAACAGTGTAACTATGCCTTATCAAAATGGGACTAATGAAAATCAGTTCTTACCCTTTTTAAAATATGCAAGTCACGCCAAAATCAGAGACTCCTTCCCCCAGAATATAATAGCACGGGTCTCGAACCCGCCTAAGTATATATGTATAATATGAGACTCGAACCCAAATAAGTATATATATATCGTGGGACTCGAACCCACGTAAGTATATAGAATAATGTAATGTCATGAGACTTGAACCCAAGTAATATAATAATAATAGCCGGGACTCGAACCCGGAATATACAATATGTTGTCGGCCCTCTATGTGAGGGACTCGACGAATGTGTAATAAGACTTGGCATGAGTAGATATCATGAGCAACCATATGCAATTATAAATCATCTTTTGACTTTCGATGGTATCATCATAATAAACTCTTTTACTGAAAATCATAGGCACTTATTATAACAACTATCTTTTAACACTAACTTTGTAGGAAATCATGTACGTCCGCCGTACTTTTATTAAAGTCATGTCAAATGAAAGTCTTTCACAAAGTCATGGCAAAAGAAAGAAAGGATAATTTAAAGTAATCATGCCAAAGAAGAGAGGATAGTCTCACATACCTCGTCGTCTATATCAATTCGAATATCTAATAATCGCCTCGACTAGCACCTTGACCTATAATAATAACAACATGCCTGTCAACTCTATGATTCCTAACGTGAGTCATATTAAAAGACGACTCCCTTATTCTATACAAATTCGGGCAGCACTTCCTCTGTTTATATGTACATCCATAATTTCCAAACTAAGCCAGCAATACCAACAACAAGTCATACCTCAAAGATAAAACCACAATAATCTCAAATATTCTATTTATGTCATCATAACATATTCCTTATCTTTCATATTTATGCAATATCACAATTACAACAAGCCAGGTGATTACTACACTTTTTTGTCAGGTTCATCCAATTCTTTAGTCACGTTAACACAGTTCACTTAAGCAGTCCAATCTTCTAGCAACTGTTACACCCCGTAGTCCCAGAGTATGTATGTGAGGACGTACATACGAGAATATAACACTAAGTACGAAAGGGAAGAAAATTTTGAATTTCCGACGAAAAATATTCCGAACCTCGTGAAGGAAAAAGGTTTATTATTGGGAATTGGATTCTCAATTTTGGTATTTGGACTTCTTGGAATATAAGAGAATTATGAATTTTATTTTTCCAGAATTGGTCACGTGGGGCCCACGAGAGAAATTTACGGTTTTGTGGGGCCCACATTATTTTCGAGATTTTGGCCATTATGGATGTTTTCGGGAGATAAAATATTTTGGACCAATAGGATGGCGACACGTGTCACCCCAAGTGGGCCCATGTTGGGCGAAAATGATGACAATTGGACAAGTCTTGTGCTAGATATTTTGTGAGATATTTGTTGGACAAGTGGGACCCACACACACTTGTCCCTAATCTCAACCACACACATGTTTTATTCCTAGCCCTTGGTTGTGTTATATCATCACACTAGTAGGATGAAATCTTCCACACTTAGAATTAATTCCAAGACTTGAAAATACTCTCTCCCTTACTAAGAGCTCTCGGCCATGGGCCTTTGCCTTGACCTAAAGTTGTCCAACAATTCTTAAACTCTTAAGTGTTCTTCCTTGATGTGTTAGGAAGGTTATTAACCAAGTGTTAGACAAGATTACCTATAAATCATGCCTTGGCCGAATCTTGCTCGGTTTGAAACCTAAATTGTTCTTCACTTTTTGAAGTTGGATATTGAAGAGGAGTTGGTTAGGAGCTTCTAAGGGTTGCTTGGAGCGGATTGGAACATAAGAAATAGGAGCTAAACGTGCTACGGATCGACTTTTAGTTCTTGGATTATTTTGGGCTCTTTGAGGTAATGAACTTTGTCCTCCTTGTGAAGTTGGATATTATATATGTTGGTTGTATATAAATAAGTATGTGATACATGGAAGGAAGTTGGAAAAGATTTGGACCTTGTTAAGTTGCTAAAATCGAGAAATTGGCATGCTAGCCATTAAAATGGTAAAAACATTACCTATTACCTGTTGACAGTTAATAACAAAGTTATTATAACTTATATAAAGATTGGAATATAAGTTGGAAGATTAAAGAAGTAATTCCGGCATGCTAGCCGAAAACTGGATAAGTTTGATTGTAGTAGTTGGCCAAGAACACCAACTAATTGACTAATGGACTGTATTTACATTGGACTGTTTTTACTTTGGACTAATGGACTGTTTTGTAATTGTGGGGCAGAATTTTACACGTCCAGTTAGGCGTGTAATCCCCTTTAGTATTGTTGTATTATTGCGCCTTAAATGTGGCATGTTGGTTATTGAATTTCGGGCCTTGAAAAAGGTGGAGAAGTACGTAAAAACAGGGGAAGTGCTGCCCGATTTTCTGTAGAATAAGAGACCCTATACTTAGAAATATTCTATGAAGAGATCTAGACGTTGATAGACGTATTTGATTATTATAGGTTGATATTCTACGCGCGGCATATTCGACTTGGCAAGTGGATTAGCCGAGGAGGTATGTGATTCTTCCTATCCTCTTGAGCATGATTGTTGTGAAATATATAGTACGGTAGACGTACGCGTGTTAAATGAATTTGGTTTCACTTTGATGTCCTTGATTTGAGTTCTAAATGTAAAGAACCCTGAATTATTCTAAAGAGTTTTGAATCATTATTCGGAAGAAAATCGATACTTGGTCTTTAAAAGAATAAAGTTCTCTTAATTTCAGAAATGAGTGTGGTTGTCTTTGGTTGGTTTAAAACATAAAGTGTTATAATGGCTTTATGGGAAGTTAGTTATAGCGACTTTATGAAGATAAAAGAAAGACTTGATTATTTTGAAAGTTAAGAGACTTGATTTTGAAAGTTAAGAGACTTGATTTTGAAAGTTAAGAGACTTGATCTTGAAAGATAAGAGACTTGATTTGTAAACAACTTGATTTTGGGAAAGGAGAAGTAACTTGATTTAAAAGTATAGGTTACTTGTTTTGAAAAGAGTAAGTTACTTGAGTTTAAAAGAGTAAGTAACTTGTTTTTAAATATTGAACTTGTCTTGATTGGAAAAGTATTAGTGGCTTGATTTTAAAAGGTGTGAGTGCCTTGATCTTAAAAGAGTGAGTTACTTGGGTTTTAAAAGTATACTTGACGTTGTTTTAAAAGTGTAAGCCACTTGGTTTAAAAAGTATAAAGTACTTGATTTAAACATGAAAGTGTCTCGATACTACGGGTATTAGTATCGTGTGGTGTTTACTTAAAAATGGATCTTTTTAAGAGAATTGAAGTATGTAGTACTTTGGGGTTAAAACCCGGATTGTTGGCATAAAATGAAAGTCTAAGAGTATGTTAAACTTGCCTATGCTAGTTGTGATAGCCTTTGTTGTGAAAGTGTTGTATTTATTACGCCGCGCCTCGATGGGTAGATTATCTTGTTGTTTACTTGGACATACCGACGCTGCTGGATGGTCCACGGGTATGCTTCCACTATGATTATTATCGTGTTATTTACTTGGACATACTGACACGTTGGGTGGCCCACGGGTATGCTTCCATTGTTATTGTTATGCCATGGACTAGCTATACATAAGGTTGATGACGCAGCAGATCGTAGCTAGCCCGCATTTGCCCTTGCCGATCGATTCTTGCAGCCGGATCGTAGTTGACTTTCGTACTTGCCCCGGTCAGTTCTATAGCAAAGTTGGTACGGTAGGCTCTGGTAGATGGCTTCCGTACTTGCCCGGTCATATCTCGTGGCGGCGGTGGATCAGTAGTAGCTTTCGTACTTGCCGATCGATTGATGACGCAGTGGATCGTAGCTATGCCTTCGTACTTGCCCCGATCAATTTTATGATACAGGCTGGATCTGGTGGTTAGCTTTCCTACTGCGTCTGATTTTTTTATGACTCAGTGGGACACGTGTTCATGTATGCATATTGGTGTTATATTATATCATGGATCGCCGTGATGAGGAAGAATTCCACCGCATGATTGATATTTTAGGCGTGAGACCCGTGGTTATGTTTGAGTGATGACTTTGAGGCATACGTCCACGACTTGACATGACGCTTATATATTGTGTAATCGTAGTTTGGTTATCATACATGTCTCCGCTTTTTATATGATCGTTATGATTTCATTCTGATATTTTGATTTACATACTGTACCGTTGATCGACCTCATTCGGGGGACTGTGTTCATGCCGCATGTAGAGGTACACCGGTTGTTGATCCTCACTCTTAGGGTCACAATTCTGCATTTTGGGAAGCTCCGTTTCTCCGGAGGCTCACCTTTTGGTATGATTCCCTGAGATTGTAGGTCCTTGTACATTCAGGGGTATGGCGGGGCCCTGTCCCGTCATAGATGTTATAAAAACTCTTAGAGGTCTGTAGTACTGTTGTGAATTGGGCTTGTAAAGGATAACTGTTCGGGTTTTATATATATATATATATATATATATATATATATATATATATATATATATATATATATATATATATCTTTGGCGACCCATCGGTTGTCCTGTTTCCTATTTTACATTGTTACATGTTTTTGAGTTATTTCCGCTGATATTCTCTGATGTATTATCACTAGGGTGCCCGGGGTAAGACACCAATTGCGGGCCCGAGGTTGGGTCATGACAGCAACATAGAGAGTTCAAAAATATGAAATAACACATTTCCACACCTTAATTCTTTCAAGACATGAATAGGTAACTACCTCAATCATATATACATATTTATAACTTATATCTTAAGCACTAAAACAACCCATCAATTCTAACAATTAACAACAAGAGTGCGAGTCCTTAAATTGCAACATAATACTTTTTTACATTTTACCACAACTCTTTTCTTAACTTCATAGAATCCAATTGATCCTTCAATACTTTCATATAACCAACTACAAATTTAAACATCAAGATTTCTTCTTCAATTTCAACATGCAATAGGTGATAATACTAACAATAACAACATTAAAATTCCATGGACACAAAATAGTCACACAAATCAGTAACTATCCAAAATAATCACATGCAACCTCTTAATTCCAATTCTTCTTTAACATGAGTTCATATCTTCAACTACAACAATATGCAACTACAATTATACCATAAGGAGAATGATTTTTACCTTAATTGATGCTCAAAACAGTCCCCCAAGTTCGGCTACTGCCCAGCCCGAATTACCCATTGTTTTATCGATTTTTCTTGCCTAATTCTTCACTTCTTCAACTCCAATTCAACATGCATGAATCCCGCAATGTTAACCCATCATTTTTATGCATTTTTCCTCCCAAAATCGTGTCCGAAAATCTGGAAAATCTGGGCCTAAAATCGGCCAGCAGTGCCGAAAATTCCTCACTGTTCTGTCAGCTGAACTTGTAACGTCCATAATTCTCTACTCCGATGTCCTATCGATGAGAGGTTTATTGCGTTGGAAACTAGACTCGACGAACTTCATCTTAGGCATTTGAAACACCTAAAAATTCCTAATATACTAGGAGATATACCCCTCCAAAGTTGACTAAAAATCTGCCCAAAATTCTGCCAATTTTTCTTCCTTTTTTTTTTTTTGAGTTTCCTTGGTTTTATAATCTGTAGAATGATTTAATCTATTGGAGAAGAATCAAAGCTCCAATTTGTTGGCTATGGAAGAGGTTTCTTGTTTGGAATGAGGGAAGGAGGAGAGGAGAGTCTTTCTTTTCTTTTGAAATTGTAATGTAATGGAAGACAAGGGTTTATGTGGGCTAACTTATTATTTTTGCAACTTAGTCCATCTCCCCTAATTAATTACTCTAATATCCCATTTATTAAGTCTTGAAAATTTCATATGGCCTCGTATACTCTTTGTCGTAACTTATATAATATGTTACTAATCCATAACGAGAATATATAATATTTTCTCTTCAATTTCCCTTGTCACGCTCGTTGTAACCAAAATTTTCCGGACTCACATCCCTTGAATACCAACTTCCAGATTAGCATATATAATATATACTTTATATCCAATATCCGAATCTTATTTCTTAATGACGTTCTTAATTATCGTCTTAATCTTACGAGGTGTAACATCCTTCCCCCCTTAGAAACATTCGTCCTCGAATGTTCATCATAGGTCTCATGCGAGAAAAATTTCGGCAGAGCCTCCTTTATAACTATGTCTATCCACCTATATCCAGCAAACCAACAGATGCCACACAGGGCCACAATATACAACACATATATCATTCACCAAATAATAGTTAAGTAAGAAAATCAAATTACCTGTGAATACTTAACTGAATCTCATGTAACACCTTAAACAAAGTTAAAGAGCGTCCATGCAGTATTATATTCCTTCATTTTCAAATTTGCCACTATATTCTAGCTAGTACTACATTGTACACTTGCTTCGATTTGTAATGGCATACATTGTTCCACCATATCTGTAATGCATGCTTAACATGACGACAATTCATGTGTATACCCACTGCATTGTTAAAATAGCTCCATATAGATTTGACAACTCCCTTGTAAGAAACAAGTGATCTATCATTTCTTGATGTAAAACATTATATCAGCAGCATTTTGATACTATATTAATTCCAATATTTTGCAACACTTTATCCACTGGTATTTTAAATTTCCACATCGTCCATAGCAGGAAATATATCTTGAATGACACTCTTTTAACCCACATTTACTTATATACACCAGAAGGATATGATCTTTATCTTAACAAATCCCATGCACTTAATACAGTAAATTTACTAGAACTTGTCATTATCCACTAAGGATTATCTACATGGTATATATCAAGTATGTAGTGACATGTGAGACAATGTCATCTGGTAGATACTACCCTAGCCTTGACAAATCCCATCAATCCCTACGTAGCAATTCTTTGATATCTTCCACTCTTTCTTCAATAAGAATAGTAGTACATAGTGTAATGTTTCCAATTTGGTACGATTATCAATTCAAACCCCTCTTTGTTTCCCACCATATTCCTTGTTTAATGTTATCTCTTACCTAAAAAAAATCATTTTCAAGACCTGAGAACCATCTTTCCATTGCACATCTTGAGGGTAATACTTCTTAGAGTACATGTTCCCTAAAAAGTTAGCCCATAGAGAGTTGGTGGTTCTAAATCTCCACCATAGCTTTTCACACAATGCCTAGCCTTAACATCATCCTTACTATACACCGGAAGGACATCACAAACATCTGACGTATCTCCTTGACCACACATTTTGGATTCACCAATTTATAACCAAATAAGGAGTTGAATTGAATTGCCTGTAGGTACAGGGAACAAGGGAGGATAACACAGGCCATCAACATATCTTCTAGTATCTGAATAGTACGTCGAGGATGGAATAATGTGCTATGACTCACCTGCGTCCCCAATCCCCCCTGGAATGATCTCCAAAAGTTTCCTTACTCCATAATAATAGGGCAGTCTTGACATTCTTTAGTTTCGGTCTAAAAGAAACGAAATCATCTTAATCAACATCAGTGCGTCAATTTTGATTTAGCGCCTAAAAGAATGCTTCATATTCTGTCCAAAACTTGAGGAATCTAAATGGTTTACTCACATACATAGATTGATCACCATAAGTTAACAACTAAGGGGCATGGTCTAAACTTGTTCTTATTACATATTCCACCTCCATTTGTCCAAACCAATCTAGAATAAATGATTTCCAACATTCTATCGAACCTCTTAAAAGTGCAGTCATTATCAGTTCTTTCATTCCACTACTTAAAATGACTCCCTTTAAATTCAATTCCAAACAATTCACATGAGTTAGTACAAAATGCAAAAATCCTCACACTCTGCAGGATATATAGGAAGATCGCCTATTGTCTCCTTTCATTTATAATAACATTGAAATCCCCTCCAACTAGCCAAGGATCCCTCATATCGTCAACAATACAGTATCAATTATCCCAGATAACAATCTTTCCAATGCATCACTCTTTGAACATACCATAGTATACCTACCTAATTCATATAACTCTTTCACCCCTGAGTCCTTAAGTTTGCCATGTTGATTACTCATTATATTATCTCTAATTGAGTTTCTCTACTGATCATTATCCCATCTTCCCTTAATATCAATGCGTTACTATTATTAGAGTTGTTACCATTGGTACACATCTCCTGTCTCTTGTCAACATTCCGCTCCTTATTAACCTTTGCTAATACAAAAGCTCCTTCAACTTATTCTTTAATAGTAAGTGTTGCTTTTGATTCTTCCATCATTTGTGGGTCCTCGATGAGTTGTTCTACTTCTACCACCTTACCATTGTTGTATTCCTTATTACCATATTTTCCCCAGTATCTCTCTGTTCCTCCTTTCTCTCATTATTACCATTTGTCTCCTCAAGTGACATTTGTTCTATCCTCCTGTTGGACTTACAACTCAGTTGTATCTTTGGCTGTATTAACATTTGTCACTTTGGCTACATCGTACTTAATATCTATTATCACTTCGTTTGAATTCATCTATATCTTTGTACCTCTTTTATCCGTTTTCCACCCTTCCATTATTGTCTGTAGAAATTCAGGATTCAACCTTCATCTATTAAAGTATCTGAACTTATACTGAGTCTTTATGCCTATTTCTCACCTAATAACCCAAAAGAATGTTCATATAGACATGGTTTCATGAAAGGCACCTTAGAAGCATGTAGGTTATCAACTCATTCTTGATTAATAAGTGCTGATATACACCCTGCATGCCACTCATTTCACTCTAATCTGCTATATACTGCTTAGAATCCCTTATCTCAGTCTTAGCGACATGACACTTCACTCTTCCATTCCACTTTAATACCAGTTGAAATCATTCATTATTGTCTATGGTCCTTGTATCTGGCCATGTAATCTTCCAATATCTATCCACAATTTTCTTTTAAGAGCCACATCATTAAATGCACACACCAAGATCATATGGAAACTTTTCTTTGTACCCCTATGTGTTACCCCGCAGTGTATCAATTATTCTGTACAGCTTAATATCTACTTCATAGAGATGAGGCTTCCACAATAACCATATTCCTCCACTTGAATGCTCAATAAGATTAGTACTTAAAAGATCACCCACTACACAAGTTAAGCGAGGTATTATGAGCTTCTTCCCTGTTTAACCTTTGGTTTCAAGAGACCAAATAACCTCATCTTAGCATTCTGCGTGAACTAATGCATTGAAACTGTGCACGAATACATACCTCGATTATCAATCTTTCAAATAACTCCTTAACTGAAAATATGAACTTCAGAGGTTCGCTGCACGTCCTTGCTTTGCTTTTTCAACCCACATTTTTTTGTGCGCTGAATACTACTCTTTACGATATTTAAAATGTCTGCCACAACTATACACCAATAGGATAATTCCCAAGTTCTAAGTCATTTGCGAAAGAAATCCAATTAATCCCTGTGTCCAATACTTCCCAGTACACGGTCCAAAATAGGAAAAATACTTTTATTCCTTTATATCAATCTTATTATTCAAGAAGTAATAGGCTCTTCTTATTCTTACCTGGGAAAAATATTCTTTTGTCGTTTCCTACCTTCACATAGTCCAACAACATGGTATACCATAAAACAGTCACAAATTCTAACAATTAGAGCTCAAAATTTAATTAGGGGTATGAAGGAGAAAAGAGTAGGTAAGCTTCATTTTCTATCTTTGGAAGGAGAAGTTCAAACACTGTAACTATAGAGCAAATAACGTAGCATAATGGAGTACCAATTCGTAATATAGAGACTACTTCCATTCATTTCACAAGTCGACACCTCATTCATGGTCTGAAAGGGATCTCTTCCCTACTCGTAATTATAAACAACTTCATTCCTTTTAACACTTGTTGATTCAATTCTTACTTATCGTACTTTTCATAATTCTAACATATTCTAGTATACATACGTAATCTCGGACATTGCTCCTGGTTCCAATCCCTGATGATACCATCCCGTAAGTGATGAATTGTTAACTTATTCTCTTATTTGATACGTAAAAGATTCTGAAGAGTTACCTTACCCGACGTTGACCGAGTATCTCCATACCTGGTCATCATATTTCTATTCAAACTCTTTCACTTCCCTTATGGCTTGACGCACCAAGTCAAGTCCGAATAACTCTGATTTTCCCTTCTAAGCCACTGTCGCTGTCTTTCGAGACATAGCTGCAACCACAATAATTATTAGGAAGAGAGGGGGGGAGATTATCCTAATGACATAGCTCTATTGCACGATCTATGAGATGAAAGAGTAGAAACCAATCCTAAATGTCTGGAAGCCTCCTGCGTATAAGTATGGTGCACAACATATCCATACACAAGACTCTACTAGACACGGTCTGTAGACATTCTGAGGACTAACTGCTCTGATACCACTTCTGTCACGATCCGACCCGACGGACCACGACTAAACGCCCTAATGACACCCTTCTACTAACCTATCACACATAATCCAACTAATACTAAGAAAGTATGAAATCCGGCAGCACTACGCCGTAACAACAACATCTGCCAGAATATGCGAGCCGACAAGGCTGCATTTACACAAGATTGTATCTGCCTCCTGAGGAGTTACAACTAGCCAACATAATATAATAAGCAAGCCGATAAGGCTGCCACCAAATAATATCACGTATGCACGGGAACATCCCAACACAGAGTACAATAACATAGCTGACCAAAACAGATTCATAAGTCTACATACGTACAACCCACAACCGTCCACATACCTCTATGAAAAGGATAACATCATGTGACGGGACAGGGCCCCATCATGCCCCTAAATATATACATGAGATCAAAAAGAGGCTATGTACCAAAAATGACAAAGCTCTATATCAAAGGAGCTTTCCAATCAGCTGAGTAGGAGTCCTAGGCCTGAGGGTCACCAACCTGAGAACCTGTGCCTGCAGGCATAATCGCAGCCCCCCGAGGAAAGAGGAATAATGTACTGAGTATGGAAAACATGAAATACTGAAAATGAGATCATAAATGTTCCATGTGAAATAAAGAATCATATCAGAAATCCTGAATGCTTACCCATAGAGTCATCATGTCCATATGTATGTATATAACATGTCTCGGCCTTGTAGTGAGGGACTCGATAGAATTATCAATATAACAGTGTAACTGTGCCTTATCAAAATGGGAGTAATGAATATCAATTCTTACTATTTTTAAAATATGCAAGTCACGCCAAAATCAGGGACTCCTACCCCCTGAATATAATAGCACGAGACTCGAACCCTCCTAAGTATATATGTATAATATGAGACTCGAACCCAAATAAGTATATATATATATATTGTGGGACTCGAACCCACGTAAGTATATAGAATAATGTAATGTCATGGGACATGAACCCAAGTAATATAATAATAATAGCCGGGACTCGAACCCGAAATATACAATATGTTGTCGACCCTCTATGTGAGGGACTCGACAAATGTGTAATAAGACTTGACACGAGTAGATATCATGAGGAACCATATGCAATTAGAAATCATCTTTTGACTTTCGATGGTATTATCATAATAAACTCTTTTACCGAAAATCATAGACACTTATTATAACAACTATCCTTTAACACTAACTTTGTAGGAAATCATGTACGTCCGTCGTACTTTTATTAAAGTCATGTCAAATGAAAGTCTTTCACAAAGTCATGCCAAAAGAAAGAAAGGATAATTTAAAGTAATCATGCCAAAGAAGAGAGGATAGTCTCACATACCTCGTCGTCTATATCAATTCGAATATCTAATAATCGCCTCACTAGCACCTTGACCTATAATAATAACAACATGCCTGCCAACTCTATGATTCCTAACGTGAGTCATATTAAAAGACGACTCCATTATTCTATACAAATTCGGGAAGCACTTCCTCTGTTTATATGTACATCCATAATTTTCAAACTAAGCCAGCAATACCAACAGCAAGTCATAACTCAAAGATAAAACCACAATAATCTCAAATATTCTATTTATGTCATCATAACATATTCATTCTCTTTCATATTTATGCAATATCACAATTAAAACAAGCCAGGTGATTACTACACCTTTTTATCAGGTTCATCCAATTCTTTAGTCACGTTAACACAGTCCACTTAAGCAGTCCAATCTTCTAGCAACATAGAGAGTTCAAAAATATGAAATAACACCTTTCCACACCTTAATTCTTTCAATACATGAATAGGTAACTACCTCAATCATATATACATATTTATAACTTATATCTTAAGCACTAAAACAGCCCATCAATTCTAACAATTAACAACAAGAGTGCGAGTCCTTTAATTGCAACATAATACCTTTTTACATTTTACCATAACTCTTTTCTTAACTTCTTAGAATCCAATTCATCCTTCAATACTTTCATATAACCAACTACAAATTTAAACATCAAGATTTATTCTTCAATTTCAATATGCAATAGGTGATAATACTAACAACAACAACATTCAAACTCCATGGACACAAAACAGTCCCACAAATCAGTAACTACCCAAGATAATCACATGCAACCTCTTAATTCCAATTCTTCTTTAACATGGGTTCATATCTTCAACTACAACAATATGCAACTACAATTATACCATAAGGAGAATGATTTTTACCTTAATTGATGCTCAAATAGCCCACAAGTTCGCCATCGCTTGACTGAATTTCCCACTGTTTTATCGATTTTT
Organism: Przewalskia tangutica; assembly: GCA_029844215.1. Taxonomy (NCBI): domain Eukaryota; kingdom Viridiplantae; phylum Streptophyta; class Magnoliopsida; order Solanales; family Solanaceae; genus Przewalskia; species Przewalskia tangutica. The sequence continues at coordinate 120,633,860 of CM056721.1, read as the reverse complement.
CTTGCCTAATTCTTCACTTCTTCAACTACAATTCAACATGCATGAATCCCACAATGTTAATCCATCATTTTTATGCATTTTTATTTTCAAAATCGTGTCCGAAAATCTGGGCCTAAAATCGGCCAGCAGTGCCGAAAATTCTTCACTGTTCTGTCAGCTGAACTTGTAACGTCCATAATTCTCTACTCCAATGTCCTATAGACGAGAGGTTTATTGAGTTGGAAACTAGACTCGACGAACTGCATCTTAGAATTTTGAAACACCTAAAAACTCTTAATAAACTAGGAGATATACCCCTCCAAAATTGACTAAAAATCTGCCCAAAATTCTGCCAATTTTTCTTCCTTTCTCGTTTTTGTTTTTTTGAGTTTCCTTGGCTTTATAGTCTGTAGAATGATTTAATCTATTGGAGAAGAATCAAAGCTCCAATTTGTTGGCTATGGAAGAGGTTTCTTGTTTGGAATGAGGGAAGGAGGAGAGGAGAGTCTTTCTTTTCTTTTGAAATTGTAATGTAATGGAAGACAAGGGTTTATGTGGGCTAACTTATTTTTTTTGCAACTTAGTCTCATCTCCCCTAATTAATTACTCTAATATCCCATTTCGTAAGTCTTGAAAATTTTATATGGCCTCGTATACTCGTTGTCGTAACTTATATAATACGTTACTAATCCATAACGAGAATATACAATATTTTCTTTTCAATTTCCCTTGTCACGCTCGTTGTAACCAAAAATTTTCGAACTCACATCCCTTGAATATCAACTTCCGGATTAGCATATATAATATATACTTTATATCCAATATCCGAATTTTATTTCTTAATGACGTTCTTAATTATCGTCTTAATCTTACGAGGTGTAACAGGATGTGTCTTCCATTAAAGTATTATGGCGAAACAATAATAGAGAAGAGATGACTTGGGAAGCAGAAGATGAAATGAAGAAGAAGTATCCTCACTTGTTCCCTATGCCTACAAGTAATTTGATTCCTTACTTGACTTTATTGATTGGTGAATAACATATGTGATATATTGTGGCCCTGTGAGACATCTTTGGGTTTGCTGGATATAGGTTGGTAGGTAGAGTTATAAAGGAGACTCTGCCGATATTTTTTTAGCATAAGCCTCTTATGAACATTCGAGGACGAATGTTTCTAAGGGGGGAAGGATGTTACACCTCGTGATTTTAAGGCGATAATTAGATAGCGTAATTAAGAAAATAAGATTCGAATATTAGATATAAAGTATATTTATATATGCTAATACGGAAATTAGTATACAAGGGATGTGATCCCGGAATAATTTTTGGATGCAACACATGTGATATGGACTTAGTGTCGTGTATAATGTGATTAGGACATGAAATTTTCAGATTTTATTTATAAGGATGAGTATGTGGGAGATTAATTAAGTGTGGGAGTAATTTTTAGTGGAGGGAATAATAATTAGTGGACAAATTTTGGAGATTGGAGCCTTAAAAACCGTGGGCATGCTCACTTAATTTCAGTCCATGCTCACCACTATCCATATACCTCTCATTACACTATCTTTAATTTAAAATCTTCTCCATCAAACTCCCTTCTCTCCTCAACCGAAAACCCCACCCTCCATAGCAATATTGAAGTTCTTATTAATTCTTCTTCCTAGATTAAGCTCCTCAACTAAGTTCTAAGCCAAGATTAACACCCAAAACAGTGGGTCACGGTACACTGCTGGACCGTAACATAACCAAGAAATTATTGCTTTGAAGATGAACATTTTGGAAGAGAAACATGTAAGAATGATGGATTGAACTTGTAGAATACATGCATGTCATTTTGAGTTGAAGAAATAGTGAAAAATGAATGGTGCAGTGACCGATTTTTAGGGACTATTTTGGGCAAAAAAATTAAGGTAAGACTTCTTCTTCTTATAGTATAATTGGAGTTACATGATGTTGTAGTTTATGAAATGAACTTGTGTTAAGAGAAAATGAAAATGAGATAATGCATGTGAATGTTTTGTGTGATTGTACCAATTTGGGACTGTTTGTATACATTGAATTTGATTATTGTTGTTGTTGTCGTTGTCACTAATTGTATGTTAAAATTGAAGGAAATCTTGATATTTAAAAGTTGTAGATTGGTTATATGAAAGTATTGAAAGGTGAATTGGATTTTAAGGAATTATGAAAAGAGTTTGGTATTATGTTTTGGGGTGTGCCGAGACCCTCATGAAGTCGTGGACATTGTTGGTATTGTTGTGATGTATTTGGGGCTGTTCTTGTTAAGTTATAACGCTGGAAATATAAGTTATGAACATGTATATACGTTTTGGTAATTACTAATATATGTCTTAAAGGAATTAAAGTGTAGAAAGATGTTATGTTGCAAACTATAAGACTTGCACCTTGTTGTTGTTGCTAGAGTTGATGGACTATTTTTAAAGTTTGTTTTAATATGGATTAAGGGCTGGATTAATATGAGAAATATGTGTAGTAATCACCTTGGTTGTTGTAGTAGTTGTATTCCATAAATGTAAAGAGAAAGAATGCATAACTATGGTATAGACATAGTATATGGACTGATTTTGTTATATCTTGGAATTGTGCTTGGTTATTGGTATTGTTGACATTGTTTATGAGTTGTGGATATGTATATAAATAGGGGAAGTGCTGTCCGAATTTTATAGAAAAGAGAGTCGTCATTCGATATAACTTACGTTAGAAATCATAGAGTTGACGCGCATGTTGCTATTATTATAGGTCGAGGTGCTAATCGAGACGAATATTAATTATAGAGTTGGTTAGTTCGATAAAAAGGTATGTGAAACTATCCGTTCTTCTTTTTGGCATGATTTACATAAATGAGTGTACGGCGGACGTACATAGTTCTACTGAATCCTATTCCTAACGATACATGATATGATAGTGCCTCTGATTTTTCAAATGATGATTTAAAATGATACATGATATGATAGTGCCTTTTATTTATTCCATTGAGAGTCAAATGATGATTTAAATTGCATATGGTTGCTCATGATAATCTATTCGTGCTTGATGTGATTATATCATTTCACCGCATTCCGGGCCGGGAAGTTTCATGCATAGTTCCTTATATGTTCACCGCGTCCTTCACTAGAGGGTCGGGCAGTATGATATGCGGACAGATATCCGCATATATAATATATGTGGACAGACATCCACAGATATGACTATGTGTTCACCGCGTCCTTCACTAGAGGGTCGAGCAGTATATATATATGATGATTTATATGGACAGACATCCACAGATATGACTTATTTTATATGGACATGTCTTGACTCTCATTTCATAAGGCACATGTGCACTGATAACTTGATTATTATACTTGGACATGTTATGTTCTGGCCAGTTATGATCTTCTTTACATTACTTCATGTTTTACATACTCAGTACATTATTTCAGCATCGAATTTCTTTCTGGGCTGCGTTCATGCCCGCAGGTACAGGTACTCAGTTTGGTGATCCTCCAGTCTAGGATTCCTGTTCAGATGTTTGGAGAGCTCCATTGATTCAGAGCTTAGTCATTTTGGTACAGAACCTTATTTTGGTCTTATGCATATTTAGGGGTACGACGGGGCCCTGTCCCGCCATATTTCATTATCGTACTCTAGAGGTCTGTACACAGTTGTGGGTGGTAGATGTGTTTTGGATATGTGTACGGTTGTGATTCATTTTGAGATATCTCTATGTACAGTGACGGCCTTGTCGGCCTGCCTATTTTGTTATATGAATTAGCTGTGACTCCTCAGGTGACAGGTCCATCCATATATATATATATTGTGTTATCAGTATCCTGGTACAGGTTGTCTATATTGTCCTTAGTATCAGTCTGATTATATGTGATAAGTCAGTATAAGGATGTCCAATTAGGAAATCGGGTCGCGGCCCGTCGGGTCGGGTCGTGACACATGTAGATGAAACTGATTTTTAATGTTAATATTAATATACCATTAGATCATGATGTATACTCTGCATCTGAACCAGACTTTAATTTAGAAAATGAATTAGAAGATAATTTAGATAACACATTCACTAGTGCACCTCCACCTCAGGCTGAAACTGAAATGCCTTTTTTCCCTTCCTAGTGTGAGTCGAGGATAAAAACAACGAAAATTTAAATCACATGCATGAGATTTTTTTGATAGGGACATTCCTAATCAACTAGATATTTGTAAAATTTCTCGCAAAGTTTATAAATTTAAAACTGGAAATGGTCAATGTGGGATGATGAGACACGTAGAAAACTCTCACAAAGCAAGGTATAATCAATACTTGGCTGAAAAATTGGATGTGCAAATGCCTTCTGAGTCGGGACAAAGTTCACATAGTGTCCCCGACCAAGTACAGGGTCGAATTAACCCGATGACGCGGGAGGGGGGGGGGGTTATAGGTCCTAAATATGATAAACACAAAGATAGGGACAAATTAGTTGTTGTGGAGGGTTTGCCTTTATCATTTCATTCCTCTCCCGATTTTATTCATTACATTCGAGAAACATATAATCCTGCTTTTAACGATTTTCCTAGATCAACTATTATAAGAGATGTTTTTAAATTTGCGCATTAATATCAATAATATTTACGTTATGCATTGTATCATTTTAATGGCAAAGTGACTATCACTTCTGACATAGGCCGTAGTATAAATGGTAATGATTATTTAAGTGTTACATATCATTGGATAGATCAGAATTGGTCTATGCAAAAATGTATATTAGTATATAGATATATTGATGATAGACACAATGGAGCTTTTATTTTTAAAAAATATTCATGAAATTTGTGAATATTATGAAATTACTGATAAAATTATGACTATTACATTAGATAATGCTTCTTCTAATGATTATGCTCTATAAATATTTTAATAACTCAATTTACTCCATCCTTTCTCCATATTTTTCATATTAGACGTGCATGACATATTTATAACTTAGTTGTAAAGGATGACCTAATTTTTTTTTTAAAACGTCCTTGATAAAGTACAATTTTATATCAATTTTATTTTTAAAGGTAATAAAATACAAAGACGCAAAGAGTATAAAAAAACTTATCATGATTGTGGATTACCTTATAGAAAAATTTCAAAAGAAGTTGCAACTAGGTGAAATTCTTTGTATGGACAATTACTTGTTGCTCACGAGTATAGAAGACCTATAACTTTATTATTTAACGCCCATAATTAAAATCCAACAGATATCCTTGTAGATGATGATTGAGATAAAATTTTAGAACTTATTATATTTTTAGAGATTTTTTTCTAGCTACTAAGAAATTTTCTGGTATTAATTATCCTACTATTTTAACTATGTTATTTTATATAGGTCTAATATTGTTTTTACTTAATGAATATATGAAAAAACCAACGTACGCGCCAGTTATTAAAAATGTTTATAAAATTTTAATTTTTTTTCTATTCTGACTATTTATTTTATTGGTGCTGTATTAAATCTTACTATTAAAGTAGACAGTTGTAAAACATTTGTTGAAACGATTTATGAAACCTTAGTAATACTTCCAACAGACTCAGCTGAAGAACCAACTTACGAACCAACTAAAGAAGAAGTTATGTCTAACATACACACTCAATGCAAAAATATATATATGTATTATCAAGAGCAAAGTGCAAATAATCAACCGACTTCTGTACCATCTTCTTCTACTTCACTGCAACCTAATAAAAGACATGCAATTTCTGCTTCTAGTATTCAAGGCCTTAGACATAGAATGTATAGTGGTTCAAGTTCTTCCAAATTAGTGAGTTTGATGTTTATGTTTTGCAGGGTGTTGTACCGTACAAATCAATTGTCAATGAAGATGGACGTGAAGACTTGCTGAATTATTGGAGGGAGAATGAGAGGACATTTCTGATACTATCAAAGATGACCCGAGATGTGTTGAATATTCAAGCGTCATCAACAGCTTCTGAAAGCATTTTTTTCTGCTGGAAGGTTTCAAATAGGAGAGCACATACACTCATTGGCGGGAGACAACTTGGAGATTGCAATTTTATTTAGAGATTGGATTAGAACGTAGCGTAGAAGGTGCGGTCAACCAGAGATCAACGAAGAAGACGACTACAACTATAACAAAATCTTATCCGAGAGAGCAGGAAGCGACGTCGAACAATTTGATCAATAACTTTCAATTCCAACAGAAGATCCTCAAGATATTGTGAGGAAATTAGAAAGAGTATGGTTGAATGTGTAATTTTTAATGACAATTTTACTATGTGATTTGCAAATTTTGAACTACGAAATAATTTTGTAATTGTATTACAAAAAAAAAATCATATTTCTATTAAATAATATAAGAGACACAAAAACAGCCTTGAGATAATTTTATTCACTATCTTTTTCAATTATTTAAGTGTTTATTTTTATTTTTAAATTAAGTGTTTAAAAAAATATTAAAATTCCCCTACCCGACCCGACCCGTCCCCTCTTCCGGCGGGATGTGGGACGGGACCTCTTCCCGTCCCCCCTATCCCGGCCCGCCAGTCCCGCCAAGACCCGATCCCGACCCCCCCATTCCGGTCCGCCAGTCCCGCCAAGACCCGATCCCGACCCCCTCTCAAATACCGTCTCATCCCACTAGTCACCCCTAGAAATTTCTGGTGTCTCCCAAATTGAAATCAATACCTGAAACTCATTCCGACCCCCTAGACATAAACTAAATTTGAATTTTAGTACACAATACGAACCTGCTCACGCACTCAAAACATCTATTCACGGTCGTCTTGACCCGATAACTGTGGTCAACTTCAATTCATCACTTTAACTAGTTTCTCAACCAAGAGTCCAAAACATACCCGAGCACTTTGGGATCCGTCTCAACCATCTAACTAAGTCATAAATTACGTTCCAGACCTAACGAAATAGTCAAAACCCGTATATGGATTCATTAACCCCAGATGTTTTCTTTGGTCAACTAATTCTATTTCTTAACTTAAAAATTTTCAATTTTTTTTTCTCCGATACTCACCCGATTGTCTCAGAAGTCGCGTCATCCACTCCCTCAAATAAAAAATACCAGTTTAAAGTTACGGAAAAGATCATTTAAAAAAATGTAGAACTTAAAACGGTCTAACCAGTCATTACATGAGAGAAAATGATGAGTACTTAATCCTAACCAAGGCAACAACCTGCATTTCATATTCACATAATCATTATATTCTTTTGTTCAAGTTTTGTATTATTTAACCTTTTTGTTTTTCAAAACCTACTCACAAAGAAAGAGAGGAATTTGAGAAATCGAAACTGAAAAAGAAAAAGGAGTTAATTTAAAGTTTTATTTTTAAATTAATATTTATTTTATAGTTTGATCCATTATCATTACTTCAACTTGAAATGAAAAAATTAATTTCAAGTGAAATGATGGGTTTTACTCAAATTTCAACTATTTTTCTAAGTGAAACTTATGTTCAAAAACAATTTCTAAATACATTTTTAAACTTCACATTCAAATACTCCCTCCGTCTCAAATTATTTGAAGGTTGACCAATTTTGAAAGTCAAACAAAAAATTGTTTGATTACGATTTTCTCAAACTCTTTTCATATATTGTGAATTATTAATTACGCAGACTTATAGTACTTTTTATGTAGTTTTAAAATATATAAATTTTATTATAAAATACTTGAAGAATCTATGTTTAAAATTAAGTCAAAGAAAAAGTTATTTGACCCCAAACTAGTCAACCTTCAAATAAATTGTGAGAAAGAATGAAGAGAAAATGGAGTATTTATAGTTAAAAAAATTGAGTTAAAGTGTAAATATAATAACTTAAGGGTTAAAAATAAATATTAGGGGGTAAGGGTTGGGTGGGAGGGGTATTTGGCCGTTGCACAACAGCCAAATTAGACAAAGTCGTTGTGCAACAACTAGTAGGGGTCGAATGGGGTGGGGAAGGCTCGGGGTCGGGGTTGGGGTGGGGTGAGTCGGTGTCGGGGTCGGGTTTTTTTCTCGGCCCCGTACCGATACCGATATCGAATACCGGTATACCAATACCGGTACAGGGCAGGGGGGTCGGGCGGGGTCGGTATGCGTCGGGTAGGGGTCGGTATACCCCACCCCGTTGGACAGCCCTAGTATGTAGCAGTTGCTAATGCCAACATCACGATTATTAGAAGCAACTCTGATTATTAGTTGCTAATATGCATTGAGAACTGAAAAGAGTCACATTTTAGTCACGAAGCGACTATGGTTATTAGAAGCGACTACGATTATTAGAATAGACTACAGTTATTAGAAGCCACTGCGATTTTTGTAAACAACCTACTATTTAGATGAAATTATCTTGAAAATTGATGAACTAATTCTTGAAACTTCTCGTTACTCTTTAAATGAATATTTAACAAAAAGATAACGTCATTATGAATATTATTGATGTTGGATGAATGTTGTGACAACACCGGTAATCATTCAGGACAACATCGCTTATGAACATAAGGATGTTGCATGCAGTGTTGTGACAATATCACATACAACATCTCTATAAACGATTTTATCTATTCTTTCGGCCAAAATAGTAATTGTTACTATGAGGTAAAAATGACCTAGGCAAGCTAACCAGGAAGCTATGTGTAAAACGTGAGAAAAGTAGAAGTCAAGCTTGGAATGAAAGTGACGTGAAGACTTAAGTCAATATTGTTGAGGTTTTCATGAAGGAAGAATCGGTTCAAGCTGCTGCTTTCTCTCAACTCCCGCAACCAACCCGTGAGAGTTTCAAGGAAGTTTCACACTATAAATGGAAGAGGAACTTCAGAGTATCGATATCTAGATCACAACGAAAAGAATCACCAAGAGAGCTCTCAGAAATTGGATCAAACACTATTGCCTAAAGTAGTATAACAACATCTAGTACAACATTACTATTGTTGCCCATATTCTAGATTAAGCGAACAATAGTAATGAAGATGTTGTATGTTTCTTTATAGATGTTTTATCTTTAGGATAAAGTCATCTGCGACTTCGTTTTTTATAATTTCTTTTTATTTTATTTCTACAAATTGTAAAAAGAAATTCAATTGTAATTGTATATATTTTATATATTACTTCGGTCATTGACCATCACGAGATATATTAACATATACCCTTGAAAATATAAACCTTGTGTATTTTACTTTTTCCGCTGCATTTATTCTTTAAGGGTTATTACTGTTTTTATTAAGTGTTGACACAACACTGAAGACAACATACATAAACTATTTAGCTGTTCAAATTTTTGAATTCTTATTTTTCTTACTTATACTTGCTTATCCGTAGCTCCAGGCCTAACAAGTGGTATCAGAATCGACACTTAATACAATAAGTGCTTGGTCCTATATCTAAATGGCTATGGACTCAACTATTTAAAATATTGGTAGACTTCTGATTCTTGATGGAACAAATTATGCCTATTGGAAGATCTGACTACGTTCGCACATCAAGTCTATTGATGTTTGAGCATGAAGATCTGTTACCGAAGGATATGTTGTTCCTAAGTATCCAACGGATGATGATGGTGATTTACTTACCAAACCCGAATGGACCGCGGAAGAAACTAACAATGCAAGCTTTAACGAAAAAGCCTTAAATGCTATATTCGGATGGGTAAATCTTCACATATTCAAACTCATTCAGAATTGTACAACGGCTAAGGACGCCCGGGTTACCTTATAAACTCATTGTGAAGGTACCTCAAGTGTGTGACGAACAAAGCTACACATGATTTTGAGCCAATATGAGCGTTTAAGAATGAAAGAATTTGAGGATATAAAATCCTATTTTAAAAAGTTAATTGACATTGCAAATTTGTGTCAAGTGCTTGGTTCTCCTTTGACCAATACACAATTTGTGGACAAAACTGATCGGTGTATTTTATATACACCTTTTGAGTCAGTTTTAGTTAGTCTTTTGTCCCATTTTGCACATATAAGTGTCGTATTAGGATAGTTTTTCTTTCTTTTGAGTCAAAGTGGTTAAAATAGCCAAATGGCGGAAAAGGAGCAAAAAGAGGGCAAAAGAGGAGATGCCAGATGAAAACAGAGACCGTGGCGAACAAGGCGTAAATCGGACCAGCACGCGCTCTCGCATGAAATGGCCGCGCGCCACTATCCGTAGAGGACAGAAACCCGAGCCGCGCGCCTCGAGACTGAAGCGGCGCACGCGCTAAACATCCGGAGAGCTACAGAAGATCCAGCGCGCTCGCATGCCAGAGATATCAGGGCCGCGGCGCCAAAACACCCGACGGATCGCAGAACTTCCGGCGCCGCGGCGCCTATCTGCAGGGCCGCGACGCCGACGCGGAAAAATTAGGTCTTTTGACGGATTTTTGTGCCAGGCCTGCAGGGAAAAGAAGGAGGCGTTTTTAAACCTATATAAGGAGAACCCTAGGCAGTTTTTGAGGGTTCCCTTTCTTGCCAAACACAAGGTTTTCTTGCCTAGGAGATTGGAGACCTAAACATTAGTAATTTCTTTCCTTTTTCTTTTCTTTAATTCAGTTTTTGCATGATGAACTTTGAATTAGTTCTTGTCATATTCATGGCTAGGAACTAATTCTCTTATAGGGCTTTCTATGTTGAATTGCTTGAACCTTATGTTATAAATTAATGCATGCTTATGGTCATTGTTCTTATTGAGAGATCTATCCAATAATTGAGTTGAATTCTTGGTAGCTAATTGACAACTAGTTATCACTATATGATTTCTAATCAGATTCTGAAAAGGGGGGATTGTGAATATGGTGTAAGTTGGGTGCAGATCTTGAATTGGGGATGAAAATACCTCAATTAGATTTGTAAGCGTTGATGAGAGGCTTAACAACCCTAATTTTGGCGATCAGTGCGTGACGGTCAACTAGGTTTTTGTTCTTAATCCTCCTATGAGTTACCCTTATCGTGAAAGTTAGGTAAGGAACAATACTGGGGTTGAGTGTTTATATAACCCTAACGGGAGTATAAAACGATTTCGTAAACCTGCTTTCTCCAAAAGAAGAATACCATAGGTAATGCATTAATGAGTAGCATAAGCGGATAGTGAGGATACATAGAAGCCCTATTCTCATCACATCTGAAGTAATTCTTTATATTTACTTATCTTTAATAATTCTTAGTTATAAATAACCAATCAAATATTAATTCGCCAAATAGATACTAGAAAATAGATAACTGGTACTTGAACCCTAATCCTAGAGGACGATATTCGGTCTTATCTAAGACTATACTACTTGATACGATAACGTGCACTTGCGTTTAAAAGTGTGTGCATATTACGCGCATCAAAAACCCTCAGATCTCTTCCTAAAAGATTTGTGCTATTGAAGAGACCCATAATCTTGCCATAATGGATCTACATGCCTTGATGAACATCTTTCAAACTTATGAGATAAACATCAAGAATCAAAGGAATTTGTATATGGACGAGACAATGGCACTCCAAGGACAAGCCTCAGAAACTAACATTGAAGACGAGAATGAAAACCTTGAGGAACTAGGAGAGGGTGCAATTGTTGCCTTACTCACTCGACGATTTAATTTGATTATGATGAAGATCAACAATGATCGAAGTAAAGCTAAATATAAGTAGCACCAAAACTTACTCTTCAATAAACAACCAATAAGATCACCTTCATGGCAAAGAAGTAATAATCCACTGCGAAAACAAACTCAGACAATACCAATTTTAATCCCAAACAACTCGAGGGAGTGCAATGTCATGCATGTTCGGGTTGAGGACATTATGCTAATGAGTATGCAAACATCCTTTAAAAAGTTGGTAGAAGTTTGTGGGTGTCTCTCATTGATGATGAAAACGAAGAAGAGGAAGGAGATCGAGAAGAATAATCACAGACAATACTGATAGCAATATTCGAGCAGTCATTGTCCGACAATGAAGATGTTGCTGATAATGTTGGTACAACATATGTGACAATATTGGATACAACATTTGAAATTCCAGCAATATCGGAAAGGTATGTGTATTTTGACTATTCTGATGTTAATTGTTTTAGTGGTTTAATTTCTTCATGTGAAGCTGTAAACATGGATCTACTTGACCCTAAAGATGAAGTGATAATAGAATTACAATATCTTTATAAAGCCTTGATCACAGAATCTGAGCAACTAGAAAAGCAAAATCTTTGTCTCTTGAAAACAACAATCTGAAAGGCACTGTTAATCGATTAGAGGTAGCACTTACCAAGAAGGACCTAGAACTTGGTAAGATCCGTGCAAGATTGAATTTAGCTGAGACCACCTTCCAAAGGCTCAACACAGGGACCTCCAAGTTGGATGAAATTTCAAACTTCAGCAAGCCTACACAAGCTGGGCTTGGGTATCAATCACATAGTAAAATAAAGACTTCTAAGATCCATAGTAAAAGTGAGAAGATAAAGTTTGTTAAAGATGCTAAGAATAACTCTCATAAGATTAAGGATAGATTGAAGTTTGGATGCAACTACTGTAAGAAGTTAGGCCATCTAATGCCTTACTGCTACAAACTTCAAAACTATGTACTCAGATCGTTGCCAAAGATGTCACCGCCAATGTTGTCCAACATTGCTGACAACATTTGAAGCAATCAGCCTGAGAATAGAAGAAGAAAAGTTTTGAAAAAGATTGGGTACCTAAACTAAACATGAGGTGTAATGTGTGCATAACTGTTTTACGTACTAACATTACATGTTCTTGGTATTTCGATAGTGGTTGTTCACGACACATGACATGTACCAAAAATTTACTGAAGGATTATGATGCATTCAACGGAGGATACATGACCTTTGGTGGGGGAAGCAAGAGTAAGATAGTCGGTAGAGGGACTCTCAATGTTCCTGACGTACTAGCCTTGAAGAATGTCCTTCATGTAGAAGGTTTAGTGGCTAATATACTTAGCATAAGCCAAATATGTGACGACGATTTCGAGGTAAGATTCAACAAGCGTGAATGTAAAGTTACATATTCTGCCAATAAATGTGCTATGTCTGGTATCCGAACTGTAGACAATTGCTATCTCGTCGGTGGATAAGAATACTGCAATTCTGCAAAGGTAAGCGACACAACACTGTGGCATCAGAAGTTGGGACACGTCAACTATCACAACTTGGAGAAACTAATCTCGTTTGAAGCGGTTAGAGGCATTCCCAAGATGAACACAAAATATAAGACAGTGTGCGAAGATTGTTTAAAAGGTAAGAATACGTCTCAATGCTTTCAACTAGTACATATGGATCCGATGGGTCCTATTGAAGTAGACAGCCTAGGGGGTATGTGATATACTTTTGTAATAGTAGATGATTTTTCCATATATACATGGATTTATTTTCTAAAAGAAAAATCACAAAACTTTGATATGTTTAAAGTACTATACTCTAGGATAAGGATCCTATTTTGTTCTCCCATCTTTCGGATCAGATCCGACCATGGAAAAGAGATAATCAATCTTTTGCTAAATTTTGCAACAAGAAAGGTATATTCCATGAATTCTCAGCACCAAAAACTCCTCAACAGAATTGGGTAGCAGAGAGGAAGAGCATAACTTTGCAAGAAATGGCTAGAGTAATGTTAAGTTCCAAACAATTGTCAAAAAGGTTTTGGGAAAAAGCTTTAAACACTGCATGTCACATTACTAATAGAGTCTTTTTAAGGACAAATACCAGAATGACCCCCTATGAACTGTTAAATGAAAATAAACCAACTTTGCGTTACTTTCATGTCTTTGGGTGTGTGCGCTATATTTTAAATGACAAGGACCAAGTGGCGAAATTTGACTCAAAAAGTGACAAAGAAATATTTGTCGGCTACTCACAGAATAACCATGCTTACCGGATATACAATCTGAGGACTAAGACCATACATGAGTCAGTTAATGTTATATTTGATGATTTTGTAGATATCTCAGGAAAGTCATCAGAAAATAACATTGTGGTTACAGTAGAAAAAAGCAACAAACTGAAGAAACAAATATTGTCCCGAATGTTGTCACAACATCAGAGGAAACATCTGAACCTCAAGAAGAGACCACAGGGGTTGAAGTAGAGGAGGAGTTTGTAACTAAATTGCATGACCAAGTAAGACGAGACCATCCGTTAAGGATTAAAAGGAACCATTCACCTGACCAGATGATAGAGGGAGTATTTGAGAGGATGCGTACAAGAGAGAAAGAACCAATAAATTTTCGTGAAATGGTAAGGTATGTGTGTATGTCCACCATATACCAACAAGTCAGTCTTTCTTGTCTCATATCTACCTTTGAACCAAAGAACATTGAAAAAGCTTTAAAAGATAATTTTTGGATTCAAGCAATGTAAGAAGAGCTTGAACAATTTTTCTGAAATGAAGTCTGGGACTTGGTTCCATGTCCCAACAACACAAATACTATTGGAACCAAGTGGATCTTCAAGAACAAATTAGATGAATTAGGGATAGTTGTTCGAAACAAAGCTCGTCTTGTTGTTCACGGCTATACACAGGTTGAAGGAATTGACTACGACGAAACCTTCAAACCTGTGGCTAGGATTGAGTCAATAAGATTATTACTTGCTACCTAAAAATTAATTTGCATCAAATGTATGTTAAATGAGCATTTCTCAATGGTTATTTGGACAAAGAAGTTTATGTTAAATAACCAAAAGGATTTGAGGATCCTCACTATCCACACTATGTGTACAAGCTGAAAAAAGCCTTGTATGGGTTAAAACATGCTCCTCGTGCATGTCACGGTTGTCTAACAAACTTCCTTATAGACTTTGGATTCATCCGTGGAGAACTAGATAGAACATTTTTCATCAAAAGACACGGTGTAGATATAGTGATTCCTCAAATCTATGTTGATGACATTGTTTTTTGTTCAACTTCTAGAACTTATCTAGAATCATTCGTTGAAGCAATATCGACAACATTTGAGATGAGCATGATTGAGAAACTAACTTTTTTCTTAGGCTTGCAGATAAAACAGACTGAAGATGGGATCTTTGTATCTCATAGCAAGTATGCCAAGAATCTGGTTAGAAAGTTTGGACTTGAAAATGTTAAACATATGAAGACACCAATGGACACAACAGGTATGTAAAGACGAGATGTTGGTCAGGATGTTGACCCAACATTGTACCGATCAATGATAGGTAGTCTTTTATACCTTACTGCTAGTCGCCCTAACATTATGTTTAGCGTGTGTGTATGTGCTAGGTTCCAAGCCAGTCCCAAATTATCTCACCTAAATGTCGTAAAACGTATCATTAGATATGTCTCTGGCACAAGTGAGTTGGGTATTTGGTATACCAAGGACACTAATCCTAATCTAATAGGATATAA
Source organism: Przewalskia tangutica (assembly GCA_029844215.1). NCBI lineage: Eukaryota > Viridiplantae > Streptophyta > Magnoliopsida > Solanales > Solanaceae > Przewalskia > Przewalskia tangutica. The sequence continues at coordinate 120,618,552 of CM056721.1, read as the reverse complement.
TGACTCAGATTGGGTCAGTGATGTAGATGATAGAAAAAGTACTAGTAGTGGTTGTTTCTATTAGGAAATAATTTAGTCTATAGTTGAAAACAGAATTGTGTCACACTTTGACTGTCGAATCTGAATATGTGGCAGCCGGAAGTTTTTGTGCTCAATTGATTTGACTACGACACATGCTAGATGACTATAACTTATCAAACAACTCTATGATTTTGTATTGTGATAATCTGAGTGCAATTAATATCTCTAAGAATCCATTGCAACATTCACGTACAAAACATATAGACATACGTGTTGGACATTCAAATACACAGAAGAAGAGAAAAGTGAAGGAAGAAGGTTATTTACATATGGAGAAGAGGTGAAGATAGAAGTCAGAAGAAGAAGAAGCGTGAAGGATAAGAGAGAGAAGAGAGGCAGTTGAGAGAGAAGACTAAAATTTTGTATTGATTGAAAAGAACTCTGATGTACATTCGTGTATGTATATACACATACATTTTCTAATACAAAATATCTAATACAAAATATCTAATTATGTAAAATATCTAATACAAAATATCTATTTTCTACACTACTCTTTTACACCTTTCTACACTACTCTTTTACACCCCCCTCAAGCTAGAATGTATGAAGATGTTCTTCAATCCTAGCTTGGATAACAAATAAGTGTGTTGCTGTCGGCATAGTGCCTTAGTTAAGATGCCTGCTGGTTGTTCCTTCGACGTGAGAAATTGAGTGTTGATCAGCCCAGCGTGAACCTTCTCTCGAATGAAATGACAATCGATATCTATGTGTTTAGTTCTCTCGTGAAACACTGGGTTGCCAATATCTCGTATAGCAGATCTGCTGCAGGTGTATGGCTACCGGTTGAGCAATGATGACTCCCAACTCCTTGAACAAACCCACTAACTGCATACAACCTCACCAGCAGCAGCCTATGGCCTCAGATTCCACTTCATGAACTTCGAGAGAATGTATCTTGTTTCTTCGACTTCCGTGATATAGGTGATGAGCCAAACATTTCCAAGTATCCAGTGACTAATCTCCCGGGTGTTTACGCATCCTCCCACCGCATCACAAGACATTTGAAGGTGAGGAATACAATCACCGAATCGACATGAGAATCCCCATTCCCGGTGTTTGTTTAACATATCCGACTAACCTAAGACTCGCCTCCATATGCGAGTCCTTAGGTGCTGCATAAATTGACGAGTGAGTGGACTGTAAAAGTGATGTCCGGCCCGGTGGTTGTTAAGTACAATAGTCTTCCAATCAACCTCCTATACACAGAGGATCCTTCAACAACTTGTTCGAATTGGATGATGAACCGTAACGGTGAAGCTATAATTCGCCTAGTTCGACAAAGAGTAAGTCTCGATTTGGCTCCATAGAAAGAGGCGTGTTTGGCTCTCGCCAAACCCATGCCTGATATGAGCTCCAAAGGCGTATTTTCTTTGATGCATCAAAATTCCTCGTGAGTTTCTTGCAAACTCAATGCCAAGAAAATATCTCAAATCTCCTAAGTCCTTGATCTTAAATGCCGATCAGAAGTGCTTCCTTAGTCGATCGAATGAGTGTCAAGCACCGCCGCTAACAACAAATCATCCACATACACCAACACCACCACAATATGCCCTTCCTTCGCTTTGTGAAGAGTGAGTAATCACCGTGACTTTGTTTGAAGCCCGATGATAACAAAGCGGATGTCAACTTTATGTTCCATTGTCTAGAGGCCTGCTTTCAATCCATATAAGGATTTCAGAGCCTACACACATGTGTCTTCCTGTAGCTTGGACTAAAACCTTCAGAACCGTCATAAAGACTTCCTCGATAGATCACCTTGCGTAAATGCATTATAAACATCCATTTGATGTATCCTCCAATTCTTCATCATAAAGAATGGACACCAATGTTCCGATCGTTGCCATTTTAACCATCGTGAGAAAGTCTCCCGTAGTCAATCCTTCCTTTTGGTTGTATCCCTTGGCTACAAGCCTTGTCTTGAACCTTTCAATCTCTCCCGATGCCTTGTATTTGATCTTGTACACCCATCTACAACCTATAGCTTTCTTCCTTCAGCAATTTAACCAACTCCTATGTCCCATTGTCTTCCAATGCTTTAATCTCAGATTCCATTGCTTCAACCCATCTAGGATCCTTTGCAAGATCTCGAGAACCCCGATGGCTCAGATTCAGAGACACCTTAGCAACAAAATGTTGATAAGTGGGAGAAATACTGTGTAGACAACACAATCGTAAATAGAATATAAACATTTAGAAGGTCCTCTCGTTGATGTAATCCTTGTGCCAAATAGGAGGCTTGCTACTCCTTCCGACTTTCTTGTTACAAGGTCTCGTATGTGGACTTCTATGTGCAGATCCTCCGGGAGAGAAGTTTCATTGACATAGTCACCATGCCCCGCACTGCAAAGAGCCTTCATCCGTGCAACAGCCTATGACATCCTCGGTCCGCACTTACCATCTTCTCCTCGCAATACACTCTTCGTAAATTGGTGTACTGTTAGTGATAGTATTATTTAGCAATTCCTCATAAGAGAATTGCTCATGTGCCCTTATGTTGGCGCTTTCATTCGCTCATTCCGAAAGGAAGACATCTTCCTAAAAATTACATCCTGCTCACAATAATATTCCTATTCTCCAAGTCATACAACTTGTATCCCTTTGTGTGGGAGCATATCCAAGCAAGACACATCTAATCGCTTGGGCTAAATTTATCATGTGTATGAAGTATCGTAGCAAAGCATAAGCAACCTATGACTCTTAAGTGGGTAAGTTGTGGTGTTTTGTTGTATAGTCCAGAAATGGGGATTCATTTTTCAAAACAACAGAGGATTCTATTAATGATGTATGTTGCAATGCCTATACATATTCCCGTAACCTATCCTATGTTTCTCGATTTTAACAATTTCTAGCAATCTCAAGAATATGCTCAGATTTTTCTCTCAACCACACCATTTTGTTGTGGTGTGTAGGACAAGAACTTTCATGTATAATACCATATGACTCAAATAGTTCTCATGCTCAAGTTAAAAATTCAGATCCATTATCCGACCTAATTCTCTGAATTTTGAAATCAAACTGTATTAACTTCAGAAAAACAATCTCAAAACAAATGAGTACATCGATTTCAGTCTTATTAAGAATGTCCATGTCCACCTAGAAAAATCATCTACAATGGTCAGGAAATATCTCATCCCATTGTAAGTCTCGACTTATATGGCCCCCATACATCTAAATGTAACAACTGGAAAGGTTTAGTTGTCATACTAGTGCTATCGGGAAATGGGGATCTAGTTTGTCTAGCCAAGGGACATATCTCACAATTGTCCAAAACAAAATCAACATTATTTTTGAAGCATGAAATCTTCCTTAGTACTGTCATGGGTACATGACATAGCCTTTTATGCCATGTCTTTGCATCTATGTTATGTGTAGCATCCATACACCTCCTCAGTTCCTTCTCTCGATCATGCAGTATCCGCATACGTAATATAGAGCCCATCCTTCTCACTACCAATCCCCCTCACTTTCCCAGATGCTAAGTCCTGAAATACACAGCACGATGAGAAAAATGTGACACTACAATTCAGTTCCCTAGTCACTTTAGACACTGACAAAAGATTAAATTTGAATGCAGGGACACAAAGGACATTTTTCAGAACATCACCTTTTCCTAGATGATAATCTCCAACATGTGAGATTCCAGCCGAATCTCTTGTTGGTAGCTGAACCTTTCCAGTCCCCTCTGTCATTAGATTATTGTGTAAGTTTTTAGAATCACTTATCATATGGTTAGTCGCACCTGAGTCGACAATCCACTGCAGTGCTTCTTCAGATATGTGCATACCTGCCATGTTTGCATTGTGGCCTTTATTCTTATCCTTCTCTTCCAGCATATGGAGTATCTGTTGTCTCTGACTAGGGGTGAAGTAATCTTGTTGTTGTTTCACCATCTTTGCTCCATTCTGTATCATATCAACTTCTTGTCCTGTATCCCCAATATTACCCGTAACTGTATAGGCCTTTTTTGGTCTCGTCTTGAAATCATCTGGATATCCAATCAGTTGATAACATCCCTCCTCTAGGTGTCCTGTCTTCCCACAATGATTGCACTTCATCAGTTTGAAAAAATCGACCTCAGAAGGTGCTTCATACGACAAAGAGTCACACATAGCATTGTGATTTAAAGGTTTACTTGGCTTGTGAACTCCTTTACTATTTCCATTCCTTGCAGTGAACATTGAAGTCGAATCATTATGTTCATGTATCGCTTACACATCGCCGTAATTCTGACTCTCCTCTTGATTAACCAATGCATAGGCTTGGTTTAAACTTGGAATTTGCTGCAGCATGAGAACCTGGCTTCTTGCATGACTATAGCTCTCATTCAAACCCATAAGAAACTGCAATAGCCTCTGGTATTGCAAGTGATTAGCAAAATCTTTCGACTTAGGGCAACAAGATGGTAGAGGTATGATCGAGTCATACTCATCCCAAAGGTCCTTTAGCCTCGAATAGTATCCTGAAACTGACATTGTTCCCTGTCTTAGCGTGAATATCTCCTTATGAAGGTGAAATGCTCTCGAGCTATTCACTTTGTCAAACCTCTCTTTCAACTCTTCCCATATGCTGTGCGCATCCGCATTGAACAACATCCCTGTTAGTAAACTTTTACTTACATTCCCAATCAGCCAGGACACCACTATAGCGTTACATCTGTCCCAGATCCTTGCAAGTTCATCATTGTAGTTTTCTCTTTTGATTGTACCATCTATGAATCCCATTTTGTTCTTTCCCAATAGCGCCAGTTTTACTGCCCTGCTCCACAACGTATAGTTGTCCATTCCATTCAAGACGATTCCAACTGATAAGGAACCAGGTGCGTCTGATGGGAACAAATATAGAGGATGATTGTGGTCTACTATATTGTTCCTCAGAGTTGATGTTTCTCCTATTGCATCCATTCCACTGCTTGCGACTGCTTCCGATACAGGCATCTTCGAACGATTTCCTTAATTTCGTTCCTAATCCTCAACAAATCAACAAAATAAACTCATATCGCTAGATCTTCAATCTTGTCCTTAATCGTCAACAAAATCATACTCTTAGATCTCTTCTTGCATGCAACTTGATTGTCTCTGTTTTGACAAAGAAACTGTCATATCTACTCAGATCTACTCGCGATCTGCTCCAAATCGTAGATTCACGATTTCTTCACTCCAATCGCGATCTACTACTCTGGCTTTGATACCATGTTGGACATTCAAATACACAGAAGAAGAGAAAAGTGAAGGAAGAAGGTTATTTACATATGGAGAAGAGGTGAAGATAGAAGTCAGAAGAAGAAGAAGCGTGAAGGAGAAGAGAGAGAAGAGAGGCAGTTGAGAGAGAAGACTAAAATTTTGTATTGATTGAAAAGAACTCTGATGTACATTCGTGTATGTATATACACATACATTTTCTAATACAAAATATCTAATACAAAATATCTAATTATGTAAAATATCTAATACAAAATATCTATTTTCTACACTACTCTTTTACACCTTTCTACACTACTCTTTTACAATACGACATCATTTTTAAGAGACTTAGTTGAAAAACAGCTAGTTCAGATTGAACATGTCGATACATTTCGTCAACTAACTGACATTTTTACCAAAGCTTTAGACCATGAGAGATTTTCTAGTTTGAAGAAATCGGTCTTTGTTTTCTCTAAAAATAAGACATTTTAGGTAGATGTTGTCCTAAATGTTGTCTCAACATTCTGGGTAACATTTACTATTATGTCAATATACATGGGAAATGTTATGGCGATGTTGCATAGTTTTTTATCACTCAAGTATACTTGTACAAGGACATGTTCAGAATGCGATATTATTCTCTATGAAGGTATATATAAATCAATTATATTGAATGTATATATCATAAAAAGGGAGTATCATAAGAAGGAAAAGTCTCTACATAAGATATGAATGTATACAAAAAGAGCAAAGCTCTAAGAATGGTATCGTTCTTATTATATAGGAGTACCATGTGCTTCAACGAATGTTGAAAATACCTCAAAAAATTATTTTCAAAAGAATTCTGTATGTATTCAACTAAGTTGATTAAGGACAATGGAAAAATGTAACATTGGGTCCAGTGATCAATCTCATAGGGAACATATCCATAATATGATTATCAAATCCATAAGTCCTTAGAGTTTCTCACTATTTGTGTTGATTCAAAATGTTTCCAACAACATCACCTTCCAGTACATTGATAATTTTGTTTTATTATGTGTTATTTTTATTTTTTTCCCGTCTCTGTTTTAACTTCAAATCCTGTTAAATATGGATTTTGATAAAAAAAAAATTGAATGATGTTGTGTGCTATGTTATTCCTTTATTTTAGGTGTAAAGAGTCTCAATTCTTCTACACTACCAAAATTTAAGGGGAAAGAAGTTGTAATGTGTACAAAGATTGCCATAATGAGGAAACATTCCACTTGTCTTTGTTTAATCACATCAATCCGCCACCGGGTATTTCAAATAGATGGAAGCTCAAAAACCACAAACACTTTTTTCAAATCAAACCTTTCCTAAAACACCAAACTCTCCTAAACCCTCTCCTATGTCAATTTCTCTAAAATCTTCAAACACAAGAGAATATACTCCAATGTCAACTAGCTCGTCACACAAAAAAATGGTATATAAACATTATGTACCAATCAATACCCAAAAACCTGATTCTGAAGATTCCTAACGAGCAATGATCTTTATAGGATCGAATGAACCTTTGAATGTGAGCTATCCAGGTGACAATGACAATCCCATTGATGTTGATACAACATCAGATTTTTTGAACCTAGGTGTCAGACATTCAACATCGACCTTACCTTCAAGAAGGTCGAAAAGGGTTTTCGAAAACATGTTTAGTGATGATCAGTCTGCGAAGAAATCCAGGGTCGAGTCGACTTCCCTGTTGACTCAAGCAACATTAGAAATACTGACTCTGATTTCAGTATGCACAACACTCCTGGAACACCTTCAATAAATAGTCCATAAACTTGAACTGAAGAGGATGAAAATGAAGTGTCTGACAACACACCTCTGAGCAGGTTCATACCAAAGAAGGTCCGAAGAACATTAAAAAATATTGTTTCGAATGTTGCCTCAATATCGAAGGCAACAGACACATCAGTGGACCCAGACTATGTTGCCCCAACAACACAGGCAACACCTGCACAAACCTCAACACATGACAATAGTCTAGAATCTGAATCAGATTTTGAGGTAATGCCTTATTCTCTCATATTTCAAACAAAATCATTTGATGATAATTAGAAGTGGTTTAAAAGTATAATGATTAAAGCATAATGAGTTATTGACCTAAATTCATTCTCCGATAATGGTCTTGTTGATTTTCTGAGCAACAGAAATTTATTAAGTTCAGTAAATGAGAAAAATCCTTATTGTGAAAAAGTGATTAGGGCGTTCTATGCTAACTTGACACCTGTGGTTAAAGACACTAACTCAAAGAAATTTGGGAAAATGTACTTATACAACAAAGTGTATAATTTTACACCCAAAATTATCAACACTACTCTAGGGATAGCAACACTTGAAAGACCCTCTCAAAACAATCCAACTACTGAGGAGCTTAATTCTATGATCAAATACCTTACTAGGAATTTGATCACAGTCTGGGCACCTCGTAGTTCTGTATCCAAACTAACTGCCTTGTTCACAACCCTACACAAGCTTGCTATATTCAACTGACTACCATCTCTAAATGAGACTGTAGTAACTCTAGAGCAAGCAATACTGTTGTATAAAATAGGAAGAAATGACAGAGTTGATTTAGGAACCATAATATTTGAACATGTTGCCAATCTGACAGAAAGAAAAAAACAACTCTGTCCTTCTGTATTCCTCATTAATCTATCAAATCCTACTCAATCAAGGGTTTAAAATCTCAAAGGGGGAGAAATTGAGCATTAGAGGTATACTTAGTACACAGAGCAGTGATTAACAGTAGGGACGGGATCATTGACCTACCATGAAAGAAGGAAACCGGGATACAAAAACTGTATCAGATATTGCCAACACTCCTGGTAACACAGGATAAAACCAGTTCCCCATGTCCAAAGAATGGCTACAAATGCACATTGCTGAGCTAAATAGACAAATTGAAGAGCTAGTGCGAGCCAAGAATTATTACGAGGACATCCTTTCTTCACAAAAAAGGGAAGATGATGAATGATGATACTGAAGAAGAAGTAGGGCTAAGTAAGGAACTTGGATGCAGGGGGAGATTGAGAGATGATGATGACTGACTACTGCTGCTGCTGCCAAAATGTCAAGGGGAGATGACTGCTAGTAGAGATGAAGAATGAGGTGGTGTTGTACACAGATTGGTTTGTCAAGAAGAAAGCGACTAGAAGTTATTGTGACACAAACCAATCTAGCTGAAGATGTCATGTTTATAAGAATGAGATGATGCTATGAAAGTTGATAAGATAGTTTTTTTTTTGTGAATTGATGGTTTGTAATAATTTGGTAGAAACTGAAAGTATGTACTGGTCTGTAAAGATTTTTAAATTTTGTGGAAATAGTATGACTATTGGTTGTTGACTATCTACTAGTATATTCAAGTCACGACTAATGGACATAACTTACTTCTAACCTAATCATCGATACAAATACTTGAAATTTGTAAATGCAGGTTGAGGGGGAGCATGGCCCCAATCCTACTGATCTTTAGATTTTTAAGGACAATATCTAGAATCAGTATCCTATGCATTTTTAGGTTTGTATGGAGTTTTGTGAAGAAATGCAAAAAGGGGGAGATTGTTGATGTTGGATGAGTGTTGTGACAACACCGGTAATCATTCAGGACAACATCGCTTATGAACATAAGGATGTTTCTTGTAGTGTTGTGACAACATCACATATAACATCTCTATAAACGATTTTGCCTATTCTTCTGGCCAAAATAGTGATTGTTACTGTGAGGTAAGAATGACCTAGGCAAGCTAACCAGGAATCTATGTGTAAAATGTGGGAAAAGAAGAAGTCAAGCGTGGAAGGAAAGTGACATGAAGACCAAGTCAATATTGTTGAGGTTTTCATGGAGGAAGAATCGGTCCAAGCTGCTGCCTACTTTCTCTCAACTCCCGCAACCAACCAGTAAGAGTTTCAAGGAAGTTTCACACTATAAATGGAGGAGGAACTTCAGAGTATCGATATCCATATCACAACGAAAAGAATCACCAAGAGAGCTCTCAGAAATTCACTTTAGAAACTGAATCAAACACTATTGTCTAAAGTAGTATAACAACACCTAGTCCAACATTACTATTGTTGCCCAGATTCTAGATTAAGCGTATTGTTGAAACAATTGTAATGAAGATTGTATGTTTCTTTATAGATGTTTTATCTTTAGGCTGAAGTCATCTGCGACTTCATTTTTTGTAGTTTCTTTTTATTTTATTTTTACAAATTGTAAAAAGAAATTCAATTGTAATTGTATATATTTTATACATTACTTCGGTTATTGACCATCAAGGGATATATTAACATGTACCCTTGAAAATATAAACCTTGTGTCTTTTACTTTTTCCGCTGCATAAACTCATTAAGGTTTATTACTGTTGTTATCAAGTGTTGCCTCAAGTGTTGACACAACACTGAAGGCAACATACAGAAATTGTTTAGCTGTTCAAATTTTTGAATTCTTATTTTTCTTACTTCTACTTGCTTATCTGTAGCCCCGGGCCTAACATATATAAATACTAATATCAATGAAATAATACAAGTCGTTCGCTATTAATCTAAACATTACAAGTTGCTCACATAATTAGTTCACCTATTGCAATAAATACAAGAATATTTCACATTGCATAACTAAAAAATATGTGATGTTCATATATAGTTATGTCACCAATTCCAAGTTGTTACATATAGTTATGATCATCATAATTTTTTCTTTAACACATTATTTAACATTACTTATTAATTATCTGAATTATTTTAGATTATTATAGTGTTGTTTTACTAATTTCATGGTAATAACATATTATTGATTTACAAATATAAGTTTTTATAATCTAAATTTAGTTCATTTCTTATTAAAAAAATCTTTTTTGGTTACAAAAGATGAAATAATACGGTCGTTCGCTATTAATTTAAACATTACAAGTTGATCGCATAATTTATTTCACCTATTGCAATAAATACAAGATCATTTCACATTGATCACATGTAATTATGTTCAATTTCAATATAGATCATATGTAGTATAGTAACCATTTCTATCATGGCTAAGTAAATATGTGATTTTCACGTATAGTTATGTCATCAATTTCAAGTTGTTACATATATCTATGATCATCAAGACTTTTTCTTCAACACATTATTAACATTACTCATTAATTATCATTATTTTAGATTATTATAGTATTGTTTCACTAATTTCATGGTGATGACATATTGTTTAGTTACAAATATAAATTTTATAATAATAAAATTACTTCACTTCTTATTAAAAAAATATTTTTTGGCGCAAAAAAGCGCTACATTAGAGATGCTAATGTTATGTAGCTGCTCTTTAATAACTCAGAGTATGCAAGTATTATGGTGACATCTCTTTGAGAACTTCATTCTCCTGTCCCAAAGCACTTCATTAACTAGTTTCAACTACTATATATCCTCAATTCTTGAGAAGGCATAAAGGTATTGCTAGGATTCGATGGTAATATCCTCTTTGTGGTAAAGATATAAGGTAGACTAAGCGGTATAAGACATGCATGAAGGCATAATCAACAATGAATGTATTTCTGTTGTTGGTCTATGCATAAACGTTGTCTCGTTTATAATAAAAGTTATAAATCTGAAATGTTCATCTTCAATTTCAAGCTCAAATTTGAAATATTCATCTTGTACTTCAAGCTCAATTATGAAATTTTTACGCAAAATTGCCTTAAATCTTTTCCAAACTTTCTTAAATTTGAGATTTAGAATCCTCACCAACAAAACTCAATAACACCCACTTGAAATAAATCACTCATTCATAAAACTTATTTTTCAAGTTTGACGCTCAAACTTTAATAATGGCTATACTCAGGCTCAAGTCCGAAATTTAATCCAAAATCACCTTAAATCTTCTCGAAATTCTCTAAAATTTGAGATTTAAACTCATCAAAAGATCTCTAACAAAATTTAATAACACTCACTTAAAACGAATTACTCTTTTGAAAATCTATTTTTCAAGCTTTAAGCTCAAGCTCCAACAATTGGCTGTCAATAGAGCATATTTCAGATGTAGAAATAAAAAATGTGGGAATGAAGTGAGAGAGGGGAATATAATTTTATATTTTTTTATAAGGTAAAAAATATAATTTTTAGATTTTTATTTTGATTTATTTTCTTATTTCTTACATTGGATTAAAATATATTTATAAAAACCTTGGGGATGGTTTGAAAGTTTGAAATAATTAATATATTTTTTTAAATCGTTAAATAAAACTGTATATTTTTTAAACTTGGAAGCTTATTTTGACGCCTCAATAATTAGAGGGTTTTTACCACCTAATAATTAAAACTCGGGGTCCAGATTTTTTTTTAAAACTAACAGTGGCCCTGTGCCCACACTTCCCCTACTAGCTTTAAGTCAAAACATGACATCCAAAAAATCAAAAGATTATGAAGGTTGTACTAGGTTACAAAAATTGTACCTCAAAATATCGTAAAGCAATTCTAAAGTTTTTGTCGAAGATAATATTTTGACATTTAAAAAATGAAGTATAATTACCTTATAAGAATACGAAATATCAAATTACAAACGTCTAATACAATTTAGATAATATTGAATCCACAACATTCAAAAACAAAATTCACAGCATAAACTCGATACTTCAGTGACAGGTGAAATAGTAATGCCAAACAGGAAAATTAACTTACCTTATAGTCTGTACTAATGTTTTAAGAGACGGGACGCGAAGCACAACATTTTATGCACCAAAGGGCGATGTGTAAGCCTCAAAACACGGGTAAGTCTAGTGGATATGGTGTAAGTCTCATGTATCTTCCATTTTAAAATTTTTATTATTAAAAAAATAAGTAAAAGTAAATTTTCATTAAAATTCTGCAAATAAATTCAAATAAATCACCAATAATATAGAACAAATTATTATAACTGTAAAGGATGAATCTTGTGCCTAACTAACTCCAAAGGCTAGCTTATAAGGTGTGATTATCCAAGTTCATATAAGGAGTTCATGTTCCCATTCCATATCAGATATGAGACTCTTAACACTTCCCCGCACGCCCAAATCTTGTTAACTGGAATGTAGATAATATAATTTGGGAGCCCAACATCGGTGAACAAAGAATTGGAATAAGTCTGACTCTGATACCATGTAAAAAATGAATCTTGGGCCTAAGTCAACCCTACAATCTTGATAGAGAATCAAAGAGCTTCCGCTGCCGGCACTAGAAAATGTGTGTCGTCTGTCTGGCCAAAGATAATGATAGAGTGAAGATTGTAGAGAACTTTAACATATTTATAAATAATTTTTTTTCCTTTCGATAATAGAATATTATCACCGAAATAAAAAAAAACCGACGTGAATAGTACAGTGTAAACAGTGCTGCGTGAATAATGTTTTTTCGGCGTGAACAATTACCAAATTTTGATCGTCGGAATTAGGATTCCAGGTTATTTTCGGCCATTCTTTTAAGAATTGTTTTTATTGTTAGCATCGCGCAGAGATTCCTAGCTGATCCATACCACTTTCTTCGAGGTTCGAAAACTTTTTTGGCATAATTTCTCGTCCCGTAAGGTCGTGCCATCATTCCGATCCTACCCACAAAATACCATCACATTCTAGTGCCTCAATTTCTGTGACTTTTTTTATGTCCCCTAGGGTCGTGCACCATCATTTCGATCCTACCCACAAAATACCACCACAGTTCCGTGCCTCAATTTCGGCGACTGTTTTGCATCCTCTTCCAGAGTATTAGCAAGAAAGTATTCGCTGTGCAATATTCCAGCGAAAATTCGAAAAATAAAACAAAATAAAAAAAATTACCACCGCGTATAATGTATCCGGTGGGCGGTGGCTACTAGCGACATATCTCTATTCAGTGGTGTTGTGCATAATTCAATACCACCACAACATATATCAGGTTCAAGCTAGTGAGAAACTAATTGTTGTGCAAATTTCCAATAATTTCCGAGAAAGCAAATCAGTCACCGTGTAAGATTTTCGGTGACAACATAGTTGTTCATGTCAAAATTACTTTTGGGTAGTGTTGCGCAAATTCCAACACCACCACGAGGTAGATCAGTCACTTCCGACCAAAATCCAGTCATCGACTCCAGAAAATACCCACTCACGTGCCACCACGGGCTGTTAGAAGTGTCATCTCCAGCTAGCGCGTCAGATCCACGAACTGCGCATGCACCATTTTTCAGTCAGATCTCAGTGATTTTCTTCTTAGGTTGTGTTCGCCAGATTCCATTCATCTTTCAAAACAGATTTTGCCATGTCTCTCGATCTTGATATGTTTAACTTCAAAAACACAGAAATTGGAAGTTCAAGTACTATGATTACTTCAAAACCCTTAAGGAGGAGATCCAAAAATCGCACATCACAATCCATGAAAAAGCGAGGAGGAGGAGGTCTCCTTGAAATATCTCAACCTAGGTGTAGTTATTGTAATAGGCTTGGACACATTCGTGAAGAATGCTATTCTTTCCATTGTGAGCTTGAGGAGGAAGTTTATATGGAGCAACCACCTGGTTTTGTTGCTCAAGAAAAGTGTAACCTAGTGTGTCGATTGCGTCAATCACTTTATGGTCTGAAACAGTCTCCCAAAACATAGTTTGGAAAATTTAATTCAGGAGTTTGGCATGACTCATACTAAAGATCTCAGCAAACTAAATTATTTTCGTATTGAGGTTGCTCAATCCATATCAGGTATACTCTCCGGGGATATTATTATAAAATTTGTGAAGTTAAGTGATCAACCTGCAGATATTTTCACCAAGTCCCACACTGGTCCTCGTATTAATACATTTGTAACAAGCTCGATACATATGACTTGTATGCACCAGCTTGAGGGGGGGTGTTAGAATATGAATATGATTTCATATATAGTATCCTACTAGGAAAATGATTGTAATGTAGAGTAGGAATGTGATTTCATATATAGTATCCTACTAGGAAAATGATTGTAATATAGTGTCTATAAGTAGAGCTCAGTGTAATCGTATAGATACAACAATTCAATAATATATTTTCTCCCATAATTTCTCACATGGTATCAGAGCCAGACCCATTTCAATTATTTGTTCACTGATTTTGGGCCCTTAAATTATATTATGCACACTCTAGTTAACAAGGTCTGAACGAGCGGGGGAGTGTTAAGAGTCTCACATCGGATATAGAATGGGAACATAGACTCCTTATATGGACTTGGATAATCCTCACCCTACAAGTTAACTTTTGGGGTTGAGTTAGGTCCAAAATTCATTATTTACAATAATTATCATTTGAGAAAAGCAATAACACAAAACTGATAATAGCAGAGATAAAATTTAAAATGAAATCATCCTCCACTTTATCATCGATCATAACATCTACTAGTCTTTCTCACTCTCAACTAATTGCACTGATTTTTATCCTTTTTTGTGACTGCCATAGATCGATTAGAGCTTCCAGAGGTTCGTCTTATACCAGTTATATATTTCGGACTTCAAGAAAGTAGAAAGTTAAAAAGTGCGAGCAATGCCACTTTGTCACTCTTAATTCAATCACCAACTTTCATGGTGTTTTGATTTTTTTTAATATTGAAAGTTTCTCAATGAAGTGCAGATGTTATTTTGAAGTACAATTATTTTGTGGGGTTACACTAGGTATGTTGTTATTGGTTTATTGAACTAATGAGAACTACATATTCTTATTATGCTTAAAATTTGAAATTTAAGGCATCTATATTGATTTCTTATCTTATAAATGAATAATGTGTTTTAGTTTGCAGGTGATTATCATTTAAAAACCGAATTATAATTGAAAAAAATTATTTTTGAAATTGCGCATGAACTTATTATGATGGTCTACTTAGAAAGAGAGCATGTGTTTAGAAAAAAAACATTATTATCTTAGTCCTAGCATCAATTCTCTTGAAAGCCAACAAACCAATTTACCATGTTTCGATTTAGAGAATAGGAATAGTGATACAAAACTAAAGTCGCTTATTTTGGTATTATAATTTTTATTTCATTTAAGGGTTGTCGGTTAGTAAAACAAGCTAGCCTTCCACAATATGGTACAAAATTATACTACAAGCTTTTAGAAGGGAAGACTTCATTTAGTTATGCATCCTTTCCTCCCTCTTTCTAATTTCAAAGTTTGGAACAAATATAATACGAAAGTAAAACTCTTCTTTTAAAGTCAGGAGCACATCGTGATCTTTTATGTAACTGTATCTAAGGCTTTATTATTTAGCATGGCCATCACATTCATCATTTGCTACCAATGTTTAATTTATCATCACATTCATCATTAGTGTTTGACCCAACGTTTAAAATGTGCTTTAATTGTATTTTTTCTCAAAAGTGTTTTTCAAAAAAGTAGTTTTCAAAAAGTGCTTCTCGGCCAAAGCAGTTTTTTAGCTTATGGAAAAATGTTTCTGCTACTCCTCAAAAGCACTTATTTTCTCCCAAAAACTTGATCAAACACCTCAGTTTTTTCAAATAAACACTTTTTGAAAAAAATGTGTTTTTGGAGAAAAATAAACTTGGCCAAATAGGCTATTAATTTTTTCAACACCTTACTTGAATTACTGCGTCACATATTAGTAATAATTTCACATTTTTATAATTACTTATTTTAAACTACTACGTAATATAGTCTTACATATCGTTAGATTAAGTTATTTTGTAATGACTCGTTTGATCGTTTTGTACTTTTTAGATTTTCTCGTAAAAATGACCCTTCCTTTAGACTGGTGTTTTTGCTTGTGGGATTGGATGGTGTCACGCCCCAAACAATGACCTTGGTGTAACACGACACTCGGTGTCTGATTGCATGTGAACAAGCGAATCACATGGCTTGCTAAATCAACATGGGATATGTACTATTGTAGAATGTGATTTAAAACACGATTTAATAGTAAGAACTGAGTACTGCATGCAAATAATAATAATAATATTGAAAATACTATATGTAGATATAAGTGCGAAAATAGTCTGAAAACATGATAGTGTAGCCCACAAGGATTAACATAACTGAATACCTAACATGACATGATTGACTAGTCTATAAAACTTGTGATATGAGTGTAATAAACTGAAATGTTGCTAGAACAAAGCCCCGACATACCTGACTGTCTAACATAACATGACTACTGAAAATAAAGACAATGTCCCGAAGGAAGTAGGGCTCACCAAATAGTTGATACAAAACAGTTACCACTTGAGTATTGAGATGACACCGTTTGAGGTTTTGTATGGTAGAAGATGCTGGTCTCCGATTGGTTGGTTCAATGCTTTCGAGGTGAGGCCATGGGGGTACATATTTGTTGTGAGATTTCTTGGATAAAGTGAAGGTGATGCAAGAGAAGCTCCTAACGGCCCAGAGATTTCATATGCCTTTGACGGGCTTTGAATTTGGACAGATCTGGAGGGCCTTCTTGCATGGACTTGGGCTTGCTAGATCTTTTAAATGTGAGACACTATTTGGCCTTAGACAAAAAGAGTGTATGTATCAGAAAGTTTGTGATATGAAGTTCATGGTAAGTGATCAGGTTTTGTTGAAACTCTCGCTTATGAAAGGCGTGATGAGATTTGAGAAGAAAATCAAGTCGAGTCCAAGGTCTATTGGTCCATTTGAGATCCCTCAGCGTGTTGATGAAGTGGTTTATGAATTGATTTTTCCATCGGGTTTATCAGGTGTTCATCAGATGTTCCATGTCTCGATGTTGAAGAAATACCATTTTGATGGGTCTTACATCATCCAATGAGACTCGGTGTTGTTTGATCAGAGTATTCTTGAAATTAAAATGCCTAAATGAGATGATATGACGAAAAATTACATTTTTGTATCTATTTATATTGTTGGCTTATGATATTGTGTAGTCTATTCATTCATAAATACATTCTATTGAGGTATGATATGATCCGATGAGGCTGGAAAAGAGGTAAGATTGATGTTTCGCAGTCCGAAGGAAAATGATTCTGGGTGCCATGATGTGATTGATATAAGGAATTATGTTATTAGCTGATGCTCAACCATGACCAAGGAATATATGTCGGTTGGTAATGAATGGTATATGGACCTCGCGAGTTCTCCATGGGTCATGACTATGTGGCAAAGTCTCGAGCATGTGTATACCAGGTTCAATACTGGCCAGTCACGTTGCATATCATTTGCATTCATCCCATTTTGCTAACTATATGATTACGTGACTTAATTGTAATTGAATTGATGAAAAAACTTAAGATTGGAACTTGTAAATACTAAAAAGGAGGTTGAATCCTTACGTCTGGTTATGATTAAGACTTGATTTTAAGCGTAATATCGTAAACCACAAGGGAGGTCAGTGTTATATAGTCAAACGTGTGGGGAGATCTCTGAAATTATCCATTTTTAACATACTAATTTTGAACATGTGCATTTCACATGCGTCCCACGCAATAAGTTGTACATACAATATAAGTCATATATAAAATTAATCTGCATCGTAAAGAGTAATATTAAATTTAAAGCAAATAAGTAAACGCTGAAGTTGATGAACAATCAACCTATTCAAATGACTGAAAGTATATATGTCCTAGAGACAATCATTTTAGTGACAGATGTACTTGAACACATTCATATTATTAATGAGATTAATATATTTATGGTATTTTCAATTACTGAATTGTTATTTGATTGTTTGTATCATTCATTAATGTGCATCCCTTGAGCTTACATTGTCATTGATAGAGTGAAATATTAATGATAGAGCATAGTTCTTAAAGAAGCCTCGACTGATGATCATTGAGAATGAGATATCAATGATATATTATAAGTCGACATGTGGTCTGCATCACATTCTTAGAGAATGTAGTATGTCTCACTTACTACTAGTAATGGTTGCTAGTGATGAACACATGGATAATCTTATAGGGTGTTGACATGCCCTGCTGATAAACTGTTTGTTATACATGTCTAGAGTATCATCAGCATATGGGAGATAGAGATCTGTTGACTTGAGGTCAATACACACCTAATTTTCAAAGTAATGTACTTTGATCATGTCTTAAGCATAAATTCCTTATAGGATAAGACATGACTTAAATTTGGTACATTACGATGCAAACTAAGGTGGTAGTTGAGCCAAGAATATGATTCATTCCTCGATTGGATGTTCGAAAGAACACTCAGCTTCTCAGATATTAGGTCGACCAAGTCATTGGCCAATGCAAGATACATATGTGAGATATGGTCTAATTATCGACTAATAAAGATGAGATAAAGTGATCAAGCCATTTGGATAGACACATGACAGATCCTAAGCTTGATCGAGTATGTCGCGAATGAAAGGAATTTATCATCTCACATAAAGGTTATGTTTATTAGAGTCTTGTAAACGTTCTTCACATATTGAGTTCGTCATGTGGCGCAGTCTAGGAGTTTCATGTGAACCTTAATTTGATTAAGTGTCGATGTGTGAAGGCCTAAAGGGTCACACTAAGTCGATTGTCTTTTCGGTCTAAGGGTATATTGAGAGAATATAAAATATTCGATTTAGAATCGAGATATTTTAATCCATAATAAATTATGGGATAATTTCTATTTGATGAAAATTATTTAATTAAGTCAAAATTAGATTTTGGATTTAATTAAAATTATTACATGCTGAAATATTAAAATAAAAGGGTAGCGCCGCGGCGCCTCAGAGGCTGACCCACGGCGCTGGTACGATAGTGGGCCCAGCCCGACTGGCCCACTGCAATTCGTATTTTGGGCCAGGTTTTAATCCTAATCCCAGTCTGATTTGTATCTTAATCTCACTATATATTCAGCACTTAACCTCATAATTTATGTTACAAAATTTACACTGAATTCTTTCTTTCTGAACTCAGAGTTCAAAGATTAAAATCCTCTCAAACCTCTGCTAAGATTTCCTAGCTTTTCTGACAGAGGAATATACCGAAGCAAGACTTGCACCCGAGCAGGCAATCGCGTGCACACCTTTTAGTAGAGACTTGAAGATTCATAAACTGTAAGTTTTCTTCGTGTCTTGAAGATTTCAATTGTAAATAATCATACTAGACGAATTTGTTGGGGCAAGTAAACAAAATTTTAAATTTCCGATGTGACTTACTTGTGTGTTTTACATCCAACAAAACCCTACAGTGGTATCAAAGCCCAGGATGGTTCAATGGTTACGTAACAATTGAAAGACATAATAATATATGGGTTAAACGTAAAATTGATTTTAATCTGAATTAAAACAAGGCTACTTGAAATCTGACATACTTGGACTGAACGATTAACCTTTGTAATCACCCTAAATTATCAACTACGCTGAATCGAGGAAGTCATTTCGTTCTAGCACGAACTGAGCCTTGTGTAGAAACTGGTCCATTGCGAACATGGTGCACGTCGAAGAACGTGTATGAATGGATGAAGATCGACATGTGCGTTATTGATAACGGTGGATGGTAGTAAAGGGCCCATAATCTGAACCCTAAATTAGATTTAGGGGTTGGACGATTTTTAGAAAATAAACACGGAAACTGCTCTGAAAAGGACGTCGGCGCTGCGACTCTATTGTAGGGCGCGCAGCGCCTGCTAGGGTTTCACGGCGGTGCCGCGACTCCATGTCGGAGCGTCACGGCGCCACGCATGATGCGGTCGTGGCTCTTTGTGCAAATCGTGATTAAAACCTTCATTTAAAATTGAAGCTTCGAACCGGCGCGCGGTCATAGTGGAGCGCCGCCACCCTAATTCACAGAGACAGAAACCAAAAGTTTCTGCCTGTTAGGCGCCGCGACACCTTGGAGGAGCGCCACAGCTCCATGGTGGAGCGCCGCAACGCCTGACGTCCAGAAAGTAAAAATCTCAGTTTTCAAAATTTAATCCATGATTATTATTACACAGTATGTTGGTATACTGTTTACGTGCTAAATGATCGTCATTTACTTTGCTAAGTTTTAGAGTCCGCAAATCATGTTTGGGTCGACGGCGCCAAAAACTAGTCTAGAGTCCGCATTTCATGCTTGGGTAGACGGCGCCCAAAACTAGTTTAGAGTCTGTAATCATGCTTGGGTAGGCGGCGCCCAAATACATGTTTAAATGCTTTGAGTAATGTTTAAAACATGTGTAGTTGATCTTGAATATAACCCTGAATTAAAATGTTCCCCAAAATTTAATACAAGTCTCATTTAAAATGATCGCGTCGTCCATTATAATTGATTGTGGTGCAAAATCCTTTTCGGCGGGATGAATATTTATGTCTCAGCATTTGCTCTAAGTCTACGAGGACTCAGACCCTTTCATAGATGCATATAAATATTGTAGTATGTGATAAACTTTCGTGAGTATTTACACCCCAGTGTTTGCAAGATGAATACAAAGCCCACTTAGATACATAATTGCAATCGCATAACGGGGTTGACTTGCTAGGTTGTCTTGGTGCCTCAGTGTCAGACAAACCGAGGGATGCAGATCTTTTGTTTAGAACATTCGGTCAACCAAGAGTTGCAAATTATTTGTAATTGGTTTAGAGACCTACCAGATCATGTTGTTGACGTTATCAGCCTCAGCAAACGCGAAGAAAACATGAGTCTGGATCTTGGCCCTTTATGACCGTATTTGATATGAGTCTGTATTCTTTCATGGGGTAAAAGAGTATGTTAAAATAGTGAGATCTAATTAAACTAAAGACCATGTTAGTTAGTTAACGAATGTGTTCAATAGAAATTATGTTAGAATGTTAATTTCAAGTCTATCTTTTCTTCAGTTACAATGTCGAATCTGTCACTTAAAAAGTTGGTTGAAACAAACAAAATGACTGGAGTAAATTTCCCTGACTGGTTAAGACATCTGCGATTAGTGTTAAAACTAGAAAGAATTGAGTATGTGTTAGAAACAGTATTCCCCACAGTCCCTACTAAAGATTCTACTGAGTTTGTCCTATTTGACAAGGCAGCCTATCAGAAACATCTAGATGATGCTACCCTGGCACAGTGTATAATGTTGTCCTCCATGACTGTAGAGTTATAGAGGAGACATGAAAACATGAGCCCTAACGAGATGCTAGAACACTTGAAGAGTCTCTATGACTCACAGTCTCAGATAATGGAGTATGAACTATTGAGGGACCTTTTCAAGTGTAAGCTGAATTAAGGGGGTCCAGTGTCAGCACATGTTCTGAAGGTGATTGGGTTAATATAGAGGTTGGCTTCGATTGGAACGAAGCTGCCTGTAAATGTCTCTGTCAACCTGATCCTGAATTCGCTTTCTGGTTCATTTGAGAATTTCATTGTGAACTTCAACATGAATGAAACCAAGACGAATCTTTCAGAACTTCACAACATGCTAAAAGCTTATGAGGGACATTGCATAGATCCAAGAGGTTACAAGGCACTAGGTGCTTCTGGACATATTGGACAAGGTATGTTTGTCATTGAAATAAATATGTCTATAGGTAACTCTCACTGTTGGGTATTAGATACCGCATGTGGCTATCATATTTGTAATAATGTGAAGGGTCTGACTAACAACAAAAAGGTCAGACCATGGGAGGTAGACCTGCGCGTTGGAAATGGAGCACGAGTGGATGCTGAACGCGTGAGAACTTATAGAATAGATTTACCTTCAGGATTTTATTTAGAACTAAATAATTGTTATTTTGTTCTCTCATTGATGAAGAATATTATTTCTATCCCAATGTTAGACACTGAGGGGTTTTCCTCATTCATTACCAATGGCAGTTATGTATTGTCTTTTAATGGTTTTGTTTGTGGAAGTGCTCCGCTTGTGGATGGATTGTATGTTCTAAACTATAGTCATGAAATTTTCAATGTACATAATAAGTGAGCTAAAATAAGTAATCCAAGAAACCCCACCTACTTATGACACTGCAGACTTGGTCACATCAATGAATCAAGAATATCAATATTAAGGAAGTTAGACTACCTAGAACTATTTGACTTAGAGTCCTATGGTAATTGTGAATCTTGCTTGAGAAGAAAAATGACCACCAAGTCACTTTCTGGGAAAGGGGTGCGTGCCAAAGTGGTTCTTGAGTTAGTCCATACCGATGTATGTGGGTCATTTTCAACTCAAGCTAAGGAAGACTTTCTTTATTTCATCACTTTTACAGACGATTTCTCAACGTTTGAGCATGTGTATCTTATGAAACATAAGTCTGAAGCTTTTGAGAAATTCATGGAGTACAAGTCAGAAGTAGAGAAGCAACTTGAAACCAGTATTAAAACTCTTCGATCATATCAAGGAGGTGAATACTTAAGTAAATAATTTCTAGATTACTTGAAGCTTCATGGAGTTCAATCATAATGGACACCTCCCGGAACGCCGCAAATGAATGGTGTTGCTGAAAGAAGAAATCAGACCTTATTAGATATGGTTAGATCCATGATGAGCTTCTCAGCTCTACCAACATACCTATGGGGATATGCATTACAAAGCTCAATCTATATTTTGAACAGAGTTCCTTTAAAGTCAGTAGAGAAAACTCCATATGAGATATGGAACGACAAGAAGCCAGCACTTAGACACATGCGACCCTGGGGGTGCCCTGCATATGTAAAGAAGTTGCTTACTGACAAATTGGAATCTAAAAGTGAGAAGTATTATTTTGTGGGGTATCCTAAGAAAACAAAGAGATACTACTTCTATCTTCTTGGCGAACATAAGGTTATTGTTTCTAGAAATGTAACTTTCCTTGAAAAAGACTATGTTTGCAAGGAACAGAGTAACAACAAGATAGAACTTGAAGAAATTCAAGAAGTGCAAAATATTATAGAGGATGAACCCTTGTCCAATAACCTAGGCAAGGATTCAGTGGGATTATTTGATGATTATTGAGTACTTAGAGTACACCCTTCAGCCAGTGGAAGTGATGTGAGAGATAATGCGGAAATGCAAGACTCTCATACACAACCAATGAAAGATGACACAATGGTAGTGCATCATCCTATTCAAAAAGATATTCCTGAAAGCTCTCAAGGTGTTGGATTGTCCAACACACAAACACCTTCTAAAAATCAAAATACAACAAACACTGAAAAACAGAATATTCAACTCCGTAGGACCACTAGGACTCATCGTGCACCTAAAATACTTAACCTCCTTGTTGAAACACACAATGAGATAGATATTCCTGATGATGATGAGCCTACTACCTACAGCGAAACAATGTTAGACACTGATTCACAGAGATGGCAAGAAGCCATGAAATCCGAAATAGAATCCATATACATAAATCAAGTATGGAACTTAGTTGATTTGTCAACAGGGGTTAGACCCATAGTGTTATACCCCGTGGTTCGGGTCGGGACCGCGGTCAGGGGTCTCAGCGCCGCGGCGCCAAGGCGGGTGATTGTAGGGTCGGGGCGCCGGAAGTCAGGGCCGCGGCGCCGGAAGATCTGAGGGGTCGCTGAAGTTTCAGCGCCAGATGCCGGAAGCAGGTGGCGCGGAAGATCCGGAGTCGCAGAGTTCATGCGCGCCGGGAGCGCGTGGCCGAGGCGGAAATCGCGGAAAAACTTAGGAAAATCTGATCTTTTCTTTTAAAAGGGCATGGGTGGGGGACCAGTGTCCCCCCATATGATTTTTGCATGCATTATATTGACCAAGTCTTAAAGACTTGGTCATCTTTCATCTCTCTCTTAGAAAAAGCTCCTCCTTCTCTCTTAATTATTTCAAGCTCCCCCTTCTCTCTAAAACTCCAAGAGACATTCTAGCCTTAGGAAAAATCTAAAAAATAAAAATGCAAGAAGGAAGCTTGTGGCTAGCTTGTGAAGGTTGTTGTGGTGGTGTTCTTGGAATAGAAGCTAGCAAATTGTTGGATAAATTTGGCTAAAGCTCTAAGGTAATGATTCTTCCTCTATTATTAGTTGTTAGTGTTGCATGTTAAGAAGAAAGTACTTGTGGGAGTAAATAATGCTATTAGAGTCATTGCATGCAAGAAATGTGGTTTGGGTATGAAGGATTTGGCTAAAGAGATATTATGAGCATGTTGTAGCCTATCAACTACTTTAGAATTGTTAAGTGTAATATTATAACTTATGGGGCAGAATTTTACACACCCAAGATTAGGTGTGTAATCCCCTTTGTGTTGGTTTGGATGTTGGGCCTTAATGTGGCGTTTGAGTGTTGAAAATCGGCCTTTGAAAAAGGTGGCAAAGTGAGTAGAAACAAAGGAAATGCTGCCCAATTTTCCTTAAGAATTGGTAACTTGAATTTGGAATTTCTACATTGAAATTAGGGGTTAATAAACGTATTATGGTTATTATAGGTTGACATATTACTTGCGGTAGTTGGACTTAGCAAGTGGATTGACCGAAGAGGTATGTAGAGCTTTCCTATCTCTTGAGCATGAATAGTTGTATCTATGTAGTGCAGATAATGCACAAGATTTGATAATCTACACTTGTTTTAAAGTATATGATACTTGTTTCATTTCAAAAGTATAAGTCCCTTGGATTGAGGGGAAAATGTATTTGACAAAGGGATAACGCTAATATAATGACTTTATGGGAAGTTGGTTATATTAGTTTTCTTGAAAGGTTCACAAAGAAAGGTTTACTCTAATTAAAACAAGTACGGGTAAAGGATTTGAAACTAAGAAAGGTGAATTGATTTTTAGGCATTGGTTGCCTAAGGTTTTAAAGTAAATGAAGTCACTTGAATTAGAAGCCTATTATATTTCTAAAAAGGAAATGTGACTTGTCTTGAAAAGAAATCGTAACTTGATACTATGGTGATTAGTATCTTGGAATCTTTGTATAAAAATAGTTTTTCTTAAAAAGTTAGAAGTACATGGTACTTGGGTTGAATTCCCGGATTTTCTATTAAAAGACATGTTAGTGCCTTAGGATACTAAAATGAGAGGATATATTAATAATGTTAATAAGAAGTGAGGGATTTCTTAACTTGCTTATGTTATGATAAGCCATTAGTGCTTATGTATGATATGATAGGCGGTAGTGCTTATGTTGTGATATGATAGGCGGTAGTGCTTATGTATGATATGATAGCGGTAGTGCTTATGTTATGTATGATAGCGGATGAGCTATGTTATATATTTGTATTATTACTGGTAAACCGGGTTATTATCTATGCCATGGATTTGCTACCCATGATGCGAGTACGCTTGCACTCACGCGGATCCGACCACGTGATCCACGTGCGGGTGAAATAGTCCCACGCGAGTACGGCGATGGTACTCATGCGGGTCCACGGGATCCACGTGCGGGTGAAATAGTCCCACGCGGGTGAAATAGTCCCATGAAGAGGCGGATGACCTCAACCGGGTCCACAGGACCCATGCGTGTGAAATAGTCCCATGAGTACTATTGCTTAACGATACTACCGGCGAGGTACCCTGTATTGATCGTGAGCCTCCTATTTTTATGCTATACGATTTATACTTGTTACTCTCATTGTTAGTAAGGCACAGTGCAAGGAAATTGATTTCTATCTATGACTCCAGCTTATTTTTGACTTATGATATTACTACAGTATTTTCGTTTACATACTTGGTACGTTGTGCGACCCCTTTCTGGTGCGTTCATCATGCCGTAAGGGTAGCGGTGGTGGATCCTCATTCTTAGGATCTTTGCTCAGGTGTCAGAAGCTCCATTACTCCGGAGGTTTGACTTGATTTCGGTACGGTTCTCCCTGACATTGTAGGTTTTGTGTACATTCAGGGCTATGACGGGGCCCTGTCCCGTCATGGTTGTTACAAACTCTTAGAGGCCTGTAGTCTGGTTATAAATTGGGTTATTAAGGATGTAACTGTTCAGTTCTGTTTTATTTATGTTACGGAAAGGTAGCCATTTTTGGGCTAGCCTACTTTGATCTTATATGGTTCTTGTTTGAGAGTTTATTTATTTCCGCTGGTTTTCTCTGATGTTGTATCACAAGGGTGCCCGGGGTAAGGCACCAGTCACGGATCCGAGGTCGGGTCGTGACAAAAGTGGTATCAGAGCAGTTAATCCTCGGAAAGGGTCTACAGGCCGTATCTAGTAGAGTCTTGATTATCGGTGTGTTGTGCACCACATATATAATCAGGAGGCTACATGATATTTAGGATTGGTTTCCATTTCTTTCACTCTAAGATCGTGCAATAGAGCTGTGTTATAGGTTGAATTTCCTCTGACGTAAACTTTGTATGTATCAGTTATGCCTCACGCAGGCAACCGCGCCCGTAATGGCAAGGCAGCGGAGGGAACTACTAGTGAGACACCGAGGGTTACCAGGGCACAGGCCCAGCCTTTACCAGAGATAATGTTTGGGACGGCGAGTTCCACAAAGTCGTCAACCCCAGCAGAGTCCGGAGCAGCAGCAGCGGCTACTGAGACTACGGTACCTGAGCCTCCAGTGGTGCAGCCTGGAGCAGAGGATATGGGCTACAAGGAGATGGCCGCTTATCGGCGTGATAGTGGCTAGGCATGAGACGAGCGAGGCGGCGGTTCCGCCATACCCGTAGTTCCTCCCAGATCTGATAGCGTAAAACCGGGACTTCTTGGTGCGGCCGCGTAGTTTTATGGGTCGAGGCCTGAGGATGATCCTCAGGAATTCATCCGACAGTTACAGCGGATCATGAGGGTGATCAAGGCCTCGGATACCGAGTCAGTTGTATTGAGTTCGCATCGGCTGCGTGATACCGCAGTGGACTGGTTTGATTCGTGGGAGCTGTCCCGGGGGGAGCATGCGCTTCCAGCTGTATGGGACGAGTTCTCGGCGGCATTTCTTGGTCATTTCTTGCCTCCGCAGATGAGGAGGGCACGGGCCGACAGATTTCTGACACTGAGACAGAGTGGGCGGACAGTCCGGGAGTACAACGTCGAGTTTGACTCATTGGCTCGATATGTACCCACTTTAGTAGCAGATATGGAGGACAGAGTGCACCGCTACGTCACAGGGCTCGATGACTATTTGGCAGAGAGTTGTACGGGAGTAGCTCTTCAGCCGGGCATGGACATTGCCCGCATGCAGGCCTATGCACTTGGGTGTGAGGAACGTAGGGGCCGACGGATTGACAGGTATCAGCAGAAGAGGGCCAGGACAGCAGGGTCCTCTGGTAGTTTTAGGGGTAGACAACCCCAGCAGCAGACCAGATTTGCACCACAGCCGGTCCAGAGCGCTCCTCCACCATCTTCGGGACGTACAGAGTATTCAGGAGCAGGACAGGGTTCCAGGGCTTCGGGTTTCCAGAGGGACCAGAGTTCCAGTCAGATGAGGCCACCTATGCCTCGGTGTGGTCGATGTGGTGATTGTCATTATGGGGGGTGTCGTGTTCCTCCAGGAGCTTGTTACTCTTGTGGCCAGCAGGGCCATTTGAAGAGATTGTCCGACCAGAGGCGGCGGAAATGCTATGGCTCACCACGATTCGATTCTTTGGTCTTCATCTTGATGGTCATGCGCCTTAGGGTGGTGTTCACGCGGTGGCCAGCGCGGCGAGTCGTGGCGGGGTTCTAGTTCCAGCGGTCCTCAGAACCGCATCTATGCTATGTCGATGTCGAGGACCGAGGCGTCACCCACGTCGTCGTACATTATTGGTTTCTTCTTTGTGATGTATATGCTTTGATAGATCCAGTTCTACCTTGTCCTATATATCTCCTCATATTCTTTGGTAGAATAGGGATAGAGCCCGAGTCCATAGAATCTTTTGAGGTGGCTACGCCGGTAGGTGCTTGATGGTAGCCGGCGGGTATATAAGGCTTGCCCGGTGACCGTAGATGGTCGCGGACTCTGTCGACTTGATAGAGTTGGATATGATAGACTTCGATGTGATTATGGGTATGGATTGGCTAGTGTCTTGCTATGCCAATGTGGACTGTAGAGAGAGGTTAGTTCGGTTCCAGTTTCCTGGTGAGCCGGTGATCGAGTGGAAAGGGAATACTGCATCGCCGAGGGGTAGGTTTATTTCTTACCTCGAGCTAGGAAGATGGTGCGGAAGGGTATATTTACCATTTGGTTCGTGTTCGATATCGAGGTGAGATCTGACCTTGATCGATTCGGTTGTTAGAGAGTTTCAGACGTATTCCCACGAGCTTAGGGTATCCTCCCGAGAGGAGATTGAGTTTGCATTTATTTGGCACGAACTCGACCGATATCTATTCCGCCATACGAGGATGGCACCGCCGAGTTGAAGAATTCAAGGACCAGTGAAAGATTTCTTTGGAGAAAGGCTTTATCGTGGCAAGTGTTTCTCCCGGGAGCGCCAGTGTTATTTGTAAAGAAGAAAGATGGGACGTGCGTATGTGTATTGATTACGGCATGAACAAGGTAACTATCAAGAATGATATCCTCCCGGGATTGATGATTTGTTTGACGATTTGCGAAGTGCGAGATGTTTTTCAAGATAGACTGCGATCCGTTACCATCAGTCTGAGTTAGAGGCGGATATCCCAAGATCGCATTCAGACCGGTATGGGCATTATGAGTTCAGGTGATGTCTTTCGGATTGACCAACGCTCAATGGTATTCATGGATTTGATGAATAGGGTGTTCGTGCCATTCTTAGATATGTTCGTTATAGTGTTCATTGATGATATCTTGGTGTATTCGCGCACGAGCGAGCATCTGATCATTTGAGGCGGTATTGGGAGTCCTCGCGACCGGCGATTGTATGCCAAGTTCTCGAAATGTGAGTTTTGGTGGCTTCGTGGCTTTCTTAGGACATGTTATCGGGGCGATGGTATTCGTTGATACATCTAAGATTGAGGCGATCAAGACTTGGCCTAGACCCACTACAAGCCAGTGCGCGCCTTCTTGGGCCTCGCGAGTTATTATCGGAGGTTTGTGGAGAAGTTTGCTTCCATGTCAGCGCCTTTGACTAGGCTGACTCGTAAGCGGCTACATTTGGTGAACGGATGCTTGTGAGAGTTTCCGATTACTAAAGGATAAATTGACGGCCTTGATCCTTACTCTTCCGCAGGGCTTAGATGGATATGTGGTTTATTGCGATCGTCGGTGTCGGACTTGGGTGCGTCGATGCAAAGACGGCGAGTTATAGCCACGCGTCTCGACAGGCTTAGGAAGCACGAGAAAAACTATCCCACACATGACTTAGAGTTGGCAGTGATTCATGCCTTGAAGATCCGGAACCTTATTTGTATGGAGTTCATGTGGATATTTATACTGCACCACAAGAGCCTCAGGTATATCTTCACGGAGGAGCCGAACTTACGGCGAGAGGCGGTGGTTGGGCTGCAAGGATTATGATGTTGATATTCTATACCACCGGGGAAGGCCAATGTAGTTGCAGATGCCCTTAGTCGCAGATCGATGGGTAGTCTATCCGATGCTGTAGGGAAAAAGGATATGGTCCGAGAGATTTCGCCCAGCAAGCCTTGGGGTTCGTTTGGTTGATTCCGATAGTGATGTAGTTCGGGTTCGAGAGGTTGCCGAGTCTTCCATCGTCGAGGAGGTGAAGAGGCGACAGTATGAGGATCCGATTATGGTACGGTATAGAGATGCCGCCCTTCAGAGAGAGAAGAGTCTAGTGGAGGTAGCGCCTGATGGGGTGCTAAGGTTTGAGGGCCGATTGTGTTCCGATGTAGCGGGACTTCGTCGGCCAGATTTTGGGAGCCTGCGGTGCTCGTTATTCTATTCACCCGGTCGACTAAGATGTCTGTGACCTCGGTGTGTGTATTGGTGGGATGGCACGAAGAGGGACGTGGCGAGTTTTGTTGCCTGATGTCCTAATTGTCGAGGTCAAGATTGAGCACCAAAGCCGGTGGGCTATTGCGGCTATTGATATTCGACTTGGAAGTGGGAGGTGATAAATATGGATTTTATTACGGGCTACCTACCACTCGCAGGAAGCATGATTCCATTTGGGTGATTGTCGGCGGTGAAATCAGCCCATTTTCTTCCGGTCGAACGACGTTCTCGGTAGAGGACTATGCCGTTATATATTAGAGAGATTGTGAGACCGCACGAGTCCCAAAGTGTCGATTATATCGAGATAGAGCCCGGTTCTCGGCTAAATTTTGGAGATCTTTTGAAGGGATTAGGGACACAGTGAGTCTCAAAGATCGCGTTTCACCCTCGACGGCCGAGCGGACGAGCGCACTATCCGGACAACGAGGATATGTTGCGGGCTTGTGTTATTGATTTCGAGGTAGTGGGAGGATCATTTGCCTCTTGTGGAGTTTGCTTACAACAACCTACCATTCCAAAGATTCGGATGGCGCGCCTTATGAGGCCTTATACGGGAGAAGTGCAGTCACCGATAGGCTGGTTCGAGGTGGGAGAAGTTCGATTAGTCGGGCGGACTTAGTTCAAGCGATGGATAAGGTGAAGCTTATCCAGGAGAGGTTGTTGGCAGCTCAGAGTCGGCAGAAGTCGTATGCAGATCATCGGCGTCGACACTTGGAATTTGAGGTAGATGATTGGGTTTTTCTAAAGGTATCGCCCATGAAGGACGTGATGAGATTTGGAAAGAAGGGGAAGCTTAGCCCAAGGTACATTGGGCCGTATCAGATTGTCCGTAGGGTAGGCAGGGTTGCCTATGAGTTAGATCTGCCGTCCGATTTGGAGGCGGTACATCCAGTTTTCCATGTGTCCATGTTGCGGAAATGTATTGGAGATCCATCTAGAGTGCACCCGGTTCATGATGTCCATGTGACAGAGGAGTTATCGTATGAGGAGAGTCCCATAGCGATACTCGATCGTCAGGTTAGACGACTTCGGACAAAGGATGTGGCTTCCGTCAAGGTTTTGTGGCGGAACGAGAACAGGGAAGAGATGACGTGGGAAGCGGAGGAGGACATGATGAAGAAATATCCTCACTTATTCCCTACACCTCCAGGTAACCCACTTTCCTGCTTGTTAGTTTTGATTTAGCAATTGTGCTTAAGTATTGTTGTGGCCGTGTGGAGCGTCTTTATTTGCAAAAGAGTAGTTAAGAGCGTCTACGTCAACTTGTGATTCAAGTAAGCCTAGAAGGAACATTCGGGACGAATGTTTCTAAGGGGGGGAGAATGTTATACCCCGTGGTTCGGGTCGGGACCGCGGTCAGGGGTCTCAGCGCCGCGGTGCAGGCGAGCGGCCGCGCGCCAAGCGGGTGATTGTAGGCCGCGCGGAAGATCGGTCGCTGAAGTTTCAGCGCGCGCGGGAAGCGAGGCCGGCGGGAAGATCGGTCGCGAGAGGAGATTGCGGCCCGCTGCGGCGCCGAGGCGGGAAATCTGGCGGAAAAACTTAGGAAAATCTGATCTTTTCTTTTAAAAGGGCATGGGTGGGGGACAAGTGTCCCCCCCATCTGATTTTTGCATGCATTATATTGACCAAGTCTTAAAGACTTGGTCATCTTTCATCTCTCTCTTAGAAAAAGCTCCTCCTTCTCTCTTAATTATTTCAAGCTCCTCCTTCTCTCTAAAACTCCAAGAGACATTCTAGCCTTAGGAAAAATCTGAAAAATAAAAAGGCAAGAAGGAAGCTTGTGGCTAGCTTGTGAAGGTTGTTGTGGTGGTGTTCTTGGAATAGAAGCTAGCAAATTGTTGGATAAATTTGGCTAAAGCTCTAAGGTAATGATTCTTCCTCTATTATTAGTTGTTAGTGTTGCATGTTAAGAAGAAAGTACTTGTGGGAGTAAATAATGCTATTAGAGTCATTGCATGCAAGAAATGTGGTTTGGGTATGAAGGATTTGGCTAAAGAGATATTATGAGCATGTTGTAGCCTACCAACTACTTTAGAATTATTAAGTGTAATATTATAACTTATGGGGCAGAATTTTACACACCCAAGATTAGGTGTGTAATCCCCTTTGTGTTGGTTTGGATGTTGGGCCTTAATGTGGCGTTTGAGTGTTGAAAATCGGCCTTTGAAAAGGTGGCAAAGTGACTAGAAACAAAGGAAATGCTGATTTTCCTTAAGAATTGGTAACTTGAATTTGGAATTTCTACATTGAAATTAGGGGTTAATAAACGTATTATGGTTATTATAGGTTGACATATTACTTGCGGTAGTTGGACTTAGCAAGTGGATTGACCGAAGAGGTATGTAGAGCTTTCCTATCTCTTGAGCATGAATAGTTGTATCTATGTAGTACGGTATAATGCACAAGATTTGATAATCTACACTTGTTTTAAAGTATATGATACTTGTTTCATTTCAAAAGTATAAGTCCCGATTGAGGGAAAATGTATTTGACAAAGGGATAACGCTAATATAATGACTTTATGGGAAGTTGGTTATATTAGTTTTCTTGAAAGGTTCACAAAGAAAGGTTTACTCTAATTAAAACAAGTACGGGTAAAGGATTTGAAACTAAGAAAGGTGAATTGATTTTTAGGCATTGGTTGCTTAAGGTTTTAAAGTAAATGAAGTCACTTGAATTAGAAGCCTATTATATTTCTAAAAAGGAAATGTGACTTGTCTTGAAAAGAAATCGTAACTTGATACTATGGTGATTAGTATCTTGGAATCTTTGTATAAAAAGAGTTTTTCTTAAAAGTTAGAAGTCATGGTACTTGGGTTGAATTCGGATTTTCTATTAAAAGACATGTTAGTGCCTTAGGATACTAAAATGAGAGGATATATTAATAATGTTAATAAGAAGTTAGGATTTCTTAACTTGCTTATGTTATGATAAGCATTAGTGCTTATGTATGATATGATAGGCAGTAGTGCTTATGTTGTGATATGATAGGCAGTAGTGCTTATGTATGATATGATAGGCGGTAGTGCTTATGTTATGTATGATAGCGGATGAGCTATGTTATATATTTGTATTATTACGGTAAACCGGGTTATTATCTATGCCATGGATTTGCTACCCATGATGCGAGTCGTGGCTTGCACTCACGCGGATCCGACCACGTGATCCATGCGGGTGAAATAGTCCCGTGCGAGTACGGCGATGGTACTCATGCGGGTCCACGGGATCCATGCGGGTGAAATAGTCCCGTGCGGGTGAAATAGTCCCACGAGGCGGATGACCTCATGCGAGTCCACGGGACCCATGCGGGTGAAATAGTCCCAGGAGTAGGATTGCTTAATGATACTACAGGTAGGTACCCTGTTTTGATCGTGAGCCTCCTATTTTTATGCTATAAGATTTATACTTGTTACTCTCATTGTTAGTAAGGCACAATGCAAGGAAATTGATTTCTATCTATGACTCCAGCTTATTATTGACTTATGATATTACTACAATATTTTCCAGTTTTACATACTTGGTATGTTGTGTCGCGACCGCCTGGCTGCGTTCATGCCGCAGTAAGGGTAGCGGTGGTGGATCCTCATTCTTAGGATCTTTGCTCAGTGTCGAAGCTCCATTACTCGGAGGTTTGACTTGATTTGATGCAGTTCTCCACGACATTGTAGGTTTTGTGTACATTCGGGGTATGGCGGGCCCCGTCGTCATGGTTGTTACAAACTCTTAGAGGCACTGTAGTCTGGTTATAAATTGGGTTATTAAGGATGTAGCTGCTCGATTACATTTTATTTATGTTACGGAAAGGTAGCCATTTTTGGGCTAGCCTACTTTGATCTTATATGGTTCTTGTTTGAGAGTTTATTTATTTCCGCTGGTTTTCTCTGATGTTGTATCACAAGGGTGCCCGGGGTAAGGCACCAGTCACGGATCCGAGGTCGGGTCGTGACACATAGGATGTAAGTGAGTCTTCAAGAAAAAGATTGATGCATATGGCAAAATACAGACTTATAAAGCAAGATTGGTGGCTAAAGGTTATAATCAACGGCCTGGGGTCAATTATGACAAAACTTTTTCACCTGTTGCAAAGATTAAATCCATTCGGATTTTGCTTGCAATAGCTGCATACTATGATTATGATATTTGGCAAATGGATGTTAAAATTGCCTTCCTAAATGGTAATCTGATTGAGGAGATGTTTATGATACAACCAGATGGTTTTACATCCAAGACTCAACCCAAAGCAGTATGCAAGCTACAAAAGTCCTTTTATGAACATAAGCAAGTCTCAAGGAGTTTGAATATTTGTTTTGACAAAGCAGTCAAATCGTTTAACTTTGTTAGAAGCAAAGAAGACCCATGCGTTTATAGTAAACACACAGATGAGAGTATTGTATTCATTGTCATATATGTAGATAATATATTGATAATGGGAGATAATAAGACTCCCATGCAATCAATCAATGAATGGTTATCCAGCACCTTCATGATGAAGGACTTGGGTGAAGCCTGCTACATTCTTGAAATTAGGATCTATATAGATAGACCTAATAGATTGTTGGGGCTGTCACAGTACGTATACATAGACAAAGTGCTAAAATGTTTCTCCATGGAGAATTCCAAGAAAGAAAATCTTCCTATAGGTCAAGACATCAAGTTATCAAAGAAGGATAGTCCTTCTACTATTGCAGAACTTGAACGCATGAAGAGGATCTCATATGCTTCAGCTATAGGATCAATCATATATGTCATGACCTGTACGAGGCCATATGTGGCCTATGCATTTAGCATGACTTGCAAATTCCAGTAGAATTCTGGGGAGGAATACTGGAAAGCAGTCAAGAGTATTCTTAAGTATCTTAGACGAACTAAAAAATATTTCTTAGTCTATGGTGGACAAGAAAATCTAGTAGCTACTGGGTACACTGATGCTAGTTTCCAAACATACCTTGCTGACTTCAAATCTCAGTCTGGTTATGCCTTCATTTTAAATGGTGGAGTAGTGAGTTGGAAAAGTTCCAAACAAGCTACAACTGCTGATTCAACTACTGAAGTCAAGTACATTGCTGGATCAGAAGCTGGTAAGGAAGCTGTCGCAATATCTGAGTTCTTAAAAGAACTAAGGGTTGTTCCAAGTGCCACTTGTCCAATAACGATTTATTGTGACAACACTGGCGCGATTGCGCAAGCTAAGGAACTAAGATCAACGAACAAAAATAAGCATGTACCAAGGAAATACCACATACTCAGGGAGATAATGAAGACTGAAGAAATAAAGTTAGACTACTGTCACGACCCGACCCCGGGGCCGCGACTGGCGCCCTACCTGGGCACCCTTACAGGTAAACATCAGAGAAAATCAGCGGAACATACATGAAACTTAAAAATAAAACATCGTAAGTAAAACAACAGGTTAGCCGATAGGGCTACCTTCCTGAACATATATAAAAACAACCGAAGCAGTTGCCTCCTTTCTTTTTACAAACTGACCAACCATATGTGACTACAGACCTCTAAGAGTTTTGACATAACAACTGTGGCGGGACAAGGCCCCGCCGTACCCCTGAATAAACATAAACGTGACAACTCCGAAACACTGGAGCCATCTCAACTTGCTGAACCGGGATCCTAAGCTCGCGGATCCACAACTGTGTACCTAAACCTGCGGGCATGAACGCAGCCCCCCGAAGAAGTCGATCTACAATTGAATATGGAACAGAATATAACGTACAGTAAACAAATCATAACTGTACAAAAGAATGACAAGGACAAGTATAAAAATACATACCAGATCCTGCCGTGTCATTACCACTTATGAACTTAATCGTACCTTATTATCCTTTCCATTCCCAATAAAAGTTATAGTCACATTCTTACGTACATTATTTAGAAAAAGAATCATTAAGTTCATTACCATATAACTTACTTATCTTTCATAACATAGTCCGGCCCACTACGGAGGGACACATATACTACCCGGCCCAAACTGGGACGCGGTCAAGTCACACTAATATCAAAGCATGCCCGTGGAATCCCCCATCACTGTCGACAGCTATTAGTGTAAAATATAACCATGTGACGCGCCCGTGGCATCCCACCTCACTGTCAGTACATACACAATATATATATATCCTGCCCGTGGAATCCCACATCACTGCCGACAGTCCAGGGTATAATAATACACCAATAGGCATACATGAACACCAAGTCCCACCGGTGGTATAGCGTCTTGGGGGTCTACCCCTCACTTATACTCTTACCCTGGAGAAGGTGGTAAAGCAGGTGGTATAGCATCTGGGGGGTCTACCCCTCACTTATCCGCTTACCCCGAGAAGGTGGTATAACGTCTTGGGGCTTGCCTCATTTATACTCTTACCCTATCTCGACCGGTCACAAACAACACATAAAGCAGTGGTACAGTCTTGGGGTTTACCTCACTTATACTCTTACCCTGGAGAAGGTGGTATAACGTCTTGGGGCTTGCCCCTCATTTATACTCTTACCCTATCTCGACCGACCATCAAACAAGACATAAGCACTACCATGTCTTTTATAAAATCCGGGAATTTAGCCCAAGTGCTACAAATAACGGAAGCATACCCGTGGAATCCCACATCACTGTCGGTACGTCCAAGTAACTTATAACAAGACAAATGCCCTCCAACCAGAGTCGCGGCGAAAAAACATAATACTTGCACTCAAAGGCTATCACCAGCACATATAGGCTAAATCTCAGTTAACCAAGCCAAAGTACTAATCAAGGCACACATAGAATAATTCTCATTTAATCAAGCCAAAGTACTAATCAAGGCATACTTAGAATAATTCTCATTTAATCAAGCCAAAGTACTAATCAAGGCATACTTAGAATAATTCTCATTTAACAAGCCAAAGTACTTATCAAGGCATCACATAGAATAATTCTCATTTAATCAAGCCAAAGTACTAATCAAGGCATACTTAGAATAATTCTCATTTAACAAGCCAAAGTACTTATCAAGGCATCACATAGAATAATTCTCATTTAATCAAGCCAAAGTACTAATCAAGGCATACTTAGACTAATTCTCAATTAATCAAGCCAAAGTACTAATCAAGGCATCACATAGAATAATTCTCATTTAATCAAGCCAAAGTACTAATCAAGTCATACTTAGAATAATTCTCATTTAACAAGCCAAAGTACTTATCAAGGCATCACATAGAATAATTCTCATTTAATCAAGCCAAAGTACTAATCAAGGCATACTTAGACTAATTCTCAATTAATCAAGCCAAAGTACTAATCAAGGCATCACATAGAATTATTCTCAATTAAACAGGCCAAAGTACTACGTACGTCCATTCTTTTCAAAAGACTCCTTTCCGAATAAAACTTCCCCGATACTAACAACCGTAGTATCAAGTCCTATCCACCTTTCGAGACAAGTCACAATACCTTTTTAGAAATACAATTACCGGCTTCTAAATCAAGTGACTTCTTTATTAAAAACCTTAAGCAATTGGTACCTTTAAAACAATTTGCCCTTCCTTAACACAAGTTATTCCTTTGATTACTTTACTAGAGAAAACCATTCTCTTAACCTGCCATAAAGCCGTTATAACCAACTTCCCATAAAGCCGTTATAACCCTTTATGGTTTAGACCAATACGTTCCTTTTATAATCAAGAGACTTCTACTTTTTGAAACCAAGTATTATATTCTTTCAAATCAATTCTCTTAACTTTCAAAAATACCATTTGTCTCTTAACCTTTAGAAAACAAGTGACTCCTTTTATTATAAAACCTTAGGCAATTGATGCCTTAAAAACAAGTTGCCTATTCACTTAAAATCAAGTCATTTGTCTTTCCATAAAGCAAATATAACCAACTCCCCATAAAGTCGTTGTATTTACTTTATACCTTAGCCAAAATACCATTTCCTATCCAAGAGACTTACACGTTTAAAACGGAGCAAGTATCACATACTTTAAAACTCTTCAAGTCCCCTAACTTTAAAATCAACTTAAGACATCCTTACTATTTTTAAAGAAGTGAGTTAATCTCCTAACCCACCCGACTTGGCATTACATAAAACAAGTAAAGAATGTCATAGTCCAGACGCTCACCGTACTACATACGTGCAACTAGTCATGCTCAAAAGATAGGAAAAGTTCTACATAGAGTAAATCACACAACTACCTCTTAACTTCTAAGAGTAGAAGGAAACATGAAATGATACCACAAGTGTATTCCATACATAGAATCATGCCAAAGGAAGGAAGAGGTTCACATACCTCGCGACGATTGTCGACAAATAGCAAAATGCTCCAAAGTACTCCAACCTTGATAGCTATTCCACTCTCCAAGTAGGATACGCTATACTTAGTACTTCAACCTATAATGGTCACAATATGTCCATTAACCTTTCACTTCTAACGTAGAATATTTTAGGTGCTAAGTCGCTAAATTCTACGGAAAATCGGACAGCACCTCCTTTGTTTCTACTCACTTTGCCACCTTTTTCAAGGCCGAATACAAAACCAAACAGCCCCAATTGGCTCACAACAATATAGAAGGTATTCCAATACAATGAATAACTAAACAGGCCCAATTGGCTCACAATTTAGAAAGTAGTCCAATACAAATGAATAACAAACTAAAAAGTCCAAATTCGGCCACCTTGAGTTCAACCATACCAATTCTTATCAAATTTCCATTTCAATCCAACTTGGTAGCATAACATGAAATCAAGTCGCATTTGATTATAACAATCCATAATCTCTAAGTAGGTAACATGCGACGATTTCAAATAAACGACCAATTAGTAATCCAATTTCAAGTGGCTTATATAACATTTCGAATTTAGCTACAAGCACTCCATAATACTTATAAACTTCTACATACCAACTTCATGTTGTCAACGTGTAAAACTAACAACAAAAATATATAATCTTGTAACATCTTAAAGGACAAGATTATACCTTAACGATTCTCAATCCAATCTTCAAATCCGAAGTCGTTCCTTAGCAACTTAGAGACTCTCCAAGATACTTCAATCCGCTACTTGAGACCCTTAGAACCATACCAACAATTTTCCTTCAAGCTTCCAACCAAAACCTAGAAAAGCCATTAGGTTTTCACCTTGCGACTAATACGAAAACTCTCTTTTTCCGGGATTTTTCTATTGAGATATACTCACATAACACTCATGAACCTTGGTTTAAAGTGTGGGGCTTAATGGACAAGAAACGAAAAATCTTCCTTTTGAAAGTGGAGGAAGCGAGAGCAACAATGTGATGTTCTTCCAAATTTTGTGAATTTTAGCTAAGTGTGGAACTCTTGTCTTGCTACTAGTATTATATAGGGACATGGAGGGTCAAGGTGTGCACAAATGGTTGGCTAGGATGAGGTCTTAACAAAAATCAAGACTAATTGTCCCCTTGACTAAGTCAAACATGTCAAGCTTTCAAGTTGCAAGACTTGTCTTGCTAACAAAGGTCCAATGACCCTTTAGCCCTTGCAAAAAATCGTCCAAGGCATCATCTAAGGGGGGGTGACACGTGTCGCCCTCCCATTCGTCACAACAAAACGTTTTCCGACAATTTCATAATTCCGAGAAATTTTTTACAAGTCTCCAATCTTAACACTGTGAGTTCTTACGTACGTTCTTACACCATGTCCTGTAAATACGGGGTGTAACAACTACGTTCCCACAGATGAAAATCTAGCAGACCCATTTACTAAACCATTAAGCTTAGTCAAGCATAATGGTCATTTCGAAAACATGGGCATTAGATACGTTGGAGATTGACTCTAGGCCAAGTGGAGAATGAAAGTATATATGTCCTAGAGACAATCATGTTAGGGACAGATGTACTTGAACACATTCATATTATTAATGAGATTAATATATTTATGGATTTGTAATTACTGACTTGTTATATGATTATTTGTATCATTTATTAATGTGCATCCCTTGAGCTTACGTTGTCATTGATAGAGTGAGATATTAAGGATATAGCGTAGTTCTTAAAGAAGCCTCAACTGATGATCATTGAAAATGAGATATCAATGATATATTATAAATCTACATGTGGTCTGCATCACATTCTTAGAGA
Organism: Przewalskia tangutica; assembly: GCA_029844215.1. Classification (NCBI taxonomy): domain Eukaryota; kingdom Viridiplantae; phylum Streptophyta; class Magnoliopsida; order Solanales; family Solanaceae; genus Przewalskia; species Przewalskia tangutica. The sequence goes on along the minus strand of CM056721.1, from coordinate 120,578,534 downwards.
ATGTAGTATGTCTCACTTACTACTAGTAATGGTTGCTAGTGATGGACACATGGATACTCGGGTATTGGCATGCCCTACTGATAAAATATTTATTATACATGTCTAGAGTATTATCAGAATGTGGGAGATAGAGGTCCGTTGATTTGAGGTCAATACGCACCTAATTTGCAGAGTAATGTACTTTGATCATGTCCTAAGCTTAAATTCCTTATAGGATAAGACATGGCTTATATTGGGTACATTGAGATGCAAACTAAGGTGGTAGTTGAGCCAAGAATAGGATTCATTCCTCGATTGGATTTTCGAGAGAACACTCAGCTTCTTAGATATTAGGTCGACCAAGTCAATGGCCAATGCAAGAGATATATTTGAGATATGGTCTAATTGTCATCTAATAAAGATGAGATAAAGTGATCAAGCCATTTGGATAGATACATGGCAGATCCTAAGTTTGATCGAGTGTGTCGCGAATGAAAGAAATTTATCATCTCACATAAAGGTTATGTTTACTAGAGTCTTGTAAACGTTCTTCACATATTGAGTTCGTCATGTGGCGCAGTCTAGGAGTTCCGTGTGAAACTTAATTTGATTAAGTGTCGATGTGTGAAGGCCTAAAGGGTCACACTAAGTCGATTGTCTTTTCGGTCTAAGGGTATATTGAGAGAATATAAAATATTCGATTTAGAATTGAGATATTTTAATCAATAATAAATTATGGGATAATTTCTATCTGATGGAAATTATTTAATTAAGTCAAAATTAGATTTTGGATTTAATTAAAATTAAAACATGCTGAAACATTAAAATAAAAGGGCAGTCAAGCATTAAGGCCCATGGGCGATCGCCCATCGCAATTCAAATTTTGGCCAGGTTTTAATCCTAATCCCCGTCTGATTTGTATCCTAACCTCCCTATATATTCAGCACTTAACCTCGTAATTGAGGTTACATAATTTACACTGAATTCTTACTTTCTGAACTCAGAGTTCAGAGATTAAAATCCTCTCAAACCTTTGTCAAAAATTTCCTAGCTTTCCTGACAGAGGAATATACCGAAGGAAGACTTGCACCCGAGCAAACAATCGTGTGCGCACCTTTTAGTAGAGACTTGAAGATTCATAAACTGTAAGTTTTCTTTGTGTCTTGCAGATTTCAATTGTAACATAATCATACCATACAAATTTGTTGGGGCAAGTAATTTAACAAAATTTTAAACTTCCGTTGTGTCTTACTTGTGTGTTTTACACCCAACAAAACCCTACAATGACTTGTTGAATTGTAAATAATTTAACACTTTTGAGGTTAATTTTAATGTTTGTTATCCTTGGTGTTTGTATACACTGTAAACGTGTATATAGTAGTAACAATTGTATCCCTACCCATAATTAGAATATATTATGTAAATATAATTATGGTAAGACTAGGATTCCTATTGTATAAGGCATAAATATTGTACACTATATATAATTTGATATTAATGAGAAGACTCCCTAAGGGAGATTAATATCATCTTACATGGTATCAAGAGCCTAAACCAAAAACCCTAGAATTTTTGTGTAGCCGCTGCCGCCCCCCTCGGGCATCTTAGCTGCGGCGCCTCCCCCTCTCCTCCCAAAATTCTTAGTTTTTTTCTTCTCTTCTCTTTTCTCTAAATAGATACTCAGGATTCTTCCAATACTTCTGACGCTTCCACCTCCACCAATCCCACCACCATGTCATCATCCCCTTTTCATCCCGCCCTAACTGTTACCAACATCAAAAACTTTATTTTCATTCTTCTTGATCAAGAAAATAGTCAGTATTCTCCTTGGGTTGAACTGTTTCGTAATCATGCATGTCTCTATAACGTGCTTGATCATATTGATGATACTATTCCGCGCCCTCCGGAGGTTGATGATTCTACTTGGCGTCGTCTAGACGCCAGCGTCAAACAGTGGATTTATGGTAGTATTTATTAGGATATTCTTCTTACTATCATTAAATCTGGCGCCACAACCCATGATTTATGGAACCGCTTGGAGGAAATCTTTCACGATAACAAGCACACTCGTGCGGTGTATTTGGAGGAACAATTTAACAATACACGCCTTGAAAATTTCTCCAACATGACTGAGTACTGCAGACAGTTGAAACTACTGGCGGATCAACTCTCCAACGTCGACACGTCTGTCTCGGACACTAAAATGGTGTTGCAATTGATTGCAGGCCTTCCCAAAGGCGACTATGATACGTTAGCCACCAGGATTCAACAGGCAGATCCGCTACCCAGTTTTAACAAAGCTCGCTCGTAGTTGTTGCTCGAAGAGACTCGACGTGCTAAGAAAGATGAGCACAATCAGAAAGCGTTAGCTGTCGAAACGCTCCCCCAAGATCCAACGCCGCCAGAAAATGCTCAACCGCAGCAGGGACGCGGTGGCAAGGGCCGCGACAGAGGAGGTCATGGTCGTGGTAAAGGTCTCAGATAGAAGAATCAACAACAACAACAGGGCCCGTGATAATCGGTAGCGCGCTCAACGATACCAGCACAACGTCGCGGCGGTTCGATGCAAAGAACCCTTCAACCATTACTCCCACCACGGGTTGTTGTGTTATACCCCATATTTCCAGAGTATGTACGTAAGGACGTACGTAGAAAAGTTTGAGCCTTAAAGTAGGCAAGGGCCGAAAATTTTGTTCACAAGTACCGAAAAGAGTCGTTTTCCGTAAACGCGTTTCCGGACTTTGCGAAGGGAAAAATACGGCTATGTCATTTATAATTTTTGCGGATTTTTCCGAGAGATGAAATATTTTGGACCAACGGGAGGGTGACATGTGTCACCCTCAAAAGTGGACGGCAAAGGGCATTCTTTGGCACGTTTTTTTTGCCTTGTTTGTGGTCAAGGAGTTGGTAGGATATTTTGGTGGTAGATGGATAAGGTACACTTGCCCAAATCTTGACCTTACACTTGCCTAGCACTTGACTTCATCTTGTCCATTGGTTGGCCTATAAATACTCCCCTAACTTGAAGGTTTTCTTCATCCCTCAAATGATTCTAAGTCTTGAAATCCCTTTTCCCCCCTCTTGAGAGCTCTAGACGAGAGCACCCTTCTCCCCCCCTTAGTGTAGTTTTCGTCCAAGGTTCCCCTCCCCCTTTGAGAGGCCTTGGCCGAGAAGTATCCCCCCTCTCCCTTTGTCAAGCCTAGCCGAGAAATACCCCCCCCCCTTGGTTGAGAAATATTTCTCCAAGTATTGTTGGAATGCCAAAATACTCTAGCCCAAAACCTTTGTAGTATTTCCAAGTACCCTCTATACGAAAAGCCCGGAAAATACTACTATACCTTCCTTTAGCCACTAAACGAAACCCTAAGGAAAATCTTCATAGTCGGTTGAAGTGTTAAGTAGAAGTTGTGTAGAACTTCTAAGGGTTTCTTGGAGCGGATTGGAGCGTACAAAATAGGAGCTAAACCTTGCTCAGGATCGACTTTAAACTTGGATAATTTTGGGCTTATCGAGGTAAATAATCTTGTCCCCCTATTGTAATTGGAAATTACATGTTGTAGTAATATATAGTTGAAGTATACTATATATAGAATGAATATTGAGAAGATCAATCAGATTTACATAGACCTGTATTCTGATGAGACTTGTAGTTTGTGGTAGGGAAGTGCTGCCCAATTTTCCGTAGAATAAGGAATCTGTATCTAGAATTATTCTGCAGAGTAGTCTAGACGTTAATAGACTTATATGACCGTTATAGGTTGAAGTACTGCAAGTAGCGTATTCTACTCGAAGGGTGGAAAGGGCTAGCCGGATTACAGTACTTTGGAGCTATTTGCTTATAGTCGATAAATCGTCGCGAGGTATGTGATTCTTCCTATACTCTTGAGCATGATATTTTAAAAGTATATATATATATATAGTACGGTAGACGTACGTGTGTTAACTGAACGTAGTTTTACGGCAATGTCTTTTGACTTAAGCCTGAATAATAAGAATCTTGAAGTATTTCAAAAGAATTAAGAACCGTTTTTGAAAGAAGAGTAATACTTGGTTTTGAAAGCTTAAGAGTTATACTAGCTTTATGGGAAGTTAGGTATAACGACTTAAGTAGGATAAAAAGAATGATTAATTGATTTTAGAAGTTAAGAGACTTAATCTTAAAAGATAAGAGACTTAACTTAATTGAATTGTTATGAAAGTTGTTAAGAAGTGTGAAACCTCATTCGTGAGTAATAAGTACTTGGTTTTTAAAGAATAATGTTTTACTGATTTCGGAAAGGAGAATAAGTAAGGAACTTGATTTCTAAAAGAGACTTGAGGAAATTGAAGGGTTTTTGGTTTAAAAGAAAGGCATTGTCTTGTCTTAAATTGGTTTAAAACATAAAGTGTTATAACAGCTTTATGGGAAGTTAGTTATAACGACTTTATGAAAACAAAAGAATGGTTTATCAGTGGTTTTAAAGTGGTAACTTGACTTTAAAAGGAGAAGTGTTTTGGTCTAAAAAGAAGGCATGGTATTGTCTTAATTTTGATGTAAAAAGGAAAGGACGGAAGTTGTTTTGGTTTACTTAAAAATGTTAGTCACTCTATTTTTATATATAATACGGGCATCGGGTGATCTTCGTAAAAGAAATGGATCTTTTAAAAAGAATTTAACGTACGTAGTACTTTGGGGTTAAAACCTGGACTTTGGCGTAAAATGAAAGTACCTTGAGTTGTGAGTAACTTGCCTATGTTTGCGTGTGATAGCCTTGTCGTGCTAGTAGTTGTATTTCTATACCACCGCGTCTCTCAATGGAGGGCCGACTGGTTTGTTATGATATTACTTGGACGTACCGGCAGTGATGGAGAATTCCACGGGTACGCTCCTGTTGATAGTGTTATTCCATGGACTAGCTCTCCATGAGGTTTCTTACTGATTCGGCCTTGGTATCTGGTGGCCGTACTTGCCGCCTCGTGGCTGATTCGGCCTTGGTACAGTAGTTAGCCCTCGCGCTTGCCGTTCGGTTTAGTGACGAAGTCTCGTGATCTGACCTTGGTATCCGGTAGTTAGCCCTCGTGCTTGCCGGTCGACTCGTGACACGGCCTTGGTATCGGTAGTCGGCTTCGTACTTGCCCGTGTCGCCGTGGCGAGTCTCGTGATCTGACCTTGGTATCTGGTAGTTAGCCGTACTTGCCGGTCGACTCACGTGACACGCCAGTATCTGGTAGTCGGCTTTCGTACTTGCCGTGTCGCTCAGTGGTTTGATTGTGTAGTATTGATTGTATAGTATTGATAGTGCGGCTTTGGTATCGGTAGTCGGCTTTGCCCGGTCGATTGATGATGCGGCTTTGGTATCGGTAGTTAGCGCCCGTACTTGCCCGTGCGGTTTATGACTCAGTAGGACTTGGTGTTCATATGTACTCCTTGGTGTTATTATATCATGAGCTGCGGCGGTGAGGAAGGTATTCCACGGGCATGATTGATGTTGAGGCGTGAGACCCATAGTAGTTATATTTGAGTAAAGACTTGAGGCGTGAGTCCCCACGATCGCTTATTTATTATGGGTGTAATTTGGTTATCATACATGTCTCGCTTTATATAGTTGCTATGATTGCATTCTGATATTTTTCGATTTCACATACTTGGTACTGTTATCTTGACCTCCTCGGGGGCTGCGTTCATAGAGGTACATCGGTTGTGGATCCTCGCTCTTAGGATCACGGCGTGTTAGGAAGCCGTTTCTTGAGTCTTATCTTTTGGTATGTTACCACAGTGCATAGGTTCTTGTACATTCGGGGTATGGCGGCCACTGTCCGTCATAGTTGTTATCACTTTCTTAGAGTGCATGTAATGTTGTGTGGGCGAGTTTGTATAAAGGATAAGCATTCGGGTTTTTATGTATATATCTGAGCAATTATTTTGGTTAGCTTTGTTTATTTATCAAATCTCTTGTTACATGTTTATGTTTTATTTCCGCTGATTTTCTCGATGTTGTATCACTAGGGTGCCGGGTAAGACACGATCACGGGCGGTTGAGTCGTGACAAAAGTGGTATCGAGCGATTAATCCTCGGAAAGTGTCTCTGAGCAAGTGTCTAGTAAGTCTTGATTATCGGTGTGTTGTGCACCACATCTATGTCCGGAGGCTATAGGACATTTAGGATTGGTTTCCATTCTTCTCATTACGAGATCGTGCCTTAGAGTGTGTGATAAGTTGGACCCTCCGACGTATTCCTTTCCTTTACCGATTATGCCTCGCGTAAGGCAACCGGGCGAAGGGCAAAGCGCGGCGAGGCGTGAGTAAACACGGAGGTTCTGGGCGAAGGCCCGATCGTTACACGAGATAGTGCTTGACGGCGAGTTTTGCGCGCCGCCCGGCCGGCGAGGTTTAGCCGCGGCGGTGGCCACGAGACTCTGATGCACGAGCCTCAGCCCCACGGCTGGAAGCGAGATGAGATAAGTACAAGAGATGGCGATTCTTGGCGTGGTCGTGGCGAATATGAGATAAGTGAATCACGGCGATTCGATCGCGATAGCACCGTAGTTCACCCCGAGCGACGATTTGAGACTACGGGACTTTACGAGTGCAGCGCTTGATGTTTATGGATCGAGACACGAGGATGATCGCAGAATTCATCAAGCGATTCTGACGGATCGAGAGTGATTAAGGCCGGAGACCGAGTCGGTGGTCTTGGTTCACATCGGCTGCGTGATCTTTGCGATCGTGGTTTGATTCGTGGGAGCTGTCGGGAGAGCATGCACTTCCAGGTATGGAACGAGTTCTCGAGGCATTTCTTGCACATTTCTTGCCTCCACGGATGAGGAGGGCTCGGCCGGCAATTTTTGGTGTTGGCGAGCGGCGTGCGGTTCGGGAGTACAATGTGGAGTTTGACTCGTTAGCTGATGCCCCGCATTAGTAGCCGACATGGAGGGCGAGTGCACCGCTACGTCACCGGGCTAGATGATTACTTGGCGAGAGGCTTGTGCGGTGTAGCTCTTCACCGGCATGGACATTGCCGCGTGCGAGCTTATGCCAGGTGTGAGGCGGAGAGGTCGGCGGAATGACGAAGATCAGCGAAGAGGGCGGGACAGCGGGATCGCCGATAACTTTCGAGGCGGACCGCCCGGCGAGCTAGTTATGTACCTCCGCCCGGTGCAGTGGTCCTCCACGCCTTCGGACTTTCGGGATATTCGAGAGCGGTCGGGCTCCCGTGTTTCAGATTTTGAGGAGTAAGTGCTCGCGGATGAGTCGCCTTGTCTCGGTGTGGCCGTTGTGAAAACTTCATAAGGGAGAATGTCGTACTAATTTGGGAGATTGTTATGCTTGCCAACAGGCCATTTGGCGAGATCGTCAGGCAGGTAGCGGTGGGATAGCACTGACTACGAGTCGATTGCGGGTTCTTCACCTTCCATAGCTAGGCGGGATGTTCATACACCGTGAGCCACGCAGGTCGCGGTGGAAGTTCCCGATTTTAGCGGTCCTTTGAACCGCCTACCTTTTCAGTATATCCTGACCCTACAGAGTTTTGCATGCGTGATACGATGATTATATGTTGAGTACTATGTACAGATAGCATTGTGTATATTGTGGTTTAGAGACTTGGATAGTTGAAAGAATAAGTATGGGGACAGGGGAGGTATGAACCTTAGAATATTACACGTTGAGACCTTAGATGTAAGGCCATCTTGAGTAAAAGATTTATGTTTATGTTGACCTTTATCGGAGTGCAAATGTATTGTGGGGTAATTCCATGGGTGGTGTAACATGAAAGTGGTAGCTTTCAGGACTTAATTAGTGAGATTGTTCCGGATCGGGGAACAAGAGTTGGCGCGATTGTGGGTCGGGTTGAGGACCATTCGCGGGTCAACCCGCAGCCCAGTTTGAGGTGGGGTCAGTTCGAGGTGATCCCGCCAGGTGGTAGGGTCACGAGGGTGCTAGGCCCAAGTTTAGTTGACCATCGTATGAGTTCGTGGGTATGTTCGACCAGAATCGGATCGTGAAGGCCGGGAATGGCCTTAAAGGAGATTGAGGCTAGTAAGATGACCAAGTTTGGAGGTTGTGACTCCAGAGATTTTGGAAACTGAAGCTTTTGTGATATAAGAATGACTTCTCATGGACTTGGGTTAAGTATTTTCGCGTATGTTATTTTTGTGGCCAGGTGTGGCGTTGGCAACTTGTTAAGAGGAACTTTATCATTATCCGTCTTGAGAAGGAACATTCGGGACGAATGTTTCTAAGGAGGGGAGAATGTTATACCCCGTATTTCCAGAGTATGTACGTAAGGACGTACGTAGAAAAGTTTGAGCCTTAAAGTAGGCAAGGGCCGAAAATTTTGTTCACAAGTACCGAAAAGAGTCGTTTTCCGACGAAACGTTTTCCGGACTTTGCGAAGGGAAAAATACGGCTATGTCATTTATAATTTTTGCGGATTTTTCCGAGAGATGAAATATTTTGGACCAACGGGAGGGTGACATGTGTCACCCTCAAAAGTGGACGGCAAAGGGCATTCATTGGCACGTTTTTTTGCCTTGTTTGTGGTCAAGGAGTTGGTAGGATATTTTGGTGGTAGATGGATAAGGTACACTTGCCCAAATCTTGACCTTACACTTGCCTAGCACTTGGCTTCATCTTGGCCATTGGTTGGCCATTGGTTGGCCTATAAATACTCCCCTAACTTGAAGGTTTTCTTCATCCCTCAAATGATTCTAAGTCTTGAAATCCCTTTTCCCCCCCTCTTGAGAGCTCTAGCCGAGAGCACCCTTCTCCCCCCCTTAGTGTAGTTTTCGTCCAAGGTTCCCCTCCCCCTTTGAGAGGCCTTGGCCGAGAAGTATCCCCCCCTCTCCCTTTGTCAAGCCTAGCCGAGAAATACCCCCCCCCCCCTTGGTTGAGAAATACTTCTCCAAGTATTGTTGGAATGCCAAAATACTCTAGCCCAAAACCTTTGTAGTATTTCCAAGTACCCTCTATACGAAAAGCCCGGAAAATACTACTATACCTTTCTTTAGCCACTAAACGAAACCCTAAGGAAAATCTTCATAGTCGGTTGAAGTGTTAAGTAGAAGTTGTGTAGAACTTCTAAGGGTTTCTTGGAGCGGATTGGAGCGTACAAAATAGGAGCTAAACCTTGCTCAGGATCGACTTTAAACTTGGATAATTTTGGGCTTATCGAGGTAAATAATCTTGTCCCCCTATTGTAATTGGAAATTACATGTTGTAGTAATATATAGTTGAAGTATACTATATATAGAATGAATATTGAGAAGAAAAGTATTTGTACTTACATAGAATTTGTATTCTGATGAACTTGTGTAGTTTGTGGGTAGGAAGTCTTTGCCCAATTTTCCGTAGAATAAGGAATATGTATCTAGAATTATTCTGCGAGTAGTCTAGGCGTTAATAGACTTATATGGCGTTATAGGTTGAAATCTTGAAAGTAGCGTATTCTACTCGAAGGGTGGAAAGGGCTAGCCGGATTACAGTACTTTGGAGCTATTTGCTTATAGTCGATAAATCGTCGCGAGGTATGTGATTCTTCCTATACTCTTGAGCATGATATTTTAAAAGTATATATATATATATGCGGTAGCGTCGTGTGTTAAGCGAACGTAGTTTTACTAAGATGTCTTTTGACTTAAGCCTGAATAATAAGAATCTTGAAGTATTTCAAAAGAATTAAGAACCGTTTTTGAAAGAAGAGTAATACTTGGTTTTGAAAGCTTAAGAGTTATACTAGCTTTATGGGAAGTTAGGTATAACGACTTAAGTAGGATAAAAAGAATGATTAATTGATTTTAGAAGTTAAGAGACTTAATCTTAAAAGATAAGAGACTTAACTTAATTGAATTATGAAAGTTGTTAAGAAGTGTGAAACCTCATTCGTGAGTAATAAGTACTTGGTTTTTAAAGAATAATGTTTTACTGATTTCGGAAAGGAGAATAAGTAAGGAACTTGATTTCTAAAAGAGACTTGAGGAAATTGAAGGGTTTTTGGTTTAAAAGAAAGGCATTGTCTTGTCTTAAATTGGTTTAAAACATAAAGTGTTATAACAGCTTTATGGGAAGTTAGTTATAACGACTTTATGAAAACAAAAGAATGGTTTTATCAGTGGTTTTAAAGTGGTAACTTGACTTTAAAAGGAGAAGTGTTTTGGTCTAAAAAGAAGGCATGGTATTGTCTTAATTTTGATGTAAAAAGGAAAGGACGGAAGTTGTTTTGGTTTACTTAAAAATGTTAGTCACTCTATTTTTATATATAATACGGGCATCGGGTGATCTTCGTAAAAGAAATGGATCTTTTAAAAAGAATTTAACGTACGTAGTACTTTGGGGTTAAAACCTGGACTTTGGCGTAAAATGAAAGTACCTTGAGTTGTGTGTAACTTGCCTATGTTTGCGTGTGATAGCCTTGTCGTGCTAGTAGTTGTATTTCTATACCACCGCGTCTCTCAATGGAGGGCCGGTTGGTTTGTTATGATATTACTTGGACGTCTGCAGCGGACGGAGAATTTCACCGCACGCCTCGCTGATAGTGTTATTCCATGGACTAGCTCTCCGGTGAGGTTTCTTCTTGATTCAGCCTTGGTATCTGGTGGTCGGCTTTCGTACTTGCCCCGTCTCGTGGCTGATTCGGCCTTGGTACCTGGTAGTTAGCCCTCGCACTTGCCCCGTTCAGTTTAGTGACGAAGTCTCGTGATACGGCATTGGTATCTGGTAGTTAGCCCTCGTACTTGCCCCGGTCAGCTACGTGACACGGCCTTGGTATCTGGTAGTCGGCTTTCGTACTTGCCGTGTCGCCCGTGGCGGAGTCTCGTGATCTGACGCTTGGTATCTGGTAGTTAGCCACCGTACTTGCCCGGTCATTTCGTGACACGGCCTTGATATCTGGTAGTCGGCTTTCGTACTTGCCCCGTATCAGCTCCGTGGTTTGATTGTGTAGTATTGATTGTATAGTATTGATAGTGCGGCTTTGGTATCTGGTAGTCGGCTTTCGTACTTGCCCCGGTCAGTTGATGATGCGGCTTTGGTATCACAGTAGTTAGCTCAGACTTGCCCCGTACGGTTTTATGACTCAGGTAGGACTTGGTGTTCATATGTACTCCTTGGTGTTATTATATCATAGACTGCCGGCAGTGAGGAAGGTATTCCACGGGCATGATTGATGTTGAGGGCGTGAGACCCATAGTTATATTTGAGTAAAGACTTGAGGGCGTGAGTCCCTGACTTCCATGACTGCTTATTTATTATGGACTGTAATTTGGTTATCATACATGTCTCCTGCTTTATATAGACTGCTATGATTGCATTTCTGATATTTTTCGATTCACATACTTGGTACTGTTATCGACCTCCTTGAAGTGCGTTCATCGCCGCAGTAGTAAGTACATCGGTTGTGGATCCTCGCTCTTAGGATCACGATTCAGCGTGTTAGGAAGCCCCGTTTCTGAGGCTTATCTTTTGTATGTTACCACAGTCTAGGTTCTTGTACATTCGTGGTATGGCGGGGCCTGTCCGTCATAGTTGTTATCCACTTTCTTAGAGTGCAGAAATGCTGTTGTGGCGAGTTTGTATAAAGGATAAATGTTAGGTTTTTATGTATATACGTAAGGCAACCGCTTTTGGTTAGCCTGTTTATTTATCAAATCTCTTGTTACATGTTTATGTTTTATTTCCGCTGATTTTCTCTGATGTTGTATCACTAGGGTGCCCGGGGTAAGGCACCAGTCACGGGCCCGGGTTCGGGTCGTGACATGTTGGGCCCTGCTCCAGCCCCTCGGCAAGTCCAATACCCGCAGCAAGCCCACTTCATGCACGACCAGTTCCTGCAGCCCTCATCCAACATGACACCCACTGAGTTGGGTCAGGCATTCAGCAGTCTTAATATGTAACAGTCTGACAACAACTGGTATATGGACTCCGGAGCCACTTCTTACCTCACCCGGTCTGCAGGTAATATTTCCAAATTGTTTGGTTTAAAGTATCCTCAATTTGTGACAGTTGGTAGTGGCCACCGCATTCCAATAAAGGGTTATGATACATCCTACACACCACCTCCTAATCCATTCCCCCTTAAAAATACCTTATATGCCCTACATGTAATTAAAAAACTAATATCTATCCGCAAATTTACTCGTAATAATTCCATCTCTGTTGATTTTGACCCTTTTGGTTTCACTGTGAAGGATCTTCATACGGGGACGCCTCTTACGAGATGCAATAGCACGAGGGATCTCTATCCATTCACTCTCATCTCTGCTGCTATATCTGTTATACCTCATAATTATAAGGCGATAATTAGATAACGTAATTAAGAAAATAAGATTCGAATATTGTATATAAAGTATATTTACATATGCTAATACGGAAATTAGTATACAAAGAATGTAATCTCGGAATAATTTTGAATACAACAAATGTGGTATGAACTTAATGTCGTGTATAATGTGATTAGGACATAGAATTTTCAGATGTTATATATATGATTGATTATGTGGGAGATTAATTAATTATGAGATTAATTTTAATAGAGAGGAGTATAATAAGTGGACAATTTGTGGGAACTTGGGTTAAGTGTGCAAATAATTTTTAGCACACACTTAACCCTTATTAACCTTTCATCTCCCCCTTAATTCAAAACACTTCTCTTACTCATTCCTTCTCTCTTCAGCCGAAACAACTCCCCTCTCCATAGCCAAATTGAAGTTTTTTATTTCCTTATTCCAAGATTAATCCTTCTATTAAATTCTAAGCAATGGTACCTCCAAAATAGTGAGTATTTCGGCAGTGACTACCAAAAATTAGCCAAGAAATTTCAGTTTTGAAGATGAACCATTTTGGAGAAAAACATGTAAGAAAGATGGATTTAAACTTGTAGAATACATGCATGTCATTTTGTGTTGAAGAAAATGGAAGCAGTGGGTACCGAAATATGGGATTGTTTTAGGCAAAAATTAAGGTAAGATTTCTTCTTCCTATAGTGTAATTGGACTTAAATGATGTTGTAGTTAAGAGATAAACTCATGTTAAAGAGGAATTGAAAATAAGAGATTGCATGTGATTGTTGTTGATGTTGTTGAGTCGATTAAGATTGTTATTACCAATTTTGGGGGCTGTTTTGTATACATTGGATTTGATTGTTGTTGTGGTTATCATTGTCACTAATTGCATGTTATAATTGAAGGAAATCTTGACATTTAAAGTTGAAATGGTTTATATGAAAGTGATGAAATATGAATTGAATTTTAAGGAATTATGAAAAGAGTTTGGTATTATGTTTTGGGGTGTGCCGAGACCCTCATGAAGTCGTGGACATTGTTGGTATTGTTGTGATGTATTTGGGGCTATTCTTGTTAAGTTATAATGCTGGAAATATAAGTTATGAACATGTATATACGTTGTGGTAATTACTAATACATGTCTTAAATGAATTAAAGTGTAGAAATGTGTTATATTGCAAACTATAAGACTTGCACTCTTGTTGTTGTTGCTAGAGTTGATGGACTGTTTTTAAAGGTTGTTTTAATATGGATTAAGGGTTGGATTAACATGAGAAATAGGTGTAGTAATCACCTTGGTTGTTGTAGTAGTTGTATTCCATAAATGTAAAGAGAAAGAATGCATAACTATGGTGTAGATATAGTATATGGACTGATTTTGTTATATCCTAGAATTGTGTTTGGTTATTGGTATTGTTGACATTGTTTATGAGTTGTGGATATGTATATAAATATGGGAAGTTCTGCCCGAATTGTTATAGAAAATAGAGTCACATTCGATATAACTTACACTAGAAATCAGAGAGTTGACGGGCATGTTGTTATTGTTATAGATCGAAGTGCTAATTGAGACGTATTCTAAATATTGAGTTGGTTAGTTCGACTATAAGGTATGTGAAAACTATCATTTCTTCTTTTTGCATGATTTATATAAAATGAGTGTACGACGGACGTACATAATTTTATTGACTCCAAATTCCTAGTGATGCTTGATATAATAGTTGTCTTTGATTTTACAAGTGATAGTTCATTCTATTTATTCCATTGAGAGTCAAATGAGGATTTAATTTGTATAAGGTTACTCATGATATTCTATTCGACGTACTATGATACTTTCTATTTTGTCGAGCCCTGCTTTGGTCTCTGGTTTGATGGTTGTACGTGCTAAAAATCCGGTACATTCCGTTTTGTTTCTCATCCCAGTCTTTCGCAACACTTCAGGTTTACTTCTTTTGTTAGGTCTCGACTTCTTTGCTATGATCTTCCCAGAGATAAATTGGATGCGTGACTCCATAAAGATATAGCGTATTTAATTTAGTAGCTATCTAGCTAACATCAGTGATCCACGACCATCTGCTTGATGTGATATGATTATTTCACCGAGTCCCGGGCCGGGAAGGTTTCATGTGCAATTCATTATATGTTCACTTCGTCCTTCACTAGAAGGTCGGGCAGTATATATATATATATATATATGATATATGTGGACATGCATCCACAGATATGAGATATGCGAACAGACATCCGCGGATATGATATATGTGGACAGACATCCACAGATATGACTATGCGTACACATTATATGTTCACCGCGTCCTTCACTAGAGGGCCGGGAAATATATATATATATATGATGATTTATGTGGATAGACATCTACGGATATGACTTATTTTACATAGACATGTCATGACTCTCATTTTATAAGGCACAGTTACATTGATATCTTTGATTAATATACTTGTATCATGTTATCCTTTGGCCAGTTATGATCTTCTTTACAGTACTTCATGTTTTACATACTCAGTACATTATTTCGTACTGACCCCCTTTCCTCTGGGGGCTGCATTCATGCCCGCAGGTACAAGTACTCAGTTTGGTGATCCTCTAGTCTAGGATTTCCACTCAGCTGTTGGGAGAAGCTCCATTGTTCCGGAACCTAGTCATTTTGGTACAAATCTTCTATTATAGACTCATGCATATTTAGGGGTACGGCGGAGCCCTGTCCCATCCTATTTCACTGTTAATCTCTTAGAGGTCTGTAGACATGTGTGGGTTGGACATGTGTGTAGACATATTTTGGTCAGTTGTACTGTTGTACTTTATTTTGGGATGTTTCCGTATATAATGGCAGCCTTGTCGGCTTGCCTATTTTGATATAAGGATTTGCTATGACAGTTCAGGGGACATTATTCCTTTGTTATATGGCATTATGAATCCACATTATATGATACAGATTCTTACGTTTTCCTTAGTCTTAGTTGATTATATGTGGCAGGTCAGTATAAGGGTATCCAATTAGGGCACCGGGTCGCAGCCCGTCGGGTCGGGTCGTGACAAGATCTTTCTCTCCCGTCTCTTTAGCGGTCATTTCTTCTTCTACATGGCATAATAGACTTGGTCATCCAGGAGCCTCAGTTATTAATTTTCTTAGAGGCAATAATTTTATTACTTGTAATGGGAAGCTTGCCCAAACCTGTGTTTCTTGTTCTTTAGGCAAACATACTCGTCTTCCGTTTAAATCGTCTACTAGTGTTACTTTTGCACCATTTGATATTATACATGCCGATTTATGGACACCACATGTTGTTAGTTCTCTAGGTCATAAATACTATCTTATCTTACTAGATGATTTTTCTCACTTTGTTTGGTTGTATCATCTCAAATTTAAATCGGAAGTGTTTGTCAAATTTCTTAAGTTTCGAACATTCATTCAAACACAGTTTGAAAAAGGTATAAAATATTTTCAGTGCGATAATGGTTGTGAATTCAACAACTCTATGTTTCACCGTTTTTGTACTAATAATGACATGGTCTTTCGCTTCTCCTGCCCCCACACCTCCCCACAAATGGTAAAGGTGAAAGAATCATCCGCACCATTAACAATGATTCGCACTCTATTGATTCATGCCTCTCTACCTCCGTCCTTCTGGATATATGCTGCTAAAATGTCAGAATACGTTCTCAATATTCTCTCAACTAGCACCCTTCATAATATGACCCATACCGAAATCCTATATTATAGAGTCCCCTCTTATAATCATCTCCGGATATTCGGTTGTCTATGCTATCCTAACCTTGCCTCTATTGTCCCTCACAAACTAGCCCCTCGGTCCACTCCATGTGTCTACCTAGTCTTCCCGCCGAACCATAGGGGCTATCTATGCTATGACTTGTACACTCATCAGATCGACATCTCTCGTCACATTCGACGAGACCACATTCCCGTTTTCGAATCTTAAAAAGTTCCAAACACCGGATTAATCTTTTCTTGATGAGACTTCCATCTCTTTCCTCATTCTCAGTCAACTAGATCATAACACTACCACAGAATCACCTTCTCTGCCCAGTGGTTCTTCGTCAGCGTTAGTGTCGCGGCCCCAAGGGATGGCGCCAAAACTCCTGCGAGCAGAGTCCTGATTCACCGTCGATAGCGCCGCAGCTCAGTGATGAGGTGTCGTGGCGCCAAAACTTCAAAGAGGTCTGTCAGTCCTCCAGCACCGCAACCCCTGTTCACGGCGCCGCGACGCTTCTGACGGCATCACCCCCTCCTTCTCCATATACAACCAATCCCTCAGTCTTTGAGCCTCCCACTGTCCCCACTCACCAAATAGAAACTCGTGCCAAACATGGAATCTTCAAACCCAAAGTCCAATTTAACTTGTCTGCCCAAACCATTTCTTCAATTCCAAAGAACCCTAAATTGACCAAACAAGACCCTAATTGGAATGCGGCTATGTATGAGGAATTCAATATTTTAACTAAACAGCACACATGGGCTATAGTACCTAGACCTGAGGGGGTGAATGTGATCTGTTGCCTGTGGCTATTTCGTCACAAATTCAGAGACAGTGGAGATCTTGAGAGGTATAAGGCACGACTTGTGGCTAATGGCACAAATCAGCAGGAGGGCATTGATTGTGGTGAGACCTTCGGCCCGGTTGTTAAACCGGCTACCATTCACACAGTTTTGAGCATTGCCATGGGCAAACACTGGCCGATCCATCAGCTTGATGTGGAGAATGCATTTTTACATGGGGATCTGAGAGAGACAGTCTACATGCATCAGCCGCCTGAGTTCACCAATCCATTAGTTCTTCACTATGTATGTCGTCTACTTAAGTCACTATATGGCCTGAAACAACCCCTCCGTGCGTGGTATGAACGCTTTGTCAGGTATATCTTGCAGATTGGGTTTGTATGCAGCAAGAGTGATACATCACTCTTCATTTTTCATCGAGGTAGTAGCACTGCTTACTTATTATTTTTACTGCCTCCTCCGACGGGTTGAAAAATGAGATTATTGCCTTGCTTAAGTCCGAATTTGCAATGACGGATTTGGGGAAGCTGAATTATTTTTGGGGGATATCAGTGATCAGGTCTTCCAACCACATATTCTTGTGTCAGCGTAAGTATGCAGAGAAAATCGTGTACAGGGCTAAGATGGCGAATTACAAAGTTTCACCTACTCTAGTTGATTCAAAATCAAAGCTAAGTGTTATGGATGGTGCTCCAGTCTCCGATCCTACTCTGTATAGGAACCTTGCAGGTGCACTAAAATATCTCACATTTACAAGGCCAGACATTGTTTATGCTGTTCAGCAGGTATGCCTATTCATGCATGCCCCCAGGGAGTCTCATTTCACTGCTCTTAAGTGTATCATCTGATACATTAAGGGCACACTTGATTATGGTTTGCACCTATACCCCTCTGCACCAAACAAGTTGCTCTCTTATACGGATGCAGATTGGGCAGGGTGTCCAGACACGCGACGTTCCACCTCCGGCTTTTGTGTATTTTTAGGGGATAATCTGATTTCTTGATGCGTCGGCGTGCTACCCTATCTCATTCGGTCTTTGAGTGAGTACATAGCGTTGCAAATGGTAGCCGAGATTTATTAGCTCGTAAATTCTTATTAGAACTTGATGTCGCTGCGTCGGCATCTATCAGGTATCTTGTGATAACATATCTGCCATCTATCTTTCTCATAATCCGGTTCAACATCAGCGAACCAAGCACATTGAGATAGACCTACACTTTGTTCGTGAGAAAGTTGCGCTAGACCATGTCTGAGTGTTACATGCTCCATCATCCTATCAGTATGCATATATATATTTACCAAAGGACTCCCCAGACAGTTATTTCTTGACTTCAGATCCAGTCTCAGCGTCCGACCTCCTCCCGCTCCGACTGAGGGGGTGTGTAAACGTGTATATAGTAGTAACAATTGTATCCCTATCCATAATTAGAATATATTCCATATTGTGTAAATATAATTATGGTAAGATTAGGATTCCTCTTGTGAAGTCTAGGATTCCTATTATACAAGTGATGAATATTGTACACTATATATACTTTGATATTAATAAGAAAACTCCCTAAAAAAGATTAATATTATCTTACATACACCAAATATATACCTAACATGCGAATCTCTCTTTTCAAATATGGTTGTTTCACACTTAAAAAATAGTTTAGTTAAATTTCCCCCCTTCATCTTCAAAGACGTGCGAGAATATAATAAAACGCGCCAAAACTTCTCACGTGATATAATCATGACGTCTTTTTTCTTTTTATTTCCTATTTCCTTGTATCTTTCACCATCTATTGTTTGTTGTCCTTTAAGAATTTGCTAAATAAGTTATTATGAAGAAACTAATTAATTGCAAGTGTTTAACATATAAAATGGTACATTTGTCAAATTGAGTTTATTTGCATTAATGAAAAACAAATTAAAATAATTGTTACAAAAAATTAAATAAGGAATAAAAGAATAATAACGTAAACCGCAAGGAGGTCAATGTGAGTAAGTCAAAGTGGGGAGATATCTGAAATTATCCATTTAATATACTAATTTTGAACTTATGCATTGCACGTGCGTTCCACACATAGGTTGATTGTTCATCAACTTGAGCTTTTACTTTTCCGATTTAAATTTAGTATTACTCTTTACATTGCTATTTAATTTTTATATGACTTATACTGTATGTACTACTTAGTGGTAGTACATACAGTATAAGTCATATAAAAATTAAATAGCAATGTAAAGAGTAATACTAAATTTAAATCGGAAAAGTAAAAGCTCAAGTTGATGAACAATCAACTTATTTAAATGACTTATTTGTTGAACGATATTTTTTTTTCCAGTTTTTGAGGTTAATTTTTTATGTTTGTTATCCTAGGTGTTTGTGTTTATGTTTAAGTACACATTATCTAACTTGTAAATCGTCTCTCTTCAAATATGGTTGTTTCATAATTAATAACAACTTAAGTTAAATGACTTTCAAACACGTGTGAGGATACAACACCAAACGTCAAAATCTCTCACATGACAAAATCATGACGTCATTTTTTTCTTTCCTCGTCTTTCCCCCTCATATTGTTTATTGTCCTTAATGCAATTAAAGAAGTTACTTTCGAGCCACGTTTATGCTCGGAATAGTCCATTCGGACACCGAAACCATCCGTCCACCCTCTGTCCCACTGTACCTATAAGGCTATAACGATCAGTCTATTCATTTTTAGATAAAGATCATTATTTAATTAAATTATCCTTTTTGTAGATTTTATATGAGGTTTGTGACACATGAGGATTAATGGCACAAATCCCGAGGTGCTTTTACGTAATTATCCGGAAAAAAACCTAAATTAGAGATTTTAGAATTTATAAGTTTGACTCAAAATTTACTTTCAGGTATATAGGTTCGTTTCTGGATTCCGTCGCTTTCGATAATTCTTGAGGGTCATTTATTATTTAGTCGAGTGATTGGTTCGCTTTTCGAGACATTCAAATATACTTTATGACTTTATTTATAAAATTATGAAATTTGAATATTTGGAGCATTTTCGTAGAAAATATGTCTTAGCTCGGTCATATGAGAAAATCAAGTGCGCAAGCGAGTTTCTAGCACTGTTTACCTTGAGGTGGCATGTTTAGTGGTATCCGGGGGGTTCCAGGAGCATTTTGGGTGTTTGATGGAAGAATTTTCTAGTTTCCATATTGTTGGTGTCTGGTGTCCTGGTGGCTATCTGGCCGCTTCTGTATTTCTGCCTCTATGGAGGTTGGCTCGCAAATGCGGGTCCTGTGCCTTGTTGAGGTTTCCGCTTCGGCGATTGCTTTCTCGTAGAGGCGATTGCACCTCTGCGGAGTATTTCTCGCTCTAGCGCTAATTCGGGATGTTAAAGTGATTCTACCTCAGCGGAGTTTTTTTTTGTTTAAGCGTGACTGCCCCTACGTAGTTGATTCCGCTGGAGCAAAATCGCTATTTCATTCAGATTCTTAATGTACCCTAATTCATACCCCAAAATACTTTCTCGTGAGATTAGAGCTCTGCTAAGGGATAATTTCTTGAGGATTTCACTTTGATTCTTCATTGGAGGTATAATATCACTCTTTTCAATTATGATACATCTTTTAATTCTCTAATCCTAGTATAGATTTTATTTGGGGAAGAGAATGTCTTAAGTTTTTCACGATAGAATAAGAGCGTTAGAATCTTGATTTCAGGGTTAATTATTGATTATATGGGTATGATATTGTGAACTAGTGTGAATAATGTTAGGTGTTGATGTTGTGATGATTAATTTGTTAATATAAACCCTTTTGAAATTAGGGGAAAAACTAGGGTTTGAAAATTGGGGATTTTACTAAATCTTGAAATTAAGGGTCCAATTGAGTTTACTTCTCAAATTAACTTAAGGATGTAATTACTTAGTATGTTATTATGCTTTAGGTAATAAAGTTTTGATTTTGATACCGTGGGCCCGAAGTCGATATTGAGTGTATTAAAATTCTGCGTTGAGGGTTGACAGTTCATGACTCCTGCTCGGCTCTGAGGTAGGCTATAATTTCTTTTTTGTAGACTCTGATATAAATGCGTATTAGTTATAAATATTGAGAGGTATTGAACGTGTCTAGGGGTCCCACCATAGCATTTGTGATGAACGCTTGGGTGGATATCAGTGTTGAAATGTTATGATGGGTGATTTGGGGAATCATTCTGACTGCTGTTGTTTGGACTTGTCGCCATTATATGGGTTTTTCACTATTGTTGATAATTGCAATGTTTAGTCATCACATTGCTTTTGATATGATAAACTAATTTATGTGGAATTACGTGTTATAAAATTTCTGAAAGCATGTGATATTCATCTATTATACTTGATTGCATATCATACATCCTGATTACTTGACTTGTAATATCATTTACATTCATACACTCATGGTTCTGATGATATTGAAAGGAAAAAAAGTGGTATAAAAATATTGTGGGTCCAATGAAAGGTAAGGATACATTATGAGATGGTTGAAAATATTGAGATGATGGAAATGATTGATATTGATAATACAACCAAGAGTTGGGATCCGTTGAGAAATTCCAGATGAGTATATGGACGGCTCAGGTTCCCCATGTGTGGCAATTTATAAAATTTTAATGCGTGTATATTGGATGTGAAAGGTATCTGACATTTGCATTTGCATTCATACCATACATACATATATACATTGATTACCTGTTGATTGATAGTATGATTTGAAATGGTTATTGAAACTTGGGTGATTTCATGATTTAATTAACTTGAATGATTTGATCGATTCTATTGGATTGGCTGTCATGATTTGGTTTGTTCTTTGTGAAATTGATCCTACGATTTACACCTTTATGAGTCTAAGTACACGATGATAAACTGCTATTGTGGTCGGTGCTGTCTATATGTTAGAACTATCATGTAGGTCAAATAGAACTATACGTGTCTATATATTGCTTGGTGATTGTAGTGTTACTTGGTAAAGTGTCTAATAAGGAACATGTGAAGGTGTCGCTTTTGTAGTCATTGATTTGTATGATTTGTATATGTAGATCCCCTCTTTAATCAAAGAGTGTACGAAAGTATAATGAAAATGCTAGATGAACCATTATGTGTCATGCCCTTAAGTGTAAGAAATCGTAACCAAGTCTAAGGGTTAGAGATAACAAATGAGCTGATATCATTGTAGTTAGAATAATTGTAATACTCTTGGAAAGCTTTCTCAATGATGTTGTGTACTGAGTGTCAACTTGTCTATTAAATTTGTTAAGTGTGTAAGTGAAGATAAATAAGAATATGACTTAGGCAGAGTTACAGATCAGTGGATATTAATTGTAATATTCATGTGTGCTACATGAATTGAATGCAGTTTACTGTGATTGAACTATTATGTGAATAAGGAGACTTATGTGACTATTGAAATATTTATAATAGGACCTACTTGAGAGTCAACTTGATGTTTATTTTAGTTACGTAACTTCCATCATTGTCGGCCTATGATGCCATGTAAGTCTGTTGTGTTCTCAGCTCGCTTCTGCGTCTTTTACGTCGATGCGGTATCTGATTAGTTTAGGTTGCAGTTGGAGTGCGTAGAGGTTAAGGCATGCCACTCATCCTATCGGCGGCCTTGGTCTTCGTCTTAGTTAGACTGTCTTATTCATTCAATGTAGTGACTCGTTCTATTTCTCTATCTATTGTATTCTTAGTAGTCCTTGTACATGGGGTTTTGGGAAAATGTTTGTAAAGGAATTCGACATTTAGTAATTTGAATGAGAATTTTTATATCTTTGTAATTTCTTCATATACATTTCGCAATGTTTTAATTCGTGTTATAGGATTTTGGGGATGGTTCGCCTACCGGGGGTTAGTGTAAGTGTCACCACGATGTCCATAATTTGGGTCGTGACAAAGTTGGTATCAGAGCACTAAGTTGACCGGTCTCACGAGTACAAGGATAGTGTTTGGTATAGTCTCACGGATAGGTACGTAGACGTCTGTACCCATGCTCTAGAGGTTATAAGACATTTATGAAATCTTCCCTTTTTCATTCTTTCGTGCTACTTCATTCAAATTGATATCTGATCTATTCTAATTGGTATTTGAAACTTCTTCATCGTATTCTATCACCGATGGTGGAAGCACGCTCTTAATTTCATATGTGAGTTGTTTAATATGACGTCACGCGGTAGGGTATAAGATGTGTTACCATGATACGGACGCGTGCCCAAGTTCAATCTTCAGTTATGATTTAAAGGTTCAATTTAGTGGGATTATGATTGGGGACCCCTCAGTTCGGTGATATCTTGGAAAAGTGTAAATAATAATACAGATACACAAGGAAAAGATTTTGAATGGATCAATCTCCACTATATGAAGGGAAATATTAATATCTGGCGTTCTTGTTAAGAGGAGGTCGCATGATGTACGATAGTGGATGTCGTATTAGGTTATGGAAAATTATGTTTTGCTTCGACTTGATAGGATTATAGTGATAAGTAAGAATTAGTGTTTGTAGGTCCCTTCAGGGACTGACTATCTATTCTAGGTCAGGTTGCAAGGTTACTTTTGATGAGTGAAGCTTATGGAAATAGATAGTCATGTTCTTCATATAAAGAGTGTTTTCGTAGGGTCACTTGGCATTTCGAAGTTAGTGAGAAGAAGGGATTGTTGAAAGCAAGAGATTCTCAATTCGTTAGTTATTTTGCAGCTGTTTAGTATAGAGTAAGTGTAAGAGATTGTACATGAGTTGGTACGTTAGTGTCACGACACGACCCCGGGGCCGCGACTGGTGCCCTATCGGGGCACCCTGTCAGTACATCGAGAGAATAGCGTGAACATACATAATACAAAATGCGTATAAGGTAAACATCACCGCAAGCAATGAGCGCGCCATAAAATAACTTAATCGAAAGTGAAGCGATCTGACTTATTCTTACGACCAAACCACAAGCGTGACTCTGCACCTCTAAGAACAACAAGCGTGGCGGGACGGGGCCGCCATACCTGATTGTACAAAAGTCTACAACCTCGAGAATCGTACCAAAAGACAAAGCCTCGGAGAAATGGAGCTTTCGAAGCGAGCGGTGATCATAAGAGTGCGGATCGACAAGCTACGTATCTCGACTGCGGCGTGAACGCACCCGAAGAGGTCGATCTGGCAAGTACCAAGTATGTGAAGCGAAAATCAGTAATGAAATCATAATAGTATATATAAAGCGGGAGACATGTATGATAGCCAAACTACGATACACAACATATACCGGTCGTGTCAAGTCGGGGACTCGCGCCTAAGTCATCACTCAAATATAACCATGGTCTCGTGCCCATAATATCAATCAAGCGGTGGAATTCGCCCTCCGCTTGGCGATCTATGACATAACAACACCGAGTACACATGAACACTAGATCCACGTGTCATAAGAACCGTGCGAGGCAAATGCGAAGCATAGCTACGAATCCACCTGCATCCTCAATGGCCGGGGCAATCACGAAAGCCAACTACGAGATCACCCGTACCAACAATACTAATTACGAATCACGGTGGCCAAGGCGAAATGCGATAGCCTCTGCGAGATCCACCTGCGTCACGTCGCTAACCGGCAATCGCGAGCTAACCACGAATCGCCTGCGTCACGCAACCGCCCTAACAACGGCCGGCAATCACGAAAGCCAACTACCAGATCCACCCTGCATCACGTCTCTGACCGGGGCAAGTACGAGGGCTAGCGACCAGATCCACCCTGCATCACGCAACTTCATCCTAACACCGGCCGGCACGAAAGCCAACTACGGATCCACTGCATCACGTCTCGGCCGGGGCAAGTCGAGGCTAACTACGGATCCACCTGCGTGATGAACCTGCGTAGAGCTAGTCCGTGGAATAACACTATCAGCGAGAGCGAACCCTCATCACGGCGCGCATGCCGTGGAATCCTCCATCACCGACGCAAGTAGACTCATAACTAAGACAATGGAAGCATGCCGTGGAATCCTCCATCACCGACGATGCGTCGAGTAAACTCATAACTAAGACAATGGAAGCATACCGTGGAATCCTCATCAGACGATGCGTCGAGCATGATCGAGAATAACGACCGGCCCTCCATGAGAGGCAGCGGTAGCGTAAGGATACAACACTTGTACACCAAGACTATCACAAGCAAACATAGGCAAGTTATTCACACTCAAGGTACTTTCATACTATGCCAAAAATCCGGGTTCTAACCCCACAGTACCACGTATTTTAACTCCTTAAAATATTCATTCCTTTTCACAAAGGTCACACGATGCTAATACCCGTAGTATCAAAGTAGAGTAACTATCTTGTTAAGTAAACCAAAACAATTTCCATACCTTCCTTTTAAACCATCTTAAGACAAAACCATGCCTTTCTTTTAAACCAAAACACTTCAAATTTCTCAAGTCTCTTTTCTTTTAGAAAACAAGTCCCTTACTTTGGAATTTAAGAAAAATCAATACTTGTTATTAATGATCTTATTAAAGCAGTCATGATCTAGAAAATGTAATACAATTTTGTCTTATCTTAGCTTTTATGCAGATGGAGGTTTCTACTGGTTTTTATAATAATTAATTAGTCAATACATTTTCCTTTATTAACGTTGCAGTGGATTGTTCGATACTTATTCTCATTTCCGAAATCAATATAACTTATTCCTTTTAAAAACCCAATTACCCAATTCTCATAAACGCGGTTTCACAACTTCTTAACACAAACCAAGTCCTTAATATTTCATATCAAGTCATTTATAAGTCAAGTCTCTTGTCATTTTTAAAAATCAATAAACCATTCTTTTACCTACATAAAGGTGTTATAATTAACTTCCCATAAAGCCATTATAACCCTTTATGTTTTAAACCAACCAAATTCGTTTAGCACACGTACGTCTACCGTACTACATAGTTTACAAATAATCATGCTAGAAAGGATAGGAAGAGGTTCACATACCTCTCCGGTTAATCCACTTGCTAAGTCCAATACACCACACGTAGTACGTCAACCTAAAATGACCATAGTACGTTTATTAACCTCTAGTTCAATGTAGAATAATCCAAGTTCAAGTCACTAAATTCTATGAAAAATTGGGCAGCATTTCCTTTGTTTCTACATACTTTGCCACCTTTTCAAGGCCGAATTCACCACCCAAACGCCACTTTTAAGGCCCAACAATCCAAACATTTCAAAGGGGATTACACAACTAAACTTGGATGTGTAAAATTCTGCCCCACAATGTAAAACAACTAACTTAACAAGTTTAAGATAGTTTTTAGGCTACAACATGCTCACAACCTAACCTTATTCAATTCCTTCAAATCCAAATCATATTTCTTACATGCAATTCTTCTAAGAGCAATATTTACTACTACAAGTTCCTTCTTCTTCACATGCAACACTAAAACTAGCTTCAAGAGAAGAAATGTTACCTTTAGAGCTTTAGCCAAAATTATTCCAATAACTTTGCTAGCCTCCTTTCCAAGAACACCACCACGCTAACACCAACAAGCTAGCCACAAACTTCCTTCTTGTCCTAACTTTTCAGATTTTCCTTAGGCTTTGAATTCCTCTTGGAATTTAGAGAGAAGTGAGAGCTCTAGCTTAGAGAGAGAGAGAGATTTGAAAGATGACCAAGTCTTCAAGACTTGGTCAATATAAAAGACATGCAAAATCAGATGGGGGGGACACTTGTCACCCTCCCATGGCCTCTTTAAAAGAAAATATCAGATTTCGCCGTTTTTCGCCAAAGTTCGCCTCGGCGTGTGCCAAATCTCGCCACCCTCTGAACTTCGCGCGACCTCTTCCGGCGCCGCGCTGCAACTCAGTGCTCCCTCAGAATAACGGCGCGCGCCTGCATCGGCGCGGCCATGTACTGGCCAAACACCTTCTACCCGATCACAACTCGCGCAACCTCATAACTTCCTACTCTGATGTCCTATCGATGAACGGTTGGTTGCGTTGAAAACTAGACTCAACGAACTACGCACTAGGCCTTTGTAACACCTGTAAACTCTCAATGTAACGGATCATAACCCGACTCAAAGTTGACTAAACCCGTCCGAAACAATCCATCAACCTATCTTTCGAAATTTTTTAAGTCTTACTCCCTTTCGTACGCTCTTATACGCATGACCTGAACTACGGGGTGTAACAGTTAGACTACGTCATAGGCTAATGAGAGCCAATGCTCGACTAATATGAATGACTTAGGTGTTGGACAAGTGTGGAGTTCTATTTAAGGAATTATTGGGGGTGTTGCATCTAGCTCTTGGATAAGATCTATAGGCACGGCATATAGAGGTCAATACTTGAGAAGTGCTATAATTACTAGTATAATAACTTTGGAGTTGACCGAAGGACAGGAAAAATTGCACTGTTAGTTTGATGTGTTTTGGTTCAACAAAATAAGGGAAGGGTTGGTTCTTTCCAGGAAAGCATCGTATAAAGACTCTCGAATAAGGTGTTGGTCATTGGAGATATTTACGATAACAAATTGATATCGGTTCGAACTAATTCTAGGTGAAAAACTTCAAGTGTCGATCATCGTGTCAGTAACTTATGAACCAATATGAAAGAAGGATTATTTCGGTTAGGGATTTTTGGAAAGGGTACTTTGAAACCAATATGAAAGAAGGATTATTTCGGTTAGGGATTTTTGGAAAGGGTACTTTGATGAAACTTTATGAGAATATTAGTAGGATCATATGTTCGATAATTAAGGATCAACGTTCGGATTATGGACTAGTTTAGTGATGGTTTGAATTATCGCTTGGGTACTAAATGATTTTTGGTTAGAGTAACCAGAGTGGGTCAGTACCTTTCTAGTGGAGGAATTTTATAAAGGATGGTACATGGGATGTGCCGAATTTGGGAGGAGCTTTCAGTTTAAAGGTTCGAGAGAGGTGAGGGAAACTCTCTGTGTTTGGGTATGCAATGTCATACTATTTCCAGGATCAGTTCAGTTATATTGTGATGCCTATGATATTTCAGTACACTCTGGAATAGGTTTGAGTAATGATCAATTGTTAGTGTTGAATGTGATTGAAATGAAGGTGGAAATTTAAGTATATCGATAAACACGTGGTTAATTTAGAACAAGTAAGGTGCCTCTTCGAGATATATGAGGATTTAGATTTAAAACAATGGAAATTTTTGGGTTAGGTGTGGATTATGCTTGCATTATTTTCGCACCTTTTAGATTGGGTGAAATTGTTAGTACGCTCAGATGAGTAGGTCTATGGTAATTGATTAAGTGTTGTGACAAATGTTCCATGGGGTTCGTGATTGGCGACTGGTGGTAGACTGTGTTAAAGCATTGATTGATTAATAGCATGGATGAGTATTTCATGGATTAAATACTTGTAAGTAATTGCGTAATGTAAGGTGCATGGATCGTAAGGTTGATACATTAGGATTTGATAAGGCGCGAGGGTTGCAGAATTTGATGTTGTCTGTATTGATAAAAGATGGTGAGGTCTTACTATTAGAGACTCGATGGGTGAAGGTTTAGTAATATAGGCCACATGCTTATGTTGAAATGTTTGGAGTTGTGGGCGAGTAAGGGAAAGTACAAGGAGGACTTGATGTAGTTAGAGTTCATGAAGATTACAATCATAAGGTATGGTTCTTTGGTACTGAGTTAATGACTTGGAGAGAATCCAACTTTGGAGTAGTGAGGGACGACATATGATTGATTATTCTTGAGAAAAAAAATAGAAGAGGTCACCACAGGCTTATGGAAAACGTACTAGTTATTTTGGAATCAGTTCGGGTGACTATCGATGATTTAGAAATTTGAGCACTTATTTTCAGGTTAGCATTGTTCAATTAGGGCTGGGTGTCCCATGTGTATATTACTTGGGGGACTTATGGTATTCTAGTAAACCACCGATAAGGGTTTGATAGATTCTAATTCGAAATGGAGGTATGACAGTGTTACCGGTTCTCATTGAAATTTGCAAGTAGGATTGATGATATTTTTTTGGATGACAACGATTCAGACAATTCTAATGGTTTATACGGGTACTTGACAATGTCAATGACTAGGTAGAAATGGTGATGGAGTGTCTTTAGAGTAATCAATTGATTTTCTATGGATTCGTCACGATAAGATAATCAATATGTATGCTTATAGTATGGTGATTTGAAGTTATGAGAAAAATTGGGCAATGTGTTTTGACTAAGTGATTTCAACTTCAGGATACAAACTAACGAGACTAGAATTAGCACAATCGGCCTTGGATAAGATCAGTTTTGGGATGGAATTACGTAGAATTTTCTCAGATAAAGCAAGGATTCTTTTCTGGTGAAGGGAAGTCATAAGTTGGGCTTTCAAAGCATGAATTTTGAACTATATATCATTTTCCAAAAGAAAAGAGTATTATATTCTTGAATTGTTTGCCCCTTGTTGGGAGAAATTTCATGTCTTGATATCATATACTACTTAGGTTGGTTTGTTAGCTGTTTAACTGAGTTTCTTAAGTTTTATATTCCTCCTAAATGGAGTATATCGAAAGAGTTATTTATTGAATCGCCTAAGTGTCGTTTTGAAGTAAAGGAAAGGGTCATACGAGTTAAAGAGCCAATAGTGCTATCATTATTGAAGTATATCTATATGTATATAGAAACACCCTGGGCTCTAATCGGAGGAAGAGAAAGCATATATAAACACCTTGGGCTATAACCAGAGGGCGAGGAAGTATGTATTATATATATATACCAGGGCTATAACTTAGAGTACAATGATATATATATATATATATATATATATATATATATAAGTCTTATTAACTATTTTAGAGTTTCCTTGTTCGCCCTGAGGGGCCTTTCAGGTTATCATGTTACTTCCTATACCCTACTTTACAACTTATGCTTTCATATTATTATCCATGCCTTACTTACAAGTACATTTCAGTTGTACTGATATTTCTTTTGTTGGGGGCGCTGTATTTCATGATGCATGTTCAGGTAGAGGTAGACCTCTCAAGTAGAAGTTTGTTGAGTTTAACTTTTCTCGAGGCTACTGAGTTAGAGGTCTTGAACTGCATATTTTGTATATCTATAGATGATGTCTAGGTCGGGGTCCTGTCCCGATCATATGACGGTGATGTTTTCTTATAGGCTTGTAGATCTGGTATGTATGTCTAGATGTCTTGTACGATCTTGCCAGTATGAATGTTGGTCAGTTGATCTATACGATGACCTTGCCAATTTTGTATGCTCATGTATATATGTTTTTAAAGTTTGCTTACCTTCTTATTGAGATTTCCAGATTATGTCCTATGTTTCCACAGTGTGACCTTGTTGGCACTAAATGTATGTTGGTTATACTTTTATACATTTCATGGTTGTTCTTACCTTGCCGACAAAGATTTCTGTGAGTTCAGACGTTGTGTTCAGAGTGGTACTCTCGGAAAAGTAAGGCATCAGATGTCGGTTATAGCCCCATATTGGGGTGTGACAGGTGATTCTTAGAGAGAGAAAAGTAAAGGGTTTCTTTTTTAGTGTTCTTTTATCTAAAGCCTTTCTCTCTATATATTTCACACTCGTCTTTTCGTGTATGTGTTTTTTCAGTACTGGTTCTTGGCTTTCTCTCAAGTCATGAAATATCCTTTTTCTGTATGTATGCATTGTATTTCCTGTCTTTCTGTGTGATTTTTCAGAGGGTTAGTTAGATGGGAGGGGTGTGGTAGTGGTGGGGATATGCGAAGAGGCATGTGAATATAACGGATATAATTGTTAAACGTTTGAATTAATCACATTCAACTATCTAGATTTGTTACAAAAAATAAAAAAAGGGATATAAGCGTAATATCGTAAATTACAAGGGAGGACAGTCTGATTAAGTTAAACATGTGGGGAGATCTCTAAAATTATCTCTTTTTTAATATTCTAATTTTGAACATGTGCATTGCATATGCGTCCCACGCAATAAGGAGTACATATACGATATAAATCATCTTAAAGTTAAACTTCAATGTAAAGAGTAATCCTAAATATAAATCGGAAAAGTAAAAGCTGAAGTTGATAAACAATTAATCTATTCAAATGACTTATTTGTTGAACGTATAAATAATTTTTCAGTTTTTGACGTTAATGTTTAATGTTTGTTTTTTTTTTGTTGACGCGGTAATTACTTTCTTTCGAAGTACAAGACGCAGTAACTGCTGATGGCGCCACGCCGCGTCGTAAATAACCATGTAACAGCAAGCCATGTGTGACAGGCTCAACCAAGAAGGTTTATGCAGGGGATCGAACTCGTGACCTTGCGGTCCCGCGCTCTACTGCTACACCAACTTGGCTACCCTTGCGGGTATGTTTAATGTTTGTTATCCCATGTGTTTGTTTGTTTAAGTACGCGTCAAATATATATATCTAACATGTAAATCTCTCTATTGTGTCACAATTACTGAGCAGCTTAAACTGAATGACTTTTTTTGCCCTTCATCTTCAAACATGTGTGAGGATACAACACAAATGCAGTTAAAGAATCATTAATCTTTCCCCCCTCTTATTGTTCGTTGTCCTTATGTAATTAATTCAAATGCAGTTAAAGAAGTTACCTTCGAGCCTGTTTGTTCGACAGTCCGTTCAGACACCGGATCCACCGCTGCACCTTCGGTCCAACTGTACCTCTCTATTTTTCCTATACACAAGCTATAAAAAATAAATCTATGTACGACTATACGTACTGTGTTTTTTTTTTGTGTGTGTGTGTTTATATATAAAATATCTATGAAGAGAGTTGAGTGAAGAAGAAGATTTTCGGCATGTGCGTGTGTCAAAGAACTATATGTGTAAAGAAACTATGGGAATGATTTTGATGATCAACTGTTAGGTGGTATTGGGGTTGGTAGTGTGGGTTTTGTTAGATTCGTGTACGCAGCGAAATTTAAATTTTTTAGTTTCAAACCCAACAAAACAACGAACTGCAAGATGATTATATAATGATAAACACATATAAACATACATGTCTCGATAATCCAATCTCGACTTAATTAAATAATCATTATTCATTCAAATGTCTCGATCATAAATCGAACATTTATATTATCTCTCATTACATCCTTAGAGACGGAACAATTGACTTAGTGTTACCATACATGCCTTCACATATAGACACTAATCACAATAGGGTCTACACGGAACTCCTAGACAGCGCCGGAAGACGAACTCAATATGTGAAGTATAGTTACATGAATCTGGTAAACTGAACCTCTATGCGGGAAGATAAAATCCTTTCATTCACGACACACTCGATCAAGCTTAGGATCTGTCAAGTGTCTATCCAAATGGCTTGATCATTTTATCTCATATGTATTAGTTGACAACAAGACCATATCATAGATATGTCTACTGCGTTGGCCAACGACTTAGTCAACCTAATATCACTGAGAATCTGAGTGCTCTCTCTCTCTCGAATATACATTCGAGGAATGAGTCCTAATCTTGGCTCAACTACCACCTTTAATCTACGTCGCAATGTACCCAATACAAGCTGTGTCTCAACCTATAAGACATTTGATCTTAGGACATGATTAAAGTACATTACTCTGTAGACAAGGCGTGTATCGACCTCAAGTCTAAGGAATTCTATCTCTCACACGCTAATCATACTTTAGACATATATAACAAACAATATATCAGCAGGGTATACCAATACTTTCAAAGTATCCACGTGTCCATCATATGAGTTACCATAACTCGTAGCAGGTGAGACATACTAGATCCTCTAAGGATATGATGCAGATCACATGTCGACTTAGTCGAGACTGTTTTAAGAGTTACATTATAATATTAATATCTCACACTATTAATAATCACGTAATCTCTAGGGATGCATATTATAGAATATTATAAACAATCAACTAATAATTCAATAATTGCAAATGCCAAAATATTAATCTACATTAATAAAATACGAATGTGTATAAAGTACATTTGTCCTAATACAGATTGTCTCTAGGACATAAATATACTTTCAATCTTCCACTTGGCCTAGAGCCAATCACCAACACATCTAATGCCCATATTCTCAAAATAACTATTATGCTTAACTAAGCTTAATAGTTTAATGAATGGGTTAGCTATATTATCGTCTGTGGGTACATAGTCTAATCTAATCTCTTCAGTCTCCACCATCTCCCTGAGTATATGGTATTTCCTTGGTACATGCTTGTTTTTGTTTGTTGATCTTGGTTCCTTAGCTTATGCAATCACACCAGTGTTGTCACAATAAATGATTATTGAACAACTAGCACTCGAAACTACCCCTAGTTCCTTCAGGAACTCAGAAATTGCGACAACTTCTTTACCAGCTTCTGATCCAGCAATATACTCGGCTTCAGTTGTCGAATCAGCAGTTGTAGCTTGTTTGGAACTTTTCCAGCTCACTGTTCCACCATTGAAAATGAACGTGTAACCAGACTGATATTTGAAGTCATCAATATCTGTCTGGAAGCTAGCATCAGTGTACCCAGTACAAGTTAGCTTATCTTCTCCACCATAGACCAAGAAGTAATCTTTAGTACGTCTGAGATACTTAAGAATACTCTTCACTGCCTTCCAATGTTCATCCCCAGGATTCTGCTGGAATTTGCAAGTCATACTAAGTGTAAAGGTCACATCTGGCCTAGTATATGCCATGACATACATGATTGATACTATAGCCGAAGCATATGAGATCCTCTTCATGCGCTCAAGTTCTACAACATTAGAAGGACTATCCTTCTTAGATAACTTGATGCCTTGACCCAAATGAAGACCACCTTTCTTGGAATTTTCCATAGAAAATGTCTAAACACTTTGTATATGTAGACCGACTGTGACATTCCCAACAATCTATTAGATGTATCTCTATAGATCCTAATTCCCAGAAAGTAGCAGGCTTCAACCAAACTTCATCATGAAGGTACTGGACAACCATTCATTGACTGACTGCATGAGAGTCTTATTGTCTCCCATGATCAATATGTCATCTACATATATAATAATGAAGGCAATACTCCCATCCTTGCGTTTGCTATAAACACAAGGATTCACTTTGCTTATGACGAAATCAAATGACTTGATAGCCTTGTCAAAGCAAATGTTCCAACTCATTGAGGCTAGCTTAAGCCCATAAATGGACTTATGTAGCTTGCATACAATATTTGGTTTGGACTCAGATGAAAAACCCTCGGGTTGTTTCATATACACTTCCTCAATTAGATTATCATTGAGGAAAACAATTTTGACGTTCATCTGCCAAATGTCATAGTCATAATATGCAGCTATTGCAAGCAAAATCTGAATGGACTTAATCTTAGAAACAGGTGAAAAAGTTTCATCATAATCGACCCCAGGCCGTTGATTATAATCTTTAGCCACCAGTCTAGCTTTATAAGTCTGTACCTTGCCAAATGCATCAATATTCTTTTTGAAGACCCATTTGCATCCTATGGGTTTAACCCCACTTGGAAAATCAACCAAGTTCCACACTTGATTGGCGTACATAGATTCCATTTCGGATTTCATGGCTTCTTGCCATCTCTTCGAATTCATGTCCAACATTGCTTCGCTTTAGGTTATAGGTTCATCGTTTTCGGGAATGTCTATCTCACTATGTGTTTCCACAAGTAGATTTAGTCTTTTAGGAGGACGATGAGTCCTAGTGGACATACGGAGTTGATTGTTTTGCAGTTCAGTGCTACGTATGTTCTGACTGTGAGAAGGTTCTTGTGTGTTGGTTAATTCACCAACACGAGAGTTTTCAGGAATATCATTTTCATGTATTTTCTGAATGAGAGGAGGTGCAACCATTGCATTTTCTCTCAAGGGTTGTGTATGAGGACCTTGCATTTATGCATTGTCCCTCGCAACACTCCCACTGGCCGAAGGGCATACTCTAAGCACCCAATCTTCGCCAAATGATCCCACTGAATTCTTGCCTTGGTCATTCGGAAAGGATTCAACCTCTATGTTATCTCATGGTTCTTGAATTTCTTCAAGTTCTATCTCTATGCAAATCTGTTCCTTGTAGGCATATTCTTCTTCAAGGAAAGTTGCGTTCCTGGAAACAATGACCTTGTGTTCGCCAGAAAGATACGAGTAGTGTCACGACCAGGCCGGGGCAAGCGGCGTGCCACTAGGCACTCAGCAGTATACATCAGAGAATAGCAGCGGAACATACATAACACATAACCTATATAAAGTAAACATCACTGGCAAGCCGATAAGGCTGCCTTCCATCAAAGTATACCTAATCAAAAGTATAACAGTACAACTTGTTCTTACAGCCCAAACCACAAATGTGACTACGCACTTAGGAATAACAATCGTGTGGGACGGGGCCACGCCATACCAGAATGTACAAAAGTCTATAACCTCGAGACCGTACCAAAAGACAAAGCCTCCGGAGAAATGGAGCTTTCCCAGAACTGAACATTGATCCTAAGAGTGCGGATCAGCAAGCTACGAACCTCAACCTGCGGCATGAACGCACTTCGGGCGAGGTCAAGATAACAGTACCAAGTATGCGGGCGAAAAAATCGAAAATACCTCATAAGTCTAAAATAACTGGAGACATGTAAAATAATCAGTTTACAGAACACTGTGCCTTACCAACAATGAGAATATCAAGTATATACCATACTGCATGAAAATAGGAAGCTCATGATCAAAGCCAGGTCACCTGCCCGCAGTATCATTAAGCACTCATACTCTTGGGACTATTTCACCCGCATGGGTCATGTGGACCCGCATGAGGTATTCCTCGCATAGGCTGTACTCACCCGCATGGGACTATTTCACCCGCATAAGCCTCAACAGACTCGCATGAGGTATTCCTCGGATCGTGGGTACCAAATCCACGGAATAGGTGGTATAACGTCTTGGGGGTTTACCCCTCATTTATACTCTTACCCTGAAGCAGGTGGTATAACGTCTTGGGGGTTTACCCGTCATTTATACTCTTACCTCTCATACTGCATGCCACGGAATCCCTCATCGTAAGCATGTCCAAGGTGCATACCCGTGGAATCCCACATCACTGACGGTACGTCCAAGTAAACTCATAACTTCTTTAGACTTTCATTAATAAAATAAATCTCATTCTTGACCTTAAGGCACCTTTTTATTACTTAATCAAATTCGAAGAAATTTAACCCGAAGTACTATGTACTTCTACTCTTTCAAAAGATCCCTTTTTCACATAAAAATTCCCATTTTACACTCTAAGCAATTGATGCCTTTTAAATCAAATTGCCCTACTTAATTTCGATTCTTTCATCTTTGTTTACCTTATTCAAGAAAACCAACTCTTTAACCTTCCATAAAGTTATTATAACAACCTCCCCATAAAGCCGTTATACTAACTTTATGCTTTAGAAATTAAGACGTTCTTATCCTTTCATAAGGCCGTTATAACTAACTTCCCATAAAGCCGTTATAACTCCTTATAAACAGTTTCGTTCTTTTATTAACCAAGAGACTTATACTTCAAATCAGTTTACACAATTTTCCAAATACTTCAAGTATACCAAAGGATTTACTTTATTCAAAACACATACGTCTACCGTACTATATAGTATAACTACTCATGCTCAAGAGATAAAAAAGTTCCACATACCTCTCCGGTTAATCCACTTGCTAAGTCCAATACACCACACGTAGTACGTCAACCTATAATGACCATAATACGTTTAATAACCTCAAGCTACAACATAGAATATTCCAAGTTCAAAGTCACTAAATTCTATGGAAAATTGGGCAGCATTTCCTTCATTTCTACATACATTGCCACCTTTTTCAAGGCCGAATTCATCATCCAAACGCCACATTTAAGGCCCAACAATCCAAACATTTCAAAGGGAATTACACACCTAAACTTGGATATGTAAAATTCTGCCCCACAATGTACAACAACTAACTTAACAATTTTAAGGTAGTATTTAGGCTACAACATGCTTACATGTCATTCTTATCCAACCCTTTCATATCCAAACCATATTTCTTGCATGCAATGTATCTAAGGGCAATATTTACCACTACAAAATCTTTCTTCTTCACATGCAACACTAAAAACTAGCTACAAGGAAAGAATTGTTACCTTAGAGCTTTAGCCAAATTATTCCAACAAGTTTGCTATCCTCCTTTCCAAAAACACCACCACAATACTTCTACAAGCTAGCCAACAAGCTTCCTTCTGCACACTTTTTTGATTTTTCCTCAAGCTTGGATTTACTCTTGAAATTCTAGAGAGAAGGAGAGCTTCTAACTTAGAGAGAGAAGAGCTTTGAAAGATGACCAAGTCTTCAAGACTTGGTCAATATATAGGACATGCAAAATCGGATGGGGGGACACTTGTCACCCTCCAATGGCCTTTTAAACAAAAAATCTGATTTTCCTCGCTTTTTCGCAATTTCCGCATGACCTGCAGTGGCCATGCGCTGAAACCTCCGCCACTCTCGGAATATCCGCGTCGCGCCCACTTCCCGCGCCATGCGCTCTGACCGAGATACCTTTCTGTCCGACTGCGCACTGAACTTGTAACTTCCATAACTTTCTACTCTGATGTCCTATCGACGAACGATTGGTTGCGTTGGAAACTAGACACAATGAACTACATGCTAGGCCTAAGAAACACCTAGGAACTCATAAAGAAACTGGACATAATCCGCCTCAAAGTTGACCAAAAACCCGTCCGAAACAATCCGTCAACCTATCTTTCGAAAATTTTAAGTCTTAACCCCTTTCGTACGCTCTCATACGCATGGCCAGAACTACGGGGTATAACTATCACACCCCAAATCCCAGGCCCGTTACTGGTGCCCCTACCTGGGCACCCTTCTACCCATACAACATAAATAAACCGCGGAAGATAAATAGCACTTTTTTTTTTTAAAACAAAGGCAAAGCCGGAAAGGCTTCCGTATAAATATAAATCACCCGAAAGGGTCTACGCTGTACAACAATGTAAATATAACTTACACCAGTCCAGCCCACATATGAATACAGACCTCTAAGAAGGTGACAACAACTATGACGGGACAAGGCCCCGCCGTACCCCTGAATATACCTAGCCATAATGACAAACTCCGGAACTTGGAGCCATCTCAAAATGCTGAACAAGGATCCTAATCTCGCGGATCCACAACTGTGTACCTAGACCTGCGGACATGAACGCAGCCCCCCTAAGGGGGTCAGTACAACAAGTACTAAGTATGGAACAGAAATAAAGTACATTAAACAAGATCATAACTGTACAAAATAATGACAGGGGCAAGTATAAAAATTAAAATACCAGATCCTACCGTGCCATTTTAACTCATGAAATCAATCGTACATTAATCATTCTTTTCCTTCTTTCAATAAGAATTAACATCATATTCTTACATACATACTTAAGAATTCGATCAAGTTTTTCCACATAACTTACATATCTTACATAACATAATCCAGGCCGCTTTATGGAGGACTTCTTATTTGGGAGCTTACTTTGATTATCCATACGTGATAACGTGTCCGCCCATTTGGGGACACGATGTCGATGAATCATGTGGCATAATCCGCCCGCCGGGCTCGGTGTCTCGTGGAATCATGTAGCATAATCCGCCCGCTGGGGCTCGGTGCATCTTGTGAAATCATGTAGCATAATCCGCCCTTTGTGGGGCTCGGTGTCTTGTGGAATCATGTAGCATAATCCCGCCGCTTTGTGGGTTCGGTGTCTTGTGGAATCATGTAGCATAATCCGCCCGCCCGGGGCTCGGTGTAAGATGACGTAACCCGCCTATGTGTAGGCTCTGGTAATATGGCGTGTCGGCCTATGTGTAGGCTCGGTGTATCTCATAACATAATCCGGCCTATTTGTAGGCTCGGTGTGATTTTCCTTACATAACATTTTTAAACCATATTTCACTTCTTCTTAAGTCGTTATAACAACTTCCCATAAAGCTATTATAACAACCTTTCATTTTAGAGAACTTAAGGCACTTTTATTTCTTATCACATTGGGGAAACTAAACCCAAAAGTACTACGTACATACATACTTAAAAAGAATCATAAAACTCCTTCTCTTTAAATCTATAAACGTATACTTTTAAAACTCAAGTCACATACTCTTTCGAAATCAAGCCTCTTAACTTTAGAAGTAAATCAAGTAACCCATATCTTGAAAAATAAAGTCTCATAACTTGTAAAGAAATCAAGTCTCATAACTTTAAATCAAATCTCTTAACTTTAGAAATCAAGTCTCATATCTTGAAAAA
The DNA here is from genome assembly GCA_029844215.1 of Przewalskia tangutica. Lineage (NCBI taxonomy): Eukaryota > Viridiplantae > Streptophyta > Magnoliopsida > Solanales > Solanaceae > Przewalskia > Przewalskia tangutica. The sequence goes on along the minus strand of CM056721.1, from coordinate 120,539,513 downwards.
ATAAAGTCTCATAACTTGTAAAGAAATCAAGTCTCATAACTTTAAATCAAATCTTTTAACTTTAGAAATCAAGTCTCATGTCTTGAAAAATAAAGTCTCATAACTTGTAAAGAAATCAAGTCTCATAACTTTAAATCAAACCTCCTAACTTTAGAAATCAAGTCCCATATCTTGAAAAATAAAGTCTCATAACTTGTAAAGAAATCAAGTCTCATAACTTTAAATCAAATCTTTTAACTTTAGAAATCAAGTCTCATATCTTGAAAAATAAAGTCTCATAACTTGTAAAGAAATCAAGTCTCATAACTTTAAATCAAATCTTTTAACTTTAAAGTACTTCACGAACTTATACAATTTTGACTAAGCCACTCATACTTTCATAATCAAGACTCATATATTTCCAAAATCGACTTACTTACTTCAAATGAATTAAGTCGCATAGACTTACCAAATCAAGTCACATAGACACACTAAAATTTAGTCACATAGACTTACCAAATAATCATGTCAAAGGAAGGAAGAAGTTCACATACCTCGTTGGCGACTAACCCAAACGACAAGTAACAATACGCTCCAATGTACTTCAACCTTATCGCTATTCCACAAGCCAAGTAGAATTTGCTACACGTAGTACTTCAACCTAAAATGACAATAGCACTTCTATCAACTACAAGCTATCAAGTGTAGGACTTATACCAAATAATGGCCCTCTAATTCTACGGAAAATTGGGCAGCACTTCCTTTGTTTCTACGCATTTTTCCACCTTTTCCAAGGCCCGTATTCATCAACCAACAAGCCACATTTAAGGCGCAACCAACAGTTAGCCAAAGGGGATTACACGCCTAACTGGATGTGTAAAATTCTGCCCCACGGTTATACAAAACAGTCCACAAATCAGCCCATAAAAACAGTCCGCAATCCAACCATAACGAGGGTAAAATGTGAGGCCTTTTAACGTCTTTCCACACTCTTATTCCCTTAGGACTTTCATTAGCAACTACTACACTTAAACATGCATAACAACAACTAAATTTCCAGCATTTAATACCTCAAAATAGTCCACTAAACGACACAACAACGTCTAACGCTTTGGGCAGTTTCTCGGCCACAACAACTACAACCCGATAACTCGTTCCTTAATCCATTTTATTCCAATTCGAGTTCCAAAACATCTACATAAGTTATAAAAACTTATTAACAACAATATTAATCCATTATAACATGCAATAGGTGAAGATAACAACGACAATAACCAACGAATTCCATTTGCACCAAATCTGTCCCAAATCGGTTTTAGCCCCAAAAATGGCTCAAACACTTTTTATTCTTCATTATTTTCTAACACAAGTTCATCCATACATAATAACAATAAGTAATATCCAATTACTTAAAAGAAGGAGGTCTTTTACCTCATTTCTTTGCCCAAAAACGCCCCAAAACAGTCCGGTCTTTATTGGTGCGCAGTTTTCGTTTTGCTCCACTTCTTCAAGTTACAATCACATATATGTACTCCCTACAACCTTAGGAGCAACTTATCTTTGAATCCCACTTCCAAAAAGTCGACGGAACCCCTAGGGTTTTGGCATCAACTTTCGGCCAAAACAAGTAAAAACGTGTAGAATATTAATCTAGGCTTAGCACTTGGTTTAAGGGCTTAATGTTGGAGAAATAAATTAATCAACAATGATTGTTCTTAGCCAAGGGGATCTCGAAATTATGGAGCTAAAGGGGAGAAGATGAGAGCTTATTGTTTGGTCTAAGTGTAAAGTGATCCAAGTCTTGCAAGACTTGGATATGTGTGGCCAAGTGGAGTGGGACCCATGTCCACTTGTCCCCTCTCAAAATATCTAATTTGTTGTCATCTTAGCAAGACAAGTGGAGGGGTGTCACGTGTCGCCCTCCGATTGGTCCAAAATATTATAATTTTTGAAGGTCCCATGAAATTGTGATATTCTCACGGACCCCATATTATCAATTCCAACACCTTATAATCCAATATTAAGTCCATAAATACAATTAGAAGTATTATACTCCAAGTTAATAATTTTCCCGTCGTCACATTTTTTTCCGAAATTTTTCTTAAGAAAATGTAATTATTCTTTCCTTCCAAAATTCAAATCTTAAATCCTTAATCACGTTCTCAATTAGTAGCCCTGGTATTACGGGGTGTAACATCCTTCCCCTCTTAGAAACATTCGTCCTCGAATATTCATCTAAGGTCTCAATAGTTAGCTAGTATTCCACGATTCTCGATTATTCCATGTCCCAATCTTACATTATCTCTCCCCTCATACGGGTAAGATAGTTTCTCATAATCTCAATATCATGTTGTCCTAATCACAACAACCATATTTACTCCATAAAAATATTATTCATGCATCTCACTTAAGCATACAACACAGCTTAATCTAATAACATAGTATGTACATAAGTCAATTAAACCTGATCTTTCAAGAGTCTATCACAATCTTAGTCAGTTCATTACCTCTTGACTATTCCAAATAAGTACATATATAAAGCCTAGGTGTGGATTCAATAAACTGCTTCACACCTTTCAAGTAATTATTAAGGCTTAACCAACTCATGGTAACTCATAATCATTCTAGGCAACACACATATGACCCCAAATAAATACGCTCGTACAGATACACATCATCATTATACCAACTGTACAATAGTTTTACCAACTTGGATACGAAGTCCATATAATCCTTTCTGGGTCACTGTTGCCTTTCTCATATCTGCAATCAAAATAACACGTTAGAGAGAGACTACCCTAACAACACAGCTCTATCGCACGATCTCAGAGTGAGAAGAAGGGAAACCAATCCTAAATGTACTATAGCCTCCTGTTTATAGATGTGGTGCACAACACATCGATAAACAAGACTCTACTATACACGGTCTGTAGATATGCCGAGGACTAACTGCTCTGATACCACTCTGTCACGCCCCAAATCCCGGGCCCGTGACTGGTGCCCCTACCTGGGCACCCTTCTACCCATACAACATAAATAAACCGCGGAAGATAAATAGCACTTTTTTTTTTTTAAAACAAAGGCAAAGCCGGAAAGGCTTCCGTATAAATATAAATCACCCGAAAGGGTCTACGCTGCATAACAATGTAAATATAACTTACACCACCCAGCCACATATGAATACAGACCTCTAAGAAGGTGACAACAACTATGACGGACAAGGCCCCCGCCGTACTGAATATACCTAGCCATAATGACAAACTCCGAACTTGGAGCCATCTCAAATCTTGAACAAGGATCCTAATCTCGCGGATCCACAATCGTGTACCTAGACTGCGGACATAACGCAGCTTCTAAGTCGGCAAGACAACAAGTACTAAGTATGGAGCAAATAAAGTACATTAAACAAGATCATAAGCGTACAAAATAATGACAGTGGCAAGTATAAAAATTAAAATACCGAGATCCTACTGTGTCATTTTAACTCATGAAATCAATCGTACATTAATCATTCTTTTCCTTTTTCAATAAGAATTAACATCATATTCTTACATACATACTTAAGAATTCGATCAAGTTTTTCCACATAACTTACATATCTTACATAACATAATCCAGCCCTTTATGGAGGACTTATTTTGGAGCTTAATTTGATTATCCATACGTGATAACGTAATCCGCCCATTTGCGGGACACGGTGTCTTGATGAATCATGTGGCATAATCCGGCCGCTGTGGGGCTCGGTGTCTTGTGGAATCATGTAGCATAATCCGGCCCGCCTGTGGGGCTCGGTGTATTGTGGAATCATGTAGCATAATCCGGCCCGCCTGTGGGGTTCGGTGTACTGTGGAATCATGTAGCATAATCCGGCCCGCCTGTGGGGCTCGGTGTAAGATGACGTAACCCGGCCTATGTGTAGGCTCGGGGTAATATGGCGTAATCTGGCCTATGTGTAGGCTCGGTGTATCTCATAACATAATCCGGCCTATTTGTAGGCTCGGTGTGATTTTCCTTACATAACATTTTTAAACCATATTTCACTTCTTCTTAAGTCGTTATAACAACTTCCCATAAAGCTATTATAACAACCTTTCATTTTAGAGAACTTAAGACACTTTTATTTCTTATCACATTGGGGAAACTAAACCCAAAAGTACTACGTACATACATACTTAAAAAGAATCATAAAACTCCTTCTCTTTAAATCTATAAACGTATACTTTTAAAACTCAAGTCACATACTCTTTCGAAATCAAGCCTCTTAACTTTAGAAGTAAATCAAGTAACCCATATCTTGAAAAATAAAGTCTCATAACTTGTAAATAAATCAAGTCTCATAACTTTAAATCAAATCTCTTAACTTTAGAAATCAAGTCTCATATCTTGAAAAAATAAAGTCTCATAACTTGTAAAGAAATCAAGTCTCATAATTTTAAATCAAATCTTTTAACTTTAGAAATCAAGTCTCATGTCTTGAAAAATAAAGTCTCATAACTTGTAAAGAAATCAAGTCTCATAACTTTAAATCAAACCTCCTAACTTTAGAAATCAAGTCCCATATCTTGAAAAATAAAGTCTCATAACTTGTAAAGAAATCAAGTCTCATAACTTTAAATCAAATCTTTTAACTTTAGAAATCAAGTCTCATATCTTGAAAAATAAAGTCTCATAACTTGTAAAGAAATCAAGTCTCATAACTTTAAATCAAATCTTTTAACTTTAAAGTACTTCACGTAACTTATACAATTTTGACTAAACCACTCATACTTTCATAATCAAGACTCATATATTTCCAAAATCGACTTACTTACTTCAAATGAATTAAGTCGCATAGACTTACCAAATCAAGTCACATAGACACACTAAAATTTAGTCACATAGACTTACCAAATAATCATGTCAAAGGAAGGAAGAAGTTCACATACCTCGTTGGCGACTAACCCAAACGACAAGTAACAATACGCTCCAATGTACTTCAACCTTATTGGCTATTCCACAAGCCAAGTAGAATTTGCTACACGTAGTACTTCAACCTAAAATGACAATAGCACTTCTATCAACTACAAGCTATCAAGTGTAGGACTTATACCAAATAATGGCCCTCTAATTCTACGGAAAATTGGGCAGCACTTCCTTTGTTTCTACGTACTTTTCCACCTTTTCCAAGGCCCGTATTCATCAACCAACAAGCCACATTTAAGGCACAACCAACAGTTAGCCAAAGGGGATTACACGCCTAACTGGACGTGTAAAATTCTGCCCCACAGTTATACAAAACAGTCCACAAATCAGCCCATAAAAACAGTCCGCAATCCAACCATAACGAGGGTAAAATGTGAGGCCTTTTAACGTCTTTCCACACTCTTATTCCCTTAGGACTTTCATTAGCAACTACTACACTTAAACATGCATAACAACAACTAAATTTCCAGCATTTAATACCTCAAAATAGTCCACTAAACGACACAACAACGTCCTAACGCTTTGGGCAGTTTCTCGGCCACAACAACTACAACCCGATAACTCGTTCCTTAATCCATTTTATTCCAATTCGAGTTCCAAAACTTCTACATAAGTTATAAAAACTTATTAACAACAATATTAATCCATTATAACATGCAATAGGTGAAGATAACAACGACAATAACCAACGAATTCCATTTGCACCAAATCTGTCCCAAATCGGTTTTAGCCCCAAAAATGGCTCAAACACTTTTTATTCTTCATTATTTTCTAACACAAGTTCATCCATACATAATAACAATAAGTAATATCCAATTACTTAAAAGAAGAAGGTCTTTTACCTCATTTCTTTGCCCAAAAACGCCCCAAAACAGTCCGGTCTTTATTGGTGCGCAGTTTTCGTTTTGCTCCACTTCTTCAAGTTTCAATTACATATATGTACTCCCTACAACCTTAGGAGCAACTTATCTTTGAATCCCACTTCCAAAAAGTCGACGGAACCCCTAGAGTTTTGGCATCAACTTTCGGCCAAAACAAGTAAAAACGTGTAGAATATTAATCTAGGCTTAGCACTTGGTTTAAGGGCTTAATGTTGGAGAAATAAATTAATCAACAATGGTTGTTCTTAGCCAAGGGGATCTCGAAATTATGGAGCTAAAGGGGAGAAGATGAGAGCTTATTTTTTGGTCTAAGTGTAAAGTGATCCAAGTCTTGCAAGACTTGGATATGTGTGGCCAAGTGGAGTGGGACCCATGTCCACTTGTCCCCTCTCAAAATATCTAATTTGTTGTCATCTTAGCAAGACAATTGGAGGGGTGTCACGTGTCGCCCTCCGATTGGTCCAAAATATTATAATTTTTCGAAGGTCCCCGCGAAATTGTGATATTCTCGCGGACCCATATTATCAATTCCAACACCTTATAATCCAATATTAAGTCCATAAATACAATTAGAAGTATTATACTCCAAGTTAATAATTTTCCCGTCGTCACATTTTTTTCCGAAATTTTTCTTAAGAAAATGTAATTATTCTTTCCTTCCAAAATTCAAATCTTAAATCCTTAATCACGTTCTCAATTAGTAGCCACGGTATTACGGGTGTAACATCCTTCCTCTTAGAAACATTCGTCCTCGAATATTCATCTAAGGTCTCAATAGTTAGCTAGTATTCCACGATTCTCGATTATTCCATGTCCCAATCTTACATTATCTCTCCTCATACTGTAAGATAGTTTCTCATAATCTCAATATCATGTTGTCCTAATCACAACAACCATATTTACTCCATAAAAATATTATTCATGCATCTCACTTAAGCATACAACACGACAATCTAATAACATAGTATGTACATAAGTCAATTAAACCTGATCTTTCAAGAGTCTATCACAATCTTAGTCAGTTCATTACCTCTTGACTATTCCAAATAAGTACATATATAAAGCCTAGGTGTGGATTCAATAAACTGTTTCACACCTTCCAAGTAATTATTAAGGCTTAACCAACTCATGGTAACTCATAATCATTCTAGGCAACACACATATGACCCAAAATAAATACGCTCGTACATATACACATCATCATTATACCAACTGTACAATAGTTTTACCAACTTGGATACGAAGTCCATATAATCCTTTCTGGGTCACTGTTGCCTTTCTCATATCTGCAATCAAAATAACACGTTAGGGAGAGACTACCCTAACAACACAGCTCTATCGCACGATCTCAGAGTGAGAAGAAGGGAAACCAATCCTAAATGTACTATAGCCTCCTGTTTATAGATGTGGTGCACAACACATCGATAAACAAGACTCTACTATACACGGTCTGTAGATATGCCGAGGACTAACTGCTCTGATACCACTCTGTCACGCCCCAAATCCTGGGCGTGGTGGTGCCCTACAGGCACCCTTCTACCCATACAACATAAATAAACCGCGGAAGATAAATAGCACTTTTTTTTTAAAACAAAGGCAAAGCCGGAAAGGCTTCCGTATAAATATAAATCACCCGAAAGGGTCTACGCTGTACAACAATGTAAATATAACTTACACCAGTCCAACCCACATATGAATACAGACCTCTAAGAAGGTGACAACAACTATGACGGGACAAGGCCCGCCGCACTGAATATACCTAGCCATAATGACAAACTCCTAACTTGGAGCCATCTCAAAATCTTTGAACAAGGATCCTAATCTCGCGGATCCACAACTGTGTACCTAGACCTGCGGACATGAACGCAGCCCCCCTAAGGGGGTCAGTACAACAAGTACTAAGTATGGAACGGAAATAAAGTACATTAAACAAGATCATAACTGTACAAAATAATGACAGGGGCAAGTATAAAAATTAAAATACCAGATCCTACCGTGTCATTTTAACTCATGAAATCAATCGTACATTAATCATTCTTTTCCTTCTTTCAATAAGAATTAACATCATATTCTTACATACATACTTAAGAATTCGATCAAGTTTTTCCACATAACTTACATATCTTACATAACATAATCCGACCCTTTATGGAGGGACTTCTTATTTTGGAGCTTACTTTGATTATCCATACGTGATAACGTAATCCGGCCCATTTGCGGGACACGGTGTACTGATGAATCATGTGGCATAATCCGGCCCGCCTGTGGGGCTCGGTGTACTGTGGAATCATGTAGCATAATCCGGCCCGCCTGTGGGGCTCGGTGTACTGTGGAATCATGTAGCATAATTCGGCCCGCCTGTGGGGTTCGGTGTACTGTGGAATCATGTAGCATAATCCGGCCCGCCTGTGGGGCTCGGTGTAAGATGACGTAACCCGGCCTATGTGTAGGCTCGGGGTAATATGGCGTAATCCGGCCTATGTGTAGGCTCGGTGTATCTCATAACATAATCCGGCCTATTTGTAGGCTCGGTGTGATTTTCCTTACATAACATTTTTAAACCATATTTCACTTCTTCTTAAGTCGTTATAACAACTTCCCATAAAGCTATTATAACAACCTTTCATTTTAGAGAACTTAAGGCACTTTTATTTCTTATCACATTGGGGAAACTAAACCCAAAAGTACTACGTACATACATACTTAAAAAGGATTATAAAACTCCTTCTCTTTAAATCTATAAACGTATACTTTTAAAACTCAAGTCACATACTCTTTCGAAATCAAGCCTCTTAACTTTAGAAGTAAATCAAGTAACCCATATCTTGAAAAATAAAGTCTCATAACTTGTAAAGAAATCAAGTCTCATAACTTTAAATCAAATCTCTTAACTTTAGAAATCAAGTCTCATATCTTGAAAAATAAAGTCTCATAACTTGTAAAGAAATCAAGTCTCATAACTTTAAATCAAATCTTTTAACTTTAGAAATCAAGTCTCATGTCTTGAAAAATAAAGTCTCATAACTTGTAAAGAAATCAAGTCTCATAACTTTAAATCAAACCTCCTAACTTTAGAAATCAAGTCCCATATCTTGAAAAATAAAGTCTCATAACTTGTAAAGAAATCAAGTCTCATAACTTTAAATCAAATCTTTTAACTTTAGAAATCAAGTCTCATATCTTGAAAAATAAAGTCTCATAACTTGTAAAGAAATCAAGTCTCATAACTTTAAATCAAATCTTTTAACTTTAAAGTACTTCACGTAACTTATACAATTTTGACTAAGCCACTCATACTTTCATAATCAAGACTCATATATTTCCAAAATCGACTTACTTACTTCAAATGAATTAAGTCGCATAGACTTACCAAATCAAGTCACATAGACACACTAAAATTTAGTCACATAGACTTACCAAATAATCATGTCAAAGGAAGGAAGAAGTTCACATACCTCGTTGGCGACTAACCCAAACGACAAGTAACAATACGCTCCAATGTACTTCAACCTTATTAGCTATTCCACAAGCCAAGTAGAATTTGCTACACGTAGTACTTCAACCTAAAATGACAATAGCACTTCTATCAACTACAAGCTATCAAGTGTAGGACTTATACCAAATAATGGCCCTCTAATTCTACGGAAAATTGGCGACTTCCTTTGTTTCTACATACTTTTCCACCTTTTCCAAGGCCCGTATTCATCAACCAACAAGCCACATTTAAGGCACAACCAACAGTTAGCCAAAGGGGATTACATGCCTAACTGGACGTGTAAAATTCTGCCCCACAGTTATACAAAACAGTCCACAAATCAGCCCATAAAAACAGTCCGCAATCCAACCATAACGAGGGTAAAATGTGAGGCCTTTTAACGTCTTTCCACACTCTTATTCCCTTAGGACTTTCATTAGCAACTACTACACTTAAACATGCATAACAACAACTAAATTTCCAGCATTTAATACCTCAAAATAGTCCACTAAACGACACAACAACGTCTAACAGTTTTGGGCAGTTTCTCGGCCACAACAACTACAACCCGATAACTCGTTCCTTAATCCATTTTATTCCAATTCGAGTTCCAAAACTTCTACATAAGTTATAAAAACTTATTAACAACAATATTAATCCATTATAACATGCAATAGGTGAAGATAACAACGACAATAACCAACGAATTACATTTGCACCAAATCTGTCCCAAATCGGTTTTAGCCCCAAAAATGGCTCAAACACTTTTTATTCTTCATTCTTTTCTAACACAAGTTCATACATACATAATAACAATAAGTAATATCCAATTACTTAAAAGAAGAAGGTCTTTTACCTCATTTCTTTGCCCAAAAACGTCCCAAAACAGTCCGGTCTTTATTGGTGCGCAGTTTTCGTTTTGCTCCACTTCTTCAAGTTCCAATCACATATATGTACTCCCTACAACCTTAGGAGCAACTTATCTTTGAATCCCACTTCCAAAAAGTCGACGGAACCCCTAGGGTTTTGGCATCAACTTTCGGCCAAAACAAGTAAAAACGTGTAGAATATTAATCTAGGCTTAGCACTTGGTTTAAGGGCTTAATGTTGGAGAAATAAATTAATCAACAATGGTTGTTCTTAGCCAAGGGGATCTCGAAATTATGGAGCTAAAGGGGAGAAGATGAGAGCTTATTTTTTGGTCTAAGTGTAAAGTGATCCAAGTCTTGCAAGACTTGGATATGTATAGCCAAGTGGAGTGGGACCCATGTCCACTTGTCCCCTCTCAAAATATCTAATTTGTTGTCATCTTAGCAAGACAAGTGGAGGGGTGTCACGTGTCGCCCTCCGATTGGTCCAAAATATTATAATTTTTCGAAGGTCCCCGCGAAATTGTGATATTCTCGGCGGACCCCATATTATCAATTCCAACACCTTATAATCCAATATTAAGTCCATAAATACAATTAGAAGTATTATACTCCAAGTTAATAATTTTCCCGTCGTCACATTTTTTTCCGAAATTTTTCTTAAGAAAATGTAATTATTCTTTCCTTCCAAAATTCAAATCTTAAATCCTTAATCACGTTCTCAATTAGTAGCCCTGGTATTACGGGGTGTAACATCCTTCCCCTCTTAGAAACACTCGTCCTCGAATATTCATCTAAGGTCTCAATAGTTAGCTAGTATTCCACGATTCTCGATTATTCCATGTCCCAATCTTACATTATCTCTCCCCTCATAAGGGTAAGATAGTTTCTCATAATCTCAATATCATGTTGTCCTAATCACAACAACCATATTTACTCCATAAAAATATTATTCATGCATCTCACTTAAGCATACAACACAGCTTAATCTAATAACATAGTATGTACATAAGTCAATTAAACTCCGATCTTTCAAGAGTCTATCACAATCTTAGTCGATTCATTACCTCTTGACTATTCCAAATAAGTACATATATAAAGCCTAGGTGTGGATTCAATAAACTGTTTCACACCTTCCAAGTAATTATTAAGGCTTAACCAACTCATGGTAACTCATAATCATTCTAGGCAACGCACATATGACCCCAAATAAATACGCTCGTACAGATACACATCATCATTATACCAACTGTACAATAGTTTTACCAACCTGGATACGAAGTCCATATAATCCTTTCTGGGTCACTGTTGCCTTTCTCATATCTGCAATCAAAATAACACGTTAGGGAGAGACTACCCTAACAACACAGCTCTATCGCACGATCTCAGAGTGAGAAGAAGGGAAACCAATCCTAAATGTACTATAGCCTCCTGTTTATAGATGTGGTGCACAACACATCGATAAACAAGACTCTACTATACACGGTTTGTAGATATGCCGAACACTAACTGCTCTGATACCACTCTGTCACGCCCCAAATCCCAGGCCCATGACTGGTGCCCCTACCTGGGCACCCTTCTACCCATACAACATAAATAAACTGCGGAAGATAAATAACACTTTTTTTTTTAAAACAAAGGCAAAGCCGGAAAGGCTTCCGTATAAATATAAATCACCGAAAAGTCTACGCTGCATAACAATGTAAATATAACTTACACCATCCAGCCACATATGAATACAGACCTCTAAGAAGGTGACAACAACTATGACGGACAAGGCCCGCCGCACTGAATATACCTAGCCATAATGACAAACTCCTAACTTGGAGCCATCTCAAAATCTTTGAACAAGGATCCTAATCTCGCGGATCCACAATCGTGTACCTAGACTGCGGACATGACGCAGCCCACTAAGTCGATTACAACAAGTACTAAGTATGGAACGGAAATAAAGTACATTAAACAAGATCATAACTGTACAAAAGAATGACAGAGGCAAGTATAAAAATTAAAATACCAGATCCTACCGTGTCATTTTAACTCATGAAATCAATCGTACATTAATCATTCTTTTCCTTCTTTCAATAAGAATTAACATCATATTCTTACATACATACTTAAGAATTCGATCAAGTTTTTCCACATAACTTACATATCTTACATAACATAATCCAGCCCTTTATGGAGGGACTTCTTATTTGGGAGCTTACTTTGATTATCCATACGTGATAACGTAATCCGGCCCATTTGCGGGACACGGTGTACTGATGAATCATGTGGCATAATCCGGCCCGCCTGTGGGGCTCGGTGTACTGTGGAATCATGTAGCATAATCCGGCCCGCCTGTGGGGCTCGGTGTACTGTGGAATCATGTAGCATAATCCGGCCCGTCTGTGGGGCTCGGTGTACTGTGGAATCATGTAGCATAATCCGGCCCGCCTGTGGGGCTCGGTGTAAGATGACGTAACCCGACCTATGTGTAGGCTCGGGGTAATATGGCGTAATCCGGCCTATGTGTAGGCTCGGTGTATCTCATAACATAATCCGGCCTATTTGTAGGCTCGGTGTGATTTTCCTACATAATATTTTTAAATCATATTTCACTTCTTCTTAAGTCGTTATAACAACTTGCCATAAAGCTATTATAACAACCTTTTATTTTAGAGAACTTAAGGCACTTTTATTTCTTATCACATTGGGGAAACTAAACCCAAAAGTACTACGTACATACATATTTAAAAAGAATCATAAAACTCCTTCTCTTTAAATCTATAAACGTATACTTTTAAAACTCAAGTCACATACTCTTTCGAAATCAAGCCTCTTAACTTTAGAAGTAAATCAAGTAACCCATATCTTGAAAAATAAAGTCTCATAACTTGTAAAGAAATCAAGTCTCATAACTTTAAATCAAATCTCTTAACTTTAGAATTCAAGTCTCAAATCTTGAAAAAATAAAGTCTCATAACTTGTAAAGAAATCAAGTCTCATAACTTTAAATCAAATCTTTTAACTTTAGAAATCAAGTCTCATGTCTTGAAAAATAAAGTCTCATAACTTGTAAAGAAATCAAGTCTCATAACTTTAAATCAAACCTCCTAACTTTAGAAATCAAGTCCCATATCTTGAAAAATAAAGTCTCATAACTTGTAAAGAAATCAAGTCTCATAACTTTAAATCAAATCTTTTAACTTTAGAAATCAAGTCTCATATCTTGAAAAATAAAGTCTCATAACTTGTAAAGAAATCAAGTCTCATAACTTTAAATCAAATGTCACGACCCGACCCCGGGGCCGCGACTAGTACCCTACTGGGGTACCCTGTCAGGTATATGTCAGAGAATAGCAGCGGAACATAACACAACACATAACTTCATAAAAAGGGTAAAACATATCTGGCCAGCCGATAAGGCTGCCTTCCATAAACATACTTAAACAAAGTATTTATAATACAACTGGTTCTTATAGCCCAAAACACATAGGTGGCCACAGACCTCTAAAGATAACAACTGTGGCGGGACAGGGCCCCGCCATACCCCTGGATGTACAAAATACCTATAGCATCAGGGAAATATCCGTACCAATAAATAAGCTTCCGGAGGAATGGAGCTTCTGACACCGGAATAGTGATCCTAAGAACGAGGATCCTCATGCCTTACCTTACTGCGGCATGAACGCAGCCCCAGGAAGGGTCGCGACACAATATGTACCAAGTATGTAAAGCTGGGAAAATACTGTAATATGATATCATAAGTCTAAAAGCAAGCTGGAGTCATGAAAGACAATAAAATACCTTTTACTGTGCCTTACTAACAATGAGAGTGACAAGTATATATATAATACTGCATAAAGTAGGAGGCTCATGATCAAAACAGGGTACCTCGCCCGTAGTATCAATAAAACCATCCTACTCGGGACTATTTCACCGCACGTCCCGCGACCCGCACGTGTACTCTCGTCGCCGCATCAGTACCGGCATGGGACTATTTCACCCGCGTAAGCCCATAAGGACTCGCATGAGGTATTCCTCACATCATGGGTAGCAAATCCACGGGCAATTGGTATAACGATCTTGCGGACTTTCCTCGCCGGATATACTCTTACCCCAGGCGGATGGTATAACGATCTTGGGTGTACCTCGGATATACTCTTTGCTGGAGCGGATGGTATAACGATCTTGGGGCTTGCCCGCCGGATATACTCTTATCGCGCGGATGGTATAACGATCTTGGATCGCCCGCCGGATATACTCTTTACCGGAGAAGGTGGTATGACGATCTTGGGGCTTGCCCCTCAGACATACTCTTACCCTGGAGAAGGTGGTATAACGATCTTGGGGCTTGCCCCTCAGATATACTCTTACCCTAACTCAAACTGTCATCATATCATAATCATAAATAAGTTAAGAAAACTTATAACTTCTTATTAGTCTTGTTCATATACCCTCTCATTTTAGTTTACTTAAGGCACTTAACCATATCTTTAATAAAAGAATACCGGGAGTTTAACCCAAGTACTATATACTTCAACTCTTTTGAAAAAGACTCTTCTTTATACATAAAAACCTTTGGGCAATTGATACCTTAAAATCAAGTTGCCTCTCCATATACTTATCTTATTTAGAGTAAATCTCTTCTCATTAACCTTTTATGAAGCTAATAAACCAACTTCCCATAAAGTTGTTATATTAACTCTACACTTTAGTAAAATCATACTTTTCCCCTAACTAAGGGAATTATACATTCTTAAAATGAAACAAGTCATCATATACTTAAAACGAGTAAGAATACCAAATCTTGTACGTCTACCGTACTACATAGTTTCATCTATTCATGCTCAAGAGATAGGAAAACTTCACATACCTCTTTGGTCAATCCACTTGCTAGGTCCAACTACCGCAAGTAATATTTCAACCTATAATAACCATGATATGTTCATTAACCTCTAATTTCAATGTAGAATAATCTAACTCAAAGCCACTAAATTCTATGGAAAATTGGGCAGCATTTCCTTTGTTTCTACATACTTTGCCACCTTTCTCAAGGCCGAATTTATCATCCAAATGCCACATTCAAGGCTCAACAATCCAACAATGCAAAGGGGATTACACACCTAAACTCGGGTGTGTAAAATTCTGCCCCACAAGGTACAATAATTCATTTTAACAAGTTTAAGGTAGTTCTTAGGCTACAACATGCTCATTTGTTCTTTTAACCAATCCTTTCATATCCCAACCACATTTCTCACATGCAATTAATCTAAGGGCCTTATTTTCAACTAAAAGTTCTTCCTACTTAACATGCAATACCAAATACCAACTATAAAAGAAGAATGGTTACCTTAGAGCTTTTAGCCAATTTACTCCAACACTTGCTAGCCTCTACTCCAAGAATATCACCACAATAGTCTTCACAAGCTTGTAATAACCTTTCCTTCCTATCACACTTTTCAGATTTTCTTTAGGCTTAGAATTTCTCTTGGAAACTTAGAGAGAAGGTAGAGCTAAAGCTTTAGAGAGAGAGGGAAATTGGAAGATGACCAAGTCTTGAAGACTTGGTCAATATATTGCATGCAAGAAATCAGATGGGGGGGGACACTTGTCACCCTCCCAAGGTCTTTTAAAAGAAAAATCTGACTTTTCTAAGTTTTTCCGCCCAAAATCCCGCCTCGGCGCCGCGCTGAAACCTCCGCAGCTCTCAACTTTTTCGCGCCACGCTCTGGCGCCAGGCGCTGCAACTTCAGCGACCCTCGATACTTTAGGCGCGCGACCGCATCGGCGGCCACGCGCGCTTTGCACGAAACGCATTTACGCCGATTGCCTGAACTTGTAACTCTCATAACTTTCTACTCCGACGCCCTATCAACGAACGGTTGGTTGCGTTGGAATCTAGACTCAAAGAACTACGCCCTAGGACTTTAAAATACTTAGGAACTCTCAACGAATCGGGTCATAACCCGCCTCAAAGTTGACTAAAACCCGCCCGGAATAATCCGTCAACCTATCCTTTGAAAATTTTAAGTCTTACATGCTTTCGTACGCTCTCATACGTAGGGTCAGAACTACGGGGTATAACATCAAATCTTTTAACTTTAAAGTACTTCACGTAACTTATACAATTTTGACTAAGCCACTCATACTTTCATAATCAAGACTCATATATTTCCAAAATCGACTTACTTACTTCAAATGAATTAAGTCGCATAGACTTACCAAATCAAGTCACATAGACACACTAAAATTTAGCCACATAGACTTACCAAATAATCATGTCAAAGGAAGGAAGAAGTTCACATACCTCGTTGGCGACTAACCCAAACGACAAGTAGCAATACGCTCCAATGTACTTCAACCTTATTGGCTATTCCACAAGCCAAGTAGAATTTGCTACACGTAGTACTTCAACCTAAAATGACAATAGCACTTCTATCAACTACAAGCTATCAAGTGTAGGACTTATACCAAATAATGTCCCTCTAATTCTACGGAAAATTGGGCAGCACTTCCTTTGTTTCTACGTACTTTTTCACCTTTTCCAAGGCCCGTATTCATCAACCAACAAGCCACATTTAAGGCACAACCAACAGTTAGCCAAAGGGGATTACACGCCTAACTGGACGTGTAAAATTCTGCCCCACAGTTATACAAAACAGTCCACAAATCAGCCCATAAAAACAGTCCGCAATCCAACCATAACGAGGGTAAAATGTGAGGCCTTTTAACGCCTTTCCACACTCTTATTCCCTTAGGACTTTCATTAGCAACTACTACACTTAAACATGCATAACAACAACTAAATTTCCAGCATTTAATACCTCAAAACAGTCCACTAAACGACACAACAACGTCTAACAGTTTTGGCGGTTTCTACACAACAACTACAACCCGATAACTCGTTCCTTAATCCATTTTATTCCAATTCGAGTTCCAAAACTTCTACATAAGTTATAACAACTTATTAACGACAATATTAATCCATTATAACATGCAATAGGTGAAGATAACAACGACAATAACCAACGAATTCCATTTGCACCAAATCTGTCCCAAATCGGTTTTAGCCCCAAAAATGGCTCAAACACTTTTTATTCTTCATTCTTTTCTAACACAATTTCATCCATACATAATAACAATAAGTAATATCCAATTACTTTAAAATAAGAAGGTCTTTTACCTCATTTGTTTGCCCAAAAACGCCCCAAAACAGTCCGGTCTTTATTGGTGCGCAGTTTTCGTTTCGCTCCGCTTCTTCAAGTTCCAATCACATATATGTACTCCCTACAACCTTAGGAGCAACTTCTCTTTGAATCCCACTTCCAAAAAGTCGACGGAACCCCTAGGGTTTTGGCATCAACTTTCGGCCAAAACAAGTAAAAACGTGTAGAATATTAATCTAGGCTTAGCACTTGGTTTAAGGGCTTAATCTTGGAGAAATAAATTGATCAACAATGGTTGTTCTTAGCCAAGGGGATCTCGAAATTATGAAGCTAAAGGGGAGAAGATGAGAGCTTATTGTTTGGTCTAAGTGTAAAGTGATCCAAGTCTTGAAAGACTTGGATATGTATAGCCAAGTGGAGTGGGACCCATTTCCACTTGTCCCCTCTCAAAATATCTAATTTGTTGTCATCTTAGCAAGACAAGTGGAGGGGTGCCACGTGTCGCCCTCCGATTGGTCCAAAATATTATAATTTTTCGAAGGTCCCCGCGAAATTGTGAAATTCTCGGCGGACCCCATATTATCAATTCCAACACCTTATAATCCAATACTAAGTCCATAAATACAATTAGAAGTATTATACTCCAAGTTAATAATTTTCCCGTCGTCACATTTTTTTCCGAAATTTTTCTTAAGAAAATATAATTATTCTTTCCTTCCAAAATTCAAATATTAAATCCTTAATCACGTTCTCAATTAGTAGCCCTGGTATTACGGGGTGTAACAATAACATTCTCCCCCCCTTAGAAACATTCGTCCCCGAATGTTCTTTTGGAGCCAATCTAATATTCCTCGGTACATCCTCGTACTTTACACTAATGGAACTTCATTATGCCACCTATGGTCCTAAGATATCGCACACGCATATCCATCCATCACTATCAAACAAGGGAACAGATCTCAAAGGTGCACCAACGCTATCTTACTCCCATTCAAGGCCTAAAAGGATTCTCTTATCGTACTTCCAACCTACTGCTAGCATACATACTTAACCTTAATATTATCCATTCATGACCTTCCACCCTACAACAATCCCATCATGCATACTAATCTCTAAAGGGTCAAAGATATACCTGACGTCACATAGGCGGGTCAAGGGACCGCTAAAACTGAGAAGCGCTACCACGGCCAGCGGTGGCTCACGTGTATGAACATCCCGCCTAGCCATAAGGTGAAGAACCCGCAATCGATCCAATGATCGCGCCATCCCACCAAGCCACTGGTCGGACAGTCTCTCGCCAAATGGCCCTGTTGGCCGCAAGCATAACAAGCTGTCGATCTAGTCCGACACTCCCCAAAATGAGATCTACCACAGTGACCACACCGAGGCAAAGGTGGCCTCCCCTGGCTGCTATCTTCGGACACCTGTGAACCTGCAACCCTGGAGCCTTGACCTGCTCCCGAATATCCCCGGCGGTCAAACCACCCGCCGGAAGACCGGGAAGGGGGACTCTGCGTCGGCGAAAATGTAGACCCAACCTGCTGTTGAGGCGGTCCATCCTGAAAGCTATCCTGAAACCCCGCTGCCCCGGCGCTCTTAGCCGGGCCGACCTGGCCCTCACTCTCCCTGTCCTCAATCCCCTGTGCATACGCCTGCATCCTGGCAATATCCATACCTGGCTGAAGAGCCACTCCCAGACATGCAGTAACCATGTAACGATCTAACCCCATCACATAGCGGTGAACTCGGTCCGCCATGTCCACCACAATAGTGGGCGCATACCTGGCTAATGAATCAAACTCCAGGTCGTATTCCCTGATGGTCCTCCCATTCTGTCTCAATGCCAAGAACATATCCAAGCGGGCTCTCCTCGTCTCGGGAGGCAAAAAGTGACCGAGGAAGGCTTCCGTGAACTCATCCCAAACAGCTGGAGGGGCACCCATACCTCTTGACAACACCCACGACTCAAACCAGTTCAACGCAATATCGTGCAACCGGTAAGAAGCTAACACAACGGACTCCGTCTCTGAGGCCCTAAGCACCTGCATAGTCCGCCGCACCTGCCGAAGGAACTCCTGAGGATCCTCCTCAGACCTCGACCCATAGAACTCGGGTGGATTACAACTCAGAAAGTCCCGAATCCTTAAACTGTCGGCTCTAGGGTTAGCTACCGGCTCCTGGCGGTGCTGCCCTGCCACAATGCTAGTCAACAACTGACCGCTCTCCGTAATCCCTATACTCGCCCCGATGGGCCGAGGCTCGTGCATGGTCTCGTGGCCGATCTTGCCTCGAACTCCGCTGAGGCTGGCGACGTCGTGGAACTCGCCGCCCGAAACATCATCTCCGGTAAAGACTGGGCCTGTGCCCTCGTAGCCCGATGCGTCCTACTTGCAGCTCCATCAACTGCCTTGCCCTTATGGGCTCTGGTTGTCTTGCGTGGAGGCACAACTGGTACACAAGAAGAGGTCAGAGAGGATTCAACCTAGTAGGACAGCTCTACTGCACGATCTCAGAGAGAGAAGAATGGAAACCAATCCTAAATGTCCTGCAGCATCCTGATTATAGATGTGGTGCAAAACACACCGATAATCAATACTCTACTAGACACGGTCTGTAGACACATTCCGAGGACTAACTGCTCTGATACCACTTTTGTCACGACACGACCCGGGGGCAATCGGTGCCTCTACCGGCACTCGGCAGTATACATCGAGAGAATAGCAATGAACATACATAACACATAACCTATATAAAGTAAACATCACTGGCAAGCCGATAAGGCTGCCTTCCATCAAAGTATACCTAATCAAAATTATAACAGTACAACTTGTTCTTACAGCCCAAACCACAAATGTGACTACAGACCTCTAGGAATAACAACTGTGACGGGACAGGGCCCCGCCATACCCCCTGAATGTACAAAAGTCTATAACCTCAGGGAACCGTACCAAAAGACAAAGCCTCCGGAGAAATGGAGCTTTCCCAGAACTGAACAGTGATCCTAAGAGTGCGGATCAGCAAGCTACGAACCTCAACCTGCGGCATGAACGCAGCCCCCCGAAGGAGGTCAGTACAACAGGTACCAAGTATGCGAAACTGGAAAAAAAATACTGAAAATACCTCATAAGTCTAAAATAACTGGAGACATGTAAAATAATCAGTTTACAGAACACTGTGCCTTACTAACAATGAGAATATCAAGTATATACCATACTGCATGAAAATAGGAAGCTCATGATCAAAGCCAGGTCACCTGCCCGCAGTATCATTAAGCACTCCTACTCCTGGGACTATTTCACCCGCATGGGTCATGTGGACCCGCATGAGGTATTCCTCGCATAGGTTGTACTCACCCGCATGGGACTATTTCACCCGCATAAGCCTCAACGGACTCGCATGAGGTATTCCTCGGATCGTGGGTACCAAATCCACGGAATAGGTGGTATAACGTCTTGGGGGTTTACCCCTCATTTATACTCTTACCCTGAAGCAGGTGGTATAACGTCTTGGGGGTTTACCCCTCATTTATACTCTTACCCTGAAGCAGGTGGTATAACGTCTTGGGGGTTTACCCCTCATTTATACTTTTACCCCTCATACTGCATGCCTCGGAATCCCTCATCGTAAGCATGTCCAAGGTGCATACCCGTGGAATCCCACATCACTGACGGTACGTCCAAGTAAACTCATAACTTCTTTAGACTTTCATTAATAAAATAAATCTTATTCTTGACCTTAAGGCACCTTTTTATTACTTAATCAAATTCGAAGAAATTTAACCCGAAGTACTATGTACTTCTACTCTTTCAAAAGATCTCTTTTTCACATAAAAATTCCCATTTTACACACTAAGCAATTGATGCCTTTTAAATCAAATTGCCCTACTTAATTTCGATTCTTTCATCTTTGTTTACCTTATTCAAGAAAACCAACTCTTTAACCTTCCATAAAGTTATTATAACAAACTCCCCATAAAGCCGTTATACTAACTTTATACTTTAGAAATTAAGACGTTCTTATCCTTTCATAAGGCCGTTATAACTAACTTCCCATAAAGCCGTTATAACTCCTTATAAACAGTTTCGTTCTTTTATTAACCAAGAGACTTATACTTCAAATCAGTTTACACAATTTTCCAAATACTTCAAGTATACCAAAGGATTTACTTTATTCAAAACACGTACGTCTACCGTACTATATAGTATAACTACTCATGCTCAAGAGATAAGAAAGTTCCACATACCTCTCCGGTTAATCCACTTGCTAAGTCCAATACACCACACGTAGTACGTCAACCTATAATGACCATAATATGCTTAATAACCCCAAGCTACAACATAGAATATTCCAAGTTCAAAGTCACTAAATTCTATGGAAAATTGGGCAGCATTTCCTTCGTTTCTACATACTTTACAACCTTTTTCAAGGCCGAATTCATCATCCAAACTCCACATTTAAGGCCCAACAATCCAAACATTTCAAAGGGAATTACACACCTAAACTTGGATATGTAAAATTCTGCCCCACAATGTACAACAACTAACTTAACAATTTTAAGGTAGTATTTAGGCTACAACATGCTTACATATCATTCTTATCCAACCCTTTCATATCCAAACCATATTTCTTGCATGCAATGTATCTAAGGGCAATATTTACCACTACAAAATCTTTCTTCTTCACATGCAACACTAAAAACTAGCTACAAGAAAAGAATTGTTACCTTAGAGCTTTAGCCAAATTATTCCAACAAGTTTGCTATCCTCCTTTCCAAAAACACCACCACAATACTTCTACAAGCTAGCCAACAAGCTTCCTTCTTGCCACACTTTTTCAGATTTTTCCTCAAGCTTGGATTTCCTCTTGAAATTCTAGAGAGAAGGGAGAGCTTCTAACTTAGAGAGAGAGAAGAGCTTTGAAAGATGACCAAGTCTTCAAGACTTGGTCAATATATAGGACATGCAAAAATCAGATGGGGGGGACACTTGTCACCCTCCCATGGCCTTTTTAAAAGAAGAAATCTGATTTTCCTCAGTTTTTCCGCCAGAATTTCCGCCGCGGCCCTGCAGCCGGCGCCGCGGCGCTGAAACCTCCGCCACCTCTCAGAGTATCCGGCGCCGCGGCCCTGCTTCCGGCGATGCAGCGCTGTGGCCCCTGACCGAGATACCTTTCTGTCCGACTGCGCACTGAACTTGTAACTTCCATAACTTTCTACTCTGATGTCCTATCGACGAACGGTTGGTTGCGTTGGAAACTAGACTCAACGAACTACATGCTAGGCCTTAGAAACACCTAGGAACTCATAACGCAACTGTACATAAGCCGCCTCAAAGTTGACCAAAAACCCGTCCGAAACAATCCGTCAACCTATCTTTCGAAATTTTTTAGTCTTAACCCCTTTCGTACACTCTCATACGCATGGCCAGAACTACGGGGTATAACAAGTAGTATCCATTAGTTTCATTTGGATACCCCATGAAGTAATATTTCTCACTTTTGGTTTTCAACTTATCAGTGAGCATCTTCTTAACATATGAAGGGCACTCCCAGGGTCTCACATGTTTAAGAGCTGGCTTCTTGTCACACCATATCTCATATGGTGTCTTTTCTACTAATTTGGAAGAAACTCTGTTTAGAACATATATTGAGGTTTGTATAGCATATCCTAAAGGTATGTTGGTAGAGCTGAGAAGCTCATCATGGATTGAACCATATCCAATAGGGTTCGATTTCTCCTCTCGGCAACACCATTCATCTGCGGTGTTCCAGGAGATGTCCATTCTGAATGGAATCCATGTAGCTTTAAGTAATCTAGAAATTCTTTGTTTAAGTATTCACCACTTCGATCATATTGAAGAGTCTTGATACTTTTTGCGAGTTGTTTCTCAACTTCAGACTTGTACTCCTTAAACTTTTCGAAAGCATCGGATTTGTGTTTCATAAGATACATATATTCATACCTTGTCAAGTCGTCAGTAAAAGTGGTGAAGTAAGGGAAACAACCTCTATCTTGAGTTGAAAATGGTCCACACATGTCAGTATGTACCAGCTCAAACACCTCTTTGGATCGCACACCTTTCCCAGAAAGAGGCTTGTTGGTCATCTTACCTTTCAAACAGGATTCACAATTACCATAAGACTCCAAGTCAAATGATTTGAGGTAGTCAAGTTTCTTTAACCTTGTTATCCTTGTTTGATTGATATGACCAAGTCTACAATGTCAAAGGTAGGTAGAATTTCTATTACTTATTTTAGCTCGATTGTTTTGTACATTGAAATTTCTATGACGTACATACCTTGTCCATCAGAAGTAGAAGCACCTGGTGCTTTTCCTCCTCCTGGTGCAGTGCAATCCTTCTTCCAATGCACATTCTTGTTACAATTGAGACATACATCCTTAGCCGGAATCACCTTCTTATTCTTCTTCACACTTCCCTTAGGCTTCATAGCTGAGGGCGCATCGACTGCTTTATCCTTCTTCTTCTGTCATTCCTTACCTTTCGGCTTTGGCCGGATAGTAGAGCTCACCATGAGCACATCTTTGCCTTTGGAAGTTGAAGATTCAAAGGTTTTGAGCATGTTATGCAACTCCGTGACTTTCCTTTATTCCGTTTATATTGTAGTTTACAATAAAATTCACGAACGAGGGAGAGGGTTCAGGATGAGGGTGGAAGAGATGTTATTTTGCAACCTTATACCAATCGAGGTCAGCCTTTGTATCAGCCTTATCATCTTCAACACATGTTGAGACACTTGGACCCCTTCAATTAGCTTACACTTGAAGAGTTTTATTAACAACTCATATTCCATATTTTGGGACTGAGAGTCATAGAGACTCTTCAAATGTTCGAGCATTTCGTTAGGGCTCATGTTCTCGTGTTGTCTCTGAAGCTCCACTGACATGGAAGACAACATCACGCATTGTGCTGAAGTGGCGTAATCTAGGTTCTTCTGATAGGCTACCTTATCGAATGTGGCATATTCTGCAGAATCCTCGCCAGGGACTGTGGGAAATATTTTGTCCAACATATATTCTATCATTTCTTGCCTTAGGACAATTCTCAGATTCCTAAGCCAATCTAGATAGTTTGGTCCTGTGAGTTTGTTCATTTTCAATGATAGGCTCGACATTTTGATAATCCGAAGAGTTTAGATATATGGGAAACTACAATCAAATGTGTTTCCCATTACACACATTCATTTATAGACTAATCAACATGGTCTTTTGTTTGATTAGCTCCCACTATTTTAGCATACTTCTACAACCCCAAGGTAGAATACAGACCTAAAATTTATTTTAAGGTCATAATAGACCAAGATCCAAACCTATGCTATATCCACGTTTGTTTTGACTGATAACTTCAATAACACATTTTGGTAGGTTCTAAACCAATTGCAAAACTTATTTGCAACTCTTGGTTGATTAAATGTATTTCATTTTAATCTTGCGTCCTTAGATTAGTCCGACACTTTGGCGCAAGATTTGTCTAAGCAAGTCAACTCCATTACACGACTGTGTTTATGTATCTAAGCAAACTTGGCCTCTGTGAGCAAACACTTTGGTGTAAATACCCATAAAAGTTTATCACGTACTTTTACATTTAACACATCTATGAAAGAGCCCGAGTCCTCGTAGACTTAGAGCAAATGTTTTGGCATAAATACTCGTATCGCCGAAAAAGATTTTGCACTCTAACAATTATAATGGACGACACATTTTAATTTTAGACTTGTATTCAAAATTTGGGGAACATTTTCAGTTTCGGGGATTTCAACCAAGATCAACATTCATGTCATATCCAATACAACATCCTATTATGCAATTTTTAAAACACATTTAGATGGGAAACCATCAACCCAATAGGCATGATATAAGATGATTTTAATCAACTACTGGGCGCTGCCTACCCAGACAGTTATAGCAGACAACATGATATTAATCAATTACTGGGCGCACTTACCTAAACATTTATAACGGAAACTATGCTAATAATTAAATGCACGCATTTAAAACACTTAGCACATATTCGTATATTATTCAATAATATACAATTAATGATAATCATGAGTTAATTTGTTTAAACTCTAAAATCTACGTTTATGCCAAACAGTCCCTTAATATTTTCTGATTTTAAAACTGTTTTCAGGGAATTTCTGCAAACTTTCATAATTTGCATTTTAATCTCTCAAGAATTTAAAAATTCAATTTGAACCCATTTAAATTCAGAAAATCCAATTTTAACTTTCAGAAAATATTTTCAGGGACCGTTCTACAATTTCCATAACGGTTACGCACATCAACTTAGTAGAGTTAGATCGGAATGACTTCCTCGATTACATAATTGTTTAATAGTTTAAGAGACAGGGATTATGCGTTCTTGAGATTTAAGGTTTTGATAGCTTCTAAACGACATAAAATTAAATTTAAACATCTCCTAACCCATATTATAATTAATCATCATTATATAATCACACAAAACAACTCAGGCTCTGATACCACTGTAGGGTTCGTTTACGCAGTGAAATTTGAAAATTTTGATTTCAAACCCAACAAGACAATGAAGTGAATGATGATTATGTGATGATAAACACATATAAACATACATGTAATAGTAATCGTAATACTTTGAACGAAAACTTACGATTTTGCAATCTGAAATCTTTAAGTGTAATTCAAGGGTGAGGACATAATAGTTCCTCGATTGCAAGTTTTGAAAACTACGATGTAATTTCTCTTTCGGAAAGCTAGGAAATCCGGCAGAATTTCGGGAGAAAATAATCTTAATGAATTGAGTGTTGACTGTATTAGAATAATGATGAAACCCTTTATTTATAGCTGTGTAAAATGCAGCTAGGGTTTTCCAGTGGGCCAGGCCCAGAAACAGAGGCAAATTAGGTCATTCGGACCCCCACTGGACTGGCGGCGTCGCAGCGCTAAGGCACTGTGTCACGACCCGACCCGACGGGCCGCAACTGGTGCCCTAATTGGACACCCTTATACTGATCTGTCACATATAATCCGACTGATACCAAGAACAATATAGAAATCTAAAATGAACCTGTCTCCCGAGGAGTCGCAACTAATCAATCATAACCAAATAGGCAAGCCGACAAGGCTGCCACTATATACAGAAATATCCAAAACAAATCACAACTGTACAACTGACCAAAACACGTCTACAGCCCACGTATGTCCAACCCATACCTGACTACAGACCTCTAAGAGTATAATAGTGAAATATGACGGGACAGGGCCCCGCCGTACCCCTGAATATGCATAAATCTATAGCAAGGATCTGTACCAAAATGACTAAGTTCCGAAACAATGGAGCTCCCCAAACAACTGAGTGGAAATCCTAGACTGGAGGATCACCAAACTGAGTACATGTACCTGCGGGCATGAAACACATCCCCCCGAAAAAAGGGGGTCAGTACGAAAAATGTACCAAGTATATGAAACATGAAGTACTGTAAAGAAGATCATAACTGGCCAAAAGATGTCATGAGACAAGTATAATAATCAAAGATACCAATGCACCTGTGCCTTTATGAAATGAGAATCATGTACGTCCATATAATATACCGTACCCGACCCAATGTGGGACTCGGTGAATGAAGTCATATACATATACATACCGTACCCGACCCTCTAGTGAGGGTCTCGGTGAAATCATATAATGTGCACATACCGTACCCGGCCCATCATGGGACTCGGTAAAATCATATCCATGGATGTCTGTCCACCTAAAATCATATTCGTGGATGCATGTCCACATATATCGTACCCGACTCATTCTGAGACTCGGTAAAATCATCATACATATACATACCCAGCCCGGTACTCGGTGAAATAATATAATCACATCAAGCACGAATAGAATATCATGATTAACCTTATACAAATTAAATCATCAGTTGACTCTCAATGGAATAAATAGAATGAACTATCACTTGTAAAATCAAAGACAACTATCATATCAAGTATCACTAGGAATTAGGATTCAATGGAATTATGTACGTCCGCCGTACACTCATTTTATATAAATCATGCCAAAAAGAAGACAGAATAGTTTCACATACCTTATTGTCGAACTAACCAACTAAATATTTAGAATTTGTCTCAACTAGCACTTCAACCTATAACAATAATAACATGTCTATCAACTCTATGATTACTAGCATACGTTATATATATCGAACGATAACTTCTTTTTATATACAAATTCGGGTAGCACCTCCCCTATTTATACACACATCTGCAATTCATAACACGGTCAACAACATCGATAACAAGTCACAACTTAAGGATATAACCAAAACAGTCTCATATATCCTATATACATCATTGTTATACATTCTTTCTCTTTACATTCATGAACTACAACAACCAAGGTGATTACTACACCTATTTCTCATTTTAATTCAACCCCTTTAACTATATTAAAAACAGCCCTTAAAACAATCCATATTCCAACAACAACGAGAGATATTCCAACAACAACGAGATGCAATATTCAACCTTTCTATACCTTAATTTCTTTAGGACATATGTTAGCAACTACCACAATGTACATGCATATTCACAACTAAATTTCCAGCATTCTAACTCCACAAAACAACCCCTAAATTCGACACACAATACCCAACATTTTCGTGAATGTCACGGTCCACAAACATAATTCCATAACTCCTTAAAATCCAATTCATGTTTTAACACTTTCATATAACCAATTAAAACTTTAAATATCAAGATTTCCTTCAATTTCAACATGCAATTAGTGACAATGATAACAACAACAACAACAATCAAACCCAATGTATACAAAACAGCCCCAAAATCGGCTCAACAACATCAACAACAACCACATGCATTTTCTTACTTCCAATTCTTCTTAATACGAGTTCACTTCTTAACTACAACATCATTTAACTTCCAATTACTTTATAAGAAGAAGAATTCTTACCTTGCTTATCCAAAACAGTACATATAGCATCGGCACCCACTGCTTCACTTTTGCACTATTTCTTCAACTTTCAATGACATGCATGCATCCCTTATGAGTTTAAATCCATCTTACTTACATGTTTTCTTTCAAATAGTTCATCTTTCAAAACTAAGGTTGTTGGGGCAGATTTCGGCCAACATATTACCGTGGCCCACTGTTTTAGGAGTTTACCTTGGCTTAGACTTAGTAGAAGAACTTAATCTTGGAGAAGGGGGTTAATTTGGTCTGTAACTTAGTTATGGAGTTGGAGAAAAATCTGTTTTTGGAAGAGGAGGGAATGGAGGATGAGAGAGGGCTGATTTTCGAAAACAAGGGGAGAGAAATGAGAGCTACTTGGGTTTATGGGATGATTTGAGCCTATGCATGTGGGGGCTTTTGCCACTTGGAGGGCACAAGGTGCGCCACTTGTCTTGCCCACTAGATATTCTTCTCACTAAAATTAATCTCATACTTAATAAAATCCTGAAATTTTCGATAAGTCCTCATCCTTTCAATGTCAAGATTTTTATAATATAACACTAATCCATAACCCCATTGGAAAAATTCAACTACTAGTATTAATTCTCATCGCCACATATGTTATGTCCAAATTTATTCCGTATTAGCATATGCAAATATACTTTTCTTTCAACACTCGAATCTTACTTCCTTAATTACGTTCTCAAATTATCGCCCCTAAATTATGAGGTGTAACACACTGTGGCCCTTGATCCCAAGTGTCGCGACCCTAGTTCAATTTTGCCTCGTTTACCATTTTTATTAAATCTGAAATCTAATCTTGACTTAATTAGATAATCGGTTACACCCCGTAATTTCCAAGGGAATGATATGAGAACGTACATATGGAAATAAGATTTGAATTTTGGAAAGAAAGAAAGATTACTTTTTCTTAAGGAAAAATATCGGGAATTTGTGAAGGAAAAGATTTATTAATTGAAATTTGGTTCTCAAATTTGGTATTTGGGACTTATAGATTATATTGGAATTTTGGATTTTAAGTTCCGGATTTGGTCATGTGGGGCCCACAGGAAAATTTTACGGTTTTGTGGGGCCCACAATATTTTGAGATACTTTGGCCAAATATAGATATTTTGGAGGAAGAAATAATTTGGACCAATAGGAGGGCGACACGTGTCACCCCTCCACTTGGTCTTGCAAGACTTGGACTTTAAGATATTTGTGAGACAAGTGTACAAGTGGGTTCCACTCCACTTGTCTTGCTAGCTTGGCGATACACTTGGCATGATCTCCCCCCTTGTTGATACATTATATACACATAGAGGGCTTGCAAGATTCATCACAACACTTAGAAAATATTTCACCTCCCTTCTCCTTTAGTGCTCTCGGTTTTGAGCAATTTTCAAGACCAAAAATTGTTCAATCATTCATGATAAATCCTCTAATCCACTAAGATCCCTAATGGAGTGCTAAGCCGAGATAACCCCTTAAACCCCAAGAACATGGTATAGCCGAGAATAGAGGGTGTGAAACCCTAAGGTTCCGTCGACTTTTTGAAAGTGAAATACAAAGTGAAGTTGTGTATAAGCTCATAGGGGTCACATATATGTGATTGGAACTCGAAGAAGTGGAGCGAAACGAAAACTGCGGGCCAAACACCTACGGATTGTTTTGGGCGTTTTTGAGGCTTTTGGAAGGTAAAATCTCTTTTTTTTTAAAGTAATTGGATATTACTTGTTTTTGACATGTATAGATGAGCTTTTACTAAAAATAATGAAGATTGAAAAGTATTTGGGACATTTTTGGCAAGTTGGCCGAGACTAGGCAATGTTTGTCGTCGTTGGATTCGTTGGTTATTATTGTTGTTAATAACACTTGTCGCATGTTATATAATGAAGTAAATATAGTTGTTGATAGTTTATATAACTTATATAACATGTTGGAATGAAAATTGGATTAAAAGGAATTAAGGAAAAGGACATCGGATTGTAGTTGTTGGTCGTAGAATCTATAAAACTGTTGGATGTTGTTATGCAGTTTTTACGGACTGTTTTAGGGTGTAGATATGCTGGAAAATCAGCCCCTAACATACATGTTTAATGTGGTAAAATGACTAGTGAAAGTCCTAAGGAATAAGGGTGTTAAAGACTTCACATTGTACCCTTAATGTTGGTTTATTATGGACTGTATTGTGGACTGTTTTAATGTGATTGTGGGGCAGAATTTTACACGTCAAGTTAGGCGTGTAATCCCCTTTGGTTAACTGTTGGTTGTGCTTTAAATGTGGCTTGTTGGTTGATGAATTCGGGCCTTGAAAAAGGTGGAAAAGTACGTAGAAACAAAGGAAGTGCTGCCCAAATTTCTGTAGAATAAGAGGGCAATTATTTAGTATAAGTCTTACACTAGTAAGCTTGAAGTTGATAGAAGTGTTATTGTCATTTTAGGTTGAAGTACTACGTATAGCATAGTCTACTTGGCTTGAGGAATAGCCGATAAAGGTTGAAGTACATTGGATCGTATGCTACTTGTCGTGTTGATTAGTCGTCAACGAGGTATGTGAACTTCTTCCTTCTATCGGCATGATTATTTGGAGTATACTTGACTTGTTTCTTGAAGTATACTTAGCCTTGTTATTGAAGTATACATGACTTGTTTCTTGAAGTATACTTGCCTTGTTATTGAAGTATACATGACTTGTTTCTTGAAGTATACTTGCCTTGTTATTGAAGTATACATGAATTGTTTCTTGAAGTATACTTGACTTTATTTTTATAAAGAGAAGTGATTCTACTCCTAGAAGTTAGGGGTATTCGTGTTGTTGATTTTATACTAAATGCATGTCTAAGTTATTCCTAAAGTCCTTACCAAGTCTTATGGGAGATGTTGGTAAGAGTTTTAGGAAGTATTGGAGTCGAGTTAATTGATTTAAAGAGAAGAAGTTACTTGATCTTGAAAGAAGAAGTACCTTGATACTACAAGTGTTAGTATCTTGGGATTTATTACATGAAATGATTCTTTTATAAAGAATAGATGTGCGTAGTACTTTTGGGGTTCAAGTCCTTAGTATTTTATGAAATGAATATGCCTTGAGTTTATAAAATGGAGATTGTTATAACTATACCTTCGATAGTACTTTGGGGTGTTAAAACGAAAGATTGTTATATCTATTTCATTGGTAGTACCTTGGGTTCTTAAAGGGAAAGTTGTTCTACCTATAGTACTTTGGGTTTCAAAAGGGGTGAAGTGGATTGATTTGAAAAGTGTGAGTAACTTGGGTTTAGATTGAAAGTTACTTGGTGATAGAAAGTGGAAGTGTTGGAGACTACAGGTGTTAGTGTCTCGGGTGTTATAAGAGATGGAACGTACGGCGGACGTACGTTGTATAGTTGAGCTTTATAGAGTAGAAGATGTGTATTTCCTTTTATCCTTACTCTTTCATGTCATGATAACGCCTTAGGCTTTCTAAAGTAGAAGACGTGTCATACCTTCTAGTAAAGTGAAAAGATGATTTCTACTTGTACATGGTTTCTCATGATGGTTATTCGTGCAAGCATTGTATTTCAACTCACGGAGTCCCTCACTTGGGGGCGACCTTTGTTATATGTATACCTGTGATATTGATTATATGTTATACTACGGACGTGCTGACAGTGATGTTGGAATTCCACGGGCATGCTTCTATAGGGTTGATTTTATATTATATAATGGACTGCCGACAGTGATGTTGGAATTCCACGGGCATGCTCCATTGATGCTGGTTTTTTATTATACCATGAACTGCAGACAGTGACTTTGGAATTCCACGGGAATATTCCAGTGATGCTAATTTGATAGTATACCACGCATAATCGCAGCGGTGATGTTGGAATTCCACGGACGTCTTACGCGAGGTTGACATCTTGTGATGTTGGAATTCCACGCACGCTTCGCGTCTTGGCTATATATTATTCTCTGAACACGACGGTAA
The DNA here is from genome assembly GCA_029844215.1 of Przewalskia tangutica. Taxonomy (NCBI): domain Eukaryota; kingdom Viridiplantae; phylum Streptophyta; class Magnoliopsida; order Solanales; family Solanaceae; genus Przewalskia; species Przewalskia tangutica. The sequence goes on along the minus strand of CM056721.1, from coordinate 120,507,262 downwards.
TGTTGGAATTCCACAGGCATGCTTCTGTGAGGTTGACACGCCGACAGTGATGTTGGAATTCCACAGGTATGCTTCCTGGATACTTGTTACGTATTATACTTTGTACATGCCGACAGTGATGTTGGAATTCAACGAGCATGCTTCTCTGATGATGATTGTATATTATACTTGTTATATGCTGACAGTGATGGCGTATTCCACGAGCATGCTTCTGTGATATTATATTATGAGGGCAGGTGTCCCTAATTTTGACATGGCTTTCATATTTGAAAGTAGTATAGTGGTACAGCGGTACAAGATACAGTTGGCTCTTATTTTATATGACACGGTAAGATCTGGTATTTGATTTTCATACTTGCCCGTGTCATTCTTTTGTACAGTTATGATTTGTTTACTGTACTTTATTTCCGTTCCATACTTAGTACCTGTTGTACTGACCCCTTTCGGGGGGCTGCGTTCATGCCCGCAGGTTTAGGTACTCAGTTGTGGATCCGCGAGCTTAGGATCCTTGTTCAGCATTTTGGAATAGCTCCAATGTTCCGGAGCTTGTCATTGGTTAGGTATATTCACGGGTACGGCGGGGCCTTGTCCAGTCATAGTTACTATCCAAAATCTTAGAGGTCTGTATTCATATGTGGGATGGACTGGCGCGAGTTGTATTTACATTATTGTACAATTGTAGTCCCATTCGGGCGTTATATATTATGGCAGCCTTATCGGCTTTCCCTTTGTTTAAAGAAAAAAATGAGTGTTATTTATCTTCCGCAGTTTACTTGTGTTGTATGAATATAATGGTGTCCAGGTAGGGCACCAGTCGTGGGCGAGGTTCGGGCGTGACAGTGGTATCGAGCGATTAGTCGTCGAATGTCTGAGGCCGTGTATAGTAGAGTCTTGTTTATCGGTGTGTTGTGCACCACATTCATAAACAGGAGGCTATAGTACATTTAGGATTGGTTTCCCTTCTTCTCACTCTGAGATCGTGCGATAGAGCTGTGTTGTTAGGGTAGTCTCTCCCTAACGTATTATTGTGATTGCAACCATGAGAAAGGCAACAATGGCCCAAAAAGGATTATATGGACTTCGTATCCAGGTTGATAAAACTATTATATAATTGGTATAATGATGATGTGTATCTGTACGAGCGTATTTATTTGGGGCCCTGTGTGTTGCCTGAAATGATTATGAATTACCATGAGTTGGTTAAGGATTAATAATTACTTGGAAGGTGTGTACAGTTTATTGAATCCACACCTTGGCTTTTGATTGTTGTATATGCATGTTCGATATATTGTGGCCATGTGTGGCATATTCGATTGTGTAGCGTATATAGTTAAAGGGGACTGTACCTATATCTATTTAGATTGAACCTAGTATGAACATTCGGGACGAATGTTTTTAAGGGGGGAAGGATGTTACACCCCGTAATTTCCAAAGGAATGATATGAGAACGTACGTATGGAAATAAGATTTGAATTTTGGAAAGAAAGAAAGATTACTTTTTCTTAAGGAAAAATATCGGGAATTTGTGAAGGAAAAGGTTTATTAATTGGAATTTGGTTCTCAAATTTGGTATTTGGAACTTATAGATTATATTGGAATTTTGGATTTTTAGTTCCGGATTTGGTCATGTGGGGCCAACGGGAAAATTTTACGATTTTGTGGGGCCCATAATATTTTGAGATATTTTGGCCAAATATAGATATTTTGGAGGAAGAAATAATTTGGACCAATAGGAGGGCGTCACGTGTCACCCCTCCACTTGGTATTGCAAGACTTGGACTTTAAGATATTTGTGAGACAAGTGAACAAGTGGGTCCCACTCCACTTGTCTTGCTAGCTTAGCGATACACTTGGCATGATCTCCCCCCTTGGTGATACATTATATACACATAGAGGGCTTGCAAGATTCATCACAACACTTAGAAAATATTTCACCTCCCTTCTCCTTTAGTGCTCTCGGTTTTGAGCCATTTTCAAGACCAAAAATTGTTCAATCCTTCAAGATAAATCCTCTAATCCAAGACTAAGCTCCCTAATGGAGTGCTAAGCCAAGATAACCCCTTAAACCCCAAGAACATGGTATGGCCGAGAATAGAGGGTGTGAAACCCTAAGGTTCCGTCGACCTTTTGGAAGTGAAATACAAAGTGAAGTTGTGTATAAGCTCATAGGGGTTACATATATGTGATTGGAACTCGAAGAAGTGGAGCGAAACGAAAATTGCGGGCAAAAAACATACGGACTGTTTTGGGCGTTTTTGAGGCTTTTGGAAGGTAACATCTCTTTTTCTTTTAAAGTAATTGGATATTACTTGTTGTTGACATGTATAGATGAGCTTGTACTAAAAAGAATGAAGATTGAAAAGTAAAAGGAATTAAGGAAAATGACATCGGATTGTAGTTGTTGGTCGTAGAATCTATAAAACTGTTGGATGTTGTTATGCAGTTTTATGGACTGTTTTGTGGTGTAGATATGCTGGAAAATCAGCCCCTAACATACATGTTTAATGTGGTAAAATGACTAGTGAAAGTCCTAAGGAATAAGGGTGTTAAAGGCGTCACATTGTACCCTTAATGTTGGTTTATTATGGACTGTATTGTGGACTGTTTTAATGTGATTGTGGGGCAGAATTTTACACGTCAAGTTAGGCGTGTAATCCCCTTTGGTTAACTGTTGGTTGTGATTTAAATGTGGCTTGTTGGTTGATGAATTCGGGCCTTGAAAAAGGTGGAAAAGTACGTAGAAACAAAGAAAGTGCTGCCCAAATTTCCGTTGAATAAGAGGGCAATTATTTAGTATAAGTCTTACACTAGTAAGCTTGAAGTTGATAGAAGTGATATTGTCATTTTAGGTTGAAGTACTACGTATAGCATAGTCTACTTGGCTTGAGGAATAGCCGATAAAGGTTGAAGTACATTGGAGCATATGCTACTTGTCGTGTTGATTAGTCGTCAACGAGGTATGTGAACTTCTTCCTTCTATCGGCATGATTATTTGGAGTATACTTGACTTGTTTCTTGAAGTATACTTTCCTTGTTATTGAAGTATACATGACTTGTTTCTTGAAGTATACTTGCCTTGTTATTGAAGTATACATGACTTGTTTCTTGAAGTATACTTGCCTTGTTATTGAAGTATACATGACTTGTTTCTTGAAGTATACTTGACTATATTTTTATAAAGAGAAGTGATTCTACTCCTAGAAGTTGGGGGTATTCGTGTTGTTGATTTTATACTAAATGCATGTCTAACTTCTTCCTAAAGTCCTTACCAAGTCTTATGGGAGATGTTGGTAAGAGTTTTAGGAAGTATTGAAGTCGAGTTAATTGATTTAAAGAGAAGAAGTTACTTGATCTTGAAAGAAGAAGTACCTTGATACTACAAGTGTTAGTATCTTGGGGTTTATTACATGAAATGATTCTTTTATAAAGAATAGATGTGCGTAGTACTTTTGGGGTTCAAGTCCTTAGTATTTCATGAAATAAAAATGCCTTGAGTTTATAAAATGGAGATTGTTATAACTATACCTTCGATAGTACTTTGGGGTTTTAAAACGAAAGATTGTTATATCTATTTCATTGGTTGTACCTTGGGTTCTTAAAAGGAAAGTTGTTCTACCTATAGTACTTTGGGTTTCAAAAGGGGTGAAGTGGATTGATTTGAAAAGTGTGAGTGTCACGACCCGACCCCGGGCCCGCGACTGGTGCCTTACCTGGGCACCCCTTTCAGGTATACATCAGAGAATAGCAGCGGAACATACCCAACTCATAAAATACTTAGACATAAAATAACAACATGCTAGCCGATAAGGCCACCTTCCGTAAATTATTCATAATCCACAAATAAAATGGTAAAACTCTTTTTTTTTTCTTTACAACCCAAATCCACAAGGTATGACTACAGACCTCTAAGAATAACAACTGTGACGGGACAGGGCCCCGCCATACCCCTGAATGTACAACAACCGGCCATACCAGGGATCTGTACCAAGGATAAGCCTCCGGAGTAATGGAGCTTCTCAACAGCTGAACAGTGATCCTAAGGGTGAGGATCATCAACCTGTATACTCAACCTGTGGCATGAACGCAGCCCCCCGAAGGAGGTCAGTACAACATGTACCAAGTATATGAAACTGAAAGTACTGTAATGAAATCATAAAGTCTAAAATAAAGCTGGAGACATGTATGATAACTCAAATAACAGTACACTGTGCCTTACTAACAATGAGAGTAAACAAAAGTATACTTTACTGCATAAAAATAGGAGGCTCATGATCAAAGTAGGGCCACCCGACCGTAGTATGATTAAGCAATCCTACTCATGGGACTATTTCACCCGCATAGCTCCTGTGGACCCGCAATGAGCTCATCCACCTCGCATGGGACTATTTCACTCGCATATGTCCTGTGGACCCGCAATGAGGACATCCGCCTCGCATGGGACTATTTCACCCGCATAGGACTATTTCACCCGCATGGGCCCGGTGGGCCCACAATGAGTACAAACGCCGCACTCGCATCATGGGTAGCAAATCCATAGAATAGTAGTAACCCGGGGGTTTACCCCGTAAGAATAACATATCCTAGCACAACCGGCTATCATACATAACATAAGCACTACCGGCTTATCATACGTAACATAAGCACTACCGGCCTATCATACATAACATAAGCACCACCGGCTTATCATACATAACATAAGCACCACCGGCTTATCATACGTAACCTAAGCACTACCGGTTTATCATAACATAAGAAAGTTAAGAAATCCCCTAACTTCTTATTAACCTTATTTATATACCCTCTCATTTTAGTTTACTTAAGGCACTAACATGTCACTTTGAAAATCCGGGGATTTAACCCAAAGTACTACTTACTTCTATTCTGTTAAAATGACTCTTTTTCATATAAAACTCCCAAGATACTATTAACCATAGTATCAAGTCATATCTACCTTTCAAGTCAAGTCACAATACCTTTTTGAAATACATTTATAGGCTTCTAGATCAAGTGACTTCTTTCTTTTAAAACCTTAAGCAATTGATGCCTTCAAATCAATTTGTCTTTCATTATTTCAAGTCATTTTATCATTACTTACATTACTTAGAGTAAACCACTCTTTTTTTAACTTTCCATAAAGCTATTATAACCAACTTCCCATAAAGCCGTTATACTAGCTTTATACCTTAGATACTTACATTCTTCTTTATAACCAAGAGACTTAAACTTTCCAAACAAAACAAGTATCATATATACTTTCAAAATACTTTAAGTCTCTTAACTTTTAGAAACTAAGATATCCTTAATATTTTTAAACAAGTGAGTTAATTTCCTAACTCAACCAACTTGGACATTCTTAAAATAATCCAAGGATATCAAATGGACTAGATTGTCAAAATCTCGTACGTCTACCGTACTATATATTTACAACTATTCATGCTCAAGAGATAAGAAAGTTCCACATACCTCTTCGGTTCAATACACTTGCTAAGTCCAATATGTCGTACGTAGTATGTCAACCTATAATGACAATAATACGTTTATTAACTTCTAGCTTCAAACGTAGAATATTCTAAGTTCAAAGTCACTAAATTCTACAGAAAATCGGACAGCACTTCCTTTGTTTCTACATACTTTTCCACCTTTTTCAAGGTCCGAATTGAATAACCAAATGCCACATTTAAGGCTCACCAATTCAGTTAACCAAAGGGGATTACACGCCTTAACAGGACGTGTAAAATTCTGCCCCACAATTTTATACAAAACAGTCCAACAACTTAAGCCTCATTCTCGGCAACTATCAATACCGACAACAATATCAATTTCCTGTTAATTCCTTTTTAATCCGAGTTGTTAAGTCTAACATGTCATATAGTTGTAAACAATTTTAACAACTAAATACCCTTTCTTGTATACCATGTGACGATTAAAACTAACAATAAAATTGATTAACATCTTCAATGGCTAACATGCCATTTTTCGGCTTTTAACCTTTCCATGAATCTTAACACTTATTAAACTTCATTCCTTATATCACAAGTTCATTAATCAAATTACTACAACACGAAATCTTCAATTTCATAGGAGGACAAGGATCATTACCTCAATAAGCCCAAAATATTCCAAGGATCTCGCCCGCTTAAGCTCTTTTCCGCAACTCCTTTTCTTGTCAAAATCATCCACACGAACTCTCTATAAGCTTGCCAACATATATTCTTCTTGCTGCCTCACCAATATTTTCACTAGGCTTAGGGTTCTTGAAATTTTAGGGAGAAGAGGAATTCCTTTAGGATGGATCCTTGCAAATGACCAAGTCTTGCAAGACTTGGTCAATAAATAAGACCTCTCTTGGTCTACAAGATGGGAGGGACACTTGTCGCCCTCCCATGGGCCCTTTACAAAATATCTTCTGATTTTTCCCCACTTTTGAAAATCCGCGCTGACCTACTGGCGTCGCGTACAACTTCGTAAAGGTTACGGTTTCTGGCGTCGGCCTGCGTCCGTCGCGGCCTGCGTCGCTGTTGGAACATTTTCCTACTCTTACGCGGTGATCTTGCAACATCCATAACTTCATACTCCATGTCCAATCGACGAGCGGTTTATTGCGTTGGAAACTATGCTCAACGAACTTCATACTAGGATTTTGAAACACCTATAAACTCCTAATGAACTAGGAGATATACCACTCCACAGTTGACTGAAAATCTGCCTACAACATTTGCCAACTTATCTTTCCAAATTTCAAACCTTATTTCCTTTTGGACGTTCTTACCTTATCCTCTTGAATTTACGGGGTGTAACATTCTTCCCCATTAGAAACATTCGTCCCCGAATATTCTTTTGGAGTCCCATCTAAACGTATATTGGCATATTCCCCCGACTACACCCAACATAATTACACTGGCCACATAACAATACTTATGCTAAAACGTCAACCCGAACTTCAAGTGTCGACGTCGGTTATCTGCATAGAGTTTTTATCGCCTCTGAGCTCGCTAATAGTCTTTCATGGATAAGTTTCGCCTTATCCACAGCCCGCTGAAACAAGTCCGGGCTAATTATCTGAACCTCGCCTACGTTGAACCAACCAATTGGCGAGTCTACTTCGCCATCTGAAGCCTCATGCAGGCCATCGGATCTTTGGAATGGTAGCTTTTATTATACGCAGACTCAACAAGAGGTAAATAATTCTTCCAGCTAACTCTGAAATTAATAACACCGGCTCGCAACCTATCATCAAGTGCCTGGATAATACGATCTGCCTGCCCGTTGGTCTGAGGGTGAATGTCACACTGAGACTCACTTGTGTCCCTAATACCTCCTGGAAAACCTTCAGAAGTTAGTCGTAATCTGAGCTCATCTGTCTGACATCATAAATGTAGGAACACCGTGAAGTCTCACAATCTCCTTGCTATATAATCTAGCATAAACCTCAGCCGAGTAGGTGGTCCTGACCGGAAGAAAATGGGCTGATGTCGTCAGCCTGTTTACCATAACCCATAAGGAGTCGCACTTCCCCTGAGTATGATGCAACCCTGTAACAAGATCCATGTTAATCACCTCCCAATTCTAAGTCGGGTCTCAATCGCCTATAATAGCCCACTGGGCTTCTGGTGCTCAACCTTGACCTGCTACAAATCTGGTCACTAAGCAACAAACTCTGCTACGTCCCTCTTCAGGCCATCTTACCAATACATGCCTCTGAGGTCAGGATACATCTTAGTCGACCCCGAACAAAATAAAGCAAGAAGTACTGCGTGCCTCCCCTAAACCTGCTGACAAGTCCTGCAGCATTGGGCACACACAATCTTTCCTCATATCACAACACCCTATCCGGTGCTACCCATACAAGTCCTCCTCCTCTTGGAGAGTCGTATCTCAAATTCGCCCTAGAACTGGATCCTTATATCGTCGTCTCTTCACCTCCTCAACGAGGGAAAACCCGACAACCTCTCAAATCTGAGCTCCACTATCATGCTCCCGTAGCTGTCGGGAGAAATATAGGTTGTTACCTTATCGTGTTGCATCCGCACACGACCCTGCCAAACACTCGAAGTGTTACAATAATAACCTAACCCTCTAGTCTCCAGGAGGGGCTAGAACTGTAGTCGTAGTCATCTTATCTTCCAATAACTGGGAGCCTTCCTCATACTTGCGAAATATTCGGGCATCATTAATCTCAAGTATGGTTCCTGGTTCCATTTCTCTGTTGTAACCAAACGTGGTCACTATACTTAGATTCGACTCCTCTACTTGACTCATGGCTAAGACTTCCTGCCAATCACAATTTAGGGGGGGAGATTTCCTTTATCTCGTCAAGCAGTAATCCTATCATTCTCTCTTGGCTCATAGAGCTTATAATCAGGTGTTCAACCTCAATTCATGGTATTACATAATCCAATGGCTTGTCAAGATTTCTTATCGCTCGAGTGTCTACTCGTCTTCCTTTATAAGTTATTTCAAGTTGTGTTGGGGTACCTTACCCCTCCCCCCCCCCCCCCCCGTATTTTCCTACTATCCTTCTCGTCAGTACAGATGTTACCACCTTTCCTCGAGGTGTTCTTACTGCCCATCATTTACTAATGGTCTTTACACTAGTCTGGGGTAATCATATCTCGCGCAACTTACATAACCATAGTTGCATTCTCTTTTATCATTCTGGTCATAACCCTTCATTGTGCTTATTATTAGTAAAAGTATTTCTATCTTGATTCATAATCATACAGTTTCATGCATGCGTACTACCTGCATTTATATCCTTACGACACTTCCTCGACCATTCCCTAGCGTCGTTCTCAATTCCCCAACAGAAAACTTTTCCCACGGTTATCTAAAACTGTAATCTATGGTATGACGATACTGAAGACCTTACCAGTCTCATATCCTTCGTCTAACAACATGGGTACACATAACCCAATAATACGTAAAACTATCCTTTTACGTGGGGGAGATAACTTATCTCCCTTAAATAAAATTTCCTTGGAGTCACAACCCTAATCACTGGGTCCCCTTGCGGTCCTGTAAATATCTAATCATCACGCACCGCCTTAAAGTCGTGTAGATTTTCAAAACCTACCAAAGATGCCTTCAGCTTTCCACAGGAAGCACTCGTACTTATTTTATTCTTGCCTTGCGCATTTTCCTGAAATTATCCGGAAGGTCGTGGCCCTGACCGCCACACCAAACCAACTCCAAGTACCTCCAAGGGTACTTAACATAAACTCATTCAAATTCAAGTATTACTTACATTCTGTGTTAATTTACCTCAAATGAACAAGTCACACAGACTTATTAAAATCAACTATGTCAAAGAAGGAAGGATAATTCATCGGTTACAACCACTTCCCTTCCTTTCCACTCGATAACCGGTTTACTGGAAAACTGGTACCGAACCAATCTCTCTCTGTAGTCAACGTTGGCATAACAAGGGGTCAACTAACCCGTACTCATAATGACCTCAAGGTCTGTCATGTCAGCTCTACTAGGTCTTCTAGGGTCCGACGACTGTATCGTCACCGGGTAATTATTATACACCCGCTCAGCTACCACCCATCACTCACGGGTGTAGTTACCTCTAAAGGTTCTCATGGATTCAGACTCTATCTTTTACACTTGGTTGCTCACTTTCTAACCGGTCGTACTCTTTTCCGTACTTCCACTTATTCTAGCTTACGTACATAACTTCCATAATAAAGCTGACCTCCAATCTTGGAGTTACTAAGTTAAAAAATATAAGGCCATTTCCGGCTCTCACAACCTGGTTCCGGTGGAATGCGTCCACGAACCCGTACAACGATTAACTAGACTCGGACCTTGCACCCTCGTGACCCTATCACGTAGCGAGACTACTACCAACTGATCTCATTCCATTACAGGCTATGGGGCTACCCTTAATAGGCCCTCAACCGACTCGGCGTCGTACTTAACTCTTATCCTTGGTCTGACTTAACTTTTTACTACCCGAGAAGGCCTTATGTACCTAAGGTCTCGGCGATTATCAACATTCTTAGGCTCGCAATTTTCATGCTCCAAGCCTACCTTATCAGCCCCCCGTAAACGGGTACAATAACTTCTCATAATACTGTAATTGTGTTGTCTTGATCACAACAACCATACTTACTCCATATGGGTCTCATCCGTACCATTTTCTTAATCACACCACGTAGCTTAATCTATTAACCTAGCCTTCCATTAAGTCCCTTAATTAAAACTTCTTAAGGGTCCATTACCTTCTCAGACAACTCATCATCTCCTAATTATCTCAAATTAGTACGTAAAACCTTGATGAGAGTTCATTAAACTGTTTTATACCTTTCCAGTATTTATTTAGTCCTTACCAATTCTTAGTAATCTAAAATCATTCTAGGCAACACATATGTGACCCCCACACATAAATTCGTATAGTTGTATGTCATAATACCAACTATACTACAAATATTACCAACCTGGATACGCAATCCACAAAATCTTTCCTGGGTCACTGCTGCCTTTCTCGTAGCTGCAATCAACATAACTTGTTGGGAGAGCGACCACTAACAACACGACTCTATCGCACGATCTCGGAGTGAAGAATGGAAACCAATCCTAGATGTCCTGCAACCTCACGATTATAGATGTGGTGCGCAACACATCGATAATCGAGACTACTGACACGATCTGTAGACACTTTCCGAGCTAAGCGCTCACGATACCACTTTTGTCACGACCCGGCCAGGGCGCGGTGCCCTACACAGGCACCCCTTTCAGGTATACATCAGAGAATAGAAGCGGAACATACCCAACTCATAAAATACTTAGACATAAAATAACAATAGGCTAGCCGATAAGGCCACCTTCCGTAAATTATTCATAATCCACAAATAAAACGGTACAACTCTTTTTTTTCTTCTTTACAACCCAAATCCACAAGGTATGACTACAGACCTCTAAGAATAACAACTGTGACGGTACAGGGCCCCGCCATACCCCTGAATGTACAATAACCGACCATACCAGGGATCTGTACCAAGGATAAGCCTCCGGAGTAATGGAGCTTCTCAACAGCTGAACAGTGATCCTAAGGGTGAGGATCATCAACCTGTATACTCTACCTGCGGCATGAACTCAACCCCCCGAAGGAGGTCAGTACAACATGTACCAAGTATATGAAACTGAAAGTACTGTAATGAAATCATAAAGTCTAAAATAAAGCTGGAGACATGTATGATAACTCAAATAACAGTACACTGTGCCTTACTAACAATGAGAGTAAACAAAAGTATACTTTACTGCATAAAAATAGGAGGCTCATGATCAAAGTAGGGCCACGCCGTAGTATCATTAAGCAATCCTACTCGCGGGACTATTATTCGCGCATGGGTCCTGTGGACGTAATGAGGTCATCGCCTCGCGTGAGACTATTTCACGCGCATAGGTCTGTGGACCCATGATGAGACATCCACCTCGCGTGGGACTATTTCACCGCGTAGGACTATTTCACCGCGTGGGCGGTGGGCCATGATGAGTAATGTCGCTCGCGTCACGGGTAGCAAATCCATGGAATAGTAGTAACAGGGGTTTACCCGTAAGAATAACATATCCTAGTACAATGGCTATCATACATAACATAAGCACTAGCTTATCATACGTAACATAAGCACTACTGCCTATCATAACATACATCATCATGCTTATCATACATAACATAAGAACCAACGGCTTATCATACGTAACCTAAGCACTACCGGCTTATCATAACATAAGCAAGTTAAGAAATCCCCTAACTTCTTATTAACCTTATTTATATACCCTCTCATTTTAGTTTACTTAAGGCACTAACATGTCACTTTGAAAATCCGGGGATTTAACCCAAAGTACTACGTACTTCTATTCTGTTAAAATGACTCTTTTTCATATAAAACTTTCAAGATACTAATAACCATAGTATCAAGTCATATCTACCTTTCAATTCAAGTCACAATACCTTTTTGAAATACATTTATAGGCTTCTAGATCAAGTGACTTCTTTCTTTTAAAACCTTAAGCAATTGATGCCTTCAAATCAATTTGCCTTTCATTATTTCAAGTCATTTTATCATTACTTACATTACTTAGAGTAAACCACTCTTTTCTTAACTTTCCATAAAGCTATTATAACCAACTTCCCATAAAGCCGTTATACTAGCTTTATACCTTAGATACTTACATTCTTCTTTATAACCAAGAGACTTAAACTTTCCAAACAAAACAAATATCATATACTTTCAAAATACTTTAAGTCTCTTAACTTTTAGAAACTAAGATATCCTTAATATTTTTAAATAAGTGAGTTAATTCCCTAACTCAACCAACTTGGACATTCTTAAAATAAGCCAAGGATATCAAATGGACTAGATTGTCAAAATCTCGTACGTCTACCGTACTATATATTTACAACTATTCATGCCCAAGAGATAAGAAAATTTCACATACCTCTTCGGTTCAATCCACTTGCTAAGTCCAATATGTCGTACGTAGTATGTCAACCTATAATGACCATAATACGTTTATTAACTTCTAGCTTCAAACGTAGAATATTCTAAGTGCAAAATCACTAAATTCTACGAAAAATCGGACAGCACTTCCTTTGTTTCTACAAATTTTTCCACCTTTTTCAAGGTCTGAATTCAATAACCAAACGCCATATTTAAGGCTCACCAATTCAGTTAACCAAAGGGGATTACACGCCTTAACAGGACGTGTAAAATTCTGCCCCACAATTTTATACAAAACAGTCCAACAACTTAAGCCTCATTCTCGGCAACTATCAATACCGACAACAATATCAATTTCCTTTCAATTCCTTTTTAATCCGAGTTGTTAAGTCTAACATGTCATATAGTTGTAAACAATTTTAACAACTAAATACCCTTTCTTGTATACCATGTGACGATTATAACTAACAATAAAATTGATTAACATCTTCAATGGCTAACATGCCATTTTCGGCTTTTAACCTTCCCATGAATCTTAACACTTATTAAACTTCATTCCTTATATCACAAGTTCATTAATCAAATTACTACAACACGAAATCTTCAATTTCATAGGAGGACAAGGAGCATTACCTCAATAAGCCCAAAATATTCCAAGGATCTCGCCCGCTTAAGCTCTTTTCCGCAACTCCTTTTCTTGTCAAAATCATCCACACGAACTCTCTATAAGCTTGCCAACATATATTCTTCTAGCCGCCTCACCAATATTTTCACTAGGCTTAGGGTTCTTGAAATTTTAGGGAGAAGAGGAATTCCTTTAGGATGGATCCTTGCAAATGACCAAGTCTTGCAAGACTTGGTCAATAAATAAGACCTCTCTTGGTCTGAGATGGGAGGACACTTGTCGCCCTCCATGGGCCTTTACAAAATATCTTGATTTTCCCCACTTTTATTTGAAAATCCTGCGCGACCTGCGGCGCGCGCTGCAACCTTGAAAGGTTACGGTCTTACGGCGCGTGGCGCTGCGGCGCTGGCGGAACATTTTCTACTCTTACGCGGCTGATCTTGCAACGTCCATAACTTCCTACTCCGATGTCCAATCGATGAGCGGTTTGTTGAGTTGGAAACTATGCTCAACGAACTTCATACTAGGCTTTTGAAACACCTATAAACTCCTAATGAACTAGGAGATATACCACTTCAAAGTTGACTGAAAATCTGCCTACAACATTTACCAACTTATCTTTCCAAATTTCAAACCTTATTTCCTTTTGGACGTTCTTACCTTATCCTCTTGAATTTACAGGGTGTAACAGTGAGTAACTTGGGTTTAGATTGAAAGTTACTTGGTGATTGAAAGTGGAAATGTTGGAGACTACAGGTGTTAGTGTCTCGGGTGTTATAAGAGAGAGAACGTACGGTGGACGTATGTTGTATAGTTGAGCTTTATAGAGTAGAAGATGTGTATTTCCTTCTACCCTTACTCTTTCATGTCATGATAACGCCTTAGGCTTTCTAAAGTAGAAGACGTGTCATACCTTCTAGTAAAGTGAAAAGATGATTTCTACTTGTACATGATTTCTCATGATGGTTATTCGTGCAAGTATTGTATTTCACCTCACCGAGTCCCTCGCTTGGGGGGGAGCTTTGTTATATGTAATACTTGTGATATTGATTATATGTTATACTACAGACGTGCTGACAGTGATGTTGGAATTCCACGGGCATGCTTCTGTATGGTTGATTTTATATTATATAATGGACTGCTGACAGTGATGTTGGAATTCCACGGGCATGCTCCATTGATGCTGGTTTTATATTATACCATTGACTGCTGACAGTGACGTTGGAATTCCACGAGAATATTCCAGTGATGCTGATTTGATAGTATACCACGAACCATGCGGTGATGTTGGAATTCCACGAGCGTCTTACGTGAGGTTGACATCTTGGCGATGATGTTGGAATTCCACGCGCACGCTTCGCGTCTGGCTATATATTATTCTCTGAACAGCGGTGATGTTGGAATTCCACGGGCATGCTTCTGTGAGGTTGACACGACGACAGTGATGTTGGAATTCCACAGGCATGCTTCCTGGATACTTGTTACGTATTATACTTTGTACATGCCGACATTGATGTTGGAATTCCACGAGCATGCTTCTCTGATGATGATTGTATATTATACTTGTTATATGCTGACAGTGATGGTGTATTCCACGAGCATGCTTCTGTGATATTATATTATGAGGCGAGTGTCACGATTTTGACATGGCTTTCATATTTGAAAGTAGTCTGATGTGGTCTAGTCTGATTGGTATTATTTTATATGACACGGTAGGATCTGATATTTGATTTTCATACTTGCCCCTGTCATTCTTTTGTACAGTTATGATTTGTTTACTATACTTTATTTCCGTTCCATACTTAGTACCTGTTGTACTGACCCCTTTCGGGGGGCTGCGTTCATGCCCGCAGGTTTAAGTACTCAGTTGTGGATCCGCGAGCTTAGGATCCTTGTTCAGCATTTTGGGATAGCTCCAATGTTCCAGAGCTTGTCATTGGTTAAGTATATTCGAAGTACGGGGCCTTGTCGATCATGAATTCTTATCCAAAATCTTAGAGGTCTGTATTCATATGTGGGATGGACTGGCGCGAGTTGTATTTACATTATTGTACAATTGTAGTCCCATTCGGGCGTTATATATTATGGCAGCCTTATCGGCTTTCCCTTTGTTTAAAGAAAAAAATGAGTGTTATTTATCTTCCGCAGTTTACTTGTGTTGTATGAATATAAGGGTGTCCAGGTAGGGCACCAGTCGTGGGCCCGGGGTTCGGGGCGTGACAGAGTGGTATCAGAGCAGTTAGTCGTTGGAATGTCTACAGACCGTGTATAGTAGAGTCTTGTTTATCGGTGTGTTGTGCACCACATCCATAAACAGGATGCTATAGTACATTTAGGATTGATTTCCCTTCTTCTCACTCTGAGATCGTGCGATAGAGCTGTGTTGTTAGGGTAGTCTCTCCCTAACGTATTATTGTGATTGTAGTCATGAAAAAGGCAACAGTGGCCCAGAAAGGATTATATGGACTTCGTATCCAGGTTGGTAAAACTATTACATAATTGATATAATGATGATGTGTATCTGTACGAGCGTATTTATTTGGGGCCCTGTGTGTTGCCTGATATGATTATGAATTACCATGAGTTGGTTAAGCCTTAATAATTACTTGGAAGGTGTGAAATAGTTTATTGAATCCACACCTAGACTTTATACATGTACTGATTTGGAATAGTCAGGAGGTAATGAATTGTCTAAGATTGTGATAGACTCTTAGAAGATCAGGTTCAATTGACTTAAGGACATACCATGTTGTTATTAAGCTGTGTTGTACACTTAAGTGATTGTGTGAATAATATTGGGATGGAGTAAATAGAGTTGTTGTGATTAAAACAACAGGATTTTGAGATTTTGAGAAGCTACCTTACCCGTATGTGGGGACTGATAATGTAAGCTTGGGACTGAGAATAATGGTGAACCTTAGAATATTGATAACCGCTGAGACCTTAGATGTACAAGGCC
Organism: Przewalskia tangutica; assembly: GCA_029844215.1. Lineage (NCBI taxonomy): Eukaryota > Viridiplantae > Streptophyta > Magnoliopsida > Solanales > Solanaceae > Przewalskia > Przewalskia tangutica. The sequence goes on along the minus strand of CM056721.1, from coordinate 120,491,229 downwards.
TTCTCGGGTAGTAATATTATTTCAGACCAAGAATGAGAGTTAAGTTTGACGATGAGTCCGGTTGTGGGCCAATTTCGGGTCAACCCGTAGTCTAAAATGGAGTGGGTTCAGTTGAATATGGTCCCGCTATGTGATAGGGTCACGAGGGTACAAGGCCCAAGTCTAGTTAATCGTCGTACGAGTTTGTGGACACATTCCACCAGAACCGGGTCGTGGGAGCCGAAAATGACCTTAAAATTGTTGGATGTAGTTACTCCAAGGATTGGAAAACAGATGCAATATTTGAAATTATGTATGTATACTAGAATAAGTTTGAAAGTATGAGAAAAGTACGACAAGTAAGAAAAGGAGCGAACAAGTGTTTATAGTTATGAATAATGAAGGTACGAAAGGAGAATCCTTTTAGGCCATGAATGAGAGTTAATAGTGGTGATATACACTCTAGATTTGATTCCTCGTTTGGCTTTTGATTGTTGTATATGCATGTGCGATATATTGTGGCCATGTGTGGCATACTCGATTGTGTAGCGTATATAGTTAAAGTGGACTGTACCTATATCTATTTAGATTGAACCTAGTATGAACATTCGGGACGAATGTTTTTGAGGGGGGAAGGATGTTACACACCGTAATTTTCAAGGGAATGATATGAGAACGTACGTATGGAAATAAGATTTGAATTTTGGAAAGAAAGAAAGATTACTTTTTCTTAAGGAAAAATATCGAGAATTTGTGAAGGAAAAGGTTTATTAATTGGAATTTGGTTCTCAAATTTGGTATTTGGAACTTATAGATTATATTGGAATTTTGGATTTTAAGTTTCGGATTTGGTCATGTGGGGCCCACGAAAAAAATTTACAGTTTTGTGGGACCCACAATATTTTGAGATATTTTGGCCAAATATAGATATTTTGGAGGAAGAAATAATTTGGACCAATAGGAGGGCGACACGTGTCACCCCTCCACTTGGTCTTGCAAGACTTGGACTTTAAGATATTTGTGAGACAAGTGTACAAGTGGGTCCCACTCCACTTGTCTTGTTAGCTTGGCGATACACTTGGCATGATCTCTGTTACACCCCGTAATTCAGGTCATGCTTATGAGAACGTACGAAAGGAATTAAGTTTTAAATTTTCGAAAGATAGGTCGAGAGAATGTTTCGGACGGATTTTTAGTCAACTTTGAGACAGTTTTTGTCCAGTGGCATTAAGAGTTCCTAGGTGTTTCAAAGGCCTAGTATGTAGTTCGTTGAGTCTAGTTCCCAATGCAACCAACCGTTCGTCGATAGGACATCGGAGTAGAAAGTTATGGAAGTGACAATTTCAGTGCGTTGTTGAGCAGAAAATGATTTTTGATCGGCGCATGGCCGTGCCGGATTTTCTAAAATCGCAGAGATTATAAGCGCCGCGGAGAAGACCTGAAAGTTGGCAGAGGTTTCAGCGCGGCCAGAAGCGGAGTTCTGCGAATCGGGAAAAATCGAACTGTTTTTAAAAGAGGCCGTGGGAGGGTGACAAGTGTCCCCACACATCTGATTTTGTGCATGTCCTATTTATTGACCAAGTCTTGAAGACTTGGTCATTCTTGAAAAACCTCCCTCTCTCTAAAAACCTCTCTTCCTTCTCTCTAAAATTCCTCTCCCTTCTCTCTAGAAATTCAAGAAGAAACCAAAGCGTAGAGAAATTTCAGAAAAGGTGGCAAGAAGGAAACATGTTGACAAGCTTGTAGGAGGTTTGTGGAGGGGATTGTGGAAGGAAGGCAAGTGGAATTTGTTGGACTAATTTGGGAAAACTCCAAGGTAACAATCCGTTCATTTCTTTAAGTAAAATTGTGTTGCATGTATGAAAGAAAGGACTTGTAGTTGTCAATATTGTCTTTAGATATATTGCATGTAGGAATTGGATAAGAATTTGGATTAAAAAGGAATTGGATAAGAATTTATGTGTTATACCTCAAAGTTGCCGAATTGGACCTTGTAGTTTGTACTAGTTTGATATCAATTGTGGGGCGGAATTTTACACGTCCTAGTTAGGCGTGTAATCCCCTTGTATTGTTGAATTGTTGGGCCTTAAATGTGGCGTTTGGTAGTTGATATTCGGCCTTGAAAAAGGTGGCAAAGTATGTAGAAACAAAAGAAGTGCTGTCCAATTTTCCGTAGAATAAGGGGCTTTTCAATTGGAATGTTCTACGTTGAAGCTAGAAGCTAATGAATGTATTATGGTCATTATAGGTTAAACATACTACGTGCGGTATATTGGACTTGCAAGTGGATTGACCCGAAGAGGTATGTGGAACTTTCCTATCTCCTGAGCATGAGTAGTTGCACTTATAGTACGGTAGGCGTACAAGACTTTGATGTCCCTTACTTGTTTTAAGAATGGCCAAGTTTGGTGAGTAAGGGGATTAACTCACTTCTTTAAAAAGTATTAAGGATGTCTTAAGTTTTCAAAGTTAAGGGACTTGGAGTATTTTAAGTATATGATATTTGTTTCGTTTTAAAAGTATAAGTCCCTTGGATATAGGGAAATGTATTTGACTAATGTATACATTAATATAACGACTTTATGGGAAGTTGATTGTATTAGCTTTATGGAAGGTTAACAGAGAAAGATTTACTCTAAGTAAAATAAGTACGGATAAATGATTTGAATTTGTGAAAGGCAAATTGATTTGAAGGCATCAATTGCCTAAGGTTTTAAAAGAAATGAAGTCACTTGATTTAGAAGCCTATTATATTTCTAAAAGGAAATGTGACTTGTCTTGAAAAGTAGTCGTGACTTGATACTACGGTTATTAGTATCTTGGAAGTTTTATATAAAAATGAGTCATTTCTTAAAAGGTTAAGTGCACGTGGTACTTGGGTTGAATTCCCGGATTTTCTCTTAAATGACATGTTAGTGCCTTAAGTAAACTAAAATGAGAGGATATATTAATAATGTTAATAAGAAGTTAGGGGATTTTCTTAACTTGCTTATGTTATGATAAGCCGGTAGCACTTATGTTATGTATGATAGCCGGTTGTGCTAGGTTATGTATTATTATTACGGGGTAGACCCCGAGTTACTACTTATTCCATGGATTTGCTACCCATGATGCGAGTGCGGCGTTTGTACTCATGCGGGCCCACCGGGTCCATGCGGGTGAAATAGTCTCATGCGGGTGAAATAGTCTCATGCGAGGCGAATGACCTCATGCGGATCCACAGGACCTATGCGGGTGAAATAGTCCCAGGAGTAGGATTGCTTAATGATACTACGGGCGAGTTACCCTGTTTTGATCATGAGCCTCCTATTTTTATGCAGTAAAGTTTATACTTGTTACTCTCATTGTTAGTAAGGCACAGTGCATTGTAATTTGATTATCATCCATGTCTCCAGTTTTATTTAGACTTATGATATTATTACAGTATTTTCTAGTTTTACATACTTGGTACATATTGTGTACTGACCCCCTTCCTCGGGAGCTGCGTTCATGCCGCAGGTAAGGGTAAGCAGGTGGTGGATCATCATTCGTAGGATCTTTGATCAGGTGTCAGAAGCTCCATTTCTCCGGAGACTTGACTTTTGGTACGATTCTCCCTGATGTTGTAGATATTATGTACATTCAGGGGTATGACGGGGCCTTGTCCCGTCATAGTTGTTACAAACTCTTAGAGGCTTGTAGTACTGTTATAAATTGGGGTATAAAGGATGTAACTGTTCAGTTTTTGTTATATTTATGTTTACGGAAAGGTAGCCATTTTGGGTTAGCATGTTTCATATTTTATATGGTTTCTGGTTTATGAGTTTACTTCCGCTGGTTTTCTCTGATGTTGTATCACAAGGGTGACCGGGGTAAGGCACCAGTCACGGGCCCGAGGTCGGGTCGTGACAAAAGTGGTATCAGAGCGGTTAATCCTCAGAAAGTGTCTATAGGCCGTATCTAGTAGAGTCTTGATTATCGGTGTGTTGTGCACCACATCTATAATAAGGAGGCTACAGGATATTTAGGATTGGTTTCCATTCTTTCACTCTAAGATCGTGCAATAGAGTTGTATTATAGGTTGAACTCGCTCTGACATGTTTTTATGTTTTGGTATGCCTCCGCATGAGCAACCGCGGCCCGAGAAGAAGCAAGCGGCGGAGGAGCTGCTAGTAGGGCCTTGAGAGGTTATGAGGCACATGCGATCTTTCTGGAGGTGATGTTTGAACGGCGAGTTCCACGGCGTCGCCGGCCCAGCGAGGTTCGGCGGCGGCGGCTCACGAGACGCGTGGCGAGCCTCGATTACGGCTGGAAGCGAGAGGATATGGGATATAAGAGATGGCGATTATTGGCGGGATCGTGGCAAAGCGAGGAGGGCGAGCGGGAGACAGCGGTTCGGTTGTACGTGCTTCACCCAGTCGATAACGAGACTTCGGGACTTTTAGTTGCAGCCCACGAGTTCTATGGGTCGAGGCACGAAGATGATCCTCGGGAGTTTATCAAGCGATTCTGACGGATCGTAGAGTGATCAAGGCCTCGGAGACAGTCGGTAGTATTGGGTTCACATCGGCTGCGTGATACTGCAGTGGACTGGTTTGATTCATGGGAACTTTCCCGGGGGGAGCATGCGCATCCAGCTGTTTGGGACGAGTTCTCAGAGGCATTTCTTAGCCATTTCTTGCCTCGCGGATGAGAGAGCTCGGGTGATAGATTTCGGCGTTGAGGCGAGTGGGCGGGCGGTCGAGTACAACGTAGAGTTTGACTCGTTGGCTCGGTATGTACCGCTTTAGTAGCGGACATGGAGGACATAGTGCACGCTATGTCACGGGGCTCGATGATTACTTAGCGAGAGTTGAGCGGGAGTAGCTCTTGGCCGGACATGGACATTGCCGCATGCGAGCTTATGCGCAGGTGTGAGAGCGTAGGGGCCGACGGATTGATAGATATCGCGAAGAGGGCGGGACAGCGAGGTCCTCTGGTAGTTTTCGAGGTAGACAACCTCGCAGAAACGGTTGCACCACGGCGGTTCGAGCGCTCCTCCGCGTATTCGGCGTCGAGGTATTCGAGGCGGGGCGGGGACTTAGGGTTCCCGGAGGAACGAGTTTTGATCGAGCAAGTCGAGGCGAGGCCACCTGTGCCTCGGTGTGGTCGATGTGGTGATTACCATCATGGGGGGTGTCGTATTCCTCCAGGAGCTTGTTACTCTTGTGGCGGCGGGGCCATTTGAAGAAGATTGTCAGGCAGCGGCGGGAATATTATGGTTCACCGAAGTCGATTCTTTGGATCTTCATCTTCGGTGGTTATGCGCCCCGGAGGGTGGGGTGTTCACGGACCAGCGGGCGCGGCGAAGTCGTGGTGGGGTCCCGATTCAGCGGTCCTCGAGCGCATTTATGTTATGTCGGTAGTCGGGACGGAGGCGTCGCGGATGTCGTCATAGGTGTAAAATCCGGAAAAAAATAATAATAATATATAGTTGTGGTTGGGTTAATATATATATATAAGAAAACAAAGAATAAATTGCATGGGATAGAGTTAGTGTTAAAGTTGGATAAATAGATAGATGAAATGAAAATAAGAAAACAAAAAAAAAAAAAACATGTAGAAAATTCACGTAAGTCCCTCCCCTTTACCCCTTCCCCCCCTTTTCATTTCCCCTCGAACTCTTGTCATTCCACCTCCCATAGGTTATAGAAAACTCTCCACTTATACATTGTATTTACACACAAACAAAGTACATAACATAAAGGTTAGAAAATCAGAAAAAAACAAGTGAAAAGAAGAGGAAAAAAAATACCAAGAGGGCAAGAAGAACAAGAATCAAAATACTAGAGAGTAAGGATAATTTTAGCAACCACACAACAATAATCTTCACACTTACAAGGTGAGTTTTTTCACTCAGAAATTCTTGGTAACATCCTTTATTTTTAGTTCAATACATGTTAGAATAAGAATTGAGTGTTGAAAAGAAATATTGAACTTTTGATTGTTTAGATAACTAGTTGCGTCATGAACTTTACGAACTATTCTCACTGAGTTATAATTGTTAGAATTTGATGAAACTCAGAAGAGTAGTACACCTCTCTAATATGATCATATAGAACAAAAAATGAGGTAAAATGGACATACGGTTTGAAAGTTATCATAGTTCAAAGTTCCTGCCTTAGATTTGGTCGAAATTCGGAAAGGCATAATTACGGACTGTTTTTATTGAGTTTTACTTATTAGAATTTTATGCAAATTTACATGGTTGTAAATCTATCTGTTACGGACAGATATAGATAAAGATTTATTAAAACGGACTTACGAGTTGAGAGTTATTGTAGTTTGAAGTTGCTGCCTCGGATTCATCGGAATCCAGAAGGGCAGGACGTGGAAACGTAAAACTGTACTAATTTGTGGGGAATATGAAAATTGTTGCTAAATGAAAGTTCTATATCTATCTGTTTTGGACATTTTGAGACCTTACAGTGGTCTATCCGACTTACGGATTGAGAGTTATTGCTGTTTAAAGTTTCTGCCTCGGATCTATCGAGATCCAGGAAGGGCAGCGAATAAAAGTGTAAAACTGTACCAAATGGTACAGAATATGAAAGAGTGGTTCACATGGAGACGTGTAGCTCGCTGTTCTCGTCATTTTGAGATTTTATGGGGCTTGAACGGGTTTACAGATTAGGAGTTATGACTATTCTAAGATTGGGTTCTGTTTAATAAAAATTCTGCCGAAACAAATCTCATATGGCTGTTTTGAGGATACGTTTGTGTTAGTTACCCAAAGTAGTTTTAAATGAAATTTGGTACAGTGAAATATCCCCGTCTTACCTTAGTTTCCGCTTGAGAAACACCTTAGTTGGAGTTATGGTTAAAAAGTTATAATCGTTACAAGTATGAATGACAGAATGTTGGGAAAGAGAATATTATTTATTCGATCTTCTGAAAAATATGAAAAGTGAATACGTGTTCACATAAATATATAAATATAAACATAATGGATCGGGTTGCGCGCGCAACAAAGCGTAAAGTGAATACGTGTTCACAAATACGTAAATATAATGGGTCGGGTTGCGCGCAACAAAGCGTAAAGTGAATACGGCGTTCACAAATACGTAAATATAATGGGTCGGGTTGCGCGCGCAACAAAGCGTAAAGTGAATACGGCGTTCACGAATACGTAAACATAATGGATCGGGTTGCGCGCCGCAACAAAGCGTAAAGTGAATACGTGTTCACAAATACGTAAATATAATGGATCGGGTTGCCGCATGACAAATATGAAAGATGAATACATGTTCACCTATATATAAATATGAAAAGTGAATACGCGTTCACAAATATATAAATGTAATAAACATGTGGAAATGCAGGGAATGTCTTAACGTATAATACGAGATAAAATGAAGTGTTAGTTAAGCGAGAATTTCCTATGAGGAGTTGTTGCATATTTAAAAATGTTGTAACTTGATATGTTTTGCAATATGCTTATTACGTTATAATGTGATTGCGCTTGGAATATTGTGGTGTTACTTTGAATTGCGGTAAGGTTCTCACTCGGCCCGGATGGTAGAGTGACTCTTTATTAACATGTTTGAAAGCGTGATAGAGGAAAGGCTCACGTCGAGGCTAGCGATCGTCCATGACCTCTTGTCATACCAAGTCCATTATTTCGGGCTTGGTACTCGTCAGGTTCAGAATGTCAGTTCCAACATCTCGGGAAATGCCCGTGTAGAATGGTCTCCCTTCCAACTTAGAATAATATTTGTCAGTATGTCTATGTAGAAACAATATTTGCACGAGCATGGGCTCGCGTTATATTTTTAATAAAGTCATAAACAAATTTCTTTATTGTTATTTTTATTAATAGCTCCGTATTTGAATATAAGTTTAAATTTATAAATAAAGAGAATTAAAGGGTGCTCCTGGTGGAAAATAATTGTCCAGGTGCCATCACGCCCTAAGTAAAGACTTAGGAAATTTGGGGCGTGACAAGTTGGTATCAAAGCTAAACCAGGTTAGGAGATTCTAGGAAGTTTCTTCGAGTTGGGTGTTTGAACGGTTACTTATTGCGACGGTGTGCGCGCCACCCTAGTAATAAGTGAGCGAATAACATCTAAAGTTTCCACTTCTTTCATACTCCTCGTGCCTATCTTGAGTCTTTTTCAAGACTTGATTCTTGTACTACATCTTTCACGCGGGTTAGGAAGAAGCTCGTGTACCTCAGATTGGCGTAGTGGTGTCACGAAGGAGCGGAGAAAATGTCGGAGAAAATGTTGGAAGAACGAGAGTCAAATGGCCCCAGCGGTGGAACAAAAACTAGATAGACTCATAGAGTTAATGGCAGTGCGATTCCACACATGGTTCCGCCCGCTAGTGTCTCTGTAGCCCCGAACGAGAACGGACGGCCGAGGAGCGATTGTGAATGCACCACGGACCGAGAGTGTAGAAGCTCAGCGATGCACGATAGGCTATGGGCAAATTTTATGAGGAGAAGAGAACCACGTACTCGGGGAAGGACCCCGAGGCGACCCGATGGTATTCCTCGATGAAGTTGAAGACTTAATGTTCACATTGGGATGCTTGGAGACGCAGGGCGTCAACTTGGTAGGCGCACGACTAATGGATGATGCAGGGGTGTGGTGGAGGAATTTTAGGAAAAATCGTCCCCCGATGTCACCACGATGACTTGGGGAGGTTCGAGCGGCATTCGTTGAGAAATTTATGCCTAATACTGCGCAGGATGAGCTCGGGCGGGAGTTTGAACAATTGAAGCAAGGTGGCCGTAGTGTACAAGAATATGATACCACGGTTCGTGAGGTTATCGGCATCTGACACACGTATCGTCCTACGAAATGGATAGAGTCAGCGATTTGTAGTGGGTTTAAACGAACATAGCGAGAGAAGGTGGTGGCGTTAGCCAACGATCGAACTTATATTCAGATTGTCGATATGGCTTTGAGGGTAGAAGGTTTCGCTAAAGCAAAAGAGAATATTCGCGAAGAGATTTGGACGTCGAGGATCATTTAACGAGTCAAAATCGAAGCAAGAGTTTAGTAAGGGATCTTGAGGGAAGACCAATCAATGGGCAGTCTTATTTCAAGCCTAAGGGAGCACGGTTGGTCTAATTACCAAGGTAGCAAGGACAAGGCCACCAACAACACGGGAGGTGACAAACCGATTTGTAAGATTTGTCAAAGGAAACCTGATGGAGAATGTCGGCTCTTGCGAAGACATGTTATAAGCGTGGAAGTCGGGCCACTATGTCGGGGATTGCGAAGAGGACCCAAACTCAATCTATTCGGGGAGGTCGAAGCAACCACAACCGCTGGAAATCGGAAACCAACCCGCCGCGGTCGGAAGGTCAACCCAACAATTCTAATTGGCTCTACGCTTTGCCCCGGAGGAATGGCGAAGCATCTAATGCGGTGGTCGCGGTATTTTGCTAGTCTCGAGTATTTACTGCATTTGTATTATACGATCCGGCTCTACATTTTCATATGTGTCAATGGGCTTTGCTAAGAATTTACACGTAGAACCTTCTTATTTAAGTGGACCTTTTGAGGTTATGACACGATGGGGCCTCGATTTGGGCCTCTCGGGTGGTAAATAATTTTCCATTAGAAGTGAATGGCGGGGAACAATGGTGAACCTAGTACTACTTGATATGGTAGACTTGACGTCATTTTGGGTATGGATTGGTTGTCGGCATGTTATGCCATGTTAGATTGTCGTGAAAGATAGTGAGATTAACTTTTAGGAGAACCGAGAAGTTGTTATAAGGGGTAGGGTTGGAATATCCCAGTCGGTTTATTTCCTACCTTGGGGCTCAAAGTTATTGAGAAGTCACGAGTGGAGTATGCATATCGGCTAATATAGTGGATACCCAAAAGAATCCCAGCGGTGAATGATGTCCCTATTGTTCGAAATTTTAGGAGGTTTTTCTGAAGATCTTCGGGCCTTCCTAGGATAGAGAAGTGGAGTTTGCTATAGAGTTAATTAGGGTACAAGACCCATTTCTATTCCTCCATATCGAATGGCCCCGGTGAATTGAGGAGTTAAAAGAACAATTGAAGGATCTTACGGATAAGGGCTTTATAAGGTCTAGTGTTTCCTTTGGGTGCACGATCTGTTTGTGAAAAGAAAAGGCGGATCGCTCGAATGTGCATCGATTATCGGCTCAATAAGGTCACGATCGAAGCGGTACCCGTTACAAGAATCGATGATATTTTTGACCAACTTCGGGAGCTAGCTATTTTTCCAAGATTGATCTCGTTCGGGATATCACGGTGAAAATAAATCGGATGATATATCAAAACAACCTTTAGAACGTCGGCCATTATGAGTTCTTGGTCATGTCTTTTGGGTTAACGATGCCCATCGACTTTTATGGATTTAATGAGCAGAATCTTCAAACCATTCCTAGATTTGTTCGTGATCGTATTCATAGATGATATCCTAATTTCTGATGAGTGTTGAAGAACATGCAGAGCGTCGAGGGTAGTCTTGAAGTCTTGAAACAGGAGAAATTATATGCTAAATTTTCAAAGTGTGAATTTTGGTTGGAAAAGGTAGCCTTTTGGGCCATGTTGTGTCAAGGGATGGAATTATGGTAGACCCCCAGAAGATAGAAGCAGTGAAGAAGCTGTCAGCAAACCACTCAAGCGGAGGTTAGAAGTTTCTTGGGTTTGGTGGGTATTATAGAAGATTCGTAAAGGCTTTTCTAGTCTTGCTGCTCCTTGGCCGGTTGACTAAAAGCGGTTAAGTACCGATGGTCGAAGCATGTGAAGCAAGTTTTGAAACTAAAGGAATTGTTGACTCTTGCGATCCCCAACCTTACCATCGGGACAAGAAGGGTTCACAGTCTATTGCGATGCCTCTAGAGTTGGGTTAGGATGTGTCTTGATGCAGTTTGGAAAGGTTATTGCATATGCATCTAGACAGTTGAAGATACATGAGAAGAATTACCTAACTCATGACTTGGAATTAGCTGCGGTGGTGTTTGCCTTACGAATATGGAGACATTATTTGTATGGTATGCATGTGGACATATTTACAGATCATAAGAGGTTGCAGTACATAACCACGCAGAAGGATTTGAATCTCCGACAAAGAAGATGGTTAGAGTTGCTTAAGGATTATGACCTTAGTATTCTTTACCATCATGGGAAAGCCAACGTGGTGGTGGCGCTCGATGGGAGATCAATGGGCAGCTTGGCCCATTTGGCAATACAAAAGAGGGGTATTGTTCGTGAGGTTCAAAGATTGGAAAACCTCGGGGTTAGCTTAACTGAGATCGGTGAAGGTAGGGTGGTGGTACATGATACCTCGCACTCTGCCTTAGCTTCAGAAATAAAAGAAAGTCAGTTTGAGGATACGGAGTTTGTTGGATTTCGGGAGAGGATCAGCGAGAAAACCTTCACGATTTACATTGGGAGATAATGGCGGAACCGCCCGGTATAAGGGTAGGTTATGTGTTCCTAAGGTAAAGGATTTAAGGAGGAAGATCTTAGATGAGGTCACAACACAAGATATTCCATTCATCGAAGTCAACAAAAATGTATCAGGACCTCAAGGCAAATTACTTGTGGGACGGGATGAAGAAAGACGTTGCGGAGTTTGTTGGGAGGTGTCTTATATGTCAGCAGGTGAAAGCTGAACACCAAAAACCTGGCGGATTACTTCAGGACATTGGAGTCCCCATGTGGAAATGGGAGGCGATTCATATGGATTTAAATGGCGGTCTACCGAAAACTCGAGAAGGGTATGATTCTATTTGGGTGATTGTTAATCGGCTTACAAAGTCAGCCCATTTCTTACGGGTCAAGACTACGCATCGCGCACCACGATACAGATTTATTTGAAGGAGATTGTGCGGTTACAGGATTCCCTTACAAATTATTTGGATAGGGGTTCCCAGTTCATCTCACACTTTTGGCAAAGTTTCAGCGGTCTCGGGACAAAAGTTAAGTTAAGCACGACTTTCCACCCATGAAGCAGATGGGCAAGTGCGAACAATTCAAACACTTGAGGGCGTGTTGCGATCTTGTGTGTTAGATTTTCGGAAAAGCTGGTTGGACCATCTATGTCTAATTGAGTTCGCCTGACAATAGTTTTCACTCTAGCATACAAATGGCCCGTTTGAAACATTATATGGAAGAAAATGTAGGTCTCACTTGGATGGTTCGAGGTGGGTGAGGCAATTGTTCGGACTGAAGTCATTCAAGAAACAAATGATAAGGTCTGAGATGATTGGGAGCGGATCAAAAGCGACTCATAGCCGTCATAAGTCTATGCGGATCATCGGAAAAGAGATCTTGAATTCAGAGGGAGAAAGTATTTTAAAAGTGTCCCCGATGAAGGGAGTGATGCGCTTTGGTAAGAAAGGAAATTGAGCCCAAGGTTTGTTGTGCCATATGAGATCTTGCGAAGAGTGGGAATGTGGCTTACAAATTAGCACTTCCAAGAAAGTGGCGGTGCATCCCGGTATTTCATGTGTCGATGTTACGAAAATACTTGCACGATCCAAGTCACGTCATCCTTCCCGGAGATAGTTCTTAATAAAGAGCTTGATATGAAGAGGCTCGGTAGAAATACTTGATATAAAGGTTCAACGCCTTAGAAATAAAGATATTGCTTAGTGAAAGTCTATGGGAATCACTCCTGAGAGGAAGCCACTTGGGAAGCGGAAGAGGCGATGAAAGTCAAATATCCATTCCTATTTGACTAAGGTAATAAAAAAAAATGCATTACATAGTACTTCATATGTGTGCCATTTGCGTGTCTATATGCACGTGTTACAACCTTATTCTCATTCGAGGACGAATGCTTCTTAAGGAAGGGAGAATGTGAAGCCCCAAATTTGTTACAATAACAATAAACATTATGGTGTCTATGTGATTATGTTATTATTGTGTCTATGTGATTATGTTACGACCTTATTCACATTCGAGGACGAATGTTGCTTAAGGAGGAGAGAATGTAAAATCCGGAAAAAAATAATAATAATATATAGTTGTGGTTGGGTTAATAAAATATATATATATATATATATATATATATATAAGAAAACAAAGAATAAATTGTATGGGATAGAGTTAGTGTTAAAGTTGGATAAATAGATAGATGAAATGAAAATAAGAAAACAAAAACAAAAACAAAAAAAAAACATGTAGAAAATTCACGTAAGTCCCTCCCCTTTACCCCTTCCCCCCCTTTTCATTTCCCCTTCAACTCTTGTCATTCCACCTCTCATAGGTTATAGAAAACTCTCCACTTATACATTGTATTTACACACAAACAAAGTACATAACATAAAGGTTAGAAAATCAGAAAAAAACAAGTGAAAAGAAGAGGAAAAAAAATACCAAGAGGGCAAGAAGAACAAGAATCAAAATACTAGAGAGTAAGGATAATTTTAGCAACCACACAACAATAATCTTCACACTTACAAGGTGAGTTTTTTCACTCAGAAATTCTTGGTAACATCCTTTATTTTTAGTTCAATACATGTTAGAATAAGAATTGAGTGTTGAAAAGAAATATTGAACTTTTGATTGTTTAGATAACTAGTTGCGTCATGAACTTTACGAACTGTTCTCACTGAGTTATAATTGTTAGAATTTGATGAAATTCAGAAGAGTAGTACACCTCTCTAATATGATCATATAGAAACAAAAATGAGGTAAAATGGACATACGGTTTGAAAGTTATCATAGTTCAAAGTTCCTGCCTTAGATTTGGTCGAAATTCGGAAAGGCATAATTACGGACTGTTTTTATTGAGTTTTACTTATTAGAATTATATGAAAATTTACATGGTTGTAAATATATCTGTTACGGACAGATATAGATAAATATTTATTAAAACGGACTTACGAGTTGAGAGTTATTGTAGTTTGAAGTTGCTGCCTCGGATTCATCGGAATCCAGAAGGGCAGGACGTGGAAACGTAAAACTGTACTAATCTGTGGGGAATATGAAAATTGTTGCTAAATGAAAGTTCTATATCTCTCTGTTTTGGACATTTTGAGACCTTACGGGGGTCTATCCGACTTACGGATTGAGAGTTATTGCTGTTTAAAGTTTCTGCCTCGGATCTATCGAGATCCAGGAAGGGCAGCGAATAAAAGTGTAAAACTGTACCAAATGGTACAGAATATGAAAGGGTGGTTCACATGGAGACGTGTAGCTCGCTGTTCTCGTCGTTTTGAGATTTTATGGGGCTTGAACGGGTTTACAGATTAGGAGTTATGACTATTCTAAGATTGGGTTCTGTTTAATAAAAATTCTGCCGAAACAAATCTCATATGACTGTTTTGAGGAAACGTTTGTGTTAGTTACCCAAAGTAGTTTTAAATGAAATTTGGTACAGTGAAATATCCCCGTCTTACCTTAGTTTCCGCTTGAGAAACACCTTAGTTGGAGTTATGGTTAAAAAGTTATAATCGTTACAAGTATGAATGACAGAATGTTGGGAAAGAGAATATTATTTATTAGATCTTCTGAAAAATATGAAAAGTGAATACGTGTTCACATAAATATATAAATATAAACATAATGGATCGGGTTGCGCGCAACAAAGCGTAAAGTGAATACGTGTTCACAAATACGTAAATATAATGGGTCGGGTTGCGCGCAACAAAGCGTAAAGTGAATACGCGTTCACAAATACGTAAATATAATGGGTCGGGTTGCGCGCAACAAAACGTAAAGTGTATACGCGTACACAAATACGTAAATATAATGGATCGGGTTGCACGCCGCAACAACACGTAAAGTGAATACGTGTTCACAAATACGTAAATATAATGGATCGGGTTGCACGCCGCAACAAATATGAAAGATGAATACATGTTCACCTATATATAAATATGAAAAGTGAATACGCGTTCACAAATATATAAATGTAATAAACATGTGGAAATGCAGGGGAATGTCTTAACGTATAATACGAGATAAAATGAAGTGTTAGTTAAGCGATAATTTCCTATGAGGAGTTGTTGCATATTTAAAAATGTTGTAACCTGATATGTTTTGCAATATGCTTATTACGTTATAATGTGATTGCGCTTGGAATATTGTGGTGTTACTTTGAATTGCAGGGTAAGGTTCTCACTCAGCCCCAGATGGTAGGGCTGACTCTTTATTTAACATGTTTCAGGAAAGCGTGATAGAGGAAAGGCTCCACGTCAAGGCTAGCGATCGTCCCGCAGCCTCTTGTCATACCAAGTCCATTGTTTCGGGCTTGGTACTCGTCAGGTTCAGAATGTCAGTTCCAACGTCTCGGGAAATGCCCGTGTGGAATGGTCTCCCTTCCAACTTAGAATAATATTTGTCAGTATGTCTATGTATAAACAATATTTGCACGAGCATGGGCTCGCGTTATATTTTTAATAAAGTCATAAACAAATTTCTTTATTGTTATTTTTATTAATAGCTCCGTATTTGAATATAAGTTTAAATTTATAAATAAAGAGAATTAAAGGGTGCTCCTGGTGGAAAATAATTGTCCAGGTGTCATCACGCCCTAAGTAAAGACTTAGAAAATTTGGGGCGTGACAATAGGTACATTATTGGTTTCATGTTGTGATGTATATGCTTTGATAGATCCAAGTTCTACCTTGTCCTATATATCTCCTCATATTGCTGGTAGAATAGGGATAGAGCCCGAGTCCATAAAACCTTTTGAGGTGGCTACGTCAGTAGGTGATTCGGTGGTAGCTGAGTGGGTATATAAGGCTTGCCCAGTGACTATATACAGTCGTCAGACTCTAGCCGACTTGATAGAGTTAGATATGACGGACTTTGATGTGATTATGGGTATGGATTGGCTAGCGTCTTGCTATGCCAATGTGGTATGAGAGAGATTGAGTGCAGTTCGGTTTCTGGTGGCCGGTTATCGAGTGGAAGGGAATTATTGCGTCGCCGAGGGGTAGGTTTATTTCTTACCTCAAGGCTAGGAAGATGGTGCGGAAGGGCTATATCTACCATATGGTTCGGGTATTACATCGAGGCGAGATACGGACCTTGATCGATCCGTCGTTAGAGAGTTTCCAGACGTATTCCCAGGCGATCTTCCGGGTATCCCTCCTGAGAGGGAGATTGAGTTTTGCATTGATATGTCACCAGACACTCGACCTATATCTATTCCACCATACAGGATGGTACCTGCTGAGTTGAGGGAATTGAAAGACCAGCTGAAGGATTTGCTGGAAAAAGGCTTTATCAGGCCTAGTGTTTCTCCCTGGGGAGCGCCGGTTTTATTTGTAAAAAAGAATGATGGGACGCTGCGTATGTGTGTTGATTACTGAGCGGTGAATAAGGTAACTATCGAAGCAGATACCCTCCCGGGATTGATGATTTGTTTGACCGATTGCGAGGCGAGTGTTTTCAAGATAGACTGCGATGCAGTTATCATCAGGTGCGAGTTAGAGAGACAGATATCCCAAAGACTGCATTCAGGACCCGGTATGGGCACTATGAGTTCAGGGTGATGTCTTTCGGGTTGACCAACGCCCCAGCAGTATTCATGAATTTGATGAACCGGATGTTCAAGCCATTCTTGGATATGTTCGTTATAGTATTCATTGATGATATCCTGTTTTATTCGCGCACAGAGCAGGAGCATGCAGATCATTTGAGGACGGTACTGGGAGTCCTCCGGGACCGGCAGTTGTATGCCAAGTTCTCAAAATGTGAGTTTTGGTTGACTCCAGTGGCTTTCTTAGGGCATGTTATCGGGGCCGATGATATTCGGGTTGTCTGACAAAAGATCGAGGCGATCAGACTTGGCCTAGACCAGCTACAAGCGGAGTGCGTAATATTTCGGGCCTTGCGGGTTATTATCGAAGATTTGTGGAGAAGTTTGCTTCCATTTCAGCACCTTTGACTTGACTGACTCAGAAAGTGGTTATGTTCCGGTGGACGGATGCTTGTGAGGAGATCTTCCAGTTACTGAAGGAGAAATTGACGACCGCCCCAGTTCTTACTCTTCCAGAGGGTTTAGACGGATATGTGGTTTATTGTGATGCGTCGGGTGTCGGGCTTGGGTGCGTCGCGATGCGGCCGCGACAAAGTTATAACTACGCGTCTCGGCGGCTCGAAGCATGAGAAGAACTATCCACACATGACTTAGAGTTGGCGGTGATTCATGCCTTGAAGATGCGGAGACATTATTTATATGGAGTTCATGTGGACATTTACACGCACGCGAAGTCTCGGTATATCTTGACGTAGGAGTGAACTTGCGGCGAGAGCGGTGGTTAGAGCTACTTAAGGACTATGATGTCGATATCCTATACCACCGGGGAAGGCGATGTAGTTGCGAATGCCGCCAGTCGCGGTCGATGGGTAGTGCATCGGTGTGCAGCCAGAGAAGAGGGGCATGGTCCGCGAGTTACATCAGCTAGCAAGCCTTGGGGTTCGTTTGGTTGGTTCTGATAGTAGTAGGGTTCGGGTTCGAGAGGTTGCCGAGTCTTCCATCGTCGAGGAGGTGAAGAGGCGACAGTATGAGGATCCGATTATGGTACGGTATCGAGATACGGCTCTTCGGGAGGAGAAGAGTCTATTTGAGGTAGCACCTGACGGGGTGCTAAGATTTGAGGGCAGGTTATGTGTACCCGATGTAGCAGGACTTCGTCGGCAGATTCTGGGGGAGGCACATAGTGCTCGTTACTCTATTCATCCGGGGTCGACTAAGATGTACCATGACCTCAGGTGCATATATTGGTGGGATGGCCTGAAGAGGGACGTTGCGGGGTTTGTGGCGCAGTGTCCGAATTGTCAGCAGTCAGTGGAGCACGAAGCACGGTGGGTTGTTGCGAATGATAGAGATTCGACATGGAAGTGAGAGGTGATCAATATGGACTTTATTACGGGGTTATCTCACACTCGGAGAGCGTGATTCCATCTGGTTATTGTCGACAGTGTGAAATCAGCCCATTTTCTTCCAGTCATGACGACTTTTTCGGCCGAGGATTATGCTAGATTGTATATCAGAGAGATTGTGAGACTGCACGGAGTTCCTATATCGATCATTTCAGACAGGGGAGCCCAGTTCATGGCTAACTTCTGGAGGTCTTTTCAGAATGGATTAGGGACACATGTGAGTCTCAGTACTGTGTTTCATCTTCAGACCAAGCGGACGGTAGGCGTACTATCCGCACAACGAGGATATGTTGCGGGCATGTGTTATTGATTTCAGGGGTAGCTGAGAGGATTATTTACCTCTTGTGGAGTTTGAATATAACAACAGCTACCATTCTAGTATCTAGATGGCGCCTTATGAGGCCTTATACGGGAGAAAGTGCAGGTCACCGATAGGCTGGTTTGAGGTGGGAGAAGTTCAGTTAGTCGGACCAGACTTGATTCAGCAAGCAGTGGATAAGGTGAAGCTTATCCAGGAGCGGTTATTGTCAGCTCAGTCGGCCAGTCGTATCACGGATCATCGGCGTCGGCACTTGGAGTTTGAGGTAGATGATTGGGTCTTCCTAAAGGTATCACCCATGAAGGGCGTGATGAGATTTGGGAAGAAGATGAAACTTAGCCCAAGGTACATTGGGCCTTACCAGATCGTCTGTAGGGTAGGCAAGGTTGCCTATGAGTTGGATCAGTCGTCCGATCTGGAGGCAGTACATCCAGTTTTTCATGTGTCTATGTTGCGGAAGTGTATTGGAGATCCATCTAGAGTGCACCCGATTTGTGAGGTCCAGGTGACAGAGGGGTTATCGTATGAAGAGATTCCCATAGCGATACTCGATCGCCAGGTTAGGCGACTACGGACAAAGGATGTGGCTTCCGTCAAGGTCTTATGGCGGAACGAGAACATGGAAGAAATGACATGGGAAGCAGAGGAGGACATGATGAAGAAGTATCCTCACTTGTTTCCTACACCTCCAGGTAACCCACTTTCCTGCTTATTAGTTTTAATTTGGCACATATGCTTAAGTATTGTTGTGGCCATGTGGAGCGTCCTTAATTGCAAGAAGAATAGTTAAGAGGGTCTATGTCGATATTGTGATTTGAGTAAGCATTGAAGGAACATTCGGGACGAATGTTTCTAAGGGGGGGAGAATGTTACACCCCGTAATTTAGGTCATGCTTATGAGAACGTACGAAAGGAATTAAGTTTTAAATTTTCGAAAGATAGGTCGACAGAATGTTTCGGACGGATTTTTAGTCAACTTTGAGACAGTTTTGTCCAGTGGCATTAAGAGTTCCTAGGTGTTTCAAAGGCCTAGTATGTAGTTCGTTGAGTCTAGTTCCCAACGCAACCAACCGTTCGTCGATAGGACATCGGAGTAGAAAGTTATGGAAGTGACAATTTCGGTCTTGTTGAGCGAGAAAAGGATTTTGGTCGAGGGCGCCGCCATGATGCAGTTTCTGAAAATCGCTGAAGTTGTAGCGCCGCGGCGCCGGGAATCAGGGCCGCGGCATCGGAAGTGCTGAAAGTTGGCAGAGGTTTAAGCGCCACGGCGCCGGCTGCAGGGCCGCGGCGCCGAGCCGGGTTTCTGCGAATCTGGAGGGAAAATCAGAACTGTTTTTTTAAAAAGAGGCCATGGGAGGGTGACAAGTGTCCCCCCCCCCCATCTGATTTTGTGCATGTCCTATTTATTGACCAAGTCTTGAAGACTTGGTCATTCTTGAAAAACCTCCCTCTCTCTAAAAACCTCTCTTCCTTCTCTCTAAAATTCCTCTCCCTTATCTCTAGAAATTCAAGAAGAAACCAAAGCCTAGAGAAATTTCAGAAAAGGTGGCAAGAAGGAAACATGTTGACAAGCTTGTAGGAGGTTTGTGGAGGGGATTGTGGAAGGAAGGCAAGTGGAATTTGTTGGACTAATTTGGGAAAACTCCAAGGTAACAATCCGTTCATTTCTTTAAGTAAAATTGTGTTGCATGTATGGAAGAAAGGACTTGTTGTTGTCAATATTGTCTTTAGATATATTGCATGTAGGAATTGGATAAGAATTTGGATTAAAAAGGAATTGGATAAGAATTTATGTGTTATACCTCAAAGTTGCCGAATTGGACCTTGTAGTTTGTACTAGTTTGATATCAATTGTGGGGCGGAATTTTACACGTCCTAGTTAGGCGTGTAATCCCCTTGTATTGATGAATTGTTGGGCCTTAAATGTGGCGTTTTGTAGTTGATATTCGGCCTTGAAAAAGGTGGCAAAGTATGTAGAAACAAAGGAAGTGCTGTCCAAATTTCCGTAGAATAAGGGGCTTTTCAATTGGAATGTTCTACGTTGAAGCTAGAAGCTAATGAATGTATTATGGTCATTATAGGTTAAACATACTACGTGCGGTATATTGGACTTGCAAGTGGATTGACCCGAAGAGGTATGTGGAACTTTCCTATCTCCTGAGCATGAGTAGTTGCACTTATAGTACGGTAGGCGTACAAGACTTTGATGTCCCTTACTTGTTTTAAGAATGGCCAAGTTTGGTGAGTAAGGGGATTAACTCACTTCTTTAAAAAGTATTAAGGATGTCTTAAGTTTTCAAAGTTAAGGGACTTGGAGTATTTTAAGTATATGATACTTGTTTCGTTTTAAAAGTATAAGTCTCTTAGATATAGGGAAATGTATTTGACTAATGTATACATTAATATAACGACTTTATGGGAAGTTGATTGTATTAGCTTTATGGAAGGTTAACAGAGAAAGATTTACTCTAAGTAAAATAAGTACGGATAAATGATTTGAATTTGTGAAAGGCAAATTGATTTGAAGGCATCAATTGCCTAAGGTTTTAAAAGAAATGAAGTCACTTGATTTAGAAGCCTATTATATTTCTAAAAGGAAATGTGACTTGTCTTGAAAAGTAGTCGTGACTTGATACTACGGTTATTAGTATCTTGGAAGTTTTATATAAAAATGAGTCATTTCTTAAAAGGTTAGAGGTACGTGGTACTTGGGTTGAATTCCCGGATTTTCTCTTAAATGACATGTTAGTGCCTTAAGTAAACTAAAATGAGAGGATATATTAATAATGTTAATAAGAATTTAGGGGATTTTCTTAACTTGCTTATGTTATGATAAGTCGGTAGGCTTATGTTATGTATGATAGCCGGTTGTGCTAGGTTATGTATTATTATTACGGGGTAGACCCTGGGTTACTACTTATTCCATGGATTTGCTACCCATGATGCGAGTGCGGCGTTTGTACTCATGCGGGCCCACCGGGCCCATGCGGGTGAAATAGTCTCATGCGAGGCGGATGACCTCATGCGGGTCCACAGGACCTATGCGGGTGAAATAGTCCCAGGAGTAGGATTGTTTAATGATACTATGGGCGAGAGACCCTGTTTTGATCATGAGCCTCCTATTTTTATGCAGTAAAGTTTATATTTGTTACTCTCATTGTTAGTAAGGCACAGTACATTGTAATTTGATTATCATCCATGTCTCCAGTTTTATTTAGACTTATGATATTATTACAGTATTTTCTAGTTTTACATACTTGGTACATATTGTCTTGACCCGCTTCCTGGAAGTGCGTTAAATCCGCGGTAAGGGTAAGCAGGTGGTGGATCCTCATTCGTAGGATCTTTGATCAGGTGTCAGAAGCTCAATTTCTCCGGAGACTTGACTTTTGGTACGATTCTCCCTGATGTTGTAGATATTATGTACATTCAGGGGTATGACGGGGCCCTGTCCCGTCATAGTTGCTACAAACTCTTAGAGGCATGTTGTCCTGTTATAAACTGGGGTATAAAGGATGTAACTGTTCAGTTTTTGTTATATTTATGTTTACGGAAAGGTAGCCATTTTGGGTTAGCCTGTTTCATATTTTATATGGTTTCTGGTTTATGAGTTTACTTATTTGGTTTTCTCGATGTTGTATCACGAGGTGCGGGGTAAGGCACGATCCACGGGCAGTCGGGTCGTGACAATCTCCCCCGTTGGTTATACATTATATACACATAGAAGGCTTGCAAGATTCATCACAACACTTAGAAAATATTTCACCTCCCTTCTCCTTTAGTGCTCTCGGTTTTGAGCCATTTTCAAGACCAAAATTTCTTCAATCCTTCATGATAAATCCTCTAATCCAAGACTAAGCTCCCTAATGGAATGCTAAGCCAAGATAACCCCTTAAACCCCAAGAACATGGTATGGCCGAGAATAGAGCGTCTGAAACCCTAAGGTTTCGTCGACTTTTTGGAAGTGAAATACAAAGTGAAGTTGTGTATAAGATCATAGGGTCACATATATGTGATTGGAACTCGAAGAAGTGGAGCGAAACGAAAACTGCGGGCCAAACACCTACGGACTGTTTTGGGCGTTTTTGAGGCTTTTGGAAGGTAAAATCTCTTTTTCTTTTAAAGTAATTGGATATTACTTGTTGTTGACATGTATAGATGAGCTTGTACTAAAAAGAATGAAGATTGAAAAGTATTTGGGCCATTTTTGGCAAGTTGGTCGAGACTAGGCAATGTTTGTCGTCGTTGGATTCGTTGGTTATTATTGTTGTTAATAACACTTGTCGCATGTTATATAATGAAGTAAATATAGTTGTTGATAGTTTATATAACTTATATAACATGTTGGAATGAAAGTTGGATTAAAAGGAATTAAGGAAAAGGACATCGGATTGTAGTTGTTGGTCGTAGAATCTATAAAACTGTTGGATGTTGTTATGCAGTTTTTATGGACTGTTTTGTGGTGTAGATATGCTAGAAAATCAGCCTCTAACATACATGTTTAATGTGGTAAAATGACTAGTGAAAGTCCTAAGGAATTAGGGTGTTAAAGGCTTCACATTGTACCCTTAATGTTGATTTATTATGGACTGTATTGTGGATTGTTTTAATGTGATTGTGGGGCAGAATTTTACACGTCAATTTAGGCGTGTAATCCCCTTTGGTTAACTGTTGGTTGTGCCTTAAATGTGGCTTGTTGGTTGATGAATTCGTGCCTTGGAAAAGATGGAAAAGTACGTAGAAACAAAGGAATCGCTGCCCAAATTTCCGTAGAATAAGAGGGCAATTATTTGGTATAAGTCTTACACTAGTAAGCTTAAAGTTGATAGAAGTGTTATTGTCATTTTAGGTTGAAGTAATACGTATAGCATAGTCTACTTGGCTTGAGGAATAGCCGATAAAGGTTGAAGTACATTGGAGCGTATGCTATTTGTCGTGTTGATTAGTCGTCAACGAGGTATGTGAACTTCTTCCTTCTATCGACATGATTATTTGGAGTATACTTGACTTGTTTCTTGAAGTATCTTGCCTTGTTATTGAAGTATACATGACTTGTTTCTTGAAGTATACTTGCCTTGTTATTGAAGTATACATGACTTATTTCTTGAAGTATACTTGCCTTGTTATTGAAGTATACATGACATGTTTCTTGAAGTATACTTGCCTTGTTATTGGAGTATACATGACTTGTTTCTTGAAGTATACTTGACTTTATTTTTATAAAGAGAAGTGATTCTACTCCTAGAAGTTAGAGGTATTCGTGTTGTTGATTTTATACTAAATGCATGTCTAAGTTCTTCCTAAAGTCTTTACCAAGCCTTATGGGAGATGTTGATAAGAGTTTTAGGAAGCATTGGAGTCGAGTTAATTGATTTAAAGAGAAGAAGTTACTTGATCTTGAAAGAAGAAGTACCTTGATACTACAAGTGTTAGTATCTTGAGGTTTATTACATGAAATGATTCTTTTATAAAGAATAGATGTGCGTAGTACTTTTGGGGTTCAAGTCCTTAGTATTTCATGAAATGAAAATGTCATGAGTTTATAAAATGGAGATTGTTATAACTATACCTTCGATAGTACTTTGGGGTTTTAAAACGAAAGATTGTTATATCTATTTCATTGATAGTACCTTGGGTTCTTAAAGGGAAAGTTGTTCTACCTATAGTACTTTGGGTTTCAAAAGGGGTGAAGTGGATTGATTTGAAAAGTGTGAGTAACTTGGGTTTAGATTGAAAGTTACTTGGTGATAGAAAATGAAAAGATGATTTCTACTTGTACATGGTTTCTCATGATGGTTATTCGTGCAAGTATTGTATTTCTGATTAATTTTTTAGATAGATGGTTAGATGGGAGGGTTGGGTTGGGGTATCTATGGAGATATGTGAAGAGTGTTGTCAAAATAAGGGATATAATTATTACACGTTTGACTTAATCACACTCAACTATCAAGAATTGTTACAAAAAGTAAACAATAAGGTAGGTCAGTATGATTAAGTCAAATGTGTGGAGATCTCCGAAATTATTCCTTTTTTAATATACTAATTTTGAACATGTGTATTGTACATGCGTCCCACGTAATAAATAGTACAAACAATATAAGTATTATTAAAATTATATCTACCATGTAATATGGTTGTTTCACAATTAATAAGATCTGCAAACACGTGTGAGGATACAATTCAAAAAGTCAAAACCTCTCACATGACAAAATCATGATGTCATTTTTTTCTTAGCTTGTCCCCCGTCCTATTATTTGTTATCCTTAAGTAATTATTCAAATGCAGTTAAAGAAGTTATGTTCGAGCTCCGTTTTTCCGCCCGAAACAGTTCATTCGGACACCGTATCCACCGGTGCATCCTCAGTCCGAATGTACCTTTCCATTTTTCCTATACACAAGCTATAAAAAAATATATCTATGTTCGACTATACGTATATATATTTGTGTTTATATATAAAATATCCACGAATAGAGTTGAGTGAAGAGGAAGAATGTATGTCTGTATGTGTGTGAAAGGAGTGTATGTGTAAAAAAACTATTTAAATGATTTTAATGTGAGATAACGTGGGGTTGTAGGAGTTGTTAGTGGGTAGGTGGTTTTAGAGAGAGAATGGTAAATGGGGTTCTTTCGTCTAAAGTAAGGCGTCAACAGGCGGGGTTCTGCCGCCTCACTTGACCTTTGTCGATTATCGGATCTGGTGTCGGTATCGATATCGGTACGGGATCGAGAAAAAATTTCGACTCCTACCCTTCCCACACACCCCCAGCCCTGGCGGTTGTCTGGCGGCACTGCTTGGTACATTGTGCAGCGGTCAAATCCCCTCCCAACCCTCACTAATATTTATTTTTAATCCTTAAATTATTGTATTTACACTTTAATCCAATTTTTTCAACTATAAATACTTCATTTTTCTTCATTCTTTCTCACAAATCTTCCTACAATCTCTCTAATAATCTCTCAATCTATCTCTCATTCTCTCTATATTGTCTACTAAGTATTCAATTTTATTTATTCATTTGGGAGTGAAGTTGGCAACTAGCTTGAGGATCATACATCGAGAAAAGTTTCAATTTTTAACATCTCGATTACACGTCGGCGTTTGGTACATTCGTTCCTTTATTAAATTATTATTGTTTCTTTATTTTAATTAGCGCACTTAATTTCATTATCATTAACTATTTATTAGCATAAATTAAAATGAAAAGATTAAAAGGTATGTCGGGTAAGGTTGTTTCTATGGATACTAGCAGGGTTAACAAGGGCAAGGGTACTTCTTCTAGTCATCCTATTCCTCCTAGACAGGACGATTTTAATGATACTGAATTATTTCCTGAAGTACCATTAGATTTAGACGATGAGCTATTTTCTGGAAATCAACAAGATTTTAATTTAGATGACACACCAACTAATCTAGATGACACGCCCACTAATTCACCTCAAACTGAACCGCCTCCTACTTGAGACGAGGCCCAACATAACGATAATTAATATCACTTGTATGGGCTTTTTTTAAAAGGGACGTGATCGGTGTATTTTATATACACCTTTTGAGTCAGTTTTAATTAGTTTTTTGTCCCGTTTTGTACATATAAATGTCGTATTAGGATAGTTTTCCTTTCTTTTGAGTCAAAGTGGTTAAAATGGTCAAATGGCGGAAAAGGAGCTAAAAGAGGACAAAAGAGGAGATGTCAGAGCTGGAAACAGAGAAAATGGCGAACGAGGGTAAAACCGGACAGCCGCGGCGCCTCACTGCGATCAGCGAGGCGCGGCGCCCTATTCGAGAGGCTGCGAAGACTTCGGCGCGCGGCTGAACAGCGAGTCACGGTCGCGACGCCTAAACATCCGAAGCTACAGAACTTGCGGCGCCGGCTCGAGCAGCGAATATCGAGGCGCGGCGCCAAAACACCCGACGGATTGCGAGAACTTCCGCGCGCTATCTGCGAGGCAGCGGCGGCGACGCGGAAAAATTAGGTTTTGGGCGAATTTGCAGGTCGGGCACGAAGGAAAAGAGGAGGCGGTTTCGGCTATAAAAGGAGAACCCTAGGCAGTTTTTAAGTGTTCCCCTTGCACAACACCAGACTTTTTCTTGGAGATGGGAGACCAATAGTTGAGTAATTTCATTTCCCTTGCTTGTTCTTTATTTCAGTTTGTGGAGGAGGAACATGGAATGAGTTCTTGTCATGTCAATGACTAGGAACTAATTCTCTTATAGGGCTTTCCATTGTTGAATTGCTAGAAACTTATGTTATAAATTAATGCATGCTTATGGTTATTTTTCTTATTGTGAGATCTATCCAATAATTGAGTTGAATTCTTGGTAATTAACAACTAATTATCACTATATGATTTCTAATCGAGTTAGAAAGGGGATTGTGAATATGTTGTAAGTTGGGTAGACATTCTTGGATTGGGGATGAAAATACCTCAATTATTTATGTAGCGTTGATGAGAGGCTTAACAACCCTAATTTTGCGCATTGTGCGTGACGGTCAACTAGGTTTTTGTTCTTAATCCTCCTATAGAGTTATACTTATCACCGAAAGGTAGGTAAGGTGCGATACTGGGGTTGAGTGTTTATATAACCCTAACGGGAGTATAAAACGATTTCGTAAACCTGCTTTCTCCAAAAGAAGAACACCATAAGTTAATGCATTAGTAAGTAGCATAAGCGGATAGTAAGGATACATGGAAGCCCTATTCTCATCATCACTGAAGTAAATCTTTATAGTTAAAATAGTTTTTATAATTCTTAGTTATAAACAACACATTCAATAATCAATTTACCAAATAGATACCAAAAAATAGATAGTTGGTAATTGAACCCTAATCCTTGAGGACGATATTCAGTCTTATCAAGACTATACTACTTGTCACGATAACGTGCACTTGCGTTTAAAGTGTGTGCATCTTACCGCGCATCAAGTTTTTGGCGCCGTTGCCGGGGATCGAACCCGAGTCACCAAAAAAAATTTCTTTTTGAGTTATAATTGTCTGTCAAATATCATGAATGTTGTAGTTGCTAGAAACACCTAGTGAAGTAAGGTGGAATAAGGTAACGGAATTGAAGCAACTATCTAAACACCTAAGTTAGATATGCCAAAAACTCACAGAATCTGTCTATTTGGAGTTTCTTGCTTGAGTTATGCATGCTAAATGATAAATACTTATGTGTTATGATTGCTTGCTATTTGAGGCGAAATAGTTAGGATATGCATGTTAGGGAGATGAATCAGACATTTCTTTGATAGTCAATTCTTACCATTCTTTTCTATCCTGTACTTTAAAAATACCCCTAGTCAGCCCCATTGAGCCTAAATTTGAAACCTCTTCTTTGACACCCTATATTCCCACAAATTGTACCATAAGTGAAAATGTGAAATAGTGGAATACATTGTGTTAAAAAAAGAGACAAAAAGAGTGAATAAGTCTGTTGCACCCCAATACAAAAGTAATAAGAAATAGGCAAAAGCCTAAGTTTGGGGGTGCTTGTCATCATTATATACTCCACTCTCCCAAAACAAAAGAGGGAAAAGATAGAATCAAAGTGAAGGAAAGAACAAAAAGAAAAAGGGAAATACTGGAAAAAAAAACTAAAGAGCTTATGGTACACGAAATGAGCCTAAATTGCCTATTTTTACCTACCTATACCTAAGCCTACATTACAACCCTTAAAGTCCTGAAGATCTCTTTTATGCATATCCAGAATTAGTGGAGAATAGCAAGTAAGCATGTCATAGGAATTCTTGAATTTATATGCATGATTTAGTATATTGACTTCCATTAAAGCATGATAATATGAGTTTGCGAAATATCTAGCTTAATGTGCTGAAATGTCATGCTATATGTTCCTGCATATTATTTTGCTAACCTTCATGTTTTTCTAGTTAACATTAATGCAGCAAAAGTAATCAATGGCAGTGAGTCTTTTATTTTCATTTCTTTGAGTAAATCAACAAGCTAGATGCAGAATTTGTAAAAAATATTATAAATTTAAAGTAGGAAAAGGTCAGAGTGGGACAGGAGGTTTAACTACGCATTTTATAATTTTCACAGTGCTACGTGAGAGGAATATAAGGCTAAAAAGAAGGTTGAGTCAATGCCCTCGGTCGATACAAAGGTTCACATCTTGTCGGAGATGGTACGGTCAAATTGACCTATGGCGGGCGATTGTAGGCCCTAAATACGATTAAAAAAAAGATAGGGAAGCATTATAAAAATTAGTTGCAGTGGAGGGTTTGCCTTTTTCAATTCATGAATCTGCTGGTTTTATTCATTATATAAGAGAAATGTACAATCCTGCTTATAACGATTTTCCTAGATCAACTGTTAGGAGAAATGTTTTTAAATTTGCACACGAATATCAACAGTATTTACGTTATATGTTATATCATTTTCCTGAAAAAGTATCAATCACATCAGATATAGGCCGTAGTACTAACGATCATGATTATTTAACAGTAACATGTCATTGGATAGATGATAAATGGTGCATGCAAAAACGTATTTTAGCGTATAGATATATAGATAGTAGGCACACTGGTATTTTTATTCAAGATTTTTTTTTTTTCAGTTTGCGATTATTATGGTATAACTAATAAAATTTTGTCCATTACATTAGATAATTCTTCTTCTAATATTTCTGTTGTTAGATTATTAAAAAGTATGTTAACTCCATCTTTTCCAGATCATTTTCATATAAAATGTGCATGTCATATTTATAACTTAGTTGTAAAGGATTGTCTATCACTTTTCGAAGAAATTCTTGGGAAAATACAATTTGCTATTAACTATATTTTTAAAAATAATATAATACAAAGATTAAAATAATATAAAAAAACTTGTCACGATTGCCAACTATCTTACAGAAAAGTTTCCGAAGAAGTATGCACTAGATGAAATTCTTTATACAACCAATTACGTGTTGATTATGAGTATAGAGTACCTATAACCCAATTTTTCAACGCCCGTAATCGAAATTCTAATGATATGCTTATAGATTCCGATTGGGATACAATTTTAGAACTTAATACATTTTTAGAGAAATTTTATCTAGCTACTAAAGAATTTTTCATTATTTATTATCCTACTATTTCATCAATGTTATTTTATATAGCTCTAATATTTATATTACTTAGTGAATATATGAAAAAACCAGCTTATAAGACACCTATTAAAAAATATTTCTAAAAATGAAAAAAATATTTTATTCCTATTTCCCCAATTTATATTATTAGTACTGTATTAAATCAGTCTATTAAAATAGACGGTTGTAAAAATCTTATTGAAACTATTTATGATTGCATAGATAAACTTCCACCAAAATCTCCTAAAAATCAAATGACCCACCACCTATTGAAAAACAAGAGAATAAGTGTTTTCTAGCATACAAGATGAATGTAAAAAAGTATATACGCATTACCTACAAGAAAGTGCTAGCAACATCCCGACTTCCATGTCATCTTCTTCTTCAACACAACCTAAAAACGACATGTTATTTCGACGGCTAGTGTTCAAAGCCTCAGACATAGAATGTTTAGTGGTAACACTTCTAACCAAGTTAGCGAGTTTGATATTTTTGTTTTGCAGGGTGTTGTACCGTACAAATCAATTGAAAATGAAGAGGGACGTGAAGACTTGCTAAATTACTGGAGAGAGAATGAGAAAAAAATTCCAACACTATCTAATATGGCCCGAGATGTGTTGAACATTCAAGCGTCATCAACAACGTCTGAAGCGCGTTTTCGGCGGAAAGATTTCAAATAAGGGAGCACATACATTCATTGGCAGGAGACTCATTAGAGATTGCAGTTCTATTCAGAGACTAGATTTGTACGGAGCGTAGGAGGTACGGCCAGTCGAAAATCAATGAAGAAGAAGACTACAACTACAACGAAATCTTATCCGACGGATGTGCAAGCAACGTCGACCAATTTGACCAACAAATACCAATTCCAACTGAAGAACCACAAGAAATTATAAAGAAACTAAAAAACGTGTTTCTTAAAATGTAATTATTTTAATTATAATTTTACTATGTTATTTATTTGCAACTTTCAATATCACGAAGTTGCAATTTTGAAGTTGTATTACAAAAAAAATCATACTTCTATCGAATAATATAAGAGGCACAAAAACAGCCTTGGAATGTTTTTATTAAACTATTTTGTTGTGTGTGTATTATTTATTTAATTTAAAGAAAAATAAAAAAAATGATCCAACCCGACTCCCCGCTTTGACCTCGATATCGGGGCGGGGCTTGGCCGAACCATGACCTACCCACCTCGCCCCACCCCGCCCCGTTAGCCACCATAGACTATGTATTTATTATTGATGCGCGGTAAGATGCACACACTTTAAACGCAAGTGCACGTTATCGTGACAAGTAATATAGTCTTAGTAAGACCGAATATCGTCCACAGGGATTAGGGTTCAATTACCAACTATCTATTTTCGAGTATCTATTTGGTGAATTGATAACTGATTTGTTGTTTATAACTACGAATTATGCAAGCTATTTTAATATAAAGATTTACTTGATGGTGATGAGAATAGGGCTTCCATGTATCCTTACTATCCGCATGCTACTTACTAATGCATTAACTTATGGTATTCTTCTTTAGGAGAAAGCGGGTTCTGAAATCGTTTTATACTCGTTAGGGTTATATAAACACTCAACCCAAAGTCGCGCCTTACCTACCTTTCGGTGATAAGGATAACTTTATAGGAGGATTAAGAACAAAAACCTAGTTGACCGTCACGCACAATGCGCAAAATTAGGGTTGTTAAGCCTCTCATCAACGCTACATAAATAATTGAGGTATTTTCATCCCCAATCCAAGAATGTCTACCTAACTTACAAAGATATTCACAATCCCCTTTCGTAATCTCATTAGAAATCATATAGTGATAATTAGTTGTCAATTAATTACCAAGAATTCAACTCAATTATTGGATAGATCTCACAATAAGAAAAATAACCATATGCATGCATTAATTTATAACATAAGTTTCTAGTAATTCAACATGGAAAGCCCTATAAGAGAATTAGTTCCTAGCCGTAAATATGACAAGAACTAATTCAAAGTTCATCATAAAAACTGAAATAAAGTAAAGAAAAGGAAAAGAAATTACTAAACTAATGGTATCCAATCTCCAAGTCAAAGTCTTGTGTTGTGCAAGAAGGGGAACCCTTAAAAACTGCCTAGGGTTCTCTTTTATAGGTTCTGCAACGCCTCCTCTTTTCCTTCGGGTTGGCCCAGATTTTCGTCAAAGACCTAATTTTTCAGCGTCGGCGCGCTGCGGCAGAACGCGCGCCTGGAAGTTCTACAATCCGTCGGGTGTTTTGGCCGCGCCCGATATCTGCTGTTCGAGCGCCCATGCACTGTATCTTCTGAGCTCCCGGATGTTTAGCGTCGCGGCCTGCTTTGTCACGAGCGCCGCGGCCGAGTCTTCGACCTCTACGGATAGTGGCGCGTCTCGCTTGATCAGGAGGCCATGCTGGTCTTGATTTTTCCTCGTTCGCCACTTTCTCTGTTTCCACTCGCATCTCCTCTTTTGCCCTCTTTTTGCTCTTTTTCCGCCATTTGGCCATTTTAACCACTTTGACTCAAAAGAAAGAAAAATTATCCTAATACGACACTTATATGTGCAAAATAGGACAAAAGACTAACTAAAACTGACTCAAAAGGTGTATATAAAATACACCGATCAAATACCCCCAAACTTAACCTTTGCTCGCCCTCGAGCAAAGATAGAAAGAAATAAAATAAAAGACTCAAACAACAAAAAAAGACTCACTGCCATTGATCACTTTTGCTGCATTAGTGTTAACTAGAAACGCATGAGGGTTAGCAAAATAATATGCAGGAACATATAGCATGAAATTTCAGCACACTAAGCACATGAAGCTAGATATTTCGCAAACTCATATTCATCATGCTTAATGGAAGTCAATATACTAAATCATGCATGTAAATTCAAGAATTCCTATGGCATGCTTACTTGTTATTCTCCACTAATTCTGGATATGCATAAAAGAGATCTTCAGGACTTTAAGGGTTGTAATGTAGGCTTAGGTAGGGGTAGGTAAAAATAGGCAATTTAAGCTCATTTCGTGTACCATACGCTTTTTAGCTTTTCAATATTTCCCTTTTTCTTTTTGTTCTTTCCTTCACTTCGATTCTATCTTTTCCCTCTTTTGTTTTGGGAGAGTGAAGTATATAATAATGACAAGCACCCCCAAACTTAGGCTTTTGCCTATTTCTTATTACTTTTGTATTGGGGTGTAACAGACTTATTCACTTTTTTGTCTCTTTTTTAACACAATGTATTCCACTATTTCATATTTTCTTATGGTACGACTTGTGGGAATATAGGGTGTCAAAGAAGAAATTTCAAATTTAGGCTCAATGGGGCTGACTAGGGATAATTTTAAAGTACGGGATAGAAAAGAATGGTAAGAATTGGCTATCAAAGAAATGCCTGAGTCATCTCCCTAACATGCATATCCTAACTATTTCGCCTCAAATAGCAAACAATCATAACACATAAGCATTTATCATTTAGTATGCGTAATTCAAGCAAGAGACTCCAAATAGACAAATTCTATGAGTTTTTGGCATATCTAACCTAAGTGTTTAGATAGTTGCTTCAATTCCGTTACATTATTTCACCTTACTTCACTAGGTGTTTCTAGCAACTACAGCAATTACGATCTTTGACAGACAATTATGACTCAAAAAGAAAAAAAATTGGTGACTCAAAATAAACATAAAAACAATCAAAAAGACTTAAGTAAAACATAACATGACACATAAAGAAAACACCCCCAAACTTAAATCACACATTGTCCCCAATGTGTGTAGACTCAAAGACAATAAAAGAAATAAGACACTTACAAACTTTGGTTAAAATGGTGGTGGTGGCGGTGGATAATACTTAGCATTTTGTGAGTGGAGGAGAACTCTTGGTGTTTGATTTGGCGAGAGGGCCTTCGGATCAGGGTGTCTTCCAGATTTTCATATTTTCCGTTGTGGCGCGCACGCAGAAATGGGCGCGCGGCCGGAAGTCTGAACATCTTACGGTTTATTGGCGCGCATGCTAATGGCGGCGGCCTATGGCGATTTTTCTGGGTATCCTTGGCTTCTCTTCATTTTTCGCCTTCCACATCCTCGGCTTTCACCTGTCAACATAACATAGACACAAGAACCCAAGACCGTGAGACTGATCAAAACTAAAATAAAACAAAAACAGAAATTGAAATAACATAATTAAAAACATTGGGTTGCCTCCCAACAAGCGTTGTCTTTAACATCTTTTAGCCGGACGCAAGTTCCTTATTATTTTAAGGTATGAGAAGTTACCAAGTTCATGTATTCCATTTCATTGATCAGGTAGGGTTTTAACCTCTGTCCGTTTACCTTGAAGGCAGCTCTCTCTCTCCCTTTTTATTTCAATCGCTCCATATGGGAATACTCTGTAAAATCCGGAAAAAAATAATAATAATATATAGTTGTTGGTTGAGTTAATAAAAATACATATATATAAGAAAATAAAGAATAAATTGCATGGGATGGAGTTAGTGTTAAAGTTGGATAAATAGATGGATAAAAAATGAAAATAAGAAAATTAAAAAAAAACAAAAAAACAAAAGAGAAACAAAAACAAAAACAAAAAAAAAAAAAAGAGAGAAGAAACATGCACGTACTCCATTTCCCCTCCCCTTCCCCCCTTTTCATTTCCCCTCCACATTTTCATCTTCCTCAACTCTTGTCTTTCCACCTCTATATGTTATACAAACACCCTTACTTATACACAAACAAAGTACTTACCACAAAGGTTAGAAAATCAGAAAAAAACAAGTGAAAAGAAGAGGAAAAAAATACCAAGAAAGCAAGAAGAACAAGAAGCAAAATACTAGAGAGTAAGGATAATTTTGGCAACCACACAACAATAATCTTCACACTTACAAGGTGAGTTTTCTCACTCAGAAATTCTTGGTAACATCCTTTATTTTTAGTTCAATACATGTTAGAATAAGAATTGAGTGTTGAAAAGAAATATTGAACTTTTGATTGTTTAGACAACTA
This sequence comes from Przewalskia tangutica, assembly GCA_029844215.1. Lineage (NCBI taxonomy): Eukaryota > Viridiplantae > Streptophyta > Magnoliopsida > Solanales > Solanaceae > Przewalskia > Przewalskia tangutica. Next base: position 120,456,987 of record CM056721.1, on the reverse strand, counting down.
GTTGCGTCATGAACTTTACGAACTGTTCTCACTGAGTTATAATTGTTAGAATTTGATGAAATTCGGAAGAATGGTACACCTCTCTATTATGATCATATAGAACCAGAAATGAGGTAAAATGGACATACGGTTTGAAAGTTATCATGGTTCAAAATTTCTGCCTTAGATTTGGCCGAAATTCGGAAAAGCATAAATACAGACTGTTTTTATTGAGTATTACTTATTAGAATTATATGAAAATTTACATGGTTGTAAATCTCCCTGTTACGGACAGATATAGATAAATAGTTATTAAAATGGACTTACGAGTTGAGAGTTATTGTAGTTTGAAGTTGCTGCCTCGGATTCATTGGAATCCAGAAGGGCAGGACGTTGAAACGTAAAACTGTACTAATCTGTGGGGAATATGAAAATTGTTGCTAAATGAAAGTTCTATATCTCTCTGTTTTGGACATTTTGAGATCTTACGGGGGTCTATCCGACTTACGGATTGAGAGTTATCGCTGTTTAAAGTTTCTGCCTCGGATCTATCGAGATCCAGGAAGGGCAGCGAATAAAAGGGTAAAACTGTACCAAATGGTACAGAATATGAAAGGATGGTTCACATGGAGACGTGTAGCTCTCTGTTCTCGTCGTTTTGAGATTTTATGGGGCTTGAACGGGTTTACAGATTAGGAGTTATGACTATTCTAAGATTGGGTGTTGTTTAATAAAAATTCTGCCGAAATAATTTTCATGTGGCTGTTTTGAGGATAAATTTGTGTTAGTTACCCAAAGTAGTTTTAAATGAAATTTGGTACAGTGAAATATCCCCGTCTTACCTTAGTTTCCTCTTGAGAAACACCTTAGTTGGAGTTATGGTTAAAAAGTTATAATCGTTACAAGTATGAATGACAGAATGTTGGAAAAGAGAATATTATTTATTCAATCTTCTGAAAAATATGAAAAGTGAATACGTGTTCACATAAATATATAAATATAAACATAATGGATCGGGTTGCGCGCAACAAAATGTAAAGTGAATACGTGTTCACAAATACGTAAATATAATGGATCGGGTTGCGCGCAACAAAGCGTAAAGTGAATACGCGTTCACAAATACGTAAACATAATGGATCGGGTTGCGCGCGCAACAAAGCGTAAAGTGAATACGTGTTCACAAATACGTAAATATAATGGATCGGGTTGCGCGCAACAAAGCGTAAAGTGAATACCCGTTCACAAATACGTAAACATAATGGATCGGGTTGCGCGCCAACAAAACGTAAAGTGAATACGTGTTCACAAATACGTAAATATAATGGATCGGGTTGCAGCGCAACAAAGCGTAAAGTGAATACGCGTTCACAAATACGTAAATATAATGGATCGGGTTGCGCGCAACAAAGCGTAAAGTGAATACGTGTTCACAAATACGTAAATATAATGGATCGGGTTGCACGCCGCAACAAATATGAAATGAATACATGTTCACCTATATATAAATATGAAAAGTGAATACGCGTTCACAAATATATAAATGTAACAAACATATGAAAATGCAGGGGAATGTCCTAACGTATAATACGAGATAAAATGAAGTGTTAGTTAAACTGAGAATTTCCTATGAGGAGTTGCTGTATATTTAAAAATGTTATAACCTGATATGTTTTTGCAATATGCTTATTACGTTATAATGTGATTGCACTTGGAATATTGTGGTGTTACTTTGAATTGCAGGGTAAGGTTCTCACTCAGCCTCAGATGGTAGGGCTGACTCTTTATTTAACATGTTTCAGGAAAGCGTGATAGAGGAAAGGCTCCACGCCAAGGCTAGCGATCGTCCCGCAGCCTCTTGTCATACCAAGTCCATTGCTTCGGGCTTGGTACTCGTCAGGTTCAGAATGTCAGTTCCAGTGTCTCGGGAAATGCCCGTGTGGAATGGGCTCCCCTACAACTTAGAATAATATTTGTCAGTATGTCTATGTAGAAACAATATTTGCACGAGTATGGGCTCACGTTATATTTTCAATAAAGTCATAAACAAATTTCTTTATTGTTATTTTTATTAATAGCTCCGTATTTGAATATAAGTTTAAATTTCTAAATAAAGAGAATTAAATGGTGCTCCTGGTGGAAAATAATTGTCCAGGTGCCATCACGCCCTAAGTAAAGACTTAGGAAAATTTGGGGCGTGACAAGTTGGTATCAAAGCCAGGTTAAGAGATTCTAGGAAGTTTTCTTCGAGTTGGGTGTTTGAACGGTTACTTATTGCGACGGTGTGCGCGCCACCTTAGTAATAAGTGAACGGAATAACATCCTAAAGTTTCACTTCTTTCATACTCTTCTCGTGCCTATCTTGAGTCTTTTCAAAGACTTGGTTCTCGTACTACCTCCTTCAAAGGATTGTGGAAGGGAGTGTACAACGATAAAATAACCAGATGTGACTGCACCACCGAAAAGGTAGGAGAGGTACGAGATAGACTATGGGGCAAATTTTGTGAGAAGAAGGGAACATATCTATACGGGGAAGGACTACAAGTCTAACCCAATAGTATTTCGATGAGGTAGAAAGCGTCTTTGTTTACGAGGAGGCGCGTAGCGTCAATTTGGTAATCGCACGGTTAGTGGACGACACACGGGTGTGGTGGAGAAATTTTAGAAGAAATCATTTTCCGATGTCACCACCGATGACGTGGGGGGAGTTCAGAGCCGCATTCAGTGAAGAGTACATGCCTAACTCCCGAAAAGATGCGCTCAGACGTGAGTTTGAACTGTTGAAACAAGGAGACCGCAATGTGATAGAATACAATACCTAATTCATCCGATTATCAGCACACAACGCACATATTATTCCTACAGAAAGGGAGAAGGTCAAAAGAGTTGTTAAGGGTTTAAACCCAAACTTGGAAGAGAAGGTAGTGGCATTAGCCCATTATCGGGCATACCTTCAGATCGTCGGTATGACAATGAGGATAGAAGGTTTTGCTAAAGGAAAAAAAAAAGTATTCGCAGAAAAGGTTTCGGACGTCAGGATCATTTAGTCAGAGTCAAAATCAGAAGCAGGAGTTTAGTAAGGGATCTTCAAGACCGAACCAATCTATGGGCCAGTCTTATTTCAAGCCTAAGGGGAAACAGTTGGTTTAATCACCAAGTGAGCAAGGACAAGGCCACCAATCCTAACACCGGAGGGGACAAACCGGTTTGTAAGATTTGTAAAAGGAAATACGCTGGAGAATGTCGGCTCTTAACGAAGTCATGTTATAACTGTGGAGAATCAGGCCACTATGTCAGGGATTGCATAAAGAGGACTCAAATACAATCTATTCAGGGGAGGTCAGAAGCAACCACATCTGCCTACAGGGGAAAATCAGGGAAACCAACCCCGCCAGAGTCAGGGAGGTCAACAACCCAACAATTCTAATCGGCTCTACGCTTTGCCCCAAAGGAATGAGGCAGAAGCATCTAATGCGGTGGTCACAAGTATTTTGCTAGTCTCGAGTATTCCTGTATTTGTATTATACGATCCCGGCTCTACATTTTCATATGTGTCAATGGGCTTTGCTAAGAATTTACACGTAGAACCATCTTATTTAAGTGAACCTTTTGAGGTTATGACACCAGTAGGGGCCTCAATTTGGGCCTCTCGGGTGGTAAATAATTTTCCATTAGAAGTGAATGGCAGGGAAACAATGGTGAACCTATTACTACTTGATATAGTAGACTTCGACGTCATTTTGGGTATGGATTGGTTGTCGGCATGTTATGCCATGTTAGATTGTCGACGAAAGATAGTGAGATTAACTTTTCCCGGAGAACCAGAAGTTGTTATAAGGGGTAGGGTTGGAATATCCTCAGGTCAGTTTATTTCCTACCTTGGGGCTCAAAAGTTATTGAGAAGTCACAGAGTGAAGTATGCATATCTGGCTAATACAGTGGATACCCAAAAAGAATCCCCAGCGGTAAATGATGTTCGTATTGTTCGAAATTTTCCGGAGGTTTTTCCTGAAGATCTTCCATGCCTCCCTCCGGATAGAGAAGTTGAGTTTGCCATAGAGTTAATTCCGGGTACAAGACCTATTTCTATTCCTCCATATCGAATGGCCTCAGCTGAATTGAGGGAGTTAAAAGAACAATTGAAGGATCTTCTGAATAAAGGCTTTATAAGGCCTAGTGTTTCCCCTTGGGGTGCACCAGTCCTGTTTGTGAAGAAGAAAGACGGATCGCTCCGAATGTGCATCGATTATCGGCAGCTCAATAAGGTCACGATCAAGAACCGATACCCATTACCAAGAATCGATGATCTTTTTGACCAACTTCAGGGAGCTAGCTATTTTTCCAAGATTGATCTCCGTTGGGGATATCATCAGCTGAAAATAAATCCAGATGATATATCCAAAACAACCTTTAGAACCCGATACCACCATTATGAGTTCTTTGTCATGTCTTTTGGGTTAACCAATGCCCCAGCGGCTTTTATGGATTTAATGAACAGAATCTTCAAACCATTCCTAGATTTGTTCGTGATTGTGTTCATAGATGATATCCTAATCTGATAAGAGTGTTGAAGAACATGAAGAGCATCTGAGGGTAGTGCTTCAAGTCTTGAAACAGGAGAAACTATATGCTAAATTTTCAAAGTGTGAATTTTGGTTGGAAAATGTAGCCTTTTTGGGTCATGTTGTGTCAAGGGATGAAATTATGGTAGACCCCCAGAAGATAGAGGCAGTGAAGAACTGGCCAAAACCGACCACTCCGACAGAGGTTAGAAGTTTCTTAGGTTTGGCTGGGTATTATAGAAGATTCGTAAAAGATTTTTCTAGTCTTGCTGCTCTTTTGACCCGGTTGACTAAAAAAACGGTTAAGTACCAGTGGTCAGAAGCATGTGAAGCAAGTTTTCAGAAACTAAAGGAATTGTTGACTACTGCACCAGTCCTAACCTTACCATCGGGACAAGAAGGGTTCACAGTCTATTGCGATGCCTCTAGAGTTGGGTTAGGATGTGTCTTGATGCAGTTTGGAAAGGTTATCGCGTATGCATCTAGACAATTGAAGATAGATGAGAAGAATTACCCAACTCATGACTTGGAATTAGCTGCGGTGGTGTTTGCCTTACGAATATGGATACATTATTTGTATGGTGTGCATGTGGACATATTTACAGATCATAAGAGTTTGCAGTACATAACCACGCAGAAGGATTTGAATCTCCGACAAAGAAGATGGTTAGAGTTGCTTAAGGATTATGACCTTAGTATTCTTTACCATCTGGGAAAGCCAGCGTGGTGGTGGCGCTCGATGGGAGATCAATGGGCAGCTTGGCCCATTTGGCAATACAAAAGAGGGGTATTGTTCGGGAGGTACAAAGATTGGGAAACCTCGGGGTTAGCTTAACTGAGATCGGTGAAGGTAGGGTGGTGGTACATGATACCTCGCAGTCTGCCTTAGCTTCAGAAATAAAAGAAAGTCGACTTGAGGATACAGAGTTTGTTGGATTTCGGAGAGGATCAACAGGAAAACCTTCACGTTTACATTGGGAGATAATGGCGGAACCGCCCGGTATAAGGGTAGGTTATGTGTTCCTAAGGTAAAGAATCTAAGGAGGAAGATCTTAGATGAGGGTCACAACACAAGATATTCCATTCATCTAGGGTCAACAAAAATGTATCAGGACCTCAAGGCAAATTGCGGTGGGGACGGGATGAAGAGGGCGTTGCGGAGTTTGTCGGAGATGTCTTATATGTCGCCAGTGAAAGTGAACATCAAAAACCCGGATTACTTGAGACATTGGAGTCCCCACGTGGAAATGGGAGGCGATTCATATGGATTTTGTAACTGGTCTACGAAAACTCGAGAAGGTATGATTCTATTTGGGTGATTGTTGATCGACACAAAGTCAGCCCATTTCTTCTTGGTCAAGACTACGATCGCGCACCACGATACAGATTTATTTGAAGGAGATTGTGCGGTTACACGGATTCCCTTACAAATTATTTGAGATAGGGTTCCCAGTTCATCTCACACTTTTGGCAAAGTTTCAGCAGGTCTCGGGACAAAAGTTAAGTTAAGCACGACTTTCCACCCATGAGCAGATGGGCAAGCTGCGAACAATTCAAACACTTGAGGACATGTTGCGATCTTGTGTGTTAGATTTTCAGGGAAGCTGGTTGGACCATCTATGTCTAATTGAGTTCGCCTACAATAATAGTTTTCACTCTAGCATACAAATGGCCCCGTTTGAAACATTATATGGACGAAAGTGTAGGTCTCCACTTGGATGGTTTGAGGTGGGTGAGACGCAACTGTTCGGACCTGAAGTCATTCAAAAAATAAATGATAAGGTACAGATGATTCGGGAGCGGATCAAAACAGCTCATAGCCGTCATAAGTCCTATGCGGATCATCGGAAAAGAGATCTTGAATTCCAAGAGGGGGATAAAGTATTTTAAAAGTGTCCCCATTGAAGGGAGTGATGCGCTTTGGTAAGAAAGGAAAATTGAGCCCAAGGTTTGTTGTGCCATATGAGATCTTGCGAAGAGTGGGGAATGTGGCTTACGAATTAGCACTTCCACAAGAGCTGAAAGCAGTGCATCCGTTATTTCATGTGTCAATGTTACGAAAATACTTGCACGATCCAAGTCACGTCATCCTTCCCCAGGAGATAGTTCTTAATAAAGAGCTTCAATATGAAGAGGCTCCGGTAGAAATACTTGATAGAAAGGTTCAACGCCTTAGAAATAAATATATTGCTTCCGTGAAAGTCCTATGGGGGAATCACTCCACAGAGGAAACCACTTGGGAAGCGGAAGAGGCGATGAAAGTCAAATATCCATTCCTATTTGACTAAGGTAATAAAAAAAAATGCATTACATAGTACTTCATATGTGTGCCATTTGCGTGTCTATATGCATGTGTTACAACCTTATTCTCATTCGAGGACGAATGCTTCTTAAGGAAGGGAGAATGTGAAGCCCCAAATTTGTTACAATAACAATAAACATTATTGTGTCTATGTGATTATGTTATTATTGTGTCTATGTGATTATGTTACGACCTTATTCACATTCGAGGACGAATGTTGCTTAAGGAGGAGAGAATGTAAAATCCGGAAAAAAATAATAATAATATATAGTTGTTGGTTGAGTTAATAAAAATACATATATATAAGAAAATAAAGAATAAATTGCATGGGATGGAGTTAGTGTTAAAGTTGGATAAATAGATGGATAAAAAATGAAAATAAGAAAATTAAAAAAAAAAAACAAAAAACAAAAGAGAAACAAAAACAAAAAAAAAAAAAAAAAAAAAAAGAGAGAAGAAACATGCACGTACTCCATTTCCCCTCCCCTTCCCCCCTTTTCATTTCTCATCCACATTTCATCTTCCTCAACTCTTGTCTTTCCACCTCCATATGTTATACAAACACCCTTACTTATACACAAACAAAGTACTTACCACAAAGGTTAGAAAATCAGAAAAAAACAAGTGAAAAGAAGAGGAAAAAAATACCAAGAAAGCAAGAAGAACAAGAAGCAAAATACTAGAGAGTAAGGATAATTTTGGCAACCACACAACAATAATCTTCACACTTACAAGGTGAGTTTTCTCACTCAGAAATTCTTGGTAACATCCTTTATTTTTAGTTCAATACATGTTAGAATAAGAATTGAGTGTTGAAAAGAAATATTGAACTTTTGATTGTTTAGACAACTAGTTGCGTCATGAACTTTACGAACTGTTCTCACTGAGTTATAATTGTTAGAATTTGATGAAATTCGGAAGAATGGTACACCTCTCTATTATGATCATATAGAACCAGAAATGAGGTAAAATGGACATACGGTTTGAAAGTTATCATGGTTCAAAGTTTCTGCCTTAGATTTGGCCGAAATTCGGAAAAGCATAATTACGGACTGTTTTTATTGAGTTTTACTTATTAGAATTATATGAAAATTTACATGGTTGTAAATCTCCCTGTTACGGACAGATATAGATAAATAGTTATTAAAATGGACTTACGAGTTGACAGTTATTGTAGTTTGAAGTTGCTGCCTCGGATTCATTGGAATCCAGAAGGGCAGGACGTTGAAACGTAAAACTGTACTAATATGTGGGGAATATGAAAATTGTTGCTAAATGAAAGTTCTAGATCTCTCTGTTGTGGACATTTTGAGATCTTACGGGGGTCTATCCGACTTACGGATTGAGAGTTATCGCTGTTTAAAGTTTCTGCCTCGGATCTATCGAGATCCAGGAAGGGCAGCGAATAAAAGGGTAAAACTGTACCAAATGGTACAGAATATGAAAGGATGGTTCACATGGAGACGTGTAGCTCTCTGTTCTCATCGTTTTGAGATTTTATGGGGCTTGAACGGGTTTACAGATTAGGAGTTATGACTATTCTAAGATTGGGTGTTGTTTAATAAAAATTCTGCCGAAATAATTTTCATGTGGCTGTTTTGAGGATAAATTTGTGTTAGTTACCCAAAGTAGTTTTAAATGAAATTTGGTACAGTGAAATATCCCCGTCTTACCTTAGTTTCCGCTTGAGAAACACCTTAGTTGGAGTTATGGTTAAAAAGTTATAATCGTTACAAGTATGAATGACAATGTTGGAAAAGAGAATATTATTTATTCAATCTTCTGAAAAATATGAAAAGTGAATACGTGTTCACATAAATATATAAATATAAACATAATGGATCGGGTTGCGCGCAACAAAGCGTAAAGTGAATACGTGTTCACAAATACGTAAATATAATGGATCGGGTTGCGCGCGCAACAAAGCGTAAAGTGAATACGGCGTTCACAAATACGTAAACATAATGGATCGGGTTGCGCGCGCAACAAAGCGTAAAATGAATACGTGTTCACAAATACGTAAATATAATGGATCGGGTTGCGCGCAACAAAGCGTAAAGTGAATACCCGTTCACAAATACGTAAACATAATGGATCGGGGTGCACTCAGCACCAAACCGTAAAGTGAATACGTGTTCACAAATACGTAAATATAATGGATCGGGTTGCACGCCGCAACAAAACGTAAAGTGAATACGCGTTCACAAATACGTAAATATAATGGATCGGGTTGCACGCCGCAACAAAACGTAAAGTGAATACGTGTTCACAAATACGTAAATATAATGGATCGGGTTGCACGCCGCAACAAATATGAAATGAATACATGTTCACCTATATATAAATATGAAAAGTGAATACGCGTTCACAAATATATAAATGTAACAAACATATGAAAATGCAGGGGAATGTCCTAACGTATAATACGAGATAAAATGAAGTGTTAGTTAAACTGAGAATTTCCTATGAGGAGTTGCTGTATATTTAAAAATGTTGTAACATGATATGTTTTTGCAATATGCTTATTACGTTATAATGTGATTGCACTTGGAATATTGTGGTGTTACTTTGAATTGCAGGGTAAGGTTCTCACTCAGCCCCAGATGGTAGGGCTGACTCTTTATTTAACATGTTTCAGGAAAGCGTGATAGAGGAAAGGCTCACGCGAGGCTAGCGATCGTCCATGACCTCTTGTCATACCAAGTCCATTGCTTGGGCTTGGTACTCGTCGAGTTCAGAATGTCGGTTCGATGTCTCGAAATGCCCGTGTGGAATGGGCTCCCCTCCAACTTAGAATAATATTTGTCAGTATGTCTATGTAGAAACAATATTTGCACGAGTATGGGCTCGCGTATATTTTCAATAAAGTCATAAACAAATTTCTTTATTGTTATTTTTATTAATAGCTCCGTATTTGAATATAAGTTTAAATTTCTAAATAAAGAGAATTAAATGGTGCTCCTGGTGGAAAATAATTGTCAGTGCCATCACGCCTAAGTAAAGACTTAGGAAAATTTGGGCGTGACATACTCTCACCGTGTAGTATGGTCTCGTCGGCGTGATTTTTACTTGCAAACAAACAATCAACCTTGTTGAATATATATGTTTGTTGTTGTGTGAAAGTGAAGTTTTTTTTGGTATCAAATCTTATCCGTGCATTTTACGTTCGTTTTCATTCTTCCTTTGATGCATTGCATGGTTGTGTGTATTCGGTAATTAATCGAAGGCGTTGTAGTCCTCTCACTCTCTCTATCTGTGTTTGTTATCCGTATTAACTTTAACATTGCGGTATGCTCTGTTCCTTGACTCATGATGCAATTACCAACCAAAGATTAATTTTATAGGTGACATACCAATTGGTGTTTTGAATGCTGTCCGGTATGCCCACAATGCGTCATCCAATTTGATAGATGAGTCTTTCCTTGAGTCGTTCACCGTCTTTTCTAATATGCTCTTTACTTCTCTATTTGATACTTACGCGCCCATTAGCTTGAGGTGGTAGCGGTTGTAGTGCGATGGTAAACTCCATATCGGAAAGCAATGAATTCTATTGCAAAAATGGCTCCTTCGCCACCGATGAGAGCTCTTGGGGTCGAACCTTGTGAAAATATTCTTTTGGGGAATTTTTGAACAGTCTTCTTGTCGTTTTCTTTGGTGGCCATCGCTTCTACCCATTTGGACACATAGTCAATCGCGGAAGGATGTATTGATTTCCAAAGGATGGCGGGAATGGCCCCATGAAATCGATTCCCCATACATCGAATAGTTCTACTTCCAATATCCCTTGCGAAGGCATTTCGTTTCGTCTTGAGATGTTCCCTGTTCTCTGACAATTATCACATCTCTGCACAAAGGTATGGGCATCCTTAAAGAGTGTTGGCGATAGAATCCGCATTGCAATACCTTTGCTTGCCGCTGTTCTTGATGCCCCAAAGTGTCCACCACATGATAAGGTGTGGCAATGGGTGAGAACCTGGTGCATCTCTTCCTCTGGTATACATCGCCTGATGACTTGGTCGGCACAGTGTTTGTATAACAACGGTTCCTCCCAATAGTAATGCTTTACTTCTGAATAAAACCTCTTCACTTGCTGTCTTGACAAGCCTGGGGATAGTACTTTAGCTGCACGAAAGTTGACAAAATCAGCGTACCAAGGTAAATTAGAATTCATACTTACTCGGAACAGTTGTTCGTCTGGAAAGTGATCATTTATTTGCACATCCTTGGTGTTCTGGCTCTCTGTGTTTTCCAGTCTTGACAAGTGGTCTGCAACTGAATTCTCTGTTCCTTTCTTATCACGAATCTCTACGTCAAATTTTTGTAGGACGAGGCGAGGCTTCGCATCATTCTTTGTCATCAAGTACTTTATAGCAGAGTGGTCAGTGTATACTATCACTTTATTCCCAATCAAGTATGGCCTGAATTTTTCAAACGCATATATTATAGCTAGTAGTTCTTTTTCGATAGTTGCATAATTTAAGCGTAAATCGTTTAGAGTCTTACTAGCATAGTAAATGGATCTAAATACCTTGTCGATTCTCTGTCCAAGCACCGCTCCAATCGCATAGTCGCTTGCAGCACATTAGTTCGAATGGGAGCTCGGTTTGGTGCAATGACTATGGGTCTGAAATGAGCTTCTCGCGGCGTTTGAAATGCGGATAAGCATTCTTTATTGAAGTCGAAGGCAACCCCGTCATTAGCAATGTGGAAAGAGGCTTTAAGACGCTTTGAAAATCCTTGATAAATCTTCTATAAAAACCTGCGTATCGAGAAACTTCGACTCCTTTTGTTGATCTTGGAGGTGGGAGATTTTCGATCACGAAATCTTTGCTTTGTCCACCTCAATACCTTGGTTTGATATTTTGTGTCCCAAGACGATTCCTTCTATTACCGTGGTGACACTTCTCCCAATTTAGCACAAGGTTAGATTCTTCGCACGCTTAACACTGCTTCTAAATGCCTTAAACATTCATCGAATGATGCTCTAAAGACCGAAAAATCATCCATAAAGATTTCTATAGTTCTCTCTACCATATCTGAAAAAATTGTCATCATACACCTCTGAAAAGTTGCAGGTGCATTGCAGAGTCCGAATGGCATCCTTCTGAATGCAAATGTACCAAAAGGACAGGTGAATGTTGTCTTTTCCCGATCTTACGGGGCTATTGCAATCTGGTGATACCACAGTATCCATCCAAAAAGCGATGAGTAGTTATGCCCTGCAAGTCTGTCCAACATTTGATCTAGGAATGGCAACGGGAAGTGGTCTTTTCTAGTTGCTTTATTCAACTTGCGATAGTCAATGCAAATTCTCCATCCGGTGACCGTTCTCGAGGGAATGAGTTCGTTTCTTTCGTTGGTCACCACTGTTATTCCACCCTTTTCGGCACCACTTGGGCTTACCCGTGTCTTTGTCGGATATGGGGTAGATTACTCCTGCATCGAGCCATTTTAGGATTTCCTTTCTCACTACCTCTTTCATGTTTGGGTTTAGTCGTCTTTGGGCTTCGATGGATGGTCTGCTTTCCTCATCTAGACGGATCTTATGCATTACTGTCGATGGACTTATCCCTTTTATGTCCGCTAATGTCCATCCAATGGCCCGCTTGTGATTCTTTAGTACTCTTAGCAGTTTGTCAATCTCTTCGGTGGATAGGTGGCATGAAATGATCACTGGTAAGGTTTTTTCTTCACCTAGGTATTGGTATTGTAGATGATTGGGTAGGGTTTTTAACTCTAACTCTGGAGCCTTCTCTGTGGATGGTAATGATCTTTCTGGTACCTGTCCAAGCTCCTCATACTTCCTTGTATCCCATTTTTCATAAGCATTCATCCAATTTGCATACTCCATCAGATCTGGATCGTTTCTACTATCATCATCCCATGTGGTCAGTACTTCTTCAAGCGTATCATCATATCCGAACTCTTTGGTGACAGCTTCTTCGCTAAGATCGATGGTGGCGATTATCCTTGGCCTCTGGAAAAGTTCTTGCTCGAAAAACATTAAAAATCACCTTCTTCGTCTACTCGAAGCTTCAATTCCCCTTTGTGAACATCAATGAGCGCCTGTCCTGTGGCTAAGAAGGGTCTGGCAAGTATGATGGGGATTCCATCGTTATCTTGTATGTCTAAGATAACAAAGTCGGCGGGGAAGATGAACTTGTCCACCTTCACTAAAACATCTTCGATGACTCTCCGGATGGACAATTGGCGGTCACTAACTGCAAGTGATGTTTGTAGGTCGATTTCTCCCATTTCTAGTTTGCAGAAAACTAGATAGGGCATCAGATTTATGCCTGCTCCTAGGTCGCACAGTGCCTTCTGACATTCAAATTTCCCAATAGTACATGGGATGGTAAAGCTCCCAGGGTCTTGTAACTTTTGAGGCAGTTGTCTCTGTAAGATGGCACTACACTCCTCAGTCAACATCACTGTTTCATAATCCTCTATCCTCCTCTTTTTGCTAAGCACATCCTTCATGAATTTGACGTAGCTCGGCATTTGTTCTAATGCTTCAGCAAACGGGATATTGAGCTGCAATTGTTTGAGGACCTCACAACCGAGAATTGCTTGTCAAGGGTGCATGTTTTTAATTTCTGAGGATATGGTATCATCACCTGGGGTGCGGTTGCCATACCGGTCTTGATTTCTCGGTTTACGGGTTACGGCGCGCGACCACGATCTTGGCGCGCGGCCTCACTTTCTGCCTGATTGCCTCGGATACCAGAACCTTCTGCACTGTCTCCTGCATTGTCTCAGAATATTCAGCGCCACGGCCCTGCTCATCGGCGCCGCGGCTCTGCTGCTGCGAACTCTCTATCTCCCCTGATTCGGCATTCTTCAGGTCAATTGCCTGACATTGTGTTTCCTCATTGCCTACCCCAGGTGCAGATTGCTCTTCATGTGTTTCGCTGTTGAATATGATCGCGAGCTCTGCTATTTGCGTTTCCAACTTCTGCATGGCCATTCTTGTTTCATCTATGAACTGATTTTGGTATCTCGTGAGAGTGAGTATAGTTTCTCTTAACTCCTCCCTCTCTTCCTCTATGGTTGGTTCTCTGTCATATTGACAGTAAAAATCCATATCTAACAAATTCCTGAGATAAATCAAAACCAACAAAGAATCACGGCACCTCGAACTTTTCGAAAATATGAATAAAAACGTAAAAATAAAAAAAATAAAAAAAATTAAAATAAAAACCAAATTAGAAATTGAAAATAGATAAATTTGATATTGAACTATTGTCTAATCCCCGGCAACGGCGCCAAAAACTTGATGCGCGGTAAGATGCACACACTTTAAACGCAAGTGCACGTTATCGTGACAAGTAATATAGTCTTAGTAAGACCGAATATCGTCCACAAGGATTAGGGTTCAATTACCAACTATCTATTTTCTAGTATCTATTTGGTGAATTGATAACTGATTTGTTGTTTATAACTACGAATTATGCAAGCTATTTTAATATAAAGATTTACTTCAGTGGTGATGAGAATAGGGCTTCCATGTATCCTTACTATCCGCTTATGCTACTTACTAATGCATTAACTTATGGTATTCTTCTTTAGGAGAAAGCAGGTTTACGAAATCGTTTTATACTCCCGTTAGGGTTATATAAACACTCGACCCAATGTCGCGCCTTACCTACCTTTCGGTGATAAGGATTACTTTATAGGAGGATTAAGAACAAAAACCTAGTTGACCGTCACGCACAATGCGCAAAATTAGGGTTGTTAAGCCTCTCATCAACGCTACATAAATAATTGAGGTATTTTCATCCCCGATCCAATGTCTACCCAACTTACAGCGTATTCACAATCCCCCTTTGATCGTTAGAAATCATATAGTGATAATTAGTTGTCAATTAATTACCAAGAATTCAACTCGATTATTGGATAGATCTCACAATAAGAAAAATAACCATATCGTGCATTAATTTATAACATAAGTTTCTAGCAATTCAACATGGAAAACCTATAAGAGAATTAGTTCTAGCCATAAATATGACAAGAACTAATTTAAAGTTCATCATAAAAGCGAAATAAAGTAAAGAAAAGGAAAAGAAATTACTAAACTAATGGTATCCAATCTCAAGCCAAAGTCTTGTGTTGTGCAAGAAGGGGAACCCTTAAAAACTGCCTAGGGTTCTCCTTTTATAGGCTGCAAACCGTCTCCCTCTTTTCCTTCAGGCCTGGCCCAGATTTTCGTCAAAAGACCTAATTTTTCCGCGTCGGCGCCGGAAGTTCTGCAATCCGTCGGGTGTTTTGGCGCCGCGGCCCTGATATTTGCTGTCACGAGTGCCGCACAGTCTTCGACCTCTACGGATAGTGGCGCGCGGCCACCGCTGATCGCAGGAGGCGCCGCTGGTCTTGATTTTTCCCTCGTTCGCCACTTTCTCTGTTTCCAGCTCTGACATCTCCTCTTTTGCCCTCTTTTTGCTCTTTTTCCGCCATTTGGCCATTTTAACCACTTTGACTCAAAAGAAAGAAAAATTATCCTAATACGACACTTATATGTGCAAAATGGGACAAAAGACTAACTAAAACTGACTCAAAAGATGTATATAAAATACACCGATCAATTATACATCCCACCTTTCTATTTTATTTTTCAAAGGGTTGGTTACATGGGATGGTTGGAGTAGTGGTGGGGATAAGTGAAGAGGGCTGTCAAAATAAAGGATATAATTGTTACACGTTTGACTTAATAATACCAACTATTAAGATTTGTTACAAAATATCAAAATAAGGAATACAAGCATAATATCGCAGGAGGCAGTGTGATTAAATCAAACGTGTGGGAATATCTATGAAATTATCTCTTTTTTAATATGCTAATTTTGAATATGTGCATTGCACGTACGTCTCACGCAATAAGTAGTACATACATTATAAGTCATATTAAAATTAAATTGCAAAGAGTAATACTAAATTTAAATCGGAAAAGTAAATGTTGAAGTTGATGAACAACTAACCTATTCAAATGACTTATTTGTAGAATGATAAATAATGTTCAGTTTTTGAGGTTAATTTTTAATGTAAGTTATCCTAGGTATTTGTTTGTTTTAAGTATGCGTAACATGTAAATCTCTCTCTTCAGATATGGTTGCTTCACAATTAATGAGCATCTTAAATTAAGTAATTTTCTTTGCCAATCATCTTCAAACACGTGTGAGGATACAATACAAAACGTCAAAATCTCTCACATGACAAAATCATGACGTCATTTTTTCTTTCCTCCTCCTATCATTTGTTGTCCTTAAAGTAATAAAGTTAAAGAAGTTACCTTTGAGCACTGTTTGTCTTTTCAGAATTTATCGGTGCATCCTCAGTCCCAGTGCACCTCTCCATTTTTTCTATACACCAGCTATATAAAATATATATATATATATTGTGTCTGTATATAAAATATTTATAAAAAGAGTTGAGTGAAGAGGAAGAGTGTGTGTGTGAAATGAGTCTGCGTAAAGAAACTATGAGAATGATTTTGATTATCAACTGTGAGGTAGCTGTCGTGACTCAAATCGCAGATCGCGGTGTCACTTACACTATCCTCGGATGGTGAACCACATTTTCAAAATTCTGTAGGAATAAGTTAAATTGCGGAATTTAAATAAGAACAAGTTATCAAGTCTTAATATTTGTCATAGCTATAATAATATCTAAAACATTCCCAAAATCTGATCAAATAGTACAAGAGCTCTGAAATACGAATTTGAAATACAAGTCTGGAAGTGCTCATAGGCTACATACTATCTGCTGAATAAAAATACTGAAGTAAAAAGAGAAGGGTCTTTCAGGAGCCATGAATGATCAAGTAGCTCACCCTGAATGACCGTGAGATATTACCCTCGTGAATCAGTCACGGGGTGTAGAACTAGAATCCGGATTGTACTATACACTCAACAAAAAGTGCAACAAAAGTAGTATTAGTACAACACTAGTACTAATAAGTATTATAGACCGACAACGATTAGATAACGCATGAAGATGTGAAACTAACAAGTAGTGCGTAGGATAATCAAGTATAGTAACTAATCTAAAGATCAATGAAGCATATAATCAGCCAATAACAATTATGGGTCACTAAATGAACAGTTAATTATATAAATGAATGAGTGAAATGCAATTCAATACAGTGGCCATCTCTCTCACTCCACTCTCGTAGACACATGCTAAGGACAATGTCATAAAGTCATGACTCATGAAAGATCCATGAAGTCCATATACCACCCGAAATAATTTTTCATCGGGCACTTACCATATCAATATAACATCCGCTCGGAATAATTTCCATTAAGCAATTGCCATATCATTCCATCATCTACCCGAAATAATTCTCATCGAGCATATACAATATCATTCTTACCTCTTTCCGGCCTCATGGGACCATATCGTACCACAATCCAAAATAAATAATCAACGGAACATAGGTGTGAATGAATGAACATGCAAATATCATAATGTCAAGTATCAAAGATATAAGAGGTAAGTAATTGTAATGACATTTCATTAAACACCTCAGAATTATCCTTTTCTCATAAATTAATCTATTATAAGGTGATGAACAATCCATATCAAGAAATACAATTCATGTTCCTACTCACAATTAAATCATCGATATTGCCTTTTCTTTTCATGAGAAAAATGAGTTATCATGTGATAGAGAATACATGCAAGTAACAATCACGAGTAAGAACATATATGACGACAAACCCACATAACAACTGACAGAATCAACCTAATTAGAATTTACCTTCACGCCATACCCGAAGGCCTATCATGCTATCCCCATCAATTTATACAACAACGTACGATCTCTAATTGCATTCTAATAAAAGTAAGTCGTAACCTACCTGAAGATCGAGTGGGTGCCATGAATCCTCACGCTAAAACCTTCCCTTTCCGAAGTGCCTCCGAACGATCGAAAGCTATCAATTACATACTCCACATTAAAATATAAATTCATTGATACCCATATTGCCATAACCTAATCGGAATTTGAAAAGTGATCCCGGACCCATAATGGTAAAAATAGAATTTTATTTCGAAATTGATTTATCCATAAGTCGTTGAATTCAAATTTATAATCAAATTTCAATCTTGCTACCAATTAATAGGTCAAGCTTTCAATTACACCAAATTTTAACTTAGATTAAAATCTCATTTTTCACAATTCAAATACTATGAATTTGAAGGTATTCATGTGCACCGATACACCTAATATTCAATTATATATAGCCAATATATTAAAGATTAAAGTTGCAACCTGATGAACATAAGAGAAAAATCGAAAATGGAATGAAATAATGAAAACAGTGACTTCCAAATAAAAAGAATACACAGAACCAACCATAAGCCATTTTTTGTGTTAATGCTTAATAATTCCCTAATCATATCCTCATTATTACACCTTTCATCCCCCCATAATCCTTTACACCTCATCCCAATCATTGGAACATTATTGACTAATCATTACAAATTTAAGTGAACTAAGGACAAAAGCAAATGATATCTACCTGATGCCTCTGAAACTTCCGGTCCACGAGGAGAAATCTTCAGTTCTTGCCGTCCATTGCTGTGTCCAAGAGTGTTTACTTCTCTTCTCTTTCTATGCCAAAAGTAAAATGTTTATTTGAAATCCTAGACTACCAAAATGTATTTTAGTATGGGTCATAACAAGTTGTCTAGCCCAATAACTTATCACAACAATTTGTGTATGTATGTATTGTATATCTTCTTTTTTTTTGTTTTATTTTTCAGAGGGTTGGTGCAGCTACCTAAATCACGGTCGTTGTCGTGACACTACACTATCCCCGATAGGCGAATCATTCCCAAAATCGTTTTACATGAATTAAAATATTGCGGAATATATATAAAAAATTACAACGATATGACAATTCACATTCAGAGTACTAAATGTCAAAACCCTTTTTTAAAAAAAACATTCCCAAAACCTGATCTAACGTGTACAAGGACTACTAAGAATACACTAAATAGCGATCCAAGATAGTGGCCCAGTGGTCATTAGTCAAATTTGTGGCCTTAGGGTCACAAGTTCGATTCTCGGCGGATACGTTCTCCGGGGCATATGCCTCGTATTAAAGCCTGGTAGCTTAACCGCGCGGGCATGTTGCAGTGTGGGTTTGATACTCCCTCAGACAATCCCTGTTGGGGGTCGGACCTTGTAGCATTGATCCGTTGGTGGCGATCAGACACTGAATGCGGGGCGCACATCCCGCGATTTACCTGGCGGTGGCGGCTAAGAACGGGTTCCATTCGCCTTCAGGAGCATAGTATCAGTAATTGTGCAGGTACTAGCGATATGGGGGTACTAAGGCCACCCCGAGACCTGAATTATCAAAAAAAAAAAAAATACACTAAATAGCGAAATAGAACAAGACACTGTCTTGAATAAATGATACAGTCTAACTAAGACGAAGACCAAGTCCGTCCACATGATGAGTGACATACTTTAACCTCCACGTGCTCCAACTGCAACATAAACCAACTGTATACCTGCATCCACGTAAAAGAGATGCAACAAGCATAACATGAGTATACAACGTACTCCTGTAGACATCATAGGCTGACAACGACGAAAGTTATGTAACAGAAATAAACACCAAGTTGACTCTTAAGTAGGTAATATTCTAGGCAGTTCAATAGTCACATAAGTCACCTTATTCACATAATATTTCAATCACACTCAAGTACCATTCAATTCATGTAGCACACAAGTATCTTACAATTAATATTCATCGATCAGTAACTCTATCTAAGCCATGTTCTTAGTTATCTTTACTTACACACTTAACAGATCCAATAGACAAGTTGACACTCAGTACACAACATCATTGAGAAATCTTTCCAAGGGCATTACAACTTTTCTGACTACAATGATATCAACTCCTTTATTATCTCTAACCCCTAGACTTAGTTATATTTTCATACACTTAAGGGCATGACACATAATCGTTCATCTAACATTCTCATTATACTTAAGTAGAAGTCTACGCCATACATCATTTGATTAAGAAGGGGATCTACACATATAAGCATACAAATCAATGACTACAACATCGACACCTCCACAGGTTCTTTACTAGAAACTTTACCAAATAACATTATCAATCACCAAGCAATATACAAACACACATAGTTCTCTTTGATATATATGATAGTTCTGACATATAGAAATTACCGACCACAATAACAAATTGTCATCGAGTACTTAGACTCATAAAGGTGTAAACTACATAACCAATTTCACAGAGAACAAGCCAGATCATGACATCCAGACGAATCAATCATTCAAGTTCATTAAATCACTAAATTACCCAAGTTCCAATAATCATTCCAATCATATTACCAATCAACGGGTAATCAATGTATAAATGTATCTATGATATGAATGTAAATGTCAGGTACCTTTCATATCAATATACATATGTTCAAATTCTATGAATTGCCACCCATGGGGAACCCGCACCATCTATATACTCATCCGGAATTTCTCAACGGATTCCAGATCTTAGCTGTAATATCAATATCAATATCAATCAATTTCATCTTATCAATATTTTCATCCATCTCATAATGTATCTTACTTTTTCAGGTCTCATTGGACCCACAACATTTTTATACAACTCTTTTCAATATCATCATAACTATGAGTATATGAATGCAAATGACATTACAAGTCAAGTAATCAGGATGTATGAGATGCAATCAATTATAAGAGATGATATCACATGCTTTTAGAAACTTCATAACACATAATTCCATGTAAATAAGTTTATCATATCAAAATAAAGATGATGAATAAATATAGACATTATCAACAATGGCGACAAGCCCGCATAATGGTGACAAGCCCAAACAACAACAGTAGGAATCAACTTAAGGTTGATTTCCCAAATCATCCATCATCATAATTCAACACCAGTACCCACCCAAGCGTTCATCACAAATGCTAGGGTGAGACTCCCAAATACGCTCAATACCCCTTAACATTTATAACTAATACACACTTCTATCGAAGATTACAAAAGAGTAACTGTAGACTACCTCAGAGCCGAGCAGGAGCCACAAACTACCAACCCTTAACACATGCCTTGCCATTTCAGAGTGCCTTAGAATAATTGTAGTATAACATATATAGATTCTACGTTAATACTTAAGCTAATACACATACAAGGACTTAGTCCTCAAACAATCCAAGATACACCCAAAATCGACCCTGGACCCAAGGTATCAAAATCTGAACTTTATTACCCAAAAAGCATAATAACATACTAAGTAATCGTATCCCTAAGTTAATTTGAAAATAAACCCAATTGGACCCCAATTGCAAGATTTAGTAAAAAACCCCAATTCTTAAACCCTAGATTTTCCCTCAATTTAGAAAGGGTTTCTATCATCAAATTAATCATCAGAACATCATCATCTATGGTGAGACCCCCAAACATGGTGGGACCCCAAACATGCCCAATACCCCTTAACATTTATAACAAATACGCACTTCTATCGAAGTCTACAAAAGAGAAACCGCAGCATACCTCAGAGTCGACCAGGAGCTATGAACCGTCAATCCTTAACATAGGCCTTGAACTTTCGGAGCACCTGAGAATACTCATAGTCTAACATATATAGATTCTACGTTAATAATTAAGCTAATTCACATACAAGGACTTAGTCCTTAAATAATCTAAGATACACCCAAAATTCAACCCAGTCCCACAGTATCAAAATTCGAACTTTATTTCCTAAAAAGCATAATAACATACTAAGTAATCATATTCCAAAGTTAATTTGAAAACTAAACCCAATTGGACCCTCAATTGCATGATTTAGCAAAAGCCCAAATTCCCAGACCCTAGATTTCTCCCCAATTTAAAAAGAATTTATATAATTAATCTCATCATCTAACATTAATCAACTCTAATTCACAATTTCAGGATCATCCATAATCCATCCTCAAATCATGATGTTAGCCCTCGTATTCTATCATGAAAAACTTATGACATTTCTTCCCCAAATAAAATCTATACTAGGATTTAAAAGACTTAAAAGATAACAATAATAAGAAAGGGGTGAAATTATACCTCCAATGAAGAACTCATGTGAAATCCTCAAGAAAATCTCCCTTAGCCGAGCTCCAATCCCTAGATAATAGTTTTGGGAAAATGGGATTGTTTTTAAGGAATTTAAGTATCTGACTGAACAATGATTCTGCTTCCGCGGAATCAACATCATAGGGGAGGTATTGATTCGGTGCAAAAGAATCTGCTAAGGTGGGGTCACTAAACATCCCAGACAAGCTCTAGAGCGGGAAAGATTCTACAAAGGCGCCATCGCCTTTGTGAGAAGGCTACCACAGGAGCAGAAATCTTAAAAAACCACAAGATCCATATTTGTGAGTTATCCTCCGTAGAGGTAGACATGCAAAAGTGGTAGAACAACAGCTGGTGCTGACACCAGATACCAGCAACATGGAAACAACATAATTCTTCTACTAAATACCCGAAATGCTCCCTGAACCCCTCATCTAGATACAAACCAAACATGCTGCCCCAAGGTAAATAATGCCACAAACTCGCTCACGCCCTAGAATTTTTCATTTGACTTAGCGAAGACATATTTTTCTATGAAAATACCTAATCATCCAAATTCCACAATTTTACTAATAAGGCTATAAAGTACATCTGAATGCCTTGAGAAGTAAACCAATGACTTGACTAATCTCTGTGTCTATTTCCCTTTGACTACTTTCTTCACTTGATTCATTTAGATCTGCACTTGACCTCTGATAAATCATTTATTCCATTGCGTGACTCCATAAGATAGAACATTATACATATTTGTTCTATTTATCATTAAATTATGACTGTTCTGTAGTTAAATTATCTCTTCCTCATACAAGCTCATTTACATTTGTTCCTGTGATGGAAAAAGTCCATAGACCTTGTTTGTTTAAGGTAGATCAAGTTTTCATGCTTAATATTTCTTTATTGAGAAGCTCTTATCAATTGATCCATCTTTCCTTTCTTTATATACGTCTGTAACTATTTTTGTGGAAGAACAAGTTTTATAGACCTAGTTCATTCACTTTGCCAGTGCTTCTGATATGGAAACCATTTTACCAAACTCTCTAGTTGTGTATTACTGATTGCTTTCATCAATACTTCTAACTACTAGTTGTGCACTGGGCATATTCAAGTGCTTTATCAATCATCAAAACCACACACATGGTTATTGCTTATGCTAACAAGCATAATTAGACGATTCAGAGTGAGCCACTATAGAGATTTTTAGCACACGATCCTCCCTCTTATCTTTCATTTCCTATTTTTTACATTCGGACATCTTATGTATTATCTGGATGTATTCCAAAACTTGTATTATTCTCTAGTTAGTTCTTGTACCCGTGACACTAGACTTGGAGATTTTCTATATTTTCGTATTATGTTACTCTTTTAAGACTTAATTCAGTTAAATAAACTATTTCTGCATTTAATTCTCAATTTATTTTAGGTTTAAAATGATGTGGTTGGCTTGCTGACCTTTGGATTTAGTGCCATCACGACTCGGTACTTTGGGTTTTAACATAATGAAATCAACTCTGTTAGATTAAACCAACCCCAAATTATGCAACAAATCATGACAACTTACCAGAAATGCATAAGCATCATCATCAGGATGTCCATCATACTATTATGGCTTTATCTTCTCAAACTAATCTCACCTCGTTTTCTCCTTAACAGACATAGTGGACTGAATAATTGGACTGATAGAAACACCTTGAGCTGGATAACCTAAAAACTGAGAAGACACAGCAATAACCAGTTGTGCCCCTAGGGTCCAATAACCTACAACCGCCTGATCAGGAGTCTGACCCCCCAACTTTGGTTTGTGAACCTCTGTAGTAAACGATAGTGCTTCTGTCTGAGTTTGAACCTCAAAAACACTAATAATACGTTCCAGGGTATCATGAAGAAGAGGTGTAGCAATGAATCCCTCAGGTGCTTGGGTGGGTCCAATCTCTTCCGCCTGAATTGGCTCCTCCTCCGGAACCTCATCTAGCTTCAGACTCAACTCTCTAGAATAGGTATGTGCAGCAACTGGTGCATGGCATTTGGCTGGTGTAGCAACACAGACTTCATCCCTGCCTCGACCCTTACCATGCCCCCTACCTCTCCCTCGAGCAACAGTCTTAGTAGCGGGTGCGGGGATGGGTGCGAGCTCCTAATATCCAACTACAACCGAATAAGTCCTCACCATCTATTAGAGAATGAAAAAATGAAACTCTTAGAACCATTATAATTATGTTCACACGATAAAGAATGAAAGAATAGATTTTTTCTAGATGCCCTATAGCCTCTCGAAGGTAACGAAGCTTACCGTATCAATATGTAAGACTTTACCACACATTTTTCTTGTACTTCTGAGACCGGTGAACCTAAAGATCTTATACCAATTTTTCACGACCCAAAATACCTAGTCGTGATAGCACTAACCACAATGGTCAATAAGTCAACCATAACTTTTTAAAATGATTTACTTAGAGAAATAAAGTTCAAAAATAATAAAGCAAATCAACTTAAGTCTTAATAAGATCTCATAATATCAATAATATGAAAATACTAAAACTCCCACAAGAATGGTGTCACTTAGTACAAGAACTAGCTAGAAGGAATACAAGTCTAGGAATACATCCCGAAAATAAAAAAGCCAGCTGAATATGAATAAGACAAAAAATAATGGGACAGAGAGAAGGATCAGATGCCATAGATTGAATAGGTGGCTCACCCCGAATCGTACTAAAAGGCCTCTTCAACTACCGATAGTATCTCGAGCTCCACTCGTGCAAGGTATAAAATCTTTACACAAAGAGTCCAGCAAGTGTAGTGTGAGTACAAAAATAATGGGTACTCAGTAGTATTATAGACTAACACTAGATAAAACAGAGATGAGGGTTGGTTGTACGAATACTAATTGTAATGACTCATTCGATCGTTATAGGCTTCTTACCTGTTTTGCCCAAAATATCCTTTCCAAAGCCTCTTATTAATATTTATGGCTTGCAGTGATGGGTGGCACACTACTCAAGGTGAATTGTATGGGTTTCAGAAAGAAAACCTAAAGTTATATTTTTTAAGTTTTGAAATAGAATGGGGTGACTAAAATTTAATTTTTTGGTAAACGTGTCTATTTTTTACTTTCATCAATTTTGTTAGATCCAAAATATTATATATAATTTAGTCAAGTCTTTGGCTCGGGTCTCAAGGTATTCAGATGTATTTTAGGTACTTGATTGGCTCAATTTGAGTTTTTAGAAAGATAGAGGTAATTTATGCAAAAGTGTGTCGTAACAATGTCAGATTAGTATTTTGAATGTTGTAGTAACTCTGTAGCACCGATTATACTCAAGTAGCATATTTAGTTTTGTTCTTAGGGACTCAAATGAATTTTGGGTGTTGTTGCGGAAGTCTTCTTTTGAGAACTTGCATTTTAGCTGTTGGTACTGGTGTAACAGTCCTTGTGGAATAACAACTGCACCTGCAGAGCCACTTCTGTAGAGGTTGGTCCGTAGATACGAGATCTGGTGAGTATGGGAAGGGTCGCTTCAGTGGAGTTTGGTGTGTAGGTACGAGGTCGCATCTGCGGATCATTCCCTCTCTTGTGCCATTTTGACGTTTAAGTGAAGACCACTCATGCTGCCATTTCTCGGCATATGCAAGGCTACTTCTGTGAGGAATGGTCTATAGAAACAGAAATCATTGAATCATAACCATTTAATTCCCCAAGTTCGATTTTAGACTTTATTTTCACGTTCTTCAAGTCCTAAGGCTCATTTTGGAGAGATTTTCACGAAAGAGAATAAATGAATGAAATATTGGAGTCTTAATAAGAGTAAGGATCGAACACCCGATCCAATTTTTTCACCTTGGGGGTAAAATTCTAGCCATGAATTAGTTATTAAATCATGATTCCTTCAATTTATTTGTAGATTAAAATATGATTGATGAGCAGAAGACTTAGGGTTTAACCCCAATTTTTAAGAGAGAAATTTTCATGAAATTGAATGCCAAGATCTAGGTTTTTTACATTGATCTTTTGGATTTTGATTGTTTAATCTATGGGTAAACTATTCCTAAGCTTGAATTTCCAATTCAATCCATGATTCTTGATATGCGATTTAGGATTTTTTCATAATTGGGGTTTTCTGATAGTTAATAAAATTAAAGGCTTAATAGTTATTAGTTTCCATCAAATTTAAGATTATAAGTATATAGACTATGAGTAATATATTTCTAAAGTAAATTTTGATTCTGCCCTTATGGGCTCGAGGTCACTTTTGAGTTGCGTTTTTGGGTTTCGTTTAGAAGAATAGTATTATGGGTGTCTACAAATTCGTACTTCAACGTATAACTTATATATCTAGACTTTGATCATTCGGAAGCATTCCGAGAGGGTAAAATGTTGTCATGAGTGTTCGTGGTGCCCGCTCGGCATTGAGGTAGGTTATAGTTTACTTTTCTATACTCTGGTAGAAAAACATATATAACTTATAATTATTAGAGGTATTGGACGTGATAGGGGTCCCACCTTAATGAATATGATGAACACTTAGGTAGGTACCAGTGTATATTATTAGGTTGTTAGAATATCGGGGAAACATGTGAGCCTTCAGACATGGTTGTGGTGATACTTAGGTTGGTATGACTGTTGTTTATGTGGGCTATGATAGTCGTGATTAAACTTATACTTGTGGTGTGAATTTTTACATCATCGTTCTATATCTCATACATATGGAAAGGTTAATTTTGAAATACTTGTGGAAATATTGATACTAAGGCACTTGATCATTCATCTCATATGTACATGATTACTCATCTCATTCTTCTATGATAATTGTTTTACCTGTTGCATACATACACTCATTTATATAAATATTGTGACTGAGATTGATCTTGATATGATATGCGGGTTTGGTCCGATGAGATTGAAAATAGAGATAAAATGACTTGATATGAGATGACTTGACAAATGATGACGTGATTCTGATATGATTTTCTACCAGTCCGAGGAATCATGATGGTTGATTATGAGCGATATATGGACTTATGAGTCGCCCAAGGGTCTTGGATATATGGCAAAGTTTAGTAGCATATGTACACTAGATTGATTTTGTCAGTACATTACATTCATGCATTCATACATCATCATTTATTTACTTCATATGTGATATGTGCCTATCTAATTTTCCATGTTTTGGAGAAGTTTGAGTGTTAGACAAATGTAAGCTAAATTGATAGATAATTGTTGGACTCAATTCTTATATATTGTACGTATTATTTTTGTCATTCTCGACCTATGATACCTACGGGGGTACATTGTGTACTCATAATATACTTGTTGCATCTTCTATTTGGATGTAGATACAACTCATTTTTCCAGCTCCGGGCCTCATGGTTGATTTTCAAGGCGATCTTTTGAGAGTTTCAGAGTGAGCCATCCATCATATCAACAACCTTGGATCTTCCTCTATCCTACTTCATGTCTTTTACTTTCCTTCTAGACAGTTTCATTACTATAATAGTTCTGACTTTGTAATAATTATTTAGATGCTCTTATACAAATTTAGACAAGGTTTTGGGGTTGTAATTATCTTAGTAATTTCCGCACTTCTGACTTATATTATTTATGGCAAGATAGTTTTAAGTAGTAATATATTGTTCAATTCTGCTCTCTTATTTTAAAGTTGATTACACAATTTGGGGATGGTTTGCCTGTCGGGGGATAGTGTAGGTGTCATCATGACCCGTGATTTGGGTCGTGACAAGTTTGTATCAGAGCCCTAGGTTCATCGGTCTTACGAGTACAAGAGCAGTCTAGTATAGTCTTGCAGATTAGTACGTAGACGTTTGTACCCATTCTCGAGAGGATATATGACATTTAGAAAACTCCCCTTCTTTCATTTCTTCTATGTTAGTTTGTTCAAATTGGTATCTGACCTTGTATTTCCTATTCTCTTATAGATGGTGAGGATAAGGGCAAATACATTTAGAGATGAGGCACCTAAACCAACAATTGTGGCACGCGGTAGAGGCAGAGGCCATAGTAGGGGTAGACCTCGTGGAGCGGTACCAGCTAGGGGTAAGGCACCACTGGCTAGCCGTGACTGCACTATATCCTTGTCCCCTATGTAGTAGGTTGAGCATCATAATAAGCATTTTGAGGGGGAGGAGTTGGGACCAGCCCAAGCACCACCAGAGATTATTGCACGCTAGTGCTTCAGGATGCTATGGTACACATCTTGAGTCTTCTTGAGGGCTTGACCCAGGTAGAGTTAGACCCTGTGGAGAAGCACCAGCTAGGGATGAAGTATAGAGGACTGGCCAGGCTCGTGCTAGATCTTTATCTCCTAAGCCAGGGATGGATCATCAGGATGATCAGTTTAAGGAGGAGTTCGGGCCATCTAGACTCAACTAGAGATTATAGTCACGCCAATGCTTCAGGATGCTATGGTTCACATCTTAAGCCTTCTAGAGGGGTTGACCCAAGTAGGTGCTCTTCTAGCTACTCCAGATGGGTTTCAGACCAGGGTTGGAGGCCAGACTCCAAATTAGTATCGTACTCTGAGGGCGTCCACATCTGTTGTGGCACATCGTATTTATGAGATTCTATCACAAGAGTTTAGACCTCAGCGAGTACATAGACTAGTCATCACCCGTGAGGAACGGAAGATTTTTTAGCATTTCTTTTAATATGAAACCTCCCTAGTTCTATGGTACACCCGAGGAGGATGCATATGTGTTTATTATGAGTTATCATAAGAGGTTTCACACTGGGTATAGTAGAGTCGCACTGGTTGATTATGTTGTTTTTTAGATAATCGGGGACGCCAAACAGTGGTGGAGGTCCTACATTGAGTGTCAGCCATCTAGATCACCTCTATTTACATGGACTCAATTTTATCAGGTGTTCTTAGAGAAGTATATTCTTCACAGTCTGAGGGAGAAAAGTTTTTGAGTTTGGATAAGGGAGGCATGTTAGTCACGGAGTATGAGTCCCAATTTTATCCTTAACCCCTTATGCAACACCATTTCTCCCTACTGAGGCGAAGAGAGTCATGCATTTTTTGAAGGGATTGATCATTCCACTTTAGTTAGCGATATTGAAGCTAGTAGCTTCTAGAGCATCATTCTAGATGGTGGAGGATCTCACCAAGGTTGTTGAGTACGTAAGAAGTTTGGTATGGTTCACAAGTTTGGTAGTTTAAATGGCTCGCAATATTGGTAGCGATAAGAGGGCTTGCAAGTTTGGTAGTTTCAATGGCTCTTCTTTTAGAGGATGAGACAGTATGGAAAATCCAACCATCACCAGTCCAATTGCCCTATTCAGTCAACACTCCAAATTTTAGCAGGTGGTCCTTCAGGGCATATTGGTTTCAGTTTGGGGAAGATATCTTGGGGTTTCTATTCTCGATATTCAGATTATATAGGGCATTTTGGTTCATCCATGATAGTTCAACAGTCCATGTCAGGCAAGACTTGCTATGAGTGTGGTGGCACGAGGCATTTTCAGAGATATTATCCCAGATTTAGATAAAGTGGATCCTAGTATGGTTCTCAAGATCATACATCTAGGCCTCCAGCACAACTAACTAGGGGAGGTGGACAGTCTAGTAGGGGAGGCTCGTAGCCTAGAAGAGTTGTTCACTAGTCTAGTAGGAGTGGTATGTGTAAGTCAGGTAGCCTGCGGTGGTCACGGGGATACAAAGTTTGAGGGAAGACAAGCCCATTTCTATGCTTTTCATGGGTAGACCAGAGGCCGAGGCTTCTGATACAGCTATCATAGGTATTATCTATGTTTGTGATCGATATGCCTCTGTGTTATTTGATTTAGGTTCTACTTTCTCCTACATATCCACTTATTTCTCCACGGGTCTAGATATGTTATATGATTTGCTTGATGTACTTATGTTACACCCCGTAATACCAGGACTACTAACTGAGAACGTGATTAAGGATTTAAGATTTGAATTTTGGAAGGAAAGAATTACTACATTTTCTTAAGGAAAAATTTGGGGAAACAATGTGACAACGGAAAAATTATTAACTTGGAGTTTAATATTTCTAATATGATTAGTATTGGATTAGTATTGGATTGTGAAGTATCGGAATTAATAATACGGGGCCCGCCGAAAATTTCACAATTTTGCGGGACCCTTCGATTTTAAGATATTTTGGACAAATATCTAGATATTTATTAAAAAGGAAATTTTGACCAATGAGAGGGTGACATGTGACCCTCATCCACTTGTCCACTTGTCTTGAAAGGGGAAAATATCTATATAAAGAAAGAGATGAAAGACATAGCCATTTTTCACATTTTCATCTTCCAAACTTTTCTTCTCTCTCCCTTAGCTCTAAATTTCGAAAATTCCAAGAACAAGAAGTGATTATTATCCGAGATTAAGAACCTTAATCAAGTCTTAAACCAAGTTAACTCTCCAAGAACCAAAAATCTTGGGTTGACCGAAAATGGTGATGGAAACTCTAGCTTCTTCATCGATTTTTTGGAGGCAAAACGTGAAGGGAAGTTGGTTATAAGGTTGTAGTGGATGCATGGAAGTGATTGGAACTTGAAGAATAGGAGCTAAGACTAACCTAAGGACCGACTTTTGCGCGGACTATTTTGGACGACTTTGAGGTAAGATTTCGTCCTCCTCTTGATGTAATTAGATATTACATGTTGTAGTAATGTATAGATGAGCTTGTGCTAAAAATAATGAAGATTAAAAAGTGTTTGAACCATTTTTGGGTGTTGGACCGAGAATGGGCAGTTTTGGTCCCTTTGGATTTCATTGGTTATTGTTGTTGTTATATTCACCTATTACATGTTAAAATGGAGTAATATCGTTGTTGATATGTCATATATAGAGGTGTTGGAACTTCAATTGGAATAAAATGAATTAAGGAAAGAGTTATCGAATTGTAGTTGTTGGCCGTGGAATCTATAAAACTGTTGGATATTGTCGTGCATTTTTATGGACTGTTTTGTGGCGTTATTAACCTGGAATTTCAGTTGACATTATGTATGTTTAATATGGTAAATTGCTAATGAAAGTCCTAAGAGATTAATGGTATAAAAAAAGGTGTTAAAAGGCTTCACATTTTACCCTTGTTGTTGTCGGATTTTGGACTGATTTTGTGGACTGTTTTACATGAATTAAGGGGCTGAATTTTACACGTCAAGTAGGCGTGTAATCCCCTTTGGTTAACTGTTGGTTTTTCCCTTAATTGTGGCTTGTTTGTTGTTGAATTTGGGCCTTGAAAAATGTAGAAAAGTACGTATAAACGGGGAAAGTGCTGCCCAAATTTTCGTAGAATAAGAGGACTTTTACTTAGTATTAACCTACTCTAGTAACCTTGAAGTTGACAGAAGTGTTATTGTATTTATAGGTTGAAGTACCTAATCGGGACGTATTCTACTTGTCGTGTTGTTTAGTCGTCAATGAGATATGTGAACCTCTTCTCTCTCTCTTTTGGCATGTTCTTCGTGTGAACCATAACTGTGGTATTGTTTCAAAAGTTATTCTACTCTTAGAAGTTAAGGAGTATTCTTGTTATTGATTCTATGCTAAAGACATGTCTAAATTATTCCTAAGTCCTTACCAAGTCTTATGGGAGATGTTGGTAAGAGCTTTTAGTAAACATTGGAGTCGAGTTGATCTTGCTAGTTACAACACTAATGAGAAAATGTATCGAACAAGCCATTGCAGCGTTAATGAAAAAGGAATCGACAATCTATTATATTGAAATGAGTAGAGTTTTCCATCTGCATAGAAGCTAAGATATAACCACTTCGTTTTACACTTTCTAGGTTTACAGCTGATTAGATAAGATCATTATTAATATATAACCTACTAATGGCTCATAAAATGGATTAATTTGTCAATTCGGATCACTTGATCTTTATAAACTGGGCGGATCCTAATCCTTAGTGATATTTTCCCTTGATAGTACTTTGGATTTTATAAAAGGAAAGTTGTTTACCTATTCGTTTGATAATGCCTTGAGTTTTTCTAAAAAGATAGTTCATTCTAATTGTGCTAATGAGAGTCAAAGATAATTTAAATTATACATAGTTACTTGTGATAGTTATAGGTGTACAATCTTTTATATTCACACCGAGTCCCAGAATGGACCGGAACATGTTGTACCTTATTTGACTTATAGCACATTACACCGAGTCCCAGAATGGGTCGGAACCTGTCGTACCTTATTTGACTTATAGCACATTACACCGAGTCCCAGAATGGGCCGGAACATGTCATACCTTATTTGACTTATAACACATTACACCGAGTCCCAGAATGGGCCGGAACATGTCGTACCTTATTTGACTTATAGCACATTTCACCGAGTCCCAGAATGGGTTGGGATATGTCGTACCTTGCATGAATTATAGAGCGTTACACCGAGTCCCAGAATGGGCCGGGACATGTCGTACCTTGCATGACTTATAGAGCGTTACACCGAGTCCCAGAATGGGCCGAGACATGTCGTACCTTGCATGACTTATAGAGCGTTACACCGAGTCCCAGAATGGGTCGGGACATGTCGTACCTTGCATGACTTAAAGAAGGTTACACCGAGTCCTAGAATGGGCCGGGACATGTCGTACCTTGCATGAGTTATAGAGCGTTACACCGAGTCCCAGAATGGGTCGGGACATGTCGTACCTCGCATGACAGTATTTGTTTATTTGGATAGACGTTTTTAATTTTGACATGACTCTCATTTTTAAAAGGAAGTACCATGGGCACAGTTGAATCTTATTTTTAAAAGGATACAATTGAATCTTTTTTATAAAGTACAAAATCTGATGTAAAGAGTATAGTGATGCGATGATACAGTATGTTGATGCAGATGGTACAGCGTACAACGATCTGATGATACGAGTATGGTACAGGTAAAGTGATACAAGGTACAATTGGTTCTTATTTTTGGCACGGTAGGATCTAGTATTTGATTTTCATACTTGTCCCTGTCATTCTTTTGTATAGTTATGATCTTGTTTACTGTACTTCATGTTTACATACTTGGTACCTTGTTGTACTGACCCCCTTCGGGGGCTGCGTAGTAGTAGGTACTCAGTTGGGTGATCCGCGAGCTTAGGATCCTTGTTCAGCGTTGTGGGATAGCTCCAATGTTTCAGAGCTTGTCATTTTGGCACAGGTCTTCCATTACGGCTAGGTATATTCAGGGGTACGTGGGGCCTTGTCCCGTCATAGTTACTGTCCAAATTCTTAGAGGTCTGTATTCATATGTGGGCTGGACTTGCGTGAGTTGTATTTATATTTTTGTACAGTTGTAGTCCCATTCGGGTGTTATATATTATGGCAGCCTTGCCGACTTTGCCTTTGCAAAAAAATGAAAAAAATGATGAGTGTTATTTAGCTTCCGCGGGTTACTTGTGTTGTATGGGTTGAAGGGTGCCCAGGTAGGGCACCAGTCGCGGGCCCGGGATTCAGGTCGTGACAACTTATTTGTATTTCTACTCATATTGGTGATTCTATAGTAGTGGACCGAGTCTATCGATCTTATGTAGTAACGTCATGGGGTACGGCATTTTAGGCATGGATTGGTTTTCATCTTATCATGTAATCTTGGACTGTCATGCCAAGACAATCACATTAGTTATGCCGAATATTCCGAAGTTGGAGTGGAAGGGTACTCGTAGCCTTGAACCGAAGAAGATCATATCATTCCTTCAAACGAAAAAGTTAGTGGATAAGTGGTGTTTGGCATATTTGGCTCATATTTGGAATACTAGTGTGGATACTACACTCGAGTTTGTACCAGTGGTGAGTGAGTTTTCAGAAGTTTTCTCAATGGATTTGCCTAGTATACCATGGGATTGGGACATTGATTTTTGTATTGATTTAGTGGAGCCAGGAACTCGTCCTATTTCTATTCATCTGTATCGGATGGATCCGACAGAGTTGAGGAAGTTAAAGGAACATCTGCAGGATTTATTGAGCAAAGGATTATTTTGACCCAGAATGTCTCTGTGAGGTGCTCCCATTCTGTTTATGAAGAAGAAAGATGGTACTATGTGGATGTGTATTAATTATCAACAACTGAACAAAGTCACTGTCATGAATAAGTATTTGTTACCCTGCATTGATGATTTATTTGACCAACTTCAGGGTGCGTCAGTGTTCTACAAGATCAATTTGAGGTTAGGGTACCATCAATTGAAGATTATAGTTGAGGATATTCCGAAGATGGCATTTAGGACCAATTATGGCCAATACAAATTCTTGGTTATGTCGTTTGGGCCTACAAATACCCCCGCAATGTTTATAGATTTGATGAATGAGGTTTTCAAGCCCTATTTGGACTCTTTTATTATTGTCTTCATCGATGAAATCTTTGTTTATTCTAGGAGTAAGGAGGATCATGAGAAATATTTGAGGATTGTACTTGGGTTGTTGAAAGAGAAGAAGCTTTATGCCAAATTTTCGAAGTGTGAGTTCTGGCTCAGTTTTGTGATGTTTTTGGGGCATGTGATGTTGAAGGAGGGTATTATGGCGGGTAAAATCCTTCCTTTCCACCGGTAAAGCCAAAATCGGGGTCGAGGTCAATGATGTAATTATGATATGATGCTCTACCGGTCCAAGGAATTATACCGGTTGGTTATGAGTGGTATATGAACTTATGGGTCCCCCATGGGTCATGGATATATGGCAAAGTTCAGTAGTATGTGTATCAGGTTGATTTGGTCAGGACATTGCATGCATTCATTCATATTTCTTTCATATGTGATTTGTGCCTATCTAAATTTTCATGTTCTGGAGAAATTTGAGTTTTAGAAAATGTAAGCTGAATTGATAGATAATTGTTGAGTAGACTTAGTTATTATATGTTGTACGTGTTAATTCTATCATTGTCGGCCTATGATACATATAGAGGTATATTGTGTACTCATACTACACTTGTTGCATAATCTATTTGGATATAGGTACAACTTTTTTTCCAACTCCGGGCCTCATAACAGATTCTCGAAGAATTATTTTGGAGGTTACAAGGTGAACCATCCGTCCTATCAGCAATCCTGGATCTCCATCTATCCTACTTTCTATCTTTTACTTTCTTTCCAAACAGTTGCATTGCTACAGTAATACTAACTTTGTAATAATTATTTAGATGTTATTTTACAAGTTTAGACCTTGAGGTTTTAATTCTCTCAGTAATTTCCGCACTTATGACTTATATTATTTTCGAACTTTGAAGATTTGGGGCATTACATGTATGAGGGCCATTGTAAGGTGTTCACAGATCATTATAGTCTTCAACATATGTTCAATCGAAGGGATTTGAATTCGAGGCAACATAGATGGATGGAGTTGCTTAAGGATTATGACATTACTATTATTTATCATCCGGACATGGCTAATGTGATAGCGGATGCGTTAAGTCAAAAGGAAGTGAGTATGGGTAGTCTGGTGCATTTGATTGTGGAGGAGCGTTATTTGGATATGGAGGTTCATCTTTTGGCAAAAAGTTGGTGAGAGTTGACATATCATAACCAGGCAAGGTTCTGGCTTGTGTTGAGACGAGGTCGTCGCTTTTTGACCAAATTAAGACCCAATAGTTTGAGGATGAAAAATTGTGCATGATTCGGAATAAGGTGTTGAAGGGGAAGGCTAGAGAGGCAATTCTTCATGATGAGGGAGTTTTGAGGATTAAGGGGCGAGTTTGTGTTCCTTACTTGGATGGTTTTACTAGGTTGATTATGGAGGAGGCTCACAACTCTAGGTATTTTATTTATCCTGGTACTACGAAGATGTATCGTGATTTGAGGAAACACTATTGGTGGTGTGAGATGAAGAAGGATATAGTGGATTATGTATCTCAATTTTTGAATTGTGAACAGATTAAGTATGAACAACATAAACTAGGGGGGTATGACACAGAGGATGTCTATACCTGAGTGGAAATGGGAAGTAATTGCTATGGACTTTGTGGTAGGGTTGTCAAAGACTTTGGGCAAGCTTGATGATATTTGTGTTATCGTGGATAGATTGACTAAGACTGTGCACTTCATGCCGGTTCATACTCGCTATAATTTAGATAAATTGGCAAAGATCCACATTCGGGAGATTGTGTGGTTTCATAGAGTGTCGTCTCTATTATTTCAGACCGAGGCGCCCAGTTCACCTCCCATTTTTGGAGGACCTTGCAGAAGGAAATAGGGACTCAATTAGATTTCAGTATGACATTTCAGCACAGATGGATGGTCAGTCCGAGCGGACTATTCAGGTTCTCGAAGATATATTGCGGGCATGTTTAATCGACTTTGGTGGTCGAGACTAGTTTTTGCCCTTAGTGAAATTCGCCTGAATAATTAATAATGCTTGGTAAAACTAAAGAACATCATAGTATGTTAAAACTAGAGAATATCCAGTAGAAAAAAAGTAAAGAACATTGAAAACTATCTTCTATATATATTCAGTATTATACGATCGTTATTTATAAAAAGGTGATATGGCATATCTCTTTCGCAATAATTACATTTTTCTGTTCCTTATTTTTTCTATTCTATGTAAAATAAAACTCAAAAGTCATTCCTAATTATATTAAATGTGTCATGTTGAAAAACCTTAATAGTCATTAACTCTCATAATTATGTTAAAAAGACTAAGAGTCCCTCCTATAATTCTCCTAATTACACATGCCTATAAGACTCAGAATCACATTCATTCTGCTTCGATGGTGGGCATTACTTTGCATAAGTAATTAAAAGAGTTAGAGGGCTAACAAGCATCATGATCTTTTTAAGTTGGTGCACCATTTGCAGGTTTGTTAGATCAATTGATACATATGGTGTCAACTTTTATTAGAGAAATTTTTCTTATATTCTTATACTTGTAAATATTCGCATAGTCATTTTGAGCTTTTCACCAAAAAAAATTCAAAATACCATTCTTTGGTGTATTTATGACTTATGATGATAGGTGATCCAATTCACGAGACAATCAGAGGAAAATTGTTGAGTCTATTTTATATACACTTTTGAGTCATTTTTAGTTAGTATTTTACTCTTTTCTTTTGCGTTTAGTATAGTGTTAAGTGTGTTTTCTTTCTTTTGAGTCACAGCGGTCATAAAGGAGAAAATACTGCTTCTGAGGATGAAATTGCACAATAAAAGGCCAAGAAATCAAACCTAAGAAGTCCCGGGAA
Organism: Przewalskia tangutica; assembly: GCA_029844215.1. Lineage (NCBI taxonomy): Eukaryota > Viridiplantae > Streptophyta > Magnoliopsida > Solanales > Solanaceae > Przewalskia > Przewalskia tangutica. The sequence continues at coordinate 120,419,884 of CM056721.1, read as the reverse complement.
GCATAGAAGAAATCAGACGAAATCTGGACAAAAAAATACAATGTCAACCGCACGGGGTCTACAGGCATAAAGCGTCGCGGAGCCAAAATGCAGGGCCGCGACGCCAAAAGTCTAGAGAGCCTCTGATTTTTAGCGTCGCGGCGCCGACGCGCGTTTTCAGAAAAATGAGCCGAATTTAATAAGGGTAAAAGGGTCCAAAACGAGATTTTGCTCAGATATAAAACCCTGAAACTCTTTCACATTTTATATCATACTTTGGAGGCTAGAAAAGAGGCTACAAAACAAGATTGGAGACTACTTTTGTTCAAGTTCTTTTTCTTCCCTTTATTTTATTTCAGTTTATGTTGGATATTAAATTAGTTCTTAGCATGACAATGTCTATGAGCTAATTTCTTTATTAGGATTTTCCGTCGAATCGCTTGAAACTCTTTCATACAGTTAATGCATAGTTTTTGATTCCTTCTTCAGCTATATTAAGATCTATTCAATATTGTAGTGATTGTTTGATAATTGACTGACCATTAATTGTCATAACTTATATGATTTCGAATCGAGATCTGAAAAGGGATATTTGAATATGCTGTAGTTGTTTAGACATAGGTTAAAATCGCGGACGAAAGTACCCCGATACTTATGTAGTATTTAAGGTTATTGTTCTTTATCCTTCCGTGTGGTAAAATCTATCATAGAAATATAGAAGGTTTCTGCACAAGGTTGAGTTTTTATATGTCCTAACCGGAATATATAACAGATTAGTTAACCTGCTGTCTTAATAAGAAGATGAGTCATTAGCATTGCATTAACAAGTGAAAGAGTTGATAGTTGAGGATATTGGAAACCCTAATCCCCATCATAACTGTTTTAAACCCTAAGTATCATCATTAGTTTATTTTCTGCAAATTACTTTAGTTTTAATTCTTAGTTCATAAATCAAACAAAAGAACGTTAACCAAATAGATACCATAGATTAGATATTCGGTATTTGACAAACAAGTCTCTGTGGACGATAACTAGGTCTTACAAACTATATTACTTGAGCGATACATACACTTGCGTTAGCACAGAAATATCGCAACAAAAATCGTGGAAGAAAACTTAAGTTTTGGAGCTTTGAAGTTCTAAGTTTAAGAGGTTTGACTAAAAGTTGACTTTTAGATAAATGCGTCTTTACGAGGTTTCGTCGATTCTATTAGGTCTGTAATATCTTTTATGACTTAGTCGAGTTCTTGGTTCGGCTCCCGTGGCATTCGGGTGTGTTTTGGGTAGTTGATTGAGAAATTAGATTTTTCTTCGTTTAAGAGTCCATCTTGGTCAACCTCGGGTCAATGAGAACTTTTTCGGTAATTACGAGTGCACGAGTAAGTTCGTAGCGTGATTTATGATCGAAATGCATATTTAGTTTGTGTCCGGGGAGGTCCCAGGTGAGTTTTGAGTGTCGGATCGAGATTTGGGAGACACTAGAAAAATCTGATGCCTGGTATTTGGTTTCCTTCTACGCGATCGGGAAAAAGGACTGATGTTACACCCCGTAATACCAGAGCTACTAATTGAGAAGGTGATTAAGGATTTAAGATTTGAATTTTGTGAAGGAAAAAGTTAACGACTTGGATTTTGATTCTCAAATTTTGTATATGAAATTATTATAGTATATTGAAGTTTTGGATTTTTAAGTCTCGGATTTGGTCATGTGGGGCCCACAATTTTTTTTATGATTTTGTGGGGCCCACGAGATTTTGAGATATTTTGGCCAAGTATAGAATGTTTTTTGTGAAGAAATAATTTTGGACCAATAGGAGGGTGACACGTGTCACCCCTTGTCTTGACAAGATGACAATTTTATAGATATTTTGAGGACAAATGGGCATGTGGGACCACTCCACTTATCCATACACTTGTCATGAATCCATCCATTGGGATATATTATATATACATAGAGGGTGCAAGACTTGTTGAACACTTAGAATTATTTCATGAAAATATACCCCTATCATCTCTTGTACTCCCGGTCAAGGGCCATTTTGAAGACCAAAAATTCTTAAACCTTCCAAGTTAGTTTACTAATACAAGATTAAGGTTCCTAACCAAGTGTTAAGCCAAGATAACACACCAATAATCTCCTTTGGCCGAAAATGAGGGTGAAATCCTAGGCTTGTTCGTCGACTTTTTGAAAGCGAAACGTGAAGTGAAGTTGGTTATAAGCTTGTGGTGGATGCTTGTATGTGATTGGAACTTGAAGAAGTGGAGCGAAACGAAAACTGCGGGCCAAAACCCTTGTGACCTTGCTCTCGACTTTTTGGACATTTTTGGGTAAGAACTCTTCTTCCTCTTGAAGTAATTGGATATTACTTATTGTTATGACTATTAGATGAACTTGTATTAAGGAAGATATGGAAAATAAGAAGTGCATGTCCCATTTATGGGTGTTGGCCGAGACTAGGCCATTGTGGGCGACAATTGGATTCGTTGATTTTTATTCTTGTTAATGTCACCTATTGCATGTTGTAATGAAGTAATATTGTTGTTGGTAAGTTGATGAGACTTGTATAAAAGTATTGGAACTTGAATTGGAATAAAATGGATTAAGGAACGAGTTATCGGATTGTTGTAGTTGTTGTTGGCCGAAAGCTGCCGAAAACTGTTAAGATGTCGTCGTGACGTTTTAGGGACTGTTTTGGACATGTATATATGCTGTAAAATTAGCCACCAACTTGCATGTTTAATGTAGTAAATGACTAATAAAAGTCCTAAGGGATAAGGGTGTTAAAGGCTTCACATTATACCCTTAATATTGATTAATTGTGGATTGTTTTTAGGGACTGTTTTGATATGATTGTGGGGCAGAATTTTACACGTCTAGTAGGCGTGTAATACCCTTTGGTTGTTGTATTAATTGTGCTCTTAGTCGGGGCTTGTTGGTTGTTGAATTTGGGCCTTGGAAAAGGTGGAAAAGTACGTAGAAACAAAGGAAGTGCTTCCCAAATTTCCGTAGAATAAGAGGACCATTACTTGGTATAAGTCTTACACTTGAAAGCTTGAAGTTGATAGAAGTGCTAGTGTCATTTTTAGGTTGAAGTACTACGTGTGACATATTCTACTTGGCGTGTGGAATATCCGATAAGGTTGAAGTACCTATTCGGGAAGTATTCTACTTGTCGTGTTGGTTAGTCGTCAATGAGGTATGTGAACTACTTCCTTCTATCGGCATGATTGTTATTGTAGGATACATGACTTGTTTTTTGAAGTATACTTGCCTTGATTTTAGAAGTATACTTGACTTGATCTCTATAGAGTTCTATTGGAACCTAATCCTTAGTGATATACTCCATTGATAAGACTTGGTGATGTTCTCTATACATAGTACTTTGAATTTCTAGAAGGGAAGTTCCTCTTAATGGATTTTGAGAGTATAGGTAACTCGATTTGTAAAGTATGGGTTACTTGATTTGGAAAGAATAAGTAACTTGATTTTAAAAGTGAAAGTGTTTGAGACTACAAGTGTTAGTGTCTTGGGGTTTATGAAAGAAAAGGATGTGCGGCGGACGTACATGGTTCTAGTTGATTTATCTAGAAAGGAAGTTGTTCTATCTATAGTACTTGAGGTTTCTAAAAATGAAAGATTGTTACATTTACTCTCTTGATAGTACTTGAGGTTTCTAAAATGAAAGATTGTTATATCTATTCTTTTGATAGCACTTTGGGTTGTCTAAATGAAAGATATTTTATTTTAGTTCATTGAGAGTCAAAGGAGTGATTATATAAATAAATGTACGGTGAACGTACATAGTACTTTTGGGATCAAGTCCCTAATATTACAAGATGTGTTTTGTCCGTGAACTTGTATTCACGATGCGGGTATAAATTCCCATGAGATGTGTTTTGTCCGTGCACCTGTATTCACGATGCGGGTATAGATTTCCATGAGATGTGTTTTATCCGTGAACTTGTATTCCCGATGCGGGTATAGATTCCCATGAGATGTATATTGTCCGTGAACTTGTATTCACGACGCGGGTATAGATTTCCATGAGATGTGTTTTGTCCGTGAACTTGTATTCACGATGCGGGTATAGATTTCCATGAGATGTGTTTTGTCCGTGAACTTGTATTCACGATGCGGGTATAGATTTCTATGAGATGTGTTTTGTCCGTGAACTTGTATTCACGATGCGGGTATAGATTCCCATGAGATGTATATTTGTTGACACCCAATTTTGACCCTCTCGTCCAGTCATTAACTATCAAATTAGACTAATTTTGTTAAATAATTTTCAAGTAATTTTTTATAATAAAATACAGCAAGTAAAACATTAATACAGACATAAATAAGCAATTTAATAATGGCACCGCGTCTTACGTACAAAATTACGCACTTAGAGTCTCGCGCCCATATTTATTAATTTTGAAGTCATGTCATAATTCTTAAATAATAATAAATACACAAAATAATAATCTAACACACGCGTTTTAATAATAGCATTCATAAAAGAATTAAGAAGTCCTAATTTTTATTTAATAAGTCTCAATAACGACATCACATTATAAACATTAAGCACTAATTAAATAGCACGCCCGCATTTATAACAATTAAATTAATAAAGCACTTATATAATTTAATCACAATTTATCACTAATAATTATTAACTAAGCCTAAAACTAATAACTAAATAATACACCTAAAGAATTAAATACCTAATTAAAACTAATACCCTAATTTAACTACCCAGCCCAAACCTTTTTCCTCATTTCCCTGACCCGAGGCCCAATCCCCCACAGCCTTATATCGCCCCAGGCCCCATTCCCTTTTCCCTTATTTCCCTAGAGCCCACTCCCCCTCAACCCTGATCACCTATCTCTCATCGTCCCTCCCTTAAGAAAACCTAGACGAAACCTAAAACACAAAAAAGCTTCAATCGCCGCACCTTCACACCCCGAGATTCTCGCCGGAGAATCCGGGAGCCCTCCTTACCCATGCAAACGCATCCAGCTTTTCTTACCATAGATAAACCAAATCCCTCAATCTTTTCCTGACCTTACCTGTTCAAGCCGCACGAATCAAGCACAGAATCAACCTTTATTTACTTACCAATATTAGAACCTAGAGTTAGGCTATATAACGCACATGCAATAGACATTCGAAGGGCGGAGCAGATACGAGAGAGCTCAGGGAGAGATTCAGCAGTCGGGTAGCAATCGACGGGACACCCCTAGCAGCAGTCAACAACCCAGAGCTTAGCAGAACATCGGGGGAGCACAGAAGAGCCCAGGGAGGAGTCCAATCGATTCAGAGCACAATACGACAGAGCATAGGCAGCAGAATCAGGGAAGGAGCAAGGGCTCAGCACCCAGCCCACTAGCATAGCACGAATAGGTAGTTCGAATCCCCTTACTTCAATTCCAGTAAAAAATCAGCAAAACAAACCTTGCCCTTCTATTCGCATCGCAAACCCAAAACCTGTCGAGCGGACCGACGACTTGATACGCTGCCCCGGATCGCTGTCCGGAGAAGGTAAATCCGCTTTCCTGTCGAATTTCGGTTCCTTATGTGAATTCCTGTGTTTTCTGTTATATACTTCTTAAATTTGTTAATATTGTCATATAAGTGTTCGACATAGTTTAAATTTGTCTCAACAAGATTCTGATTACTGTGTTCTGTTTACTGAAAATGGAGTATTTATGGTCGAGTGTTTGGTGCAATTGATTGGTTTCAGATCTTACGTGGTGTGTTGTTGACTTGAATAAAAAGCCTGGTAGATTGTGTGAATCTGTAAAATGTTCGAACCAGTTTTGTCAGTCTTCATCTTATTAGTTGAGGATCAGTTTATCTATCTAAATGGCTTCTGAGTTGAATAGTATGCTTGCACTGTCGTCTATTTTAACCATATTGGATTGCACAAGTGTTTTTGTGTTAAGGCATGTGAGATTAAATCATTACTAGCCAGGAAATGATCTAACATACTTAATATATGAATACAAAGTCTTCTTCTTTTGTTGATCTGCAAACTAGTGTGTGTCCTCCCTGATAACTGCTCTTTGACATCTCCTCTTAAGCTAATATGTGAATGTGTCTCTGTATATGGCATGAGGTTTCAATTGCCTATTTGAGGCAATATTCTGAATCTTGTGTGTTTTCCCTGTCGAACATCCTCCCAGTAGTCCCTAAGTAGTAACAAAATGGTGCTGCCTATGTATTCCCATTCTCACTATGATCTAGAAAAGCATGTGCCTCACAGTGTAGAAGTTGGACGGCCTGCTAATGTCTGCTTAGTAGTCCATCTGTGGCTAATATATCATTTTGAATTTAAAATCTGGCCTATGCAATGTGGTTTCATTAAGTGGGTTTACAAAATAAGCAGTTAGGTTAATAGTTGATTTTGTTTAATAGCCATGTTTTGACCAGTCCTCAAAGTGTGCAGTGATTGTATGAATCTATATTTATAGACTATCACCAGATCTGCTTCGTAGTGAACATATGTTTGGACCTGCCTATTATTCTCTCCTCTGTTTGTTGCTGAGTATTGCCTTGCCTGTTTGCTTGATGAGATGACCTCAAGAATAAGGAATCACTTAAGCCTACTGTTTGTTTGTCTTCACATAGAACTGTTGGGTGTTGCATATGATGCTAGCAGCTGGTGTAGTCTGCATACATGCCTATTCGTATCCCTTCTTGCCATCTACTAGCTACTTACCCCCAATCAATCTTATCCTATCTTTGGTCTTTCTTTAAAACTGAAAATGTTACGTTTTGAGGCTTATTTCGCTTCATCGCCATCGCCCGCATACACCCCGTTGCGTTATTCTGCTTCCTCTCAGATTCTGCCTCCTGAAAAATCTGAAATTTCACATATGGGTTTGTCTCATGCACTGTTGTCCCCTTTTTTCTTATATCTTGCAGCCCATTAATTCAAAAATTGTTATGGGCCCAACTGTCATTCCGAAATTGCTGGGACAAAAAATGATTCAAATATGTCAAATATTTGCTTATTATTTAATAAAATCTTGAACGTGTACTAATCCTTATCTTTCTTTATCTTTTACATGGCACGCACCGGAGCAAAATGAAGAGTCTCATGGCGAGACTCATCACGAGCTACTTCAAACGGCAATCCGCGTCTATGTGCATCCGCATTCGCGTTCCCGCTTCAGGAATTCCTAGAAAAACAAATAGGATGTCGTCATCCGTCGTAAAGAGCATTCTTAAATCTCATCCTCTCTCCTTACTTGCTATTCATTTATTTATTTGTTTATTGTAATTTAATTACTCTATTTCTGTAATATTTAGGTTATCTAGAACAATTAAGCCTTTAAACATATAAGTGGGGAAGGTAATTTAAAGTTCATCGCTTAACTTACTTGCTTTTTAAGATTGTCATGCATGTCTAAATAATCTAACTTGCATCATAGAACCGACAGTTTGTTAAATCTAAAAAAAAAAAAAATCTCATAAACTCTTCATAAACATCATAGGAGTAATTTATTATTTCCCTCTTATCACTAAACTTTTACAAAAGTAATTTCATAACTAATTTTATAAGAGTCTTAACCGTAGTAGTTTATCATTTCTTTTACTTTATCAAATAAAATAATTTCATGTCTTATAAATGCATAATTAGCTTTACATATTTTGTGAATATTAGAAAATCCTTTTAGTTATCAAAATATATTCTTTAGATACTTGTCACATCCTTTTACTTGAATGATTTTCCTAAAACATACATCTCCTAACTAGATAATAAACCCTAGGTTTGAACGGACAACCGCAAGTTAGCGGATCCTTTAGGGTTCTAACCCCTTCCCTTTAGGATAATAAAGAACCCTTACCCAGAATCTCATTAAGTTTAGCAGACCATTAAAATGGAGTTAATGTTTTACTTTAAACTAGTTAAACATTTAGGTGTCCTAATTCACCCAAACTAATTAGGTGGCGACTCCCGAACCCTTTTTACACTTTAACATCCCTTTTAACATTTAGCATTTATTTATTTTCTAACATTTTTACTTAAGCAGGGTTCGCTAGAATAAAGTCGCGGTCGAAATCGGGCGCGACAGAATGACGACTCCACTGGGGATTTAAGGTTCTTAACCACAACAGACCTAGGGTTATTTTTTGGTAATTATTTTTGCATGTAATTTTTGTGTGTTGTATTTTGTTTTATTTTTAATTGCTACTTGCTTTCCTTAAACTGGCATTCCGCTCATATTTCTTCCACTCTGGAAAATTCACACTATCACACACAACACGCGGGTGTGCTTCGCGCACCTGCAAATTTCTTTCAAACACCCAAATTTAAGAGAGTTGGTGTTTTGCGCGGAGAATCCGGTCCAACCGGTGGTCGCGTAGCCTTCTCACTCGAGTAGTCCGCCTGAACTCAAGGCCTAGAAAAGCCAAATCTTAGAAACTTAAGATAGAGCTATACCACCCTTCATTTTAGGGCATGCATGCATTTACCTTAGGTGGGTCGGTCCTTGGCATCGACACCACAATTAGGAAGACACCAAACTTGTCGACGGGTTTCTCAACCCAACGACCAACCAGCATATTATGTGTAGCGTGAAAGTGATAGACAAATCCAAACCTAATCATGTCATGCTGAAATTGGAAAAAGTGCACCGTCATTTGGTCGTCATTTCCAACAAAAGCATTACAGTTGGACGGCTTGGACAAATCCATCATGACCTCGCATATGTGACGTTTAGGCCTACCTCTGGCATAAAAGGGTCCCCACGCATGTTAGGACTCGCTTGCAATGTAACAATTTATGTGCAACATGTACTTGCTAAATATTTTTTACACTTTTGCAAAATCACGTGCTTTGCTACATTTTGTCTAAAAAGGATTTATCACCTTCCCCAAAGGTCGATTTGTATTTGACTAAGCAGTAACAGAGTATGAAGACCCAGCCAGCCATGATGCAGAGCAAGAAGGCGTATTGGTTGGATTGGCACCCTTGTTCTGGTCCGCCTAGAGCCCGGATAAGAAAGAACAATTTAGTTTAGCAGAATAATTCAAGACTCATATTTAAGCTTTAATAATGTTTTCCTTTGTTTTGCTTGTAATTGGAACTACGTTAGACCTGATTCCCTTGGCGGATACGTAGGCGGCCATATCGGCTTCGGTCCCACCTTTTAGAAAATCCCAATTTCTCTTTTGCTTGTATTTGGAACTACGTTCGACCTGATTCCCTTGGCGGATACGTAGGCGGCCATATCGGCCTCGGTCCCACCTTTAGAATTTTACCCAATATTCGCTTGTAATGAACTACGTCATGACCTGATTCCCTCATGGGGATACGTAGGCGGCCTAAATCGGCTTCGGTCACACCATTAGGAAACTTTCCCTTCGTTCTGAAAATAACAAGAATACACATAACATACAAGCAACTCCATTGAGACCCCCTTAGGCCAAACACCCTTTTCAAAACTGGGACAATGTAGGAAACCAGACAGGGTTGCAAGTCCAAACAAGCCAGGCACGCAGATGTCAAGGAACAAGGCGGCGAAGTCAAATACGAATCGACCACCCCCAAAACTCACAAAATTTTCTTTGAGCGCAGGTCCTTCATATTAGCAGAAGATACAACAAAAGTTCTTCATATTGGCAAAAGCAGAGAGAGGCACCGACAATCAACAGTCAGAATTCAAAAGTCCGCAACAAAGTCTAGCGCATCAGCTCGGGCATTAAAGCACACAACGAAGGCATCATGGCAATTCATCAGTTGCAAGGAAACATCTCAGGGACGACATCTCTACCCACATAATTGTCTTTCTCAAATATTTATCATTCTGTTTTAACAGTTATCCACTAACTTTTTCTCAAGCTTAGCTTGCAGGAGCATTCATTCTAAGAGCGAAGAACATCGCCCGCATAACGACGTTATTAGCATTATGTCCAGGCGACGACATATATCTGACTCAGTTTCGTCAGTCAAAACTGGGACAATTTTAAAGGACTTCGCCACGAAAGGACACCGACAGATATGATTCCATATGCTCGAAAGATCGACATGAACTGGGACAAATTTTAAAAGAGAGAGCCTGACGGCAGCGGAGCACCAAGAGTCAACAGGAACAAGGATAACAATAACATTCCAATACAACATCTGCATTTCGTCCATACAACGACGAACATCTGCATTTCGTCCATACAACGACGAACATCTGCATTTCGTCCATACAACGACGAACATCTGCATTTCGTCCATACAACGACGAACATCTGCATTTCGTCCATACAACGACGAACATCTACATCTCGTCCATACAACGACGAACATCTGCATCTCGTCCATACAACGACGAACATCTGCATTTCGTCCATACAACGACGAACATCTGCATTTCGTCCATACAACGACGAACATCTACATTTCGTCCATACAACGACGAACATCTACATTTCGTCCATACAACGATTTAACATCTGCATTTTCGTCCATACAATGACGAACGTCGCATTTCGTCCATACAACGCATAACGTCTACATTTTCGTCCATACAACGCATTAACGCCTACATTTCGTCCATACAACGTAACATCTGCATCTCGCCCATACAACGAACATCTGCGTCTCGTCCATACAACGCATTAACATCGTGATTTCGTCCATACAACGATTTAACATCTGCATTTCGTCCATACAACGACGAACATCTGCATTTCGTCCATACAACGACGAACATCTGCATTTCGTCCATACAACGACGAACATCTACATCTCGTCCCTACAACGACGAGCATCTACATCTCGTCCATACAACAACGAGCATCTGCATTTCGTCCATACAACGACGAACATCTACATTTCTTCCATACAACGATGAACATCTACATTTTGTCCATACAAACGACGAACATCTACATCTCGTCCATACAAACGACGAACATCTGCATTTCGTCCATACAACGATGAACATCTGCATTTCGTCCATACAACGACGAACATCTGCATCTCGTCTATACAACGACGAACATCTGCATCTCGTTTATACAAGACATCGTATCATCACATCATTTCATTTTATAGTATATACAATCTGACTACAACCACAGCACAAATTCACATTCTTACATTGTTTTTCCTTAACAGTTATGCACTAACCGTTTGCTTAAGTCTTAGCTTGCAAGAGCAGGAGCACAACGTGGATTTTCTCTTACAGCGAACCGGGGCAATTTGTTGGGGGGCAACTTTCCCAATGAATGGCAGAAGCGGCCTCGAGCGTCGGTCCACTCGTTCCACATCACCACTCATTCCACAGCACCATAATCCATGAAGACACCCGTGTTCAAGCGATTATTTTTATTTCTTTTCTTTTTGCCCGCTTGTCATCATAACTCGACACTGGGACAATTTTGAGTCCGCGTTAGCCCGCCTTGGTGTTTTGACCATGGTAGCCCAGTGTCGTCATAACTCGACACTGGGACAATTTTTGAGTCCGCGTCAGCCTTGCCTAATTGCCCAATATTTTTTAATTCTGAGGATCGAGACAAAATTGGCTATGAGTCAACGTCTTTGTCCGAAGATTCTTCCATCATCTCCATACAAAGAGGGACAACTGTTGACACCCAATTTTGACCCTCCCGTCCAGTCATTAACTATCAAATTAGACTAATTTTGTTAAATAATTTTCAAGTAATTTTTTATAATAAAATACAGCAAGTAAAACATTAATACAAACATAAATAAGCAATTTAATAATGGCACCGCGTCTTACGTACAAAATTACGCACTTAGAGTCTCGCGCCCATATTTATTAATTTTGAAGTCATGTCATAATTCTTAAATAATAATAAATACACAAAATAATAATCTAACACACGCGTTTTAATAATAACATTCATAAAAGAATTAAGAAGGCCTAATTTTTATTTAATAAGTCTCAATAACGACATCACATTATAAACATTAAGCACTAATTAAATAGCACGCCCGCATTTATAACAATTAAATTAATAAAACACTTATATAATTTAATCACAATTTATCACTAATAATTATTAACTAAGCCTAAAACTAATAACTAAATAATACACCTAAAGAATTAAATACCTAATTAAAACTAATACCCTAATTTAACTACCCAGCCCAAACCTTTTTCCTCATTTCCCTGACCCGAGGCCCAATCCCCCACAGCCTTATATCGCCCCAGGCCCCATTCCCTTTTCCCTTATTTCCCTAGAGCCCACTCCCCCTCAACCCTGATCACCTATCTCTCATCGTCCCTCCCTTAAGAAAACCTAGACGAAACCTAAAACACAAAAAGGCTTCAATCGCCGCACCTTCACACCCCGAGATTCTCGCCGGAGAATCCGGGAGCCCTCCTTACCCATGCAAACGCAGCCAGCTTTTCTTACCATAGATAAACCAAATCCCTCAATCTTTTCCTGACCTTACCTGTTCAAGCCGCACGAATCAAGCACAGAATCAACCTTTATTTACTTACCAATATTAGAACCTAGAGTTAGGCTATATAACGCACATGCAATAGACATTCGAAGGGCAGAGCAGATACGAGAGAGCTCAGGGAGAGATTCAGCAGTCGGGTAGCAATCGACGGGACACCCCTAGCAGCAGTCAACAACCCAGAGCTTAGCAGAACATCGGGGGAGCACAGAAGAGCCCAGGGAGGAGTCCAATCGATTCAGAGCACAATACGACAGAGCATAGGCAGCGGAATCAGGGAAGGAGCAAGGGCTCGACTCACCCCCACTAGCATAAAGACGAATAGGTAGTTCGAATCCACTTCAATTCCAGTAAAAAATCAGCAAAACAAACCTTGCCCTTCTATTCGCATCGCAAACCCAAAACCTGTCGAGCGGACCGACGACTTGATACGCTGCCCCGGATCGCTGTCCGGAGAAGGTAAATCCGCTTTCCTGTCGAATTTCGGTTCCTTATGTGAATTCCTGTGTTTTCTGTTATATACTTCTTAAATTTGTTAATATTGTCATATAAGTGTTCGACATAGTTTAAATTTGTCTCAACAAGATTCTGATTACTGTGTTCTGTTTACTGAAAATGGAGTATTTATGGTCGAGTGTTTGGTGCAATTGATTGGTTTCAGATCTTACGTGGTGTGTTGTTGACTTGAATAAAAAGCCTGGTAGATTGTGTGAATCTGTAAAATGTTCGAACCAGTTTTGTCAGTCTTCATCTTATTAGTTGAGGATCAGTTTATCTATCTAAATGGCTTCTGAGTTGAATAGTATGCTTGCACTGTCGTCTATTTTAACCATATTGGATTGCACAAGTGTTTTTGTGTTAAGGCATGTGAGATTAAATCATTACTAGCCAGGAAATGATCTAACATACTTAATATATGAATACAAAGTCTTCTTCTTTTGTTGATCTGCAAACTAGTGTGTGTCCTCCCTGATAACTGCTCTTTGACATCTCCTCTTAAGCTAATATGTGAATGTGTCTCTGTATATGGCATGAGGTTTCAATTGCCTATTTGAGGCAATATTCTGAATCTTGTGTGTTTTCCCTGTCGAACATCCTCCCAGTAGTCCCTAAGTAGTAACAAAATGGTGCTGCCTATGTATTCCCATTCTCACTATGATCTAGAAAAGCATGTGCCTCACAGTGTAGAAGTTGGACTACCGCTAATGTCTGCTTAGTAGTCCATCTGTGGCTAATATATCATTTTGAATTTAAAATCTGGCCTATGCAATGTGGTTTCATTAAGTGGGTTTACAAAATAAGCAGCTAGGTTAATAGTTGATTTTGTTTAATAGCCATGTTTTGACCAGTCCTCAAAGTGTGCAGTGATTGTATGAATCTATATTTATAGACTATCACCAGATCTGCTTCGTAGTGAACATATGTTTGGACCTGCCTATTATTCTCTCCTCTGTTTGTTGCTGAGTATTGCCTTGCCTGTTTGCTTGATGAGATGGCCTCAAGAATAAGGAATCACTTAAGCCTACTGTTTGTTTGTCTTCACATAGAACTGTTGGGTGTTGCATATGATGCTAGCAGCTGGTGTAGTCTGCATACATGCCTATTCGTATCCCTTCTTGCCATCTACTAGCTACTTACCCCCAATCAATCTTATCCTATCTTTGGTCTTTCTTTAAAACTGAAAATGTTACGTTTTGAGGCTTATTTCTGTCTACTGCCTACTGCCCCTGCATACACCCTGTTGCTGCGTTATCTGTCTCCTCTGTATTCTGCCTCCTGAAAAATCTGAAATTTCACATATGGGTTTGTCTCATGCACTGTTGTCCCCTTTTTTCTTATATCTTGCAGCCCATTAATTCAAAAATTGTTATGGGCCCAACTGTCATTCCGAAATTGCTGGGACAAAAAATGATTCAAATATGTCAAATATTTGCTTATTATTTAATAAAATCTTGAACGTGTACTAATCCTTATCTTTCTTTATCTTTTACATGGCACGCACCGGAGCAAAATGAAGAGTCTCATGGCGAGACTCATCACGAGCTACTTCAAACGGCAATCCGCGTCTATGTGCATCCGCATTCGCGTTCCCGCTTCAGGAATTCCTAGAAAAACAAATAGGATGTCGTCATCCGTCGTAAAGAGCATTCTTAAATCTCATCATCTCTCCTTACTTGCTATTCATTTATTTATTTGTTTATTGTAATTTAATTACTCTATTTCTGTAATATTTAGGATATCTAGAACAATTAAGCCTTTAAACATATAAGTGGGGAAGGTAATTTAAAGTTCATCGCTTAACTTACTTGCTTTTTAAGATTGTCATGCATGTCTAAATAATCTAGCTTGCATCATAGAACCGACAGTTTGTTAAATCTAAAAAAAAAAAAAAATCTCATAAACTCTTCATAAACATCATAGGAGTAATTTATTATTTCCCTCTTATCACTAAACTTTTACAAAGGTAATTTCATAACTAATTTTATAAGAGTCTTAACCGTAGTAGTTTATCATTTCTTTTACTTTATCAAATAAAATAATTTCATGTCTTATAAATGCATAATTAGCTTTACATATTTTGTGAGTATTAGAAAATCCTTTTAGTTATCAAAATATATTCTTTAGATACTTGCCACATCCTTTTACTTGAATGATTTTCCTAAAACATACATCTCCTAACCAGATAATAAACCCTAGGTTTGAACGGACAACCGCAAGTTAGCGGATCCTTTAGGGTGCCTAACCCCTTCCCTTTAGGATAATAAAGAACCCTTACCCAGAATCTCATTAAGTTTAGCAGACCATTAAAATGGAGTTAATGTTTTACTTTAAACTAGTTAAACATTTAGGTGTCCTAATTCACCCAAACTAATTAGGTGGCGACTCCCGAACCCTTTTTACACTTTAACATCCCTTTTAACATTTAGCATTTATTTATTTTCTAACATTTTTACTTAAGCAGGGTTCGCTAGAATAAAGTCGCGGTCGAAATCGGGCGCGACAATATTGTCCGTGAACTTGTATTCACGATGCGGGTATAGATTCCCATGAGATGTATATTGTCCGTGAACTTGTATTCACGATGCGGGTATAGATTCTCATGAGATGTGTTTTGTCCGTGAACTTGTATTCACGATGCGGGTATAGATTCCCATGAGATGTGTTTTGTCCGTGAACTTATATTCACGATGCGGGTATAGATTCCCATGAGATGTATATTGTCCGTGAACTTGTATTCACGATGCGGGTATAGATTCCCATGAGATGTATATTGTCCGTGAACTTGTATTCACGATGCGGGTATAGATTCCCATGAGATGTGTTTTGTCCGTGAACTTGTATTCACGATGCGGGTATAGATTTCCATGAGATGTGTTTTGTCCGTGAACTTGTATTCACGATGCGGGTATAGATTCCCATGAGATGTATATTGTCCGTGAACTTGTATTCACGATGCGGGTATAGATTCCCATGAGATGTGTTTTGTCCGTGAACTTGTATTCACGATGCGGGTATAGATTCTCATGAGATGTGTTTTATCCATGAACTTGTATTCACGATGCGGGTATAGATTCTCATGAGATGTGTTTTGTCCGTGAACTTGTATTCACGATGCGGGTATAGATTCCCATGACAGGTGTATTGTCCTTGGACTTATATCCATGATGCGGGTTCAACTCCCATGTGATTTGTTTATATGTATGCATCGTTCATGATTGTGACATGGCTTTCATACTTTAAAAAAAGGGTACATTTGATTTCTTATTTACAGTGATACAATGATACAGTAGTACATTGATACAGTGATACAATAGTACAGTGATACAATGATACAATAGTACAGTGATACAATGATACAATGATACAATAGTACAGTGATACAGTGATACAGTAGCACAATGGTACAGTGATACAAGGTACAATTGACTTTTATTTTATATGACACGGTTGGATCTGATATTTGATTATTTTACTTGTCCTGTCATTCTTGGCCAGCTATAATTTTAATACTGCACTTTATTTCCGTTCCATACTTAGTACCTATTGTACTGACCCCATTCGGGGGGCTGCATTTATGCCCGCAGGTATAGGTACTCAGTTGGGTGATCCGTGAGCTTAGGATCCTTGTTCAGCGTTTTGGGAGAGCTCCAGTGTTCCGGAGCTTGTCATTATGGCCAGGTATATTCAGGGGTACGGCGGGGCCTTGTCCCATCATAGTTACTGTCCAAATTCTTAGAGGTTTGTATTCATATGTGGTCTGGACTGACATGAGTTGTATTTATATTGTTGTACAGTTGTAGTCCCATTCGAGTGTTATATATTATGGCAGCCTTACCGGCTTTGCCTTTGGTTAAAGGAAAAAAAATGATGATGAGTGTTATTTAGCTTCCGCGGGTTACTTGTGTTGTATGGGTAGAAGGGTGCCCAGGTAGGGCACCAGTCGCGGACCCGGGGTTCAGGTCGTGACAGAAGGACTCGCGTCCGTGGTGCTTAGAGGGACCAATGGGATGTGATCACGGTCAGTGGTTCACGTCCTTGAAGGGGAATCGAGGTCTGGGCGCGTCGCGCTAGCACATCACAATCACGATGGCCACATCACATTCGTGATGGGCTAGGTCAGGTAGAGTCACGTTTGCGGAAGAGGGCCTGAGTCCGCGAAGGGAAATTAATGCCTAGACAGATTAAACCCCCAATTTTCAAATTTCATAGTCTTTAACATATTTTGAAAGCTAGAGAGCTAGGATTTGAGTGATTCCAAGTGCAAACATCAAGATTCTTCATTGGGGCATGTTTCTAAAATTACTTAGTCATTTATTGATGATTCCAATCATTATTTTTCAATTTCCACCACGATTTCAAGTTAGAAAATAAGGGTTTTCCATTGACTTGAGTTTAGTTTAAATTATTAAAATTGAAGGACCAATTGTGATTAGAACTTCATAATTTTTAATAAGATATTGTTTCATAGAATTGGTTATTCTTTCTCTCTCCTTTCTTCTCGAGGAATTGAGTCGTGAATTTCGGTCAAGGCATCCGCCCCAGATAAACTACCCACCTTGCAGTGTCCCGCCTCCCCCGAATGATCGGTGACGGTTAGGGAGTAGCAGAAAGTAAAAATGGGCCCCTCTTGCTTCAATGACTATCTATACTATGTGTAACATAATTTTAAGTTCAATTTTTTATTTTGAAGGGTTCGGGGCAGGATTTTGGGGTTGATTTTGGACCCAAGACCTTACATGGCTATATGAGTATCGTTAACTTCGTATTCTTATGTAGATAACATATATGAATAGAGTGGGCTCATTCGAAGGCTCAGAGGAAGGGAAAGCCTATGGAGTGACTCTTCGGCTTCAGATTCAGGCAAGTTGAGACTTACTAGACCCTTTATGTAGTATTTTGTGTTGGTTTAATTAGTTAAGAGGTGTAATGGAGAATTTGGGGTCCGGTACTCGTGAGGTGATAAGTACTTGTGCGGTACCGGTGTATATGTAAGGGTAATTAAAATAGAAAGTAGTTCTATTTGTGACAAAGACTATGTATTTAGCCTTCGGGCCTCGGAGAGTGGTGCATATGACTATTGTATAGCATACACTTCATTTGCATTTCATTCCATTTATACATGTTGGTTGATTTCATGCCATATCTGCATGAGTGAAGTAAAGATGGAATCATTATGAATAATTGCTTAAATGAAAGAATTGTAGAATCATTAGGGCTTTAATGTCCCAAGACGTGGAAAGATCGATCTTTAATTGTAAAGGTCGAGTCTTTATGACTTTTCTTACCTTAATAAGTGGAAAGATTGAGTCTTTACGTGCTTATGTGCCCTAAACAACATAAAGATTGAAGCTTTACTACGTAACATGTTTAATTCGAGACCGAATTGATTATCTTCATGCATAAGGATACTAGATTATCTAGTAGAAAAGATTGAAAAGTCATCACAAACCTCCCTTATTTCTTCTCTGTTGCAATTTCTGGATTATTATATGATGATTTTGAACTTTTCATATATAGAAAAGAAATCAAAAGAGATAGTAGGCCTCATACAATAACCGTCTAGCTCTATCATATATTTTGTTTCATTTGTTCTGGAGCAATCACAAAGACTTTTTATTACGGATCTATTACCAAAAATTCAATGTGTATTCCTGAATGAAAAGTGAATCCTTATGACTATGCGTGAAAAAACAACAAACTTTGTGGCTTGGTTTAGTTGTAGATTCCTTACTTAAATTGTCGGGATGCTTTTAAATTGTAATTTGTAATACTTATAAAGCAAGAAGATGAGTAACGTGAGTACCAACCCTCGCTACCACTATAGTTTAGGGTCGGTCGATGACGCTGATGGATATACGTGTTGCCCGTACTCACTCTATATTTGCTGCACCATTTATGTGATGGTACCGATCCGAGTATCAGTGGAGTTTCGGGGTCGAGATCATGCTTGACCAGAGAAGTAACTTTAGGAGTTCAGGATGAGCTGTTGACAGTCCGACAACACTGAACTCCTTCCTATCTTTATTGTTTTCTGTCTTTCTATATTTCAGACAATCTCTAATAGTACGTATCAGACTTGTATTTGGATAGCAGTTCTTGTACATGACAACCAGATTATGGGGTTACGTTTTGTTGACTTATTTCTATTAAATATTTGATACTATTTAAGTACATTGGTGATTTATTTTTATTTCTGTAAATTTTGCGAAGAAGACTTAGATTTGGTGGAAAGTAAGAAAATATCTCTTGGATTAATTGTTTATTCTCTACTTTCTAACAAAGTTTCAATGCATAGAATATTTTCAAATGTGTTGTTCAGCTTAATGAGAAAGCTCTAGAAGAGTGTTACAATCACTTGAAATACTGTAAAGAGACTAGCTACGTGAGCTCCATTTCAATACCTTTATTTATCTTTTGTTGTTACTCCAGATAGGATCTTGCATAAAGAGTCAGACCCAATGTTTTCTTTCTATCTATTTTAAACTCAATAATATTTATATATATAATTATTTTCTTAATACAAATTTTATAAAAAAATTAAAACAAATACATGTTGAGGTATGGGTGCCTCATATCATAAAAACTAAGTAAATAAGGTTGTTCACCTTGACATGGCCCGTGTGTAAAAACCTTTTATTTTTACATAATTAAATACGGAAATATATTGTAATAATCACGAGGAGGTTTTGTTTTTTGATTTAGAATTCTTAAAATTTATCAATGAAGATTAGCTGAAAACAATAATGAGAGATGACATCAACAAAAAGTTACAATGGGAGAGAAATTTAGCTAAAAAACAAAAGAAGAAATGGCATTATCTTCCTCAAGTCCAAAATATCTTTTGTATACATGAAGTATAAAAGTGAAAGTACAAAATTGTAGTTTGGTATAATGACAAACTTTTGGACTGGGGAAAGTTTATTCTCTCCAAAGTAGTAATTGATTTTCGCGTATTAATTAAGTGCTCGTTTGGTTGGGCTTTAAATTTATCAAAAGTGCTTTTGGAAGACCAAAAAAATTGAAGTGTTTGGTTTAAAATCGAAAAAGAACACTTTTGACCTCTATTTTCAAAAGCCCAAATTTTGAGCTTTTGAAAGTAAAGGTTGTTTTTGCATATTTTTAAGCCAAAAATATTTTTTTATTAACAACCAAACACATAATAATTTTTTGATAAAAAACTATACTTTTAAAAACTCTTTTTAATAAGCTGTACCAAACGGGCCCATCAAAGTGTATCTTAAACGGGCCCATAATGTGAGATTCCAATGATTATGTTATTATTGTATTTAACAAATAATCACCTAATATAACAAAACCAAAATATTTATTAAAATTAACCTCAAAAGTTGAAAAAAACACGTAAAAAGGAAAAAACAATTATTTAAATTGACTATACCAATGTACTGCTGTTACAATTTATTTCCTTGATAATAAGTATATAAATATGTAATATGAAGAATGTTTTTATATGTATATACGCACGAATAATAGGTAATACATATATTATTAGTGAAAATATAAGAGTTCAATAGTGAAGAACAAGCCAAAAACCAGTACTGGGAGTGATGAATGTGAGAAAAAGGGCTTTAGAAAAAAGAATACTTAAGAAGAACCCTTTACTTTTCTAACTCTAAAAACCACCTACCCCACCCCCACCTCACCCCACAACTCCTACCAACCCTCACGCTACCTCACACTTGATCATCAAAACCTTACACAAACACTCCTACTCCTTTGTCCTTTCACACACACAAACACTCTTCTTCTTCACTCTGTCCATAGTTTTCATATAAATACAAATACATATATATATATAGACGTACATAGATATAGATATATATATATATATATATATATATATAAAGAGCTTGTGTATAGGTATAACAAAGAAAGAAGGAAAAATGGAGAGGTACAGTGGGAGTGAAGGTGCACCGGTGGATCCGGTGTCGGAATGGACTGTTCCGGGAGGGCAAACTGGGCTCGAAGGTAATTTCTTTAACTGCATTTGAATTTCAACCCCCCAATGTGGTTAATGATCGTTTCTTTCTTGTGTTAATGCAGAGCCTATGTGGCAGTTATCACTTGGTACTGGACAGGAAGGTTACCCTGAAAGGCCTAATGAGCCTGATTGTATCTATTACTTGCGTACAGGATTCTGTGGTTATGGTGCCAGGTGTCGGTTCAATCATCCACGGGACCGTGCTTCGGTAAATTTTTGTTTGGGGTGTAAAAAGATTTGAGTCTTTAGGGTTCTTTTGGTTGGTCACTGATTTTTGTGTGTCCATTTGGGTGTTGATCTTATGATTTGATGGGTTTTTGTCTTGTGGGTGTCCTAGATAGATGTGTAAAGTTTGATCCTTTTGTTTTTATTGGACATTTTTTAATCCTGTTGTTAAAATCTTGATAAGCATTGCCTTGAGTTAATGTTTTTTAGAAAGTAGATGTTTGCTCGAAGTAGTCGGTGCAGTTAAATTCCTGCATCCACCTCTGGTGATTGCGGTTTAAAAGATTTTTCTTTTGTTTAGATTTGGTGTTGTCTGTTTTTGGTTGAATCTGTGGTCAAGACTCGGAATTTTAACATACATTGATTTTATCGGACTTATTGGAAAACTAAAAAAAATTAGCATGCATTGATTATATCGGAATTTTTTATCAAGTAAATGTATTTTCATTCATAAACATGGCCAAGTTTGATCTTTTTGTTTTTTGTTGGTAGTTTTTGAATCCTGTTGTTAAAATCTTGATAAGCATTGCCCGAAGTTAATTCTTTTTAGAAAATAGATAATTGCAAAGAAGTAGTCGGTGCAGTTAAAATCCTGGATCCACCTCTGGTGATTGCAGTTTTAAAGATCTTTTTTTTTGTTCAGGTTTGGTGTTGTCGGTTTTTAGTTTAATCTGTGGTCAAGACCGGCAACTTTAATGTACAGTGATTGTATCACCCTTATCGGAAAATAAAAAAAGAAGTAAATGTATGTTCTTTCATAAACATGACCAAGTTGGTTATATACAAGGGATGATACAGATTTTGTGAACTGACGATAGGTTTTGGGAGCGATGAGAGCTACTGGAGGAGAATACCCAGAAAGAATGGGTCAACCTGTTTGCCAGGTGGGTTTTCGTTACATCCAATGCTATCAGTTTTAGAATGTTAGGTGTTTTGTTGAATGATCAAATTTAGAAGAATATGTGGTTTCTGGATTTGGATCTGGTTAGTTAATCAATTCGTCTGCTTGCTGTTGATTATGTACTACTTGAGCTCCCATCTGGGTAGTACAATTACTTCGTCTGCTTGCGGTTGATTCTGTAACGGTTTGAGCTCCCATTTTGTTGATCACGATTCGTCATTTTCCTTCTTTTGGATCTCTGATGTGCTAAATAGCAGTTTATGTTTCAGTTATAGAATGTTGGGTATTTTATTGAATGATCAAATTTAGAAGAATATGTAGTTTCTGGATTTGGCTCTCATTAGTTAATCAATTCGTCTGCTTGCTGTTGATGTGTACTACTTAAGCTCCCATCTTATTACTACATTCAATTTCGTCTGCTTGCTGTTGATTATGTACAACATGAGCTCCCATCGGGTTAGTACAATCACTTCATCTGCTTGCTGTTGATTCTGTCCAATTTGAGCTCCCATATTGTTGATCATGATTCGTCCTTTTCCTTCTTTTGGAGCTCTGATGGGCTAAATGGCAGCTTATGTTGCTCTTCAATCTGGTGCAGTATTTATAATCCTCCTGACGTTCCATGTTATCTTTTAGATGCATACTAGAAATATATTTGCTAGATTTGTCTGTAATAATATTCGTCATTTTGCTGTCTCATAAGTGATAAGTGCATGAACTTCTTTTCCTGTTAGACAGGAATTCATGCTTTTGTTCCTTGATCTTGAAATTTTCTATTACCATGTTTATGAGCTCCCATCGGGTTAGTACAATCACTTCATCTGCTTGCTGTTGATTCTGTACAATTTGAGCTGCCATTGTTTGTTGATCATGATTCGTCCTTTTCCTTCCTCTGATGGGCTAAATGGCAGCTTATGTTGTTCTTCAATCTGGTATAGTATTTATAATCCTCCTAGACTTTCCATGTTATCTTGCAGATGCAAACTGGAAAGATATAGTTTGCTAGATTTGTCTGTGATAGTATTCGTCATGTTGCTGTTTTAGAAGTGATAAGTGCATGAACTTCTTTTGCTGTTAGACATGAATTCGTCATTTTGTTCCTTGATCTAGAAATTTTCCATTACTATGTTTATGAGCTCCCATCGGGTTAGTACAATCACTTCGTCTGCTTGCTGTTGACTCTGTACAATTTGAGCTCCCATTTTGTTGATCATCATTCGTCCTTTTCCTTCTTTTGGATCTCTGATGTGCTAAATGGCAGCTTATGTTGCTCTTCAATCTGGTGCAGTATTTATAATCCTCCTGACGTTCCATGTTATCTTTCAGATGCATACTGGAAATATATTTGCTAGATTTATCTAATAATAATATTCGTCATTTTGCTGTCTCATAAGTGATAAGTGCATGAACTTCTTTTCCTGTTAGACAAGAATTCGTGCTTTTGTTCCTTGATCTTGAAATTTTCTATTATCATGTTTATGAGTTCCCATCGGGTTAGTACAATCACTTCATCTGCTTGCTGTTGATTCTGTACAATTTGAGCTCCCATTTTGTTGATCATGATTAGTCCTTTTCCTTCTTTTGGAGCTCTGATGGGATAAGTGGCAGCTTATGTTGTTCTTCCATCTGGTATAGTATTTATAATCCTCCTAGACTTTCCATGTTATCTTGCAGATGCAAACTGGAAAGATATAGTTTGCTAGATTTGTCTGTGATAGTATTCGTCATGTTGCTGTTTTAGAAGTGATAAGTGCATGAACTTCTTTTGCTGTTAGACGTGAATTCGTCCTTTTGTTCCTTGATGTAGAAATTTTCCATTACTATATTTATGAGCTCCCATCGGGTTAGTACAATCACTTCGTCTGCTTGCTGTTGACTCTGTACAATTTGAGCTCCCATTTTGTTGATCATCATTCGTCCTTTTCCTTCTTTTGGATCTCTGATGTGCTAAATGGCAGCTTATGTTGCTCTTCAATCTGGTGCAGTATTTATAATCCTCCTGACGTTCCATGTTATCTTTCAGATGCATACTGGAAATATATTTGCTAGATTTGTCTGTAATAATATTCGTCATTTTGCTGTCTCATAAGTGATGAGTGCAGTGCATGAACTTCTTTTCCTGTTAGACAAGAATTCGTGCTTTTGTTCCTTGATCTTGAAATTTTCTATTACCATGTTTATGAGCTCCCATCGGGTTAGTACAATCATTTCATCTGCTTGCTGTTGATTCTGTACAATTTGAGGTCCCATTTTGTTGATCATGATTCGTCCTTTTCCTTCTTTTGGAGCTCTGATGGGCTAAATGGCAGCTTATGTTTCAATCTGGTATAGTATTTATAATCCTCCTAGACTTTCCATGTTATCTTGCAGATGCAAACTGGAAAGATATAGTTTGCTAGATTAGTCTGTGATAGTATTCGTCATGTTGAAGTGCATGAACTTCTTTTCCAGTTAGACATGAATTCGTCCTTTTGTTCCTTGATCTTGAAATTTTCCATTACATTGTTTATGAATTCAACTCTGAATTAAAAAAATTCCATATCTGATAAAAAGATTCATGCAAGGGCCAGCAATTGTGTACTATCCTCAATTTTCCATGTAACTTTCAATTTTAGCCCACTGTTTCATCCCTTTATGTACTATCATTATTACCACTTCAGTTTCATGCTTCATGCTGAAGATGCTGTTTTTTTTTTTGCATATTGTATCTGCTAATTTATTAATTATATCTTGGAAAAGGCTCCTACCTACCTTCCTAAAAAAAGGCCCCTACTTGTATATCTTTTAGATAGCTTTGCAGTTGAACAACAAACATGAAGTATTTTATCCCCGTTAGAATAGGAATAGGATTTCGTATATAGTATCCTGAAAATGATTGTAATTTAAAATAGGAATAGGATTTCATATATAGTATCCTACTAGGATAAAGATTGTAATGTAAAAGGATTGTAATAGAGTGTCTATAAATAGAGCTCAGTGCAATCATGTTGGTACACAACGATTCAATAATATATTTTCTCTCATAATTTCTCACATGGTTTCAGAGCTTCTACAATTTTGGTAGAAAATCAAAGAGCTTTCACTGCCGGTGGGCGGTACTAGCCAATGTGTGTCGCCTGTCTGGCCAATGATAATGGTAGAGTGAAGATTGTTGAGAACTTTCAGATATTTATAAATAAATTACTCTAAAAAAAGTAAGTGTGAACAGTGTCGCGTGAACAATGTTTTCCTAATTGGAATAGTAATTTCGGCGTGAACATTTACGAGATTCCGATAGTCGGAACTAGTGTTCCGGCGAATCCACGCTGTCTCGGGGCATTCTTTTAAGAATTGTTTTTACTGTCAGCATCACATAGAGATTTCGAGTTGACCCATACCACTTTCTTCGTGGTTCGACAACTTTTTCGGCATACTTTCTTTTTCCGTAGGGTCGTGTCATCATTCTGATCCTACCCACAAAATACCATCACAGTCTCGTGCCTCAATTTTGGCGACTGTTTTGCGTCATTCTCTTTCAGAGCATTAGTAAGAAAGTATATGTTGTGCAATATTCCAGCGAATATTCTGAAAAAAAATATTGCCACCGCACATAATTGTTTCGGTGGCTACTAGCATCACATCTCTATTTAGTGGTGTTGTGCAGAATCCAACACCACTACAACATAGATCAGGTTCAAGCTGAGAAACTAATTGTTGTGCAAATTTTCAACAATTTTCGGGAAAGCAAATCAGTCACCGTGCAATATTTCCGCTGACAACATAGCTGCCCGCGTCAAAATTACTTTCGGGTAGTGTTGCACAAATTTCAACACCACCACGAGGTAGAGACCAAAACTCAGTCATCGACTCCGACAAATACCCACTCACGCGCCACTCGAAGTGCCAGCTCCGGCTAGTGCTTCAGATCCACGCACCGCGCATGCACCTTTTCCGGCCAGATCTCGGTGATTTTCTTCTTGAGTTATGTTCATCAGATTCCATATCTTTCAAGTCAGATTTCGCTATGTCTCTCAATTTTGATATGTTAAACTCCTAAAACACAGGATTTGGAAGTTAAGTCCTATGATTACTTCAAAATCCTTAAGGAGGAGATCAAAAAATTGTACATCACATTCCATGAAGAAGCGACAAGGACGAGGTTGTCTTGGAAGATCTCGACCGAGGTGTAGTTATTGTAATATCCTTGGACACATTCGTGAAGTATGCTATTCTCTGCATGGTAACCTTTAGTAGGAAGTTTATATGGAGCAACCACCTGGTTTTGTTGCTCAGGGTGACTCTAACCCGATTGCATCGGTCACTTTTATGGTCTGGAATAGTCTCCCAGGGCCTGGTTTGAAAAATTCAGCACAGTAATTCAAGTGTTTGACATGACTCGTACTAAAGGTCTCACAGACTGAAGTATTTTTTAGGTATTGAGGTTGCTCAATCCAGATCAGGTATACTCCGGTGATATTATTACAAAATTTGTGAAGTCGAGTGATTAACTTGAAGATATTTTCACCAAGTCCACGATCCTCGTGTTAATTACATCTGTAATAAGCTCGGTACATATGACTTGTATGCACCAGCTTGAGGGGCAGTGTTAGAATAAGAATATGATTTCATATATAGTATCCTACTAGGAAAATGATTGTAATGTAGAATAGGAATATGATTTCATATGTAGTATCCTACTAGGAAAAAGATTGTAGTGAAGTGTCTATAAATAGAGCTCAGTGTAATCATGTAGATACACAACAATTCTATAATATATTTTCTCCCATAATTTCTCACACTCCCAATTTTGCTTAGTCAACTGCATTTTGATGGAATCAGCTTCCTATGATTTGTCTCCAATGTTAAAGGAGCTCATCTTCCTACTTTTGAGTAAATCATCAAAAGAAAAAAATTGAATGTTATGTCTGCTTGCCTTTATCTTTATAATATTTCTTCTGTACTTAATATGTTGTCAAATGACAAACCACTGTCAAATGATTGCTTAAAAATATGATTTACCTATTTGCTCAGCCAAAAGTGACTGGTTATGTGTCCTGTTTCTCTGGCAATTTCTTTTTTTGGATATGCTTATATATAAAACTGTGCTTTTCACTGCAATAATACTAGTTGTTTCTGATTCTGGTTCGCAGTACTATATGAGGACAGGAATGTGTAAATTTGGTGCTTCATGCAAATACCACCATCCAAGACAGGGAGGTGGATCTCCAGCACCGGTGACAGTTAACATTTATGGATACCCGCTGCGTCCGGTCTGCTTTCTTTTTATGTTCAATCAGTCTTCATCTGCTTATTTTGTTTGGTTCCATTCCTTCTGTTTCCTTTTCTTCTTTTTTGTTTTACTCCTTAAAAAAGTTTCAGTATGATTGAATCCTTCTGAGCTCATAGAGTTCCTGTCACAGGGTGAAAAGGAATGTTCGTACTATGTGAAAACAGGGCAATGTAAATTTGGCATCACTTGTAAATTTAATCATCCACGCCCTGCTGGAGAAGAAGTGCCAGAACCAGCAGCTGGACCTGGACCTCTGACTGCACCAGCAGCTGTTCTTGCACCGCACATTTATCCAACGGTGCAGTCTCCTTCTGTTCAATCAGCACAGCAATACGGGGTAGTTTCTGGCAACTGGCCAGTTGCAAGGCCTACTCTACTTCCTGGTTTCCCTGGGACTTATGGTTCTATGCTTCTTCCCCCAGGGATGGTTCCTCTACCAGGTTGGACTCCTTATCCGGTAGGTACACCATAGATGCATCTTTCACCTGTTGATGTATAAAGTTTTTCTGGATGCACTAACGATCTGTTGAGTTTAAATTATGCGGTATAGGCACCTGTTAGTCCGGTTCCCTCCCCAAGAACTCAGCCTGCTGCTGCAGCTGGCCCAATTTATGGGCTTTCTCAACTATCACCTTCGGCACCTGCCTACACAGGACCATATTTATATGTTCCTTCTTCCGCTGGTCCTTCAAGCAGCAGCCAGAAGGAGCATGCATTTCCAGAAAGGCCTGGACAACCAGAATGTCAGTATTACATGAAGTATGGGGACTGTAAATATGGATCTTCTTGTAGATACCATCACCCACCTGAGTGGGGTGGACCTAAAACAAGTTTTATCCTCAGTGCTATGGGCCTCCCTCTTCGTCCGGTGAGAATCTTTAGATTGAAATTCTACATATGGGTCAGCACATCAATGTCTAAATTTGTTGTTAACGCATTCTCCATGTTAAAACTGACCTTTCTTTCGCTGACCTGCGAATCTGAAGTTACATTACTATTTGGGAGACAGACTCCTATAAATGCACAAGAACAACAACATACCCAGTGAAATCCCACAACATGGGGTCTGGGAAGAGCAGAGTACGCCTACCTTATCTCTACCTTTGGTAGGTAGAGTGATTGTTTCCGGGAGACCATCGGCTCAAGACAAAGCATAATCACAAACAAAGCAAACAAAGCACAACAAGAGAAACAATCAGATTCAGACAAGAAATTAAAGCAGAACACGCTGATAACTACATCGAATACGCCATGGTAGTGCATTCTAACAAAAGGAAGCAGTAGCTAACACAGCTAAATATGATAGACAAAGTACATTAAAGAACACATAGGAAGCAGGGATCAGACTACAGGGACTATAAAGCAATGTTGCGCCTATAAGAGTGATAAGTTAATCGGGCACAGTAATCCTACTACAACTATCATTTTGTAAGCGCAAGTAGGACTACGCTCGACTACCTACTACCCTTCTACCCTTCTACCCTAATCCGTGTCCCCCACAACCCCCTATCTAAGGTCATGTCATGAAATAGAAAAGAAGACATTATGTTTTCTAGGATATTTAGGATAAAGCAGTGTACTGATTGTGATGATAAATTGCATGAAATGAAGTATCACTGTGATTCACTATTTGAATTATTGCGTCAGACGAGTTGCACAAGGAGGTGTCTGCATTTGTTGATATTATTGCTCTAAGAGTGTTTGGAAGGATAAAACTAAATTTGGGACATAGCTATTTGACTTTGCGATGGAACATGTTGAATTTGATTTTTGTTTCAAAAGAGACGATTTTCATGATTGAATATGGTATCATTATTTGTCATCTGAGGTGCAGTAATAATTGGTATAATGATTACTTTTCTTCTTCTCGTACTTGAGGAAAATACTTTTCAAACAACAAGAAAAGTGCTTATGAGATTCTCGAGTTTCTACCTCACAAAGAATTAGGTAGAGTGTTTGCTTTTTAAAAAAATAGACAAAACTTTTGGATATCAGATTCGTTCACTTATTCTCTAAGGACAAATAGTAAATTGAATATTGTTGAAGGATACATGAGCTGAAGTCACCAGATACTTTGTTGCAAATACAGATTAATTCTGATGATGAAATTCTGGTCTTTATAGGTCATGCTCACATTTCTTCTGGCCAGTTTTTGGGTCTATTGACAAATAACTGACGTTTAAAAGAAAACCATCATACTGCTTTCAAACTGACGAGTGATGACACCTTAGTGAAGTCAGCAGTTAGGCATACTATCTTGCCGCACCTGTCTTACCAGATCTCTGTGGTTGTTGCAGCAGTATGACCTCTTAGTGCTATCTCCTATGTCACTTAGAATTTGGCGACATCCTTTCTGACAAAACCCATGGCTCTTATGTTTCAATTAAGGAGTGCCGCAACTGCTGCTGATCATATCTGAAATTGAGTTAGAATGTCCAAGAAGAAATTGTTGATTTACAATGTGAACGATCTGTTAGATACTGTACATGCTCCCTAGTCATTTTTCTGCTGTTCTCTCCATATCAACTTGGGTATGTAAATGGGTGACATCATGTGAAGTTTCAGTGGCTCGGTAAACACTGTAATTTCAAATTGTTGAGGTACAAATATTATAAAAGATCAGGCTTTTGCGCCTGATGCTTGCAGATGGTGAATCTTACCCACCCTTCGGGGAATTCCGAACTTTTCTTAACTTGTCTAAAACAAAACAAGAAAGAACAATTACTGAACTTTAGTGCATCTTATTTAAGAGTCGAAATAGCTTATCCATGCGGCAAGTTTACTTGGATTTGAACTATCTTCAGATTGGTGCTTATCACTGAAAAAAACATATATTCTGGTAAGACCGCAACATGTGATGTGTGGGCTAGTCACACATCACGAGTTCGAACCTTCTGGCAAACCAAAAAATGGTATTTAAGTGGAGAAGGGTAGTGGATGGGCCTATTATCCACTGAGTTTCAAATCGTGCGCTAGCTTGTGGCCTTCGGGAATTTATCGACATTAAAAAAATAGCCCCCCATATTTTGTGATCTTATAATTCCTTACAATCAATTTCTCAAAAAAATCTTGTGCTTCCACTAGATCTATGATAATATAACAGTCTGGTGGCATACTATTGTAATTAAGTTTTGGTGCTGTTATATATACAAACTGTTACCATTCCTTAAAAAAGGATTCTTTGCTAACTGAATGTGCTAGGAACAAACATGTCTTTTGCTTTACCTCTTTTCCTTAAACACCATTATTTCTTGCTGAACTCTGTTAATATTTGAAACAAGTGAATTCTGTATTTTTAGTTTATGCACTGCTTGGGGAATTGAAAGATTCATTTTGTTTTTCCCCTCTGAATGGTTTTTTCAGGGTGCACCAATTTGCTCTCACTATGCACAAAATGGGATCTGCAAGTTTGGGCCATCTTGCAAGTTTGACCATCCTATGGGAATGAGTTATAGTCTATCTGCTTCTTCTCTTGCTGATATGGCTGTTGCTCCTTACCCTGTGGGATCTTCTATTGGTATGTTGGCTCCGTTATCCTCATCCTCAGACTTGCGGCCTGAACTCATTTCTGGATCTGGCAGGGATGCCTTCTCAACCCAAATATCATCCATGAACATTTCAAGCGGTTCAGTTGGTTCAATGTTTTCAAAGGGTGCTCCTGCTTCTCATTCCGGTGTTCAGCAATCTGTACAGAGTTCTAATCCTTCTTCCAGTGGCGGCAGCAGCAGCGCAGGCCATGGAAGTGAGGCTCGCACATCAAATTGAGAGAAAAGATTGAGTGATCACATTTTTGCTGTTGATCAATGATCACACGACAAGAATTCTATTTTTGGTGCTAGTCCTTTTTAGGATGATTTTGTCTTTATTAGTCAGTTATCTTGGTTCTTTCAATTCAGATCTAGCACCCAACTCTAGTTCTGATCCATCTGTTGTTCATAAAAGTCACTATAAGGCCACCTCTTTTCATTTCGAATAAGTGATATCCATCCATCCTTGAAAGGTGCAACTACCCTCAGTAGAGGTTTGTAGCTAGTTTCTGAATAACAAGAAACAAACACCACTCTCATTTTAGATGAATTTGCAACCCATGCCCCAACTTTTGGACCTTGTGGTGGTTATTTATGTTGTAGTCATTTAGGGAACAAAAATATCCTTACTACATCATTTGGCTGTCTTCACCTATCCTCTTTAGTACCCTCTTCAAGCTCCAAACTGGACTTCGGAATGAATACCAAGGTTTTAGTTTCCCCTGTTTTTGTTTGGTGCTTTATTGTAAAGAAACAGTTGAACTTACAGAATTCTGAACAAGACAATGTTTTATTGTCTCTATTTGATCGATACTTATGTTGTAATATGGGGCTAGAATTTATCAAGTACAGTTAAAAATACCAAGTTATAACTTCGACTTTGTAAGAATTGCTTCTTCTTTCTTTTTAATTCTCTCTCCAATCTAGTGAGTCTTTACTATTATAGGTTATGGTTTGCCTTTTTAGCTGATGTAAATGGTCTTACTATATCTAGAGCTAAATTAAAGTAGGGAGCAAAGTAAGTCATTAGTTCATCTAAATGACTAATGGTTAAAACTTTATCTGTATCTTGAATTTTTCTCCTAAATCTACTTAATTCAGATCATTATTGATGAGTTTAGAACTTGGTGAGTGATGTACATACTTATCCAAAGTGGCAGTTACTCCTAATTAAGCATGTTTACTTTGGAAGAAATTAGTAAAACTATTTAAAAGCATCTTCCCTCTTTTCTATTTGAGCTTTTTTGGTCATTTCAAATATCTTATTCTGGTAATCTATTTTCTTGTCACTTTATTTTTGTATTCTGGAAATTATCACCCGAAATACCTAAAGTTATACCACCCAATGTTTTGAGGAAGAGAAACTTAGAACCACCTAAAACAAAAATCAGATATCGAACTTATGAAACCATGAAGTGTGATCTTAATCATTCAAGACACCTGCGCTTTTAGGTAGCATGGGTGGAGCTAGGATACTATAAGGGTGCATCCGAATTCCTTTCGTCGAAAACTTACACTGCACATACATAGTCAAAATTATCTTTTAAGTATATATAATAGGTGTTGAATCTCATTGGCTTCTTTATATGTTTGTTTCTATATATTTTGAACCCCGTTAGTGAAAATCTTGGCTCCATCACTATTAGGTATGAACCATACGACCCCATTCTCTCAGGTGCGACACTGACTACGGGAATGTGTTGTTGTCTCCTTATGCCCGTCCCAGAATACTTGTCGTATTTTTTTATTTACATACCCCTTAAGAAAGCATATTTAAGGGTAGCATTTTGACTATTTTACCCTCTTAACATATTTCATCATGTAATCTCTCAATAAATATTTACTCCATCAATGATGAGAACCTCTTAAATGTTGCTAATAATATAAGGGCAAAATGAAAAAAAACTACTTAATTTTATCTTGATTAAATAAAATGACAAGTATCTTAAGACATGTATTTTTAGTAAGGACAACAAATATTTTACACGGAGGGAGTATAAAGTTGAATATTTTTTTATTTACCAAGCAGGTTTTTATGATTGAATAAAACCTAATTGTCTATCTTCTTCTCTCTCAATCCCCTGTTATATTGAAGAAGTCGCTGTTGGCTAGACAAGAGTACTAGTAAACTACTGTACGTATCTAATTGGAGATTGCATGTAAGTCTAGAACTTACGTGCTGCTGATGTCATTTTGCTTAATACGACTTACTAGTCACTGACTCACGAGTCACTATGATCTTAATTTACCAGTGTCCTAAATCCTAATTTTTCCTTCCATCAATTTTCAGTAAGTATATAGCACACTTTTTTTCCGCGCCTCGCCTTAAGACTAATATCGCTAAATCGCTGCAAGATCTTGACTATGCTCCTGGAGGAGAATGGAACCCGTTCTTAGCCACCACCGCTGTAAATCGCGGATGTGCTCGCGTTCGATCGCCACCAACGGATCAATGCTAAGGTCCACCCAACAGAGATTATCGAGGAGTATCAAACCCACACCGCAATACGCCCGCGGTTAAGCTACTGGACTTTAATACGGCATATACGCCTTGGAGAACGATCCGTAATCGAACTTGTTACCCTAAGGCCACAAATTTGACTAATGGTCACTGGGCCACTATCTTTGGATAGCACACTTATTTATATATAGATAGAGTGGTGAATACATAATTTAAAGAGGATAGGTGCACCATTGCTTTTAAGATAAGATAAGAAAATTATAGTGCATCAAGTTGCATTCGATCCCTTAATCTTCAAAAATTAAACCCAACACATTAACTAGTTTCCGCTCAATCTCTTTTAACCATGAGTTCCTTCAAATAATATTAGACATATTTTAAGAATTATGCACATAACATACCGAGTTTAATCGGGTGATCATGGATTCACGTGGCTCAATTTTTGTACATAGATTCTCCCCTATATATATACACACACACGTACGTATATGTATATCAGTATATATAGTCTTACAATATTGTACTACTTTTTATTTTCTTAAAAGAATTGATCAACTGTAGTAAACTAATTATCGTGAAAGTAACAAGCTTGATAAGGAGCGTTATGTTTGTTTCTGGAACCGATATTGTTTCAAGCCCTACCGGAATAATGACATGGATTTGAAATAATCTCTTGAGCTTTTAATCCTGAGAAATTGAAAGGTTGACTAGCTCATATACTTGACAAAATCCGTAGAACGTACACTTAAATATTATACTTGTTTCATTACAACTTATATATCCGTTGCTTTGATATGCATATTAATATACTTTAAAATTAGACACCCTATTAATTAAGATGAGACACGGAAAAACTCGTAAAAAAAGAGAGGAGGAATTAATTAGGGTGGCATTCAAAGGAGAATTAATTAGGGTGGCAAAAAAGTACATAGATGGTATTACAACATTCATGAAACTGCAAATTAAATATATCAAAAGAGACTAGTGTATCCAAATTCAACATCACCAAAAGTAGAAGTAGGAGTTTCAGTAGGCATCATCATCAGCTGATCATTATTATTATTGTTATCAAAAACTGCATTCTCCATTCTTGGATAATAACAATTCCCCACATCCAGCATTTGGTCCATGTTGCCAATATTGTTGTTCACAATCATGGCTGATAAGTCACATGAATTCTCCCATGTTGACATGTACTTTTCTTCATCCAAAAATCCACTGTTGAATGAAAATTTCTCAGAATCCATAGCATTTGCACCATAGAAAGTAGTCATCATGTTGTGATGATCATTGTTTTCTTGGAATTTAGTAGAAGGTGATGGTTTCAAGCAACTATAAGGAACTATGCAATCTAATAAGTAACCTGAATTAGTATTATTATTATTATCACTAGAAAAGAAGCTGCTGTTCTCATTAGGTGATGAACCATATGAAGAAGACTCATTACTATCAGAAGTGGTGGTGGTGGTGGTGGCCGTGGTTAAAATATTCTTGTTCTTGATGATATTGTTGTTACTTTGAGTAGCATTATTGAAGTTGAAGTGTTGTGAATTAGGCTGTAACAAGTTTTGGACATGATCAAAAGAAGGAGAAATAAGTGAAGGGAAATTAGTATTAGCACTATCAGAGGTGTAAATAAAATTAGTTCTTGCTTGAGTGCCTTTCATTGAAAGTGCAGCTCTATCATAAGCAAGAGCAGCTTCTTGAGCAGTGTCAAAGGTGCCAAGCCAATGCCTTTCTTTCGTCGTGGGGTCACGGATTTCCGCCGCGTAACGACCCCACGGCCTCCGTCTCACCCCGAGAAACCGGCCCGGCTCGGCCTGTTTACGTCGGCCGCGTTTTTCGCTCGGCTGGCATATAGCCGTGTTACGTTGTAACCATGAATAGCCTGTTGGTGTGCGGATTGGCTCGAACATGCCAAATGGTAATTGATTATTGTTATTATGATTATCTGATGATACTGGTGTGGCAGAAGAAGAAGACATTTTTTTTTTGATGAGACAACTGAAGGTAAGTTGGGGATGAATAATGGATAGCCATGGGAGGAGGAGGTAGCTCTTTTTAAAGGGTGTTGGCCATGATTATGGGGAGAGGGAAAAGGACAGTGTGCACGTAATTTACTGTTTAAAGATTTTCATTTTATTTTCCTTTCTAACAACTTTTAGATTTCTTTCTTGCAACTTGTAACTAGGATCATGCACACTGTATTAAGTACTTTTAGTTTATCAATCCCTGTGTATAGTATCCCAGACCACACCCCCTTGACCCAATAAAAGTTTATTCCTAACATTTTTATAGTTATAATTAATAAATACACATTCTCATTCTAATTTATGAATTAAAATATAAATGCCTGATTTGAGTAGAGTAGTATATATGTTTTTTTTGTGTGGGTAGAGTAGTATCACTACAAGAAATTTGTCATATACCAACAGACACCTTTAGTGACTGTCAATAAAATCGTTGGTATAGATAGCATATGCGTTTGATAACATTCAATGCAATGTGGCACTATTTCTGTG
Source organism: Przewalskia tangutica (assembly GCA_029844215.1). Taxonomy (NCBI): domain Eukaryota; kingdom Viridiplantae; phylum Streptophyta; class Magnoliopsida; order Solanales; family Solanaceae; genus Przewalskia; species Przewalskia tangutica. The sequence goes on along the minus strand of CM056721.1, from coordinate 120,384,081 downwards.
GTTTCTAAGGCATTGTTTTCTTCTCATTTCTTGGCCTCTTAATGGCTAGATAGGCTTTGACTCATTTGTACTGACCTGGCAGCCTCAATCAGATTCGTATCCATTTTGCTTATAAGTTTAAGTGCATAAAAGAGTACAAATAATATTTCTGAATGGGCAACCCCAGATCGTTGTATTTGCAGGCTGTTTCCGTTAGCTTACCGGTTGGTTCTCTTGTTTGGGTGGAGGATCCTGATGTAGCCTGGATAGATGGGGAAGTTGTGGAGGTTAATGGTTCAGACGTAAAAGTTCTTTGCGCTTCTGGTAAAACGGTAAGTGAGCACATGGCATTTTATTGTAGGAAAGAAATAATGAGTTGGGTTCATTCAACTAACGTCATAAATGAGCCAGGGCATTGAGTTACGGGAAATGGTGAACCTTGTCCACTTTCTTGCTGATATCTATGGTTACAGGTTGTTGTTAAGTCTTCTAATGTCTACGCATCTTCAGTCTGGCGTCGATGACATGACGAAGCTGGCTTATTTGCATGAACCAGGAGTCCTGTATAATTTAAAGGCTAGATATGATATCAATGAAATAAATGTGAGTTTCTTGTCATTTTCCTTTTAGTGTTCTGGGGTGATGGTATTTAGTCAAGTAACCTAATAAATGATGATTTCAGACATATACATGGAACATATTAAGCGTTGTGAATCCTTTTAGAAAGCTACCTCACTTATATGATACCCATATGATGGCCTAATATAAAGGTGCAACTTTTGGGGAGTTGAGTCCACACCCTTATGCTGTTGCAGATGCAACATACAGGTTTGTGTTTTTTTTTTATGAACCAAACACTCTATGTTTGAATTGTCATTAAAATATACTCCCTCTGTCCCAATTTATGTGACACAATTTTCTTTTTGGTCTGTCCCAAAAAGAATGTCACCTTTGTATATATATAAATAATTTAACTTTATGAGATGATTTACGGCCACACATTTATATAAGACTTGTTTTGGGCCACACATTTCAAAAGTCTTTTTTTTCTTATACTCCGTGCCAAGTCAAATGGTGCCACATAAATTGGGATGAAGGGAGTATTATTTACTATGGATACAGATTCACTGGGTATGTTGTTGTTGTGGATGCAGACTTATGATCAATGATGGAGTAAGTCAATCAATATTGGTTAGTGGGGAGAGTGAGGCTGGTAAAAACAGAAAGCACTAAGCAACTCATGCGCTATCTTGCTTACATGGGAGGGAGAGCTGCAGCTGAAGGTAGTAGATCAGTTGAGCAACAAGTCCTAGAGGTAATAAGTCTTACACTCTTTATTTGCTGAGCGTGACAATTGATTGCTTACTGATAATCGTTCGTATGGATGTAAAACTAAAGATCATCTGTTGCCTTTATCTACTCTCTTACATGGTGACTGGGCTTTTGCATTTTGCAGTCTAATCCTGTTCTGGAGGCATTTGGTAACGCGAAAACTATCAGAAACAATAACTCAAGGTTGTATTGAATTTTGTCAGTTTTGCAAGTGTTCAGAGGGCATATGTCTTTTTTTTTATAGAAAAAATTGCTACATTGTTGTAATATCTCTTGCATATTGCAGTCATTTTGGTAAGTTCATGGAGATCCAGTTTGACCAAAAGGGAAGGATTTCAGGAGTTGCTGTCAGAACATATTTAATCAAAGATCTCGTGTTTGCCAGTTGTCTGATCCTGAGAGAAATTATCATTGTTTCTACATGATTTTTGCTGCACCACCAGAGGTAATGCACCACTATTTACTTCATTGTATGGATTTGTATGAAGAATAAGCAATCTGAACACAGAGTATTTCATATTGTTTTCCCCTTAATTTTTGGTTCACTTCTTTGTCGTGTTGGAAAATTCAACCAATTTTTCCATTGTTGTTGTACTATCGCTATGTTAAGCTTTTAGAGGTTACAACTTGCAAATGCTTTTATTTATATTGGTATCTGAGACTCAGATACCAATATAAATAAAAGCATTTGCAACCTCTAAAAGCTTAGTGCACCGGGCTTCCCTTTTTGATATGTGAGACATTTTATCTTGTCCTCTGCTCTGAGTCTCTGATAGCTTATAATGTTTTTGGCTAATTTTATACTTTGTGATTAGCTTCAGAAGTTGAATAATAGACCAGATGTAACCTGCTTAGGTTATAGGACCTTCATGCCCTCAAGTTATCTGTGTGTTTACCTAGCTCACATGTGACTAGCAGTATTCTGATGGTGGCAGTGCCTAGAGATTATTGCCCCAGGACTATAGGTTCTGTCAATGAAAAAGCCGTAAGATTGATTGTAAGATTTTCTTTCATTCGTCCCTTTTTTATTATGTAACTTATATTGTATTGCTATGTTATGGTTCGGGTTCTTAATTGTTGCTATGTTCTGGTTCGGAAAGTTTTTTTTTTCAACCCACACTACACTTGCTAATATAGGTTCTGTTTTAGTCAAAGATATGCTAGTTATGTTAAATAGTGTTCAAATGATATTAGATTAAGCTAGTTTTAGAGGGTGAACCTAATATCTGACTGTATGACCTATTTTATTTAATATGTATGTTGTTCATGTTAATTTAAAGTTTGTTAAGCCATGCGTGAATTTGGTTATGATGAAATGATACTTAATGTGCCTCATGGAGTTGGATTGGTTAGTTCAAGACTTGTTTAGCCTAAGTAAATCACTCAAATGACATAAGAAGTATGGTATATTGGTTTTAAACCTGTTATGGGCAAGTATGATCTGCTTGGAGTCAGTTGATTTTGTTTTTAAAGAATCTGGTTACTAATATTGTAGGCTGATAACATGTTTAATCTTCCTAAGTCATGTATGACATCCTAAGACTTTGTTTATATCTTTGAAATTAGACCCCTGCATATTTGCTAAACTTCCTTTGCTTATGAAAGTCCTATCCTTATCCAAAACGGTGTGTTTAGGTTTAATTAGCTTCATAATTATGCTTACTTAAAACTCAGAATCAATAGCCATAATTATAAGGTTCTTTAATGACATAAGGTTGTCCCACTTCTATGTCAATCGGTCCAAAAGACACGAAGTCATATTCCTTGTAAGGATGACATTTATTCCCAATTAAAAGGACCTGAAAAGAGAGGATGTGTGCGTTGTATGGGCAAGATTCTCAAACCTAAAAAATCAAAAGCTTCCTTGTCTGAAAATCAAGAGTTGCGAGATGAACTTGAGAAAATGCAAGAAAGTCACGAGAAAATGCAAGAAAGTCAAGAAAGGATAAATGTGTTTATGGCAAATATGATGACATTGATAGAAGATCGATTATCTCGAGAAGATTTGAATGTTATTTTACAAGCTGCAAGACATGTATATTATATTTTACTCTTTGAGTTCATATTCTAATATTATGAAAACATTTATTAAGTTGAGTTTGTAACTTATTTTATTTTATTTTCAATAGGCTATAGATGCTTCTAGTGTCCCCAACCAAATAAATTTTTCAAGTCCATACAGATGAAGATAGAAGAGAGGAAGATTAGAATATGCTTTTATGTTAAATAGGTTTTTGCTCATCTATTGTATTGTGTTTCTTTTTTGCTTTTGTAGAAGTTGTTTTGGTAGTTATTATAATTAACATTACTTTGTTAGTTTGATATGTTTGTAAGACTTGTTAGTTTGATAATATAATTGAAATTTTCTTTTATTTTGCTTTAAATTTTGTGTGGTGCATACAAAAAATATTCTCAAACTTTTATTATTAAAAAAATATTTATTTGAGGCAAAATATTATTTATAAAAGAAATCAGACCTATATCAACGGATAATGTGGTCCTATACCTACGGAAACAAGTGGTGGGTAAAGTTATTAAATAAGTGTCATTAGCTGTTGATATAGCTCCAAACTTATACCAACGGATTGAAACTGCCGTAAGTATAGACTATTACGATGACTAATTTGTCGTTGGTATAGCGAATCAAAGTTGACAGAACTAAACTTCCGTTGGTATAGGTTTTATGAGTTATACTAACAATTTTTGGACCTTTACCTACGGATTTCTGCCGTTGGTATATGGCAAATTCCTTGTAGTATATATATGTTTTTTCTTTAGGTCTCTACTTAATTCTTTTAATAATGAGGGTGTTCATTAGCTTGAGCATATTTCGATTATTATATTGGGTATTTGGTACTTTCTTTGTCCCATTTTTATGTGTTACTGTTTGACTAGACACAATTTTTTTTAAAATTTATGATTTAAAATAAATTTTAAATATTTGTGTGTCTATAAATTATTTCATTAAGGTAAAAGATAAATTTATATTATTTCTTGTACAGACAAAAAAGTGTTCCAAATTGGGACTGAGGGGGCACTTTTTAACAGTATTGCTCTCGGATAATTTTATTTAGCAGGACCACCAAAAGTCCAAAACTAGCTTAATTTAAAGAAATGAAAAGAAATTACCTTAACACTATCTTAGTTCATGTAATAAAGGGGCAAACGAAAATGAAAAGCGAAGGGATTATTTGAAGTTTTTTCATGCACTTGCATAGAAACATCAACAACAACAGCATGTAAATTAGTAAAATCCCATCACGTGGGATTTGAGGATGGTAGAGTGTACACAGACCTTATCTTTACTAGAGCGACTGTTTCAGAGATTCTCGGCTTTCTTAGAAATATCCTTTCCAATATATCTCGATTACTAAATTGCTTTGATAATTGCAGTACATAAGACTATAGAGGCCACGGAAGAATGTTGGAGCCTATTACTAGCATATAATGCACTTCTTTTTTATCCAAACAAGAAGTTTTTTTGGCCTCATCTGGAAATATATTTACTTAAACATTGTTTAATCCTTCTGTGGTTAAACGGGGTTCTGGACTCTGTGTGCAATTCAAATAGATTGTTAAGTGTCTTTTAATGGGGATTATCTCTTTATCGTATCCGATGAATAAATAAATAAATAAAGAAGAGTCTTTAGCAGGCATAAAGACAGTTAATTGTAATATAGTGGTGGAATTAGGACTTAAGTTATACACATTTTATACTACCAGTGAATATTAACATTCTTTGTGGCAATAAAATGCGATAAATTTATTTGTAATTACTTAATAAGTGACCTATTTCAAAAATATCTTTTAGTATTAGATCAGTGCAATTAGTAAAATTACTATCTTAAATTCTGTTATGGTTGTCCACATAGTCCTAGATAATCTCAAAACATTTGAATTTTGGAAGTAAAAGTTGTACTTATTCACTTTGGATTATAGTATAAAGTACATGTATATCCTCGTTATATGCAAGAAAAATATCAAAATAAATTCATCTAAACACTTAATTAAGATCATAAGATACCAACAATAGAAAGATAAGTATGCCATGCATGTTACCTACCTAAAGTGAAGATCTATCTTTTCTATGCATATTTTTTGTAATAGGTTATATTTTCAAAATTTTGGGTTAACTTTTTCTATCAATATAATTAGTTACTCCCCGTCCCAATTTATATGTCGTCATTTTTTTATATTTAGAAATAATTTAATTTTGTTAGATAATTTAAAACCACACATTTATATAAGACTTGTTTTAGACTACATATTTGAAAAGTCTCCATTTTTTTTAAATTTCGTGTCAAATCAAATGATGTCACATAAATTGAAACGGATGATGTACCTTTTAAATAATCTAATAGTAGAAAAAAGTTTATATTGTTAATGTACTAAAGTTAAACTCTCCTTTTTATCCCTTTCCTTTTATGCGGTTATAAAAACTCAATATTTTAAAAAATAAATAGAATATAACAAGTTGTTGATTTATTTGCTAAGTTTATCTTGTTTTATGCGAGTATTTTTTTTGTCAGGGTTTACATTTCTAGGCAATGATTGTGATATTGAAGATGATCAAAGAGATTATTTTATGCAATTGCAATTTTTCCAAGGATTAACATGCATCTTCACGTTGAAAAAAAATCCCATTTAAAAAAGATACTGTTTCAAAATCTGATGATAGAATGGTATCTCATTTATTAGAACGGCTAATTGGAAGTAGTTACCTGCATTAATTTAGTCCTCAAATAAAATTAAATAATTTAACACTAGGAGTTACAGACTAAAGTGACATAATAATAACTTTTTGATCATGAATGTAAGAAATGTTTACATCTTCCGGTCATCTTTACATGTAACAGATAACTTATTTTATTTTCAAGAATATAAGTTTCATATTTTAAAGAAGCTTACATGCATGATGGTGTAGATTGCTTTTATTTTTTACACTGACAACATATATAATTTAAACTCAAAATGTATATATTACACACATATCTTATATTTATTGATTTGGAGTAAACACCTAATTTGATAAAGTTTTTCCATGTTACCTTTCATCTTTGAGAGGCAATATTCTTCACCATAGAAAACTAATAACTCTTCATAGTAAGTCCAATACAGTAATATGAAAAATAAGGTAATATCTATTAATATTGGTAAAAATCAATTAAGAAAAGGTAGCATGGTGTGAATTTTCAAAGAATCACATAATCTAATCAATGAGAGGGGGAAAACTAGGAAATTAATTCTCTAAGCAATTTATGGATCTCTGTCTTGTCCAAAAGTGAGTTATAAAAGGCTATAGTCAAAAGTGCAAAGAAAAGGAGTCAGGAACACATGGAAAGCAACAAGTATCAAAACTACTCATAAGCAAAAATAAATTAGTATATAATTAGTGGGGGTGCACTAATTAATTAGTCCATTACCTAAGCAATTCTAACATGACACTTTTAACTTTTCTTGACTCACATGCCTAAATGGCATTGGGAACAACATAAACCCCCCAACACAAAAAGAAAGAAAAACCCTAATCATAAAACATTGGTCAACCCCTTTTTATGTCTTTGTATTATAACTATGATACTCTAATAATGCTTTGCCACCACCCTTCTGGTCTCTCTAGTGCTTTGTTTCATAAAATTATTGAACTACTATTATAAGGTTAAGGAGTGGGACAAATGTGAGAATTGGGATATGATTAAAAAACAAAGACATTATATATATAATTGAGGTTTGATTAAAATACTAATCATCTGTCTTCTTTTTTGCATGACATGGACAAAATCTGACCCTTGACTCATCCACTAAATGTTTCTTTGCCCCCTTTAGTAGTGCATCAAACACTAAAATCAAGAAAAATGTGCTTGTATTCTAGATCTTAAATCAGTAGATATAGCATACCGCTGCATCCATTATTATTTTTGTATTTATTACACACACAGTACATATATAAAGTTCAATCTGAGAAGATTGGATGCAGCCATACCCGTTACCAAATACTATACTATAACTAGAATCTCTTAAACTTTGACATGACAAAATGATTCATACTTACTGTTTCAGGACATATTTATTTCAAATGCCACTAAATATGTGTTACTTTTTCTGTAGTTTCTTGATAGACAAACTTTTTTATTATTAGCATTGGGATTATATAAACATCAAAGTTAATTCGATTGTTTATGGAGGAGAGATACTTTGAAAATTCATGTTTAGCATTTGAAAAGGACGAACAGTTGGTCAAGGGAAATATGAAAAGATGTGAACCACTTGGGATTTAATTAGAAGAGTGAATCATAAGTTGGAAACTTAAATTGAGGGGTTTGTATTTCTTGAGGAAAATGATAATAAGGAGGTGAAGTAGGGGCCTCCTTTGAAATTTTAATTCATCTTCTATACTGACAAGGGAAACTTATATGCATTAGAATTTTGCACATTCTCCAAAAAATTACACACACTTTTAGGGATATCTGAGCAATATAATATAAAACAAATAAAATTAGGGTCATCCGGAATTTAGGGATAAAGATTATAATGATATGACATTCTAAACCAAGGACTTGAGAACATGACACCTTGGACTTTGACGGGATACGATTTTTTGGTTTCTTTGACCAAAATGAATATGGCTCCAATGAAATTTCTCTTCTTAAATATTAAATAGAGACAAAAATATTTCTCTAAAAAGCGCTTTACCTTTTTTAATGATTTTATTTGACGTAAATCTAAATTAATCGAGTCATACGTATGCCAAAAGATGATCACTTGAACATATTTCTTAACAAAATCATACTATATATATTAACATAGATTATATATTACTTTGTATATATAAATGTGTGTTATATGTTATATCTTGAATAGCTTTAGCAAAATCTGTAATTTCTCCTAGAACCATTAAATTTCGAATACCATACGTATGTCAAACAAAAAAACATAGTACTAGTATTAGTCTATGTTCTTTTTTATTTTTTCCTTTGTTTTGTAATCTTGTTCACTTTTTTTGCTGATTAGTTACAATAATCAAAAGAACATAAGTGGGGTTCTTGGTTATTTATACTAATTATCAGGGAGGACTTAGAAATTTAATAAGGAGACTAAAAAAATGTAAGCATATTGTACCTATAAGATTTTGTTATGTTAAGAGAGTTCAATTTTTTTTTATAATTAGCTCCACCACTTCTAATCATTCTTCTTTTATATAACGAAAATTCATAGTTACTCTTCATACAAGGGATACTAATTTGGATCAAATGTTAGGAAATTAATTTTATAAGGTAGTAGCTCTAATTTAACCTTGTTCATATTATGGACAAGATTAAACATTTTTAATGGTTTTACAAATCATAGAAGACCAGAGGGGAAACCATAAAAAACTAAGAATAAAGTGGAATAGAGAAATGACAAAAAGTTCCCAATTTTAATTTTTTAGATTTGTCGAAAGTTAACTTTTGCTTTTCATCAAATTTTTAACAAAAGCTGAATATTAGATTTAACGAGACTATGAAAAAATTATCTAATGCGAACTAACATTTGATGGTGTTGATTTTCCTACTTTTGCTAATGACATTATTTTTTATGTTGGGGTTGTTGAAATTTGACAGGATGTTTCTGCTATTTCTAGTTAATTTTTTTCTTCATAATTGCTGTTAAATTTAACAACAAGAATTTATCAAATTATTTGATTAAGACAAAAATGTCATTTTTGTAGGAAGGTAATTAATTCCTTGATTAATATTATTCCAAAGATACAATATATATATTGTTAGGCGATTTCCACGTGCTCACGCAAGTGTACATATCGTTAGAACTAGGTCTCCAATGATAGCCTCCAAATTGTCTTCAATTGTATTCTGTGATAGAAGAATAATCCCTAGGGCTTAAGTATGCTGAAATTTCGTCCAACCTGGACCATTCTGCCCTTGGCCAATTTAACTTCGGAATTGGATTTTCCGCCTCGGCGCCGCGGTCCTGCAGACTGGCGCCGCGGCGCCTAAACTTCTGTGAGCAGTCTGATCTTCTGGCGCCGCGGTCCTGCTGCTAGGCGCCACGACGCTGCTTTGCCTTCGTCCGAATCTCCAATTTTTAACCTTTTTGCCTCGGGACCCTCCTTTTATGCCCGCTTTTCGCTCTTTTTCGTCATTTTGCCATTTGAACCGCTGTGACTCAAAAGAAAGAAAAATGACCATAACACTACACTTATTTAAACGAAAACGGGGAAAATACTAACTAAAAATGACTCAAAAACGTATAAAAAATACGCCTAACAAATACCACCAAACTTAACCTTTACTCGCCCTCGAGTAAAACACTAAACAAAAATAAAAATAAAAACAAAGACTCTATGAAATAGATCAAGTAGTTATAGCAATACTTCTTCAAAATCATGGATGAAAGTTGGAATAATATGTTAGAACATACATAGCATGAATATTTAGCAATCTAGAATTTCAAGTTAGATATTTCGCAAATTCACTTAGATCACAATCACTGAGAATACAAACACCTACCCTATGCATGTCAATTTCATTCCATCTTTTCCAAAACGCTATAGATCTGTTTACTTGCTATTCTCCACTAATCATAAATATACATATTAAAGATCATCAGGACTTTCAAGGGTTGTAATGTAGGCTTAGGCAGAGGTAGGTAAAAGTAGGCATTTAGGCTCAAATTACGTACCATAAGCATTTTTCATTCAACTCTTTTTCCTTCTTTTTTGACTTTTTTTTTAATCTCATACCTATTTTCTCCCATCTTTTCTTTTTGAGAGAATGATATATATTATAAATAACATGCACCCCCAAACTTAGACTTTTGCATATTTTTCATTGGGGTGCATCACATTTTCACTCTCTTTTTATTGCTTTCTTCGACACTTCTCATTCCAATACTTTTCCATCATTACTTATGGCACAACAAAGGAATCATAGAGTGTCAAACAAAGATATTATTTTAGGCTCAAATGGACTGACTAGTGATACAATTTATGTCAGGGTAGGCAATAAACAGTCAGAATGGCTATCAAATAAATGCATGAATCATCTCCCTAAACATGTGCATTTTAACTATTTCGCCTCAAATAACAAGCAAACAAATTTTCTAGACATTTTTCAACCTTTCTTTCCATAACTGACACACATAGGCTAAGCACAAATATCCCAAATAATTAGATGTCGTGAAATTTTGGCATATCTAAATTAAGCACACAGATTGTTGCTTTCAATTTCATTACATTATCTCACTTTATCCACTCAATATCGTTAGCAACTACAACATACGTGATCCATAAAAAAAATTATGACTAAAAAACACATAAAACAACACAAAGACAAATAAAAAAGACTAAAAAACAATAAGACAAAATAAGACACCCCCAAACTTAATCGACACATTGTCCCCAATGTGTGAAGATTAAAAATAAAGAGACAACTTACTGACACAATACATCGGTCATTAAGGAGGTATGGGAGGGAAAATTCTGAAATTTGCACAAGCTTCTGGGCTCTCAAGTTTCAGCGCCGTGGCCCTGAATTTTGGCGCCACGACGATGTGCTCGATTTGTGCTATTTTTCAGCGTTTTTGATCCTTTTACACTCAGGGTCAGTACCTAGTTTACTTGCCATCAAAACATAAGACAAAACCCAATACCGTGAGACCGTTCAAGACAAAATAAAACAACTAAAACAAAAATTAAAATAACATAATTAAAACCATTGGGTTGCCTCCCAAGTAGCGTTGTCTTTAACGTCTTTTAGCCGGATGCAATTACTTACTAAATTAAGGGGGCAGAGTGTCCCCTTCACATATCTATTTTAGCACTATTCTATTTCTCCTCCTCCTCTTCTTTTTCACAGTTCTGATTTCAGAGGAGTTCAATTTTTTTTCATCAATTGCTAGTTCAGAAGTCTTACTATCACGGTAGGTACTGTCACAAATTCGTGACGGTTGTTGTGACGATTTTTTGTGACGGTTATAAAAACAGTCACAAAATGTGATGTTTGACTTTGACTATTCCCTCCTTTTTAAAAAAATTCCCGCGATTTTTTTTAATTAAATAATATTTTTTGGCGGAAAATTTTAAATAAAATTTATTTAAATTAGAAATTCTTTTTTAATAAATTGGAGGGGAAATTATTTTTGTTTTTTTTTAATATTTTAATTTTAATTTATTAAATAAAAATAAATTAGAATTGTAAGCATATTATAACTAAAATGTTGCCCACATAATGAAATTGTTCTAATACATTAAATCGAAACATTACAAATTATTTTTCAAAACATCTAATGTTATCATGAAATACAACAAAAAAAAAAATAATATGAGAATCCCAGTCATTAGAAATTTGTGCGATTCCAGCAAATCTTCATCTCTGTAGAATCCCACTTTTCTATGTCGTATTGTTCTAATGTTCCTCACAAAGTGTAAAGAAAAGAAAGTTAGAAAAATAAATAAATGCGAGTAAAATCTTCAGATCCGTATAAAACAATAGGAGTTTTAATTACGGAAGGCTCAGACTTATTAAACTAACAAAAATATATTTAAACTAGGCATGCAGATATTTAAATAACATATATATCTAACAAGATTGTAACGAAAGCAAAAATCATATAAAGAGGGTGTGAAGAGAACTTAATTTTTTTATCAAGTGTAGCGATATGTTTTATCAAATAAATCACATGCACCGACACAGGTTAATACCACATTTACACGTGATGCAAATATCTGCAACACGACTTGTAGGCTGGAAGCTAACAATATTACCATCCGCAGATAAAACAACCTGATTGACATTACGTTTATAAGCACATCAGCTATGATAAGCACATCTAAACACTTAGTAAAATAGTTAGTAAATAATAAAATAAGCTATCAAATAAACACAATGTGTATATATATATATATGTAAAAGATATTTTTATTTTTTATATAGTGTGGGCTCAGCTAGTGTTATGCCATGAGTACTGAGACACTATGCATTCTCGTTTTTATATTGTTCTTTTACTTTCATCCTTGCCCACATATTCCGTTTCACTTACCATGGAGGCCTCCAAATCGATGGATAAATCCTTCATTGGCCATTAGTATAGCAACTTATTCCAATCACTGAGATTTTATCAAGTATAGCATTCAGTTCTCTTTAAAGAAAGGAGCAACTACTCATCAACTAATCCTCAAACTTATCAGCCATGGACAATAGCAAATCAGTACCAAGCATGTCCATAATTTAAAGGGACATAGGAATATATCAGACGGTTTTAAAATGTGCACCAGCCAATCCTTTCAAATGACAAGAAACATTTCTCATTGAGTATGATATCTCAGAATGTAGCAGCTAAAGTGCAGTGATCTCAAGTGCAGCACAACAACCCAGTAGTTGTTTATAGCAACTCAATCCACTGCTATGAAACAGTACCTTCTGGACACGCCGATTATTCATTAATATTTACAGTACCCGGGCAGAAGCAAAAAGAGTCTCAAGATGCATCAAAGAGAAGCATCTAACATCAACATGAAAATAACAACAACAGACTTAAGGATGTGGGATGATATGCCTCCCAAAAATACAATAATTTACCAAGGTCAACAACAGGCTTCATCATGTACTACCCAAAAAGGGAACAAAATAGCTCATAATAACCCAATAGTGCAATAAAGTCCTGAGTGCAACAATAAAAAAGGATACCACAATTGCCATAAGCATAACAAGTAGAAACAAGTGCAACTAAGCAATAGTAATAGAGAGCAGCAATTTGCTCTCAATGGATCAACAATCACTTTCCTCACAAGAGTAACGATTTTCCCAGGTTCAACATTTGATAACAGAACAGAGTGGAACCCCAAAAAATATTCCAAATGCAGTGAGGTAGTAGCTCAATGAATAGCAGCATTGCTCTCAAACTGAAGGTGCTATAAATCAACAACAAGAAGTAACAACTATAGGTCTTTATAAGCAGTAACCATAGGCATCCATGAGTGGCAACCAAAGATATCTCAAGTGCATACACTGTTTAACCTTAAATATGGCAACAGAATTACCATTATGTGTATCAATATTGCAACATCCATCAAAGTATAACATCAACAATTAGGTATAGCAAGATGTGGCATCAACATTATTTATTACAGCAGCACTCCATTTGAACAACTCCAAGACATTTGCATTTTTTGTTGAGATTCTCAGATAATGTAGACAATCATGGGTAAATGATGAATATCAAGAATTACATATCCTTTAATAATTCAACCGCTTAACAGAAGATTTAGAAGTCAATTATAACAATTTAACAATTCTGAGATAGATACACATGAGATTTTACATGCTGAGTTGGAGACATTTTAACAATTCAAAACATATTTAACACATGCTATTTTTTTGAGGTTTATAACTTGATATAGATACACATATTGTGGTTTATAGACAGTAGTCTGCCTTATGCTCATATTATAATCCTTTCAACAAATGTTATTAGCCGTATTTATAAAAAATGTAAATAACTTAGCAACTATATTACAGAGATCAAGTACAAACTACTTAACCAAAAAAAAATATATAAACTTTTGCTAATCTTCCTAGAGCTTACTAATCAGATTCAAGCATACTAATCGGATTAATAAAATACATCTAAGTATCACCAACTAGTTTGATTAAGAACTAAACAGGCTACATAAATTAAGCATTTTAATCACATAAATATTCTAACACCCTACATAAGTACTCTACTCATTTTAAAAAGTATTAAATTAGATCACTAGGATACAAGCACTTGCAACAGCTAATAACTTGCAATTTTAATTTACCAAGACTAATAACTTGAGAGCATTAAAGAAATGTAAAGATTAGATATAAGACATCAATGTTCTGGAATTGCACTTACAGGAGCATTGCCTGTGACATGTTCCAATGCCACTGTCGAAGGAAGTAGTCTCTGAGAGTAATTCAAAGGTGTAGTTGTAGTTGTTGAATATTGCCCGATTGTCGACATTGTTTGTTCGTTGACCAGTGATGTTCCAATTTATCTTCCAATATCAGTGTTTGTAACTCCTGATTTTGGAACTGGAATTTGAGAGTGTTGGGGTTGGATTAGGGGTGGAAACGACGAATTATACGACTGGACAACCTCGAGGAGGTCGCCATGATCGAGACTCCATATCCGTCAACAAGGTTGAAGGTCCAACAATGTCGATTTTCTATCGAAGCTGAATAAATGAACGGGGGTTGGTGCAAAATGTAGCTAAGACGAAGATAAACACAGTGACACCACCGACGAAACTCGATGTTACCGGAGGTGGCCGGAAAATCAAAATTTGCGCCTAGGGTTCGGCCGAAATGTGAGTTAGTTGTCTGGTCATTGGGGGTTGAATCGAAGGACTGCGTTGGTATGGGACTGACCGTTGTGAGACGGCGGTCACAGTGGTGTAACCCACCGCCGTCGATTGTCGCTAAATCCGCCGGAATTTGCAAAACTCCGATCAACAGTGAATGAGTTTTTTGATTAGAGATTAACGGAGCTGTAGGGTGAATCGACCGGTGTGGTTGGTATGAAAATGACGAGTTTGACGATACAAAACTTTTGGTATATGTCTCGTCCCCGTTGGATTCTAGAGGTGGCCAAAAATACAATTTACTGGCGTTTTCACTGTTCACGCTTGAAAATCGCTGAAATTGGGAGAATTTTAGGTTTGGGTTTTGGGTTTTTTTTGGGGAATAAGAAATAGGTTTAAAATTAGAATCGGGTTTAGAAATAAAATGGGTCGGGTCGGGTATATATTATTTATAAAAAAAAGAAAATTAAATTCGTATTTTAAAAACTGTCACAAACACATGTGACGGTTGAAATAACCGTCACACCACTGTCACAAGATGTGATGGTTAATAAAACTGTCACATATCTGTCACAAAGGCCCATTGACCAGAAAGTCAATGCTAAAACCGTCATAACGTGTGATTGTTTTTAAAATCGTCACACTCAAACTGTCACGGTAGGTCCTTTTTTATAGTGAAAGATCAAAATTTAATCAGTTTTGATGCAAGTAAGACATTTTTCAAGTATAAAGATGGGTGGGGAGAGGGTAGTGTTACCTGACCAATACCACGAATTGAAATTTCCTGCCCACTGCCGACAATAATATTTTTATTACCGCTCGTATTAAATAAGATAAAAGATTACCTTGAGATGTCGTCATGTGTGACGTAGCCCCTGTGTCCATGTACCACGATTCATCTGGAATATTTAGATTCAAGTGACTCATGACTTGTTCAATATTCGTGGGTGCATATCCGACATAAGATCTTGTTTCCTCGAGAATTAACCTTGAACGGGCCTCATAAAAGGGAGGTAATGGATTGCTTTGCTAAATGAACGTAGCAACACCATCATATTGTCCATTCAACCCCACAATTAACTGAAGTACCAACCTTTGATTCGTCACGGGAGAACCAACGTTGGACAGTTGCTCCGCAAGTACTTTTAATTCTTGGCAATAGACTAAGATGTTGCAAAAATCATCCAATTTAAGATTTGTAAATTGGTGTTCAAGATAAACGGCCCTTGACATTTTATTATCTTGAAAAATATTTTCTAATCTTTCCCACGCCTGTTTAGCCGTAGAATTTGGTTTTAAGATGGTATGAAGAAGATCATTAGAAATTGTGCCATAAATCCATTGAAGGACTATAGCATCTAAGCTAGACCATAATATTTTGTCCACCGTAGTGGTATCCGACGGTGACTAAGACGGGATGATATGGTCAATCACCTCATAAGTGAGACAGTGAATTTTTAAAAGTTCTGCCCATGAGGTATATTGCCCTTTCTCGATTTCAAGAGTTATAGAGATAAAGTTCTTGACGTTATTAACGGCAAGAGCAAGATGAAATGTTTGTTTTTCGGCCATAGTTTTGACTTAGAAACAAAATAAGAAGAGAGGTTGGTGATGTTTTAATGGAAGAGGATTAAAGAACCCTAAAATTTGGAACAAAATATGTCTAGCCGAGGGGTGTGTGGAGTTGACGACTAGATAGTATTTTAGGTTTAGGAAGTTTTTAGGTTTAGTAAACCTAATTAGTGTGTTGACAGAAAATATGGATAAAAAAGGGGAAGATTTCGGTGGAGGGGAGAAGAGAATTAGGGCAAAGGATCTTTAGGCTCTTGATATCATGTAGGAAGGTAATTTCTTGATTAATATTATTCCAAAGATACAATATATATACAATCATCCTATGCTTAACTAATGAAAGACTAATCTATCTTATCTAAATTATGAGATACTAATTACAATCATAATAATTACAATATATTACATATCAATTATAATAAATGGGAGGTAATTATGAGATATTCCCATAATTACTTTAAGATTTTTTTGCAAACTTAAAAGATTAAGACTGTTTAAGATTAAGAGACTAGTTTAAATATACCCCAAAGATAAGGTACCATTTGACAACACTCCAGACTTAGTTCAAACATCAACAAAATTTGTGAATTAAAAGAAAAAAAAAATCAAAACGTGCAAGTGTCCCGATCCAAATTCTACGGCTATGTGATCATCACAATTCACAAAATTATCCGTAATCAAGCGTACCAATTAGTTAATTAATTCAAGCATGCGAGTTAAACGAAAATAAACTCAAAGTCTAAAATCATAGCTTAATTCTAATAAATAACTGAAATCTCATAGATTCTAAGTCTGAAGTAGTACAAAATTGGTCACGAGGGAAACATCTATAGGATGTGCATAGGACAAACACGTATAGTAGAAAGTGTTTAAAATTTGATAAAAAGTGTAAAGCCTCAGAAATTTTCCGCTATGATAGGGGGGTATTTGATAAGTTATGAAGATGTATATAATAAATAAATTTTAGAGCCAAGATTAAAAAATTACCAACAATTTTTTATGTGTTTACCAACGAATTCAGATTGGTTGGTAAATTTTACCATCGAGCCTTTTAGCACGGGATCAATATCCATTGGTAACTCAAATTGCTCTTGTTCTGCTCCCTTCTGACCCCTCCTCCTGATGAATTCTTTCAAGATCCATGGTCAAGTCCATAAAGGTTGTGTTCCTCCTACCACTAGTCACATCTTTTCAGATGCTCGAAATCAATCCATCAGCTAAGCAATATATTCTCTCATCCTCGATTGGATGAGATGAGGATTATAGAGAGACAACATCTCGAGTTTGATGTTTTACTCGAGATGGGCATAACGTCTTGCTTTAGGTCTCAAATAATACCGCAAGGGAGACTTTAACTCCCAACGAGGTAATAAATATCTTGGTTGAATTCTACCCAAGTCATCGGAGGTGTTTCCTCTGGCCTTTTTTCGCCATCCCCTTGAACCAAAGGTCAACTAAACCTTTCAATTGATAGGCTTCCATCTAACAACCAATAGACCTTCACCCCTAACAAGGTGGTGACCTTCTCTATTTCCTTAAGAAAGTCATATTGATCCGCAAGAGGGTCTGTCCTTGTGAATATTGTTGATCCAAGTCTCAAAATCTTCATGGCCAACTGAACCATGTCATCAATCACTGGTGCCCTCATTCCTTCGTGTTGCAGTTCTGTAATACTTACTTGGAGGTTCTATTGGGTCTTCATAGCCATGGGCTCAGTGAAGGTCTCCATAGCATGCTTTATCTCTTTTAGGGGTACATTCAAGTGATTTGGGAATGAAGGTGGTATTGGTGTCTCATCAACTTATTCCTTTTGTTACTCAACATCGTAGGAATTATCGAACTGGCAAGGTCCGTAGCTTTGCGGGCTTAGGAGGATGACCCCTAGGCCTTAGAGGGTTAATAGGTCCTGCCAAATCCGTGTCAGGATACTTCTGCAACCTCCTTCTTTACACCACCAATATAAGTTTTCATCATGCTTTCTATGAATCGAAATAACAGACAACTTAAACAACTTCTTATATTTGAGCTCTATTGCAAGATCTAGAGTCTCTATAGAATATAAGTGTGGTGCACAACATATCGATAAGCAGAACTCTACTAGACATAATTCAATTTACTTCTTAGGACTCCAACAGGTACCGAATATGGAACGGAAATAAGGTACAGTAAACAGATCATAACTGTACAAAAGAATGACAGGGGCAAGTATAAAAAAGTAAATACCAGATCTTACCATGCCATTACAACTCATGAACTTAATCGCACCTTATTATCTTTTCCCATTTTTCAATAAGAGTTATAGTCAAATTCTTACGTACATACTTAGGAAAAATCATCAAATTCATAATCATATAACTTACTTATCTTGCATAACATAATCCGGCCCTCTAGGGAGGGACGCCTCATTTTGGAGTTCACTTTGGTTATCCATACGTAATAACGTAACCCGGCCCATTTGCGGGACACGGCGTAAAGTCACATAAGTCTGCCCATAAAGGTATACTGCCCGACCCAATCTGGGACGCGATAAAGTCACATAAGTCTGCCCATAAAGGTATACTGCATAAAAATAGGAAGCTTATGATCAACTTAGGGCCACCTGCCCATAGTAGCATTTTGCAATCCTACTCCTGAGACTATTTCACCCGCATAGGTCGTCTGGACCCGCATGAGGTAATTTCCTCGCATAGACTGTATCTGTCCGCATGAGGTAATCTCCTCGCATAGGACTGGTCCGCCCCGCATAAGACTATTTCACCCGCATAAGCCCTACGGACTCGCATGAGGTATTCCTCGCATCGTGGGGAGCAAATCCACGGAATATGCAAATGCAACAAGCCCGGGGAATGACCCCGTAATGAAACAATACATCACTAGCACAACCGGCTATCATACATAACATAAGCACCACCAGCTTATCATACATACCATAAGCACAACCGGTTTATCATACATAACATAAGCACCACCGGCTTATCATACATAACATAAGCACTACCGGCTTATCATACATAACATAATAAGTTAAGAAATCTCTTAACTTCTTATTAGCCTTAATTATTAAGCATTCTCATTTTATTCAAACTTAATGCACTAGCATGTCATTAAAAATCCGGGAATTTAACCCAAAGTACTATGTACTTCCGTTCCTTTAAAAGAACCCTTTTTATATTAAAACCCCAAGATACTAACACCCGTAGTATCGAGGCATGTCTACATTTCAAACAAGTCACTACATTTTTAGAAATACATTTCTAGGCTTCTAAATCAAGTGACCCTTACTTTAAAACTTTAAGCAATTGGTACCTTTAAATCAAATTGCCCTTCTTTATTTCAAGTCATTTCTTTGTTTACATTACTGGAGAAACCCATTCTTTTAACCTTCCATAAAGTTGTTATAACCAACTTTCCGTAAAGCCGTTATAACTCTTTATGTCTTAGACAAATTCATTCCTTTTATAACCAAGAGGCTTATACTTTCAAATCAAGTTACATAGCTTTCAAAATACTTCAAGTCTCTTAATTTTTAAGAAATCAAGTTTCTTAACTTATAATATTAAGTTATCAATGCTTTTCCCAAATCAAGTATTCTATACTTTTAATTCAAGTCATTCTTTCCTTTAAGAATCAAGTCTCATAACTTGAAAAATAAAGTCTCTTAACCTTTTAAGAATTCAAGGTTCATAGTCTTAAAACTTCATAACATAAACTCTTTAAATTAAGTAACATATAATTTTATGTGTTGTGAATAGGTTATACTTGTTTGTAAAGATCTTATTAAAGCAGCTATGATCTAGAAAATGTAATACAATTTTGTCTTATCTTAGTTTCTATGCAGATGGAGAATTCTACTCATTTTAATTTAATTGATTGTCGATACATTTTCTTTTATTAACGCTGCAATGGCTTGTTCGATACTTATTCTCATTCGTGCAGTAACTTAGAAAAGTCAACTCGACTCCAAATACTTCCTAACGACTCTTACCAACATCCCCCATAAGACTTGGTAAGAACTTAGGATAACTTAGACGTAACTTTTACATAAAGTAAATCAACATACATACCTCTTAACTTCTAAGAGTAGAAGGAATCATGAAATAGTACCACATGCATATTCCATACATAGAATCATGCCAAAAGAAAGAAGAGGTTCACATACCTCGCGATGATTATCGACAAGTAGCAAAATGCTCCAAAGTACTTCAACCTTGATAGTTATTCCATCCTTTAAGTAGAATACGCTACTCGTAGTACTTCAACCTATATTAATCATAACATGTCTATCAACTCCTCACTTTTTAACGTAGAATCATACTAAGTGTAAGGTCTCTTATTCTACGGAAAATCGGGCAACACTTCCTTTGTTTCTACATACTTTTCCACCTTTTTCAAGGCCCGAAAATCAATAACCAAACGCCACATTTAAGGCCCAAAAATTCAGAAAATACAAAGGGGATTACACGCCTAATAGGACGTGTAAAATTCTGCCCCACAATCAATATAAAACTGTCCAATATTTCCAAGCCATAATCGGCTACCATTGTCACAACAATTATCAATTTTATTTCAATTCCTTTTTCAATCCAAGTTGTTATTCCAATATGTTATATACATAATAACAATTACAACAACTATAAATCCTTTCTTCCTTAACATGCGACGATTGTAACTATCGACCAAATTGATTACGACATAAAAGGCTAACTTGTCCATTTTCGGTTTTAACATGTCGACATGATCCAAATCTTTTCAAACTTCATTCTATATACCACATGCTCATTTCTTAACTACTAAAACATGTAATCTTCAATTACATTAAGAAGATGGAGATTTTACCTCAATAATCCCTAATAATGTCCAAGCGTAAAAGTCGATCATTAGCAACTTTTAGCTCCTCTTCTTATGTTCCAATCCGCTCCAAGCACTCCTTAGAAGCTCATGAAGAACTCCTCTTCAAGTTCCATCTTCAAAGTTGAAGAACACCTTAGGTTTTCGCCTTGCGACTAACGTAAAAACGTCGTTTTTCCGAGATCTTTCTATTGAGATATCCTTACAATACCCCTAGGAACCTTGGGTTAAAGTCTTGTGAATAATGAACCACAAATGAAAATTTTTCTTCTTCATTATTGCACAAAGCCGAGAGCTTCCTTAAGTGCACCTAAAGTTTTGCAATTTTTTTTATAAGTGTAAGGCTTGTCTTGCTACTAGTGTGATGATATACTACTTCCAATGATCAAGATTGGAACACTTGTGTGGCCTAGAATTATTGGGGTTAAAAGATCTAATGTCAAGTTGGCTAGTTGACTTAGTCAACAATGTCAAGCCTTGGCTTGATCAAGACTTGACCCATTTTCCATGACAATTTTGTCCAAGCCTAATCGGGGGTGACACGTGTCGCCCTCACATTCGTCCGTATACTTCGTTTTCCGACATTTCCATAATTCCGATAAATTTTACGAGTCTCAATTTACAAACATTATTCTTTCCCGAGGGTCGAAATCATTTTCCGTAGGAAAAAGCAATCCTTCTTTCGTTTCAATCTTAAGGTCGTATTTTCTTACGTACATTCTCTTAAACACATGTCCTGGAACTACGGGGTGTAACATGTTTCAAAAGTTTTTTTTGAGAATACTAAATAAGTATTCTTATTTTTTACACGAAAAATAATTTTGTATGTGTTGTACGATTAGACCTAGGAGACAATGGAAAATGTTACATTGGTCAAGTGGTTAAACTCATAAAAATGCATATAAAACTTGTCTTGATTTATTGCCAAAACGAAAAGTTCTTGCGGGATAATAATGCTTGTATTGTCCACAATGTTGCCAACATTGTTGTTGACATTTTCATATAATGATATTTTTTGAGATGTAGCTCATAAATGACTCCAGAAAAATTAGTTTTATCTTCCCTATTTGTATGTCATATTTTTAATTGGAGTTCAAACTTCAAAATGATAAGATTAAAATTCCAAATATGATTTCTATCTTTTTATCCCAAAATTTTAGATGTTGGTTGTTGAATAAATATCAAACACCTAAAATTAAGGATTTTTTAAAAAAGTTTGCCAAGAGTATAAATATTCATCTAATTTGTTCTTTTATTTACCAGTTTTGTCTTTTACGAAAAAGCAAAAAAGGAAAAGGTGAAATCACATCACCTCAGTAAAATTCCTACCAAACCGATGGACTTGTCACTTTCATCTCCATCCAAAAACCCTAAATCTTCAATACCATCTCCTCCAAACTCTCCAATGGATACATCTCCTATGTCAACACTCATGTCTGCCAACACCACCAACAACACACCAATGAGCACCAGTCCACCACAGTACACAATTGTTTCTTCTTCACACCTACCAGAGAACAGGTGCACAACTGTGATCCTTAGAGGAGAAGATGAACCTCTTACTGTCAGTTACCCAGGGGATGATAATAATCCCATTGATGTAGATGTTACATCAGATTTCTCTTCCCTAGGTAAAAGAATCAGTTCATCCTCTTTTACCTCTAGGAGATCTAATAGCGTGTTCAAAAGAACATTCCAATAAGAGCCTAATACAAAGAGGTCCAGGTTTGAAACAACAGTCTTTGCTTGCTCAAGTAGTGACACGGGTGATATGGACTTCGACATATCTTCAGAAGACACTGAAGAAGAACCTCCAGTCTCTGATCCTCCAACTGAGTCGTCAGTCTCTGTCCCATAATGTGAGTCTCAAGATGAGGAGATTTCTGACGACAGTCCCCTGAAAAGGTTCTGCCCCAAAGGAATCCCCGTCATGTAAATCTAGATGTTGCCCAAAATGTTGTCAAAGATGTCACAACATCTCAAACAACAATTCAGCAACATCAGCAGAGACATCTTCTTCATCCTCCCATAGCAACACTGAATTAGATCCTGAAGTTGAGGTAAATCATTTTCTGACAAGTTCTATTCCCAAGCAAAGTTTAATAAATGGAATTGGTATAGGAATAAAATTATTAGGGCAGAAAAAGAATTAAATTTAGCCTCATGGTTTGGTTGAGTTTCTCGGAGATCATAAGCTTCTATAATCTGTAACTGATAAAGAATCTTACGTTGATGAAGTAATTGGGTTATTTTACGCAAACTTAAATTCTGGTATAGACAATGTCTCCTCAAAGAAATTTGGGAAGGTATACATCTATAACAAAATTTATAAGTTTACTTCCCTAATTATCAATCAATGTTTGGGCACTGAGCCTGAAGTTGGGAGCAACACTATTTGAGAGGGCAACTGAAAATAGGGACGAGATTATAGAATACCTCACTGGAGGTATAGTGAAGAAATATAATTCTTGATGCCCTGCCTCAAAGCTCACTGTCCTATTTTCCACCCTACATAAGATTGTTATTCACAATTGGCTCCCTTCACTTAATGAATTAATAGTCACAACAGATCAAACCTCTCTATTATACAAAATTGGAAAAGGATTGAGAATTGACTTAGGAAGAATGATTTTCTATCAAGTAGTCAATTTGGCTGAGAAAGAGTCATCATTAATCCTTCCATATCCCTCACTGATCTATCAAATTTTAGTTACCCAGGGCTTTGATCCTCAAGGTGAGGATATTTTAGGGAAAGCACCAGAGGTATATGCAGTGAATAAAACAATCTTAAAAAGTAAAAAGAGACTTATTGATCTTCCTTGGAAAAAGGAAGCTAACATTGAGAATGTTGCCCAAAATATTCCAAACATTCTAGGCAACACTAGTACAAGAGAAATTATGCAGATGTAGAAAGCAGCTGGAAGCTACTACTGATCCACCTGTGGCAGGTACATTTTCAACATCCATATTCGCCTAGACGGGTATATTTTTAAATCCACACACGCTCCACCACCTAGAAATAATAGACTTACATTTCCAACTTTGGCATGTCTTTCGGCTTGGATAAATCTATCATGATTATGCAACACATAATATGCTGATTTGGTCAATTGGGTCATGAGACCCTATTGACGATTTGGAAGGTTCCTAGTCGTGGATACGATTCCAAGGATCGACCCACCAAAATGTATGCATGCATGACTTAGTATAAAGGGTGGTATAGCTCTATCTTAAGTTTGCTAAGATTTGGCTTACTGGACGCGAGGTTCTCGAGCGGACTACTCGAGCGAGAAGGCTACGCGACCACCGGTTGGATCGGATTCTCCGCGCAAAACGCCAACTCTCTTAAATTTGGGTGTTTGAAAGAAATTTGCAGGTGCGCAAAGCACACCCGTGTGTTGTGTGTGATAGTGTGAATTTTCCATAAGGGAGAAAATATGAGCGGAATGTCAGTTTAAGGAAAACGATAACAAATAGCAGCATGCAAATATTCATGTAAAGAATAACAGTTTAGGCAAAGGATAGATAAGAGCAAATAAATGTAAAAACACAAAAAATAGCAACTAAGCAAAAATAACAAAATAAAGCACGATAGTTAACCTAAGTTTGTTATGGTTAAGAACCTAGGGTTTCCCCAGTGAGTCGCCATGTTGTCGCGCCTGATTTTGAACTCTCAGGCTTGAATGCGCGACGGAATGGTTATCCTCCCCAAAATGTAAAATGTTAAGTGTTAAGGGAGTCGCCACCTAATTAATTGGGTGAATTAGGACACCTAAATGTCAACTAATTAAAGTTAACATTAACTCCATTTTAATGTCTGCTAAACTTAATAAGATTCTGAGTAAGAGTTCTTTATTATCCTAAAGGGAAGGGGTGATGCATCTTTTAAGATCTGCTAACTTGCGGTTGTCCGTTCAAACCTAAGTCAATTATTATGTTAAAGAATGCATGCTAAAAAAAGTATTTTGAACAAAGATGTGGTAAGTGCTTAAAAATGCGGTTTTGGTAAAAACAAAATCTTCGTTTTTGTAGAATATATATATAAGCTAATTTTGGATAAAATATGTATTTAGAAGGCATTGTATAGAAATACTTTATAAATAAAGCATATGTTAGGATGAAATGTATATTTAAACAACGTAAGATAGTACAAAAGTTGATAAGGTTAATGAAGAGCTTATGAGAAAATTTATTTCTTAAGAATTAGATATGGAATGATAAATTGACTATATGACTAAAGCATAGCTAGAGTTAGTTGAATTATTTTAGATTTAGATCTATATGATGAACCTAGAATAAATAAGGAACGGATTCATCTTTTAAACTACCCTTCCAATGTATTCAAGGACTAGTAGAGTTAATTATCCTATTAATTTACAAGGTTAACAAATATATTTATCACAATAATAAATAAATAAATAGGCAAGGAAGGAATGAGATTGGAGTTGATGTAATGTCTAGGACGGATGACGACGTCATTCCATCCCATCGTTGTTTGGAAGCCATGCGGCGAAAGTGTGGACGGCGATATGGAAATCATGATGAGTCTCATACCGAGACTCTTGATTATTCTCCCGATGCATGTCATGTAAAATAAGAAAGAAAAAGATTAGTATATGCCCAAAATTTATCAAAATAATAAACAAGTATTTGGCACAAGAATTAGTACATATGATTTACACTCAAGCATGTAAGCCATGATTAAATTGCAAAATCAGCAAGTAATAAAGACAAAATGCAGCGTAATGGGTTGAGCTCAGATATGGATAATGCATGCAGCGAGAAGGAAATATGGCCCAGGGGTGTAAACAATATGCAGAAACCAATCAAGGGTCCAGAAAGCTAGAAATTTCAGATTTTAAGGAAGAAAGTCAGTTGGCACTATATCATGAAGAGCCCAATTAACAGATAATCTCATTCATGCCTATATAAGTCTATATTTACTCACACAGCCATGTAAAGAGTTGATCTACATGATATTCAAAAATACACATGATACATCTGGACGTATATACGGATACACGACTTGTTTCTATTAATAAAACCAATTTTACTCACCAATTTCGCTTGGACAGACAGGGCATTCTCAACCCAATAATAAAAGTGCATATTCCCAATGGCTAAAGAGGATAGCCTCGATACTTCAGAATTTTTAGCATAAAAATCGAAAGACCTCGATCAACTATAGCATTTTAATGAAGACTGGACAGTGGTATGTCAATGACCATCCATTACCAGATTATCAAGTACGGTATCAGCAAACAAACATAGTTAATCAATGATTCATTTCAAAGTATACGAGGCTAAACTAGTCAGGATGCATCAAACGAAGGACTTATCAACCAAACAAGTCTCGTACTACTATATTGGAATCACTTTAGCATAGACAACCTTCAACTTAATGTTCATATATCAAACAAACTGAATTGATTCATATACCAAGTATATCCAAGTAAAGCAGTATACGACTAATATTTTAGCATGATCTTGATATGCAATATACCTGGAAAAAAAATAAGATAACAACTTCTATACTTCTACCAAATTTCAGGTCCAGTAGTATGTGTCGGGGCTGTAAAATCCGGAGGCAATGTACTTCATATACTAGATTTTGGATTAGACTAAAGACAGGGGTATGTAGAAATCTAAGATTGAATCACACGACAGTAGTCATCTAGGTACCGGGCAGTCTTCATGAATTCAACAAATAGCAAGACAAGTATTACCTATCTTCCAGGCCTGAGTTAATCCTCACAAATACATGGTGGAATCATAATATCTCGACTATCAACACAAAAATGGATCTAGGACCCTTATACAAATGTTATACACTTAGCCATACTCATAGAGAAGCCACGATCAAATACGCACATGCTCAAAACAGAATCAACACCACAAATACTGAAGGCCACAACTAACATATTTACCTGGAATCATAGATTCAAACGATGACTAAATTAAGTCAAATAGATTTAAAAAACAACAACATATGGACCCTATCATACATAACACACAGTACGGACTAAATAACTAAATAATAGAAAGGGAGCGAGTTTACGGACCTTTTGTGGGTAGCGAACTGAGGCGGCGTTTTGACCGTTGATTCACTCGAAAGGCTTATGCCTATGCGACGAAGAAGAACGAGATTTTTACTCTGAATATGAAGCTTGGATTAATAACAGAGGGTTTAGAGCGTGAAAGCTTTATGGATTCTGTCTTTGTGCTGCTGAAGTTAATAAACACCCGTATATTTAGTTCTTTTGTGGGTTCTGATTTTGGTAATAATATCATGATTTTATTACGATTTTGGTTACGATTTCGTACTGATTCGAGGATTATTTGGTTCTTAAGAAGGGTAGCTTTGATTTTGGGTTGATTTTGGTACGCGATTTGAGGAGAAGAATTTGGGATGCATGCGCAATTTGGAAGGAGACAGAAGGGAGATATTGTTGACTCGTCGGATTTTTCGGCGAGGGTCTTTCTTGTTGTCGGCGGCGTGGATGAGGGAGTTTTAGTTTAGGGTTCTTTGTTAGGTTTAGGTTTCATTTTTTTTTGTAGAGGATGAAGTCTAGGTAAGGGGAAGGTGGGCTGGACTCGGAAGGATAAAAAAGGCTGGGGAAGGTATTGGGCCGCGGGTAGTGGGCTGCTGGTGTGGAAAAAATGGGCCTGGGTATTAGTTTTAGGATAGTTATTATTTAATTAATGGATTTTAGGTAAAGTTTTAGGTGTATTATTTAATTAGTGGTAAATTAAATTATTTTGATACGCCCTTAGTTTTAGCTTGGATTTAAATTATTGACCATAAATGCGGGCGTGCTAATTAATTAGTGCTTAACATTTATAATGCGAGACCGTTATTAAAACTTACTTATTATGTGTATTTTGCGATGTTAAATTAAAATTGAATGGAGTTTAGATTAAATTATTTATGTTGACAGTCAATTTTGACCCATTTTTCGTATATTTGTTGCAGTTTTATGTGTTTTAGGACTTCGCATTTTAATCATCATTTTTTGCATTTTTCGCATAAAATTCTATGTTTATTTCTTCAAAAAAAAAATGACATTGCATATTTTATTTTAAATTAAGCATTATGTCTTTGTTAATATTATGTTTTTATTTTAATAATATTTGCATCTCTTTAAATAATTAATCGGCACCGCGTTTTTACTTTTAATCAGACATTAAACATTTCTTAAATATTGCATTTTAGTATTATTGCGTCGGCATTTGCATTTTAATAATCTTGCATCTTTTTAAATAATTTTGTTTTAAATAATTAACCCGCCTTGCATTTTGTCAAACCAGTCCAGTCTGAGGCCCAATCCGAATCAATCCAATCCAACACCATTTTTTTTTTTAAATATAATTTTATCCAAACAATACCACACTTTTATTCCCCCCCCCCCCCCTAAAATCAAAACCCACTTTTCATTTTCTTTCCCTCCAAAACAAACCTTTAACCCATGCCTTCACCCATACCTCTTTGGTTACTTCAACACATTTCCCTCACTGATTGAAAATCAGTCTTGTCCCCATTTCAGCAGCGTACAACCCTCCCCATATTGAGATTTTCCCTTACCTACCCTATCTCTCTCACTTATTAAAATCATCCCACATAATACTAAAGGTCAGCAACCCTACATTTTATCACCAGCCGCATAAGGCAAGAGCCCCCCCCTATTCTCTCACACCCTCTCCCTTTCAAACCCCTCACGCCGTCGCCGCCGCTGCCACGTGAGCTCCAAGCTCCGGCGAACACCATCCCCTTCATTTTCTCAAACCCCCACAACAACACCCCTCCCCTTTCAGATTTTTCTCATCCCTAACCCTTCTCTCCCGCCGCCGCTAGCTCCGGCGAACCACCACACCACCGCGAACCCCCCTAGCAAAACCTCACCACTTCACACAGATTATCACCAAAGAACCCCAAAAAACTCTCACCTCTCCAACTCACCTCCACCCACTGCCATCGCCACCGCCTATTTTCCATCTCCGGCGAACACAACACAACCTGCACTCTTCACTCTCTCACCGCCACACCGCTCGTCGCCTCTCGCGAACCACCGTCGACCGCCGATGAACCTCCACTATCCGGTGAACCTCACCGCTGTTACCCGTACCCACCAGTATAACCATTACCCCACACCCCACTGCCCCAACGCCACCACTCCCATCTGTTTACCATCGCGGAACCACCGCGGTGTCGCTTCCGTCACGCGAAGTGATGCCGCCGCATTTCTTCACTTGGTTTTGGTATAGACTGATTTTATTGCATTTTGTATTTTGGCGGAGTTTTTAAGACTCCGGCGACTTGGTTTCGATGTTATATTCGATGTTATTTTGATATCTATATTGGTTTCGGTTCAGTGGACTGATTTTCTTATTTTGAGGCTTCTGGCCGGAGTTTAAAAACTCCGGCGAATGTTGGTTACTACTTTACTGTTTTGTTGGACTGATTTCGATTTTTTGTTGGCTATTATTGTTGCTGTTTCTTGTTGTTGACGGACTGATTTTGCCACTGTTTTGCTCTCGGGTTGAAACCGGGTCGGGTCGACCCAGGTCGGATTTTAAATTTCAGATTGTTGTTTATTTGGATACTTGGAATGAGAATATCATCTTCACTGTTTCGGTATTTCTTTTGATTGGGTTCGGGTCGGGTCTTTCAGTTTCTGGGTCGGGTCGAAAATTCGGATCGGGCCAGTTCTGGTTCGATTTCTAAAATTTGCGGACAGTTGGTTTATTTCGTTATTTTACTGATTTTGAACAAGATACTACACTTTTGGTATTTTACTGATTTTGAACAAGATGCTACACTTGTTTGGCCGATGAAAAAGTTATCCGTCGATTTTTGAGGCCTCCACAGTTGCAAAGACGGAAAATAAAATAAATGAAGCTTTCTGGGCAAGGATGATTTCTTCCACTTACACCGGATAACCAACATGCGTTGGCAGGGCGAATTCTCGCAGCCGCACTTGTTTAGGCTGTCCCACTTTACATTTTTTATATCTGAGCCCTCCGTGTTTAAAACTATTACTGTTTTGGTGCGGATATGAAGGTTTTATTTATTTTATTGCTTTTAACAATATTGGCCTATGAAGGAATCTCCGTCTGATTTCCAAGGCCTCCTATGTGCAAAAGACGGATTTATTTATTTTTGGCTTTATTTATTAAATTCCTGTCATTGCTTTAAGATTATTATTCTAGTACTAACACTTTTACTAAGTGTTTATGCAGGTACCCGGAGATCATCTTGCGCAGAATGCCTAAAAAAGGCTAAAAGATGTCCCGGAGTTTTATTTTATGTCGCATTTAAGTTTTAGTTTTATTATTTTGGTATTGCATTTTATTTTAATTATAAATTATGAAAATGCTTAGAATATGTAAAATAAAAAGGGCAATAAATAATTAACCTAGGTTTGAACGAATAACCGCAAGTTAGCGGATCTTAAAGGGTGCATAACCCCTTCCCTTTAGGATAATAAAGAACCCTGATCCAGAATCTCATTAATTTCGCAGACCATTAAATGGAGATTAATTGCAGTGTTTTACTGCAATAAATCAAGTGTCCTAATTCACTTAAATAATTAGGTGGCGACTCCTTAAAAACAACATTAATTGCTCCATCAGGGAACCGCGCCAAAGAGCAACGTTGCGGATAACCGTTCAGACCCCGAGGTCAAAAACGGGCGCGACAGCATGGCGACTCCACTGGGGATATCAGGTTCTTGATCATAGCAAACCCAGGTTAATTAAATATTGCGCTTTATTTTGCTTTTATATTTATTGTAAATGTTTTATATTGTTTGCTTTTATTTTGTAATTAACTACTTTAATTGCTACATTCTTTTACTGCTTTCCTTAAATTGTCATTCCGCTCATATTTCCTCCACTCTGGAAAATTCACATTGTCACACACTACACGCGTTGGTGTGCTTCGCGCACCCGCGGTTTCTTTCAAAAAATACCCAAAATTTAGGAGAGTTGACGCTTGGGCGGAGTTAGATCGGTTCGTCTGATCAGCCGCGTAGCCTTCTCACTCGAGTTGTCCGCTCGGAAACCTTCCGTCTAGTAAGCCAAATCTTAGAAAACTTAAGATAGAGCTATACCACCTTTTATATTAAATCATGCATGCATAAACCTTAGGTGGGTTAATCCTTGGTATTAACGCCACAATTAGAAATCCACCAAACTTGTCGACGGGTTTCACAACCCAACGACCAATAAGCATATATGTGTAGCGTGATAATGATAGACGGATCCAAGTCTGATCATGACACGCCGAAATTGGAAAAAGTGCACCGTCATTTGGTCGTCATTTCCAACAAAACATTGCAGTTTAACGGCTTGGACTTGTTTATCATAATCCCACATATTTGACGTTTAGGCTCACCTCTGGCATAAGGGAGGTCTCATGCATGTTAGGGCGCGCGCTTGATTTTCATGCTTTTTGTTTACTATTGTTTGGCGCTAGCAACGCTGTACATATTATTTAATGCAATAATTATCCTTTTGTGATTCCGGGCTCGAGCATTTGCATTTTTGCACTTTTGTCATTACATTGCAATCGTGACTTCTCACGTAAATCACTTTTGAATAGCGCAACTTGGACTTTGTGAAGCATCAACCACCAGTCCGGTCGAACCAATCAGGGGAGTCTTTAACTATATTGTCACACCTTTCCATTTTTATTATTTTTGTCATTTTTCCTACTCACCTATTTCTCATATTTTTGCAGGAAGGTCGTCCTCTCAATCAGCCTAGGGCGTTCGGAAAAAAAAAATCACAAAAATGAGCGGTAGTTATGTTGACTAATAGAAGTTAGTTTATATCAGATTCAACGAGACATCGTCTCAGTTCTTCTATATTTTGTGTCTTTATTTGCAAATTCAATTGATATGTCTATTGTTGATTACATAATTATTTATCATGCATTTTTTACATCATAATTATTCCGAACTACGCGTGTCTGATTCTCACCACACGGTGTGATACGCAGGCAACTCATTTTGGGTTCGACACCACAAAAATAAAAATCACAAAAAAAATAATAATAAAGAGCGCATTTCTCACTCATGCATCCCATTCATCATGTTTTCGGGCATTCATTTTACTTTGCATTCGTCCACAATGGACAATCATTTCTTTTGCACAGCTTTATATTGCTATCCTTTCATTGATAAATTTTTTCCAAGCATACATTTTATAACATATTTGAACGAACTACGCGCACCTGATTCCCTCGGCGGGATACGTAGGCAGCCTTATTCGGATTCGGTACCCTTTATTAAAAAAAAAAGTGATAATCAGTATGGGTTGACTTTATGGTAAACCATAGATTCATTTGGTACCTCTTATTCATACCCGTAAATGACATTGTCTTGCGTGTTTTCAAGATAAGGACGAAACTAACCTCATTGTTTCATATGCATTGTGTGGTGAGTTTTTAGAATAAGTTCAATTGCATTGCATTGTGATCTAGAACTTGGCCTGAATGTTTGTTGAGGAGAAATCCTGAACAACACTCGGTGTGAGAAATGATCGTAGGCTTTCTTTGACCCGGTTGAGCATTTTCAGCCTACCAAATAACATTATCCCTAGTACACCCCTTTGAGCCTAAAACCTATTTTTTGACAACCGTATATTACACCTACACCCTTTCTGAGTGCGTACGCACTATCCCTCTTTTGGCCCGACCTCCTCGAGTACTTTAGAAATGTGCAAGTGACTAACAAAATTCTAGCTGAAGTTTGCAAAGACAAAAATTGTCAAAGTCTCAAAAAATGAAAGCAGAGACGACTTCACATAAAGAGGAAATCAAAAGGCCCGATATAAAAAAATATATATAACCCCGAAAAAAAAAAAGGGCTCCAAATGAAAGATTCAAAAGAAGTCAATACAGAAAAACTGGGACAAAAAGAAAGCAAGTCAGCATTAAAACACACAAATATCAAGCATGGACGTAGTCCAACTCTCGAGGAATGATTAGTCACTTTTACCCAAATGATATCCATCCCTTCCCCAAACCTACATTACAAGCCCGTGAAAAGCCCTACATGATCTTATACTGAGGGTTCTCACATTAGTGGATGCTTACATGATGGCCAAGCCTATGATATCACAATTGCATGCATTGAACATCTTTCTGAGTGTGAGTGTCTTTTCTCTCAACGTCCCAAAATTCAAAAATACTGGAATATATGTGAGAAAGGAACTTTCTTTCTGTGAGGGCATTTGAAACATGAGATTACGTGTAGTTCGAAACCTTGGATGCAAGCAGGTGTGTCGACACTCAGGTATGTCTGAGGTACTATCTGAAGTTGTGTGAATTACACCGGAGTCAATCTCGGTTAGACTGAAAGCAATAAACGAAAATCCTTATGCACAATACTAATTGTCGGTATCAACTGAAGTCAGAATGTAATGCTGTCTTCCATTTTTTCAGAAAAAAAAAACAAAAAACAAAAAAAAAACAAAAAAAATGCATATTACATAAAATCCTTATTTTGCATCACGAACTACGTCTTGACCTGATTCCCTCAGCGGGATACGTAGGCGACCACATCGGCTTCGGTCCCACATCATTTAAAAAAAAATCCTTATTTTGCATCACGAACTACGTCTTGACCTGATTCCCTCAGCGGGATACGTAGGCGGCCACATCGGCTTCGGTCCCACATCATTTTAAAAACAAAAATCCTTATTTTGCATCACGAACTACGTCTTGACCTGATTCCCTCGGCGGGATACGTAGGCGGCCATATCGGCTTCGGTCCCGCATCATTTTAAATAAAAAATAAAAATAAAAATCATAAAAAATTCTTATTTTTGCAGCATGAACTACGTCTTGACCTGACTCCCTCGGCGGGATACGTAGACAGCCACATCGGCTTCGGTCACACCGTTAGAAATATTTTTTGTTTCTGCAGAGGACTCGATTTTGTCCATATTCTCGCATTTGCTTTTCATTCATGATAAAAAGAAAAAAAAATTGCTTACCTGATTGCCTTGATAGCGTCAAGATTCAACCTTACCCAATTGAAAGTTCAACATCTTCATTTTATCAGAAACTGGGACATTTTAAGAATTCACCGCAAGAGAATGGCAATATACAGGAAAAAGCAGGCCAAACCAGTCTGAGCATGCAAGCGTCAAGGCTAAAGCTACAAAGTCGACGCTAATCGACCACTGATTTCCTAAAACTCACAAGTTTTTTTTGAGTGCAGGATCTTCATATCAGCAAAGGCAGGAGCACAACAAAACACCCATGCGGGTTACAATCGCACAACGTCTATGCAATGACTCTATCTCAACCCAGACGGGTCACAAAGCAGGTACGCCCATAAACCGTCATTTCATTTAAGCCTATGCAATGACGAACATTTGCATCGCGTCTATGCAACGACGCCATTTCATATAAGCCTATGCAACGGCTTCATCCATGTTTCGTCTATGCAACGACGAGCATCTGCATCGCGTCTATGCAACGACGCCATTTCATATAAGCCTATGCAATGACTTCATTCATGTTTCATCTATGCAACGACGAGCATCTGCATTGCGTTCGAAAATGACGTCATTTCATAAAAGCTTATGCAACGGCTTCATTCATGTTTCGTCTATACAACGACGAACATCTGCATCGCGTCTATGCAACGACGCCATTTCATATAATCCTATGCAACGACTTCATTCATGTTTCGTCTATGCAACGACGAGCATCTGCATTGCGTCCGAAAACGACGTCATTTCATAAAAGTCTATGCAACGGCTTCATTCATGTTTCGTCTATGCAACGACGAACATCTGCATCGCGTCTATGCAACGACGTCATTTCATTTAAGCCTATGCAACGGCTTCATTCATGTTTCGTCTATGCAACGACGAACATCTGCATCGCCTCTATGCAACGACGCCATTTCATTTAAGCCTATGCAACTGCTTCATCTATGTTTTGTCTATGCAACGACGAGCATCTGCATCGCGTCTATGCAACGACGCCATTTCATTTAATCTTATGCAACGGCTTCATTCATGTTTCGTCTATGCAACGACGAGCATCTGCATCGCGTCTATGCAACGACGTCATTTCATTAAAAGCCTATGCAACGACTTCATTCATGTTTCGTCTATGCAACGACGAACATCTGCATCACATCTATGTTTCGTCTATGCAACGACGAACATCTGCATCACGTCTATGCAACGACGTCATTTCATTCTAAGCCTATGCAACGCCGTTCATGTTTCGTCTATGCAACGACGAGCATCCGTGATCGCGTCTATGCAACGACGTCATTTCATTAAAAGCCTATGCAACGACTTCATTCATGTTTCGTCTATGCAACGACGAACATCTGCATCACATCTATGTTTCGTCTATGCAACGACGAACATCTGCATCACGTCTATGCAACGACGTCATTTCATTCTAAGCCTATGCAACGGCTTCATTCATGTTTCGTCTATGCAACG
Organism: Przewalskia tangutica; assembly: GCA_029844215.1. Taxonomy (NCBI): domain Eukaryota; kingdom Viridiplantae; phylum Streptophyta; class Magnoliopsida; order Solanales; family Solanaceae; genus Przewalskia; species Przewalskia tangutica. Next base: position 120,348,551 of record CM056721.1, on the reverse strand, counting down.
ACGAGCATCTGCATCGCGTCTATGCAACGACGTCATTTCATATAAGCCTATGCAACAACTTCATTCATGTTTCGTCTATGCAACGACGGACATTTGCATCGCGTCTATGCAATGACGCCATCAACATCTACAAACACCATGTCTGTTACATCACCACATCACCTGCAACCCAGTGTCAATCATACTTCGACACTGGGACATTTTTTAATCAGCGTCAGCTTTGCTTTTTATTTTTGCATCACAACGACCCAGTGTCATCATGATTTGACACTGAGACATTTTTTGGGTCTGCATCATCCCTATTTTTGAGTTTATAGTTTATAAAACAGGACAAAATTGGCTACAAATCAACATCTTTGTCCGAAGACTCTTCCATCATCTCCGTACAAAGAGGGACATACTGTTGACAGTCAATTTTGACCCGTTTTTCGTATATTTGTTGCAATTTTATGTGTTTTAGGACTTCGCATTTTAATCATCATTTTTTGCATTCGCATAATATTCTATGTTTATTTCTTCAAAAAAAAAATGACATTGCATATTTTATTTTAAATTAAACATTATGTCTTTGTTAATATTATGTTTTTCTTTTAATAATATTTGCATCTCTTTAAATAATTAATCGGCACCGCGTTTTTACTTTTAATCAGGCATTAAACATTTCTTAAATATTGCATTTTAGTATTATTGCGTCGGCATTTGCATTTTAATAATCTTGCATCTTTTTAAATAATTTTGTTTTAAATAATTAACCCGCCTTGCATTTTGTCAAACCAGTCCAGTCCGAGGCCCAATCCGAATCAATCCAATCCAATACCATTTTTTTTTTAAAATTTAATTTCATTCAAACAATACCACACTTTTATTCCCCCCCCCCCTAAAATCAAAACCCACTTTTCATTTTCTTTCCCTCCAAAACAAACCTTTAACCCATGCCTTCACCCATACCTCTTTGGTTACTTCAACACATTTTCCTCACTGATTGAAAATCAGTCTTGTCCCCATTTCAGCAGCGCACAACCCTCCCCATATTGAGATTTTCCCTTACCTACCCTATCTCTCTCACTTATTAAAATCATCCCACATAATACTAAAGGTCAGCAACCCTACATTTTATCACCAGCCGCATAAGGCAAGAGCCCCCCCCCCATTCTCTCACACCCTCTCCCTTTCAAACCCCCACTTGCCGCCGCCCGTCGCCGCCGCCCCTTTCGCCGGAGCTCCAAGCTCCGGCGAACACCATCCCCTTCATTTCTCTCAAACCCCCACAGCAACACCCCTTCCCTTTCAGATTTTTCTCATCCCTAACCCTTCTCTCCCGCCGCCGCTAGCTCCGGTGAACCACCACACCACCGCGAACCCCCTAGCAAAACCCTCAGCCGCAACCCACACAGAATTATCAGCCCAGCAACCCCAGCCAAAACTCTCTCAGCCTCTCCAACTCACCTCCACCCACTGCCATCGCCGCCGCCCATTTTCCATCTCCGGCGAACACAACACAACTCCAGACCCTTCAGCCCTCTCACCCCTGCCAGCAGCCGCCCGTCGCCATCTCCCTGAACCACCGTCGATCGCCGATGAACCTCCACTATCCGGTGAACCTCACCGTTGTTACCCGTACCCACCAGTATAACCATTACCCCACACCCCACTTCCCCAACGCCACCACTCCCATCACTGTTTCACTACTGTGAACCACCAGGCGGCGTCGCTCCGGCGTTCGCCGTGGAAGTGATGCCGCCGCATTTCTTCACTTGGTTTTGGTATAGACTGATTTTATTGCATTTTGTATTTTGGCAGAGTTTTTAAGACTCTGACGACTTGGTTTCGATGTTATATTCGATGTTATTTTGATATCTATGTTGGTTTCGGTTCAGTGGACTGATTTTCTTATTTTGAGGCTTCTGGCCGGAGTTTAAAAACTCCGGCGAATGTTGGTTACTACTTTACTGTTTTGTTGGACTGATTTCGATTTTTTGTTGACTATTATTGTTGCTGTTTCTTGTTGTTGACGGACTGATTTTGCCATTGTTTTGCTCTCGGGTGGAACCGGGTCGGGTCGACCCAGGTCGGATTTTAAATTTTAGATTGTTGTTTATTTGGATACTTGGACTGAAAATATCATCTTTTACTGCAATGTTTCGGTATTTCTTTTGATTGGGTTCGGGTCGGGTCTTTCAGTTTCTGGGTCGGGTCGAAAATCCGGATCGGGCCAGTTCTGGTTCGATTTCTAAAATTTGCGGACAGTTGGTTTATTTCGTTATTTTACTGATTTTGAACAAGATACTACACTTTTGGTATTTTACTGATTTTGAACAAGATGCTACACTTGTTTGGCCGATGAAAAAGTTATCCGTCGATTTTTGAGGCCTCCACAGTTGCAAAGACGGAAAATAAAATAAATGAAGCTTTCTGGGCAAGGATGATTTCTTCCACTTACACCGGATAACCAACATGCGCTGGCAGGGCGAATTCTCACAGCCGCACTTGTTTAGGCTGTCCCACTTTACATTTTTTATATCTGAGCCCTCCGTGTTTAAAACTATTACTGTTTTGGTGCGGATATGAAGGTTTTATTTATTTTATTGCTTTTAACAATATTGGCCTATGAAGGAATCTCCGTCTGATTTCCAAGGCCTCCTCTGTGCAAAAGACGGATTTATTTATTTTTGGCTTTATTTATTAAATTCATGTCATTGCTTTAAGATTATTATTCTAGTACTAACACTTTTACTAAGTGTTTATGCAGGTACCCGGAGATCATCTTGCGCAGAATGCCTAAAAAAGGCTAAAAGATGTCCCGGAGTTTTATTTTATGTCGCATTTAAGTTTTAGTTTTATTATTTTGGTATTGCATTTTATTTTAATTATAAATTATGAAAATGCTTAGAATACGTAGAATAAAAAGGGCAATAAATAATTAACCTAGGTTTGAACGAATAACCGCAAGTTAGCGGATCTTAAAGGGTGCCTAACCCCTTCCCTTTAGGATAATAAAGAACCCTGATCCAGAATCTCATTAATTTCGCAGACCATTAAATGGAGATTAATTGCAGTGTTTTACTGCAATAAATCAAGTGTCCCAATTCACTTAAATAATTAGGTGGCGACTCCTTAAAAACAACATTAATTGCTCCATCCAGGGAACCGCGCCAAAGAGCAACGTTGCGGATAACCGTTCAGACCCCCGAGGTCGAAAACGGGCGCGACAATTTAAATACTAAATGCATATATGATATTTAAGGATTGCTTAATGCTTTTACGTAAAATGTGGTGCTTTTATTTAAAATATTATTTATTGTGCCTTATTTATTATTATTTGAGCTAAAATTAAATTATCTTGATATGACTTTAGGTGCTTTATTAATTTTAGCTTGGGTTTAAATTATTACAATAATTACGAAATTGCTTTGCGTATTAATAAATGCGACTATGCTATTTGACACGACGTTATTGCTAAATTATTTACTTATTTACGTATTTATTATTATTAACATTATTAAGAATTAATGGAAATAGAATAGGGCTAGCGAGTGCGAGACCCGAAGTTCTTAATATTCTACGTAAGATGCGGTGCCATTATCAAACTCCTTATTTACGCATGTATATGTTTATTATACATATATTATTGGTGTAGAGATTATTTTTGCGATGTAAAAATTGCAGTTCTAAAAAAGAAAATTGTTTAATTTATTGGTTATTGATTGAAGGGGATGGACAAAATTGGGTGTCAACAGTTGTCCCTCTTTGTATGGAGAGGATGAAAGAATCTTCAGACAAAGACGTTGACTTATAGCCAATTTTGTCTCGGTCATCGGAATTAAAACGAAGGTTAAGGAAAGTGAGGTTAAATGTCTATTAAAAAATTGTCCCAGTTTCGAATTATGATGCTGGGTCGTGGTGATAAAACTTATAATGTGTTGTTGGTGTCTGAAAACTAAAGGTGGGGCCGACGCAGATTTAAAATTTGTCCTAGTGTCGAGTTATGGTGACAATGAGTTATTGGTGTTGTGGGGATGCTGGAGAAGAGTGGATCGACGTTCGAGGCCACCTTTGCCTTTTGTTAGGTAGCTTGACTTCCCAACAAGATTTTCCTCAGTTCGCCGTGTAAGAGGTAGGTCCACGTTGTGCTCCGCTCCTGAATTAAGGTACCTGCGGGCTAAAGCTCAAGAAAACAATTCGTGCATGACTGTTAAGACCAAATGCTATAAAGATGATTATGTAAGAATGTGAATAATGTGTCACGGTTGTGGTCAATCGTGTATGTGATGTAATGAAGTGACGTGATGATACGCCGTTTTGTATAGACGAGGTGCAAACGACGTCTTGCGTGGGTGTGGTCGTCTTGTATGGACGGAATGCCAATGGCGCCTTGTGTGGGCGTTGTCATCTTGTATAGACGAAGAATGCATATGACGCCTCGTGTGGGCGTTGTCGTCTTTTATGGATGAGATGCAAGTGACGCCTTGTGTGGGCGTTGTCTTGTATGGACGAAATGCAAATGACGTCTTGTGTGGACGTTATGCAAGTGACGTCTTGTGTGGGCGTTATTGAAATGTAAATGACGCCTTGTATGGACGTTATCGTCTTGTATGGACGAAGTGCAAATAACGCCTTGTATGGGCGTTATCGTCTTGTATGGACGAAATGCAAATGACGCCTTGTATGGGCGTTATCGACTTGTATGGACGAAATACAAATGACGCCTTGTATGGACGTTATCGTCTTGTATGGACGAAATGCAAATGACGCCTTGTATGGAAGTTATCGTCTTGTATGGACGAAGTGCAAATGGCGCCTTGTATGGGCGTTATCGTCTTGTATGGACGAAATGCAAATGACGCCTTGTGTGGGCGTTGTCGTCTTGTATAGACGAAGAATTCATATGATGCCTCGTGTGGGCGTTGTCGTCTTGTATGGATGAGATACAAGTGACGCCTTGTGTGGGCGTTGTCTTGTATGGACGAAATGCAAATGACGTCTTGTGTGGACGTTATGCAAGTGACGTCTTGTGTGGGCGTTATTGAAATGCAAATGACGTCTTGTATGGACGTTATCGTCTTGTATGGACGAAATGCAAATGATGCCTTGTATGGGCGTTATCGTCTTGTATGGACGAAATGCAAATGACGCCTTGTATGGGCGTTATCGACTTGTATGGACGAAATGCAAATGACGCCTTGTATGGACGTTATCGTCTTGTATGGACGAAATGCAAATGACGCCTTGTATGGAAGTTATCGTCTTGTATGGACGAAATGCAAATGACGTCTTGTGTGGACGTTATGCAAGTGACGTCTTGTGTGGGCGTTATTGAAATGCAAATGACGCCTTGTATGGACGTTATCGTCTTATATGGACGAAGTGCAAATAACGCCTTGTATGGGCGTTATCGTCTTGTATGGACGAAATGCAAATGGCGCCTTGTATGGGCGTTATCGTCTTGTATGGACAAAATGCAAATGACGCCTTGTATGAGCGTTATCGTCTTGTATGGATGAAATGCAAATGACGCCTTGTATGGACATTATCGTCTTGTATGGACGAAATGCAAATGACGCCTTGTATGGGCGTTATCGTCTTGTATGGACGAAATGCAAATGACGCCTTGTATAGACGTTATCGTCTTGTATGGACGAAATGCAAATGATGCCTTGTATGAGCGGAATGCAAATGACGCCTTGTGTGGGCGTTACGCAAGTGACGCCTTGTGTGGGCGTTATCGTCTTGTATGGACGAAATACAAATGACGTCTTGTATGGTCGGAATGCAAATGACGCCTTGTGTGGGCGTTACGCAAGTGACGCCTTGTGTGGGCGTTATCGTCTTGTGTGGACGAAATGCAAATGACGTCTTGTATGGACGTTATCGTCTTGTATGGACGAAGTGCAAATGACGCCTTGTATGGGCGTTATCGTCTTGTATGGACGAAATGCAAATGACGCCTTGTATGGACGTTATCGTCTTGTATGGACGAAATGCAAATGACGCCTTGTATGGGCGTTATCGTCTTGTATGGACGAAATGCAAATGACGCCTTGTACGGACGTTATCGTCTTGTATGGACGAAATGCAAATGACGCCTTGTATGGGCGTTATCGTCTTGTATGGACGAAATGCAAATGACGCCTTGTATGAGCGTTATCGCTTGTATGAACGAAATGCAGATGACGCTTTCTAAGGTTTGGATAAAATTGTTCTATATGTGAAGTTGTGTTGTAATTCATGCATAATCAAAACTAGATGAAATAATTAAAGTGTAGATGATGTAGCCTGAGTAAAGAGGATGTGGTTATATTTGATGTAGACTTGTTGCAGTTTGATTTTGTGAGCGAATCTGTTGTATTGGAATGTTGTTGTCCTCCTTATTCCTGTTGTCCTGCAAAACCCACTCAAAGAAAATTGTGAGTTCGGGGAGGGGTCGACCGATTTGTGTTGGCTCTTGATACTTGCACGCGTTGTCTTGTCTGGACATGTAACCCCTGTCTGATTTCGAGTCTCAGTCAAAACATTTGCTGAAAATATTCTATCTTGAGAAAATATACTCATATATACTAGTAGGAAATTATGTCGATCTTTGAATAGTGACATGTTGTGGAACAATGCGAACATCCTTATCCGAAATTGGCGGTATATTCTCCCATATTCTTGGTGCTCCGTTTCCGTGAAGCTCTTTTAAAATTTGTCCCAGTTTTGGGACATGGAACCTTTTGCGTAAATTAGTCATGTCCATTGATGTCGTTTGTAGTAAAACCCTTAAAATTATCTCAGTTTATGTCGATCTTTCAAGCATATGGAATCATATTTGTCGGTGTCTTTCGTGGCGAAGTCCCCAAAAAATTTGTCCCGGTTTTTTGACTGACGAAACTGAGTCGGATATCTGTCGTGCGTTTGTTTTTTCTGTATGACGAGACTGAGTACAACTCACTAAAATGCAAAATGATAAAATGAAGATTTACTAATGGTGTGACCGAGGCCGATGTGGCCGCCTACGTATCCGCCAAGGGAATCAGGTCACACGTAGTTCCGATTACAAGCAAAGTAATTGGGCATTTCTAGAAATGGGACCGAAGCCGATATGGTCGCCTACGTATCCAGCAAAGGGAATCAGGTCAAACGTAGTTCAGATTACAAATGAAGTAATTACATGGAAAATAAGCACTCTAAATGTAGTATCTCTTCACTGCATCTGCGTTGATGGCTCTCGGCCACACTTCGCCATCCATTTCAACTAAGATGAGGGCCCCTCCTGTAAGCACTCGGTGAACCATGTAAGGCCCTTGTCAATTGGGCGCGAATTTCCCTTTCGCCTCACCTTGATTAGGGAATATACGTTTCAGCACCAGCTGTCCTGGTTGGAAGTTTCTTGGTCGTACCTTTTTATTAAAAGCTCTGGCCATTCTGTTCTGGTAAAGTTGTCCGTGACAGACTGCATTCATTCGTTTCTCATCAATAAGCATCAATTGTTCGTACCTACTCTGTATCCATCGGGCTTCGTTTAGTTCGGTTTCCTGGATGATTCTTAAGGATGGTATTTCTACCTCCGCTGGCAGCACAACTTCTTTTCCATAAACTAAGAGATACTGAGTTGCTCCTGTGGAGGTCCGGATTGTAGTACGGTAACCTAAGAGGGCGAAAGGCAAATTTTCATGCCAATGCTTGTAGTTATCTATCATTTTCCTTAGTATCCTCTTGATGTTCTTGTTGGCCGCTTCGACTGCTCCATTCATTTGCGGTCGATATGGAGTAGAGTTGCGATGAGTGATCCTGAACTTCTCACATGTTTCCTTCATCAGACCACTATTGAGATTGGATCCGTTATCGGTTATGATTGACTTTGAAATTCCAAACCGACAGATGATGTTATGGTGAACAAAATCCACTACTACTTTCTTGGTCACAGACTTGTACGATAATGCTTCTACCCATTTTGTAAAGAAATCGATCGCCACTAGGATAAACCTGTGTCCATTTAACGCTGCCGGCTCAATAGGACCGATGACGTCCATGCCCCAAGCTGCGAATGGCCATGGAGAACTCGTGACATTGAGCTCATTTGGCGGCACGTGAATCAAATCGCCGTGGATCTGGCATTGATGACACTTTCGCACGAAACAGATGCAATCTGTTTCCATTGTCATCCAGAAGTAACCTCCTCGTAGTATCTTTTTTGCTAGCGTGAAACCATTCATGTGGGGTCCGCACATACCTCCGTGTGTCTCTTCTAATAACTTGTGCTTCTTGGGTGTCAACACATCTTAACAAACCCAACACCGGAGTTCTCCGATAAAGGACCTCGCCGCTCAGGAAGAAATGGTTTGCTAACCTCCGAAGAGTCTTCTTCTGTATGTTGGTCATACCTTCCGGGTACTCACCTGCTTTGAGATACCTCTTGATTTCGTCATACCAAGGTTTGCTCTCTGATTCTTCATCTATCTAAGAACAATAGGCTGGCTGCTCTAGCACATCTACTTTGATTGGGTCAATGTAGTTCTTGTCTGGATGTTGAATCATGGAGGACAAAGTTGCTAAAGCATATGCAAACTCATTTTGAGCCCTCGGAGTATGCCTGAACTCTATCTTAACGAACCTTTTGTGCAATTCTTTCACGCAGTGTAGGTAAGGAAGTATCTTTCTATTCTTGGTGGCCCATTCGCCTTGCACTTGGTGAATCAACAGGTCTGAATCCCCTATGACCAGCAACTCCTGTATGTTCATGTCGATAGCCATTCGGAGTCCTAGTATGCAAGCCTCATATTCTGACATATTATTGGTGCACGGGAATCTGAGCTTTGCTGATATTGGGTAGTGTTGTCCTGTTTCTGATACCAAAACCGCTTCGATACCTACTCCTTTGAAATTCGCGGCGCCATCGAAGAACATTCTCCAACCCGGATATTCTTCTAGGATGTCTTCTCCTACAAACATCACTTCTTCATCTGGAAAGTAGGTCCGCAAGGGGATATATTCCTCGTCTACCGGATTCTCCGCGAGATGATCTGCTAATGCTTGCCCCTTGACTGCCTTTTGGGTGACATATACGATGTCGAATTCACTTAAAAGGATCTGCCATTTTGCAAGTTTTCCAGTAGGCATAGGCTTCTGAAAGATATACTTGAGCGGGTCCATCCTCGAAATGAGGTAGGTGGTGTATGCGGATAAATAATGTCTGAATTTTTGTGCGACCCAAGTCAAGGCACAGCATGTGCGTTCCAGCATTGTGTAACGAGCTTCATAAGGCGTGAACTTTTTACTCAAGTAGTATATTGCTTGTTCCTTCCTTCCCGTCTCATCATGTTGCCCCAACACACATCCGAACGCATCTTCCAATACGGATAAGTATAACAGCAAAGGCCTCCCGGGTTCTGGAGGCACCAAGACCGGCGGATTTGACAGATACTCTTTGATTTTATCAAGGGCTTGTTGGCACTCCAATGTCCACTTAGTGGCAGCGTCCTTCTTTAGTAACTTGAATATTGGTTCGCATATCACTGTTGATTGTGCTATGAACCTGCTGATATAATTCAAGCGACCGAGAAAACTCATCACCTCTTTGCGACTTTTCGGAGGAGGTAGTCCCTGAATGACCTTTATCTTCGAAGGATCCAACTCTATTCCCCTTCTGCTCACGATGAAACCCAATAATTTTCCCGCTGGAACGCCGAAGGCACATTTTGCCGGATTCAACTTCAGGTTATTTGCCTCAATCGCTCAAAATTTTTCTTCAGATGGACCAAATGGTCCGTAGCCCTCCGTGATTTGATGATGACGTCATCCACTTAGACTTCAATTTCCTTATGAATCATATCATGAAAAATGGTAGTCATGGCTCTCATGTAAGTGGCACCTGCGTTTTTAAGTCCAAAGGGCATGACTCGATAATAATATACCCCCCACGGAGTGGTGAACGCGGTCTTCTCTGCATCTTCTTCATTCATTAAGATTTGATGGTACCCAGCGAAACAATCGGCAAAACGACTGCAACTCATGCTTCGCACAATTGTCGATAAGTATATGAATGTTCAGAAGGGGAAAATCATCTTTAGGGCTTGCCTTGTTGAGATCCCTGTAATCGACACAAACTCGTATCTTACCATCCTTCTTTGTTACTGGCACAATATTGGCTAACCAAGTAGGGTATCTTGCTACCCGAATGACCTTTGCGTCCAATTGTTTGGAGATCTCCTCCTTGACTTTCAAACTTTGATCCGGCTTGATTTTCCTTGGTTTTTGCTTCACTGGGCGGCATGATGGTTCAATGGGCAACTTATGAGAAACGATGTCCGTGCTTAGACCTGACATATCATCATAAGACCAAGCGAATATGTCAACATACTGCTTCAATAGGGCCATCAAATCTTCTTTTTGCACGGCATTCAAGTGAACGCTGATCCTCATCTCATTGACGACTTTATCATCTCCTAGGTTCACTGTTTTTGTTTCATCCAGATTTGGTCTCGGCTTATCCTAGAACTTTCCTAACTCTTCAGTTTATTCCTCTAATGGAAAATTTCCTTCGGGTTCTGTTGGATTATTTTCGCGGTCCTGACTTTGTTCGCTTGTTTCATGACATGTCACATTTTCATTATCGACAAGTATATTATTTTGTATGCTGAAAGAAAGGGAATAAATAACGTTGATTAAAATATAACTTGTTATTAAAACTTCAAAAGGGAAATAAACTCATAAAAATGTGTTCCCATAATTCAGATTAAAAATACGAATTGAATTGTTTGAGAGCGACTAATTATTAATTCTACCCAGACTCGTGAAAAACAGCGTTGGGGTACAGGTCCAGTTTCTCAAGACATCTCCTGGCTCTGCACTCCAAATGGCCTGGTCATCTGCGTAGTCTTCCAAAATCGCATGACACTCTACTTCTTCCTCAGAAATGAAAAGGCCTTGAAGTCCCTCCGCGAGAATGTCTGCATCTTCCTCTTCTGGTAGCTGAGCAGTGTATGATTTGACAAATGAATGATTCAGGGGCGGAACAGGTCTTGGTAGATGAGACTCACCCTTCCTTCTGTGGTCAAATAACAACATCTCCTCGGTAGTGGGTTGATATCCGAGGCCAAAAGTGTCCTTCTTCTCCGGCAGGTGAATCGGCTCTGTGATCCGTCCTAATTTTGGTCCAAGTCCTCGACCTGGCTCAAAACTATTTCTTAGCATCTCTCGGGCCACCATTTTGAGAGTGCGGGGTAGTCGCATTCCTTTAGCCTTGCTAACGTCTACGATCTTGTTCATATGGTAAACAGACCCATCTAGCATTTCCATACTCTCGATGACTGGAATTGCCCATTTGGTGTTAGCAGTGTTGTCCTTGTCGCCCTCAACCACAACTTCATGACGATTCCAGATGAATTTCAAGACTTGATGCAAAGTGGAAGGGATGGCTCCGACCACGTGGATCCAAGGTCTCCCAAGTAATAAATTATAGCATGTGGATATGTCCAATACCTGGAATTCTATCACGAACTCTGCGGGCCAATCTGCAGTGTCAAGTTAATCTCGTCTGCGACGCTCCTCAGGGTCCCATCGAAACCTTTTACCCTCATGTAGCTCTCACGGAGTTTCCCAATGTCGACTCCTAAAGTTCGAAGAGTATCCAAAGGGCATACATTAACAGCTGACCCTCCATCGATCAAAACTCGAGAGATAAACTTATTAGCACACTTGACTGTTATGTTTAACGCCTTATTATGTCCACGACCCTCAGGAGGTAACTCACTCTCATGGAAGATTATCTTTTGCACCTCTTTAATTTGCCCGATCAATGCTGAGAAGTTTTCATCAGCAGTCTCAGCTGGCACATGAGCCTCTTTCAAAACCTCTATCAAAGAGATCCGGTGGTTCACTGAATTCATCAACAGTGACAATAGAGAAATTTGTGCTGGTGTTTTACTCAACTGTTCTACAATGGAATAGTCTCCTGTAGGCATTCTTCTCCAAAATTCCTCTACTTCTGGTTCAGTCACAGTCTTTTTCTGGGGCATCTTCCGTGATACTTCCACAGATGCGTAGTGTTGTACGGACCTTGTTACCCCTGCCACAACAACTTCTACCACCTGTTTCTGTTTACCCTCATTCTGTTGTTTGATCGAGTGGCTCCAACCTGGCACTAAGGCTGACACTAGAGGGTTATGACGGCTCAACTCTACTTCCAACGGCGCCCTAACCTTGGTGGTAATCACATGAGCAATGTGGGCTGAATATCTCCCTGTCTCTTTCTCTTTGATTGGCACGATGGTCCCTTCCAGATCGTACCCATCATCAAGGGTGATCATGTGCACGCCAGCATTGTTGTGATTTGGCAAGGGATTGTTGTTGACATTAGGGAAAGGCTCTTTCAACCGAATAGCTTCTTCTTTGATTAGCTCCTCAATTCTGTTTTTCAAAGCATAACAACTATCTGTATCGTGTCCGGATGCTCCAGAGTGGTATGCACAATGCTTATTCTCATCATGCCATGGTGGGAGTGGATTGGGAGTTCGCCCTGGGATCGGCTGTATAAAACCAGCGGCTCTCAGTCTTTCATATAGTTGGGAGTATGGTTCGGCCAACGGGGTGTATGGTTTTGTGGGCTTCCTCTCGGTGTTGGTTCGGAGTCTGGGTGTGTTTTGTGCGTGGTATTGTTGTGGGGGTGGGTATGCTGGTCGGTATTGTGAGGGATTTATGTGGACGAACGCCCGTGGCGGGTTGTATATTGGCTGGGTGGTGTAGACAGGGTATGAGACTGGTGAAGATTGATAGTACGGGGAAGTATTTTGGCTAAAGTGATCATAGTGAGGGTTTTGGAACGTCGGACTTTGGTACGTGGGGGTTTGGTATGTTTGGGGTTGGTATGTTTGGGGTTGGTATGTCGGGGTTTGATTTGGTTTGTGTTGTTGTACCGTCATGATAGGGGCTTCTCCATCCTTTTTCTTCTTATATTCCTCCGATTGATTCTGATTGTATTGCTTTGCTTGTTGCTTGCAAAGCATCCAGATTCGTGATCCTACCTGTTTTAATTCCCTCTTCCACAAAATCTCTCATCTTTACTACTTGAGAAAAATTACGCCCAATGACGCTGATCATCCTCTCATAGTACGTGGGGTCCTTTAGGGATTGTACAAATAGTGTTGTCATTTCACTTTCGCCATAAAGGACCTGGACGCTTGCACCTCCACCTCATCGCATATTCCCTAAAAATCTCTGTCGACTTTTTCTCCAATTTCATGAGGTAGAATCTATCCAGGACGTTGTCAGTATTAAATCTGAATATGTCCACAAAGTCCTGTGCCATCGCCCCCCAACTACGCCATTTTCTTGGATCCTGGCTAGTGTACCAGTACAAGGTTTCTCCAGTCAAGCTCCTAATAAACTACTTCATGATGATCGACTGATCCCTTCCCACACCCACTAACTTGTCGCAGTAGGATCTCAAATGTGCACGAGGATTACCTTTGCCATCAAACATGTCAAACTTTGGTACTTTATATCAGACGGGCAGCTCGACGTCGGGATGCATGCACAAGTCCTCGTACTCTAATCCTTCATGGCCCTTGTTCGCCTGAAGGATCTTAAAGTATTCCTTCAAATCATGGATTTCTCTAGCCATGTTTTCATCTGTCCCAATTCTTGTCCTTTTCTCCATCTCTTCATACTGAGCAAACTCCGGGGAAGGTATTGGTATGGGTGTGTTGAGATGTGGGGCATGGGTCACATATATGGGTGGTCCGTATTATTTGTTGTGGTATGTCCTTGGTGCGGGTTGGGCAGGTTGGTTGTCTTGGGTGGGCAAGGCGGTTTGTATAATCTGGGGTTGAGGCATGTACATGTTAGGGTCATTTGTGGTTTGTGGGTTAGGAGGAGTTGTTGTGTTGTGGATTGGGGGGCTGCGGGTTATTTGTTGGGTGTTGGGGAGGGCGTCGAAAAGACGATGAATTTGGAAGTGTGGGTAGCTGTGCATTGAGGCTTATGGATAACTTAGTGATGTCTCTGATTCGATCAATTTCCGCTTGCATGACCGTCATTTGTTGCAGTACTTGAGTGAGGTATTCTTCGGAAGATGTGGTATTCCCCCTTTCTGATGCTTCTGGTTCCTCTCGTTGAATGGTAATGAGTCCCAAACCATCTTGTTCGTTTACCCCTGAATCATTCATTTTTGTTGCTCGTGCTTTGGATCTTATGAAATATGGGTGTTCAGCCAGTGCTTGCCAACACAAACCAGCCGAGGAGGGGAGTAGTACAGCAAAATCCCTTTTATCCGAAACATGTGTTAGCATCAACATAAATAGAAGAACATACGGGGCATACAATGAAGCTTCAAAAAATAGAGTAGATAAAAGTGCGTCCTAATATGCAAGGGGCCTCTATTATGCCAGAGGTAGGCCTAAGTGTCATATATGCAAAGTCATGTTAGATGTACCCAAACCATTGTATTGAAATACTTTTATTGGAAATAAAGCTAATTGAAATAACACTTATAAGAAAAATAATGAAAATGCCTATAACTATGTTGCCGATGTGATGGTGAAGCTTAGATCTTTCTAGGTATGGCCCCTGCCTATTCCAAGTACTGCACTGCATCCTGCATCAGAACCCACATGTCTGGAGTGATGACCTTATCTTTGACTAGACGATCCTTTATCCTATTACTCGTGCCCACGTCCTCGAAACCTTGCTCTCCTTTTAGGCTGTAGGTTGTGTTGATGTGATCCTCTTGAAACCATGTCTGATATTCGGGTGCGCGCCCTGCTTGTTCATCTCCGATGTTTACCTTGTTAGTGTCGTCCCATTCTCTCAAAATTTGTCCAGTTCGGGGCACGATAAAGTTTGGTCCAAATGTGACTTCTGAAACTCCCATGTCTGACCGGAGTGGGATTATCTGTTCTTGGCCGAATTGTCGGAGTACGCGTAGGGGAGCGTACAGTGGTAGACCCTTTAGACCAATAAACTCAATATAGTATAATTCTTTACCGCGTATAAAGGCTCCAGTCTTGTGAGGGAGTAAGGGATATTTCCACTGGATCTGATCCTGGGTGCGGGATGTCAAAAACTTGCACCAATCTTTGGTGCCGACCGGTGACACAAACCGTTTCGTCCTATCATAGAAGCTGTCGATCTTATAAGATGTGCTGAAACAAACATCTGTCATATTTGACCGTTGGTAAAAATGCTCCATGGCCCACATTTGTAAGATAAGATTGCAACCTTGAAAGAAGTTTGTCTGGCCTCTTTTGCATTTCCCAAGAGCTCGGAATATCTCTGCCAAGATCATAGGAACTAAAGTGGGTTGCACGCCGTCAATTCCCTCGAAAAGTGATCTGGCCACGGAACATATGCAAGTACTTATTTGGCCATACTCAAGTGGGAAAATCAAGGTGCCAAGTAAAGCGACAGTGAATGCAATAGGACGCCTATTTTGCCAATGGCGTAGAGTGCATGAGAATTCTGTTTTGCATATCTTGTAAGTGTTATTATGTCCATACCTCTCGTAAAGATAGTCAAGAGACACCCAGTTGTTCTCGAAGCAACGCAATCCTTAGTATTCTTTAGACCCATGTAGCGGAGAAATTTCTTCCCTGATTGGCTGTTGGGAATAATTTGTCTTCTACCTTGGTAAACTAGACTGGTGAAATAATGCACTTCTTCCAAATGTAGGAGTCATTTCGAAATCCTTGAATCTGAAAACGACTCGGTATGGATCCCAAAACTGGATTAAAGCTCGGATCAAATGCGGATCTGGCGAAATACCAAATAGTGAGATGAGACACCCCAACTTCTTCCTAATCATCGTCTGAGCGCTGATGTCAAAATCCTCCCACCATACTCTTAGCTTATTAGGAACTCCGCTTACCATTCTTATACGATCCATGTTATGATACAAATGCTGAAAAAAATAGAAATAATAGACTTACATTTCCAACTTTGGCATGTCTTTCGGCTTGGATAAATCTATCATGATTATGCAACACATAATATGCTGATTTGGTCAATTGGGTCATGAGACCCTATTGACGATTTGGAAGGTTCCTAGTCGTGGATACGATTCCAAGGATCGACCCACCAAAATGTATGCATGCATGACTTAGTATAAAGGGTGGTATAGCTCTATCTTAAGTTTGCTAAGATTTGGCTTACTGGACGCGAGGTTCTCGAGCGGACTACTCGAGTGAGAAGGCTACGCGACCACCGGTTGGATCGGATTCTCCGCGCAAAACGCCAACTCTCTTAAATTTGGGTGTTTGAAAGAAATTTGCAGGTGCGCAAAGCACACCCGCGTGTTGTGTGTGATAGTGTGAATTTTCCATAAGGGAGAAAATATGAGCGGAATGTCAGTTTAAGAAAAACGGTAACAAATAGCAGCATGCAAATATTCATGTAAAGAATAACAGTTTAGGCAAAGGATAGATAAGAGCAAATAAATGTAAAAACACAAAAAATAGCAACTAAGCAAAAATAACAAAATAAAGCACGATAGTTAACCTAAGTTTGTTATGGTTAAGAACCTAGGGTTTCCCCAGCGAGTCGCCATGTTGTCGCGCCTGATTTTGAACTCTCAGGCTTGAATGCGCGACAGAATGATTATCCTTCCCAAAATGTAAAATGTTAAGTGTTAAGGGAGTCGCCACCTAATTAATTGGGTGAATTAGGACACCTAAATTTCAACTAATTAAAGTTAACATTAACTCCATTTTAATGTCCGCTAAACTTAATAAGATTCTGAGTAAGGGTTCTTTATTATCCTAAAGGGAAGGGGTGATGCATCCTTTAAGATCTGCTAACTTGCGGTTGTCCGTTCAAACCTAAGTCAATTATTTATGTTAAAGAATGCATGCTAAAAAAAATATTTTGAACAAAGATGTGGTAAGTGCTTAAAAATGCGGTTTTGGTAAAAACAAAATCTTCGTTTTTGTAGTATATATATATAAGCTAATTTTGGATAAAATATGTATTTAGAAGGCATTGTATAGAAATACTTTATAAATAAAGCATATGTTAGGATGAAATGTATATTTAAACAACGTAAGATAGTACAAAAGTTGATAAGGTTAATGAAGAGCTTATGAGAAAATTTATTTCTTAAGAATTAGATATGGAATGATAAATTGACTATATGACTAAAGCATAGCTAGAGTTAGTTGAATTATTTTAGATTTAGATCTATATGATGAACCTAGAATAAATAAGGAACGGATTCATCTTTTAAACTACCCTTCCAATGTATTCAAGGACTAGTAGAGTTAATTATCCTATTAATTTACAAGGTTAACAAATATATTTATCACAATAATAAATAAATAAATAGGCAAGGAAGGAATGAGATTGGAGTTGATGTAATGTCTAGGACGGATGACGACGTCATTCCATCCCATCGTTGTTTGGAAGCCCTGCGGCGAAAGTGTGGACGGCGATATGGAAATCATGATGAGTCTCATACCGAGACTCTTGATTATTCTCCCGATGCATGTCATGTAAAATAAGAAAGAAAAAGATTAGTATATGCCCAAAATTTATCAAATTAATAAATAAGTATTTGGCACAAGGGTTAGTACATATGATTTACACTCAAGCATATAAGCCATGATTAAATTGCAAAATCAGCAAGTAATAAAGACGAAATGCAGCGTAATGGGTTGAGCTCAGATATGGATAATGCATGCAGCGAGAAGGAAATATGGCCCAGGGGTGTAAACAATATGCAGAAACCAATCAAGGGTCCAGAAAGCTAGAAATTTCAGATTTTAAGGAAGAAAGTCAGTTGGCACTATATCTATGAAGAGCCCAATTAACAAATAATCTCATTCATGCCTATATAAGTCTATATTTACTCACACAGCCATGTAAAGAGTTGATCTACATGATATTCAAAAATACACATGATACATCTGGACGTATATGCTGATACACGACTTGTTTCTATTAATAAAGCCAATTTTACTCACCAATTTCTCTTGGACAGACAGGGCATTCTCAACCCAATAATAAAAGTTCATATTCCCAATGGCTAAAGAGGATAGCCTCAATACTTCAGAATTTTTAGCATAAAAATCGAAAGACCTCGATCAACTATAGCATTTTAATGAAGACTGGACAGTGGTATGTCAATGACCATCCATTACCAGATTATCAAGTACGGTATCAGCAAACAAACATAGTTAATCAATGATTCATTTCAAAGTATACGAGGCTAAACTAGTCAGGATGCATCAAACGAAGGACTTATCAACCAAACAAGTCTCGTACTACTATATTGGAATCACTTTAGCATAAACAACCTTCAACTTAATGTTCTTATATCAAACAAACTGAATTGATTCATATACCAAGTATATCCAAGTAAAGCAATATACGACTAATATTTTAGCATGATCTTGATATGCAATATACCTGGAAAAAAAATAAGATAACAACTTCTATACTTCTACCAAATTTCAGGTCCAGTAGTATGTGTCGGGGCTGTAAAATCCGGAGGCAATGTACTTCATATACTAGATTTTGTATTAGACTAAAGACATGGGTATGTAGAAATCTAAGATTGAATCACACGACAATAGTCATCTAGGTACCGGACAGTCTTTATGAATTCAACAAATAGCAAGACAAGTATTACCTATCTTCCAGGCCTGAGTTAATCCTCACAAATACATGATGGAATCATAATATCTCGACTATCAACACAAAAATGGATCTAGGACCCTTATACAAATGTTATACACTTAGCCATACTCATAGAGAAGCCACGATCAAATACGCACATGCTCAAAACAGAATCGACACCAACTGAAGGCCACAACTAACATATTTACCTGGAATCATAGATTCAAACGATGACTAAATTAAGTCAAATAGATTTTTTAAAAAAACAACATATGGACCCTATCATACAGAACACACAATACGAACTAAATAACTAAATAATAGAAAGGGAGCGAGTTTACGGACCTTTTGTGGGTAGCGAACTGAGGCGGCGTTTCGACCGTCGATTCCCTCGAAAGGCTTATGCCTATGCGACGAATAAGAACGAGATTTTTACTCTGAATATGAAGCTTGGATTAATAACATAGGGTGTAGAGCGTGAAAGCTTTGTGGATTCTGTCTTTCTGCTGCACTGGTTCGCCCTAGAAGATTGATGCCTTTGAAGTTAATAAACACCCGTATATATAGTTCTTTTGTGGGTTCTGATTTTGGTAATAATATCATGATTTTATTGCGATTTTGGTTATGATTTCGTACTGATTCGAGGATTATTTGGTTCTTAAGAAGGGTAGCTTTGATTTGAGGCTGATTTTGGTACGCGATTTGAGGAGAAGATTTTGGGATGCATGCGCGATTTGGAAGGAGACAGAAGGGAGATATTGTTGACTCGCCGGATTTTCCGACGAGAGTCTTGTTTGTTGTCGGCGGCATGGATGAGGGAGTTTTAGTTTAGGGTTCTTTGTTAGGTTTAGGTTTCATTTTTTTTGTAGAGGATGAAGTCTAGGTAAGGGGAAGGTGGGCTGGACGAGGAAGGATAAAAAGGCTGGGGAAGGTATTGGGCCGCGGGTAGTGGGCTGCTGGTGTGGAAAAAATGGGCCTGGGTATTAGTTTTAGGATAGTTATTATTTAATTAATAGGTTTAGGTAAAGTTTTAGGTGTATTATTTAATTAGTGGTAAATTAAATTATTTTGATATGCCCTTAGTTTTAGCTTGGATTTAAATTATTGACCATAAATGTGGGCGTGCTAATTAATTAGTGCTTAACATTTATAATGCGAGACCGTTATTAAAACTTACTTATTATGTGTATTTTGCGATGTTAAATTAAAATTGAATGGAGTTTAGATTAAATTATTTAAATGCTAAATGCATATATGATATTTAAGGATTGCTTAATGCTTTTACGTCAAAAGTGGTTCTTTTATTTAAAATCTTATTTATTGTGCCTTATTTATTATTATTTGAGCTAAAATTAAATTATCTTGATATGACTTTAGGTGCTTTATTAATTTTAGCTTGGGTTTAAATTATTACAATAATTACGAAATTGCTTTGCGTATTAATAAATGCGACTATGCTATTTGACACGACGTTATTGCTAAATTATTTACTTATTTACGTATTTATTATTATTAACATTATTAAGAATTAATGGAAATAGAATAGGGCTTAAAATTGATAAATGCGAGTGCGAGACCCGAAGTGCTTAATATTCTACGTAAGGTGCAGTGCCATTATCAAACTCCTTATTTACGCATGTATATGTTTATTATACATATATTATTGGTGTAGAGATTATTTTTGCGATGTAAAAATTGCAGTTCTAAAAAAGAAAATTGTTTAATTTATTGGTTATTGATTGAAGGGGATGGACAAAATTGGGTGTCAACAATTAATACAACACCAATAATATAAATAGCGGGAATAAGAATAAAATATTTTTTTAATTTGATAAATATTTTTTTAATAGGTGTCTTATAAATTGTTTTTCCATGTATTCACTAAGTAATAAAAATATTAGAGTTATATTAAAAGTGTGCTCTTTCTAACAATTTAAGTTTTTAGATGAGATGGTCACACACTTCAACATGATATCAGAGCTATAAGAAATTCATGTTCTCATTTCATAACCGATGTAGGACTCTTAACATATTGTCACGGCCGACCTTAGGGGTAGGTAACATAGGCGGTCGCCTAGGGCAACACATCACAGGGAGCAACAAAACTCAACGAGGTACTGTATATATAATATATATTTTATTGTACAAATTATATTACAAATGAGTCAGTAGCTCAGTTGGTAAGAGCTATGTTTTTATTAAGGTGTAGATTGCAGGTTCGAAACTTATTTGAGACAATTTACTAAAACAATTTTTATTCTTCTTTTAATAAGACAAAACCTAATTTTTTCCCCTAACAAAACAGAAAGGGCGCAGCTGCCAATTTCTTCTTCTCCAAATTCAACACTTCTCCAAAGTCTAAAACTTTCTATAAACTCTTCTCTTATTCTCTAGCAAAGACTATTCTCTAACAAATTTCTTCTCTTCTCCAAATTCTACAAACTCAAATCTCTTCTCAATCTCCTTAGTTTAATTGGCTATTCCAAAAAACGCATATCAAGATCTCTTCAACGACCTTTCTACTTTCTAGGGTTATATTTATATTGGGTATGTTTTTTTTATCTCTATAATTGCCAATTTTCTTTGCTATTGCATTATACCTTGAAAGTAAATGTTGATATCCGAATCTATAATTTGAATTAGTTGCTCTGTTTCAAAATGTAGTTTGAGTAATTGTGATTTAATTCGATAATTTAAAATGCATATTGTTGAGTCACTTTTATATGAGAAGAATTCTTTCAATCATTTTATTTATCTAGAGATTCATGTGTAAGAGACTATTTGTTCATTACTTTTGGTTAACATAATTTTTTGATTTTATGTCTATTAGTGTAACACTTTGGTAAACGTAAGTGTTGTAATTATTAGTTAATTTTTTAAGCCTTCTGTATGTTAGTTTTATTGTAATTTTTTTTTGCGAGGGGGCAAAAAAATTTTAAACCGCCTAGGACATCATTTTTCCGGGAAACGGCCTGCAGATTGTATCCATTGACAATGTAAAGAATCTTACGCAGTTGCAATTTTAGATGCCACATAGTAGGTTACTTGCATCATCTTTTAAGTGAAAAATGTTACTCGTTTAGTGTATAAAAGTTAAACTCTTCTTGGTTGAGTAGGAGAGCACGAGATCGAAAAGTCACGAGTTCGATTTCCCATGCCAATACCTTCTTGGTTGAGCATGTTGGCTTGCCAAGTGTGATTTATCTGGCTGACGTGGTTTGTAGGCTATTGCGTCAGTCCGAGGGTTTACCCAGTGTGCGTACTTATAAAAAAAGTAGCGGTTGCGGGTTCCCCCGTCATCAAAAAAAAAAAGAAGTTAAACTCTTCAAAAATACATACGTCCAAAGATGAATAGCTTAATCATATCGTATACTAATGCTCTATCCCTTTATTTCTACTTTACGTGCTCGTTTTTAATTAAACTTGAAAAAGATACTGAGTACATTTGATTACATGCAGTGGATCATTCAAGCACTTGGTGGATGGGAAGAGTAACTTGCATATTGTCAACAACTCCTTAAAGATGATACATACAAGTTACAACAACTATACTTGGTATGAAGTAAGGATTTTAGGCTAAGTTGATTAAATGGTTAATACGTTGCTGGATAGCAGTTATAACTTATGGGATATCCAGCATTAAATACATTGACAGAATTTATAGTCTCCAACATCCATTACTGCAAAAGTGGCTGATGATTGTTACTTTGGTAAACGAATTCTATTGAAAACAAAGAAAAAAGGGAAGTGGAGTGGTGGATGGTACTAAAGATTCGTTGAGAGCAATCTGTCACCCTGGAACCAACTGAGCTACACCCATGCGGGTGTACTAAAGATTCCTGAATTGAACATTTTGTAGTCATCTTTAATATACCTGGTGTTTCTTATTTGAAGGGGACAAACAAATATGTTGGATACTGAAGGTTAAGAAATTTCTTGTGACCATTTATCTATTTGGACGATTTTCGTTATGCCTTCTAGATGAAAGAGTTCCTCATATTTATTCTTTTTATTGATGCAGGGGTAAAAAAAATTGTGACGAGATCACCATTACTCGGTGATCTGGCAGCAATGAGGAATCAGAAGTGAATTACACAACTCGAGCATTTTGATCAATCCGCAGAATGTAAGTCCTTGGAGGTAGGGCTGCACAAAAGGTTAAAACCGGACCGGATCGAGGATCGAAAAATCAGAATATTAGGATCGAAGACTGAATTTATCGATCCGGTCCAAGTCTTTTTCGGTTCGGTCCGGTTATTTGAACCGAATGGCAGACCAGCAGAAATCAGAATGATAATAAAATGAGGGGCAACCAGTGAATAGCTGGCCAGCAGTGAATAGCAGAAACAGCCAGCACACTGCAAATGACAATAAAATAGGGCTGGCCAGTGGGCCGGGCCGACCCCGTCCCGGTCCCGACCCGACCCCGTCCCGGTCCCGACCCGACCCCGACCCCGTCCCGACACCGTGTAAAAAAAAAAAATGGGCCCGGGGCTCGAACCGGGACGGGACATGGTATGGTCCCGCCGACCCGGTCCCGCCAGGACCCGACCCGTCCCGGTCCCGCCCCGATCCCGCCCCAGTCCCGCCATTTGCCAAAAATAGTCGTTGTCTAACGACCATTTTACATTTTGGCCGTTAGACAACGGCCATTTTTGGCTTCCCCCACTCCCCCAACCTCCCCTACCCCCTTTATATTTATTTTTAACCCCTAAGTTATTATATTTACACTTTAACCCAATTTTTCAACTATAAATACCTCATTTTCTTTTCTTATTTCTCACAAATCTTCCTACATTTTCTCTAATTTCTATACAACATTGTCTACTACATATTCACTCTATTTATTAATTTGAGAATTGGGAGTGAAGTTGGCAACTAGCTTGAGGATTAATCTATCGAGCAAAGTTTCAATTTTCAACCTCTCTCGATTACACATCGACTCTACGTCGGCGTTTGGTACATTCGTTCTCTCATTAAATTATTATTTTGTTTTTATTTCATTTAACACATTTAATTTCACTATCTTTAAGTCTTTAACTATTTATTATCAGAATTAAAATGAAAAGAACAAAAAGACTTTTCGGCAAGGGTACTTCTTCTAGTAGGACGGGTAACAAGGGCAAGGGTACTTCTTCTAGTATTCCTAGACAAGATGATTTTATAGATCCTGAACTGTTTCCTGAAATACCATATGATCTTGACACAAATGTTTATCCTCAAAATGAAGAAGATTTTAATTTAGATGACACTCTAGATGATGATACACCTACTAATGAAGATGATGATACACCCACTAGTGAAATGCCTCCTATCCCCCCTAGTATGAGACGAGGTCCGACAAAACGACCATTAAAATCAGTTGTATGGAAATATTTTGACAGGGACGTACCGAATCAAGTAGCTATATGTAAAACTTGTAAATATGTTTATTCTTTTAAAACTGGACAAGGTCATGGTGGGACGGGGGTTAAGGAAGACACCTATTGCAAAAACACAAAGCCTTGCATGCCCAATACATTATTGAAAAAGATGTGAGCAAGCGTCCTCTCAATCGGGACAAGGTTCACATACTGTCCCGGACAAAGTACAGGGTCAAATTAACCCTATGACGGAGGAAGTTGTAGGCCCTAAATACGATAAACATAAAGATAGGGAAGCACTAGCAATATTAGTTGTTGGGGAGGGTTTGCCTTTTTCATTTCCTGAATCGCCTGGTTTTATTCATTATATTAGAGATATGTATAATCCTGCTTATAAAGGTTTTCCTAGATCAACGGTTAAGAGAGACGTGTTTAAATTTGCACACGAATATCAACAATATTTGTGTTATTTATAATATCATTTAAATTGCAAAGTCGCTCTAACTTCTGATATAAGTCGTAGTACTAACGACCATGATTATTTAACGGTAACCTGTCATTGGATAGATTATAAATGGTCTATGTAAAAACATATTTTAGCATATAAATATATAGATAGTAGGCACACTGATGAGTTTATTTCAGAAAATATTTTTTCAGTCTGCGATTATTACGGAATAACTGATAAAGTTATGAGTATTACATTAGATAATGCATCTTCTAACAATGCTGCTATTTATATTTTAAAAGAAGTTTTAACTCCGTCTTTTCCAAAACATTTTCATATCAAATGTGCATGCCATATTTATAACTTAGTTGTAAATGATGGTTTTTCACTTTTTCAAGATATTCTTGAAAAAATACAATTTGCTATAAACTTTATTTTTAAAAATAATAGAATTCAACAGAGAAAAGAATATAAAAAAACTTGTCACGATTGTGGACTATCTTACAGAAAATTCCCGAAGAAGTACCAACTAGGTGGAATTCTTTATATGACCAACTAGTTGTTGCTTATGACTATAGAAAACCTATCACTTTATTTTTTAACGCCCATAATCAAAATCCAAATGATATGATTGTGGATAATGATTGGGACAAAATTAAAGAACTTATTGTATTTCTAGAGAATTTTCAACGAGCAACAAAAGAATTTTCTACTTTATTAACCTGCTATTTCAACTATGTTGTTTTATATAGCTATAATATTTTTACTTCTTAAAGAATATATGAAAAAACATGCTTATAAGGCAGTTATTAAAAAAATGTTTATGAAATTAAAGAAATATTTTATTCCTATTCCCCCTATTTATATTATTGGTGTTGTATTAAACCCGACTATTAAAGTACAGGGTTGTAAAAGTCTTATTGAAAATATTTATAATCAGATGGACGCATACCACCTCCAACTCCCAAAAATTTAAATGTTGAGCCACCTATTGAACAAACGCTAGAAGAAGTGTTGAATAGCGTAGAAGATGAATGCAAAAAAGTATATCGGCATTACCAGCAAGAAAGTGATAGTAACCAACCGGCTTTCGTACCATCTTCTTCTACTTCAACACAGCCTCAAAAAAGACATGTTTTTGTTTTTGTTTTGCAGGGTACTTTACCTTACCAAGCAGTTATCAATGAAGACGGAAATGAAGACTTGCTGAAATATTGGATGCACAATGAGAAGACATTTCCGACACTTTCAATGATGGCCCGAGATATTTTGAACATCTGCCGTCATCAATCGCTTTTACGCAGCAGATTTCAAATAGAGAGCACGACACTCATTAGCCGAGACACTTGGAGATGGCGGTACTATTCAGAGATTGGATATGAGCGGAGCGAAGGAGGCGCACAACTGAGATTAACGAAGAAGACAAAAACTACAACGACATTTTATCTGAAGGCATGAGTAGCGACGTGGAACAATTTGACCAAGATATACCAATTCCAACCGAACAACCACACGAAATTATAAAAAAACTAGAAAAAGTATTTTCAAATTGGTAATTTATTTCATTGCAATTTTTTAAATTTTTCTATGTCTTTTGCAATTTTTTCAACAACAATACACTACAATGTTGTAATTCTGAATCTTGTATATTTCAATGAAATAATTAATAATATAAGAGGCACAAAAACAGCCTTGGGATGTTTTTTTTACACTCTTCTTGTCTTTGTTTAATTATTTAGTTTATACTTTATAAATATATTATATATATGAGTATAATACTATAATAGTATAATATGAGTATATGAGTCTACGACTATATGACTATATGTTAATGTTACTTTGTTAGTAATTAGTATTTTTAATTTAGTGGAAAAATTTTAAAAAACAAAAAAAACCCGCCCGACCCGTCCCGACACCCTGCACACCGGTACCGGTACCGGGACGGGACACGATATCGTCCCGCTAGTCCTGATCCCGCCGCCCGCCCACTCGACTCGCCTCCTTCCACCCCGACCGTCCGATCCCACCGGTCCGATCCGGTGGCCTGCCCACCCACCGGCACCCTACAATAAAATGACACATCACACCACAGTCCAGTACATCTCACAAATTCACAATAAAATGACAATAAAATCATCAAACACTTGCTGCTCATTGTCTAGCAAAATTCATTTTCGAAAATGCCAAAACTAAAAACAACAGTAGGGAAGAAAATGATAACATCCTTAAAGAAAATACATATACAAAGACAATAAAATGACACACCACAGTCCACAGTCCAGTACACCACAATAAAATGACAATAAAATCATCAAAGAACTCCACAGTCTAGTGTCCAGTACATGAGTACACCACAATCCACACACAGTCCAATGTCCATCAGCTCAGTCCAATTTTCATTTACTTTCTTTTGTCAAATACTCAAACCATCAAACACATATGGTAGATTCATCAGTTCCACACTTTTGAAAATCTGTATGAAAGAAAATAATAAAGTTAGTAATAAAAATTGTAACTCTTGTAATTCTTGCAATGAGATATCATCATATTCATATCATACCATTCTCCAAATCTTGCAACTCTTCTAATGATTCTTCCACATTAATAATTTTGGATTTTTTCGTCAAAGTTGCACGAAGCCAATCTTGACCACAAATGAGTCCTTGCACCATCTTCAACATAAAATAAAAGTTAAGAAACACAACTTACCAATTAATATAATAAAAATTAAACTTGTTTACAAAAAACTACAAAAGAAAATGTATTACCTTAGGTGTCAAAGAACTCCTGAATTGATCAAGTGTTCGTCCTCCGGTACTAAATGCAACCTCAGAAGCAACTGTAGATACCGGAATAGCTAATATATCACGAGCCATGCGTGAAACAACGGAAAATCTTAGTGAATTGAGCATCCACCAAGTTAAGATTTCAATATCTTCTTCATCTGCCTCTTCATTCAAATATCGATCAAGCTCCGACCTCGTACTATATTTACCCTTTGCTTCTAATGAAGATTTGAGTTTCCTAACTTTAGCCTTGAGATCTAATCTCATGTCACTTGATTCAATTACATAACTTGTCTCACTCAAAACAACAGTAGGGAAATACATAGTCTTATATTCATCAAACAAATTATTTAGGACTTGTTGAATATTCTCAAGCAAACTATCACCCTTCACTTCCCCATACATCTCATGTAGAGTCAATTGTAAACCAGCCTTTTTCATCGTAGGATCAAGAATGACAGCCACATAAATCAACATGTTAAACTTTTCTAAACTACCCAAATACTTATCAAACTTTTCCTTCATCTTAACAACCATTGCACTCAATTCTACATCACAAGCACTTTCTAGTTCTTTTAATGTTCCAAGAGATGTACCAATATCAAACAATGCACTATTGCACATGACACTCAAAGAAGTAGAAACATTATTAGTTAAAGTATAAAACTTTTCTAGAAAGATAACAAGCCTCTTGGACAACAATCAATCACTCTCCTTAGGAGGCCCTACATTAGTATGCTCTTCAAGATCTTGCTCTTTGTGAAGTTCAAACATACCAAAAACTCGCTCAAATTTTATAGCTGTCATCAACATAGTATAGGTCGAGTTCCAACGAGTGGGCACATCAAGTGACAACAAAGATCTGCTCTCTATTTTCAAGACTGTTGCAATTTTTTTAAAATTTATTAAGCCTAGCAGGAGAATTCCTCACAAATTTCACAGCAGCTCGAATTCATTCAATTGCTTGAAGAGAATCTTTTATTTTCAAACTGTCCCAAACAATAAGATTAACAATATGAGCAACACATCTCATGTGCAAATACTTTCCATTACTTATTGCACTACCATTGCCTTGAACTATTATCATCAAGTGACTACAAGCAACATCATTCGAAGAGGCATTATCAACAGTCACTGTTAAAAGTTTCATATGTAAATCCCAACTCTCTAAACAAGATTCTATAGCTTTTGCAATTGATTCACCCCTATGACTTGTAATTGGACAAAAGTTTAGAATTCGTTTTTGCAAATTCCAATCAATGTCTATAAAATGAGCGGTAAGGCACATATAGTTGATTCTTTGATTAGATGTCCATGAATCAGTTGTCACACAGACTCGTTGGCATGACAATTTGAGAAATTCTTTCAACTTTTCTTTTTTCTTCAAATAAAGTTGAAAGCAACCATGCGTCACAGTCATAGGGGGGGGGGGGGGGGTAATACAAACTCAGGGCAAGCAACAGACATCAAATGCTTAAAACCAGGTTTTCAACACAACGAAAAGGAAGTTCGTCAACTATCACCATATAGCACAACGCTTCCCTAAGTTCATTAACATTTAAAACTCAATTCCTCAACTTCCCTTCTCCTTTTTTATCCGCAACAGACTCCAAAACCAATTTACTTTGATTTTGTTTAATCACATTCTCCGAGTTTTTAGGCATTGAGTTGCATGATTTTTTATATTTTTTGTACCATTAATAATAGAGTCACACGCAAAAGTTTTATAGCAATACTTACATTTAGCTCTACGCTTGCCCTCATCATTAGTCAAATACAACTTGTATTCATTCCAATGTTCTGCCCTTTGTTTGTTGCAAGTAATATACTCCCGTTCCTCCGTTGGCATAATACTTGTCTGTGTTTCTATTGTATTTGTTGGTGTTTGAGAAGGCAATGCAGCCCCAACCTCAAAAGTTGGTTCACTCGTTTGAGTCGGTCGAGTCGTTTCATCGTCTCTTTTTCTTTTGGATTGGACATCAGATTCGGGAGGTAGTAGATATCATCTGCATGTGAATACAAACTTTTAATATCATTTAAAAATACAATGAATACAAACTTTTGTTGCACAACTTCAAATAAATACAAACTATTCCTTAAACAGATTCAAATGCTTCTAATATCATTTAAAAATACAAACTTTTGTTGCACTCGTTTGATATTGATACCATAGTTAAACTTAAGTCCTAATATCACCTTTATGGCTCTATTTAGTAGTAGTACATACCTTGCCAACACTCAGCAACGGTAGGCATTTGCGATTTAGGAATTTGGGTATGAGAGATTGAGAGACTGAGAGTGAGAGAGGCTACAGGCACAGGCGAGAGAGGCGACGCGACACCGACTGGCGACAGTGGCGATTCCGATGAGAGAGCGAGACGGCGACAGTGAGATTGTGTCACGACCCGATTCCGGGCCCGTGACTGGTGCCTTACCCCGGGCACCCAAGTAGACATACATCAGAGTAATCAGCGGAACATAAAGACAATACATGAAACCAGTGTAATAAGACAGTGAAATAAGAAGACAGGCTAACCAAAACTACCTTCGGTATATATATAAATAGCAACTTTTTCAACATGAATGGTTTAATCCTTTTTACAAACCCCGCCACAACAAGATTACAGCACTTCTAAGAATGATACGACAACAATGGCGGACAGTGGCCCCGCCAAACCCCGAATGTAAACACTTACGACGGGGACTATACCATCGATAAGCCTCCGAGAAACGGAGCTTCCCAAACGCCAAATCGCGACTCGAGAGCTAGGATCAACGATCGGTGTACCTCAACTCGCAGATGAACGCAGCCCCAAGGAGGTCGATAACAGTACCGAGTATATGAAACTAAAAATATCAGAATGAAATCATAATAGTCTATAAAGCAGAGACATGTATGATAACCAAACTACAGCTCACAATAAATAAGGCCATGTCAAGTCGTGACTCACGCCTCAAAGTCATCACTCGAATATAACTATGGGTCTCAAGCCCATAACATCAATCATGCCCGTGGAATACCTTCCTCACCGCCGGCATGATAGAAAAGCACCAAGGAATACATATGAACACCGTGTCCCACTGTGTCAAATAAAACGAGACAGTAAGTGCGAAGGCATAGCCGACTACTAACACCTACAAGACTAACAAGGTCATAAATCAGATCATGATATCTGCCTGCATCGCCACATGATCAAAGCCGTCACTCGCCTCGCAGATCAAATGCGCGTCTAGCCTCGAACTTCCCAGCTCGCGTAGGCCAACCTCATAGGCCCGCATGAGGTATAACCCCGCATCGAGGGTAGCTACTCCCGCGATCGCCCCGACTCGCACCGCACGCCACATGCATCGCGTGACCATAAAGGCCGCACACTAACCCGAACTCCGTAGTTCCGCATGGATCCCCGACCCGCATGAGGTATTCTCGAATCACGGTCCTGCATCACCGAGTCTACCCCAGACGGAGGCGCCTTAACCTCCGGAAATAAGTCAAGGTGAGTGGTACAATACCAACATAACTACCGATAGTCAAACAACTTTAAGAACGATCGAGGAAAGCCCTTTACACGAACAGCACACGATACTAACACCCAGAGCAGCCTCGCATGTTTACTTATCAAGACACAAGACAGTATTACAAGGCTATCACAAACCAACACAATCAAGTTATACACACAAGGTACTTTCTACTATATGTCAACAAGTTCTGTTTTTATCCCCAAAGTACTTCATACATTAAATCTTTAAAAGATACGTTACTTCACAAAAGTCACACAATACCCGTAGTTATGTGAAAATAGAGTGATTATCCTTTTAAGTAAACTAAAACACTTACCTTTGTAAAATCAAGTAACGACATTATTTTCCAAACGCCCAAGTTTGCCTAATTTCAAATGTTCACGCTTCTTATTTTAGAAAGGTTTCAGAGTTCATAGTCTTATTCATTTAAGAATATAATTCTCTTTAAACTATCTCGAGAAACATAAGTCTTATATGTGAGTAGGATATTCTTGTTTATAACAATCTTATTACAAAGACCATGATCTAGGAAATATCATTTTGTCTCATCTTAGCTTCTATGCGGATGGAAGTTTCTAATGGTTTTAATAATACTTAATCACAAAACATTTCCTTTTATTAACGCCGCAGGTGGTTTGTCGATACACATTCGATTTCCAAATCAAGAAACATTCTTAAGCCGTTATACCTAACTTCCCATAAAGCTAGTATAACTCTTAAGTTTTCAAAAACCAAGTATTACTTCTTCTTTCAAAATGATTCAAAAATCTTTTGAAATACTTCAAGTTCTTTATTAACACATAACAAGCCAGTTATAGTTCAAACCAGTTATCTTTTAAAAACCACAAGTATCTTCTTACCAACATAAAGCTGTTATAACCAACTTCCCATAAAGCCGTTATAACACTTTATGTTTTAAACCAATCAAATACACTTAGCACACGTATCGCCTACCGCACTACATAGTTCACACATATCATGCTAGAAGAGATAGGAAGAGGTTCACATACCTCGCGACGAGTATCGACTAATAGCAAAACGCCCAAGTACTTTCAAACCGCTTGCTACTCCTTAGCCGCAGATCGCGCCATACGTAGTACTTCAACCTATAAGGCCACAAGCGCGCTTATTAACATTTAGATCCCTTCGAGAACATTCTACGTAAAATTCGAAGACTCTCCCGCAAACAGAAATCTCCTCCTCTATCGAGGCCTGCCATCAAGCCAACCAGGGGTTATACGCCTAACCCTAACTGCACAATTCTACTCCACTGCACTACTACACAAGTCTATCGCACACACCCAAGTAATTACGCTCAAGATTCTTCTTTAAATTCAGCTTAAGTCGCAAAGACATCACAGTAAGTATTATTCAGCTTAAGTCAAAAGACATTGCGATAACTACGTTCATTCTATATATAGTATACTTCAACTATATATTCTAACAATATGTAATTTCCAATTACAATAGAGGGACAAGATAATTACCTCGATAAGCCCATAATTATCCTAGTTAAAGTCGATCCTGGGCAATCGTTTAGCTCCAACTCCGAGCGCTCCAACCCGCTCTAAACCACCCTTAGAAGTTCTAACCAACTTCTACACAATACTCCAAATCTGACTATGGAGATTTTCCTGTGGTTTCGGTTTTGTGGATCGAAGTATAATAGTATTTCCGGCATTTTCAGATAGTATAACCTTAGAATACAACAAGGTATACTGCTAAGGTAATTTGGGCATTATAACAATACTTTGAGAGTATTTCTACACCACAAAGGGGTATTATACGAAAGCAACTAGGCAGTGGGTACCCCACGACCACACTACTAGGAGGGGGGGCGCTACTCTCGGCCAAGGGGGCCTCACGAACGGGGAGGAGCTCTCAAGACTTAGAGATTTTTTGATGAAGAAGTCTTCAAGCGGGTATTTATAGTCGGGCTGGCGCCAACCAATGGCCAAGATCTTGCCAAGTGCAAGGCATGTGTAGGCCAAGATTCACCCACGTGTCCTCGACCAACTAACACACAAAATATCCTACCAACTACACCTCTCCATTTCGTCCAATCCGAGCCCTTACGCCCGCTAACGGAGGTGCCAAGTGGCGCCTCTTGTTGCCCAACACGCTTCGCTTCTAAAAATCCGCAAAAATTAAAAATGACATAGCCGAAATTCCCTACGAAGTCGTGGAAAACGCTTTTAAAAACGACTCTAAACGGGTGTTGTGAACAAAATTAATTCGGCCAAGCCTTAGTACAAGTTTCAAATTTTCTACGTACGTCCTTACGTACATACTCTGAAAATACGGGGTATAACAGATTGGGATTTAGGAATTAGGGATTTAGGGTATGAGTTGAAGAGAGAGAGATAGACGGTCATACTGGGAATGGGGATGGGAGTGGATCAGGCTAGTGTATCGGATTTATATATTAGGTTAGGAATTTAGAAAATTAGGAATTATATATATTATAATATATATTTAAAAAAATGGACCGGACTGAAAACCGAAATAAAATATTTCAAAGAACCGAGGACCGGACCGAAAATTACCGGTCCGGTTCGGTCCGGTCCGAACAGGTTCGGTCCGGATCGACTTTTGTGCAGCTCTACTTTGAGGTGTTTTAGTAGTCTCTATAAAGATGAAATTGATTCTCATTATTACCCTATCATGTAAATATTCTTATTAAATGTAATATCATCTTATAAAAGGTAGGAAGTATTATTAATTAGGAAATATTATGATAGGATGAGTAGGGATTAGGATAATGATAGGAAGATTCTTAGGCCTAATATCCTCCCTTCATTTATGTAGATATTTGTATATTTACCACAATTGTGGAAGGGAAATGGCAAGGAAAATATTTTGTTATTCTTACATGGTATCAAGAGGTTAAGGAAAGATCCAAAATTATTTTCTCTTCTCCACAAACTACCATTCTCGGCCTACTCTTCTTCTTTGTTTTTCATCCTAACCGTGTCCATATTTCAATTCTCTTCTTTCATTTTTTTTGTCTTCCAACCAATCATGTCAGAGTCTAAATCATCTTTTCACCATGCTCTTGTCGTTTCAAAAATCAAAACCCATGTTTCCATCAAACTAGAGATGGAAAACATACATTACGCAACTTGGGCGAAATTGTTCAAGATATGTTGTCGTTCTCATAAAGTTCTTCACTACATAATTCCTTCAAAGGATGGTAAAGGGAAGGAGTTGAAAACCGACGAGGACAAAGAATTGTGGGACACACTTGACACCACAGTTTCATGTTGGACTATACAACAATTTCTACCGATTTACAATAATGGAACCGGATTCCACCTCTATGGAGGCTTGGGATCGCTTGCGGGATATCTTTCAAGATAACCAAAATTCTCGCGCCGTAACATTGGAACAAGAGTTCTCCACAATTGACATGTCGGATTTTTCTAACGCTTTTTCAAATTATCAACGCCTCAAAGTGTTGGCAGATCAACTAAGAAATGTAGGTTCCCCGATTACGGATACACGATTTATTTTGAAATTGGTTGTCGGCCTCATGGATGCGTTTAGCGGCGTGGGGATACTTATCCGACAAAGTAACCCTCTACCTAAATTTTATCAAGCACGGTCCATTCTTGTTCTTAAAGAATCGGGCTTTGCTAAAAAAGCCTCAACAATTCAAAATTCCGCCATGATTGCAACTTCCTCAAATGATGGCAATTTTCCCCCCTTCACAACCATATAAGGGACAAAAAGGACGTAATAATAATAATAAAAATAATGGTGGAAATAATAAAGATGGGGGTCACCGAAATTATGGTGGCGACGGAAATGACGGAAACACCACAAACGGCGGAGGATAGTGTCGGCAGAATGTGTAGCATCGCGAACAAGGACATCACGATAGTTCGGCAAATGGCCTTGGTCAGGCCACCCACCCAACGCCCATCGCCTGCCCATTCCAGCAGAATTTATTCACACGCTGGACAACCTTTTCAACAAGCCCAACATGCCCATTTTGCTGGGGCCAGTTCTGTAGCAGTACACAGTGGTTTTGGCGGAAATAGTGGGCCACTATCGAATTGGCAGGAGGCCCATTCGGCAGTGGCAAGCCCAACAGACATCGAGTCTGCAATGCACACTTTTGGACTTAATCCACTAGACGAAAATTGTTATATGGACTCCGGAGCGACATAACATATGACGTCCTCCCAAGGTAATCTCTCGTCCTATTTTAATTTGAGCAAAAATAATGGAATAATTGTCGGAAATGGTCATTTAATTCTAATTCGGGATTATGGTTAAACCAATTTGTCACCCCCAAACCCACCATTAATGCTAAAAAATGTCATACATGCTCCATAATTAATTAAAAACTTGATGTATATTAGAAATTTTACTACTGGTAATTGGGTGTCTGTTATATTTGATCCTTTTGGATTTTCTGTGCATGATTTTCAGACGGGGGTGCACCTAATGAGATACAATAGCCAAGGGAGCTTTACAAAATACTTCACCCACTCCAAGATCCAAGTTACCATCTGCTTTTGTTGTTTCTAATAATTTATTGTGGCTTGAACGTTTGAGCCATCCGGGAGCACATGTTTTAAACTCCCTGAAAAAGAATAATGTTATTTCTTGACTCGGACTTTGCATAAATG
Source organism: Przewalskia tangutica (assembly GCA_029844215.1). Lineage (NCBI taxonomy): Eukaryota > Viridiplantae > Streptophyta > Magnoliopsida > Solanales > Solanaceae > Przewalskia > Przewalskia tangutica. Next base: position 120,313,216 of record CM056721.1, on the reverse strand, counting down.
TTCTACATGCCCACTGGGTAAACATGTTCAGTTTCCATTTGATTCTTCCAAAAATTGCACACTAATGTTTTTTATATTGTTCATTGTGATATTTGGACCTCCCATGTTTTGAGCTCTTCAGACCATAGATATTATTTGCTTATTTTGGATGATTATTCAAACTATTTGTAGACTTTTCCTTCGTCGAAAAAATCCCAAGTTTTTTCAACATTTCTCACATTTAGGGCTTACATCCAAACTCAATTCGAAAGGAAAAAAAAAATATACAATGTGACAATGGGAGGGAGTTTGACAATAGATATTTCTGGGATTTTTGCAAAACAAATGGTCAAAATTTCCGCGTTTCATGTCCCCGTACTCATCCCAAAATGGAAAAGCGGAACACCAAATAAGAACAATAAACAACATCATACGCACATCTCTTGCCCATGCCAAACTGCCCCCCTCATTTTGGCATCATGCCCTTCAAATGACCACATATTTATTGAACATACTCCCACACAAAAAGATGTCCTATCAAACACCACTGAGAATTCTCTACCTTAGGGACCCCTCTTATTCTCATTTACGAGTGTTCGGGTGCCTGTGTTATCCTCTATTTCCATCCACTACCATCAACAAACTACAACTAACTCTATGCGTTTTTTTTTGGGATATCCATCTAATCATCGATGGTACAAATATTTTGATTTTACAACCAATAAAATCATTATAAGTCGACATGTTATTTTTGATGAAACCAACTTCCCATTTACAAAAATGCATGAGTCAAAATCACTTTCATATGAGTTTTTAGAAGATTAACACACACCCATATTTTGTACACCAAATGTTAACATACAGAGGCTCACCGGAACAACCATAGTGAATTAAATTAGTACCAAAACCCCCACTTGGCGAAAAGTCAAGAAATAAAAAAATATTGTTTTGGACACCCGTCCAGTGGCCCAAAACCCTCCCATCCCAGTCATTGGCAATAATTCCCCACACATTGGACCAAAATTGCCAGGCCTCATTTCACACGGCAGCCTAAGTCCAGCAATTCATAGTGGGCCAACATCACAGTCCAAAGATCCCCATCCGCCCCTTTCTCGCCCGATACCAGACAATACTCCAAAGACTGCCCAACCTCGTGTCGACTGCCCACTCGTGTCGCCTTCTGGCACACACCCCGTGTCATTTCCAGCACAAATTTCCCAGCCTCCGTGTTACCCAAATCGACCAATCACCCGGAGTCAAAGAAGTATCACCAAACCCAATACCAAATATAGCCTACAAACACAAGTCTCAAAATCACCTCTACCTCGCAATCTTGTGTCTGCCCTTCATGACCCGAATTGGAAAATGGCTATGGAAGATGAATTTAATGCTCTTATTAAAAATAGGACGTGAAAATTAGTACCTCCCCCCTCCCCCCCACCCCCCGCAACTAATATAATTCGGTATATGTGGATTTTCAGTCACAAAAAAAATCTAATGGTACTTTTGAGAGGCATAAATCACGTCTTGTAGGTGATGAAAAAACACAACAGCTTGGGGTGGATTGCGGTGAGATATTCAGTCTGGTCGTTAAATTGGCAACTATCAGAACTGTTCTTAGTCTGGCTCTCTCGAAAGAATGGCAGCTTCATCAGTTAGATGTCAAAAATGTCTTTCTCCATGACCATCTACATGAAACTGTTAACATGTATCAGCCTTTGGGATACCGGGGCACTCGATATCTGAATCATGTGTGTTTGCTCCAAAAATCTTTATGCGGGCTTAAACAAGCCCCGCGGACCTGGTATAAACGATTTGCAGATTATATGTCCAAAATGGGATTCACCAACAGTCGTTCGGATAATTCTTCGTTCATCTACCGTAAGGGTAATAATATTTCTTATCTTCTTTTATATGTGGATGATATTATACTAACTGCATCATCAGAAGACTTCCGTAAGTCTATCATATCACACCTCGGTTCTGAATTTGCTATGAAAGATCTGAGCCCATTTCACTACTTTCTAGGAATAGTTGTGATACATCATGCAGGTGGTATGTTTCTCTCACAGAAGAAATATACAGCTAAAATTGTTGAACGGGCTGGGATGTCATCTTGCAAATCTTCAGCAACACCAGTCGACACCAAGTCCAAATTGAGTGTGAACTCAGGTAAACCTTTTGCTGATCTAACCCTATACTGCAGTCTGGCAGGGGCTCTGCAGTATCCCACTTTCATAAGACCGGATATCTCTTATGCAATGCAGCAAGTGTGCATATTCATGCATAACCCAATGAATGATCACATGTATGCTCTCAAACACATTATCCGGTATATTCAGGGGACGCTAGATTATGAATTACATCTGTATTCATCTCCAACATCCAGACTGGTATCTTATACATATGCGGACTGGGGCGGATGTCCTGACACCCGGCGATCGATGACAAGCTATTGTGTTTTCCTGGGCGACAATCTAGTTTCCTGGTCTTCCAAGCGACAACCAACACTGTCCAGATCTAGTGCAAAAGAAGAATATCGAGGTGTTGCTAATGTCGTGGCTAAATCATGCGGACTTCGGAATCTTTTCCTCGAACTACATTGCCCTATTGCCAATACAACATTGGTATATTGTGATAATGTTACTGTCATTTACCTATCGGGGAATCCAGTCAATCACCAACGCACTAAACATATTGAGCTCGATATTCATTTTGTTCGTGAAAAAGTGTCTCGCGGACAAGTTCGTGTGTTTCCGTCACGCTATCAAATTGTAGATATTTTTACAAAAGGTCTTCCGCCGGTCTTATTTGAAGATTTTAGGGACAGTTTCAGCATACGTCTTCCCCCAGCTTCGACTGCGGGGGAGTGATAGATTATTACCATATCATGTAATATTCTTATTAAATGTAATATCATCTTATAAAAGGTAAGAAGTATAATATTAATTTTGTCAAGTTTACATAAAGATTCAGTATAAACATCATGAATGGTACCCTTTGTTTGAATTTGAATTTGGTTCTTTAACTTACCCAATCAAGTACACTTTGGTTTGATCCAAATTCATCTATATGTGAAGCATCCCTACCAGTTATGAGCTCTAACAGGAATACGCCAAAACTGTAAACATCACTTGTCTCACAGAGAATTCTAATTTGGTTTTATCCTAAACATGGAACAGAAAACGAATCAAAAAGTGCTTAAAAGTCAAGTTTGTACTCAAATGAGGCAAAGTGGATATTTACTCTGGATCTCTAAAAGCATTGACAGAACTCAGGCCAGAAGCACCTGCATCATCAATTTTCTCGAGTAGCTTCAGAATCCCCGCGTCTGCAACTTTAGCAATGAAGTCCTCATCAACCAGAACATTAGCTGTTTTAAAGTTCCCGTGGATTATTGAAGGACGTTGGCCATGTAGATGACTTAAACCTGTAACAGTTGAGAACAATTTTAGAGTCATCTTTGTTTCTGTTTCTCATTCTTGGACACTTGTCTCAGACGAGTATTATGATATACCTTTAGCTGTTCCAATAGCAATAGATAACCTTTGCTTGAATTCTAGCTTTGTTGCAGATTCCCTTCCTGTGTCTGACAAGAGAACCAATCAGCTTTGGCATATAATTGGTAACATATATATATGTGCAAGGCTGTCTACTCAATTGAGCCCTACCATACAAGTGATTGTGCATGCTTCCATTAGGCAGATACTCGAAAACCAGCATGGAGTATCCACTGTCTTGGCAGTAGCCTAAAAGACTGACCAGGTTGCGGTGCTGAATCCTTGATAAATGAGCAACCTAATATTGGAAATGCAAAGTTAGATATGTGTGACCCTTTTAGTTGGTTTAGTTGGCTTCAATATTACATGTCTCTTTGAGGTTATAGTTTCCACATCTTTGCTTTTTTGTTAAAACAGGAATATGAAGTTCAAAATTGTATCAGTTCCTTAAGAAGGAAAGGAATGAAGTGAAAAGATGAGTAGGATAGTACATATCCATTCCTTGTCTTTTCTTCTTATTCAATTAAACAATCAACCCCCTTTAATAGCTATACATACCTCATCAGTAAATTCCTGTTTAGGAGTCCGTAAACGCCTTTTTATAGCAACGACAGTTCCATCACAAAGCAACCCTTTGAAAACCAGACCAAAACTCCCACAACCAATGAGATTGATGGACCAAAAGATGCTCCCCTTTTCATCTCCACTGAAACTAACTTGGCCACTACATTTAGCAGAAAGTATAGAGTGCATAGCAGGGCAAAGTTTTAGTGATGATTTCTATTTTTCCACATTACCTACTGCAGATGGATCTGAAGAATCTGAGTCTGAATTCTTATTTGAATTCTTCCTGTTGCGGAACGCGCGAAAGCATACAAAGAAAATTACTCCCAAGAGGAGCACTGCCCCTCCAATTCCTCCTGCTATAGCTGCAAATGAACTTGCCATCCAAGAAAATCATCCAACTTATTTGAACATTGACACTTGTGGTTGTTATATCGATCAAACAAGAAACTTTCAAGTCAAAACTTTCAAGTCCTCCTCCTTCATAACAGTGCTAGAAACCATACAGATGAATAAAGGTACCAACTTGAAGTACTCCATCAGTATGAAAAATCAGATTAAGGTGGTGGTCCTAGCTCTACTTATGTACTAAAAATAATTGCTGACAAATGTTGATTTCAAGAATCCATTTGGGAAACAGTAACTATGGTAAGGAAGCAATACTGCCAATTCCTTGTATCAGACAACTCATTGGCTAATTTACATAGTACCCCACTTTCATGTCCATGCAACACTCACACATACCAATAAGTCATTCAAGAAAGACTACTAAGCTCTAACACAGTTGAAGCACCCTCTTTTTATATCCAACAAAAATCTCTTTCTTCTTCTACTTCACTTTTTTCCTTGACCTGCTCTCAGTAAAACTAAGAAAAAGAGGAAGTAATATTAGTGGCTTTCATCAGATTATGTCCCTCTTTACACCAATTCAGTTAAAATTACATACCTTGTCAGTTGTACAAATACTTTTTTATTCCCTTGTGTAGAAAGATAGTTGGCATTAGAGATGACACTTCAAGGTGTAACAATTTCCACACACCAAGAATATCTTAATAAGATAAAATCATGATAAGTGTTACAAATTCACATGAAATTACCAATAAAATGTGCTTTAGTAAAGTCTTTCAAAATAGGAAAACAAGGAAGAGAGGTTCTCATCCAATCTGAGTGAGTAGATGTAACTGATGGAGTAATAAAACAGTTTTTGTCTTTACTAGGTTAGGAACAGTGTTAAAGTAAATAAGAAATAGGCCTGTTATTATTAGCCCATTAAGGGAGCCCAATAAGGCAGCCCATAAGCCCTCTAGTCTTCTATATGTGTATAAGGTCAAGCCTTATGAATAAAAGGCATAAGATGCACTGTGTAAACATAACGTTTTCAGATTTTGAAAAGGGTAGAAACCCTATTATTCTTCTTCCTCCTTCTCTCCCCTGTTCTACTACTTTCTTGCCTTGCATGCTCATCCAGACACCACTGTATGTGTATATCTGTGTTCACTCAACTTAGATAGCTTCTGTAAACTCGTCAATGACAAGATTCAACATGGTATCAAAGCCGATGATCGATGGGTCAAAAGAATCGCATCACTGAAACACTGTAAGGAAATCTTGTTATTTTTTGTCTGTGATTCCTTCCGTAAGTTCTTTATCTGGAAAAAATCTGAAACTTATCTTGGGTCGAAACCCTAGTTTCTGGGTTCTTTATCTGAGAAGATCTGAAATTCTTCTTCAGTCTAAAAAACCCTATTTTTCTGTTCGGTAAATACTAAGGTTGTCTTGAAAACAAGAATCTGAAATATCCGTAAGCGAAAACTCGTGTATTGATCTCTATCGGAGCAGATCTAAAGCTTAATATTCTATGTTGTAAAGAAGCACAAATTGGTGAAATGGGCACCGATTTCAGTTCTGAAGACAACTCTCCACACAAAACCCTTCCCGAGGGTAACACACTACCCACAACTTCCTCTGTCACCTCTGTTTTTTACCATAACCACCCCCTTTTTCTCCAAGCCTCTGATGTGAGTGGAGCCTCATTAATATCTTTTCAACTCTTGGGATCTGAAAATTATATTGTATGGAGCAAATCCATGAGAATAGCATTGCTTGGTAGAAACAAACTGGGGTTTGTGAATGGAAGGTGTGTCAAGGATCAGTATGAAATGGAACTATGGGACCAATGGGACAGAGTCAATGCTATTGTCCAAGCATGGCTGATGAATGCAGTGTCCAAAGCTTCATCGAGTGGGTTTTGTATGCAGAATCAGCCTTCGAAGTATGGGAAGACTTGAGGGAAAGGTTCGATAAGATAGATGAATCAAGAACCTATGATTTGCATAGGGAAATTGCCACCCTAACACAAGGAAATAATAGTGTTTCTGAATACTTCACTAAATTGAAAACCCTGTGGGTAATATCGTGCCTTAGCCACCCTAATCGCGCATGCCCCATATCCAAAGACTTCACAAATTACCTACAAAAGTAAAAGTTGTACCAATTTCTCATGGGCCTGAATGAAAACTATATGCAGGCTAGGTCTCAGATCTTACTCATGACACCACTTCCCACAGTTAATAAAGCCTACTCTATGATTGTTAGTGATGAGAATCAAAAGGGCATAAGTGTTAAGTCTGCAGGTCTGCTTGGGGTAGGGTCCAGCAGTATGGGACAGAATAACATTTCAGGCATGTATTCCAAGACAGGAACTACATCTAAAGAAAAGTTCAAAAGAAATACAAATCTATTTTGTGATGTGTGAAAAATGAGGGGACACACAAAGAAATTTTGCTATAGAATAGTTGGTTACCCACTGTGCTTGTGTCAAAAAGAAAGGAGCATGCAGTTAACAATGCCTGTGCTGAGGGTGATGAACACAACACTCAGGGGTCTGCACCTGGAAAGACTGGAAATAATTGGAAAATTGGAGGAGCACCAGTGTTCTCACAGGACCAATATGATCAGATACTCATGCTGTTAAATCAGAACAAAGGACAGACTACTACAAATACTGACTCTCAAGGTGACAATTCTTTAGCAAACACTGCAGGTATGACTAAACTCAAAGCCTTACATGTTGTTGATATAGTCAAGAAATGGATAATAGATACAGGTGCCACAAATCATATGGTATCTGATTTAGGTATGCTAGACAAAGTAACCAAACTAAGTGAGAATAATGCAAGCACTAAGAATGTATTTCTACCAAATGGTGAAACTGCCAAGGTCACTCACACTGGTACCAGTAATCTGCCTACCAGAAGCACCCTGAGTAATGTTTTATATCTTCCTGATTTTAAACACAACCTGTTGTCTGTATCTCAGCTCACTAGAGAATTAAAATGTGCGGCTATTTTTTATCCTGATTTTTGCCTGTTTCAGGATCTCTACAGTGGGAGGGTGAAGGAGATTGGTAAACTTCATGATGGCCTATATGTACTAGCTTCAGGAACCATACAGGATCCAAGGAAGTCAGCACTAACTGTACAAACTAAAGAAATTGCAGAAGCTGATATAAACTTGTGGCATAGAAGGTTTGGCCACACCTCTAGTAAAGTACTAAGTCAATTGATTGCTACTAGTGCTGATAGTATAGCTAAAACAATAAGGACTTGTAATGTGTGTCCCTGTGCAAAGCAATATAGACTACCTTTTACTAATAGCAATACTTGTAGTAACTCTATATTTGATATGGTGCATATGGATGTATGGGGTCCTTACAAGATAGAAACACATAATGGCAAGAAATATTTCTTAACTATAGTAGATGACTTTTCTAGAATGACTTGGATTTACCTGCTGAAATTAAAATCAGAAACTTGTGTGGTTATTAATCAATTTCTTAGTTATGTGTCTACTCAATTCAAACAAACTATTAAGGTAGTTAGGACTGACAATGGCACAGAGTTTGTTAATGATATTTGTAGCAGCCTCTTTCAGAAGCTAGGAATAATCCATCAAAGATCTTGTGCCTACACACCCCAAAAAAATGGTGTAGCTGAAAGAAAACATATGTCACAACCCGACCCCGGGGCCGCAACAGGTATACATCAGAGAATAGCAGCGGAACATACATAACACATAACCTGTATAAAGTAAACATCACTGGCAAACCGATAAGGCTGCCTTCCATAAAAATATACTTAATCAAAAGTACAACTTGTTCTTACAGCCCAAAACCACCAACGTGACTACGCACTTAAGAATAATAATCGGTATGACAGGGGCCCGCCATACCCTGAATGTACACAATACCTATAGCATCGTGAAGAACCGCACAACAAAACAAGCTTCCGAGGAATGGAGCTCGACACCGAACAATGATCCTAAGAATGAGGATCCACCACCGCTACCTCTCTACCGCAGATTGAACGCAGCCCCGAGGAAGGGTCGATACACAATATGTACTAAGTATGCTAAATCGAAAATACAAAATACCTCATAAGTATAAAATAACCGGAGACATGTATAAAAATCGGCCATCAACACCGTGCCTTACTAATAATGAGAATATCAAACATATACAATACTGCATGAAAATAGGAAGCTCATGGTCAAAGCAAGGTCATCCGCCCCGCAGTATCATTAAGCACTCCTACTCTTGAGACTATTTCACCCGCATGGGTCATGTGGACCCGCATGAGGTATTCCTCGTGATAGTCGACTTCACCCGCACGGGACTATTTCACCCGCACGAGCCCTACGGACTCGCACGAGGTATTCTCGCATCGCGGTAGCAAATCCACGGAATAGGTGGTATAACGTCTTGGGGGTTTACCCCTCATTTATACTCTTACCCTGAAGAAGGTGGTATAACGTCTTGGGGATTTACCCCTCATTTATACTATTACTCTGAAGAAGGTGGTATAACGTCTTGGGGGTTTACCCCTCATTTATACTCTTACCCTGGAGAAGGTGGTATAACGTCTTGGGGGTTTACCCCTCATTTATACTCTTACCCTAGCTCAACCGGCCATCATACATAACATAAATAAACTACATACTTCCACTCTTGTAAAAATGACTCTTTTTCACATAAAACTTTTGGGCAATTGATGCCTTAAAACCAATTTGCCTTTCACAACCTCAAATTATTTATCCGTACTCATTCTACCTAGAGTAAATCTTCCTTTGTTAACCTTTCATAAAACTAATATAATCAACTTCCCATAAAGTCATTATATTAACGTTATACCTTAGTCAAATACATTTTCCTAAAACCCAAGGGTCTTACACTTTTAAAAGGAAACAAGAATCATATACTTGAACACATCAAGTCCCTTGACTTTGAAAACTCAAGACATCCTTAAAACAAGTAAGGGATATCAAACCTTGTACGTCTATCGTACTACATAGGTAAAACCATTCATGCTCAAGAGATAGGAAAGTTCCACATACCTCTTCGGTCAATCCACTTGCTAAGTCCAAAATACCGCACGTAGTGTGTCAACCTAAAATGACCATAATACGCTTATTAACCTCTAGTTACAATGTAGAATATTCCAAGTTCAAAGTCACTAAATTCTATGAAAAATTGGACAACATTTCCTTTGTTTCTACATACTTTGCCACCTTTTTCAAGGCCGAATTCAACATCCAAACGCCACATTTAAGGCCCAACAATCCAAACATTTCAAAGGGGATTACACACCTAAACTTGGATATGTAAAATTTTGCCCCACAATGTACAACAACTAACTTAACAAGTTTAAGGTAGTATTTAGGCTATAACATGCTTACATAACCTTCTTATCCAATTCTTTCATATCCAAACCATATTTCTTACATGCAATTCATCTAAGAGCAATATTTCCAACTACAAGTTCTTTCTTCTTTACATGCAACACCAAAAACTAGCTACAAGAGAAGAATTGTTACCTTAGAGCTTTAGCCAAATTAATCCAACAAAGTTTGCTAGCCTCCTTTCCGAAAACACCACCACAATAACCCCTACAAGCTTGTAAACAAGTTTTCTTCTTGCCACACTTTCAGATTTCTCCTCAAGCTTTGATTTCCTCTTGAAATTCTAGAGAGAAGGGAGAGCTTCTAATTTAGAGAGAGAGAAGAGCTTTGAAATATGACCAAGTCTTCAAGACATGGTCAATATATAAGACATGCAAAAATCAGATGGGGGGGAGGGGGACACTTTTCACCCTCCCATGGCCTTTTAAAAAGAAGAAATCTGATTTTCCTCAGTTTTTCCGTCAGAAACTCCACTGGCCGCGGCCCTCGCAGTCGGCCACAAGCGCTGCAACTTCAGCGACTCGAATATCCGTGCCACACATGTGCTCCCGACCGAATACACCTTTCGCTCGATCACAAGACCGAACTTGTTATTTCCATAACTTTCTACTCCGATGTCCTATCGACGAACGGTTGGCTGTGTTGGAAACTAGACTCAACGAACTACGCACTAGGCTTTAGAACACCTAGGAAATCTCAATGTAACGGGTCATAACCCGCCTCAAAGTTGACTAAAACCCGTCCGAAACAATCCGTCAACCTAACCTTCTAAAATTTAAGTCTTAATCCCTTTCGTACGCTCCCATACGTATGGCCAGAACTACGGGGTATAACATTCTCCCCCCCTTAGAAACATTCGTCCTGAATGTTCCTTCTAGGCTTACTCAAACCACCATCTCAACATAGACCCTCTTAACTATTTCTCTTGCAAATAAAGACGCTCCACATAGCCCCTAACAATACTTAAGCATAATTGCCAAATGAAACTAATAAGCAGGAAAGTGGGTTACCTGGAGGTGTAGGGAATAAGTGAGGATACTTCTTCATCATGTCATCCTCCGCTTCCCACCTCATCTCCTCCTGCTCGCTCGCCATAAGACTTTGACGGAAGCCACATCCTTTGTCCGAAGTCGCCTAACCTGACGATCGAGTATCGCTATGGGACTCTCCTCATACGATAACCCCTCTGTCACCTGAACATCATGAATCGGGTGCACTCTAGATGGATCTCCAATACATTTCTGCAACATAGATACATGAAAAACTGGTGTACTGCCTCCAGATCGGACGACATATCTAACTCATAGGCAACCTCGCCTACCCTACGGACAATCTGATAAGGCCCAATGTACCTTGGGCTGAGTTTCCCTTTCTTCCCAAATCTCATCACGCCCTTCATGGGTGACACCTTCAGAAAGACCCAATCATCTACCTCAAACTCCAAGTGTCGACGCCGATGATCTGCATACGACTTCGCCGACTCGGCCGACAATAACCGCTCCTGGATAAGCTTCACCTTATCCACTGCCTGCTGAATCAAGTCTGGCCCGACTAACTGCACTTCTCCCACCTCGAACCAGCCTATCGGTGACCTACACTTCCTCCCGTATAAGGCCTCATAAGGCGCCATCTGAATACTAGAATGGTAGCTGTTGTTATAAACAAACTCCACCAGAGGTAAATGATCCTCCCACTACCCTCAAATCAATAACACAAGCCCGCAAAGATACCTCGAGTGTTCGGATAGTGCGCTCGCCGTCCCGGTCACGAGGATGAAACGCGATCTTGAGACTCACCGCACCTAATCCCTTCTCGAAAGACCTCCGAAGTTAGCCGTGAACCGGGCTCCGCATGCAAATAATTGATATAGGAACTCGCGTGCCTCACAATCTCTCGATATACGATCTAGCATAATCCTACGAAAAAGTCGTCCTGACTGGAAGAAAATGGGTTGATTTCGTCAGCCTGTCGACAATAACCCAAATGGAATCATGCTTCCTCCGAGTGTGAGGTAACCCTGTAATAAAATCCATATTTACCACATCCCACTTCCAAGTCGGAATATCAATAGCTCGCAATCCACCAAGCTTCGTGCTCAACTTGACTGGCGACAATTCGTGCATCGGGCAACAAAACCTGCCACGTCCCTCTTCATGCCATCCCACCAATACATATATCTGAGGTCATGGTACATCTTAGTCGACCCCGGATGGATAGAGTAACGAGCACTGTGTGCCTCCCCCAGAATCTGCTGACGAAGTCCTGTCACATCGGGAACACACAACCGGCACTCAAATCTTAGCACCTCATCAGGCGTTATCTCAAATCTCTTCTCTTTCTGAAAAACGGTATCTCGATACCGTACCATAATCGGATCCTCATACTGTCGCCTCTTCACCTCCTCGACGATGGAAGACTCGGCAACCTCTCGAACTCGAACCCTATCACTATCAGAATCAACCAAACGAACCCCAAGGCTCGCTAGCTGATGTAACTCTCGGACCATATCCCTTCTCTGGTCAGACATCGCATGCACTACCCATCGATCTGCGACTAAGAGGCGCCCGCAACTACATCGCCTTCCCTGGGTGGTATAGAATGTCGACATCATAATCCTTAAGTAGTTCCAACCACCGTCTCTGCCGCAAGTTCAGCTCCCTCTGGCTGAAGATATACTGGAGACTCTTGTGGTCTGTGTAAATATCCACATGAACTCCATACAAATAATGTCTCCAGATCTTCAAGGCATGAATCACTGCTGCCAACTCCAAGTCATGTGTGGGATAGTTCTTCTTATGCTTCCTAAGCTGTCGAGATGCGTAGTTATAACTTTGCCGCGTCGCATCAGTACGCACCCAAGCCCGACACCTGACGCATCACAATAAACCACATATCCATCTAGACCCTCTGGAAGAGTAAGAACTGGGGCGGTCGTCAATTTCTCCTTTAGCAACTGGAAACTTTCCTCACAAGCATCCGTCCACCAGAACATAGCTGCCTTCTGAGTCAGCTTAGTCAAAGGCACTGAAATGGAAGCAAACTTCTCCACAAATCTCCGGTAATAACCCACAAGGCCCAAAGCCGCACTCTCCGCTGCTAGCTGGTCCGCCAAGTCTCGATCGCTTCACCTTTGTATCTACCCGAATACCATCGGCCCCGATAACATGCCCTAAGAAAGCCACTGAAGCCAACCAAAACTCACATTTTGAGAACTTGACATACAACTGCCGGTCCCTGAGGACTCCCAATACCGTCCTCAAATGATCCGCATGTTCCTGTTCTGTGCGCGAATAAACCAGGATATCATCAATGAATACTATAACGAACATATCCAAGAATGGCTTGAACACCCGGTTCATCAAATCCATGAATACTGCTGGGGCGTTGGTCAACCCGAAAGACATCACCCTGAACTCATAGTGCCCATACCGGTCCCGAATGCGATCCTCGATATCTCGCTCTCTAACTCGCACCTGATGATAACCAGACCGCAGGTCAATCTTGGAAAAACACCTCGCCCCCTGCAACTGGTCAAACAAATCATCAATCCTGGGGAGGGGATATCTATTCTTGATAGTTACATTATTCAGCTGCCTGTAATCAACACACATACGCAGCATCCCATCCTTCTTCTTTACGAATAACACTGGCGCTCCCCAGGGAGAAACACTTGGCCTGATAAAGCCTTTCTCCAAAGAAGTCCTTCACCGGTCTTTCAATTCCTTCAACTCGGCAGTGCCATCCTCGTATGGCGTAATAGATATCGGCCGAGTGTCCGCGCCATATCAATGCAAAATTCAATCTCCCTCTCAGGAGGGATACCCGGAAGCTCATCTGGGAATACGTCTGGAAACTCTCTAACGACCGGAATCGATCAAGGTCCCAGATCTCACCCTCGATTTAATACTCGAACCATATGGTAGGTATACCCTTTCTACACCATATTCCTAGCCTTGAGGTAAGAAATAAACTTACCCCTCGGCGATGCAGTATTCCCCTTCCACTCGATAACCGCCACCAGAAACCGAACCGCACTAATCTCTCTCATACCCACATTGGCATAGCAAGAAGCCAGCCAATCCATACCCATAATTACATCAAAGTCCGTCATATCCAACTCTATCAAGTCGGCTAGAGTCTGACGACTGTCTATAGTCACTGGGAAAGCCTTATATACCCGCTCACATCACACGACCCAACCGGCCCGTGGATCGTGCCTTACCTCGCACCCAAGTAGACATACATCGAGAAATCAGGAATATAAAACAAGACATGAAATAACATGAAGTGAAACAGCTTATTCGAGAAAAGTTGCCTTTCGCATATATATATATATATATAAAACTTAAATTCGAACAGCACATCCTTTTACAAACTCGCCTACACAAGATTTCATGCACTTAAGAATGACATGATAACAATGGCGGACAGGTTCCGCCATACCTCAATGTAAGTACCTACAACTACAGGGACTATACCACCGATAAGCCTCCGAGAAACGGAGCTTCCCAAACCGAATCGTGACCCTATGAGCGAGGATCAACGATCGTGTACCTCTACCGCAGATTTAACGCAGCCCCGGGCGAGGTCAGGACAACAGGTACCAAGTATGTGAAACTGAAAATACTGTAAATGAAATCATAGTAGTCTATATAAAGCAGGAGACATGTATGATATCCAAACTACAGTTCACAACAAATAAGCAGTCATGTCAAGTCAGGGACTCACGCCCTCAAAGTCACCACTCAAATATAATTATGGGTCTCACGCCCACAACATCAATCATGCCCGTGGAATACCTTCCTCACTGCCGGCAGTCTATGATATAAAAGCACCAAGGAATACACATGAACACCAGGTCCCACCTGTGTCATAATAAAACCAGACGGTAAGTACGGGCGCCTAGCCGACTACTAAAACCCACGCACCAACAAAGTCATAAATCAGATCACGAGGTCTTTCTAGACCGCACTACATGATCGAAGTTGGCCGCCGCTTCTCGGTATCAATGCGCGTCTAATCTCGAGCATGCCGCCGCTCGCATAAAGCCACACATAGGCCCGCATGAGGTATTCTCGCGACGGTAGTAGCCCGCGGTATCCTCCTGGACTCCCGCAGTCCGCATAGTCACATAGACCGCATAGTCACACAGACCGCATAAGGCACTCCTCGCATCGGGATAATATACCCGGAATGATCAATCCTGGAGCATACCGCTGCTCCGCATAGTCACGCAGACCGCATAGGCCGTATAGACCCGCATCAAGGGTGGCAAGCCCTCGGTATAACAAGTCAAGGGGGTATGTGATATAATAACAGTACAACGGGCTTAACGTTTAACAACGTAAGCACAACAAGAATAACCCCCTTAAACAACATCACAAGATACTAACACACGTAGCATCATAACATGTTTACTTATCAAACCAACAAGAAAGTATTACAAGGCTATCACAAACCAATACAATCAAGTTATTCACACAAGGTACTTTCTACTTTATGCTAACAAGTTCGGGTTTTTATCCCCAAAGTACTTCATACATTAACTCTTTAAAAGATCTGCTTTTCACAAATACCACACCCGTAGTATAAAAATAGAGTGACTATCTTTTTAAGTAAACCAAAACACTTCCCTTTGTAAAATCAAGTAACAACATTATTTTCCAAACGTTCAAGTTTGCCTAATTTCAAATGCTCAAGTTTCTCATTTTCGAAAGGTTTCGTAGTTCATAGTCTTAATCACTTAATAATATAATTCTCTTTTAAAACAATCTGAGAAACATATGCCTTATATGTGAGTAGGTTATTTATAACAATCTTATTAAAGCAACCATGATCTAGGAAATGTAATATCATTTTGTCTCATCTTAGCTTCTATGCAGATGGAGGTTTCTACTGGTTTTAATAATACTTTATTAGTCAAAACATTTCCCTTTATTAACACTGCAGTGGTTCGTTCGATACTTATTCTGATTTCCGAAATCAGTAAAACATTATTCCTTTTTAAAAACCAAGTACTCATTACTCACGAATGAGGTTTCACACTTTTTAACAAAATTCATATTAATTTAATTAAGTCAAGTCTCTTATCTTTTAAGATCAAGTCTCTTAACTTCTAAAATCAATAAACCATTCTTTTTATCTCTCTTAAGTCGTTATACCTAACTTCCCATAAAGCTAGTATAACTCTGAAGCTTTTAAAACCAAGCATTACTCTTCTTTCAAAAAGGTTTCTTAATTCTCTTGAAATACTTCAAGATTCTTATTATTAGACTCAAGTCAAAAGACATCGCGGTAAAACCACGTTCAGTTAACACACGTACGTCTACCGTACTATATATATTCTTTAAAATATCATGCTCAAGAGGATATGAAGAATCACATACCTCGCGACGATTATCGACTAATAGAAAAATGCTCCACCGCTATAACCCGGCTAGCCTTGTCCACCTTTCAAGTAGAACATGCTACTCGCAGACCATTCAACCTATAAAGGCCATATACGTCTATCAACGTCTAGACTACTCTGTAGAATATTCTAAGTAGAGGGTTCTCTATTCTACGGAAAATCGGGCAGTACTTCCCTACCCGCCAAACTACACAAGCTCATCAGAATACAAATGTGTAAGTACAAATTAATCTTCTTTAATATTCTTCTGATGTGACTTCAGTTCAATTCTATTCTTTAATATCCTTCTATATCTTATACTCAACTCTTAACTATTCTTATATGTAATCTCCAATTATAATAGAAGGACAAAAGTGTTTACCTCGATAAGCCCAAAATTATCCAAGTTAAATGTCGATCCTGAGCAAGGTTTAGCTCCTAATTTGCACGCTCCGATAGCTCCAAGAAACCCTTAGAAGTTCTACACAACTTCTACTCAAATACTATAAGGGATTTGGGCTAGGGTATTTTGGAATAGTAACTACACTAGAGGGCAACTTTCTACAACAAAAGTGGGTATTCTCAAGCCTCTAGGAATGGGGAGGGCTTGGACGAGAGAGCAACTAAGGGAGGGAGTTTTGAGACTTAGAGAATGAGGAGTGGATGAAGAAGTCTTCACTCAAGGGGGGGTATTTATAGAACACTCAAGGGACAAGATCAAAACAAATGGAAGGTGGAGATTATGATCCAAGTGAAAGATGAGGTCTTCCAACCAAGTGTCACCCACAACATTTGGACATATGTCCACCACAATATTGGAACACTTGCTCACCACAACAACGAGCCATGTGGACTCCACTAACACACCAAAACCGTCCACCCCACCTACTCTCACTCACACAAAATCAACTTGCAAGACTTGACCAATTGACTTGTCCACTAGCCTCACCCAATTCGTCCAACCTAAGCCAACTAAGGGTGACACATGTCGCCCTCCCATTGGTCCAAAATATTTCGTCTCTCGGAAAAATCCGTAATCGGTTAAAATATTAAAAACGTAGAATTTCCTTCACAAGTTCTAATCTTTTCCTCAAAGCTTACAATCTCATTCTTAACCTAATTAGGGTTGTACAAACGTACGTACGTCCTCACGTACATACTCCGGAAATACGGGGTATAACAGCTACCATCGAATCACCCACTGGCGTAGCCACCTCAAAAGGTTTTATGGACTCGGGCTCTATCCCTATTCTACCAGCAATATGAGGAGATATATAGGACAAGGTAGAACCTGGATCTATCAAAGCATATACATCACAAAGAAGAAACCAATAATGTACCTGGACGACATCCGTGACGCCTCACGTCTGGCGGGCCGGACATAGCATAAATGCGTTCGAGGACCGATGGAATCGGGACCCTACCACGACTTCGCCGCGCTCGCGCCCGCAACACCTCGCCCGGGCGCTCAACACCAAGACGAAGATCTAGCAACCGACATCGGCTGAACCATAACACCCGCCGCTAAGGACGGACAATCCTCTTCATATGGCCTCGCCGCTACATGAGTAACAAGCTCCGGCCATACGGATCGCCGGGTGACTACCGCGTCGAGCGCCGAGATATGAGTGGTATTGATTGGTAACGGTCTCTGCCTCCCTGAAACCTCAAGTCCCGAGCCACGACCGCTCTCGAATGACTGGCTGATCGGACCTCCCGCCGAAATCGAGAAGGAGCACTCGTCTTTGGCCGAAAAGTGGACCTAGTCTCACGAAATTTGTCGCCTCGAAAACTTTCTGAGACCTGCTGTCACCGCCTCTTGGGCTGGCCTAAGTCTAGCTGATCCTTCCTCTCTCTGTCCTCAATCCCCTGCGCATACGCCTGCATCCTGGCAATATCCATCCCTGGCTGAAGAGCCACCCCCAAGCATGCAGTAATCATATGACGGTCTAACCCCATCACATATCGATGAACCCTGTCTGCCATGTCAGCTACAATAGTGTGCGCATACCTGGCCAAGGAGTCAAACTCCAGGCTGTATTCTCTGATAGTCCTCCCGTTCTGCCTCAAGGTCAGAATCTATCCACGCGGGCTCTCCTCATCTCAGGAGGTAAGAAGTGATCCAGAAAAGCCTCTGTGAACTCCTCCCAAACAGCTGGAAGAGCATCCTCACCTCTAGACAACTCTCATGACTCAAACAAGTTCAACGTAATGTCGCATAACCGATAAGAGGCTAGCATGACGGACTCAGTCTCCGAGGCCCTAAGCACCTGCATAGTCCGCTGTAACTGCCGAACAAACTCCTGAGGATCCTCCTCGGACCTCGAACCATAGAACTCGGGTGGATGACAACCCAGGAAATCCCGAATCCAGTAACCGCCGCTCTCTGGGGTTGGTCGCACGCTCTGTCGCGCCGCCGCCACTATGCTGGTCAATAACCGGATCTGCTCCCCGTAATCTCTATACTTAGCACCTGGCTGTGGGACTGGAGGCTCCGGTACCGCGGTCTCAGTAGCTACTGCCGCTGCCTCGAACTCCGCTGAGGCTGGCGACGTCGTGGAACTCACCGCCCGAAACATCATCTCTGGTAAAGACTGGGCCTGTGCCCTTGTGACCCTCCGCGTCCCACTATCAGCTCCCTCAGCTGCCTTGCCCTTCTGCGTCGCGGTTGCCTTGCGTGGAGGCATAACTGATACATAAAGGAAAATATCAGAGGAAGTTCAACCTATAACACAGCTCTATTGCACGATCTTAGAGTGAAAGAATGGAAACCAATCCTAAATATCCTGTAGCCTCCTGATTATAGATGTGGTGCACAACACACCGATAATCAAGACTCTACTAGATACGGTCTGTAGACACAATCCGAGGACTAACTGCTCTGATACCACTTTTGTCACGACCCGACCCCGGGGCCGCAACAGGTATACATCAGAGAATAGCAGCGGAACATACATAACACATAACCTGTATAAAGTAAACATCACTGGCAAACCGATAAGGCTGCCTTCCATAAAAATATACTTAATCAAAAGTACAATTTGTTCTTACAGCCCAAAACCACCAACGTGACTACAGACCTCTAAGAATAACAACTGTGGCGGGACAGGGCCCCGCCATACCCCTGAATGTACACAATACCTATAGCATCAGGGAAGAACCGTACCAACAAAACAAGCTTCCGGAGGAATGGAGCTTCTGACACCGGAACAGTGATCCTAAGAATGAGGATCCACCACCTGCTTACCTCTACCTGTGGCATGAACGCAGCCCCCGAGGAAGGGGGTCAGTACACAATATGTGCTAAGTATGCGAAACTGGAAAATACTAAAAATACCTCATAAGTATAAAATAACTGGAGACATGTATAAAAATCAGTTTACAGAACACTGTGCCTTACTAATAATGAGAATATCAAACATATACAATACTGCATGAAAATAGGAAGCTCATGGTCAAAGCAAGGTCATCCGCCCCGCAGTATCATTAAGCACTCCTACTCCTGGGACTATTTCACCCGCATGGGTCATGTGGACCCGCATGAGGTATTCCTCGCATAGGTTGTACTCACCCGCATGGAACTATTTCACCCGCATGAGCCCTACGGACTCGCATGAGGTATTCCTCGCATCGTGGGTAACAAATCCACAGAATAGGTGGTATAACGTCTTGGGGGTTTACCCCTCATTTATACTCTTACCCTGAAGAATGTGGTATAACGTCTTGGGGATTTACCCCTCATTTATACTCTTACCCTGAAGAAGGTGGTATAACGTCTTGGGGGTTTACCCCTCATTTATACTCTTACCCTGGAGAAGGTGGTATAACGTCTTGGGGGTTTACCCCTTATTTATACTCTTACCCTAGCTCAACCGGCCATCATACATAACATAAATAAAAGAAAATCCGAGGATTTAACCCAAAGTACTACATACTTCCACTCTTATAAAAATGACTCTTTTTCACATAAAACTTTTGGGCAATTGATGCCTTAAACCAATTTGCCTTTCACAACCTCAAATCATTTATCCGTACTCATTCTACCTAGAGTAAATCTTCCTTTGTTAACCTTTCATAAAACTAATATAATCAACTTCCCATAAAGTCATTATATTAACGTTATACCTTAGTCAAATACATTTTCCTAAAACCCAAGGGTCTTACACTTTTAAAAGGAAACAAGAATCATATACTTGAACACATCAAGTCCCTTGACTTTGAAAACTCAAGACATCCTTAAAACAAGTAAGGGATATCAAACCTTGTACGTCTATCGTACTACATAGGTAAAACCATTCATGCTCAAGAGATAGGAAAGTTCCGCATACCTCTTCGGTCAATCCACTTGCTAAGTCCAAAATACCGCACGTAGTGTGTCAACCTAAAATGACCATAATACGCTTATTAACCTCTAGTTACAATGTAGAATATTCCAAGTTCAAAGTCACTAAATTCTATGAAAAATTGGACAGCATTTCCTTTGTTTCTACATACTTTGCCACCTTTTTCAAGGCCGAATTCAACATCCAAACGCCACATTTAAGGCCCAACAATCCAAACATTTCAAAGGGGATTACACACCTAAACTTGGATATGTAAAATTCTGCCCCACAATGTACAACAACTAACTTAACAAGTTTAAGGTAGTATTTAGGCTATAACATGCTTACATAACCTTCTTATCCAATTCTTTCATATCCAAACCATATTTCTTACATGCAATTCATCTAAGAGCAATATTTCCAACTACAAGTTCTTTCTTCTTTACATGCAACACCAAAAACTAGCTACAAGAGAAGAATTGTTATCTCAGAGCTTTAGCCAAATTAATCCAACAAAGTTTGCTAGCCTCCTTTCCGAAAACACCACCACAATAACCCCTACAAGCTTGTAAACAAGTTTCCTTCTTGCCACACTTTCAGATTTCTCAAGCTTTGATTTCCTCTTGAAATTCTAGAGAGAGGGGAGAGCTTCTAATTTAGAGAGAGAGAAGAGATTTGAAAGATGACCAAGTCTTGAAGACTTGGTCAATATATAAGACATGTTGATCGGTGTATTTTATATACACTTTTTGAGTCAGTTTTAGTTAGTCTTTTGTCCCTTTTTGTACAAATAAGTGTCGTATTAGGATAGTTTTCCTTTCTTTTGAGTCAAAGTGGTTAAAATAGCCAAATGGCGGAAAAAGAGCTAAAAGAGGGCAAAAGTGGAGGTTCCAGAGCTAAAAACAGAGAAAGTGGCGAACGAGGCAAAACCTGCACCAGTCGCGCGCCTCGCAATCGAAGCGGGGCGGCGCGCTAATCATCAGAGAGGCTGCAGAGGATCCAGCCGCGCGCCACGCATGCCAGAATCGGCCGCGCCAAATCACCCAATCGCTTGAAGTTCCGGCCATGCGCGCTAAAAGCAAGGCATACGCACGCGGGAAAAATCAGGTTTTAGACGAAATTCTGGGCCAGGCCTGAAGGAAAAGAGAGAGGCGGTTTTCAGCCTATAAAAGGAGAACCCTAGGCAGATTTTAAGGGTTCCCCTTCTTGCACAACACAAGGTTTTCTTGCTTGGAGATTGGAGACCATAATTTAGTACTTTCTTTTCCTTTTCTTTTCTTTTATTTCAGTTTTTGTATGATGAACTTTGAATTAGTTATTGTCATGTCAATGACTAGGAACTAATTCTCTTATAGGGTTTTCCATGTTGATTCACTAGAAACTTATGTTATGAATTAATGCATGTTTATGGTTATTATTCTTCTTTGAGAGATTTATCCAATAATTGCTTTGAATGCTTGGTAATTAATTGACAACTAATTATCCTTATATGATTTCTAATCAAACTTCGAAAGGAGGAGGTTTTGAATATGTTGTAAGTTGGGTAGACATATTTGGGTTGGGGATGAAAATACCTCAATTATTTATTTAGCGTTAATGAGAGGTTTAACAACCCTAATTTTGTGCATGGTGCGTGACGGTTAACTAGGTTTTTGTTCTTAATCCTCCTATAGAGTTATCCTTATCACCGAAAGGTAGGTAAGGTGCAATACTGGGGTTGAGTGTTTATATATCCTTAACGGGAATATAAAACGATTTCGTAAACCTGCTAGCTCCGAGAGAAGAAGACCATAATTCGTTGCATTAATAAATAACATAAGCGGATAGTTGAGGAGACATGGAAGCCCTATTCCCATTACAACTGAAGTAAACTCATTAGATAAATTAGTCTTTATAATTCTTAGTTATAAACAACAAAATCAAATATCAATTTACCAAATAGATACCAAAAGATAGATAGTTGGTACTTGAACCCTAATCCTTGTGGACGATATTCGGTCTTATCAAGACTATATTACTTGTCACGATAACGTGCACTTGCGTTAAAGTGTGTGCATCTTTTCGCGCATCAAGTTTTTGGCGCCGTTGCCGGGGATTAGGCATAGTTCAATATCAAATTTATCTATTTTTAATTTCTAATTTGGGTTTTAATTTTTAATTTTAATTTTCACGTTTTTTTTTTAATTTTATTTCAAAAATCGAGTCGTGATTTGTTATGCATTTTGATCTATTTCAGAAATTAGTTTATGCAAAGGAGAAGAGGGGCAGACACTCTTGTTCCCTTCAATCCAGAGATTGAGAAAACCTGTAAACAGAACAGAAAGAATCAGCGGATTGCAACCTTGATAGAGATGGACGGCGTACAGAAAAACAACATGATGAGAGAAGGGTTAGGTGAAAATCAACCTAACCCAGGAATACCTCGGCAAGTACCTATGGATGTCGAGGAAAGAGTTCAAGTTCAGGCAGAAAGAAGCTTGGGAGACTATGTGCTGCCTAGAGTAAATTGAGCACAGACATGTATTAGGCTCCCTGCCATAGGAGCAAACAACTTCGAGATAAAATCGGCGATTCTGAGCATGGTACAGCACACAGTGCAATTTGGAGGTCGCCATCGGAGGATCCACATATGCACATAGCTAATTTCTTGGAGCTATGTGCAACTTTCGAATATAACGGCGTTCACGATGATGTGTCGTCAGTTGAGGCTTTTCCCTTCTCACTCGAGGATAGAGCAAAAGTATGGTTGAATTCCTGTAGCGATTCGATTTTTACATGTACGGCACGTAAATTCCTAGCCAAGTTCTTTCCCCATGCAGCGAGAAAAATTAAGAGGAGTTGAACAACTTCTATCAAGCGGATGGAGAGTCCTTATATGAAGCTTGGGAAAGGTTCAAAGACTTGCAGAGAAAATGCCACACCATTCGTTGAGTTGTGGAACTTGGTCCACATCTTCTATAACGGGCTGAGCAGTACAACCAGAACCATCATAGATGCAGCAGCAGGTGGGGCATTCATGAGGAAAACAACCCACGACGCTCACGAGTTATTAGAAGATATGGCCACCAACAACCATGTCACAGAAGAGAGGTCGACAAGTGGGAGGAGAACAGTGGGAGTCCACGAAATAGATTCCATTCTTTGCCTTGAATGCCCAGTGGCCCTTTTGGCAAAAGCGATTGCGACATACGATGTCGATGAATGCGGTCGGATGCCTAAAAGTTGTGAAATATGTGGTGGCCCACATACATTCGATAGGTGTCCTTGGTGACCCAATAATATACCAATGGAAGCGGCGAGTGTCGGTAGTGGGTAATTATCGAGGCCACGAACAATCCATACTCGACACTTATAATCCGGTGGAGAAATCACCCAAATTTCTCATGGAGAGACCAGGGCAGCGTGAGAATCAATACATGGGCGATATCAAACCAGCGAGAACAGAATCAGCGGCCATTTACTCGGGCCCAACATCTTCAGCGATTCGATGCCGGTTGGCAGAAAAGCGACGAAGTGGCGATTGTAGCGCACTTGCCAACGCCGGACTTCGATTCGCGAAGCTAGATCCTCGTTCGAGAACTTGGAAACACAAGTGGGTCAGCTAGCAAAGCAGGAAAACAGCAGGCCACAGGGTACACTGCCAAGCAACACAGAGGTAAATCAGGAAGCGATGTCGGCGATACGGTTGAGAAGTGGCAAGCGATTGGAAGCAGCGATCTCTTGACCAGTGATTGAGAAAAGGGCAGAGATAGAAAAAGAGAAGGTGGTTGAACCTAGCCCAGTGATAGAGAAAACTCCAGAGAAGGAGTATACAGAAAAAATCCCTTTCCCCCAGAGATTACAGCGGAAGGCGGTTGATAAACAATTCTCCAAATTCTTGGAGGTATTCAGGAAGCTGCATATCAACATCCCCTTTATAGAAGCATTAGAGCAGATGCCCTCCTATTTCAAGTTCATGAAGGAAATATTGGGGAAGAAGAAGAAGCTGGCGGAATATGAGATAGTAGCACTAACAGAAGAGTGTAGTGCTATCTTGCAGAAGAAGTTGCCACCAAAACTAAAGGATCCAGGAAGCTTTACACTACCTTGCACAGTGGGCAGGGTGACTTGCAACAGAGCTCTGTGTGATTTAGGGGCAAGTATAAATCTGATGCCCTTATCAGTATTTAAACGATTGGAGTTGGGTGAGGCCAAACCGACGCGATGAGCTGCGGTGGCGATGGGGCGATGGTTCATCGAGAGGAAGATTGAGTATGTGATTGTTAAAGTAGTAAAATTATTCTTTCTGCAGACTTCCTCATTCTTGACATGGAAAAGATGCGAAATCCTATCATATTGGGAGATCATTCCTAGCAACGAGAGAGCTTTGATTGATGTAGAAAGGGGTGAGCTAACATTAAGGGTGGAGAAGGAAGAAATGGTATTTAAAGTTTTTAAACATGTCATCGAGCCACCAACCATGAGCAGTTGCTTTGCAATCAGCACCATCAAGCCCCCGTGTGAGCCATTACAATTCAACCAAAGGAGATGAGCCACTAGCGAGCATGGTTTGCCAAACCCCACCGACGCAGTATGTGTTCTGAACTCCCTTACGATAATGCTAAGAGGAAAAGAAGAAAAGAAAAGCAAAATGTGGAGGAAATGGATTAGTTGGGGTTGATCCACGCGGTTATTAAAACTAAGGAACATGCGTCCGCTAAAAAGACGTTAAAAATGATATTTGGGAGGCAACCCAAATTATTTTGATTTATTTTATTTTAATATAGTAGTTTTTATTAAGAACGGTCTCACGGAGGTAGTGTTTGTGTTGTATTTGGCAGTGCAGCGATAAAGCGAAGAAAAATCGAAGAAAAGCCGAGATTTTCGAAAAATGGGTTAAGCGCGCGGCTAAAAGAATCGAAGCGCTGAAGTTTAAGCGTCGCGGCGCCCAAAATCAGGGCCGCGGCGGTAGAAATCCAGAAAAATGCCAAGTCTAAGGCGTAGCGTATTTCCATGTAACAGTCGCGCGTAAAATCGAAGAGTGCGAACATTGGCGTCGCGGCGCCAGCGACAGCGGCACCGGAAATCGAACTTAAAAACGCCCAGAAATCAGATTTGCCCCAATTTCAAAACCAAAACCTAACCCACTTCTCCAAAAATTCACGAAAAAATCCACAAATTACCCACAAATCAAACCTAACCACAACCAAAATTCTTAAATTCCTAAAACCCTTAGCTATCTCAAACAACAAAGCTCCATTCCATAGCCTCAAATCAACATTAGAAGCAAGAACATCGTGGAGAACACCATCAAAAAGGTAATTTTCACCTTTTCTTGAAAGTTGTTAGTAGTCAAAGGAGGTAGTAGTTGGAGAAGTGTTGCATTGTGAAGTAGTTTGGGTGCTGAAAAATTGATTGTGAAGTTTGGAGAAGGAGTAGACAAGGAGAGTGTGGATATTGGGTAGTAGAGTTGAAGTTTGGGGGTATTTGTGTTTTAGCTGCTAGATTGTTGATTGCGTTGGGAAGCACTTGTAAGTTGTACAAAGTATTTTAACCGTGTCCACCAGAAAAAGAAGAGTCTCCACATCCACCTCAACCCCACATTACGATGATACTAGGTTTGTGAGCTACGAAGCCTTCCAAAGATACAAAAAGCTTAGTACTAGGCCCTTAATCCCTGAAAGGAGAATGAACTATCAGAGGGAGTCGTTTGGGGAAGAGGATGTTTATGAGCCCATTCGGGCAATGATTGCGTTAAGGGGGTGGAGGATATTTGTAAATCCGGAGAAGATAGCACCAATGAACACAACAATGGTGCGTGAATTCTATGCCAACTTTCCGGAGAAGGTGGAAAGGGGGTGCTTTGTAAGGGGAAATTATGTGTCTGTGATAGCAGAAGATGTAAATACACAATTGAAGACGGTTGATGTTGAAGAAAGTTGTGATTGGAACTACTTTAGAACATGGTCTAGAAACACCTCCAACATCGACTGGAATAACATCGCAGACACAGTGAGCTACCCTGGGGCTGCATTTGATCTTGCAAGAAATGGGTCAAGAGGACTGAGCAGGTGCCAGTTCAACAAAGCAGCCAAGGGTTGGCTATATTTCATCAGTGCCCGTCTGATCCCATCAACGCACTTCACCAGAGTGCCAGAAGATAAGATCAAATTGATATATGGGATCATGACGGGGAAAACAATTGATGTGGGGAAAGAAATAGTGCAGAGCATTGAGGAAATCAGCAGGTTGGTGACAACAGGTGGATTGGGACATGGCTCAGTTATCACCAAGTTATGTCACATGAATGGGGTCCCAATCCTACCCACTGATACTAATGAGAGAAACCAGCTGCCTGTGTCCTATGGGATAGTGCACTCTTTCCCAGACCCAAGCCCCCCAGCAGCAAGAAGAAGAGCACAACAACCACCACCAGCAGCAGCAGCAGAGGCCGCCATGGACGAAGATGAGCCTGAAATAGGGGCTCAATATGAGGCAGGACCTAGCCACCAGCCAACCACAGAAGCAGAACCCTCAGTGCCCATGATGGAGCAATTGCTTCAGAATCAGATGAGGATGATGCAGAGTTTGGACACAGTGATACAAGGACAACAAGAAACGAGGCAACAAATCAACGAGATGAGTTCCTTGTTCAGTCAGTGGTCCATGCACTATCCCATGCCACCGCCACCACCACCATTTTAGCCAAAGTCTGTAAGTGTCTTATTGCTTTTATTGTCTTTGAGTCTACACACATTGGGGACAATGTGTGATTTAAGTTTGGGGGGGTGTTTTATTTGTGTTTTGTTTGTGTTTTTGTTGTTTTTATGTATTTTTGAGTCACAATTTTTTTTTCTTTTTGAGTCATAATTGACTGTCAAAGATCATGTATGTTGTAGTTGCTAGAAACACCTAATGAAGTAAGGTGGAATAATGTAATGGAATTGAAGCAACTATCTAAACACCTAGGTTAGATATGTCAAAAACTCACAAAATCTGTCTATTTGGAGTTTCTTGCTTAAATTGTGCATGCTAAATAATGAAACCCTATGTGTTATGATTGCTTGCTATTTGAGGCGAAATAGTTAGGATATGCATGTTAGGGAGATGACTCAGGCATTTCTTTGATAGCCAATTCTTATCATTTTTTTCTATCCCGGACTTTAAAAATATATCCCTAGTTAGCCCCATTGAGCTTAAAAATTGAAACTTCTTCTTTGACACCCTATATTCCCACAGATTGTGCCATAAGTAAAAATGTGAAGTAGTGGAATCAATTGTGTTAAAAAAGAGACAAAAAGAGTGAATGAGCTTGTTGCACTGATAAAAAGTAATAAGAAAGAGGAAAAACCTAAGTTTGGGGGTGCTTGTTATTATAATACTCTTCATTCTCCCAAAACAAAGAGGAAAAGATAGAATTGAAGTGAAGAAAAGAACAAAAAGAAAGGTAAATCTTGAAAAGCTAAAGAGCTTATGGTACACAAAAATGAGCCTAAATGCCTATTTTTACCAACCCCTACCTAAGCTACATTACAACCCTTAAAGTCTGAAGATCTCTTTTATGCATATCCGAGATTAGTGGAGAATAGCAAGTAAGCATGCCATAGGATTTTTGAATTTATATGCATGATTTAGTATATTGACTTCCATTAAAGCATGATAAATATGAGTTTGTGAAATATCTAGCTCAATGTGTTTAGTGTGCTGAAAAATTTCATGCTACATGTTTTACGCATATTATACGCTAACCTTCATGTTTTCTAGATAACACTAAATGCGACAAAAGTGATCAATGTCGATGAGTCTTTTATTTTTCGTTTCTTTGAGTCCTTATTTCTTTCTTTCTATCTTTGCTCGAGCGAGCAAAGGTTAAGTTTGGGTATTTGATCGGTGTATTTTATATACACTTTTGAGTCGATTTAGTTAGTCTTTTGTCCTTTTTGTACAAATAAGTGTCGTATTAGGATAGTTTTCCTTTCTTTTGAGTCAAAGTGGTTAAAATGGCCAAATGGCGGAAAAGGAGCTAAAGAGGGCAAAAGTGGAGGTTCCGAGCTAAAAGCAGAGAAAGTGGCGAACGAGGAAAAAACCCGGACAGCGCGCGGCCTCCTGCGATCGAAGCGGCGCGGCGCCTAATCATCAGAGAGGCTGCAGAGGATCCAGCGCCGCGGCGCCCACGGACAGCAGAAATCAGGGTCTCGACGCCAAATCACCCGAATTGCTTCAGAAGTTCCGGCGCCAAAAGCAGGGTCGCGGCGCCGACGCGGGAAAAATCAGGTTTTGGACGAAATTTTGGGCCAGGCCTGAAGGAAAAGAGAGAGGCGATTTTCAGCCTATAAAAGGAGAACCCTAGGCAGATTTTAAGGGTTCCCCTTCTTGCACAACACAAGGTTTTCTTGCTTGGAGATTGGAGACCATAATTTAGTACTTTCTTTTCCTTTTCTTTTCTTTTATTTCAGTTTTTGTATGATGAACTTTGAATTAGTTATTGTCATGTCAATGGCTAGGAACTAATTCTCTTGTAGGGTTTTCCATGTTGATTCACTAGAAACTTATGTTATGAATTAATGCATGTTTATGGTTATTATTCTTCTTTGAGAGATTTATCCAATAATTGCTTTGAATGCTTGGTAATTAATTGACAACTAATTATCCTTATATGATTTCTAATCAAACTTCGAAAGGAGGAGGTTGTGAATATGTTGTAAGTTGGGTAGACATATTTGGGTTGGGGATGAAAATACCTCAATTATTTATGTAGCGTTAATGAGAGGCTAACAACCCTAATTTTGCGCATGGTGCGTGACGGTTAACTAGGTTTTTGTTCTTAATCCTCCTATAGAGTTATCCTTATCACCGAAAGGTAGGTAAGGTGCAATACTGGGGTTGAGTGTTTATATATCCTTAACGGGAATATAAAACGATTTCGTAAACCTGCTAGCTCCGAGAGAAGAAGACCATAATTCGTTGCATTAATAAATAACATAAGCGGATAGTTGAGGAGACATGGAAGCCCTATTCCCATCACAACTGAAGTAAACTCATTAGATAAATTAGTCTTTATAATTCTTAGTTATAAACAACAAAATCAAATATCAATTTACCAAATAGATACCAAAAGATAGATAGTTGGTACTTGAACCCTAATCCTTGTGGACGATATTCGGTCTTATCAAGACTATATTACTTGTCACGATAACGTGCACTTGCGTTAAAGTGTGTGCATCTTTTCGCGCATCACATGCAAAAATCAGATGGGGGGGGACACTTGTCACCCTCCCATGGCCTTTTAAAAAGAAGAAATCTGATTTTCCTCAGTTTTTCCGCCAGAAACTCCGCCTCGGCGCCGCGGCGCTGAATCTTCTGTGAACTTTCGGGATTTCCGGCGCCGCGGCGCTGCAACTTCAGCGACCCCTCAGAATATCCGGCGCCGCGGCCCTGCATCCGGCGCCGCGTACTGGCCCCGACCGAATACACGCTGGCTCATTGCGCCGAACTTGTAACTTCCATAACTTTCTACTCCGATGTCCTATCGACGAACGGTTGGCTGCGTTGGAAACTAGACTCAACGAACTACGCACTAGGCTTTAGAACACCTAGGAACTCTCAATGTAACGGGTCATAACCCGCCTCAAAGTTGACTAAAACCCGTCCGAAACAATCCGTCAACCTAACCTTCTAAAATTTAAGTCTTAATCCCTTTCGTACGCTCCCATACGTATGGTCAGAACTATGGGGTATAACAACATAGGCACATACTAGAGGTAACTAGAGCAATAAGACTTCAAGCCAATATCCCTATTAAATTTTGGGGTCTATGTGTGCTAGCAGCAGTGTACTTGATAAATAGAATGTCATCTTCCATTACTGGAAAGACACCCTATGAAAGCATTTACAGACAAAAGCCTTCCATAGGTCACATCAGAACCATAGGATGCCTGTGTTTTGCTAAAGACCTAACTGTCACTGATAAGCTCCAATCTAGAGTTAAATGCTGTGTTTTGATGGGTTTCTCAGAGACTCAAAAGGGGTACATTTTGTATGACATGAATGCTAAAGTACTTCTTGTTAGTAGGGATGTTACTTTCAGGGAAACAGAGTATCCCTTTAAGAACAGTATAGCCATTGTACCTATTTTCAAAAATCTGGAGGAGAATACCCACATAACCCAACCAGATGGTATACCACAACCTGTTACTCAGAACACACTAATTGAATCACAAAATGAACCTACAAATACTACCACCATTCCTACTACTGATAAAACTCCTAACTGTGCTGATAATAACACTAATAACTCTGAGTTTTCTGAGAATCAACAAAGAACCGGAAAATACATCGATGTCGAGAAAATCTAGTAGGTCCAGACAACCTCCTATATGGCTCAAAGATTTTGTCACTCCCAATGTTAACAGTGTACTCTATCCTATTCAGGACTATATGTACTATGAACACTTAAGTAATAGATATCAGGCCTTTCTAACTTCTTTTTCTGAAATAACAGAACCACAAAACTATAATAAGGCTTCAAAAGATCCTAGATGGGTGGAAGCCATGAGAGCTGAAATAAAGGCCTTACAAGATAATCAAACTTGGGAAATTGTTCCCTTGCCTACAGGAAAGTACCCAATAGGATGTAAATGGATTTATAAAATAAAATACAAAGAGTCTGGTGAGATAGAAAGATTAAAAACTAGGTTAGTTGCTAAAGGATACAATCAACAAGAAGGGATAGATTATCAAGAAACCTTCTCTCCAGTAGTGAAAATGGTTACTGTAAGGACTGTACTAGCTATAGCAGCATCTAAAGGCTGGCACATTCATCAAATGGATGTGTATAATGTCTTTCTTCAAGGGGATCTGTATGATGAAATTTATATGGATCTCCCACAATGATTCATTAGTCAAGGGGGGGAAACATGTGTGTAGACTACATAAATCCTTGTATGGTCTCAAACAAGCACCCAGACAATGGAATTCTAAATTAACAGAAGCCCTGGTGCAAATGAAATTCAGACAGTCTCACTATGATCACTCCTTGTTTATAAAACAAACTCAGTCTTTCATGAAAGGACTAAACATATAGAGATTGATCTACACTTCATAAGAGAGAAGATCCAGAAAGGAGTGGTGAAAACTGAGTATGTTTCTACTGCAGAACAACCTGCAGATCTTCTCACAAAAGGGCTAAATAGATATCAGCATCTTCATCTTTGTTCCAAGCTAGGATTGTTGAACATCTTCCAGCATCCAGCTTGAGGGAGCCTGTTAAAGTAAATAAGAAATAGGCCTGTTATTATTAGCCCATTAAGGGAGCCCAATAAGGCAACCCATAAGCCCTTTAGTCTTCTATATGTGTATAAGGTCAAACCTTATGAATAAAAGGCATAAGATGCACTGTGTAAACATAACGTTTTCAGATTTTGAAAAGGGTAGAAACCCTATTATTCTTCTTCCTCCTTCTCTCCCATGTTCTACTACTTTCTTGCCTTGCATGCTCATCCAGACACCACTGTATGTGTATATCTGTGTTCACTCAACTTAGATAGCTTCTGTAAACTCGTCAATGGCAAGATTCAACAAACAGTGACAAAAATTACTCCTTTCCTTTTTAGTCAGTCTAAAAAAATGATTTATTTTCTTATTTGATAATAATTTAACTTTAAACTTTATCTTTTACGCTTCACGAGAAATATATTTTGACTTGTTTTAGATCACAAAATTCAAAAGTATTCCTTTATTTCTTAAACAACGTTTTCAGTCAAATTACATCACATAAATTGAAATGAATGGAGTACTAGGTAAGTTTAATCGAAAGGAATCAAAAGAAAAGGTGAATAAATCCATAGTGATTGAGAGGAGAACGTACTAATGTCGAAGAAGTAGACGAGATAGGATAAAATGAGTCGGGGCGGACGAGCCATGCAACATCGTGTTCACATCACCAAATATCAGTGTCATATGAAATTAGCGTTCACTTTATACAGCTCACAGAGAAGGTATATTTGAACCACTCAAATAACATAAGCTTATTGTTTGTATGAATAGTATAACAGAGTAATTTCACCTTTTTTCATATAAGAAAATACATTCTTGATTGAAGTTCTTTCTCTAAATATCAAGCGCACAGTCGGATGTAAGTTACGTTATCGGCAGCAAGTGGAGTCTCCTCACTTTCATTAGCTTGAGTTCTTATATATAGTTGAATAATTTTAAAAAATATGCGTTTAAATGAAGTTTGAATCCAATTGACAAAATGATATAAGTGGGTGCAATGGTCTTGACTTTGTCTCTAATCAAGCCAATCACAAGTCAATCGTTTTAAAATAAGTAAACAATATATTTGCCTATTCTAAACAAATCTAAGTTATATGTCAGTTTTAGAACATGAGGGCACCACTAAAAAAGTATTATTCATATTCCTTTGAGTAAATAACTCAACATTAAACCAAGTTCACCATTTAGCCGTAAGTAAATAACTCAACATTAAATTAAATTCACCATTGAGTCGTTTTAAAGTATGGGTGCCAACAGATAATATTATATCAATTTTAGAAAATATGATTATAAAATACTTAATTTTACAAAGAAGCCATACATGCACCATATTTTGCACCGTAAATACGCCCCTGGTTAAAAACAGATCATCTAGGATTTAGTTTCGTGGGGTTCAAAGGGGCTCTATGAATATACACACGCTACACGTGTGTATGTACGTATGTACATATATCTTTTCCTTGTATCTGAAAGTATATATGTCCTAGAAACAATCATTTTAGGAGCACATGTACTTGAACACATTCATATTATTAATAAGATTAATATATACTTGGCATTTGCAATTATTGAATTATTATTTGATTGTTTATATTATTCATTAATGTGCATCCCTTGAACTTACATTGTCATTAATAGTGTGTGTGAGATATTAATGATAGAGTGTAGTTCTTAAAATAGCCTAGACTAATGATCATTGAGAATGGGATATCAATGATATGTTATAAGTCGACATGTGGTCTGCATCACATTCTTAGAGAATGTAGTATATCTCACTACTATGAGCAATAGTTGCTAGTGATGGACACATGGATACTCTTAGAGAGTATTGGCATACCTGGCGATAAACTATTTGTTATACATGTCTAGAGTATTATCGGCGTGTGGGAGATAGAGGTCCTTAGACTTGAGGTCAATATCACCTTGTTTGCGAGTAATGCACTTTGATCCTACCACTAGCTCAAATGTCTTATAGGTTGAGGCGGCTTGTATTGGAGTGCATTCTGAAGTAGATTGAAGGTGGTGGTTGAGCAAGAATAGGATTCATTCCTCGATTGGAATTTCGAGAGAACACTACTTCCGGAGATGTTAGGTCGACCAGTCATTGGCGATGCAAGAGACATATCTAGGATATGGTCAGTTGTCGACTAATATAGATGAGATAAAGTGATCAAGCCATTTGGATAGACACTTGGCAAATCTTAAGCTTGATCGAGTGTGTCGCGAATGAAAGGAATTTATCATCTCACATAGAGGTTTGTTTACTTGAGTCTTGTAAGCGTCTTCACATATTGGGTCGTCGCGGCGCGTCTAGGAGTTCGTGTGAACCTTGATTTGGTCAAGTCTTGATGTGTGAAGGCACAAAGGTCACACTAAGTCGATTGTCTTTTCGGTCTAAGGGTATATTGAGAGAATGTAAAATATCGGATTTTGAATCAAGATATTTTATTTTATAATAAATTATGGGATAATTTTCATTTGATGCAAATTAATTAATTAAGTTAAAATTAAGTCTTGGATTATAACTAGAACTAAAGCGTCTGAGAAAATAAATAAAGGCAGCATAACAATGGGCCCAGTTCGGTGCCCATCTGCAATTTGGATTTGGGTCGGGTTTTGAAGCTGATCCAAATCGATTATTAGGGTTTCACTATATATTTGGCACTTAACCCATAATTTCAGTGAACTCATTTTCCACTTTACGAACTTATAGTTCAGAAATAAATTCTCTCAAACCTCTGCGAGATTTCCTAGCTTTCTTGGGCAAAGGAATATCTTGAAGCAAGGCTTGCACGGATTGACAATCGCGTGCGCACCTTTTAGTAGAGACTGCATTAAAAGCATAAACTGTAAGTTTTCATGTTTTTGCAGATTTGAATTATCGCATAATCATACCAGACGATCTTTGTTGGAGCAAGTAAGTAAACAAAATTTTAAACTTCCGCTGTGCCTTACTTGTGTGTTTTACATCCAACAAATCCCTACAGTGGTATCAGAGCCCAGGCTGGTTTAATGATTATACGATAATCTTTAATAACAATATGTGGGAAATTAATTGTTTTGATTTAGAATTGATTTTCGGAATTTTTAAAAAAAAAAAAAAAAATTGAGCAGTCGATCCGTTCACGATGACGATCTGTCATTTGTTAAGCGTGAAGCGATGTCGCGATTCTTATTCGGCGTGAACGATCGCGATTTAAAAAAAAAAAAAAAAATTGAGGCGATGAGCGATGGCAAGCACTGTTCATGGCGGAACAGTGACCGCGGTTACTGTTCACGACGTGAACAGTAAAAAAAAAAAAAAAATTTTTTGGTCGCCGGAAACCGCCGACGGCGGGACGGTTTCCGGCCACCACGGGCGACGAAATCAGAAAGTAATAATACCACCGTGTTCGTCTCGACGAGAGGAATCTAATGGTGGTAGTGTTACATGGCAACGATAATGGAAAAGGAACACCACAAGCGGTTTTAGAATCACGTGGCGTCGGTCCGACCGCAGTGGGCCGCAAATCGGTGGTGAAAACCACCGGTGAGTTCGTCCCGACGTGTGCCATCGCTTGGTGTGTTTTAATTCCGTCAATTTCGCCCCGAAATCTGAATCCCAAATTTGATTTGGAGTTGGATTTGATTTTGAAAATTTGAAATAGTGTAAGGACCTTTTTGCAATTAAAATTAGGGTTTTAAATTGTAGATTGGTCCTTTAACAAATCTGAAAATATTTTAAGTTCTTAAAATTACAAATTAGTCCCTGAGATATTTTCTGAAATTTTAAAAGTTTTAAAATCAGCAGATTCGATCCACAGGTCAATCTGTAAATTTGAGAAAAGCTTATTTGGTCCCTGGGTAAATCTGTAAATATTTTAAGGTTCTGAAAATTGCGAAATACCCTGAAAATTAAATTTTAATTTACGAATTGTTAAAGGAATTTGTTTGGATGAACAGAAATTTCGAAAATTGAAAATTGAGTTTAAATTTTGAATTTAAATATTTCCTAAATTGAAACAAAATTAATTAACCCACAATTATTGTTATTTAGCATATTATTTGATAATGTGTGCACAAATTAATTGTTTCTCCTAATTGTTTAATTGATTTTCATTTAAATAAATAGAATAGAGTCATGATTATTATGCAGGTAGCGGCGCCCGATGGTATTGTTTACTTTCAATGACTGCTATAATTGTCTGGGTAGACGGCGCCCAGTATGTGATTTAAACCATCTTATATCATGCCTATTAGGTTTGATGGTTTCCCATCTAAATGTGTTTAGAAATTGCATGATAGGATGTCATATGATGTATGATATAATAGTTGATCTTGGTCATAACCACGAATTAAAATGTTCCCCAATTTAATACAAGTCTCATTTAAAATGAGCAGCGTAAATCAGTTATAATTGATTGTGGTGCAAAATCCTTTTCGGCGAGATGAGTATTTATGCCCCAGCATTTGCCCTAAGTCTACGAGGACTCAGACCCTTTCATAGATGCATATAAATGTTGTAGTAGGTGATAAACCTTCGTGAGTATTTACATCCCAGTGTTTGCTTGATGAAGGCTAAGCCCGCTTAGATGCATAATTGCAGTCACATAACGGGGTTGACTTGCTATGTTGTCTTGGCGCCTGATGTCGGACGGTAGGGGCCTTGATCGAATTGTTTAGAACATTCGGTCAACCAAGAGTTGCAAATTGTTTGCAATTGGTTTAGAGACCTACCAGATCGTGTTGTTGAAGTTATCAGCCTCAGCAAGCGGAAACAACATGAGTTTGGATCTTGGCCCATTATGACCGTATTTGATATGAGTCCGTATTCTTTGTAAATTCAAAGAGTATGTTAAAATAGTGGGAGCTAATTAAACTAAAAACCATGTTAGTTAGTTAGTTAATGAATGTGTTCAATAGAAATTATATTAAAGTATTAATTTCAAGTCTATCTTTTCTTCAGTTACAATGTCGAATCTATCACTTAAAATGTTGGTTGAAACGAACAAGTTGAATGGAGCCAATTTTCTGATGGTTAAGAAATCTGCGTTTGATGCTGCGATTAGAAAAGATTGAGTATGTATTGGATACACCACTCCTCTGATCCTGCGAAGATTACGAAGAGTATGCTCTGTTTGACAAAGCGACCTATCGAAATATCTTGATGATCTTTGTTGCGGCCTGATGTGTTATGCTATCTTACATGACTTGAGTTACAAAGCGGCATGAAAATATGGGCTGACGAGATGCTAGAACACTTGAAGAGTCTCATGACTCACGATCTCGAACAATGGAGTATGAGCTGAGAGATCTTTTAAGTGTAAGCTAAACGAAGGGGTCAAGTGTCACAACATGTTTTGAAGATGATTGGATTAATTGAGAGGTTGGCTTGATTGGAGCGAAGCTGCGTGAATGTTTCATTAATCTAATCTTGAACTCGCTTCTGGTTTCTTTGAGAACTTCATTGTGAATTACAACATGAATGGAGCAAGCAAGTCTCCCGAACTTCATAATATGTTGAAGACGCCCAGTCGTCCACCTCCAAAGGTAAAGTCGTGCTCATGATGGGCTCATCTAGCAAGTTCAAACATAAGGGTAAGAATATGCGAAGAAGAAGAGGGTAAGGCGGTTCTTGCCAAACCAACTATGAAACCTAAAGGAGTTGTTCGAAAGAAGGCCAAGATAGGCTGGCGATGTCTGCCTCGATTGTAAGAAAGGGACATTGGAAGAAGAATTTATGCTGACCCAGGAGACAAGGCACAAGTCTTTGTACGATGGACAAGGTATGTTTGTTATTGAAATAAATATGTCTATAACTAATTCTCACCGTTGGGTATTGGATACCTTGTGGCTCGCACATTTGTAATAATGTGCGGGGCTAATTGTGAAAGGTTGGACCTTGGGAAGTAGATCTAGCGTTGGCAATGGAGCTAGAGTTGATGCGAGCAGCGTGGGGACTTATAGACTAGATTTACCTTGGGCTTTTGTTTAGAACTTAATAATTGTTATTTTGTCCCGTCTTTGACAAGAAATATTATTTCTATCCCTAT
Organism: Przewalskia tangutica; assembly: GCA_029844215.1. Classification (NCBI taxonomy): domain Eukaryota; kingdom Viridiplantae; phylum Streptophyta; class Magnoliopsida; order Solanales; family Solanaceae; genus Przewalskia; species Przewalskia tangutica. The sequence goes on along the minus strand of CM056721.1, from coordinate 120,275,442 downwards.
GTTAGACATTGAGGGGTTTTCCTCACATATTACCAATGGAAACTATGTTTTGTCTTATAAAGGTTTTATTTGTGGAAATGCTCGGCTTGTGGATGGATTGTATATTCTAAACTGTAGCCATGAAATTTTCAATATACAAAATAAAAGAGCTAAAATAAGTAATCAAAGAAATCCCACCTACTTATGGCATTGCAGACTTGGTCACATCAATGAATCAAGGATAGCAAGATTGAGGAAATTAGATTACTTAGAACCATTTGACTTAGAGTCATATGGTGATTGCGAATCTTGCTTAAGAGGAAAGATGACAACCAAATCACTTTACGGGAAAGAGCGTGCCAAAGAGGTGCTTGAGTTAGTCCATACCGATGTATGTGGGCCTTTTCCAACTCAAGCTAAGGAGGCTTTCTTTATTTCATCACTTTTCTGACGATTTCTCAAGGTTTGGGCATGTGTATCTTATGAAGCATAAGTCCAAGCTTTTGAGAAATTCATGGAGTACAAGTCGAGTAGAGAAGCAACTTGAAACAAGTATTAAAACTCTTCGATCAGATCGAGGAGGTGAGTACTTAAGTAAAGAATTTCTAGATTATTTGAAGCTTCATGGAGTCCATTCAGAATGGACACCTCCCGGAACGCCACAAATGAATGGTGTTGCTGAGAGGAGAAATCGTACCTTATTAGATATGGTTAGATCCATGATGAGCTTCTCAGCTCTACCAACATACCTATGAGGATATGCATTGCAAAGCTCAATCTACATTTTGAATAGAGTTCCATCAAAGTCAGTTGAGAAAACTCCATATGAGATATGGAATGGCAAGAAGCCAGCACTTAAACACATGCGACCCTGGGGGTGCCCTGCATATGTAAAGAAGTTGCTCACTGACAAATTGGAATCTAAAAGTGAGAAGTATTATTTTGTAGGGTATCCTAAGGAAACAAGAGGGTACTACTTCTATCTTCCTGAGGAACATAAAGTAATTGTTTCCAGAAATGCAACTTTCCTTGAAGAAGACTATGTCTACAAGGAACAGAGTTGCAACAAGATAGAACTTGAAGAAATTCAAGAAGTACAAAATAATGTAGAGAATGACCTCTTGTCAAATAACCTAGACAAGGATTCAGTGGGAGTATTTGATGATGATTGGGTACTTAGAGTACGCCCTTCAGCCAGTGGGAGTGTTGTGAGGGATACTGCAGAAATGCAAGACCCTCATGCACAACCAATGACAGATGACACAATAGTTGTGCATCATCCTATTCAAAATGATATTCCTGAAAGTTCTCAAGGTGGTGGATTGTCCAACACACAAACATCTTCTCAAAATCAAAATACTGACCATTTGAAGCGCAGAATGTTCAACTCAGTAGGATCACAGGACTCATCGTGCACTGAAAGACTTAATCTCCTTGTTGAAACACATAATGAGATAGATATTCACGATGATGATGAGCCTACTACCTACAACGAAGCAATGTTAGACATTGATTCACGAGAGATGGCGAAGCCATGAATTCGAAATGGAGTCTATGTACATAAACCAAGTATGGAACTTGGTTGACTTGCCAACAGGGGTTAGACCCATAGGATGCAAATGGGTCTTCAAGAAGAAGATTGATGCATATGGCAAAATACAGACTTATAAAGCAAGATTGGTGGCTAAAGGTTATAATCAACGGCCTGGGGTCGATTATGATGAAACTTTTTCGCCTGTTGCAAAGATTAAGTCCATTCGGATTTTGCTTGCTATAGCTGCATACTATGATTATCATATTTGGCAAATGGATGTTAAAACTGCCTTCCTCAATGGTAATCTAATTGAGGAGGTGTATATGATACAGCCAGAGGGTTTTACATCTAAGACTCAACCCAGCGAGATGCAAACTACAAAAGTCCATTTATGGACTTAAGCAAGCCTCGAGTTGGAACATTTGTTTTGACAAAGCAATCAAATCGTTTGACTTTGTTAGAAGCAAGGAAGATCCGTGCGTTTATAGTAAACGCACAAATGAGAGCATTGTCTTCATTGTTATATATGTAGATGACATATTGATAATGGGAGACAATAAAACTCTCATTCAATCAGTCAAAGAATGGTTATCCAGAACCTTCATGATGAAGGACTTGGGTGAAGCCTGCTACATTCTTGGAATTAGAATCTGAGATAGACCTAATAGATTGTTGAAATTATCACGATCGTATACATAGACAAAGTGCTAAAACGTTTCTCTATGGAAAATTCCAAGAAAGGGAATCTTCCTATGGGTCAAGGCATCAAGTTGTCAAGGAAGGATTGTCCTTCCACGATTCTGAACTTGAGCGCGTGAAGAGAATCCCATATCTTGGTATAGGATCAATCATGTATGCCATGACTGCATGAGGCCGGATGTGGCCTATGCATAGCATGACTTGCAAATTCAGCGAGAATCACGAGGAGGAACATCGAAAGTCAAAAGTATTCTTAAGTATCTTAGGACGAACTAAAGAATACTTAGTCTATGGCGGACAAGAAGAGCTAGTAGCTCTTTGGGTACATCGATGCTAGTTTTCAGACAGATCTTGATGACTTCAAATCTCAGTCTGGTTATGCCTTCATTTTAAATGGTGGAGTAGTTAGTTGGAAGAGTTCCAAACAAGCTACAACTGCCGATTCGACAACAGAAGCTGAGTACATAGCCATTTGGATCGGAAGGTGGTAAAGAAGGCATCGCGATATCAGGAGTTCTTAAAGGAATTAGGGGTTGTTCCAGTACCGATTGTCAATAACGATTTATTGTGACAACAGTGCGATTGCTCAAGCTAAGGAACCAAGATCAACGAATAGAAACAAGCATGTACCAAGGAAATACCACATTCGGGGAGATGGTGGAGCGAAGAAATAAAGATAGACTATATTCCCGAAAATAATCTAGCGGACCCGTTTACTAAACCATTAAGCTTGGTCAAGCATAATGGTCATTTCAAAATATGGGCATTAGATACATTGGTGATTGGCTCTAGGCCAAGTGGGAGATTGAAAGTATATATGTCCTAGAAACAATCATTTTAGGAGCACATATACTTGAACACATTCATATTATTAATAAGATTAATATATACTTGGCATTTGCAATTATTGAATTATTATTTGATTGTTTATATTATTCATTAATGTGCATCCCTTGAACTTACATTGTCATTAATAGTGTGTGTGAGATATTAATGATAGAGTGTAGTTCTTAAAATAGCCTAGACTAATGATCATTGAGAATGGGATATCAATGATATGTTATAAGTCGACATGTGGTCTGCATCACATTCTTAGAGAATGTAGTATATCTCACTTACTGCAAGCAATAGTTGCTAGTGATGGACACATGGATACTCTTAGAGGAGTATTGGCATACCCTGCTGATAAACTATTTGTTATACATGTCTAGAGTATTATCAGCATGTGGGAGATAGATGTCCTTAGACTTGAGGTCAATATCACCTTGTTTACGGAGTAATGCACTTTGATCCTGTCCTAAGCTCAAATGTCTTATAGGTTGAGACGCGGCTTGTATTGGGTGCATTACGAAGTAGATTGAAGGTGGTGGTTGAGCGAGAATAGGATTCATTCCTCGATTGGAATTTCGAGAGAACACTCGACCACCGGAGATGTTAGGTCGACCAAGTCATTGGCCAATGCAAGAGACATATCTAGGATATGGTCTAGTTGTCGACTAATATAGATGAGATAAAGTGATCAAGCCATTTGGATAGACACTTGGCAAATCTTAAGCTTGATCGAGTGTGTCGCGAATGAAAGAAATTTATCATCTCACATAGAGGTTTGTTTACTTGAGTCTTGTAAACGTACTTCACATATTGGGTCCGTCACCGGCGCCGTCTAGGAGTTCCGTGTGAACCTTGATTTGATCAAGTGCTGATGTGTGAAGGCCTAAAGGGTCACACTAAGTCGATTGTCTTTTCGGTCTAAGGGTATATTGAGAGAATGTAAAATATCGGATTTTGAATCAAGATATTTTATTTTATAATAAATTATGGGATAATTTTCATTTGATGAAAATTAATTAATTAAGTTAAAATTAAGTCTTGGATTTAATTAGAACTAAAACGTGCAGAAAATAAATAAAGGAACCGCATAACAGTGGGCCCAGTTCGACTGGCCCACTGCAATTTGGATTTGGGTCAGGTTTTGAAGCCTGATCCAAATCTGATTAGGTTTAGGGTTTCCTCACTATATATTTGGCACTTAACCCATAATTTCAGGTGAACTCATTTTTCCACTTTCTGAACTTAGAGTTCAGGAAATAAATTCTCTCAAACCTCTGCCAAGATTTCCTAGCTTTCTTGGGCAAAAGAATATCTTGAAGCAAGGCACCTTGGATTGACAATCGCGTGCGCACCTTTTAGTAGAGACTGCATTAAAAGCATAAACTGTAAGTTTTCATGTTTTTGCAGATTTGAATTATCGCATAATCATACCAGACGATCTTTGTTGGACCAAGTAAGTAAACAAAATTTTACAGATCATGACAGCTGAGCAATTAAGACATTCCCCACAACAAAATCCCATACACACAGAGATGCTGCTGGACTTACTTGTTGCCTTCTTTCTTATTAGAGTACTTTAATATTTGGGGTGGTTTGGTTACCGTTAGAGTTATGTAGGGCATTAGTAATAAAGGAATTAATAATACTTAAATTAGTTATGCGAAATGAGTTATGCAAGGTTTAATTATTTTATTTCTTAACCTGCATAAAATAATAGTTCTTAGATTCTCTCATAACTTATATATGTATTTCATTCGTCCCAATTTATATGACACACTTTTCTTTTTAATCAGTTCCAAAAAAAATTACACATTTCTTTATTTCGCAATAATTTAACTTTAAATTTTACATTGTATGCTTAACGAGATGATTTATAACTACACAAATATCTTCGACTTGTTTTAGACCACAAGATTTAAAAGTCTTTTATTTCTTAAACTTCGTGCCCAGTCAAACTAGATCATATAAATTGGGACGGAGAGAGTATTAGTTATGACGAAAAGAAAAACATGAATCAAATATTATATTAGCAATGTTACGTATTATGTGAAAAAGCGAGAAAAAACCAACCAAACATTATATAACTTCTGTTAGATTTTGTGTGGATATTATTTCTCCCCATTTTTTGTAACTAAACAATATATAACGTTATGCAAATTTTAATACATGGATAATTTTAGTGTCCCGTGGAACCATAGGGGTCATTTGATTGTTGGTTGAAGTTATGCATATATTAGTAATGTAAGGATTAGTTATGCAGTGATTAGTTATGCAGTTATTAGTAATATAGGGATTAGTTATGCAAAGATTAGTTAGATTGGATTTAGTTATGCATTGTTTAGTTATTCTTATATATTAGTTATTTCATCTTCTATCCTACCCTGCATAAAATAGTGTATAGAGAGAGGTTCCCTTATAATTTATACATGTATTAGTTATGTGGAGAAAAAAATATAAACCAAACACTGTATTAGTAATGCTATGTTTTATGTGAAAAAGAGAAAAACCAACCAAACATTGTACTATAACTTATGCTAAATTTTATATGGAGATTATTTTTCACCATTTTTCTTAACAAACAGAATATAAAAGTTATGCTAGGTTTAGTACGTGAATAACTCATCTCTAACCCACAACCAAACGAGTCGCTAGCTTAGAGTTTTATACTGCACATTGATTTTAAGTCTATCCTCCACTTTTTTGGGTGCTAATATAATGGTCGGGGTCAGCCAATCTTATGGCTGTGTATTTAAAAGAAAAAAAGTCTTAAGCACCATACCATGTACAAAAATACCTCACTCTCAGTGTTATTTGAATGACTCTTATACCAAGTACTCACTTTATCTCATTTTACATGGGCACTTTCATTTTTAGTCTGTATTGTAGTTCCTAAAAAGAATAACCTCTAAACAATTTAATTTTAAATTTCAGTTTATCCTTAATAACATGATTTTATAATCATAAAAATATCAAGTCTTTTTATTTTTTTATACTCCGTGCCTAATCAAACTCGAGAGTAATATTTAGTGAAAACACTTGTCTATTATTGGTTTTCTGGTTACCAGATTGTTTAATTATTAGATTATCAGTACTAAAATTTAAACTCGTATTTGCCTCTATACCTCTTGTTGAGCTGTTGGCATTTACCTTTTTCCCCCTCAAAGGCCGGAGATGAGCTGCTGGAAGATTCTTGAAAAGTAAGATATTCCCTGTACATCCTCTCTTTGTCTTGCTCTGTCTCATTTATAAATTTTTTGTTTTATTTTCTTATCACTCTTTTTGTCCTTCAAGAGAGACGGAGCTACAGTGTACAGCAGAAAAGGGATTGGTGGAAACAATGAGTATGACATTTCCGGAGGATTAGATACTTGAGAAAATATAAGTGGCGTTTGGACATAAAAAAATGTGAAATTTGATGGGGAAAAAAAATTAAAATGGTATTTGAAAATTGGAGATGTTTGACGTAGAAAAATATTATTTTTTATGAGTGATTTGGAGTGAAAAAATGTAAAAAATAGGTATTTGGAGTTTTTTTAATTTTGGTATTCAACTTGAAGTTGAATTTTGAAAAATTATAACAATTCGATGTCGAAACATGATTTCGGAATACAATTCTGAAAAAAAAGTGAAAATTATCCATGGCGAAATCCCTAAGAGAAGGAAAAGGGATAAATTTGTTCCTCTAACGTGCAAAAAGGATCAATTTTATTATCTGTACAAAATACTTCGTCTTTACTTGAGTAGTTCAAATATATCCTCCTTCGTTAGGGTTGTCCAAAGTGGATACCCAATTTCACGTGACATTAATATTTGGTGATGTGAACACGATGTTGCATGTTACGTCAGCCCCGACTCGTTTTATCCCATCCCGCCTACTTCTCCGACATTAGTATGTACTCTCAAACATTATTGTCACCGCCCACACCACCATCACCAAATATCAGTGTCATATGGAATTAGTGTTCACTTTAGATAGCTCACAGAGAGGGTATATTTGAACCACTCAAATAACATAAGTTTATTGTTTTTATGTGTTGGATCCCGGGCTATGAAACAGTAAATAAAATGCAAATAAACTAAATACAACTGGAATGTCAATCCTGTTTCCGAATATAAGGTTGGAGGCATCGCTGGGAAAAAAGCCAATTGATTTGGTTTTCCTCCCCAATCTGATATTATGGTGTCGAATAATGTCGTATGACAACAGTAACAACATAGTAGTAAAAATAGAAACCTTTGAAGAGTAAAAAACAGTGAAAATTAAATGACACAAAGATTTTTAAATTTACATAGGTTATATATATCATATAACCTATGACGGTTAATAACCGAATGTATTGTATATATTATATACAATTAAATAAATTCCTTTCTTTACAATATGACAAAATACAACAAAAAGGAATTAAAAAATGGTGAAGTCGCAGATGACTCCTGCCTTAAAAATCTACCTAAATATACATAGACAACATCTCATTACTTCAATAAAGAACAAATCTAGAATCTAGGCAACAGTTATAATGTTGGACAGAATGTTGTCGATATGCTCAGGCAACACTTGTGATCCAGTTTTCTGACGAATATATCTGAGAGTTCTCTTGATGTTTTTGCAAACTTTTTCTGGATATTGATTCACTGCAACAGCCTCTCTACTAATAGTAGAGAGTCTTCCTTGAAAATCTCATTAAATTGTTGTAATGATTGAGAGAAAGGTGAGCAGCTAATTGTGTTTGTTGTAGAAGATTATGGAGCAAAATCATCTAACTTCTTGGACTTGTTCCCCAAGCATAGCAACGACTTTGACTTGTTCTTCCACACATTTTATCAACTCCTAATTACCTTGTCAAGTCACTTCTCCATCGTGATAAAATCCCACGAGAATTGCTTTAGTCCGTGAATTAAGGCAAAACTGTTTGACATAAAATGTTGGTCCGAATGTTATGACATTTGTTCCAACATTTCTTAATTTCAACTTCGTACTAAAAATGATATGTTTGGCAAAAATCACAAAATCAAACTCAACATTAACATTCTCCCACTTTTTGTCTTTCTTCACAAAATCAATTTGAATTTTTGTAAGTGACTTAAGACAACGTACAACATCTATGATTACAATTATGCTCCCCTTCAACCTCTGATGGAATACAAACAAAACATATGTATACCAATGTATACTACTATATAGGATTAAACACAACATTAGCACAAACATAGATATACACAAATTATCCAATATACAAAAGGAAAAAAATATACACATGTCAATTTTAACCCATTATCTCAACATCTTAACAATTTAGCCAAATAAATAAACCATGATACCAGTCAAACAAGAATATTGTTCAGTATCTTAGCTAACACAACAATTAGATAACCATTCATCATCAAATAAGTCTGCTCCCCCTATCTAATTATGCATCAGTAGTAGCTTCCAATCGCTTTCTACTTTTGCATGAGAGCTTTAGCTTTAGTTATGAGCCTTAACCTCTTCAACAACACTTTTCTTCCCACATCCTCTTCTCTTTGTATGGCATTAGCAACAGCTTCTTCAGCATCATGTGTAGTAGCAGCATCTTCAGCAGCAGCAACAACAGCTTCAGAACTTTCAGCCTGCTCCCCCTCCACAGAGGAATCATCTCTCTCTTTTTGGGAAGAAAGCAACAATAAGAATTGATCTCTGGCCTGGACTAATATTTCTCTTGCAGCATCAACCTCTGAGATCTGTTGGTTGATTTTAGCAATTTGCCCAACAAGCCATTTAGTAGACAGATGTGACTATCTTGTACCAGTGTTTCCTAGAATATTTGGAATATTTCGGACAATATTCTCAATGTCAGCTTCCTTTTTCCATGGGAGGTCAATAACTCTCTCTTTGCTTTTCAAGATTTCTTTATTCACTGAATATACCTATGGAGCTTTCCCTAAAATATCATATGTTCTAGGCTCAAAGCTTTGGGTAGTTAGAATTTGATAGATTAGAGAGGGATAGGGAAGAATTAAGGTTGACTCTTTCTCAACCAAATTGTTTATTTGGTAGAAAATCATTCTTTCTAAGTCAACTTTTAACCTCTTTTCAATTTTGTACAATAGTGAGGCTTGATCAGTGGTTACAATTGACTCATTTAATTAAGGGAACCAATTGTGAATTACAATCTTATGGAGGGTGGAAAATAAGGCAGTGACCTTCGAGGCAGGGCATCGAGAAGTCCATTTCTTCATTATACATCCAGTAAGGTATTCAATTATATCGTCCCGATTTTCTGTTGCTCTTTTAGTAGTGCTACTTCCAACATCAGACTCAGTTTCCAAACATTGATTGATAATTAGGGGAGTAAACTGATAAATTTTGTTATAGAGGTATACATTGTAACACCCCATTTTAACCGGAGTCGAAACGGGAGTACTATGTATGGTTGATTCCTAAATTTATTCAAGGAGTCGCCACCTAATTATTATAGTGAATTAGGACACTTTAAATGTAACATAAAATGCTACAAATGATCTCCATTTAAAGGTATGCGAAAGCTATGTGAGATTCTAGGTAAGGGTTCTTTATTATCCTAAAGGGAAGGGGTTAGACATCCTATAGGATCCGCTAACTTGCGGTTGTCCGATCAAACTTAGGCTTAATATTATTGTGCTAACATGCAATCTACAATTCTAAAGGTGTTCTAATTATTAAACTAACCAAGAGATATTTTAAATTAGGCATGCAAATATTTAAAATAGATATATATTTAACAAGATAGTAATGAAAGCAAATAATCATAAAAAGATGGAATGAAGAGAATTTAGCGATATTTCGCTTATATTTTATTTTATGCGAATGCTTTAACTTTGGGGTACGCCTCCGGATACCTGCAAAAGACACTTAGTAAAAGAATTAGTAAATAATAAAATAAATTATCAAATAAACACAACGTATGTATATATATATATATATATATGTAGAAGATATTTTTATTATATAGTGTGAGCTCAGCTAGTGTTATGCCAAGGATACTAAGACATGAGAAGCTAATATTGCTTCGGCTGCGGTCGACTAGCCCCGCCGATGAACGATACTATGCATTCTCGTCTAATCTTTTCACTTTTCTCTTCGTCCACATATTCCGTCTCGCTTACCACGGAGGCCTCCAGATCCACAGATAAATCCTTCTTTGGTCCGTGTAGCATCATGTTCAAAAATCAATTTAATAAAATAAAATACCAAGTGTAGTATCATGTTCAAAAATCAATTTAATAAAATAAAATACCAAGTGTAGTATCTGTTCTTTAAGAATCAGTTTAATAAAAATAAAGGGGCGAAACTGTCCAGGATTAGTCCCGAAAATCATAATATCATAACAGTGGTAAAACCCACAAAAACCAGTCCAGAAAGCAGCCTAACACCCACAAACAGTCTACCATAGCAAAACCAACGAAAATTAGTCCAACACAAATCAGAAAATAGCAAAGCGGTAGCCAACAACATCACCGGAATAAGGCCAAATTAAGCTCGCCGGAGTTTTCAAACTCTTATAGGATATCAAAATCGAAAATCAGTCCAACAAAAGATAGTAAAACGATAACCGTCAGTCGACAAACACACAAAAAAATAGTAACAGAAGTAGATATAGCAAACACATCGACGGGGACGGTAAAGGGAGAAGAGAGGCGGCGTCACTTCAACGGCTAATGTCGGAGCGACGCCGCCGTGGTGTGACAACGGGAAGTGGGGATCCGACGGGATGAGGTTCGCTGGGAACAGTGGCGTTATGGTGGGGTGCTGGTCGGCGATGGATTCGCTGGTTCAGTGAACTCCGGCGGCGTGACTTCGCCGGAGTGGGGTGTGCGCGGTGATGTGCTGCTGCTGATATTTAAAGGGTTCTAGGAAATGGGGTGAGGAATGGTGCGCTGCAGTGTGTGGGGTCACCGGTGGGTAGCGCGAGGGACGGACGAGGAGAAAGACTTAAAAATGTAAATGAAATTTGGTCTATTACGTGCATTGCCCCCCTTTATGTTCTTTTTTTTATTTTATTTTAAGTGGGTAGTGTTTATTATATAGGGGTAGGATATTTAGATTTAGGGTTTGGTATTTGAGGGGGAAAGATGAAAAGTGGTATTTGAAATTTGAAATTTAAAAATGGGAGGGGGGGGGGGATAAAAGAGGGTGTTTGGATGAAATTAAATATGGTGTTGGATTGGAATAATTTCGGATTTAGTCTCGTACTGGACTGGTTTGATAAAATGCAAAGCGGGTTAATTATTTAAAAAGATGCAAAATTATAAAAATGCACATTCCGATGCAATAATAATAAAATACAATATTTAGACAAATGTTTAATGTCTAATTAAAATTAAAGCGGGATGTCAATTAATTTATTTAAAGAGATGCAAATATTATTAAAATAAACGACTGTATAATAATAATAGAAACATAATATTAACAAAGACATAACGCTTAATTTTAAAAATATAAAGATAAAAATGCAAAAATGATGATTAGAGTGTTGTGTCCTAAAACACATAAAATTGCAATAAATATATGAAAAATGGGTCAAAATTGACTGTCAACAGCATGTCCCTCTTTGTACGGAGATGATGGAAGAGTCTTCGGACAAAGATGTTGACTCGTAGCCAATTTTGTCCCGTTTTATAAACTAGAAACTCAAAAGTGGGCCTGATGCAAACTCAGAATTGTCCCAGTGTCGAATTATGATGACACTGGGTCGTTGCGATGCGAAAAATAAAAAGCAAAGCTGACAAAGATTTAAAAATGTCCCAATGTCGAATTATGAGGACGTTGGATTGCCGCGATGTTAAAATTACGGCCGGACGAATACAGATTCAAAAATATGTCCCAGTGTCGAATTATGATGACGCTGGGTTGTTGTGATGCTGGAAAATAAAAAGCAAAGCTGACAAAGATTTTAAAATGTCTCAGTGTCGAATTATGAGGACACTGGGTTGCTACGATGTTAAAATAAAAAGTAAAGTTGACGCAGATTTTAAAAATGTCCCAGTGTCGAATTATGATGACACTGGATTGTTGTGATGCTGAAAATTAAGGTAGGGCGGATGCGAATTCAAAATTTTGTCCCAGTGTCGAATTATGATGACCTTTGGATTACGTGTTGTGGGGCCGGAGGAGAAGCGAATCAACGTTCGAGTGCAAATTGCTTGATTCACGAGATAGATCCACGTTGTGCTCCTGCTCACTGTAAATTAAGGCTCTCGAGCTAAAACTTGAAAAGATTAGTGCATAAGCTGTTAAGACAAAAATGATAAAGCATGAATATATGAGAAAATGCAATTCTCAGTGTAGAGATGTAGTCGCATGTGATATGATGGATCTTTGCAAATGTCGAGATGCCATCCAAATGCAGGCGTGTTGAATGCCGAGATGTTGTCCTTGCAGGCGTCTTTGCAAGCTCTGTGAATTGAGGAACCTGTAGGCTAAAACTTAAGAAAAGTTAGGGCATAATTGTTAAAACGATAAAATATGATAAAGCATGAATATAAGAAATGTGATTCTGTGAGTAGGAATATCGTCTTGCGTAGACATTATGTGCTGAAGTCATTGCATTGGCTAATGAGATAACGTCGTTTCTGGACGTAATGCAGATAGCATTGTTTTATGGCCGTATTGTGATGAAGATGACACCGGTGCTCAGGCGTGATGTAGATGATGTCGGTGCTCAGGCATTGATGCAGATGATGTCGGTGCTCAGGCATTGATGCAGATGACGCCGGTGCTCAGGCGTTGACTTAAATAACGCCGGTGCTCAGGCGTGATTTAGATGATGCCGGTGCTCAGACATTGATGCATATGACGCCGGTGCTCAGGCGTTGACTTTAAATAACGTCGGTGCTCAGGCGTGATTTAGATAATCTTTGGTGCTCGAACATTGATCACGAATGATCTGCGGTGCTCGAACATTGTCACGAATGATGCGGTGCTCGAGCATTGATCACGAATAGCCGGTGCTCAGGCGTTGACTTAAATAACGCCGATGCTCAGGCGTGATCTAGATGATGCGGTGCTCGAGCATTGTCTGAATAATGCGGTGCTCGAGCATTGATCTGAATGGCCGGTGCTCAGGAGTAATAAGATGGCGTCGTTGAGTGGACGTGATATAACGGTCATCATTGCATAAACGAAATGTAGATAAGGTTGTTGCACAGGCATAATAAGATGACGTCGTTGAGTGGACGCGATATAAAGGTCGTCATTGCATAGACGAAATGTAGATAAGGCCATTGTATAGGCATAATAAGATGGCGTCGTTGTATAGACGCGATTGAGCTAACGTTGTTGTGCAGCCATAATAAGAAGACGTCGTTGATAGATGTAATAAGAGGAAGTCATTGTGTGGACGTAATAAGATGAACGTCATTGAATAGACGCAATAAGAGAAACGTCGGTGTATGGACGCAATAAGATGAACGTCGTTGAATAGACGTAATAAAGGAAGTCATTGATAGCCGTAATAGGAGGACGTCGTTGTGTCGACGTAATAAGAAAGAACGTCGTTGGATAGACGTAATAGACGTCATTGATAGCCGTAATAGGAGGACGTCGTTGTGTGGACGTAATAAGATGATTTCGACCCGGTGTGCTAGGCCACTATGATGAAATTACATGCAGAATATAAATCGAATAAAAATAATTAGAGTCGTAAAGTGATTGAGAAATAAGGATGAGAGTGGCCCTGTGAGCCAAATGACGCCTTGATAGACGCGTGCGATTGTGGCTTTCTTGAAATGCTATCATGCGAAACTTCCCTGTGGTATTTGCTATCTGCGAAACTTCCTGTGGTGAGCGCTATCGAAAATCCCGCCAGCGTTGCCAACTTTCCAGCCCCTGTTATCACTCGCATGCCCGATCTATTCGGACTTGTAACTGTCGTCTAGCTTTAATTATTTGGCTGCGAGAGCGTAGTCGATAATATGATATTCGGTACTGACTGCCTCTTCTTGCAGTGAAGCTTTTTTTAAAGCAGCCCCAGTTTTGGCATAAGCGGATGTCGAATGGACGAGACCAAATTTGATATGGAATACCTAACTATCCTATCGCGGAGATTGGATGGAGTGTGCTTTGTAACCGGTAGAGTAAGGGCAAAAGATTTTAGAAAGAGTTGGACTGAGTCCGATGTGACCACCTATGTATCTCGCCATAGAGATCAAGTAGATACATAGTCTAGGAGAATATCTCTGTTGAAGTTAGGTTTGTCGATTAGACTTCGAGTGTGGGACCAAAGCCGACATGGCTGCCCACGTATCCCGCCGAGAGAATCAGGTCACACGTAGTTCACCGGTGACGGAGAATAAGGAGATTCTTAATAGATGGAAAATTAGGATTTTTCTAAAAGGTGGGACCGAGGTCGAAATAGCCTCCTACGTATCCCTCCGCGGGAATCAGGTCACACGTAGTTCCGAATTGTGATGAAATTTGAGAAAATTTTGAGAAAATTGTTGTTTGGGATATGGGTTTTCCGCGTATCGCGCCGATAACGCAAGGAATAACGCAGCCCCAGAAAACCAAACTAGTATAGCTCGTAATTAATACCAAGCGAATGCACAGAGTTGAAGTAGCAAAATACTGTAGTAAAGTGCACACAGCTGAAAGCAACAAACATTACAATAGCAAGCAGACTATATAGATATCAAATGCGCGTCTTAGCATGTTTGAGACCTCTTTTATGCCAGAGGTGGGCCTAAACGCCAAATATGCGGGATTGTGATAGATAGGTCCAAGTTGTTAAATTGCAATGTTTTGTTGGAAATGGCGACCAAATGACGGTGCACTTTTTCCAATTTCGGCATGTCATGTTTAAGCTTGGATTTGTCTATCATTGACACACTACACACAGTATGCTGGTTGGTCGTTGGGTTGCGAAACCCGCCGACAAGTTTTGATGTTTTCCTAATTGTGGCGTCGATACCAAGGATCAACCCACCTAATTTAAATGCATGCATGCCTTAAATAAAAGGGTGGTATAGCTCTATCTTAAGTTTCTAAGATTTGGCTTCACTAGACACAAGGTTCCCGAGCGGACACTCGAGTGAGAAGACTACGCGGCCACCGGATGGTCCGGCTGCTCCGCGCCTTTGTCAACTCTCCTAAAATTGGGTAATTGAAAGAAATTTTGCAGGTGCGTACAACACACCTCGCGTGTAGTGTGTGATAGTGTTAATTTTTCAGAATGGAGGAAATATGAGTGGAATGTCAATTTAAGGAAAGCGGTAACAAATAGCAGTTAAGACAATATGCAAAATATTTATATGTAAAACAGAATAATTTAGGCAAAACATAAAAGCAAATAAGTGTAAAACATTAAAGAAGCAATTTAAGTAGAATAAAGAAAATAAAGCACAATAAATTAACCTATGTTTGTTATGGTTAAGAAACTAAAGATCCCCAGTGGAGTCGTCATGCTGTAACACCCCATTTTAACCGGAGTCAAAACGGGAGTACTACATATGGTTGATTCCTAAATTTATTCAAGGAGTCGCCACCTAATTATTATAGTGAATTAGGACACTTTAAATGTAACATAAAATGCTACAAATGATCTCCATTTAAAGGTCTGCGAAAGCTATATGAGATTCTAGGTAAGGGTTCTTTATTATCCTAAAGGGAAGGGGTTAGGCATCCTATAGGATCCGCTAACTTGCGGTTGTCCGATCAAACTTAGGCTTAATATTATTGTGCTAACATGCAATCTACAATTATAAAGGTGTTCTAATTATTAAACTAACCAAGAGATATTTTAAATTAGGCATGCAAATATTTAAAATAGATATATATTTAACAAGATAGTAATGAAAGCAAATAATCATAAAAAGATGGAATGAAGAGAATTTAGCGATATTTCGCTTTTATTTTATTTTATGCGAATGCTTTAACTTTGGGGTACGCCTCCGGATACCTGCAAAAGACACTTAGTAAAAGAATTAGTAAATAATAAAATAAATTATTAAATAAACACAACGTATGTATATATATATATATATATATATATATATATATATATATATATATATATATATATATATATATATATATATATATATATAGAAGATATTTTATTATATAGTGTGGGCTCAGCTAGTGTTATGCCAAGGATACTAAGACATGAGAAGCTAATATTGCTTCGGCTGCGGTCGACTCGCCCCGCCGATGAACGATACTATGCATTCTCGTCTAATCTTTTCACTTTCCTCCTCGCCCACATATTCCGTCTCGCTTACCACGGAGGCCTCCAGATAGACGGATAAACCCTTCTTTGGCCCGTGTAGTATCATGTTCAAAAATCAATTTAATAAAATAAAATACCAAGTGTAGTATCATGTTCAAAAATCAATTTAATAAAATAAAATACCAAGTGTAGTATCTGTTCTTTAAAAATCAGTTTAATAAAAATAAAGGGGCGAAACTGTCCAGGATTAGTCCCGAAAATCGGAATATCATAACAGTGGTAAAACCCACAAAAACCAGTCCAGAAAGAAGCCTAACACCCACAAACAATCTACCATAGCAAAACCAGGGAAAATTAGTCCAACGCAAATCAGAAAATAGCAAAGCGGGTAGCCAACAACATCACCGGAATAAGGCCAAATGAATGTCGCCGGAGTTTTCAAACTCCGACAGGATATCAAAATCGAAAATCAGTCCAACAAAAGATAGTAAAACGATAACCGCCAGTCGACAAACACACAGAAAAATAGTAACAGAAGTAGATATAACAGACACATCGACGTGGACGGTAAAGGGAGAAGAGATGCGGCGTCACTTCAACGGCTAATTCCGGAGCGACGCCGCTGTGGTGTGACAGCGGGCAGTGGGGATCCGACGGGATGAGGTTCGCTGGGAACAGTGGCGTTATGGTGGGGTGCTGGTCGGCGATGGATTCGCTGGTTCAGTGAACTCCGGCGGCGTGACTTCGCCGGAGTGGGGTGTGCGGCGGTGATGTGCTGCTGCTGATATTTAAAGGGGGTTCGCCGGAAATGGGGTGAGGGAATGGTGCGGCTACAGGTGTGTGTGGGGGGGTTCGCCGGTGGACTGGCGGCGACGGGGACGAGGGAGAAAGACTTAAAAAAATGTAAAATGGGGCTGGTCCTATTCTGTGCGGCTGCACCCCCCCCCCCTTATGTTCTCCTCTTTTTTTTATTTTAAGTGGGTAGTGTTTATTATATAGGGGTAGGATATTTAGGTTTAGGGTTTGGTATTTGAGGGGGGAAGATGAAAAGTGGTATTTGAAATTTAAAAATGGGGGGGGGGGGGGAATAAAAGAGGGTGTTTGGATGAAATTAAATATGGTGTTGGATTGGAATGATTTCGGATTGAGTCTCGTACTGGACTGGTTTGACAAAATGCAAAGCGGGTTAATTATTTAAAAGAAAAATTATTTAAAAAGATGCAAAATTATAAAAATGCACATGCCGATGCAATAATAATAAAATACAATATTTAGACAAATGGTTAATGTCTAATTAAAATTAAAGCGGGATGTCAATTAATTTATTTAAAGAGATGCAAATATTATTAAAATAAACTACTGTGTAATAATAATAGAAACATAATATTAACAAAGACATAACGCTTAATTTTAAAAATATAAAGATAAAAATGCAAAAATGTGATTAGAATGTTGTGTCCTAAAACACATAAAATTGCAATAAATATATGAAAAATTGGTCAAAATTGACTGTCAACATACATTCCCAAATTTCTTTGAGGGGGACATTGTCTATACCAGAATTCAAGTTTGCGTCAAACTACTTAATTACTTCATCTATGAATGTGTCTTTATCAATTACAATTTTTAGAAGCTTACGATCATTGAGGAACTCAAATAAGCCATACTTAGAACATGAAGCTATAACCAACACTTTTTCTGCCCTGATGACACTATTCGTATACCAATCCCATTTATCTAATTTTGCTTTGGAATAGAACTTATCAGAAAAAACATTTACCTCTACTTCAGTTACTAATTTGCTATTGTCAGAGGATGATGGTGAGGATGTCTATTTTGAGGTCTGCTGGAATGTTGCTTGAGATGTTGTGGCATCATCGACAATATTCTGGGCAACATCTGGTTTTGCATGACGGAAATTCCTTTGGGGAAGAACCTTGTCAGTGGAGTGTCGTCAGAAATCTCAATTCTTGAGACTCACTTTGAGGAACAGATACTGGAGGTTCTTCTTTAGTGTCTTTCGATGACATTTCGAAGTCCATATCTTCGGTGTCACTACTTGAGCAAGCAGAACTGTAGTTTCAAATCTGGACTTCTTGGTTTTTGGTTTCTATTGAACTGTTCTTTCTAACACTTTACTCTATCTTCGAGTAGGAAAAGAAGATGAACTAATCCTTTTATCGAGGGTAAAAAATATGACGTAGCATCTACATCAATGGGATTATTATCATCCCCGGGTAACTAATGTCCAGTGGTTCCTCATCTCCTCTGAGAATGATGGTTGTACACCTATTTTCGATAGGTGTTAATAAGATGATGTAGTAGGTTGTTGAGGTGGACTGGTGCTCATTGGAGTGTTGTTGGTAGTGTTGGTCGACATAGGGGTTGACAGAGGAGATGTTTCCATTAGTGAGTTTAGATAAGGGGGATTTGGAGGATTAGAGTTTTTGAATGAAGATGAAGGTGTTTGAAAAGAAGAGGGTTCCATCAGTTAGGTAGGGGTTTTACCGAGGATGTGTTGTGATCTTCCCTGTTTTTTTTAAAAAAAAATTACTTTTAAGAAAAGACAAGAATGGTAAAAAAAATGAAGTAGATATTTATATTCTTGGCAAGACTTATAAAAACACTATAAATACTTTAATTTTAGGTGTTTGATATCTATACAAATAATTACACCTAAAATTTTGGGATAAAAAAATAAACATCATATTTGAATTTTAATCTTATCCTTAAAATTCGAATTTCAATTAAAACATGGCATAAACATAGGGAAGAAAAATCTGAATTTTTTAAAATCAGTTAAGATCAATATTCCAACACATATCACGTTCTGAAAATGTCAACAGTAATGTTGGCAACATTTTGGATGACATAGTATTTTGATCTCATAAGAATTCTCCGGTTTGACAACAAATCAAGACACGTTTTGCACACACTCTATGAGTTTGATCACTGGACCAATGTAACACCATCGTATTTTTGATCTAATCACAAAGTATATGTACAAGAATTTATTGTGTCATAAGAATACGTTTATGGCATTCTCAAATTTCTTTTAAAGCAATTGATATTCCTATAGAATAGGAACAATATCATTTCTTGGGTTTTGCCCATTTTGTACAGTTGCCATTAATTTGTAAGGGTTTTGCCTTATTTTGATACTCCCTTTTTTTATGATATTGACTATCATCGCAGAGAACGGTATCACTTTGTAAATAATTTCTTCTCGGAGGATCAAGCTTGTGTACCCCAAAATTATGCACCATACAGTAACAATAATAATTCAGTGATATTTTATAGGTAGATGTCACCTGAAATATTAGAAAACATTTCAGTCGACGTTCACCAAAAATGCATTTTTAGAGATTACAAAGACCAAGAGATTTCTTCAAACTTGAAAATCTCTCATGCTCTAAAACTTTTGTAAAAATATCAGCTAGTTGATGAGTAGTATCAACATGTTCAATTCTGACTAGTTGTTTTTCAACTAAATCTCTTAAAAAGTGATGCCAAATATCAATATGTTTTGTACGTGAGTGTAGAACTGAATTTTTGGAAATATTTATAGCACTCAGATTATTACAATACAAAACTAAGATGTTATTAGAAAAACATAGTTGTCTAAGATGTGTCGTAGCCACATTAATTGAGAACAACAACTTCCAGCTGCTACATATTCAGAGTGAGACACCGTTTTGATTACGACTATACCATAAAACAAGATTATTACCAAGATAAAAACATTCTCCACTAGTACTCTTTCTATCATCCACATCACCAGCCCAATCCGAGTCACTATACCCTATTAAATTAGAATTAATGTCTTTGGAATACCAAATTCCCAACTCACATGTGCCAGCAACATATCTAATGATATGTTTTACGACATTTAAGTGGGAGATTTTGGGACAGGCTTGGAATCGAGCACAAACACAAACGCTAAACATTATATCAGGACGACTAGTAGTAAGATATAGAAGGGTACCTACCATAGATCAATACAAAGTTGGGTCGACATTTTCACCAACATTATCCTTACATATCTTCTATGATGATCCCATTGGAGCCTTCATCTGCTTAGCATTTCCCAACCCAAACCTCTTAACTAGATTCTTGGCATATTTACTCTTGGAGATAAACATTTCATCTTTACTTTGCTTAATCTGCAAGACTACGATAAATGTTAGTTCCTCAATCATGCTCATCTCAAATGTCGATGACATTGCTTCAACAAGTGTCTTTAGGTAAGACTGTGAGGTCGAACCAAAAACTATGTCATCTACATAGATTTGAGCAATAATAATATCTAAACTATGACGTTTAATGAATAAAGTATGATTATCTTCACCACGGTTAAAACTATATTCAATAAGGAAGTTAGTTAGAAGATCATACCATGCTCGAGGGGATTGTTTCAATCCATACAATGCATTTTTGAGCTTGTACACATAGTGTGGATGGTGAAGATCTTCAAATCCTTTTGGTTATTCAACATAGACTTCCTTATCAAGATAACCATTCAAGAAAGCACATTTACATCCATCTGATGTAGGGTAATTTTGAAACAGCAAGCAATGGCAAGTAAAATTCTAATTGACTCAATTCTTGCTACATGTCTGAAGGTTTCGTCATAATCAATCCCTTCAACCTGAGTATAGCCTTGAGCAACTAGATGAGATTTGTTTCTAACAACAGTTCCCAATTTATCTAATTTATTTTTAAAAATCCATTTAGTTCCAATTACATTAGTATTATATGGGCGAGGAACTAAATCTCATACTTCATTTCGAGAAAATTGTTCAAGCTCTTCTTGCATTGCTTGAATCCAACAATTATCATTAAGTGTTTCTGAAACATTCTTAGTTTCTAAAGTAGATATAAAAATAAGAAAGATTAACCTCTTGGTATATGATAGACATACACACATACCTTATCATATCTTTGTAATTGAGTGGTTCTTTCCCTCTTGGTCTAATTCTCTCAAAAACTCTCCCTATCACCTGGCCGTTGGATGATTCTTCCTAATCCTTGATGAGGGATCCATTCGCACTTGATGAATCAATTCAGTATTTGATTCCTCATCAATGACCTCTGTGTTCTGTTAGCGATTTATCCACACGCTTAACGCAAGTGCACGTATCGTGACAAGTAATATAGTCTGGGTAAGACCGAATATCGTCATCAGGGATTAGTGTTCAATTACCAATTTCTATCCTATGGTATCTATTTGGTGATCGATATTTTGATGGTTGTTTGTATCTATGACTACTAAATAATTATAAAAGTTAACTAAATTACTTTACTTAAATCAGATATGGTGGAAATAGGGCTTCCAATCTCCTCAACTATCCGCTTGCTTTAATCTTTAATGCAATGATAAAGGTTCTTCTTCTATATTGAGATAGCAGGTTAACTAAGTCGTTTTATATTCCGGTTAGGATATATATACACTTAACCCCGATGCAGAACCCTTCTATCTTTCGATGATAAGATTTACCACAAAGGAGGATTAAGAACAATAATCTATTAAACTACACAAGTATCGGGGTACTTTCGTCCACGATTTTAACCTATGTTTATTCAACTATAGCATATTCACAATCTCCCCTTTCGGATCTCGATTAGAAATCATATATGTGATGATAATTAGTGATCAATTAATTACCAAACAATCAAAGCAATTATTGAATAAATCTCAATTATATAAAGAAGAAACCAAAACAATGCATTAAATCATAAAACGAGGTTCAAGTGATTCGAATGAAAAGCCCTAATTAAAGTTTAGCTCCTAGCCATAGACATGCTAAGAACTAAATATTATCCAACATAAACTGAAAAATAAATAAAGTAAGAAAAAGAATTACTCAAGAACAAGACTCCAATCTTGAAGCTTTCAAGAACTATGTGTTGTGTAGAGTTAGGGATTGTGGAACCCTTCAAAAATTTGCCCTAAGGCCTTTTTATATCCTCCAAAAACGTTCCCAACTTTTCCCTCTTGGTCTTGACCCATTCCTATTCGGATGTGGCTGAAAACCCGCGTCGGCGCCACGGCCCTGAGACCGGCGCCGTGGCGCCGAAACTCCTGCAACTCGTCAGATCTTTGGGCGCCGTGGCGCTGCTTTCGCTGATAGAGTGGCGCCACGGCGCCGCCCTGTCCTTCCTCCGGGGTGTCAACTTTTCGTCTCTTTTGGCTCTGGAACCTCTGTTTCTGCCCTATTTTTGCTTATTTTCGCCAATGTGCCATTTTAAACCACTGTGACTCAAAAGAAAGAAAATCTATACTAACATGCCACGTATTTGTACAAAAATGGGCCAAAGACTAACTAAAAATGACTCAAAAGGTGTATATAAATACGCCTAACAAACACCCCCAAACTTAACATTTTCTCGCCCTCGAGTAAAGATCAGAAATAGAGACAAAGACACGAAAGAAAAGAAAATAAAAGGACACAAAGACACTGATCAATCTGCTGCACAATTGCCACTAGAAAAGCATGAAGGTTAGTGTCACGACCCGACCCCGGGCCCGTGACTGGTGCCCTACCTGGGCACCCTTACAGGTAAACATCAGAGATAATCAGCGGAACATACATGAAACTTATAAAATAAAACAACAGAAATAAACAACAGGTCAGCCGATAGGGCTACCTTCCTGAACGTACATACATGAACGAAGCAGTTGCCTCCTTTCTTTACAAACAGACCCACAATATGTGACTACAGACCTCTAAGAGTTTTAACATACTTGGTGTGGCGGGGCGGGGCCCGCCATACCCTGAATATACATAGCCGCGACAACTCCGAACATCGGAGCCATCTAAAATCTGAACCGGGATCCTAAGCTCGCGGATCCACACGTAATACCTAAACTGCGGACATGAACGCGGCCCGAAGAAGTCGATTAACAGTGCGAATATGGAACAGAAATAACGTGCAAGAATCAAATCATAACTGTACAAAGAACGTCCTTTTAACTCCTGAAATCCATCATATATTAACCGTTCCTTTCCTTCTTTCTATAAGATTTAACAACATATTCTTACATACTTACTTAAGAGCTTAATCAGCTTTTTCACATAACTTACATATCTTACATAACATAATCCGGCCCATTTGCGGGACACGGTGTACTGATGAATCATGTGACATAATCCGGCCCGCCTGTGGGGCTCGGTGTACTGTGGAATCATATAACATAATCCGGCCCGCCTGTGGGGCTCGGTGTACTGTGGAATCATGTAGCATAATCCGGCCCGCCTGTGGGGCTCGGTGTACTGTGGAATCATGTAGCATAATCCGGCCCGCCTGTGGGGCTCGTGTCTTGTGGAATCATGTAGCATAATCCGCCCGCTGTGGGGCTCGGTGTAAGATAGCGTAACCCGCTATGTGTAGGCTCGGGGTAATATGGCATAATCAGGCCTATGTGTAGGCTCGGTGTATTCATAACGTGTCAGGCCTATTTGTAGGCTCGGTGTATTTCATAACGTGTCCGCCTATTTGTAGGCTCGGTGTATTTCATAACGTGTCCGCCTATTTGTAGGCTCGGTGTATTTCATAACGTGTCCGCCTATGTGTAGGCTCGGTGTGATTTTCCTTACATAACATTTTAAAACGTATTGTTACCTCTTCTTAAGTCGTTATAACAACTTCCCATAAAGCTATTATAACAACCTTTTATTTTAGAGAACTCAAGGAACTTTTGTTCTTACAACATTAGGGAAACTAGACCCAAAAATACCACGTACATACGTACTTAACAGAATCATAAACTTCTTTCTTTTTTTTAAAACTCAAGTCACATACTCTTAAAATCATGTCATCAATACTTTTAGAAATCAAGTCCACAACTTGAAAAATAAAGTTTCATAATCCTTAGAAGACAACCAAAGTTCATAGTCTTAAAACCTTATCATACATTCTTTAAAATCCACTTACTTATACTTATACAAAACAAATATAAAGTTCCATACACTTCCAAAACCAAGTAACTTATTCTCTTAAAACCATATAACTTTCACTTTTTAAAAATCAATCCCCTTTTCACATATAAATTCAAGTCATTTTTGAACGTAAAATCCACTTACTTACTTTAAATAAATCAAGACACATAGTTTTAAATCAAATCTCATATTTTCCTAACCATTCTTACCAACATCTCCCATAAGACTTGGTAAGGACTTAGGACAATTTAACATACTTATAACTTAGGATAACTTAGACATAACCCTTACGTAGAGTAAATCAACATACATACTTCTTAACTTCTAAGAATGGAAGGAATCATGAAATAATACCACATGTATATTCCATACATAGAACCATGTCTAAAGAAGGAAGAGGTTCACATACCTCGCGTGACTTATCGACAAGTAGCAAAATGCTCCAAAGTACTCAACCTTGATAGCTATTCCACTCTCCAAGTAGGATACGCTATACTTAGTACTTCAACCTATAATGGTCACAATCGTCCATTAACCTCTTACTTTAAACGTAGAATATCCTAAGTGCCAAGTCACTAAATTCTACGGAAAATCGAATGACACCTCCTTTGTTTCTACTTACTTTGCCACCTTTTTCAAGGCGAAATACAATAACCAAATGCCCCAATTGGCTCACAATCAATATGGAAGGTAGTCCAATACAAATGCAAAACTAAACAGCCCCAATTGGCTCACAATCAATATGGAAGGTAGTCGATACAAATGCATAACTAAACATCCCCAATTGGCTCACAATTTAGAAAGTAGTCCAATACAAATGAATAACAAACTAAAAGTCCAAATTCGGCCACCTTGAGTTCAACCATACCAATTCTTATCAAATTTCCATTTCAATCCAAATTGTTAACATAACATGATATCAAGTCGCATTTGATTAAAACTACCACAATCTTTCAAATCAATAACATGCGACGATTCTAATAACGACTAAATTGAAATCCAACTTAACATGGCTTACATTACATTCCGGATTTCCAAGGCTACAATCAATCCACAATCCTTATAAACTTCTACATAACAACTTCATGCTAGCAACACGTAAAGCTAACAACACAAAATAAATATATAACGCTTGTAACACTTTAAAAGACAAGATTATACCTTAACGATTCTTAATCCAATTCCAAATCCGAAGTCGCTCCTTAGTAGTTTAGAACCTCTCCAAGACACTTCAATCCGCTACTTGAGACCCTTAGAACCACACCAACAACTTCCCTTCAAACTTCCTATCCAAAACCTAGAAAGCCACTAGGTTTTCACTTTGCGACTAATACGAAAACTCTCTTTTTCCGGGATTTTTCTATTGAGATACACTTACATAACACTCATGAACCTTGGTTTAAAACGTGGAGCTTAAAGAACAAGCAACGAAATTTTTTTCTTTCTTCTAGTTGCTAAAGCCGAGAGCACCTTATCATGTTCATCCAATTCTCTTCAATTTTGGCTAAGTGTGGGACTAGTTTCACTACTAGTATACATATATAACATAATGGAGGGTTAAGATAGTAACAATTGGGTGGTTTGGATGAGCTCTTAATTAAATATCAAGCTAAAGTGGACCCATTGACTTAGTCAATTTTGTCAAGCTACAACTTGCAAGACTTGTCATCTAATACTATGGTCAATGACCATCTTGGCCATGCCTAAAATCGTCCAAGGCAATTCAAAGGGGGGGTGACATGTGTCGCCCTCCCATTCGTCACAACAATACGTTTTCCGACAATTTCATAATTCCGACAAATTTTTTTACAAGTCTCAATTTTAACACTAGCGAGTTCTTACGTACGTTCTTAAAACATGTCCTGTAATTACGGGGTGTAACATTCTTCCCCCCTTAGAAACATTCGTCCTCGAATGTTCTTTCGGAGTCAAACTTATAATTAGCGACATAGTTTCCTTTCACATCCCCGTCATACCAACAATGCCACACATGGCCCTAATACCTCGCACACGCATACTTGTCCATCATAAGCCCAAAAGAGATTATCCTTTCGTACTTCCAATTCATACTAGCATACATACATAACTTCCATACCAATTCTGGCCTCAAATCTTTGGAGTCACTCTATAAAACAATATAAGGCCATTTCCGGCTTTCACGACTGGTTAGGTGGAGCGCCCACGAACCCAGTAAAACAATTAACTAGACTTGGGCGCCTTGCACCTCGTGACCACTGTCGCGTGGCGAACTACTACCAACTGATCCCACTCCATTCCGGGCCATGGGAGACCCGTAATGTGTCCTCAACCGACTCGTGTCGCACTTAACTCTTATCCTTGAGTCCGACTTAAAATCTTATTGCGGAGAAAACCTTATATACCTAAGGTCTCGGCGAATCAATATTCTTAGGCTCGCAATTTCCATGCTCCATGCCTACCTTACGTCCCCGATGGCAAGATGCAAAACATCTCATAAAACCATAACCATGTTGTCCGATCACAACAACCATTACTTACTCTATCCGGACCTCATCCGTATAATTCTCTTAAGCCTAATACGCGACTTAATCTATTAACATGACATTCCGTTAGGTTCTTAACATGACTTCTTAAGGGTTCACTACCCTATCAGACAACTCATCCTTTCCCAATTATCTCAAATAAAACATAAGATCTTGGCGAGAGTTCATTAACTATTCCATACCTTCCCGGTATCTAGTTAGTCTTTACCAATTCCTGGAAATCTAACATCATTCTAGGCAACACGCTGCGTCGACTCATACATAACTCCGTATAGATGTATGTCACAATACCAACTATACTACAATCATTACCAACCCGATACGCAATCCACATAGTCTTTCTGGTCATCGCCTTCTCGTAGCTGCAAACAACATAACTCGTTAGGAGAGACGACCCTAACAACACATTTCTATCGCACGATCTCGAGTGAGAAGAATGAAACTAATCCTAAATGTCTGTAGCCTCCGATTATAGATGTGGTGCACAACACACCGATAATCAAGACTCTACTAGACACGGTCGTAGACACTTTCCGAGGACTAATCGCTCGATACCACTTTTGTCACGACCCGACCCGGGCGTGGATCGTGCCTACACAGGCACCTCTACGAATAAACATCGAGAGATAATCACGAACATACATGAAACTTATAAAATAAAACAACAGAAATAAACAACAGTCACCGACAGGCTACCTTCCGAACGTATATACGTGAGCAAGCGGTTGCCTCCTTTCTTTACAAATGGACCCACAATATGTGACTACATACCTCTAAGAGTTTTAACATAGCGGTGTGGCGGGACAGGGCCCGCCATACCCCTGAATATACATAGCCGACAACTCCTAACATCCGAGCCATCTAAAATGCTGAACCATGAACCTAGCTCGCGGATCCACACTCTGTACCTAAACCTGCGGACATGAACGCGGCCGAAGAAGTCGATAACAACAGTGCGAATATGGAAGCGAAATAACGTGCAAGAATCAAATCATAACTGTACAAAGAACGTCCTTTTAACTCCTGAAATCAATCATATATTAACCGTTCCTTTCCTTCTTTCTATAAGATTTAACAACATATTCTTACATACTTACTTAAGAGCTTAATCCAGCCTTTTTCACATAACTTACATATCTTACATAACATAATCCGGCCCATTTGCGGGACACGGTGTACTGATGAATCATGTGACATAATCCGGCCCGTCTGTGGGGCTCGGTGTACTGTGGAATCATATAACATAATCCGGCCCGCCTGTGGGGCTCGGTGTACTGTGGAATCATGTAGCATAATCCGGCCCGCCTGTGGGGCTCGGTGTACTGTGGAATCATGTAGCATAATCCGCCCGCTGTGGGGCTCGGTGTCTTGTGGAATCATGTAGCATAATCCGCCCGCTGTGGGGCTCGGTGTAGATAATGACGTAACCGCCTATGTGTAGGCTCGGGGTAATATGGCATAATCCGGCCTATGTGTAGGCTCGGTGTATTTCATAACGTAATCCGGCCTATTTGTAGGCTCGGTGTATTTCATAACGTAATCCGGCCTATTTGTAGGCTCGGTGTATTTCATAACGTAATTCGGCCTATTTGTAGGCTCGGTGTATTTCATAACGTAATCCGGCCTATGTGTAGGCTCGGTGTGATTTTCCTTACATAACATTTTAAAACGTATTGTTACCTCTTCTTAAGTCGTTATAACAACTTCCCATAAAGCTATTATAACAACCTTTTATTTTAGAGAACTCAAGGCACTTTTGTTCTTACAACATTAGGGAAACTAGACCCAAAAATACCACGTACATACGCATTTAATGTAATCATAAACTTCTTTCTTTTTTAAAACTCAAGTCACATACTCTTAAAATCATGTCATCAATACTTTTAGAAATCAAGTCCACAACTTGAAAAATAAAGTTTCATAATCCTTAGAAGACAACCAAAGTTCATAGTCTTAAAACCTTATCATACATTCTTTAAAATCCACTTACTTATACTTATACAAAACAAATATAAAGTTCCATACACTTCCAAAACCAAGTAACTTATTCTCTTAAAACCATATAACTTTCACTTTTAAAAATCAATCCCCTTTTCACATATAAATTCAAGTCATTTTTGAACGTAAAATCCACTTACTTACTTTAAATAAATCAAGACACATAGTTTTAAATCAAATCTCATATTTTCCTAACCATTCTTACCAACATCTCCCATAAGACTTGGTAAGGACTTAGGACAATTTAACATACTTATAACTTAGGATAACTTAGACATAACTCTTACGTAGAGTAAATCAACATACATACTTCTTAACTTCTAAGAATGGAAGGAATCATGAAATAATACCACATGTATATTCCATACATAGAACCATGTCTAAAGAAGGAAGAGGTTCACATACCTCGCGACGCTTATCGACAAGTAGCAAAATGCTCCAAAGTACTCCAACCTTGATAGCTATTCCACTCTCCAAGTAGGATACGCTATACTTAGTACTTCAACCTATAATGGTCTGTCGTCCATTAACCTCTTACTTTAAACGTATAATATCCTAAGTGCCAAGTCACTAAATTCTACGGAAAATCGGACAGCACCTCCTTTGTTTCTACTTACTTTGCCACCTTTTTCAAGGCCGAAATACAATAACCAAACAGCCCCAATTGGCTCACAATCAATATGGAAGGTAGTCCAATACAAATGCATAACTAAACAGCCCCAATTGGCTCACAATCAATATGGAAGGTAGTCCAATACAAATGCATAACTAAACAGCCCCAATTGGCTCACAATTTAGAAAGTAGTCCAATACAAATGAATAACAAACTAAAAGTCCAAATTCGGCCACCTTGAGTTCAACCATACCAATTCTTATCAAATTTCCATTTCAATCCAAATTGTTAACATAACATGATATCAAGTCGCATTTGATTAAAACTACCACAATCTTCAAATCAATAACATGCGACGATTCTAATAACGACTAAATTGAAATCCAACTTAACATGGCTTACATTACATTCCGGATTTCCAAGGCTACAATCAATCCACAATCCTTATAAACTTCTACATAACAACTTCATGCTAGCAACACGTAAAGCTAACAACACAAAATAAATATATAACCTTGTAACACTTTAAAAGACAAGATTATACCTTAACGATTCTTAATCCAATTCCAAATCCGAAGTCGCTCCTTAGTAGTTTAGAACCTCTCCAAGACACTTCAATCCGCTACTTGAGACCCTTAGAACCACACCAACAACTTCCCTTCAAACTTCCTATCCAAAACCTAGAAAGCCACTAGGTTTTCACTTTGCGACTAATACGAAAACTCTCTTTTTCCGGGATTTTTCTATTGAGATACACTTACATAACACTCATGAACCTTGGTTTAAAACGTGGAGCTTAAAGAACAAGCAACGAAATTTTTTTCTTTCTTCTAGTTGCTAAAGCCGAGAGCACCTTATCATGTTCATCCAATTCTCTTCAATTTTGGCTAAGTGTGGGACTAGTTTCACTACTAGTATACATATATAACATAATGGAGGGTTAAGATAGTAACAATTGGGTGGTTTGGATGAGCTCTTAATTAAATATCAAGCTAAAGTGGACCCATTGACTTAGTCAATTTTGTCAAGCTACAACTTGCAAGACTTGTCATCTAATACTATGGTCAATGACCATCTTGGCCATGCCTAAAATCGTCCAAGGCAATTCAAAGGGGGGGGGGGTGACACGTGTCGCCCTCCCATTCGTCACAACAATACGTTTTCCGACAATTTCATAATTCCGACAAATTTTTTTACAAGTCTCAATTTTAACACTAGCGAGTTCTTACGTACGTTCTTAAAACATGTCCTGTAATTACGGGGTGTAACAGTTAGTAGGATAATATGCAGGAACATATAGCACGGATATTTAGCATTGTAAAACTCTTAAGTCAGATATTTCGCAAATTCAATTCAATCATTCTCAATGGACGTAAGAACACTTAACCTATGCATGTCAATATTAAAATTCTATGGCATGTTTACTTGTTATTCTCCACTAATCATGGGTACACATACTAGAGATCTTCAGGACTTTTCAGGGTTGTAATGTAGGCTTAGGCAGGGATAGGTAAAAAAATATGCATTTAGGCTCAACTTACGTACCATAAGCTCTTTTTCTTTCAACTCTTCTCTTTTCTTTTGATTTCCTCTTTAATCTCGTACCTATCTTTTCCCTTTTTATGTTTAGAGAATGAGGTGCATTGTGAATAACAGGCACCCCCAAACTTAAGCTTTTGCATTTTTTTCATTGGGGTGCATAAAAAAAATCACCTCTCTTTTGGTCCTTTTTCAACACTTTTTATTCCAAACATCTTAATTTTCCACTTATGGCACAATTATGAAATTATAGGGTATCAAAGAAAGATATTATTTTTGGCTCAAAGGGGCTGACTAGGGATACAATTTTAATGTCAGGGATAGGCAATGAATGGTAAGAAAAGGCTAACAAAGAAATGTCTGAGTCATATCTCTACCATGTATATCCTAACTATTTCGCCTCAATTAACAAGTAAGCAGACACATAGACTTAATCATTAACAAATGCATAAATCAAGCAAGATACCCCAAATAATTTAATTTCAAGAATTCTTGGCATATCTAACTTAAGCGTTCCGATTTTCTGCTTCTAATTTCATTACATTATCCCACTTCTTTTTTTTCATTAGACGTTTCAAGTAACTACAGCATGCATGATCATTAAAAAAAATACTCATATAAGACATAAAAATAAATAATAACAAGACTCAAACACACAAAAATAGACTCAAAAATAAACTAAGAACCCCCCCCCCCAAACTGAAATCACACATTGTCCCTAATGTGTGCAAGACTCAAAAATAAAAGAAAGACGGGATAACTTACAGACTTGTGGTTAAAAATGGTGGCGGTGGCGGCGGGTAATGCATGGCAGATAATTTCAGTGTGGCGACGCGGCTCTGCATGTCGGCGCCGTGGCGCCCAAAGTACTGCGAGGTCTGATAACTCGGCGCCACGGCCCTGATATTAGGCGTCGTGGCGCCCAAACTTCTGCGGCTCTCTGATTTTCCGGCGCCACGACCCTGAGATTCGGCGTTGTGGCGCTGCTTTTGCTCCATGTTTTTGGCCTTGTACCTAGCATCACAACATCAAAAATAATACCAGACGTGATACTGTTCTAACTAAGCTATAAATGCATAAATTTAAAACCTTGGGTTGCCTCCCAAGTAGCGCTGTATTTAACGTCTTGTAGCCGGACGCAAGTTTCTTATCAAGAAGCCTGGGGTAATTTAAACCCATAGTCTATCCATTTCATGATCATCTTTCTTTTTAGCCTTCTATTTATATTTTTCTTTTTTTTCTCAGGAGGATGTTTAGAAATACTTACATGTGCTGGCGGACTGCTCTCCTTGGTTTTGGCTTGTGTTGGCTCAAATGATGTGTCAGATGTGCTGACTGCGAGACATTTGCTTATGACTGAGGATTCAATGGAGGGTTTATATACTTTAAATATCATCTCCTCGTCTCAACTCTCAGTTTTAGCTCGCCCCTTTTCCACATCAATCAATGCTCTCCCAGTGGCGAGGAATGGTCGTCCCAAAATAATGGAAATTTCATCGTCTTCCTCCATGTCGAGGATGAGAAAGTCTGCTGGGAAGAAGAACTTCCTCACTTTGATGAGCACGTCTTCAATGATGCCTAAAGGATGCACCACTGATCAGTCCGCTAGCTGTAGATTCACTGTAGTTGGCTTGATCACTCCCAATCCCAGCTTCTTGAATACAGATAGGGGTAACAAGTTTATGGTATCCCCTAGATCACATAATGCCCTGTTGCAAGTCACATTCCCTATCGTGCAAGGTAGGGTGAAACTCCCCGGATCTTTCAACTTTGGGGGCAGCTTCTTCTGCAAAATGACACTACACTCTTCAGTTAGTGCTATGGTCTCATATTCCACTAGTTTTCTCTTCTTTCCAAGGATCTCCTTCATAAATTTGAAGTAGGTAGGCGATTGTTCCAACGCTTCAATGAAGGGGATATTGATATGCAATTTCCTGAAAACCTCTAGGAACTTTGAGAACTACTTATCTTGGGTCTTTCTCTGAAGCCTCTGAGGATAGGGATATTCTATGTGTACTCCTCATCGAACCGTGGAGCCTCCTAAAATAGAGGCGGTCATCGATAACCCCTCCTTCTCAATCTCAGCTTCCTTTTCGTCCCACCGCAGTTCGAGCAACTGGTTCTAGCTTCCTTCGCAACATCGCATCGCTGACCACGCTCTGGGATTTATCTCTATATTACTGGGAAGAGTGTCATGTGGCCTGTTATTTGCCATTTTTGCCAGCTGTCCAACTTGGGTTTCCAAGTTCCTTATGGATGACCTTGTCTGTCATGGCTGGGTGCAATGAATTTGTAAGTGTCAACAAATTTGCTCATGATTCATCTGGATTTTCTTGTGGGCAAGGTGCCTTGGCATTGTGAATATGAGGCTGATTAAATGGTTCTTGATTCTCGTATTGGCTTCGTATTGATTCTGCGCCTCGTCACCTCCACGGAAGTTTGGGTGATTCCTTCACCCCGTTGTAAGTGTTTGAATAAGGGTTGTTCTGGGGCCTCTGGTAATTTCCCACTGCCTGACATTCTGCTTGCTCAATAGGGATGTTGTTGGGGTCTGCTGATGGGCACCTATCAAAAGTATGAGGACCCCCACAAATCTCACAATTCATTGGCATCTGAACTGCATTCACTGACACTGTGTTCTGTTGAAGTTGCTTGGTCAAGAGAGCAACTTGTGCATTTATTGTTGTAATGGCATCGATCTCATGAACTCCTATCGCTCTCCTTCCACTTACCCATCTATCATCTGGCACATAGTTATTAGTGGTCATGTCTTCTAGCAAATCATGGGCCTCATGTGCTGTCTTCTTCATGAAGGTTCCACCTGCAGCTGCATCAATGATGGTTCTTGTTGTCCCACTTAGTCCATTGTCGAAAATATGGACCAAATTCCACAGTTCAATGCTATGATGCAGATACTTTCTCTGCAGATCTTTAAATCTCTCAAGCCTCATAGAGTGACTCCCCATCAGTCTGGTAGAAATTGTTCAACTCTCCTCTCAGCTTGGCTGCTTTGGAAAGTGGAAAGAACTTTGCCAGGAACTTCTGTGTCAGATCCTGCCATGTAAATATAGAATCTGTAGGCAGGGAATTCAACCAAACCTTTGCTCTATCCCTGAGTGAGAAGGGAAAGAGCCTCAACCGGATGGCGTCATCAGTAACACCGTTATATTTGAACGTTACACACAGTTCCAAGAAATTAGCAATGTGCATATGTGGGTCTTCAGATGGTAACCCTCCAAATTGAATCAGTATCTTTGCGTGCACCATCGCAAGCTTTATTTCAAAATTGTTCGCTCCTATTGCTGGGAGCCTTATGCATGTTTGTGCTCCATTCACTCTTGGTAGCACATAGTCTCCCAGACTCCTTTCTGCCTAGACCTGAACTTTTTCCTCTTCATCATTCTGCAACCCTGGGGGTATTCTTGGTTGGGTTGGTGATCACCCATCTCTTCATTCATCTCATTGTTATTCTGTCTATCCCCCATGGCTATTAAGTCCAAGATTCTTTTGTTTCGCCGGTTCTGCTTGCAAGTCTTCTCGATCTCAGAGTTGAAGGGAACAAGTGTATCTGCTCCTCTTCTTCTTCGCATAAACTAGATACCTGAAATAGATCAAAATCAATAAACGGATCACGGCGCACGGTTCCACAAATAAAATAAAATAAAAGAAAATAAAAACCAAATTAAAAATTAAAAATAGATAGATTGATATTGAACTACGCCAATCGCCGGCAACGGCGCCAAAAACTTGTTAGCGATTTATCCACAAGCTTAACGCAAGTGCACGTATCGTGACAAGTAATATAGTCTGGGTAAGACCGAATATCGTCCTCAGAGATTAGTGTTCAATTACCAATTTCTATCCTATGGTATCTATTTGGTGATCAATATTTTGATGGTTGTTTGTATCTATGACTACTAAATAATTATAAAAGTTAACTAAATTACTTTACTTAAATCAGATATGGTGGAAATAGGGCTTTCAATCTCCTCAACTATCCGCTCGCTTTAATCTTTAATGCAATGATAAAGGTTCTTCTTCTATATTGAGATAGCAGGTTAACTAAGCCGTTTTATATTCCGGTTAGGATATATATACACTCAATCCCGATGCAGAACCCTTCTATCTTTCGATGATAAGATTTAACACAAGGGAGGATTAAGAACAATAATCTATTAAACTACACAAGTATCGGGGTACTTTCGTCCACGGTTTTAACTTATGTTTATTCAACTATAGCATATTCACAATCTCCCCTTTCGAATCTCGATTAGAAATCATATATGTGATGATAATTAGTGATCAATTAATTACCAAGCAATCAAAACAATTATTGAATAAATCTCAACTATATAAAGAAGAAACCAAAACCATGCATTAAATCATAAAACGAGGTTCAAGTGATTCGAATGGAAAGCCCTAATTAAAGTTTAGCTCTTAGCCATAGACATGCTAAGAACTAAAAGATTATCCAACATAAACTGAAAAATAAATAAAGTAAAAAAAAATTACTCAAAAACAAGCCTCCAATCTTGAAGCTTTCAAGAACTATGTGTTGTGTAGAATTAGAGATTGTGGAACCCTTCAAAAATTTGCCCTAAGGCCTTTTTATATCCTCCAAAAACGTTCCCAACTTTTCCCTCTTGGTCTTGGCCCATTCCCATTCGGATTTGGCTGAAAACCTACGTCGGCGCCACGGCCCTGAGACCGGCGCCGTGGCGCCGAAACTCCTGCAACTCATCAGATCTTTGGGCGTCGTGGCGCTGCTTTCGCTGATAGAGTGGAGCCACGGTGCCGCCCTGTCCTTCGTCCGGGGTGCCAACTTTTTGTCTCTTTTGGATCTGGAACCTCTGTTTCTGCCATCTTTTTGCTTCTTTTTGCCAATGTGCCATTTTAAACCACTGTGACTCAAAAGAAAGAAAATCTATACTAACATGACACGTATTTGTACAAAAATGAGCCAAAGACTAAATAAAAATGACTCAAAAGGTGTATATAAAATACGTCTAACATGTTCTCTGTTTCTGGTTCAGATGTTGCTTCAGGTGTCACAACATTTAGGGCAACATCTGATTCTTCTATACTCTGCTTATTTTCCACTGAAACTATAATATTATTTTCAGTTGTATCACCTGAAAGATCAGTAAAATCATCAAAAATAAAACCTTAATTATTTTTTGTTGTATCACCTGAAAGGTCAAATGTTGCCAAATAATCTCTATCATTTAAAATGTAATAAATACACCAAAAAAATATGAAAGTAACGCAAGTTAGGTTTCATTCCATTTATTAATTCATAGGGTGTTGTGTTTGTACCTGGCCTTAAGTAGACTCTATTAGTGATGTGACACGCAGTGTTCAAGGCTTCAGCTCAAAAATGTTTTGACAATATCTTAGAACTAAGCATAACTCTAGTCATTTCTTGTAGTGTTCTATTTTTCTTTCTGTTACACCATTCTGCTGAGGAGTTTTGGGAGCAAAAATTTTATGAAAAATACCATTTTTCTCACAAAATTTTGTGAATGAGCTATTTTCAAATTCTTTTCCATGATCGGATCTAATCTTAAAAACAGGAGAATGGAACAAATTCCTTATCCTAGAGTGCAAGATTTTAAACATGTCAAAAGTTTGTAATTTTTCTTTCAAAAAATATATCCATGAATATCAATAAAAATCATCTACAATCACATAGGAATACATCATGTCTCCTAAACTGTCTACCTCAATTGGACCCATAAGATTCATGTGCAATAATTGAAAACAGTTAGACATACCTGACTGTTGTCCGTCATTATGAACAACATTATGGAAAATACGGGTTTGCTTACATGCAATCTTCACATACCGCTTTTTTACCTTTAGGACTCAGTTTAGGTGTCACGACCCGAAACCGGGCCCGCGACTGGTGCCTTACCCGGGCACCCAAGTAGTCAAACAACATCAGAGAAAATCAGCGGAAATTAAAACTCATACATGATAACCAATGAAAAGAGAAAAGCAAGCAACCAAACGGTTACCTTTTACGAAAATAACTAACACCGAACAGATTACAATCCCCGCCCACATCGCATTTTCTGCACTCTAAGAATTTTTATAACATCTCTCGACGACGGGGCCGCCATACCCCGAATGTACCAAAGTTCTACAACTTGAGGAACTGCACTAAATGACAAAGTCTCCGAAGGAATGGAGCTTTCGAGAACCGAGCGATCCAAAGTGCGGATCAACAAGCGATGTATCTCAACTGCGGCGTGACGCAGCCCCGAAGAAGTCGATAACAGTGCAGTATGCGAAGCAGAAAAATCGTAAATGAAATCATAATAGTCTATAAGGAAAGCAGAGACATGTATGATAACCAAACTACGATACACCACGTATATCTGATTCGATCAAATCAAACCACATCAAGTCGTGACTCACGCCGAAAGATCATTACTCAAAGTGGACGATACTCGTGGGCTACCCAACGTGTCGGTATGTCAACCCAATAACAAGATAGTACTCACTGTGGGACGATACTCGTGGGCTACCCAACGTGTCGGTATGTCCCAACCAATAACAAGATAATACTCACCGTGGACGCATACTCGTGGGCTACCCAACGTGTCGGTATGTCCCAACCAATAACAAGATAATACTCATCGTGGACGCGCGTACTCGTGGGCTACCCAACGTGTCAGTATGTCCAAACAAATACCCAGATAATACTCACCGTGGACGCATACTCGTGGGCTACCCAACGTGTCAGTATGTCCAAACCAGTTTACAAGATAACACTCCTAATAGAAGCATACCCGTGGGCTACCCAACGTGTCGATATGTCCCAAAGGATCAATATAGTGGAAACATACCCGTGGGCTACCCAACGTGTCGATATGTCCATCATACCACCCGATATCCGGCCCTCCGTCGAGAGACTCGGTAGCACAAAGTCAAACACTTGCACAACAACAAAAACTATCACCACAAGCACAGACAGGTTACACACAACTCAAAGTACCTTCGTTTAAGTCAACAAACCGGGTTCCAACCCCAAAATACTACATTCTTTCCTACCTTCAAAGACCTCTCTTTACGTAGAAACCATACGAAACTACCACACGTAGTATCACACACATGCATGTTTAAAACACGTACTTCAAACACAATTAACACAACGTCAAGTATACTTTTTAAAAGTCCAAGTAATTAACTCCTTTAAGGTCAAGTATTCCTACCTTTTAAAACCAAGTCATCTACTTTTCCCCTAAGAAAAGTTCGATATTTGAAACAAGTGATTTATACTTTCAAACTCAAGTTACTTCTCTTTTCCAAAATCCAGTACATTATCCTTTACAATCCATTAAGTTCATTCTTTGGAATTTTAAGAAAAACCAGAACTTGTTGTCAATGATTCTCATTTAAGCAGCCATGATCTAGGAAATGTAATATCATTTTGTCTTATCTTAGTTTCTATGCAGATGGAGGTTTCTACTGGTTTTAGTATAATCAATTAGTCGAAACCATTTCCTTTATTAGCTACAGATGGTGTGTTCGATACTTGTTCCCACTTTCGAAATCCATTTCACATTCTTGTGCCGTTATACCTAACTTCCCATAAAGCTAGTATAACTCTTAAGTTTTCAAAAACCAAGTATTACTCATTACTCACGAATGAGGTTTTATACTTTTCATCACCATTTAGGTCAATTACAAGTCACGTCTCTTATCTTTTGAAAACAACAAACCATTCTTTTAGCTACATAAAGCGGTTATAACAAACTTCCCATAAAGCCGTTATAACACTTTATGTTTTAAACCAACCAATTACCACTATAAACATTTATGAGACCAATAGGGCTCATTCTTTAACCACCGAGTACCCGTTACCAACGGATAAGACTTTACTACTATTTTCACACAATGAAGCCCTTAACACTTCATATCAAATCAAGGCACAAAAGGGAAATCAAATTCCTTTAACACTCGTGCGTCTACCGCACTATATATTTTACAAATAGTCATGCTGAAGAGGATAGGAAGAATCACATACCTCGCGACGATTGTCGACAATAAGCAAAATGCTCCACCGTATTATCGCCCTTAAGTAGAATATGCTACCGTAGTACTTCAATCCTATAAGGGTCATGAAACGTCTATCAAACTCTAGCTTCGAACGTAGAATCAACTAAGTGCAAAGTCCCTAAATTCTACGACAATTTGGACGGCACTTCCTTTGCTTCTACTAACTTGCCACCTTTGTTAAGGTCGAATTCAATAACCCAACGCCCCACAATAATACAAAATAACCCAATACTTTCCATCCCATTCTTGGCCAACCATAAACCAATTCTTAAATCCCTTTCAATACTTTCCAATCCAAGTCCTTAGGTCTAACATGATATCTAGCCCTAGACATCTTCAACAATTACAATCTTAAGGCTAGCATGCCCATTTCAGTTTTTAACAAGACAACAAGATCCAAATCTATACAATATAAAACAGCCTCAGGCTCAATTCTATACTACTACAATATAACAGCCTTAGGCTCAACTCTAAACTACTAAAATAAAACAGCCTCAGGCTCACATCTATACTACTAAAATAAAACAGCCTTAGGCTCATAACCAAGAGAAAGGGGAAACTCTTACCTTAAGGAATAGCCCACAAAAGCCCCTTTTTCTTCCTCCTCTTTCCGTCAAAATCGCCCACCAGCGTTACCCACAAGTTTACCCACACTTTTTCTTCTTGCCGCCGCTCCAACAATCTCCTCTAAAGCTAGGTTTTCTTCCAAAACTAGAGAGAAGGGAGAGGGTTTTCCATGGAAGGGTTTTGAAATGAAATGGCCAAGTCTTCCAAGACTTGGCCCTAAAATAGGCCCTAATATGGTCAAAAGGGATGGGAGGGACACTTGTCACCCTCCCTTAGGTTTTTAACAAAATATCTCCTGATTTCAGCCTTTTATCGCGAAAAAACCCGCCTTGGCGCGCCGCGGCGCTTCCACTTCCGAGAAAATGTTCCAGCAATCCGGCCATGACCACGCGTTCGGCCAAGCGCTGCAACCCCCGCGGACCCCCAGAACAAACGGCGCCGCGCATTCGGCGCCGCGCGCGCACTTCACTGAATCGCTGCTGCTGCTGCGCCAAACTTGAAACTTCCATAACTTTTGACTACGATGTACAAACGACGAACGGTTTGTTGCGTTGGGATCTAGATTTAACGGACTACACATTAGGCCTTTTAAACACCTCGAAATTCTTAACAACTGGGGTACAACACTCCAAGGCAAACTCAAAATCCGTCCAACACATGTTGTCAACTTATCTATCAACTTATTACATCTTAAATTCCTTGGTATGTTCTTATCTAACTCCTTGAATTTACGGGGTGAAACATTCTCCCCTTAGAAACATTCGTCCCGAATGTTCCTTCTAAGACTCCAAAACGCAGACGCCGGTATAGTCTTCACTACTCCACTCATGAAAGAATCAGTTATGCCACTCATGGACTTATCACTAGAAAAAAAAAATACTCCCCACATACTATGTACTTCCGACAAGGATCATCAGAAATCTTTTACTCTAGCCGGCCTTACCTCTAAGGTCTCGATTGTTATAAATTCTAAGGTTCAAAATCTTCTCATCCTCCGACTTACCCTTTTCACTAATCAGGCTTCTAATTCACATTTTTAACACAAAGTTATCCGAACATAAGCACTTAACACATCACTATAACATCAATGCATACTAGTCTCTAGAGGGTTAAGAATATACCTGTAATTCATCGCTTCACTTTCTCTTTCTGCCGTTCTACTCATGTTCCTTCCCTGCACGGCGCACAAAAGGAGGAGGTGAATCGTCCACTGATCCCGAAGGCTGAATCTCAACCTCCGCGCTATCTCTGGTGGGACAATTCCTTGCAAAATGGCCCGGCTGGCCGCATGTAAAACAGATTCCCCTATTAGCACGACACTCCCCATCGTGGAGCCTACCACAATGGTCACAACGAGGTAAGGGTGGTCCCATCCGACTAACATCCCTGATCCCCCAAAAACCCGAAACCTTGGAGCCCTGACCTGCTCCTGAATTTTTCGAACGTCCTGACGACTGAGGTGGAGCACTCCGTACTGGCGGAGGCGCATAACTAACCTGCTGCTGAGGCTGCCTGCCCCGAAGGTCACCAAAGGACCCTGCTGCCTTGGCCCTACTCTGCTGATCTTGGTCATTCCGTCGACTCCTACGTGCCTCACATCCAAGTGCATGAGCCTGCATGCGGGCAATGTCCATGCCCGGCTGAAGAGCTACTCCCGAGCAACTCTCTGCCAAATAGTCATCAAGCCCTGTGACATAGCGGTGCACTCTGTCCTCCATGTCGGCTACTAACGCGGGGACGTACCGAGCTAGTGAGTTAAACTCCACGTTGTACTCCTGAACCGTACGCCCGTTCTGCCTCAACATCAAAAATCTGTCGGCCCGAGTCCTCCTCATCTGTGGAGGCAAGAAATGTGCAAGAAATGCCTCCGAGAACTCGTCCCATCTCGCTGGAAGTGCATGCCCTCCCCGGGACAGCTCCCACGAATCAAACCAGTCGACTGCGGTATCACGCAGCCGATGCGAACCTAGGACCACTGACTCGGTCTCCGATGCCTTGATCACTCTCATGATCCGTAATCGCTTGATGAACTCCTGCGGATCATCCTCGTGCCTCGACCGTAGAACTCGCGGGCCACAACTCAGAAAGTCCCGCAGCCTCAAACTATCCGCTCTCGGGTGAACCATCGGTGCTCTATCGAACTGCTGCGTCCGGCTTATCCTCGTGTCGCCACAACCCCGCCAATAATCGCCAACTCAGTAACCCATCTCCTCTGCTCCCGTGGGACCGAGGCTCAGTCTTGTGGTCTCAGAGACTGCCGCCGCTCTACTCGCGACTCCCTCGCCGCTTTGCCCTTCGGGCCACTGGTTGCCTTTCGCAGGCATAATCGTAAAACGAAACACGTCAGAGGGGTCCAACTTACAACACAGCTCTAAGGCACGATCTCAGAATGAGAAGAATAGAAACCAATCCTAAATATCCTATAGCCTCCTGATTATAGATGTGGTGCACAACACACCGATAATCAAGACTCTACTGGATACGGTCTGTAGACACTCTCCGAGGATTAACTGCTCTGATACCACTTCTGTCACGACCCGAAACCGGGCCCGCGACTGGTGCCTTACCCGGGCACCCAAGTAGTCAAACAACATCAGAGAAAATCAGCGGAAATTAAAACTCATACATGATAACCAATGAAAAGAGAAAACAGGCTAACCAAACGGTTACCTTTTCTGAAAATAACTAACACCTGAACAGTTACAATCCCTGCCCACATCAGTACTACAGACCTCTAAGAATTTTTATAACATCTCTGACGGGACAGGGCCCCGCCATACCCCTGAATGTACCAAAGTTCTACAACTTCAGGGAACCGTACCAAATGACAAAGTCTCCGAAGGAATGGAGCTTTCTGAGAACTGAACAGCGATCCAAAGGGTGCGGATCAACAAGCGATGTATCTCAACTGCGGCGTGAACGCGGCCCCAAGTCGATAACAGTACCGAGTATGCGAAATGAAAATATCAGAATGAAATCATAATAGTCTATAAGGAAAACAGGAGACATGTATGATAACCAAACTACAGTACACCACGTATATACAGTTCAGTCAAATCAAACCACATCAAGTCAGGGACTCACGCCCGAAAGATCATTACTCAAAGTGGACGCATACTCGTGGGCTACCCAACGTGTCGGTATGTCCAACCCAATAACAAGATAGTACTCACAGTGGACGCATACTCGTGGGCTACCCAACGTGTCAGTATGTCCCAACCAATAACAAGATAATACTCACTGTGGACGCATACTCGTGGGCTACCCAACGTGTCAGTATGTCCCAACCAATAACAAGATAATACTCACTGTGGACGCTGCATGGGCTACCCAACGTGTCGGTATGTCCAAACAAATACCGGATAATACTCACCGTGGGACGATACTCGTGGGCTACCCAACGTGTCAGTATGTCCAAACCAGTTTACAAGATAACACTCCTAATAGAAGCATACCCGTGGGCTACCCAACGTGTCGATAT
Organism: Przewalskia tangutica; assembly: GCA_029844215.1. Taxonomy (NCBI): domain Eukaryota; kingdom Viridiplantae; phylum Streptophyta; class Magnoliopsida; order Solanales; family Solanaceae; genus Przewalskia; species Przewalskia tangutica. The sequence continues at coordinate 120,232,491 of CM056721.1, read as the reverse complement.
GTCCCAAAGGATCAATATAGTGGAAACATACCCGTGGGCTACCCAACGTGTCGATATGTCCATCATACCACCCGATATCCCTCCGTCGAGACTCGGTAGCACAAAGTCAAACACTTGCACAACAACAAAAACTATCACCACAAGCACAGACAGGTTACACACAACTCAAAGTACCTTCGTTTAAGTCAACAAACCGGGTTCCAACCCCAAAATACTACATTCTTTCCTACCTTCAAAGACCTCTCTTTACGTAGAAACCATACGAAACTACCACACGTAGTATCACACACATGCATGTTTAAAACACGTACTTCAAACACAATTAACACAACGTCAAGTATACTTTTTAAAAGTCCAAGTAATTAACTCCTTTAAGGTCAAGTATTCCTACCTTTTAAAACCAAGTCATCTACTTTTCCCCTAAGAAAAGTTCGATATTTGAAACAAGTGATTTATACTTTCAAACTCAAGTTACTTCTCTTTTCCAAAATCCAGTACATTATCCTTTACAATCCATTAAGTTCATTCTTTGGAATTTTAAGAAAACCCAGAACTTGTTGTCAATGATTCTCATTTAAGCAGCCATGATCTAGGAAATGTAATATCATTTTGTCTTATCTTAGTTTCTATGCAGATGGAGGTTTCTACTGGTTTTAGTATAATCAATTAGTCGAAACCATTTCCTTTATTAGCGCTGCAGTGGTGTGTTCGATACTTGTTCCCACTTTCGAAATCCATTTCACATTCTTGTGCCGTTATACCTAACTTCCCATAAAGCTAGTATAACTCTTAAGTTTTCAAAAACCAAGTATTACTCATTACTCACGAATGAGGTTTTATACTTTTCATCACCATTTAGGTCAATTACAAGTCACGTCTCTTATCTTTTGAAAACAACAAACCATTCTTTTAGCTACATAAAGCGGTTATAACAAACTTCCCATAAAGCCGTTATAACACTTTATGTTTTAAACCAACCAATTACCACTATAAACATTTATGAGACCAATAGGGCTCATTCTTTAACCACCGAGTACCCGTTACCAACGGATAAGACTTTACTACTATTTTCACACAATGAAGCCCTTAACACTTCATATCAAATCAAGGCACAAAAGGGAAATCAAATTCCTTTAACACTCGTGCGTCTACCGCACTATATATTTTACAAATAGTCATGCTGAAAAGGATAGGAAGAATCACATACCTCGCGACGATTGTCGACAATAAGCAAAATGCTCCACCGTATTATCGCCCTTAAGTAGAATATGCTACCGTAGTACTTCAATCCTATAAGGGTCATGAAACGTCTATCAAACTCTAGCTTCGAACGTAGAATCAACTAAGTGCAAAGTCCCTAAATTCTACGACAATTTGGACGGCACTTCCTTTGCTTCTACTAACTTGCCACCTTTGTTAAGGTCGAATTCAATAACCCAACGCCCCACAATAATACAAAATAACCCAATACTTTCCATCCCATTCTTGGCCAACCATAAACCAATTCTTAAATCCCTTTCAATACTTTCCAATCCAAGTCCTTAGGTCTAACATGATATCTAGCCCTAGACATCTTCAACAATTACAATCTTAAGGCTAGCATGCCCATTTCAGTTTTTAACAAGACAACAAGATCCAAATCTATACAATATAAAATGCCTCGTGCTCAATTCTATACTACTACAATATAATGACCTTAGGCTCAACTCTAAACTACTAAAATAAAACAATTTCAGCTCACATCTATACTACTAAAATAAAACAACCTTGAGCTCATAACCAAGAGAAAGGGAAACTCTTACCTTAAGGAATAGCCCACAAAAGCCCCTTTTTCTTCCTCCTCTTCCACAAAATCGCCCACCAGCGTTACTCCACAAGTTTACCCACACTCTTTCTTCTTGCCGCCTCAACAATCTCCTCTAAAGCTAGGTTTTCTTCCAAAACTAGAGAGAAGGAGAGGGTTTTCCATGGAAGGGTTTTGAAATGAAATGGCCAAGTCTTCCAAGACTTGGCCCTAAAATAGGCCCTAATATGGTCAAAGGGATGGGAGGGACACTTGTCACCCTCCTTAGGTTTTTAACAAAATATCTCCGATTTCACCTTTTATCGCGAAAAACCCGCCTTGGCGCCAGCCACTTGCGCCAGCGGCCAGCCTCACTTCCAGAAAATGTTCCCGGCAATCCGGCCGCGGCCTGCGTCAGCGCGCGCTGCAACCCCGCGGACCCCAGAACAAAGCGCGCGCGTCAGTCCGCGCCGCGTACTGCACTCCTGAAGCTGCTGCTGCGCACTGCGCGCACCAAACTTGAAACTTCCATAACTTTTGACTCCGATGTCAACGCGATTTAACGGTTTGTTGCGTTGGGATCTAGATTTAACGGACTACACATTAGGCCTTTTAAACACCTCGAAATTCTTAACAACTGGGGTACAACACTCCAAGGCAAACTCAAAATCCGTCCAACACATGTTGTCAACTTATCTATCAACTTATTACATCTTAAATTCCTTGGTATGTTCTTATCTAACTCCTTGAATTTACGGGGTGTAACATTAGGAATGTCCCTTACCGCCTCATATGATATCAATCTTTCTAAGTTACGGTAATTGACATGTCCTAACTTTTGATGCCACAATGTTGTGTCATCGATCCTAACATTATTGCATATTTCTTGTCTTCCAACAAGATAGTAATTTTCACATGTTCTTGTACCTATCATGACACTCATGTTAGCTTCATTGGTAACTTCACATGCATTCTTGTTAAACTTTACCTCAAGATTGTCATCACATAGTTGACTTATACTGATCAGATTCGTAATTAAACCTTCAACATATAAGACATTTCTTAGGGCTGAAAATCCAACTACGCTTAAGATCCATTTTCCAATTATTTTGCTTTTACTGTCACTTCCATAAGTCACGTTACCTCCATTGAATGACTCATAGTCCCTTAGAAACTCTTTTTTACCTGTCATGTGGCGAGAATGTCCACTATCAAAGTACCGAGAACCTGAAATATTAGTTCTTAATGCAGTTATGACAACATTACAAACAATATCCTTTTTAGGAATCCAGACTCTCTTAAAAAAAAATCTTACTTTTTGGTTCATGAATGTTGCCTTTAGTGTTATCAGGTTTGTTAGACAACTTTGCGGGCAACATTTTGCTCACTGAATTTTGAAGTTTGAAACAATAAGCTCTTAAATGTCCAAGGGAGTTACAGTAATGACACACAAACTTCATTTTCTTTGACATACATGAGAACCTTTTCTTTACTCCTTTTTTCTTTTACAAAGTTTATTTTCTCATTTTTATCAAAAAGAATGATGTTTGAGCTTATTGTTCTAAGAGAGTTTTCATATTCAATACCTGCATATGTAGGTTTACTAAGGTTGAGTATCTCATTCAATTTTTAAGTCCCCATGTTGAGCTTACGGAAGGTAGCTTCGGCTAGATCCAATTTTGCACTAATCTTATCAAATTCAATATTTTTTTTGGTAAGTGCAACCTCTAAACGGGTTATCGTGCCTTTTAAATCTGCATTTTCAAGAGTTAAAGATTCTACATTTGTGTCAAGTACTTGACATTCATTGGAGATGTCAATCAACTTTTTAAAATAGGTTTTAATGTCCTCTGTTTCTTTCATCCTTAAACGTTCATATCTACTCATGAGCATACGAAGTTTCATCCGACGAACACTAGATCTACCTTCACAATGAGTTTGTAAAGTATATCATGCGTCTTTAGTCGTAGAGCAGTTTTGTATGAGTTTGAACATGTATAGATCAACCCATCCAAAAATTATATTTAAGGCTTTCTCGTTGAAGCTTGCATTATTGATTTCTTTCGTAGTTCATTCGGATTCAGGTTTAGCAAGAATATCACATTTCTCATCCGGTGGTAACATAGGAACAACATATTCATTGGTTATAGATCTCCATGCTCTGATATCACTTGTTGGATCCCGAGGGCTATGGAACAGTAAACAAAATTCAAATAAATTAAATCAAACTGGTACGCCAGTTCTGTTTTCGAGTGTCAGGAATAATGTCGTCACAACGGTAACAACACAGTATTAAAAACAGAAACCTTTGAAGAGTAAAAAACAACGGAAATTAAATGATACAAAGGATTTTAAATTTACATAGGTTATATATATCATATAACCTATGACGGTCAATGACCGAATGTATTGTATATATTATATACAATTGAATAAATTCTTTTCTTTACAATATTACAATTATAACAACAAAAAAAATGGTGAAGTCACAGATGACTTCTGCCTGAAAAATCTACCTAAATAGACATAGACAACATTCCATTATAATTGCTTCAATAAAGAACAAATCTAGAATCTAGACAACAATTATAATGTTGTCGACACGCTGAGGCAACACTTATGATCCAGTTTTCTGACGAATATATCTGAGAGCTCTCTCGATGTTTTTGCAAACTTTTTCTGGATATCGATTCACTGCAGAAGCCTCTCTATTTATAGTAGAGAGTCTTCCTTAAAAAGCTCATTGAATCGTTGTGATGGTTGAGAGAAAAGTGGGCATCTGATTGTGTTTGTTGGAGAAGATTATAGAGCAAAATCCTCTAACTTCTTGGACTTGTTCCTCAAGCATAGCAACTGCTTTGATTTGTTCTTCCACACGTTTTATCAGCTCCTAATTACCTTGCCAAGTCACTTCTCCACCGTGGTAAAAATCTCACGAGAATTGCTTTAGTCCGTGAAGTAAGGCAAAATTGTTTGACATAAAATATTGGTCCGGATGTTGTGATATTTGTTCCAATATTTCTTAATTTCAATTTAGTACTAAAAACAATATGTTGGGAAAAATGTCGCAACATCAAACCCAACATTAGCTATATGAATAGTATAACAGAGTAATTTCACCCTTTTTCATTTAAGAAAATACATTCTTGATTGAAGTTCTTTCTAAATATCAAGCGCACTGTCGGATGTAAGTTACGTTGTCGGCAGCAAGTGGAGTCTCCCCACATCGGTTCACCAACATGTGTCCTCGAGCTTCCTAACATCGTTAGCTTGAATTCTTATATATAGTTTAATAACTTTAAAAAATATACAGTTAAATGAAGTTTGCATCCAATCGACAAAAAGATATAAGTGGGTGCAATGGTCTTGACTTTGTCTCTAATCAAGCCAATCACAATTCAATCGTTTTAAAATAAGTAAACAATATATTTGCCTATTCTAAAGAAATCTAAGTTACATGCCAGTTTTAGACCAGAAGGGGTTTAGAATTTCTAGAATGAGTGTACCAGTGAAAAATGTATTAAGTGGTAATTGATCCATATTTCTCTAATTAAATAACTCAACATTAAATCAAGTTCACCATTCAGCCGTAAGTAAATAACTCAATATTAAACTAAGTTCACCCTTCAGTCGTTTTGAAGTATGAATGCCAACAGATAATATTATATCCATTCTAAAAAATATAATTATAAAATATCTAATTTTGCAAAGAGACCATAGCTCATGTGCACCATATTTCGCACCGTAAATATGCCCCTGGTCAAGAACAGATCATCTAGGATTTAGTTTCGTGGGTTCAAAGGGCTCTATGACAATACACATGTGACACGTGTGTATCTACATGTATCTTTTTGCATACCTATATAAGGTCCGAGTTTGGTTGAATTCGCTACGAATGGCTAGATATGTCTTTTGAGTTTACTATTAGAAATAGAGGTTTTTCTCATCGACTATTTGTGGAAAATTTGTGTTATAAAACAAGATTTTCCTACCTCATTCTCGCTGAACTAGTTCATTGAAAAAACGCATGGTGAGAAATAAGTTTCTATTGAAACGCTAGAAACTTCCTAATTGTTTCATGTAAAAACACTACTAGTATTTCTTTTCTTTTCTCAGTAATTCAATCAAAATATCGACGAAAATAGCTACTGAATATTTTTCAGTAGGAAAATAGTGATTTTTTAGTAGTGATTATACGCCCGTTTTAGTCAAAAATGAGTTGAGACTGTGGAGTAGTATATATACCCACACATTTCTTGTAAATTTGTTGCATATGAGTACATACATGATTATAAGCAATCAGTTCAACTGAACCTGCTGCAAAAAGTTAGTAGTGTCTCTGGCTAAGAAACTAGCCATTAAGAGGAGAAACAGTAAGATGTGTCTCTGGTCAAGAGAAAAGCTATAAAGAGGAGGAGAGTTAATGTTGGAAAATTAAAAATCTGTGTTGCTTTCAATATGCTGTCAGTGTCTAGTAGGGATATGTAATGTGTATATGTGCATTTCTGTGAATACATATTGTTCAATATGTGCTCTTCGAAAAGCTGCAGGTACTTTATAAAATACCATTATGTATGTGCAGTAGAATGCAATTGGTTATCAACTCTGGTGGTCCTAAGACCAATTAATCCCATTTGCTACTTTCACTATCAAGTGTTCTCTGATGAAATTAATTCTAACCAAATCACAGTTAGAGATTTGTATTTTAAGATTTAAAGACAAGTGAGTTATATCCGATTCGGAGAACTGCTCGATGAGTCCGGTATTATATGATAGGTTATAAATAAGCAAATATACGAACAAGCAAGTAAAAGAGTAAAATAATATGAACAAACACGCTTTGATTCGGAATGGATAATGAAAAACAATGAACAAGTGTTTCTCTCAATGTATTGTTCTCATAAAAAGATCCGGATTACAAGTGTGGGCTTAAATGATACAATTTGTCTTTCCTTTTTTCTCAGTCTCACATATATAGGACAAAACTAGACTATTATGCCCCCTAAAGTTTTGACGACGTGAGCGTGTTGATGTCACCATGCCCACGCGCGTTGTGGCACTCTGATCTAGGGAGGCTGATGTGACTAGAGTTGTTGGAAGGGAAGATAGTTGTGTGAAGACTTGGAGCCGTTAGACTTCCTGGATACGCTAATCCACCTGGGAGTGTTTCTACCTGATGTGACTGGAGTTGTTGGGAGTGGCAGACAGTTGTATAAAGACTCAAAGTCGTTAGACTTCATGGATACACTAATCCACCTGGGAGAATTTCTACCAAATACAGATAGTCCCCCACTTTTCGTGGCCTTTGAACTCATTGGATCGGGAAGTGGAAGAGTTTCTCAACCATCAATATTTACTTTGTCACGATGTTTCTTGAAATGGGTGTGTCAGTCCAACTGATTATCCTTCTCCACATGTTGACCCCTTTCATTAAATGCTCTGTCGCTCCTGCAACATCCGTTTTACACGCGTCGTACATTTATCCACATTCTTTCATCGGGAATTGGTGTCGTAATGATGATTTGATTTCCTTCCTTTTGAGCGATATGTTGCCTCTTCCTTTACCTTCTACATAACACCTCTCGTACAAGGGCTCTATTTTATTTCCCCTCAACTGTCAGCGCTTTTCTTTTCTGCTCTTTCGGAAAAAAAAATCATCTTTTACCTCTTTTCTTTCAAATCTCTCTACCATGTCTTCAGATTCTTCATTTGTATGTGGTGTTACTACCCGGGCTCAAAACCTCGCTCGTAGTGACTCTGACATCCCTATTCACCAGGTCCCCATCGGAGTTTGTCGGTCGTTAGCCAGCAAACTTTGAAGAATATAAACCATCAACCTCCTCTACAAATATCCAAGTCAACGCCTACAGCCCTAGCAATTGGTCTAATTTAAAGAACCTTACGAAGCGCGATACTTCCACAGCTTCTGATTGCGAGTGGGATCGGCCGACCAGTAAATACAAATCCTCTATAAGCGCTCGTTACCTGGGTCAGGTGAAGGTGGATCGTGTCTGTAGTCAAATAGAGGTGTTCCTTCCATGGAAAAAAAAGACATCACTTCCTACCGACGGGGGTATTCTTCCATGTATACTTACCCTTTTCATTGAGGGTAGGTAAATTTATTGACCCTGTGATTCTGGAATTTTGTCAGAGATACAATGTATGTCTGGCCCAGATCGGTCTGGCCACGTGGAGGACGGTTGCATGTCTCCGGTATATTTCATCCCAAGTGGGGGAGGACTTCACCCTCGCCCATTTAATCCGCCTTTATTCCCCTAAATTTTTCTGGGTAGGGTTATCCAATTGACCCGTCGTCGCCAAAATGCTTTGATTTTCAGCATTGATGATGACTCCGACCAGGGATGGATGGTGAGATATGTCGCCTTCGCGACTGCAAATCTAGTTAAGCCACCAGAGGCCACCATCCCAAAGTAATGGAACTTCAACTGTAAGTCTTCTATCAATATCTGTCTTTTATGCTCTGTTTTTTGAGTCTGAGTGGTGTTTATGAATATTTTCTTTTCATATTCTCTCAGCTATAGCCTGGAAACCTAATCCAGTGTCGGGCATGGCTTAGTGGGTCCAAAAAATTCTGGACTTCACGCCTCTTTTCCACCGTATGTGGAAGGAGATCGCATTGAGTAAGAATTGGAAGGGGAAGAATCATGGTCTTACAAAAAAACATCGGTTCGCGATTTAGAGGAGGTTCATCAAGATTCGGCCTCGGCTCTCAGCTGCTCTAATCGGTTCGGGCCAGATTAAAAAGGTCATTGTCTCCTTTCTCCCCTCTCCTGGTCAAAGGAAACAAATTGAATGCCCGGGAGAAGGATAGTCAGCAACCGGCCTCGGCTGCTCTAATCGCTCCTCTTGTGGCTGTCAACTTAGCATCTAATTCCAGCAAATTTGAAGAGGATTCGGCCCCGTGGCTTTCCCGTCAGAGGTTTGCCAGGTCTAAAGCTATCACCACCGGTCTTTTCAGAGTAATAGAATTAGCAGACAAGATGAATTCCTACGCCCTTTTTCCCTTGATCATGTATCAGAGTTGGAGGTGTGACTTTGTGTCCTGTATTCTGTCATCGTCACGGGCCGCCCCTACTTCAGTTCCTCAAAAACGAGCTCTCACGCATAAAGGTATGACACCTAAGATCCGATCTGAAGATCCTCGAGATCCTAACATTGGAGCGTGCCTTAGGGCTCTCAAAGCTCTCATCGGTCGTGGTTAGTATATACTTTTCTGGAACCAATCCGCAATCCCTTGGTTCGCCGACATGTTACCTTTATTATTCCCCATGAATGAAACCTTCTTTCGCAACTAGTAGGGGTTTAGAGTAACTTGAAGCCCCCAGATAGCGAGAGAGATAGAGAGAAGATGAGGGGCATTTCTGGAAACTGTTTGCTCAACGCCGGTGCTCATGCGGCCTCTTAGGTATGTGATTGTTTTACTTCCCAAATTTATTCTTTTACTTAGTTTATTAAGCATGATCCTTGGCTGTTTTTACTTCAGGTGAGCCTTCTGACCATGGAGGATTTTCAGCGGAAGCTTGATGAGGAGAGTGAGAAGATGTAGGAGTATCAAAAATTACAAGGGTGTATCCCGACCGTAGAGAGCCAGCTGATTTCGGTAGAGGATACCAGGTTGGCCCAGTCAGAGCAAGACGGGAAAATTCATAGTGAGCAAGCGGTCAAGTTTCACAATGAGCTTCTAGAACTTCAAAAGAGGTGGGTTGAACATCAGGAGCATTTTGCCACTGTGGTTCAGAGGGAAATGGGTTTGGATGAGCGGATTCGGGTTATGGAAATTGATCTGGAGGCTTGTCAAAGATACAAGGCTTCTGTTGAGAAAGCTTTAAGCGTTTGGAGGGGAGGTATGAGAATCTATCGACCCGCTACTAGAACCAGCTTCAGCACAACAAGGACATTACCGAGAGCAACACCTCCCTCTGTGAGGCTTTGCAAACAACCCACATGTCTGACATGGACGCAATAGTCCATTAGCTAAAGATGGACTTCATCCTCAAAAAAAATCATGTAATGTACCAGGCCCAAAGGATGGCTCTTTCAGGAGGTCCGGGAGGCATCGATTAATATTGACACTGGATTAGTCGTTGCTTTGAAGGTGGAAGACATGACCCACAAAGATCTTCCTGTTTGACCCCCGTATGATGACTTTGTTCAGTATTCTGATAGTGAAAGTTGGTCCCATGAAGGAGAAGGGAGAGTCCCAGCCGGACATTAAGAGCATCCTTCTGAGGTTCCCGTGGCTGAGAGCGAAAGCGGTTAAGGTGATGTAGAGGAGACTCTTTCCATAAATCCTTTTGAAGAACCGAAGAATGGGAAAGGTGATCCTGAGAAGACTCTCCCGAAGGACCAACCGTCCACTTCTGCTCTGGATACGCATTCCCCTGCTGAAGCATCTGAGGTTTGGCAATTATCACTTAATTTCGGTACTCCCTGCGCAGAGTGTTAATATTTTGGATATGTTACCATGTTTCCTTTTTTTGGAAAACATTTGTTTTGCTACTAGTGCGACAAAAAGGCGTCAACTAAACTTAAAGGCAAGTTTTATAGGGCGGTGGTTAGACCAACTATGTTGTATGGGACAGAGTGTTGATCAGTCAACACTTCACACATACAAAAGATGAGAATTGCAGAGATGAGGATGCTGAGATGGATGTGAGGGCATACAAAGAGAGATAGTATTATGAATGATGATATCTGGGATAAAATGGGAGCCTCGGTGGAGAATAAGATGCGGGAAGCGAGGTTGAGATGGTTCAGACATGTGTAGAGGAGAGACACAGATGCTCCAGTGCGGAGGTGTGACAGGTTGGCTATAGACGGGTTCAGGATAGGTAGAGGTAGGCCAAAGAAGTATTAGGGAAAGGTGATTAGACGGGATATGGCGCAGGTGCAACTTACTGAGGACATGACCTTAGATAGGGGGTTATGGAGGACACGGATTAGGGTAGAATGGTAGTATGTAGTCGAGTGTAGTCCTCTTTACGCTTACAAAATGATAGTGTAGTGTTATTACTGTAGGTTCGATTAGTCTGTCACACTTATAGGTGCATTATTGCTCTTTAGTACTCTGTAGTTTGATTCTTGCTGCTATGTGTTCTTTAGTGTAATTTATTTATCTTATTTAGTTATGTTAGCTACTGCTTCATGTTGTTAGAATGCGCTATCATTGCGTATTTGATTATTACTATTTGCATGTCCACATTGCTTTAATTTCTCGTCTGAGTCTGACCGTTTCTCATACTTTGTTTTGTTTTGCTTGCTTTGCATGATTATGCTTTGTCTTGAGCCGAGGGTCTCCGGAAACAACCGCTCTGTCTACCAAGATGGAGGTGAGGTCTGTGCACATTCTACCCTCTCCAGACCCCACATTGTGAAATTTCACTGGGTATGTTTTTGTTGTTGTTGTATTTGTTTTGCTACTAGTATTGCCCACATTTTGTTGCCTTACTTTTTGGTGAATATTTTCATGTATTTATGTGTCGTTTATACCCTGGGTCATAAGCTTTTGTTTAACTTGTTTAGGTCTCATGCGGGGGGGCACATATTACAGTTTGTTACTCTGATTATGTTGGTATGCTTTGTGACTGGGTGTGACAGTTTACCCGATCCTTTGAAGTGGAGTAGTTCAACCATATGGATCCTTCCATCCAAGGTTCCCCTCATAGGGACTATGCTCTATGGAAAATTCGAACTCTTGTGTTTAAGTTCCACGATTGCATTTGGTCCTTCATGATGCGCACGTTGTTTTAAGCAATTGTTTTGCCCAATCTAAGAATATTACTTCCGACCGCGTATTTTATGATTGGGAATTAAAATTGTCCATTTCATAATAAAAATGACCCCCCTTTGTTCGGTGTCGATGAGGAGGACGTCTCGACCTCAACTTATATTGGCATAAGGTATGTTTCTTTCACGCTCTAAGGCCTACAGGTTGTGTCGTGTATTCATGGTCGATATTATGAAGTCCGGGAGGACGCGTTCGTACCAACAACTTTAGAGTATAATCAGCAAAATGTAAGCGTGTTTTCATTCATTGGGTTCGATATGTAAACTCGAGTACACGTGTGTTTTGACAAAATTTTGAAAGTACAAATTATCAAAGGCCACTGGCCCCTGAAACTTAGGAGCGAATCTTCTTCTTTGGAGCTTGGAATTCCAAGGATAGTTCTTTTAGGTAATATGGTTTATAGTTGTTGCCTCGTTAAAAATCTCACCGACAAAAACCCTTTCGGGAAAAAAGTCAATCAAGGATAAGAGTGCAACACGTATTTTTTATCTTCGCTTGCTATCACTGAGGTGTTTGATTTCTTCGAACAATCCTAGTCTCTGTTCCAGTCCCAGCCTTACGTTCAAAATGTTATAAAAATGAAAAGAAAAAAGAAAGAAGGTGAACTCATACATGTGACCCTCAAGGTCGTATCGTGGGGGGGGGGGGGGTGAAAAAGATTAACAATTCTAGAAAACCTTGCGTCCGTATCTTTGAGCGAAGTTGATATGTTAGGTCATACTCACTTATTTTGACCGACCACTAAGATAGTCGACACGTGTGTTCCTTCTCTTGCAATAGAGTTTGCAGTGGGGCCCTTGTAATGATTGTTATTGGATGACACTATATATGGTCGCATCTTACACGTGACCGTGATGAGGTCCAGAGTGACTTTTCTGTATCCGGTTATCAGGATTCTGCCCCCGATTAATGTTTTACTTGCATAAGAAATAGGGAGTTGTGATATTGTTTAGATCGTCATATATACGAGCAATCATTCTCTTTCTTTTGGTTTGGCCATTACGTAAGGGCTGGCCAGGTAATCCTTGAGGTCTCGCAGACTCTGGCAGCACTCATGCATCCACTGAAACTGATGATCCTTCTTCATAAGTTTGAAAAATGCATGACATCGGTATGTTGATCGAGAAATGAATCTCCCCGGGGTTGTGACTTTCCTATCAACCTTTGTACCATCTTGACATTATTCAGGATGTCCAGCATTTCTTAGATGACCCTAACTTTTTTAGGATTCATTTTAATGTCGCGGTCAGAGACAATGAAACTCAAGAATTTCCCTGATCTGACTTTTAAGGCATATTTCTCTGGGTTTAGCGTCATGTCATGGCGACGCAAGAGTCAAAAGTCTCTTCTAAGGAAGCCATATGAGTCTCTGCTTCTCGATATTTGAACAGCATGTCGTCAATGTAAACTTTCATGGTATGGCTGATTTATTTTTCAAACAGTTTCTTTACCAATCTTTGGTAAGTCGCTCTTGCGTTTTTAAGATCAAAAGGTATTACGTTATAACAAATATTATCGTGATTGGTCATAAAAGAGGTTTTCTCCTGATCTTTCGAATGTTGTTGATCTGATTACAATCAGAGTATGCGTCGAGGAAGCTAAGTAGCTCATGTCCTGCCGTGGAATCAATCGTCTGATCGATGTGCGGCAGCAGAAAATAATCCTTAGGACATGCTTCTTTCAAGTCCTTGAAGTCTAAGCACATCCTTAATTTGTTGAGTTTCTTGGGGACCACTACTATGTTGGTCAACCATGCGGGGTATTTGACTCTCTGCACTGATCTTATATTGAGTAAGTGTGACACATTTTCCTTCAAAAATTGGTCTTTGATGGTAGATATTGGTCATTTCTTTATCACACCAGGGTGTGATTGGGATCGACGCTCAGTCTGTGGATAGCTATCTCAAGGGGGATCCCTGTTATGTCAAGGTGATACCAAGCAAAACAATCGGAATTATCTTTTAAATAATATAAGAATTATTACACCCCGTAATTCAGGTCATGCTTATGAGAATGTACGAAAGGAATTAAGATCTAAATTTTAGAAAGATAGGTTGACAGAATGTTTTGGACGGGTTTTAGTCAACTTTGGGGCGGTTTATGCCCAGTTACCTTAGGAGTTTCTAGGTGTTTCAAAAGCCTAGTATGTAGTTCGTTGAGTCTAGTTCCCAACGCAACAAACCGCTCGTCGATAGGGCATCGGAGCAGAAAGTTATGGAAGTTACAAGTTCAGTGCACAGACAAAAAGGATAGTGTTTTCAGCCTGAGGCCACAGCGTCGCGGCGCCGGATATACTGGAGTTCTCTGAAGTTGCAGCGCCGCGGCCCGAATCTGAGGCAGCGCGCGTATGTCTTGAAGTTCTCGGACGTTTCAGCGCGTGGCCGCGGCGCCGAGGCGGGATTTTTGCGAAAACTGGGGGAAAAATCAAAAGATATTTTTTTGTAAAGGCCATGGGAGGGTGACAAGTGTCCCTCCCATCTGATTGTGAGGAAGTCCTATTTATTTGATCAAGTCTTGAAGACTTGGTCATTCTTCAAGAACTCCCTTCTCTCTAAAAATCCATCTCCCTTCTCTCTAAAAATTCAAGGAAAAACCAAGGCCTAGAGAAATTTCGGAAAGGCGGCAAGAAGGAAATATGTTGACAAGCTTGTAGGAGATTTGTGGAGGTGATTGTGGGAAGAGGGCAAGTGAGATTTGTTGGACTGTTTTTGGGTGAACTCTAAGGTAACAATCCATTCTCCTTTTTAAGTAAATTCTGTTTCATGTTGAGGAAGAAAGGACTTGTAGTTGTCAATATTGCTTTTAGGTATATAACATGTAGGAATAACGATTTGGGTTTGAAATGATTGGATAAGGATGATATGTGTGCATGTTACAACCGAGATATTACCTTAAACGTATTGGAGTATTTAATATGTATTGTGGGGCAGAATTTTACACGTCCAAGTTAGGCGTGTAATCCCCTTTGTATTGCTGAATTGTTGGGCCTTAAGTGTGGCGTTTAGTAGTTTGATATCGGACCTTGAAAAGGTGGAAAAGTATGTAGAAACAAAGGAAGTGTTGTCTAATTTTCCGTAGGATAAGGAACTTTATGCTTAGAATATTCAACGAATAAGTCTAGACGTTAATAGACGTATTTGATTATTATAGGTTGATACTCTACGCGCAGCATATTCGACTTGGCAAGTGGATTTAGCCGAGGAGGTATGTGATTCTTCCTATCCTCTTGAGCATGATGATTGTAAAATATATAGTACGGTAGACGTACGTGTGTCAAATGAATTTGGTTTCACTATGATGTCCTTGGCTTGAGTTCTAAATGTTAAGTATCTTGAAGTATTTCAAAAAGGAGTTATGAATCATTATTCAGAAGGAAATTAACACTTGGTTTTAAAAATAAATAAGTTCTCTTAGTTTTTTTTTCAAACAAATGTGATTGTTTTGATTTATAAAAGAAATATAAGTGTTATACTAGCTTTATGGGAAGTTAGTTATAGCGACTTAAGGAAGATAAAAAGAATGGTTTGCTTACTTGTTTATAGAAGCCTTGTAACGATTTCTGAATGTGTGGTAAGTTGGTTTGATAAGTAAACATGTTATGATACTACGGGTGTTAGTGTCTTGAGATTTGTTGTGGTAAGGGGTTTCCCTCGTTGTGCTTATGTTGTTTACGATGAGCCGGTTGTGCTTGTGTTATATCACCTACCCCCCTGACTTGTTATGTTGTCGCGGGTTAGCTACCCCCGATACGAGGAATACCTCATGCGGGTCCATGTGACCTATGCGACTCTGTAGTCCGAGAATCACTCGGTGTGATCTGGCCGTCGAGAATACCTCATGCGGTCCAAGTGGTCATGCGGACTACGGTAGTCCAGGGAAATGTCGCGGGTTAGCTACCCCCGATGCGAGGAGTACCTCATGTGGGCCCAGGTGGCCTATCGGACTACGGAAGTCCAGGATTAGGCTCGCATAATGATACTATGGGCGAATGGCCCTGCTTCGATCATTAGCAGCCTAGAAGAGACCGGTTGCGTTACACCTGTTTGCTCTTAGTTATGTTGTGGCACTATGTGCGGTTAATTGGTTTTTTCATACATATCTGTGGATTTGGTTTGGAAATGTTATGGTTTCATTCTGATATTTTGATTTCACATACTTGGTACTGTTGATCGACCTCGCCGGCTGCGTTCATGCCGCAGGTCGAGGTACATCGGTTGTTGATCCTCGCTCTTAGGATCACCGTTCTGCTTTTGGGAAGCCCCGTTTCTCCGGAGGCTTATCTTTTGGTATGATTCCCTGTCATTGTGAATTCTTGTACATTCAGGGGTATGACGGGGCCCTGTCCCGTCATAGACTCATAGTTGTTACAAACTCTTAGAGGTCTGTAGTCCTATTGTAATTTGGGTTTTGTAAAGGATGTAACTGTTCAGTTGTTGTCATGTATATACAGAAAGGTGACCGTTTTGGTTAGCATGTTCTTATTTTTTTATATTGTTTCATGTTTATGAGTTTACTTCCGCTGGTTTTTCTCTGATGTTGTATCACTAGGGTGCCCGGGTTAAGGCACCAGTCACGGGCCCGAGGTCGGGTCGTGACAAGAATGCACTCCTAATCTCAGACGGGAGCTTCGTGCCCATGTATACCTTCTTTTTGGGATAATTATCGGAAAATGTTGCGCTCTCTAGCTCTTCTATGGTGGAGTCTGTGGGGTCTTTGTCTGATAGCATAACGAAACCTTTTGGGATGGCTTGATCCGAATGTTTTTCCCCACATGATGTTCCTTCTTTCCTTTAGACACTCTGCTGGGCTCAGTGTCTGTAATTGCTATTTATCCATCTCACGTCCCTACGGTTCTGCCACTATCATGGCGTGCTCTGACCAGGGATTATGACCGCTTCCTCTAATTTCTCTGACCCCCCAGGGTGTGGGAAATTTGACATGCTGATGGTAAGTTGAAGGGACCGTCTGCATTGCATGTAGCCACGGTCATCCCATTTAATGCATTGCATGTCATATCACCAGAGATGACATCGAAGATCATACCCTTTTCCACGCTATCGGCGTGAACTGTCAATTCAATGTCTCCCCTCGTCATCTCACTTAACATGCTGAAGCCTGCCACATATTTTTTATTGGGGCGACGAATTCAACCATCTGCATTTTTTAGGACGCGCAGCTGAATGATGTTCACTGAACTCCCTGGATCAACCAAAACACGCTTAGTAAAATATTTATTAATTTGTACAGATATTACCAAGGCCTCATTGTGAGGTGAGGTGAGATCCGCACAATTATTACTGGAGAACATGATATCTCGACTCTCTAAGGGATTTTGAGTGCAACTCGTGGTCGTGACGGAGATCTTGGATTTCCTCATTGATGTGTGTAACCTTATTTACCACCTCTGCTCCAAAAATTATATTGATAGTGTGAGTTGACGGCAGCGCTTGGTTTGGTTTCTGTCCAACATTCCTACTCTGATTAAGCTTCGCCCTGTCACTAATGTATTCTCTCAAGTGTCCTGAGCATAGGAGTTGTGCCACTTTGATTCTTAAGTTGGCATAATCCTACGTGGTGTGGTCGTGCGTGCTGTGAAAATGACACCACAACCTTATGTTTTTTTCTCCGAATTTGTGCTTACATCGTCTGAAAATCTGGCTTCCTTCATGGTTTTCATTACCGCCACTAGTTCCGCTGCATTTATTCTAAATTTATGATCATATAGCTTTGGGGGGTCAGTCCCCCTTGATGTATACTTCGGATCATGGAGGGTCTCGTTCAACGAGTTTTTGATGATTCTTGTTGCTACCTTAATTTGCTCTCAGCTGAAGAAATTTAGGGTGTCATATGGCTCAAATCGTCCCTCACTCGGGGTGTTAGTCCTAAACCCTTAACACAGCCTTCTCGGAGGGCAGTTGCCTATATATATTGGTGTTGCCACCCGCTGACCTCCTCAATCCGCATCGTGGCAGTATATCTAAGGTTTATCTCGATCTATCTTTTTGTTAGAAATTCCTTCAAGCTTTCCTTCAGTTTTCTGGATGCATTTGAATTGTTCTGGTTTAACCTGTCTGCAAATGCAGCTGCGGCCAATCCTCTAGGATAGCTGGCAACAACACTTTTTCTCTTTGGAACCTGTCTACGAATTCCTCTGTTGATCAAGGGATAAACGAGTATAAAGATTGAATCCTTCTATAAAAGGCTCTCACACACCTATCCGGTGGGGAAGGGCAGCTCTCCATGCAATCGGCTTAACCGCGTTTAGTCAATCCATTTTAGTGAAAAAGCTCGTCCTGTCAATATATGACTGTCTTTCATTCTACTTTTACTTTTTTTGGAAATCTATCATTTTCGAAATTTATTCATTGTCTTTAGTACGATCTGGCTTCACACCTCGCGGTGCTTACACCTCTCGCATAAGAAGAACAAAAGATATTTCTTGATCAATCTTTTTGCCCCTCATTCTTCAAGAATAAGGAAGATCATTTTCAAGTTTGAATTTGTCTTTCGGATTCGGTTCCTAATAAAAGAAAAATATTGTTGGCCTGCCTATTCCGATTGAGAATATGGAGGAGATTATGAAATAAAAGAAAGAAGGTGAGTTTGGACCCGATGTTGAGCCTCTCATAGCCTAGTATCGGTGAACTAGGCAAGCGACCCTGCAAGGCAGCCAGCCTCTATCTAACTCGGCGTGCGCTCCTTCCGGCCCTGCGAAAACATATTCGGACACGTGCACTACTCATATCGGTACTAGAAGCCCCCAGAGCAGGCCTGGAAGACTATGAGCACAGACCGCTCGCTCGAAGAAAACTCTTTTAGAGCCTGGTACCAGCCAAGCCCCTTCTCCACCAGTCAAGTGGCTGAACGCCCCCTCGACTCGGCAACAAGAGTCGGTTATGGAATAGCCTGGTTTCACACCGGGAGAACAAGATCCGTAGAAACGACCCCAACAGTTTGGAAGATATCTTGAGAAAAGGTTTTAGCATCGATGTATCCTATATGTACACTTCAATGAAACAACATTTTTGGATTTCCAAAGTACATTTTGAGCTACAGCCCTTCCTATCTGATAGAAAGGGATCCCATGATCCTGAACCGATCTTGAATGATCAAAGCATTGGTTGCTTCCACATGTGGCCTTCTTCGACTGCCTTGACACCTTAATATCAAGGAACCCCCCTATTCCACAAGATTTATGGACCCAATTCAATTAAGTGGGATCCTTCATTCATATTTTTTTCCACCAAGAACGTTTTCTAAAACTCTTTGACCGTTGTTCCGGTTCTGGATACGAGAATAAGAAGAACGAAAGTACAAGAGGACAAGAATGAGAAGAGGCGAGTACATTTTCACTTGCTTGGTAACCTCTTTTTCGGTCAGAGATAGGAAAGAATCCAAAGCACATATTGTTTGTGCGTTTCCACTCTCTGGGCCGCCACGTGAGCCCTGACAAAAGTATCTGTAAGAGTAGCAAAAGGGCCAATAGAGTTTTCAGGAAAATGAGTGTACCAAGAGAATGTTCCCTTTATGAGCGTCTAGCTAAATTTCTTTAGCATGACAGATTCGATCTCATGTTGCTTGAGGTCGTGTCCAGTGACGGTCACTTTGAAAGTCACGATATGCTCATCCGGATCCGTGGTGCCATCATATTTTGGTATATCTGCCATTTTGAAGTTCTTCGGGATGGGAACAGGGGTCGCGCTTTCTAGATATGGCAAGATCCTATATCTTCTGACTCAATACGCTTTTTACCATGGGCAGTTCTCCTGCTATTTTATTCATTTCGTTTTCTATCTGATGTAGCCCTTCCGTGAATGCATCAATTCGCTCCTTCTTGCCATCAGTTCCCTTTTTGCTGGTCTCGGGTGATGCTGAGGTCTTTACCACGTTCTAATTTGACGTTGAATTCCCAGCCCTATAATGAGTAGCTATGGTGACCACTGTTCTCTCCATTCGCATCATCATTTCGTTATGTGCTTTGAGGACGTCCGCAATCGTATCCTTCGTCAAAGATCCTTCCTCGTTGACGGCTCGGCTTGCTAGTTTGAGATTTAGCTAAGTTTCTTCCTTTAGGTGTTTGCCTCCGTACTTTTTTGCGTCTTCGTTATCTGAGATGCCCTTACCCTACTCTTTGCCATGTTGCTTTGGGAGGGGTCTATTTTCATTGTTTTGTTGCTCTCGATCAGGCTCCTCTTCCGGCTCCGTTCTTAGTGTCATTGATGGATCTATCAAGTCCCGATTATCGTCAGGCACATGTTCCTCTTTGAGTCCCTGTGATCCATGAGAACTGATATTTTGTCCTGACATGCATCTCTTCTTTTTTTAGTATATCGACTTTGTTTAGTTTTTTCAAAGAGATTGACTACGGATCGAGACAACACCACAATTGTTTATCCCCACAAACGGCGCCAAACTATTTTTCGATAAAATTAATTTTAACAAAAAACACAGTTAGAGATTAGTATTTTATGGTTTAAAGACAAGTGAGTTGTATCCGATCCTAAAACCCCTCGATGAGTCCAGTATTGTATGCTAGGTTACAGATAAGCAAATATACGAACAAGTAAGTAAAAGAGTAAAATAATATGAACAAACAAGCTTTGATTTGGAATGGATAATGGAAAACAATGAGCAAGTGTTTCTCTCAATGTATTGTTCTCAGAAAAAGATCTAGGTTACAAGTGTGGGCTTAGAGGATACAATGTGTATTTCCTTCCCTTCAGTCTCACATATATAAGACAAAACTAGACTATTATGCCCCCCTAAAGTTTTGACGACGTGAGCATACTGATGTCACCATGCTCACACGCGCTGCTCTAAGGAGACTGATTGTGACTGGAGTTGTTTGGAGTGGAACACATTTGTGTGAAGACTCGAAGCCGTTAGACTTCCTAGATACGCTAATCCACCCGGGAGCGTTTCTACCTAATGTGACTGCAGTTGTTGGGAGTCGAAGACAGTTTGTGTAAAGACTCAGAACCGTTAGACTTCCCGGATACACTAATCCAACCGGGAGCGTTTCTACCCAACACATCAAGAAAATATTATTGCGGTGTTTCTCATGGGTGGTTGTTTAGTCCTTTTTCTTTCTTTTTCTGTTTCGTCTCTTCTTCATTACAATAGATTTTCTTTTTTCCTTATTTATTCAAATGGGAATCTACCAGATTAAATTAGGTGAGAGGACTATACATAATACAATATCTCTTCTTATATTCCATATTAATCATCTCAATATTGCTAAATATTTTTTATCTTTAAAGCCAACGAGTGTTTGATGTGCTATGCAGGACAAAGTTATATACATCACGAATGTTCAGCGGATAAATAAATTCTTTTGTTCGACTCTTAATTAGAAGAAATCATTTGAAAATTGAGAACTGAAAAGGGGTCAGCAAGTACTGCTATACCTTTTTTTGGTTGCTAAGATGATAACAATGATGGTTGAAGCCAGTAAGCAAATTTTTTGGAAAAAAACTATTCAATAGAGAAGATATGAAAAAAGGATCTGAAGATTTTAAATTGGAGAATGAGGTAGAATGATGATTTACACAAACAGAAGATAATTCTTAAATGAGACAAGAACTAGAATTAAACTCAACAAAGTACTCGATGGCGTTTTTCTTTGTATTTTTCCCTTCTCCTTCTCTTTTTCCATTCTACTAGGTATGTCTTCCTATTGCTTCCCTTGAGCAGCTAGCATAACATCATCTCTTACACAGTTTAAAGGTTTTACTTTGGTTTCAACTTTAGTCGGATTCAAAGAGATTTATCTTAGTTATAAGAACTATAGACTATAGTTTCTTGCAGCAAAACAGTTTCATATTAATAAAACTCAAAACAAGTTCATGAAAAGCATAATATACTTGGCCAAAGGTAGAGATGATACAAGAGAGCAGGAAAACCTGACATAGCTTTTTCATTACAAGACTTAAAGGCATGCTCAATTTTGTTGGGGTGTGCCCAGTGAACCGAGCAACATGCACCTTTGATTCAGTATCCATCTCAGATTTCAAGAATCTCTCAGCTACACAATATTTCAAACATACAACTTCTGGAGGTTTGTTCAGCATCCAAGAATACTACTTTAATGACGGCATTGTTAGCCACTTCCCGTTCACACAACTAAGAAAAGCCAAATTCTCTACATACATAGGATAATCTATTCTGCAAACAAGGATCTGGTGTTAGTGCAATTACAGATGATTGGCTCTTTGAATCCTTCATCCTTCTTCTTGGGGTTCTTCCTCTTCCTGTAGAAGATTTTCCCTGTTGTCATGGGCCCAGAAACCACGGACGTCTATAAGCATGCTTGCAACAGTGCCACCTTGTTTGCATGAGAGCAAATCAGCCAGTGATATCCTCAAAGGGTCAGCCGGTTTTACCATATCCCATATTTCATCCCTTACATCCTCGATGCATAGTTCATAGTTCCCTCCTTCAATCCATTTTTGATGGACATCTCTGTTTTTTTAAATACAAAGGACATTTCATATCAGAAATGGACCACTATTGTGGAATGTTCAGCGATAAAAGAATCAACCCGATTTTTAAATAGAAATACTTATCCCTAATGGGAATGGGATGATATAAAATGTTTCATGGACTGGGAAAATTATGAATCTAAATCATTTTTGGTGTTTGGTTGGGAGATAAGTCGGTGCAATATAATATTAATGGAGAGTGGAGGTGGGGAATATTTCCATTTACGGATTCTTCAGTTCCAAGCAACCAAATACAAAAAGATTTTCATTAAGGAAAACAGTTTACATCATACCAAATACACCTTAATCTGGACACTGGAAGAGTTCTGTAGCGAGTATGGTGACCAACACCTAGGTGGTCAACCCAAAACCCTCCAACCTTTCATGAGTTTTTGTTCTCTTTTCCACATCCTTTTGGTGTACAAGGGAGAGGTAAATAGTACTGGTAGCGTATAGAATCAAATAGTGCAATTCAGCCTATTCAGTGGATTGTAATTCAGGGAGCTGATGTATCTGGTTATTTGAGACTTGCAGCACTATCTCAGGAACTACAAGCAGGAAACCCCAGAAACTCTTTTTAGGAAGACTGAATCCGGATACATAACTTATATGTGATCCCTTCTTTCACTTCCATATTTCAATTTATTTTCTCAATTTAGAGTAACAAATACAAAAATCCACGTACCACTAACTAGACGGGGAGAAAATTTTCCTCAAAGCAAAAATACAACTACATGCTCCTTTTACCTGAATAGCGTGTGAATATCAGCTGTAGTTAGGAAACCCCTTCCATGGAGATCAAGACATCTGAACAAATATGTCAAACCCTCCGGAGCATCCTTGTTCTCCAGTGCTAGAACGAAGTCAAGAAAACTTTCAAAATCCATTTCACGGGCATTGCCGCCTCCAATTTTTCCACGTCGAACATGCTCATCAAAAACTAGTGATTACACAAACCAAAGGAAGTTAACATCAAACACACGAATTAAATCCTTGGAATATATATAAGCTATTGGGGTTCAGAGATAAAAGCACTCAGAGGACCTTGCTTAATGGTAAATAAACAGCACAGATGCGCAATGCAAATTGGTATGAGATAACAGTAAGGAGCACAGAGATGAAAAAGACTTATGATAGAAAAGAGAGCTGTTAGATGAAAGGGGTCAAGAGCTTTCCCTGGTAGTCCACTGCATCAGGTTACAAACAGCAAGGCAAGGTGGGAACTAACATGATGTGGCTGAAGTTCGTTTGAAATGTTTGTGTTATTTCCTTGAGGGGAAGGCAGGATAGTGTTGGGTGCATGCAAATGGTACATTTCAGGATAATCCATCTCAAAAAGGGCCAAAATCCTTCAATATGAGTGGTGGTGCAGGTCTGTTTTCTCTAGAGTGTCGGCTGTAGATACTGTAAACATGACCTATAGAGGAAAACATTGCAGTAGTAAGATGGGCAACCATATTGATGATGGAGGTAGTGCTTAGATTACATACTAATCTTATTTCTTTTTAAGATAGAACATCTCTAAATCCTTTTTTTATCGTTATGGTGCCTAAAAATTGAAGTTCGTAACAGAACTCAACAGGTGGTGCCAGAACTGATTCTAGCAATGAGGCAATTGTAGGACTTCGACAGATGGCAGCAAGACGAGACCTATCCACAGTGCCTACAGGGTATATGGGAACACAAGCAACTGCTTGATCAGTGCTAACCCTGTCTCTAAATATTTAGAATATTTACCCTTGATGGTGGTGCCAGATTGGAGTACCCTGACAGCAGGCAACTGGCAAGGAACTCTCTTGGTGAGACAGCTCACCCATTCTGGAGCCTATACATACTGGCCTTTGATGGTGGTGCCAGATTGGAGTACCATGGGAGGAGCAATTGGCAAGGAACTCCATGGGTGAGACAGCTCCACCATCCTGGAACCTATGTCCACTGGTGAGGCCCCAGTATCAAAAGAAAGAGACATGACTGAATACCTACCTAGTTTAGACTGGAGAGCAATTTTAAGGCAAACTCCTAGGTTTTGTGTCAGGTAGGTGAATACACAAAGTGTCTGTCTTGGACAAGGTTACAATGTGAACTGCATGAGTGACACTATACGAAAACTTCAAGCAATAATAATTGCAGAAAGTAAATAGTTGGGAAATGAAACCGCATCTACAGCAGACCACGCATCTGAAACATCTGATAGATCCTTAAGAAAGATACATTTATGGTACATAAGCAAACTCTTAGTTTTACCTCTTTCAATGAAGATATCTGTTAGTGTACCATCCGCATATTCCCTTAGCTCCTGCTTGCTCAATGTTCCATTCATATCTTTATCAAGAGCAAGAAACATATCTGCATATTTCATATAAGCATATTGTATCATAAATCAAGGAAGGAAGAAGAGGACCAATACCCAGAAAAATAAAAATGAAAACAAGAAAACAGCCTAGGGAGAGAGTGGAGGAAAAGGAGCATAAGAAGAAAAAGAAGGGAAAGGAGGAAGCTGTGGAAAAAAGTGGGGAGCAATAAGAAAGACATGTGATTGTAACTATTATGGGGATTCAGATATACCAAGTGTTCGCGACCAAGTATTGAGAAAATCGGAAGCACTAACCTGACAACCTTTGTTTCCTATCACCTCAATAGTACTTAAGAGAACATATTTTTTTAGGCCAGGATAACCACATATATGCCTTACAGTTTTGTACTTGCAGGCTATAGAATGTGGAACTGAAACTCATTCAAAGGGGGGAAATGTATCAGCTAGTAAACTAGCAGACAAAATGGTCCTGGAGTCGGGAAACCTTGGAACTATAACATAAACATACTGCACCCAAGGTTTACAGCACCACTGGTAAGAGTCTTCCACACAATAAATGTGGGTTCGATCCTCACTATCCCCTTCCCCCTCTCCATTCCTAGATTCCAAATGTAATAAATACTGCAAGCTCAATTCCCAATGATTGAGCAGAAACTCAAAGACAGCTCCAACGAAAGATGATTAGAAAGAAAGCAGTAAACAAAACATGACATGGATCTGATTCTAGATTAAGAAATTCAAAATACTGACCACAAATGCGCTGTGCAGATGTCAAGGAAAACCAGTTTTCAGCTTGTTCTGTGTCAGTGACTTCTTCCTCAGTTTCCTAGTAGAACAAAATGTGAATATGTCATCCTCAAAGTAAAAGGAAAACTAATGCAAAGGCAGGTTCTTTAGAATAAATAGGGAAACTATAATAGTAAGTTTTATACTTCTCCTGCCGAATATAATGAATGCTTCCTACGAAATGGTTTACGTGAACATTTTTGTGCAAGCAAACGAGTAGATCTTTTAGGGGTAGATTGTAAACAAACTGTGGATTCCGAAACCTAGGTGATGATTTGTAAAAGTTGGTTTACTTAACAAAGAAGTATGCAAAATAATATTTAAAGCAATAATATTTATGTGTTTCAGGTTCTACGAACAGCCGAATAACCTGATTCTACGTGTCAACCCACAATTTTAAAGCAAAAATATTTAGCAAAATACTAGGGTTACAAAAGGTATCAGAAGTTGAGAAAACTAATTTGAGAAATAAAAGTGCCTCCAGCATTTCACCAAGTCTGAAATAGCTAAAATAATGATATTCTGACAATCGCTCCTTTGGAAAGCATTTCAAAATTCAATTGGAGTGATTAGGAAGAGAATAAGCAACATGTCAGGTCTGAATCTCCCATTCTGTCAGGTTTAAGTCCATCCTTTTACATGCTAATTAAGAAGGCCCACGAACTCAATGTATGTCATCCTTTAATGTGCAGTGAGTCAAATTACCCCACTGAAGCTGAAACATAGCATCTGGAGTACTAAAGCCTTTTTCATCCCCACCCCCTCAAATGCCCTATTTTGCCTTCTAACAAAAGGAAACAGAAGCAATGAGGACAGAAAGTTTGATTATAAAGAATCCACACATTAAATTTTGCTGCATGAAAGAAGTTAAATGTTTTAGGCTGATTAAAATGAAGGGCTATGAGCATTTCCATTAAGGATTGCGAAAAAGGACCAGTTAGAACTGTCACAAGGATAAATGACAGGTAAATAACCATACATTTAAGAGAACATGTGCAATATTTATACATAGCTCTTAAAGCAAGCTTAATTGCACAAAGTAGTAGTAGACAACAACAGGAAGTTACCTGGTGAAGTTCCATCAACTCCTGGAGACAGTTGCTAAGCAATATCTTTTTTATGCATGCCTTACCTGTGGGGTCAACATTGCACTTTTCAAGCAAAATTCAGGTAATAACCTCTGTAGCACGGACACGTGAGAGGTATCTGATAGGACACGGACACGGACATGCGGAAACGGCAATTTTGAAAAATAGGGGACACGACATGGCAGGGACACGGCTGTAAAAATAAATAAAAAAATATTTTTATATATATAATATAATATATAAAATACTAAAATTAATATTTTTAAATAGGATATTCAATTTAAAACATTTTCCAAAATATTATTGTATTATTTGTCATCATTGATATTTCTTATTCTTATAATTTATAGTTATAAATCATTTTTTTTATATACCATAACTTATTATTAAAATAGAATACCTAAAACTACTCATTCTTTTCCCTTACAAATTGAAGCCCACTCAAACCCATTCCCACTTTATATTTCTCCAAGCCCAAACACCACCTCGTCCAGCCCATCCCTTATTTTCCCAACACCTAAATCTCCTAAGCCCTCTAAACAAAATGAAAAAAAAACCCTAAATGCCTCTATTCGCAGAGTCGCCGGAGTCGCGACGGGAAGTCGCCAGACCTGGAAGGGGAAATCGCGGGAAGGGGAAGTCGCCGGAGTCGCAGCTGTCGCAGTCGAAATCGCCGACAAGTCGCAGCAGTCGCGAATCGCGATTCTGAAAATGAAATGTCTAGGGTTTTTTTTAAATTTTTAGTCTTTTTACACTTTTTTGTAATTGTCGTGTCCCGTACGTGTCCATACCGTGTCCCGTACGTGTCCGAGCCATGTCCCCACCGTGTCCGAGCAAATTTTTTTTTTTTTTTGGGCTGGGCCCACTCGGACACGTCACGGACACGTCCCGGACACGTGTCCGCCGCGTTTCGTGTCCCCCCAGTGTCCGACACGGACACCTCAACCTAAATGAGGTGTCTGTGCTTCATAGGTAATAACTGTATAAGAAGGGTGTCTAGCCCAAGATAAAGGCAAGAAACATATAATGGGTTGGGACATAAAGCAAGAATATTTGTGCTTGGAAAAATTATTGATTTGCAGGATTACGAAACAGGAGTACCACAAATGAAAACTGGTAATGAGAACAGTCATTAAAAACACAAACCTCGTCTATGGGGATCACAAAAGAAGAAAAACTTGTGTGCAGCTATACGGCAATACATTTGCACAAAAGCTGCTGGCATGTCTCGAAGCTGTGCTAGGTTAGGAATCAGTCCCCGTATATAGGCTTCCATTTCCTGTTTGACCCCAAAAAAGTGCATATGTGAATTCAATTTGTTTAATTGAGCTAATTACACGAAGATAATAACTGTATAAGGCAACAAAGTAAGTGTAAAACATCGGCGTTGAGAATAGTGAAGAACCATACATGGGGTTGAAGGAAGCCATCAGAGTCTTCATCAAGCTCACTCATGTCAATTCGAGCTTGAGTAAGTGAAACCTAATAAACAGAAAAACCATATCACATAAGCAAGAAATTTGACAGAGACATCTTAATACATTTTCCTTTATTTTTAGCTGAGATTGACTCTCCATTTAGAGTCATCCAGTTCTTGAGAGAAGACGCGTCAACTCTTTGAGAGGACCACGGACTACTAATCATCAGGTTCCAATAAATAACAAGTATCAAATGACCAACTTTTTCAAAATTGAAAATATGGAAAGGAACCACACAACTTTTGGTCACCCAACATCAAAGTGACCAAACATCTCGCAATATGAACCCTTAATAGAAAAGCATAGCCAAGTAAATTGTCTGTGGGAAGCTTTCAGAAGATCTCTTTTAACTGCGAAAAACTTCCAAACAGTTTACGCATTATAAAATTCTTACAGAGACGGAAGTGCGGAACTCTGTAAATATTGAATGAACTTTTCATTTCAACAGATGTTCCTGTTCAAAATAAGTCTAAGTAGCATATAGCAAGATCTGCAAATAACGTATAACTCAATTGAAGAATTGGAGGAGAGCCAATATATGGTGCCTCCAGGTTCTTTCTTTTTCAAATAAACTGTAGTTGATTTATGCAGTTCAGATGAGTGCAAATCCTGTTATGTAAAATATACACTATCTTCTTAAGAGCTGAATCTTAAGAAGACAAAGGTGATGTCCAGAGTTGCAACAACTATAGGAGTATCAAGCTGATGAGCCACACTATGAAAGTTTGGGAAAGGGTCGTGGAGATGAGGGTGAAAAGAGACGTGTCTATTTCCGAGAACCAGTTTGAATTCATGTCGGGGCTTTCGACTACAAAAGTCATTAATAGGTTGGTGGAGCACTATAGGGAAAGGAAGAGAGACTTGCATATGATTTTCATCGACCTCGAGAAGGCATACGACAAAGTCCCTAGGGAGGTTCTATGGAGATGTTTGGAGGTTAGAGGTGTACCGGTGGCGTACACTAGAGGGATCAAGGATATGTATGATAGAGACAAGACTAGGGTACGGGCAGTAGGAGGAGACTCAGAGCACTTCACAGTGATGATAGGACTGCACCAGGGATCAGCTCTTAGCCCATTCCTATTTGTCTTAGTGATGGACAAACTAGCGCAACAAATTCAAGGAGAAGTGTCATGGTGTATGTTATTCGCAGACGACATAGTCCTGATTGATGAGACTCGCGGCGGAGTGAACATCAAGCTGGAGCTTTGGAGACAGACTCTAGAATTTAAAAGGTTCAGGTTGAGTAGGACCAAGACAGAATATTTAGAGTGCAAGTTCAGCAACGGGAGCGACCTTGAGACATGTGTGGAGATGAGGCTTGGTACTCAGGTCATTCCAAAGAAAGGAAGCTTCAAGTACCTCGGATCTATTATCTAAGGGAATGGAGAGATTGATGACGATGTCACACATCGTATTGGAACAGGGGATGAAATTGAGGCTCGCATCTGGAATTTTGTGCGATAAAACTGTACCACCAAAACTTAAAGGCAAGTTCTATAAGGTGGTGGTTAGACCGACTATGTTGTATGAGAGGAGTGTTGGTCAGTCAAGACTTCGCACATCCAAAAGATGAAAGTTGTGGAAATGAGGATGTTGAGATGGATGTGTGAGCATACAAGGAGATATAGGATTAGAAATGAAGATATACAGGAAAGAGTGGGAATGGCCTCGGTGAAGGATAAGATGCGGGAAGCGAGGTTGAGATGATTCGGACATGTGCAGAAGAGACACAGAAGCCTCAGTGCGGAAGTGTGAGAGGTTGGTTATGGACGGGTTCAGGAGGGGTAGAGGTAGGTCAAAGAAGTATTGGGGAGAGGTGATTAGACGGGATATGACGCAGGTCAATTGAATATAAGAAAAAACGCAACTTTCCGACCCCCTAATGACTGATGACCTCAGATAGGCAACCCGCGTTAAAACGAGGAATTGAGGTTACTGAGGACATGACCTTAGATAGGGGGTTGTGGAGGACACGGATTATGGTAGAAGAGTAGTAGATAGTCGAGCGTAGTCCTACTTACGCTTACAAAATGATAGTTGCAGTGTTATTACCGTAGGCCCGATTAACCTATCACACTCATAGGAGAAGTATTGCTTTGTAGTCCCCTTGTAGTTTGATTTATGCTGTTATGTGTTCTTTATTGTACTTTGTTTATCATATTTATATGTGTTAGCTATTGCTTCCTTTTGTCAGAAGGTGATACCATGGCTTATTCGATTTTGTCATTAGCATGTTCATACTGCTTTAATTTCTTGTCTGGGTCTGACCGTTTCTATTGCTTTGATTTGTTTGCTTTGCGTGCGATTATGTGTTGTCTTGAGCCGAGGGTCTCCCGGAAACAGTCGCTCTACCTACCAAGGTAGAGGTAAGGTCTGCGTACACTCTACCCTCCCCAGACCCCACGTTGTGGGATTTCACTAGGTATGTTATTGTTGTTTCTTAAGAGCTGTACGTTTTCCTTTTCTTTAGTTCCTTCACATTTTCCTTCTTTTCCTTCAGGAAGATCCATGACAAAGACACTGAGACAAACACATGCACATTTTGTGATTTGATCATTCCAACAAGTTAGCATCAGGGGTTATTCACTTAACAGGCACAGTGTCTGTTATTCGCGAAGGAAGTGAGTTCATCAAGGTTACAAACAAATCTTTGACCATATGAATTTCGATATAAAAATCAAGCAATTGAACATCCTTAGGTGTACGGGAAAACCACTAAACAGTCAAATTTCGGTATGAAAAGTGTAAGCAGGTTCGATATACTTCCATCATGTCAGAGAAGGAAGGATATCTGATTGTATTTAAACACTATTGAGTGAAGAAACTTAAACTAAAAGGACTTTGCAGGTAAGGGTCAATAATACTCACTGTACGCATCACATAAAGGTAAAATGGCAGGATGGCAATTCTCCCTGATTCATCCTTCTCAAACTTCATGAAATTTGAAGGACTGAAAAAGCGGCGACATTTCGGCCCTATTTGTTCTGTACAGACAGAGGCAATGTGGCAAAAGTCTTCATAATTCATCTAAACAAGACAAAGAATCACTTTCTCAGAATTTCATGCTTGCAAATGTTACAAGAAAGCAAAGAATTAATGTTGCAAAGAATTAATACAATATAGTAACAATAATATAACAACAACCATAAATCAAGAAAGGCAAATGTCTACGGTTGATTGCTCAAAGAACAAAGAACAAAGGAAAGCAATGACATAAATGAGAAGCAGTTGAGGAAGTTGAAGATATAGTCAAGGAATTAGATATCTTTAATAAGTACATCAACAAGCAGCAAAAATCAATCATCTGAAGAATGGGATGAACCACCCATAAGCACTTAATACCTATTTTATCATTATTTTCAGGTTTATTATTAGCTGAGACAAAGTAAATTGGAAGTAGGATTCACCTGACTCCAGTGATTGGTATGACAGCCATTCAGCAGAAAAGTCAGAGCTATTACGACCCTAAAATTGTCCATTCTAACACCTCCTGAATTATAGTCTCAAACTCTAAGTTCAACAAATAGAAAGCTACTGACAGTTTTCTGAATGATGCACCTGCGTGCTCATGTAGGTGCCTTTTAGCAAACACAGTTTACACATTTGCAAATAGAGGAGACTGTATGGAGAATCTGAATATGCTACAATTTTGATCAACACGGTACTCCATTTGAAGCTAATATTAACTCAAAGGAAACTATGATTGAGGCTCACTAGTTTCATTAAAAATATGGCAGTTTACCAATCACTTACACTAAAAAAAAAATGAAAGGGACAACAACACAGAGCTTGAGCGAGTGCAATATATATGTAAGTGTTAATGTGTGGCAAACAGAAGACGAGGGGAGAGCCTCCCAAAAAGTATCTCACTTGATGCTGGTTACTGGAGTTGAAACCGCAGGAAAATAAAGTTGAGGTCTAACCTTTTCTGCACCAGTTGCATCATCTATCACACAGTTCTCTCTTAAGCAGACCCACATAGCATCCAAATCATCAGCATTCAGCAAAAGGTCAGATTGTTTCTGGAAAAATAAATAGTTGATTAACTTCATGTATTTTCACAAACATGAGCTGTAAGCCTGTAACAACATCAACTCCCAGTGACACTGTTTTCGAAAAACAGGTAAAAATACTAGTCACCAATATCAACATGATGGCCATCATCCATAAAACCAGAACCCCTAAGTAACAACAGAAAGAAGCTTTTTGGCCACGAGCACTGGAAGAATGGACCTCAATGCTTAAGGCTTTACAACTAGTAACCATATGCACACTGGGAAAAGGGTATTAATACCTTTAAAAATCGGTACTTTGCCAGCCTCTGAACCCTATGACTAATAGATCCCTCTTCAGGTTTCTATAAGAAAGAAAAAATGATAGAAGTAGTAAGGATGAGAATAGGAAATGAGGTAGAAACAACAGAACTTACACTATCTTAAAAGAATGCAGTGTGATACCTTCTTATAAAAGCTTGGAATTGTGCCTGCTTCAGCACTCTTTTGTTGCTTCTCCTTAAAAATATCTAGCAAGATTCTTTTTGTTTCAAGCTCTGAATGAAAACAAGGTGACATAGTCAGACGACGCAGACTGCACATAGATTCACGATTTACAGAATGCAGCAATAGACTTGCATATCAAGGGAAGTGCTAAACCAAAAGGTCCAAAACATAAAAAAGAAGGTTTTGACACAAAATGTTTGAATCAGCCATCTAAGCTAATATAGGAGGGAAAAACTAAATAAACAAATTAGCTTAGAAAAGCCAGTTCTGCAAATAGAAACCTAAATCGTTACAAAAAAATAATCCATCCTGAAGTGACAAATGTGGAGTCATTGAGTAAATATGAAACCATTGGACACAATGCAGAACAGTCTCTCACTTGAATTCTAGATGGACCTTTTGATCAACAGAAGCAAGTAAAATATCAGACAGTGTTCTTGGTTCCAACGGCATGAAATGCATCATAATATGGGAGAAACTCATCCTTGCCATAATTTTTTCTGTTTCCTAATGTGCATATGTAAATAAAACAAACTACTGGAAACAGTCAAATTACCTGTGACATCATTTATCTAAAAGAAAAAGAATGAAAAGCAGAAAACACATGTTCCTACAGCTATCAGATGGAAAACAACAAACAGCCATGACCACTTTTGAGTTCTATGTAACTTTCTAGTTATTGACATAAGTAGTCTCAGGAACCAGCCTACCACAGTTGGATCTCACTATCTCCCATATGGTTTAACTAGTCCTCCTCCATTTGCCATCTTCCATCAAGGATTTATAGCTCGTGAACAACACGAATTTCAAAAATAAAACTAGCACAAAAAATATCACATATACAACCCTTTCGAAATGAAAATTCATATAAATGGTAAATTTTATCAGCTAGATACAATTTCAGCTTGTGACCCCTCATATCATCTCAAAAATTAATTTTTTATACGGCATAAATTAACCTCAGAAAAAGCATAGTAAAGTTAAACTAACACCGGACACTTGGAAAAAAAAAACTTCATGCTTGCACGTATACATAATTATCCCCACACTTGTATACAGCAACAACAAAAGAGGCATCTTGATCCCAAACTATTTGAGCTGTATGAATCCTCTACATCCAATTCCCTCAACTTTTTCCTATTTCTTCAGTTCTATTCGGGCCAATTTCAACTAGTATACAACAACATAACCAGTGTAATCCCACGAATGGGGTCTCCGTCTGGAGAGGGTAGAATGTACGCAAACCTTACACGGGTAGAGAGATTGTTTCCTGTAGACACTCGGCTCAAAAATGTAATAGGGTAGAATGTACGCAAACCTTACACGGATAGAGAGATTGTTTCCTGTAGACACTCGGCTCAAAAATGTAATAAAAGCAGGATTGAAAGGAAAATAATACAAGCAAAATAGCAAGATAATGAAGCAACAGGTAGTAGTGAAAATTGAAGAATGAGATGCTACGCAAATACACAAATCTGCAAACGGAGACTCGAAAGAGTACTGACCCATTAGAGCTTCGGAGCCGAGACCCGCACCGGATCCGATGTATCTACGGAGGTTTCGGACCCAAAGCATTGAGGATGCCGGGGGAATCTTTCGCTGGGCCGGAGCCTCAGGGCCTTCTCCATCGCTTGACCCACTGTACATTGCTTCACAACCCACCAATTAGAGGATTTTAAACTGGAGAAATGAGGTTTGATCAAGCTATAGAAACCCTAGAAATGTATGTAAATCAGCAGAGTGAACCAGAAGGCCTCTGGATTGGTTGCTTTGTGTTGCTCGATCCGGTTGAGTCCACAGGGAGCGTGGCAATGCACAAGAACCCCAAAAATGTATGTAAATTGACATATGTATTTGCCTCGGACTTTAAAATATACTATATACTATTAGAAATAGAATAATATGTTTTTTTTTAATTCAAAAATACACTTAAAACTATTAGAAATAAGATAAAAATACCTCATCCTTAGCAAACTAACCAATTATGACATGTCCCGTTAAGAGTCCCAAACTTAAATGTTCCTAAAAAGGGAAGTGGAACAAAAGTACCCAATTGTGCAATAATTTACTGCACAAAAAAAAAAAAATATAATGGCTCAATTAAATCCTTTTGCACATGTAATTATTGCGCAAAAGGAGTCTTTTATAACTAGGACAACATCTCTATTTTCATCTTCACTATTCACTTTATTCATTTTCACTCTTTTACTATACTTTAGTCTCCAATAAATCATGTCTCAAAGCTCCGAAACGTCAAAATTTGCTATAGAACCCGACGTTTGTTGTTGCGGTCATTATTATCATCTCAAAACATCAAGGACTCAAAATCTTCTCCAAAGTGTTGACTGAGAGAATGAAATGTGTGATTGGAAAATTTGTGGACTCTCAACAGATGGCTTTCATTAAAGGTAGACAGACAAACCATGGATGCTATTCTGGTTGCTAATGAAGCAGTGGACTCCAGGCTCAAACAAAAGAAACCTGAAATCCTTTGCAAGTTAGACATAGCAAAAACATGTGATCATGTAAACTGGAAGTACTTACTAAAGGTCTTGGAGTTGATGGGTTAGAAGTCTATTCAGTGGATCAAATTTTGCATATTCACCATCAGTTTTTCAGTTTTGATTAATATTTTTCAACAGGTTTTTTCAAAGCACAGAGAGGTCTGAGGTAAGGTGATCAATTATCATTTTTCTGTTTGTGATTGCAATGAAAGGGTTAAACAACATGATCAAGACAGCCAAGGTGAATGAATGGATCAATGATTTTGATGTGGCTAGAGCTGGCAATGAAAGTTTGAAAGTGGAACATCTCCAATATTCAGATGATACTCTCATCATTTGTGATGCTGAAGAAGAACTATTAAAATTTCTAAGGATGATTCTAGTATTATTTGAAGGGATCTCTGGACTGCATATCAACTAGAGGAAGAGCTTTTTGTATTCTATCAATGAAGTTATAAACATGGATTTGTTGGCTGCAATTCTAGGTGGTAAAGTTGGTACCCTGCCAACTATCTACTTGGGAATGCATCTGGGAACTAAATCAAATTCAACAGATATCTGGAACAATGTTATTGAAAAATGTGAGAAGAAACTAGCAGATGGAAGAGTCAATATTTATCCCTAAGTGGTAGAGTGACTCTCATCTACTCAGTTTTTTATGCCCCTCCAACATACATGATGTCCCTGTTTCCTATTCCAACAGGAATTATTAATAAGTTGGACAACATCAGCAGCAAAATTTTGTGGCAAGGGAACAAAGAAAGGAAAGGATTCCATTTGGTGAAGTGGAAAGTGGTGATTACTGGTAAAAAGATTAGGGGAACGAAAATAAAGAATATGTAGATGCAGAGCAAAGCACTTAGAATGAAGTGGTTATGAAAGTATGCTAATGAAAATCAACTATTTTGGAGGCAAGTTATTAATGCAAAATATGAGGAGGATACTTGAATGACAAAGGAGGTTACAAAGATCATAGTAGTTGATGGAAACAAAACCAGATTCTGAAAAGATAAATGGCATGAGGTTGGTACTTTGGAAAGTCTATTTTTAGATATTTACAGCATGGTCCTAGATTAGCAAAGGACTGTTGCAAAGTTGTGGACATTTCAATATTGTAATTGTTGACACTCAATTTTGTCTCATCTTTACCAATTATTTTCGGGTTATTCTTTTATCTTTAATTAATTTTACTATGTTTCTTAGTCTTAAAAATTGTCAAAAATTAGTAATTTTAATCTTTTTTCACTAATTACCGCATAATTTTGAAATACCAGATATTATATTTTATAATATAAACAAAATAATTTTAATATCTCAGCATTGACTTTGGTGATTGATTTTCTCGTAATATTTTCATCAATTACCAAATTAATCTTTTTCATATAAATATTACATTTTACTTAAATTAAATATATATATATTAAATCTTTTGTACTGTAATTTATGTGTGTGCACATTTTTTGGAATTAATTAAGACGAAGAAGCTTATTTTAATTAATTAGGAAAATTGGATTAGTTACAAATTAATTCATTATTGAGTTAATTAATTCCCCAAGCTAAACTCTACCCATTAAACCAACTCAATTCCCATATCAGCAGCCCACACCCTTTATTCCCATTCCCAGCCCAAAACCCCGAAAACCCGAAAGCCCAATACCCTTTAGCCTATTTTTTGTTCACCCTCCCCAAAATACCCCAAACCAAACCAGCGACCTTCTCCCTAAATCTCATCAACCCCATCGTCCCTCCCATCACCGACAACACCCATACTTCTGTCCCAAACAACCCCTTTCACTTCACCCACCTCCCTGACACAACCCATACCCTTATCCTCCGCGATTTGAACCAATAAATCGTCCAAAAAATCAGACCTCTAACAGCTTTATTTCGAATTCAAACCCCATATTTTCACCTATAAAACCCCCCTTTATTCTTCATTGAAGGGGGCCGGATTTCAGAAGTATTAAAAACATCTTCTTTTTATCTTTTTACCAAAAAGTTCTAGTGTTGAAGCATAGGATTTTCTGGGCCTTATTGAAGCTTAAAGAACGAAAACTTGCATCATTACTGTTATTAGTTAGTTTAAATTCATAAAAGTAAACATTCCTTTGAAATCGATCTCAGAATCCCCTTCTTAATCTTAGTATTGGTCTAAAAGCCACAAATATCTAAGTTTTATTCCCCTTCAGTCGCATAGCAACAAAACATCTCCGAGCAGATTCGACGCCTCGGTTCGCTACCCGGAGAAGGTAACTCACTTTCCTGTCGAATTTCAGTTCTTTATGTGAATTTATATATTTTCTGTTATGTATTTCTTGATTATATTTGTTAATGTTGTTATAAAAGTGTTCAACATGTTTTAGCTTATCCTGGTAGATTCTGATTATCTAAGTTATATTAGGTTCATATATAATATCATAAGCCGAGTATGCTTGTCTAATATCTGATTGTGATATTGATTAATTGAAAGTTTCTATGGTGTCGACAAGTTTAGCCGATTGTTCTGTCCAGTATGTCGGTTTGAGATCGAGTATCTTGCTCTACCTAGCTAAAAGTGTCATGCCCGTTTAATTGTGGAAATTACTCCATGTCAATATTTTGCATCTCCCAAGTTATCTCGTACCTTGGTTATTGCCTGTTAAGCTGTTTCACATTAAGATTTTGCACTTATTAGATTAGATCATACTACGCTATGTTACATCCCTGTTTGTATCCATGTCCTAAACTTCCTGTTTAAGAATCCATGTGTTGTTTTGAACCATAAATAATAGTATGTTGTTCTTGTGTAAGATATTCATGTCTACCTCAAGTTGTCCATTGATAGTTTGAGTTAAATAATCACTTACATGCCTTGTTATAATCTTGCCCTGCTTATGTTTATCTTGCTTCATGTTCTACTCTCATGGGTTAGCCTTAATACCATGCGCAGCTAAGTCAATTTTGTACCTATACAGATTTAATCTTTCCTGAGTGGTTCTGTTTGTATATTGGTCATACATAAAGTCACATTTAAGTCATAGGAGTTCATGTTGCCTATTTTTTAAGACTGTCAATTGTTTAACTTCAAACTGAACAACTCTGTCCGTCTTTTCGAAGTTTTATACTGCTTACATAAACCGTATTACGTGCTCTGAGATACTTGCTTAAATATCAGTAACCTACAATCATGTTTCGTCTCTACTCTTGTAAGTCCTAAGACCCATTGAGTAACCCATTTGTGTTTGGATCTGAGTCAAACTTAGTAATTAAATACTATATTGTACTTGTATACAAAATGAATGACAACCATTCTTGTTATATAGTCATGTCGAGTTTGCTAAGATGGGATCACTTAGTTGACATCTGATAGAAATGAGTTTTAAAATCCTAGTTTATGTATATTGTGGTGGCCGATATCCATATTTGAACTAACACTTGCTTAGATTAGTTTCACGCCAAGTTTAAAGTCTATATGATCATTTGCTAACATCTATGCTAAGTTATCTACTTATCTTTATTGGAGGAAAATTACTCTATATCTGTTAGTTTGAAAAGGTAGATGAAAAGATCAACCTGCACATTGTTTGCTTTTGTTTGAGTGATCTAATTGCTTTAGCTAAAATGCTATCTTGTGAACTGGATGTTAAAAAAATATATGGCTGAATCTGCTCGGGTTTGAGATTATAAAGTATGCTGATAGATCTAGGTTCTCTTTTGTGAAGTATATTCTTGATATATACCAAGATGTACAGACTGTATACATTCTGGGGTGTTGTAGGTGTTTGGGCCAACCCATCCCTTCTTTTAAAATCTGAAAAATCACTGGTTGGGTTTAATACTCCCTTGTGGCCGATTTATCCTTCTTAAAGTTAGATAATTATTATATTGGCATGTCTTCCTGTTCTGTGTTTCTGTTATCCGCTCATACATCTTGAAACCCCAATTTATTTGTTAAAATTGTGTGACCACTATTCTATTCCCGTTTGTCCTCTAAACAAAAAAAATAATAAGTTGATTCATTTGTGTTTAAATTTTATATCAGCTTTGTTTATTATTTGATAAGACTTGGGATATTTTCTAATCTTTTTTCTCATTTTTTCTTTTACATGAACATATCGGGAACGACGAAGAGTCTCGTTACGAGACTCATCACATCCATGACAAATGAGGCTTGCATCCACGCTTCTCGCATTCTCCGGCCTCAGAACTTTAAAACAAATAGGGCGGAATGATATCGTCATCCGTCCTAGTCGTCGCTCTTAATTCCTTAATTCCGCCACTTTATTTTTATTGCAATTTAATTTTGTAATCCTGTACATTTATTGAAATGCTTAGAATAGTTAGGCCTAGAATTAATAAGGGAAGGTAGTTAAATAATTAGAAATTCGTCGCTAGTTTATTTATCTTTTAGGCCCGTTATACATGTATATGTTTTCAAAACATTAGTTCGTTTTATGCATAGCATTACAAAAATAATAAGGTTTTCAATTTTCATTAAACTCAAAAAATGATAATCTATTTCTGATATAAAAATCTTTTCTTATTATCAATTGTAAAAAAATGGAAATTTTTCTATAGGTTTACATGTAATACGTATTTTTTTAGAAAACCCATCTTTCATGCATTTTAAATAGAATCTCATGCAATTTATTGAAAATATATATACATCTTTCAAATAAATATTTGCTAACATCTTTTCTTAACTTTATGCTTTTAAAACATGCATTTTTAAGCCTAGGTTTGATCGGATAATTGCAAATTAGCGGATCTTAGAAAATGTCTAACCCTTTCTTTTAGGATAATAAAGAATTCTTACTCACAATCTCATATAATTTTGTGTAGACCTTTAAAATGGAGATTATTTGTAGCATTTTATATTATTTAAAGTGTCCTAGTTCACTATAATAATTAGGTGATGACTCCTTAAAAACGGTGGTTCAACACAGAGAATCACCGCAAGCAACGTTGCGGACTCCGGTAAAAAACGGGGTCAAAAACGGGCGCGACAGTAATTTCACCTTCAAAAGACACATCACTAATTGAAAAATATGAAAAGTGGCTGCTTTTTTCAACACACTGGAACAATTCAATGGACTTCAGGTAGGAGAAGATGTTTTGGTGGTTGGGGAACAACAAAGGAGTTTTTAAAGATAGTGCGGCATATAGGTTGATGAATCAATCAAACCAACAGATAGCTAATTGGCCTTTGAAGCATATTTGGTGAACTAAAATTCTACACAAAGTTTCATTTTTATGTGGCTCTTAGCCAGAGAAACAGTTTTGACACATGATAATCTAATGAAAAGGGGGATGCATTTGTGTTCTAGATGTTTTCTATGTGGAGAAACAGCAGAGACAGTAAATCATTTGTTCCTTCACTGCAAGTTTACA
This sequence comes from Przewalskia tangutica, assembly GCA_029844215.1. Lineage (NCBI taxonomy): Eukaryota > Viridiplantae > Streptophyta > Magnoliopsida > Solanales > Solanaceae > Przewalskia > Przewalskia tangutica. The sequence continues at coordinate 120,192,377 of CM056721.1, read as the reverse complement.
CAACGACTCTGGAGAATATTCTTAAATCTTAAAGGTATATCTTGGACCATGCCTGAAAAGATCTTGAGGCTTTAAAAAGTTGGGAGGAAGCATGCTTACAGTCAAGAACAAAATCAGATGGAGAATTGTCCCTACTAGCATATGGTGGACAATCTGGAAGGAGGGTAACTCTAGGGGTTTTGATAACATAGAGAATGGTGTGCAGAAGGTCAAGCTGAATTGTATTTTACTGCTCTATTTTTGGTGTAATCAGGTCTACTCAAATGATACTATTACTATTGTTGATGTTTTAGATTCAATATAGGCATAAAATAGTAGAGTCTTGGAGTACTTTTGTAAATATGGTTTCAATACAACATATGTATTGGTTTGCTCATATGATATAGAATACAGTTACCGGTTTCAAAGGACTCAAGATAATTCGGATTGTCGTTTTTTGCGCTGTAAAGTGTCCGAAATAAGTATTTTTACAAGCTTTTATAGACTTTTTTTTACATTGTCTACATACTTTACTATCAAAATTTGATTTTTATTTGTAATGTTTATAAGATAACAATTGTTGCAAAAAATTTAGATGGGAAAATGAAATTCTCGTGGATAAAATGGTGGCGACGAAGTTTAAAAAGTCTCATGTTGATAAAATTACCGCTAGTTCATGTATCACTAGAGATATCGTGAAGTTTGATTTGCAGTTTAAACTTTTGAAACCTCAAGAAAAATTGACCTTTCTTGAGGTTGCTAAAAGAATCGGAAGAAAAAAAACTATTTCAAGGATAACCTCAGAGACACGAGAAAAAAATTTAAATTTTAAAAGATGATTTGTGCTTCTTGTTGTTGTTTCATTGTCGATTAAGTTTATTATTTTTGTGTATTTGTTTTTATTTTTACTTGTTGCACGTTTTATGTAATATATATTTCTTTCACATTTTTTAATGTATTATATAGTCGACACATTTTATGTACTGGTTTATTTGTGTTTTCATTAAAATATTGTGAATTGTTGCACTTTGTATGTATTATATATTTTCTATTCAATTTATATATTTGTTAATTCTAAGACATTTAAATAAATTAGTAGTAGACTATAGTAATAAAAGTAAAATTAAACACACTAATTTTTTTCAAATTAATGACTTCATATAATTTAAAATGCAATTAAATCATAGTATCTTTAATCATCATCGGAATAAAAGTATCGTCCTCATAATAATATTTTGGATTTGTTAAGACATGTCTTCTTTCGGTTAGTTCTCTACCCGTTGATGATGTTTGTTCTTCACCCAACTTTAGCATGTAAAATCTACAAATTAAAGCATAGTATACTTAAACAGATCCATTCTATTGTCGCAGAGAGACAATAATCCCTAATTTTATTTGAGAAATAAGAGAATAAGGCAATAAGCGTGCCTGCATTTTGTAAGAAGTTAAGAAAATGGTTTCTATTTAAAATAAAAATTGAAAGTCATAATAGATAAACAAAGATAAAAAAAGTAATTTTAATATAAGTTTATTGGGTTATCGATTTAACCATTAACTAAATCCTTAAAATTGAAAATCGAACCGATAACTTGATAAAAAAATTACAAAACCATTTACAAACTATTAACTCAAAAACCCGATAAACCAATAACATTTTTATAGATTCGATTTATTAATTAAATCGGTTTTTGCACACCCCTAAAATAGTTTATCCAGGGTGGAGTGCAACTCAGCAACAAAATAAGTTTTAAAGACCGCCAAGAAGTCAATATGTCACGCCCCGACTTTTCCTAAGTCTTTACTTAGGGCGTGATGGCACCTGGGCAATTATTTTCCACCAGGAGCACCATTTAATTCTCTTTATTTAGAAATTTAAACTTATATTCAAATACGGAGCTATTAATAAAAATAACAATAAAGAAATTTGTTTATGATTTTATTGAAAATATAACGCGAGCCCATGCTCGTGCAAATATTGTTTCTACATAGACATACTGACAAATATTATTCTAAGTTGGAAGGGAGACCATTCCACACGGGCATTTCCCGAGACACTGGAACTGACATTACGAACTCGACGAGTATCAAGCGAAGCAATGGACTTGGTATATGACAAGATTTGGGACGATCGCTAGCCTTGGCGTGGAGCTTTCCTCTATCACGCTTTCGAAACATGTTAAATAAAAAGTCACTACCATCCAATTTGGTGAAACCTTACCTGCAATTCAAAGTAAACCCACAATATTCCAAGTGCAATTACATTATAACGTAATAAGCATATTGCAAAACATATCGAGTTACAACATTTTTAAATATGCAACAACTCCTCATAGGAAATTCTCGGTTTAACTAACACTTCATTTTATCTCGTATTATACGTTAAGACATTCCCCTGCATTTCCACATGTTTATTACATTTATATATTTGTGAACGCGTATTCACTTTTCATATTTATATATAGGTGAACATGTATTCATCTTTCATATTTGTTGCGGCGTGCAACCCGATCCATTATATTTACGTATTTGTGAACTCGTTTTCAATTTAATTTTTTTTGCGGCGTTCAACCCGATCCATTATATTTACGTATTTTTTAAATCTTATTCACTTTACGTTTTGTTGCGGCGTGCAACCCGATCCATTATATTTACGTATTTGTGAACGCGTATTCACTTTACGTTTTGTTGCGGCGTGCAACCCGATCCATTATATTTACGTATTTATGAACACGTATTCACTTTACGTTTTGTTGCGTGCAACCCGATCCATTATGTTTATATTTATATATTTATGTGAACACGTATTCACTTTTCATATTTTTCAGAAGATTGAATAAATAATATTCTCTTTTCCAACATTCTGTCATTCATACTTGTAACGATTATAACTTTTTAACCATAACTCCAACTAAGGTGTTTCTCAAGCGGAAACTAAGGTAAGACGGGGATCTTTCACTGTACCAAATTTCATTTAAAACTACTTTGGGTAACTAACACAAATTTATCCTCAAAACAGTCATATGAGATTTGTTTCGGCAGAATTTTTATTAAACAGAACTCAATCTTAGAATAGTCATAACTCCTAATCTGTAAACCCGTTCAAGCCCCATAAAATCTCAAAACGACGAGAACAGAGAGATACACGTCTCCATGTGAACCATCCTTTCATATTCTGTACCATTTGGTACAGTTTTACACTTTTATTCGCTGCCCTTCCTGGATCTCGATAGATCCGAGGCATAAACTTTAAACGGCGATAACTCTCAATCCGTAAGTCGGATAGACACCCGTAAGGTCTCAAAATGTCCACAACAGATAGATCTAGAACTTTCATTTATCACCAATTTTCATATTCCCCACGGATTAGTACAGTTTTACGTTTCAACGTCCTGCCCTTCTGGATTCCGATGAATCCGAGGCAGCAACTTCAAACTACAATAACTCTCAACTCGTAAGTCCGTTTTAATAACTCTTTATCTATATATGTCCGTAACAGAGAGATTTACAACCATGTAAATGTTCATATAATTCTAAAAAGTAAAACTCAATAAAAACAGTCCGTAATTATGCCCTTTCCGAATTTCGGCCAAATCTAAGACAGGAACTTTGAACTATGATAACTTTCAAACCGTATGTCCATTTTACCTCATTTTTGATTCTATATGATCACAATAGAGAGGTGTACCACTCTTCCGAATTTCATCAAATTCTAACAATTATAACTCAGTGAGAACAGTTCGTAAAGTTCATGACGCAACTAGTTGTCTAAACAATCAAAAGTTCAATATTTCTTTTCAACACTCAATTCTTATTCTAACATGTATTGAACTTAAAATAAAGGATGTTACCAAGAATTTCTGAGTGAGAAAACTCACCTTGTAAGTGTGAAGATTATTGTTGTGTGGTTGCTAAAATTATCCTTACTCTCTAGTATTTTGATTCTTGTTCTTCTTGCCCTCTTGGTATTTTTTTCCTCTTCTTTTCACTTGTTTTTTTCTGATTTTCTAACCTTTATGTTATGTACTTTGTTTGTGTGTAAATACAATGTATAAGTGGAGAGTTTTCTATAACCTATGGGAGGTGGAATGACAAGAGTTGGAGGGGAAATGAAAAGGGGGGAAGGGTAAAGGGAAGGACGTGCATGTTGCAGCATGTCCTTTTTTTTTTTTAATTTTGTTTTTCTTTTGTTTTTTTTTTTGTTTTCTTATTTTTATCTATCTATTTTTCCAACTTTAACACTAACTCTATCTCATGCAATTTATTCTTTGTTTTCTTATATATATATATATTTATTAACCCAACCACAACTATATATTATTATTTTTTTCCGGATTTCACATTCTCTCCTCCTTAAGCAACATTCGTCATCGAATGTGAATAAGGTCGTAACATAATCACATAGACACAATAATGTTTATTGTTATTGTAACACTAATTTGGGGTTTCACATTCTCCCTTCCTTAAGAAGCATTCGTCCACGAATGAGAATAAGGTTGTAACACATGCATATAGACACGCAAATGACACACATATGAAGTACTATGTAATGCATTTTTTTATTACCTTAGTCAAATAGGAATGAATATTTGACTTTCATCGCCTCTTCCGCTTCCCAGGTGGCTTCCTCTGTGGAGTGATTCTTCCATAGGACTTTCACGGAAGCAATATCTTTATTTTTAAGGCGTTGGACCTTTCTATCAAGTATTTCTACCGGAGCCTCTTCATATTGAAGCTCTTTATTAAGAACTATCTCTGGGAAGGATGGCGTGACTTGGATCGTGCAAGTATTTTCGTAACATTGACACGTGAAATCTGGATGCCGCTTCCATTTCTTGTGGAAGTGCTAATTAAGTAAGCCACATTCCACTCTTCGCAAGATCTCATATGGCCCAATAAACTTTGGGCTCAATTTCCCTTTTTACCAAAACGCATCACTCCGCCATTGGGGACACTTTTAAAAATACTTTCTCCTCTTGGAATTCAAGATCTCTTTTAGATGATCGCGTCGGACTTATGACGACTATGAAATTTTGATCCGCTCGAATCATCTCGCCTTATCATTTGTTTCTTGAATGACTTGAGTCCAAGCGATTTGCGTCTCACCCACCGAACCATCAGTGGAGACTACATTTTCATCCATATAATGCTTGGCGGGGTCATTTGTATGCTAGAGTGAAAACTATTGTTGTGGCGAACTCAATTAGACATAGATGGTCGGCCGAACCACTGAAAATCTAACACACAAGATCGCAACATGTCCTCGAGTGTTTGGATTGTTCGCTCGGTTGCCCATCTGTTTGCGGGTGGAAAGTCGTGCTTAACTTAACTTTTGTCCGAGACCTGTGGAAACTTTGCCAAAAGTGTGAGGTGAATCAGGAACCCTATCTCAAATAATTTGTAAGGAATCCGTGTAACCGCACAATCTCCTTCAAATAAATCTGTGTGTCTTGTGGTGCGCGTCGTAGTCTTGGCCAGGTAGAAATGGGTGACTTTGTAAGTCGATCAACAATCACCCAAATAGAATCATACCCTTCTCGAGTTTTGTAGACCGGTTACAAAATCCATATGAATCGCCTCCCATTTCCACATGGGGACCCCGATGTCTGAAGTAATCCGCGTGTTTTGATGTTCGACTTTCACTGGCGACATATAAGACACCTCCGACAAACTCATGGCGTCCTTCATCCCGTCCACCGGTAATTTTCCTTGAGGTCTGATACATTTTTGTTGACCTGGATGAATGGAATATCTTGTGTTGTGACCTCATCTAAGATCTTCCTCCTTAGATCCTTTACCTGGAACACATAACCTACCCTTATACCGAAGGGTTCGTCATTACCTCCCAATGTAAATCGTGAAGGTTTTCCCTGTTGGATCCTCTCCGAAATCCAACAAACTCAGTATCCTCAATGACTTTCTTTTATTTTACGAAGCTAAAGCGATGCGAGGTATCATGTACCACCCTACGCCGCGATCTCGATTAAGCTAACCAGGTTTCCCAATCTTTGTACCTCACGAACAATACCCTCTTTTGTATTGCCAAATGGGCTAAGCGCCCATTGATCTCTCTTGAGTCGTCGACCACCACGTTGGCTTTCCCAGGATGGTAAAGAATGCTAAGGTCATAATCCTTAAGCAACTCTAACCATCTTCTTTGTCGGAGATTCAAATCCTTCTGCGTGGATATGTACTGCAAACTCTTATGATCTGTAAATATGTCCACATGCACACCATACAAATAATGTCTCCATATTCGTAAGGCAAACACCACCGCAGCTAATTCGAAGTCATGAGTTAGGTAATTCTTCTCATGTATCTTCAACTGTCTAGATGCATACGCAATAACCTTTCCAAACTGCATCAAGACACATCCTAACCCAACTCTAGGCATCGCAATAGGCGTGAACCTTCTTGTCCCGATGGTAAGGTTAGGGTGGTGCGATGATCAACAATTCCTTTAGTTTACGAAAACTAGCTTCACATGCTTCCAGGCCGGTACTTAACCGCTTTTTGAGTCAACGGGTCGAGGAAGCGTGAAGACTAGAAAAACCTTTTACGAATCTTCTATAATACCCAAACCAGAAAATTTTAACCTCTGCCGGAGTGGTCGGTTTGACCGATTCTTCACTGCTTCTATCTTCGAGGGTCTACCATAATTCCATCCTTGACACATGACCCAAAAAGGCTACCTTTTCCAACCAAAATTCACACTTTGAAAATTTAGCATATAGTTTCTCCTATTTCAAGACTTGAAGCACTACCTCGATGTTCTTCATGTTCTTCAACACTTCTTGTAAATTAGGATATCATCTATGAACACGATCACGAACAAATCTAGGAATGGTTTGAAGATTTTGTTTATTAAATCCATAAAAGCATTGGGCATTGGTTAACCAAAGACATGACCGAGAACTCATAATGGTCGTATCGGGTTCTAAAGGCTTTTGGATATATCATCTGGATTTATTTTCACGGTGATATCGACGGAGATCAATCTTGGAAACATAGCTAGCTCCGAAGTTGGTCAAAAGATCATCGATTCTTGGTAATGGGTATCGGTTCTTGATCGTGACCTTATTGAGCCGCCATTGTCGATGCACATTCGGAGCGTCCGTCTTTCTTTTTCACAAAGCAGATCGTGCACCGATAGGAAACACTAGGCCTTATAAAGCCTTTATCCAGAAGATCCTTCAATTGTTCTTTTAACTCCCTCAATTCAGCTGGGGCCATTCGATATGGAGGAATAGAAATGGGTCTTGTACCCGGAATTAACTCTATAGCAAACTACACTTCTCTATCAGGAGGAAGGCACGAAAGATCTTGGGAAAAACCTCGGAAAATTTCGAACAATAGGAACATCATTCTTTGGGATTCTTTTTGGGTATCCACTATATTAGCGGATATCGTGCTCCACTCTGTGACTTCTCAATAACTTTTGAGCCCCAAGGTAGGAAATAAACTGACCTGAGGATATTCCAATCCTACCCCTTATAACAACTTCTGGTTCTCCGGGAAAAGTTAATCTCACTATCTTTCGCCGACAATCTAACATGGCATAACATGCCGACAACCAATCCATGCCCAAAATGACGTCGAAGTCTACCATATCAAGTAGTATTAGGTTCACCATTGTTCCCCTGCCATTCACTTCTAATGGGAAATTATTTACCACCCGAGAGGCCCAAATTGAGGCCCCTACTGGTGTCATAACCTCAAAAGGTTCACTTAAATAAGAAGGTTCTACGTGTAAATTTTTAGCAAAGCCCATTGACACATATGAAAATGTAGAGCCGGGATCGTATAATACAAATGCAGGAATACTCGAGACTAGCAAAATACCTGTGACCACCGCATTAGATGCTTCTGCCTCATTCCTGCAGGGCAAAGCGTGCCGATTAAATTGTTGGGTTGTTGACCTCACGACTCTGGCGGGGTTGGTTTCCGATTTCCCACAGGCGGTTGTGGTTACGACCTCACTGAATAGATTGAGTTTGGGTCCTCTTCTTGAAATCCACGGCATAGTGGCGACTCTCCCACGATTATAACATGTCTTCGTTAAGAGCCGACATTCTCCATTGTGTTTCCTTTGACAAATCTTACAAATCGGTTTGTCACCTCCTGTGTTAGGGTTGGTGGCCTTGTCCTTGCTACCTTGGTAATTAGACCAAATGTGCCCCTTAGGCTTTAAATAAGACTGGCCCACATATTGGTTCGGTCCTGAAGATCCCATACTAAACTCCTTCTTCTGATTTTGACTCTGGTTAAATGATCCTGACGTCTGAAATCTCTTCTGCGAATATTCTCTTTTTGCTTTAGCGAAACCTTCTACCCTCATTGTCATACCGACGATCTGAAGGTATTCCCGATAATGGGCTAATGCCACTACCTTCTCTTCTATGTTCGGGTTTAAACCCTCTACAAATCGCTTGACTATATCCATTTTTATATGGACGACATGTGTGTTGTATGCCGATAACCTCACGAACTGTGTGTCATATTCTTGTACACTGCGGTCACCTTGCTTCAATTGTTCAAACTCCCGTCTGAGCGCATCCTTGCGCGTATTAGGCATAAATTTCTCAATGAATGCGCTCAACCTCCCAAGTCATTGGTGGTGACATCGGGGACGATTTTTCCTAAAATTCCTCCACCACACCCCCTGCATCTTCCACTAGTCGTGCGCTGCCAAGTTGGCGCCTGCGTCTCCACGCATCCCAATGTGAACATTAAGTCTTCAACTTCATCGAGGAATACTATCGGGTCGGCCTTGGGGTCCTTCCCTGAGTACAGTGGTTCTCTTCTCCTCATAAAATTTGCACATAGCCTATCAGGTACTGCTTGAGCTTCTACACTCTCGGTCCGTGGTGCAGTCGCAATCGGTCCCTGGGCCGTCTGGTTCTGGTTCGGGGCTATGACAGAGACACTAGGTGTGGGCGGAACCATGTGTGGAACTGCAGCTGTCATTAACTCTATGAGTCTATCTAGTTTTTGTCCCACCGTTTCTTGGGCCATTTGACTCTCGTTCTCTCCAACATTTTCTCCGACATTTTCTCCGACATTTTCTCCGCTCCCTTCAGACACCACTACGTTAACTGGAGGTACATGAGCTTCGTGATGAACCTCCTCTTGAGCCCCCGGGATTTGTGAATTCACCATTTTCTTCTGAGTCCATCTTACGACGCATGAACTTCATCTGAGCTCTCATTCCCTTTGCCTGTTCCATGAGTACTTCCCTCTTTGTTGGAACTCGCCTTATAATCGTCATCTACACAAATCATATTAGTCAGTATAACATTGTACAATCCCCTTTTCTAACCCGTGTGAAGGAGGTAGTACGAGAAATCAAGTCTTTGAAAAGACTCAAGGTAGGCACGAGAAGAGTACGAAAGAAGGGAAACTTTAGGATGCTATTCCGTTCACTTATTACTAAGGTGGCGCGCACACCGTCGCAATAAGTAACCGTTCAAACACCCGACTCGAAGAAACTTTCTAGAATCTCCTAACCTGGTTTAGCTTTGATACCAACTTGTCACGCCCCGACTTTTCCTAAGTCTTTACTTAGGGCGTGATGGCACCTGGACAATTATTTTCCACCAGGAGCACCATTTAATTCTCTTTATTTAAAAATTTAAACTTATATTCAAATACGGAGCTATTAATAAAAATAACAATAAAAAAAATTTGTTTATGACTTTATTGAAAATATAACGCGAGCCCATGCTCGTGCAAATATTGTTTCTACATAGACATACTGACAAATATTATTCTAAGTTGGAAGGGAGACCATTCCACACGGGCATTTCCCGAGACACTGAAACTGACATTCTGAACCTGACGAGTACCAAGCCCGAAGCAATGGACTTGGTATGATAAGAGGCTGCGGGACGATCGCTAGCCTTGGCGTGGAGCTTTCCTCTATCACGCTTTCCTGAAACATGTTAAATAAAGAGTCAGCCCTACCATCTGGGGCTGAGTGAGAACCTTACCCTGCAATTCAAAGTAAAACCACAATATTCCAAGTGCAATTACATTATAACGTAATAAGCATATTGCAAAAACATATCAGGTTACAACATTTTTAAATATGCAACAACTCCTCATAGGAAATTCTCGGTTTAACTAACACTTCATTTTATCTCGTATTATACGTTAAGACATTCCCATGCATTTCCACATGTTTATTACATTTATATATTTGTGAACGCGTGGGAAAGAAAGGAGGGATTGATCGACCAACTTGAACAGATCCATAACCTGCTTCCATCTGTCCTGAATGAGGGAATGTTGAAGATTTCTAAGTGAACCCAATGTTATGCTTAACACATGCAATTCGTCATAGATAGAGGAAAGAAAATCTCATACATGCCGAAGGTACATCTGAGACCTGCATGTCAAACTCTCGTTTTGGAAAGCAGACTTTAGGCCAAACGGCGCTATTTAACGCTTGGGTTCGCCCAATACAAGAACATCGTTAGTTTTATACTAACAAGCAAGCTTCGGCGACCGCTCGACCTAGCGGTTCTCGTGAGCTAGGTTTCAAAAAATAGAAAGGTATTGCTTCTAATAGTTGCTCGTTCATAAATTGACTTTTTTCCGTTTTCTTGCTGCAGCCGTTTTCTTGCTCACGCGCATCGGTGGTGCTTCAGGATTCCAATGTACTGCGTCCAAGATCAGAACGGCATATTTGATGATGTCGCTTCCGGTATAAGCGATGGTCCAAGTGCTCTAGTTGTTTCGCTCCTCTCTTGACTGTGTAGGTGGATTGACTCATCAAGTTCCCATTGAAATAGGAATGAGACTACTACTAGCGGGACCAAGCCGAAGCGCCGAGAAAGTCAAGACTATTTTTCCATCGTCTGGAAATGTATCTGGGCTTACTTCCTAGCCCCAGTGGGAGTAGTGACTAGCGTTATAGGTCGTTGGGCGGGGCCTGGAGAGGAGTCTGACGTACTTCCAACACTCAGAGAATGCTTAAGAACTGGTGAAGTGAAAGATCTTTCACTATAGTGGGAAGAAGACAGGTGGGAGTAGCCAAAGCCATTGGAATTTTTATTTTATACATTGGAAAAATCCCGCGAGGAAGGTAATCAAAAAAGAAAGAAAAAGTGCCGAAAAAAAACCGCTTTCTTAAGGCTTCAGACCAAAAGTTAAAGTGCCATATCTTCCAAAACCAAGTTGTGTACGGTCCGTGCGCCGTTTTTCTTCTCTACCATGACGAATCAATTAGGGCCAATACCTATAGAGAGAACATACGTTGAATCGTTGTCACCGAGATTCACTTTTCATATTTATATATAGGTGAACATGTATTCATCTTTCATATTTGTTGCGGCGTGCAACCCGATCCATTATATTTACGTATTTGTGAACACGTATTCACTTTACGTTTTGTTGCGGCGTGCAACCCGATCCATTATGTTTACGTATTTGTGAACGCGTATTCACTTTACGTTTTGTTGCGGCGTGCAACCCGATCCATTATATTTACGTATTTGTGAACGCGTATTCACTTTACGTTTTGTTGCGGCGTGCAACCCGATCCATTATATTTACGTATTTGTGAACACGTATTCACTTTACGTTTTGTTGCGGCGTGCAACCCGATCCATTATGTTTATATTTATATATTTATGTGAACACGTATTCACTTTTCATATTTTTCAGAAGATTGAATAAATAATATTCTCTTTTCCAACATTCTGTCATTCATACTTGTAACGATTATAACTTTTTAACCATAACTCCAACTAAGGTGTTTCTCAAGCGGAAACTAAGGTAAGACGGGGATATTTCACTGTACCAAATTTCATTTAAAACTACTTTGGGTAACTAACACAAATTTATCCTCAAAACAGTCATATGAGATTTGTTTCGGCAGAATTTTTATTAAACAGAACCCAATCTTAGAATAGTCATAACTCCTAATCTGTAAACCCGTTCAAGCCCCATAAAATCTCAAAACGACGAGAACAGAGAGATACACGTCTCCATGTGAACCATCCTTTCATATTCTGTACCATTTGGTACAGTGTTACACTTTTATTCGCTGCCCTTCCTGGATCTCGATAGATCCGAGGCATAAACTTTAAACAGAGATAACTCTCAATACGTAAATCGGATAGACACCCGTAAGGTCTCAAAATGTCCACAACAGATAGATATAGAACTTTCATTTATCACCAATTTTCATATTCCCCACGGATTAGTACAGTTTTACGTTTCAACGTCTTGCCCTTCTGGATTCCGATGAATCCGAGGCAGCAACTTCAAACTACAATAACTCTCAACTCGTAAGTCCGTTTTAATAACTCTTTATCTATATATGTCCGTAACAGAGATATTTACAACCATGTAAATGTTCATATAATTCTAAAAAGTAAAACTCAATAAAAATAGTCCGTAATTATGCCCTTTCCGAATTTCGGCCAAATCTAAGACAGGAACTTTGAACTATGATAACTTTCAAACCGTATGTCCATTTTACCTCATTTTTGGTTATATATGATCATAATAAAGAGGTGTACCACTCTTCCGAATTTCATCAAATTCTAACAATTATAACTCAGTGAGAACAGTTCGTAAAGTTCATGACGCAACTAGTTGTCTAAACAATCAAAAGTTCAATATTTCTTTTCAACACTCAATTCTTATTCTAACATGTATTGAACTTAAAATAAAGGATGTTACCAAAAATTTCTGAGTGAGAAAACTCACCTTGTAAGTGTGAAGATTATTGTTGTGTGGTTGCTAAAATTATCCTTACTCTCTAGTATTTTGATTCTTGTTCTTCTTGCCCTCTTGGTATTTTTTTCCTCTTCTTTTCACTTGTTTTTTTCTGATTTTCTAACCTTTATGTTATGTACTTTGTTTGTGTGTAAATAAAATGTATAAGTGGAGAGTTTTCTATAACCTATGGGAGGTGGAATGACAAGAGTTGGAGGGGAAATGAAAAGGGGGGAAGGGTAAAGGGAAGGACGTGCATGCTGCAGCATGTCCTTTTTTTTTTTAATTTTGTTTTTCTTTTTTTTTTTTTTGTTTTCTTATTTTTATCTATCTATTTATCCAACTTTAACACTAACTCTATCTCATGCAATTTATTCTTTGTTTTCTTATATATATATTTTTTTATTAACCCAACCACAACTATATATTATTTTATTTTTTCCGGATTTCACACAATACTTCTCCTCTTAACTTTCTAAACACCTCAAGCAATTGTCTTCTATCTCTCTGATCTTCATTCTTTTTGCTAATTTATCTTTGCTTGACTTTCGAATTTATTTCATAATATATTGATTCTTGTCCTTAGTATATTACGTTCTTACATTTACTTTTCTTGCCTTTAGTTATATCATTCTTGGTATTTCTGTTTTAGGTGTAAATATTTGATTAGCTTATTAGTTTATATCCGCTTTAGTGACTTTGATGACTGATGGTAGACTAGGGTCATGTTCTCGGTCGGGAACGAGGGCGAGGGTTTGGGGTAAGTGGGTAAGGGAATTGCTAGGCTGAGAATAGGGTCTTGGAACATTGAGACTTTAACGAAAAAGTCCATAAAGTTAGTTAAGATTCTTGAGAAGAGGAGGATTAATATAGCATTTGTCCAGGAGACCAAATGGTTAGGACCTAAGGCTAAGGATGTGGACGAGTATAAATTATAGTTCTCGGGTAGGTCGATGTGTAGGAATGGAGTAAGCATTTTGGTAGACAACGAGCTAAGGGATCAGGTGGTAGAGGTTAGGAGAGTCAATGACAGGATGACGGAGATTAAGTTGGTAGTTGGAGGGTCCACTGTGAATATTATTAGTGCTAACGCGCCACATGCGGGCTTGTACGAGGAGGAGAAAAAGCGCTTTTGGACAAGGTAGTGGGAGATATACCACCCATTAATAAATTATTTGTAGGGGGATTTCAATGGACATATCAGGAGGTTATGACGACGTGCATGGAGGCTTTGGCCTCGGGGATAACAACGAGGGAGGCGTCTCACTCTTGGAGTTCGCTAAAGCTTTTGGGATGGTGATAATTAATTCGAGGCTCATGAAGAAAGAGAAGCAGTTGGTGACTTTCCGTAGCTTGGTGACTAAGACTCAGATAGACTTTTTGCTCCTTAGGAAGGTTGACAACGGTTTTGTAAAGAATGCAAGGTTCTTCCGAGTGAGTATCTCACAACCCGACATAAGTTTTTGGAGATTAAGATGGAGAAAAAGAGGAGGGTTGTGAATGACATGCTAAGAATCAAATGGGGGAGTTTGACCATGGCTAGTGCAAATGAGATGGGGGGAGAAGTTGATGGCCAATAGGGCTTGGGGGAGTAGTGGGAATGCGATTGATATGTGGGACAAGATGGTCAGTTGCATTCGGAAGGTAGATAGAGAAGTTCTAGGAGTCTCGCGGGGTAGCCGTGGTGGGCATCGATGGGACTGGTGGTGAAATGGTAAACTTTAAGAGAAAGTGGAAGCAAAGAAAGCGACGTATGCGAAATTGGTAGAAAACAATGATGAGGCAGAGAAGTGGACGAATAGAAAATTATATAAGATGGCGAGGAAGGAGGCAAAACTAGCGGTTATATTGTGTGGTGTTATAACTAATATGCCTATAGGTATATCATCTATACATTTAAACAGGAATGTGGTTGGCATTAAGTGTTTGCAGTTCGCTAATGCCCGTTAGGCGTATCTTGAAGACGAGGGTTGCTGGTCGCCCAGCACTGCAACTAAACACACTAGAATTTAGTACTAGGAAAAAAAGAGATCAACTCAATTCACTTTAACTCCGTTGTGCGCAAAGTTCGAGGAATTAATCATATCTTGAGTAACCGAAGTTGGAAATGACAAAAAAAAAATTAAGAAAATTAATGATCATTTTCGGCTTCTTGCAAAAATAAATGTAATCAGATATAGTTCTTTAAGAAGTAAACCAAGCCTGAAGCTTTAATTATGCGATAGATGTTTTTCTTCGTTAAATCAAAATTATTTTTTTGTTGTATTCCTAACATTTGAATCTCAAGCTAATTAATTCACTTCGCCCTATATTATCGCCCCAAAGATTTAGAGCTTATTCGTATTCAATGCTAGCCGAATCAGCTTTTCAAATCTGCATCAGCGAGTGAAAATCAATCGAAACTCACTTAGGATAGCACTTCGGGAGAGTGAGATCAAGGTGACATATCAAAAAGACAACTCAGGATAGCACTTCGGGAGAGTGAGATCAAGGTGACATATCAAAAATACAACTCAAAATTGCTACCGTACGAGACTTGCAGGGCATGCCTAACTTTTGTTGTATTCATAACATTTGAATCTCAAGCCATGCTCTTTGGTCCAATGAATTCATTTTGCCCTATATTATGGCACAAGATGACAAGTTGGAACTACTATGTTTGGACAAAGACAAATCACACAAGAAGCAGAACAGAAACTCTTCCTCCCTCCCTCAAATATCAACAAATCAAAAGGTTGCTGATTCAAGGGATTTATAATAATTTTAGTTTTTGCATTATCTCTGAAAAGCAAGTTAAACCAACTATGCGTCAATTGCAGAACTAGTGAAAATGACCACTACTTCATAACATGGAATTCAGCTTCGCATGAAAAGAGTACCCCAAAAGTACGATAATATAATCCTCATAAAAAGATGCGACCATCAAAACAATGTTTTGAGTTAAAGTGTTGAAACTGAAGTAGGCTTTGGACAAATTTTATTTGAATTTTTGCTTATGGAAGTTGAAGATATACGAGTAGAAACCAATATTTCACTTGAAATCTAACGTGTCCCTGAATTTTTATTGCACATTTTGCAAGTGACATGCATTTATTAGACCTTACAACAACAACAACATGCCCAGTATAGTCCCACAAGTGGGGTCTAGGTTACAACAACAACAACATGCCCAGTATAGTCCCACAAGTGGGGTCTGGGGAGTGTGAGGTGTACGCAAACCTTACCCTACCCTTGTGGGATAGAGAGGTTATTTCCAACAGACCCTCGGCTCGAGAAAATCATTTTCAGCCTTGACTTCTAATAAGATTGCCTGAGATACTCTTAAAGATAATGCGACAGAAAGATTTCCCTTGGCAAAGACAAACGCTAAAAGTAACTTAACCAAATACTCAAAACTGCTAAAACTGTTGTATCTGTAAGTCACGTTCCCTCTCTTAGATGAACAAAAGTCACATAATCATTGACCATAGAAAAGCGTCAAATCCAAGCAATTTGCTTTTGACATCGTTAAGGGTCAGGGGTCTCAAAATGCCAAGAAATGTACATCAACATAGTAAGTACTGTTTCCTGCTAACTCTTAGCCAACTTTGCCTTTACGATCACACATCATCACACAAGGAGTGATATCCTTATAGCCTCATTAACAACTTCAACTTAGTATTTGAGCACAAAAGAAATGGGTAGTCACTTGCATGGATAAAAACAACCATCTATTTGGTCGATAGATCAGAAGATGGAGGCGTCTTACTAGTGGCAGCAGATGAGGAACTTGTTGACTCTTCAGCTTGAACAAGCTTCCGGAGTCTTTCTTGAAGGACTCGAACTCGACTCTCAGTTTTACGAAGCTTTCTCCATCTATAGGCAAACCAAAGCCCAAATCCCCCATACACAACTATATAGGAACCCCAAACATAGGGGTAAGTTTCTGCATTCTCTTTGATCTTCTGGTATTGGTCTTGTATCTTGTCTGCCCAATTAGTATATGAGTAGCTTCCCAACTGCTTTTCTGCTTCAGTTGATTGTTGACTACCTTCACTTTTTTCCTGAGAACTCATTGCTGGTCCCTTGATTTACCACTTGAATCTGCCCTCAGAAAGATAAAACCACCTTGTAGACGTTTGTTGTTTGGCTGCAGAAAAAAGAGCATTACTTGGTTACTTGAAGGAAGAACATTATCGAATACTAAAAATGCCCGAAGATTATATTGTCTAAACCCTCCATGGGAAGCACAATGTTCTCCAATATATGGAAAATAAAAGTAAGATTATTTTGACACTTACATTTTTGCAATTTGTATCGTGTTAGGAGTACTACATAGTACTTATTACATGTTATAATGCAAACAATTTATGGCCAAGGAGTGATATCCTTATAGCCTCATTAACAACTTCAACTTAGTATTTGAGCACAAAAGAAATGGGTAGTCACTTGCATGGATAAAAACAACCATCTATTTGGTCGATAGATCAGAAGATGGAGGCGTCTTACTAGTGGCAGCAGATGAGGAACTTGTTGACTCTTCAGCTTGAACAAGCTTCCGGAGTCTTTCTTGAAGGACTCGAACTCGACTCTCAGTTTTACGAAGCTTTCTCCATCTATAGGCAAACCAAAGCCCAAATCCCCCATACACAACTATATAGGAACCCCAAACATAGGGGTAAGTTTCTGCATTCTCTTTGATCTTCTGGTATTGGTCTTGTATCTTGTCTGCCCAATTAGTATATGAGTAGCTTCCCAACTGCTTTTCTGCTTCAGTTGATTGTTGACTACCTTCACTTTTTTCCTGAGAACTCATTGCTGGTCCCTTGATTTACCACTTGAATCTGCCCTCAGAAAGATAAAACCACCTTGTAGACGCGTTTGTTGTTTGGCTGCAGAAAAAAGAGCATTACTTGGTTACTTGAAGGAAGAACATTATCGAATACTAAAAATGCCCGAAGATTATATTGTCTAAACCCTCCATGGGAAGCACAATGTTCTCCAATATATGGAAAATAAAAGTAAGATTATTTTGACACTTACATTTTTGCAATTTGTATCGTGTTAGGAGTACTACATAGTACTTATTACATGTTATAATGCAAACAATTTATGGCCAAGGAGTGATATCCTTATAGCCTCATTAACAACTTCAACTTAGTATTTGAGCACAAAAGAAATGGGTAGTCACTTGCATGGATAAAAACAACCATCTATTTGGTCGATAGATCAGAAGATGGAGGCGTCTTACTAGTGGCAGCAGATGAGGAACTTGTTGACTCTTCAGCTTGAACAAGCTTCCGGAGTCTTTCTTGAAGGACTCGAACTCGACTCTCAGTTTTACGAAGCTTTCTCCATCTATAGGCAAACCAAAGCCCAAATCCCCCATACACAACTATATAGGAACCCCAAACATAGGGGTAAGTTTCTGCATTCTCTTTGATCTTCTGGTATTGGTCTTGTATCTTGTCTGCCCAATTAGTATATGAGTAGCTTCCCAACTGCTTTTCTGCTTCAGTTGATTGTTGACTACCTTCACTTTTTTCCTGAGAACTCATTGCTGGTCCCTTGATTTACCACTTGAATCTGCCCTCAGAAAGATAAAACCACCTTGTAGACGTTTGTTGTTTGGCTGCAGAAAAAAGAGCATTACTTGGTTACTTGAAGGAAGAACATTATCGAATACTAAAAATGCCCGAAGATTATATTGTCTAAACCCTCCATGGGAAGCACAATGTTCTCCAATATATGGAAAATAAAAGTAAGATTATTTTGACACTTACATTTTTGCAATTTGTATCGTGTTAGGAGTACTACATAGTACTTATTACATGTTATAATGCAAACAATTTATGGCCAAACAGTCGATCTAAAACCTGAAGAAGCATCTTAACAGCATATCCAAGATGTGCTTCATTGTATCTATAAGGTTCCAGCAGGATAATACTAATCTCTTCATTTTTCTGTTTCGCAGTATTTGTGACACCATATACTATTAAGATTCTATATACTTTCAATGAAACACAAATCAAATAGCCATGCATTTGGGCTTTGAGCACAGCAGTCTAGACATCTCACATAAATTCATTAAGTCTTAATTCCAATGTCAGCCAATAGGCTTAAAAACAAAAACAAAATGGAAATGAATCTCGGAGTCTGCTTACTTCTCAGCCCTAACCGATCACTTTTCAGCATATTCCAGTAAAGCTTTCAAGCTACTTAAGAAAAAAACTAAAGAAACTAAAGAGAGAAAAGAATTGAATGAAAAGACAGAAAGGAAAGAGTACAAAGAGAGATACGGAAATGCCAATATCTTGCATTTTCCAAAAGGTGCTTGGAAAGCCAAGCAAAGAACTACATAGTCCAAAATTTCAACTGATTTGGTCACTAATTGAGTAATGGAAGTTAAATACAGCGCTCAAGTTCATGCATCTTGTAAACCAAGATATCAACTAGCAGAAAAGTTCCAACAGTTATAAGTAGTTACAGATTACCAACTTCATAAACCGATCCTGTAAGCTTCTTACATATAATGCTTCCGTTGGAGAAGCAAAAGAGCTAAAAAGCAATATTTTTTTATAAGACTTCCATGTGTAGACCTTCAATAATCCATTGACCAGTTTATCCAACCCGACAAAATTTTGATTAGAAGGGCAAACAAAAGAGACATGAACAACATTAATTTACCTTCAAAATGTTATCTGAGTAAACAATTTTGGAACAGTTTGGTGCTCTGAGACATTAAACTAAAAATCCCAAACAAATCTGTCAATGTCCATTAACATCCTTTTTTATCATGATAACAAAGTAGAACCGGAGAGAAAGGTCTCTCAGCAGTTCATACTCCATTGTCTGAGACTATGAGTCATAGAGACTCTTCAAATGTTCTAGCATCTCATTGGGGCCCATGTTCTCATGCTGTCTTTGTAAAGAGAAACTATGCCAATCAAAATCCACTATTGCCATAACATCAGCATAAATATTGTATAGTACTTGAAAACGGGATGTGATTAACAAAACCTAGTCACTTCCAGATGCTATGGTCTATAAAGTATCAGAAAATGGTCAGGAACAAAAATAAAGCTTAAACAGAGAATCCTTACATGAGAACATGGGAAAAGATTCAAACACTTGCTTCAGACTATTGGAGAAGGATTTTCTCCTAGGAATTAGAATTTAGCAATTGATATATGGGTGATCAGGAAGAACAAAGACAAGACCAAGACACACAATTTCTCACACCAAACATTGCTCGACATTTTTCGTGCACCTAGGGAAATGATTTTTCACTTCTTCACGGATATTCAAGTCAAGAGCCTTCAGTTCAATTAAATGAGGAGCATTTTGAATAGAAGACTCCAAGAAATTAGCAGGGACTTATGGCTTATTAGTGGTTTTCACCTTAACTAAATCATACAGCTAAGTGTTAAAGGCAAACCTGTTAAGGCAAATATCCCACCAAAATTGCACAGAGCTGAGTGATAAATTTCAGCAAACTGTGACGTTCTTCTCTGATGGTAATTGTGACAAATCAGATAAGAAGTATATAGCTGCATATAGTGGAAAAAGACACCCAATGAACAATTAAATACAACAAGAGGAAAAGGAAGAAGGATAACGGAGACTCACCTGGCCATGTCCATTCAAATTCATGGATGGGAGAAAAATACTCTGTTACAGAAAATTGATTAGTCGGTAAAACTTCTTTTGATATATATCTATACTCAGTTGGAACAACCTACATGGCAAAAAACCCGAACGCCAAATATGGAAGCACGAGAGCACATCCAAAAGAAAAAAATCATTGTGACTCAACAGTTATCTTCCCAAGAGATTCACAAGGAAATCCAATTAGGCCAACTCATACATGTTTCAACTAATGTTCCTTGTCAACACTGTTAGATTGCATGAACCATCTCATCTAAGTCTAATCTTGTTATAAAGGATGTATACCTATTTAAAGTCTACAACACGCTTCAGAGAGGCAAAACTTCCTATTATATACTCTTACAAGTTTTTCCTTAAGATACAAAGTTATGCCTTAAGATACAAAGTATAGCAGTTTCTATCGGATTATGCAAACCTTTGGCATCTCATGAAACTTGGTAAATTTATGTAATTTATACCGAGAGGCACAATCTTAAAACTTGTGCATTGAATTTCTACTTATTCCGGCATAGTTTTTTGTTTTATAAAACTGAACTTATGCCTATTCCGGCATATTGTATGAATGAAGTTATTTTGTAAGTTTGCCTTGTGGCACAACATTAGAATACAAACTTAAACAACCTATGCCTTATGACATAACTATAGAATACAAACTTAAAAACATATGCCTTAAGACATAACTTTAGAACCCAGGTATAGCAGTTCCTGTCGGATTATGCAAACCTTTGGCATCTCATGAAACTTGGTAAATTTATATAATTTATACCGAGAGACACATTCTTAAAACCTATGCACTGAACTTAAGTCTGTTCCGGCATAGTTTTTTGTTTTATGAAACTGAACTTAAGCCTATTCCGGCATATTGTATGAATGAAATTATTTTGTAAGTTTGCCTTAAGGAATAACGTTAGAATACAATCTTAAACAACCTATGCGTTAAGGCATAACTTTAGAATCCAGGTATAGCTGTTTCTGCCAGATTATGCAAACCTTTGGCATCTCATGAAACTTGTTAAAATTATGTAATTTATACCGAGAGGCACTGTCTTAAAACTTGTGCATTTAACTTATGCCTATTCAGGCATAGTTTTTTATTTTATGAACCTAAATTTATGCCTATTCCGGCATATTATATGAATGAAGTTATTTTGTAAGTTTGCCTTAAGTCATAATTTTAGAATACAAACTTAAACAACCTATGTCTTAAGGCATAACTTTAGAATCCAGGTATAGCAGTTTCTGTCGGATTATGCAAACCTTTGGCATCTCATGAAACTTGATAAGTTTATGTAATTTATACCAAAAGGCACAGTCTTAAAACTTGTGCATTGAACTTAAGCCTATTCCGGCATAGTTTTTTGTTTTATGAAACTGAATTAATGTCTATTCCGGCATATTGTATGAATGACGTCATTTTGTAAGTTTGCCTTGAGGCATAACTTTAGAATACAAACTTAATCAACCTATGCCTTAAGGATTAACTTTAGAATACAAATTTTAAAAACAAATGGATTAAGGCATAACTTTAAAATCTAGGTATAGCAGTTTCTGCCGGATTATGCAAACCTTTGACATCTCATAAACTGGTAAATTTATGTAATTTATACAGAGAGGCACATTCTTAAAACTTGTACATTGAACTTATGTCTATTCCGGCATAGTTTTTTATTTTATGAAACTGAACGTATACCTATTGCGACATATTGTATGAATGAAGTTATTTTGTAAGTTTGCCTTATGTCATAACTTTAGAATACAAACTTAAACAATCTATGCCTTAAGGCATAACTTTAGAATACAAACTATAAAAACATATGCCTTAAGGCATAACTTTAGAATCCATGTATAGCAGTTTCTGCCGGATTATGCAAACCTTTGGCATCTCATGAAACTTGGTAAATAAATGTAATTTATACCTAGAGGCACAATCTTAAAACTTGTGCATTGAACTTATGCCTATTCCGGCATAGTTTTTTGTTTTATGAAACGGAACTTATGCCTATTCCGGCATATTGTATGAATGGAGTTATTTTGGCATAACTTTAGAATACAAACTTAAAACATATATGCCTTTAGAATACAAACTTAAAACATATATGCCTTTAGAATGCAAACACATGCAGGAACTCTAGGATTCATTTGTTAAAACATATGGTATTAACAAGTGTTTCTTTTGCCTCTTTTCAACATCACCAACTCCAGTACTCTTCTGTCTTTTAGCTCATCTAATTGTTAGGAATATTACCATATTTTCACTTACTCTATTTCTGCCAAATAAATGGATTCTAATTCCAAATTCTTTGGAGATGTTGAAGAATGTAACAGCAGTGAATCTGGGTGGACAATGTACATTGGTTCTCCTTCAGATGGTGATGGTGAGCTAGTACAATATTGAGGATTTTGATGAGGTAGAATAGAATCGTATACGGTTAACTAGGTTCCAAGAATTTTGATCTAGCCAAAAAGAAAAAGACTCCTTAAACACCGTCTACGATTTATCACTCACCCCATCAGTAATAAGCAAGCCATACTTTAATTTGCCAATACAAGTGCCACCTCCCTTTGAAGCATGACGCTTGTTCAGTGTAATCAAGCACCGTACACTCAGTTTTGAGTCGAGCTTTGTTGATCTGTGTTGCGATACTCATTTTTATCAGGTGATGGCTGTTTATACAGATCAGGTCTCCTAAGAATGCCAACTAAACTGATCGAATAAGCAGAATAGAACAGCGCATAACAAATTCAACAATCGCCTAATGCAGGACACAACAAAGAAAATGGAGCATAATGAAAATGAAGGTAACACAGAAAAAGCAGAACACAGAGCGAAGAGAAGAGAAAAGCATATGATTGCAAACAGACTCAGGCGGCAACTCTTTTGTTATATGAACCTGCTTCTACTCTGTACGAAGCGTATTCTGCTCCTTCACTGTATCTCAATGGAAAACATGTACTTCAATATCCTGTAGAGTTCTATGTAAGTTGTGCCGCACAAGGCATAATTTACAGAAACAAGACAATTACTGCCTAAAAGCATAACATAGACTTTGCCCGGCAAGCAAAACTTCTTTACATTCAAACAAAAAATTATGGACTTTCACCCAAAAAATCATGGTTTCTCCGCTCATGTAAGAAATCTGCAATTCGAAATTCAAAATCTCACTTAATTTGAATTTCGAGATTTTAACACTTGTATAAATTTCAAACAGGAGAAAAATCTTATGGAATTTGAGGGGAATTTCCTTCTTTTTTCCTCCAAATTGGTATTGATTTTGATATTTGCCCCGACCTTTTCTAATTTGAGCTAATTCTCAAAATAGGTGAATGTAAAATTTTCAGATCACGACACAATCCATTCAAATATGTGCAATAGTTTGAAATTTTGATGCAATAATTCATTCAAATAGCATAAACAAAAGCAACAATTCATTCACTCAGTCTATTGGAGATTTAAAAATAAATAAGAAAAAGTATGTCAATATGCACTGAAATCACAAAATGGATGAACTCGTAGAGTGTAACAGATTTCAGATTCTGCTACAAGGAAGAGATAAGAAAAAAAGGGAAAGGAGAAGAAGA
Organism: Przewalskia tangutica; assembly: GCA_029844215.1. NCBI lineage: Eukaryota > Viridiplantae > Streptophyta > Magnoliopsida > Solanales > Solanaceae > Przewalskia > Przewalskia tangutica. The sequence goes on along the minus strand of CM056721.1, from coordinate 120,168,449 downwards.
AAGAGAGATATGTTGTAAATATTTCTGATAATACGCAATGCCTTGTCCTATATGGCTTTACATGGACTCCTTTTGCAATATAAACTATAAAGACACTAAGGACTACTATGATTTAAATGAAACTTAATAACTTGTACTTTAAGGGCTCAAACTATATGAAACTTAAGAGATTAATTTAATTAAAGAAAACATTGTCACAATATTGAATTGTGACATTCCATCCTTCTTGAAAACAAGCTTGGGCCTTCAAAAATCAGCCATTTCTGGGAATTGAGACTTCATGAATTGGTAATCCTCCCAATTGGCTTCTTCAGGAAGCAAATTAGCCCATTGTACCAACAACTGTGTAGGAGCCCTATTTCCTTTCTTGATCATCATCCTCTCTAATATGGCCACTGATTCTGTTCTCACTTGACCTTCTGCTGAACATAATGGAGGGTCGACAAAGGCTACTATGTGATCTCATCCTCTTCTTTAGTTGGGACATATGAAAAACTGGATGTATCCTTGCAGTGTTAGGTAGTTCTAACTTGTATGCTACTGGCCCAATCTTCTGAATTACCTGATAAGGGCCAAAGAATTTAGATGATATTTGAGACTCTTTCTGATAGCTACTGATGTCTGTCTATAAGGTTGCAACTTTAAGAACACCCAGTCACCCTCCTGAAATTCCCTTTCAGTCCTCTTTCTATCCGCATTAACCTTCATCTTATTCTGTGCTTTCTTTAGATTCTCTTTCAATACCTTGGCTACTAATTGTCTTTCTCTGAGTAACTGATCCACTATATCCACTTTGGTTTGAGCAATGAGTTCAAAGGTTAATTGGGGAGGATCATAACCATATAATATCTTAAAGGGAGTCATCTTTAATGAAGTATGGTAGTTGCTATTGTACCAATACTCTGACAGGGATAACCATTTGTGTCATTCTTTTGGTTTATGCCCAGTCATACATCTCAAATAATTCTTTAGACATCTGTTGAGTCTTTCAGTTTGGCCATCTGTCTGAGGGTGGTAAGCTGAACTGTAACAAATTTGAACTTGTAGTAGTCTAAACATTTCCTTCCAGAATATGCTAGTGAATACTTTATCTATATCAGACACTATACTTTTGGGAAGTCCATGTAATTTATAGATGTTATCCAAGAATATTCTGGCTATCTGTGAGTCTGTGAATGGGTGGGCAGTGGCTAGGAAATGTGCATACTTACTGTATCTATCCACAACTACTAGTATGGTATCCTTCCCTTCAGATATTGGTAAGCCTTCAATGAAGTCTATGGAAATGTGTTCCCAGGCTCCTTCAGGAATATGTAATGGTTGCAATAGGCCTGGGTAGGCCACTTGTTCCTCATTGCACCTTTGACATACTTCACATGCTTGTACCACCTCCTTAACTTGTTCCATCATTGCAGGCCAATAGAATATTGACTTTAGCCTTTAGTAAGTGGAAAAACCCCTGAATGTCCTCCTAATCCAGATTGATGTATTGTTAGAACCAGCTGCTGTCTCAGTGATCCATTTTGTGCCACCCAAGCTTGCCTTTATATTTCAACACCCCTTGTTGTATTGAGAGGTCTTGTTCTATGTGTCCATTGGCCCCAATTGTTGTTATAGCATGTAACACTGCAGTATATCCTTTGTAGCTGCTTAAAATTTCTTCAATCCACTTGTGCTGTATTTGAGTTATAACAGAGCATGTATTATCCTGCTGAACCCCAGTTTTCCTAGATAAAGCATCAGCCACTACATTCTCAACTCCTTTCTTGTAGTGTATTTCAAAACTCAAGCCCATCAACTTGGTTATTCCCTTATGCTGCAAGAAAGTGGTTATTTTCTGGTCTTGTAGGAATTTCAAACTGAAATGATCAGTTTTGATGATGAAGTGATGAGGATGTAGGTAATGTCTCCACATATCAACAGCTTGTAGCAGGACTATTAATTCCTTCTCATAGGTAGACAGTCTTTGATGTCTTTTGCTCAAAACCTGACTCATAAATGCCAAAGGTCTTTTATCTTGCATTAACACAGCACCAATACCTGTGTTGCAAGCATTCACTTCCAGAATGAATGGTTTAGTAAAGTCAGGTAGTGTTAGTACAGGTGTGCTAGACATAGCCCTTTTAGTTCATCAAAGGCTGCTTCAGCTTCCCCACTCCACTGGAATTCACCTTTCCTTAGTAAGTTTGTCAATGGTTTGCTAATGTGTGCATACCCCTTAACAAACTTTCTATAATAACCTGTTAATCCCAGGAATCCCCTTAATTTTTTCACTGCTTTTGGGTAAGCACAATCTAACATTGAAGCCACTTTTCTAGGGTCAGTGGTTACCCCTCTGTCACGGATTATATGCCACAAGTACTCCACCTGACACTGCCCAAATTCACATTTGCTAAGCTTGTCAAATAATTGATGTCTCTTCAGTAATTTTAACACAGACTCCAGATGTGACAAATGATCCTCCATAGTCTTGTTGTAGACTAGGATGTCATCAAAGAACACTACGATGAATTTCCGTAGATGTTCCTTGAATACACAATTCATAAGGGATTGAAAGGTTGCAGGTGCATTGGTTAAGCCAAAAGGCATTACCTTAAATTCCCACAGGCCATGGTGGGTTCTAAAAGCATTTTTGTATTCCTCTCTTTCCTTCATTCTAATCTGGTGGTACCCAGCTCTTAAATCTATCTTGGAGAACACCTTGGCTCCACATAACTCATCCAGCAAGTCTTCAATCATAGGTATAGGATACTTGTTCTTAATAGTCATGCTATTTAACCTTCTGTAATCTACACACAACCTTCATGTAGAATCCTTCTTTTTAACTAATAAGGCAAGAGATGCAAAGGCTGATTGACTGGGGATTACAGTATCAGCCTTAATCATATCAGTGATAATAGCTTCAATGGTATTCTTATGGTCATAAGAATACTTGTAAGGTCTTAGGTTGAAATGTTGGGTTCCAGGAATTAGGTTTATTATATGATCACAGTTTCTTTTTGGTGGTAGTTCAGTGGGTTCATAAAAAAAGATTTGTACTTCTGTAATAAAGTGTTGATAGTATGAGATATATTATGTTTCTCTTTACTAGGCACCACTGATTTGATCATGGCTATTTCACCCATTACTTCACCAGTACCACACTTGTCACGACCCGACCCCGGGCCGCGACTGGTACCCTACCTGGGCACCCTTAAAACATACAACATAATAAACTGCTGCGGAAAAATAAGTAACACACATTTTTTTTAAACCAAGGCAAAGCCGATAAGGCTGCCGTAATATAAATCACCCAAAAAGGGCTTACACTATCCAAAAATGTAATTACAATTCTAACTACCCAATTGCCACGTGAATACGCACCTTAAGATGTGGACACCTACTATGACGGACAAGGCCCCGTGCACTCGAATATACATAGTCATGACAACTCCGAACATCGAGCCATCTCAAAATCTTTGAACCGGGATCCTAAGCTCGCGGATCCATAATCGCGTGTACCTAAACTCGCGGACATTAACGCAGCCTCGGGTCGATAACAAAAATTTAATATGGAACAAAAATAAAGTACAAGAAATGTGATCATAATCGTACAAAGGAATGACAGAGCAAGTATAAAAAGTACATACGCATCCTGCCGTGTCATTACCACTTATGAACTTAATTGCATATCATTATCTTTTCCATTCCATTAAGAGTTATAGCCATATCTTACGTACATACTTAGGAAAAACATCAAGTTCATTACCATATAACCTTACTTATCTTTCATAACCTAATCCGGCCCTTTACGGAGGGACGCTTATACTACCCGGCCCAAACTGGGACGCGATAAGGTCACATAGTCTGCCCCTAAAGGTATACTGCCCGGCCCATCTCTGGGTCGATAATGTCATATAGTCTTCCCGTAAAGGTATCTTGCGCCTACCATCTCTCGGGTCGATAATGTCATATAGTCCGCGTAAAGGTATCTTTGCCCCGATCTCTGGGTCGATAATGTCATATAAAACCCGGGAATTTAACCCAACGTACTACGCACCTCTACTCTTTTAGAAAGACTCATTTTCAAATAAAACTTCCCAGATACTAACAACCGTAGTATCAAGTCATCTCTACCTTTCAGGACAAGTCACAATACCTTTTTAGAAATACAATTACCGACTTCTAAATCAAGTGACTTCTTTCTTAAAGACCTTAAGCAATTGGTACCTTTAAAACAATTTGCCCTTCTTTATTTCAAATCATTTCTTGTTTATGATACTGAAGAAAAACATTCTCTTAACCCTCCCATAAAGTTATTATAACCAACTTCCCATAAAGCCGTCATACTAACTTTATGTCTTAAACTAATTCATTCTTTTTATAACCAAGAGACTTATACTTTCAAATCAAATCACATAGCTTTCAAAATACTTCAAGTCTCTTAACCTTTAAGAAAACAAGTTTCAAAGTCTTAAAAACTTCATACGTAAACTCTTTCAAATTAAGCAACATATACTTTGGTGCATTGTGAATAAGTTATACTTATTTATAACGATCTTATTCAAGTAGTCATGATCTAGAAAATGTAATACAATTTTGTCTTATCTTAGCTTCTATGCAGATGGAGAATTCTACTTGTTTTAACATAATTAATTGTCATTACATTTTCCTTTATTAACGCTGCAATGGCTTGTTCGATACTTATTCTCATTTGTGCCGTAAAATTAGCCAAGTCAACTCGACTCCAAATACTTCCTAACGACTCTTACCAACATCCCCCATAAGACTTGGTAAGGACTTAGGATTTCTTAGACGTAGCTTTTACATAGAGTAAATCAACATAACTACCTCTTAACTTCTAAGAGTAGACGAAATCATGAAATACTACTACATGTATATTTCATACATAGAATCATGCCAAAGGAAGGAAGAGGTTCACATACGCCATGATGATTATCGACAAGTAGCAAAAAGCTCCAAAGTACTTCAACCTTGCTAGCTATTCCATCCTTCAAGTAGAATACGCTATACTTGGTACTTCAACCTAAATTGGCCATAATACATCCATTAACCTCTAGCTTCGAACGTAGAATATTCTAAGTGCTAAGTCACTAAATTCTACGGAAAATCGGACAGCACTTCCTTTGTTTCTACATACTTTGCCACCTTTTTCAAGGCCGAATACAATAACCAAACACGCCACATTTAAGGCCCAACAAATCAGCTAACCAAAGGGGATTACACGCCTTAACAGGACGTGTAAAAATTCCGCACCAAAAACATTAAACTAGTCCACAATACAAATGTCAATTCGCCAAAAGTGCAACAACCTATCAACCTTTCCAATTCCTTTTCAATCCAAGTTCTTAGTTCTAGCATGTCATTTAGTCATAAACAACTTAGCAATTATAACCACCTTAATCAACTCTTAGATAACATACGACGACTAAACTAGTAACTAAATTGAATTACAATCTTAAAGGCTAAATCATGCAACTTTCGGATTCCATCCAAATATTCCATAACACATATCATTCTTCATAATATAATCCATGATCATTTCTAACTACTACATGAAATCTCGAATTAATATAGCAAGACGGAAATTATTACCTTCTTAAGCTCAAAATGATCCAAAACCCTAAGTCGATCCTTAGCAACTCCAACTCCTTTTCTTGACGTTTCAATCCGCTATTTGCAACCCTTAGAAGCTTGTGAAAAACTCCTCTTCTATTTCCAACTTCAAAGTTGAAGAGCTCCCTAGGTTTTCGCCTTGCGACTAACGTGAAAACGCCGTTTTTCCGAAATCTTTCTATTGAGATATCCTTACAATACCCTTAGGGACCTTGGGTTTAAGTCTTGTGAATAAAGGATCACAAACTAAAATTTTTGTGTGGGACTTAGCATGAACCCGTGAGCTCCCTCTCTTAGCTCTCTAATATTTCTTGAAATATGACTAAGTGTGGAACTAGTCTTGCTACTAGTATGCATTTATAACACTATGGAGGGTCAAGACTTAAACAAATGGTTGGCTAAGATGATTTTCACTAGGATCAAGCCCATGTGGCCCTTTGACAAGTCAACAATATCAAGCTCTATAATTAGCAAGACTTTCTCATCTTTACCATGGTCAAATGACCCTTTTGCCCTTGCATTAATTCGACCAAGCCATGTGGGAGGGTGCCACGTGTCGCCCTCCCATTCGTCCATAAAATTCCGTAACCCTCGTGGGTCCCACAAAACGTAAAATTCCTCGGGTGGGCCCCACACGACCAAATCCGTAAAATAAATTTCCATAATGAAAATATATTCCATAATCCTCAATTCATGCATTTTGAGAATCCAATTCTCCTCAACGAACATTTTTCCCTTTCCGACGTTCGGAAGATTTTCCGTCGGAAAAACAATTCTTTCTTTCGTACTAATTTCAAGTCTTGAGTTCCTTACGTACATTCTCTTAAAAAATGTCCTGGAGTTACGGGGTGTAACATTCTTCCCCCCTTAGAAACATTCGTCCCCGAATGTTCTTTCGGAGTCCAATCTAAATAGATAGCGACATAGTCTCCCTTCACACAACATATGCCACCCATGGCCACATAACAACTTATACTAAGACGTCAACCTTGGCACTCACAAAGCCAACTAGACCATACTCATAATGACCTCAAAGTCAGTCATAATCTTCTCTACTAGGTCTACTAGTGGTCGACGATCAGATCATCACCGGAAAACCTCATATTCCCGCCATTACCACCCCACACATGCACGGGTGTAGTTACCTCGAAAGGTTCTAATGGATTCAGGCTCCACTCCTTCCGTACCTTCAACTCTTACTAGCATACATACATAACTTCCATACCGATTTTGGCCTCTAATCTTTGGGGTCACTCTATAAAACAATATAAGGCCATTTCCGCCACGACTGGTTCGGTGGGAACGTCCACGAACCCAGTAAAACAATTAACTAGACTTGGGCCTTGCACCGTGACCTGTCACGTGGCGGAACTACTACCAACTGATCCCACTTTATTCCGGGCTATGGGCGACCCGCACAGGTCCTCACCCCGCCCCACCGTCGCACTTAACTCTTATTCTTGGTCCGACTTAAAATCTTATGGCGAGAGAGCCTTATAAATCTAAGGTCTCGGCGATTATCAATATTCCTAGGCTCGCAATTTCCATGCTCCAAGCCTACCTTACGATCAGAACGGTACAAAAACTTCTCATAATACCATAACCATGCCGCTCGATCACAACGACCATTACTTACTCTATACGGACCTCATCCGCACAATTCTCTTAAGCCTACCACGTAGCTTAATATATTAAAATGGTATTCCATTAAGTCCCTTAACATGGCTTCTTAAGGGTTCACTACCCTATCGCATGACTCATCATTTCCCGCTATCTCAAAATAAAACACAAGACCTTGGCGAGAATTCATTAATCGCTCCATACCTTCCTGTATCTAATTAGTCTTTACCAACTCTTGGTAATCTAAAATCATTCTAGGCAACACGCGTCTGACCCTCATACATAACTCCGTATAGATGTAGGTCACAATACCAACTATACTATAATCATTACCAACCTGGATACGCAATCCATATAGTCCTTCCTGGGTCACTGCTGCCTTTCTCGTAGCTGCAATCAACATAACTCGTTAGGGAGAGACGACCCTAACGACACGGCTATCGCACGATCTCAGAGTGAGAAGAATGGAAACCAATCCTAAATGTCCTGCAGCACCTGATTATAGATGTGGTGCACAACACACCGATAATCAAGACTCTACTAGACACGGTCTGTAGACACTTTCCGAGGACTAACTGCTCTGATACCACTTTTGTCACGACCCGACCCCGGGCCGCGACTGGTGCCCTACCTGGGCACCCTTAAAACATACAACATAATAAACTGCTGCGGAAAATAAGTAACACACATTTTTTTTTTAAACCAAGGCAAAGACGATAAAGTGTCAGTAATATAAATCACCCAAAAAGGGCTTACACTATCCAAAAATGTAATTACAATTCTAACCAGTCCAGCCCACATGTGAATACAGACCTCTAAGATGTGGACACCTACTATGACGGGACAAGGCCCCGCCGTACCCCTGAATATACATAGTCATGACAACTCCGGAACATTGGAGCCATCTCAAAATGCTGAACCAGGATCCTAAGCTCGCGGATCCATAATCGTAATACCTAAACTGCGGACATGAACGCGGCCCAAGAAGTCACAACAAAAATTAATATGGAACAAATAAAGTACAAGAAATGATCATAACTGTACAAAGGAATGACAGAGCAAGTATAAAAAGTACATACCAGATCCTGCCGTGTCATTACCACTTATGAACTTAATTGCATATCATTATCTTTTCCATTCCATTAAGAGTTATAGCCATATCTTACGTACATACTTAGGAAAAACATCAAGTTCATTACCATATAACCTTACTTATCTTTCATAACCTAATCCGGCCCTTTACGGAGGGACGCTTATACTACCCGCCAAATCGACGCGATAAGGTCACATAGTCTGCCCCTAAAGGTATACTGCCCGGCCCATCTCTTGGTCGATAATGTCGTATAGTCTGCCCGTAAAGGTATACCGCCTACCCGTCTCGGGTCGATAATGTCATATAGTCCGCGTAAGGTATCTTGCCTACCCGTCTCGGGTCGATAATGTCATATAAAACCCGAATTTAACCCAACGTACTACGCACCTCTACTCTTTTAGAAAGACTCATTTTCAAATAAAACTTCCCAGATACTAACAACCGTAGTATCAAGTCATCTCTACCTTTCAGGACAAGTCACAATACCTTTTTAGAAATACAATTGCCGACTTCTAAATCAAGTGACTTCTTTCTTAAAGACCTTAAGCAATTGGTACCTTTAAAACAATTTGCCCTTCTTTATTTCAAATCATTTCTTGTTTATGATACTGAAGAAAAACATTCTCTTAACCTCCCATAAAGTTATTATAACCAACTTCCCATAAAGCCGTCATACTAACTTTATGTCTTAAACTAATTCATTCTTTTTATAACCAAGAGACTTATACTTTCAAATCAAATCACATAGCTTTCAAAATACTTCAAGTCTCTTAACCTTTAAGAAAACAAGTTTCAAAGTCTTAAAACTTCATACGTAAACTCTTTCAAATTAAGCAACATATACTTTGGTGCATTGTGAATAAGTTATACTTATTTATAACGATCTTATTCAAGTAGTCATGATCTAGAAAATGTAATACAATTTTGTCTTATCTTAGCTTCTATGCAGATGGAGAATTCTACTTGTTTTAACATAATTAATTGTCATTACATTTTCCTTTATTAACGCTGCAATGGCTTGTTCGATACTTATTCTCATTTGTGCCGTAAAATTAGCCAAGTCAACTCGACTCCAAATACTTCCTAACGACTCTTACCAACATCCCCCATAAGACTTGGTAAGGACTTAGGATTTCTTAGACGTAGCTTTTACATAGAGTAAATCAACATAACTACCTCTTAACTTCTAAGAGTAGACGAAATCATGAAATACTACTACATGTATATTTCATACATAGAATCATGCCAAAGGAAGGAAGAGGTTCACATACCTCGCGACGATTATCGACAAGTAGCAAAAAGCTCCAAAGTACTTCAACCTTGCTAGCTATTCCATCCTTCAAGTAGAATACGCTATACTTGGTACTTCAACCTAAATTGGCCATAATACATCCATTAACCTCTAGCTTCGAACGTAGAATATTCTAAGTGCTAAGTCACTAAATTCTACGGAAAATCGGACAGCACTTCCTTTGTTTCTACATACTTTGCCACCTTTTTCAAGGCCGAATACAATAACCAAACACGCCACATTTAAGGCCCAACAAATCAGCTAACCAAAGGGGATTACACGCCTTAACAGGACGTGTAAAATTCCGCCCCACCAAAAACATTAAACTAGTCCACAATACAAATGTCAATTCGGCCAAAAAGTGCAACAACCTATCAACCTTTCCAATTCCTTTTCAATCCAAGTTCTTAGTTCTAGCATGTCATTTAGTCATAAACAACTTAGCAATTATAACCACCTTAATCAACTCTTAGATAACATGCGACGACTAAACTAGTAACTAAATTGAATTACAATCTTAAAGGCTAAATCATGCAACTTTCGGATTCCATCCAAATATTCCATAACACATATCATTCTTCATAATATAATCCACATGATCATTTCTAACTACTACATGAAATCTCGAATTAATATAGCAAGACGGAAATTATTACCTTCTTAAGCTCAAAATGATCCAAAACCCTAAGTCGATCCTTAGCAACTCCAACTCCTTTTCTTGACGTTTCAATCCGCTATTTGCAACCCTTAGAAGCTTGTGAAAAACTCCTCTTCTATTTCCAACTTCAAAGTTGAAGAGCTCCCTAGGTTTTCGCCTTGCGACTAACGTGAAAACGCCGTTTTTCTGAAATCTTTCTATTGAGATATCCTTACAATACCCTTAGGGACCTTGGGTTTAAGTCTTGTGAATAAAGGATCACAAACTAAAATTTTTGTGTGGGACTTAGCATGAACCCGTGAGCTCCCTCTCTTAGCTCTCTAATATTTCTTGAAATATGACTAAGTGTGGAACTAGTCTTGCTACTAGTATGCATTTATAACACTATGGAGGGTCAAGACTTAAACAAATGGTTGGCTAAGATGATTTTCACTAGGATCAAGCCCATGTGGCCCTTTGACAAGTCAACAATATCAAGCTCTATAATTAGCAAGACTTTCTCATCTTTACCATGGTCAAATGACCCTTTTGCCCTTGCATTAATTCGACCAAGCCATGTGGGAGGGTGCCACGTGTCGCCCTCCCATTCGTCCATAAAATTCCGTAACCCTCGTGGGTCCCACAAAACGTAAAATTCCTCGGGTGGGCCCCACACGACCAAATCCGTAAAATAAATTTCCATAATGAAAATATATTCCATAATCCTCAATTCATGCATTTTGAAAATCCAATTCTCCTCAACGAACATTTTTCCCTTTCCGACGTTCGGAAGATTTTCCGTCGGAAAATCAATTCTTTCTTTCGTACTAATTTCAAGTCTTGAGTTCCTTACGTACATTCTCTTAAAAAATGTCCTGGAGTTACGGGGTGTAACAACACTGCAACATTCTCTTCAATTATTCATTGCTCATTGTTGCTACCCCAGTCTCTTCTTGTTCCCCATACAAAGTAATCATTCTACCTCCCCACATGAAGCCCAAGCTGTAAGGTCTAGTGTGTAATATCACATGTGCTACTCTATCAATCCAATCCATGCCCAATATCATATCACAACCCCCTACTTTCATTAGTCTTAACCCAAAAGTGAAGGGTTCATTCTGCATTCTCCACTTAAATACAGGGCTCTCCAGGTGACATTTCATTTCTTGCCCATTAGATACATAAACTCGCATATGCTTCTTCATGGGTTGTATTGGTAATCTCAGTCTTCTAACAATGTAGGGGTCTATTAATGAATGAGTAGACCCACTATCAATCAAGACTGTCATAGGAGTTTTACCAGCATATCCTATGATATTTATGGTTGATACCTTTCCTTTGGAAGAACTTAGACCCAATAAGGCATTGATGGACACCTCAGCTTGTTCCATATGTTCCTCCCCTGCTTCTTCTAAGTTCTCAGCCATATCTACAAACAGTTCCTGATTTTCACCACCATCTTCCTCCCCTGTCATTCCCTCTATAGTGTTCATAATCTGCGGTTTGCACTAATGACTTGGATAGTATTTTTCCTTGCATCTGTAGCAAAGACCTTGTTCTCTGAGGTTCTCAAGATTGATTGGGAGGGTGTTTGGTTTGTAGGGTACTTTGTTTATGGGTTTAGGGGCAGTGTATGTGGGTCTGAGGTATGGTTGAATAAGAGGGTATTTAGGGGCATTGGTTTGGTTATTTCTGTTATAGGGGCTGAAAACAGGTTTTGGATTAAAAGTTTGGTGGTTCTTCTGTTGAGCAAAAGGAATAAGGGCTTTGAAGGATTCCTCATATAGCTTAGCAGTTTCATATGCATCCAAAACTGTCTGAGGGTTGGTCATTTTAACTAGGGGTTTGAGTTCTGGTTTCAGCCCACTCAGAAAACTGGAAATGTTGTGGGTTTCTTTGAGTGATGGATTAATTAGGGTCATGTATCCTGTAAGTTCCTCGAACTTGTCTTGGTACTGATCCACAGTCCATGTTTGCATAATCTTATTGAACTCATCTACAATATCCTGAGGTCGAATGTTTCCAAACCTCCTACACACCTCATGACTGAATGTAGACCATGTCATAACTCTCTTATTATGAATAATACAGCTATCGAACCATACATCTGCTTTCTCCCCGATATGAACAGAAGCATAACTAAGCTTTTCCTGCTCAGCAATGTTGTAAAGTTCGAAGAATTTTTTGCATTTTCTCAGCCAACTCCTTGGGTTATTTCCATCAAATTCTGGAAAGTTCATTTTCGGTTTGAATGTTCTGTGGTTATTGGGGTTCTCAGAACTTTGGTTCATCATATTTGGGGATGTTGAGGGTGTTAAAGGAATATTAGGGTTTTGATATAGTGGTGGGCTTGATAGTATTGGAGCAGCTGGAGGAAATGTAAAACCTCTTCCTACACTTGCACCCGATTGTGCATAAGAAATTGAGCTAGGAATAGGGTTTCAACTACCTGAAGCTACATCGAAGTCGTAGTTTGGTGGAGTAGACTAGATGTTTGCTGGGATCGATCCGAGAGTAATGTTTGCAAGAGTCGTCGCCGGTGCTGGTGGTGCTGTGTTGTTGGCTTGCATGTGAGCCATTTCGTCCATAAACACTTCAAACTTTCGATTAATTTCGCTGATTTCTTCATTTTTCTTTTGTTCTACCGCTTCGATTCGTCGATTGGTTTCCTCCGTGAGCATCATTAGTTGTGTTAGTTGCGTTTTCAACGATTGCATATCATCATGAAGGGCTTGCATCTCCGGTGAGATATTGGGGTTGGCTTCTGATACCATTTGTAACAGATTTTGGACTCTGCTACAAGGAAGTGATAAGAAAAAAAGGGAAGGGAGAAGAAGAACAGAGAGAGATATGTTGTAAATATTTCTGATAATACGCAATGGAACAATGCCTTGCCCTATATGGATTTACATGGACTCCTTTTGCAATATAAAGACACTAAGGAATACTATGACTTAAATGAAACTTAATAACAACTTGTACTTTAAGGGCTCAAATGAACTATATGAAACTTAAGAGACTAATTTAATTAAAGAAAATATTGTCACAATATTGAATTGTAACATAGAGATGGAGAAGAACTTTCTGTTAGCTTCGATATTGCACTGATGGAAATATGGAGAAGAACGACAAGGAATGCAAATAATTGAGCAAGGGAAGAAAAAATGAGAGTTTTGGTCCGAAAAAATATTTATTAAATGAAAGAAGGACAAATCGTGCAATTTTCTAGCCAAATAATGATTGTTTTTAGGTTAATAGAAAAGATCAATAGAAGAAGAAAGTAACAACGGAAATAAGGTATGAAGTTGGTGTCGGGTTCGTACACGCATCAGAATTTGAAAATTTTATGTTGTAAACCCGACGACGGTCAAACTGTAGGATGATTATACAATGTAAAATAACAAAAGAAATAATGTAATACTTCGAACGAAGACTTACATTGTAGTTTAGCAATCTGAAACTTTGAGGCTTGTGTAGTCCGCCTGTTTCCACGCAATAGTTCCTCAATTTGCAAGTCAAAACTATGATGTAATTTCTCCTTTGGAAAGCTAGGAATTTCAGTAGAGTTTCAGTAGAGTATAATCTTATGAAAGATGGTATAGAAAATATGAGGCAAAACCCTGTATATAGCTGGAAAATCAGCTAGGGTTTCTCTCGTGGGCCAGGCCCAGAAACTGAAGTAGAGTGGGCCATTCGGACCCACTGGATGCGTGTCGGCGCCGCGACGTTGATTAAGTGGCGCCACGGTGCTGTGGCGCCACGGTGTTGTGGCGCCATGTCCCTGACTCCGACGTCGTGGCCCTGCTCCAATTTTGCTTCGTTTCTATTTTATTCTAATGTCTCGATTATCAACCGAACATTTATATACTCTCTGACATCATTGAATCGACGGAACAATTGACTTAGTGTTACCCTTCAGGCCTTTACATATTGACACTAATAACATTAGGGTCTACACAGAACTCCTAGACTGCGCCGAAAGACGAACTCAATATGTAAAGTTTAGCTACACAAAACATGTGAACTGAACTTCTATGTGAGAAGATAAAATCTTTTCATTCATGACACACTCAATCAACCTTAGGATATGTCAAGTGTCTATCCAAATGACTTGATTATTATACTTCATCTATATTAGTTGACAACGGGACCATATCACAAACATGTCCATTGCGTTGGCCAACGACTTAGTCAACCTAACATCTTATGAGTATCTGAGTGTTCACTCGAATATATATTCAAGGAATGAATTCTAATCTTGGCTCACATACCATCTTTAATCTACTTCGTAATGCACCCAAAACAAACCGCGTCTCAACCTATAAGTCATTTGAGTTTAGGACTGGATCAAAGCACATTACTCTGTAATCAAGGTGATATTGACCTCAAGTCTAAGGACTTCTATCTACCACATGTCGATGACATTATAGACATATAACAAAACAACACATCAGTAGGGTATACCAATACTTCAACAAGTATCCATGCGTCCATCATGAGTTTTCATAACTCGTAGCATGTGAGACATACTACATCCCCTAAGGATATGATGCAGACCACATGTCGACGTATCGCATATCATCGATATGTCAATCTCGATGATCATTATTCGATGTAATTTAAGAGTTACGTTATAACATTAATTCTCACATCATTAATAAACACGTAAACTCTAGGGATGCATTTATAGATATTATAAACAATCAACTAATAATTCAACAAATGCAAATGTCATAATATTAATCATCATTAATATAAATATGAATGTGTATAAAGTACATTTTGTCCTAATACGGATTGTCTCTAAGACATACATATACTTTCAATTTCCCACTTGGCCTAGAGCCTAGAGCCAACATATCTAATACCCATGCTCTCAAAATGACCATTATGCTTCACCAAGCTTAATGGTTTATGTTACACCTCGTAAGTTTAAGACGATAATTAAGAACATCATTAAGGATTAAGATTTCCAATTATCAAATTTAAATATATTTTACGTGCTAATACGGATTAATTATTGGTAATGGCGAATACGACGCCGGAAATTTCTTTAATAATAATGGTTTATATATACATATATATTCCGTCATGGATTAGTGACGTATAGAAGATATGATGATAAGAATTTAAGGCAACGGGTGTTTGAGATTAATAGGAGTAGGATTAAGATTTATTACTTGGGGATTGTCTTGACTAAAGAAGACTTTTAAGGGCCAAAGTGTAATTTTTAAAAACTATTTTCAGATTTGGATTTAATACCCAAACTCTTTTTCATTTCAATTCTATTTTCATTCTTAAATACCCAAATCTTCATCTTTTCTCTCAATTCCAATCCGAAAATCTCACTATCCATAGTCAAGAATTTAAGTCGCATTGACATCTTCTTACTAGATTAATCCATCACAATTAGAAGCCAAATTTTGACCCAAAACAGTGGCCAAATCGGGCATCGCTAACAAACCTAGGTCTCGGTTTTTGTCCATTTTTTGGACAAATATGTGGATGAAAATTATGTAGGAATGATTGAGTAACACCATAGATTGTTGCATTTTGATTTGGAATTAAAAAGGGGTGAAGTTAGGCAAAAAGAAAAGCAAAAAAGGGCACGAAACAGTGGCAAAATCGGGACTGCTGGGCAGAATTTGTTCAACTTTGGAGGGGTATATCTCCTCGTATATTAGGGATTTTTGGGTATTTCAAAAGCCTAAAATGAAGTTCGTCGAGTCTAGTTTCCAAAGCAACAAACCAATCGTCTATAGAACACTGAAGTAGAGAGTTATGGACGTTACAAGTTCAGCTGACGAAGCGGTGACTAAAAATCGGGACTGTTTTGGGGATTTAATTAAGGTATGAAAATTCTTCAATATATGCTATAATTGAAGTTGCATATTGTGGTAGTTGAAGTAATGGACTTGTGTTAGGAAGAAATCTTGAATTTAGACATTGCATGTGGATAATTTGAATGTTGTAGCCGATATTAGGACTAATGTTACTAATCTTGGAATTGTCGTATTCGATTATTGTGTTGTGAAATTCATCGCTACTTGGCATGTTAATATTGGAAGAGAATCTTGACATATAAGTTATAATTGTTCATAAAGAATTATTGGAACAAGATTGGACTCTAAGGAATTAAGAAAAGGATTGGTTTTGTAAATATTGGTCAAAGACTTACTTGGAATTTTTGGATATTATCGCGTCAAGTTAGGGGCTGATTTTGTGAAGTTTAAATGTTGGGAATTTGACTATGAACATGTATATAAGTTATGGTAATTACTAATACATGTCTTAAAGGAAGTAAAGTGTAAAAAGGGTGTTATGTTACAAATTATAGAACTTGGTTATTGTTGTTGTCATTAGAGTTGATGGATTATTTTAAGATTGTTCTAATATGGACTAAAGACTGAATTAACATGAGAAATAGGTGTATTAATCACCTGGTTTGTTGTAGTTGTGATATCGCTTAAAAATAAAAGAGAAGGAATACGCTATGATGACATAAATGGAATATCTGAGATTATTGTTGTTATATCTTTGAGTTATGACTTGCTGTTGGTATTGCTGGCTTGGTTTGAAATTTGTGGATGTACATATAAACAGGGGAAGTGCTGCCCAAATTTCTGTAGAATAGGAAGTCGTTATTCAATTTAACTTACGTTAGGAATCATAGAGTTGACAGACCTAATGTTATTATTATATGTTGGAGTATTAGACGAGACATATTCTAGTAGTGTGTTGGTTAGCTCGACTATAAGGTATGTGAGTCTATCCTTCTTTCTTTTGGCATGATTATATGAATTCTTGTTCTTTTCATTTGGCATGAGTTTTGTATATAGTGAATGTACGGCGGACGTACATGATATCTACACAGTCTAAATTCCTAATAACACGAGTTATGAGAAGTACATGTGATTTTATAATAAGGAGACATTTAATGAATTTTAATGAGAGTCAAATAAATGATTTAAATTGCATACAGTTGCTCATGATATCTACTCGTGCTAAGAGTCATTTTTCCACTTCACCGCGTCCCGGGCCGGGCAGATTCGTGCACATATATCAGGATGATTCACCGCGTCCCTCACTAGAGGGCCGGACAGTTTATGTATACATATATGATGATTCCATGGACAGGCATCCGTGATACGGGTACAGATACCCATGACAGTATATTCCACCGCGTCCCTCACCCAAGGGCCGGGCAGTTTATTCATTTATTTACATCTGATGATTTTATGACTAAGCATGCGTGAGTACTGGTATGACTCTCATTCTTTTATGATACAGTTGACTCTCCACCTTACAGGACACAGTTTTGATCTTATTTACATTATTTCATGCTTACATACTCGGTACATTATTTCGTACTGACCCCCCTTTCCTCGGGGGGCTGCGTTCATGCCCGCAGGTTCAGGTGTTCAGATAGGTGGCGCTCCAGTTTAGGGCTTCTATTCAGCAGTCGGAGAGCTCCTTTGTTCCGAGCGGCTATTTTGATACTGATCCTATCTTTCGACTTATGCACATTTGGGCACGACGGTCTGTCGTCATATGTCAAGATCAGATTGTACTCTTAGAGCAGCAATTGTGGGTTGGACGTTTGTACCTTGCTTTGGGTTGTAATGTTGTTGTACTCTGTGTTGGGGCGTTCCCGGTTATACTTGTTGTTATCATTTGACGGCCTTTTCGGCTCGCCCATTTTGGGGAGATGTTGTAAAAGCAGCGTTGTGTTGCCGAAATTTCTATAGATCTCGGTATTAAATGGATTAAGAGTGACAGGTCAGTAGTGACATCCAATTAGGACGTTTAGTCGCGGCCCGTCGGGTCGGGTCGTGACAAAAGTGGTATTAGAGTGGTTAGTCCTCGGAATGTCTACAGACCGTGTCTAGTAGAGTCTTGTGTTTGGGTATGTTGTGCACCATAATTATACACAGGAGGCTTCCAGACATTTAGGATTGGTTTCTACTCTTTCATCTCATAGATCGTGCAATAGAGCTATGTCAATAGGATAATCCCCCCTCTTCCTAATAATTATTGTGGTTGCAGTTATGTTCCAAAGACAGCAACAGTGGCTCGGAAGGGGAAAATCAGAGTAAATCGGACTTGACCTGGTGTGTCAAGCCATAAGGAAAGTGGAAGAGTTTGAATAGAAGTATGATGATCAGGTTTGAAAATCTTTGGGTCAACGTCGGTGGGTAACTCTTCAGAGTCTTTTACATACCAAATAAGAAAATAAGTTTACAATTCATCACTTAAGGGATGGTATCATCAAGGATTGGAACCAGGAGCAATGTCCGAGATTACGTATGTATACTAGAATATGTTGGAGTTATGAAAAGTATGACAAGTAAGAAATGAGTGAACAAATGTTAAAAGAAATGAAGTTGTTTATAATTACGAATAGTGATAAGATCTCGTTCAGACCATGAATGAGGTGTCGACTTGTGAAATGAATTGCAGTAGTCTCTATCTTACGAATGGGTACTCCGTTGTGCTACGTTATCTGCTCTATAGTTACAGAGATTGAACTTTTCCTTCCAAAGATAGAAAATGAAGATTACCTACTCTTTTCTCCTTCATACCTTTAATTAAATGTTGAGCTCTAATTGTTAGAATCTAAGACAATTTTTGGTATATCATGTTGTTGGACTATGTGCAAGTAGGAAACTATAAAAGAACATTGTTCCCATGTAAGGATAAGAAAGGGCTATTACTTCTGGAATAATAGAATTAATATGAAAATGAAAGCATTTTTTTCTTATTTTGGACCGAATGTTGAGAAGTATTGGACATAGGGATTGTCGCGCCCGTTTTTGACCTCGGGGTCTGAACGGTATCCGCAACGTTGCTCTTTGGCGCGGTTCCCTGGATGGAGCAATAATGCTGATTTTGAGGAGTCGCCACCTAATTAGTTAAGTGAATTAGGACACTTGATTTATTGCAACAAAAATACTGCAATTAATCTCCATTTAATGGTCTGCGAAATTAATGAGATTCTGGATCAGGGTTCTTTATTATCCTAAAGGGAAGGGGTTAGACATCCTTTAAGATCCGCTAAATTGCGGTTATTCGTTTAAACCTAGGTTAATTATTTATTGCCTCTTTATTCTACATATTTTAAGAAGTTTTCATAATTTACAATTACAATGGAATACAATACAGAATAATAAAGCTAAAATCGAATAAAACTCCGGGACATTTTTAGCCCTTTTTAGGCCTTCCGCACAAGATAATCTTCGGGTACCTGCATAAACACTTAGTAAAAGTGTTAGTAATAGAATAGATAATTTTAAAGCAATGACAAAAATTAATAAGTAAAGGCAAAAATAAATCCGTCTTTTGTACAGCGGAGGCCTTGGAAATAAGACGGAGATTCTTTCATCGGTCAATATTGTTAGAAATAATAAAATAAATAAATCATTCAAATCCGCGCCAAAACAGTAATAATTTTAAACACGGAGGGCTCAGATATATAAAATAAAGTGGGACATCCTAAACAAGTCCGGCTGCAAAAATTCGCCCCGCCAGCGCATGTTGGTTATCCTGTGTAAGTAGAAGAATTCATCAACGCTCAGAAAGCTTCATTTTATTTTATTTTCCATCTTTGCAACTGTGGAGGCCTCAAAAATCGACGGATAACTTTTTCATTGGCCATTGCAGTATCCGTTCAGATCAGTAAATAATAAAGTGTAGCCTCTGTTCATTTAGAAATAAAAAAGGATTTGTTCCAGTCAACTTAATAAAAGAGAAGGGCCAAAATCGCCTGAATCAACCCCAAAAACAAAAGCGGTCGATGGAACCGATAAGCACATCACACGGTATGGTCATTGGAAAATACTGGAGAGACCAAAAGTGTAAATCAGTCCATAAAAGCAAACAACAAACCCCCAACAGCAGCCAAAACCGTCCAACAATAATATTTTCTAGTCTAAGATATCAAAATAGGCAACAACGACATTTTTGAACCGGATACAGGTTTGACCCGACCCGGATTGAAACCCCCACTCCAAAACAGTAAGCCAAACAAGGTCGCCGGAGTTCGGAACCCCGACGACACACCAAAAAATCAAAGAAATCGATCCATTTACAGTACGCAACAGATCCCAAGACAAAGCACAATATAGGTCGCCGGAGTTTTTTAAACTCGGGCTAGACATAAAAACCGAGAAGTCATTCCAACAAATAACAAAATATGTAACTGCAAGAGAAATAAAATACAATATGGGTAGAGATGCAGACATTAGTCGACGGGAATGGTGGTTTAGGTGTTGCTGGTGGGGTTCGGCGATGGGTTGTGGGCGACGTTGGGGTTCGCCGGGTGTGAGATGTCGATAGTTAGAGTTCGTCGGTGAGTTGCAGAGGGTGGAGAGGAGGTGAATAAGGAACTCCCGTCGGTCATCACCTCCGGTGGGACAGTGGTATGGTGGGTGTGGTTGACTGGGTGTGTGATGGAGCAGCGTTGGTGAAGCTGGTGAAGATGTATGTGTGTGTTGGAAGATGAAGAAGATGAGGGGAGTGAAGGTAAAAAATGAAAGGGTTGTCCCTGTTTTGTGCGGCTGCTGATATTTTTAAAATGATGGGTAATGTTTTATTTATAGGGGTATTTAGGTTTAGGGTTTGAGTTTGGTTTGGGGGGGAATGAAAAGTGGTATTTGATTTTTAGATGGAATAATAAAAGGATGTTGGATTAAAATAAAAAATAAAAAGGGTGTTGGATTGGACTGATCCGAATTAAGCCTCGGATTGGGACTGATTTGATGAAATTGGTTTGAATAAAATACAAAATGATTTATTTACTTAAAAGAAAAATTATTTAAAGAGATGTAAAATTATAAAAATAAAAATGTCGATGTAATAATAATAAAACATATTCTTTTTAAAATGTTTAATGTCTAATAAAATAAATAAAAATGCGATGTCAATTTACAAACATAGAATATTATGTAAAAAATATATAAAAATGCCAAAAATGTTGATTAAAATGTGGTGTCCTAAAACACATAAAATTGCAACAAATAATTGAAAAAGCGTCAAAATTATTTGTCAATGACATGTCCTCTTTTATGCGGAGATGATGGAAGAGTCTTCGGACAAAGATGTTGACTTGTAGCCAATTTTGTCCTGTTTTATAAACTAAAACTCAAAAGTGGGGCTGATGCAGACTCAAAATTGTCTCAGTGTCAAATTATGATGACACTAGATCGTTGTGATGCGAAAATAAAAAGCAAAGCTGACGCAGATTTAAAAATGTCCTAGTGTCGAATTATGAGGACACTGGGTTGCTGCGATACTAAAATTATGGACGAACGAATATCGATTCAAAAATATGTCCCAGTGTCGAATCTTGATGACACTGAGTTACAATTGCGATGGGATGCTGGAAAAGACAGGGTGCTTGTTCCCTGAAATGTCTCTAGGGTGTTTGTTCCCGAGGTAAAAAATGCAAAGAAAATGAAGATGGCGTCGTTTCTGGACGCAGTACAGATGTTCGTCGTTTCTGGACGAAGAATGGCGTCGTTTCCGGACGCAAATGCAGTTGTTCGTCGTTTCCGGACAAAGATGGCGTCGTTTCCTGACGCAAATGCAGATGTTCGTCGTTTTCGGACGAAGATGGCGTCGTTTCCGGACGCAATGCAGATGTTCGTCGTTGCATAGACGAAACATAAATGAAGTCGTTGCATAGACTTAAATAAAATGGCGTCGTTGCATAGACGCGATACAGATGTTCGTCGTTGCATAGACGAAACATAGATGAAGTCGTTGCATAGGCTTAAATGAAATGACGTCGTTGCATAGATGCGATGTAGATGTTCGTCGTTGCATAGACGAAGTATATATGAAGTTGTTGCATAGGCTTAAATGAAATAGCGTCGTTGCATAGACGCGATGCAGATGTTGGTCGTCCCATAGACGAAACATAGATGAAGTCGTTGCACAGGCTCACATGAAATAGTGTCGTTGCACAGACGCGATGCATATGCTCGTCGTTGCATAGACGAAACATAGATGAAGCCGTTGCATAGATTTACATGAAATGACGTCGTTGCATAGACGTGATGCAGATGCTCGTCGTTGCATAAATGAAACATGGATGAAACCATTGCATAGGCTTTTATGAAATGCGTCGTTGCATAGACGCGATGTAGATGTTCGTCGTTGCATAGACATTTATGAAATGCATCGTTGCATAGATGCGATGAAGATGCTCGACTAGCGATTCAGGCTTCATGCAGGCGAGTTGCAGCCTGAAATCCGAACTGTAGACGGGTTTTTTGGAGTTAGCTCACCCTATGGATACACGACAGAAGGAATTGTTCTATTTCCAAACTTCACCTTCAAAAAGCGGTCGTTGCATAGATGAAACATAGATGAAGTCGTTGCATAGGCTTAGAAGAAAGGGTGTCGTTGCATAGACGCGATGCAGATGCTCGTCGTTGCATAGACGAAACATAGATGAAGCTGTTGCATAGACTCACATGAAATGATGTCGTTGCATAGACGCGATGCAGATGTTCGTCGTTGCGTAGACAAAATATAGATGAAGTCGTTGCATAGGCTTAGATGAAAGGGCGTCGTTGCATAGACGCGATGCGGATGTTCGTCGTTGCATAGACGAAACATAGATAAAGTCGTTGCATTGGCTCACATGAAATGGCGTCGTTGCACAGACGTGATGCATATGCTCGTCGTTGTATAGCCGAAACATAGATGAAGCTGTTGCATAGGCTTAAATGAAATGACGGCGTTGCATAGACGTGATGCAGATGTTCGTCGTTGCATAGACGAAACATAGATGAAGTCGTTGCATAGGCTTAGATGAAAGAGCGTCGTAGCATAGACGCGATGCAGATGCTCGTCGTTGCATAGACGAAACATAGATGAAGTCGTTGCATAAGCTTAGATAAAATAGCGTCGTTGCACAGACGCGATGCAGATGCTCGTCGTTGCATAGACGAAACATAGATGAAGTCGTTGCATAGGCTTAAATGAAATGATGTCGTTGCATAAACGCGATACAGATGCTCGTCGTTGCATAGACGAAACATATATGAAGCTGTTGCATAGACTTAAAATAAAATGGTGTCATTGCATAGACGCAATGCATATATTCGTCGTTGCATAGACGAAACATAGATGAAGCTGTTGCATAGGCTTACAATGAAATGGTGTCATTTTATGGACGTACCTGCTTTGTGACTCGCCTGGGTTGAGATAACGTCATTGCATAGACGTTGTGCATTTGTAACCCGCATGAGCTTATTGTTGTGCTCCTGCCTTTGCTGATATGAAGATCCCGCACTCAAAAAAAACTTAGTGAGTTTTAGGAAATGAGTGGTTGATTAGCGTCGACTTTGTAGCTTTGGCTCTTGACGCTTGCATTCTCAGATTGGTTTGGACTGAAGACCTAGTTGGCCTGCTTTTTTCCTGTCTATAGTCATTTTCTTGCAGTGAATCCTTAAAATGCCCCAGTTTCTGGTAAATGAAGATGTTGAACTTTCAACTGGGTAAGGTTGAGTCTTGACGTTATCAAGGCGATCAGGTAATCAATTATTTTTTATCATGAATGAAAAGTTAATGCGAGAATATGAACAATGTACAATTGAGTAGATGAGAATGCAACCCTCAAAATATGCCCCAGTCATGTGTAGGTAGTCATGGATGCAAAACGTATGAGGATGCTAAACTCTCCAATGGACAAAATCGAGTCATGTGCAAAATAAGGAAGAAATATTTCTAATGGTGTGACCGAAGCCGATGTGGTTGCCTACGTATCCCGCCGAGGGAATCAGGTCAAAGCGTAGTTCGTGACGCGAAAATAAGAATTTTAATGATTTTCAAATGATGTAGGACCGAAGCCAATGTGGCCGCCTACGTATCTCATAGAGGGAATCAGGTCAAGACGTAGTTCATGATGCAAAAAATAAATTTTTTATGTAGTATGCATTTTGTTCTCTTTTCTGAAAAAGTGGAAGACAACATTACGTTCTGACTTCGGTTGATACCAACAATTAGTATTGTGCATAAGGATTTTCGTTTATTGCTTTCAGTCTAATCGAGATTGACTCCGGTGTAATTCACACAGCTTCAGATAGTACCTCAGACATACCTGAGTGTCGACACACCTGCTTGCATCAAAGGTTTCGAACTATACATATCCTCATGTTTCAAATGCCCTCACTGAAAAAAAGTCTCATTCACTCATATATTCCAGTATTTTAAATTTTAGGACGTTTAGAGAAAACACACTCACACTCATAAAGATGTTCAATGCATGCAATTGTGATACCATAGGCTTGGCCATCATGTAAGTATCCACTAATGTGAGAACCCTCAGTATAAGATCATGTAGGGCTTGTCACGGGCTTGTAATGTAGGCTTGGGGAAAGGAATGGATATCACTTGGGTAAAAGTGACTAATCATTCCTCGAGAGTTGGACTACGTCCGTGCTTTATATTTGTGTGTTTTAATGCTGACTTGCTTTCTTTTTGTTCCAGTTTTTCTGTACTGACTTCTTTTGAATCTTTCGTTTGGAGCCCCCTTTTTCCAGAGTTATTCTCTCATTTTATTCAGTTTTTTTTTATAATGTCGTGGCTTTTGATTTCTTCTTTTTGTGAAGTCGTCCTTTGTTTTTTTTCTTATCCCTTTTGAGACTTTGACAATTTTTGTTTTTGCAAACTTCAACGCAGAATTTTGTCAGCCACTTGCACATTTCTAAAGCGCTCAAGGAGGTCGGGCCAAGAGACGGATAGTGCGTATGCACTCAGAAACGGTATAGGTGTAATATGCGGTTGTCAAAAGAATAGGTTTTTAGACTCAAAGGGGTGTACTAGAGATAATGTTATTTGGTAGGCTGAAAAGACTCAAACGGGCCAAAGAAAGCCTACGATCATTTTCTATACCGAGTGTTACTCAGAATTTCGCCTCAACAAACATTCCGACCAAGTTCTAGATCACAGCGCAATGCAATTGAACTTATTCAAAAACTCACCACATAATGCATATGAAACGATGAGGTTGGTTTCATTCTTATCTTGGAAAACATGCAAGACAATGTCATTTACGGGTGTGAATAAGAGGTACCAAAAGAATCTATGGTTTACCACAGAGTCAACTCATACTGATTGTTACTTTTTTTTTATGCACACTCCTAACTGTGTTGGTATCAACAAAGTCAAACAATAATACTTAAAAAATATTTTTGTATTCTTGAATAACATTTTTTTTTGTATTTTTGAATAATTTTTTTTTTGTATTTTTTGAATAAATAGTACCGAACACGAATAGGGCTGCCTACGTATTCTGCCGAGGGAATCAGGTGCGCGTAGTTCATTCAAATATGTTATAAAATGTATGCTTGAAAAAGAATTTATCAATGAAAGGATAACAATATAAAGCTATGCAAAACAAATGATTGTCACCGTGGACGAATGCAAAGTAAAATGATTGTAACAGAAAAATGAATGCCCGAAAATATGATGAATGGGATACATGAGTGAGAAAAATATGCTTCTTTATTTTTATTTTTTTGTGGTGTCGAACCCTAGATGAGTTGCCTACGTATCACACCGTATGGTGAGAATCAGACACGCGTAGTTCGGGATGATAATGATGTAAAATGCGTGATAAAGAATTATATAATCAACACTAGACATATCAATTGAATTTGCAAATATGTATAAAGATACAAAATATAGAAGAACTGAGAGCGATGCCTCGTTGAATCTGATATAAACTGACTTCTATTAGTCAACATAACTCCCGCTCATTCTTGTGATGATTTTTTTTCTTTTTCTGACCGCCCTCGGCTGTTTACGAGGACGACCTTCCTGCAAAAATATGAGAAATGGGTGAGTAGAAAAATGACAAAATAATAAAAATGCAGAGGTGTGACAATATAGTCAAAGACTCCCCTGATTGTTTCGACCGGAGTGAAGGTTGATGTTTCGCAAGGTCCAAGTCGTGATGTTCAAGAACAATTTTTTCAGTATAGGTCCTGATTGCAGTGTGATAGCAAAAAGTGCAAAAAAATGCAAATGCACGTGCCCAAAGTTATAAGCCCATGACATGATACGTACATAGTTTAAAAGGATAATTATTGCTTTAAATAATATGTACAGAGTTGCTAGCGACAAACAATAGTAAACAAAAAGTATGCAAATCAAGCGCGCGCCCTAATATGTTTGGGACCTCCCTTATGCCAGAGGTGGACTTAAACGTCAGATATGCGAGATTATGATAAATAGGTCCAAGCCATTAAACTGCAATTTCGTTGGAAACGACCAAGTGACAGTGCACTTTTTCCAATTTCGGCGTGTCATGATCAGGCTTGGATCCGTCTATCATCATCACGCTACACACATATGCTTATTGGTCACCGGGTTGTGAAACCCAACGACAGTTTGGTGGATTTCCTAATCGTGGAGACGATACCAAAGATCAACCCACCTAAGGTGTATGCCTGCATGACTTAAAATAAAGAGGGCGGTATAGCTCTATCTTAAATTTTCTAAAATTTGGCTTACTAGACACAATGGTTCCCGAGCGGACTACTCAAGTGAGAAGGCTACGCGGCCACCGGATGGTCCGGATGCTCCTGCGCTTTTGTCAACTCGCCTATATTTTGGTATTTGAAAGAAATTTGCGAGTGCGCCAGCACACCTCGTGTGTAGTGTGTGATAGTGTCAATTTTCCATAATGGAGGAAATATGAGCGGAATGACAATTTAAAGAAAGCAGTAAAAGAATGTAGCAATTAAAGTAGTTAATTACAAATAAAAACAAACAATATAAAACATTTACAACAAATATAAAAGCAAAATAAAGCGCAATATTTAATTAACCTGGATTTGCTATGATCAAGAACCTGATATCCCCAGTAGAGTCGTCATGGTGCCGCGCCCGTTTTTGACCTCGGGGTCTGAACGGTATCCGCAACGTTGCTCTTTGGCGCGGTTCCCTGGATGGAGCAATAATGCTGATTTTGAGGAGTCGCCACCTAATTAGTTAAGTGAATTAGGACACTTGATTTATTACAATAAAAATACTGCAATTAATCTCCATTTAATGGTCTGCGAAATTAATGAGATTCTGGATCAGGGTTCTTTATTATCCTAAAGGGAAGGGGTTAGGCATCCTTTAAGATCCGCTAACTTGCGGTTATTCGTTCAAAACTAGGTTAATTATTTATTGCCTTTTTATTCTACA
This sequence comes from Przewalskia tangutica, assembly GCA_029844215.1. Taxonomy (NCBI): domain Eukaryota; kingdom Viridiplantae; phylum Streptophyta; class Magnoliopsida; order Solanales; family Solanaceae; genus Przewalskia; species Przewalskia tangutica. The sequence goes on along the minus strand of CM056721.1, from coordinate 120,140,987 downwards.
TATTTTAAGCAGTTTTCATAATTTACAATTATAATGGAATACAATACAGAATAATAAAGCTAAAATCGAATAAAACTCCGGGACATCTTTTAGCCCTTTTTAGGCCTTCCGCACAAGATGGTCTCCGGGTACCTGCATAAACACTTAGTAAAAGTGTTAGTAATAGAATAAATAATTTTAAAGCAATGACAAGAATTAATAAGTAAAGCCAAAAATAAATCCGTCTTTTGTACAGGGGAGGCCTTGGAAATCAGACGGAGATTCCTTCATCGGCCAATATTGTTAGAAACAATAAAATAAATAAAATCTTCAAATCCGCGCCAAAACAGTAATATTTTTAAACACGGAGGGCTCAGATATATAAAATAAAGTGGGACATCCTAAACAAGTCCATTGCGAAAATTAAGTCACTTGACGCACGTTGGTTATCTGTGTAAGTAGAAGAAATCATCAACGCCGAAAAGCTTCATTTTATTTTATTTTCATCTTTGCAATCATGAGGCCTCAAAATCGACGGATAACTTTTTCATTGGCCATTGCGATCCGCTCGAATCGATAAATAATAAAAGTGTAGCCTCTGCTCATTTAGAAATAAAAGGATTTGTTCGATCAACTTAATAAAAGAAGTGCCAAAATCGCTGAATCAACCAAAACAAAACATATCGGTGGGCAAATAGCAACATCACAACGGTATGGTCATTGGAAAAATACCGGAGCGACCAAAAGTGTAAATCAGTCCATAAAAGCAAACAACAAACCCCCAAAGAGCCAAAATCGTCAACAATAATATTTTCTAGTCGAATATCAAAATAGGCAACAACGACATTTTTGAACCGGATCTGAGTTTGACCCAGACCGGATTGAAACCTCACTCCAAACGATAGAAGCCAAACAAGGTCGCGGAGTTCTAACCCCGACACACCAAAAAATCAAAGAAATCGGTCCATTTACAGTACGCAACAGATCCCAAGACAAAGCACAATATAGGTCGCCGGAGTTTTTTAAACTCGGGCTAGATAAAAACCGAGAAGTCAGTCCAACAAATAACAAAATATGTAACTGCAAGAGAAATAAAAGACAATATGGGTAGAGATGCAGACATTAGTCGACGGGAATGGTGGTTTAGGTGTTGTTGGTGGGGTTCGACTGTTACACCTCGGAATTTCAGGATATGTTTATAAGAGCGTACGTAAGAACTCAAAAATGTTAAGATTTGAGACGAGTAAAAATTTATCGAAATTTTGGAATTTGTCGGAAAATGAGATATTGCGTCGAACGGGAGGGCGACACGTGGCACCCCCCTTAGTGGTCTTGGACGAAATTGACATGGATAAAATGGTCATTTGACCAATAAAGAGATGAGCAAGTCTTGCCAAGACTAAGAGCTTGATATTATTGACTTTTCAAATGGGCACTTGGTTTGATCCTAGTGAAACTCATCCAAGCCACCCAAATGTTATAATCTAGACCCTCCATTTGTTTATATAAGCTTACTAGTGCAAGACAAGGTTCTATACTTAGAATTTTTTTCAAGAATTTGAAGAACACTTAGGGGAGGCTCTCGGCAATAGGGGTTTCAAGAGGAGAAAAAATTCAATTGTTGTCCAATAAGCTCCACACTTTAAACCAAGGTTCCTAAGGGTATTGTAAGGGTATCTCAATAGAAAGATCCCGGAAAAGTGGCGTTTTCGTATTAGTCGCAAGGTGAAAACTTAGTCACTTTCCTAGGTTTGGATGGAGAATTGAAGGAAAGTTGGTTGTGATCTTCTAAGGGCTTCAAGTGGCGGATTGGAGTGTCAAAGAGAGGCTCTAAGTTGCTAGGGAGCGACTTCGGATCTTGAAGTAGATTAAGGCTCGCTAAGGTAACAATCTTGTTCTCTTAAGTGTTATAAGATTACATATTGTTTTAGCCTTACACTTTAACTAGCATGAAGTATATGTATTGAAGATTGATAAGTGATATGGATTGTAGAAGCCTAAAACCGAAAATGACATGTTGAGCCATTTGAAATTGAAATCCAATTTGGTCGATAATTAGAATCGTCGCATATTACCTACTTGAAGATTGTAGTAGTTATAATCAATTGCGGCTTGATAACATGTTATACTAAACAACTTGAATTGAAAAGGAATTGGAAAGGTTGATATGTTGTTACACCTTTGGCCGAATTGACATTGTATTTTTGGACTAGTTTGATATCAATTGTGGGGCGGAATTTTACACGTCTTGTAGACGTGTAATCCCCTATTGTTAACTATATTGTTGAGCCTTAAATGTGGCGTGTTTGGTTATTGAATTTGGGCCTTGAAAAAGGTGGAAAAGTATGTAGAAACAAAGGAAGTGCTGTCCGAGTTTCCGTAGAATTTAGTGACTTTGCACTTGGAATATTCTACGTTTGAAGCTAGCAGTTAATAGACGTATTATGGTCATTATAGGTTGACATACTACGTACGACGTATTGGACTTAGCAAGTGGATTGAACCGAAGAGGTATGTGGAACTTTCTTATCTCTTGAGCATGAATAAGTTGTAAATATATAGTACGGTAGACATACGAGATTTTGACAAATCTAGTCCATTTGATATCCTTGGCTTATTTTAAGAATGTCCAAGTTGGTTGAGTTAGGGAATTAACTCACTTGTTTAAAAATATTAAGGATATCTTGGTTTCTAAAAGTTAAGGGACTTGAATTATGTTAAAAGTATATGACACTTGTTTCGTTTTAAAGGTATAAGTCCCTTGGATATAAAGAAGAATGTAATTGCCTAAAGTATAAAGTAATATAACGACTTTATGGGAAGTTGGTTATATTAGCTTTATGGAAAGTAAGAAGAGTGGTTTACTCTAAGTAATGTAAGTATGATAAATGACTTGAAATAATGAAAGGCAAATTGAGTTTAAGGCATCAATTGCTTAAGGTTTTAAAAGAAGAAGTCACTTGATTTAGAAGCCTAAATATATTTCTAAAAGGTATTGTGACTTGTCTTGAAAAGTGGATATGACTTGATACTACGGTTATTAGTATCTTGGAAGTTTTATATGAAAAAGAGTCATTTTTTTAAAGAGTAGAAGTACATAGTACTTTGGGTTAAATTCCCGGATTTTATAAAGACATGTTAGTGCCTTAAGTAAACTAAAATGAGAGTGTATATGAACAAGACTAATAAGAAGTTAGGGGATTTCTTAACTTGCTTATATTATGTATGATAAGCCGGTAGTGCATAGGTTATGTATGATAAGCCGGTAGTGCTTATGTTATGTATGATAGCCGGTTTGTGCTAGTGATATATTATTCATTCTGGTCATTCCCGGGTTTGTGGCATTTGCATATTCCGTGGATTTGCTACCCATGATGCGAGAATACCTCATGCGAGTCCGTAAGGCTTATGCGGGTGAAATAGTCTCACGCGGCGGACCGGTCTATGCGAGAATACCTCATGCGGGTCCACACGACCTACGCGGCGGATCTGATCTATGCGAGGAATACCTCATGCGGGTCCACACGACCTATGCGGGCGGATACAGCCTATGCGAGGAAGTTACCTCATTGCGGGTCCACAGGACCTATGTGGGTGAAATAGTCTCACGAGTAGGATTGCTTAATGATACTACGGGCGGGTGGCCCTACTTTGATCATGAGCCTCCTATTTTTATGCAGTAAAGTATACTCTTGTTTACTCTCATTGTTAGTAAGGCACAGTGTACTGTTAATTGAGTTATCATACACGTCTCCAACTTTATTTTAGACTTATGATTTCATTACAGTACTTTCAATTTCACATATTTGGTACATGTTGTATTGACCTCCTGCGGGGGGCTGCGTTCATGCCGCAGGTAGAGTATACAGGTTGCTGATCCTCACTCTTAGGATCACTGTTCAGCTGTTGAGAAGCTCCATTACTCTGGAGGCTTATCCTTAGTACAGATCCCTGGTATGGTCGGTTGTTGTACATTCAGGGGTATGGCGGGGCCCTGTCCCGCCACAGTTGTTATTCTTAAAGGTTTGTAGTCACATTTGTGGTTTGGGTTTGTAAGAACATAGATGTACTGTTTTAATTTTGTATTATGTATATGTTACGGAAGGTGGCCTTATCGGCTAGCCGGTTGATGTCTATTGTCTAAGTATGATTTTTATTTTATGAGTTGTGTATGTTCCGCTGCTATTCTCTGATGTATACCTGAAAGGGGTGCCCAGGTAGGGCACCAGCCGCGGGCCCGGGGTCGGGTCGTGACATCGGCGATGGGTTGTGGGCGACGTTGGGGTTCGCCGGGTATGAGATGTCGATAGTTAGGGTTCGTCGGTGAGTTGCAGAGGGTGGAGAGGAGGTGAATAAGGAACTCCCGCCGGTCATCACCTCAGGTGGGACAGTGGTATGGTGGGTGTGGTTGACTGGGTGTGTGATGGAGCAGCGTTGGTGAAGCTGGTGAAGGTGTATGTGTGTGTTGGAAGATGAATAAGATGAGGGGAGTGAAGGTAAAAAATGAAATGGTTGTCCCTATTTTGTGCGGCTGCTGATGTTTTTAAAAGGAGGGGTAATGTTTTATTTATAGGGGTATTTAGGTTTAGGGTTTGAGTTTGGTTTGGGGGGGAATGAAATGTGGTATTTGATTTTCAGATGGGATAATAAAAGGATGTTGGATTAAAATAAAAAATAAAAAGGGTGTTGTATTAGACTGATCTGAATTAAGCCTCGGATTGGGACTGATTTGATGAAATTGGTTTGAATAAAATACAAAATGATTTATTTACTTAAAAGAAAAATTATTTAAAGAGATGTAAAATTATAAAAATAAAAATGCCGATGTAATAATAATAAAACATATTTTTTAAGAAATGTTTAATGTCTAATAAAATAAATAAAAATGCGATGTCAATTTACAAACATAGAATATTATGTAAAAAATATATAAAAATGCAAAAAAAAATGATTAAAATGCGGTGTCCTAAAACACATAAAATTGCAACAAATATACGAAAAACTGGTAAAAATTGACTGTCAACAGGGATTAATTGAGTTTCTTTCGCAAGTGACTTAGAACTTGAGAATGATGAGTAGGAATGACAACATGTAGGATCTGGACCGGATCCTACTAGATCCAGATCTAGATCCGTTTTACATACATGTATCCATATCCAGATCCAGATCCATAGGGTCCATAAAATCATATCCAAGTCCAGATCTATCGGATCCACGGATCGGATCTGGATCCAAATCAAAGTGACTGATTATTAAGTTATACCTTCTAATCAGTCCAAATTTTCTAGAAAAATAGTTAATTTAATTTAACGGAATCATGGGGAATGCATCCGTAAATTAGGACTAAATGACATTGTTGACAATTGTTATGCCTATTGGCTATTGCTGTAGTGAAAACAATCCTCTCAATACCTAAGCTACTACATAGGTATCACATAAATGATTAATATAATGATTAAAGAATAACACGCAAAACGTGTCTCAATTAAAAAAATAATGGCCTTCGGCCCTTTGAATATAAAATAAAATTAAGATTACAAAGGATTCGGCGCCATGATGTATAAATAATAAATGTATAATTAATTTAATAAAAAACGGATTCACGGGTCGGATCTGGACCGGATACGGATCTCAAAGACAAGATCCAGATCCAGATCTGATCCATCATAAACGGATCTGGGTCCGATCCGGATCCGTCGGGTCCAAACTTTGAATATCCATATCCTATAAAACGGATCTGGATCCACCGGATCCGGATCGGGTCCAGGATCCATTGCCATCTCTAATGATGAGCATCCTATTAGTGTATTGTTGTGTCAAGCATTTTAAATATTGTAACCTCTGGAGTTCATATTTTCAGTTAAGAAGTTATTTGAAGGATTGGTAACCGAGGTATGTATTTGTGCACAGTTTCAATGCATTAGTTCACGCAGAATGCTAAGATGATACTATTTGGGCTCTTGGAACCAAAGGTTAAAAAGGGAAGAAACTCATAACACCTCGCTTAATTTGCGTAGTGGGTGATCTTCTAAAGTACTAATCTTACCGAACACCCAAATGGAGGAATATGGTTATTGGGGAAGCCTCATCTCTATGAAGTAGATATTAAGTTGTACAGAATAATTGATATACTGCGGGGTAACACATAGGGGTACAAATAAAAGTTTTCATATGACCTTGGTGTATGCGTTTAATGATGTGGCTCTTAAAAGAAAACTGTGGTTAGATATTGGAAGAGTGAAGTGTCAGGTCGCTAAGACTGAGATAAGGGATTTTAAGTAGTAGGTAGCGGATTATGGTGAAATGAGTGGCAAGCAGGGTGTATAGCAGCACTTACTAATTAAGAATGAGATGATAACCTACCTGCTTCTAAGGTGCCTTTCATGAAACCAGGCATATATGAACATTCTCTTGAGTTAATTAGGTGAGAAGTAGGCATAAAGACTTAGTATAAGTTCAGATACTTTAATAGGTGAAGGTTGAATCCGGAATTTCTACAGACCATAATAGAATGATGGAAAACAGATAAGAGAGGTACAAAGATATAGATGAATTCAACGAAGTGATAATAGAAACTCAGTGTGATGTAGCCAAAGTGACAAATGTTGACGCAGCCAAAGACACCACTGAGTTAGTAAGTCCAACGAGAGGATAAAACAAATGCCACTTGAGGAGACAAGTGGTAATAATGCAAATAAGGAGGAACAAAGAGATACTGGGGAAGAATGTGGAAATAAATAGAATAAGAAAGACGACGATGGTAAGGTGGTAGAAGTAAAACAACTCATTAAGGACCCACAATTGATAGAAGAATCAAAAGTAACTCTTACTACTAAAGAACATGTTGAAGGAGCTTTTGTAGCATCAAAAGTTAATGAGGAGCGAAATGTTGACAAGAGTCAGGAGGTGTGTACCAATGGTAACAACTCTAATAATAGTAACGTGGTGATATTAAAGGAAGATGGGACAATGATGTCCAATGTGGAGCAGTACAGGGCAGTGGAAGCGGATATGTCTATCCTAAATATATTGATCAGCAGAGAAACTTAATCAGAGATAATATGAGGGATGATTAACATGACAAACTTAAGGACTCACTGGTGAAGAATTTACATGAACTAGGTAGATATACTATGGTATATGCAAAGAGTGATGCATTGGGAAGGTTGTCTCTGGGATAGTTTATATTATATTGTCGACGATATGAGGGATCCTTGACTAGTTAGTGGGGATTTCAATGTTGTTATAAATGGAAGAGAGACAATAGGCGGTCTTCATATATATCCTGCAGAGCGTGAAGATCTTTGCATTTGGGACTAATTCATGTGAAATGTTTGAAACTGAATTTAAAGGGAGTCTTTTTAAGTAATGGAATGAAAGAGCCGATAATGACTGTACTTTAAGAGGTTCGATAGAATGTTGACAAACATTTATTTTAGCTTGGTATGGACAAGTGGAAGTGGAACATGTAATAAGAACAAGTTTAGACCATGCCCCTTAGTTGTTAACTTAGGGTGGTCAATCTATGCATGTGAGTAGACCATTTAGATTCCTCAAGTTTTGGACAAAATATGAAGTATTCTTTTAAGCACTAAATCAAAATTGGCACATTGTTGTTGATTGAGATGATTTCGTTTCTTTTATACCGAAACTGAAGAATGTCATGACTGCCCTATTATTATGGAGTAAGGAAACTTTTAGAGATAATTTTAAGAAACTAAGTTTTAGGGAGGATATTGTTAGATTTAAAGAAGAGTTATTTGAAGAATTTTCAACAGAAGCAAATAGAATGATTTTACAAAGAGTTAAGGCAGACTTCGAAAGAGTATGGAGAAGTTTCTGGCCATTTGATCAATAAAAGGAGAGTTCTGTTTATATGCATGCTAAGACTCCTAGTAACTTGATTCAGCAAGAAAAGGTATTACTGGTTTCCGAAGGGGAACATTTCCATTCATGTATTTAGGATGTCCAGTATTACATGTTAGAAAAAGGAAGATAGACTATGCTGAATTAATTAAGAAGATTAAAGACAAGTTACAGGCTTGAGAGGAAAAATTGTTGTCACCATGAGGTAAAGCAGTGTTGATTACTAGCGTGTCACAAGTGTGCCTATACACATACTGCCTACTATAAGACTTGCAAAATGTGTGATCAAAGATATACATACAAATAGTTATAACTTTCTTCTGGTGTATAGTAAGGATGATGTTAAGGCTAAGCATTGGTTTACATGGTTAAAAACGTACTTGCCTAACGATGATAGTGGATTGAGATTCAAACCTCATTTTGGATATATTAAAGGCATTGTGTAAAAAGCTATGATGTAAATCTAGGACCACCAACTTTCAATGGGTTAACTTTCTATGGAACATGTACTTTGAAGCATTACCCTCAATATGTGCAATGGGGAGGTGATTCTCAGGCCTTGGAAATGGGTGTTGAGCTAAAGGATAACATTGAACAAGAAATATAGTGGGAAACAAAGAGTGAGACTGCTAACATTTGATTTGATAATCGTACCAAATTGAAAACATTACACTATATACTACTATCAGAGTTTCTTATTGATAAAAGGGTGGAAGATTTCAAAAGAACTACTATGTGGAGATTGATGAGATTTGTCAAAGCTAGGACAGTATCAACCAGATGACATTGTCTCATATGTCACTACATACTTGGTATATACCCTGTGGATAATCCTTGGTGGATAATGACAAGTTTTAGTAAATTTATTGTGCCAAGTGTATGGGATTTGTTGAGATAAAGATCCTATCCTTCTGAGGTATATAGGTAAATGTGGGTTAAAAGAATGTCATTCAAGGTATATTTCTTTCTATGGACGATGTGAAAATCTAAAATTCCAGTGGATAAAGTGTTGCATAATATTGGAATTAATATAGTATCAAGATGTTGTTGAAATAATGTCTTACATCAAGGAATGAGAGATCACTTGTTTCGTACAAGGGAGTTGTCAAATCTCTATGGAACTATGTTAACAATGCAGCGGGTATACACATGAATTGTCGTCATGATTAAGCATGCAATACAGATTTGGGGGAAACATTACATACCATTTACAAATTAAAGCAGGTGTACAAGGTAGTACCAGCTGGAATGTTGTGGCAAATTCGAAAATAGAGGAGTATAGCACCGTATGGAGACTCTTTAACTTTGTTCAAGGTATTACATAAGATTCAGTTGAATGTTCACAGGTAATTTGGTTCCTTAACTATTTTGAATTGATGAATTGCATGTGTGTTATATTGTGGCCCTGTGAGGCATCTGTTGGTTTGTTGGATATAGGTGAATAGACATAGTTACAAAGAAGACTCTGCCGAAATTTTTCTGGTATAAGACTTGTTGTGAACATTCGAGGACGATTGTTTCTAAGGGGGAAGAATGTTACACCTCGTAAGTTTAAGACGATAATTAAGAACGTCATTAAGGATTAAGATTTCCAATTATCAAATTTAAATATATTTTACGTGCTAATACGGATTAATTATTGGTAATGGCGAATACGACGCCGAAAAATTCTTTAATAATAATGGTTTATATATACATATATATTCCGTCATGGATTAGTGACGTATAGAAGATATAATGATAAGAATTTAAGGCAACGGGTGTTTGAGATTAATAGAAGTAGGATTAAGATTTATTACTTGGGGATTGTCTTGACTAAAGAAAACTTTTAAGGGCCAAAGTGTAATTTTTAAAAACTATTTTCAGATTTGGATTTAATACTCAAACCTTTTTTCATTCTTAAACACCCAAATCTTCATCTTTTCTCTCAATTCCAATCCGAAAATCTCACTATCCATAGCCAAGAATTTAAGTCACATTGACATCTTCTTACTAGATTAATCCATCACAATTAGAAGCCAAATTTTGACCCAAAACAATCAGACCAACCCTAGGTCTCGGTTTTGTCCAATTTTTGGACATATTTGTGGATGAAATTTGTGTAGGAATGATGGAGTAACACCATAGATTGTTGCATGTTGATTTGGAATTAAAAAGGGGTGAAGTTGGGCAAAAAGAGAAGTCAAAAAGGGCACGAAACAGTGGCAAAATCGGGACTGCTGGGCAGAATTTGTTCAACTTTGGAGGGGTATATCTCCTCGTATATTAGGGTTTTTTGGGTGTTTCAAAATCCTAAAATTAATTTCGTCAAGTCTAGTTTCTAAAGCAACAAACTAATCATCGATAGAACACCGAAGTAGAGAGTTATGGACGTTACAAGTTCAGCTGACGAAGCAGTGACTAAAAATCGGGACTGTTTTGGGGATTTAATTAAGGTATGAAAATTCTTCAATCTATGCTATAATTGAAGTTGCATATTGTGGTAGTTGAAGTAATGGACTTGTGTTAGGAAGAAATCTTGAATTTAGACATTGCATGTGGATAATTTGAATGTTGTAGCCGATATTAGGACTAATGTTACTAATCTTGGAATTGTCGTATTCGATTATTGTGTTGTGAAATTCGTCGCTACTTGGCATGTTAATATTGGAAGAGAATCTTGACATATAAGTTATAATTGTTCATAAAGAATTATTGGAACAAGATTGGACTCTAAGGAATTAAGAAAATGATTGGTTTTGTAAATATTGGCCAAAGAATTACTTGGAATTTTTGGATATTATCGCGTCCAGTTAGGGGCTGATTTTGTGAAGTTTAAATATTGGAAATTTGACTATGAACATGTATATAAGTTATGATAATTACTAATACATGTCTTAAAGGAAGTAAAGTGTAAAAAGGGTGTTATGTTACAAATTATAGAACTTGGTTATTGTTGTTGTCATTAGAGTTGATGAATTATTTTAAGATTGTTCTAATATGGACTAAGGACTGAATTAACATGAGAAATATGTGTAGTAATCACCTGGTTTGTTGTATTTGTGATATCGCTTAAAAATAAAAGAGAAGGAATACGTTATGATGACATAAATGGAATATCTGAGATTATTGTGGTTATATATTTGAGTTATGACTTGTTGTTGGTATTGCTGGCTTGGTTTGAAATTTGTGGATGTACATATAAACAGGGGAAGTGCTGCCCAAATTTTTGTAAAATAGGAAGTCGTCATTCAATTTAACTTACGTTAGGAATCATAGAGTTGACAGACCTAATGTTATTATTATAGGTTGGAGTATTAGACGAGACATATTCTAGTAGTGAGTTGGTTAGCTCGACTATAAGGTATGTGAGCCTATCCTTCTTTCTTTTGGCATGATTATATGAATTCTTGTTCTTTTCATTTGGCATGAGTTTTGTATATAGTGAATGTACGACAGACGTACATGATATCTATACAGTCTAAATTCCTAATAACACGAGTTATGAGAAGTACATGTGATTTTCTAATAAGGAGACATTTAATGATTTTTAATGAGAGTCAAAGAAATGATTTAAATTGCATATATTTGCTCATGATATCTACTCGTGCCAAGAGTCATTTTTCCACTTCACCGCGTCCCGGGCCGGACAGATTCGTGCACATATATCAGGATGATTCACCGCGTCCCTCACTAGAGGGCCGGGCAGTTTATGTATACATATATGATGATTCCATGGACAGCATCCGTGATGCGGGTACATATACCCATGACAGTATATTCCACCGCGTCCCTCACCCAAGGGCCGGACAGTTTATTCATTTATTTACATCTGATGATTTTATGACTAAGCATGCGTGAGTACTGGTATGACTCTCATTCTTTTATGATACAGTTGACTCTCCACCTTACAGGCAACAGTTTTGATCTTATTTACATTATTTCATGCTTACATACTCGGTACATTATTTTGTACTGACCCCCCTTTCCTGGGGGGGCTGCGTTCATGCCCGTAGGTTCAGGTGTTCAGATAGGTGACCCTCCAGTTTAGGGCTTCTATTCAGCAGTCGGAGAGCTCCTTTGTTCCGGAGCCAGCTATTTTGATACAGATCCCTATCTTTCAGACTTATGCACATTTTGAGCACGACGGGGTCATGTCCCGTCATATGTCAGCAATGTACTCTTAGAGGTCTGTAGACAGTTTTGGGTTGGACGTTTGTACCTTGCTTTGGGTTGTAATGTTTTTGTACTCTATGTTGGGGAATTCCCGGTTATACTTGTTGTTATCATTTGGCAGCCTTGTCGGCTCGCCCATTTTGGGGAGATGTTGTAAAAGCAGCTTTTTGCTGCCGAAATTTCTATAGATCTCGGTATTAAATAGATTAAGAGTGACAGGTCAGTAATGACGTCTAATTAGGATGTTTAGTCGCGGCCCATCGGGTCGGGTCGGGTCGTGACAGTTTAGTAAACGGGTCTGCAAGATTATTGTCTGTGGGAACATAATCTATCCTAATATCTTCAGCTTTCACCATCTCACGGAGAATGTTGTACTTCCTCGATACATGTTTGTTTTTGTTAGTTGATCTTGGTTCTTTGTCCTGTGCAATTTCACCAGTGTTGTCACAATAAATGGTTATTGGACAACTGGCACTCGAAACTACCCCTAGTTCCTTCAGGAACTCATAAATCGCGACAGCTTCTTTAGCAGCTTCCGATCCAGCAATGTACTCCACTTCAATAGTTGAATCAGCAGTAGTAGCTTGTTTGGAACTCTTCCAGCTCACTGCTCCTCCATTGAAAGTGAACGCGTAACCATACTGAGATTTGAAATCATCAATATCTGTCTGGAAACTAGCATCGGTATACCCAGTGGCACCAGCTTGCCTCATCCACCATAGACTAAGAAGTAATCTTTAGTACGTCTGAGATACTTAAGAATACTCTTGCCTGCCTTCCAGTGATCCTCACCAGGATTCTGCTGAAACTTGCAAGTCATACTAAGTGCAAAGGCCACATCTGGCCTAGTACAAGTCATGTCATACATGATCGATCATATAGCCGAAGCATATGAGTTCCTCTTCATGCGCTCAAGTTCTACAACACTAGAAGGGCAACCCCTTTTAGATAACTTGATCCCTGACCCATTGGAAGACCGTCTTTCTTGGAATTCTCCATTGAAAAGCGTCTAAGAACTTTGTCTATATAGATTGACTGTGACATCCCCAACAATCTATTAGGTCTATCTCTATAGATCCTAATTCCCAGAATGTAGCAGGCTTCACCTAAATCCTTCATCATGATGGTCTTGGGCAACCAATCCTTAACTGACTGCATGAGAGTCATATTATCTCTCATTATCAATATGTCATCAACATATATAATAATGAAGACAATATCTTTATCCTTGCGTTTGATATAAACACAATGATCTTCTTTGCTTCTTACGAAATCAAAAGATTTAATAGCCTTGTCAAAACAAATGTTCCAACTCATAGAGGCTTGCTTAAGCCCATAAATGGACTTATGTAGCCTGCACACAGCATTTGGTCTGGACTCGGATGAAAAACCCTCGGGTTATTTCATATACACTTCCTCAATTAGATTACTATTGAGGAATGTAGTTTTGACGTCCATCTGCCAAATGTCATAATCATAATGTGCAGCTATCGCAAGAAAAATCCGAATAGACTTTATCTTAGCCACCGGTGAAAAGGTTTCATCATAATCCACGCCAGGACGCTGAGTAAACCCTTTAGCCACTAGTCTAGCTTTATAAGTCTGAACCTTGCCAGATGCATCAATTTTCTTCTTGAAGACCCATTTGCATCCTATGGGTTTAACCCCATTTGGAAAATCAACCAATTTCCACACTTGATTGATATATATATATATATATATATATATATATATATACTCCATTTCGGATTTCACGGCTTCTTGCCATCTCTTTGAATCAATATCCAGCATTTCTTCGCTGTAGGTGGTAGGATCGTCATCATCTAGAATATCTAGCTCATTTTGTGTTTCCACAAGTAGATTTAGTCTTTCCGGAGGACGATGAATTCTAACAGACCTACGGAGTTGAGTGTCTTGCGATTCGATTCTGACACTTACAGTATGTTACATTGTGAGTAGGTTCTTGTCTTGTTGGTCGATCCATGATATTAGAGCTTTCAGAATATCATTTTTATGTCTTTCTGAATGGGAGAGAGTCTGGCCCGATGCACTAGCTCCCAGTCCATGCGAGTAGGGTGCGGTGGGCGGCCGCCCACTGGATCGGGATAGGCGGGCTCGGGACGGGGTCGGGATGGAGAGGAGGGGTGGGGTCGGGCGGGCAGCGGGGCGGGGTACCAGCGGGGCGATATCGTGTCGTCCGTCATCCCGATGGGCGTCATCGGGCAGTCGGGGCTGGGCCAGGCGGGTTGTTTTTTATTTTTTTATTTTTCCACTAAATTAAAAATACTAAATTACTAACAAAGTAACATATAGTCATATAATGATAGTCATATACTCATATTATACTATTATAGTATTATACTCATATATATTTATAAACTAAATAATTAAACAAAGATAAGAAGAGTGTAAAAAAAATATCCCAAGGTTGTTTTTGTGCCTCTTATATTATTAATTATTTCATTGAAATATACAAGATTCAGAATTACAACATTGTAGTGTACTGTTGTTGAAAAAAATTGCAAAAGACATAGAAAAAATTAAAAAAATACTAAAATTGCAATGAAATATATTACCATTTTGAAAATACTTTTTGTAGTTTCTTTATAATTTCGTGTGGTTCATCGGTTGGAATTGGTATATCTTAGTTAAATTGTTCCACGTCGCTACTCATGCCTTCAGATAAAATGTCGTTGTAGTTTTCGTCTTCTTCTTCGTAAATCTCTGGGTGACCGCACCTTTTTCGCTCCGCTCGTATCCAATCTCTAAATAGTACCGTCATCTACAAGTTGTCTTCGGCTAATGAGTGTTTGTGCTCTCCTATTTGAAATCTGCCTGCAGAAAAAGCGCTTTCAGAAGCGGTTGATGACGCTTGAATGTTCAAAATATCTCGAGTCATCATTGAAAGTGTCGGAAATGTCTTCTTATTCTGCATCCAATATTTCAGCAAGTCTTCCTTTCCGTCTTCATTGACAACTGCTTGGTAAGATAAAGTGTCCTGCAAAACAAAAACATCGAACTCGTTAATTTGGTTAGCAGTGCTACCACCGCACATTCTATTTCTGAGGCTTTCAATACTGTCCGCAGAAACACATGTCTTTTTTAGGCTGTGTTGAAGCAGAAGAAGATGGTACGAAAGTCGGTTGGTTACTAGCATTTTCTTGCTGGTAATGCCGATATACTTTTTTGCATTCATCTTCTACGCTATCCAACACTTCTTCTAGCGTTTGTTCAATAGGTGGCTCAACATTTAAATTTTTGGGAGTTGGAGGTGGTAGTACGTTCATACAGTTATAAATATTTTCAATAAGATTTTTACAACCGTCTACTTTAATAGTCGGGTTAATACAACACCAATAATATAAATAGGGGGAATAGGAATAAAATATTTCTTTAATTTCATAAACATTTTTTTAATAGTTGCCTTATAAGCAGGTTTTTCCATATATTCTTTAAGAAATAAAAATATTATAGCTATATAAAACAACATAGTTGAAATAGTAGGATAATATAAGTAGAAAATTCTTTTGTTGCTCGTTGAAAATTCTCTAAAAATACAATAAGTTCTTTAATTTTGTCCCAATCATTATCCATAATCATATCATTTGAATTTTGATTATGGGCGTTAAAAAATAAAGTGATAGGTTTTCTATAGTCATAAGCAACAACTAGTTGGTCATATAAAGAATTCCACCTAGTTGGTACTTCTTCGGGAATTTTTCTGTAAGATAGTCCACAATCGTGACAAGTTTTTTTATATTCTTTTCTCTGTTGAATTCTATTATTTTTAAAAATAAAGTTTCTAGCAAATTGTATTTTTTCAAGAATATCTTGAAAAAGTGAAAGACCATCCTTTACAACTAAGTTATAAATATGACACGCACATTTGATATGAAAATATTTTGGAAAAGACGGAGTTAAAACTTCTTTTAAAACATAAATAGCATAATTGTTAGAAGCTGCATTATCTAATGTAATACTCATAACTTTATCAGTTATTCCGTAATAATCGCAGACTAAATAAATATTTTGTGAAATAAACTCACCAGTGTGCCTACTATCTATATATCTATATGCTAAAATACGTTTTTGCATAGAACCATTTATAATCTATCCAATGACAGGTTACCATTAAATAATCATGGTCGTTAGTACTACGACATATATCAGAAGTTAGAGCGACTTTGCAATTTAAATGATATAATGAATAACGCAAATATTGTTGATATTCGTGTGCAAATTTAAACACGTCTCTCATAACCGTTGATCTAGGAAAACCTTTATAAGAAGGATTATACATATCTCTAATATAATGAATAAAACCAGGCGATTCAGGAAATGAAAAAGGCAAACCCTCCACAACAACTAATTTTGCTAGTGCTTCCCTATCTTTATGTTTATCGTATTTAGGGCCTCTGACTCCCCGTCATAGGGTTAATTTGACCCTGTACTTTGTCCGGGACAGTATGTGAACCTTGTCCCGATTGAGAGGACGCTTGCTTACCATCTTTTTCAATAAGGTATTGGGCATGCAAGGCTTCGTGTTTTTGCAATAGGTGTCTTGTTAAACCTCCCGTCCCACCATTACCTTGTCCAGTATTAAAAGAATAAACAGATTTACAAGTTTTATATATAGCTACTTGATTCGGTACGTCCCTGTGAAAATATTTCCATACAACTGATTTTAATGGTCGTTTTGCCGGACCTCATCTCATAGTAGGGGGGATATGAGGCATTTCACTAGTGGGTGTATCATCATCTACATTAGTAGGTGTATCATCATCTAGAGTGTCATCTAAATTAAAATCTTCTTCATTTTGAGGATGAACATTTGTGTCAAGATCCTATGGTATTTCAGGAAACAGTTCAGGATCTATAAAATCATCTTGTCTAGGAATACTAGAAGAAGTACCCTTGCCCTTGCCCTTTCCTTTGCCCTTGCCCTTGCCCTTCATACCCAAGGCCTTGCCCAAAATATTTTTTGTTCTTTTCATTTTAATTATGGTAATAAATAGTTAAAGACTTAAAAAGTTAAAGATAATGAAATTAAATATGCTAAATGAAATAAAAACAAAATAATAATTTAATGAGAGAACGAATGTACCAAACGCCGACGTAGAGTCGATGTGTAATCGAGAGAGGTTGAAAATTGAAACTTTGCTCGATAGATTAATTCTCAAGCTAGTTGCCAACTTCACTCCTAATTCTCAAATTAATAAATAGAGTGAATATGTAGTAGACAATGTTGTATAGAAATAGATTGATTGAGATTTGAGAGATTAGAGATTGTAGGAAGATTTGTGAGAAATAAGAAGAAAAAATGAGGTATTTATAGTTGGAAAATTGGGTTAAAGTGTAAATATAATAACTTAGGGGTTAAAAATATATATAAAAGGGGTTGGGGGTTGGGGTAGTGGGGGAAGCCAAAAATGGTCGTTCTGATACTTGCAAAATGTAAATGATCGTTATTCTGCGCTATTTTTGGTAATTAGGCGGGGCTGAGGGATCGGGGCCGGGGCGGAGTCGGGTCTAGGGGCGGTCGGGCGGGACCATACCATGTCGTCGGTTCGAGCTCGGACAGCTAAATTTTTATTTTTTTAATAGGTGGGGCGGGGCCAAGGTCGGTCGACCCATCGCGACCCTAGTATAGGGGGATCTTGCATTTCTGCATATCTCCTTGTAGCACTCCCACTGGCCGAAGGGTGAACCCTGAGTACCCATGTTACACCCCGTATTTCTAAGGAAATGATATGAGAACGTACGTAAGGAAATAAGTCTTGAACGTTGGAAAGAAAAGTATAATTACATTTACTTAAGGAAAATTTCGGAAAAATTTGTGAAGGAAAAACTTAATTACTTGGAATTAGAGTCTCAAATTTGGTTTAAGGGATTAGTATATGATTATGAAGGATTGGATTTTTAAGTCTTGAATCTGATCATGTGGGGCCCACCGGAAATTTTACGGATTTGTGGGGCCCACAAGATTTTGAGATATTTTTGCCAATATAAAATTATTTTGGGAAGAATTAATTTTTGGACCAATAGGAGGGTGACACGTGGCACCCCTCCACTTGGCTTGCAAGATGACAAGTCTCTAAGATATTTTGAGGACAAGTGGGCATGTGGGACCCACTCCACTTGGCAATTACACTTGTATATATCCAAGTCTTGCAAGACTTGGATTCATATTCTAGACTTCATCCAAAATAGCTCCCATCTCCTCTCCTTTTAGCCCTTTGGCCGAGAGCTCCCTAGCCAAGAACACAAGTGTTGATTAAGTTTCTTATCTCCAAGATTAAGCCCCTAAACCAAGTGCTAAGCCTAGATTAATATCCCAACTTTGAAAAGCATTGTTGGCCGAGAATGGTGTTTCCAAAACCCTAAATTTTATCAACTTTTTGTAAATGAAATATAAAGAGAAGTTGGTTATAAGTTTGTGGTAGATACATATATGTGATTGGAACTTGAAGAAGTGGAGCGAAACGAAAACTGCGGGCCAATCTTACCCGGGTTGTTTTAGCATTTTTGGGCTAAAAATGAGGTAATAATTCTTCTTTTTTTAAAGTAATTGGATATTACTTATTGTGTATATGTAGGGATGAAATTGTTTTAAGGAAGAAATGAAAAATAAGAAGTGTAGGTGTAGATATTGGTGTTGGTCGAGAGTTGCCAATCTTGGTGTAGTTGGATTATAATGTTGTTATCTACAATTGTCGCATGTTAAAATGAAGTAATATGGTTGTTGATATGTGATATGGAATATATATAAGTGTTGAAATGGGAATTGGATTATATAGAATCATGGAAAAGAACCTTGGATTGTAGTAGTTGTTGTTGGCTGAAAACTGCCCAAAACTGTTAGACGTCGTCGTGTCATTTTATGGACTGTTTTGGGGTGTTATTATGCTGGAAAATCAGCCCATAATATGCATGATTAATGTGGTAAAATGGCTAATGAAAGTCCTAAGGAATAAGGGTGTTAAAGGCTTCATATTGTACCCTTAATGTTGGTTAATTATGGACTGTTTTATAAACTGCTTTTATATCGTTGTGGGGCAGAATTTTATACGTCAAGTTGGCGTGTAATCCACTTTGGTTGTTGCTTTGGTTGTGAACTGTTTATTTAAGTTAAGGGGCTGAATTTTGCACGTAAGGTATGCGTGTGATCCCCTTTGGTTAACTGTTGGTTGTGCCCTTAATTGTGGCTTGGTTGTTATTGAATTTGGGCCTTGGAAAAGGTGAAAAATTATGTAGAAACAAAAGAAGGGCTGCCCAAATTCCCGTAGAATAAGAGGGCCATTATTTGGTATAAGTCTTACACTTGGAAGCTTGAAGTTGATAGAAGTGTTATTGTCATTTTAGATTGAAGTACTACGTGTGGCATATTCTACTTGGCATGTGGAATAGCCGACAAGGTTGAAGTACATTTGTTACACCCCGTAATTCAGGTCATGCTTATGAGAACGTACGAAAGGAATTAAGATTTAAATTTTAGAAAGATAGGTTGACGGAATGTTCTGACGGGTTTTAGTCAACTTTGTGGCGGTTTATGTCCAGTTGCATTAGGAGTTCCTAGGTGTTTCAAAGGCTTAGAATGTAGTTCGTAGAGTCTAGTTCCCAACGCAACAAATCGTTCGTCGATAGGACATCGGAGTAGAAAGTTATGGAAGTTACAAGTTCGATCTGTGATCAGCGAGAAATGTATTTTCGGTCGGGGCCTGCGTGGCCAGCGGATGCAGGCATGGCGCGGATCTGGCAGCGCGCCGAATATACTGAAAATTCACTGAAGTTGCAGCGCCGGAAGCAGGGCGCGAATCTTGAAGTTCTCGGAGGTTTCAGCGCCGCGGCGCCGAGGCGGGTTTTTGCGAAATCTGGGGAAAAAATCAGAAGATATTTTTTTTAAAAGGCCATGGGAGGGTGACAAGTGTCCTTCCCATCTGATTTTGTGGAAGTGCTATTTATTGACCAAGTCTTGAAGACTTGGTCATTCTTCACAAAACCCCCCCTTCTCTCTAAAAATTTCCTCTTCCTTCTCTCTAAAAATTCCTCTCCCTTCTCTCTAAAAATTCAAGGAAAAACCAAGGCCTAGAGAAATTTTGGAAAGGTGGCAAGAAGGAAATATGTTGACAAGCTTGTAGGAGGTTTGTGGAAGTGATTGTGGAAAGAGGGCAAGTGAGATTTGTTGGACTGATTTGGGTAAACTCTAAGGTAACAATCCATTCTCCTTTTTAAGTAAATTGTGTTGCATGTGAGGAAGAAAGGACTTGTAGTTGTCAATATTGCTTTTAGGTATATTGCATGTAGGAATAACGATTTGGATTTGAAAGGATTGGATAAGGATGATATGTGAACATGTTATAGCCAAGATACTACCTTAAACTTATTGGATTATTTAATTTGTATTGTGGGACAGAATTTTACACGTCCAAGTTAGGCATGTAATCCCCTTGTATTGCGGAATTGTTGGGCCTTAAATGTGGCGTTTAGTAGTTGATATCGGACCTTGAAAAGGTGGAAAAGTATGTAGAAACAAAGGAAGTGCTGTCCAATTTTCCGTAGAATAAGGAACTTTATACTTAGAATATTCGACGAAGAAGTCTAGACGTTAATAGACGTATTTGATTATTATAGGTTGATACTCTACGCGCGGCATATTCGACTTGGCAAGTGGATTTAGCCGAGGAGGTATGTGATTCTTCCTATCCTTTTGAGCATGATATTTGTAAATATATAGTACGGTAGACGTACGTGTATTAACTGAATTTGGTTTCACTTTGATGTCTTTTGACTTGAGTTCTAAATGTTAAGAATCTTGAAATATTTCAAAAAAAGTTATGAATCATTATTCGAAAGGAAATTAATACTTGGTTTTAAAAGAATAAGTTCTTTTGGTTTTCCAAACAAATGTGAATGTTTTGATTTATTACAAAGTTTAAGTGTTATACTAACTTTATGGGAAGCTAGTTATAGCGACTTAAGGAAGCTAAAAAGAATGGTTTACTTACTTGTTTGTAGAAGCCTTGTAATGATTTCTGAGTGTGTGGTAAGTTGGATTGAGGAGTAAACATGTTATGTTACTATGGGTGTTAGTGCCTTGAGTTTTGTTGTGGTAAGGGGGTTCTCTCGTTGTGCTTATGTCGTTTACGATAAGCCGGTTGTGCTTGTGTATATCACCTACCCCCCCGACTTGTTATGATGTCGCGGGTTAGTTACCCCCGATGCGAGGAGTACCTCATGCGGGTCCACATGACCTATGCGGACTACGGTAGTCCAGGAATCACTCCGGGTGTGTTACGCCGATGCGAGGAATACCTCATGCGGTCCTAGTGGCCATGCGGACTACGGTAGTCCAAGAAATGCCGCAGGTTAGCTACCCCCGATGCGAGGAGTACCTCATACGGGTCCACATGGCCTATGCGGACTACGATAGTCCAGGAATCACTCCGGGTGTGTTACGCCGATGCGAGGAATACCTCATGCGGTCCTAATGGCCATGCGGACTACGGTAGTCCAGGAAATGCCGCGGGTTAGCTACCCCCGATGCGAGGAGTACCTCATGCGGGTCCACGGGACCTATGCGGACTACGGAAGTCCAGGATTAGGCTCGTATAATGATACTATGGGTGAATGGCCCTGCTTCGATCATTAGCGGCCTAGAAAAGACCGGTTGCGTTACACATGTTTACTCTTATTCATGCTGTGGCACTGTGTGAGGTTAATTGGTTTTTCATACATATCTGTGGATTTGGTTGGAAATGTTATGATTTCATTACAGTATTTTCAGTTTCACATACTTGGCACCTGTTGTACTGACCTCCTTCGGGGGGCTGCGTTCATGCCGCAGGTCGAGGTACATCGGTTGTTGATCCTCGCTCTTAGGATCGCCGTTCTGCTTTTGGGAAGCCCCGTTTCTCCGAAGGCTTATCTTTTGGTATGATTCCCTGTCATTGTAGATTCATGTACATTCAGGGTATGACGGGGCCCTGTCCCGTCATAGTTGTTACAAACTCTTAGAGGACTGTAGTCCTGTTGTAAATTGGGTTTTGTAAAAAATGTAACTGTTCAGTTTTTGTTATATTTATGTTTACAGAAAGGTAACCATTTTGGGTTAGCCTGTTTCGTATTTTATATTGTTTCTTGTTTATGAATTTACTTCCGCTGGTTTTTCTCTGATGTTGTATCACTAGGGTGCCCGGGGTAAGGCACCAGTCACGGGCCCGAGGTCGGGTCGTGACAAAAGTGGTATCAAAGCAGTTAATCCTCGGAAAGTGTCTACAGGCCGTATCTAGTAGAGTCTTGATTATCGGTGTGTTGTGCACCACACCTATAATCAGGAGGCTACAGGATATTTAGGATTGGTTTCCCTTCTTTCACTCTAAGATCGTGCAATAGAGCTGTGTTATAGGTTGAACTCCCTCTGATATATTTTTATGTATCAGTTATGCCTACACGCAAGGAAACCGCGGCCCAGAAGCGGCAAAGCGGTGAGGCGCTAGTAGGACGCAGAGGCTACGAGGCAC
This sequence comes from Przewalskia tangutica, assembly GCA_029844215.1. Taxonomy (NCBI): domain Eukaryota; kingdom Viridiplantae; phylum Streptophyta; class Magnoliopsida; order Solanales; family Solanaceae; genus Przewalskia; species Przewalskia tangutica. Next base: position 120,118,467 of record CM056721.1, on the reverse strand, counting down.
AGCCCGCCTTTACCGAGGTGATGTTTGACGGCGAGTTCCACGTCGCCGCCACAAAGAAGTTCGGAGCAGCGGCGGCCACGAGACGCGGTGCACGAACCTCCGCCATACGTACCGGAGCAGAGGATATGGGCTCTGCGAGATGGCCCGATTATTAGCCAGATCGTGGCAAGGCGGGAGGACAGACGGAGACAGCGGTTCGGCCAGATTGCCGTAGTTCACCCCAGTCGATAACGAGACTTCGACTTTTGAGTCTGGCCACCGTAGTTCTATGGGTCGAGGCGAGGATGATCTCGAGTTTATCCGATTCTGCGGATCGCGAGTGATCAAGGCCTCGGAGACAGAGTCGGTAGTATTGGTTCACATCGGCCGTGATCTGCAGCCATCGGTTTGATTCATGGGAATCGCCCGGGAGCATGCACTTCCAGCTGTTTGGAACGAGTTCTCAGAGGCGTTTCTTAGCCATTTCTTGCCTCCGCAGATGAGGAGAGCTCGGGCCGATAGATTTCTGACGTTGAGACAGAGCGGGCAGACGGTCCGAGAGTACAACGTAGAGTTTGACTCGTTGGCTCGGTACGTCCCCGCTTTAGTGGCCAACATGGAGGACAGAGTGCACCGCTATGTCACATGGCTCGATGATTACTTAGCAGAGGGTTGCTCGGGAGTAGCTCTTCAGCCGGGCATGGACATTGTCCGCATGCAGGCTTATGCACTTGGGTGTGAGGAACGGAGGGGCCGACGGATTGATAGATACCAGCAGAAGAGGGCCAGGACAGCAGGGTCCTCTAGTAGTTTTCGAGGCGGACGACCTCAGCAGCAGACCGGATTTGCACCTCAGCCGGTTCAGAGCGCTCCTTCACCGTCTTCCGGACATACAGGGTATTCGAGAGCAGGTCAGGGCCCCAGGGCTTCAGGCTTCCAGGGAAGCAGAGATGCTACCCGATCGAGACCACCCCCCTCTCGGTGTGGCCGATGTAGTAGATCCCATTTCGGGAATTGTGGTAATACTGTGGGGCCTTGCTACATTTGTGGCCAGCAGGGTCATATTTCGAGGGACTGTCCGACCAGAGGCAGCGCAAATGGTAGTGGTTCACCTCTGGTCATTCGGTGCCTCATCTCCTACTGCTACTCGCCTGGGTAGGGTACTCGTGGGCTAGCAGTCGCGCAGAGGTCGTGCGAGGTCCTAGTTCCAGCGGTCCTCAGAACCGCATTTATGCTATGTCCAGCCGTCAGGACCAGGAGGCGTCACCAGATGTCGTCACAGGTACATTATTGGTTTCATGTTGTGATGTATATGCTTTGATAGATCCAGGTTATACCTTGTCCTATATATCTCCTCATACATCGGGTAGAATAGGGCAGAGCCCGAGTCCATAAAACCTTTTGAGGTGGCTACGCCATAGGTGATTCGGTGGTAATGGCGGGTATATAAGGCTTGCCCAGTGACTATATACAGTCGTCAGACCCTAGCCGACTAGATAGAGTTGGATATGACGGACTTTGATGTGATTATGGGTATGGATTGGCTAGCGTCCTGCTATGCCAATGTGGATTATAGAGAGAGATTGGTACGGTTCCAGTTTTCTGGGGAGCCGGTTATCGAGTGGAAGGGGAATACTGTGTCGCCGAGGGGTAGGTTTATTTCTTACCTCAAGGCTAGGAAGATGGTGCAGAAGGGGTATATCTACCATATGGTTCGGGTATTCGATACTGTGGCCAAAATACCAGACTTTCAGTCAGTTCCGGTTGTCAGAGAGTTTCCAGACGTATTCCCAGACGATCTCCCGGGTATCCCTCCTGAGAGGGAGATTGAGTTTTGCATTGATATGTCGCCAGACACTCGACCGATATCTATTCCACCATACAGGATGGCACCTGCTGAGTTGAGGGAGTTGAAGGACCAGCTGAAGGATTTGCTGGAAAAAGGCTTTATCAGACCTAGTGTTTCTCCCTGGGGAGCGCCGGTTTTATTTGTAAAGAAGAAGGATGGGACGCTGCGTATGTGTGTTGATTACAGGCAGCTGAATAAGGTAACTATCAAGAACAGATACCCCCTCCCCAGGATTGATGATTTGTTTGACCAGTTGCAGGGTGCGAGGTGTTTCTCCAAGATAGACTGCGATCCAGTTATCATCAAAGTGCGAGTTAGAGACAGATATCCCAAAGACTGCATTTAGGACCCGGTATGGGCACTATGAGTTCAGGGTGATGTCTTTCGGGTTGACCAACGCCCCAGCAGTATTCATAGATTTGATGAACCGGGTGTTCAAACCATTCTTCGATATGTTCGTTATAGTATTCATTGATGATATCCTGGTTTATTCACGCACAGAGCAGGAGCATGCAGATCATTTGAGGACGGTACCGGGAGTCCTCCGGGACCGGCAGTTGTATGCCAAGTTTTCGAAATGCGAGTTTTGGTTGACTTCAGTGGCTTTCTTAGGGCATGTTATCGGGGCCGATGGTATTCGGGTTGATACAAAGAAAGATCGAGGCGCTAAGACTTGGCCTGACCCACTACACCGACTGAGTCGCGCAGCTTTGGGCCTCATGTTATTATCGGAGATTTGTGGAGAAGTTTGCTTCCATTTCAAAGACCTTTGACTAGGTGACCGAGCGGCTATGTTCCGGGCGGATGCTTGTGAGGAGAGCTTCCGATTCAAGGAGAAATTGACGACCGCCCCGCTTACGCCTGCAGGGTTTAGACGGATATGTGGTTTATTGTGATGCCGAGTCACGGCTTGGGTACGTCTTGATGCAAGACGCAGAAAGTTATAGCACGCATCTCGACACCAGAAGCATGAGAAGAACTACCCCACACATGACTTAGAGTTGGCGCAGTGATTCATGCCTCAAGATCCGAGACATTATTTATATGGAGTTCATGTGGATATTTACACAGACCACAAGAGCCTCCAGTATATCTTCAGCCAGAGGGAGCTGAACTTGCGGCAGAGACGGTGGTTAGAGCAACTTAAGGATTATGATGTCGATATCCTATACCACCCAGGGAAGGCCAGTGTAGTTGCAGATGCCCTTAGTCGCAGATCGATGGGTAGTCTGTCAGATGTGCATCCAGAGAAAAGGGGCATGGTCCGCGAGTTACATCAGCTAGCGAGCCTTGGGGTTCGTTTGGTCGGTTCTGATAGTAGTGGGGTTCGGGTTCGAGAGGTTGCCGAGTCTTCCATCATCGATGAGGTGAAGAGGCGACAGTATGAGGATCCGATTATGGTGCAGATTCGAATACCGCTCTTGAGGAGAAGAGTCTATTTGAGGTAGCACCTGATGAGGTGCTAAGATTTGAGGGCAGGTTATGTGTTTCCGATGTAGCAGGACTTCGTCAGCAGATTCTGGGGGAGGCACACAGTGCTCGTTACTCTATTCACCCGGGGTCGACTAAGATGTACCACGACCTCAGATGTATGTATTGGTGGGATGGCACGAAGGGCGTTGCGAGTTTGTTGCGCATGTCCGAATTGTCGCCAGTCAGTGGAGCACCGTAGCCCGTGGGTTGTTGCAGAGGATAGAGATTCCGACATGGAAGTGGGAGGTGATCAATATGGACTTTATTACAGGGTTACCTCACACTCAGAGGAAGAACGATTCCATCTGGGTTATTGTCGACAGGCTGACGAAATCAGCCCACTTTCTTCGATCGGGCGACTTTTTCAAGAGGATTATGCTAGATTGTATATCGAGATTGTGAGGCGCACTGAGTTCCTATATCGACAGATTTCCATGGTTCACGGCTAACTTCGGAGGTTTTTCCGAGAAGGATTAGGGTCACGCGGTGAGTCTCGATCGCGTTCATCCTCAAACCGACGACAGCGAGCGTACTATCCGCATACACGAGAATATGATGCGGGCCTGTGTTATTGATTTCAGGGGTAGCTGGGAGGATCATTTACCTCTTGTGGAGTTTGCATATAACAACAGCTACCATTCTAGTATCCAGATGGCGCCTTATGATGCCTTATACGGGAGGAAGTGCAGGTCACCTATAGGCTAGTTTGATGTGGGCGAAGTTCAGTTAGTCGGGCCAGACTTGATTCAGCAGGCAGTGGATAAGGTGAAGCTTATCCATGAGCGGTTATTGTCAGCTCAGAGTCGACAGAAGTCGTATGCAGATCATTGGCGTCGACACTTGGAGTTTGAGGTGGATGATTGGGTCTTCCTGAAGGTATCACCCATGAAGGGCGTGATGAGATTTGGGAAGAAGGGGAAACTTAGCCCAAGGTACATTGGGCCTTATCAGATTGTCCGTAGGGTAGGCAAGGTTGCCTATGAGTTGGATCTGCCGTCCGATCTGGAGGCAGTACATCCAGTTTTTCATGTGTCTCTGTTGCGAAAGTGTATTGGAGATCCATCTAGAGTGCACCCGATTTGTGATGTCCATGTGACAGGGGGGTTATCATATGAGGAGAGTCCCATAGGGATACTCGATCGTCAGGTTAGGCGACTACGGAAAAAGGATGTGGCTTCCGTCAAGGTCTTATAGCGGAACGAAAACAGGGAAGAAATGACATGGGAAGCAGAGGAGGACATGATGAAGAAGTATCCTCACTTGTTCCCTACACCTCCAGGTAACCCACTTTCCTGCTTGTTAGTTTTAATTTGGCATTAATGCTTAAGTATTGTTGTGGCCGTGTAGGGCGTTCTTTTTGCAAGAAGAATAGTTAAGAGGGTCTATGTCGATATTGTGATTTGAGTAAGCCTAGAAGGAACATTATGTCACGACCCGAACCTGGGCCCGTGACTGGTGCCTTACCCCGGGCACCCTAGTGATACAACATCAGAGTAATCAGCGGAACATAAAACACATACATGAAACAAATGAAGTACAAAACAGTAATCTGAGGAAAACTTGCCTTTCGGCATATATATAAATAACAACTCTTACAAATGAACAGTTTAATCCCTTTTACAAACCCTGCCCACAACAGTACTACAGACCTCTAAGAAATGATATGACAACAATGGCGGGACAGGGCCCCGCCATACCCCTGAATGTAAATACCTACAACGACCGGGGACTATACCAAGATAAGCCTCCGGAGAAACGGAGCTTTCCCAAACGCTGAACTGTGACCCTAAGAGCGAGGATCAACGACTGGTGTACCTTTACCTGCGGCATGAACGCAGCCCCCCGAAGGAGGTCAGTACAACAGGTACCGAGTATGTGAAACTGAAAATAAATACTGTAAATGAAATCATAGCAGTCTATATAAAACAGGAGACATGTATGATAAACAAACTACAGTTCACAATAAATAAGCAGTCATGTCAAGTCAGGGACTCACGCCCTCAAAGTCATCACAAAAGAAACCGCGGGGTAAATGCGAAGGCATAGCCGACTACTAAGACCCTTAGTACCACAAATGCCATAAATCGTATCACGAGGTCTTTCTAGACGCGCACATGATCGGCCGCCATTTGCCCGCAGATCAATGTGCGTGTCTATCCTCGAACTCTCGCACTCGCATAGGTCACACGCACCCGCATAAGGTATTCTCGAATCATGGTCCTAGACCGCCTGAGGTACACCCGCGTCGGCGGCTTAACCTTCGGTATCCGCCAGGCTCCATGACCCGCATAGTCTCAAAAGACCGCATAGTCTCAACAGACCGCATAGGGAATCCCCCGCATCAGGCTAAACACCCGGAATGATCAATCCTGGAGCTACCGCATAGTCACATGGACTGCATAGGCCGTATAGACCCGCATCAAGGGTGGCAAGCCCTCGGTATAATAAGTCAAAGGGTATGTGATATAATAATAGTACACGGGCTTAACGTTTAACAACGTAAGCACAACAAGAATGACCCCTTACATCATGATCATACAAGATACTAACACGTAGCATCCTAACATGTTTACTTATCACGCCAACGAAAGTATTTACAAGGCTATCTCAAACCAACACAATCAAGTTATTCACACGGTACTTTATGCTAACAAGTTCGTATCTATCCCTAAAGTACTTCCTACATTAAATCTTTTAAAAGATCCGTTGCTTTCACATAAGTCACACAATACCCGTAGTATAAAATAGAGGATCGTCTTTTCAAGAAACCAAAACACTTACCTTTGTAAAATCAAGTAACAACATTATTTTCCAAACGCTCAAGTTTGCTTAATTTCAAATGTTCACGTTTCTTATTTTAGAAAGGTTTCTGCTCATATTATTAACCACATAATAATATAATCCTCTTTTAGAACAACCTGAGAAACATATGCCTTATATGTGAGTAGGTTATTCTAGTTCATAATCAACCTTATTAAAGCAGCCGTGATCTAGGAAATGTAATATCATTTTGTCTCATCTTAGCTCCTATGCAGATGGAGGTTTCTACTGGTTTTAATAATACTTAATCTGTCAAAACATTTCCTTTTATTAACGCTGCAGTGGTTTGTCGATACACATTCTGATTTCCAAAATCAGTAAAACATTATCCCTTTAAATAAAACCAAGTACTCATTACTCACGAATGAGGTTTCACACAAAATTCATATAATTCATTTAAGTTAAGTCTCTTATCTTACAAGATCAAGTCTCTTAACTTCTAAAAATAATTAAATCATTCGTTTTATCTTTCTTAAGCCGTCATACCTAACTTCCCATAAAGCTAGTATGACTCTTAAGCTTTTAAAACCAAGTATTACTCTTCTTCTAAAACAGCTTCTTAATTCTCGAACTACTTCAAGATTATTATTATTCGCTTAAGTCAAAAGACATTGCATAACCACGTTCAATTAACACACGACGTCTACCGTACTACATAGTTATACACATATCATGCTAGGAGAGATAGGAAGAGGTTCACATACCGCGACGATTATCGACTATTAGCAAATCGCTTCCACGGCTATAACCCTGGCTACGGTCCACCTTCTCAAGAGCACATGCTACTTGCAGAACATTCAACCTATACAGTTACACAAGTCTATCAAAGTCTAGACTACTCAGAGAATAAATCTAGATGCAAGATCCTACGGAAATTGGGCAGCCCTTCCCTACCCGCCAAACTACACAAGTCATCTGATACCCCACGTATTTACTGATTCGATTCTTCTTTAAATTCAGGCTTAAGTCCAAGGACATTGCCACAACACTAAGTTCAGTTCTATATATAGTATACTTCAACTATATATTCTAACAATATGTAAACTCCAATTACAATAGGGGGACAAGATAATTACCTCGATAAGCCCATAATTATCCAAGTATAAATGTCGATCCTGGGCAACGTTTAGCTCCAACTCCGAGCGCTCCAACCCTCTCTAAACCACCCTTAGAAGTTCTAACCAACTTCTACATAATACTCCAACACACTATGGAGATTTCCTGTGGTTTCGGTTTGTGATCGACGGAAGTATAATAGTATTTTCCTGCCAGATAGTATAACCTTAGAATACTACAAGGTATACGGCTCAGGTAATTTGGGCATTATAACAATACTTTGAGAGTATTTCTACACCACAAATGGGGGTATTATACGAAAGCAACTAGGCTTGGGGTATCCCACTACTAGCACCACTAGGAGTGGTACCTCTACCAAGGCCTCTAGAGAGGGAGGCCTCTCTACGAACTCAACACACAAAGGGAGAAAGAGAGCTTTCAAGACTTAGGCAAATTTATGGATGAATTAGTCTTCCAAAGGGGTGGGTATTTATAGGACAAGCGAGGCAACCAATGGCCAAGATCTTGCAAGTGCATAGCAGTAGGGCCAAGATCTTGCCAAGTGCACACTAGCCAACTAACACAAAATATCCTACCAACCTTGACCACAATGGCCATACTTTGCCACCACTATTACCGCCAAGGTGTTCCAATGAGAGGGTGACAAGTGCGCCTCTTGTTGGTCCAAAATGTTCGTCTCTCGGAAAAATCCATAAAAATTAAAAATGACATAGCCGAATTTTCTCTCGAAAAGTGAAACGTTTCGTCAAAAAACGACTCTAATCGGGTGTTGTGAACAAAGTTAATTCGGCCAAGCCTATGTAAAAGTTCAAATTTTTCTACGTACGTCCTTACGTACATACTCTGGAAATACGGGGTATAACACATTCGGAACGAATATTTCTAAGGGGGGGGGGGGGGGAGAATGTTACACCCCGTAATTCAGGTCATGCTTATGAGAACGTACGAAAGGAATTAAGATTTAAATTTTAGAAAGATAGGTTGACGGAATGTTCGGACGGGTTTTAGTCAACTTTGTGGCGGTTTATGTCCAGTTGCATTAGGAGTTCCTAGGTGTTTCAAGGCCTAGCATGTAGTTCGTTGAGTCTAGTTCCCAACGCAACAAATCGTTCGTCGATAGGACATCGGAGTAGAAAGTTATGGAAGTTACATGTTGGTCGCATTCGCGTAAATGTATTTTTGGTCAGGGCCTGCTTGTGGCCTGAATATCTTGAAAATTCGCTGAGATTGCAGCGCCATGGCTGAATCTTGAAGTTCTCGGAGGTTTCAGCGTCGCGGCGCCGAGGCGGGTTTTTGCGAAATCTGGGGGGAAAATCAGAAGATATTTTTTTTAAAAGGTCATGAGAGGGTGACAAGTGTCCCTCCCATCTGATTTTGTGGAAGTGCTATTTATTGACCAAGTCTTGAAGACTTGGTCATTCTTCACAAACCTCCCCTCTCTAAAAATTTCCTCTTCCTTCTCTCTAAAAATTCCTCTCCCTTCTCTCTAAAAATTCAAGGAAAAACCAAGGCCTAGAGAAATTTTGGAAAGGTGGCAAGAAGGAAATATGTTGACAAGCTTGTAGGAGGTTTGTGGAAGTGATTGTGGAAAGAGGGCAAGTGATATTTGTTGGACTGATTTGGGTAAACTCTAAGGTAACAATCCATTCTCCTTTTTAAGTAAATTGTGTTGCATGTGAGGAAGAAATGACTTGTAGTTGTCAATATTGTTTTTAGGTATATTGCATGTAGAAATAACGATTTGAATTTGAAAGGATTGGATAAGGATGATATGTGAACATGTTATAGCCAAGATACTACCTTAAACTTATTGGATTATTTAATTTGTATTGTGGGGCAGAATTTTTCACGTCCAAGTTAGGCATGTAATCCCCTTGTATTGCGGAATTATTGGGCCTTAAATGTGGCGTTTAGTAGTTGATATCGGACCTTGAAAAGGTGGAAAAGTATGTAGAAACAAAGGAAGTGCTGTTCAATTTTCCGTAGAATAAGGAACTTTATACTTAGAATATTCGACGAAGAAATCTAGACGTTAATAGACGTATTTGATTATTATAGGTTAATACTCTACGCGCGGCATATTCGACTTGGCAAGTGGATTTAGCCGAGGAGGTATGTGATTCTTCCTATCCTTTTGAGCATGATATTTGTAAATATATAGTACGGTAGACGTACGTGTATTAACTGAATTTGGTTTCACTTTGATGTCTTTTGACTTGAGTTCTAAATGTTAAGAATCTTGAAATATTTCAAAAAAAGTTATGAATCATTATTCGAAAGGAAATTAATACCTGATTTTAAAAGAATAAGTTCTTTTGGTTTTCCAAACAAATGTGAATGTTTTGATTTATTACAAAGTTTAAGTGTTATACTAACTTTATGGGAAGCTAGTTATAGCGACTTAAGGAAGCTAAAAAGAATGGTTTACTTACTTGTTTGTAGAAGTCTTGTAATAATTTCTGAGTGTGTGGTAAGTTAGTTTGAGGAGTAAACATGTTATGTTACTATGGGTGTTAGTGCCTTGAGTTTTGTTGTGGTAAGGGGGTTCTCTCGTTGTGCTTATGTCGTTTACGATAATCTGGTTGTGCTTGTGTATATCACCTACCCCCCGACTTGTTATGATGTCGCGGGTTAGCTACCCCCGATGCGAGGAGTACCTCATGCGGGTCCACATGACCTATGCGGACTACGGTAGTCCAGGAATCACTCCGGGTGTGTTACGCCGATGCGAGGAATACCTCATGCGGTCCTAGTGGCCATGCGGACTACGGTAGTCCAGAAATGTCGCGTTAGCTACCCCGTCGAGGAGTACCTCACGCGGGTCCACATGACCTATGCGGACTACGATAGTCGAGAATCACTCGGGTGTGTTCGCCGTCGCGAGGAATACCTCATGCGGTCTAGTGGCCATGCGGACTACGGTAGTCCAGAAATGCCGCGTTAGCTACCGTCACGGAGTACTTCATGCGAGTCCATGGGACCTATGCGGACTACGGAAGTCCAGGATTAGGCTCGTATAATGATACTATGGGCGAATGGCCCTGCTTCGATCATTAGCGGCCTAGAAAAGACCGGTTGCGTTACACGTGTTTACTCTTATTCATGATGCGGCACTGTGTGCAGTTAATTGGTTTTTCATACATATCTGTGGGTTTGGTTGGAAATGTTATGATTTCATTACAGTATTTTCAGTTTCACATACTTGGTACCTGTTGTACTGACCTCCTTCGGGGGTCTGCGTTCATGCCGCAGGTCGAGGTACATCCGTTGTTGATCCTCGCTCTTAGGATCACCGTTCTGCTTTTGGGAAGCCCCGTTTATCCGGAGGCTTATCTTTTGGTATGATTCCCTGTCATTGTATATTCATGTACATTCAGGGTATGACGGGGCCCTGTCCTGTCATAGTTGTTACAAACTCTTAGAGGCCTGTAGTCCTGTTGTAAATTGGGTTTTGTAAAGAATGTAACTGTTCAGTTTTTGTTATATTTATGTTTACAGAAAGGAAACCATTTTGGGTTAGCCTGTTTCGTATTTTATATTGTTTCTTGTTTATGAGTTTACTTCCGCTGGTTTTTCTCTGATGTTGTATCACTAGGGTGCCCGGGGTAAGGCACCAGTCACGGGCCCGAGGTCGGGTCGTGACAACAGTGGAGCGTATTCTACTTGTCGTGTTGGTTAGTCGTCAACGAGGTATGTGAACTTTTTCCTTCTATCGGCATGATTGATTATTGGAGTATACATGACTTGTTTCTTGAAGTATACTTGCCTCGTTATTAGAGTATTCATGTTATTGATTCTACGCTAAAGGCATGTCTAAATTATTCCTTAGTCCTTACCAAGTCTTATGGGAGATGTTGGTAAGGGTGTTTAGCAAGCATTGGAGTCAAGTTGATCTTGCTAAGTTACAACACTGATGAGACTTGATTTATTTGAAAGTAATGAGACTTGATTTATTTGAAAGTCATGAGACTAGATTTATTTGAAAGTAATGAGACTTGATTTTTTTGAAAGTCATGAGACTAAATTTATTTGAAAGTCATGAGACTAGATTTATTTGAAAGTTATGAGACTTGATTTATTTGAAAGTCATGAGACTAGATTTATTTGAAAGTTATGAGACTTAGTTGAAAGTATACGAGACTTTACTTGAATGTATATGAGACCTTACTTGAAAGTATATGAGATTTGATTAGATGAAGTATAAGAGACTTGATTTATATGAAGTATAAATGACTTGATTTTGGGAAAGAAGAAGTAACTTGATTTAAAGGTATAGGTCACTTGATTGAAAAAAATACGTTACTTGAGTTTAAAAGTGTAAGTAACTTGTTTTTAATAGTGAAAGTGCCTTGATACTACAAGTGCTAGTATCTTGGGGTTTTATAAAGGAAAGAATAAATGTATATAATACTTTTGAGTTCATTTCCCTAATGTTACATCACATGATAATGCCTTGGTTTTATTAAAAGGAAAGAGGTGATAGTGCATTGGTTTGTTTAAAAAGAAAGATGTCGTAGTGCTTTAGTTTCTAAAATGAAAGTTTGTTATAATGGTATTATGGGAAGTTTGTTATAACGGCTTTATGGAAAGTCAAAAGATGGTTTAAAATGTTATATGGTTGAATTGATACACCGAGTCCCATAATGGGCCGGGACATGTTATACGACTTATATAACTTTACACCGAGACCCAGAAATGGTCGGGACATGTTATATCTTATATGACTTTACACCGAGACCTATAAAGGGTCGGGACATGTTATACCTTATATGACTTTACACCGAGACCCAGAAAGGGTCGGGACATGTTATACCTTATATGACTTTACACCGAGACTCAGAAAGGGCCGGGACATGTTATACCTTATATGACTTTACACCGAGACCCAGAAAGGGTCGGGACATGTTATACCTTATATGACTGTTGACACCCAATTTTGACCCTCCCGTCCAGTCATTGACTATAAAATTACACTAATTTTTTTTAAATAATTTTATAATAATAAAATGCAAAAATAAAATATTAATACATGCTTAAATAAGTAGACAATTTAATAATGGCGTCGCATCAAGCATTCATTAAAATTATATCCACATTTATTAATACCCAGAGCAATTTTATAATTTTCATAAGCAATTGAAACCCCCATTAATTCAATTTTAATTTAACGAAGTAGGCATAATAAATAAGTTTAATAACGGCATCGCATTTATAAAATATTAAGCACTAATTAAATAACACGCCCACATTTATTATCGTAATAATTTAAACCACACTTATTTACCACTAATTAATAAAACACCTAAAACTAACACTTAAAAAACTAATTAACACTTAAAACCCTACTAATTAACCAACCCAGTACCCTTTGCTTTATTTTTTAGCCCACAAGCCCTTGTTTTCGTCTACCCAGTCCGAGCCTAGCATCCAGAAGGCCCAATACCCAGCAACCCACAATCTTATTTCAGCCCTCCTTCCCTTCCTTAAGCGTGAAAACCAAAACAAATCCCTAACCTAAAAGAACCCTAACCCGTCGCCCTTCTCTCCTCATCACCCAACCTTTTCTTATCATGAATCACAAAGAAAAATCTCCCAAAATGGTATCATAACCATATCGAATACTTACCTTAATCAATGGTACAAAATATGTCCAAAATTGCACGAAAATCAGCCTTATAAAGTGGTAACAAAATCGTCCCATTAATGGACCTAAAATCACACAAAATATCACGAAATCAATACCAAACCAGCTGTAAGAAATCGCACCAAAGTGAGAACCCAAATGGCAACTATATAAACGACACAATATTACACATCATGGGCATCCTTCAATTGATGAAAAATCAGCCCAATTAAGGGAGGAGCGACCCAAAAACAGAGCAGAAAATCAAGCGAAGAACACTAAAAAAACAACGATAGTAGAAAACCAGTTCTTTTAGCAAGCCTCATCCTTTCCAAATCGCATCGCAATAATTCGCCGAGTGGATCGACGACTTGATACGTTGTCTCGGTTCGCTGCCTGGAGAAGGTAAAATCAATTCCTCTTCTTTTAATTTCGCTCATGGCATGCTTGTTCGAATTACGTTACTTGGTTGCTGCGAATTCATCTTATTCAGTTTGTTGCTGTTAGTCTGGTCGTTGTGAATTCATTTATTTCTGTTTTGTTGTTGTTAATTTGTGCGTATTGGTGTGTGTATATGTTCCCCGGTATGCTGGTTCATCTTGTTGTTGCCCTCGCTGGGGGTGTACTAAAATTGGCATATGTTCGAGTTATACACCTCCGCATATAGCATGTATATATATTTTGAATATCTCATATATGTTTGTCTCGTATGCCGAAGTGTTAACTGTAGATTCGTATACGTCTAAATATGTAAATGAGGCCTATCACACACATGTTTGGACTGATTCTGGAAATTCCACTTTAGGCCTGTTTTTGGTGATTTTGGTCCAATTTCTTTTAAACTCATTTGTCCCATCTTTTGTGAATGTTTTAGCGAGTTGCAATAGATGCCTCTGTCAGGCCAACTAATCCAGGAAAATGTCTATCTATGTTGGATTGATTTATGCTAAAAACTGCTTGCCAAAATGAAGCCTTGTTTCCACCTCCGTTTGCCAAGAGTGACCATTTGACTATGAGCATTTGTCGAAGCTTAAATCTTGAATCTAGATGTATTGTATACTGTAGTAGGCTGATATGTCTTCTTGTAAATCTGAAATTGCTTTTGGACCAGCTATCTTCTTTAGAATCTGAGCTTTGTCATTTGGGCCTGCTGAATCTTTTGTTTGCTTGCCTCATGCATTCACATCCATTTGCACAGGTAAACAGTGTTTTATGCCTGAAATTGTCACCCTTTTAGAATAATATAACTAAATAACAATTAAATCATGGATATACGTGTGCATTATCTGGATCGAGTATTATTTGGGTTGATACTAATCCTTATCTTCTTCTTTTCTTTTGCATGGAATGCATCGGAGCAAACGAAGAGTCTCTTCGCGAGACTCATCATGAGCTACGCCTCTTATCAAGAATGAAGATCCATATCTATGTGCATCATCTTATCCGCATGGGAAATTCCAAACCACGGGCGAAATGACATCGCCATTCTTCGAGTCATCCTTATTAATTCATATCCTGCCCCCACTTATTTATTGTAAATTAATTGCCTAACGCTACATTAATTAGCATTTAGAATAGTTAGACCTTGAATCAATAAACTAGAAAGTAGTTTGACACTAGAAATTCTCCCTTAAGTTAATTATTTTAGCTTGTCATACATTGTTTAAATCATACCAAATCATTTAATAATCTCATTCGCATAATTGTTTAGATAGCTAAGATATTATTTGTTACTAAATCCTAGCATGAGAAACCCCTTTCCTATATATCGTTATTAGCACTCACATAGAAAATTACTTAATCATAGGTTTGTTAGCCTTTGCATAATAGACATTTTTCACATCTTATTTTACAAGCACATACTTTATCATAATGATTTTTTTTGCATTATTATCTCTACATTACGCTATACAACTTATATACCTTAGGTAATAGAGTCTTTCATATATTCTTAAACTACTCTATGAACACATTTTTCTTAAAACTTTTATATTTTAAACAAAGCTTATTATATTTTCACCTTTTATTTAAATACTATAAATACGTGTTTTTAAACTTTACATGTATTTTTATAGCACTAGTCTTATAATTTTTTTACCAAAATGCATTCTTTTACTAAAATAGTTTTCAACATGCATCTTCTATAGCATAATAATTAACCTAGGTTTGAACGGACAACCGCAAGTTAGCGGATCTTAGATGGTGCCTAATCCCTTCCCTCTAGATTAATAAAGAACCCTTACCCAAAATCTCACACTAGTTTCGCAGACCATAAAAATGGAGTTAATGTTGACTTTAACCTAGTTAACATTTAGGTGTCCTAATTCACCCAAACTAATTAGGTGGCGACTCTGCGAACTCTTTTTGCATTTAGCATCCCTTTAGCACTTTTAGCATTTTAGCACCTTTTTAGCATCTTTTAGCATTTTATTTTATTTTCTAACATTTCTAAGCAGCAGTTGTATTTGTCGCGGTCGAAAAAAGGCGTGACAATGACTTTACATCGAGACCCAGAAAGGGCCGGGACATGTTATACCTTATATGACTTTACACCGAGACCCATAAAGGGTCGGGACATGTTATACCTTATATGACTTCACACCGAGACCCAGAAAGGGCCGGGACATGTTATACCTTATATGACTTCACACTGAGTCCTAGAATGGGCCGAGACATGTTATACCTTATACGACCTTACATCGAGTCCCAATATGGACTGGACATGTTAGATATAGAGTATGAGGACCGAGTCCCAAGATAGGCCAGGACAGGTTATAGGTACGGAGTATGATACGTTATTTATACGTGTATGCACATGATGATTCTATGAGTAGGCATCCATGAGGCGAGTACAGTAGTATAGTGGTACAGGGGTACAGTGATACAAGGTACATTTAGCTCTTATTTTATATGACACGGTTGGATCTGGTATTTGATTATTTTACTTGCCCCTGTCATTTCTTGGCCAGCCATGATTTTAATATTGTACTTTATTTCCGTCCCATACTTAGTACTTGTTGTACTGACCCCCTTCGGGGGGCTGCATTCATGCCCGCAGGTTTAGGTTCGCAGTTGGGTGATCCGCGTGTATGGGATCTTGTTCAGCTATTGAGGTAGCTTTCTTGTTCCGAAGCTTACCATTGGTACGGTTGGTTTAGACTGTTGTGTATTTCAGGGTACGGCGGAGCCTTGTCCCGTCATAGTTGTTGTCAAAACTCTTAGAGGTTTGTATTCATATGTGGGCTGGACTGACGTGAGTTGTATTTATATTGTTGTACAGTTATAGTCCCATTCGGGTGTTATATATTATGGCAGCCTTGCCGTCTTTGCCTTTGTTTAAAGAAAAAAAAAGTGTTATTTAGCTTCCGCAGATTACTTGTGTTGTATGAATAGAAGGGTGCCCAGGTAGGGCACCAGTGCGGGCCCGGGGTTCGGGTCGTGACAACCCAATCTTCTCCATAAGCTCCCACTGAATCCTTGCCTTGTTCACTCGGCAAGGGTTCAACCTCTATGTCCTTGAATTTCTTCAAGTTTTATCTCTGTGCAACTCTCTTCCTTGTAGACATATTCATCTTCAAGAAAAGTTGCGTTCCTAGAAACAAATATCTTATGTTCTCCAGAAAGATAGAAATAGTATCCCTTAATTTCCTTTGAATACCCAACAAAGTAACATAAGATAAGATATTATGGTGTGGCAAGAAGTCATCACTTAGACACATGAGGCCCTGGGGTGTCCTGCATATGTCAAGAAGTTGATCACTGAGAAGTCATCACTTAGACACATGACTCCAACTTATCAGTGATCAACTTCTTGACATATGCAGGACACCCCAGGGCCTCATGTGTCTAAGTGATGGCTTATTGCCACACCATACTTCATATGGTGTCTTTTCAACTGATTTAGAAGGAACTCTGTTCAGAACATATATCGAGGTTAGAATAGCGTATCCCCAAAGGTATGTTGGAAGAGCTGAAAAACTCATCATGGAACAAACCATGTCAAGCAAGGTTTGATTTTTCCTCTCGGCAACACCATTCATCTGTGGCGTCCCAGGAGGTGTCCATTCTGAATGAACTTCATGTAGCTTTAAGTGTTCAAGAAATTCTTTACTTAAGTATTTACCCACACGATCAGATCGAAGAGTCTTGATACTCTTTGAGAGCTGTTTCTCAGCTTCACACTTAAACTACTTAAACTTATCGAAAGCCTCGGATTTGTGTCTCATAAGATACACATATCCATACCTGGATAAGTCGTCTGTAAAAGTAATGAAGTAAGAGAAACCTTCTCTAGCTTGAGTAAAAAATGGTCCACATACGTCAATATGTACCAACTCAAGCACCTCTTTGGCACGGATCCCCTTTCCAGAAAGATGTTTAATGGTCATCTTACCTTTCAAACAGGATTCACAGTTACCATAAGATTGTAAGTCAAATGGTTCAAGGTAATTTAATTTCTTCAACCATTCTATCCTCGTTTGATTGATATGACCAAGTCTGCAATGCCACAAATAGGTAGAATTTCTTTCATTTAACTTAGCTCTTTTATTTTGTACATTGAAAATTTCCCTGCGGCAGTTTAATGTATACAATTCATTCACAAGAGGCGCAATTCCATACACACCATTATCATAAGCCAAAATCATATTACTATTATTAATGCTTGAGGAAAAGCCGTCAGTGTCAAGAACAGGAATGGAAATAATGTTCCTTGTCAAAGAAGGAACATAATAACAATTGTTTAATATTAAAATATTGCCAGAAAGTAAATCTAATTTATAATCTCCACGTGCTCAGCACCAATACATGCTCCGTTTCCGACGTGTAGGCCCACCTCGCGAGGTTCGACCTTCCTGGTATTACTTGGCCCTTGCACATTTGTACAAACGTGTGAGCCACAAGCGGTATCTAGTACCCAGGAATAAGAGTCATTTATAGATAGATTAATTTCAATTACAAACATACCTTTTCCACTAGAGGATGGTGCACCTGGTGCCATCCCTTCTCCTGGAGCTTTACAGTCTTTCCTCCAATGTCCATTCCTGTTGCAGTTCATGCACACATCTGATGTTGAAAGTTTCTTCTTCTTCTTCGCCCCTCCTTTGGGTTTCATTGCTGCTGCCGGAGCAACAACTTTGCCCTTCCTCTTCTGTTGTCCCTTACCTTTCGGTTTGGGATAACTAGAGGAGCCAACCATCAGAATAGGTTTGCTTTTGGAGACCAAAGATTCAAAAGTTTTCAGCATATTGTGCAATTCTGGCAACTTCACCTTAGTTCCATTCATATTGTAATTTATAATGAAACTCTCAAACGAACGTGGAAGTGAGTGGAAGATGAGTGTGGTAGCGACTCTGTCATGAAACTTTATTTCAATGAATGAAAAGTTCATCAGTTAATAAGTTAATATTGATCAATTAATGGTAATCAAAGTAAAGTATATTAGAGTTATCTTTGTAGTTAATTTAGGCCTTGGAGGGACTGGTGTATTTGTGTATTTTCTCCTAGAAGGGCCTGCAACAGTTGGTGCATTTGCTGAAGCAGTTTCTCTTGTTGTTATTGTTGTTGCTTGTCCTTTAACTTCTGGTGGCTTTGAGTACTTTCTTCTTGAAGGGCCTGGTTTTTGGAGCAGCAGTTGGTGCTCTTATTGTTGTGTTTCTAGATTTTGAAGGATAACTTCTTATTTTATGTGTGTTGGACTTGCAACCAGAGCATATCATGGATATTCCCCTTTTGGTCACTTTATAGCCCTTCTTACCTCTCATATCTCATTGCTTCTACATCATCTTGGCCTACCAGGCATTTTTTACTTCAGGAGGCTCTATCTTTGGATTTAAACTTTCTGGCCAGTATTCATGCTTGGAATAGATTGTATGAAGTGGAATAAGCTTGTAAGTATGTGTCTTTCTCTACCAATGCACAATACACTCAGCTGCATTAATTCTTCTATAGTGCATATCTGCTATGACATGTGCACATGGGATACCCTTTAGTTACCATGACCTGCAACTGCAACTCCCTTGCCAGGTAAAAAAAAAGAGTATTCAAACCCTCTTTGATTTTAAAATCAAAGTCTCCATTCCAATATAGTGTATATTCCACTGATCTCTCAACATTAGCATTGTACACTTACAATGCCATTGGGATATCCCATCTACTCAAGTTTCAACAAAAGCTCTCATCTTTGATATGCTACTCATCACTTTAATCCTAGTCTCCTCTAGCATTGACAGAATTGGCCTGTGTCTAGCTGACAATATCCAAGCATTAAAACATTTTGCCATATTATTGTCCACACTGTCACATTTAAAAAAATATCTTTGATGTATACTTTGCACCACTTCTCTTTGTTGTATGAAATAAGGTCTTCAACAATATCCCTACCAACTGATTTAACTCATCAAGCCTTTTTTTCAGTTCAAACTCAAAGGTTGACCTAACACACCTCTAAAACTTATTTCTCCTCTTAATATCCCTCCAATTTTGTGACCAGTTTGCAGAATGTGTCGAGCACATATTCTGTGCTCACAAGCAGGAAATACTTCTTCAGAATCACTAACCAAACCCCTTTGCATGTAACTCATTATTGTGACCTCAGACTTATCTCCAAGTTGAAGGTCAGCTTGTAGGATTCTCATTAACCATCTCCATGTATCCTTTGTCTCTGTTCCAGTAACAACCCATACTATTGGAAACCTTGATTTTTACCATCTTTGGCAACTGCTGCTAGTCATTGGCCTTTGCATATCCCCTTAAGAAAACAACCATCTAGGATTATATACTTCCTACAACCATCCATGAACCCCAACTTCATAGAAACAAAATAGATGTAGAAAATTTTGAACTCGCTCTTACCATGATCCTTCTCTATAATATTAGCAACACCTGTGCTGTCAGGATTAGTTTTAGCAACATGTCCTTGTAGTCAAACATTCTCACAAATTCAGCAATATGATTTTCCATCACTTCTCTAAAGACAATACTGTTTGTCTTCTGTTACACCCCGTATTTACAAGACATGTTTTAAGAACGTACGTAAGAACTCACAAGTGTTGAGAATTGAGACTTGTAAAATTTATCGGAATTATGAAATTGTCGGAAAACGTATTATTATGACGAATGGGAGGGCGACACGTGTCACCCCCCCCCCTTAAAAATGCCTTGGACGAATTTTGCAAGGGCGAGAGGGTCATTGGACCTTAGCAAGACAAGTCTTGCAACTTGAAAGCTTGAGAGAATTGACTTGGTCAAGGGGACCACAACACTTGATATTTAATAAGAACTACATCCAAGCCTCACATTTGTATGAATCTTGACCCTCTATTGTACTATTTAATACTACTAGTAGCAAGACATAGTCCAACACTTAGAAAATTTTCACAAAAATTTGAAGAACACAAAGCATGCTCTCGGGTTCACTCTCTCTAAGAAAGGAATTTTTTTGTTTCTTGTCCATTAAGCTCCAAACTTTAAACCAAGGTTCTTGAGTGTATTGTAAGTGTATCTCAATAGAAAAATCTCGGAAAACGATAGTTTTCGTATTAGACGCAAGGTGAAAACCTAGTTGCTTTCTAGGTTTTGTTTGGAGATTTGAAGGAAATTTGTTGGTGTTGTTCTAAGGGTCTCAACTAGCGGATTGAAGTGTCTTGAAGAGGCTCTAAGTCACTAAGGAGCGACTTCGGATTTGGAGTTGGATTAAGATTCGTTGAGGTATAATCTTGTCTCTTAAAAGTGTTACAAGATTGTTTATATTGTTGTTAGCTTTACTTGTTGCTAGCATGAAGTATAGGTGTGGAAGTTTATAAGTATTATGGATTGCTTGTAGCCTTAAAATCCAAATGTAATGTAAGCCATGTGAAGTTGGATTACAATTTGGTCGTTTACTAGAATCGTCGCATGTTACTTACTTGAAGATTATAGTAGTATAATCAATTGCGACTTAATATCATGTTATGCTAACAATTTGGATTGAAATGGAAATTGGATAAGAATTGGTATTGTTGTACTCAATATGGCCGAAATTGGACTAGTAGTTGTATTAGTTTGATATCTATTGTGGGGCGGAATTTTACACGTCTAGTAGGCGTGTAATCCCCTATTGTTGATTGGGCCTTAAATGTGGCGTGTTTGGTTATTGAATTCGACCTTGAAAAAGGTGGCAAAGTAAGTAGAAACAAAGGAGGTGCTGTCCGATTTTCCGTAGAATTTAGTGACCTTACACTTGTAATATTCTACGTTTGAAGTAAGACGTTAATAGACGTATTGTGGATATTATAGGTTGACATACTACGGGCGGGATATTGTACTTGGCAAGTGGTTTGACCCGAAAAGGTATGTAGAACTTTTCCTATCTTTTGAGCATGACTAGTTGTACGTATATAGTACGGTAGACGTACAAGACCTTGATATCATTTACTAGTTTTATGAATAGCCAAGTCGGGTGAGTTAGGAGATTAACTCACTTCTTTGAAAGTATAAAGGATGTCTTAAGTTTTATTAAAGTTAAGGGACCTGAGAATTTTAAAGTATGTGATACTTGTTCCGTTTTAAACGTATAAGTCCCTTGGATAGGAAATTGTATTTGGCTAAGGTATAAAGTGAATATAACGACTTTATGAGAAGTTGGTTATATTCTCTTTATGGAAAGATAAATGACTTGATTTTAATGAAAAGGCAATTTGATTTTAAGGCATCAATTGCCTAAGGTTTTAAAATAAAAGGAGTCACTTGATTTAGAGACCTAACTTTATTTCTAAAGGTATTGTGACTTGTCTTGAAAAGTAATTTTGACTTGATACTACATTTAATAGTATCTTGGAAGTTTTATATGAAAATGAGTCATTTTTAAAAGATTAGAAGTACGTAGTACTTTGGGTTAAACTCCCGGATTTATTATAACATATTAGTGCCTTAAGTAAACTAAAATGAGAGTGTAGATGAATAAGACTAATAAGAAGTTAGGGGGATTTCTAACTTGCTTATTTATTGTAATGACGCCGTTGAGATAGGGTAAGAGTATAAGTGAGGGTAAACCCCAAGACGCTATACCACCTTCTCCAGTAAGAGTATAAATGAGGGTAAACCCCAAGACGTTATACCACCTGCATTACCACCTTCTCCAGGATAAGAGTATAAATGAGGGGTAAACCCCCAAGACGTTATACCACCTGCCTCAGGGTAAGAGTATAAATGAGGGGTAAACCCGCAAGACGTTATACCACCGCTTTCATGGATTTTCTACCCATGATTTGATCGTAGTCTCCTATTTTTATGTTGTAAGTATACTCTTATTTACTCTCATGTTAGTAAGGCACCGTGTAATCGTAATTTTATTATCATACATGACTCGGCTTTGTTTTAAAACTTATGATGTAATTTACGATTTTCCGCTTTACATACTTAGTACTATTGTCATCGAATTTCCTCGGGCCGTTCATGCCGCATGAGTAAGGCGGTGGTGGATCCTCATTCTTAGGATCACTTATCGACGCCGAAGCTCCATTTCTCCGAGGCTTGTCTCTTTAGTACGCTCTTCCACGATGTTGTAGATTTATGTACATTCAGGTATGGCGGCGGCCCCGCCCCGCCACGCTTGTTATTCCTGCAGGTCCGTATTCATATATGTGGTCAGTAAGAGCTGAGTTATACAGATTGTACTTTTGATTATGTTTATATTATGGAAGCGCCTTATCGGCCAGCTTTGTGATGTTTATTGTTTACACGTGTTTATGTTGTGTATGTTCCGCTGCTATTCTCTCGATGTATACGAACAGTGCGCCGTGTAGGCACCGCCGCGCCCGGTCGGTCGTGACAAAAGTGGTATCGAGCGATTAGTCCTCGGAAAGTGTCTCTGCACGTGTCTAGTAAGTCTTGATTATCGGTGTGTTGTGCACCACATCTATAATCGGAGGCCGCAGGACATTTAGGATTGGTTTCATTCTTCTCTCCGAGATCGCAAGAGATCTGTCTTATTAGGTTGAATCCTCTCTGACCTAGTCTTATGAAACAGTTATGCCTCCACGGAAGGCGACGAGGCCTGAGAGGAAAGGCAGCAGCGAGGCGCTAGCGGTACTCAGAGGGTTACGCGGACTCAGGCACAGACTATGCCTGAGGTAGTAGGCGGGTCGGCGAGTTCAGCCACGCCGGCAGTATTAGAGGAGCCGAGAGCGGCAGTAGCTCCAGAGGTTCCGGTACCAGAGCCTCCAGTCCCACAGCCAGGAGCTGAGTATAGAGACTACGGGGAGCAGATCCGGTTATTGACCAGTATAGTAGCAGGGCAGCGCCGACAGGAGCAGGCAGCTCACCCTAGGGCCGACAGTTTGCGGATCCGGGATTTTCTGGGTTGTCATCCGCCCGAGTTTTATGGTTCGAGGTCTGAGGAGGATCCGCAGGAGTTCATTCGGCAGCTACAGCGGACGATGCAGGTTCTTAGGGCTTCAGAGACAGAGTCTGTTATGCTAGCCTCTTACCGGTTACGCGATATTGCGTTGAACTGGTTTGAGTCATGGGAGCTGTCGAGAGGTGAGGATGCTCTTCCAGCTGTTTGGGAGGAGTTCACAGAGGCCTTCATGGATCACTTTTGCCTCACGAGATGAGAGAGCCCGAGTAGATAGATTCTGACCTTGAGGCGTAACGGAGGACTATCGTGAGTCTGACACGAGTTTGACTCCTTGGCCAGACATGCGCACACTATTGTAGCTGACATGGCGGATAGAGTTCATCGTTATGTGATGGGGCTAGACCGTCATATGATTACTGCATGCTTGGGGGTGGCTCTTCAGCCCGGTATGGACATTGCCAGGATGCAGGCCTATGCGCAGGGGATAGAGGATAGAGAGAGGGAGGACCAGATTTACTCAAAGCCACCAAGAGGCTGTGACAATGGGTCTCAGGCGCTGAGGCGGACAACCTCAGCAGCAGACTAGGTCCACTTTCCAGCCAGCACAGAGTGCTCCTTCACGGTTTTCTGGCAGGAGGTCTGATCAGCCAGGTCATTCAGGAGCAGGTCAGGGCTCCAGGACTTCGGGATTTCAGGGAGGCAGGAACCGTCACCGATCGGGACCACCCACACCTCAGTGTGCTCGATGCGGTAGGTTTCACCAGGGCGAGTATCGCAGGGCTTCGGGAGCTTGTTACTCTTGTGGCCAGCAGGGCCATTTGAGGAGAGATTGTTCGTCTAGAGGCGGCATGGGTGGTACGGCACCGGCAGATCGATTGTTGGGTCTTCTCCTTCAGGCTATGCGCCCGAGGCGTGGTACTCACGACGCAGCCGCGGTAGAGGTCGTGGTGGTGGTTCGCTTCTAGCGGTCCCGTAACCGCATATATTCATTAGCCACCGACAGATCGTGAGGCTTCCTCGACGCCGCCACAGTACATTATTGATTTCATGTTGTGACGTTTATGCTTTGATAGATCCAGGTTCTACCTTGTCCTATGTGTCCCCTCTTATTGCGGGTAGAATCGGGATAGAGTCGGTGTCGATAGAGCCTTTTGAGCTAGCTACGCCAATGGGAGATTCGGTGTTAGCTGAGCGGGTGTACAGAGGTTGTCCGGTATTTATTTACAGTCGTCGCACTTGCAGATTGATAGTGTCACGACCGAACCTGCCCGTGATCGTGCCTACCCGGGCACCCTAGTGATACAACATCGAGTAATCAATGAACATAAAACAATAACATGAGACAAATGTATAAAACAATAATCAGGAAAACTTGCCTTTCGCATATATAAACAATCTTTTAAAGAGAACGCTTTAATCCTTGTTACAACCGCCCACATCGATTTCATGCACTTCTAAGATTTGCAACAACTATGGCGGGACAGGGCCCCGCCATACCCCTGAATGTAAATACCTACAACGACAGGGGACTATACCACTGATAAGCCTCCGGAGAAAACGGAGCTTTCCCAAATGCTGAACTGTGACCCTAAGAGCGAGGATCATCGACTGGTGTACCTTTACCTGCGGCATGAACGCAGCCCCCCGAAGGAGGTCAGTACAACAGGTACCAAGTATGTGAAACTGTAAAGTACTTTTAAAGGAAATCCAAGTATTTAAAACCTTTTCACAAATACATTCAGTTCAATTTGCACATAGTGCCACATCACAAATAAGAGCGATAATCGTAAATCAGAATGTGTCTTCCCTAGGCCGCGAATGATCGGGCAAGGCCAATCGCCATAGTATCATTACGCAGCCTAGCCCTCGACTCCCGCACCGCATAGTCACCCATGACCCGCATGAGGTATTCCTCGACGGGGCAGCCAACCCCGGATCCGCCTAGGCTCCCGCAGCCCGCATAGCCTCAAAAGACCGTGATAGTCCCAACAGACCGCATAGGAATCCCCGTGATCGTGCTAAACACCCGAATGATCAATCCTCGAGCTCTCGCAACTCCGCGTAGTCACAAGGACCGTATAGCCGATAGACCGCATCAAGGGTGGCAAACCCTGTATAATAAGTCGGGGGTATGTGATACAATAACAAGATAATCGGGCTTAACGCTTAACAACGTAAGCACAACAAGAACGGCCCCCTTACATAACAATCACAAGATACTAACACAAGTAGCATCCTAACATGTTTACTTATCAAATCAACAAGAAAGTATTACAAGGCTACCACAAACCAATACAATCAAGTTATTCACACAAGGTACTTTCTACTAACAAGTTCGGGTATCTATCCCCAAAGTACTTCATACATTAAATCTTTAAAAGATCCGTTCCTTTCACATAAGTCACACAATACCCGTAGTATAAAATAGAGTGACTGTCTTTTTAAGGAAACAAAAACACTTACCTTTGTAAAATCAAGTAACAACATTATTTTCCAAACGTTCGAGTTTGCCTAATTTCAAATGTTCCAGCTTCTTATTTTAGAAAGGTTTCAGAGTTCATAGACTTATTCACTTAAGAATATAATTCTCTTTCAAACAACTGAGAAACATAAGTCTTATGTGTGAGTGGGATATTCTTGTTTATAACAATCTTACTACAAAGACCATGATCTAGAAATATCATTTTGTCTCATCTTAGCTTCTATGCAGATGGAAGTTTCTACTGGTTTTAATAATGCTTAATTATTCAAAACATTTCCTTTTATTAACGCTGCAGTGGTTTGTCGATACACATTCTGATTTCCAAAATCAGTAAAACATTCTTAAGCCGTTATACCTAACTTCCCATAAAGCTAGTATAACTCTTAAGTTTTCAAAAACCAAGTATTACTCTTCTTTCAAAATGATTCAAAAATCTTTTGAAATACTTCAAGTTCTTTATTATCACATAACAAGCCAGTTATAGTTCAAATCAGTTACCTTTTAAAAACTACAAAGTATTTTCTTACCTACATAAAGTCATTATAACCAACTTCCCATAAAGCCGTTATAACACTTTATGTTTTAAGCCAATCAATTACATTTAGCACATGACGTCTACCGCACTACATAGTTCACACATATCATGCTAGAAGAGATAGGAAGAGGTTCACATACCTCGCGACGATTATCGACTAATAGCAAAACGCCCCGAGTACCTCAAACCGCTTACTCCTTAGCCATGATCACGTTACACGTAGTACTGACCTATAAGGCCACAAGGCGCTTATTAACAATTAGATCTTATCGTAGAACATTCTACGTAAAATTCGCAAAGAACTCCCGCAAATCGCGTAAATCTCCTCTCTCTATCGAGGCCGCTACCAAGCCAACCAGGGGTTATACATCTAACCCGAACGCACAATTCTACTCCACAAGATTACTACACAAGTCTCATCTGAATACACCCCATGTAATTACAGCTCAGATTCTTCAGCTTAAGTCAAAAGACATTGCTAACTAACTACGTTCATTCTATATATAGTATACTTCAACTATATATTCTAACAATATGTAATTTCCAATTACAATAGAGGACAAGATAATTACCTCGATAAGCCCATAATTATCCAAGTAGAGATGTCGATCCCGGGCAACGTTTAGCTCAACTCCGAGCGCCCAACTCGCTCTAAACCACCCTTAGAAGTTCTAACCAACTTCTACACAATACTCCAACCGACTATGGAGATTTCCCTGTGGTTTTGTGGATCGGGAAGTACAATAGTATAACCGGCTTTTTGTAGTGGTATAACCTTAGAATACTACAAGGTATATGGCTAAGGTAATTTGGGCATTATAACAATACTTTTGAGAGTATTTCTACCAAGAGGGGTGTATTATACGAAAAACAACTAGGCTAGGGGTACCCACGCCACACTACTGTGAGGGGAAGGGCTCTCGCCAAGGGGAGGGAAGGCTCGGCCGAACTCAACACAAAGGGGAGGGAGGAGGATTTTTAACACTTAGAAATATTTTAGGATGAAGAAGTCTTCAAAGGGGTGGGTATTTATAGGACAAGCCAAGGCCAACCAATGGCCAAGATCTTGCCAAGTG
Organism: Przewalskia tangutica; assembly: GCA_029844215.1. Classification (NCBI taxonomy): domain Eukaryota; kingdom Viridiplantae; phylum Streptophyta; class Magnoliopsida; order Solanales; family Solanaceae; genus Przewalskia; species Przewalskia tangutica. Next base: position 120,091,217 of record CM056721.1, on the reverse strand, counting down.
CAAGGCAAGTGTAGGGCCAAGATTCACCCATGTGTCCTTAACCAACTAACACACAAAATATCCTACCTACTCCACTCCTCCAAATCGTCCAAGAATCCGCCCCTCAAGTCCACCAATGGAGGTGACAAGTGTCGCCTCCCGCTGGTCCAAAATGTTTCGCCTCTAAAAATCCGCAAAAATAAAAATGACATAGCGGAATTTTCCCTACGAAAGTGTGGAAACGCTTTCGCCAAAAACGACTCTAATCGGGTGTTGTGCACAAAGTGAAATTCGGCCAAGCTAAATCTCAAGTTCGAATTTTCTACGTACGTCCATACGTACATACTCTGAAAATACGGGGTATAACATTCTCCCCTCCTTAGAAACATTCGTCCCGAATGTTCCTTCTAAGTCTCAAAACGAACGCGTGCCAGTATAGTCTTCACTACTACACTTACGAAACAATCCTGCCACAGCTGGCCACAGAAACACCTGCGTAAATACTTACATCAAAGTCCACGAGGAAACACCTCTAATCATCACCACAAAACACTTCTCACCGGGGTCTAAAATATACTTCCTTCGCACCTTCTCTTTTCAAAAGAAATGATCACATCTATGCTCGCCATACATGCTCGCTTCTCTCTTACTCGTCGTAGATACCACTTTGTCACTTTGCCTGAGGAATTAACCTTCTCAGGCGACCCAACAAATGGTACCACTTTTGTCACTTTGTCGCGAGCCTTGCTCCGACGACCCAACAAATGGTACCGGACTGCATGCGATCCCTGAGGATGTCGTACACTCGAACTCTTACCACATTCTGATACTGCTTCAGTTTCCAAAACTCGGGGTTACTATCCCTAACGTGGTCATCATTAACTGGGAACACTCTGGATGGATCTCCGATACCTTCCCGATCATAACAATACGAAAGACCGGACGTACTGCCTCCTAAGCCGGACGGCAAATGCTAACATATAGGCAACCTGGCCTATTCTTCACATGAACTCAAAAGTCCCAAAGTAACTCGCTAAGTTCCTTCGCTTTTCCAAAACTCGTCACACCTCCCGGTGGTACTTTCAAGAAGACCGACCGTCAACTCGAACTCTAGCGTCCGCCGATTATCCGCATCGATTCCTCCGAGCCGCCGTAACTTCTTCTAGGCAAGCTTCACTATCCACATCACTGGAACAAGCTCAACCAATCGAACCTTGCCAACATCGAACCAATCGGCCGCAACTTACACTTCCGCCTCTTACAAGGATTCATAAGGCGACATCCGAACACCAAATGGTAGCTAAAAACACTTCTCTACGAGACAACTATCCTCAAATCCAAACACCGCCTCGAGGCGAATGCGATTCGAGACTCACCGAGTCCTTAACTCGCCTCGTAAAACTTCCGAAACAAAAGCAGCCGTAACTGGCTCCACTGTCGCCATAAGGTGAAGGTAGGCACCGTGCAGCCTTACAACCTTTCTAATAATTCAACACCGCGAGTGAACGGTCCGAACGAAGAACACGATGGGCCGCTTCATCGACCGACCACCGGCCGAACGATTCCACGAACTCGTGACAGTTAACTAAACTTGGGCCCAACACCTCGTGATCCCACCACCGGCCGAGCACCACAACCGACCCCACCCACAAACAGTCGCGGGTTGACCCGCAACGCGCCTCAACCCGACCCGTAACGCCGCACAATACTAGCTCCGATCCGAACAAACTCACAAATCACGTTACGAAAACCTAGCGGTCTTCTTAGCTCAACTACCCTCTTTCATTCCACACTACTCCGGGACTTATCCCACAAACATAGCTCACGCACTATGCACTCCTCTAAGGGTCAAACATAAACATACGCCTTTACTCGAGATGGCCCTACCTCTAAGGTCTCTACGTAAAAAAAATTCTAAGGCTCACACTTTCTCTATCCCCCAAAATCTTACTCGGTTAACCCACCATGATTTCTAATCACAACTAACACACTGCTATCCGAACATAACACTCAAGGTATACTCACCTTATCACACATACCGATCTCTGAGGGTTAAAGATATGCTCGACCCATCGCTTCACTCCTAGTCATTCTAATCAAACTCGCCTGCAGGCGATAGCTAAAAGGTGACGAACTACCCACCGATCTCGAAGGTTAAGTCCTCCTACTAGACACCCTTTCGACATCGCACTGACGGTCATAGTACAACAAGTACCAACTAAAAGACGACATTCCCGATGGCGTCCGCCACAATGTAAACCTAAGCCCAGAGTTCGACTAACTCCTCGTGATACCCCGAACGCCGAAATCCGTGGAAGACCACTCGCCTCGTGGATGTGCATAATCAAATCTGTTGGTGAGGTGACTCGCCAAAGTTACCAAAGGACGCTTGCTGCTCGCCCTCTTCTCGCCCTTCGTTAACCCGTCGATCTCTACGTTTTCGCCTGCCGTGTACGAGCCCGCATACGTGCCATGCTCGTGCCTAATCAAGAACTACTTGCACAACCTCTCGTTGATATTCATCAAGACTCGCAGACATCGGTATACTCTCCGTAGCCAAATCTATAGCTAGTAATGTGGTCGCCTTTTCAATCTATATACTGCTTTCCGGCCGTGGAACCGGCGTTCAAATATCATGGCCGCAGAGGAACCGCCGCCACCGTAAACTCTGTTGGGCTAGTGACGCCGCAAAACTCCCCGAACGAAGCACCACCCCGTGATGATTGGACTCGTGCCCACGCAACCTCTCAACTCTACTTGCAGCCTCCTCCGCTTTGCCTCCCGGGCCGGGTTTGCCTACGCGAGGCATAACCAGAAGTGGAAGGAAATACGTCAGAGGGTCTAACTTACAACACAGCTCTAAGGCACGATCTCAGAGTGAGAAGAATAGAAACCAATCCTAAATATCCTATAGCCTCCTGATTATGTGGTGCACAACACCCCGATAATCAAGACTTCATCGATACGGTCGTAGACACTTTCCGAGGATTAATCGCTTCGATACCACTTTTGTCACTTTGTCGCGAGTCCCACTCCGACGACTCCAACAAATGGTACCGGTTGCGATCCCCGAGGCATGAACCTTAGTTCCTTCTCGGGACGTGCATACGAGAGCCACGGTTCGTTCTGTTCCGTGGTAGGCTCGCCTCTTATACGCCACTCCGAAAGAGGTCGATAACAGTACCAAGTATGTGAAACAGTAAAGTACTTTTAAAGGAAATCCAAGTATTTAAAACCTTTTCACAAATACATTCAGTTCAATTTGCACATAGTGCCACATCACAAACAAGAGCGATAATCGTAAATCAGAATGTCTTCCTAGGCCGCGAATGATCGAAGCGCCAATCGCCCATAGTATCATTACGCAGCCTAGCCTCGACTCCCGCATCGCATAGTCACCCACGGACCCGCATGAGGTATTCTCGACGGGGCAGCCAACCCCGGATCCGCCTAGGCTCCCGCAGCCCGCATAGCCTCAAAAGACCGCGATAGTCCCACAGCATCGCATAGGAATCCCCGCATCGCTAAACACCCGAATGATCAATCCCGAGCTCGCAACTCCGCATAGTCACAAGGACCGCATAGCCGTATAGACCCGCATCGGGTGGCAAACCCTCAGATAATAAGTCGGGTATGTGATACAATAACAAGATAACGGGCTTAACGCTTAACAACGTAAGCACAACAAGAATGACCCCTTACATAACAATCACAAGATACTAACACAAGTAAAGCATCCTAACATGTTTACTTATCAAATCAACAAGAAAGTATTACAAGGCTACCACAAACCAATACAATCAAGTTATTCACACAAGGTACTTTCTACTAACAAGTTCGTATCTATCCCCAAAGTACTTCATACATTAAATCTTTAAAAGATCCGCTCTTTCACATAAGTCACACACAATACCCGTAGTATAAAATAGAGGACTGTCTTTTTAAGTAAACCAAAACACTTTCCTTTGTAAAATCAAGTAACAACATTATTTTCCAAACGTTCGAGTTTGCCTAATTTCAAATGTTCCAGTTTCTTATTTTAGAAAGGTTTCGTAGTTCATAGACTTATTCATTTAAGAATATAATTCTCTTTCAAACAATCTGAGAAACATAAGTCTTATGTGTGAGTGGGATATTCTTGTTTATAACAATCTTACTACAAAGAATGCATGATCTAGAAATATCATTTTGTCTCATCTTAGCTTCTATGCAGATGGAAGTTTCTCGGTTTTAATAATGCTTAATTATTCAAAACATTTCCTTTTATTAACGCTGCAGTGGTTTGTCGATACACATTCTGATTTCCAAAATCAGTAAAACATTCTTAAGCCGTTATACCTAACTTCCCATAAAGCTAGTATAACTCTTAAGTTTTCAAAAACCAAGTATTACTCTTCTTTCAAAATGATTCAAAAATCTTTTGAAATACTTCAAGTTCTTTATTATCACATAACAAGCCAGTTATAGTTCAAATCAGTTACCTTTTTAAAAACTACAAAGTATTTTCTTACCTACATAAAGCTGTTATAACCAACTTCCCATAAAGCCGTTATAACACTTTATGTTTTAAGCCAATCAATTACATTTAGCACATGTACGTCTACCGTACTACATAGTTCACACATATCATGCTAGAAGAGATAGGAAGAGGTTCACATACCTCGCGATTATCGACTAATAGCAAAACGCTCCGAGTACCTCAAACCGCTGGCTACTCCTTAGCCAAGATCACGTTACACGTAGTACTTGACCTATAAGGCCAAGGCGCTTATTAACAATTAGATCTTATCGTAGAACATTCTACGTAAAAATTCCGGCAGACTCCCCTCCCCGCAATCGCAGAAATCTCCTCTCTATCGAGGCCGGCTACCAAGCCAACCAGGGGGTTATACATCTAACCCGAACGTACAATTCTACCCACAAGATTACTACACAAGTCTACTGTAATACACCCTATGTAATTACAGTCTGGGCTTCTTCAGCTTAAGTCAAAAGACATTGCCAACTAACTACGTTCAGTTTTATATATAGTATACTTCAACTATATATTCTAACAATATGTAATTTCCAATTACAATAGAGGACAAGATAATTACCTCGATAAGCCCATAATTATCCAAGTAGAGATGTCGATCCCGGCAACGTTTAGCTCCAACTCCGAGCGCCCAACTCATTTAAACCACCCTTAGAAGTTCTAACCAACTTCTACACAATACTCTAACCGACTATGGAGATTTCCTGTGGTTTCTTTGCCAGGATCAAGGAAGTACAATAGTATAACTGGCTTTTGTAAGGGTATAACCTTAGAATACTACAAGGTATATGGCTAAGGTAATTTGGGCATTATAACAATACTTTGAGAGTATTTCTACCAAGAGGGTGTATTATACGAAAACAACTAGGCTAGTGGTACCCTACTACCACACTACTGGAGGGGAAGGGCTCTCGCCATGGAGGAAGGCTCTCACTAACTCAACACAAAGGGGGAGGAGGAGGATTTTTAACACTTAGAAATATTTTAGGATGAAGAAGTCTTCAAAGGGTGGGTATTTATAGGACAAGCCAAGGCCAACCAATGGCCAAGATCTTGCCAAGTGCAAGGCAAGTGTAGGGCCAAGATTCACCCATGTGTCCTTAACCAACTAACACACAAAATATCCTACCTACTCCACTCCTCCAAATCGTCCAAGAATCCGCCCCTCAAGTCCACCAATTGGAGGGTGACAAGTGTCGCCCTCCCGTTGGCCCAAAATGTTTCGTCTCTCGGAAAAATCCGCAAAAAATAAAAATGGCATAGCCGGAATTTTCCCTACGAAAGCTGTGGAAACGTTTCGTCGAAAAACGACTCTAATCGGGTCTTGTGCACAAAGTGAAATTCGGCCAAGCTAAATCTCAAGTTCGAATTTTCTACGTACGTCCATACGTACATACTCTGAAAATACGGGGTATAACAGATAGAGCTGGAGATGACAGATTTTGATGTCATTATGGGTATGGACTGGTTGGCTTCTTGTTATGCCAACGCTTGGATCGTAGGACAGTTGATTCGGTTCCAGCTTCTGGCGAGCCGCTTATCGAGTGGAAGGGCAACACAAGCCGCCGAGTGGTAGGTTTATTCTTACCTCAAGGCTGGAAGATGGTGCGAAAGCGGTACATCTATCATCCGTTCGTATTTGACACAGGTCGAGTGCGCTTCTTCGATGCCGGTGGTTGGGAGTTTCGGATGTGTTCCGCACGATCTTCCGGGTATCCCTCCTGAGAGGGAGATTGAGTTTTGTATTGACACGTTGCCAGACACTCGACCTACTTCCATTCTGCCATACATGATGGTACCTGCTGAGTTGAGGGAGTTGAAGGACCAGCTGAAAGATTTGCTGGAGAAAGGCTTTATCAGGCCTAGTGTATCTCCCTGGGGAGCGCCGGTTTTGTTTGTGAAGAAGAAGGATGACGACGCTGCGTATGTGTTGATTACAGATGAATAAGGTAACCATCAAGAATAGGTACCCTCCCGTGATTGATGATTTGTTTGACCAGTTGCAGGGTGCGAGGTGTTTCTCCAAGATAGACCTGCGGTCTGGTTATCATCAGGTTTGAGTTCGAGAGGCAGATATCCCAAAGACTGCATTCAGGACCCGGTATGGGCACTATGAGTTCAGGGTTATGTCTTTCGGTTTGACCAACGCTCCAGCGGTATTTATGGATTTGATGAACCGGGTGTTCAAGCCATTTTTGGATATATTTGTGATAGTATTTATTGATGACATCCTGGTTTATTCGCGGACAGAGCGAGCATGCAGATCACTCGGCGACGGTGATTGGGGTCCTCCGAGCCGCAGCTATTCGCCAAGTTCTCCAAGTGTGAGTTTTGTTGGCCTCGCAGCATTCCCGGGCATATTATCGGGCCGATGGTGTTCAGTGGATACGCAAAGATCGGCGCATCAAGTCTTGCCGAGACCTACTACTCCGACGGAGGTGCGCAGCTTCTTAGGGATGGCGGGATATTATCGTAGGTTTGTGGAGCGCTTGTTTCGATTTCAAGACCGCTGACTAGTCGACTCGGGCGGCCAAGTTCCAGCGACGAGGCATGCGAGAAGGGTTTCCATTCGGAAGGAAAGGTTGACTACACTCCGCCTTACTCTTCCCGGCGGGTTAGACGGCACGTGATCTATTGTGATGCCTCTGCATCGGGCTAGGGTGTGTTTTGATGCAAGACGGCAAGGTTATAGCCTATGCTTCCCTAGCTACGGAAGCATGAGAGGAATTACCCTACCCACGACTTAGAGTCCGCAGCTTATTCATGCCTGAAGATTTGGAGACATTATTTGTATGGGTTCATGTGGATATTTATACGCACCACAAGAGCCTCCAAAGATATCTTCAGCAGAGGAGCCGAACTCATGCGAGACGGTGGTTAGAGTCATTGAAAGATTATGATGTTGATATTCTATACCATCCGGAAAGCCAACGTAGTCTTGATGCCTTGAGTCGTAGATCGATGGGAGCCTATCGAGGTACAGAGAGCAGGACATGGTCCGTAAGATTTACCGATTAGCGAGCCTGGGGTTCGATTGATCGATACCGACGATACGGGTGCGGGTTCGTGAGGTTGCCGAGTCTTCCATCGCTGATGAGTGAAGAGGCGATTTGAGGACCCGATGTTGCACGCAGATCGAGATGCAACTCTTCGGAGGAGAAGAGTCTATTCGAGGTAGCGCTGATGGGGTGCTAAGATTTGAGGGTCGGTTGTGTTCCCGATGGACAGACTTCACAGATTTTGGGAGGCACACGTGCTCGTTATTCTATTCATCCGGTCGACCAAGATGTACCATGACCTCAGATGTTTGTATTGGTGGGATGGCCTGAAGAGGGACGTGGCAGGTTTTGTTGCACAGTGTCCTAATTGCCAGCAGGTCAAGGTCGAGAACCAGAGGCCCAGTGGATTATTGTAGACTTTTGAGATTCCGACTTGGAAGTGGGAGGTGATCAACATGGACTTTGTTACAGGGTTACCTCGCATCGAGGAAGTACGATTCCATTTGGGTTATTGTTGACAGTCGATTTAAATCAACCCATTTCCTTCCAAATGACGACGCTTACCGAGGACTATGCCGATTGTACATCGAGAGATTGTGAGGTTGCACGTGTCCCTTGTCGATTATATCCGATAGGAGCCCGCTTCTCGCTAACTTCCTGAGGTCTTTCCGTATGGTTTAGGGACACAGTGAGTCTCGCGACAACATTTCATCCTCGATCGACGGCAGCAGATCGTACTATCCGCACACTCGAGGATATGTCGCGAGCCTGCGTGATTGATTTCGTGGTAGCCGAGGATCATTTGCCTCTTGTGAAGTTTGCTTATAACAACGGCTACCATTCCAAGATACGATTGCGCCATACGAGGCTTTATACGGGCGAAATGTAGTCGCCGATTGGTTGGTTCGACGTGGGCGAGTGCGCTTAGTTGGCGCACTTGGTACAGCAGGCTGTGGATAAGGTGAAGCTTATCCAGGAGAGACTGTTAGAAGCTCAGAGTCGGCAGAAGTCATATGCGGATAATCGGCGTCGGCATTTGGAGTTTTAGGTAGACGATTGGGTTTTCTTGAAGGTATCACCCATGAAGGGTGTGATGAGATTCGGTAAGAAGGGGAAACTCAGCCCAAGGTACATTAGGCCCTACCAGATCGTCCGTAGAGTGGGCAGGGTTGCCTACGAGTTGGATCTGCCATCAGAGTTAGAGGCGGTACATCCGGTCTTCCATGTTTCTATGTTGCGGAAGTGTATCGGTGATCCAGTGAGAGTTTTCCCTACTAGTGAGGTCCAGGTGACAGAGGGGTTATCGTATGAGGAGAGTCCCATAGCGATACTCGATCGCCAGTCGCGATCGCGACTGCGGACCAAGGATGTGGCTTCCACAAAGTCTTGTGGAGGAATGATAACCTAAGGAGATGACTTGGGAAGCGGAGGAGGACATGTTGAGAAGTATCCTCACTTATTCCCTACACCTTCAGTAATTCTTTTCCTTACTCACAAGTTTTAATTGAAGCTTTTGTTTTGTGTAAATGCTATTATGTGGCCATGTGTGGCATTTTTGGTATGTCGGGGGTGTGAAAGGAAACTATGTCGCTAATTATAAGATTGACTCCGAAAGAACATTCGGGGACGAATGTTTCTAAGGGGGGAAGAATGTTACACCCCGTATTTACAGGACATGTTTTAAGAACGTACGTAAGAACTCACAAGTGTTGAGAATTGAGACTTGTAAAATTTATCGGAATTATGAAATTGTCGGAAAACGTATTATTATGACGAATGGGAGGGCGACACGTGTCACCCCCCCTTAAAAATGCCTTGGACGAATTTTGCAAGGGCAAGAGGGTCATTGGACCTTTGTTAGCAAGACAAGTCTTGCAACTTGAAAGCTTGAGAGAATTGACTTGGTCAAGGGGACCACAACACTTGATATTTAATAAGAACTACATCCAAGCCTCACATTTGTATGAATCTTGACCCTCCATTGTACTATTTAATACTACTAGTAGCAAGACATAGTCCAACACTTAGAAAATTTTCACAAAAATTTGAAGAACACAAAGCATGCTCTCGGGTTCACTCTCTCTAAGAAAGGAATTTTTTTGTTTCTTGTCCATTAAGCTCCAAACTTTAAACCAAGGTTCTTGAGTGTATTGTAAGTGTATCTCAATAGAAAAATCTCGGAAAACGATAGTTTTCGTATTAGACGCAAGGTGAAAACCTAGTTGCTTTCTAGGTTTTGTTTGGAGATTTGAAGGAAATTTGTTGGTGTTGTTCTAAGGGTCTCAACTAGCGGATTGAAGTGTCTTGAAGAGGCTCTAAGTCACTAAGAGCGACTTGGATTCGAGTTGGATTAAGATTCGTTGAGGTATAATCTTGTCTCTTAAAAGTGTTACAAGATTGTTTATATTGTTGTTAGCTTTACTTGTTGCTAGCATGAAGTATAGGTGTGGAAGTTTATAAGTATTATGGATTGCTTGTAGCCTTAAAAATCCGAAATGTAATGTAAGCCATGTGAAGTTGGATTACAATTTGGTCGTTTACTAGAATCGTCGCATGTTACTTACTTGAAGATTATAGTAGTATAATCAATTGCGACTTAATATCATGTTATGCTAACAATTTGGATTGAAATGGAAATTGGATAAGAATTGGTATTGTTGTACTCAATATGGCCGAAATTGGACTAGTAGTTGTATTAGTTTGATATCTATTGTGGGGCGGAATTTTACACGTCTAGTAGGCGTGTAATCCCCTATTGTTGATTGGGCCTTAAATGTGGCGTGTTTGGTTATTGAATTCGACCTTGAAAAAGGTGGCAAAGTAAGTAGAAACAAAGGAGGTGCTGTCCGATTTTCCGTAGAATTTAGTGACCTTACACTTGTAATATTCTACGTTTGAAGTAAGACGTTAATAGACGTATTGTGGATATTATAGGTTGACATACTACGGGCGGGATATTGTACTTGGCAAGTGGTTTGACCCGAAAAGGTATGTAGAACTTTTCCTATTTTTTGAGCATGACTAGTTGTACGTATATAGTACGGTAGACGTACAAGACCTTGATATCCTTTACTAGTTTTATGAATAGCCAAGTCGGGTGAGTTAGGAGATTAACTCACTTCTTTGAAAGTATAAAGGATGTCTTAAGTTTTATTAAAGTTAAGGGACCTGAGAATTTTAAAGTATGTGATACTTGTTCCGTTTTAAACGTATAAGTCCCTTGGATAGGAAATTGTATTTGGCTAAGGTATAAAGTGAATATAACGACTTTATGAGAAGTTGGTTATATTTTCTTTATGGAAAGATAAATGACTTGATTTTAATGAAAAGGCAATTTGATTTTAAGGCATCAATTGCCTAAGGTTTTAAAATAAAAGGAGTCACTTGATTTAGAGACCTAAGTTTATTTCTAAAGGTATTGTGACTTGTCTTGAAAAGTAATTTTGACTTGATACTACAGTTAATAGTATCTTGGAAGTTTTATATGAAAATGAGTCATTTTTAAAAGATTAGAAGTACGTAGTACTTTGGGTTAAACTCCCGGATTTATTATAACATATTAGTGCCTTAAGTAAACTAAAATGAGAGTGTAGATGAATAAGACTAATAAGAAGTTAGGGGGATTTCTAACTTGCTTATTTATTATTGTAATGACGCGGTTGAGATAGGGTAAGAGTATAAGTGAGGGTAAACCCCAAGACGCTATACCACCTTCTCCGTGGTAAGAGATAAATGAGGGGTAAACCCCCAAGACGTTATACCACCTGCTTTACCACCTTCTCCAGGATAAGAGTATAAATGAGGGGTAAACCCCCAAGACGTTATACCACCTGCCTCAGGGTAAGAGTATAAATGAGGGGTAAACCCGCAAGACGTTATACCACCTGTTTCCATGGATTTTCTACCCATGATTTGATCGTGAGTCTCCTATTTTTATGTTGTAAGTATACTCTTATTTACTCTCATTGTTAGTAAGGCACTGTGTACTGTAATTTTATTATCATACATGACTCCGGCTTTGTTTTAAAACTTATGATGTAATTTACGATTTTCCGCTTTACATACTTAGTACCTATTTACAGATCGACCCTTCCTGGGGCCGTTCACGCCGCATGAAAGTGGTAAGCATGGTGGATCCTCACTCTGTGATCACTTATCGACGCCGAAGCTCCATTTCTCCCGAGGCTTGTCTCTTTTGTACGCTTCTTCCACGATGTTGTAGATTTATGTACATTCGTGGTATGGCGGCCTGTCCCGCCACGCTTGTTATTCCTGTGAGGTCTGTATTCACATATGTGGTCATCAGAAGAGCTGAGTTGTACAGTTGTACTTTTGATTATGTTTATATTATGGAAGGCGGCCTTATCGGCTAGCCTGTGATGTTTATTGTTTACACATGTGTTTATGTTGTGTATGTTCCGCTGCTATTCTCTGATGTATACCTGAACAGGGTGCCCAGGTAGGGCACCAGTCGCGGCCCGGTGTCGGGCCGTGACATCTTCAAACAGACTGACTTAACCACATATATACCAAAATCATTTCTAACCAACTTTTGTATTCCCACCCTTTAATTGTATGTTGAGATATGATCCTCTCCTTTAATGCTTGGAAAAAAAATTGGAATTGCACAAGAAGTTGATATTGATCCTATTTTATTTGTGTCTAAGATTTTATCTTTGATTGTAAGATTTGTACTCTTAGTTTCTTTGATAGCATATCTCTTCCAAAGGAAACCTGTTTTACATATTACCCTAACCCTCCTTGTGTCATTTTTCTTTTTGTCGAGTTGGACACCTTTCTCCAGTGCATATTTGGTCAAAGCTTCTCTAAATTCTTAACATTTTCAAATACTTGACCAATCTACCAGAAAATTTTCTCACAATCTGGATCATACACAATACTATTAGTCTTATTCCTTAATTCAGATCACATGAGTTCATACAAAAGTAAAGCCTTCATATTTTGTGGGATAAACAGGCATGCCTCCAATTTTTCCCTTCTTCATTCATGATGACATTAAAGTCATCCCCAACTAACCAAGGTAGATTCATGTTGCTAGTTATAGAATAAATATTGTCCCACAACATCAGTCTTTCTTGTGTAGTGCATTTAGCATATACCAGAGTTGTAACAATAACTTTACCACAGTCTAGTAATAACAGCTTTAAGGTCACTTGTTGATCAGTGTCAGAAATCACTTCTATTTCTACTCCTTCTGCCACAAGGTACCATACCTTACCATTACAATTATGAATAGCCAACTTCATACCCATAATAACGTCAAACTCGGGCATGTCTAACTCTATCAATCTACTATGGTATGACGATTATATATAACCACCGAACAATCCCTATATACTTGCTTAGATATGACTGAATCTCCTACCAGTGTAACTACCTCAAATGGTTCTATCGACTCAGGTTCTATTCTGATACTACTAGCAACAAGGGGGATATATATGATAAAGTAGAACTTGGATTCTATCAAAGCGTATACGTCACAGAAAAAGACTGATAATATACCTGTAACAACATCTGGTGACACCTTCTGATCATGCCTACTGTCCAAAACATATATACGGTGCGAAGGACCGCTAGAACTGGGAGCTCCGCCACGGCCTCTACCACGGCCTGCTGGCATCTGAATACCCTGTCCTGTGGGGCACATAGCTATAGATGATGATGAACCAGCAATCGACCCAGTAGGCTGGGCCATACCACCTGTATCCCTCCTAAAAAGACTCTCTCTCATCACATGGCCTTGACGGCCGCAATAAAAACAAGCACTTGTACCAAAACGGCATTTCCCAAAATGATGTCTGTCACACTGTGAACACCGAGGGAGAAGTGGCCTCGACTGACTAGAACCCCTGTTCATTTGTGAACTCAAGCCCGTGAGCTCGACCAGCCTCAATACCTCGCGGTCTAATCTCCTACCAGGAACCGCGGGTGCATTTGTCTTTGGGGAAGAATATCTGACATGCTGTTGAGGCTGCCCGCCTCGAGACTCACTCGTATATTCAGCCGTCCTAGCCCTCTTATGCCAACCACTGTCGTGATCCCTATCTGGCTGAAGAGCTACTGCCAAACAATCATCAGTCACATAGTGATCTAGTCCCATCGCATAACGGTGCACTCTACTTACGAAGTCACGAATCCTCAGACTATCGGATCTATAGCCAAGTCCTGGTCCATGCCTGCGACTCTGCCCTGCCGCTAATCTGATCAGCAGCTGAGCTGCATCTCTTATGGCCCTATCTTTCACCCCTGCCTGAGGAGCTGGAGACTCAGGTGCCGGGACCTCGGGGGCTGGTGATGTTACCCCCTAAACTGGAGGTGGAGGTGTAGCAGAACTCACCGATTGGGGTACGGTCTCGGGCGTAGACCTGGCACGAGCCCTAGTAACTCTCGGGATCTGACTAGTATCTCTCGCATCGATTTGGTTCTTCCGGGCGCCACCTTATCCGAGGCATATCTCAGAACATAATAAGTCGCCGTAGGGTTATCCTAATAACACAGCTCTATTGCACGATCTAAGAGATAAAAGAATAGAAACCAATCCTAAATGCCCGGCAGCCTCCTGCATATAAGTATGGTGCACAACATACTCATACACAAGACTCTACTAGACACGGTCTATAGACATTCCGAGGACTAACTGCTCTGATACCACTTTTGTCACGACCCGACCCGGCGGGCCGCGACCCGGTGCCCTAATTGGACGTCATTATACTAACCCGACACATATAATCAAACTGACATTAAGAACCATATGAAATTTGGCAGCATAACGCTGCAATAACAACACCTGTCATAATAGGCAAGCCGACAAAACTGCTTTTGCATGCGAATGAACCTGTCTCCCGAGGGAGTCACAACTAGTCAATATATCGAATAGGCGAGCCGACAAAGCTGTCACTATATACGGGAACATCCCCACAAAAAGAAAATGAAGTACAACAATGAGGTTGACCAAAACATGTTACAATCCACCCACGTACAACCCACACCTGTCTACAGACCTCTAAGAATACGATAATGAAATATGATGGGACAGGGCCCCGTCGTGCCCCTAAATATACATGAGTCAAAAGTGAGGTTTTGTATCAAATGACTAAGCTCCGAAACAATGGAGCTTTCCAACCAGCTGAGTAGGAGTCCTAGGCCTGAGGATCACCAAACTGAGAACTCAGACTGCGGCATTTAACGCATACCCCGAAAGCGGGTCGTGACGTAAATAATGTCGAGTATGTAAAATATAAGATCGTAAATAAGATCATAACAGGCCAAGAGATAACAGGAGACAAGTATAATAATCAAATACCAACTCCAACTGTGTCATATAAAAACGAGAGTCAACTGTGTCTTATAAAAATGAGAGTCAAGTCAAAAACCATGAATGTTTGTCCATATAGTCATCATATACATATATACATATAACGTAATCCAGCCCTCTAGTGCGGCACTCGGTGGAATTATATCATAACCCGACCCATACTGGGACTCGGTGAAGTCGACATCTTACGTAATCCGGCCCTCTAGTGAGGGACTCGGTGAACAATGCAAGGCTGTGCATGAACATAAGTCGGCCCGGGACTCGGAGAAGTGGAATAGTAATACTTTGCACGAATAGATATCATGAACAACCATATGCAATTTAAATCATCATTTGACTCCTAATAAAATCGTTAAAATGAACTTTTACTGTAAACATCAAAGGCACTTCTCATAACAGATATCTTTAAGAGTTAGACTATGTAGGAATCATGTACGTCCGCCGTACTTTCATTAAATCATGCCAAAAAAAGAAAAGATAGTTTCACATACCTTTTAGTCGAACTAGCCAACTCAATATTAGAACACGACTCGTCTAATACTTCAACCTATAATAAAGGGTAATACGTCCGTCAATTCTATGATTTATAACGTAAGTTATATTGAATGACGACTTCCTATTCTATAAAAATTTGGGCAGCACTTCCCCTATTTATATGCAAATTCACAACTTTCAAACAAAGCCAACAATACTAATAAGAAGATACAACTTCAAGATATAACCAATATAATCCTAAACATACCATTTACGCCATCATAACACATTCCGTCTCTTTTACATTTATGTAAAACAACAACTACATCAGCCAAGGTGATTTATACACCTATTTCTCTTGTTAATCTAACTCCTTTAACCATTTTAAAGCAGCCCTTAAAACAGTCCATCAATTCTAGCAACAACAACAAGAGTTCAAGTCTTCTAGTTTGCAACATATCACTTTACTACACTATAATTTCTTTTAAGATATGTATTGGCAATTACCAAAACGTATTTACATGTTCATAACTTATATTTCCATCATTATAACTTAACAAAAACAGCCCCTAACACATCATAACCGTGCTCACGATTTTTGGACAGATTTCGGCCCTATCAAGCACAACAATCATAATTCTCAATTCTTCTCTTAACTCCTTAAAATCCAATTTCATATTACAATACTATCATATGAACAACTATAAATCTAAACATCAAGATTTATCTCCAATTTCAACATAAAAGGCAGTGACGAACTTAACAACACAATAATCGAACACGACGACTCCAAAATTTGTAAAATTAATTCCAAAATCGGCTACAACACCCAATAATCACATGCATTATCTTGAATTCCAAGTTCTCTTTATCAAGAGTTTATCCTTTAACTACACCATCATTTAATCTTCCAAATACTTAATGAAAAGAAGAATTTTCTTACCTTGAATTTGTCCAAAACAGTCCTAACAGTCACGGTCCAATTGCCCAATTTCTTGCCCAATTTTATCACTTCTTCAACTCCAAAACGTCCTGCATATATTCTACAAATTTACTCCATCATTCTTGCATGTTTTTCTTCCCAAAACTTCACCAAAAATCTGGAAGTTCTGGGCTAATTCTCGGCAGAAACCAACGAATTTTGCCACTATTTTTCAGGTGTTTCTTGGTTAGAAATTTGTGGAATGAATTAACCTTGGAAGAGGAATTAAAAGCTCCAATTTTTTATGGCAATGGGGGAGATTCTCGGCTGGAAGGGAAAAGAGGAGAGGGGTGAGGACTAATTTGAATTAGAGTTAAGGATGAAAAGGATTTTCAAGGTTTTAAGTAGGCTAATTTTATTTTTTGTAAACTTAGTCCCATTTCCCATAATTAATTACCCTAATATCCCACTTTTTAAGTCTTGAAAATTCCATAAGGCCTCGTATCCCCGTCGTCGTAATTTATATAATACGTTACTAATTCATAACGGGAATATACAACTATCATTTTTAATTTTCCTTGTCACGCTCGTTGTAATCAAAATTTTCTCCGGAATCACATCTTTTGTATACAAATTTTCGGATTAGCATATATGATTATACTTTATTTCCAATATTCGAATCTTACTTTCTTAATTACATCCTCTAACTATCGCCTTAAACTTACGAGGCGTAACAATACCAATACTTCAACAAGTATCCATGCGTCCATCATGAGTTTCCATAACTTGTAGCAAGTGAGACATACTACATCCCCTAAGGATATGATGCAGACCACATGTCGACGTATCGCATATCATCGATATCCCAATCTCGATGATCATTAGTCGATGTAATTTAAGAGTTACATTATAACATTAATTCTCACATCATTAATAAACACGTAAACTCTAGGGATGCATTTATAGAATATTATAAATAATCAACTAATAATTCAACAAATGCAAATGTCATAATATTAATCATCATTAATATAAATACAAATGTGTATAAAGTACATTTTGTCCTAATACAGATTGTCTCTAAGACATACATATACTTTCAGTTGGACAATTTTTTAAAAGTGGATCACAAGAACAACAATAATATCAGCTAGTGTGATTTCATAAGTGGGATATGGGAAGGTAAATCATACGCATATTTCACAGTTACCACAAGTAGCATACATATTATTTCCGATAGATCAACTCAAAGAAAGCAATCAAAGTCATCCAAAAAAAAGTAATTGAAGAAAAGATGTCACAGGAAAATACTAAATAAAGCATGACAAAGATCTGAAAATGTGATAATAACGAAACTATCACTAAATCATACTACCATAAGTGCAAGACACGAACTTTAATAACATAAATCAAAGCACAAGACACCACACGAGTAATACGAAACGTGATTACGCTCAACTACCTACTAGCCTTTTACCATGACCCGTGTCCTCCATGATCCTCTATGTACAGTCATGTTCTCGATAAATTATAACTGCACACATGTCCTGCCTAGTCATCTCTCCCTAATACTTCTTCGGCCTACATCTACTTTTTCTGAAACAATCCATAGCCAACCTCTCACACCTCCGCACAGGGGCATCCATGCATCTTTCCTTCACATGTCTGAATCATCTCAGCCCCGCTTCACTCATTTATCATCCACTCAGGCTACCCCACATTGATTCAGATATCTTCATCTCTTTTTATGCTCACATATCCACCGCAACAAACCTTATTTCTACCACATTCATATTCTGAACATGAGAGTTATTGACTTGTCAATACTCTGCCTCATACAACATAGTTGGTCTATCCATTACCCTGTAGAAAATTTTAAGTTTTGATGGCTTCTTATCACACAAGACTCCGAAAGCTTTCATTTCATCCACACTGCACCAATACGATATATGATATCTTCGTCAATCTCCCCATTATCCTGAATAATACACCCAAGATACTTAAAGCTTTATATATTTTGAATAACATGAGTATCACACCTCACTTCAACGTCATCTTCATGCGTTGCTTCACTGAACTTGTTCTCCAAGTATTCTTGTCACGACTCCACTGCTCGCGATCGTGCCCTACCCGGGCACCTGCTCGTATACATCGAGAAATAGCAATGAACATACATGAAACTTATAAATAAAACAACGAAGTAAAACAACAAAGTTAGCCGATAGGCTACCTTCCCGACGCATATACATAAACGGCGGTTGCCTCCTTTCTTTACAAAATGCACTCCACAATATGTGACTACTGCACTTCAAGAGTTTTAACATAATCGCTGCAATGACAGGCCCCGCCATACCCTGAATATACATAGCGACAACTCCGAACTCCTGAGCCATCTAAATGCCAACCAGATCCTAAGCTCATGATCCACACTGGTACCTAAACTCGCGACATGAACGCAGCTTCGGCGGTCATTACAACAAATTTAATATGGAATGTAAATAACGCAAGAATCAAATCATAATCGCATGTTAACGCCCTTTAACTCCCGAAATCAATCATATATTAACTGCCTTTCCTTCTTTCGATAAGATTTAACAACATATTCTTACATACTTACTTAAGAGCTTAAACCATTTTTCACATAACTTACATATCTTACATAACATAATCCGCCCATTTATGCGGACACGGTCTTGATGAATCATGTGACATAATTCGCCCGCCTGGGGCTCGGTGCATCGTGGAATCATATAACATAATCCGCCCACCGCCTTGATCATCGTGGAATCATATAACATAATCCGCCCACCGCGGCTCGATGCATCGTGGAATCATGTAGATAATCCGCCCACCGCGGCTCGGTGCATCGTGGAATCATATAACATAATCCGCCCACCCGCTCTGCATCTTGTGGAATCATGTAAGATAATCCGCCCACCGCGGCCTTGTAAGATGACGTAACCCGCCTACGCAGGCTCGGGTAATATGGCATAATCCCGCCTATGTGTAGCTCGGTGTATCTCATAACGTAATCCGCCTATTTGTAGGCTCCTGTATTTCATAACGTAATCCGCCTATTTGTAGGCTCCTGTATTTCATAACGTAATCCGCCTATTTGTAGGCTCCTGTATTTCATAACGTAACCGCCTACGTGTAGGCTCTGTGATTTTCCTTACGTAACCTTTTAAAACGATTGTTACCTTCTTCTTAAGTCGTTATAACAACTTCCCATAAAGCTATTATAACAACCTTTCATTTTAGAGAACTCAAGGCACCTTTATTTTTACAACATTAGGGAAA
Organism: Przewalskia tangutica; assembly: GCA_029844215.1. Classification (NCBI taxonomy): domain Eukaryota; kingdom Viridiplantae; phylum Streptophyta; class Magnoliopsida; order Solanales; family Solanaceae; genus Przewalskia; species Przewalskia tangutica. The sequence continues at coordinate 120,071,673 of CM056721.1, read as the reverse complement.
CTAGACCTAAAAATACCACGCATAATACGCATTTAAAAGAATCATAAACTTCTTTCTTTTAAAACTCAAGTCACATACTCTTAAAATCATGTCATCAATACTTTTAGAAATCAAGTCCACAACTTGAAAAATAAAGTTTCATAATCCTTAGAAGACAACCAAAGTTCATAGTCTTAAAACCTTATATCATACATTTTTTAAAATCCACGTACTTATACTTATACAAAAAATATATAAGGTTCCATACACTTCCAAAACCAAGTAACTTATTCTCTTAAAAGCATATATCTTTCACTTTTAAAATCAATCCTTTTCACATATAAATTCAAGTCATTTTTGAACGTAAAATCCACTTACTTACTTTAAATAAATCAAGACACATAGTTTTAAATCAAATCTCATATTTTCCTAACCATTCTTACCAACATCTCCCATAAGACTCGTAAGGACTTAGACAATTTAACATACTTATAACTTAGGATAACTTAGACATAACCCTTACGTAGAGTAAATCAACATACATACTTCTTAACTTCTAAGAATGAAGGAATCATGAAATAATACCACATGTATATTCCATACATAGAACCATGTCTAAAGAAGGAAGAGGTTCACATACCTCGCGACGCTTATCGACAAGAGCAAAATGCTCCAAAGATCCAACCTTGATAGCTATTCCACTCTCCAAGTAGGATACGCTATACTTAGTACTTCAACCTATAATGGTCACAATACGTCCATTAACCTCTTACTTTAAACGTAGAATATCCTAAGTGCCAAGTCACTAAATTCTACGGAAAATCGGACAGCACCTCCTTTGTTTCTACTTACTTTGCCACCTTTTTCAAGGCCGAAATACAATAACCAAACAGCCCCAATTGGCTCACAATCAATATGGAAGGTAGTCCAATACAAATGCATAACTAAACAGCCCCAATTGGCTCACAATCAATATGGAAGGTAGTCCAATACAAATGAATAACAAACTAAAAGTCCAAATTCGGCCACCTTGAGTTCAACCATACCAATTCTTATCAAATTTCCATTTCAATCCAAATTGTTAACATAACATGATATCAAGTCGCATTTGATTAAAACTACCACAATCTTCAAATCAATAACATGCGACGATTCTAATAACGACTAAATTGAAATCCAACTTAACATGGCTTACATTACATTCCGGATTTCCAAGGCTACAATCAATCCACAATCCTTATAAACTTCTACATAACAACTTCATGCTAGCAACACGTAAAGCTAACAACACAAAATAAATATATAACCTTGTAACACTTTAAAAGACAAGATTATACCTTAACGATTCTTAATCCAATTCCAAATCCGAAGTCGCTCCTTAGTAGTTTAGAACCTCTCCAAGACACTTCAATCCGCTACTTGAGACCCTTAGAACCACACCAACAATTATCCTTCAACTCTCCAAACAAAACCTAGAAAAGCCACTAGGTTTTCACTTTGCGACTAACCCGAAAACTATCTTTTTCCAAGATTTTTCTATTGAGATACACTTACATAACACTCATGAACCTTGGTTTAAAATGTGGAGCTCAAAGAACAAGAAACAAATTTTTTTCCTTTAGAGAGTAAGTGAAGCCGAGAGCTTGCTCTTGCAAGTCTTCAAATTTGTGAAATTTCTAAGTATTGAACTCCCTCTTGCTACTAGTAGTCTTATATAGTGTAATGGAGGGTCATGATATAAACAAATGGGTGATTTGGATGAGCTCTAATTAAATATCAAGCTAAAGTGGACCCATTGACTTAGTCAATATTGTCAAGCTACTACTGCAAGACTTGTCATCTAATACTATGGTCAATGACCATCTCGCCATGCCTAAAATCGTCCAAGGCAACTCTCTGGGGGTGACACGTGTCGCCTCCCATTCGTCACAATAATACGTCTTCCAAAAATCCATAATTAGATAAATTTTTACAAGTCTCAAATCTTAACAATGTGAGTTCTTACGCACGTTCTAACACACGCCCCGTAAGTGCGGTGTAACATTCTTCCCCTTAGAAACATTCGCCCTCGAATGTTCTTTCTGAGTCAAACTTATAATTAGCGACATAGTTTCCTTTCACAACCCCGACATACCAACAATGCCACACATGGCCCTAATACTCGTGACACGCATATCCGCCCATCATAAGCCCAAAAGAGATTACCTTTCGTATTTCCAACTCCTTCTAACATACATACATAACTTCCATACCGATTCTCGCCTCAAATCTTTGAGTCACTCTATAAGACAATATACGACCATTTCCTGCCACACGATACGGTGGAACGTGTCCACGAACTCGTAAAACAATTATCTAGACTTGGCCTTGCGCCTGCGTGACTTCGCCACGTGGCGAAACTACTACCAACTGATCCCACTCCATTCCAGGCCATGGGAGACCCGAACAGTCCTCAACCACTCAATACGCACTTAACTCTTTATCCTCGTCTATACTAAATCTTTCTACCCGAGAAGACCTTATACAACTAAGGTCCTAATGCTTAACATTCTTAGGCTCGCACTTTCCATGCTCCAAGCCTACCTTATTCTGTCCCTCGTAAACGTACAAAACTTCTCATAAAACCAAAACCATGTCAGATCGATCACAACAACCATTACTTACTCTATACCGGACCTCATCCGCACAATTCTCTTAAGCCTACTATGCAGCCTTAATCTATTTACATGACATCTGTTAAGTTCCTTAACATGGCTTCTAAGGGTTCACTACCCTATCGGACATTTCATCCTTCCCAATTATCTCAAAATAACACACAACCTCGCGAAAATTCATTAACTAATCCATACCTTCCTAGATCTAGTTAATCTTTACCACTCTTGGTAAATCTAAAACCATTCTAGGCAACCCATAAACGACTTCATACATAACTCCGTATAGACGTATGTTACAATACCAACTATACTATAATCATTACCAACCTCGATACGCAATCCACATGGTCCTTCCCGGTCATCGCCGCTTTCTCGTAAATGCATTCAACATAACTCGTTAGGAGAGACGACTTAACAACACGCCTATCGCACGATCTCGAGTGAGAAGAATGGAAACTAATCCTAAATGTCCTGCAGCCTCCCGATTATAGATGTGGTGCACAACACACCGATAATCAAGACTCTACTAGACACGGTCAGACACTTTCCGAGGACTAATCGCTCGATACCACTTTTGTCACGACCGACCAAGCTCGCGATCGTGCCCTACCCAGGCACCCTGCTCGTATACATCGAGAAATAGCAATGAACATACATGAAACTTATAAATAAAACAACGAAGTAAAACAACAAAGTTAGCCGACAGGGCTACCTTCCCGACGTCATACATAAACGGCTAGCTTCCTTTCTTTACAAATGCACTCCACACATGTGACTACGCACTCTAAGAGTTTTAACATATCGCTGGCGGGACAGGCCCCGCCATACCCTGAATATACATAGCCATGACAACTCCGAACCCTGAGCCATCTAAAATGCCAACCAGATCCTAAGCTCATGATCCACACTGTGTACCTAAACTCGCGGACATTTAACGCATTCCGGCGGGTCATTACAACAAAAATTTAATATGGAATGTAAATAACGTGCAAGAATCAAATCATAATCGCATAAAAGAACGCCCTTTTAACTCCGAAATCAATCATATATTAACTGCCTTTCCTTCTTTCGATAAGATTTAACAACATATTCTTACATACTTACTTAAGAGCTTAAACCAGCCTTTTTCACATAACTTACATATCTTACATAACATAATCCCCCATTTATGACACGGTGTCTTGATGAATCATGTGACATAATCCGCCCGCTGTGGGCTTGCATCGTGGAATCATATAACATAATCCGCCCACCGCGGGCTCGATTATCGTGGAATCATATAACATAATCCGCCCACCGCGCTCGATTATCGTGGAATCATGTAGATAATCCGCCCACCGCGGCTCGGTGCATCGTGGAATCATATAACATAATCCGCCCACCGCGCCTTGCATCGTGGAATCATGTAGATAATCCGCCCACCGCGGCTCTCGGTAAGATGACGTAACCCGCCTATGTGTAGGCTCGGGTAATATGGCATAATCCGCCTATGTGTAGGCTCGGTGTATCTCATAACGTAATCCGCCTATTTGTAGGCTCCTGTATTTCATAACGTAATCCGCCTATTTGTAGGCTCCTGTATTTCATAACGTAATCTGGCCTACGTGTAGGCTCGGTGTGATTTTCCTTACGTAACCTTTTAAAACGTATTGTTACCTCTTCTTAAGTCGTTATAACAACTTCCCATAAAGTTATTATAACAACCTTTCATTTTAGAGAACTCAAGGCACCTTTATTCTTACAACATTAGGGAAACTAGACTAAAATACCACGTACATACGCACTTAAAAGAATCATAAACTTCTTTCTTTTTAAAACTCAAGTCACATACTCTTAAAATCATGTCATCAATACTTTTAGAAATCAAGTCCACAACTTGAAAAATAAAGTTTCATAATCCTTAGAAGACAACCAAAGTTCATAGTCTTAAAACCTTATATCATACATTCTTTAAAATCCACTTACTTATACTTATACAAAACAAATATAAGGTTCCATACACTTCCAAAACCAAGTAACTTATTCTCTTAAAACCATATAACTTTCACTTTTTAAAATCAATCCCTTTTTCACATATAAATTCAAGTCATTTTTGAACGTAAAATCCACTTACTTACTTTAAATAAATCAAGACACATAGTTTTAAATCAAATCTCATATTTTCCTAACCATTCTTACCAACATCTCCCATAAGACTTGGTAAGGACTTAGGACAATTTAACATACTTATAACTTAGGATAACTTAGACATAACCCTTACGTAGAGTAAATCAACATACATACTTCTTAACTTCTAAGAATAGAAGGAATCATGAAATAATACCACATGTATATTCCATACATAGAACCATGTCTAAAGAAGGAAGAGGTTCACATACCGCGACGCTTATCGACAAGAGCAAAATGCTCCAAAGTACTCCAACCTTGATAGCTATTCCACTCTCCAAGTAGGATACGCTATACTTAGTACTTCAACCTATAATGGTCACAATACGCCCATTAACCTCTTACTTTAAACGTAGAATATCCTAAGTGCCAAGTCACTAAATTCTACGGAAAATCTGACAAAGACCTCCTTTGTTTCTACTTACTTTGCCACCTTTTCAAGGCCGAAATACAATAACCAAACAGCCCCAATTGGCTCACAATCAATATGGAAGGTAGTCCAATACAAATGCATAACTAAACATTTCAATCGCTCACAATCAATACAAGGTAGTCCAATACAAATGAATAACAAACTAAAAGTCCAAATTCGCCACCTGAGTTCAACCATACCAATTCTTATCAAATTTCCATTTCAATCCAAATTGTTAACATAACATGATATCAAGTCGCATTTGATTAAAACTACCACAATCTTCAAATCAATAACATGCGACGATTCTAATAACGACTAAATTGAAATCCAACTTAATACGGCTTACATTACATTCCGGATTTCCAAGGCTACAATCAATCCACAATCCTTATAAACTTCTACATAACAACTTCATGCAAGCAACACGTAAAGCTAACAACACAAAATAAATATATAACCTTGTAACACTTTAAAAGACAAGATTATACCTTAACGATTCTTAATCCAATTCCAACCAAGTCGCTCCTTAGTAGTTTAGAACCTCTCCAAGACACTTCAATCCGCTACTGAGACCCTTAGAACCACACCAACAATTATCCTTCAACTCTCCAAACACAACCTAGAAAAGCCACTAGGTTTTCACTTTGCGACTAACCCGAAAACTATCATTTTCCAAGATTTTTCTATTGAGATACACTTACATAACACTCATGAACCTTGGTTTAAAATGTGGAGCTCAAAGAACAAGAAACCAATTTTTTCCTTAGAGAGTAAGTGAAGCCGAGAGCTTGCTTCTGCAAGTCTTCAAATTTGTGAAATTTCTAAGTGTTGAACTCCTCTTGCTACTAGTAGTCTTATATAGTGTAATGGAGGTCATGATATAAACAAATGGGTGATTTGGATGAGCTCTAATTAAATATCAAGCTAAAGTGGACCCATTGACTTAGTCAATATTGTCAAGCTACTACTGCAAGACTTGTCATCTAATACTACGGTCAATGACCATCTCGCCATGCCTAAAATCGCCCAAGGCAACTCTAGGGGTGACACGTGTCGCCTCCCATTCGTCACAATAATACGTCTTCCAAAAATCCATAATTCGATAAATTTTTACAAGTCTCAAATCTTAACAATGTGAGTTCTTACGACGCTCTTAACACACGCCCTGTAAAGACGGGTGTAACATTCTTCCCTTAGAAACATTCGCCCTCGAATGTTCTTTCGAGTCAAACTTATAATTAGCGACATAGTTTCTTTCACAACCCCGACATACCAACAATGCCACACATGGCCCTAATACTCGTGACACGCATATCCGCCCATCATAAGCCCAAAAGAGATTACCTTTTCGCATTTCCAACTCCTTCTAACATACATACATAACTTCCATACCGATTCGCCTCAAATCTTTGGAGTCACTCTATAAGACAATATCGACCATTTCCGCCACGACATGGTTCGGTGGAACGTGTCCACGAACCCGTAAAACAATTATCTAGACTTGGCCTTGCGCTGCGGACCGCCACGTAGCGAAACTACTACCAACCGATCCCACTCCATTCCAGCCATGAGACCCGTAACAGTCCTCAACCACTCGTCGCGCACTTAACTCTTTATCCTCGTCTATACTAAATCTTTCTACCCGAGAAGACCTTATACAACTAAGGTCCTAGTCTTAACATTCTTAGGCTCGCACTTTCCATGCTCCAAGCCTACCTTATCTGTCCCCTCGTAAACGGTACAAAACTTCTCATAAAACCAAAACCATGTTGTCTCGATCACAACAACCATTACTTACTCTATACGGACCTCATCCGCACAATTCTCTTAAGCCTACTATGCAGCCTTAATCTATTTACATGACATTCAGTTAAGTTCCTTAACATGGCTTCTGGGTTCACTACCCTATCGGACAGCTCATCCTTCCCAATTATCTCAAAATAAAACACAACCTTGGCGAAATTCATTAACTAATCCATACCTTCCCAGATCTAGTTAATCTTTACCACTCTTGGTAAATCTAAAACCATTCTAGGCAACCCATAAACGACTCATACATAACTCCGTATAGATGTATGTTACAATACCAACTATACTATAATCATTACCAACCCGATACGCAATCCACATGGTCCTTCCCGGTCATCACGCTTTCTCAGAATGCGTTCAACATAACTCGTTAGGAGAGACGACCACTAACAACACGGCTCTATCGCACGATCTCGAGTGAGAAGAATGGAAACCAATCCTAAATGTCCTGCACCTCCCGATTATAGATGTGGTGCACAACACACCGATAATCAAGACTCTACTAGACACGATGCGTAGACACTTTCCGAGGACTAATCGCTCGATACCACTTTTGTCACGACCCGACCGCTCGCGATCGTGCCCTACCCAGGCACCCTGCTCGTATACATCGAGAAATAGCAATGGAACATACATGAAACTTATAAATAAAACAACGAAGTAAAACAACAAAGTTAGCCGATAGGCTACCTTCGCAGACGTCATACATAAACGGCGATTGCCTCCTTTCTTTACAAATGCACCACAATATGTGACTACGCACTTCTAAGAGTTTTAACATATCGCTGTGGACAGGCCCCGCCATACCCCGAATATACATAGCCATGACAACTCCGAACCCTGAGCCATCTAAAATCTTGAACCGGGATCCTAAGCTCATGATCCACACCTGTACCTAAACTGCGGACATTTAACGCAGCCCGAAGAAGTCATTACAACAAAAATTTAATACGAATGTAAATAACGTGCAAGAATCAAATCATAATCGCATGTTAACGCCCTTTTAACTCCGAAATCAATCATATATTAACCGCTCCTTTCCTTCTTTCGATAAGATTTAACAACATATTCTTACATACTTACTTAAGAGCTTAAACCAGCCTTTTCACATAACACATATCTTACATAACATAATCCGCCCGTTTATGGACACGGTGTCTTGATGAATCATGTGACATAATCCGCCCGGGGCTTGTCTTGTGGAATCATATAACATAATCCGCCCACCGCAGGCTCGATTATCTTGTGGAATCATATAACATAATCCGCCCACCGCGGCTCGGCATCTTGTGGAATCATGTAAGATAATCCGCCCACCCGCAGGGCTCGATTATCTTGTGGAATCATATAACATAATCCGCCCACCCGCGGGCTCGGTGCATCGTGGAATCATGTAAGATAATCCGCCACCGCGGCTCGGTGTAGATGACGTAACCCCTATGTGTAGGCTCGGTAATATGGCATAATCCGCCTATGTGTAGGCTCGGTGTATCTCATAACGTAATCCGCCTATTTGTAGGCTCGGTGTATTTCATAACGTAATCCGCCTATTTGTAGGCTCGGTGTATTTCATAACGTGTCGGCCTACGTGTAGGCTCTGGTGTGATTTTCCTTACGTAACCTTTTAAAACGTATTGTTACCTCTTCTTAAGTCGTTATAACAACTTCCCATAAAGTTATTATAACAACCTTTCATTTTAGAGAACTCAAGACACCTTTATTCTTACAACATTAGGGAAACTAGACCGAAAATACCACGTACATAATGCATTTAAAAGAATCATAAACTTCTTTCTTTTAAAACTCAAGTCACATACTCTTAAAATCATGTCATCAATACTTTTAGAAATCAAGTCCACAACTTGAAAAATAAAGTTTCATAATCCTTAGAAGACAACCAAAGTTCATAGTCTTAAAACCTTATATCATACATTCTTTAAAATCCACTTACTTATACTTATACAAAACAAATATAAGGTTCCATACACTTCCAAAACCAAGTAACTTATTCTCTTAAAACCATATAACTTTCACTTTTTAAAATCAATCCCCTTTTCACATATAAATTCAAGTCATTTTTGAACGTAAAATCCACTTACTTACTTTAAATAAATCAAGACACATAGTTTTAAATCAAATCTCATATTTTCCTAACCATTCTTACCAACATCTCCCATAAGACTTGGTAAGGACTTAGACAATTTAACATACTTATAACTTAGGATAACTTAGACATAACCCTTACGTAGAGTAAATCAACATACATACTTCTTAACTTCTAAGAATAGAAGGAATCATGAAATAATACCACATGTATATTCCATACATAGAACCATGTCTAAAGAAGGAAGAGGTTCACATACCTCGCGACGCTTATCGACAAGTAGCAAAATGCTCCAAAGTACTCCAACCTTGATAGCTATTCCACTCTCCAAGTAGGATACGCTATACTTAGTACTTCAACCTATAATGGTCACAATACGTCCATTAACCTCTTACTTTAAACGTAGAATATCCTAAGTGCCAAGTCACTAAATTCTACGGAAAATCGGACAAAGACCTCCTTTGTTTCTACTTACTTTGCCACCTTTTCAAGGCCGAAATACAATAACCAAACAGCCCCAATTGGCTCACAATCAATATGGAAGGTAGTCCAATACAAATGCATAACTAAACAGCCCCAATTGGCTCACAATCAATATGGAAGGTAGTCCAATACAAATGAATAACAAACTAAAAGTCCAAATTCGGCCACCTTGAGTTCAACCATACCAATTCTTATCAAATTTCCATTTCAATCCAAATTGTTAACATAACATGATATCAAGTCGCATTTGATTAAAACTACCACAATCTTCAAATCAATAACATGCGACGATTCTAATAACGACTAAATTGAAATCCAACTTAACATGGCTTACATTACATTCCGGATTTCCAAGGCTACAATCAATCCACAATCCTTATAAACTTCTACATAACAACTTCATGCTAGCAACACGTAAAGCTAACAACACAAAATAAATATATAACCTTGTAACACTTTAAAAGACAAGATTATACCTTAACGATTCTTAATCCAATTCCAACCAAGTCGCTCCTTAGTAGTTTAACCTCTCCAAGACACTTCAATCCGCTACTGAGACCCTTAGAACCACACCAACAATTATCCTTCAACTCTCCAAACAAAACCTAGAAAAGCCACTAGGTTTTCACTTTGCGACTAACCCAAAACTATCTTTTCCAAGATTTTTCTATTGAGATACACTTACATAACACTCATGAACCTTAGTTTAAAATGTGGAGCTCAAAGAACAAGAAACAAATTTTTTCCTTTAGAGAGTAAGTGAAGCCGAGAGCTTGCTCTTGCAAGTCTTCAAATTTGTGAAATTTCTCTAAGTGTTGAACTCCCTCTTGCTACTAGTAGTCTTATATAGTGTAATGGAGGGTCATGATATAAACAAATGGGTGATTTGGATGAGCTCTAATTAAATATCAAGCTAAAGTGGACCCATTGACTTAGTCAATATTGTCAAGCTACTACTTGCAAGACTTGTCATCTAATACTATGGTCAATGACCATCTTGGCCATGCCTAAAATCGTCCAAGGCAACTCTAAGGGGGGGTGACACGTGTCGCCCTCCCATTCGTCACAATAATACGTCTTCCGAAAAATCCATAATTCCGATAAATTTTTACAAGTCTCAAATCTTAACAATGTGAGTTCTTACGTACGTTCTTAACACATGTCCTGTAAGTACGGGGTGTAACAATTCTGTCAACAAAAAGTAAATTTAACTTTAAAAAAATAAGATTAGGACCTATCAGTAGTTAATTGAAAAGTTTAATATTAAATTAATTTTTTTTTTGTGAAGACTATAAAAGCCCCTTAGTTGTCCATTATATATATACTAGTCTATGAAAGTCCGTGCTGAGCCCGAGCCCAAAATCAAAATAAATATCTTCATAATGGTTTTAATTGAAAAATAATATGTATTACATTTTTTTGGCATAACTTTTAAAAATGATCGCTTACAACAACAACAACATACCAGTGAAATCCCACAATGTGGATCTGGGAGAGTAGAATGTACATAGACCTCACCTCCACCTTGGTAGGTAGAGCGGTTGTTTCCGGGAGACCCTCGGCTCAAGACAAAGCATAATCAGGCAAAACAAGCAAAGCAAAACAAAGTATGAGAAACGGTCAGACTCAGATGGGAAATTAAAGCAATGTGGACATGCATATAGTACAAATCAAATACGCAATAATAGCACATTCTAACAACAGGAAGCAACATGAATTAGTAGCTAACAAGAAGCAGTAGCTAACACAACTAAATAAGATAAATAAATTACACTAAAGAACATATAGCAGCATGAATCAAACTACAGAGTACTAAAGAGCAATAATGCGCCTATAAGTGTGTCAGACTAATCGAACCTACAATAATAACACTACACTATCATTTTGTAAGAGTAAAGAGGACTACGCTCGATTACCTACTATCCTTCTACCCTAATTCGTGTCCTCTACAACCCCATATATAAGGTCATATCCTTAGTAAGTTGCATCTGCGTCATATTCCGTCTAATCACCTCTCCCCAATATTTCTTTGGCCTACCTCTACCCCTCCCGAACCCATCCATATCCAACCTCTCATACCTCCGCACTGGGGCATCTTTGTCTCTCTTCTGCGCATGTCTGAACCATCTCAACCTCGCTTCCCGCATCTTATCCTCCACCGAGGTCACTCCCACTTTATCCCGGATATTATCATTCCTAATCTTATCTCTTCTTGTATGCCACACATCCATCTCAGCATCCTCATCTCCGCAACTCTCATTTTTTGTATGTGTGAAGTCTTGACTGACCAACACTCTGCCCCATGCAACATAGTTGGTCTAACCACCACCCTATAGAACATGCATTTAAGTTTAGTTGGCACCTTTTTGTCGCACAAGACTCCAGATGCGAGCCTCTATTTCATCCACACTACCCCAAAACGATGTGTGACATCGTCATCAATTTCTCCATTCCCCTGGAAAATATACCCTGGGTATTTGAAACTTCCTTTCTTCGAAATGACCTGAGTACCAAGCCTCACATCCACGCCTGTCTCGGGATCGCTCCCATTTCTGAATTTGCACTCTAAATATTCTGTCTTGGTCCTACTAAACTTGAACCCTTTAGACTCTAGAGTCTGTCTCCAAACCTCCAGCTTGTCGTTTACTCCGCTGCGAGTTTCATCAATCAGGACTATGTCGTCTTTGAATAATATACACCATGGTACCTGCCCTTGAATTTGTCGCGTCAGTCCGTCTCCAAAAAATGATCGCTTCTTAATTATTAATTATTTGAGCTTTTTATCACATTATTAGATAATTTCTTAAAAGCATTATTTATAAGATAACATTTTTTGTAGGGAATAAGCAGATATTAAAGGAACAAAGATGAGTTGATATTTAGTAACATAATTTGAAGTATGCAAAATGATTTCAAATAGACTATAGGGTCTGTTTGGCCACGTTACACCTTGTAATTTAGGGGCGATAATTTGAGAACGTAATTAAGAAAATAAGATTCAAGTATTGGAAATTAGTACACAAATAAGGTAATCCCAGAATAATTTTGGATACAACAAATGTGACGACAGGAATTTATACTAGTAATGAAATTTTTAGGTTTTAATAAGATTGGTTATGTGGGAGATTGATTTAATTGTAGGATTAATTTTAGTGGACTTTTGTGGGAACTTGTGCCCTCCCCCCTTACACGTCGAACAAGGGCCACACACCATCATAAAATTCTGCTTACATGCTCACTTATACCAATGTTTTCACTACTTTAATTCAAGTTACTCCTTCTCTTCTCCATCACATCTCCTCCTCCAAACCAGATTTTCTTGACCTCCATAACTAAGTGAAGACTAAAACAACTTCCTCTTCCATGATTAAATCCTTCTACTAGTTCTAAGCCAAGGTAAAAGTCCAACCAGTGGGTCATGGTACACTGCTGGCCGAGACTTAGCCCAGAACCTTTAAGTTTTGAAGATGAGCTATTTGGAAGAAAAACATGTAAGTAAAATGGTTTTAAACTTGTAAAGGATACATGCATGTCATTATAAGTTGAAGAAATGGTGAAAATGGTGCACATTGGAACAAGGAGGTGTCGATGAAGTAGGGACTATTTTGGCTAAGTCAAGGTAAAATTTCTTCTTCTTATAGAGTAATTGGAAGTTAAATGATGTGTAGTTAAGAGATGAACTTGTGTTAAGAGAAATTGGAAGCAAGAAATTACATGTGGTTGTTTGGGTGTTGTAGTGAGCCAATTTTGGGACTGTTTTGTACTACACTGAGTTCGGTTGTGTTGTTGTTATTATCATCATTGATTGCATGTTAAAATTGAAGAAAATTTTGATATTTAAAGTTGTAATTGGTTATATGAAAGTGTTGAAACATGAATTGGATTTTAAGAAATTATGAGAAGAGTTTTGGTATTATGTTGTTGTGACCGTGACATCCAAAAATCGTGGGTATTGTTGTGTCAAATTCAAGGGTTGTTTTGATGAGTTATAATGCTGGAATTATAAGATATGAACATGCATATACATTGTTGTAATTGCGGATATATGTCTTAAAGGAATTAAGGCGTAGAAGAGTGTTATGTTGCAAACTATAAGACTTGAACTCTCGTTGTTGCTAGAAGTATGGACTGTTTTTAAAGATTGTTTTAATATGGTTTAAGGGGCTGGATTTACATGAGAAATAGGTGTATTAGTCACCTTGGTTGTTGTGGTTGGTGTATTGCATGAACGTAAAGAGAAAGAATGTATAACGATGGCGTATATGGAATATATGAGACTGTTTTGGTTATCACCTTGAGACGTGTCTTATTATTGATATGTATATAAATTGGGGAAGTGCTGCCCGAATTTGTATATAAAAAGAAGTTATCGTTCGATATATATAACGTATACTAGTAACCATAAAGTTGATAGACATGTTATTGTTGTTATAGGTTGAAGTACTAATTGAGACGAATTCTAAATATTGAGTTGGTTAGTTCGACAATAAAGTATGTGAAACTATCCCTTCTTTCTTTTGACATGATTTACATAAAAGGAGCGTAGGACGGACGTACGTAATTCCATTGAATCTTATTTATTCATATTATCCTCTTCTTTCATTATAGCTTCGGGCGATCTAAGATATGTTCTGCTAGCCTTGGCGTTTATTCTTGCTAGATACATTCTGAAGGTATAGACTAATAGTAATGGTATTTTGAAACATGAAAAGTAACATGTATATGTTTGACCTATACAAGTTGAGCTTGTAGTTTAAAATGCATATTTTGTGCATATATTAAGAATGTTAGCATGATATAGGAGATGTGTATCCTTAGGTTGTGCTGCATTTTAAGTTGAAATGAGTTACATTTTTTAAGACAATTTTGAGGCTTGGAGGTTGCTGTACCTTAGCCATTAACACTTCATATGATTTAAGTCATGTATAAGGTGTCTGGGTTATGCAGAGATCTAGACAATTACTCATATGCATGTTTCTAGTGATGTATGACTTGACTAGGTTTCAATAACTACTCAAGAGCATATGGAATGATACTTAGCCAATTGGGATGTGATCTAAATCCTTGGTTATAATGTTAATAAAGATGCATGACCCTTAGACCACTTTAAGTATTTCCTTTAATCAAATAAGACATGTAAACTAGACTCAAGTAAGAACAGGGCAGAGTAATCTATATGTCTGTGATAGCATGATATTTGGTAGATGTTTTGTGGTATGTTTCTGGTAATATCTTGGTTTAAATATCACATGTGTTCCTGGGAGGTGACCAACCTAGTTTTAATACTTGGTTTATTTGTAGATGGTATGGTTCTTACATTTTCCTATTTAAATGTGTTACCCTAATTTAGAGGTTTGAATTCTGGTATAGAGCATGTTGGTTTACTGTTTTGGTTTTCTTATATGATATTTGTTTTGTATATCTGTTGAGATTAAATGAGGGGCAGGAATTAGATATGCTATAGAAGTAACCATAACAGGGATGTTGGAGGAACTTAGGAGTTGTATCTATCATCTTATGTATATATATTAGGCAAGTTGCCTTGTGTCATTGGTATACTTGTTTGTTTTGGTCTAAATCCCCATGTTTTCTAAACCGCATTTTCTATTAGATGGTTCAAACGCTAATTATAAGACTATGAAGATAGAAGAAACTTGGGACTTGATTTAAACCAGTCACAGGATAATAAACAGTTGAAGCATGATTATTTGTACTAATTTGGTTATAGCTCTAATAACTATGAATGCCTATATGACTCTAAACTAGGTGTCAGAACTCTTCATATTCTTTGCCTACTCTTTGAAACTGAAGAATGTATAAGATGTACTACAGACCTAGGCAATAATTCATTAACCTATTAACTTCCTGTTTAAGCAGTTGACTAAATAATGATAGCTTCACACAAGATTACTGGATATTAGAATTTAAAAGGTGTCACTATGTGTGTATTTTATATGTAGAATTGTACATATAATTGGCCTGAACTTGAGTCTATTAAGTAAACATAGATTGATGTGTGCTTTCAGTTCTAGATAATAATCTGAATTAATCCATGAGAATCTATTTCCTGTTTAGATGAACTAGTGTGACAATAACATTGTAGAAGACTACCTAGTACTGCTATATTACAAAGCTTAGGTACTGTAAGTATGAGGTTACGTTAGTTGCCTAGAATTAGTTCAAGTTAGCGAAATTCCTTACTTGACTATCTTGATTGGTAAATAATACATGTGGTATATTGTAGCCCTGAGTGGCATCTTTGGATTTGCTGAATATAGGTTGATAGATATAGTTATAAAGGAGACTATGCCGAAATTTTTATAGCATGAGACCTATTATGAACATTCGAGGACGAATGTTTCTAAGGGGGGAAGGATGTCTCGCAATTTAGGGGCGATAATTTGAGAACGTAATTAAGAAAATAAGATTCAAGTATTGGAAATTAGTATACAAAGAAGGTAATCCCAGAATAATTTTGGATACAACAAATGTGACGACGGAAATTTATACTAGTAATTGAACATTCCCAATAGGATTGGACAAGTGTCGTGTATATATATATATATTACGATATGAAATTTTCAGGTTTTAATAAGATTGGTTATGTGGGAGATTGATTTAATTGTGAGATTAATTTTAGTGGGGGGAATAATAATTAGTGGACTTTTGTGGGAACTTGTGCCCCCCCTACATGTCGAACAAGGGCCACACACCATCATAAAATTTTGCTCATATGCTCACTTATACCAATGTTTTCACTACTTTAATTCAAGTTACTCCTTCTCTTCTCCCTCACATCTCCTACTCCAAATCAGATTTTCTTGACCTCCATAACTAAGTGAAGACTAAAACAACTTCCTGTTCCAAGATTAAATCATTCTACTAGTTCTAAGCCAAGGTAAAAGCCCAACCAGTGGGTCACGGTACACTGCTGGCCGAGACTTAGCCCAGAACCTTTAAGTTTTGGAGATGAGCTATTTGGAAGAAAAACATGTAAGTAAAATGGTTTTAAACTTGTAAAGGATGCATACATGTCATTATAAGTTGAAGAAATGGTGAAAATGGTGCACATTGGAGCAAGGAGGTGCCGATGAAGTAGGGACTGTTTTGGCTAAGTCAAGGTAAGATTTCTTCTTCTTATAGAGTAATTGAAAGTTAAATGCTGTTGTAGTTAAGAGATGAACTTGTTTTAAGAGAAATTGGAAGTAAGAAATTGCATGTGGTTGTTTTGGGTGTTGTAGTGAGCCGATTTTGGGACTGTTTTGTACTACATTGAGTTCGGTTGTGTTGTTGTTATTATCACCATTGATTGCATGTTAAAATTGAAGGAAATCTTGATATTTAAAGTTGTAATTGGTTATATGAAAGTGTTGAAACATGAATTGGATTTTAAGAAATTATGAGAAGAGTTTTGGTATTATGTTGTTGTGACCGTGACATCCAAAAATCGTGGGTATTGTTGTGTCAAAGTCAAGGGTTGTTTTGATGAGTTATAATGCTGGAATTATAATATATGAACATGCATATACATTGTTGTAATTGCGGATATATGTCTTAACGAAATTAAGGTGTAGAAGAGTGTTATGTTGCAAACTATAAGACTTGAACTCTAGTTGTTGCTAGAAGTATGGACTGTTTTTAAAGATTGTTTTAATATGGATTAAGGGGCTGGATTTACATGAGAAATAGGTGTATTAGTCACCTTGGTTGTTGTAGTTGTTGTATTACATGAACGTAAAGAGAAAGAATGTATAACGATGACGTATATGGAATATATGAGACTGTTTTGGTTATCACCTTGAGACGTGTCTTATTATTGATGTTGTTGACCTTGTTTGTGAGTTGCGGATATGTATATAACATGGGGAAGTGCTGCCCGAATTTGTATATAAAAAGAAGTTATCGTTCGATATATATAACGTATACTAGTAACCATAAAGTTGATAGACATATTATTATTGTTATAGGTTGAAGTACTAATTGAGACGAATTCTAAATATTGAGTTGGTTAGTTCGACAATAAGGTATGTGAAACTATCCCTTCTTTCTTTTGACATGATTTACATAAAATGAGCGTACGACGGACGTACGTAATTCCATTGAATCATAATTCCTAGTGATATTTGATATGATAGTTGCCATAGTTCATTCTATTTATTCCATTGAGAGTCGAATGATGATTTAATTTGCATATGGTTACTCATGATAATCTATTCGTGCTTGATGTGATTATATCATTTCACCGAGTCGCCCGTATATTCGCGATTCCTTGCATTTATTCACCGAGTCGCCGCTTCAAAAAGGGTATGTATATATATAATGAGATATGCGGACAGACATCCGCAGATATGATATATGTGGACAGGCATCCACGGATATGACTATGTGCACCCATTATATGTTCACCGAGACCCTCACTAGAGGGCCGGGTACGGTTGATGTGGACATGCATCCATGGATATGACTTATTTTATATAAACATGTTTTGACTCTCATTTCATAAGGCACATGTGCATTGATATCTTGATTATTATACTTGTCTCATGTTATCTTTTGGCCAGTTATGATGTTCTTTACAGTACTTTATGTTTTATATACTCAGTACATTATTTCGTACTAACCCCCTTTCTTCGGGAGGCTGCGTTTCATGCCCGCAAGTACATATATTCAGTTTGATGGTCCTCCAGTCTAGGATTTTGCTCAGCTATTTGGAGAGCTCCATTGTCCCGGAACCTAGTCATTTTGGTACGAATCTTATGATATAGACTTATGCATATTCGTGCTAGTCAGGGGTACGGCGGGACCCAACCCCGTCATAATTCACTGTTATACTCTTAGAGGTCTGTAGTCATATGTGGGTTGGTCGTGTGTGGATTATAGACGTGTTTTGGTCAGTCTTACTGTTGTAACTCGTTTTTTATATTCCTGTATATAGTGACAGCCTCGTCGGCTTGCCTATTTTGATATGGTTTACAGATTTCTACATTGTCATTTGTATCGGTGTGATTATATGTAACATGTTCGTATAAGGGTGTCCAAGTAGGGCACCAGTCGCGGCCCATGGGTTCAGGTCGTGACAGGACAAGCTTCTGGAAAGGTGTTTCTGTTTCTCAGAAGTAGTTCTGCAGAAACTGTTTCTGGAGAATCAGTTAGGGTGTTTGGCCTATAATTATAGAAGTGCTTCTGAGAAATAGAAACAGTTTCCTGTTTGGCCAACATTTATGCAAATTTACTAGAATATTCTTTTTAATAGATTTAAAACTATTTAAAATATTCGTTTAACTATCATGTTTCTAAAAATTAGTATATCTTTACAATTTAATATATATTTTTTAAATTATTTAATTGTAACATTTAATAACAATATAATATTATATTGTACATAAGAAATGTAATGACAATATGATAGTCAATGACTTTCAAATATGTCTAAACCTACTCCTCGCCCTACCCACACCTATCGCACCCCATCCTCAAATTTCTATATCATATTTTTTACTTTTATAAAAAATATGAATTGTTTTCTTCCCCCTTACCCCGCCCTACCCCACCCTATCCTCAAATTTCTATTTCATATTTTTTGTTACTTTTATAAAAAATGATTGAAAATATGAAATTTTTTCTTACCCCGCCCTACCTCACCCTCAAATTTCTATTTCATATTTTTTGTTACTTTTATAAAAAAAATTATTAAAAAATATGAATTTTTTTCTTACCCCCGCCCTACCCCTATCCCACTCCACCCCATTGCCCTACCCCATCTTCAAATTTCTATTTCATATTTTTTGTTACTTTTATAAAAAATAATATTAAAAAATATGAATTTTTTCTTACTCCCCGCCCTACCCCCACCCCACCCCTCCCCATTGCCGTACCCATCCTCAAATTTCTATTTCATATTTTTTGTTACTTTTATAAAATCTTACGCCCTACCCGTACCCCCACCCACCCCATTACCCTATCCATCCTCAAATTTCTACTTCATATTTTTTGTTACTTTTATAAAAAAAATATAAATTTTTTATTATCCCGCCCTACCCCTATCCCTATTCCCAAATTTCTATTTTATATAGGGATAATATATGAGATTAAAAGAAATTTTGTGAACATGCGTCCAAAAAAAGCAAAAAAGCTTCTCCAAAAACATCAAATTGTCGTTTCTGCTTATCTTCCTATCTAGAAACACTTTTTGGCTTCTGAAAACCGAATCAAAGCTTGGCCAAACAGCGCGGTAATCATAAATTAAAAAACACATGTTAATAGACTATAATTTTCAATTGAAGGTAGTAATAGATTGTTTTGATATCATAATTTCACATGACAACTGGAAAATATATGATGATTGAAGTCTAGGTTTAGGTTTAGCTCAAATTCGAATTCCATATTGTAATTCAGTCCCTGTCACATTTCCAGACTCCGACCTCATCTCTCTCTCTATCAAATAATGGACGTTCCGAAAGACTACATGACTACTCTATTGGATCATGGCTTGTTCGCCTCTGCTCAAATGCTCGTAATTATTTTCTATATACCCCTTTAGGGTTTTTATCAATACACTTTACTCTTCTGCTCAAATGCTCGTAATTTACTGACTTGATTTTGTTTCTTTGGTGATTGAAATTTACCTCTGCTCAGATGCCACTTACTGACATGAAAGTTTTAGCTATCCTCATCTTAATTTTGGTTATTGAAATGTACCTTTGCTCCAGTGTTAATTTACTAGCCATATCTGTTTCAATTTCACCATTTTAGGTATATATAATTTAATGCGCAAGTAATATTGATTTTTGTTTCTTTGGTGATTGCAATCTAGGGATGTTTTCTTGTTTCGTCATCTTCCATAAGTCTTGAAACAAGTCCGCACCTCAAGGCTGAAAATTTGGTTTGTTTCTCTTCTCACTATCTATTATCTTTAGAACAGTTTTGGAATTAACAAAAAAGAAGAAGAGATGTTTGGTTCAGCTAGGCCGTGATGTTGTATTTTATGATTTTGATTTGTTGATTGGGACTGGATGGAGCAGAATGGATGCAAACTATTTATATAGCAAGCCCTGACTAGTTGATTCGTGATCTCTGTCATTTGTTATTCAGGTGCTTCTTGGCGATGCTTTATTTCGGGAGAAAGAGTACAGGAGAGCTATTGTAAGATAATTTGGTTTAATATAGATGAATCAAAATGTTTTTATCGGTGTTATATATTATTATGCCGTATTAACTTTTTTATTGTTTATACATGTTCTACGATTTAATTGTTAATAATGGGTACATTTTTATATGTATGGTCCTAAGATTGATTAGATAGTGTCAGTTAAACTATTTGGTTTACTAAAATGCCAGCACGCATACAAGCAAGCATTGCACTGCCACAGAATAATTCCTAAGCAAAATGCATCAGCAGTTAGAATTTCACTGTCTGCATCAACCAGGTCATCATCGCCAAATTCTTTCAACATTTCAACGATTAATGAGAATGAGGTATATTGGCTTATAAGATTGTTGGAAATGTTGAACTCACCGTGACGCTACTGAGGGTCTTTTGCTCCTTTTATTTTTTCATCTTCATAATAGGTGAAGTTCAAAATTGCATCATCGCATTATGCGCTCAATGAGAATAGAGCAGCTCTTCTCGAGGTTAGTCATCTTTATGGCTCTATCAGGCGTAGACAGTTTTAGTATGTTGGGTAGATACAAATTTGTGATGAAAAAGGAAATTCTTTTCATGGTAATTCTTAAATGTTGATAGGTAGTTTTGTAATATTGTTTCTCTGCGTAGCTGAATATGGACATTTAACTCCACCTATAACATCTGCCTTAGAGAAAATTTTCAGTTGCAAACACCAAGTCTTTTTTCCATAATGTGGCAGATGGAGGGAATCCCAAGCAAAGCAAGAAATTTGCAGATGAATCTCATGATGGGAAAACTTTACCGAAATTCAAGACATACTCGTGCAGCCATTACGTGCTATAAAGAGTGTTTAAGGTCTTTTTTCTTTTCATTTTCTAGAAATTGCCTGTGATAGTGTATATGCATTTTCTTATTTATTTTTCCTTCTCTGAAACAGCCTCTCTACCTTCTTAGGGTAGGGGTAAGGCTGCGTACACACCATCCGCCCCATACCCACTTGTGGGATTACACTGGGTAGGTTGTTGGATGTTTTTCTTAGTTTCTCCTTCTACTTTTTTAGTCTTTTGACATTTCTAGTAAAGAAAAGAATACACTGAACATTTTTTATGCTCTTTCTCTTTGTAGTAATTTTGCTTTTAGCCTTCTTTTTCCTTCTAGCGTCTGTCCTTGTTCAGTACCCTACCATTTTATAGATCAACCTGCAGAAGGAGTGAGCAATATGAAGTGTCACAAGTTTTTGGTTGCATTAGTTAGACATCTCATTCTTATCCATCCTACTGTTGTTGCTATCATGTTATTCACAGGCATTGCCCTTACATCATTGAGGCCATCGTAGCTTTGGCAGAATTGGGTGTTGCAGCTAAGGATATTATTTCACTGTTTCCACAGGTTTGTTTTACAAGATTTTCAGTATATATCTTCGCTATCCTCTCTGTTAAAGAAATGTTAGTTAAAAACTTTGCTTACAAACATTAGACAGTGTTGTTAAGGCTTGGTCATAACAAAAATATGTTCAATAAGAATTAGCAATGCATTTCATTTAGTTTTAATTTCTTAATGCCTAAAGTCGTGCATCTAAATTTCCCCTCTTATATCCAAATCTTTTAGTTTTGATTTCCCATCCGGTGTCCGGTACCTACATTGGGGCCCGACTGAGTCCGGAATTGGGGGGGGGGGGGTGTTGAACCACTCCCTAATAAAGGTGACTCTGTGCCCAGGGGGATTCGAACACGAGACGAAGGAGTACTTACCACTCCACCACAATCCTTGTTGGTTCTTATATCCAAATCCAATTGTGTAAGTGATTAGTATTCATCTTTTTTGTCCATCTTCTAGTTTTAGCTTCAAATATGAAGATTCAAATTGTGGTCTTCCTATGCGGTTGACAATGCTATAGGTTGTGGTATCACGTGGTTAAATTAGTGAAGGGAGAAAGAAATGACTCTTCTTTGATCATAACTTTCATCTAATGTAGTTTGCCATAACATCAAGGGTATCAAAAGCTAAGTTGAACAACCATAGCAGCCAGAGCCGTCTACACATCTTTGCTATGCCATACAGCTGCTGCAGCGTGTTATGAACATTTAATTTTGTGCTTTAATTGCATAGAGGATAATCTTCTGATAAAGTCGGAACACCCTTTATATTACTTTGGAAGAAAGGCATTGCTCAGTTGTATCTAAGGGAAAACTACATTTGGACACCTGAGTGTTAAATAATTTCTTAAACATCCCCCCCCCCCCACACACACACAATAGTGTCAAGAATTAAAATTACTTTGGTGCAGCTTAGAAGATGTATACGAGGAGCGTAGAATGGTAGAAATCATCAGATTATTACAACAGGAATATACCTATTTCTTTTGGTCTTGTTTTGGACAGGTTGAAGAACCTGACTACCCCTCTTATTAACTGTCCAAGGAGGAGGAAAACCCACTTGTAACCCTCCATTTTTATTTTCACTATCCAACCCCCGCGGAATTTCTCTTGCGAGAGTCAGAGACCTGGGGAGCTAATGGTAAATAGTAATGTGAACCATATACTGCTTTTATTATCTTGCTTGAAATTGCCATTTCATGAGTGTAATTAATAAGATGGACTTTTGGGCAGAATTCCTAACATGTTTCAGAGCAATAATAGTACAGCACTACACCATTTTGCTTACTTTTGATATCATTGCAGACCCCAACTCGAGGTGCAAGATCTACTTTTGATCATTTTGATTCAAGTCGTTGGTTACAGGTGAGTGAACAATTTGAATGGTTTAGCTTGCTTTCACTAAATAGACTTAGGGTATGTTTGGATTAGCGATGGGCAGAATTGATTCTGGCAGAAGTGATTTATGTTTGGATACAACAATGTAAAAGTGATTCTTATAATTGATTTATGTTTGGATAGTTTTGATCAAAATTGATTTTGAATGTAGAATTACCAAAATGGACATATATATAAATAAAAATTACTATACATATAAATAGATGGAAGTATGTAAATAAAAATTACAAATAGATAATAGAATTTAAAGTGCAATATAGTATTTAAATATTAGTAGAATATTATTACAATACTAATTTAAAGTGCAAATAGTATTTAAATATTATTACAATACTAATTTAAAGTGCAAATAGTATTTAAATATTATTACAATACTAATTTTGCATGTACTCTATAATTTGATTGCGGACTAAGTCTCGAACGTGATTCATCTCTGATGAAGAAGCTACATTAAAAATTAAAAACCTGTGATTGATCCAAATTAGATGATCTATGATAATCATCATGATGAATGATTGTGCTTTCATCTTCATAAAGATCAAAATCAATATCTGTTTTTGCATTCCTTCTGATAAAATTGTGTATAGCCATTGTTGCGACGACTATTTGCACCTGTGTTTCAAAATTGAACTTGGGCATGCGACGTAAAATTGCAAATATGTTCTTCCATACTCCAAAAGTTCTTTCTATTGTGGACCTTAAACTTGAGTGGTAATAATTGAATACTACATTATGATTTGCAAACCCGTTAGAACGCCTAAAATCAGGAAGAACCATTGAATGCTCCTATTAATTACGGAAGGAGTATATTTGAATAATTGTTCCAATCTACAATTACACATAAACAAATGTCAACTTTAGTAGTATATTTGATTTTTTAATTAAACACAACATGAGTAGTATATTTGATTTTTTTTAGTAATTATTTGTAGATATTTAAAGAGCGTAATGAAAGTTGTATATTTGATTTTTTTAGTAATTATTTCTAGATATTTAAAGAGGGTAGTGAAAGTTGTATATTTGATTTTTTTAGTAATTATTTCTAGATATTTAAAGAGGGCAATGAAAGTTGTATATTTGATTTTTTTAGTAATTATTTCTAGATATTTAAAGAGAATAATGAAAGTGAATAGAGTTGTTGATGAAAATTAAAGAGGGTAATAAAGGAAAGAGTAAAACTCAAATTGAAATAAATGGCAGAATTGATTCCGGCAGAATCAATTTTGGTCAGCCAAACATCTTTAATTTCTGATTTTCACGAAAGTAGGTACCCAAAATCGATTCTGGGTACCTAAAAGCCAATCCAAACATGCACTTAGTTGTCTTTGTTAATCCCATTTGAATTTTTTACTTTTGTGCTGCATTTTGTGTTTTATATTTGGATGTCCTCACATGATTTCAATGTTCACACACTGACAACTAGTTATTGGGTTGTTCGGTTTCATGAGTGAAGAATTTTCTTTTTTGTTTCTTACCAATCCCATTGCTAGTTACTTCCTCGTTGTGCTAGTGTTTCGTGGAGGACACGAGTGATTTCTCGTTTCCCAAAATACAAAACCAAAGCTAAACCAGACCAGGTTGTTTTTAGTATAACCCCACATAGAACACTATAATAGCAACGTTGGATAGAGCCAGCAGGTGTTTACTTCTTCAACAAAAATACTCTTTATGACATATATATAATAAAGTTACAAATTTAGAAGTAATTCCTGATATAAAAAGGTTACAAACTTAATTAAGAAATGGTCAACACACAAGTTCTTAACAACTGATAAGGCGACTCATTTGCACCAATTCATGCATAGGAATAGGAAAAAATCAAATAAAAAGAATTAAATGACTTTAATTGGAAAGTTTAAGGAAAGTAAACATTTTTCAGTTAGGGGAGGTAGATGGCCTTATGCTGAGGGATGGTCCGGGAAAAGAAGAGAAATGGGGAAAGAGGTAAAATCTGAGATCCCTTATCATGTTGGCTTTGGTTTCCATTTTCTTATCATTTTGAAACCAACTTGGTTTTAATTCCTCATGGTTTGCATACGTCCTTCAGTATTTGAACTTGTCAACTATAAGTGCCAACTCTCGTGCATCTAAATAGGCATTGCTGTTTAAGATCTGGTGTGAAGCATATCTGCCAATGTTCACTTTATTGCAGTCTTTAAGTATTTAAATATCATTTATAATGTCCAATTACTCTCTTCCTCCTGTGCAGCGTTATGTTGAAGCCCAATGTTGTATTGCTTCAAATGATTATAAAGGTGACAAGCTTTTCCTAATTTGTAATGTGCCAGTTTGACTGTTTTGGCTTATTGTTGCAGTCATGTCGTGTCCTTTGATACAATTTCTTCTGATTGCTTTGGTTTGACAAGATGAACATTCCATTTGAATATTTGATCCTATTTATGCTTTCTAAATTCACTGGGTTTGTTGTTGTTGTTTTTGCTTTCTAATTTCATGGCTATGTTTGTCACTGGAAAGAAGTGAGATACTGTTTTTCTACACGTCTCAAAAGGATTTTTATTGAAGAAAAATATATTTATGATGGTGTCACTTTTCATGGTGAAATCTTGATGGATTGTCTTTTTTTATTTTTATTTTTTAATAGAGAATTTAGAATGTATGAAAAAAGAATGGTTTATCTGCATGTAAATGAGTTGTGCAAAAGCTAAAACAAGCAGATTCAGAAACTATTGTGTTGACAATAGTAATGTATCTATAAAAACTACAATGAACTAGTTTCATTAGGTAGTACTCCCTTTGTCCCAAATTATGCATCCTTTCTATTAATTCGTCCCATCACTCTACCCACTTTTATAGGAGGATCAATTTTCCTCTACTCTTCAATTCTTCTAAAATTCTCTTCTTTTAAAAAAAGGCAGTATGGAACTCGTACTATGTTGAAAAGTTTCCAGATATTTGAAAAGTTACAAATGGAAAATTTTCAATTCTCAATTTAATAGGGAGGGAATGTCAAGATTACATGTTAATTTGTAAAACCAAATATATATAAAAGTGGGTAGAGTGATGGGAAATTTTCAATTCTCAATTTAATAGGGAGGGAATGTTAAGATTACATGTTAATTTGTAAAACCAAATATATAATTGAGAGCTGTTAGATTCAATCAAATTAGTTGGACTGTTACTTGAATTTCAAAATGAAATCTGACAAGATAATTCATTATAACAGATTAGAAAGTAGATTGTGGAAAAACTGAAGCTATACTACAATGAGGAAGTGTTAAAATGCTGGAAATAACTAACCAAATAATCTATTGGTTTTGTTGGTTTGAACCCCTTATTGCTCTTGTTTAGTTTAATGTTATACCACTTTGTATCTATTTCTACCTGTTTATAGTATTTTCTCATGGCTTTTATATAATGCTTTGAACTGCTTGTCCTTGTGCCGAGGGTCTACCGGAAACAATCTCTCTACCTCCCAAAGGTAGGGGTAAGGTCTACAATCTCCCTCCCCAGACCCCACTTTGTGGGATTTTACTGGGTATGTTGTTGTTGTTGTTGTATACAAGTTTGTATCCTACCTTTATTAATTTTAACTTATACATAGTAATATCCATTTTATATCTCGTATAATACTTCTGTTCTACTCTGGGCATACTTGGCAGAATGGTTTTATAAGTGTAGAATTTGCTCACCAAAGTAAGTTAGTCCTAAATCTTGATTGGTTTTGTTATTAAAATAAATTGAAATACTAGAAGCTAATTTATTAATCAAAGACAGTAATAAGAAATGGTAAAGATCAATTTTTTGGGGTAACGTAAAAATTCCTGATATCAGCTAACCCAAAATATTTATGAATATAGTTCTTTACATGATATGCTAAGAAAAGAAATTAAACAACTTAACAAAAATCCAAGGTTGTTGATGACCTGATCATAGAATAATCAGTATTTGAGAATTAATTTTCCCTTTTCTTTTGTGACTAAAGCTAGTTTAGATTTATCAGAAAACAATTAATCCCTCCGTCCCAATTATGTGACGTACTTTCATTTGACACGTATTTTAAGAAATAATGAAAGACTTTTGAATCTTATGGTCTAAAATAAGCCAAAGATATTTGTGTAGTTATAATCATCTCGTTTTGCGTAAAAGGTAATGTTTAAAGTTAAATTATTGCTAAATAAGGAAATATGTCATTCTTTTTGGGACAGACATTCTTTTTGGGATATAGGGCGTAGGGAAAAGTGATATTTTTAACAAATGCGAAGATACACTTTTGGGTGGTTTTCTAAAATGAAAGAGCAGGAATGATGCAGTTTTTTTTACAACTGGCTAGTCTTATCTGGGAAGTGCTCACCCTAAATGATTAGCAAATGAAAGCAGTTTATTGGGTTCTCTGTTCCTTGAATTTTATTTCTGCTGTTACTTCCTTTTTTCTACTAGCAAAAACAGAAGCACGTAACCCATATACCACTTGCATACTAGGAGATTCTTGCACAACAATAATACAGTTATTAGTTTATCACAAAATAAAAATATAAGACTGTTTCTGTCTTTGAACCAGGAAACAGGGAAAAAGTTCTATCCAAATGGCCTTTAAAAAGTCAAATGTTCCTTTATACATGATGCTAATATTTGTTTGAATTTTATTGTTACCTTTTTGAATTTTTTTTTGTTTGATTTTCCTTATCAAGTCTGCTGTTCTTTTTCTGCAGGTGGTTTGGAATTCTTTGCAGAGCTTCTGCGACGATTTCCCAATAACATACATATTCTTCTTGAAATGGCTAAGGTGCATAATGAGTGTATGAATTTTTTTAAATACACACCTTTTATTCATATGGCCAAATACATGATAGCCCTTAAAGTTGACATGAACTGCTAGTTAGACACTTTACTTTGCCACTGACCAGGTAGACACCTCTACTTGGCACAAATATGTCTCGTGGATATTCGAGTCCAGCAGAGCTCACGCGTGAGTTGCCATCGCGGATGACATGTCAAATGGACAAAACAACGAATGACACGTGTATTTTTTAAACAATAATTCTAACTTTCTTATAAATAAACTATTGTAATTTTCTATAAAACAAAATTAGAGAAAACACCCACCCCTCTCTCTTCCCAAATCAGAAAAAACCTTCCTTCCGCCGATACTTCTCCTTCCCCCCTCTTCTTCATGTTCCAACCATTGAAGTCATCCCATCATATGCAGTACCTGAAAGGAAGCTTTATTTCCTTGGTTGAAGAAGACATTATGATGACCCTAGCCTTCTTCAGTAGTGCAAAGATCCTCTTTTCATCTCATATCGCTTCCAATACATTTCAACAAGTTTAACTCGTTGCACATGTACGATAGAGACATGTGAAAAGAAAACCCAAAGAATTAAAAAGAAAAGAGGGATTGATGTGAAGTCATTCTCCAGTGTGTTACTTTGATTTTTTCTAGATTGGGTTGATTTTTCAGTGTTGCTGCTGGAAACAGAGATGGATGAGCGAAAATGAGGGTGGAGGAAGGTGAAAAATGGTGAGCTGCACGGTGATCTTTTGGTTTCGGATGAAGCTGGTTGGGAAAGATTTTATAGTGCTTTAGTAGAGCTTTTTGTTACATGTATGTGCATTATGTGTTATGTTAGGAAGAAACAATGCCATGTGGATTCCATAGCTGAACGATCACCAGAAAAGAGTTGTTGGAATCTCCATATTTCCAGTGAGAGAGTGTATGCCAAAATTCTTGTTAAGGAGTCTGATGGTTAAGGTGGCATTGGGCGGATTTAATGGTGTTTGTGAGTGTGTTTTGGGCGTTGTTGTATATCTCAAATGGTGCGGAGATGGTGAAGGAGGTAAGGGTCAGCCATGGAAGGTGGGAGAGAGCAAACAGAAGTGTTCTAAGCCAACAAAGAAAAAGACTCACGCGCTAAAAGATTAGGTAGAAACTACGCATCTGCCATGTCATCCACGGATATTCCTAAGACCTATGTTGCTCGGACTATTCAAAAATGTTGCCGCACCGTGTCTCATCCTCCGATAATGCACTACTTTTGAAGGATTCAACACACCCTTTGATATTTTTCGAGCAACATAGACTAAGATGCATATGTGCTGAGCAGAGGTGTCTAACTGGTCACAAGGTTAGATAAGGTGTCGAACTGGCAGTTTGTGCCAACTTTATGGGGCTATCTATGTATTTGGCCTTGATTTTACTATGTAATGTCTGGCAGTAGGACCATGCTCATGATTACCATGCCAGAGGCATGGATATATCAATTGAAATATAACCGAATTATTATTCATAAAAAACCCAATTATTTGAAAGTAATTATGCTTTTTTTTCTCCTTGATCAAATATTCTCTACACTGGTTTTCTCCTTTACTGGTGTCACATATGTAGACAGGTAGAAGCAGTGAACTATCACATGCCTATAGAGAACTACTGTTGGTATTTGTTTATTTTCACTGATGGTTGAATGCTCATTGATGAAGGGGAGCCTTGGTGGAACTAGTAAAGTTGTTGCCATGTGACCAGGAGGTCACGGGTTCAAGCCGTGGAAACAACCTCTTGCAGAAATGCAGGGTAAGGCTGCGTACAATAGACCCTTGTGGTCCGACCCTTCCCCGGACCCCGCGCATCGTGGGAGCTTAGTGCACAAGGCTGCCCTTTATGGTTGAATGCTCATTGATGTAGTAAATCTAATAAATCTCTTAGGAAGAAAATAGTTTTAATCCTAAACCCTTAAAGAAGATGGCATCTTAACTTTTTCTCTGCAATTTTTATTCTGAAAATGAGAAAAAAGTTATCGTTATCTCTATCTCATGTTTGCACTTCTAAAGGTTGAAGCCATCGTTGGAAAAACTGAAGAAGCTATAATGGATTTTGAGAAGGTAAAACGAGTGCTACGTGCTGATATGATATTTTATCATTTCTAAATATGCACTACATTTTAATTTTGCATGTTCTCTGCAGGTTCGATCCATTGATCCATATGTTATTACTTATATGGACGAGTATGCTATGCTCTTAAAGCTGAAATCTGATTATTCGAAGTTAAATAAATTAGTACATGATCTACTAAACATAGACCCAACCAGACCTGAAGTTTTTGTGGCCCTGTCTGTCTTATGGGAAAGGAAAGATGAAAGAGGGGCTCTATCTTATTCTGAGAAGGTTGGTTTTGTTGAGTTTAGTTTTGAAAGTGTTATTGACGAAGCAAGCATAGACTAGTGATAATATTGTCTTTTTGCAACCAGAGCATCCGCATTGACGAGAGGCATATACCAGGTTATATAATGAAGGTGCGCTCAAGATTTTTTCTGTCTAGTGACATGCTTTTCAATACCACATAGTTAGGTTATTTTTTTTTTGACCAACATCTAGGGAAATTTATTCTTGTCGATGAATCGACCTGAAGTTGCTGTGGTTGCCTTCAGAGGAGCTCAAGAATTGAGACCTGATCTTCGTTCTTATCAAGGTTTGTTTTCAAGAAGGGTGAAGTTCGATTGTGTAGGTTGCCAGCATTCTGCTGCTTTGAATGATGCCATTGTGTTGTTCGATTCCTTGTCTGAATGAGTTTCTTACAAATACAATTCTAGGTTTAGTACGCTCTTATTTAGCGATTTCAAAGATTAAGGAGGCACTGCATGCTGCAAGGGAGGCAATGAAGGCCATGCCACAGTCAGCAAAAGCTCTAAAATTGGTGGGTGATGTACATGCTAGTAACACTAGTGGGAGGGAAAAGGTATAATTGACTTTCCTCCTTTTGTACCTTCTGATATTTTGAACTGAGTTCTCAGTAGCTGGTTTATTTGATATTTCTTATTAGCATTGTGTAAGAGAATCATAAAGGTTTTAGTGAAGTTTAAAACTAACAGAGGTAGCAACACTAGGGTTCCCACTCGTATATTATTGATTTCAATATCATAAAGATGTAGTATTTAAATACTATTTCAAATTGAATTCTTAATATGATATGGTAAGATTGTTAAGGTGAGAGCTGGAAACAGGCATTTTCTAGTACTCCCGAATTATTGATCTAACTAGTTTACATACAGCTTGTTGCACTTTGCTGTAATGGAGAATGAAAAATAAATAATTTCTTATAAATTATGTAAAAAATGTTTGATTCATGAAATGTCTGGGATAATGCTCCAAAGTTACTTGTATAGTTTTCAAAATTGTTAAGAATTACTTCCTTTGCCCAGAATCAGTAACGTTTTGCAGTATGAAGGTTGAACTATCTACTTTCTGAATTGATTTCATACAGTGTTTTGTAAAGATAAACACTTATTATACTTAGAAACTATAAAAAGCAATATAGGTCGAATTTTGAAATTTATAATTTATCAAAATATTCCAGAATATCAATCTGAAAGGATAAAGTGGTATATCTATGCAAATAATAATCGTGTCACATCTATTGGGACACTTTCTTTAATGCTCTTTGACCAATGAATTTGTTTTGTTTTTCACCTTTTCAATGTCCAATTTATAAAACTAAAAAATCCATTATCCATGATATGTAAAATAATGATATTCCAACATATTGTTTCTATAACGATTACTTGAAAGTGGTATGATATATTTTTTTTCTTTTTATGTCAACTATATATAGGTATATATTTTTCATTTGACATTTTCACTTTTTACATTTAAAGAAAATCTAATTTGGTAGGACTTGGGGTGTGTTTGGTATGAAGGAAATGTTATCCACGATTATTTTTTGCGGAAAGCATTCTCCAGTGAAAATTAAATGAAGTATATATTTTGAAAAATACTTCCTATTAATTGATTGGTGAATAGAAAATATTTTCTAACTTTATTTTTATTCGTTTAAATTATCAACTTTACAGATGCTGTGTGTCACACCCTAACACCAGTTAACTGATCAGGTGGCCATAGAAAGGTGCTTTTACAATTTAAGTCAAAGGTCACACAATTCATCTTTTCCTTCTCTTATAAAAAATACTAAAAATGATTACTTTTTTGTACATTGAGATCGAACACCTATTGCGCACGTCATGAGGGAATATTATGAATTGCATGTCACAGAAATAATTAGGTTATACAGGGAGAACGCTTCTGTCATACGGGGTTATGAATTACATGTCACAGAAATAATTAGGTTATACAGGGAGAACGCTTCTGTCATACGGGGGTGTAGCACCTCTTTTTGGATGAGGAAAATGACTTCTCTTGGGTCCCTAGGGAAGTCATTTCCCCTTTCAGGAAAACATTTTTTCTTTCCGAAAATATTTTCCCAAGTATTTAGTGCAATCAAACAAGCGAAAGTAGGTTTATGTATGTTTTCTACTTCTTTGGCATACATCTTGTAATTTACATATTTCTAAAGATCCGAGAGTTCATTTCAGTACAGATGATTGGGTGGCTCTGTAGATAACCGCATCTCTATGTAGGTTCTCTACTTCTTTGGCATACATCTTGTATATCTGACTTCTTCCCACAATATTAATAAAAGGTTACCTTATAAAAAAATTTAAAAACAACTTACCATATAGCTGCACATCTGAGTAGCACTTTATTTCTCTTCTTCTTGAAATTCTAAATACCAACTCTTTTTACAGGCGAAGAAGTTCTATGAATCTGCACTAAGGCTGGAACCTGGATATCTTGGAGCAGCGCTAGCCTTGGCAGAACTGCATGTCATTGAAGGTCGAAATGGAGATGCTGTTTCTCTCCTTGAGCGATATCTCAAGGATTGGGCTGATGACTCGTTACATGTTAAGCTTGCCCAAGTATTTGCTGCTACAAATATGCTGCAAGATGCCTTGTCACACTATCAGGCAGCACTGAGGTAGTACCTTTTCCTTGAATGCTCTTGCAATCTTTTTCTGTTCGATTTGAAGTATTGGATAATCAATCTCACAAAATCAGCCCCTTATTTAATATGTGCTTCAAAATCGGAGAAGGTAATTCCAAAATGAGAAGAGAAGCAGTTTGCATGGAAATAACATTATTCCAAAATACTTAAACTAATATTTTGCTCTTCCTGTCAGGATAAATCCCCAAAATGAAGCGGCAAAGAAAGGATTGGAGCGCCTGGAGAAGCAACTCAAGGTTTTGTTTCCTGTTCAACGTGAAGCATTCTCTATATATGCTTGTTTAAAATCTAAACATACAACATATTTTCTCTACTGAATATTGTAACTAGTTGTTCTAGACTAATCTTTTCACGTACACTTTAGAAAGTTGATTGTGGGACACCCAAATTCACTTGGCTGTAGCTCTGGTTTACGTTACTTTGTTGTCCTGATGTCATGGATACATTGAGTTTCTTAACTTAAATGAGCTTACACCAGCACCCAGTAGACAGTGTTTTGGTCCAACTATTGTTTGCTTAAATGAACCTATCCATTTCGGCAGGGAGTAGATCCTGATGCTCCAGAAGAAGACGAGGAGAATGATGTTGAGGATGCTGACGCAGACCAGGAAGAAGCTGAGCTTTTATGATGCGGAATGGAAACAACACATCTTAAGCTCTTCTCTGGTTCTGCTGCATGCACATATATGAGAATTGATTCAGTTGGCAGGCATCTGATATTAAAGCAGCAGAAATCCGCTTCACCAGGAGCAGATTCTCTGTGGCCTTCCAAATAAGGTACTTGTTGCGGCTGCCTCGTGCTTTACCGTGCAAATTCTTTGCCATCAGACTGTCGAGCAAAATAGGTCCTGTTCCTTTCAGAGTATAATATGGCTGCCCACATGTTGTAATTTATTGTAGTCTCTTTTTCTGTCAATGTAAATTTATCCTATGGAATGCTGTATCAACATTTTTTTAGAACTCCAAAATTTTGAACAAAATTGATTGATATAAAACTCAGCCTACGTGAGCTTTGCAAAGCATATTCGCTCCCCCCCTCAAATAAATGAGATAGTTTGTAGTAGTTAATATCAGACGAAAGATAGGTTAATTATGATGAATTTCTGAATACAAGAGTTGAATCAGACGATTTTATACAACTTATGTCAACTAATTTTTGATTGAGAATTGATCGATACATCCACTTGATATAAAAGCATTATCTGTGGCGCAAGGCTCCGTGCATAAAACGTAGATGCAGTTCACCTAGAAGGTTAAAACTGTGCATTGAGATATCGCTTTTTCATCAGAACGGAGTGCCCAGACCTCAAAATAGCGAAGATATGGGGATAGATGACTCAGACAATGTGACTTTCCCGGACTTGTAAAGTTAGTTGTTGGTTTACTTCTGTTGTCTACCATGAAATGGCATACAATTTTTGGAGACGGTAAGCTACTAGTAATCTCTTTACCTCAGTTGGATATAACAAGCAGCTAAAAATCTGCAATATTAGCTTTAACTTTATTCCATCGCATCACAGTCGTCTACGTAAACACGCCATTTATTTGAGTTTATCCCCCCCTTTCTCGTATCCGATTCCGAATCCAGCTGAAAGAAAGGAAGAGTTGGTCCATTACATTCCCGCCACCTTCAGACAATCTTTGGCCTCAAGGATTAGTGTTAAAATCTGGTAACTTAGCCTTCAAATAATCATAATCCTCCCAAGATGCTTCTTTAGGTGTAAGATCAGTCTCATTGAACAAGGACTTTCACTGCTGCCGCAATACAACATTTAACTAACTACCTCTCCAAAGTAGCAATGGGTTTTACCAAAAACTGCCCATCTTCACTGGTGATTGGCAATTCAGTTTTTTCATATTTCGACTCACAATCTTCTTTTTGAATAAAGACACATGGAACACAAGATGAATGCACGATAGAGTTGGTAAATTCAACCAGTAGGCTACCTTTTCATTCCTTTCCAGCACTTTATATGAACCATAGTATTTAGAGCAGAGTTTGGAGTTCCTTCTAAGTGCAAGGGAAGTCTACCTGTAAGGCTATAGCGGTTGTTTGAATTGTACCACCACTCAGCTAGAGGTAACCACTGCTTCCACTGTGTTGTTCTGCTTGTTGTTATGCATCTAAATTAGGTTTCAATACATTTACTTACTCTCTCAGTCTAGCCATCTGTTTGAGGGTGATAGGTTATGTCGTACCGTTGGGTTTTGATATTGGTGAATAGGAAATGATGGGATAAAAATTAAAGAGGGTAAAAGAAACTAATTCATATTCTAATCAATTATGAAATTCTGAAGTTGCTCTTCAACTCGAAAATTTCATTCTGTGTGATATACTGCCGTTGAGTGGTTCGTTGCTACCGGAATTTGGAGTACTACTATTCTGGTAAGATAATCGTTCTATCCTGGGAGGCGATATTCCGTTAACCTCGAGCATCGTGAGGAATAATTTCCTTAAGGACACACTTTGAACTAAGTGGGCTCGATTACATTCTGAAATTATTTTTCCAAAACAGATTCTGTTTTCGTTTATTGTTTCATTTATGTTATATGTTTCACTAAGTGATTAACATATTGTTTTGAATCATTATTTAGCCAAGTACAGATTATTATACCAACAATCTTAAGGAAATTATATTTATTGTATTTTAATCTGTATCCTGGTTTGGAGATTAAAACCTGTGTGGTTTTCTACTCCGTATGAAATTTCATATTCTAACTTGAAGATATAAAAACTTCGTTGGAATATTAAAATCCAGGAAAAAAAAAAAGTGTTTTTTTTTGTATGTTGTTTGGAGACTAAAATCTTCGGATTTTCTACTCCGGT
This sequence comes from Przewalskia tangutica, assembly GCA_029844215.1. Lineage (NCBI taxonomy): Eukaryota > Viridiplantae > Streptophyta > Magnoliopsida > Solanales > Solanaceae > Przewalskia > Przewalskia tangutica. The sequence continues at coordinate 120,035,549 of CM056721.1, read as the reverse complement.
TGAGATTAAAGTTTTCATAACTTTCTACTCATTTGGATACTTGATTTGAAGATATAAAAACTTCATCAAGTATACACCATACAATCTACTACACTTCGTTTCAAGCAATTTTGATTCGGTTTGAAGAAATAAAATCTTCACCGTTGTGTATTATATTTGTTGTTATCAAAATTGATTCGGTTTGAAGAAATAAAATCTTCGCCGTTGTGTATGATATTTGTTGCGACGATTTGAAGAACATAAAATCTTCATCGCTCATTTAAGGAGATTAAAACTTGTGTAGTTTTCTACTCCATATGAATATTAGTATTCTGACTGAAGATATAAAAACTTCGTTGGAATACTAAAGTTTCATAATTACACAACGATTTGAAGAACATAAAATCTTCGTCGTTCTAAGGAGATTAAAACTTGTGTAGTTTTCTACTCCATATGAATATTAGTATTCTGACTCGAAGATATAAAAACTTCGTTGGAATACTAAAGTTTCATAATTATACTGCGATTTGAAGAAATAAAAACTTCATCGTTCAAATTAAGATTTGAAGAAATAAAATCTTCATCGTTTAAGTTTCACAATTATACTCCGATTTGAAGAAATAAAATCTTCATCGTTTGAGTCTGTGATTTAATTGCTATTCTGGTTTTATTAAGTAAAACAGTTTGTCGATTTGACAGTGACAAACAAATAATGGCAATTGATCTGAATGATGCGCGCAATCTTTGTCGAGTGCAATTTGGTTGGAAACCCGAAGGAGTGGTGGATTCTCGTGCCACTCGACATGTTATACTGCAAAGAAGCATTTGCAACATATGCTCCTTGGACCAAGAGGTCTTGTTTATGGAAATACCGCAATGCCAAGGTTGAAGGATATGGGAAGATACTTCGAGGATGACTTCCAAGGTCCGACTCAACAATGTTACGCACGCTCCAACAATTCGGAAGAATTTAGTTTCATGGACTACTCGTCAAAAACGGGTTTAAGTGTGTGTTGGTTAGTGAGAAAATTGTAATAAGTAAGAATGATATGTTCATAGGAAAGGGCTACCTCACCGAGGGCCTTTTCAAACTCAATGTAATGGTTGTTGGCGTGATTAATGAAAATTCGACTGTCTTACTTATCGAGTCAAATGATTTATGGCATGTTCGTTTAGGACATGTCAATTACAAAACCTGCGAAAATTGATCAATTTAGAAGTATTGCCTAAATTCGAGTGCAACAAATCAAAATGTGAAATTTGTGTTGAATCTAAGTTTGTTAAACATCCATATAAGTCTATTAATAGAATTCAAATCCTTTAGACTTAATTCACACGTATATATGTGATATGAAGTCAATACCATCTCGTGGGAAAAAGTATTTTATAACTTTCATTGACGATCGCACTCGAGCATCATATGTATATTTGCTTAATAGTAAGGATGAAGCAATTAATGCATTTAAGCAATACAAGAACGAAGTGGAAAATCAATTGAATAAAAGATCAAAATGATTAGAAGTGATAGGGTAGAGTGCGAATCTCCTTTTGCGCAGACATGTTTGGAATATGGAATTATTCATCAAACTATCGCCTCTACACACCACAATCAAATGGAATTGGAAAGGAAAAACCGAACATTAAAGGAAATGATGAATGCCTTACTAATTAGTTCCGCCATCGCAGAGCTTGTGGGGAAGCTATCCTTACAGACTAATCGAATACTCAACAGAGTACCCCACAAAGAAAACACAATCTATTCCATATGATCTATGGAAAGGAAGAAAACCCAACTTGAAATATTTCAAAGTGTGGGGTGTTTAGCAAAGGTCCAAGTTCCTTTGCCCAAAAGGGTAAAAATCGGACCAAAAGCGGAGATTGTGTTTTTATGGCTATGCTACAAACAAAGAAAAGCTTCGGTTTTGGTTCACAAATCGACAATCACAAATTCATGTTAATACGGTAATGAATCGGATAATGCTGAATTCTTTGAAAACATCTATCCGTATAAACCGAATGTGAGTCGTCAAGTGAAAGATCTAAACGACCGGGAAGAACCAAAGGAAAGTATACCAAGCAAAGAGGATCTAAGGCGTAGCAAACGCCAAAAGACATCTACTTCTTTGGACTGGACTTTGTAACATTCTTGCTTGAAAATGAGCCTCAAACATTTAAAGCGGAATGTCATCTTCCGATTCAACATTTTGGAAAGAAGCGAATAATAGTGAGATTGAATCGATTTTAAACAACCATACATGGGAGTTAGTTGATCTTCCTCCTGGAAATAAACTTTTAGGATCAAAATGGATCTTTAAAAGGAAAATGAAAGCTGATGGCACTATTGACAAATACAAGGCAAGACTTGTGGTCAAAGGTTATAGACAAAAAGAAGGTCTTGATTACTTTGACACATACTCGTAGTGACAAGAATAACATCTATTCGGTGTTAGTGGCATGGCGTCAGATATGGTCTTGAAATCCATCAAATGGATGTCAAGACAGCTTTCTTAAATGGAGAATTGGAGGAAGAAATTTACATGGAACAACCTGAGGGTTTTGTGGTTCCTGGTAAAGAAAGGAAAGTGTGCAGACTTGTGAAGTCACTTTATGGACTTAAACAAGCACCCAAACAATGGCATGCAAAATTTGACCAAACAATGTTGACAAATGGATTTAAGATTAATGAGTGTGACAAATGTGTTTACATTAAAAATACTCCAAATCATGAAGTCATTGTTTGTTTGTATGTTGATGACATGCTGATAATGAGTAAAAATATTGTCGATATAAATGCTACGAAGCGTATGCTCGCTAGCAAATTTGACATGAAAGACTTAGGGGTTGCCGATTTGATCTTAGGAATTAAGATCCATAAAACTCCACAAGGTCTAGCATTATCACAGTCACATTATATTGAAAAAGTACTTGACAAGTTCAAGTATTTAAATTTCAATGTTGCAAAGACTCCAATTGATGTAAGTTTTGCACTTCAAAAGAATGAAGGTGAAAGTGACTCACAATTGGACTATGCACGAGTTTTGGGAAGTTTGATGTATATTATGAATTGTACACGACCAGATATAGCATGTGCTATAAGCAAGCTGAGTCGATTCACGAGTAATCCCAATCAAACTCATTGGATGACAATGAAACGAGTCTTGGGATATTTACAACACACCCAAAACTATGCTTTGCATTATAATAAATATCCCGCAGATTGGAGGATATAGTGACGCAAGTTGGATCACCGGATCGTTTGAAGTTAAATCCACGAGTGGATATGTTTTCACCTTGTTAGCGGAGCGGTGTCTTGGAAATCATCAAAATGCATACGATCGCCCGCTCTACAATGGAATCGAATTTATAGCTTTAGACAAGGCGGTGAAGAAGTTCGAATGGCTCGGAATTTCTTAGAAGATATTCCATTCGCCCAAACCTTTGGCTCTATATGTATACATTGTGATACCAAGCAAAGAATAGGTAGGCGGGAGCGTAATGTATAACGGAAAATCTCGTCACATACGACGGAGACACAATCTGTTAGACAACTCCTTCTCTAGTGGCGTTATCACAATTGATTATGTAAAGTCAAGAGATAACGTGGCGGATCCGCTTACAAAAGGCTTATCTAGAGAGGAGTTGGTAGATCATCAACGGAATGGGGTTAAGGCGCGACAAGTCATCATGGCGGAACTCTACCTAGCGACCGAGATCCCAAGAGCTAGGTTCAAGAGATCAAACAAAGTCAGGATCGACGGTTCAACATTGTCAAATAACTCAACCCATTCTCGGATGAAGACAATGTTCGTAAATAAGGATAAGACTTTATGGCTTGTTAATGAGTTAATAAAGCATTAAGGTTTTTAATGGTTATCTAAATCGCGATGTATGACCGGATAATGTGGCTATAGGACCACATGTTTAGAAATCACCTATGTGAGTGTTAAGTGTAAGCCGCTTTAAAGGAATGACGGAAAGGCCCATTCTCTACGCACTCACGAGACCGCATTTGTTCATGGTCAAACGAACACAACCGTGAGAACCATAAACGGTTGAGGGTTGATTGTGTGTCTTATGTTGTCTAGGTATACAACAAAGTTCGACGGTTCAAAGATATCAAATCTACCGATTGATCGAGTATATCCGATATAAGTTCACTACGGAAAGTTCAAAGGGAAACCTACTTATCCAGACGCATCGATTCTCGCCAGATATCACACTCGTCCGTACATTCTTCTATCTTATAATCATTCCCCATTCATGTGGGGGATTGTTGGGTTTTGATATTGGTGAATAGGAAATGATGGGATAAAAATTAAAGAGGGTAAAAGAAACTAATTCATATTCTAATCAATTATGAAATTCTGAAGTTGCTCTTCAACTCGAAAATTTCATTCTGTGTGATATACTGCCGTTGAGTGGTTCGTTGCTACCGGAATTTGGAGTACTACTATTCTGGTAAGATAATCGTTCTATCCTGGGAGGCGATATTCCGTTAACCTCGAAGTCTTGTGAGGGAATAATTTCCTTAAGGACACACTTTGAACTAAGTGGGCTCGATTACATTCTGAAATTATTTTTCCAAAACAGATTCTGTTTTCGTTTATTGTTTCATTTATGTTATATGTTTCACTAAGTGATTAACATATTGTTTTGAATCATTATTTAGCCAAGTACAGATTATTATACCAACAGTACCTCACTGAGTGCCTACTAATTTGAAGTATCCTTATCAGAAATGACTCAAGAATAACATGTCTCTATTTGTCACAATTGATTCAAGAAACCCATGGCGAGAATGAACTCGTTTAGGGAATACTTGAGCACATTTGCTGCTGTAAATGGATGTGCCAATGTGATGAAATGTGCAAACTTTGTCATCATATCCACCACCACTGATATGACTTCCTTCCCTTTGAATTTGAGAAGTCCTTCAATAAAGTCCATACTTATGTGTCTCTATGCTTGATCTGGGATATGTAATACCTGTAGCAATTCAGGGTAGCGCACATGCTCATCGTTATTCCTCTGGCAGATCTCACATACAATTATACAATTGTTCACCATTTCCGTTATGTTAGGCCAATATGATATCTGAGAGAGCTTATTTAATGTACCACGTTGGCCATAGTAAGATGCTGGTTAGGTTTGATTCCGACTCAAAAGGCATTGAACGACTCTTTAGGTTCACGGTTTTTCTGGAATAGTGAGATTGCTAGTCCTTTATTCGAAAAAAGGATTTCCTTTGTCATATTTGGTCTACACTTGATATGGAATATAATACAATAGGAATTTCAGCCAATGTACACCATTGTCGTTTGAAGATAGGGCAGCCCGATGCACTAAGCTCCCGCTATGCGTGGGGTCCGGAGAAGAGCCGGACCACAAGGGTCTATTATATACAACCTTACCTTGCATTTCTGCAAGAGGTTGTTTCCACAGCTTGAACCCGTGTCACATGACAATAACTTTACCAGTTATTCCAAGGCTCCCCTTCTGTCGTTTGAAGATAGTCTAACAAAATTTAGAGTTTGTCTGGTGAACTACGTTGCAGGCGTAGTAATCTGGATAGTTGGTGTTTGATTCTTCCTAAAACGAGCCAATATAGATAACTAACACTTGAAGTCTAAAATATATGTACATAATCTTACCGCAACTAATATACAAAATGTCATGCTGTATATTCTAAACGTGGAAAGGTTTCCGGGGTGTTGGAAATCGATTCTCCAGTGACTGCAATCTTTGTTTTAAATGGAAAACTTCAACCTGCAAAACCAAAGGATATTCCCTGATTAAGTAAAATGTCAAGGTTTGTAAAGCAACCTCTTAGAGTAAGAGGAAGAAGCAACATCAAGCATAAAACAACTGAATCTCTCCATTATCTGCTTACAACGTAATCGTGATAAGTTAAATGATTAAAAGAGAGCTAATCAATTTCCAAGTTATCTAATAAGATGGTCATGTGGCCAAAATATGCATAAACCAATTATACATAGGGATAAATCAATTGCATAATTTGAGTGGTAAAACTCAAATAGAGCAGCTATATCCTAAAGGTCTGTTGATCTTCACCAGGTTCTTCCCCATGCGGTCCTCCTTACCGAGCATCCGCATCCGCATCCCCACCCCAGAATAAGAACTAAAAGATGAATAATGTTAAATAATATGTTGCTTATGATTTCCACTATCATCTAATTTATGCTTGTGATTATACCTGCAATTGGAAAGCTCTTGCCCTTTCTCCAGCAAGGACTGTGTTGTATGCAGTTCCTGCATTCGATATCGTAGACATCAAACTTAATAAGAGCGGGCTGAAAAGTTGGCTCAGACATGCTAGGAATGGATAAACCGCTTTCTGTACCTTCTGTGTATCATCCTTAACTGCCTTGAGGAAAGCCATTGTTGGATATAAAGCCATACAAGAATAGTAAACAACTATTACAAGTGTTCGAAAGGATAAACAAACAATTAATGTTATAATTGCCGCAAGCTTCTTGTGAATAAGAATTGTGGCAACAACATGTTTTTGAGTTCTTGAACCAGTCTTGAATCTTTGTACCAATTGCGGAGAGCTCTTTGAATCTTGATAACCTGAAATCAAAAGACACTAAATCTGGAAGTGTTACAACTGTTCTGAGTCGAGTGATGACACTCTGTCTTTAAGACAAGATTGTCCCGTATATATCCTTTTACGTTGATAGGATATACAACGCTTGAGCAAAGGAAACTCAAGTGTTTCTCTAGAAGAACTTTGAATATTGAAATATGCTAGAGAGGAGAAGATTTTCTGGAAATGCAAGTGTTGCAAGTTCAAGTAGTGTTTAACAATTGAGCCAAAAACCTCAATTTATAGTGTAAGAATTTGTCCCTTTAAGTGTCAAGTAATGACATTGAATCACCCATGTAATGGAAATGAATTGCCCATGTAATGACACCCATTTATCAGCCAAATAATGGCTGAAAACTGCTGGAATGAATACCATTAAGGGCAGCCCAAACGTCACAAAAATCAGATTTTCGTTTCAGGCTTTCTGGCTGGGTAGCGCCGCGGCTCGGCCTCGGAAGCGCCGTGGCTCCAGTGACTCGGGACCGAATTAGTGCCGCGGCCCTTAAGGGGGTGGCGCCGCAGCGCTCCCGGCTCCGAGGTGGAGCCGCGGCCCTTCTCGGCTCCGCGTCCGACCCGTTCCAATCTTTTACACTATACACACTTCTTCATTCATCAACGTGGAATCCTCGTCATTTGACTAACGACCGTCCATCATTCTATCTCTCAAACATTTTACTTACGTACCAATATCTCTTTCACTAAGGAAATTTACAATCCTTGGCACAACGTGTGCACGTGTGTGGAAACTATGTTTCCGACGTGCGGGCCCCAATTGTTCGGACATAAATAATGGGATAAATTTTATTCCACATTAATAAATTTTCAAAAGCCATATCATGCTCAAGCCTGACATTATCAGAGAGGACAATGTTGGATAAACTGTTAGCCTCCTCCTGGGTCAACTCAACACTAGCTAGCTTTTCTTTCAGCAACTCCATCTCCTTTACAGCGTCAGCCATCTTTTTTTCCATTTCCTGTTTACTCTTCAGAGCAGAAGATAAGTTTTTCTCTGCTGCGTTACGGCTATCCAATGCAGCTGCCAGCTGTCCTAGAATTCCGTTCTTTCTCATTAGGGCAGAAAGTTCTGCTTCATACTGCTGACAAGCACCTAATGAATCTGGTAAGCCAGCTTTATAATCACCTTCTTGGAAGACAGAATCATCAGTGTCTTGAAAAAAGTTTGCACTAGCTTGTCTGTAATGAGTAGGCAAATGTCCAGATTCAGAGATAGTAGACATCTCCTCAGCCATAATTTTACCTCCATTGCTGCTTGTTTTGATTCCTATGTCAAGTTGTTTTGCTTATTCCTTAGATTGAAGATGAATGAAACATCAGTTTGACTGAGATAAACGAAGTAAACTTTAGAACGTAACATCAGTTTGACTGAGATAAACGAAGTAATCTTTAGAACTTTAACATCAGTTTGACTGAGATAACCGAAGTTTACTTTAGAACTTAAAATCATATGATTGCAAAATATAAATCTACCTATTTGTTGTATTGTCGAGCCCAGTAAATAAAAAATTTACTAGGAGCAAACACAACAACAGTAAAATAGAAAAGACAAGCACGGTATCAAAAAAAAAAAAGAAAAGAAAAGACAAGCCATAAGAATTAAGAACCTCCTGAATAAAACACACCTCACACGTGAAATTTCAAAATGTTCAGCAGATATCATATTGCCATAAAAATGGAACTAGGATATTCGGGGACTTCAGACCAAATTGATCAAAGGGAAGCCTGATGCATGGATCGCAGGTCACTTCATGGGGGGTGAGATGTAGGAAGTAGTGGAGACGACATAGCGGCACCGGGTTCATTTGAACCCATTAGTTTCGACTCAGAGCATAAATATATATGCAAAAGTATACTAAAATTGCAACACAGAGGTATGAACCCATATCTTCAAAAATATAATGGTTCAACGCTAATGACCTTAATGATCGAACCCACAGGAATTAAATCCTGGATCCGTCTCAGCAGCCTACCCTAATGCAAGCATCAGTGGCAATATCACAGTTCGAAACTGTGACCTATAGGTCAAGAAAACCTTATCATTGCTCTAAGGCTCCTCTTACAAAGTACAAATTGATCAAAAAGTTCAAATTCTTTTCCTATCTAATTCGACCAACAAATCATCTCAATCATAACCAGTATCCTATTTCATGGCCCTGCCCATAGAAAATGCAAATTATAAACTTCATTTGATAGGTCATATGTACTCATCCGTTTACATAGGGACATGAGATTGTGAAGAGTGAAATACTAGAATAGGTGCTATATTTTACATGTGAAGGACTTTCGTTGCCTGAAGTCTTAGTCATCTTCACACCGGCTCTTCATCATTGGAAAATAGCTTGCGAATTGAGACATTACCAGAGACAGAACTAGGATCAATGAGTAAAGACTCTGACAATGATTTTCTACCAGAGCCATGATGCTCAACCGCATAGGCTAGATTCTGTCTCGCTATAGAATCCACACGAGAGGTAGAAGTACCATTAATTGGCTGAGAACAACCACTCTACCTCCCAAAACAGGGGTAAGGTCTGCATATACTCTACCCTTCCCAGACCCCACTTTGTGGGATTTCACCTGGTAAATTGTTGTTGATTGGATAGCTCAACTGGTAACAATGCTAACACTAGCTCTTAGCATTCTTTTGTTTTATTTTGCTTTACAAAATGCCCTACAGGAGTTAGCTCCTCTCCTTTTGTATCTACGATAGAGGTTCAGGCCTAGTCCCCCTCTATATAACAGTCTCATCTTTAGAATATATACGTAAGGCTAAGCAATTGGCCATTGGGTCTTTTGGAAGAAAAAAATACGACTGCAGAAATTTTCTTGTTGCTTAAAGGACATACCTAAAAGAAAAGGAAAACTTTATTGTAAATGGCACAGGTCAGAAAAAAGAAAAAGGAAAAAGGAAAAGAAAGGGTTTCATCGTTTTGAAAATCCCTCCACGAACCAAGACGAAGAAGCTTCTTCTTACTGTTGCGCACAGACATTTAAGTCATATTTCGGTCTATTTACGTGTTTTATTGTACACATTTCGTCCATGTACGTGTGTTTCCTTCAAAATTCAGAATATCACCTTTAATATTATACTTTTTATCAACCGAAAAATGTTTGATGTTGATCTTTGGTGATAATTAGCCTTCGTATTCCATAGTGAAACCGAATATTGTCTCGTTTGAAGCACGGAAAAAGATCAATATTTTTGTTTATATTCCAGGCTGGAGTCATCACACTTTGAGATAATGGAATTTATGAACAATCATCAGTTTACCTGCACATCCTCCAGCTACCAGTTTCTTCACCGACAACCACCATCTTGTTTCCAACAACAGCTGCTGCATGCTACTCAGTAAAAGCAAGATAAGTTTTAAAGCATCATACTTTTAAGAACATGTGATATCTTTGAACAGTAGTCAGTTAGATTGAAGTGAGGTGTAGGTTTTTCTTCAGCTATAGAAAGAAGCATCCAATTTTCTGAGCCACCTGAAGCACAATTGTTAAACTCAGGTGCACCTGATGAGCATTGGCAGCTTTTTTCCTCAGAATCGTTATTATTTTGAGGAACACCTTCACCCTGTCATGCATAAGGAATTAAACTTCAGGCTTCTCGTATGCAACACAAGGAAAAGTTGCAATATAGGTCTTATGCTGGAACTTCTAGAACGCTTGGGGTGCCTCATTGGACTTCTACCTTGAGCTGAGTTCAACCTGAGTAAAACAATGATGAGCTCAGACAGATATAACTAGCATATGGTTCAGAAGACGTATAATTCCGGAACACGCTACGCGATAATGAGGACATTCATATCCTTAAGAAGTCCAGTAACAAATTCATGTGGGAGATGAAAAAGCCTTGACTATCGATAGAAGGATTATAGCAACTTAGGTACGCAAGGACTTGATATTACTGTCATTTATAAGGTATACATCATACTAAAATTGTACTAGAGATCGCACTGGCATCTTACATATGAGGATCTGAAATGACAGCGCAATTGATTGATTGATTGAAATGGCATCTTACACATGGAAAGAATTGTGTAAACATGTATATTATAGAAACAATTGTATCCCTACCCATAATTAGAATATTTTCATATATTGTGTAAATATAATTATGGTAAGACTAGGATTTCTCTTTTGTATAGGCTTAGGATTCCGATTGTATAAGGGATGAATATTGTACTCTATATATACTTTGATATTAATGAGAAGACTCCTAAGAGAGATTAATATCATCTTACATGGTATCAAGAGCCTAAAACAAAAACCCTAGACTTTTTTTTAGTTCAGCGCCGCCGCCCCGCCCCCCCCCCCCCCTCTCGGTTGCCGCGGCGCCTCCTTCCAAAATTTCTAGGTTTTTCTTCTTCTTTCCTCTCTTCTCTACATGGATGATCAGGATTCTCCCACTGTTCTTGACGCTTCTACCTCCACAAATCCCACCACCAAGTCGTCACCCTCTTTCATCCCGCCTTAACTGTTTCCAACATCAAGAACCATATCCCATCCTTCTTGATCAAGAAAGCGATCGATTCTCCTTGGGTTGAGCGTTTCGCAATCATACATGTCTCTGGCGTGCTTGATCATATTGATGACATCATTCCGCCGCTCGGAGGTTGATGATTCTACTTGACATCGTCTAGGCGGCGTCAAACAATGGATATATGGTAGTATTTCTCGGGATCTACTTCTACTATCATGAAATCGACTCCACCGCGTGACTTGTGAAATCGTTTGGAGAAATTTTTCAGACAATAAGCACGCCGTCTTTGTGTATTTAGAGGAAGCAATTTAACAATACACGTCTTGAAAACTTTGTCAATGTATTTGATCGCAAACAATTAAAGCTCTGACGGATCAACTTCTTTGTTGTCGACTACTTTATTCACACCTGGCCCGGTGTTACAATTGATTCTTGGCCTCGCAAAGCGAATATGATACATTGCCGCGTGATTCAACAGCGATCCGTTACCGGCTTTAACAAAGCTCGCTCGCGATTGTTGCTCGAAGAGACTCGGCGTGCTAAGCGAGGATGAAAGCACAATCGAAGCGTTAGGCTGAAACACGCCTCGAGATCCAACGCGGCGAAAACTCTCAACCGCAGCGAGGGGCGGTGGCAGCGTGCGAGCGCGGCGGAGGCCGTGGTAACGGCGATCGCGAACAGCGAAATCCAGCAGCAACAAGGCCCGAGAATCGATTCAGCGCGGCTGCGATACCGTCTGAGCCAGCGCCATGCACGACGATTTGGCCAAGAACCTCATCCAACATGACATCCATCGAGTTAGGTCCGACATTCGGCGATCTCAACATGCAACGGCGGCAACAACAATCGTACATGGACTCGAGCCACTTCACCGCTTCACGGTGCGGGTAATATTCCCAAACTGTTTGGTTTAAAGCGTCTCGATTTGTGATTGGTAGTAGCGCGCATTCGATAAAGGGTGTTGGTACATCATACACACCACCTCCTAATCCATTCCCTTCAAAATACCTATATGCCCACGTAATTAAGAATCTAATCTCTATCAAATTCACTCGTAACAATTACTCTGTTAATTTTGACCACTTTTTATTGTGAAGGATCTTCATGCGGGGACCTCTTTACGAGATCTGATAGCGGGGATCTATATTCATTCACTCCCACCTCCATTGCGGATCTAGCTCTCCTGTCTCTAGCGGCCATTTCTTCTTCAACGTGGCATAATAGGCACAGTCGTCCAGAGCTCGGTTTTAGTTTTCTTAGACAATAATTTCATTACTTGTAATGGGAAGCTTGCCCAGCGTGTTTTTGTTCTTTAGGCAAACATACTCGTCTTCCATTTAAATCATCTACTAGTGTTACTTTTGCACCTTTTGATATTATACATGCCGATTTATGGACATCACCTGTTGCTAGTTCTCTCGGTCATAAATACTATCTTATCCTACTAGATGATTTTTCTCACTTTGTTTAGTTGTATCCTCTCAAATTTAAATCGGAAGTGTTTGCCAAATTTCTTGAGTTTCAAACATTTATACAAACACAGTTTGAAAAAGGTATAAAATCTTTTCAGTGCGATAATGGTCGTGAATTCAATAACTCTATGTTTCACCGGTTTTGTACCAATAATGACATGGTCTTTCGCCCCTCACCTTGCCTCAAAGCGGTAAAGGCGAAAGAATCATCCGCACCATTAACAATATGATTCGCACTCTATTGATTCATGCCTCACTACCTCGTCATACGGGTCTATCTTTGCTAAAATGTCGAATCGTTCTCAATATTCTCCCAACTAGCACCGCCACAATATGACCCTACGAAATCCTCTATCATGTAGTCCTCTTATGATCATCTCTGATATTCGGTTGTCTATCTTACCACAACGCACCTCTACTTCCTCACAAACTAGCCCGGTCCACTCCATGTGTCTACCTAGGCTTCCCGCCGAACCATAGGGGCTATCTATGTTATGACTTGTCCACTCGTCAGATCCACATCTCTCGTCACGTCACATTCGATGAGACCACATTCCCGTTTTCGAATCTTAAACAGTTCCAAAAATCGGATTACTCTTTTCTTGACGAGTCTGCCATCTCTACCATCATCCTCAGTCAACTAGAGCATAGCACTGCCGCAGAATCAACGTCAGCGCCGCGACGCCAAAACTCCTGCGAAGCAGTCCACGATTCTCGCCGGCGGCGCGCGGCTAAAACATCGAGAAGTGCATCGGTCCTCCAGCCGCGACCGACCATGGCGCCACGGCGCCGCCGACGGCCCCTTTCAGCACCGCGGTCCATGATCTAGGCATCGCGGCACCTCCTCCGGCGTCCGTCCCTCCTTCTCCATATCCAACAAATCACTTCGCCTTGGAGCCTCCCACAATCCCACTCACCAAATGAAACTCGTGCAAAACATGAAATTTTCAAACCCAAAGTATAATTTAACTTGTCTGCCCAAACCATTTCACCAATTCCTAAAAACCCTATATTGGCTAAACAAGACCCCCTAATTGAAATGCGGCTATGTCTGAGGAATTCAATGCTTTAACTAAACAACACACATGTGATCTAGTACTGAACTGAGGGTGAATGTGATCGTTATGCATAGCTATTTCGTCACAAATTCAGAGACAGTGGAGTTCTTGAGAGGTATAAGGCACGACTTGTGGCTAATGACACAAATCAGCAGGAGGGCATTGATTGTGGTGAAACCTTCAGCCCGGTTGTCAAACCAACTACCATTCGCACAGTTTTGAGCATTGCCATGAGCAAACACTGGCCGATCCATCAGCTTGATGTGAAGAATACATTCTTACATGGGTATACGAGAGAGGCGATCTACGTCGTACCGCAGGTTCACCCATCTAGCGATTCCTCACTATGTGTCACGTCTCCGTAAGTCACTATATGGCACAAGCAGGCCGTCGTGGTATGATCGCTTTGCCAGTATATCTTGCAGATTGAGTTTGTATGCAGCAAGAGTGATATATCACTCTTCATTTTTCATCGAGGTAGTAGCACTGCTTACTTATTACTTTACGTGGATAATATTGTTCTAACTGCCTCCTCCGACGGATTGAAAAATGAGATTATTGCCTTGCTTAAGTCTGAATTTGCAATGACTGATTTGGGGAAGCTGAGTTACTTTTTGGGGATATCAATAACCAGGTCTGCCAATCATATGTTCTTGTGTCAGTGTAAGTATGCATAGGAGATTGTGTACAGGGCTAAGATGGCGAACTGCAAAGAGGTGCTTACTCCAGTTGATTCTAAATCTAAGCTCAGTGCCATTGATGATGCTCCAGTCTCTGATCCTGCTCTGTATAGGAGCCTTGCAGGTGCACTCCTGTATCTTACCTTCACCAGGCCAGACATAGCTTATGCTGTTCAACAAGTGTGCTTATTCATGCATGCCCCCAGGGAGTCTCATTTCACTGCTCTTAAGCGTATCATTCGATACATTAAGAGCACTCTTGATTATGGTTTGCACCTATACCCTGCGCTGACAAAGTTGCTTTCATATCTGGATCAGATTAGGCGGGGTGTCCGGACATGACGCTCGCTCCGGCTTTTGTATTTTTAGGGATAATCGATTTCTTGATACGCGGCGGCAAGTCGCCTATCTCGCTCGGTCTGAGGATGAAGTCTGAGCGTTGCAAATGTAATGGCGAGATTTGTTGGCTCGAAATTTCTTATTAGAACTTGATTCCTTTGCGTCGACATCAATTGTGTCTTGTGATAACATCTCTGCCCATCTATCTATCTCATGTCAAGTCGTCAATGAACCAAGCACATTGAGATAGACCTACACTTTGTTCGTGAGAAAGTTGCATTATGCCATGTCAGAGTGTTACATGTTCCATCATCTTATCAGTATGCAGATATATTTACCAAAGGACTTTCCAGACAGTTATTTCTTGACTTCAGATCCAGTCTCAGCGTCCGACCTCCTCCCGCTCCGACTGAGGGGTGTGTAAACATGTATATTATAGAAACAATTGTATCCCTACCCATAATTAGAATATTTTCATATATTGTGTAAATATAATTATGGTAAGACTAGGATTTCTCTTTTGTATAGGCTTAGGATTCCTATTGTATAAGGGATGAATATTGTACTCTATATATACTTTGATATTAATGAGAAGAGTCCTAAGGGAGATTAATATCATCTTACAAAGAAAGCAAAACCATATCTGACATATGGGAAAATCTTATTCTCTCTTACAACAACAACAACATACCCAGTGAAATCTCACAACGTGAGGTCTGGAGAGGATGGAGTGTACACAGACATTCCATATTGATCTCATTTTCTCTTACCTAACATAATTAACAATAAGTTCAATTTCGCCTTTCACAAGTGCTCCATTGATAGAGATCATAAAACTTTAATGATGGGTCAATTACAAGCCAATAGAGCAAAGCTGTTGTTCAGCAATGGCAAGTGCAATAACACATTCAGTACCTGACCTCTTACCGATGCGATTTATAGTTTTTGAAGAGGGGCGAAAGATGGAGGTAAAGGCAACATCCAGTTGCTAAATTCTGAAACTAAAAAATAGTAGAGCACTACTAAGCATCTCCATACTCTGCTATTTTGAGCAGAAAATCATAAGTTCTTCTGCCACTAGCAACCAATTCTAGAAAAGATAGCAGCCTTTTATCTAGACTATTGTGAATTTGCCAGCAACAGCAACCCAGATAAATTATTAGATCATACCGTGATTAGGCCAAATTAACTAATGTTAAATGTTGATAGTTTCTTAAACTAAGCTACACATACTATAGAATAATGTAATTCTCTCGTTAATGCAATATTTATAGATATTTACAATTTACAAATAAAATTGAAGAAAGATCTCTGCTTTACATAATTGCACTAGAATAATAATTACAAAATATATGAATATATTATCTATCACACCCCCTCAGTCAGAGCAGGAGGGGGCGAATGATAAGACCTGAAGTCAAGGAACAACGGTAGAGGAAGTACCTTAGTAAATATATATGCGTACTGATATGATATGAAGAAGGAACATGTAACACTCTAACATGACCCATATCAACTTTCTCATGAACAAAATGAATATTCATCTCAATATATTTGATTCGTTGATGCTGGATCGGGTTATGAGACAAGTAAACAACAAATATGTTATCGATGAACAGAGATACATCGACCGAGCAGGGCGTGGTGATGCCTTACCGGCACCTAGTGATACAACATCGAGAAAATCGTGAAAATAAAAACATAACCATGAAACAAGAGACATGATAAATAAGCAGGCCAAGCGATTTGCATACGTATATATCATAAAAAGCAGAACATTTATCCTTTTTACAAACTCGCACAACAGATTACTGAGGCCTCTAAGAAGTGATAACAACTATGGCGGGACGAACCCGCCATACCACAGATGTCTGAGAACCTACGGACTCGGGGTAACATGCAAAAGATAAGCCTCAGAAGAAGCGGGGCTTCTCAACACGTTGATCGTGATCCTATGGCGAGGATCCACAACCGTGTACCTCTACTGCGGCGTGAGCGGCCCGAAGGAGGTCGATCTGTGTACCAAGTATGTGGCGAAAAATCAGTAAATGAAATCATAACGATCCTATATAAAGCGGGAGACATGTATGATAACGAACTACGATTCATAACATAAAGCGATCGTATCAAGTCGAGGACTCGCCTCAAGTCATCCGCCGTACGTGGAACTCCTTCCCACCGCCAGCGATCTAGGTATAAATCATGTGGAATACGTGTCTCGGCCCGTCCGTGGGACTCGATAAAGAATCATGTGGAATCGTGTCTCGGCCCGTCAGCGAGACTCGATAAAGAATCGGGTGGAATACGTGTCTCGGCCCGTCCGTAGGACTCGATAAAGAATCATTCATAACAAATCACCGCTCCATCGAGACGCGGTAGCGTAAATACAACACTTGCACAACAAAGGCTATCACCACAAGCATAGACAAGTTCAACATACTCATGGACTTACATTTTATTACAACAAATCCGGATTTTAACCCCAAAGTACTACATACATTAAGTTCTTTTTAAAAGATCCATTTCTTTCACAATAAGTCACACAATACCCGTAGTATAAAAAATAGAGTGACTATCTTTTAAGTAACCAAAACACTTCCCTTTGTAAAATCAAGTAACCACATTATTTTCCAAAGCGTTGAGTTTGCCTAATTTCAAATGCTCAAGTTTCTTATTTTAGAAAGGTTTCATAACTCATAGTCTTAATCCCTTTTAAAACAATTGAGTAACATATGTCTTATCGTGGCCGTTTATTCTTGTTTATAACAATCTTGCTACAATGACCATGATCTAGGAAATGTAATACAATCTTGTCTTATCTTAGCTTCTATGCAGATGGAGGTTTCTACTGGTTTTAATAACAATTAGTCAATACATTTCCTTTATTAACGCTGCAATGGTTTGTTCGATACTTATTCTCATTTCCGAAATCAGTAAAACATTATTCTTTAAAATCCAAGTACTCATTACTCACGAATGAGGTTTCACAACTTTTTAACAAAATTCATAGTTCTTAACATTTCATAAAACGTCATTTATAAGTTAAGTCTCTTATCCTTCAAGATCAAGTCTCTTAACTTTCAAAATCAAGTCGTTTATAAGTCAAGTCTCTTATCTTTTAAGATCAAGTCTCTTAACTTCTACAATCAATAAACCATTCTATTACTTACATAAAGTCGTTATAACTAACTTCCCATAAAGCTATTATAACACTATATGTTTTAAACCAACCAAAACTCGTTTAGCACACGTACGTCTACCGTACTACATAGTTCACAACAATCATGCTAGAAAAGATAGGAAGAGGTTCACATACCTCGCGACGACTATCGACAAATAGCAAAATGCTCCAAGTACTTCAACCCGTCGGCTACTCGGCAGCCAAGTAGATCACGCCACGTAGTACTCTAAAAGCGGTCATAGTACTTTTATCAAACCTTTCTTACCATTGAAGACTTATACGATAAAAGCCTCTAATTCTACGGAAAATTCGTGACTTCCCCGTTTTACTCACTTTTCCATCTTTCTCCAAGGCCCGAATAAACGTAATATATATATACCACATATATATAAGGCGTAATAATTAAACAACATAAAGAAGGGGATTACACGCCCAAACGGTAACGCGGTTTACTATCACGCCTCCATAATAACAATAAGTAAAAGAAGGGATTACTGCCAACCGTGGAACGCGGTTTACTATCACGCCCATAACAATACAATAATTAAAAAGGGGATCACGGCGAAGCGGGCGATTGAAAAATCTTCCCTTATGAAATGTAAATACGATCCAAAGTAAATACGGTCTAAAGTAAATCTGATCCTTAAGTTGGGGTCCGGCGACTTTGTCCATTTACTTATCGATTTACTCATTAGTCATCCAACTTATATTTCCATTCTTAATATAAGTTATAGTTACTTTGTTAATTACTTCTTCACAAGTAAGATACGTTTTTACCATTTTAATGGCAAACGGCCAATCCTTTCTTTTAACAAGTTAACAAGATCCAACTCTTCCAAACTTTACTCCATATATTATATATTCATAATATACTTATAATATATGTATATTGACCAAATCACAAAGAGGTTTAAGTTTCACTACCTCAAATAGCCCAAAAATATTCAAGTTCTTAAAGTCGCTCCAAGCAAGTCTTAGCTCCAAATCTTTACGTTCCAATCTGCTACAAGAAACCCATAGAAGCTCCTAACCAACTTCTCTTCAAGATTCAACTCCAAAAAGTGAAGAACACTTAGGGTTTTTGTTCATGGAGCTCTCGGCCAAGGTGAAGTTTAGAGGTTAGGGGTGTGAAATCTTTTCCAACTCTTGGTACACAATCTTCCTAACACCTTAGGGAAGAACACTTGAGAGTTTAAGAATTGTTGGACAATGTTAGCTCAAGAAAAGGGCTCAAAACGAGAGCAAGGTCAAGGGAGAAGGGAGGGAATTTCTTGTCTTGAAATGGTTAAGTGTGGGAGATTTCATCAACTAGTAGTGCATATATAGGACAACCAAGGGATAGGATGAAGGCAAGTGTGTGGTTGAGATTGGGGACAAGTGTGTGTGGGCCCCATGAGCCAACTTGTCGACTAAAAATATCTTGCGAGACAAGGCCACTTGCTTGCCACTGTTAACAAATTTGGCCGTGAGGCCACTAGGGGTGACACGTGTCGCCTCCTATTAAATCCAAAATATTTCATCTCCCGAAAATATCCATAATGGCCAAAATCTCGAAAACAAAGTGGGCCCCACAAAACCGTAAATTTCTCCCGTGGGCCCCACGTGACCAATTCCGGAAATAAAATTCCATAATTCTAATATAATTCAAGAAGCCCAAATACCAAATCTGGGAATCCAATTCCTATTAACGAACCTTTTTCTTCACAAAACCCGGAAACTTTTTCGTCGAAAAATCACATCTTTCTTTCTTTCCAATATTTCTGTCGTATTCTCGTACGTACGTCCTCACATACATACCCTGGAACTACGGGGTATAACAATACCTTACGTAAGAGACAATGAAGCTCTAGAAGAAGGTTTCTGAGCCAGCAGATCTCGGTAACAATATTCTAAATGACTTTAAATTCTGCTTCTGCACTCGAATGGGATAGCGTGACTTGTCGTTTGGCAGACCACGAGATGAGATTATCACTAAAAAATACACAGTAATCGAAAGTAGATCGACGTGTGTCGGATAAGCCGCCCGATCGGCGTCAGGTATCTGATATCGGCTGATCGTCTGGATGGATAAAGATGTAATCCGTAGTCAAGAGTACCCTTAACGTACCGAATGATACGTTTAAGAGAGGTAAAGTGAGGCTCACTGGGAGCATGCATTAACAAACACACCTGCTGAATGACATAGGCAATATCGGGCCTAGTGAAGGTAAAATACCGAAGTGCACCAGCAAGACTCCTATAAAAAGAAGGATTGAGCAGAGGATTCCCGTCGACACTGAGTTTCGACTTCGAGTCGACTGGAGTGGGCATGATCTTGCAGTTTGTCATTTTAGCCTTGTAAACAATTTCTTCGACATACTTACGCTGGCACAGGAACATTGCATTTTCGGATCTGATCACTGAAATCCCTAAAACATAACTCAACTTACCCAAGTCTGTCATAACAAATTCGGATTTGAGTAGGGTAATGATTTCACGTTTCAACACATCAGATGAGACAGTCAGAACAATATCATCCATATAAAGTAAAAGGTATGCAGTGTCATTACCTCGATAAAAAATAAAAAGTGAGTTATAACTTTTGCTGCACACGAATCCGATCTGCATGATGTAAGTGGCAAAACGCTCATACAGCCACAGGTTTTGTTTGAGCCATCTGATGACTTTCGAAGGCAGCGGACATCTTGAGAGCATCTGAATGCACAAAGCCAGACGGTTGATGCATATATACAGTTTCTTTCAAATCCTCATGTAGAACACATTTTTCACATCAAGTTGATGAATCAGCCAGTTCCTTCCCATAGCTATGCTAAAAATAATGCGAATAGTTGTTGGTTTAACCACTGGACTGAAAGTCTCACCACAATCAACTCCCTCTTGTTGCCCCGTGCCATTTGCCATAAGTCTTGCCTTATGGCGTTCAAGCTCACTGCTATCTCTGAATTTGTGACGATATAGCCACATGCAACGAATCACATTCACCTCATCTGATCTCGGGACAAGATCTCAAGTGCGCTGTAAAGTGAGCGCATTAAATTCCTCACGCATGACTGCATTCCAATTCGGGCTAGTTAGCCATTTAGTTTGTAAAAGGTGGCCCAACTCCTTTTGGTATTATCAGATTTAGCTAATTTGTATGTATTTTACAAAACAAATCCTGGTCAAAATCTATTTTTGTCTTTTCTAATCGTCTCTCTTCTATCTCACATACGCTCACCTCTTTCTTCTTCTTTCTCTCTTATTTCTCTCATATTTCTTCTTCTACAAAACTCTTCCAAAAGTGTTAGAAGTTTCAATCACAAGCTCCAAATAACACTAAGATCAAACTCTAATATTGTTTTGTGCTATTGCCATCAAAATAAAGAGAGACCTATTTGAATTTCTTCAAGTTTTTTCAAGGTCTTTAATGATGTTCAGTACATCATTCGGCATGATTCAATTTTGTACATTAAGAACCAATAACATAGTAATGGAGTTACATCGAGTCACTTATCAAAATACTTTACAAAAATATGATAATAAAGTTATAACAGATAAAGGTGACTGGACTGAGATCTCTATTGTAACAGAAATAAATCGGCTCACACAAAACCTAAGGGGTGTATTTAGTTAAGATTTTAAAAGACTTTTTTGGGATAAAAAAGTCATCTGGTATTCAATTAAGATTTTTAAACAATCTAAAAAAGTCTTGAGGTATTCAATCAAGACTATTAGGATTTTTTAAACAGAATGTTAAAATCGAATGATATTCAATTAGGATTTTAAAAGACTAATAAAAAGTCTTTTGGTATTCAAAATTTTGAGATTTCGAAAGATGTTTTTAAAATATGAATTTTGGAGGACTTTTTAGTGAAAGATATAACTAACAAATCCTATAAACAATCTCAGTCTAACCTATCAGACTTTTTCTCATTCTCAAATTTCTATTTCATTTTTTTTTATAAAAATATGAATTTTTTTCTTACCTCCCCTACCTTCTAACCCCACCTACAGGCCACTTTCCTCAAATTTCTATTTCATATTTTTTGGTACTTTTATAAAAAAGAAAAATTAAAAAAATGAAATTTTATCTTAACTCCCCCTACCCATACCCCTCCCTACACCCTCCCCCTCCCTACCCCAATCTCAAATTTTTATTTTATATTTTTTTTACTTTTATAAATAATTTATAAAAATATGATTTTTTTCTTACCCCATACCCACACCTACCTCTACCCCTTCCACCCTACCCACACTTACCCCACCCCATCCTCAAATTTCTATTTCATATTTTCTTTACTTTTATAAAAAAAAATGGAATTTTTTCTTACCTCCTCTACCGCCCTAACCCCGCCTACCCCCACCCCATCCATCCTCAAATTTATGTTTCATATTTTTTGTTACTTTTATAAAAAAAATATTAAAAATATGAAATTTTATCTTACCTCCCCCCTACCCCCTCCCCTCGCCCTACCCCAATCTCAAATTATTATTTTATATTTTTTACTTTTATAAATAATTTATAAAAATATGAATTTTTTTCTTACCCCCATACCCACCCCTACCCCTACCCCCTCCACCCTACCCACACTTACCCCCTCCACCCTCACCCCCATCATTTAGCCCATCTTGATCCGCCCATCTTAGCCGATGTAAGTTTTGGATGGGTTGAGCATTGACCCATCTACAACTTCAACCCATCTTGACCCGCCCAACTTCCGCCCAAACGACCCATTTGCCACCCCTAGTTGTAGCCCTCAAGCCATGTGAACAATTCAACTGTAATAGGAGAAAGCAGGAGATCCTTACATTTGTTTGTGCTATTATTTTACTTTGGTTGAACTATTTGGTACTTTAGTTGAACTATTTTAGTTATAATTTTGTTGAACTATTGTTATTGTAATTTGGTTAAACTTTTTATTGTTATTTATAGAATTAAGTAATATTTTAGACAATTAATGAGAAATAATAGTTAATGGAACTTGGAATACTATATATTGTTATTTTAGAAGTATAATAACGGCTTTTGATATATTTTACATTGAAAATTAGTGATGAAAAATTATAAAAAAGTGGTGATGATGAGAGCAAAAAGATTGGAGAAAAAATTCATGTGGTCCTTTCAAATCTTTATAAATCTTATGATAAGTGTTTTAAAATCCAAACATAAGAAATCTTGATTGTCAAAATAGTCTTTTAAAATCATAACAATCATAAATAGTCTTTTAAAATCAATAAGACTTATTTATCCCAAAAAAATCTTTTAAAATTCTAATTGAATAGGTAAGAGATTAAAATATGATCCATTTTCAAATATTTTTAAAAGAAAATATTATAAATACAAATTAGTGAGTTTTTTATCATTGACTTTATATATTTTTAAGATGAATATATACTTTGTGCTCTTTAGTTTATGCTTTATGGGTAGAACATGTTTTGTCATGAGATTGAGTGCATCACAAAAATGACCTTAGTATTAGCACAGGGTCGTTTTTGGGCCTGTGCGAACTCTGCTATCGCACGTGCCTTCGAAAAATCAAAAGTTTTAGGGGCCCTTTTTTTCCTCATATTTTATTAAGTAGTATTAGTTAGAATTTACTGTAAAAGTCCATAATTCGCATGTCTTAGCCCAATCAAGGTAGGGGTTGATTACTTGAAATTGTATTGAGTTGTTATTTACAATTTAAAATAATTTCTAATTATTGAAATCGTATATTTACTTATATTAAGACCACTTTTACGAATTAGAACAGGACCCCCAAAATGTTTGAGACGACCCTGATACTACATAATAAAATCACCTATACAGTTTTAATTTGAAACCTGTTATGACACTAATTACAAAGGAACGCAAGAACGAGCTATTCATTTTGTAACTTTTTTGGATGAATTGTTTTCTTCTGTAGAGTCTTAATTTTTTAATGCATTCAACTCTTGATCTAAAACTTGTAGAAATAGCGCGGATACATTGTTATACATATTTTACCGTACTAATATATTATATATTATTTATATATATATATATGTATAATAGTGTATAAGGATGAAGATATACTATATTGTATATACACTTTTATATATTATTTATACATTATTTATACAGTGTATAAATAATGTGTAAGGATGTATATGTAATATATAATAGTGTATATAAATCATGTTATACAAATTTAAAAGCGAAAAATAGAAAAATGAAGAGAGTTTTATGGTAGATCGGGGAAGAATGTAAATAAATAATATTAAAATAGATTAGCTTCATGAAATTCACAGTAAGCATATGTTGGCTATTCTAGATGTAAAAATATTGAGCTATGCTCATTGTAAACTGATTGATTGGGCAGTACATATGGGTAAGTATCCTTTTTTTTCTTTCTTACAGGAATTGGATACACCTACACCCACATATAGTATAGTTGTAAGACTAAAACAACGAGGATACTTTATAGTGTGATATTGTTCATTTTAGTTTAAGCTTGTACTATTTTGTCCATTCTTGATAAATGGATCACATCCTTTATCCATTAGATCTTGCAATCGTCTCTTCACCATTTTAACAACTAAATGTGGCATTTGCAATGTCTTATTATTTATTTTGTAACAATTCATTAAGTTCATTTAATTTGTGATCGTCAAAATATCTCTTATTAAATACAATATGAAAGCAATCACAGATGTTTGGCAAACTCTGAGATAACCTGATGCCTTAGCTCTATCTTCAAACACATTCGGAATCAACAGTAATAGTATCAAGAACATCAGTAATAGAGCCAAACATACTAATGAAGTTCTTAAAAGATTTGTAATGTGAACCCAACGAGTATTGACAGCTCTAGCAAGACCAACTTTTTGATTCAAAGCCCTTACCAGTTTTAACATCGCCCATATCTAGTTTCTCCTGAACTTTTTCTGTTTGAGATTCTCGAAGTCCATTTAAAAGAACCTCCCACTACATTAAGACATTAGAAACCAACAATACGAGTTCTTCAACTTGGATACATTTCTTAGATATCCCAACAAGAGTCAACTGTGATGAGCGAAACAACGAATCGCATCAGCTGATCTACTTTCTTGTCAAACCAAAGTTTTCAGGCCACTTAGACGCCCTTGCTCCATCATATCATTGTCTCACGTATATGAAATAAACTCAAAGAATATTGAGCAAGGTAGTTAACTATTGCTTATTTTTAAACATAAACACTAGTATCACGAACATGAACGATCCCAATAACTCATTCCACCACAAATCCCCGTCAATCAACGTATCGCAAAATAATTTCCATTTGCTCCTTACGTGACAAATCGCAAGATTCAGCAACCAGCAATAGGAAACAATCACCATTTAGATCCTCCATAATAGCTTTAACTGTTTCAAGCTTACATGAAGTAACAATATTTTTTTGAATTTTATGAGAAGTCAATCAATCATTGTTTGAAGTCTTTTTCAACACAAGATCACTAATTTTATTACACCGCTTCACATACCATGAAAGAATTTCAATAAAAGTTACCCTTGTTTAATGATGATTCACTTTTACGATGCTCATAAAATGCCAATACTCAATTCAAAAGGAGTCTCACCACATCATTGAAGCTTTTAAACGAATTATGTGCTCTAGTTTAGTTTGATTATCTAGCTTAACTAATGCAGCTTGTATTGACTGTTCTTATCGCATTAGATCTCACACTTCTTCTTTGATCGATTGTGAACACTGTTAGACTCACCAACGTGCATATCTAATCTTTTATTTTTATGTCACTTTTGAACCCTATACTTGAATATGCTTCGCCTCCACCTTGATGAATGCTTTCATCTTGAAATAAATAACAAACATAAATAATAAGGTGCATCTTCTTCCATACAGAGCCGTCTCAAATATTTTGGGGTTTTATTCTAATTTATAAAAGTAGACACTTAATATAATTAAATATACGATTTCAATAATCTGAATTTGGGCCTTCACATGCGCGCGCCACTGGACTTGAATCACTTTACTTTAATTGGGCTAAGACCGGCCAATTATGAGCCTTTACAGTAAATTATGACTAATATTACTTAATAAAAAATGAAAAAGGGGCCATAAATTTTTTCATTTTCCGGGCTCCTGTGCGGTAGCACAGCTCGCAAGGGCCCAAAGACGACCCTGCTTCCACACAATACTCCAACCAATCATTATATTTTTAAAACATTTACTATTAAAATGACATTTTAATCCGTAAAAATCTGTTTGAGAAAACCTAGGAATTTGAGGTTGATGAAGACGTCTTTGGAGATATGCTTATCTCATCTCATCATGTTCATCTGGATGATAGTCCCGAATGGGTATTCTTTCCTTTTGAGTCTGCCGGCAAAGAATTCAAATCTAGTACTTGCTTTTATTTTTTAGCAGAATGATGAGTTCTTCTAATTGACTTAAAGTTTTCTTCTACATGAGGAGCATTTTGAGTGGATGAACTTAATTGTGGCAACTTCGATGATACAATCGAGAAAATCCCTTCATTGAATTTTGAATTTGGATTACCAAATAAAAACTCTAATTAGAATAATAATGTAACAGATAAGACAAGACTTGTTAAATTAGAACTTCAATGAAAGAAGACAAATATGTAGTGAAATACTCCAATAAGTTGTAATTTTCTTCAATTTTAAGTGGCTGCACAAGTAATTAGAAATCCCTCCATGAAAGAAAATTATGTTCGACTTCACTAATAGTGACTCGAGAAATCTTTGAATTTGAAAGGGTTATAAGTTCAATAGACTTCTCAATCGGACATCAAATTCCTTGTCACCTTGATAGAGACAAACTAAATATATAGTGTTATTTTTCGACGAAGTGGGTTTATATGAACCCACTTGACACCATGTGGGTCCGCCCCTAACCAAAATCTACTAGCTTCTTTTTTGTGTATGCGTGTTTGAAATTATGAATAAAGATAGCAAATCGGCTCGTAGACAGGTAAATGCACCAAGTCGGGCCTTACGCTACCACTCTGTTATCTCCATACTCATCTCATTGAGCCATAACTTTGATACCAACTTTGGGCTAAAAAATTCAAGAGTACTCTTAACATGGTGTGATATTGTTCGTTTTGAGTTAAAGCCGCATAGTTTTCTCAAAAAGGCCTCACACCATTAAGAGTATCCAATACATCATAATTAACTTACTTTTCTTTTCAGCTATTAATACGTAACTTTATTTTCACAGACTTAACAATCAACCATTTGAATTAAGTTCCACATAATCAATCCGTATTCATGGGATAATTGAAATATTAACTATGCACTATAACAAATCGCTTCAAAGAGGGTGAGTGTAGTCGCCTTCTCTGGGTAGAATATCGCCCCCTTAGATGAAAGATGACAATTTTTAGTCGCCCTTCAAGTCGCCTTATTACGTCCGTTGTCTTAGATCAAGAAGGACGATTTTTCACTTCGCCGCCTTTGATAAAGACCAAATAGGACGACTACACTCGCCCTTTTTGAGATCCATAAAAAAGGGCAACATTTTTAGAAGTCTAAAGTTTTTAACTTTACATAGTAATATTATTGCTATTATTTATATTAGTATATATTAATTCAAGTTAATTATGTGTTGCAATACAATTTGTTGGATATTGTAGTATAGATGCCTATTGTTTTACACTTATTATTTATAATAGTGCAACATTTTTAGAAGTCTAAAGTTTTTAACTTTACATAGTAATATTATTGCAATTATTTATATTAGTATATATTAATTCAAGTTAATTATGTGTTGCAAAAATATTATTCTAAAATTATTTGTATAGAATCTAGGTGGTGGATGGTGGTGGTGGTTGGGGGCGGTGGTGAGGGGTGGATGTGGTGGTAGGGGTTGGAATCAAATAGGGTGACTGGGATGACGTCGCCCTATTTGCAATTTGGGTTTGACTCAACGAGGACGAGTGTATAGTTGTCGCCCTAATTGTTAAAATTAAAAAGAGCGACATACCAACTACCAGAGCATTTTTTAGTCGCCCTTGTTGGTATAAATCAATTGTTATTATTTATATTAGTATATATTAATTCAAGTTAATTATGTGTTGCAATTACAATTCGTTGGATATTGTAGTATAGATGCCTATTTTTTTACACTTATTTTCATACAAGATTTTTTACGATGGGAGTTGGAATCAAATAGGGCGACTGGGATGACGTCGCCTTATTTGCAATTTGGGTTTGACTCAATGAGGGCGGGTGGTATTAGGTCGCCTTATTTGAGTTTGGGTTTGACTCAATGAGGGCGAGTGGTATTAGGTCGCCCTATTTGAGTTTGGGTTTGACTCAACGAGGGCGAGTGTATAGTTGTCGCCCTAATTGATAAAATTTAAAAAGCGACTATATGTCGCAACTGCCAGAGCATAAATCAGTCGTCCTCTTTGAAGCGATTTGTTGTAGTGATGTGTCACCCATATCAACCGAGCAATCATAGCTACCAAAGCCTACCAGTTTCATTTTTGTGTATGCGTCTTTGAAATTATGTGTAAAGGTAGCAAATAGGCATGTAGATAGGCAAAGACACTAAGTCGGGCCCTATGGCATCACTATGCCATTTTCATATTCGTCTCGCCGAACTATTACTTTGATATCG
Source organism: Przewalskia tangutica (assembly GCA_029844215.1). Lineage (NCBI taxonomy): Eukaryota > Viridiplantae > Streptophyta > Magnoliopsida > Solanales > Solanaceae > Przewalskia > Przewalskia tangutica. The sequence continues at coordinate 120,007,146 of CM056721.1, read as the reverse complement.
CTGTTGGGCTAAAACAATCCAAGAATACTCTTAATATGTTGTGATGATGTCCGCTTTGAGTCAAACTCACAAATTTTTTCGAGAAAGGCCTCATCCCATTAAGGGGTCATTTGGTATTTTGTATAAGGAAAATAATCATGGTACTCCCTGTCACGCCCCGAACCCCGGGCCCGTGACTGGTGCCCTACCTGGACACCCTTTTACCTAAATGACACAAATAAACCGCGGAAACTAAATAATACCTCGTCGTCTTTTTTTTAAACTAATCAACGAACATGAAAAGGCAAAGCCGACAAGGCTGCCATATAATATACATAATCAAAAGGCACTACACTGTACACGAGTCCAATCCCACATATGAATACAGACTTCTAAAAGTTTTACTGAACTATGACGGGACAAGGCTCCACCGTACCCATAACTGTACAAAAGCCTATACTGAAGGATCTATACCAAAATGATAAGCTCCAGAACAAATGGAGCTATCCAAAACTCTGAACAAGGGTCCTACACTTGCAGATCACCGAACTGTGTACCTAAACTTGCGGCATGAACGCAGCCCCCCGGAGAAAGGGGGTCAGTACGAAGAATATACCAAGTATATGAACAATAAGTACTGTAAAGGAGATCACACAGTCCACATATAACAGGAAGCAAGTATGATAACTCAAAACAACAGCACACTGAATCTTGCAAACATGAGAGTGATGCAATCATTTTTACCTTTTAAGTTATGCCTTTAACAATGAGATTAACTGTTCCACTTTAAGTCATAAACACACTGTACCCTTTCATTAATGAAATCACTACCGTTTCAAAATATGAAGGCCGTGCCAGTGCCAGGGTCAACCACCCTCTGTATTATAATGCAACCTATCATAGGACTATTTCACCCGCAAAGGACTATTTCACCCGCATAGGTCACATGGACTCGCAATGAGTCATCGGTACACGATACTCGCATCACGGATAGCTAATCCATGGCTTATATATCCCGGGAATTTAACCCGCCCGAATCTATACAACCCGCCGTGAGTGTGTACCACTCACACCATGGGGAGCTACTCAATGATATCTCTTTAACCAAGTTGTCGACCCTTTATGGAGGGACGCAAATATGTGGAAATATGACACTTGCACGAATGTCTACATAAGCAACCCATATGCAAGCAAACCATTCTTGACCTTTATTTATAAAATGAATAAACCATCATTTTAGCAAATCAAGACAATACCATGCCTTTCCTTTTTACACAAACCAAGACAATATCATGCCTTTCCTTTTTACACAAGCCAAGACAATTGTTACACCCCGTAATTCCAGGACATGAATAAGAGAATAGACGCGAGAACACAAGACTTGAAAATTGGTACGAAAGAAAGAATTGTTTTCCGAGGGAAAATCTTCCGAACGTGTGAAAGGAAAAATGTTCGTTGATGAGAATTAGATTCTCAAAATGCATTATTTGAGGAGTATAGAAGTTATTATCATTATGGAAATGTATTTTACGGATTTGGTCACGTAGGACCCACCCGAGAAATTTTACGTTTTGTGGGGCCCACGAGGGTTACGAAATTTTATGGACGAATGGGAGGGCGACACGTGTCACCCCCCCTTGGATGGTCTTGGTCGAATTAGACCAAGGATGGAATGGTAATTTGACCAAGGTTAAGATGAACAAGTCTTGCAAGCTAGAGCTTGAGATAATTGACTAAGTCAAAGAGCCACTTGGCTTGATCTCTTTCATCAAAACCTAACAAGTGTTATAATCTAGACCCTCCAATGTGTTATATAAGAATACTAGTAGCAAGACAAGTCTTCCAACACTTAGAAAAATTTAGAGAACTTGTGTGCTCTTAGTGAAGCTCTCGGCTTTGCTCTCTAAGAAGAAGAAATTTTTTTCGTTTGTGGTACAATAATCCCAATACTTTAAACCAAGGTCCCTAGGGGTATTGTAAGGATATCTCAATAGAAATATCTCGGAAAAACGACGTTTTTACGTTAGTCGCAAGGCGAAACCCTAAGGTGTTCTTCAACTTTGAAGATGGAACTTGAAGAGGAGTTCTTCATGAGCTTCTAAGGAGTGCTTGGAGCGGATTGGAACATAATAAGAGGAGCTAAAAGTTGCTAAGGATCGACTTTTACGCTTGGACATTATTAGGGCTTATTGAGGTAAAATCTTCATCTTCTTAATGTAATTGAAGATTACATGTTATAGTAGTTAAGAAATGAGCATGTGGTATATATATTGAAGTTTGAAAAGATTTGGATCATGTCGACATGTTAAAAACCGAAAATGGACAAGTTAGGCAATTATGTTGTAATCAATTTGGTCGATAGTTACAATCGTCGCATGTTAAGGAAGAAAGGAGTTATAGTTGTTGTAATTGTTATTATGTATATAACATATTGGAATAACAACTTGGATTGAAAAAGGAATTGAAAGAGAATTGATATTGTTATGAATAGTGTTATTGCCGAGAATGTGCCTTAAGGAATGAACAGTTTTATATTGATTGTGGGGAAGAATTTTACACATCCTATTAGGCGTGTAATCCCCTTTTGTATTTGCTGAATTGTTGGGCCTTAAATGTGGCGTTTGGTTATTGATTTTCGGGCCTTGAAAAAGGTGGAAAAGTACGTAGAAACAAAGGAAGTGCTGTCCGATTTTCCGTGGAATTTGGTGACTTTACACTTAGTATGATTCTACGTTAAGAAGTGAGGAGTTGATAGACATGTTATGATTAATATAAGTTGAAGTACTACGAGTAGCGTATTCTACTTAAAGGATGGAATAGCTATCAAGGTTGAAGTACTTTGGAGCATTTTGCTACTTGTCGATAATCGTCGCGAGGTATGTGAACCTCTTCCTTCTTTTGGGCATGATTCTATGTATGAAATATACATGTAGTGTTATTTCATGATTCCTTCTACTCTTAGAAGCTAAGAGGTATGTATGTTGATTTACTCTATGTGAAAGTTATGTCTAAGTTATCCTAAGTTCTTACCAAGTCTTATGGAGGATGTTGGTAAGAGTCGTTAGGAAGTATTTGGAGTCGAGTTGACTTTGCTAATTTACTGCACGAATGGGAATAAGTATCGAACAAGCCATTGCAGCGTTAATAAAAGAAAATGTATCGACAATCAATTATATTAAAATGAGTAGAATTCTCCATCTGCATAAAAGCTAAGATAAGACAAAATTGTATTACATTTTCTAGATCATGGCTGCTTTAATAAGATCGTTATAAACAAGTATAACCTATTCACAACGCACAAAAGTATATGTTACTTAATTTAAAGAGTGTACGTTATGAATTTTTAAGACTATGAACCTTAAATCCTTAAAGGGTTAAGAAACTTTATTTTTCAAGTTATGAGACTTGATTCTTAAAGGAAGAAATGATTTGATTTAAAAGTATAGAATACTTGATTTAGAAAGTATGGATTTCTTGACATTCTAAAGATAAGAGACTTGATTTCTAAGTAAGAAGCTTGATTTCTAAAGATAAGAGACTTGATTTCTAAGTAAGAAGCTTGATTTCTAAAGATAAGAGACTTAAAGTATTTTGAAAGTTTTGCAACTTGATTTGAAAGTATAAGTCTCTTGGTTATAAAAAGAATGAATTAGTCTAAGGCATAAGGTTAGTATAACGACTTTATGAGAAGTTGGTTATAATAACTTTATGGAAGGTTAAGAGAATGGTTTTCTCTAGTAATGTAAACAAAGAAATGACTTGAAATAAGGAAGGACAATTTGATTTAAAGGCATCACTTGCTTAAAGTTTTAAAATAAGGGTCACTTGATTTAGAAGCCGATAAATGTATTTTTAAAAATGTAGTGACTTGTTTGAAGTGTAGACATGTCTTGATACTACGGGTGTTAGTATCTTGGGGTTTGATGTGAAAAGGAGTCTTTTGAAAAGAATGGAAGTACGTAGTACTTTGGGTTAAATTCCCGGATTTTTATGTGAAACGAAAAGTGCCTTGAGTATATAAAAGTCTAAAGATTTTATGAACTTGCCTATGCTTGCTTGTAATAGCCTTGAGTGCAAGTATTATATGTTTACGCTGCCGTGACTCTCAGTTGGAGGGCGGTGTCTTCTTTGAATTTACTTGGGCGTGCTGAAGCGATGGCGGAGGCTTCCACGGGTATGCTTCCATTATGATTGATCCTTGGACATGCTTATACGATGTGGGATTTCGGGGCATGCGACCAGGAGGCGGTTTAGATTCCCAGATTTATTTTATTACCCATGGCCATGCTTATACGATGAGGGTGTCACGACCCAACCCCGGGGCGCGCGGTACCTACCGGTACCACTGTCGTATATGTCGAGAGAATAGCAATGAACATACATAACACATACGTATAAAAGGTAACATCACCGCCACCGTAGTGCCTTCCATAAAACATACTTAACAAAAGTATAATAGTACAACCGTTCTTATAGCCCAAAACATAAATGTGACCACGCACTCTAAAGATAACAAGCGTATGGCGGGACGGGCCCGCCATACCACTGAATATACAAAGTACCTATAGCATCGTGGAAATCCGTACCAAAATAACAAGCGTCAGGAGGATGGAGCTTCGACCTTTGGAAGAGTGATCCTAAGAATGAGGATCCACACCGCTTACCCTTACCTGCGGCGTGACGCAGCCCCAGGAAGATATTCGATATGTACCAAGTATGTAAAGTGGAAAAATCTTTGTATCGATATCAAGTCTAAAAGCAAGTCGAGTCATGAAAGACAATAAAATACCTTTTCGTGCCTTACTAACAATGAGAGTGACAAGTATATATATATAATCTGCATAAAATAGGAGGCTCATGATCAAAGCAGGTACCTCGCGTAGTATCAATAAAACCATCCTACTCGGGACTATTTCACCCGCACGGGTCCCGCTGACCCGCATGAGGTACTCTCGCATCGGTACCGCGGCGTGAGACTATTTCACCGCATAAGCCCATAAGGACTCGCATGAGGTATTCCTCGCATCATGGGTAGCAAATCCACGGAACAGGTGGTATAACGATCTTGGGGACTTTCCCCTCAGATATACTCTTACCCTGAAGCAGATGGTATAACGATCTTGGGGCTGTACCTCAGATATACTCTTACACTGGGGCAGATGGTATAACGATCTTGGGGCTTGCCCCTCAGATATACTCTTATACTGGTGCAGATGGTATAACAATCTTGGATCTGCCTCGGATATACTCTACATCAAGGAGATGGTATGACGATCTTGGGGCTGGCCCCTCAGACATACTCTTACACTGAAGGAGGTGGTATGACGATCTTGGGGATTGCCCCTCAGACATACTCTTACCCTATCTCAACTGTCATCATATCATAAATAAGTTAAGAAACTTATAACTTCTTTTAGTCTTGTTCATATACTCTCTCATTTTAGTTTACTTAAGGCACTTAATCATATCTTTAATAAAAGAACACCGGGAGTTTAACCCAAGTACTATATGCTTCAACTCTTTCAACAATGACTCTTCTTTATACATAAAACCTTTGGACAATTGATACCTTAAAATCAATTTGCCTCTTCACATACTTATCTTATTTAGAGAAAATCTCTTCTCATTAACCTTTTATGAAGCTAATAAACCAACTTCCCATAAAGTTGTTATATTAACTCTATACTTTAGTAAAATCATACTTTTTCCCTAACTAAGGGAATTATACATTCTTAAAATGAAACAAGTCATTATATACTTAAAACAAGTAAGAATACCAAATCTTGTACGTCTACCGTACTACATAGTTTCATCTATTCATGCTCAAGAGATAGGAAAACTTCACATACCTCTTTGGTCAATCCACTTGCCAAGTCCAAACTACCGCAAGTAATATTTCAACCTATAATAGTCATGATACGTTTATTAACCTTTAATCTTAATGTAGAATAATCCAAGTTCAAAGTCACTAAATTCTAAGGAAAATTGGGCAGCATTTCCTTTGTTTCTACTCACTTTGCCACCTTTCTCAAGGCCAAATTTATCATCCAAAACACCACATTTAAGGCTCAATCAATCCAACCATTCAAAGGGGATTTCACACCCAAAATTCTGCCCAATAAGTTTACAACAATTCACTTAACAATTCTAAGGTAGTTTTTAGGCTACAACATGCTCATAATCTCTTCTTAACCCATTCTTCATATCCAAACCACATTTTCTAGCATGCAATGACTCTAAGTGCATTATTTTACTACCACAAGATCTTTCTTCTAAGCATGCAACACTAGAACTAAATCTAAAGGAAGAAATGTTACCTTAAAGTTTTAGCCAAAACTTATCCCAAATATTGCTAGCTTCCTTGCCAAGAACACCACCACAATAATGCCCAACAAGCTAGCTACAAGCTTCCTTTTCTTGTTCTTAACTTTCGATTTTTCTTGGGTTTTTAGAGAGAAAGGAGCTGATTTTTAGAGAGAGGAAGATGTTTGAGAGATGACCAAGTCTACAAGACTTGGTCAATATAAGCCATTCAAGCAAAATCAGATGGGGACACTTGTCACCCTCCCATGGCCTTTAAAAGAGAAATCGGACTTTCCTAAGTTTTTCCGCCCAAAAATCCGCCTCGCGCGCGGCCGTCGCGGCCAAGCTGAAACCTCTGCCGGCTCTCTGGACTTTCGGTGCCGCGGCGCTGAAACTTCAGTGACCTCGATACTTTAGGCGCGCGACCACTGCATCCGCGCCGCGCCGCTTTGCACGAAACGCATTTGCCCACAATGAACTTGTAACTCTCATAACTTTCTACTCCGACGTCCTATCGACGAACGGTTGTTTGCGTTGGAATCTAGACTCAACGAACTACGCCCTAGGCCTTTAAAATACGTAGGAACTCTCAATGAATCGGGTCATAACCCGCCCCAAAGTTGACTAAAACCCGTCAGGAATAATCCGTCAACCTATCCTTTGAAAATTTTAAGTCTTACATGCTTTAAATGCGCTCTCATCGTAGGGTCGAACTACGGGGTATAACATTCTCCCCCCCTTAGAAACATTCGTCCCGAATGTTCCTTCTAGGCTTACTCAAATCATATTATCGACATAGACCCTCTCAACTACTCTTGCAAAAATAAGGAAGCTCCACGAGCCACAATGCACTTAAGCGAACTTCAATCAAAACTAACAAGCAGGAAAGTAGGTTACCTGGAGGTATAGGGAATAAGTGAGGATACTTCTTCATCATATCGTCCTCTGCTTCCCATGTCATTTCCTCCCTGTTTTCGTTCCGCCATAGCACCTTGACGGAAGCCACATCTTTCGTTCGAAGTCGCCTAACCTGACGATCGAGTATCGCTATGGGACTCTCCTCATACGATAACTCCTCTGTCACTTGGAAATCTAGATGGATCTCCAATACATTTCCGCAACATAGACACATGAAAAACTGGATGCACCGCCTCCAAATCGGACGGAAGATCTAACTCATAGGCAACCTTGCCTACCCTACGGACAATCTGATACGGCCCAATGTACCTTGGGCTAAGCTTCCCCTTCTTTCCAAATCTCATCACGCCCTTCATGGGCGATACTTTTAGAAAAACCCAATCATCTATCTCGAATTCCAAGTGTCGACGCCGATGATCTGCATACGACTTTTGCCGACTCTGAGCTGCCAACAATCGCTCCTGGATAAGCTTCACCTTATCCACTGCCTGCTGAACTAAGTCCTGCCCGACTAATCGACTTCTCCCACTCGAACCAAACTATCGGTGACTGCACTTTCTCGTATAAGGCCTCGTAAAGGCGCCATCTGAATACTGGAATGGTAGCTGTTGTTGTAAGCAAACTCCACAAGAGGCAAATGATCCTCCCAGCTACCCCTGAAATCAATAACACAAGCCCGCAGCATATCCTCAAGTGTCTGGATAGTGCGCTCGGCCTGTCCGTCGATCCCGAGGTGAAACGCCGTCTTGAGACTCACTGTGTCCCTAATCCTTCGAAAAGACCTCCGAAGTTAGCCGAGAACCGGGCTCTCTATCGATATAATCGACACCGAATCCGTGCGATCTCACAATCTCTCTAATATATAATCGGCATAGTCCTCGGTGAGAACGCTGCTCGTTACGGAAGAAAATGGGCTGATTTCGTCAGCCTGTCGACAATCACCCAAATGGAATCATGCTTCCTCTGAGTGGTAGGTAGCCCTGTAATAAAATCCATATTTATCACCTCCCACTTCCAAGTCGGAATAACAATAGCTCGCAATGTACCACCGGCTTCGGTGCTCAATCTTAACTCACGACAATTCGGGCACTGTGCCACGAACTCCGCAACGTCCCTCTTTAGGCCATCCCACCAATATACGCATCTGAGGTCATGGTACATCTTAGTCGACCCCGGATGAATAGAATAACGAGCACTGTGTGCCTCCCCCAAAATCTGCTGACGAAGTCCTGTCTCATCGGGAACACACAACCGGCCCTCGAATCTTAGCACCCCATCAGGCGCTACCTCAAATAGACTCCTCTCTTTCTGAACAGCGGCATCTCGGTACCGTACCAAAATCGGATCCTCATACTGTCGCCTCTTTACCTCCTCGACGATAGAAGACTCGGCAACCTCTCGAACCCGAATTCCCTCACTATCAGAATCAACCAAACGAACCCCAAGGCTCGCTAGCTGATGTAACTCTCGGACCATATCCCTCTTCTGCGATCAACATCGCATGCACTACCCATCGACCTGCGACTAAGGGCATCTGCAACCACATTGGCCTTCCCTGGGTGGTATAGAATATCAACATCGTAATCCTTAAGTAGCTCCAACCACCGTCTCTGCCGCAAGTTCAGCTCCCTCTGGCTGAAGATGTACTGGAGACTCTTGTGGTCTGTGTAAATGTCCACATGAACTCCATATAAATAATGTCTCCAGATCTTTAAGGCATGAATCACTGCTGCCAACTCCAAGTCATGCGTGGGATAGTTCTTCTCATGCTTCCTAAGCTGTCGAGATGCATAAGCTATAACTCTGCCGTGCTGCATCAGCACGCACCCAAGCCCGACACCTGACGCGTCACAATAAACCACATATCCATCTAAGCCCTCTGGAAGAGTAAGAAGGCGGTCATCAACTTCTCCTTTAACAATCAAAACTTTCTCACAAGTATCCGTCCATCGAACATAGCCGCTTTCCGAGTCGACTTAGTCAAAATCTTTGAAATAGAAGCAAACTTCTCTACAAACCGATAATAACTCGAGGCCCAAAGTGCGCACTCCGTCGGTGTAGTGGAGTGCGGGCCATGTCTTGATCGCTTCAATCTTGCAGATCAACCCGAATACCATCGGCCCGATAACATGCCCTAAGAAAGCCACTAACGCCCGAACTTCGACTTCTAGAACTTGGCATACAATGCCGGTCGGAGGACTCCCAATACCGTCGCTCAAATGATCAGATGCTCTGCTCAGGCGAATACACCAAGATATCATCAATGAAAACTATAACGAACATATCAAGAATGGCACGAACACCTATTCATCAAATCCATGAATATCTTTGGGCGTTGGTCAACCCGAAAGACATCACCACGAACTCATAGTGCCCATACCGGGTCTGAATGCGATCTTTGGGATATCTATCTCTCTAACTCGTGACTGATGATAACTGCATCGCAGTCTATCTTGGAAAAACACTTTGCACTCGCAACCGGTCAAACAAATCGTCAATCCCGGGAGGATATCTGTCTTGATAGTCACCTTGTTCACCGCTCAGAATCAATACACATACGCAGCTGGCCCCATCCTTCTTCTTCACAAACAATATCGGTGCTCCCGAGGAGAAACACTGCCTAATAAAGCCTTTCTCCAAAGAAATCTTGCACTGGTCCTTCAACTCTTCACTCGGCGGGTGCCATCCTCGTATGGCGGAATAGATATCGGTCAAGTATCCGCGCCAAGTCAATGCAAACTCAATCTCCTCTCGTGAGGATACCCTAAGCTCATCCGGGAATACGCCTGAAACTCTCTAACGATCGAATCGATCAAGGTCCAGACTTCGCCACGTTGTCGAATACCCAACCATATGATAGATGTACCCTTTTCGCACCATCTTCCTAGCCTTGAGGTAAGAAATAAACTTACCCTCGGCGATGCAGATTCCCTTCCACTCGATAACGGCTCACGAAACCGAACCGAACTAATCTCTCTACACCACGTTAGCATAGCAAGATGCTAGCCAATCCATACCCATAATCACATCAAAGTCCGCCATATCCAACTCTATCAAGTCGCCAGAGTCCGACGGCTATCTATAGTCACAGACAAGCCTTATACACTCGCCACTACCATCGAATCACCATCGGGCGTAGCCACCTCAAAAGGTCTTATGGACTCTGCTCTATCCCTATTCTACCGCAATATGAGGAGATATGTAGGACAAGGTAGAACTCGGATCTATCAAAGCATATACATCACAAAGAAGAAACCAATAATGTACCGGATTTACATCCGCGACGCCTCGTGGTCCTCGCTGACCGACATAGCATATATGCGCTCGAGGACCGCTAGAATCGAACCCTACCACGACCTTCGCCGCGCTGCCGCCCATAAGTACCACTCGCCCGGCGTCTAACCATCGAAGATGAAGATCCAAAGAATGCACTTCGCCGCAGAACTGCACGTTACCGCCGCCAGGACGGACAATTTCTTCGGATGGCCTGCCGCCACAAGAGTAACATGATCTCGAACCCATACGGCACTCGCCCGGATGAGACCTACCGCATCGAACGCACCGAGAGGTAGGTGGTCTCGACAGGCCGGTCTCGCCTCCTCGAAACTCGACGCCCCGAGCCCCGACTCGCTTCCGAATAACCTCGCGATCGGACCTCCCGCCGAAAATCGCGGAAGGAGCACTCAGTGCTGGCTGGAAGGTGGATCTAGTTCGCCGAGGCCGCCGCCAAAATCGCCTCGAACCCGATGTCTCGCCTCTGGCCGCCCAAATCTAGCCGATCTCGCCTCTCGCCCTCAATCCCTCGCGACGCTGCATCTCCGGCAATATCCATCCTCGGTGAAGAGCCACCCCAACCATGCAGAATCATGCGACGGTCCAGCCCCATCACGTATCTATGAACCCCGTCACATATCGCCTACAATGGTGTGTGCATATCCGCCAAGGAGTCAAACTCGGTGTCAGACTCGATAGTCCTCCCGCCCCGCCTCAAGGTCAAGAACCTATCTATGCGGGCTCTCCTCACCTCAGGAGGCAAGAAGTGGTCTAGGAACGCCTCTGTGAACTCCTCCCAATCAGCTGGAAGAGTGTCCTCACCCCTCGACAATACCCATGACTCAAACCAGTTCAACGCAATATCGCGTAACCGGTAAGAAGCTAGTATAACAGACTCAGTCTCTGATGCCCTAAGAACCTGCATGGTCCGTCAGAATCGCCGGACAAACTCCTGCGGATCCTCATCAAATCTCGAACCATAGAACTCGGGTGGGTGACAACCAGAAATCCCACCGTAAATCGCTTCGGCTCTGGTTGGCCGCTTACTCTGCCACGCCGCTTCTTCCACTATGCTGCCGTCGAATCGAATCTGTTCCCGTAATCTTCGTACTCGGGCCGCTCGTGGAGCCGAGGCTCGCATCGCGTCTCGATGGCGCGTCCGCTGCCTCGAACTCTGCTGAGGCTGGCGACGACGTGGAACTCGCCGCCCTAAACATCATCTCTGGTAAGGACTGGGCCTGTGCCCTCGTGACTCTCCGCGTCCCACTAGCAGCACCCTCAGCTGCCTTGCCCTTCTGGGCCGCGGTTGCCTTGCGTGGAGGCATAACTGATACATAAAGGAAAACATCAGGGGAGATTCAACCTATAACTCAGCTCTATTGCACGATCTTAGAGTGAAAGAATGGAAACCAATCCTAAATATCCTGCAGCCTCCTGATTATAGATGTGGTGCACGACACACCGATAATCAAGACTCTACTAGACACGGTCTGTGGACACTTTCCGAGGACTAACTGCTCTGATACCACTTTTGTCACGACCCAACCCCGGGGCCGCGATCGTACTTACGGTACCGCTCGGTATATGTCGAGAATAGCAATGAACATACATAACACATACGATAAAAAGGTAACATCACCGCCACCAGAAGGTTGCCTTCCATAAAACATACTTAACAAAAGTATAATAGTACAACTGGTTCTTATAGCCCAAAACATAAATGTGACCACAGACCTCTAAAGATAACAACTGTGGCGGGACAGGGCCCCGCCATACCCCCTGAATATACAAAGTACCTATAGCATCAGGGAAATCCGTACCAAAATAACAAGCGTCCGGAGGGATGGAGCTTCTGACACTGGAAGAGTGATCCTAAGAATGAGGATCCACAATCTGCTTACCCTTACCGCAGATTTAACGCAGCCCCGAGAAGGGTCGACACAATATGTACCAAGTATGTAAAGTCGAAAATATCAGTAATCGATATCAAGTCTAAAAGCAAGTCGGGGTCATGAAAGACAATAAAATACCTTTTACTGTGCCTTACTAACAATGAGAGTGACAAGTATATATATATAATACTGCATAAAATAGGAGGCTCATGATCAAAACAGGGTACCTCGCCCGTAGTATCAATAAAACCATCCTACTCCTGGGACTATTTCACCCGCATGGGTCCCGTGGACCCGCATGAGGTACTCCTCGCATCGGCTGTACCCGCCGGCATGGGACTATTTCACCCGCATAAGCCCATAAGGACTCGCATGAGGTATTCCTCGCATCATGGGTAGCAAATCCACGGAACAGGTGGTATAACGATCTTGGGGACTTTCCCTCGATATACTCTTACCCCGGCGGATGGTATAACGATCTTGGGGTCGCACTCAGATATACTCTTACACTGGAGCAGATGGTATAACGATCTTGGGGCTTGCCCCTCAGATATACTCTTATACTGGTGCAGATGGTATAACGATCTTGGATCTGCCCCTCAGATATACTCTTACACTGAAGCAGATGGTATGACGATCTTGGGGCTGGCCCCTCAGACATACTCTTACACTGAAGGAGGTGGTATGACGATCTTGGGGCTTGCCCCTCAGACATACTCTTACCCTATCTCAAACTGTCATCATATCATAAATAAGTTAAGAAACTTATAACTTCTTTTAGTCTTGTTCATATACTCTCTCATTTTAGTTTACTTAAGGCACTTAATCATATCTTTAATAAAAGAACACCGGGAGTTTAACCCAAGTACTATATGCTTCAACTCTTTCAACAATGACTCTTCTTTATACATAAAAACCTTTGGACAATTGATACCTTAAAATCAATTTGCCTCTTCACATACTTATCTTATTTAGAGAAAATCTCTTCTCATTAACCTTTTATGAAGCTAATAAACCAACTTCCCATAAAGTTGTTATATTAACTCTATACTTTAGTAAAATCATACTTTTTCCCTAACTAAGGGAATTATACATTCTTAAAATGAAACAAGTCATTATATACTTAAAACAAGTAAGAATACCAAATCTTGTACGTCTACCGTACTACATAGTTTCATCTATTCATGCTCAAGAGATAGGAAAGCTTCACATACCTCTTTGGTCAATCCACTTGCCAAGTCCAAACTACCGCAAGTAATATTTCAACCTATAATAGTCATGATACGTTTATTAACCTCTAATCTTAATGTAGAACAATCCAAGTTCAAAGTCACTAAATTCTAAGGAAAATTGGGCAGCATTTCCTTTGTTTCTACTCACTTTGCCACCTTTCTCAAGGCCAAATTTATCATCCAAAACACCACATTTAAGGCTCAATCAATCCAACAATTCAAAGGGGATTTCACACCCAAAATTCTGCCCAATAAGTTTACAACAATTCACTTAACAATTCTAAGGTAGTTTTTAGGCTACAACATGCTCATAATCTCTTCTTAACCCATTCTTCATATCCAAACCACATTTTCTAGCATGCAATGACTCTAAGTGCATTATTTTACTACCACAAGATCTTTCTTCTAAGCATGCAACACTAGAACTAAATCTAAAGGAAGAAATGTTACCTTAAAGTTTTAGCCAAAACTTATCCCAAATATTGCTAGCTTCCTTGCCAAGAACACCACCACAATAATGCCAACAAGCTAGCTACAAGCTTCCTTTTCTTGTTCTTAACTTTCAGATTTTTCTTGGGTTTTTAGAGAGAAGGAGGAGCTGATTTTTAGAGAGAGGAAGATGTTTGAGAGATGACCAAGTCTACAAGACTTGGTCAATATAAGCCATGCAAGCAAAATCAGATGGGGGGGACACTTGTCACCCTCCCATGGCCTTTTTAAAAGAGAAATCAGACTTTCCTAAGTTTTTCCGCCTAAAATCCGCCTCAGCTGCGGGCGCCAAACCTCCGCCGGCTCTGGACTTTGCGGCGCGTCTGTTGTCCATGCGCGCTGAAACTTCAGTGACCCCTCAGTACTTTAGGCGCCGCGCCTCGCATCCGCGCCCCACATGCCGCTTTGCAAACGCATTTCTCGCCCGATCACGAACTTGTAACTCTCATAACTTTCTACTCCGACGTCCTATCGACGGACGGTTGGTTGCGTTGGAATCTAGACTCAACGAACTACGCCCTAGGCCTTTAAAATACTTAGGAACTCTCAATGAATCAGGTCATAACCCGCCCCAAAGTTGACTAAAACCCGTCAGGAATAATCCGTCAACCTATCCTTTGAAAATTTTAAGTCTTACATGCTTTCGTACGCTCTCATACGTAGGGTCAGAACTACGGGGTATAACAGAGGGATTCCGGGGCATGCGACCATGTTACGTACTATTACTCCATGAACTAGCTCCCCATGAAGACATGTACCCGAGATGAGGGATTCCACAGGCATGTTATATACGATTATTACCCCATGGATTAGCTCTCCATGAAGTCATGTACCCGAGATGAGGGATTCCACGGGCATGAGATATATATATATATATATGTATGTATTGTATATGTGTACGCCGACAGTGAGGTAGGATGCCACGGGCGCGTCACATGGTTATATTTTACACCTACTAGTCGGCTGATGGGGATTCCACGGGCAGGAGATATATATATGTAAGGTATATGTGTACGCCGACAGTGAGGAAGGATGCCACGGGCGCGTCACATAGTTATATTTTACACTTACAGTTGTCGGCAGTGATGGGGGATTCCACGGGCACGCTTTGGTATTTGTGGGCTTGAGACCCTTACTGGACTATGTGATGATATTGAGGGCTTGTGTCTCAGAGTCTGTGACTATTGTTCATGTGTTGAAATAGTCTTTAAAAGGTAAAACTGACTTTCATTACGTTCACTTCGGCAAGACACAATGTACTGTTATTTTGGTTATCATACATGTCTCCGGCTTTATTTTAGACTATTATGATTTCATTACGCATTTCGGGCCACATACTTGGTATATATTTCAGATCGACTTCCTCGGCTGCGTTCATGCCGCAGGTTGAGGTATATAGCTTGATGATCCGCACTCTTGGGATCACTGTTCAGTTCTTGGAAAGCTCCATTCCTCCGGAGGCTTTGTCTTTTGGTACGGTTCCCTGAGGTTGTAGGTTTATGTACATTCAGGAGTATGGCGGGGCCCTGTCCCGTCACAGTTGTTATGTCAAAACTCTTAGAGGTCTGTAGTCATATCTTGTGGATTGAGTTGAGTTTAAAAAAAAAGGGTAACTGCTTTTGGTTTTACATAGTTATATGTATCCAGGAAGGTAGCCTTATCGGCTAACTTGTTATTTATTTCTTGATTAAGTTTATGTATGTTCCGCTGATTATCTCTGATGTATACCTGTAAGGGTGCCCAGGTAGGGCACCAGTCGCGGGCCCGCGGTCGGGTCGTGACAAAAGTGGTATCAGAGCAGTTAGTCCTCTGAAAGTGTCTACATACCGTGTCTAGTAGAGTCTTGATTGTCGGTGTGTTGTGTACCACATCTATAATCAGGAGGCTGCAGGACATTTAGGATTGGTTTCCATTCTTCTCACTCTGAGATGGTACGATAGAGCTGTGTTGTTAGGGTCGTCTCTCCCTAACGAGTTATGTTGATTGCAGCTACGAGAAAGGCAGCAGCGACCCAGGAAGGACTATGTGGATTGCGTATCCAGGTTGGTGGTAATTGTGGTATAGTTGGTATAATGACGTACATCTATACGGATTTATGTATAAGGGTCATTTATGGGTTGCCTAGAATGATTTTAGATTACCAAGAGTTGGTAAGGACTAACTAGATACCGGGAAGGTATGAAATAGTTAATGAATTCTCATCGAGGTTTTACGTATTATTTTGAGATAATTGGGAAATGATGAGCTACTTGAGAAAACATTGAACCCTTAAGAAGTAATGTTAAGGAACTTAATGGAATGCCATGTTAATAGATTAATCTACGTGGTAGGCTTAAGAGAATTGTACGGATGAGATCCGTATGGAGTAAGTAATGGTTGTTGTGATCAAGACAACACGATTATGGTATTATGAGAAGTTATTGTACCCGTACGGGGGGGACTGGTGTCGTAGGCTTGGAGCATGGAAATTGTGAGCCTAAGAATGTTGATAACCGCCGAGACCTTAGGTATATAAGGCCCTATCGGGCAATAAGATTTAATTCAGACTAAGAGTAAGAGTTAAGTGCGACGGTGGGTCGGGTTGGGGACCTATTACGGGTCTCCCCATAGCTTGAAATGGAGGGGGATCAGTTGGTAGTAGTCCATCTACGTGACAGAGTCACGAGGGTTCAAGGCCCAAGTCTAGTTAATTGTTTTACGGGTTCGTGGACGCGTTCCACCGGAACCAGGTCGTGAGAGCCGGAAATGGCCTTTTATTGTTCGATTTAGTAACTCCAAAAATTGAAGGCCATAATCAGTATGGAGGTTATGTACGTATGTTAGAATAAGTTGGAGGTACGGAAAGAATACAACCAGTAAGAAAGTGTAGAATCGCCGTTTGGTTGGTTCCACGTAGGCGAGGGTCAGATAATTGGCCCAGATTTGATTCAACGGGCTGTGGGTAAGGCGAAGCTTATCCAGGAAAGATTTTTAGTAAGCTCGGAGTCAGCAGAAACTTTATACAGATGAACGACGTCGACACTTGGAGTTCAGGTTGACGTTTTAGTATGAGTATTGTTATGTGGCCATGGGTGGCATATGTTGTATGAAGGGTGTAGTAAAAGGAGACTATGTCGCTATCTAAATAGATTGAAATCCGAAAGAACATTCGGGGAAGAATGTTTCTAACGGGGGCAAGAATGTTACACCCCGTAATTCCAGGACATGAATAAGAGAATAGACGCGAGAACACAAGACTTGAAAATTGGTAAGAAAGAAAGAATTGTTTTTCCGAGGGAAAATCTTCCGAACGTCGGAAAGGAAAAATGTTCGTTGATGAGAATTAGATTCTCAAAATGCATACGATGAGGGATTCCGGGGCATGCGACCATGTTACGTACTATTACTCCATGAACTAGCTCCCCATGAAGACATGTACCCGATATGACGGATTCCACGGGCATGTTATATACGATTATTACCCCATGGATTAGCTCTCCATGAAGTCATGTACCCGAGATGAGGGATTCCACGGGCATGATATATATATATATATATGTATGTATTGTATATGTGTACGCCGACAGTGAGGTAGGATGCCACGGGCGCGTCACATGGTTATATTTTACACCTACGGCTATCGGCAGTGATGGGGGATTCCACAGGCAGGAGATATATATATGTATGGTATATGTGTACGCCGACAGTGAGGAAGGATGCCACGGGCGCGTCACATAGTTATATTTTACACTTACAATTGTCGGCATTGATGTGGGATTCCACGGGCACGCTTTGGTATTTGTGGGCTTGAGACCCTTACTGGACTATGTGATGATATTGAGGGCTTGTGTCCGTAGCCCTGTGTGACTATTGTTCATGTGCTGAAATAGTCTTTAAAAGGTAAAACTGACTTTCATTACTTTCACTTTGGCAAGGCACAATGTACTGTTATTTTGGTTATCATACATGTCTCCAACTTTATTTTAGACTATTATGATTTCATTACGATTTCGCCACATACTTGGTACATATTTCAGATCGACCTCTTCGGCTGCGTTCATGTCGCAGGTTGAGGTATATAGCTTGCTGATCCGCACTCTTAGGATCACTGTTCAGTTCTTGGAAAGCTCCATTCCTCCGGAGGCTTTGTCTTTTGGTACGGTTCCCTGATGTTGTAGGTTTATGTACATTCAGGGGTATGGCGGGGCCCTGTCCCGTCACAGTTGTTATGTCAAAACTCTTAGAGGCCTGTAGTCATATCTTGTGGATTGGGTTGAGTTTTTTTTTAAAAATGGTAACTGCTTTTGGTTTTACGTAGTTATATGTATCCAGGAAGGTAGCCTTATCGGCTAACCTGTTATTTATTTCTTGATTAAGTTTATGTATGTTCCGCTGATTATCTCTGATGTATACCTGTAAGGGTGCCCATGTAGGGCACCAGTCGCGGGCCTGGGGTCGGGTCGTGACAACAATACCATGCCTTTCCTTTTTACACAAATCCAGACAATACCATGCCTTTCCTTTTTACACAAACCAAGAGAAATTCTCATTTAAGCAAGTCAAAGTACTATCAAGGCACAAAATAGAATAATTCTCATTTAATCAAGCCAAAGTACTATCAAGGCACAAATAGAATAATTCTCATTTAAACAAGCCAAAGTACTATCAAGGCACACATAGAAAAATTCTCATTTAAACAAGCCAAAGTACTACGTACGTCCATTCTTTTCAAAAGACTCATTTTTATATAAAACACCAAGATACTAACACCCATAGTATCAAGGCATGTCTATTTTTCAAATTAAGTTACTACACCTTTAGAAATTCATTTCAAGGCTTTGAAACCAAGTAACTTCAAATTTCACAACCTAGGCAACTCATGCCTATCACTCAAATAGATCACTCTCTTAACCTTTCATAAAACCGTTATAACTAACTTCCCATAAAGCCGTTATAATTCTTTATGTATTAGAAAAATTCATTCTTTTTATAACCAAGAGACTTATACTTTTAAAACGAAGTATCATATACTTTCAAATCAAGTTTCTTAACTTTAGAAATCAAGTCTCTTAACTTTAGAAATCAAGTAGCTTATACTTTTAAATCCCAAGTAACTCACACCTTTAAAACAAGTTACTTCTCTTTAAATCATGTCATTTCTCCTCTTTTAAATCAATTAAGTAAATCACTCCTTTGACTCCCCTAAAGCCGTTATAACAAACTTTAGGTTTTGAAACTAAGGCACTATCCAAGAGATTAGGAACCACTTCCTTTTTAAGACTCTAAGTACTTCAAGTAAAAGACTTTCACTTTTGAAAATCCAAATTTCATCAAGGGAATGGATTATAACAACTTCCAATTTAAACATCCAAAGTACAATCAAGGAAGTATATAGAACAACTTCTATATTAGGAAATCCAAGTACAATCAAGGAGTAAATCATTTAAGGAGTAAGATTTACTTACTTTACCATAAAGAATCATGCTAGAAGAAGAGGAGATGATTCACATACCTTTTCGGCTTAATCCACAAGCTAAGTCGAATACGCCGCACGTAGAATTGTCAACCTATAATGACCACAACACGACTATCAACTCCTAGTTTCTAACGTAGAATGATACTAAGTATACAGTCTCTTATTATACGGAAAATTGGGCAGCACTTCCTTTGTTTCTACATACTTTTCCACCCTTTTCAAGGCCCGAAAAAAATAACCAATATGCCACATTTAAGGCTCAACACATCAACCAATCAAAGGGGATTACACGCCTTACAATACGTGTAAATCTGCCCCACAATTAATACCAAGTAGTTCAATATCCAAAGCCATTCTCGACTAACATACACCACAATGTAAAGTCCTTTCCAATTCTTTTTCAATCCAAGTTGTTAAGTCTAACATGTTATATAGTTGTAAACAACTTTAACTACTATAAATCCTTCTTTATATAACATGCGACGACTAAACTAATAACCAAATTGAATTGTAATCTCAAAGGCTAATCATGCTAGTTTTGGATTAGGGGTTCCAATATCCATAACACTTATCAATCTTTATTATACATATCTCATGCTTGTTTATATCCATAACTACAACAATAAGTAATTCTTCAATCAATAAAACGACAAGATTGTTACCTTGATAAGCCCTTATATAACTCCAAGATTTAAAGTCGCTCCTTAGAAATCTTAGCTCCTTTCCTTCACGCTCCAATCCGCTATTTGAAGCCCTTAGAAGTTCACAAACAACTTCCCTTCCAATCCCAATCAAAACTTATGAAAACAACTTAGGTTTTCATCTTGCGACTAACGTGAAAACGTCGTTTTTCCGGGATCTTTCTATTGAGATATCCTTATAATACCCATAGAAACCTTGGGTTAAAGTATGGTGAATTATGAACCACAAACGAATTTTTTTTGTGTGGGAATAGGCATGAACCCGAGAGCTCTCTCATGAACAAGAACAATGTGAAATTTTTCTAAGTGTGGAGAGCTTGTCTTGCTACTAGTGTAGTATATATAACGCAATTGAGGGCCTAGATTAAAACACTTGTGTGGCTTGGATGAAGAAGATTGAATATCTAGTCAAGTGGGCAAGTTGACTTAGTCAATTATCTCAAGCTTGTCTTCAAGACTTGATCATCCTTCTCTTGGTCAAATGACCTCTTTGCCCTTGGATAATATCGATCAAGCCCATGTGGGGGGTGACACGTGTCGCCCTCTCATTCGTCCATAAAATTTTGTTTCCCGAAATTACCATAATTGGTCAAAATATCGGAAACTTTGTGGGCCCCACAAAACGTAAGATTCCTCGGGTGGGCCCCATATATCCAACTCTGAAAATGAAATTCCATAGTTCCAATAAATTCCAACAGTCTCAAATAAAAATTCCGAGAACCCAATTCTTACCGACAAACATTTTTCCTTCCCGAGGTTCGGAATATTTTTCCTTTGGGAAACAATTCTTTCTTGCGTTCAAACTTTTAAGTCTCGTGTTCTCACGTCTATTCTCGTATACATGTCCTGTAATTCCGGGGTGTAACACTCAATCTATCACAATTTATGTGATATTTTCTTTTTTCGAGAGTCAGACAAGAAAATTTTTGACCGCCATTTATTCATATGCCCTTAAATATTTTAAATTGTTAATTATTGTGACTTATAATACTTTTTATTGTAGTTTCTAAATATGTAAATTATTTTTCAAAAAAAAACTTAAATATTGTATGTCCGAATTCACAATCAAAATAAAAAAGTTTGACACTCGAAATTTAAATTTATATCACATAAATTGAGATAAAGGAAGAATATGATTTGGTATAACTTCATCCGATGTTTGGTTGTAATTTGAATCATTTATAACTTAATCTCTGTATAACTTAATACATCAAATGGTGTATAATTTTATGTCACCAACAACATAGAATAACTAATACATGGATAAAGTAGCAAAAGGACAAAACAACACTACAAGGAATTTTCCATATACCAACGGCAGAAATCTGTAGGTAAAGGACAAAAACCGTTGGTATAGGTCATAAAACCTATACCAACGAAAGTTTAGTTCCATCAACTTTGATTCGCTATACCAACGACAAATTAGCCGTCGCAATAGCCTATACCTACAGCGATTTCAATTCGTTGTATATCAATTTTTAGCGCAATCAACCAAACACCTAATAAAAAATAATCTTTGTATTATTAATCATGTATCTAATCCACACATATAGCTAATCCTTATATTATAATTTTTGTATAGCTATACATCATTCCAGCGACCCCTTATAATATTCAACATATTATAAGTAGCTTAGTTTAATTTTTTCCAGCTATCAATAGATGACTTTGTCCACGAGTATAAATGTTTATCTATTTTTAAGCATTCTTGTTTTCTTCCTTATCCCCAATATTGCATGTACATGTTCTACTCATTCTATCTCGATTTAAGTGTGAGCATCAATTCTGCGAGAACCATAGCAGAGAAAGAGAAAAGATGGAATATAATCTAATTCATATATATTTCATTCTCTAACATCATTATATTGCTGCAATTGTCACAAGTAGGACAACTGGGTCGTCTCAAATATTTTGGAGGCTCTATTCTAATTCGTAAAAGTGAGTTCTTAATATAAATAAATATACGATTTTAATAATCTGAATTTGGGCCTCCACATGCGCGCGCCACTGGAACTAAATCACTTTACTTTGATTGGGCTAAGATCTGCGAATTCTGAGCCTTTACAGTAAATTCTGACTAATATTACTTAATAAAAAATAAAAAAAGAGACCCCTAAATTTTTTCGTTTTTCGAGAGCCCTGTGCGGTAGCACATCTCGCACGGGCCAAATACGCTCCGGAGGAAGGTGACTTAAATTCCTTGAAACTATCGTAAACAACAATAATACTCCTCTTATCACCTTCATCTATGGATTCCATATATTTCTCAAGTCTCATGCATGACTAGAGTTGCTTTCAATTTATAAACGAAAAAATATTTAAATAACAACGATAATGATAATAATATTAATTAATATCAACAATTCAATTCTTTTTAAGAAAACATTTATATCTATAGTAAGTCGCTATACCTTTGCCAGTGATTAAATTTCATGGAATTATTTAAATATTTTTTTATTACTCTAAATTATTAATTTCGTTGACATCATGAATTTCTTTAACCATATATGTTAATATATCTTTCTAGACGATTTTTTGCATGAAGCCACTGAATAGTAGCTTGCATGCATGCAACCATTCACATATCTTAGATTCTCTTTATTATAGTATATAGAACTATTATTGGTGGCAAGTACTTTAGTTTCCTCTAATTTGAATTCTGCAAGGAAAAAAGTTCATATTGCTCAATTTTATTTGAACTCGTTGCTTCTTATGAATGTACAAAATTTCGATCTATAAGCACATGAATTAACATCTATATATGTTGATTAATGAGACAAATTAAGCATCTGAATTCACAATTAATTAGGCGGAAAATTAACTAGAAGCCTGTAGAATAGTGTAAATCTCCTTGGTTGGAGGCTTCTCATTAATGCAATATATATATGTGTTTACAATTACAAAATCAAATTGGAGAAGAATCTCTAAATCTAATTGGAAAAGGATCTCTAAACCTAATTGGAGAAGGGTCTCTACTTTACATAATTACACTAGAATAATAATTACAGAATATATGAAGAATATCAATATATTCTCTATCACACTCCCTTAGTCGGAGCGGGAGGAGGCCGAACCCTGAGATTAGATCTGAAGTCAAGGAACAACTGCAGAGGAAGTTTCTTAGTGAATATATTTGCATACTGATAGGAAGAGAGAACAGGTAACACCCGAACATGGCCCATGGCAACCTTCTCACGAACAAAATGAAAATCCATCTCTATATGTTTGGTTCGCTGATGTTAAATCGGGTTATGAGACAAGTAAACAACAAATATGTTATCACATTAGACAAGAGATGCCTTACGTAAGGGAAAATGAAGCTCTAGAAGGAGGTTTCTGAGCCAACAAATTTTGGCAACAACGTTCGCAATACCTCTATATTCTGCTTCTACACTCGAACGAAAAAGCGTGGCCTGGCATTTTGCAGACCATGAGATGAGGTTATCACCCAAAAATATACAATAGCCGGAAGTAGAACGACGTGTGTCTGGATAACCACCCCAATCTGTGTCCGTATATAATATCAGCATGGTCAATGTAGATGGATAAAAGATGTAACCCATAGTTAAGAGTACTCTTAACATACCGAGTGATACATTTAAGTGATGTGAAATGAGGCTCCCTGGGATCATGCATGAACAAACACACCTGCTGAACCGCATAAGCAATATTAGACCTAGTGAAAGTAAGATACTGAAGTACACCAGAGAGACTTCTATAAAAAGAATGATCAAGCGTCGGATCTCCGTCATCAACGCTAAGCTTTGACTTTGAGTCGACTTGAGTGGGCATGATTTTGCAATTTTCCATTTTATCCCTGTAAAAAATCTCTTTGGCATACTTACACTACTAACATAGAAACATTGCATTCTCAAATCTGGTCACGGAAATTTCCAAGAAATAACTCAACTTACCCAAGACTGTCATGGCAAATTAGATTTGAGCATGGTAATGATCTCATTTTTAGCACATCAGAGGAGGCAGTTAGGACAATATCATTGACGTAGAGCGAAAGATATGCAGTGTTATTACCTCGATGAAAGTGGTAAAACGGTCATACCAAGCCATGTGAGCTTGTTTCAAGCCATAGAGTGATTTTTGAAGTTGGAAGACATAGTGAGAAGCCGAAGGATTCACAAAACTAGGTGGTTGATGCATGTATACAATTTATTTCAAATCTCCATGTAAGAACACATTTTTTACATCAAGTTGATGAATCGACCAATTCTTTCCCTTAGCTATGCTCAAAACAGTGCGAATGGTGGCTGGTTTAACCATTGGACTGAATATGTGCTGCGATTTTTCTAGATGCTACGTAAGTGTACGTATCACAATTAGTAATAATCTCGGTAAGACCGAATATCGTCCACATAGACTGAATTATCAAGTACCAATTAATTAACCTTTCGTTTCTATTTGGCAAACGTTTATGAGTTTTGATTTCTAAACTAAGTACTAACAACTAAATTAATAAGCAGGAATAAACTAAGAATGAAAATACTTGGATTTTAATTCAGTAATGAAGGTAATTAGGATTTCCAATCTCATCAACTATCCCCTCTATTATTCGTTAATGCAAGACTAGGATTCTCGCCTATTTCAGGCGTCGCGACTCTAATTCATTAGGAGGTTACTGCCAATCAGGCGCTGCGGCGGTTCGTCGAAGGATTTTTCTTTCAGTTACTGCCCATCAAGAACTGCGGCTCTACAGCGCCGCGACCCTTTCCTTCTTACGCCGTGACTCTTCCTCATTTTCTAACCGGATTGCGATTTTAACTGCTTTCTGAGCTTTCCGGGCTTTCTTTAATTGGTTGCTTGGGACTCGATGTGCACTCTTGGGCCTCCATGAACGTCTATTCTCTTTGAATTGCCTAAAACATTACTGAATTGCTAAGAACCTGAAAACATAACATAAAACACATAATACTGTACAAAATAATTAAAAGATAACAAAAGACTCCCTAAAACATTCTCTAAAACAGTACTAAAAATAGTCTTAACAAACACCCTCAAACTTAAACTTTACTCTTCCTCGAGTAAAGAACTCTAGACATCCTAAAATAAAAACACACAGATCTAAGAATGAATCAAGTCATCCACAATATACTATGCCTCGAAAATCATGAACACATGCAATATCCTTTTCAGAAACATTCTAGTCACTAATTTGCTATCTAGAATTTCAAGTCAGATAATCATCAAGCTTGCTTAAAGTTATTAGGGCATATGATCACTCAACCATGATTATTTACTCAAATATGTATTCAATATCAGTTTATGCACAAATGAATTCTTTCCAACAATCCATCAAGCAAAAATTCTATAAGCTTGCTAACTTGGTACTCCCCTAATGTAGACACACATGCTTAAAAATAATAGGACTTTCATAGGTTTTGAAAATAGGCTTAGGTATGGGGTAGATAAAAAGTCATTTAGGTTCAAGATTACTATAAGTGTATACACCAATCTACCAACTTGATATTTACATTATAAACCAACAATCACCCCCAATTTCTTTCTTTCTTTCTTTTCTTTTCTAGATTGAGAGCATTCACACTTTTACATTTATATATATATATATATATGCACTCCCCCAAACTTGATTTTTTTCCTGAAATTTCTCAATCTTTTATACTTCTATTGACATCACACAATTTACAATATCTATCACAAACAACCCATCCCCAATCATATACATATATGCTCATGGTATAATTCAAAGAAAGTAGAAATTATAATGAGTTTCAAATCGACTCAGAATGGGCATTAATCAAAGAATGTTCATTAAGACTCAAAAAGGGGTAACTAGAGATTAATGTAATAAAGAGTGGATTGAAAGACTCAAACATTTCAAAGACGGCCTAAATCATTTTCCTAATCATGCATTATCTAGGATTTTGTCTCAAGTATCAAGCAAACAAGTTTTAGAATTTTTCACCGTCTTTCCTCAAACCATAATTCACTCATGCATAAACCAAACAATTGAGTACAGGAAAGTCAACAATCATGATCATGTTTTCATCTTTCTTAATAGCAAACTTGAAAACTATCCAACTTAAGCACACAAATTTATGCATTTCATGTCTATCAATAACATCCAATTCTATCACGTGTGTTCACTCAATCTCATGGGCTATTATTATTAACTTGATTCATTGACACACAATACTCAACATAGACACTAAAACAAAGACACGAACAATAAACAGATAAACAACTAAACATAAAATAATTAAATACTACTAACACACACACACAAAATAGTAAGACTCCCCCAAACTTATTAAATACATTGTCCCCAATGTGAAAAAGTAAAGCAAAGGAAATAAGACTTACATAAATCAGTTAGCGATTCAGAATGGTGGTGGCGGTGGCGGTGACTGTTGCTGATAAGGCTGATATTGTGGAGGGTAGTCAAAATAGGGCCCATCAGGAGTATCACCTATTGACCAACGGTTGACCAAAGATTTGAGTTGGTCGATGTGTTGGGTCTCGTAGGTGTACCGCTGTTGCATATATTGATCATTATGTTGATCGCGGCCTTGCTGAGGCTAGATGATGTATTGATTTTGCTACATTATGTATTGGTTCTATTGGAACAGTTGATCCAACCTCCCTACTGGTGGCTCAATAGCCAAGGGTGGCTGACTGTTTAGTCTAGGGTCATTCATCTCATCTACGGCGGGCTCCTCATCCGTTACTCTCTGTCGGCGCTTGGTTTGGCGTTGGCTGCTCTCTCCTGCAGGGGCCAATGGTACCGAATCTGGATATCCATTCACTTATCACTCGAGTGATAGGATTCTGCATTCATCCCTTCACATCACTACCACTTTCGGGCACCCCATATTAAACACATAATGCAGTGATAAATGACCCATGCCCAAAACCAACTGTAGTACCGTGAACCCATTCATTATGGCGTATACCAAATTGATACGATCTGTTGGTATATCTGAGAAGTGGATGGGATCAAACGAGAACTTACGAAGTACAACCATGCCTGAGCAACCTTATTGAATTGGAATCGATGCATACACTTTGGCTCATTGTAAGTAAGACTGTTTCAGCCATGGCAACCCAATCAATCCTGCTTGAGAGACTCCAGGTCTGATATTCGTCCTCCTCATCTTCATCATCCTCATCCTCTACCATCACATTTGGGACATCACATGCTGCATTTATCACATCTGTCCCCAATGGCACCTTTTACCACAAACAAAGTATTTATTGTCCACTCGCTCAGGAAAGTTTGCATAAAATTCATATATCAATGAGAGATTGGGTTTTTTTAGATTAGGATTAATAAATTACTCCCAACTCTATTGGCGATCATCTCTCTAATTGGTTCATAGACCGGATCATTGTTGACAGTCAATTTTGAC
Source organism: Przewalskia tangutica (assembly GCA_029844215.1). Taxonomy (NCBI): domain Eukaryota; kingdom Viridiplantae; phylum Streptophyta; class Magnoliopsida; order Solanales; family Solanaceae; genus Przewalskia; species Przewalskia tangutica. The sequence goes on along the minus strand of CM056721.1, from coordinate 119,979,522 downwards.
CCGTTTTTCGTATATTTGTTGCAATTTTATGTGTTTTAGGACACCGCATTTTAATCATCATTTTTGCATTTTTTACATAATATCCTATGTTTATTTCTTCACAAAATGGCATTGCATCTTTTTATTTTAATTTAAGCATTATGTCTTTGTTAATATTATGTTTCTATTATTATTACACCGTCGTTTATTTTAATAATATTTGCATCTCTTTAAATAATTAATTGACATCCCGTTGTAATTAAGACATTAAACATTTGCTAAAATATTGTATTTTATTATTATGCGTCGGCATTTGCATTTTAATAATTTTGCATATTTTAAAATAATTTTTCTTTTAAATAATTAACCCGCCTTGCATTTTGTCAAACCAGTCCAGTCCAAGACACAATTTGAATCAGTCCAATCCAACACCATTTTTTAATTTCATCCAAACTTTCATCTTTTTATTTTCCCCCTAAAATCAAAACCCACTTTTCATTTCCCCCCCAAATCAAATCCAAATCCTAAACCTAATCCTACCCCTATATAATAAACATTACCCATCCTTTATTAAAAGGAGGGGGGAAGCCCAACAAAAATCAAGGCAACCGCACAACAATCAGCCGCAACATTACATATACCACACCCAATACCCTCAACCCATCGCGATGCCATCGCCCCATCCGGCGAACTCACCATCGCCGACTCACACCCGACGAATCTTCAGACCACTGCAGCGTCGCCCATCACCCTCTTATCCCTCACCATCTCCATCCACTCATTTCCCTTCACCCAGCGAACCACGCCCCCGTCTCCTCCTCACCAACCCTTCTTCCCCTCTCCCATCGTCGGCGAACCCTCTTCCCGTCGACGAACTACATAAGCATACACACACAAACGTCGACCTCGCCCCCACAGTCCATCGCCTCTCTCACTGTCCCGTGCTCAAATCACTGGCGGCGTCGCTCCGGCGACCTCGCCGTGGAAGTGACGCCGCCACCCCCGCTGCCTTGGTTTGGTTCTGTTTTTAGATATGTTGGCATACTCTTATTTGGACTGATTTATTATTTTGAAACGACCTATGTTATGTTTCGTTTTGGACTGATTGCGAACTGTTGTTTGTTAGACCCCGTTGGCATGATTTTCAGTATATGTTGGTTTATCTGTTGTTGGCGGACTGGTTTGATTTCCTGTTTTGGTAATATGCCGGAGTTTTGCTCCGCTGCTTCAAGTTTCCGGCGGTTATATTGTTATCTGTTGTTGGCTACTGATGCTACTGCTTTTGGCTTTTCTTTTGGGACTGATTTTCGGCATTTTTGCTACTGATTTTTGGCTATTTTTCGGGCTGATTTTCGCTGTATTCTGGGCTGATTCGGACGATTTTGCCCCTCTTATTTTCATTAAACTGATTTTGAACATATACTATACTTATGGCCAATGAAAAAGTTATCCGTCGATTTTTGAGGCCTCCACAGTTGCAAAGACGGAAAATAAAATAAATGAAGCTTTCTGGGCGTTGATGATTTCTTCTACTTACACAGGATAACCAACATGCGCTGGCAGATCGAATTCTCGCAGCCGCACTTGTTTAGGATGTCCCACTTTATTTTTATACATATCTGAGCCCTCTGTGTTTAAAACTATTACTGTTTTGGCGCGGATCTGAAGGTTTTATTTATTTTATTATTTTTCATAATATTGGCCGATGAAGGAATCTCCGTCTGATTTCCAAGGCCTCTTCTCTGCAAAAGACGGATTTATTTTTTGGCTTTACTTATTAATTCTTGTCATTTGCTTTAAAATTATTTATTCTATTATTAACACTTTTACTAAGTGTTTATGCAGGTACCCGGAGATCATCTTGTGCAGAAGGCCTAAAAAGGGCTAAAAGATGTCCCGGAGTTTTATTTTATATCGCATTTAATTTTAGTTTTATTATTCTGTATTGCATTTTATTTTAATTGTAAATTATAAAAAAAATGCTTAGAATAAGTAGAATAAAAAAGGCAATAAATAATTAACCTAGGTTTGAACGAATAACCGCAAGTTAGCGGATCTTAAAGGATGTCTAACCCCTTCCCTTTAGGATAATAAAGAACCCTGATCCAGAATCTCATTAACTTCGCAGATCATTAAATGAAGATTAATTGCAGTATTTTACTGCAAATAAATCAAGTGTCCTAATTCACTTAACTAATTAGGTGGCGACTCCTCAAAATCAGCATTATTTCTCCATCCAGGGAACCGCGCCAAAGAGCAACGTTGCGGATACCGTTCAGACCCCGAGGTAAAAAACGGGCGCGACAGCATGACGACTCTGCTGAGGATATCAGGTTCTGGATCATAGCAAACCCATGTTAATTAAATATTGCGCTTTATTTTGCTTTTATATTTGTTGTAAATGTTTTGTATTATTTGCTTTTATTTTGTAATTAGCTACTTTAATTGCTACCTTCTTTTACTGCTTTCCTTAGATTGTCATTCCGCTCATATTTCCTCCATTATGGAAAATTAACACTATCACACACTACACGCGAGGTGTGTTGTACGCACCCGCAAAATTTCTTTCAATTACCCAATTTTAGGAGAGTTGGCAAAGGCGCGGAGCAGCCGGACCATCCGGTGGCCGCGTAGCCTTCTCACTCGAGTAGTCCGCTCGGAAACCATTGTGTCTAGTAAGCCAAATTTTAGAAAATTTAAAATATAGCTATACCACCCTCTTTATTTTATGTCATGCATGCATACACCCTAGGTGGGTCGATCATTGGTATCGTCTCCACGATTAGGAAATCCACCAAATTGTCGTTGGGTTTCAGAACCCGTCGACCAATAAGCATATATGTGTAGCGTGATAATGATAGACGGATCCAAGCCTGGTCATGACACGCCGAAAATGGAAAAGTGAACCGTCATTTGGTCGTCATTTCCAACGAAACATTGCAGTTTAACGGCTTGGACTTATTTATCATAATTTTGCATATCTGGCGTTTAGGCCGACCTGTGGCATAAGAGAGGTCTCATGCATATTAGGGCGCACGCTTGATTTGCATGTTTTTGTTTACTATTGTTGTCGCTAGCAATTTTGTACATATTATTTAATGCAATAATTACCCTTTTGTGATTCCGGGCTTGAGCATTTGCGTTTTTGCACTTTTTGCTGTCACATTGCAATCAGAACTTCTACTGCGTAAATCACTCTTGAATAGCGTGACTTGGACTTTGTGAAACATCAACCACCAGTCCGGTCGAACCAATCAGGGGAGTCTTTGACTATATTGTCACACCTCTTCATTTTTATTATTTTGTCATTTTCCTACTCACCCATTTCTCATATTTTTTGCAGGATGGTCGTCCTCGCAAACAGCCGAGGTCGGTCGGAAAAAGAAAAAAAAATCATCACAAGAATGAGCGGGAGTTATGTTTACTAATAGAAGTCAGTTTATACCAGATTCAACGAGACATCGCTCTCAGTTCTTTTATATTTTGTATCTTTGTTTGCAAATTCAATTGACATGTCTAGTGTTGATTACATAATTATTTATCATGCATTTTACAGCATAATCATCCCGAACTACGCGTGTCTGATTCTCACCACACGGTGGATACGTAGGCAACTCATTTTGGGTTCGACACCACAAAAATAAAAATAAAAATAATAAAAAATAATAATAAAAAAGCATATTTTTCTCACTCATGCATCCCATTAATCATGTTTTCAGGCATTCATTTTTTCGTTACATTCATTTTACTTTGCATTCGTCCACAGTGGACAATCATTTCTTTTGCACAACTTTATATTGCTATCCTTTCATTGATAAATTCTTTTCAAGCATACATTTTATAACATATTTGCATGAACTACGTCTTGACCTGATTCCCTCAGCGGGATACGTAGGCGGCCACATCGGCTTCGGTCCCACATCATTTTAAAATCATAAAAATCCTTATTTATCACGAACTACGTCTTGACCTGATTCCCTCTGCGAGATACGTAGGCGGCCACATCATTTTAAAATCATAAAAAAAATCTTTATTTTGCATCACGAACTACGTCTTGACCTGATTCTCGTCAAAGATGGGATACGTAGGCGGCTACATCGGCTTCGGTCCCACATCATTTTAAAATCATAAAAATTGTTATTTTGCATCATGAACTACGTCTTGACCTGATTTCCTCTGCGGGATACGTAAGCGGCCACATCGGCTTCGGTCACACCGTTAGAAATATTTCTTTCTTGTTTTGCACATGACTCGATTTTGTCCATTGGGGAGTTTAGCATCCTCATATATTTTGCATCAATGACTACCTACACATGACTGGGGCGTATTTTGAGTGTTGCATTCTAATCTACTCAATTGTACATTGTCCATATTCTCGCATTAGCTTTACATTCATGATAAAAAAAAAATTGCTTACCTGATCGGCTTGATTGCGTCAAGATTCGACCTTACCCTGTTGAAAGTTCAACATCTTCATTACCAAAAACTGGGACATTTTAAGGATTCACTGCAAAAAATGGCAATAGACAAGAAAAAAGCAGGCCAAATAGGTCTTCAGTTTAAACCAGTCTGAGCATGCAATCGTCAAGAACCAAAACTACAAAGTCGACGCTAATCAACCACTCATTTGCTAAAAAACTCACAAGTTTTCTTTAAGTGCAGGATCTTCAAATCAGCAAAGTCGGGAGCACAACAATAAGCCTATGCGGAACGCACAACGTCTATGCAATGACGTTATCTCAACCCAGGCGAGTCACAAAACAGGTACGTCCATAAAACAACGTCATTTCATTTAAGTCTATGCAACGGCTTCATCCATGTTTCGTCTATGCAACGACGAACATCTGCATCGCGTCTATGCAACGATGTCATTTCATAAAAGCCTATGCAACAGCTTCATCTATGTTTCGTCTATGCAACGACGAACATCTGCATCGCGTCTATGCAACGACGTCATTTCATGTAAGCCTATGCAAGGGCTTCATCTGTGTTTCGTCTATGCAACGACGAACATTTGCATCGCGTCTATGCAATGACGAACATTTGCATCGCGTCTATGCAACGACGCCATTTCATGTAAGCCTATGCAACGACTTCATCTGTGTTTCGTCTATGCAAAGACGAACATCTGCATTGCGTCTATGCAACGACGCATTTCATCAAAGCCTATGCAACGGCTTCATCTGTGTTTCGTCTATGCAACGACGAACATTTGCATCGCGTCTATGCAACGACGCCATTTTATGTAAGCCTATGCAACGACTTCATCTGTGTTTCGTCTATGCAACGACGAACATCTGCATCGCGTCTATGCAACGGCGCATTTCATCAAAGCCTATGTAACAGCTTCATCTATGTTTCGTCTATGCAATGATGAATATCTGCATCGCGTCTATGCAACAACGCATTTCATCAAAGCCTATGCAACAACTTCATCTATGTTTCGTCTATGCAACGACGAACATCTGCATCGCGTCTATGCAACGACACATTTCATCAAAGCCTATGCAACGGCTTCATCTATGTTTCGTCTATGCAACGACGAACATCGGCATCACGTCTATGGAACGACGTTATTTCATCTAAGCCTATGCAACGACTTCATCTATGTTTCGTCTATGCAACGACGAACATCTGCATCACGTCTATGCAACGACGTCATTTCATCAAAGCCTGTGCAACGGCTTCATCCATGTTTCGTCTATGCAACGACGAACATTTGCATCGCGTCTATGCAACGACGCCATTTCATCTAAGCCTATGCAACAACTTCATCTATGTTTCGTCTATGCAACGACGAACATCTGCATTGCGTCTATGCAACGATGCCATTTCTTTAAAGCCTATGCAACAACTTCATTTATGTTTCGTCTATGCAACGACGAACATCTGCATCGCGTCTATGCAACGACGTCATTTCATGTAAGCCTATGCAACAGCTTCATCTATGTTTCGTCTATGCAACGACGAACATCTGCATCACGTCCATGCAATGACGTCATCAACATCTACAAACACTCTGTCTGTTACAGCACCACATCACCTGTAACCCATTGTCAATCATAATTTGACACTGGGACAAATTTTAAATCTGCGTCGGTATTGTCTTTAATTTTGCAGCATCACAGCAGCCTAGTGTCGTCATGATTCGACACTGGGACAATTTTGAATCGGCGTCTTCCTGCTTCAGTTTTTTAACATCGCAGCAACCCAGTGTCATCAAGATTCGACACTGAGACATATTTTTGAATCGATATTCGTCCGTTCATAATTTTAGCATCGCAACAACCTAGTGTCCTCATAATTCGACACTGGAACATTTTTAAATCAGCGTCAGCTTTGCTTTTTATTTTTCGCATCACAACGACCCAGTGTCATCATAATTCGACATCGACAATTTTGAGTCTCACAAATTTCACTTTTGAGTTATAGTTTATAAACAGGACAAAATTGGCTACAAGTCAACATCTTTGTCCGAAGACTCTTCCTTCATCTCCGTACAAAGAGGGACATGCTGTTGACAGTCAATTTTGATCCGTTTTTAGTATATTTATTACAATTTTATGTGTTTTAGGACACCGCATTTTAATCATCATTTTTGCATTTTTTACATAATATCCTATGTTTATTTCTTCACAAAATGACATTGCATCTTTTTATTTTAATTTAAGCATTATGTCTTTGTTAATATTATGTTTCTATTATTATTACACCGTCGTTTATTTTAATAATATTTGCATCTCTTTAAATAATTAATTGACATCCCGTTGTAATTAAGACATTAAACATTTGCTAAAATATTGTATTTTATTATTATTGCGTCGGCATTTGCATTTTAATAATTTTGCATATTTTAAAATAATTTTTCTTTTAAATAATTAACCCGCCTTGCATTTTGTCAAACCAGTCCAGTCCAAGACACAATTTGAATCAGTCCAATCCAACACCATTTTTTAATTTCATCCAAACTTTCATCTTTTTATTTTCCCCCTAAAATCAAAACCCACTTTTCATTTCCCCCCCAAATCAAACCCAAACCCTAAACCTAATCCTACCCCTATATAATAAACATTACCCATCCTTTATTAAAAGGAGGGGGGAAGCCCAACAAAAATCAAGGCAACCGCACAACAATCAGCCGCAACATTACATATACCACACCCAATACCCTCAACTCCATCGCAGCCGTCGTCGCCCCATCCGGCGAACCTCACCACTGTCGACTCCGCCAGCTCCGACGAATCTTCAGACCACTGCAGCGTCGCCCATCACCCTCTTATCCCTCACCATCTCCATCCACTCATTTCCCTTCACCCAGCGAACCACGCCCCCGTCTCCTCCTCACCAACCCTTCTTCCCCTCTCCCATCGTCGGCGAACCCTCTCCCCGTCGACGAACTACATAAGCATACACACACAAACGTCGATCGCGCCCCCACAGTCCATCGCCTCTCTCACTGTCCCATGCTCAAACCACTGGCGGCGTCGCTCCGGCGACCTCGCCGTGGAAGTGACGCCGCCACCCCCGCTGCCTTGGTTTGGTTCTATTTTTAGATATGTTGGTATACTCTTATTTGGACTGATTTATTATTTTGAAACGACCTATGTTATGTTTCATTTTGGACTGATTGCGAACTGTTGTTTGTTAGACCCCGTTGGCATGATTTTCAGTATTTGTTGGTTTATCTGTTGTTGGCGGACTGGTTTGATTTCTTGTTTTGGTAATATGCCGGAGTTTTGCTCCGGCGAAGCTTTGAAGTTTCCGGCAGTTATATTGTTATCTGTTGTTGGCTACTGATGCTACTGCTTTTGGCTTTTTCTTTTGGGACTGATTTTCGGCATTTTTGCTACTGATTTTTGGCTATTTTTCGGGATGATTTTCGCTGTATTCTGGGCTGATTCGGACGATTTTGCCCCTCTTATTTTCATTAAACTGATTTTGAACATATACTATACTTATGGCCAATGAAAAAGTTATCCGTCGATTTTTGAGGCCTCCACAGTTGCAAAGACGGAAAATAAAATAAATGAAGCTTTCTGGGCGTTGATGATTTCTTCTACTTACACAGGATAACCAACATGCGCTGACAGAGCGAATTCTCGCAGCCGCACTTGTTTAGGATGTCCCACTTTATTTTTATACATATCTGAGCCCTCTGTGTTTAAAACTATTACTGTTTTGGCGCGGATCTGAAGGTTTTATTTATTTTATTGTTCTTAATAATATTGGCCGATGAAGGAATCTCCGTCTGATTTTCAAGGCCTCCTCTCTGCAAAAGACGGATTTATTTTTTGGCTTTACTTATTAATTCTTGTCATTTGCTTTAAAATTATTTATTCTATTATTAACACTTTTACTAAGTGTTTATGCAGGTACCCGGAAACCATCTTGTGCAGAAGGCCTAAAAAGGGCTAAAAGATGTCCCGGAGTTTTATTTTATATCGCATTTAATTTTAGTTTTATTATTCTGTATTGCATTTTATTTTAATTGTAAATTATAAAAAAAATGCTTAGAATAGGTAGAATAAAAAAGGAAATAAATAATTAACCTAGGTTTGAATGAATAACCGCAAGTTAGCGGATCTTAAAGGATGCCTAACCCCTTCCCTTTAGGATAATAAAGAACCCTGATCCAGAATCTCATTAACTTCGCAGATCATTAAATGGAGATTAATTGCAGCATTTTACTGCAATAAATCAAGTGTGCTAATTCACTTAACTAATTAGGTGTCGACTCCTCAAAATCAGCATTATTGCTCCATCCAGGGAACCGCGCCAAAGAGCAACGTTGCGGATACCGTTCATACCCCGAGGTCAAAAACGGGCGCGACAATCGTCATATGACTCATAGTTAAATTCCATGCCCTTTTCTAAAATCAAGGAACGGGTGCATAGTCTTTCGTATCTATCCTGGGCTGCTTTGTTGGCAAACCTCGTTGTATCATAATCGGGTATGGATGTTCTAGAGGAGGATGCTCTGGAGCTAATTTTCTTTGGACCCATTTTAATTCTTTAGACTTGGTATAATTTTTTTTGCAGAGTCTCCCCTTAATTTCTTCGCTACCGAGGCAGCACTCAGTCACAACAAAAAAAATCTCCAAACAAACAACAATAATCTCTAAACACCCAAGCAATCTCGAAACAAACACAAACAAATTCAGCCCCCAACATAACTTTTTACTAGAAGACAATGTACCCCTAATTTCAACCCTCAAACTTGAAATTCTTGACAAGATAATACAAAATTTTCAAAAACAGAACTTTGATTGTTTAACTTATGAGAGAGTCTTCTTATAATGACGTGTAACCCCAAGTAATGAAGATTTTGGAATGTGATGGTGGATAAAGAAAGGTTAGGTTGGTAGTGTGTTGATGTAGGAAGATTTATGTAGTTTGTGAAGATATTTGGAACATGATTTTCGGAATTTAGAGAGTGTAAGGAAGTGATTTGTGATTTTTTGTGGAGGGAAAGTGAATGGGCTAAGGGTTTTAAGCTAAAATCGAACCAGGCGCCGCGACTCATCCTTATAAGCGCCGCATCGCATTTAGCCAAAAATTTGTTCTAGTTCACTGCCTCTTAGGCGCTGCGGCCCTTCACCTAGGCACCACGATGCTTTACCATTGATATTCATTTTGATCACTGCCTTTTTGGCGCCACGACCATTCACCTAGGGGCCGCGACTCTTCACCGTAGAAATTTTTTTCTTCAAATTTCAGCATTTTCGATCCTTTTTCCCTCGGAGTTAGCCCCCATTTTACCTGACATCAATAACATAGACCAAGAAATACAAGACCATGAGATTTTCCAAAACAAAAGCTTATAAAATGAAATAACATAATTAAAACGTTGGATTGCCTCCCAGTAGCGATGTCTTTAACGTCATTTATCCTGACGTATATTTTTCTTCACTTTGATTTGAAGTGGATCACAGACTTTGTTTGCTCACTAGCATCACACAAGTAAGGCTTCAATAATTGCCCGTTCACTTTGAATGGCTCACCCTCCATTCCTCGCACCTCGACTGAACCATAGGGAAACACACTCTCGACGATAAATGGCCCTGGCCATCTGGATTTCAATTTGCCTGGAAATAGTGTCAACCTTGAATTAAATAGAAGTACCTGTTGCCCAGGTTGAAATTCTTTTAGGACCTAGTTCTTGTCATGCCATGCTTTAGTGCGTTCTTTATAGATCTTGAAATTTTCATAGGCTTCATTTCGAAACTCATCAAGCTCATTTAGTTGTAATAGCCTCTTATGTTCGGTGACTTTCACATCCATATTCAGCTTCCTCATTGCCCAATAAGCCCGGTGCTCCAGCTCTACTAGTAGATGACATGCCTTGCCAAAGATCAGCCTATAAGGCGACATTCCAATGGGAGTTTTGAATGCCGTCCTGTAAGCCCAAAGTGCATCATCTAGCTTGATAGACCAATTCTTCCTCGAGCTATCCACTGTCTTTTCCAATATACTCTTCACCGCTCTATTTGATATTTCAGCCTGCCTATTTATATGAGGATGATATGGTAGGGCAATGTGGTGGTAAACTCCATAGCGAGCAAGAAGGGTATCAAGTTGCTTGTTACAAAAATGACTCCCTTTATCGCTAACGAGAGCTCTGGGAGTACCAAACCTTGTGAATATGTGCTTGTGTAGGAATTTCAAGACAGTTTTACTATCATTCTCTTTAGTTGCTACTTCCTCGACCTATTTGGACACATAATCTACTGCAAGCAAGATGTATTTATTTCCGAAGGATGGTGGAAACGGGCCCATAAAGTCAATTCCCTATTTGTCAAAGAGTTCCACTTCTAAGATCCCATTCAGGGGAATTTCATTCCGCCTTGAGATATTTCCAGTGCGTTGACAGCGGTCAAAAGCCTTCACAAAGGTATTAGCATATTTGAACAATGCTGGCCAGTATAATCCACTTTGCAGCTGTCCTTGTAGCCCCAAAATGCCCACCACATTGTAAAGTGTGAGAATTTGGTGCATTTTATCCTCTAGCACACATCGTCTAATGACTTGATCAGCACAATGCCTATAGATAATAGGCTTCTCCCAATAGTAATGCTTCACCTCTGAGTAGAACTTTTTCAAATGCTGCATTGTCATCTCCGGGGCACAACCTTAGCTGCAAGAAAATTAACATCAACATAACAAGGCCGAATTAAACTGACACTTACCTGAAATAGTTGCTCGTCTGGGAAGTGGTCATTGATCTGCACATATTTGGCATTTTGGCTCTCTTCCACTTCAAGTCTTGACAGGTGATCTGCAACTAAATTTTCAGTTCCCTTTTTTATCACAGATCTCCATGTCAAATTTTTATAGTAGTAGCATCCATCGAATAAGGCGGGGTTTGGCATCATTCTTGGTCATCAAGTACTTGATAGCGGCATGATCAGTGTACACTATTACCTTGTTCCCAATGAGATACATCCTGAATTTCTCAAATGCATATACTATGGCTAGCAACTCTTTCCCTGTTGTGGCATAACTCAGCTGTGCATTATTAAGAGTTTTACTAGCATAGTAAATATACCGAAATACCTTGTCGACTCACTGCCCAAGAACTGCTCCCACTGCATAATCACTTGCGTCACACATTAATTCAAAGGGAAGCTCCCAATGTGGTGCAATAGAAATCGGTGCTGAAATTAACTTCTCCTTAAGCACCTCAAAATTATGTAGGCACTCCTCATTGAACTCAAGCGCAACACCACTCATCAACAAGGTTGAAAGCGGCTTTGAAATTTTTGAGAAGTCCTTGATGAATCTCCTGTAGAAACCAGCATGCCCAAGAAAACATCTAACCCCTTTCACTGACACCGGATGTGGTAGATTTTCAATAACAGAAACCTTAGCTCGGTCTACCTCATTGCCTTGGCTAGAAATTTTTGTGGCCAAGGAAAATACCCTCTTGCACCATAAAGTGACACTTCTCTCAATTCAGCACAAGATTTGACTCTTCACAACGCTGCAACACTTCTTCCAAGAACTTCAAACACTCATCAAAAGATGACCCAAAACTAAAAAAATCATCTATGAAGATCTCGATGGTTCTCTCCACTATGTCAGAAAAGATGGCCATCATATAACGTTGAAAGGCCGGTGCATTGCAAAGCCCAAATGATTTTCTTCTGAAAGCAAACGTACCATAAGGACATGTGAATGTGGTCTTCTCTTGATCTTCGAGTGATATTGCAATTTGATGATAATCAGAGTAACCATCCAAGAAGCAGTAGTAGTTGTGTCTTGTGAGTCTATCAAGCATCTGGTTTAGATAAGGCAAGGGGAAATGGTCTTCCTGGTTGCTTTGTTCAGCTTGCAGTAGTCAATGCAAATCCTCCACCCTGTAACTATTCTAGACGGAATAAGCTCGTTCTTTTCATTCTTCACCACAATCATACCACCCTTCTTACGCACTACATGCACTGGACTCACCCATGCACTATCAGAAATAGGGTAAATAACCCCAAAATCAAGCCATTTTAAAATCTCTTTTCCTACCACTTCATTCATGGTTGGGTTTAACCTCCTTTGTGCCTCAATGGAAGGCCTGCTCTCATATTCTAGACGGATCTTGTGCATCACTATGGAATGACTTATTCCTCTAATATCTACTTGTGTCCACCCAATAGCAAGCTTGTGAGCCCGTAAGACTCTCAATAATTTTTCAACTTCCACCTTAGATAGATGAGAAGACACAATTACCGGTAAGGTTTCATTCTCACCTAGATACCTGTAGTGTAGATGATCTGGTAAGGTCTTCAATTCTAACTCTGGAGCTTTCTCTATGGAAGGTAGTAGTCTTTCTGGCATTTTTCCTAGCTCCTCATATTTCTTCCTATAGCAAGGCTCATAGGAATCCATCCAATTTACATATTCCATCATCTCTGCATCTTCACTGTCATCCTCCTCATATTGTATCAGCGCTACTTCAAGAGCATCAGTACTCCTAAAACTTTTCTCAGAAATCACTTATTCATCACATCAATAGTAAAACAGTTATCACTCGCTCTTGGATAAGTTATAGATGCAAGGTAATAGTTGTAGGCTTTGCTTCCCCCACTTCAAGTCTAAAAAACACAGAATAGGGCATCAAATTGATATTTGCCCCCAAATCACATAAATCATGTTGTCACTCAAAGTTCCCTATAGTGCATGGGATGGTGAAACTGCCTAGATCTCTCAACTTCTGGGGCAGCTTCCTCTGCAAAATAACACTGCATTCTTCAGTTAATACCAATGTCTCATACTCTCCAGCTTCCTCTTTTTAAAGAGGATCTCCTTCTTGAACTTGACATAACTTGACATCTGCTTCAAGGCTTCAACAAATGGGATGTTGATATGTAGCTTCTTGAAAACCTCCAAAAACTTCGAAAATTGTTTGTCAAGAGAGTTTTTTCTAAGCCTTTGGGGACATAGAATTCTGATCTAAGGGGCCTCACTAACTGCTGGTGGTATTTCCTTCGACGTGGAATGGTCTTCAGTCACTACTACCTTTTTTGAATCTGATGCCTCACCTGACTCATCAGTCTTCTCTGCAGATGGTGGTGGTGGAGTCGGTTCAACTTGCTTGCCGCTCGATGTTGCGATTTTTCTAGATGTTATGCAAGTGTACGTATCGCAATTAGTAATAGTCTCGGTAAGACCGAATATCGTTCACAGAGACTGAATTATCAAGTACCAATTAATTAACCTTTCGTTTCTATTTGGCAAACGTTTATGAGTTTTGATTTCTAAATTAAGTACTAACAACTAAAGTAATAAGCAGTAATAAACTAAGAGTGAAAATAATTGGATTTTAATTTAGTAATAAAGGTAATTAGGATTTTCAATCTCATCAACTATCCCCTCTATTATTCGTTAATGCAAGACTAGAAATCTTTCTTCTTATTAAAATAACAGGCTAACTGAGGTGTTCTATATTCCAGTTAGGACATATAAAAACTCAACTTAAGTAGGAATTTTCTATATTTCTATGATAAATTCTATCACATAAGAGGATTAAGATAATAACCTACACTATACAAGTAATCGCGATACTTTCGTTCAACTAATGCACACATATAGCTAATCCTTATATTATAATTTTTATATAGCTATACATCATTCCAGCGACCAGTATTCAACACGTTATAAGTAGCTTAGTTTAATTTTTTCCAGCTATCATTACATGACTTTGTCCACGAGTATAAATGTTTATCTATTTTTAAGCATTCTTGTTTTCTTCTTTATCCCCAATATTGCATGTACATGTTCTACTCATTCTATCTCGATTTAAGTGTGAGCATCAATTCTGCGAGAACCATAGCAGAGAAAGAGAAAAGATGGAATATAATCTAATTCATATATATTTCATTCTCTAACATCAAAATATTGCTGCAATTGTCACAAGGACGAAAGCAGAGCCGTCTCAAATATTTTGAGGGTCCTGTTCTAATTCGTAAAAGTGAGCTCTTAATATAAGTAAATATACGATTTCAATAATATGAATTTGGGCCTCCACATGCGCACGCCACTAGAACTGAATTACTTTACTTTGATTGGGCTAAGATCTGCGAATTCTGAGCTTTTACAGTAAATTCTGGCTAATATTACTTAATAAAAAATGAAAAAAGGAGCTCTAAAATTTTTCGTTTTTCGGGGGCCCTGTGCGGTAGCATGCACGGGCGGCCCAAGAGGAAAGTGACTTAAATTCCTTGAAACTGTCGTAAACAACAACAATATTCCTCTTGTCACCTTCATCTATGGATTCCATATATTTCTCAAGTCTCATGCATGACTACAGTTGCTTTCAATTTATAAACGAAAAAATATTTAAATAACAACGATAATGATAATAATATTAATTAATATCAACAATTCAATTCTTTTTAAGAAAACATTTATATCTATAGTAAGTCGCTATACCTTTGCCAGTGATTAAATTTCATGGAATTATTTAAATATTTTTTTATTACTCTAAATTATTAATTTCGTTGACATCATGAATTTCTTTAACCATATATGTTAATATATCTTTCTAGACGATTTTTTGCATGAAGCCACTGAATAGTAGCTTGCATGCATGCAACCATTCACATATCTTAGATTCTCTTTATTATAGTATATAGAACTATTATTGGTGGCAAGTACTTTAATTTCCTCTAATTTGAATTCTGCAAGGAAAAAAGTTCATATTGCTCAATTTTATTTGAACTCGTTGCTTCTTATGAATGTACAAAATTTCGATCTATAAGCACATGAATTAACATCTATATATGTTGATTAATGAGACAAATTAAACATCTGAATTCACAATTAATTAGGCGGAAAATTAACTAGAAGCCTGTAGAATAGTGTAAATCTCCTTGGTTGGAGGCTTCTCATTAATGCAATATATATAGGTGTTTACAATTACAAAATCAAATTGGAGAAAAATCTCTAAATCTAATTGAAAAAGGATCTCTAAACCTAATTGGAGAAGGGTCTCTACTTTACATAATTACACTAGAATAATAATTACAGAATATATGAAGAATATCAATATATTCTCTATCACACTCCCTTAGTCGGAGCGGGAGGAGGCCGAACCCTGAGATTAGATCTGAAGTCAAGGAACAACTGCGGAGGAAGTCTCTTAGTGAATATATTTGCATACTGATAGGAAGAGAGAACATGTAACGCCCGAACATGGCCCATGGCAACCTTCTCACGAACAAAATGAAAATTCATCTCAATATGTTTGGTTCGCTGATGCTAAATCGGGTTATGAGACAAGTAAACAACAAATATGTTATCACATTAGACAAGAGATGCCTTACGTAAGGGAAAATGAAGCTCTAGAAGGAGGTTTCTGAGCCAACAAATTTTGGCAACAACGTTCGCAATACCTCTATATTCTGCTTCTACACTCGAACGAAAAAGCGTGGCCTGGCGTTTTGCAGACCATGAGATGAGGTTATCACCCAAAAATATACAATAGCCGGAAGTAGAACGACGTGTGTCTGGATAACCACCCCAATCTGTGTCCGTATATAATATCAGCATGGTCAGTGTAGATGGATAAAAGATGTAACCCATAGTTAAGAGCCGAGTGATACATTTAAGTGATGTGAAGTGAGGCTCCCTGGGATCATGCATGAACAAACACACCTGCTGAACCGCATAAGCAATATTAGGCCTAGTGAAAGTAAGATACTGAAGTGCACCAGCGAGACTCCTATAAAAAGAATGATCAAGCGTCGGATCTCCGTCATCAGCGCTAAGCTTTGACTTTGAGTCGACTTGAGTGGGCATGATTTTGCAATTTGCCATTTTATCCCTGTAAAAAATATCTTTGGCATACTTACACTACTAACATAGAAACATTGCATTCTCAAATCTGGTCACGGAAATTTCCAAGAAATAACTCAACTTACCCAAGTCTGTCATGGCAAATTCAGATTTGAGCATGGTAATGATCTCATTTTTTAGCACATCAGAGGAGGTAGTGTCACGACCCGACCTCGGGCCCGTGACTGGTGCCTTACCCCGGGCACCCTAGTGATACAACATCAGAGAAAAACCAGCGGAAGTAAACTCATAAACATGAAACATGCTAACCCAAAATGGTTACCTTTCGGCAACTATACATAACAACAACTGAACAGTTACATCCTTTACAAAACCCAATTTACAACAGGACTACAGACCTCTAAGAGTTTGTAACAACTATGACGGGACAGGGCCCCGTCATACCCCCGAATGTACATGATTCTACAATGACAGGGAATCATACCAAAAGATAAGCCTCCGGAGAAACTGGCTTCCCAAAAGCAGAACGGTGATCCTAAGAGCGAGGATCAACAACCGATGTACCTCGACCTGCGGCATGAACGCAGCCCGGCGAGGTCGATAACAGTACCAAGTATGTGGAACTGAAAATACTGTAATGAAATCATAATATTTCCAAACCAAATCCACAGATATGTATGAAAAACCAATTAACCGCACACAATGCCACAACATAAATAAGAGTAAACAGGTGTAACGCAACCGGTCTTTTCTAGGCCGCTAATGATCGTAGCAGGGTCATTCGCCCATAGTATCATTATACGAGCCTAATTCTGGACTTCCGTAGTCCGCATAGGTCCCGTGGACCCGCATGAGGTACTCCTCGCATCGGGGGTAGCTAACCCGCGGCATTTCCTGGACTACCGTAGTCCAAGCATGGCCACTAGAACCGCATGAGGTATTCCTCGCATCGGCGTAACACACCCGGAGTGATTCCTAGACTACCGTAGTCCGCATAGGTCATGTGGACCCGCATGAGGTACCCCTCGCATCGGGAGTAGCTAACCCGCGACATCATAACAAGTCCGGGGGGGTAGGTGATATACACAAGCACAACCAGCTTATCGTAAATGACATAAGCACAACGAGAGAACCCCCTTACCACAACAAAACTCAAGGCGCTAACACCCATAGTAACATAACATGTTTACTTCTCAAGTCAACTTACCACACATTCAGACATCATTACAAGGCTTCTACAAACAAGTAAGTAAACCATTCTTTTTATCTTTCTTAAGTCACTATAACTAACTTCCCATAAAGTTAGTATAACACTTAAACTTTGTAATAAATCAAAACATTCACATTTGTTTGGAAAACCAAAAGAACTTGTTCTTTTAAAACCAAGTATTAATTTCCTTCCGAATAATGATTTCATAACTCTTTTTGAAATATTTCAAGATTCTTAACATTTAGAACTCACGTCAAAAGATACCAAAGTGAAACCAAATTCAGTTAATACACGTACGTCTACCGTACTATATATTTACAAATATCATGCTCAAGAGGATAAGAAGAATCACATACATGTCACGCCCCGAACCCCGGGCCCGTGACTGGTGCCCTACCTGGGCACCCTTCTACCAGACTAACACAAGTAAATAGCGGAACTTAAATAACGCCTCATTTTTTTTAAAACCAACGTACGTACAAGGGCAAAGCCGACAAGGCTGCCATTTAATATACATAATCAAAATACACTACACTGTACATGAGTCCAATCCCACATATGAATACAGACCTCTAAGAGTTTTACTGAAATATGATGGGACAAGCCCCCGCATCCATAACCGCATAAAGCTCAGATCGAAAGAATTATACCAAAATGATAAACTCTCGAATGGATGGAGCTATCCAAAACTCGAAAGGCGGTCCTACACTGCAGATCACCAAATCAAGGTACCTAAACTCGGCGATGAACGCACTTCGGCGAGGTCAAGACGGGCAATGTACCAAGTATGTGAAATCAAAATATCAGAATGAAATCATAACGATCTATACAAAACAGGAGACATGTATGATATAGCCGAACTACAAGACACAATACATAAGCGAATATATCAAGTCGTGACGCGTGCCTCAAAGTCACTACTCAAATATAACTACGGTCACACACCCATAATATCAATCATGCCAGAGAATCCTTCCTCATCACGGCAAATCCGTGATATAATATAACACCAATAAGCATACATGAACACCAAGTCCAACTCGGTCCTAAAATCAGACGGGCAAGTAGGAAAACGAACCACCGGATCAAGCTCGCATCATAAAATCGACTGGGCAAGTACGAAGCCAACTACGAGATTCACCGGCTATCAATCGATCGGGCAAGTACGAAAGCTAACTACGGATCCAACTCGTTGCCACGAGATATGACCGGCAAGTGCGAAAGCTATCTACGGAGCTACCGTACCAAATCGTAATAGAATCGACGGGGCAAGTACGAAGCCAACTACGATTCACCGGCTATCAATCGATCGGGCAAGTACGAAAGCTAACTACCAGATCCAGCCTGTCGTCACGAGATATCATGGAGGGCTAATCCATGGAACAACATTATCCCACGTGGTCGCATGCCCCGGAATCCCACATCGTATAAGCATGACCATGGAGTAAGACAAACAAATCCGGGAATCTAACCCGCCTCCTGGTCACATGCCCCGGAATCCCACATCGTGTAAGCATGTCCAAGGAGTAATACAAATAATCCGGGAATCTAACCCGCATCCTGGTCGCATGCCCCGGAATCCCACATCGTGTAAGCATGTCCAAGGAGTAATACAAATAATCCGAGATTTTAACACTAAGTACTACGTATTTCCATTCTTTTCAAAAGACTCATTTTTATATAAAACCCCAAGATACTAACACCCGTAGTATCAAGGCGTGTCTATTTTTCAAAGTAAGTTACTACACTTTTAAAAACTCATTTCAAAGCTTGAAACCAAGTAACTTCAAATTTTCACAATCTAGGCAACTTATGCCCATTAATCAAAATAGACAACTTTTTTAACCTTCCATAAAACCGTTATAACCAACTTCCCATAAAGCCGTTATAACCCTTTATGGTTTTAGACCAATTCATTCCTTTTATAACCAAGAGACTTATACTTTTAAAATCAAGTATCACATACTTACAAATCAAGTTTCTTAACTTTCAAAATACTTCAAGTCTCTTAATATTTAGAAAACAAGTTTCTTCTACTTTTAAACCTCAAGTAACTCACACCTTTAAAACAAGTTACTTCTCTTAAATCATGTCATTTCTCCTCTTTTAAAACAATTAAGTAAATCACTCCTTTAACTCCCCTAAAGTCATTATAACAACCATTAGGTTTTGGAACTAAGGCACTAGCCAAAAGGTTTGGAAACCACTTCCTTTTCAAGACTCTATGTACTTTAAGTAAAATACTTTCACTCTTAAGAATCCAAACTTCACTAAGGCAATGAATTATACAACTTACAATTTAAACATCAAAGTACAAGGAAGTACATAGAAGAAATTCTATTTTAGGCAATCCAAAATACAACCAAGGAATGAATCATTTGAGGAGTAGGACATACTTTCTTTATCTTAAGGAATCATGCTAGAAGAGGAGATAGTTCACATACCTTTTCGGCTTAATCCACAAGCTAAGTCGAATACGCCGCACGTAGAAGTGTCAACCTATAATGGTCACAACATGACTATCAACTTCTAGTCTCTAACGTAGAATAATACTAAGTATACGCTCTTATTCTACGGAAAATCTGAAGCACTTCCTTTGTTTCTACATACTTTGCCACCTTTGCAAGGCGAAATCAATAACCAAACATGCCACATTTAAGGCTCAACATACCAACCAATCAAAGGGATTACACGCCTTACAATACGTGTAAAATTCCGCCCACAATTCATAATGGTAGTTCCATATTTAAAGCCATTCTCGGCTATATAAACAACAACTCAAAGTCTTTTCCAATCCTTTTCCAATTCCAAGTTCTAAGGTCTAACATGTTATATAATCATAAACAACTTCAACAACTACAATTTCCTTCTTTATACAACATGCGACGACTTAAACTAATAATCAACTTGAATTGTAATCTTAAGACTAAACATGCTAGTTTTCGGATTAGGGTTCCAATAGCCAATACACTTATCAAACTTCATACTAAACATCTCATGCTTGTTAATATCCATAGCTACAACAATAAGTAAATCTTAGTTACTAAAACGACAAGAATTATACCTTTACAAGCCCTTAAAAATTCCAAGATTCAAAGTCGCTCCGTAGCAATTCTTAGCTCCTTTCCTTTACGCTCCAATCCGATATTTGAAGCCATTAGAAGTTCACAACCAACTTCTCTTTCATTTCCAATCCAAAACTAGGAAAACTACTTAGGTTTTCGCCTTGCGAGTAACGTGAAAACGTCGTTTTTACGAAATCTTTCTATTGAGATATCCTTACAATACCCTTAGGGACCTTGGGTTTAAGTCTTGTGAATAATGGATCAAAACTACAAAACTTTCTTGTGAGAGGGATGATGAACCCGAGAGCTACAATGTTGAAGAACAAAGTGTAGTGATTTTTCTAAGTGTTGGAGACTTAGTCTTGCACTAGTGTAGAATTTATAACACAATGGAGGGCTTAGATTAAAACACTTGTGGGCTAGGATGAAGAATAATTAATGTTAAGCCAAGTGGACAAGTTGACAAGTCAACAATCTCAAGCTAGCAAGACTTGATCTTCTACCAAGGTCAATGACCATTATACCCTTGTAATTTCGTCCAAGATCAAGTGGGGGAGGTGCCACGTGTCGCCCTCTCATTCGTCCATAAAATTCCGTAACCCTCGTGGGCCCCGCAAAACGTAAAATTCCTCGGATGGGCCCCACGTGACCAAATCCGTAAAAATAAATTTCCATAATGTTAATAAGTTCCATACTCTTCAAATAATGCATTTTGAGAATCCAATTCTCAACAACGAACATTTTTCCCTTCCGACGTTCGAAAGATTTTCCGTCGGAAAAACAATTCTTCCTTTCGCACCAATTTCCAAGTCTTGATTCCTTACGTACATTCTCTTTTACATGTCCTAGACTTACGGGGTGTAACATTCTTCCGCCTTAGAAACATTCTTCCCCGAATGTTCTTAGTCGGTTTTCAAGCTATATACACTCCGGCACAACCTATATACTATGCCTATCAATCAATACTCCACAAGACTAACGATGCCACACATGGCCACCACATAACATACGTAAACATATCAATGGACCTTCCGTCCGCGGCCCCTTCTCACAAAACTCGAAGGTTACAGTCTTCTAAAACACGGGATCCTTAGAGGTTCCTTTATTTTCTTACTTGTCATACTTTCTCGTACTTCCAAACGTATTTCGTATACGTACAACATTTCAAATATTATTTTAGTTCTCCAATCCTTGGAGTTACTATCCAAACTTGGCCATTATGCTACTTGAATTTTCGCTAAGGCTCTTCTCGGTCCTTACGACCTGATTCCGGTGGAACGCGTCCACAAACTCGTACAACAATTAACTAAACTTGGGCCTTGCATCCTCGTGACCCTATCATATTGCGGGACCATATCTAGTTGACATCACCCCATTCCATACTACCGGCTGACCCGAAATGAGTCCATAACCCGACCCATAGTCACACTTAACTTCTCATTCTTAGTCTGGAATAAAATTCTCTCTTACCTCAAGGTACTTCTCGCCATATCCCCCTATTCACTAGAGGTTCGTCACATAGGCCAAAGTATTTCTACTGTACAATCTTCCCTATTGGTCT
Organism: Przewalskia tangutica; assembly: GCA_029844215.1. Lineage (NCBI taxonomy): Eukaryota > Viridiplantae > Streptophyta > Magnoliopsida > Solanales > Solanaceae > Przewalskia > Przewalskia tangutica. The sequence goes on along the minus strand of CM056721.1, from coordinate 119,957,423 downwards.
TACACTGTTATGGGGCAATTACTACTTGTGAACTCTACACAACTATAGTCTCAGTTCACTTACCATTCTTGTAAACATTCTTAACTTTTCACTTTACTAATCAAAGTATTCCTACCTCTGGGGGTACTATCACTTACAACTGCTAGCAACAAAGGGAAAACATATATGCTAGGGCGAAATCTGAATCTATCAATGCACGTATGATTCAAAAGAATCGAGATATACCTGTAACACCATGCGATGTCGCCTCCTGATCCTGCCCCGTAGTCACGTCATCTCTGCGGTTCGAAGGACCGCCAGAACTATAAAATCCTCCCTGACCTCTACCACTACCGGCCGACATCCAACACCTCGCTTCTGGACGCACAACAGAGGAAGTGGAACCAACCACCGGCCTCATAGGCTGAGCCACCCTACCGGTGCTCTTTCTAACAGGACATTCCCACTGCTTGTGGACCGGACGGTCACAATAATAACAAACACCTGTGCCATGACGACATTTCCCCATATGACGCTTACTACAATGGAAACACTGAGGAATAGGTGGCCTCGATTGAGAAAATCCTCTGCTCCTCTGAGAGCTTCGACCCCTGCAGCTTGGACCGGCTCCTAAATACCTTGTGGGGTCAAATCTCCCACCTGTGGGCTGCGGGGGTATGTACTGGGTAGGCTGGGATGAATATCTCACTCGCTGCTGAGGCTGCTCGTCCAAAAACTCACCGGGATAACCAACCGGTCTAGCCCTCTTACGCTGATCTCCGCGTTGGCCTTCTACCCTCTGTACACCTGTCAGTACTGGCCGAATAACCTCATGCTGATGAAACTGTAGCACCGCTATCTTGGTCAATAACATAACTGCTTCCCTCATGACCCTATAGTCTTCTCCTAACTGAGAACCGGAGGCTCGTGCCGGGCCTCAAAACTCGGCGCAGAACTCACGATCGCGGACAATATCCAGATATACCCCAGGCATAAGACCTATCAACTCTCTCGAGTCCGACCGTAGCTCTCGCTACTCCTTTGCCCTTCAGGCGATCAAGGTTCTCCTCGAGGCATACCAGAACATAATAATACGTCAGAGAGGAATTATCTTAACTACACAACTCTAGGGCACGATCTCAGAGTGAGAAGAATAGAAACCAACTCCTAAATGTCCTGTAGCCTCCTGTTTATGGGTGTGGCGTGCAACACACCGATAATCAAGACTCTACTAGACACGGTCTGTAGACATTCCGAGGACTGACTGCTCTGATACCACTCTGTCACGCCCCGAACCCCGGGCCCGTGACTGGTGCCCTACCTGGGCACCCTTCTACCAGACTGACACAAGTAAATAGCGGAACTTAAATAACAACTAATTTTTTTTAAAACCAACGTAAGTACAAGGGCAAAGCCGACAAGGCTGCCATATAATATACATAATCAAAAGACACTACACTGTACATGAGTCCAATCCCACATATGAATACAGACCTCTAAGAGTTTTACTGAAATATGACGGGACAAGGCCCCGCCGTACCCATAACCGCATAAAGCTCAGATCGAAAGAACTATACTAAAATGATAAACTCCTGAACAGATGGAGCTATCCAAAAACTCTGAGCAGGGTCCTACACCTGCAGATCACCAAACTGCGTACCTCAACTTCATAAGATGAACGCAGCCTCAAGGAGGTCGATTTAATAATGTACCAAGTATGTGAAATCAAAATATCAGTAATGAAATCATAATGCTTATACAAAACAGGAGACATGTATGATAGCCGAACTACAGTACACAATACATAAGCAGTCATATCAAGTCAGGGACGCATGCCCTCAATGTCACTACTCAAATATAACTACCGGTCACACGCCCATAATATCAATCATGCCCGTGGAATCCTTCCTCACTGCCGGCAGTCCGTGATATAATATAACACCAATAAGCATACATGAACACCAAGTCCCACCTGTGTCCTAAAAATTGTACGGGCCAAGTAGGAAAACGAACCACCAGATCCAGCCTGCATCATAAAATCGACGGCAAGTACGAAGCCAACTACGTGATTCACCAAGGCTATCAATCGATCGGCAAGTACGAAGCTAACTACGATTCCAAATGGTTGCCACGAGATATGACCGGCAAGTGCGAAGCTATCTACCGAGCCTACCGTACTAAATCGTAATAATCGACGGGGCAAGTACGAAGCCAACTACGATTCACGGCTATCAATCGACGGCAAGTACGAAGCTAACTACGGATCCAAATGCCGTCACGAGATATCATGGAGGGCTAATCCATGGAACAACAACATCCCACGTGGTCGCATGCCCCAGAATCCCACATCGTATAAGCATGGCCATGGGGTAAGACAAACAAATCCGGGAATCTAACCCGCCTCCTGGTCACATGCCCCGGAATCCCACATCGTGTATGCATGTCCAAGGAGTAATACAATTAATCCGGGAATCTAACCCGCATCCTGGTCGCATGCCCCGGAATCCCACATCGTGTAAGCATGTCCAAGGAGTAATACTAATAATCCGGGATTTTAACACTAAGTACTACGTATTTCCATTCTTTTCAAAAGACTCATTTTTATATAAAACCCCAAGATACTAACACCCGTAGTATCAAGGCGTGTCTATTTTTCAAAGTAAGTTACTACACTTTTAGAAACTCATTTCAAAGCTTGAAACCAAGTAACTTCAAATTTTCACAATCTAGGCAACTTATGCACATTAATCAAAATAGACAACTTTCGTAACCTTCCATAAAACCGTTATAACCAACTTCCCATAAAGCCGTTATAACCCTTTATGGTTTTAGACCAATTCATTCCTTTTATAACCAAGAGACTTATACTTTTAAAACCAAGTATCACATACTTACAAATCAAGTTTCTTAACTTTCAAAATACTTCAAGTCTCTTAATATTTAGAAAACAAGTTTCTTCTACTTTTAAACCTCAAGTAACTCACACCTTTAAAACAAGTTACTTCTCTTAAATCATGTCATTTCTCCTCTTTTAAAACAATTAAGTAAATCACTCCTTTAACTCCCCTAAAGTCATTATAACAACCATTAGGTTTTGGAACTAAGGCACTAGCCAAAAGGTTTGGAAACCACTTCCTTTTCAAGACTCTATGTACTTTAAGTAAAATACTTTCACTCTTAAGAATCCAAACTTCACTAAGGCAATGAATTATACAACTTACAATTTAAACATCAAAGTACAATCAAGGAAGTACATAGAAGAAATTCTATTTTAGGCAATCCAAAATACAACCAAGGAATGAATCATTTAAGGAGTAGGACATACTTTCTTTATCTTAAGGAATCATGCTAGAAGAGGAGATAGTTCACATACCTTTTCGGCTTAATCCACAAGCTAAGTCGAATACGCCGCACGTAGAAGTGTCAACCTATAATGGTCACAACATGACTATCAACTTCTAGTCTCTAACGTAGAATAATACTAAGTATACAGTCTCTTATTCTACGGAAAATCGGGAAGCACTTCCTTTGTTTCTACATACTTTGCCACCTTTTGCAAGGCCGAAATCAATAACCAAACATGCCACATTTAAGGCTCAACATACCAACCAATCAAAGGGGATTACACGCCTTACAATACGTGTAAAATTTCGCTCCACAATTCATACGAAGTAGTTCCATATTTAAAGCCATTCTCGACTATATAAACAACAACTCAAAGTCTTTTCCAATCCTTTTCCAATTCCAAGTTCTAAGGTCTAACATGTTATATAGTCATAAACAACTTCAACAACTACAATTTCCTTCTTTATACAACATGCGACGACTTAAACTAATAATCAACTTGAATTGTAATCTTAAGGCTAAACATGCTAGTTTTCGGATTAGGGTTCCAATAGCCAATACACTTATCAAACTTCATACTAAACATCTCATGCTTGTTAATATCCATAGCTACAACAATAAGTAAATCTTAATTACTAAAACGACAAGAATTATACCTTTACAAGCCCTTAAAAATTCCAAGATTCAAAGTCGCTCCTTAGCAATTATTAGCTCCTTTCCTTTACGCTCCAATCTACTATTTGAAACCTTTAGAACTTCACAACCAACTTCTCTTCCATTTCCAATCCAAAACTAGGAAAACTACTTAGGTTTTCGCCTTGCGAGTAACGTGAAAACGTTGTTTTTCCGAAATCTTTCTATTGAGATATACTTACAATACCCTTAGGGACCTTGGGTTTAAGTCTTGTGAATAATGGATCAAAACTACAAAACTTTCTTGTGAGAGGGATGATGAACCCGAGAGCTACAATGTTGAAGAACAAAGTGTTGTGATTTTTCTAAGTGTTGGAGACTTAGTCTTGCACTAGTGTAGCATTTATAACACAATGGAGGGCTTAGATTAAAACACTTGTGGGCTAGGATGAAGAATAATTAATGTTAAGCCAAGTGGACAAGTTGACAAGTCAACAATCTCAAGCTAGCAAGACTTGATCTTCTACCATGGTCAATGACCATTATACCCTTGCATAATTTCGTCCAAGACCAAGTGGGGGAGGTTCCACGTGTCTCCCTCTCATTCGTCCATAAAATTTCGTAACCCTCATGGGCCCCGCAAAACGTAAAATTCCTCGGGTGGGCCCCACGTGACCAAATCCGTAAAAATAAATTTCCATAATGTTAATAAGTTACATAATCTTCAAATAATGCATTTTGAGAATTCAATTCTCAACAACGAACATTTTTCCCTTCCGACGTTCGAAAGATTTTCCGTCGGAAAAACAATTCTTCCTTTCGCACCAATTTCCAAGTCTTGATTCCTTACGTACATTCTCTTTTACATGTCCTGGACTTACGGGGTGTAACAATACCTCCTCGGCTAAATCCACTTGTCAAGTCGAATATGCCGCGCGTAGAGTATTAACCTATAATAATCACATACGTCTATTAACGTCTAGACTTCTTCGTCGAATATTCTAAATATAAAGTTCCTTATTATACGGAAAATTGGACAACACTTCCTTTGTTTCTACATACTTTTCCACCTTTTCAAGGCTCGAATTCAACTACTAAACGCCACATTTAAGGCCAAACAATTCAGCAATACAAGGGGATTACACGCCTAACTTGGATGTGTAAAATTCTGCCCCACAATACAAATTAAATAATCCAATAAGTTTAAGATAGTATCTTGGCTATAACATGCTCACATATCATTCTTATCCCATCTTTTCAAATCCAAATCGTTATTCCTACATGCAATATACCTAAAAGCAATATTGACAACTACAAGTTCTTTCTTCCTCACATGCAACACAATTTACTTAAAAAAAAGATTTACTTAAAAAAAAGAGAATGGATTGTTACCTTAGAGTTTACCCAAATTAGTCCAACAAATTTCACTTGCCTTCTTTCCACAATCACCTCCACAAATCTCCTACAAGCTTGTCAACAAGTTTCCTTCTTGCCACCTTTCCGAAATTTCTCTAGGCCTTGGTTTCTCCTTGAATTTTTAGAGAGAAGGCAGAGGAATTTTTGGAGAGAAGGGGGTTTTGTGAAGAATGGCCAAGTCTTCAAGACTTGGTCAATATATAGCACTTCCACAAAATCAGATGGGAGGGACACCTGTCACCCTCCCATGGCCTTTTAAGAAAAATAAATCTTCTGATTTTTTCCCCAGATTTCGCAAAAATCCCGCCTCGGCGCCGCGGCGCTGAAACCTCCGAGAATTTCAGTACTTCCGGCGCCGCGGCCCTGCATTCCGGCGCCGCGGCGCTGCAACTTCAGAGAACTCCCAGTAAAACCGGCGCCGCGGCGCTGTGGCCCCTGACCGAAAATACTTTTCTGCTCGACTGCGCACTGAACTTGTAACTTCCATAACTTTCTACTCCGATGTCCTATCGATGAACGGTTTGTTGCGTTGGGAACTAGACTCAACGAACTACATACTAGGCCTTTGAAACACCTAGGAACTCCTAACGCAACTGGACATAAACCGCCTCAAAGTTGACTAAAACCCGTCCGAAACATTCCGTCAACCTATCTTTCTAAAATTTTAAATCTTAACTCCTTTCGTACGTTCTCATAAGCATGACCTGAATTACGGGGTGTAACATTCTCCCCCCCCTTAGAAACATTCGTCCCGAATGTTCCTTCTATGCTTACTCAAATCACAATATCGACATAGACCCTCATAACTATTCTTCTTGCAAAAGAGACGCTCTACACGGCCACAACAACACTTAAGCATAAATGCCAAATTAAAAACTAACAAGCAGGAAAGTGGGTTACCTGGAGGTGTAGGGAACAAGTGAGGATACTTCTTCATCATGTCCTCCTCTGCTTCCCATGTCATTTCTTCCCTGTTCTCATTCCGCCATAAGACCTTGACGGAAGCCACATCCTTTGTCCGTAGTCGCCTAACCTGATGATCGAGCAGTCCAAATCCTAGGTTGAAAGGGATTTCGAAGCCTGCCAAGGCTACAACTGGGACTAAAAAGAGAATCTCTATGGGACTCTCCTCATATGATAACCCCTCTGTCACCTGGACATCACAAATTGGGTGCACTCTAGATGGAGCTCCAATACACTTTCGCAACATATACACATGAAAAACTGGATGTACTGCCTCCAGATCGGACGGCAGATCTAACTCATAGGAAACCTTGCCTACTCTACGGACAATCTGATAAGACCCAATGTACCTTGGGCTAAGTTTCCCCTTCTTCTCAAATCTCATCACGCCCTTCATGGGTGATACCTTCAGGAAGACCCAATCATCCACCTCAAACTCCAAGTGTTGACGCCGATGATCTGCATACGACTTCTGTCAACTCTGAGATGACAATAACCGCTCCTGGATAAGCTTCACCTTATCCACCGCCTGCTGAATCAAGTCTGGCCTGACTAACTGAACTTCGCCCACATCAAACCAGCCTATTGGTGACCTGCACTTCCTCCCGTATAAGGCCTCATAAGGCGCCATCTGGATACTAGAATGGTAGCTGTTATTATACGCAAACTCCACAAGAGGTAAATGATCCTCCCAGCTACCCCTGAAATCAATAACACAGGCCCGCAGCATATCCTCAAGTGTCTGGATAGTACGCTCGGCCTGTCCGTCGGTCTGAGGATGAAACGCAGTACTGAGACTCACCTGTGTCCCTAATCCCTTCTGGAAAGACCTCCAGAAGTTAGCCGTGGCGGGCTCCTGCATGCGAAATAATCGATATAGGAACTCCGTGCAGTCTCACAATCTCTCTGATATACAATCTAGCATAATCCTCGGCCGAAAAAGTCGTCCTGACTGGAAGAAAGTGGGCTGATTTCGTCAGCCTGTCGACAATAACCCAGATGGAATCGTGCTTCCTCTGAGTGTGAGGTAACCCTGTAATAAAGTCCATATTGATCACCTCCCACTTCCATGTCGGAATCTCTATCATCTGCAACAACCCACCAGGCTTCTGGTGCTCCACCTTGACCTGCTGACAATTCGGACACTGCGCAACAAACTCTGCAACGTCCCTCTTCAGGCCATCCCACCAATATATACACCTGAGGTCATGGTACATCTTAGTCGACCCCGGATGAATAGAGTAACGAGCACTGTGTGCCTCCCCCAGAATCTGCTGACGAAGTCCTGCTACATCGGGAACACATAACCCGCCCTCAAATCTTAGCACCACATCAGGTGCTACCTCAAATAGACTCTTATCCTCTCAAAGAGCCGTATCTCGATACCGTACCACAATCGGATCCTCATACTGTCGCCTCTTCACCTCCTCGACGATGGACGACTCGGCAACCTCTCGAACCCGAACCTCACTACTATCAGAACCAACCAAACGAACCCCAAGGCTCGCTAGCTGATGTAACTCGCGGACCATGCCCCTTTTCTCTGGATGCATATCTGACAGACTACCCATCGATCTGCGACTAAGGGCATCTGCAACTACATTGGCCTTCCCTGGGTGGTATAGGATATCGACATCATAATCCTTAAGTAGCTCTAACCACCGTCTCTGCCGCAAGTTCAGCTCCCTCTGGCTGAAGATATACTGGAGGCTCTTGTGGTATTTGTAAATATCCACATGAACTCCATATAAATAATGTCTCCGCATCTTGAGGCATGAATCATCACGCCAACTCTAAGTCATATGTGGGGTAGTTCTTCTCATGCTTCCTGAGCTGTCGAGATGCGTAAGCTATAACTTTACCGTGCTGCATCAGCACGCACCCAAGCCCGACACCCGACGCATCACAATAAACCACATATCCGTCTAAACCCTCTGGAAGAGTAAGAACTGGGGCGGTCGTCAATTTCTCCTTCATGGCGGAAGCTCTCTCAAGCATCCGCCCACCGAACATAGCCGCTTCGAGTCGGCTAGTCAAGGGTGCCGAAATGGAAGCAAACTTCTCCACAAATCTCCGATAATAACCCGCAAGGCCCAAAAAGCTACGCACCTCCGTCGGTGTAGTGGGTCTAGGCCAAGTCTTGACTGCCTCAATCTTTGCTGTATCAACTCGAATACCATCGGCCCCGATAACATGCCTTAAGAAAGCCATTGAAGCCAACCAAAACTCGCATTTTGAGAACTTGGCATACTGCTGCGGTCCGAGGACTCGATCACCGTCCTCAAATGATCTGCATGCTCCTGCTCCGTGCGCGAATAAACCAGGATATCTTCAATGAATACTATAATGAACATATCCAAGAATGGCTTACACCCGGTTCATCAAATCCATGAATACTGTTGGGGCGTTGGTCAACCCGAAAGACATCACCCGGAACTCATAGTGCCCATATCGGGTCCTGAATGCAGTCTTTGGGATATCTGCCTCTCTAACTCGCACCTGATGATAACCAGACCGCAGGTCTATCTTGGAGAAACACCTCGCACTCGCAATCGTCAAACAAATTATCAATCACGGGAGGTATCTTCTTGATAGTTACCTTATTCACCGCTCAGAATCAACACACATACGCAGCGTCCCATCATTCTTCTTTACAAATAAAACCGGCGCTCCCCAGGGAGAAACACTAGGTCTGATAAAGCCTTTTTTCAGCAAATCCTTCAGCTGGTCCTTCAACTCCCTCAACTCCGCAGGTGCCATCCTGTATGGTGGAATATATATCGGCAGAGTGTCTGGCGACATATCAATGCAAAACTCAATATCCATCTCAGGAGGGATACCCGGGAGATCATCTGGGAATACGTCTGAAAACTCTCTGACAACCGAAACTGACTGAAAGTCTGGTATCTTGGCCTCAGTATCGAATACCCGAAAAATATAGTAGATATACCCCTTCTGCACCATCTTCCTAGCCTTGAGGTAAGAAATAAACCTACCCCTCGGCGACGCAGTATTCCCCTTCAACTCGATAACCGGCTCCCCAGGAAACTGGAATCGTACCAATCTCTCTCTACAATCCACATTGGCATAGCAGGACGCTAGCCAATCCATACCCATAATCACATCAAAGTCCGTCATATCCAACTCTATCAAGTCGGCTAGGGTCTGACGACTGTATATAGTCACTGGGCAAGCCTTATATACCCGCTCAGCTACCACCGAATCACCTACCGGCGTAGCCACCTCAAAAGGTTTTATGGACTCAGGCTCTATCCCTATTCTACCAGCAATACGAGGAGATATATAGGACAAGGCAGAACCTGGATCTATCAAAACATATACATCACAACATGAAACCAATAATGTACCTGTGACGACATCTGGTGACGTCTCCTGGTCCTGACGGCTGGACATAGCATAAATGCGGTTCTGAGGACCGCTGGAACTAGGACTCTTGCCATGACCTCTGCCGTGACCTGCTGGCCCATGAGTACCCTGCCCTCCGGGGAGAGTAACCGTAGGAGATGAAGACCCAACGAATGACCCTGTAGGCTGAACCCCACCATCTGCGCTGCCTCGGGTCGGACAGTCCCTCGAAATATGACCCTGCTGGCCACAAGTGTAGCAAGGCCCCACAGTATTACCACAACTCCCGAAATGGGATCTACCACACCGGCCACACCGAGAGGGGGGTGGTCTTAATCAGGTAGCATCCTCGCCTCGAAGCTCAAGCCACAGGGCCACGACTGCTCCGAATACTCGGACGTCCGGAAGATGGTGGAGGAGCGCTCTGAACCGGCTGAGGTGAAAATCCGGTCTGCTGCTGAGGTCGTCCGCCTCGAAAACTACCAGAGGACCCTGCTGTCCTGGCCCTCTTCTGCTGGTATCTATCAATCCGTCGGCCCCTCCGTTCCTCACACCCAAGTGCATAAGCCTGCATGCGGGCAATGTCCATGCCCGACTGAAGAGCTACTCCCGAGCAACCCTCTGCTAAGTAATCATCGAGCCCTGTGACATAGCGGTGCACTCTGTCCTCCATGTCAGCCACTAAAGCGGGGGCGTCTGGCCAACGAGTCAAACTACGTTGTACTCGGACCGTCCGCGCTCTGTCTCAACGTCGAAATCTATCGGCGAGCTCTCCTCATCTGCGGAGGCAAGAAATGGCTAAGAAATGCCTCGAGAACTCGTCCCAAACAGTGAGCGCATGCTCCCGGGGCGCTTCCACGAATCAAACTATCAATCTGCAGATCACGCGGCGATGTGAACCCAATACTACCGACTCTGTCTTGAGGCCTTGATCACTCGCGATCCACAGAATCTTCGGATAAACTCACGAGGATCATCCTCGGTCCTCGACCCATAGAACTCGGTGGTGCAACTCGTAAAGTCACGAAGTCTCGTTATCGATCTGGGTGAACTACGGTACAACCGGAACGTCTCTCCGTCATCCTCCCCTCGCCACGATCTCGGCTAATAATCGCCATCTCCTTGTATCCCATATCCTCTGCTCCAGGCTGTGTAACTGGAGGCTCAGGCACCGCGGTCTCAGTAGCCGCTGCTGCTCCGAACTCTGCTGGGGCTGGCGACGTCGTGGAACTCGCCGTCCGAAATCACCTCAGGTAAAGACTGGGCCTGCGCCCTCGTAACTCTCTGCGTCCTACTAGTATCTCCCTCAGCTACCTTGCCCTTCTGGGCCGCGTTTGCCTTGCGTGGAGGCATAACTGATACATAAAAATATGTCAGAGGGATTTCAACCTGTAACACAACTCTATTGCACGATCTTAGAGTGAAAGAATGGAAATCAATCCTAAATATTCTGTAGCCTCCTGATTATAGGTGTGGTGCACAACACACCGATAATCAAGAGTCTACTAGATACGACCTGTAGACACTTTCCGAGGATTAACTGCTCTGATACCACTTTTGTCACGACCCGACCTCGGGCGTGGTCGTGCCTACCCTGCACCATAGTGATACAACATCAGAGAAAAACCAGCGGAAGTAAACTCATAAACATGAAACAATATAAATAAGAAACAGGCTAACCCAAAATGGTTACCTTTCGGCAACTATACATAACAAATTTGACGATTACATCCTTTACAAAACCCAATTTACAACAGACTACGCACCTAAGAGTTTGTAACAACTATGACGGACGGCCTGTCATACCCCGAATGTACATGAATCTACAATGACAGGAATCATACCAAAAGATAAGCCTCGAGAAACGGCTTCCCAGCGAGCGGTGATCCTAAGAGCGAGGATCAACAACCGATGTACCTCGACTGCGGCATGAACGCAAATTCCAGCGAGGTCGATAACAGTATCAAGTATGTGGCTCAAAAAATCAGAATGAAATCATAATATTTCCAAACCAAATCTACAGATAAGTATGAAAAACCAATTAACCGCACACAGTGCCACAACATAAATAAGAGTAAACAGGTGTAACGCAACCGGTCTTTTCTAGGCCGCTAATGATCGTAGCAGGGTCATTCGCCCATAGTATCATTATACGAGCCTAATCACGACTTCGTAGTCGCGTAGGTCCGTGGACCGCATGAGGTACTCCGCATCGGGGTAGCTAACCCGCGACATTTCTGGACTACAGAGTCGCGTGGCCACTAGGACCGCATGAGGTATTCCTCGCATCGGCGTAACACACCCGGAGTGATTCCTACACTACCGTAGTCCGCATAGGTCATGTGGACCCGCATGAGGTACTCCTCGCATCGGGGGTAGCTAACCCGCGGCATCATAACAAGTCAGGGGGGTAGGTGATATACACAAGCACAACCAGCTTATCGTAAACGACATAAGCACAACGAGAGAACCCCCTTACCACAACAAAACTCAAGGCGCTAACACCCATAGTAACATAACATGTTTACTTCTCAAGCCAACTTACCACACATTCAGACATCATTACAAGGCTTCTACAAACAAGTAAGTAAACCATTCTTTTTATCTTCCTTAAGTCACTATAACTAACTTCCCATAAAGTTAGTATAACACTTAAACTTTGTAATAAATCAAAACATTCACATTTGTTTGGAAAACCAAAAGAACTTGTTCTTTTAAAACCAAGTATTAATTTCCTTCCGAATAATGATTCATAACTCTTTTTGAAATATTTCAAGATTCTTAACATTTAGAACTCAAGTCAAAAGATACCAAAGTGAAACCAAATTCAGTTAATACACGTATGTCTACCGTACTATATATTTACAAATATCATGCTCAAGAGGATAGGAAGAATCACATACCTCCTCGGCTAAATCCACTTGCCAAGTCGAATATGCCGCGCGTAGAGTATCAACCTATAATAATCACATACGTCTATTAACGTCTAGACTTCTTCGTCGAATATTCTAAGTATAAAGTTCCTTATTCTACGGAAAATTAGACAGCACTTCCTTTGTTTCTACATACTTTTCCACCTTTTACATCACGACCGAACCGGGCGTGGTCGTGCCTACCCTGCACCCTAGTGATACAACATCGAGAGAAAAACCAGTAAATAAAAACTCATGAAAGAAAACAGTGAAATAAGAAAACAGGCTAACCCAAACGGTTACCTTTTTGCCCATAAATGAAAACTTGAACAGTTACATCCTTACAAACTCTGCCCACAACAGTGCTACAGACCTCTAAGAATTTTGAAACCATAATGACGGGACAGGGCCCCGCCATGCCCCTGAATATACAAAAGTCTACTACTTCAGGGAACCGTACCACATGACAAGCTTCCGGAGATATGGAGCTTTCGAGAACCGAACATCGATCCTAAGAGTGCGGATCGCCAAGCTATGTACCTCAACTGCGGCATGAACGCACTTCGAAGGTCAGTCAACACAGTACCAAGTATGTGGCGAAAAATCAGAAATGAAATCATAATAGTCTATATAAAGCAGGAGACATGTATGATAACCAAACTACAGTACACAACATATAAGCAGTCATGTCAAGTTAGGGACTCATGCCCGTGAAATCATCACTCAAATACAACCCGGGAATTTAACCCGCACAACGGCGCATGCCGGCAAGATCTCACCTCGGTATAAGCATGGCCCTGGAACCGTCCTAGTGGGCCCATACCCGTGGACCATCCAATGTGTCGGTATGCCCAAAGGAGATAACAAGATAACAATCCCTGTGGAAGCATACCCGTGGACCACCCAACGTGTCGGTATGTCCAATCAACTAACAAGATAACACTCATTATGGAAGCATACCCGTGGGCTACCCAACGTGTCAGTATGTCCAAACAAATACAAGATAATACTCACTGTGGACGCATACTCGTGGGCCACCCAACGTGTCAGTATGTCCAAACAAATAACAAGATAATACTCACTATGGACGCATACTCGTAGGCCACCCATCGTGTCAGTATGTCCAAAGCAAATAACAAGATCATACTCCTAATGGAAGCATACCCGTGGGCCACCCATCGTGTCAGTATGTCCAAGAGGATCGATATAGTGGAAGCATACCCGTGGGCTACCCAACGTGTCAGTATGTCCATCAATCAACGGATAATGGCCCTCCATCGAGAGGCTCGGTAGCACACAATCAAACACTTGCACAACAAGGCTATCACAACAAGCATATGCAAGTTACACACAACTCAAGGTACTTTAAACACTTCTTAACACAACGTCAAGTATACCAGTAAAACCCAAGTATCTAACCCCTTTAAGATCAAGGTACTCCTACCTTTTATAACCAAGCCACTTATGTTTTTCCATCACAAAGAGTTCAATATTTGAAAACAAGTTACTTCTCTATTTCCAAAAAATCAAGTTACCATTCTAAATCCAATAATGAATCCATTTCTTTATTTTCCATAAAGTCGTTATAACTAACTTCCCATAAAGCTATTATAACACTTTATGTTTTAAAACAATACAAGACAAAACCATGCCTTTCTTTTAAAACAAAACACTTCCAATTCTTAAGTCTCTTTTCTTTTAGAAATCGAGTTCCTTACCTTGGGATTTTTAAGAAGATCAAAACTTGATTACAATAATTCTTATTAGAGCAGCCATGATCTAGGAAATGTAATAAAATTTTGTCTTATCTTAGCTTCTACGCAGATGGAGGTTTCTACTGGTTTTAACATGATTAATTGTCATTACTTCTTTCCTTTATTAACGCTGCATTGGCTTGTTCGATTCTTATTCCCATTTCCGAAATTTGTAACATTATTCTTTTAAAAACCAAGTACTCATTTCTCACGAATGAGGTTTCACACTTTTCAACACCACTCAGGTCAATTATACGTCGAGCCTCTTATCTTTTGAAATCAACAAACCATCCTTTTACCTACATAAAGTGGTTATAACAAACTTCCCATAAAGCCGTTATAACACTTTATGTTTTTAAACCAACCAATTACAACTATAAGCCCTTATGAGACCAAGAGGGCTTATTCTTTAACCACCGAGTACTTATTACTAACGAATAAGATTTTCCTACTCTTTCAACAATCAAGACCTTTACACTTCATATCAAGTCAAGGCACAACAAGGGAAATCAAATTTCTTTAACACACGTGCATCTACTGCACTATATATTTCACAAATAATCATGCTGAAGAGGATAGGAAGAATCACATACCTCGCGACGATTGTCGACAATAAGAAAAATGCTCCACAGTACTATCTCCCTTAAGTAGGATATGCTACTCGTAGTACTTCAATCCTATAAAGTCATAAAACGCCTATCAATCTCTAGCTTGACGTAGAATAACTAAGTGCAAGGTCCCTACATTCTACGGAAAAATTTGGACAGAACTTCCTTTGTTTCTACTTACTATGCCACCTTTTTCCAGGCCGAAATTGCAATAACCAACGCCACATTTAAGGCTCAATTAATTCAGCAAATACAAGGGGATTACACGCCTACTAATACGTGTAAAATTCCGCCCCACAACAACACAAAATAAACCAATAATCTCCATGCCATTCTTGGACAACAATATAACCAATACTAACCCCTTTCAACTCTTTTCCAATTCAAGTTCTTAGGTCTAACATGATATCTAGCCTTAGACATCTTCAACAATTACAATTTCCCCCTTAACAACATGTGACGACCAAATTAGAAATCCAATTGAAGTTACAATCTTAAGGCTAACATGCCCATTTTCGGTTTCAACAAGGCAACAAGATCCAAATCTATTCAAATATAACAGCCTCAGGCTCAATTCTAAACTACTAAAATATAACAGCCTCAGGCTCATTTCTAAACTACTAAAACAAGTATAACTCATAATCAAGAGAAGAGGAAACTTTTACCTTTGGAGAAACCCATAAAAGCCCCTTTCTTCCACTTCTTTTCCGTCAAACTCGTCTACCAGCGCTTCCCACAAGTTTACCCACACTTTTCCTTCTTGCCGCTCAACAGCTTCCTCTTGCTAGGTTTTCTTGAAAAACTAGAGAGAAGGAGAGGGTTTTTCTTGGGAGGGTTTTGAAATGAAATGGCCAAGTCTTTCAAGACTTGGCCTAAAATAGACCACTTTACGGTAAAGGATGGGAGGGACACTTGTCACCCTCCCATAGGTTTTAAACAAAATATCCCCTGTTTTTCGCCCCTTTCTGCGCAAAAATCCCGCCTCGGCGCTTCCACTTCCGAAAAAGTTCCAGCATTCCGGCGCCGCGGCCCTGCATTCCGGCGCCGCGGCGCTGCAACCCCTGCGAACTCCCAGTACAACCGGCGCCGCGGCCCTGCATTCCGGCGCCGCACTGAACCGACAATCCGCCGCTCGATCACAGCACCAAACTTGAAACTTCCATAACTTTTGACTCCGATGTCCTATCGACGAACGGTTTGTTGCGTTGGGAACTAGATTTAACGGACTACACACTAGGCTTTTTAAACACCTCGAAATTCTTAACAACTGGGGTACAACACTCCAAGGTAGACTCAAAATCCGTCCAACACATATTTGTCAACTTATCTATCAACTTTCAAATCTTATATTCCTTGGTATGTTCTTATCTTAACTCCTTGAATTTACGGGGTGTAACATTTTCAAGGCTCGAATTCAACTACTAAACGCCACATTTAAGGCCCAACAATTCAGCAATACAAGGGGATTACACGCCTAACTTGGATGTGTAAAATTCTGCCCCACAATACAAATTAAATAATCCAATAAGTTTAAGATAGTATCTTGGCTATAACATGCTCACATATCATTCTTATCCCATCTTTTCAAATCCAAATTGTTATTCCTACATGCAATATACCTAAAAGCAATATTGACAACTACAAGTTCTTTCTTCCTCACATGCAACACAATTTACTTAAAAAAGGAGAATAGATTGTTACCTTAGAGTTTACCCAAATTAGTCCAACAAATTTCACTTGCCTTCTTTCCACAATCACCTCCACAAACCTCCTACAAGCTTGTCAACAAGTTTCCTTCTTGCCACCTTTCCGAAATTTCTCTAGGCCTTGGTTTCTCCTTGAATTTTTAGAGAGAAGGGAGAGGAATTTTTAGAGAGAAGAAAGAGAGATTTTTAGAGAGAAGGGGTTTTTGTGAAGAATGACCAAGTCTTCAAGACTTGGTCAATATATAGAACTTCCACAAAATCAGATGGGAGGGACACTTGTCACCCTCCCATGGCATTTTAAGAAAAATAAATCTTCTGATTTTTCCCCCAGATTTTGCAAAAATTCCGCCTCGGCGCTGAAACCTCTGAGAATTTCAAGATTCGCCGTGCATGACCACGTCGGCGCGGCTGCAACTTCAGAGAACTCCCAGTAAAACCGGCGCCGCGCCCGCCTCGGCACCGAGCGTGTGGCTGCCTCGGCCATGCGGCGCTGGCCGACCGAAAATACTTTTCTGCTCGACTGCGCATTGAACTTGTAACTTCCATAACTTTCTACTCCGATGTCCTATCGACGAACGGTTTGTTGCGTTGGGAACTAGACTCAACGAACTACATACTAGGCCTTTGAAACACCTAGGAACTCCTAACGCAACTGGACATAAGCCGCCTCAAAGTTGACTAAAACCCGTCCGAAACATTCCGTCAACCTATCTTTCTAAAATTTTAAATCTTAACTCCTTTCGTACGTTCTCATAAGCATGACCTGAATTACGGGGTGTAACATGTAGTTAGGACAATATCATTGACGTAGAGCGAAAGGTATGCATTGTTATTATCTCGATGAAAAATAAAAAGTGAATCATCACTTTTGATACATATGAACCCAATCAGCAAGATGTAAATGGTAAAACGGTCATACCAAGCCATGTGAGCTTGTTTCAAGCCATAAAGTGACTTTTAAAGTTGGAAGATATAGTGAGAAGCCGAAGGATGTACAAAACTAGGTGGTTGATGCATGTATACAATTTATTTCAAATCTCCATATAAGAACACATTTTTACATCAAGCTGATGAATCAACCAATTCTTTCCCATAGCTATGCTCAAAACAATGCGGATGGTGGCTGATTTAACCATTGGACTGAATATGTGTTGCGATTTTTCTAGATGCTACGCAAGTGTACGTATCGCAATTAGTAATAATCTCGGTAAGACCGAATATCGTCCACAGAGACTGAATTATCAAGTACCAATTAATTAAACTTTCGTTTCTATTTGGCAAACGTTTATGAGTTTTGATTTCTAAATTAAGTACTAACAACTAAAGTAATAAGCAGTAATAAACTAAGAGTGAAAATAATTGGATTTTAATTTAGTAATGAAGGTAATTAGGATTTTCAATCTCATCAACTATCCCCTCTATTATTCGTTAATGCAAGACTAGAAATCTTTCTTCTTATCAAAATAACAGGTTAATTGAGGTGTTCTATATTTCAGTTAGTACATATAAAAACTCAACCTAAGTTGGAATTTTCTATATTTCTATCATAAATTCTACCACATAGGATGATTAAGATAATAACCTAAATGCTACACAAGTAATCGTGATACCTTCGTTCAAGATTAAACCTATGTCTAATCAACTATAGCATATTCAAATCTTCCTTTTCAGATCTTGATTTGAAATCATATAAGTAATGAAAACTAATGGCTAGTCAATTCTCATTCAATAAACACAAGTTGATTAGATAATGATAAATGAAGAAATACTAATACTGCATTAAGTCATAATAGAGGTTCAAACGATTCGACAGAAAATCCTAATAAAGTAATTTGCTCAAAGACATGCTAATTAACTTAAAATCCAACATGAATTGAATTAAAGAAAAGGAAAAGAACTTGAACAATACGTGTCTCTGTTTGCTTCCTATCCTTTTGTTCCAAGGTATGATAATAATAAAAATATGTCTCCCACAACTTATATACCGAGAAAAACCCGTTTTGGACCTTTTTACCCTTGTTGAAATTCGGGGATTCTCCCCTATTTTCGTCGTCGGCGCTGCGACGCTTCAGCCAGGCGCCACGACTCTAATTCATTCGGAGGTTACTGCCAATCAGGAGCCACAACGCCTCTACCAGGTATTGCGGCGCTTCGTCGAAGGATTTTTCTTCTAGTTACTGCCCATCAAGCACTGAGGCGCCTCTTCCACGCGCCGCAACCCTTGCCTTCTTGCGCCGCGACTCTTCCTCATTTTCTGACCGGATTGCGATTTTAACTACTTTCTGAGCTTCCCGAGATTGGTTGCTTGGGACTCGATGTGCACTTTTGGGCCTCTATGAACGCCTATTCTCTTTGAATTGCCTAAAACCTTACTGAATCACTAAGAACATGAAAACACAATATAAAACACATAATAATGTATAAAATAATTAAAAGACAATAAAAGACTCCCTAAAATATTCTCTAAAACAATACTAAAAATAGACTTAACAATATGTCACCACAATTAACTCTCTCTTATTGCCCTGTGTCATTAGCCACAAGTCTCGCCTTATAGCATTCAAGCTCACAATTATCTCTGAATTTGTGATGATATAACCACATACAATGAATCATATTTACCCCCTCTGGTCTCGGGACAAGATCCCAAGTGCGATGTGCATTGAGCGTATTAAATTTCTCACGCATGGCTACATTCCAATTCGGGTCAAGCTTGGCTAATTATGGATTTTAGGTATAGGTGAGATGGTCTGAGTGGATAGGTTAAAGTGGAATTTTGGTGTGAAAATCCTGTTCTGAGCACGGATTTCCATACGGTGGGTCGAAAACGAGACTTTTGGGCTGACGAGAAGTGGTGGCAGTGGGGATGGCGGGTTTGTTGGGCCGTTGGGGGCATATAAGTGGTTGACGGGTGCTGTTGGGATATTGGCGAGAGGTTAGGGCAGTGAGGTAGGAGACTGATGGACGAAGGTAGGGGGTTGGGGAAGTGAGGTAGTGTACTGGTCGACGGAGGAGGGGGGTTGGGGCAATGAGGCTAGGAGGCATTGAATGGAGCAGGGGAAGTGTTGACACCCAATTTTGACTCATCTTTTAGTCATTTCTTGCAATTTTAAGCATTTTAGGACACCACATTTTAATTATTATTTTTTGCATTTTTTACATAATATTCTATGTTTATTTTTTCACAAAATGACATTGCATTTTTTTATTTTAAATTAAACATTATGTCTTTGTTAATATTATGTTTCTATTATTATTATGTTTCTATTATTATTATGTTTGCATCTCTTTAAATAATTAATTGACATCCCGTTTTTACTTTTAATTAGGCATTAAACATTTCTTAAATATTGTATTTTATTATTATTGCATCAGCATTTTCATTTCGATAATTTTGTATCTTTTAAAATAATTTTTCTTTTAAATGATAAATCCGTTTTGCATTTTTGTCAAACCAGTCCAGTCCGAGGCACAATCTGGATCAGTCCAATCCGACAAAAAAATTGAGGCCCAAAAATAAGGCCCAGTACACCTTTCATCTTTTTCTCTCAAAAACCAAACACAAACCCTAAACCTAAATACCCCTATAAATAAAAACCCTCATTCCATCTTCCTGACTCAAAAACCAACATCAGCCGCCCACTTCACTAATTGAGATACCACTTTCATCTTCCACTCTCTCTAACAAAAAATAATTTTTTCTTTTTTCCATTTGGAGAGCAGCCATTAACACCAGTAGCCTCACATCCATCTGCTTTTTTTTTTTAAATTTTCTTGAACTCACAACACTCACACATCACCCTATCTCCTTCTCCTCTTCACCTTACCATCGCCGACCACCACTGCGCGCACGCACACAAACAACACAACACATACAAACATCAGCCGCCCAACCTCTTTAACCTCACCCATCTCTCTCATTGTTTTTATCATCTAATCTCTCATCCCCCATTATCGAACCCCGTCACTATCGGAACCCCCACTGGACAACTACCATAGCGGCGTCGCTCCGGTGTATCTCGCCGTGGAAGCGACGCCGCTGCCCTCTCTCTGTTGGTAATGTTGAATCTCGCTGGAGGTGTAACTCCGGCGACGTTACTGTTGTTTTCCTTTTATCCTGCGATTATATCATTGTGTGAGTAGTGGACTGATTTTTCTTTGATTTTTGGTTAGCTGGCCGGAGTTTGTAACTCTGGCGACCTTGATTGATGTTATTTTCGGCCGTTGGACTGATTTCTTTGAGATGTGTTATCTGTCGGATTTTTAGAACTCGGACGAACTCTGTGCGGCTCTATTTTTAGGGTTATCTGTTATTGGACTGATTTTCGGATTTCTTTGGTACCTACCGGAGTTTAAAACTCCGACACTCTTGTTTAGTTTTATTTTGGGATTTCTTGGCTGCTGCGTTATTTTCCTTGGTATACTGTTTAGGTTATTGGACTAATATTTTATGATCTGGCCCGTGGTTGTATTTGCTGGGATTTGTTGATTTACTGTTTTGAAGTGAACTGCTTACTGACCTTTGGATTTCGGGCTGATTTTTGATGATTTTGCCCGTCATTATTTTGTTAAACTGATTTTGAACAAATCACTGCACTTGATAAAAATCCACTGATTTGAATAAGATACTACACTTGCTGTGGCCAATAAAAAAGTTATC
The DNA here is from genome assembly GCA_029844215.1 of Przewalskia tangutica. Classification (NCBI taxonomy): domain Eukaryota; kingdom Viridiplantae; phylum Streptophyta; class Magnoliopsida; order Solanales; family Solanaceae; genus Przewalskia; species Przewalskia tangutica. The sequence goes on along the minus strand of CM056721.1, from coordinate 119,936,081 downwards.
CGTCGATTTTTGAGGCCTCCACAGTTGCAAAGACGGAAAATAAAATAAAATGAAGCTTTCTGGGCAATGATGATTTCTTCCACTTACACCGGATAACCAACATGCGCTGGCGGGGCGAATTTTCGCAGCCGGACTTGTTTAGGATGTCCCACTTTATTTTTATATATCTGAGCCCTCGGCGTTTAAAACTATTACTGTTTTGGCGCGGATTTGAAGGTTTTTATTTATTTTATTGTTCTAACAATATTGGCCGATGATGGAATCTCCGTCTGATTTCCAAGGCCTCCCCTGTACAAAAGACAGATTTATTTTTGGCTTTACTTATTAATTTTTGCTATTACTTTAATTTTTTTTATTCTATTACTAACACTTTTACTAAGTGTTTATGCAGGTACCCAGAGATCATCTTGTGCAGAAGGCCTAAAAAGGGCTAAAAGATGTCCCGGATTTTTATTCGATTTTAGCTTTATTATTCTGTATTGCATTTCATTGTAATTGTAAATTATGAAAGCAGCTTAGAATATGTAGAATAAAAAAGGCAATAAATAAATAACCTAGGTTTGAACGGATAACCGCAAGTTAGCGGATCTTAAAGGATGTCTAACCCCTTCCCTTTAGGATAATAAAGAACCCTGATCCAGAATCTCATTAATTTCGTAGACCATTAAATGGAGATTAATTGCAGTATTTTTATTGCAATAAATCAAGTGTCCTAATTCACTTAACTAATTAGGTGACGACTCCTCAAAATCAGCATTATTGCTCCATCCAGTGAACCACGCCAAAGAACAATGTTGCAGATACCGTTCAGACCCCGAGGTCAAAAACGGGCGCGACAGCCTGACGACTCCACTGGGAATAATCAGGTTCTTGACCATAGCAAACCTAGGTTTATTATTGCTTGGCTTTATTTGTTTTAAATGCCTTAAAATTGCTTGCTTTAATTTTGTATGCTTAACTGTTTTAATTGCTATTTGCTTTTACTGCTTTCCTTATACTGTCATTCTGCTCATATTTCCTCCACTCTGGAAAATTCACATTGTCACACACTACACGCGCTGGTGTGCTTCGCGCACCCACAAATTTCTTTCAAGACACCCAAAATTTAGGACAGTTGGTGCCTGCGTGAAGTTAGATCGGTTCGTCTGATCAGCCACGTAGCCTTCTCACTCGAGTTGTCCGCTCGGGAACCTTGCGTCTAGTAAGCCAAATCTTAGAAAGCTTAAGATAGAGCTATACCACCCTTTTATATTAAGTCATGCATGCATAAACCTTAAGTGGGTTAATCCTTGACATTAACGCCACAATTAGAAATCCACCAAACTTGTTGACGGGTTTCACAACCCAACGACCCATTAGCATATTATGTGTAGCGTGATGATGATAGACGGATCCAAGCCTGATCATGACACGCCGAAATTGGAAAAAGTGCACCGTCATTTGGTCGCCATTTCCAACAAAAGTATTAATGTTTAGCAACTTTGGTCAATCTATCCCAATCTCGCATATCTGGCGTTTAGGCCGACCTCTGGCATAAGAGTGGTTCCATGCATATTAGGGCGCGCGCTTGATTTGCATGCTTTTGTTTACTATTGTTGTCGCTAGCAATTCTGTACATATTATTTAATGCAATAATTACCCTTATTGTAACTCCGGGCTCGAGCATTTGTATTTTTGCACTTTTTGCTGTCACATTACAATCAGGACTTCTACTGCGTAAGTCGCTCTTGAACAACGCGATTTGGACTTCGTGAAGCATCAACCACCAGTCCGGTCGAACCAAGCAGGGAAGTCTTTGACTATATTGTCACGCCCTTACATTTTATTATTTTGTGGCTTGCCTACTCTCACCCATTTGTCATATTCTTGCAGGAAGACCGTCCTCGCAAATAGTCGAGGGCGGCCAGAAGAAAATAAAAAAAAGGGAAGAAAAAAAAAAGAAAAAAAATCATCACAAGAATGAGCTGGAGTTATGTTGACGGAAAGAAGTCAGCTTATACCAGATTCAACGAAACATCGCTCTGGGTCCTATATTTTGTATCTTTATACATATTTACAAATTCAATTGATATGCCTAGTGTCGATTACATAATTCTTTATCATGCATTTTACAACATAATCATCCCGAACTACGCGTGTCTGATTCTCACCATACGGTGTGATACGTAGACAACCCATCTAGGGTTCGACACCACATAAAAAAAAAAGGGACATATTTGGTTCACTCATTCATTGCATTTATCTAATCACGGACATTCATTATTGTATTTCAATCATTCTATCACAAACATTCATTCATGCATTTCATTCATTCTATCACATCCATTCATTTTTTCATTACATTCCTTTTACTTTGCATTCGTCTTATATTGAACAATCATTTGTTTTGCACTTTTACTTTTGCATTTATTTCATGAATGAATTCTTTTTAAATCATACGTTTTATAACATATCTGAACGAACTACGCACACCTGATTCTCGTCAAAGATGAGATATGTAGGCAGCCCTATTCGGGTTCGGTACCCTTTATTCAAAAAATACAAAAAAATAATATATTTTGTTCATAAATACAAAAAAAATGTTATCCAAAAATACAAAAACATTTTTTAAGTATCATTGTTTGACTTGGTTGATACCAACACAGTTAGGAGTGTGCATAGGAAAGAACGAGTAATAATCAATATGGGTTGACTTCGTGGTAAACCATAGATTCTTTTGGTACCTCTTATTCACACCCGTAAATGACATTGTCTTGCATGTTTCCAAGATAAGAATGAAATCAACCTCATCGTTTCATATGCATTGTGTGGTGAGTTTTAGAATAAGTTCAATTGCACTGCATTGTGATCTAGAACTTGGCCTGAATGTTTGTTGAGATGAATCCTGAGTAACACTCGGTGTAGGAAATGATCGTATGCTTTCTTTGACCCGTTTGAGCATTTTCAGCCTACCAAATAACATTATCCGTAGTACACCCCTTTTGAGCCTAAAACTTGTTCTTTCGACAACCGCATATTACACCTATACCATTTCTGAGTGCGTACGCACTATCCCTCTCTTGGCCCGACCTCCTTAAGCGCTTTAGAAATGTGCAAGTGGTTGACAAAATTCTGCGTCAAAGTTTGCAAAGACAAAAATTGTCAAAGTCCCAAAAGGGAAAAGAAAACACAAATGACGACTTCACAAAAAGAAGAAATCAAAAGCCCCGACATTATATAAAAAAAATGAATGAATAAAAATGAGAGAATAACTTTGGAAAAAAGGGGGCTCCAAACGAAAGATTCAAAAATAAGTCAGTACAGAAAACTGGGATAAAAAGAAAGCAGGTCAGCATTAAAGCACACAAATATCAAGCACGGACGTAGTCCAACGCTCGAGGAATGATTAATCACTTTTTACCCAAATGATATTTATCCCTTCCCCCAAACCTATATTACAAGCCCGTGACAAGCCCTACATGATCTTATACTGAGGGTTCTCACATTAGTGGATACTTACATGATGGCCAAGCCAATGGTATCACAATTGCATGCATTGAACATTCTTTTGAGTGTGATCGTACTTCTCTAAACGTCCCAAAATTCAAAATACTGGAATATATATGTGAGAAATGAGACTTTCTTCAGTGAGGGCATTTGAAACATGAGATTATGTGTAGTTCGAAACCTTGGCTGCAAGCAAGTGTGTCGATACTTAGGTGTCTGAGATACCATTTGAAACTATAGGAATTACCCAGAAGTCAGTCTCGGTTATACTGAAAGTAAATAACGGAATTCCTAGGCACAATACTAATTGTTGGTACCAATTGAAGTCAGAACGTGATGCTGTCTTTCACTTTTCAGAAAAAAATACATATGTAAAAATTCTCATTTTTTGCATCACGAACTACGTCTTGACCTGATTCCCTCAGCGGGATACGTAGGCGGCCACATTGGCTTCGGTCTCATTTTTTGAAAATTGTACAATCATTTTTTGCATCACGAACTACGTCATGACCTGATTCCCTCATGAGGATACGTATGCGGCCTAAGTCGGCTTCGGTCACACCATTATAAATCTTCTCATTGGCTCGCGTGCGACAGAATGCATTTGATTATTCCGAAAAGAGCTATGAGCAATTTTCGCCGGGGTTAAGTCCGTGCAGAGACTAGCATTCAGCAACCATTCGCAACATCCAGCAAGTCCGTGCAGAGACTACATCAGCAATAACAGCATTCAGCAAGCATTCGCAGCATCCAGCAAGTCCGTGCAGAGACTATATCAGCAAGCAGCAATCGCAACATTCAGCAAGCATTCGCAGCATCCAGCAAGTCCGTGCAGAGACTACATCAGCAATCGCAACATTCAACAAGCATTCACAGCATCCAGCAAGTCCGTGCAGAGACTACATTAGCAATCGCAGCATTCTGCAAGCATTCACATCATCCAGCAAGCCCGCGCAGAGCATTCAGCAAACATTCGCAGCATCCAGCAAATTCGCACAGAGACTGCATCAGCACTCGCAGCATTCAACAAACATTCACAACATTCAACACGTCCGTGCAAGGACGAAATCTCAGCATTTGCAGCATCACATCAATACAACCGCCATCACGTTTTACAGGATAACATTTATACTCATACAATTACATTGCTTATAAATTCATGCGTTATCATTTTTGCCTTAACAGTTATGTACTAACCTTTTGCTTAAGTCTTAGCATGCAGGAGCAGGAGCACAACGTGAATTTTCTCTTACAGCGAACCAGAGCAATTTGTTGGGGGGTCAACCTTCCCAACGAATGGCAGAAGCGGCCTCGAGCATCGGTCCACTCATCCCACATCACCAACAAGCCCAGCGTCATCATAAGTCGATACCAATACACCCCTAAGTCCAAACCAGTTTAAGCATGCAAGTTTCAAGAGGCAAAGCTACATAGTTGACGTGAATCAACCACTCCTTTCCTAAGACTCACAAGTTTTCTTTGAAGCAGAATCTTCATATCAGCAAAGGCGGGAGGAAAACAATAAGCCCATGCTGGTTAAAAACGCACAACGTCTATGCAATGACGTTATCTCAACCCAGACGAGTCACAAAACAGGTACATCCTTAAAACGACACCATTTCATTGTAAGCCTATGCAACAACTTCATCTATGTTTCGTTCATGCAACGACGAACATCTGCATCGCGTCTATGCAACGACGCCATTTCATGCAAGCCTATGCAACAACTTCATCCATGTTTCATCTACGCAACGACGAACATCTACATCACGTCTATGCAACGATGTCATTTCATGTGAGCCTATGCAACGACTTCATCTATGTTTCGTCCATGTAACGACGAACATTTGCATCGCGTCTATGCAACGACGCCATTTCATAAAAGCCTATGCAACGGCTTCATCTATGTTTCGTCTATGCAACGACGAACATTTGCATCGCGTCTGTGCAAAGACGCCATTTCATGTGAGCCTATGCAACGACTTCATCTATGTTTCGTCAAAGCAACGACGAGCATCTGCATCACGTCTATGCAACGACACCCTTTCATCTAAGCCTATGCAACGGCTTTATCCATGTTTCGTCTGCGCAACGACGGCCATCTGCATTGCGTCTATGCAACGACGTCATTTCATGTGAGCCTATGCAACGACTTCATCTATGTTTCGTCTATGCAACGACGAGCATCTGCATCGCGTCTATGCAACGACGCCATTTTATGTAAGCCTATGCAACGGCTTTATCTATGTTGTGTCTATGCAACGACGAGCATCTGCATCACGTCTATGCAACGACGCCATATCTTCTAAGCCTATGCAACGGCTTCATCATGTTTCGTCTATACAACGACGAGTATTTGCATCGCGTCTATGCAACGACACCATCTCATGTAAGCCTATGCAACGACTTCATCTATATTTCGTCTATGCAACGACGAGCATCTGCATCGCGTCTATGCAACGACGCCATCAACATCTACAAACACCCTGTTTTTTACAGCACCACATCGCAGCAACCCAGTGTCAATCATATTTCGACACTGGGACAAATTTTTAATATGCGTCGGCATTGCCATAATTTTCTAGCATCGCAGTAACCCAATATCATCATAATTCGACACTGGGACAAAATTTTGAATCTGCATCAGCTTTTTGCCCATTCATTTTCTTGATCTTTGTGACGATGGAGACAAAATTGGCTACAAGTCAACGTCTTTGTCCGAAAACTCTTTCATCGCCTTCGGTCAAAGAGGGAAAAACTGTTGACACCCAATTTTGATCCATCTTTTAGTCATTTCTTACAATTTTAAGCATTTTAGGACACCACATTTTAATCATCATTTTTTGTATTTTTTACATAATATTCTATGTTTATTTTTTCACAAAATGACATTGCATCTTTTTATTTTAAATTAAGCATTATGTCTTTGTTAATATTATGTTTCTATTATTATTATGTTTGCATCTCTTTAAATAATTAGTTGGCATCCCGTTTTTACTTTTAATTAAGCATTAAACATTTCTTAAATATTGTATTTTATTATTATTGCATCAGCATTTTCATTTCGATAATTTTGTATCTTTTTAAATGATTTTTCGTTTAAATGATAAACCCGTTTTGCATTTTTGTCAAACCAGTCCAGTTCGAGTCACAATCTGGATCAGTCCAATCCGCCAAAAAAACTGAGGCCCAGTACACCTTTCATTTTTTCTCCCAAAAAACCAAACACAAACCCTAAACCTAAATACCCCTATAAATAAAAACCCTCATTCACTCCATCTTCCTGACTCAAAAAACCAACATCAGCCGCTCACTTCACTGTTTGAGATACCACTTTCATCTTCCACTCTCTCTAACATAAAATAATTTTTTCTTTTCCCATTTGGAGAGCAGCCATTAACACCAGTAGCCTCACATCCCTCTGTTTTTTTTTAAAAAAAATTCTTGAACTCACAACACTCACACATCACCCTATCTCCCTCTCCTCTTCACCTTACCATCGCCGACCACCACTGCGCGCACGCACACACACAACACAACACATACAAACATCAGCCGCCCAACCTCTTTAACCTCACCCATCTCTCTCATTGTTTTTATCATCTAATCCCCCATCCCCCATTACCGAACCCCGTCACTATCGGAACCCCCACTGGACAACTACCATAGCGGCGTCGCTCTGGCGTATATCGCCGTGGAAGCGACGCCGCTGCCCTCTCTCTGTTGGTAATGTTGAATCTCGCTGGAGGTGTAACTCCGGCGACGTTACTGTTGTTTTCTTTTTATCCTGCGATTATATCATTGTGTGAGTAGTGGACTGATTTTCTTTGATTTTTGGTTAGCTGGATGGAGTTTGTAACTCCGGCGACCTTGATTGATGTTATTTTCGGCTGTTGGACTGATTTCTTTGAGATGTGTTATTTGTCGGATTTTTAGAACTCCGACGAACTCTGTGCGGCTCTATTTTTTGGGTTATCTGTTATTAGATTGATTTTCGGATTTCTTTGGTACCTACCAGAGTTTAAAACTCCGACACTCTTGTTTAGCTTTATTTTGGGATTTCTTGGCTGTTGCGTTATTTTTCTTGGTATACTGTTTAGGTTATTGGACTAATATTTTATGATCTGGCCCGTGGTTTTATTTGCTGGGATTTGTTGATTCACTGTTTTGAAGTGAACTGCTTACTGACCTTTGGGTTTCGGGCTGATTTTTGATGATTTTGTCCGTCATTATTTTGTTAAACTGATTTTTGAACAAATCACTGCACTTGATAAAAACCCACTGAATTTGAATAAGATACTACACTTGTTGTGGCCAATGAAAAAGTTATCCGTCTATTTTTGAGGCCTCCACAGTTGCAAAGACGGAAAATAAAATAAAATGAAGCTTTCTGGGCAATGATGATTTCTTCCACTTACACCGGATAACCAACATGCGCTGGCGGGGCGAATTTTCGCAGCCGGACTTGTTTAGGATGTCCCACTTTATTTTTATATATCTGAGCCCTCATCGTTTAAAATTATTACTGTTTTGGCGCGGATTTAAAGGTTTTTATTTATTTTATTGTTCTAACAATATTGGCCGATGAAGGAATCTCCGTCTGATTTCCAAGGCCTCCCCTGTACAAAAGACGGATTTATTTTTGGCTTTACTTATTAATTCTTGCTGTTACTTTAAAATTATTTATTCTATTACTAACACTTTTACTAAATGTTTATGCAGGTACCCGGAGATCATCTTGTGCAGAAGGCCTAAAGAGGGCTAAAAGATGTCCCAGATTTTTATTCGATTGTAGCTTTATTATTCTGTATTGCATTTCATTGTAATTGTAAATTATGAAAACTGCTTAGAATATGTAGAATAAAAAAGACAATAAATAATTAACCTAGGTTTGAACGGATAACCGCAAGTTAGCGGATCTTAAAGGATGCCTAACCCCTTCCCTTTAGGATAATAAAGAATCCTGATCCAGAATCTCATTAATTTCGCAGACCATTAAATGGAGATTAATTGCAGTATTTGTATTGCAATAAATCAAGTGTCCTAATTCACTTAACTAATTAGGTGACGACTCCTCAAAATCAGCATTATTGCTCCATCCAGTGAACCACGCCAAAGAACAATGTTGCAGATACCGTTCAGACTCCGAGGTCAAAAACGGGCGCGACATGAAGTGTACGGGTCATTAAAGTATCCATAACCAGTGACTTGAAGTTGTTTGACATTTGCAAATGGGAACACGTTTTCCTCGAATATGACATGGCGAGAGACTAGGATTTTATGTGTGGACAAATCATAGCATAAGTACATCTTATGGTTCGACGGGAAACCTAAGAAGACGTAAGGAGAGACGTGAGGTGCTAATTTGTGAGGGGTCATAGAGGTAAAATTTGGGTAGCATAGATAATCGAAAATCCGAAGATGTTCATATGAAGGGATCCGACATAATATAATTTCGGTAGGGGTTTTATTTTGAAGGGTACGTGTAGGTAATATATTAAGAAGGTATTCTACCATTTGTAACGCGTATACCCAAAAGGGAGGGGGAAGAGAGGCATGAAAGAGCATTATACGTATCATATTATTAGTGGTGTAGAGTATTATTTCGGCTTTGCCATTTTGAGGTGAGGTTGGGGGCACAAGAATCGAAACACCATGCCATTATCTGCACAAAATTTATGAAAGGGGAAATTGTCGAACTCACGACCTTTGTCACATAGAAATATTTTGATGTTCTTCTCAAACTGGATTTTAACATACGCCTAAAATTCTAGAAAAGTTGAGTAAACTTGGGACTTATATTTTAGAGATAAACCCAAAGAAAATGATAGAAGTCATCCAAAAGCACCAAATAATATTTGTGATCCAGATTGCTAGTAATAGGGGATGCCCATAAATTCAGATGAATGATATCAAAATGAGTAAAAGTTATACTTAAGGAGGACGTAAAAAGGTAGTCTAACATGCTTCTCTAGAGGACAAGAGTAGCAGTTGAGGGTATAGTTCCCTTTATTACATTGAATTAAATTTTGACTTATAAAAAAACTAAAAACTGATGCCCCTGGGTGCCAAGTTGATGGAGAGATTGTGTCTAGAGAGGTTTGTTGGTTGACACTTGCAGCGGAAGTAGATGAGAAATGATAGAGGCCCCCCACACTATTACATCTCGTAAGAGTTGTCCCCGTACGTAAGTCTTTTTCAGAAAAACCAAAAGGGTCAAACTCAATAGATACATAATTGTCACTAGCAAATTTCCTAACATAGATTAAGTTTTTAATAATATTACGATCATATCGGACATTTTTTAGGGAAAAGAAAGGGTGAGGTGGTGGAGTTTGAGTTGTGCCATAACCTTGAATTGGAATGTGATTGCCATTTCCGACCAGAATAGATTGAAGATTATTCAAGTTGAATAGTTGTAGAAGATTACCTGAGTTACGAGTGAGGTGTGAAGTGACGCCCGTATCCATGTACCAAACATCGTTAGGAGAAGCCATGTGGTCGTCGGAAGTGAAGGGAAATAAGAGGTTGTAGAGGCTACAAAATTTTGAGGAAGATAAATTGGCTTCTGATGCAGGTGAAGGAATGCCGGATCTTGAAGTTAAGAAACCCACAAAAAATGTTCTTTTAGGGCCCAGTCACATTCACAACAGAGGAATCATCCAATGTGATATCAAGCCTGACAATATTCTCCTTGTGGGAACCGATGAGATTGCAAAGATTGATGATTTATGCACAAATTGCTTATTGTACGGTACAAGAGTTTGAGATGAGGCTAGGGTTTGACTTCTGATACTATGTAGAATAGTGTAATTTTACTTGGTTCACTACTACAAATTTCAGCTTGCGTAACGCAGCTTAGATATCGCTTTTACAAAGCGCTATCTAAGTAACAGCTTGCATAGCGCTTTTTCAAATTTTCAAATTTTAAAAAAAAATCTAACAAAAAATACTTGCATAGCGCTTTTCGGAAATTTTTACCGAAGCGCTATACAAGTTACTCCTTGCATAGAGCTTATTACAAGCGCTATTATAATTAATATAAATATTCCACTTAGATAGCGCTTGTGGAAGCGCTATGCAAGTCCATTTTACCAAATAATAAAGGACTTAGCCGAACTTGTACGTGTATGAAGTCCGAAATTCTCTTTAGAATGCGTCAGTGAACAGTGATTCCGGCGGCGAATCGTCGATTCCGGCCACCACAAGACTCCATTGGAGACGAGACTTATACCATTAGTTTCATCTCTTCAAGCCCGTCATTTCCATACCAACCACAATCGTCGATTCTACCTACATCGTCGGCAATCTCAGATAGAAAATCCCCCTATTTTCCGATCGATTCGAGGGTCAAGTGTGGTTCCAAAAGGTTCGTCTTCATCAGACCTACAGTTTGCACCTAACAACACCCTTTGATTCAACCCCTACATCTACATCTATAATGTGTTCTTCATGTTCATTTGTTCTTGTTCATGTTCTTATTTTTAATTGTCTGAGTTCCTCTCTTTGATCTGTTCTTGAATTTTATCCTTCCATTTTCTTGTTGATTAGGTATTAATATCATATTTGCTCTTGATGTCTAGCATTCGTGTATATTAGCATGTCTGATCTTTGAGAAATAATGCTTAGTGTGACCTAGACACAAACATCTTCGAGCGAGTTTGATGAGTCGAGATGACGCCTTAGTTATGGAAGAGGTTTATGACAAGTGCTTATTTGGTTGGCTTCTTGACAGTTGTGGCAACAGATGATGAAAAGGTAGCTGAGTGCTGTCGGGATTTTGGTGCTGAGGTGATAATGACTGCTGAATCATGTAGAAATGGTAAACACAATGCCATTTTTCTCTCGAAACTGTTTTTGCAACTTATGGAAGTTCAGTTTATGAATAGCTGATGTCCAGATGCTTAAGAACTCATAATCATGATGTTCATTTGCTCTGTGAATAAGTCATGTTAGGTGGTCATTTACCCCTTGACTTAGCTTAATGAACATTAAGCCCTTAAGAATTCATAATGATGTCTAACTGTGTTAAGGTACCATGTTGAATGTCAGTCTCATCCTCTATATGTTCAATTGGAACTTGTTAAGTCTGAACCACATAATTTAATACTAATTTGAATGAAGTTTAAAATCTGAAAAGTTGTATGTCATGTAGTATTTTGATGTCTAGTTTCTAGTTAACACCTGTTTATGTTATCTCCATGCTAGTAAGATAACATATTTACCTGCTATATGTTTGCTAAATGTTATGCAAAGTATTTGATTTACATCTGCCCAATTACAAGTCTTAAGTTAAATCATACCTGTTAATCTAAAGGATGGATAAAAAGACTAATCTGGCTATTTGAATCTGTCTAAGTGAAGAAATGGCAGGATCCCTAGGTTAAAGTCTAAGAAAAATATGTCAACCCCTTTATGTAAAGTTCAAATCACGTTCCATGATTATGTGCCTTCCTTTAACCCTGTGTTGATTGTGAGTTCTTAAAAATTTAACCTGCCCTGATTTTTTTTTTAAAATTGAATTTCCAATACTGAAATTGACATTCTCGGCACATTACCACAAAATTTGAATGTTGAAATCTATTGTATATCGCGAGATATTTAGCTTTGAAAAGGAAAAAAAATGTAACGATTTGGGGGAAAAGTAAAATTGATTGCCAAGAAGGACGTTTTTGGAGAAATCGGCTGGACCAAACGGACTTCGTCTCGAAAAAATACGTGAAATAAAAAAAAAGATCAAACGGACGTCCGAGCGCAAAGTTATGACCATTTAAAGTTTCACTAATTTACAACCTATATTTGATATGTCAATACGTCCGGATGGGTGAAATTTGTTGGGGAAATGTGTGGGGTGATATTCGACATGAGCCTTATGTATGTTTGATAAGTTTCTAAATGAATGGATTATCCATGGATTAAGGAATATGAAAGTATGTTTATCTCTGTCGAGTCTTTGTTTAGTTTATCATGTCTATTAAAGTTGCTAAATGATATACTTTAAATATTTCAGTTGTGAAGCTGCTGGATAGGACCACAGTTTGTCGATTTAGAAAATGATCAAAATGTGACATTCGAAGTGTCCATCCATTGCTCTTTGTTTTGCTGCTATCCTTTGCTGCTGCAACTTTGAGATGTTAGTTTGGAGCATTTTAAACAATGGGTTGTTGCACTTTGAGAATGTAAACAATTGCTACACCTGTGTATTATTATGTTTTATGCGAATGATTATATTATATTATATTTTGAATGGGTATTCTTTTTGTTATATTTTTGATATTTTATTTATTAGATGAAAAAACTGGGGGAAAAAAATAGATACCAAAATAATAAATAAAAAGTAAAAAAAAAAAAAACTTGCATAGCGCTTAAAAAAGCTTGCATAAGCGCTATGCAAACTAGTATCTTCGAAATAGAAGTCTACTTGCATAACGCTTTTTTAAGCGCTATCTAAGAGCTATGCAAGCCTTAAAAAAAGCGCTATGCAAGCGCTTTTCTGTACTAGTGGTTGGAGGCTTCTCATTAATGTAATATATATGTATTTACAATTACAAAATCTAATTGGATAAGGATCTCTAAACCTAATTGAAGAGGAATCTCTAAACCTAATTGGAGAAGGTCTATTTTACATAATTACACTAGAATAATAATTATTAGAAGAAATATTATATATTTCATATATAAAAGCTGAGATTTATTATTCGCAAAAAGGATCACAGCTTACATAACAAAAAAGAGAAGCTGGGGTACTAGAAGTGAACACAATATTTAGTACACCATACTTACATAGTAGTAGTTAACTAAAGAAAATTGCACTCTTTTTACATACACACGCACTATTTATTTGGGGCTAAAAGTAACTAATTAATGTCCACCTCTAGCTTATATTATTCTTCCTCACCAAAAACACATCCCAATAATAATTATTGTTGTTATTATTGAAGTCAAATATATATAATTAATTAAACCCATAGAGCTCCAGCTTTTTTAAGCATTGGCTTTAAGGAGCGTTGAAGATGAAGACTCATAACTTCATTTTCACCACCCACCAGTTCACCGCCAATGAATACGGCTGGAACTGTAGGGTTACAGCCGAGCCTCGAGAGGGCGGCTTCGATCTCTTGCCCTCTCTGCATCTCATCAAGCTCATGAACTTCAGGGTGAACGCCGAGGTCACATAAGAGAGACTTAATGGTGTGGCTCATGCAACAAGAATTCTTGCTGAAGATCACCACTGGCTTTTCAGCTACCATTCTGCTTACCCTCTCCATATTACGTATTGGATAATTCAAGAATGTTATTTAGGGTTTGGAAAGTGAAGAGAATAATAATATGGCCAAACAAATTATTTGAGGTTAGTGATGACTTGTGGTTTATGTGTAGGGACGTTGATGAGTTTTGAGGTGAGGAAAAAAGAAGCATCAACAAGACATATTTATAGATAGAAAGTGTAGATTTGTTGAGGTTGTAAAAAGAATCCAAAATATGTTAAAGTAACCACACGAGCATGATCTCATGTCTAGTTTTGATTCTCAAAACGAAGCAAAAAACGACAGCTATCAATTTGTAGCCAAGACAATTGAAAAATATTAGAGGTATATTGTTTTTATAAGAAGGGGAACAAATAAGTAACATATGACTATATAAATTTTTCATTCTTAAGGTTGACCTCAAAGTATAAAAATTTCTTATTGTGTTTAACATGAGAGTTTAAGTTCCATAATGAGTTGTAAAAATGCTTATGACATCCTCATTCCATATTTTTTATCAAAGTAACTTTCACACTATTGGAAAGATATTTGGATAGGTTCCAAAATTTGCATGAGATCACAAATTTAATAGTGATGGATGTATATGTTGCACTACATAAAAAAAAAAAAAGTTTCATGTTGCACGATAACGATTCTTTGCATACGGAAATAGAGACGTGTCAATGCTGCGACTTTTCTCTTTGCTTGATATGTCAAACCATTAATTTAATCACTTTACCCCATTTTCCAATTAATTATTCTTGTTTATCAATAAATATGTGGTCGGTGCCCCATGAGTTTGACCCATCACCTTGTTTTTTGCTCTGAATTTAATTAATACTATTAAAATTAGGCACGGAAGTGGATTTCATGATGTTTTATTTCCTTTTTAGGTATATGATTAATGATAGTTGTTAGAAATGGATGATTAGGGAATCGGGTCGGGTTAAGATAATCTTGTTTAGGTTTTGATTATTTGTGATGCATCTTTTTCCAGGAAGAATCTGCTGAGTTGGAGAGAGGGAAAGTTGGATTTATCCAATAGGAAACTTTTTTTTGTGGTCCGATAAATAAAGATACGCATCCAATTCACCAACAAATATATGGAAAGGCAAAAGGATATAATTTTTGTAAATTGCATTGATGACCACATATTAAACTCTTGCATATACGTTGTGTCTAATTTATATATTGAAGTCAATATATAAACGGACATGCATGATCATCAAGCTCGAACATCTCAATTAGAAAAATAAAAGCTGCTTTTTAGTGTTTATTTTGTGTTGTATAAACTAACTGTTTGAATAATTTGAGATATTGAGAATCATTGCTCGAGACAATGATAGTTTAGATGAGCTTTATGACTTTTCACTTATAAATCAAAAGTTATAAGTTAGAAATTCTAGCTTACTACTTTTAGCTTATTTTTGTTATTTTAGCTTTAAAAAAATGCTTTTATTTTATTCAAACATTATAAAAGTGCTTAAAATCACTTTAAATAAGTCAATCCAAACAACCTCAACGTGTATGAAATAAGTAAGCTATTCTCTCTTTTTCAATTTGTTTGTCTCACTTTCCTTTTTAGTATGTTTAAAAAGAATGCTTATTTCCTAAATTGACAACTCTTTTATTTCAACATTAATATTTCACCTGATATGTTAAGACCAAAATATTAAAAGACATTTTAGTATATTATAGTACATATTTTGAGTTTATGGCCACAAGTTTTTTTCCTTAAATTTTGTGCCTAGTCAAATCGAGATAAATAAATTAAAACAGTGGACTATATAAGTTACAAAACGTTGCAAGAAAAAAAAAACGTACATAACAAGGAGACAAGCGCCTTGAGGTACATGATATTGTCTTCCTTTGCTTTTCAACACATGTTGCTAATAGTTACTTTGATAAATTGATAACATTCTGGCCCACCAAAGAAAAATCGATTGATGGTTTCTTAGTCAAGGCCAGGGTAAAATTCCATTAAACACCAAATATGTGGTACAACTTCGATAGAATTGTAACGTTCTCAAGGCTGATCCTGATGAGTACTTATGGAGATTCGAGGACAAGAAAAATCTACTCTTGAGAAAGAGTTTACCGGAGAGAAAATTCTACTAAAGTTATGTCCAATTTCATACTACATGAAAGTTGATTTTGATATATAGTGTTTGGGTTGGAAATTATTAAATGTGAAATAAAGTTAATCCTATTAATTATGGCTCGAATAATTGGGGTCCCGCACGTCGGAAACGTCATTTCCACACACGTACGTGCACACGTTGTACCAAGAAGCGTAAAATTTCCTTAGTGGAAGAGATATTGATACGTATACAAAACATTTGAGACATAATATGATAGACGGTTATTGGTCAAGTAACAATAGTTTGATCACAACTATAAATTGAAGCCATTGGCACAATTGAAGAACACACTTTTTCAGAAACTATCTTCCTCTCTTGCAATCTTCCATACACTCAAATATCTTTCTTTCCTAAGCGAACACTTGAGTCTCATTTGCTCACTTGTTTGATTGCTGTTTTATCTTGGGAGATAAGTTTTCATCAAACCGTTAAAGGAATATACGGGGCAATATTATCTTAAGGATAGATTAAAAATCAATCGACTCATCAAGCCATTTCTTTTGTTTATTTCCAGATTTCTATCCTCTTTGTTGTTGTTGTTGTTCTTATTCCCATTTCCTTGTTACCACACACTTTGTTTCACAAGCTTAAGATAATATTCGATATTTCAACAACAACATGACTGGACAAGATCAATTCAACGCTGAAAATTCCACCACTACTCAAGGCAATACCACTGCTTTTGGCACAACTAGTGTCAACCCCTCTGCTACTCAAGGCGTTCACAACAACTTTGCTCCTACTCAAGGAAGCGCCACTGCTCCAACTCCAGCTGAATTTCACCATGAACGCCCGAGAAGTTCATGGGTGCACACTTCAAGAGATGTCAACAAAAGATGTTGTTCTTCCTGACGGTTATGGAAATGTCATGTTTTCTAACCGAAAACCATCCACTAGTTGGAGAAGACACAGACCCTCAGCCAAATGAAACGGCGGGAGGGGGTCAAGGTATCCATGTCGTTAACAACGTGAAAATGGTTCGCGATGCATGGAATCATAGTGATTTCATGTGCAGGAACTATATTCTGAATAGTTTGTCCGATCCTTTGTACACGACATATTGCACCGTTGGGACTGCCAAGGAATTGTGGGACAATTGCAGAAAAAAATATAACACCCAAGATGCGGGTGCCAAAAAGTTCATCATTGGGAAATTTTAAATGGTGGACAACAAAAGTGTGTCATCCCAAGTCCAAAAATTTCAAATGATTCTACATCACATGTACTTAGAAGGATTGAAGACCAACGAGCAATTCTTGGTTGGGGCGTTGATCGAGAAGTTGCCTCCCTCATGGACCAAGTTTATGAATTACTTGAAACTCAAAATGAAGGAGATGACCTTAGATGAACTTATTGTCAAACTCCAGATCCAGGAGGATAATAAGAAGGCCATGCCAAAGGGGAAACAACCAGCTGAGGCTAGGGAAACCTGGCGTAAGTCAAAGGGAACCCAATCAAGAAGCGAAAGTTTCAGAAGGTTGGTAAGTCCCAAACAACTGAAAAGTTTAAGGGTAATTGTCATCACTGCGGTAGAATTGGTCACATGGCCAAAGACTGCCTCAAGCTCAAAAACGAGAATCAAGAGAAGGCCAAAGGGAAGGTTAAGGCTACCATCGTCGAGGATATGCTCCTAGATGATATGATTGAAGAGTTCTCAGCGGTGGTACTGATCGGTGTACTGATCGGTGTATTTTATATAAAAACTTGATGCGCAATTTATGCACACACTTTAACGCAAGTGCACGTTGTCGAGTCAAGTAATATAGTCTTTGAAGACCGAGTTAACGTCCTCAAAGATTAGTGCTCAAGTACCAACTTCTATTCTTTGTTATCTATTTGGTGACCGATATTTGGGTTGTTGATTATGACTAATAATTATAAAGACTAATTAACTATGTTGTTTACTCCAGTGATGATGGAAATAGGGCTTCCAAGTCTCCTCAACTATCCACTTATATTACTTATTAATGCAATTAACTATGGTTCTTCTTCTTTTGAAGATAGCAGGTTTACTAATTCATTTTATACTCCTGTTAAGGTTATATAAACACTCAACCCCAGTAGCGCTCCTTTCTACCTTTCGGTGATAAGGATGACTCTATAGGAGGATTAAGAACAAAACCCCTATTAATGCTACACAAGTAATTGAAGTATTTTCATCCCCAATTCGACCTATGTCTACACAACTACAGCATAGTCACAACCTCCCCTTTCAGATTTCGGTTAGAAATCATATAAGTAATGATAATTAATGATCAAGTAATTACCAAGCAATCAAATCATCTATTGGATAAATCTCAACAATAAGAAGAACAACCATAAACATGCATTAATTCATAAAATAAGGTTCAAGTGAATTGACATGGAAAGCCCTATATTAGAATTAGTTCCTAGCCATAGACATGACAAGAACTAATTCAATATCCAACATAAAACTGAAAATAAAGTAAAAGAAAGAAAAGCAATTACTAAATAATAGTCTCCAATCTTGAACTCCAAGATGTGTTGTGTTATTGGCAAGAAGGGAACCCTTAAAAACTGCCTAAGGTTCTCTTTTTATAGCCTCCAAACCGACATTAAGGTTTTCCTTCAGGCCTGACCCATAATTCGTCTAAAACCTGATTTTTCCCGCGTCGGCGCGCCACGCTCTATCAGCCGCGGCCGGAAGTGTCGACTTTCGATGATTAGCCATGCCACTGCAATCGCTGTTTGCAGCGCCATGGCGCTGGAACTTCTGCAAGCCTCACGAATGTTGGCGCCGGGCGCTCGCCCCGCTGTTGGAGGCGCCAGTCTTGACCTGATTCTGTGCCTGGTTCGCCACTTTCTCGTATTTCGAGCTCTGGAACCTCCGTTTTTGCCCACTTTTCGCTCTTTTTCCGCCAAAGAGCCACTTTAACCAATTTGACTCAAAAGAAAGAAAATCTATCCTAAGACGACACATATTTGTACAAAAAGGGACAAAAGACTCACTAAAAACGACTCGAAAAGTGTATATAAAATACACCGATCAAATACCCCCAAACCTAACCTTTGCTCGCCCTCGAGCAAAGATCAAAAAAAAGAAATAAAAACTCAAGTAAAAAGAAAATAAAAAGACTCAATGACATTGATCACTTTGCTGCATTGGTGTTACTTAGAAAAACATGAAGGTTAGCAGAATAATATGCAGGAACATATAGCATGATTTTTTTTAGCATTCTAAACACATTAAGCTAGATATTTCGCAAACTCATTTTTATCATACTTAATGGAAGTAAAATACTGAATCATGCATGTTAATTTCAAAAATCCTATGACATTTTTACTTGCTATTCTCCACTAATCATGGATATGCATACAAGAGATCTTCAGGACTTTTCAGGGTTGTAATGTAGGCTTAGGCATGGGTAGGTAAAAGTAGGCATTTAGGCTCATTTTGTGTACCATAAGCTCTTTAGCTTTTCAATTTTTCCCTTTTCTTTTGATTTCTTTCCTTCACTTCATATCTATCTTTCCCCTCTTTTGTTTTGAGAGAGTGAAGTGTATTATAATAACAAGCACTCCAAACTTAGGCTTTTGCCTATTTCTTATTACTTTTTTATTGGGGTGCATCAAACTTGTTCGCTCTTTTTGTCTAGTTTTTAACACATTCTATTCCAACTATTTCACATTTTTACTTATGGCACAAGTATGGAAATATAGGGTGTCAAAGAAAAAGTTTCCTGTTTAGGCTCAACGGGACTGACTAGGGATATTTTTAATGTCAGGGATAGAAAAGAGTGGTAAGAATTGGCTAACAAAGAATTGCCTGAGTCATCTCCCTAACATGCATATCCTAACTATTTCGCCTCAAATAGCAAACAATCATACACATAGGTTTTAATCATTTAACATGCACAATTCAAGCAAGAAACCCCAATTAGACAGATTTCATGAGTTTTTGACATATCTAACCTAAGTGTTTAGATAGTTGCTTCTAATTCCATTACATTATTCCACCTTACTTCATTAGGTGTTTCTAGTAACTACAGCATGCATGATCTTTGACAGACAATTATGACTCAAAAAAGAAAAAAATTTATGACTCAAAAATACACAAAACAAATAAAAAAGACTCAAACATACTACAACAATAAGACACAAATAAGACACCCCCCAAACTTAAATCACACATTGTCCCCAATGTGTGCAAGACTCAAAGACAATAAAAGAAACAAGACACTTATAGACTTGGTTTAAGATGGTGGCGGTGGCGGTGGATAGTGCATTGACCACTGGTTGAACCAGGAATTCATCGCGTCAATTTACTGCCTCATTTCTTGTTGTCCTTGTATCACCGTGTCGAAATTCTGCATCATCCTTATCTGATTCTGGAGTAACTGCTCCATCATGGGCACTGAAGGTTCTGATTCTGTGGGTGGCTGATGACTGCTTCCTGCCTCATAGTGAGCCTCTGTTTCAGGCTCATCTTCATCCATTGCAGCTTCTGCCGCTTTGGTCTTCTTGGTGCTCTTCTTCTTCTTTGCTTCGCTAGAGGATTGGGTGCAGGAAGGAGTGCACTATCCGTATGACACAGAAGTTGGTTTCTCTCATAAGTATCATTAGGTAGGGTTGGGACCCATTTATAGCGCATAAATTTGTAATAAGTGAGCCATGTCCCGACTCCACTGTTGTTACCTAACCTGGTCTCTTCAATACTTTGCACTATCTCCTTTCCACATCAATCGCCTTCCCGACATAATTCCATATATCAATTTGATCCGTCTTACCGCACTCGTAAAGTGCGTTGATGGAATCGAGCGAACGGCATTTAAATACAACCAACCTCGTCGCTTGTTGAACCGACACTGCCGATCCTCTTGCCCCATTTCTGGAAAATTCATATGCAGCCCCAGGATAGCTTACTGTGTCTGCGACGATATTCCAGTTGATGTTGTTGGTGCTTCTAGACCATGTTCTGAAGTAGCTTCGGTCATCACCCCTTTCTTCAACATCTGCTGTTTTTAGTAACACTTTTACCGCTTCTGCCGTCACAGGCACATATCTTCCCCTCACAAAGCATTCATTGTCCACCTTCTCTGGAAAGTTAGAATAAAATTCACGCACCATCACTGTGTTCATTGGTGCTATCTTTTCCGGATTTACAAATCTTTTCCACTCCCTCATCTCAATCATCATCCGAATGGGCTCATAGACATCCCCCTCCTCAAGCGAATCCCTTTGATAATCCATTCCTCTTTCAGGGATTAAGGGCCTAGTACTAAGTTTTTGGTATCTATCTTGAGATCTTCGGCTGACAAACCTAGTATCATCATATTGAGGGGCTGAGGTGGATGTGGAGGCTCTTTTTTTTCTGGCAGACATTTTTAGATCACTTTTTGCAGCGTTTCCTTTCTATCAACAATGTTAACCAACACTATCACTCACCAATCAATAGCTGCAACACCTATCACCCCCAAACTTCACTTAAGAAGCTTCTACACAACACCCACACTCACCTCGTATACTTCTTCCTCGAAATTTTCACAACCAATTTCAACACCCCAACAACTTCACAGATACAACTCTCCTCCAATATACTACCTCCTATGACTACAGTAAAACTTTCAAGAAAAGATAAAGATTACCTTTTTACGGTGTTCTTCAAGGTTTTCTTGCTTCTAATGGTGATTTGAGGCAATGGGATGAAGTTTGTTGGTTAAGATGGTTAAGGGTTTAGGGAATTTAAGAGCTTTAGTTGTGTTTGCTGATGATTAGGCGCCAGCACTGCCTCTATTGTCTGGCGTGCAGCTGGAACTTCTGCAAGCCTCTGAATGTTAGCGGCCAGGCGCCTACTTGGAGCGCCGCATGGCCGACTGGTTTGCAGCCAGTTCACCACTTTCTCGTATTTCGAGCTCTGGAACCTCCGTTTTTGCCCACTTTTCGCTTCTTTTCCGCCAAAGAGCCACTTTAACCAATTTGACTCAAAAGAAAGAAAATCTATCCTAAGACGACACATATTTGTACAAAAATGGACAAAAGACTCACTAAAAACGACTCTAAAAGTGTATATAAAATACACCGATTAAATAATATAGTCTTTGAAGAGAACCCTAGGCAGTTTTTAAGGGTTCCCTTCTTGCATAAATCGTGTCGTCTTAGGATAGATTTTCTTTCTTTTGAGTCAAATTGATTAAAGTGGCTCTTTGGTGGAAAAGAAGCGAAAAGAGGGCAAAAACGGAGGTTCCAGAGCTCGAAATGCGAGAAAGTGGCGAACTGCAGACGACACGGTCGCCATGGCCTCCAAGCCAGCGGCCAGCGCCCGACGCCTAACATTCAGAGGCTTGCAGAAGTTCCAGCGCCGCGGCGCCTCTAGACAACAGAGTTGCAGCGCCAGCGCTAATCATCGTAAGCTGCGAAACTTCCGGCCATGGCTGATGAGCTGCGGCACGCGGAAAAATCGAGTTTTAGACGAATTATGGGCGAACTCAAGGAAAACAGTAATGTCTGTTTGTAGGCTATAAAAAGAGAACCTAGGCGCTTTTAAGGGTTCCTTCTTGCAATAACACAACACATCTTGGAGTTCAAGATTGGAGACCATTATTTAGTAATTTCTTTTCTTTCTTTTACTTTATTTTCAGTTTTATGTTGGATATTGAATTAGTTCTTGTCATGTCTATGGCTAGGAACTAATTCTAATATAGGGATTTCCATGTCAATTCACTTGAACCTTATTTTATGAATTAATGCATGTTTATGGTTGTTCTTATTATTGTTGAGATTTATCCAATAGATGATTTGATTGCTTGGTAATTACTTGATCATTAATTATCATTACTTATATGATTTCTAACCGGAATCCGAAAGGGGAGGTTGTGACTATGCTGTAGTTGGGTAGACATATGTCGAATTGGGGATGAAAATACCTCAATTACTTGTGTAGCATTAATAGGGTTTTTGTTCTTAATCCTCCTATAAAGTCATCCTTATCACCGAAAGGTAGAAAGGAGCTGTACTGGGGTTGAGTGTTTATATAACCTTAACAGGAGTATAAAACGAATTAGTAAACCTGCTATCTCCAAAAGAAGAAGAACCATAGTTAATTGCATTAATAAGTAATATAAGTGGATAGTTGAGGAGATTTGGAAGCCCTATTTCCATCATCACTGAAGTAAACACATAGTTAATTAGTCTTTATAATTATTAGTCATAATCAACAACTCAAATATCGGTCACCAAATAGATAACAAAGAATAGAAGTTGGTACTTGAGCACTAATCCCTGAGGACGATAACTCGGTCTTCAAAGACTATATTACTTGACTCGACAACGTGCACTTGCGTTAAAGTGTGTGCATAAATCGCGCATCAAGTTTTTGGCGCCGTTGTCGGGGATTGGCATAGTTCAATATCAATTTTATCTATTCTTAATTTCTAATTTGGTTTTTAATTTTTAATTTTTATCTTCTTTTATTACGTTTTTTTTTGTGAGAATCGATTCTTGTGATCCGCTTTATGCTTTGATCATTTCAGAACTCAGTTTATGCGAAGGAGAAGAGGAGCAGACACTCGTGTTCCCTTCAATCCAGAAATTGAGAAAACATGTAAACAGAACAGAAGGAACCAACGAATTTCAGCTTTAATTGAGATGGAAGACGTATAGAACAATAACGAGATGAATGAGGGGTTAGGTGATCATCAGCCTAATCAGAGAATGCCTCGGAGAGTGCCAATGGATGTAGATGAGAGAGTTCAAGTCCAAGCGGAGAGAAGCTTGGGGGATTATGTGCTGCCGAGGGTGAACGGAGCACAAACTTGTATTAGGCTCCCAGCAATAGGAGCAAATAATTTTGAGATCAAACCGACGATTCTAAGTATGGTGCAGAACACAGTGCCGTTTGGAGGATTGCCGTCGGAGGATCCTCACATGCACATAGCTAATTTCTTGGAGCTGTGTGCAACATTCAGATATAATGACGTTACTGATGACGCCGTCAGATTGAGGCTCTTTCCCTTCTCACTCAGGGATAGAGAGAAAGTGTGGTTGAATTCTTTGCCAGCAGACTCAATATTCACATGGCAAGAGCAGACACATAAATTTTTGGCAAAATTCTTCCCACCATGCAAAGCAGCGAAATTGAGAGGGGAGTTGAATAATTTCTATCAAGCCGATGGAGAGTCTTTATATGAAGCTTGGGAGAGATTCAGGGAC
The DNA here is from genome assembly GCA_029844215.1 of Przewalskia tangutica. NCBI lineage: Eukaryota > Viridiplantae > Streptophyta > Magnoliopsida > Solanales > Solanaceae > Przewalskia > Przewalskia tangutica. The sequence continues at coordinate 119,912,038 of CM056721.1, read as the reverse complement.
TTGCAGAGGAAGTGTCCACACCACAATATTGAGTTATGGAACTTGGTCCACATCTTCTATAATGGGCTGAGCGGAACGACCAGAACAATTATTGATGCAACAGCAGGTGGAACCTTTATGAGGAAAACAGCCCATGAAGCTCACGACTTATTGGAAGACATGGCCACCAATAACCATGTCACAGAGGATAGGCAAGTGAGTGGGAGAAGAACAATGGGAGTTCATGAGATAGATGTCATCACTGCCCTGAGTGCCCAATGTTATACCCCGTAGTTCTGGCCATGCGTATGAGAACGTACGAAAGGGATTAAGACTTAAAATTTTAGAAAGATAGGTCGACAGAATGTTTTGGATGGGTTTTTAGTCAACTTTGAGGCGTTTTTATGTCCAGTTGCATTATGAGTTCCTAGGTGTTTCAAAGGCCTAGTACGTAGTTCATTGAGTCTAGTTCCCAACGCAACCAACCGTTCGTCGATAGGACATCGGAGTAGAAAGTTATGGAAGTTACAAGTGCAGTGCGCAGTCGGACAGAAAAATAATTCGGTCAGGAGCCACGGGGCATGGCGGAAGTTACGAGGGTTGCGGAGGTTTCAGCGCTGGCCAGGGCAGCGCCGCGCGGGTTCATGAGGTGGAAAAATCTGAATTGTTTTGTTTTAAAAAAGACCATGGGAGGGTGACAAGTCCCCCCCCCCCCCGCCCCAATCTGATTTTTGCATGTCGTATTTATTGACCAAGTCTTGAAGACTTGGTCATTCTTCAAGCTCTCCCCTCTCTCTAAAAATTAAAGCTCTCCCTTCTTTCTAGAAAATCAAGAGGAAATCAAGGCTTGAGAAAAATCTGAAAAAGGTGGCAAGAAGGAAACTTGTTGGCAAGCTTGTAGGAGTTTTTGTGGTGGTGATTGTGGAAAGGCGGCTAGTGAATTTGTTGGATTATTTTGGGTAAGCTCTAAGGTAACAATCCTTTCTCTTGTTGCTAGTTTTTGGTGTTGCATGTGAAGAAGAAAGAACTTGTAGTTGTAAATATTGCTCTTAGATAAATTGCATGTAAGAAATATGGTTTGGATATGAAAGGATTGAATAAGAAGGTTATGTAAGCATGTTGTAGCCAAAATACTACCTTTAACTTATTGGTTAGTTAATATGCATTGTGGGGAAGAATTTTACACATCCAAGGTTAGGTGTGTAATCCCCTTTATATTGATTGGATTGTTGAGCCTTAAAAGTGGCGTTTGGATGTTGAATTCGGACCTTGAAAAAGTGGCAAAGTGTGTAGAAACAAAGAAAATGCTGCCCGATTTTCCATAGAATGTAGTGAATTTGCACTTAGAATATTTTACGTTGAAACTAGAGGTTAATAAACGTATTATGGTCATTATAGGTTGACGTACTACGTGCGGTATTTTGGACTTGGAAAGTGGATTGACCAAAGAGGTATGTGGAACTTTCCTATCTCTTGAGCATGAATAGTTTTACCTATATAGTACGGTAGACGTACAAGACCTTGGTATCATTTACTCGTTTTTAAAGTGTCCAAGTCGGTGGAGTTAGGGGATTAACTCATTTCTTTAAAAGTATTAAGGATGTCTTTGAGTTTTCAAAGTTAAGGGACTTGATGTGTTTAAGTATATGATTCTTGTTTCTTTTTAAAAGTGTAAGTCCCTTGGGTTTAGGAAAATGTATTTGACTAAGGCATAACGTTAATATAATGACTTTATGGGAAATTGGTTATATTAGCTTTATGGAAGATTAACAAAGGAAGATTTACTCTAAGTAAAATGAGTACGGATAAATGATTTGAAGTTGTGAAAGGCAAATTGATTTTTATGGCATTTATTGCCTAAGGTTTTAAAAGAGTAGAAGTACATAGTACTTTGGGTTAAATTCCCGGTTTTCATAAAGACATGTTAGTGCCTTAAGTAAACTAAAATGAGAATGTATGTGAACAAGACTAATAAGAAGTTAGGGGATTTCTTAACTTGCTTGTATTATGTATGATAGCCGGTTTGTGCTAGTGATATATTATTATTTATTACGGGGTCATTCCCCGGGTTGTGGCATTTGCATATTCCGTGGATTTGCTACCCACGATGCGAGGAATACCTCATGCGAGTCCGTAGGGCTCATGCGGGTGAAATAGTCCCATGCGGGCGGGTACAGCCTATGCGAGGAATACCTCATGCGGGTCCTCATGACCCATGCGGGTGAAATAGTCCCAGGAGTAGGATTGCTTAATGATACTGCGGGCAGATGACCTTGATTTGATCATGAGCTTCCTATTTTCATGTAGTATAGTATATGCTTGATATTCTCATTATTAGTAAGGCACAGTGTTCTGTAAATTGATTACCATACATGTCTCCACTTATTTTAGACTTATGAGGTATTTTCAGTATTTTCCAGTTTCGCATACTTAGTACATATTGTGCGACCCGCTCCTCGGGCCGTTCATGCGCGGTGGGGGTAGCGGTGGTGGATCCTCATTCTTAGGATCACTGGTCTGGTGTCAGAAGCTCCATTCCTCCGGAGGCTTGTTTTGTTGGTACGGTTTTTCCCTGATGCTATAGGTATTATGTACATTCAGGGGTATGGCGGGGCCCTGTCCATACGATTCTTATTCCTGAGGTGCAGTAGTCACGTTTGTGGTTTGGGCTGTAAGAACAAGTTGTACTGTTTACTTTTGAATAAGTTTAATCTATGAAAGACGGCCTTGTCGGCTAGCCAGTGATGTTTGCTATATACAGGTTTATGTGTTATGTATGTTCCGCTGCTATTCTCTGATGTATACCTGACGGGGTGCCCCGGTAGGGCACGATTCTTGCCGAGTCGGGTCGTGACAAAAGTGGTATCAGAGCAGTTAGTCCTCGGAAAGTGTCTACAGACCGTGTCTAGTAGAGTTTTGATTATCGGTGTGTTGTGAACCACATCTATAATCAGGAGGCTTCAGGATATTTAGGATTGGTTTCCATTCTTTCACTCTAAGATCGTGCAATAGAGTTGTGTTATAGGTTGAACTCCCTCTGATATTTTCCTTTATGTATCAGTTATGCCTCCACGCAAGGCAACCGCGGCCCAGAAGGGTAAGGTAGCTGCTAGTAGGATGCGGAGGGTCACGAGGGCACAGGCCCAATCTTTACCAGAGATGATGTTTCGGGCGGCGAGTTCCACGACGTCGCCACGGCCAGCGAGTTGCAGCGCGGCCAGCTCGAGACCGCGCTACGAGCCTCCATCCACGATCGGTGAGTATAGAGATTACGGGAAGCGATCCGGTTATTGACCAAAGATAGTGGCGGCGGCCGAGCGAGCGGCGACCAACCCAAGCGATAATTTACGGATTCGGGATTTCTGAGTTGTCATCCACGAGTTCTATGGATCGAGATCCGGAGGATCCTCGTGAGTTTGTTCGGCGATTCTGACGGACTATGCAGTGCTTAGGGCCTCGGAGGTCGATCTGTCATGCTAGCCTCTTCTGGGTTCTGCGATATTGCGTTGAACTGGTTTGAGTCATGTGAGTTGTCTAGAGGTAAGGATGTTCTTCCGGTGTTTGGGAGAGATCACCGAGGCCTTCTGGATCACTTCGCCTCCCGAGATGAGAGAGCCGCGTGGATAGATTCTTGACCTTGGCGTAAGCAGGAGGACTATCGAGAGTACAACCCGAGTTTGACTCATTGGCTAGGTATCGCACACCATTGTAGGCGATATGGCGAGCGGGGTTCATCGATATGTGATGGGGCTGAACGCCCATATGATTACGACATGCATGGGGTGGCTCTTCACCGGTATGGATATTGCCGGGACGCAGCGTATGCGCGAGGATAGAGGACATAGAGAGGGGATCGGCTAGACTTAGGCGGCCAGAGGCGGGGCAGCGAGTCTCGTGGCGATTTTGAGGCGAACAACCTCGGCAGACTAGGTCCACATTTCAACCACGAGTGCTCCTTCGGTTTTTACGGCGGGAGGTCCGATCGGCCGGTCATTCGGGAAGCGGTCGGGCTCCAGACTTCGGGTTTGAGGCGGAAGCGCGCTACGTCGAGGCCACCCGTCTCGGTGTGCTCGATGCGGTAGGTCTCACCGGCGAGTGTCGTGTTCCTCCGAGGGCTTGTTACTCTTGTAGCGGCAGGCCATTTGAAGATATTGTCCGAGGCAGTGGCGGAAGTGTTATGGTTCAAGCGAAGTCGATTCTTTGGATCTTCGTCTTGGCGGTTATGCGTCGGAGGCGGTGTTCACGAGCGGCGAGCCGCGGCGAGGTCGTGATGGGGTCCCAGTTCGGTCCTCGACCGCATTTATGCTATGTCCACCGTCGAGGACGAGGCGTCGCGGATGTCACGGTACATTATTGGTTTCATCTTTGTGATGTATATGCTTTGATAGATCCAGGTTCTACATTGTCCTATATATCTCCTCATATTGCTGGTAGAATAGGGATAGAGCCCGAGTCCATAAAACCCTTTGAGGTGGCTACGCCAGTAGGTAATTCGGTGGTAGCCGAGCGGGTATATAAGGCTTGCCCAGTGACTATATACGGTCGTCAGACTCTAGCCGAATTGATAGAGTTGGATATGACGGACTTTGATGTGATTATGTGTATGGATTGGCTAGCGTCTTGCTATGCCAATGTGGTCCTGAGAGAGATTGATGCGGTTCGGTTTCTGGTGAGCCGGTTGCTCGAGTGGAAGGGAATCTTGCGTCGTAGGGTAGGTTTATTTCTTACCTCAAGGCTAGGAAGATGGTGCGGAAGGGGTATATCTACCATATGGTTCGGGTATTCGATACTGAGGCTGAGATACCGGACCTTCATTCAGTTCCGGTCGTTAGAGAGTTTCCAGACGTATTCCCAGACGAGCTTCCGGGTATCCCTCCTGAGAGGGAGATTGAGTTTTGCATTGATATGTCGCCAGATAATCGACCGATATCTATTCCACCATACAGGATGACACCTGCTGAGTTGAGGAAATTGAAAGACCAGCTGAAGGACTTGCTGGAAAAAGGCTTTATCAGGCCAAGTGTTTCTCCCTGGGGAGCGCCAGTTTTATTTGTAAAGAAGAAGGATGGAATGTTGCGTATGTGCGTTGATTACAGGCAGCTGAATAAGGTAACTATCAAAAACAGATATCCCCTCCCCAGGATTGATGATTTGTTTGACGATTCACGAGTGCAAGGTGTTTTCAAGATAGACTGCGGTGCAGTTATCATCATGTCGCGAGTTAGAGGCATATATCCCAAAGATCGCATTCGGGACCGGTATGGGCACTATGAGTTCGGTGATGTCTTTCGGGTTGACCAACGCCCCAAAGAGATTCATGGATTTGATGAACCGTGTTCAAGCCATTCTTGGATATGTTCGTTATAGTATTCATTGATGATATCTGGTTTATTCGCGCCGAGCGAGAACACGCGGATCATTTGAGGAGGTATTCGAGTCCTCGGGACCGGCAATTGTATGCCAAGTTCTCGAAATGCGAGTTTTGGTTGGCCGTGGCTTTCTTAGGGCATGTTATCGGTAGATGGTATTGGGTTGTCTGACAAAAGATCGAGCGATCAGACTTGGCCTAGACCACTACACCAACGGAGTGCGCAACTTTTGGGCCTTGCGAGTTATTATCGGAGATTTGTGGAGAAGTTTGCTTCCATCTCAACACCTTTGACTAGGTGACTCGTAGCGGCTATATTCGGTGGACGGATGCTTGTGAGGAGAGTTTCCGATTCTTGAAGGAGAAATTGGCGGCCGATCCTTACTCTTCCGGAGGTTTAGACGGATATGTGGTTTATTGTGATGCGTCGGGTGTCGGGCTTGGAGTGCGTCTGATGCGGCCGCGGCAAAGTTATAACTACGCATCTCGGCTCGTGAAGCATGAGAAGAACTATCCCACACATGACTTAGAGTTGGCGTGATGATTCATGCCTTGAAGATCCGGAGACATTATTTGTATGGAGTTCATGTGGATATTTACACGCACCACAAGAGTCTCGTATATCTTCAGCGAGAGGAGCTGAACTTGCGGCGAGAGGCGGTGGTTGGGCTGGCAGGATTACGATGTCGATATTCTATACCACCGGGGAAGACCAATGTAGTTGCGGATGCCCTTAGTCGCAGACGATGGGTAGTGCATGCGATGTCTGACCAGAGAAGGGATATGGTCCGCGAATTGCATCAGCTAGCGAACCTTGGGGTTCGTTTGGTTGATTCTGATAGTAATGGAGTTCGGGTTCAAGAGGTTGCCGAGTCTTCCATCTTCGAGGAGGTGAAGAGAGCGGTATGAGGATCCGACATGGTACTGAGATCGCGATGCGACTCTTGAGAAGAAGAAGAGTCTATTTGAGTAGCGCTGATGGGGTGCTAAGATTTGAGGCGGCGTGTGTTCCGATGTGACAGACCGTCGGCATATTGCGGGAGGCACAGTGCTCGTTATTCTATTCATCCGGGGTCGACTAAGATGTACTATGACCTCAGATGTGTGTACTGGTGGGATGGCTTGAAGAGGGACGTTGCGGAGTTTGTGGCGCAGTGCCCAAATTGTCAGCAGGTCAAGGTTGAGCACCAGAAGCCCGGTGGGCTATTGCAGGCTATCGATCTTCCGACTTGGAAGTGGGAGGTGGTAAATATGGATTTTATTACAGGGTTACCTCACACTCAGAGGAAGCATGATTCCATCTGGGTTATTGTCGACAGTGGTGAAATCAGCCACTACGCCATCGGGACGACTTTTTCAGTAGGATTATGCTAGATTGTATATCGAGAGATTGTGAGGCGCACGGAGCCTATATCGATCATTTGAGCGAGGCCCGGTTCTCGGCTAACTTCTGCAGGTCTTTCCGTAAGGATTAGGGACACATGTGAGTCTCAAGATCGCGTTTCATCCTCGAGCCGAGCCAGACGGTAGCGTACTATCGAGACCCTTGAGGATATGCTGCGGGCTTGTGTTATTGATTTCAGGGGTAGCTGGGAGGATCATTTACCTCTTGTGGAGTTTGCATATAACAACAGCTACCATTCTAGTATCCATATGACGCCTTATGAGGCCTTATACGGGAGGAAGTGCAGGTCACCGATAGGCTGGTTTGAGGTGGGAGAAGTTCAGTTGGTCGGGCCAGACTTGATTCAGCAGGAAGTTGATAAGGTGAAGCTTATCCAGGAGCGGTTATTGTCAGCTCAGAGTCGACAGAAGTCGTATGCAGATCATCGACGTCGACACTTGGAGTTTGAGGTAGATGATTGGGTCTTCCTGAAGGTATCACCCATGAAGGGCGTGATGAGATTTGGGAAGAAGGGGAAACTTAGCCCAAGGTACATTGGGCCTTATCAGATTGTCCGTAGGGTAGGCAAAGTTGCCTATGAGTTGGAATTGCCGTCCGATCTGGAGGCAGTACATCCAGTTTTTCACGTGTCTATGTTGCGGAAATGTATTGGAGATCCATCTAGAGTGCACCCGATTTGTGATGTCCAGGTGACGGAGGGGTTATCATATGAGGAGAGTCCCATAGTGATACTCGATCTTCAGGTTAGGCAACTTCGGACAAATGATGTGGCTTCCGTCAAGGTCTTATGGCGGAACGAGAACAGGGAGGAAATGCCGTGGGAAGCAGAGGAGGACATGATGAAGAAGTATCCTCACTTGTTACCTACACCTCCAGGTAACCCACTTTCCTGATTGTTAGTTTTAATTTAGCAATTATGCTTAAGTAATGTTGTGGCTATGTGGAGCGTCTTTATTTGCAAGGGAAATAGTTAAGAAGGTCTATGTCGAGATTGTGATTTGAGTAAGCCTAGAAGGAACATTCGGGACGAATGTTTCTAAGGGGGGGAGAATGTTATACCCCGTAGTTCTGGCCATGCGTATGAGAACGTACGAAAGGGATTAAGACTTAAAATTTTAGAAAGATAGGTCGACAGAATGTTTCGGACGGGTTTTTAGTCAACTTTGAGGCGGTTTATGTCCAGTTGCATTATGAGTTCCTAGGTGTTTCAAAGGCCTAGTACGTAGTTCGTTGAGTCTAGTTCCCAACGCAACCAACCGTTCGTCGATAGGACATCGGAGTAGAAAGTTATGGAAGTTACAAGTGCGGTCTTGTGATCGGACGAAAAATAATTCGGTCGTGAGCCACGGGGCGCGGAAGTTACGAGGGTTGCGGAGGTTTCAGCGCCGCGGCCTGGCTGCGAGCATGCGCGGCCCGAGTTCTGCGAGGCTGAGTGGGAAAATTTGAACTGTTTTGTTTTAAAAAAGGCCATGAGAGGGTGACAAGTGCCCACGTCGATTTTTGCATGTCCTATTTATTGACCAAGTCTTCAAGACTTGGTCATTCTTCAAGCTCTCCTCTCTCTCTAAAAATTAAAGCTCTCCCTTCTCTCTAGAAAATCAAGAGAAAATCAAGGCTTGAGAAAAATCTGAAAAAGGTGGCAAGAAGGAAACTTGTTGGCAAGCTTGTAGGAGTTTTTGTGGTGGTGATTGTGGAAAGGAGACTAGTGAATTTGTTGGATTATTTTGGGTAAGCTCTAAGGTAACAATTCTTTCTCTTGTTGCTAGTTTTTGGTGTTGCATGTGAAGAAGAAAGAACTTGTAGTTGTAAATATTGCTCTTAGATAAATTGCATGTAAGAAATATGGTTTGGATATGAAAGGATTGAATAAGAAGGTTATGTAAGCATGTTGTAGCCAAAATACTACCTTTAACTTATTGGTTAGTTAATATGCATCGTGGGGCAGAATTTTACACATCCAAGGTTAGGTGTGTAATCCCCTTTATATTGATTGGATTATTGAGCCTTAAAAGTGGCGTTTGGATGTTGAATTCGGACCTTGAAAAAGTGGCAAAGTGTGTAGAAACAAAGGAAATGCTGCCCGATTTTCCATAGAATGTAGTGACTTTGTACTTAGAATATTTTACGTTGAAACTAGAGGTTAATAAACGTATTATGGTCATTATAGGTTGACGTACTACGTGCGGTATTTTGGACTTGGCAAGTGGATTGACTAAAGAGGTATGTGGAATTTTCCTATCTCTTGAGCATGAATAGTTTTACCTATATAGTACGGTAGACGTACAAGACCTTGGTATCCTTTACTCGTTTTTAAAGTGTCCAAGTCGGTGGAGTTAGGGGATTAACTCATTTCTTTAAAAGTATTAAGGATGTCTTGAGTTTTCAAAGTTAAGGGACTTGATGTGTTTAAGTATATGATTCTTGTTTCTTTTTAAAAGTGTAAGTCCCTTGGGTTTAGGAAAATGTATTTGACTATGGCATAACGTTAATATAATGACTTTATGGGAAGTTGATTATATTAGCTTTATGGAAGGTTAACAAAGGAAGATTTACTCTAAGTAAAATGAGTACGGATAAATGATTTGAAGTTGTGAAAGGCATTAATTGCCTAAGGTTTTAAAAGAGTAGAAGTACATAGTACTTTGGGTTAAATTCCCAGTTTTCATAAAGACATGTTAGTGCCTTAAGTAAACTAAAATGAGAATGTATGTGAACAAGACTAATAAGAAGTTAGGGGATTTCTTAACTTGCTTGTATTATGTATGATAGCCGGTTTGTGCTAGTGACACCCAAGTTGCCCTGTTGACCAAGCAGCTGCAACAAAATACAATGTCTGTAAATGCAGTGCAGCTGCCCATGAGTTGTGAAATGTGTGGTGGTCCACATACATTCGACAGGTGCCCTTCAGCTGATCCTAACAACATGTCGATCGAGCAAGCAGAGTGTCAAGCTGTAGGGAACTATCAGAGGCCCCAGAACAACCCATACTCAAACACATACAATCCAGGGTGGAGGAATCACCCAAATTTCTCATGGAGAGGTGAGCAGGGGCAGCAGAATCAGTTTAGAGGCCAGTACCAACATCAACAGCCATTCACTCAGGCCTCATCTTCACAGCAATTCAGCGGCCCTGTCCAACCAGAAAAGCCAGACGAGCTGAGAGCAGCTTTGTTAACACTCACCAACTCCCAGACCCAGTTCATGGCAGAGACTAGATCTTTGCTGAGGAACTTGTAAACACAAGTGGGGCAACTAGCTAAGCTATCGAACAACAGGCCACAGGGTACACTGCCAAGCAACACAGAGATAAACCCTAGAGAACAATGTCAGGCAGTGCAGCTAAGGAGTGGCAAACAGTTGGAGCAGCATGCACCTCAGCCGGTAGTTGAACAAAAGGTAGAAATAGAGAAAGAGAAGGTGGTTGAAGCTCGCTTGATATTAGAAAGCTCGGAGAAGGAGTATACTGAGAAGATTCCGCTCCCACAAAGATTGCAGAGGAAGGTAGTTGATAAGCAATTCTCCAAGTTTTTGGAGACGTTCAGAAAGTTACATATCAACATACCCTTCATCGAGGCGTTGGAGCAAATGCCTTCTTATTTCAAATTCATGAAGGAAATTTTGGGAAGAAAAAGAAATTGGGAGAGTATGAAATGGTGGCACTGACTGAGGAGTGCAGTGCTATCCTGCAGAAGAAGTTGCCCCCTAAACTCAAAGACCCAGGGAGCTTTACATTGCCTTGCACAGTTGGCAAGGTGACATGCAACAGGGCCCTTTGTGATTTAGGGGCAAGTATAAATTTGATGCCTTTGTCGGTGTTTAAACGGTTGGAATTAGGTGAAGCAAAACCAACCACGGTGAGCTTGCAACTAGCCGATAGAACGGTGGTGCACCCAAGGGGGAAGATTGAGGATGTGCTTGTTAAAGTAGAAATTTTTTTTCCTGCGGATTTCCTCATTCTTGACATGGAGGAGGATGCAGAGATCCCCATCATATTGGGGAGACCGTTCTTGGCAACAGGGAGAGCCTGATTGATGTAGAAAAGGGTGAGCTGACGCTAAGGGTAGAGAGCGAAGAAATGGTGTTTAAAGTATTTAAACACATTATTGAGCCACCGGTCATGAGCAGGTGCTTTGCAATCAGCACCATCGTAACCTCCCCTGAGCGGTGCAAGCGAAACAAGGGAGATATGCCCACCAAAGCAAGTACATGATATTGAACCTCCGCCAAAGCAGGTATGTGCCACTGAACCTTCGCTTGAAAATAACTATAAGAAGAAGAATCGAAGAAGAAAAAGGCGAATGTTAAAAAAATGGATTGGCTGTGGGGTTAATCTACCCCACACCTCTTGAGTTAAGGAAGTTGCGTCCGGCTAAAAGACGTTAAAGACAGCGCTACTTGGGAGGCAACCCAAAGTATTTTAAATTATTTATTTTAATGTAGTTAGTTTTATTAAAACGATCTCACTGAGGTAGTGTTTGTGTCATGTTGGCAGTACGAGGCCAACAAATTTGGAGGGCGAAAAAAAAAATGAAGAATAGCCAGGGATCTCCAGAAAAATGGGTAGCGCCCGGCTGATGTGAACGCATGCGCCAAAAGCGTAAAGCGCAGAAATTAAGCGCGGCCTGAAGCAGCGGCGCGTAAATCGAAAATTCCAGAAGTCTAGCGCGCCTACGAGCATGGCGCGGCGGAAATCCAGAAATTAAAAGACGCCCAAACCCGATTTTCCCCCAATCCAATTCAAAAACTAAACCCTTCTTCTCTACAAAACCCACAAAAATCCACCTTTTACCTAAAAATCTTCCATAAACCAAACCCAAACACAACTAAAGCTCTTAAATTCCCTAAACCCTTAACCATCTTAACCAACAAACTTCATCCCATTGCCTCAAATCACCATTAGAAGCAAGAAAACCTTGAAGAACACCGTAAAAAGGTAATCTTTATCTTTTCTTGAAAGTTTTACTGTAGTCATAGGAGGTAGTAGATTGGAGGAGAGTTGTATCTGTGAAGTTGTTGGGGTGTTGAAATTGGTTGTGAAAATTTCGAGGAAGAAGTATACGAGGTGAGTGTGGGTGTTGTGTAGAAGCTTCTTAAGTGAAGTTTGGGGGTGGTAGGTGTTGCAGCTATTGATTGGTGAGTGATAGTGTTGGTTAACATTATTGATAGAAAGGAAACGCTGCAAAGAGTGATCTAAAAATGTCTGCCATAAAGAAAAGAGCCTCCACATCCACCTCAGCCTCTCAATATGATGATACTAGGTTTGTCAGCCGAAGAGCTCAAGATAGATACCAAAAACTTAGTACTAGGCCCTTAATCCCTGAAAGAGGAATGTATTATCAGAGGGATTCGCTTGAGGAGGGGGATGTCTATGAGCCCATTCAGGCGAAGATTGAGATGAGTGAGTGGAAAAGATTTGTAAATCCGGAAAAGATAGCACTAATGAACACAGTAATGGTGCGTGAATTTTATGCTAACTTTCCGGAGAAGGTGGACAATGAATGCTTTGTGAGGGGAAGATATGTGCCTGTGACGGCAGAAGCGGTAAATGTGTTACTAAAAACAGCAGATGTTGAAGAAAGGGGTGATGACCGAAGCTACTTCAGAACATGGTCTAGAAGCACCAACAACATCGACTGGAATATCGTCGCAGACACAGTAAGCTACCCTGGGGCTGCATATGAATTTGCCAGAAATGGGGCAAGAGGACTGAGCAGGTGTCAGTTCAACAAAGCAGCCAAGGGTTGGCTGTATTTCGTCAGTGCCCGTCTGATTCCATCAACGCACTTTACCAGAGTGCCAGAAGACAGGATCAAATTGATATATGGAATTATGTCGGGGAAGACGATTGATGTGGGAAAGGAGATAGTGCAAAGTATTGAAGAGACCAGCAGGTTGGTAACAACAGGTGGGTTGGGACATGGCTCACTTATTACAAATTTATGCGCCATAAATGGGGTCCCAACCCTACCTAATGATACTTATGAGAAAAACCAACTTCCCGTGTCATACGGGATAGTGCACTCCTTCCCAGACCCAATCCCTCCAGCAGCAGCAAGAAGAAGACCACCATCACCACCAGCAGCAGCAACAGAGGCTGCCATGGACGAAGATGAGCCTGAAATAGAGGCTCACTATGAGGCAGGAAGCAGCCATCAGCCACCCACATAATCAGAACCTTCAGTGCCCATGATGGAACAGCTACTCCAGAATCAGATAAGGATGATGCAGAATTTTGACACGGTGATACAAGGACAACAAGAAATGAGGCAGAAAATTGACGAGATGAGTTCCTTGTTCAACCAGTGGTCAATGCACTATCCACCGCCACCGCCACCATTTTAAACCAAGTTTGTAAGTGTCATGTTTCTTTTATTGTCTTTGAGTCTTGCACACATTGGGGACAATGTGTGATTTAAGTTTGGGGGGGTGTCTTATTTGTGTCTTATTGTTGTAGTATGTTTGAGTCTTTTTTATTAGTTTTGTGTATTTTTGAGTCATAATTTTTTTTCTTTTTGAGTCATAATTGTCTGTCAAAGATCATACATGCTGTAGTTACTAGAAACACCTAGTGAAGTAAGGTGGAATAATGTAATGGAATTAGAAGAAACTATCTAAACACTTAGGTTAGATATGCCAAAAACACATGAAATCTGTCTATTTGAGTTTTCTTGCTTGAATTGTGCATGTTAAATGATTAAAACCTATGTGTATGATTGTTTGCTATTTGAGGCGAAATAGTTAGGATATGCATGTTAGGGAGATGACTCAGGCGTTTCTTTGTTAGCCAATTCCTACCACTCTTTTCTATCTCTGACATTAAAAATGTCCCTAGTCAGCCCCGTTGAGCCTAAACATGAAACTTTTTCTTTGACACCCTATATTTCCATACTTGTGCCATAAGTAAAAATGTGAAATAGTTGGAATAGAAAGTGTTAAAAAAGAGACAAAAAGAGTGAACAAGTTTGATGCACCCCAATAAAAAAGTAATAAGAAATAGGCAAAAACCTAAGTTTGGGGGTGCTTGTTATTATAATACACTTCACTCTCTCAAAAAAAAGAGGGGAAAGATAGATATGAAGTGAAGGAAAGAAATCAAAAGAAAAGGAAAAAATTGAAAAGCTAAAGAGCTTATGGTACACAAAATGAGCCTAAATGCCTACTTTTACCTACTATGCCTAAGCCTACATTACAACCCTGAAAAGTCCTGAAGATCTCTTGTATGCATATCCATGATTAGTGGAGAATAGCAAGTAAAAATGCCATAGAATTTTTAAAATTAACATGCATGATTCAGTATTTTACTTCCATTAAGTATGATAAAAATGAGTTTGCGAAATATCTAGCTTAATGTGTTTAGAATGCTTAAAAATTTCATGATATATGTTCCTGCATATTATTCTGCTAACCTTCATGTTTTTCTAAGTAACACCAATGCAGCAAAGTGATCAATGTCATTGAGTCTTTTTATTTTCTTTTTACTTGAGTTTTTATTTCTTTCTTTTGATCTTTGCTCGAGGGCGAGCAAAGGTTAAGTTTGAGGGTATTTGATCGGTGTATTTTATATACACTTTTCGAGTCGTTTTTAGTGAGTCTTTTGTCCCTTTTTGTACAAATACGTGTCGTCTTAGGATATATTTTCTTTCTTTTGAGTCAAATTGGTTAAAGTGTCTCTTTGGTGGAAAAGAAGCGAAAAGAGGGCAAAAACGGAGGTTCCAGAGCTCGAAATGCGAGAAAGTGGAGAACTGAGCACATCGGGTCGGCCCGCGGCCTCCGATCAGCGAGGCGGCGCCGGCGCCTAACATTGAAGGCTTGCGAAGTTCCAGTACGCGCTACTCTGAAACAGCGAGTTGCAGCGCGACGCTAATCATCAGAAAGCTGCAGAACTTCCGCATGGCTGATATGGCCGGCGCCGACGCGGGAAAAATCAGGTTTTAGACGAATTATGGGTCAGGCCTGAAGGAAAACCTTAATGTTGGTTTGGAGGCTATAAAAAGAGAATCCTAGGCAGTTTTTAAGGGTTCCCTTCTTGCCAATAACACAACACATCTTGGAGTTCAAGATTGGAGACCATTATTTAGTAATTTCTTTTCTTTCTTTTACTTTATTTTCAATTTTATGTTGGATATTGAATTAGTTCTTGTCATGTCTATGGCTAGGAACTAATTCTAATATAGGGCTTTCCATGTCAATTCACTTGAACCTTATTTTATGAATTAAGGCATGTTTATGGTTGTTCTTCTTATTGTTGAGATTTATCCAATAGATGATTTGATTGCTTGGTAATTACTTGATCATTAATTATCATTACTTATATGATTTCTAACTGGAATCCGAAAGGGGAGGTTGTGACTATGCTGTAGTTGGGTAGACATAGGTCGAATTGGGGATGAAAATACCTCAATTACTTGTGTAGCATTAATAGGGTTTTTGTTCTTAATCCTCCTATAGAGTCATCCTTATCACCGAAAGGTAGAAAGGAGCTGTACTGGGGTTGAGTGTTTATATAACCTTAACAGGAGTATAAAACAAATTAGTAAACCTGCTATCTCCAAAAGAAGAAGAACCATAGTTAATTGCATTAATAAGTAATATAAGTGGATAGTTGAGGAGATTTGGAAGCCCTATTTCCATCATCACTGAAGTAAACACATAGTTAATTAGTCTTTATAATTATTAGTCATAATCAACAATTCAAATATCGGTCACCAAATAGATAACAAAGAATAGAAGTTGGTACTTGAGCACTAATCCCTGAGGACGATAACTCGGTCTTCAAAGACTATATTACTTGACTCGACAACGTGCACTTGCATTAACGTGTGTGGATAAATCGCGCATCAGGTACTTGAAGCTAACCTCATTGAGAATCCGATGCAGTGGTGGTTGGACACAGGTGCTACCCGTCACATTTGTCCAATAAAGACACTTTCTCCATATATACACCAGTCACAGATAAGAAGTTGTTCATGAGCAACAATTCTTGGTCAGAGGTGCTGGGGGTAGGAAAGGTAACCCTAAAGATGACGTCCGGAAAGGAGCTGACTCTAAAGGAAGTGATGCACGTCCCGGAAATTCGTAGAAATCTAATTTCTGGACTTTTGTTGGTAAATGCTGGTTTTATGCTAGGGTTGGAGGCTAATAAATTTATAATCACTAAAAACGACACTTTTGTAGGAAGGGGCTTCGTCTGTGAAGGCCTCTTTAAGTTTAATGTTGCACCTGTAATGCCTTCTACTTCAGCTATCAATAGAATTTAGCCTTCTACTTATTTGCTGGATTCTTCTAATTTATGGCATCATATATTAGAACATGTTAACTATCAATCTATCCAAAGATTGGTAAAGTTAGAATTATTGTCGTCTATCAACATAAACTCTCAACGTAAGTGTGAGGTGTGCGTAAAGGCAAAACTTTCCAAGAGTCCCTTTGGATCCGTCGAAAGGGAAACCGCTCCTCTAGAACTCATACACACGGATATATGTGAATTGAAGTTCACTCAAACTACTAGAGGGGGGAACAAGTACTTTATGACTTTCATAGATGATGACACAAGATATTATTACCTTTACTTATTAAAAAGTAAAGATGAAGCCTTTGAATCGTTCAAACGCTACAAAGTTGAAGTTGAGAATCAACTAAGCGGACGGATTAAAACAATCCGTAGCGATAGAGGGGGAGAATATATAGCGCCTTTTGAAGAATTTTGTACCCAATCAGGTATAGTTCATCAAACTAAAGCTCCTTACTCACCTCAATCAAACGGTGTTGCTGAACGCAAGAACATAACTTTAAAGGAAATGATGAATGCTTTACTCATCAACTCAGGCCTTCCCCAACACATGTGGGGAAAAGTTGTCCTTACCGCGAATAAGATTCTTAATAGAGTCCCACACAAGAGTAATGACAAGACTCTGTACGAGCTATGGAAAGTAAAGAAAGCCATATATAAATACTTGAAGGTGTGGGGGTTGTCTGGCCAATGTAGAAGTACCTAAGACAAAACAGGTCAAAATTGGGCCTAAGACTGTGGATTGCATATTCATCGAATATGCCAATAACAGTAGTGCTTATCGCTTCCTAGTGCATAAGTCGAATGTACCGGACATTCATGTAGGTACAATTATGGAATCAAGAAATGCAAGTTTCTTTGAAGACTCGTTTCCTAGAAAGAAAAGAGACATAACCTCTCGCAAGCGAAGTTGTGAGCAAACCTCTGAGGATCCAGGAGTCATTGACTGCCCGTATCTAAATAGTTTAGATCTAGTAAACTCTGAAGTGGTTGACTATCCGGGATCAAGTGTTCCAGATTCTCAAGACTTGACAGATTCAGAGATGGAATCAAGATGAAGCAAAAGGGCCCAAAAGGACAAGTCCTTCGGTCCAGACTTTTAATCTTATCTGGTTCAGAATGAACCACGGACAATCGCCGAAGCGTTGTCAACTCCAGAAGCACCGCTCTGGAAAGAAGCTATAGAAAGTGAGATAGAATCTATATTTCACAACCACACCTGAAGTTGGCTGAACTTCCTCCGGGACACAAACCTTTGAGCTGTAAGTGGATCCTCAAACCGAAGTTAAAGGCAGATGGATCTATCGACAAATACAAGGATAGGTTGGTAGTCAAGGTCTATCGCCAAAAGCAGGGTCTTGATTACTTTGACACCTACTCACCGGTGTCTAGAATGACATCCATACGTATGTTCATAACTATCACTGCCTTGCGGGATCTTGAAATACATCAAATGGATATCAAGACAACCTTCCTAAATGGTGATTTGGAAGAAGAGATATATATGGACCAACCCGAGGGGTATGTAGTTCCAGGACAAGAGATAAAAGTTTGTCGGCTTGCTAAATCATTGTACGGGCTAAAACATGCCCCTAAACAATGACACGAAAAATTTGATAGTACCCTACTATTGAAAGGGTTCGCCATTAACGAGTGTGACAAATATGATTACATGAAAGGAAATGTCGATTCATTCGTCATGATAAGACTCTGTGTATACGACATGTTGATTACTGGAAGCAGTCCTAGGATAATCCTAGAGACTAAGAACATGCTAAAACAATGTTTTGACATGAAATATATGAGTATCCCAAATCTCATCTTAGGGATCAAGATCTCTAAGACATCTGACAGACTGGTCTTGTCTCAATCTCACTACATCGAGGATGTACTAAAGAAATTTGGGATGTACGACAGTTCACCGGTAATGACACCACTGGATGTAAGTCAAAAAATTGACAAACATCTTGGTGTGCCCATACGCCAGGAGCGGTATGCGCCGGTGATTGATAGTCTGATATATATCACAAACTGCACTTGATCTGATATCGCTTATGCAGTCAATAAATTGGCTAGATTCACCCGTAATCCTAGTGAGGATCACTAGAAAGTGTTGAATCGGGTACTACTATTCCTGAAATACACGTTAAATTTCAGGTTACACTATTCGAGATATCCAGCTATACTAGAGGGGTACAATGATGCAAACTGGATATATGATATCAAATCCACTAGCGGATATATTTTTACAATTGGTGGTGAAGTTGTATCTTGGAAATCCTCTAGGCAAACCCTTATTGCATGATCCACGATGGAGTCGGAGTTTATCGCTTTTGACAAAGCAGGAGAATAAGCTGAGTGACTTCATGGTTTCTTAGAGGATGTCCCATGTCGATAAACACGCGCTTCTTTAATGATCCACCGCGATCGACCAATTTCTGGCGGCACAAAGTTCTATGTACACTGACAAGTCTTGTCATATTCGACGGAGACATGAGTCCGTTAGGCAGCTGATCACCACGAGTATTATTTCTATTGATTACGTAAAATCTAAGAAAAACATCACAGATCCCTTGACGAAGGGCATGCCAGAGATAAGATGTTCTGCATGTCTAAGGGAATGTGTTTAAAACCCAATCAATAAGAACTGATACGATGGATACCCAACCTTACAGACTGGAGATCTCAGGAATTAGGTTCAATGGGAAAACTAAATCGTAAAGGCTCGGTTGAGCGCTTCGGAGGAAACAAGAGCACTTCGGTTAATGATTTCTTCTTAGAAACATGAATCCAAGGCCGTTCCCGAGATAGACATTAAGTGCTACCTGTGGAGGGGGTAAAGGCTAAATTTCCAAACCTTTAATGATCATCAATGATTGAGGTTAGGTTGGGGAAACTTTTAATGGTTTCTAACACTAGTGTAGCGGGGTATTGCAGGATACCTTCTAGGAGACCACCTATTTAAGTGCGAGGACATGCCGCCTCAAATGAACGCGCTTAAGAATCCAAGATTTTCCACGGCTCACGACGGGCAAACCTTAAAGAAGGATAAAGTAAGAAAAGGTGTTGTGTTGGTACCGTTGTCTTGGCTTACACTAAACACTGACGGTTCAAGACATCAGGTTCACCGCGTAGTAAGTAAGTCCGATGGTATTCTACTATGAAAGGTTCAAAGCTACGGCTACCTATCTAGATGCAACATCAATCCGCCAGACGATTGCTAGAAAGACACATGAGTGTGAGCCAAAATCTCTTCCAAGAGGGGATTGTTGGAAATTTATTAAGCGTGAAATAAAGTTAATCCTATTAATTATGACTCGAACAATTGGGGCCCCGCACGTCGGAAATGTCATTTCCACACACGTGCACACGTTGTACCAAAAATCGTAAAATTTCCTTAGTGGAAGAGATATTGGTACGTATACAAAACGTTTGAGACATAATATGATAGACAATTATTGTCCAAGTAAAAATGGTTTCACGTTGGTAAATGAAGAAAGAATTGTACGAAGTGTAAAAGGTGTAACGAGTCAGAAAAAATCGTGAAGGGCCGCGACGCCTTGAAGCCTGAGCCGCGGCGCTTCAAGCGCTGCGGCGCCTCTCCGGAGGGCCGCGACTCTGACGACGGTAAAAAATCACTATAGGTTCCTGGAACTTAGGCTCTGCGGTGCCTTTCCGAAGGGCCGCGACGCTCCAGTGCCTGTGTGACCTTTGGAGATGAGTTATAATTGATTTTTGGGCTCACTTTGGAGCATTAATTCTCCATTATTTGTCTCATGAATTCAGCCATTATTTGGCTGAATTGTAACATTAAATTAAAGGTCATTATATGGCATTGAAGGCCATTATTTGGCCATTTGAGAAGACACCTTGATCACAACTATAAATTGATTCCATTGGCACAATTGAAGAACACACATTTTCAGAAACTATATTCCTCCCTTGTAATCTTCCATACACTCAAATATTTTTCTTTCCTAAGCGAACACTTGAGTTCATTTGCTCACTTGTTTGATTGCTGTTTTATCTTGGGAGATTAGTTGCCATCAAACCGTTAAAGGAATATACGGGGTAATATTATCTTAAGTATAGATTAAAAATCAATCGACTCAGCAAGACATTTCTTTTATTTATTTCCACATTTCTATCCTTTTTGTTGTTGTTGTTTCTTTTTCCATTTCCTCACAGTTTGTATATGCACCGTCATCTTATTGAGCATAATAAGGAACCTTTCTCGATTTTTAGGATTGTTTACTCAGAAAAAAAATACTGTTGGTTTATTGGGTTTTAGTGTTGAACTAATTACTAGTTTCCTATTTTTGTGTATATAAAGTAAAAGGGAAAAGACACAAGTACCTCCAACCTATACCTATGATCGAGGTTTCCACTATACATCTTCCTCTGGGGAGTGGGGGTGGGGGTGTTAAATATATAATTTACGAATATTGATTGTTGATTGTGCATAGAACAATTGATTGAAGAAGAAGAATTGAGATGAAGAGGAAGAAAGGGAAAGAGATGGAAGAGAGAGAGAGAGAGAATTTGGGGGAGAAGGAAAGTGTCTGTATATTGCAAACAAAAGAATGAAATTGATTACAAAATATCTCCTACTCACTACTATATATATAAGTATATAGTAGTCCTTTAGTCATTAACTTCCCTAAAACTTTCATTAACTTCCCTAACAACTTTAACTACCTAATAATAACTTGTAACAACTTTAACCAACACTTAATTGACTTGTGTCATATATCTCAACACCCCCGCAAGCTAGGAGATATGAAGACATTCTTCATTCCTAGCTTGGACATTAGTTACAACACCTAAGCATTAACAACAATCAAAGCAGCTTCAGTTCCTGCTTCTGCAAATTCATCAAGAGCAGCAGTACCTGCACCATCATCAAGAGCAGCTACAGCCATAAGAAATACATATCATGACCATGTCTACACATTCACCCTTGGCCACATCATATCCAAGATCAGGGTCTTCCTGCTCCAATATAGCACCAACAACAACATCACCCCCTACTCCTGCATTTGATGCTATTGTATGTACTGGTGTCTTCAGAGCATTCTGAATGATTTGTACACCAATCTTTTGGTCAAAGTTGGATGTTGTTAATTTATCCAACTCTTTTGCTGCGTAAAGAAGAGCAACGCCACCACCTGGAATAATTCCCTCATCCACATCAACCTTTATAGCATTCAGAGCATCTGTTTCTTTTCACCAACCTCAGCTTCACTAGCTCCTCCAATCTTTAACACAACAAAACCTCCTGAAATATTAGCTAGTATTTCCTGCAACAGATGTGCTCAGTTCAATGGTTGATCTGATCTGATCACATCGTTCCTCTATGGACTTCTTCTCACCAGCACCATCAAGAATGACAATATCATCCTTGGAGATAACCATTTTTTTACATGATCCTAGTATCTCAAACTCCATATTTTCAATATTCAGTACAAGCTCTTCTGTAAAGACTTAGCTACCAGCTAAAAATGCAATAGCTGCTACTGCACCTGCATTTTCACCAACATCATCGACGAATAACCCCTCGTTCCCTAGTCACACTCGAATTAGAGAATCTCTCTATTCTCAGCAACGAAGAACCCATCGTTCTCTAGTCACAATCGGACTAGAGAATCCCTTTATTCTCAGCAACGAAGAACCCCTCGTTCTCTAGTCACACTCGGACTAGAGAATCCATTGATTCTCCCTATGTAAGATCTTAGAATAGGCTTGGATATGCAGTGGAGTCTCCCTCAATTCTAGTCCAATTCCAGCTAGAAATTCCTCGATTCTCCTGTCTTAAGCTAAAACAAATGAAAACAGGCAATCGAACAATTGATAACTCTGTAAGTTTAGCTTCAACTTAATCCAGATTGCTTTCGACGAAGTATCACTCAGTTCTCAGTTGATTTGCAGTTGAAAACTCTTTGATCCTTCCATCAATCTATTGTTTATGCAACTCTTAGTATCTCCTATGAGAGCCAAAGTGCTACTTGAAAATTGACAATCAGAAGCTTATGCTCTACAGATTTTCCAGCGATTTCTGAATAATGCAAAGAGATTCGTGTATCATGAACTATTTCAAACTAGAAACCACTCCGTCCAACGATTTGAAATCATTCGAATCTAAAATGAACTTCGAGAAATCGAAGAGTTCTTTCATCGAACCTTCAGCTTTCGATTTGGGATCGGAACCAAGAGATTTGATGTGATAAAACCTGAATCGCAATTGCACCAGGCAGTCTCAAATTTTTAATCAACCATAGAATTACAGATCGCAACAGCACATAGTTGCATGTAAAATCCCTCGATTTCTGATTCGATCGAACTGGAAATCCCTCGATCCTTTCCCACAGCGCAAACGTAGCAAAATTCTCATCTGGTTCTCAAATTCGATGAGATCGAAATAAAAAGGAATAGTTTGCATTCAATCTTGATCTCCGATCTGAGTGAATAAGGCGGTGAAAGGGTAGATGTAATTCAGCTCGAACGAAGTGATAGGGAAAAAGAGGCTCGACCTACAGGAAGAGGGCGACTGAAAAAGAGGCTCGACCTACAGGGAGAGGGTGATGCTGAAACGTGAACCTTACGAATTGCTTCGAACTATCACATGGATCGAATTTTAATTTCTCGCAACTTACTGATATGAACCCTAATTTTCAGAAAATTTGGATCAACTGATCGAACAACTCACAGATTGAGA
This sequence comes from Przewalskia tangutica, assembly GCA_029844215.1. Lineage (NCBI taxonomy): Eukaryota > Viridiplantae > Streptophyta > Magnoliopsida > Solanales > Solanaceae > Przewalskia > Przewalskia tangutica. Next base: position 119,889,282 of record CM056721.1, on the reverse strand, counting down.
TGAACGTGGATTGAATTGAATAGAACAAGGCTCTAATGAAGATGTATCAATTGCTAGGCCTCCAATCACAGTAACTTCACTTGAGACATTTTCTCCATTGTTAGCCATTGTTGTTTTTCGAGAAATTGCAGTAATATGCGCAAATTGAACTCATATTGCAATGTAAATCGCAGAATTATCAAGTACACAAAGATATCAAGCTTTGATTATGCAATTTAATTGAAGAATCCAGAACCAATCGCCTCAAGAACAAGCGATACAAACAATACAAAAACTGTGTCAAAAGCACAAATTCAGCTTCGACTCATGATTCTACTGAACGTAATGGACCTAACCATACAACTTTGATACCATGTTAAATATATAATTTACAGATATTGATTGTTGATTGTGTGCAGAATAATTGATTGAAGAAGAAGAATTGAGATGAAGAAGAAGAAAGGGAAAGAGATGGAAGAGAGAGAATTTGGGGGAGAAGTAAAGTGTCTGTATATTGCAAATACAAGAATGAAATTGATTACAAAATATCTCCTACTCACTACTATATATACAAGTATATAGTAGTCCTTTAGTCATTAACTTCTCTAACAACTTTAACTAACTAATAACAACTTGTAACAACTTTAACCAACTTAACCAACACTTAATTGACTTGTTTCATATATCTCATATATCTCAACAAGGTAGGAGTGAACTTTTTAAAAATAAAATAGACACACCTTTGGGTGTTGAGATGACATCGTTTGATACAATAAATTAGAAAAAATAATGCATGCATTAGCTTTGTATATTATTAATACCTTATTTGATACACTTTTATAACTAATACAAGCATTAATTATACACCATATTTGGTATTATCCTACGAATAACTAATACATAGAAAATCATGGTATTAACAATGTAAGGTCATTTAATACATGCATAAACATGATTAAAGATACAATTGCCCCGAAGAATATTTTTGAAGTTTTTTTTAAGAAACAAAACTTAAACCAAATCATCAAATTAAATTACGAAATTTTACATTAACTGACACTTTGTATAAAACGAAGGCAATATGAGTAAAACAATTTAACTGGCAATTAATATGAAACTCAAATTTTTTTAACTGGCAAGCTTCCACTTGGTCATGTTTTATATCAAGTTATTACTAACTGACAATTTTTAAATGTTTTGCTTTTGATGCTTGGTGGGTAGAAAACGGAGGGAATATGTGTTATAGAATGGGCCTCCACGTCCAGCCCATCACGGCCACAATGGCCTTTTTTCAGATTTGTTAATATTTTTCCTATTGTATATTTGGTATATTATAGACTTAGTCTTGTATCTAAATTGGTATTGTAATATTACCATAAGTGTAGATTTAGTCTCCTTATAGAATAGTGATTTAGATGTAAAGTAGGAATGTAATTCTCCTATTGTAACTTGTATATATATGTATTTCATCAATAAAAATAATCAAGAGATTAATTCTTTCATGCTAATCTATCCCTCCCCCCCATCGGATTCACAAAAACCCGAGCCCCTCTCCCTAAAAAACTTCCCTTCTCTGAATCTTTGTGTTTTATTCACCATGACTGATAAAAACACGTTTCATCCTGCCCTCACAGTTTCCAACATCAAGAGCGTTCTTCATATTATTCTTGATCTAGAGAACGTCCAATATGGGACGTGGGCGGAATTATTTAAGATTCATGCTATGACACATAACTTCACCACATCATGCTTCCCACTACTCCTACGGGGGGGGGGGGGGGGGGGATATGACGCATCTGTGTCTACAACATTTGTGCCCACCAAAGCAGCAGATCCAGACTTATGGGTCATGCTTGATGCCAAGGTTCTCCAGTGGATTTATGTCACTATATCCATGGATCTTCTACAGACGATTATGGAACCCAACTCCACAGCTGTGGCGGCGTGGAATCGATTGCGTGACATTTTTCAAGATAAAAGTCATTCTCGCATTGTTATCATTGAGCAGGAATTTTCTCAAGTTGTTATGGCAAATTTTCCAAACGTTTCTTCTTATTGCAAACGCCTCAAGGACTTGGCAGACCAACTTCGCAACGTGGGTTCTCCTATTTCTAATAGTCGTCTAGTTCTTTAGATGGTTTCCGGTCTATCCGAGGCCTATACAGGGGTTTCTTCGGTTATTCGTCAAAGTAACCCCCTGTCGGAGTTTTATCAAGTCCGCTCCATGCTTACTTTTGAAGAAGCGGGTTTGGATAACAGGGCATCGATCGGAGCAAGCCCCATCGTCATGATGACTTCTTCCAATTTTTCCCTTCCAATACAGCTAACATGACCCAAAATCACAACAACGGGGGTAGTAAGAAGGGCCAAAATCAGAAGAATAATGGCAAGAATCGCGGCGGCAACAACGGGGGCAACCTCAATAGCAACAGCAGTGGGTCCCAACTACACAGTGTCGCGACTCAGCATTACAGCGTCGTGGCTCAGCATAGCACCGCGGCGCCTCAATCTCAGCCCTTACAAGCGCCACGACCCAGCTTCTTCCCGGGTCAGACTTCAGGGTTCAGACTAGCGTATGCGCATCCCCAGCAGTCTAGTATTCTTGGACCTTGCCCCCCTCAGGCCTACCACGCAATAGGCCCCACTCAGACCGACATTGAAGCAACGATGCACACACTTGGCTTGACTCAACCGGACCGTAATTGGTACATGGACACAGGTGTCACTTGACATCCGACCAAGGTACTCTCTCGTCTTATTCCAATTTGAGCAGTAATCGTGGTATAATTGTTGGTAATGGCAGTTCTATTCCAATTAAGGGTTATGGTAATAAAATTTTGTCCCCTCCTTATCCACTACTTGTCCAAAAAAATACCCTTCATACCCCAAAATTGATTAATAATTTGGTGTATGTTCGTAAATTCACAACTGATAATTGGGTTTCTATTGATTTTGATCCGTTTGGGTTTTTTGTGCAGGATTTTAAGACGGAGAGTCCTCTCATGAGGTGTGACAGTAGGGGATCTTTATCCAATCACACCAAGTCTCAGCATCTCGCGTCAAGCCATGCCTTCCACTTTTGCAACTCTTGTTCCTTCCTTGTGGCATGCTCGTCTAGGTCATTCGGGGTCGTCTATTTTATCTTCTTTAGATAGACATAAGCTTATTTCATGTAAGGGTACGCGTAGTACTCCACTTTGTTAATCCTGTTCTTTAGGAAAAAATATTAAGTTACCATTTGTAGCTTCAAATTCTAATACTTCAATGCCATTTGACATTATTCATAGCGATTTATGGACATCTCCGGTCCTCAGTTCTATGGGTCATCGATATTATGTTTTATTCTTGGATGATTACTCTAAATTTTTATGGACGTTTCCAAATGAGAAAAAATCACAAGTTTTTTTCATCTTCGTAAAATTTAGAGCTTTCATAAGAACCCAATTCGAACGGAAAATAAAGAACGTCCAATGTGATAATGGTAAAAAGTATGTCAATGGGGAGTTTAGGAAGTTTTGTGCTCAAAATGGGATAACTTTTTGTTTTTCTTGTCCTCACACGTCTTCACAAAATAGGAAAGCTGAACGAAAAATTCGTACCATTAATATTATTCCCACTTTATTGTTTCATTCTTCCGTCCCTCCATTGTTTTGGCATCATGCGCTACAAATGGCTACCGATCTACTTAATATTCTTCCTTCTAAAGGTTTGACATATTCTTTCCCTCTTCAGGTTTTATACAATAAGACTCCTACATATTCTCATATTAGGGTCTTTGGATGCTTATGTTATCCGTTGTTTCCATCCACCACAATCAACAAACTTCAGACACGTTCTACCCCGCGTGTATTTTTGAGGCATTCGTCAAATCACCGTGGTTATAAATGCTTTGATTTGTCCTCTAAACGAACCATCATTAGTCGTCATGTTCTATTTGATGAGTCCCAATTTCCATTTTTAAAAGTAGAAAAACTCGTGCCTAGTTCTTATGATTTTTTAGATGATGCTATCTCCCCCTATGTTCTCCGTCAGTTTTCAAATTTTTCAGAAAATACGTCGTTAGCGCCGCGACGCTTAGGGAAGGCGCCGCGACGCCGCTTCCAAAGGAACAGTAAATTTAATCCCGTCTGCGCCACGGTCCTTCGGGAAGGCGCGGCGCTAAAACTTCGTGAGAACTCTGCGGTTCATCCGCGCCATGCCTAGACCATGGCGCCACGGCGCCTTCGAAGTACAGTTCCAAAAATTCTCAAAATTCACCCAATCCAGCCCAGAGTCATGGTCCGATCACTCGCAGTCAACGGAGTATTTTTAAACCAAAAAAGATATTTTAATTTGAATTCTAATGTTCTTAAATCACCCTTATCCCGTAATCCCGTGTCTGCCCTAAATGACCCTAATTGGAAAATTGTCATGACCGATGAATATAATGCTCTTATTGATAATAAGACGTGGGAGTTGGTGCCCCGTCCATCTGATGTTAATATTATTCGATCTATGTGAATTTTTGCTCATAAAGAGAATTATGATGGTTCGTTTGCAAGGCATAAGGCTTGTCTTGTAGGTGATGGTAAGACTCAGCAGATTGGTATGGATTGTGGTGAGACTTTTAGCCCGGTGGTCAAGCCGATGACTATTCGTACTTGCTCAGCTTGACTCTTCCGAAATCATGACCCATTCATCAGCTAGATGTGAAGAATGCTTTCCTACATGGTGATCTTAATGAGACGGTGTATATGCATCAGCCCTTGGGGTTTAGGGATACTAGATATATAAATCATGTATGTTTATTGAAGAAGCCCTTGTATGAGCTTAAGCAGTCTCCACGGGCATGGTATAAGAGGTTTGCTGACTATATTTCGACTATGGGTTTCTCTCACAGCATGTCTGATAACTCATTATTCATATACCGTCACGGATCTTCTATGACTTATATTCTATTATATGTTGATGATATTATCTTGACTGCCTCTTTTGATACTTTGCGAAAGTCCATTATGACAATTGTTGACACCCAATTTTGACCCTCTCTCTCGTTAATAGTCGATAAATTAAACTAATTTTAAAACACCGCAAAATAATTTTTACAATAATAATACGCAAAAATAAAACATTGATACATGCATAAAATAAATAATTTACCTTGAATTGGTCAAAATATGCAGACTTTCTTACTTTTCGTGGAGGATTAGATCCAGTAACTGGGGCAATGACGTCGCATCAAGCATTCCTTAAATAGCATATCCACACTTATTAATACGCAAGACAATTTCATAATTATTATTTGCAATTTAAACTCACATTAAACTAATTTTACTCTAACGCCGTAAAATGATAATACATACATGCATAAATATATAGCGTCGCATAAAACATTTTACTCAAAATAATTTATAAATATTCTTTATAATTAAAACTCAAGCTAAAACTAATAAATTTAGCACCTAAAACTAACACTTAAAACTAACTCCTAAACTAATACCCAATTAAATACCCACAAGCTTTATTTTTTCGTCCAAGCCCACACTAATTCCTAAAATGCTAGCCCAAAACCCACCAGCCTTTTACCTTCATCTTCCTCCAATACCCAATACAAGTAAAACCTAAATCTAAACCAACTGAAACCGCAGCCACGTCCAAACGAGTTTACACCCATATCACCAAAATCATGTACTAGAATATCAAAATTACCATACCCAAAACCATCCTTAAACAATACTAAATCTTACCATAATAAGAAAAGTACCAAAATCGGACCAAATCAACCTTAAAATCAACACCTATTATGGTAGGAAGCACCAAAATCTTGCACCAAAATATCTCCATAATTACCATCATAAAATCAATACCAAATTAATACCAAAATCACTTCCAAAAGACCTCCTCAAAATCAGTACCTAAATCCTATCGAATCAGCCTAAAATTATCCCTAAAATCGTATCAAAAGCTTACCAAAATTGCAACCCATAATTAGGACTATAAAATCGGGTTCTACACACACAGTAAGGGCAGGGAAAAAAATATAGCAGTCCAGCAGTAATAATAAATTTTCATAGAGTAAAATATCGAAAATCTGAGAGCATCAGGGAATAACCCAATCAATAGGCATAGAGAAATCAGTAAAAAGACTGAGAAAAGCATTCGAAATTAACGGGAAATTAAAGGAAACCAGTAAAATACACCAGCAGTCATCGATTTTCACAGAGAAGGATCAGCAGAAAACTAGTTTAAAACCAGTAGAAAGCCGGTGAGTAACAAACAAAAAGCTTTATTCCCTTTTAATGGCATCGCAATAAATCCTCCGAGTGGATCGACGACTTGATACACTGTCTCGGTTCGCTGCCCGGAGAAGGTAAACTCAAGTTCTTCTCGTATTTTATTAGTTTATGTGTTATGAGTGTTGATTGCAAATTTAGTTGCCTGTAATTATATTAGCCTGTTTATTTGGTTGGTAACTCGGGCGTATGCATTGGTTCGGGTATGTTTTATGATAAGAATAGTCAATTTGGTAGTTAAATCGTTCTGGAAATCATTTGTTCTACCCAGATCGATCCTTAATCTGTGTTTGTGTGTCTTTATGACCAAATGAATAACATAATATAGGTTCAACAATGATAATCCATCGACAGACTTGTAAATCTATATGTATATGGAAGTTGGAACAATAAAATGTGAGAGATAAGAGGAGATATTGTGTTTGTGTAATGGGTTTTGGATGCTTGTTGCTCATACTAAAGCTTAGACAATATTGGATCATGCCTTATTTGATAAGTTACAGACCAGTGTCACCCATAATAAGATATTAGTTGTATGTTAGATGTGACACGTTAAACTAGCCAACTTATCATGTGTCACGACCCGACCTCGGGCCCGCGACTGGTGCCTTACCCCGGGCACTCTAGTGATAAAACATCAGAGAAAAATCAGCGGAAAATAAAACTCATGAAAAATAAACAGTGATACAAAAACGGGCTGACCAAAAAGTCGCCTTACTGCATATATATATAAATGAAATCTTGAACAGTTATCCTTTACAAACCCTGCCCACAACAGTACTACAGACCTCTAAGAATGTAACAACAACTATGACGGGACAGGGCCCTGCCATACCCCTGAATGTACAAGTACCTACAATGACAGGGGACAGGGCCCTGCCATACCCCTGAATGTACAAGTACCTACAATGACAGGGGACTATACCAAAAGATAAGACTCCGGAGAAATGGAGCTTCCCAAAACGCAGAACTGTGACCCTAGGAGCGAGGATCAACCACCGGTGTACTTACCATGCGGATTTAACGCAGCTTCGGGCGAGGTCGATAACAGGTACCAAGTATGTGGAACTGAAAAATACGGTAATGAAATCATAACAGTCTATATAAAACAGGAGACATGTATGATAACCAAAATACAGTACACAAAGCCTGGTTAACAACAAGAGTAATGAAAATCAACTTCGTCTTTTAAAAGACCATTTCACAATATATAAACAGTCATGTCAAGTCAGGGACGCATGCCCTCAAAGTCATTACTCAAATATAACCACGGGTCTCACGCCCACAATATCAATCATGCCCGTGGAATTCCTTCCTCACTGCCGGCAGTCTATGATATAACAACACCAAGGAGTACACATGAACACCAGGTCCCACCTGTGTCATAAGAACCGTACGGCAAGACGGGGCGTCGACTACCAAATACCTTCGTGTCACATCACGACCGGGCAAGTAGAAAGCCACTACCGTAACCTACCGTATCAACAATATCAGATAAGCTGTACCACGGCCGACCGGCAAGTACGAAAGCCACTACCAGATACCACCTGCATCACGTCGCTGACCGGGGCAAGTACGAAAGCTAACTACCAGATACCGCCTGCATCACGAGACTTAGTCATAAAACTACTATAACACAACTCACGAAGCTGACCGGGGCAGGTACGAAGGCCGACTACCAGATACCTTCTGCGTCACATCGCTGACCGGGGAAAGTACGAAATTCAACTACCAGATACCTTCTGCATCACGAGACTTCACCATAATACTGACCGGGGCAAGTACGAAAGCTAACTACCAGATACCTCCCGTGATCACCACGACCGGCAAGTACGAAGCTAACTACCGATACCTCCCGATCGTGAAACCTCACGGGAGCTAGTCCATGGAATAACACTATCAACAGGGAACGAACCCTCATCATGGTCGCATACCCGTGGACCTTCCATCGAGTTAGTATGCCCAAAGTGATCGAGAATAACATGACCGGCCCTCCATCGAGAGACGTGGTAGCATAAGGATACAATACTTGTACAACAAGGCTATCACAAGCAAACATAGGCAAGTTATTCACACTCAAGGTACTTTCATTTTATGCCAAAAATCCGGGTTTTAACCCCAAGGTACTACGTACTTTATCTCGTTAAAAAAAAGTCCATTTCTTTCACAAAAGTCACATGATACTAACACCCGTAGTATCAAAATAGAGTAACTATTATTTTAAGTAAACCAAAACAATTTCCATACTTTCTTTTTAAATAAACCAAGACAATACCATGGCTTCTTTTTAAACCAAGTCAAGATAATACCATGCCTTCTTTTTAAACCAAGTCAAGACAATACCATGTCTTCTTTTTAAACCAAATCACTTCTCAAAATAATATAAGTTTCAAAACTTCAAATTCTCAAGTCTCTTATTTTTAAATCACGTCCCATAACATGGGAAATCAAGTCTCTTATCTTCTTAAAACAAATGTCAAGTTGCCATTTTAAATCCAATAATAAACCATTCTTTTGTTTTCATAAAGTCGTTATAACTAACTTCCCATAAAGCTTATTATAACACTTTATGTTTTAAACCAACCAAGGACAACTACTCTCATTTCTGAAATCAAGATAACTTTATTCTTTTTACGACCAAGAGACTTATACTTACAAACCGAGCTACACCACTTTCAAAATATTTCAAGTTTCTTAGCTTAGAAAACAAGTTTCTTATCTTTAGAATATTTCCAGAATCAATACTTACAAATCAAGTATTCCATACCTTTCCACATCAATACATCCTTGTCTAACTTATTAGAATAAACCATTCTTGTAACAGGTGAGTTAATTCTCTACTCAACCAACTTAGACATTCTTATAACAAGTCAAGCATATCTGAATGTATTTACTTCATTTAAATCACGTACGTCTACCGTACTATACAGTTATAACTACTCATGCTCAAGAGATAAGAAAGTTTCCACATACCTCTCCGGCTTAAACCACTTGCCAAGTCCAATATGTCGTCCGTAGTATGCCAACATATAACGACCAGAATACGTCCATTAGCTTCAACGTAGAATATTCTAATTGTAAAGTCCCTTATTCTACGGAAAATTGGACAAAGACTTCCTTTGTTTCTATGTACTTTTCCACCTTTTTCAAGGTCCGAATCCAATAACCAAACATGTCACCTTTAGGGCTCAACATAACAACCAATCAAAGGGGATTATACGCCTTACAGAACGTATAAAATTCTGCCCCACAATTCATAGTAAAACAATCCAACTAGTTTTAGGGTAACTCCTTGGCTATAACATGCTCACATATCAACTTTTCAAATCCTTTCAATTCAACTCGTTAATTCAACATGTTATATAAGTCATAACCAATTATAACAACAATATACCCTTCTATATATAACATGTAACGATTTTAGCTGACAACCGAATTGATTTCAACATTAGTGACTAACATGCCCTTTTTCGGTTTCCAACAAGTCGACATGATCCAAATCTTTTCAAACTTTAATATTTAAACCACATGCTCATTTCTTAACTACTATAACTTGTAATCTTCAATTACATGAGAAGGTGAAGGTTTTACCTCAATAAGCCCTCTTTCCGAAATCTTCTTCACGTTAAACCACCCACACGAACCCTCTACAAACTTGCCAACATAATTCCTTCTTGCCGTCTTCCACAAAATGTCATCATACCTAGGGTTATCAATTTTGGGGAGAGAAGAGGGGATTTCTTAGGAGGAACCGTTGCTAAATGACCAAGTCTTCAAGACTTGGTCATAATATAAGGTCTTCTTGGTCAAAGGATGGGAGGGACACTTGTCACCCTCCCACGTGCCTTTAACAAAAATATCTTCGATTTCCTGCTTTCGCGAAATTTCCTTCCGCGCGCGGCCCTACAGCCGCCATGCGCTGAAACTTCCGAACATCTCAACTTCCGCCTCAGATTCAGCCAGCAGCTGCAACTTCGTAATACACCAAGACTTCCGCGCGCTCAGATCCGGCCACACGCGGGCACTGATCGAAAACACTTTCCTGCTCGCTCGCCACTGAACTTGTAACCTCCATAACTTACTCCGATGTCCTATCGACGAGCGGTTGTTGCGTTGGAAACTAGACTCAACGAACTTCATCTGGGCTATTGAAACACCTAAAAACTCTTAATGAACTAGGAGATATACCGCTCCAAAGTTGACTCAAAACTGTCCAAAAACATCCTCACAACTTATCTTTCCAATTTCAATTCTTATTTCCTTCAGACGCTCCCAATACATGACCTAAAATTTCTGGTGTAACATTCTTCCTCTTAGAAACATTCATCCCGAATGTTCCTTCTAAGTCTCCAAAACACATGCGCCGATAGTCTTCACTACTACACCTTCAAAATCAATTATGTCACATATGACCATAATAGAATAACCACGCAAAACTTAAATCCCAGCCCACGAGGAATCACCTCTAAAGCGTATAACATCACAATTAGCTCGCACCCATGGTCTAAAGGACTCTTTCTTCGCATTTCTACTTCACAAAGTGATCACTTCCATTCTCTCAACGCATGTTCGCTCCTTTTCGTACACGTCGTACCATTCTCGTACACCCGAACTCTTTCTAGTATACGTACCACATTTTCTTCATTGCTTCAGTTTTCAAAAACTCGGGGTTACTACCCCCAACTTGGTCATTACTAGCTTCAATTTCTTTTAAGGCCATTCCCGGCCCTCATGATCCGATTCTGGTCGAACGCATCTACGAACTCGTACGATGATTACCTAAACTTGGGCCTAGCACTCTCGTGACCTTATCACCTAGAGGGACCACCTCAAACTTACCTCACTTCATTCCGGTCATGGTTGACCCGATATCGTCCTCAACCCGACCCATTACGTACCAAACTCTTGTTCCCGATCCGGAACAATCTCACTATTCAAGTCACGAAAACCTAGTGGTTTCCTTAGCTTAACTACCCACTATCATTTCACACCACTCATGGACTTATCACCCAAATATACCCCACGTATACTATGTTCCTCGACAAAGCTCACCCGTAAAATCTTTCACTCAAGATGGCCTTGTATCTAAGGTTCCCACGGTTATCAAAATTCTAAGGCTCACAATTTCCATGTCCCCAACTTACCTTTTCTACAAACCAGACTTTCTAAATCATAATTTACATAAAATTACCAGCACATAACACTTAACACGTAACCATCTTATCACACATACTAATCTTTAAAGGGTTAAGGATATACCTGTAACTATTTCTTCACTTTACCTTTGTCGCTCTAATCATAACCCTTCCTCGCACGACGATAGAAAAAGAAGCGATGGATCGCCACCGATCCCGGCGTCGAGTCTCTACATCCGCGCTACCTCTGGTCGGACAATCCTTCACAAAATGGCCCTGTCGGCCGCAAGTATAACAACCTCAAAAACTAGCACAACACTCCCCCTTATGGATTTTACCACAACGGCCACACCGAGGTAAGGGTGGCCTCATCCGCCAGCACCCCACTCCCAAAACTCAAATCTTGGAGCCTCGACCGCCTCAACACCCTGCACGCCCCAAGATCGCGGAGAACCACTCAATCAAGCGGAGGTGCATAACTAGCCTGCTGCTGAGGCGGTCCACCTCGAAAGTTACCAAAGGACACCGCTGCCGCTCGCCCTTTCTCGCCGACCGGTCATTCCGCCGACTTACGTTTCTCGGTCACGCGATAAGCTCGCACGCGGCAATGTCCATGCCGGTGAAGAGCTACACCTGCAACCTCTCGCTAAATAATCGCTTCAGCCTCGTGACATAACGGTGCACTCTATCCCCCATATCTGCCACTAAAGCGGGGACATACCGAGCTAACGAGTCAAACTCTACATTATACTCCCGAACCGTCCGCCCATTCTCGCCAAAGATAAAAATCTATCTCGACGCTGCTTCTCTCATTTGCAAGGCGAAGCAGCAAGAAATGCCTCGAGAACTTGTCCCACCCACCGGAAGTGCATGCTCCCGACGCTTCCTATGAATCAAACTACGATTGCGCAGCATCACGCAACCGATGTGAACCCAATACCACCGACTGCCTTCGAGGCCTTGATCACTTTCATGATCCGCCGCAGAATCGTCGAATAAACTCCTGAGGATCATCCTCAGCTCTCGATCCATAGAACTCCGGTGGATTGCAACTCAAGAAATCCCGAAGTCTCAGACTATCGGATCTAGGGTGAACAACTGGTACTACCGGAACCTCCGACTCGCTCGCCCTCGCGTTTCAGCCACGATCCTAGCCAAGAATCGGCTATCTCCGGTAACCCATATCCTCTCGCCTCGGTCGGAACCGAGGCTCGGATATCCCGCCTCGTGAGAAATCGCTGCCGCTACGCTAAACTCTGCTGGGGCTGGCGGCGTCGCAGAACTCCCCGTTTGAAGTACCACCTCAGGTAATGACTGGGCATGTGCCCTCGCATCCCTCTGTGTTCTACTCGCGGCTCTCTCTGTTGCCTTGCCCTTCTAGGCCCTGGTTGCCTTGCGTAGAGGCATAACTGGCACATAAGAATACGTCATAGGGGGGTCCAACTTATAACACAGCTCAAAGGCACGATCTCGGAATGAGAAGAATGGAAACCAATCCTAAATATCCTGCAGCCTCCTGATTATAGGTGTGGTGCACAACACGTCGATAATCAAGACTCTAGTAGATACGGTCTGTAGACACTTTCCGAGGATTAACTGCTCTGATACTACTTTTGTTACGACCCGACCTCGGGCCCGCGACTGGTGCCTTACCCCTGGCACCATAGTGATAAAACATCAGAGAAAAATCAGCGGAAAATAAAACTCATGAAAAATAAACAGTCATACAAAAACAGGCTGACCAAAAAGTCGCCTTACTGCATATATATATAAATGAAATCTTGAACAGTTATCCTTTACAAACCCCGCCACAACAAGATTACATGCACTTAAGAATGTAACAACAACTATGACGGGACAGGGCCCCGCCATACCCCTGAATGTACAAGTACCTACAATGACAGGGGACTATACCAAAAGATAAGCCTCCGGAGAAACGGAGCTTCCCAAAACGCAGAACTGTGACCCTAGGAGCGAGGATCAACCACCGGTGTACCTCTACCTGCGGCATGAACGCAGCCCCCCGAAGGAGGTCAGTACAACAGGTACCAAGTATGTGAAACTGAAAAATACTGTAATGAAATCATAACAGTCTATATAAAACAGGAGACATGTATGATAACCAAAATACAGTACACAAAGCCTGGTTAACAACAAGAGTAATGAAAATCAACTTCGTCTTTTAAAAGACCATTTCACAATATATAAACAGTCATGTCAAGTCAGGGACGCATGCCCTCAAAGTCATTACTCAAATATAACCACGGGTCTCACGCCCACAATATCAATCATGCCCGTGGAATTCCTTCCTCACTGCCGGCAGTCTATGATATAACAACACCGCGAGTACACAAGAACACCAGTCCCACTGTGTCATAAGAACCGACGGCAAGTACGGCGCCGACTACCGATACCTCTGGCACATCGCCGATCGGGCAAGTACGAAAGTCGCCTACCGTAACCTACCGAACCAACAATATCAGATAATCGTACCACGGCCGACCGGCAAGACGAAAGCCACTACCGATACCACTGCATCACGCCGACCGGGCAAGTACGAAGCTAACTACCGATACCGCCGTCAGATCACGACTTCGCTATAAATCGCTATAACACAACTCACGGCCGACTGGCAAGTACGGGCGTCGACTACCGATACCTCCCGCGCCACATCACGACCGGCAAGTACGAAAACCAACTACCAGATACCTCCTGCATCACAAGACTTCACCATAATACTGACCGGAGCAAGTACGAAAGCTAACTACCAGACACCTCTTGCATCAGCTACGACCGGGGCAAGTACGAAAGCTAACTACCAGATACCTCCTGCATCAGGAAACCTCATGGGGAGCTAGTCCATGGAATAACACTATTAACAGGGAACGAACCCTCATCATGGCCGCATACCCGTGGACCTTCCATCGAGTCAGTATGCCCAAAGTGATCGAGAATAACATGACCGACCCTCCATCGAGAGACGCGGTAGCATAAGGATACAATACTTGTACAACAAGGCTATCACAAGCAAACATAAGCAAGTTATTCACACTCAAGGTACTTTCATTTTATGCCAAAAATCCGGGTTTTAACCCCAAGGTACTACGTACTTTATCTCGTTAAAAAAAAGTCCATTTATTTCACAAAAGTCACATTATACTAACACCCGTAGTATCAAAATAGAGTAACTATTATTTTAAGTAAACCAAAACAATTTTCATACTTTCTTTTTAAATAAACCAAGACAATACCATGCCTTCTTTTTAAACCAAGTCAAGATAATATCATGCCTTCTTTTTAAACCAAGTCAAGACAATACCATGTCTTCTTTTTAAACCAAATCACTTCTCAAAATAATATAAGTTTCAAAACTTCAAATTCTCAAGTCTCTTATTTTTAAATCACGTCCCATAACATGGGAAATCAAGTCTCTTATCTTCTTAAAACAAATGTCAAGTTGCCATTTTAAATCCAATAATAAACCATTCTTTTGTTTTCATAAAGTCGTTATAACTAACTTCCCATAAAGCTTATTATAACACTTTATGTTTTAAACCAACCAAGGACAACTACTCTCATTTCTGAAATCAAGATAACTTTATTCTTTTTACGACCAAGAGACTTATACTTACAAACCGAGCTACACCACTTTCAAAATATTTCAAGTTTCTTAGCTTAGAAAACAAGTTTCTTATCTTTAGAATATTTCCAGAATCAATACTTACAAATCAAGTATTCCATACCTTTCCACATCAATACATCCTTGTCTAACTTATTAGAATAAACCATTCTTGTAACAGGTGAGTTAATTCTCTACTCAACCAACTTAGACATTCTTATAACAAGTCAAGCATATCTGAATGTATTTACTTCATTTAAATCACGTACGTCTACCGTACTATACAGTTATAACTACTCATGCTCAAGAGATAAGAAAGTTTCCACATACCTCTCCGGCTTAAACCACTTGCCAAGTCCAATATGTCGTCCGTAGTATGCCAACATATAACGACCAGAATACGTCCATTAGCTTCAACGTAGAATATTCTAATTGTAAAGTCCCTTATTCTACGGAAAATTTGGACAGCACTTCCTTTGTTTCTATGTACTTTTCCACCTTTTTCAAGGTCCGAATCCAATAACCAAACATGTCACCTTTAGGGCTCAACATAACAACCAATCAAAGGGGATTATACGCCTTACAGAACGTATAAAATTCTGCCCCACAATTCATAGTAAAACAATCCAACTAGTTTTAGGGTAACTCCTTGGCTATAACATGCTCACATATCAACTTTTCAAATCCTTTCAATTCAACTCGTTAATTCAACATGTTATATAAGTCATAACCAATTATAACAACAATATACCCTTCTATATATAACATGTAACGATTTTAGCTGACAACCGAATTGATTTCAACATTAGTGACTAACATGCCCTTTTTCGGTTTCCAACAAGTCGACATGATCCAAATCTTTTCAAACTTTAATATTTAAACCACATGCTCATTTCTTAACTACTATAACTTGTAATCTTCAATTACATGAGAAGGTGAAGGTTTTACCTCAATAAGCCCTCTTTCCGAAATCTTCTTCACGTTAAACCACCCACACGAACCCTCTACAAACTTGCCAACATAATTCCTTCTTGCCGTCTTCCACAAAATGTCATCATACCTAGGGTTATCAATTTTGGGGAGAGAAGAGGGGATTTCTTAGGAGGAACCTTTGCAAAATGACCAAGTCTTCAAGACTTGGTCATAATATAAGGTCTTCTCTTGGTCAAAAGGATGGGAGGGACACTTGTCACCCTCCCACAGGCCTTTAACAAAAATATCTTCTGATTTCCCCTGTTTCTCGCGAAATTTCCCGCCTCGGCGCCGCGGCCCTACAGCCGGCGCCGCGGCGCTGAAACTTCCGAACATCTCAGAACTTCCGGCGCCGCGGCCCTGCATTCGGCGCCGCAGCGCTGCAACTTCAGAATACACCAGCACTTCCGGCGCCAGCCTCGTGATCCGCGCTGCACTGTGGCACTGATCAAAACACTTTCCTGTTCGTCTGCCCACTGAACTTGTAACCTCCATAACTTCTTACTCCGATGTCCTATCGACGAGCAGTTTGTTGCGTTGGAAACTAGACTCAACGAACTTCATACTGGGCTATTGAAACACCTAAAAACTCTTAATGAACTAGGAGATATACCGCTCCAAAGTTGACTCAAAAACTGTCCAAAAACATCCTGTCAACTTATCTTTCCAATTTCAATTCTTATTTCCCTTCGTACGTTCCCAATACATGACCTAAAATTTCGGGGTGTAACATTCTTCCCCCCTTAGAAACATTCATCCCGAATGTTCCTTCTAAGTCTCCAAAACACATGCGCCGATAGTCTTTACTACTACACCTTCAAAATCAATTATGTCACATATGACCATAATAGAATAACCACGCAAAACTTAAATCCCAGCCCACGAGGAATCACCTCTAAAGCGTATAACATCACAATTAGCTCGCACCCATGGTCTAAAGGACTCTTTCTTCGCATTTCTACTTCACAAAGTGATCACTTCCATTCTCTCAACGCATGTTCGCTCCTTTTCGTACACGTCGTACCATTCTCGTACACCCGAACTCTTTCTAGTATACGTACCACATTTTCTTCATTGCTTCAGTTTTCAAAAACTCGGGGTTACTACCCCCAACTTGGTCATTACTAGCTTCAATTTCTTTTAAGGCCATTCCCGGCCCTCATGATCCGATTCTGGTCGAACGCATCTACGAACTCGTACGATGATTACCTAAACTTGGGCCTAGCACTCTCGTGACCTTATCACCTAGAGGGACCACCTCAAACTTACCTCACTTCATTCCGGGTTGCGGGTTGACCCGATATTGGTCCTCAACCCGACCCATTACGTACCAAACTCTTGTTCCCGGTCCGGATCAATCTCACTATTCAAGTCACGAAAACCTAGTGGTTTCCTTAGCTTAACTACCCACTATCATTTCACACCACTCATGGACTTATCACCCAAATATACCCCACGTATACTATGTTCCTCGACAAAGCTCACCCGTAAAATCTTTCACTCAAGATGGCCTTGTATCTAAGGTTCCCACGGTTATCAAAATTCTAAGGCTCACAATTTCCATGTCCCCAACTTACCTTTTCTACAAACCAGACTTTCTAAATCATAATTTACATAAAATTACCAGCACATAACACTTAACACGTAACCATCTTATCACACATACTAATCTTTAAAGGGTTAAGGATATACCTGTAACTATTTCTTCACTTTACCTTTGTCGCTCTAATCATAACCCTTCCCTGCACGACGCATAGAAAAAGAAGGCGATGGATCGGCCACTGATCCCGAAGGACAACTACTCTCATTTCTGAAATCAAGATAACTTTATTCTTTTTACGATCAAGAGACTTATACTTACAAACCGAGCTACACCACTTTCAAAATATTTCAAGTTTCTTAGCTTAGAAAACAAGTTTCTTATCTTTAGAATATTTCCAGAATCAATACTTACAAATCAAGTATTCCATACCTTTCCACATCAATACATCCTTGTCTAACTTATTAGAATAAACCATTCTTGTAACCTTTTCTTAGTAACAGGTGAGTTAATTCTCTACTCAACCAACTTAGACATTCTTATAACAAGTCAAGCATATCGAATGTATTTACTTCATTTAAATCACGTATGTCTACCGTACTATACAATTATAACTACTCATGCTCAAGAGATAAGAAAGTTTCCACATACCTCTCCGGCTTAAACCACTTGCCAAGTCCAATATGCCGTCCGTAGTATGCCAACCTATAACGACCAGAATACGTCCATTAGCTTCTAGCTTCAACGTAGAATATTCTAATTGTAAAGTCCCTTATTCTATGGAAAATTTGGACAGCACTTCCTTTGTTTCTACGTACTTTTCCACCTTTTTCAAGGTCCGAATCCAATAATCAAACATGTCACCTGTTATACCCCGTAGTTCTGACCCTACGTATGAGAGGGTACGAAAGCATGTAAGACTTAAAATTTTCAAAGGATAGGTTGACGGATTATTCCGGACGAGTTTTAGTCAACTTTGATGCGGGTTATGACCCGATACATTGAGAGTTCCTAAGTGTTTCAAAGGCCTAGGGCGTAGTTCGTGGAGTCTAGATTCCAACGCAACCAACCGTTCGTCGATAGGACGTCAGAGTAGGAAGTTATGAGAGTTACAAGTTCGGTGCGCAGTCGGACAGAAATGTGTTTTGACAAAGCGCGGCCGCGCGGCCGGATGCAGGGCGCGCGAAGTATCGAGGGGTCGCTGAAGTTGCAGCGCCAGGACAGCAGGCGCGCGCCAAAGTTCGCAGAGGTCTGCGGAGGTCAGCACGCGCCGAGGCTGGCGCGCCGAGGCGGGATTTTTGGGCGGAAAAACTTAGAAAAGTCAGATTTTTCTTTTAAAAGAACTTGGGAGGGTGACAAGTGTCCCCCCCATCTGATTTCTTGCATGCTATATATTGACCAAGTCTTGAAGACTTGGTCATCTTCCAATTTCTCTCCCTCTCTCTAAAAATCAGCTCCTCCTTCTCTCTACAATTCCAAAGGAAATCCAAGCCTAAGGAAAAATCTGAAAAGTTAAGAACAAAAAAGGAAGCTTGTGGCTAGCTTCTGGTGGTGTTCTTGACAAGGAAGCTAGCAAGATATTTGGAATAAGTTTGACTAAAACTCTAAGGTAATGATTCTTCCTTTTAGATTTAGTTTATAGTGTTGCATGTTAAGAAGAAAGAACTTGTGGTAGTAAATAATGCTCTTAGAGTCATTGCATGCTAGAAATGTGGTTTGGATATGAAAAATGGGTTAAGAAGAGATTATGAGCATGTTGTAGCCTAAAAACTACCTTAGAATTGTTAAGTGAATTGTTGTAACTTATGGGGCAGAATTTTACACACCCAAGTTTAGGTGTGTAATCCCCTTTGAATTGTTGGATTGATTGAGCCTTAAATGTGGCAATTGGATGATAAATTCGGCCTTGAGAAAGGTGGCATAGTGAGTAGAAACAAATGAAATGCTGCCCAATTTTCCATAGAATTTAGTGACTTTGAACTTGGATTGTTCTACATTAAGATTAGAGGTTAATAAACGTATCATGGTTATTTTAGGTTGACATATTACTTCATGTAGTTTGGACTTAGCAAGTGGATTGACTAAAGAGGTATGTGAAGCTTTCCTATCTCTTGAGCATGAATAGATGTAACTATGTAGTACGGTAGACGTACAAGATTTGGTATTCTTACTTGTTTTAAGTATATAAAGACTTGTGTCGTTTTAAGAATGTATAAGTCCCTTAGTTAGGGGAAAAGTGTAATTTTACTAAAGTGAAGGGTTAATATAACAACTTTATGGGAAGTTGGTTTATTAGCTTTATAAAAGATTAATGAGAAGAGATTTACTCTAAGTAAGACAAGTAAGGACAAATGATTTGATTTATGAAAGGCAAATTGATTTTAAGGCATCAATTGCCCAAGAGCTTTATGTATGAAAAAGAGTCACTTTTAAAAGAATTGAAGTATGTAGTACTTGGGTTAAATTCCCGGTTTTCTTTTATTAAAGATATGGTTAAGTGCCTTAAGTAAACTAAAATGAGATGGTATATGAACAAGACTAATAAGAAGTTATAAGTTTTCTTAACTTATTTATGATTATGATATGATGACAGTTTGAGCTAGGGTAAGAGTATATCTGAGGGGCAAGCCCCAAGAACGTTATACCACCTTCTCCAGGGTAAGAGTATGTCTGAGGGGCTAGCCCCAAGATCGTCATACCACCTTCTTCAGTGTAAGAGTATATCTGAGGGGCAAGCCCCAAGATCGTTATACCACCGCTTCAGTAAGAGTATATCCGAGGAAAGTCCCCAAGATCGTTATACCATCCGCCGGGTAAGAGTATATCCGGCGGTAAGTCCCCAAGATCGTTATACCACCTGCTCCGTGGATTTGCTACCCACGATGCGAGGAATACCTCACGCGAGTCCTTATGGGCTTACGCGGTGAAATAGTCCCACGCGGGTACAACCTATGCGAGGAATACCTCATGCGGGTCCACAGACCTATGCGGTGAAATAGTCCTGCGAGTAGGGTGCTTATTGATACTACTACGAGGTACCTGTTTTGATCCTAAGGCCCCTATTTTACGCAGATTATATTTATATACTTGTCACTCTCATTGTTAGTAAGGCACAAGAAAATGTATTTTATTGTCTTTCATGACTCAACTACTCTTAGACTTATGATATCATTATTACGGATTTTCCAAACTTTACATACTTGGTACATATCAGGTAATCGACCCTTCCTGGGCCGTGTGTTCATGCCGCAGGTAAGCGATTGAGGATCCTCGTTCTTAGGATCACTATTCCAAAGGTCGAAGCTCCATCCATCCTAAGCTTGTCTATTAGTACGGATATTCCCTAATGCTATAGGTATTTTGTACATTCGTGGTATGGCGGGCCCCGTCCCGCCACGCTTGTTATCTTTAGAGGTGCAGTGGTCACCTATGTGTTTTGGGCTATAAGAACCCGTTGTACTACTATACTTTCGTTTAAAGAATGTTTTATGGAAGGCACTTTATCTACCGCTAGTGATGTTTACCTTTTATAAGTTATGTGTTATGTATGTTCACGCTATTCTCTCGACATACACTGAGGTACCGGTAGGGTACCGCCGTGGCCCCGGTTGGGTCGTGAAAAAGTGGTATCAGAGCGCTTAGTCCTCGGAAAGTGTCCACGCATCGCGTTCTAGTAGAGTCTTGATTATCGCGTCGCACCACATCTATAATCGTGAGGTCGCAGGATATTTAGGATTGGTTTCATTCTTTCACTCTAAGATCGTGCAATGAGCCGAAGTTATAGGTTGAATCTCCTCTGATGCTTCCTTTATGTATCAGTTATGCCTCCACGCAAGGCAACCACGACCCAGAAGGGCAAGGCAGCTGAGGGTGCTGCTAGTGGGACGCGGAGAGTCACGAGGCACAGCCGCCTTACCGTAGATGATGTTTAGGCGGCGAGTTCCACGCCGTCGCCACCGCAGAGTTCGAGGCAATGACGCGCCATCGAGACCGCGCAGACGAGCCTCCATCCACGCATGTGGTCCGAGTACGCAGATTACGGAATGATTCGCCATCGACCAAAGATGGCACGCAGCAATACCGACAGAGCAGCGGCCAACCCTAGAGCCGACAGTTTATGGATTCGGGATTTCTTGGGTTGTCACCCACCCGAGTTCTATGGTTCGAGATTTGAGGAGGATCCGCAGGAGTTTGTCCAAGATTCTGACGGACCACGCAGTCCTTAGGCATCGTGGATCGAGTCATTATACTAGCTTACCGGTTACGCGATATTGCGTTGAACTGGTTTGAGTCATGGGTATTGTCGATGGGTGAGGATGTTCTTCCAGCTGATTGGGAGGAGTTCACGGAGGCGTTCCTAGACCACTCCTTGCCTCCTGAGGTGAGGAGAGCCCATGTAGATAGGTTCTTGACCTTGAGACAGGACGGGAGGACTATCAGGGAGTACACCGAGTTCGACTCCTGGCCGATATGCGCACACCATAGTAGGCGACATGGCGCATGTGGTTCATCGATATGTGATTGGGTTAGACCGTCATATGATTACGTGCACTTGGGGTGGCTCTTCACCAGGATGGATATTGCCAGACGCAGCCACGCAGCGGATCGGCGACAGAGAGGCAGATCGCCTAGATTTGGGCCACCCAAGAGGCCGTGACAGCAGCTCGTGGCGCTGAGGCGGCAACCTCGCAGCAGACTAGTCCACATTCCACCCAAGACAGAGTGCTCCTTCTCGCTTTCCGGCAGAGGTCCGATCAGCAGGTTATTCAGAGCGTTAGGGCTCCGGGACTTCGTGTTTTCGCGAGGCGAGACCAAAGACTAATCGAGACCACCTACCTCTGTGTTCGACGCGTAGGTCTCATCCGGCGAAGTGCCGTATGGGTTCGAGAGCATGTTACTCTTGTGGCCAACAGGCCATCCAAGAAGGATTGACCGTCATTAGGCGGAGCATTACGTTCAGCCGACGGGTCATTCTTTGGATCTTCATCTTCGATGGTTAGACGCCCGAGGCGTAGTACTTATGGCCAGCAGCCGCGCAGAGGTCGTGGTAGGGTTCGATTCTAGCGGTCCTCGTAACCGCATATATGCTATGTCCCATGACAGACCGTGAGGCGCCGCGATGTCTTCACAGTACATTATTGGTTTCTTGCGTGATGTATATGCTTTGATAGATCCAGGTTCTACCTTGTCCTACATATCTTCTCATATTGCCAGTAGAATAGGGATAGAGCCCGAGTCCATAAGACCTTTTGAGGTGGCTACGCCAGTAGGTGATTCAGTGGTAGCTGAGCGGGTGTATAAGGCTTGCCCTGTGACTATAGATAGCCGCGACTTCAGCCGACGTGATAGAGTTGGATATGACAGACTTTGATGTGATTATGGGTATGGATTGGCTAGCATCTTGCTATGCCAACGTGGACTGTAGAGAGATTAGTTCGGTTCCAGTTTCCTGGTGAGCCTGCTATCGTGGAAGAGGAATACCGCATCGCCGGCGGTAAGTTTATTTCTTACCTCAAGGCTGGGAAGATGGTGCGGCGGGTATATCTACCATCCGTTCGGTATTCGACATCGAGAGTGAGGTACCGACCTTCACGCCCGTTGTTAGAGAGTTTCCGCACGTATTCCCATACGAAGCTTCCGTATCCTCCCGGAGGAGATTGAGTTTTGTATTGATTTGGCGCCAGACACTCGACCGATATCTATTCCGCCATACAGGATGGCACCTGCCGAGTTGAAAGAATTGAAGGACCAGCTGAAAGATTTGCTGGAGAAGGGCTTTATTAGGCCAAGTGGTTCTCCCTGGGGAGCACCAGTGTTATTTGTAAAGAAGAAGGATGGGACGATGCGTATGTGTATTGATTACAGGCAGCTAAACAAGGTAACTATCAAGAACAGATATCCCCTCCCCAGGATTGACGATTTGTTTGACCAGTTGCAGGGTGCAAAGTGTTTTTCCAAGATAGACTTGCGGTCTGGTTATCATCAGGTGCGAGTTAGAGAGATAGATATCCCAAAGACTGCATTCAGGACCCGGTATGGGCACTATGAGTTCAGGGTGATGTCTTTCGGGTTGACCAACGCCCCAGCAGTATTCATGGATTTGATGAATAGGGTGTTCAGGCCATTCTTGGATATGTTCGTTATAGTGTTTATCGATGATATCTTGGTATATTCGCGCACAGAGCAGGAGCATACAGATCATTTGGCGACGCGGATCGAGTCCTCCGAGACCGCAACAGATGCCAAGTTCTCGGTCACGAAGTTCGTCAAGGCGCTGGCTTTCTTAGGGCATGTTATCTGGGCCGATGGTATTCGGTTGATACAAACAAGATTGAAGCGCCAAGACTTGGCCTGCACTCCACTACACCGACGGAGTGCAGCTTTTGGGCCTTGCAGGTTATTATCGGAGGTTTGTAGAGAAGTTTGCTTCTATCTCAGCACCTTTGACTAAGCTGACTCAGAAGGCAGCTATGTTCCGGTGGACGGATACTTGTGAGGAAGGTTTCCAGTTGCTAAAGGAGAAGTTGACGACCGCCCCAGTTCTTACTCTTCCAGAGGGCTTAGATGGATATGTGGTTTATTGTGACGCGTCAGGTGTCGGGCTTGGGTGCGTGCTGATGCAGCACGGCAAGGTTATAGCTTATGCATCTCGACAGCTTAGGAAGCATGAGAAGAACTATCCCACACATGACTCGAGTCGCACCGTGATTCATGCCTCAAGATCCGGAGACATTATTTATATGGAGTTCATGTGGACATTTATACGCACCACAAGAGTCTCCGATATCTTCACCGTAGGAGTCGAACTCATGGCGCAGACGGTGGTTGGAGCTACTTAAGGATTACGATGTTGATATTCTATACCACCCAGGAAGGCCAATGTAGTCGATGCCCTTAGTCGCAGATCGATGGGTAGTCCGTCTGATGTTCACCAGAGAAGAGGATATGGTCCGAGAGTTACATCACCAGCGAGCCTCGGGATTCGCTTTGGCCGATTCTCGTTAGTGACGGACCGGTTCGAGAGGTTGCCGAGTCTTCCATCGCCGGCGAGGTGAAGAGGCGGCGATGAGGATCCGATTTTGGTACGGCATCGAGATGCAGCCTCTCCGTAAGGAGAAGAGTCTATTCGAGGTAGCGCACGAGGTGCTAAGATTCGCGGCGGCCAGGTGTTCCCGATGGACAGACTTCGCCGCAGATTCTCGTGAGGCACACAGTGCTCGTTATTTTATTCATCAGGGGTCGACTAAGATGTATCATGACCTTAGATGCGTGTATTGGTGGGATGGACTAAAGAGGACGCCATGCGGAGTTCGTGGCACGCGGAATTGTCCAGGTTAAGATTGAGCACCGTAGCTTGGTCATTGCAGTTATTGATATTCCGACTTGGAAGTGGGAGGTGATAAATATGGATTTTATTACAGGGCTACCTACCACTCAGAGGAAGCATGATTCCATTTGGGTGATTGTCGACAGGCTGACGAAATTAGCCCATTTGCTTCCGGTCAGAACGACGTTCTCAGCTGAGGACTATGCCAGATTATATATTAGAGAGATTGTGAGACTGCACGGAGTCCCGGTGTCGATTATATCAGATAGAGGAGCCCAGCTTCTCGCTAACTGGAGGTCTTTTCGAAGGGATTAGGGACACAGTGAGTCTCAAGACGGCGTTTCATCCTCGTGATCGACGGACAGCCGAGCGCACTATCCGTACACTCGAGGATATGTCGGGCTTGTGTTATTGATTTCGTGGGTAGCCGAGGATCATTTGCCTCTTGTGGAGTTTGCTTACAACAATGCCTACCATTCCAAGATTCGATGGCGCCTTATGAGGCCTTATACGGAGGAAGTGCAGTCACCGATAGGCTGGTTCGAGGTGGGAGAAGTTCGCTAGTAGGGCGCACTTAGTTCACAGCAGCCGATAAGGTGAAGCTTATCCAGAGCGGTTGTTGCACTCGTAGCCTGCAGGTCGATACGCATCATCGCCGACACACTTGGAATTTGAGGTAGATGATTGGGTATTTCTAGCGTATCGCCACGGCGGCGATGAGATTTGGAAAGAAGGCTTAGCCCAAGGTACATCGGGTGACGAATTGTCCGTAGGGTAGGCAAGGTTGCCTATGAGTTAGATTTGTCGTCCGATGTGGAGGCGGTACATCCAGTTTTCCATGTGTCCATGTTACGAAAATGTATTGGAGATCCATCTAGAGTGCACCCGGTTCATGATGTCCAAGTGATGTAAGAGTTATCGTATGAGAGAGTCCCATAGCGATACTCGATCGTCCGTTAGACGACCGGACGAAAGACGTGGCTCAAGGTCCTATGGCGAACGAGAACGAGGAGGAAATGACGGGAAGCAGAGGATGACATGATGAAGAAGTACCTCACCTATTTCCTATACCTCCGTGTAACCCACTTTCCGCTTGTTAGTTTTGATTTAGCATTTACGCTCAAGATGTCAGGCTCGCGAGCTTCTTCATTTGCAAAAGAATAGTTAAGAGGGTCTATGTCGATGTTGTGATTTGAGTAAGCCTAGAAGGAACATTCGGGACGAATGTTTCTAAGGGGGGGAGAATGTTATACCCCGTAGTTCTGACCCTACGTATGAGAGCGCATTTAAAGCATGTAAGACTTAAAATTTTCAAAGGATAGGTTGACGGATTATTCCGGACGGGTTTTAGTCAACTTTGATGCGGGTTATGACCCGATACATTGAGAGTTCCTAAGTGTTCCAAAGTCCTAGGGCGTAGTTCGTGGAGTCTAGATTCCAACGCAACCAACCGTTTCGCCGATAGGACGCCGTAGTAGGACGCAGTTACAAGTTCGGGCGCAATGACATAAATGTGTTTCGGATAAAGCGGCCGCGGCGCCGGATGCAGGGCCGCGGCGCCTAAAGTACTGAGGGGTCGCTGAAGTTGCAGCGCCAGGACAGCAGGGCCGCGGCGCCAAAAGTTCAGAGAGGCTGCGGAGGTTTCAGCGCCGCGGCGCCGGAGGCGGGGCCGCGGCGCCGAGGCGGGATTTTTGGGCGGAAAAACTTAGAAAAGTCAGATTTTTCTTTTAAAAGACCTTGGGAGGGTGACAAGTGTCCCCCCCATCTAATTTCTTGCATGCTATATATTGACCAAGTCTTGAAGACTTGGTCATCTTCCAATTTCTCTCCCTCTCTCTAAAAATCAGCTCCTCCTTCTCTCTACAATTCCAAAGGAAATCCAAGCCTAAGGAAAATCAAAAGTTAAGAACAAAAAGAAGCTTGTGGCTAGCTTCAAAGTGTGTTCTTGACAAGGAAGCTAGCAAGATATTTGGAATAAGTTTGACTAAAACTCTAAGGTAATGATTCTTCCTTTTAGATTTAGTTTATAGTGTTGCATGTTAAGAAGAAAGAACTTGTGGTAGTAAATAATGCTCTTAGAGTCATCAGCATGCTAGAAATGTGGTTTGGATATGAAAAATGGGTTAAGAAGAGATTATGAGCATGTTGTAGCCTAAAACTACCTTAGAATTGTTAAGTGAATTGTTGTAACTTATGGGCAGAATTTTACACACCCAAGTTTAGGTGTGTAATCCCCTTTGAATTGTTGGATTGATTGAGCCTTAAACGTGGCAATTGGATGATAAATTCGGCCTTGAGAAAGGTGGCATAGTGAGTAGAAACAAATGAAATGCTGCCCAATTTTCCATAGAATTTAGTGACTTTGAACTTGGATTGTTCTACATTAAGATTAGAGGTTAATAAACGTATCATGGTTATTTTAGGTTGACATCTTACTTCATGTAGTTCGACTTAGCAAGTGGATTGACTAAAGAGGTATGTGAAGCTTTCCTATCTCTTGAGCATGAATAGATGTAACTATGTAGTACCGGTAGACGACAAGATTTGGTATTCTTACTTGTTTTAAGTATATAAAGACTTGTGTCGTTTTAAGAATGTATAAGTCCCTTAGTTAGGGGAAAAGTGTAATTTTACTAAAGTGAAGGGTTAATATAACAACTTTATGGGAAGTTGGTTTATTAGCTTTATAAAAGATTAATGAGAAGAGATTTACTCTAAGTAAGACAAGTAAGGACAAATGATTTGATTTATGAAAGGCAAATTGATTTTAAGGCATCAATTGCCCAAGAGCTTTATGTATGAAAAAGAGTCACTTTTAAAAGAATTGAAGATGTAGTACTTGGGTTAAATTCTGCTTTCTTTTATTAAAGATATGGTTAAGTGCCTTAAGTAAACTAAAATGAGATGGTATATGAACAAGACTAATAAGAAGTTAAAAGTTTTCTTAACTTATTTATGATTATGATATTATGACAGTTTGAGCTATGGTAAGAGTATATCTGAGGGGCAAGCCCCAAGATCGTTATACCACCTTCTCCAGGGTAAGAGTATGTCTGAGGGGCTAGCCCCAAGATCGTCATACCACCTTCTTCAGTGTAAGAGTATATCTGAGGGGCAAGCCCCAAGATCGTTATACCACCGCTTCAGCAGAAGAGTATATCCGGAGGAAAGTCCCCAAGATCGTTATACCATCTGCTTCAGGGTAAGAGTATATCTGAGGGGTAAGTCCCCAAGATCGTTATACCACCTGTTCCGTGGATTTTCTACCCACGATGCGAGGAATACCTCATGCGAGTCCTTATGGGCTTATGCGGGTGAAATAGTCCCATGCGGGCGGGTACAGCCTATGCGAGGAATACCTCATGCGGGTCCACAGACTCCATGCGGTGAAATAGTCCCGTGAGTAGGGTGCTTATTGATACTACGCGAGGTACCTGCTTTGATCCTAAGGCCCCTATTTTATGCAGATTATATTTATATACTTGTCACTCTCATTGTTAGTAAGGCACTAGAAAAGGTATTTTATTGTCTTCCATGACTCACTACTCTTAGACTTACGATATCATTATTACAAGATTTTCCATTTTTACATACTTGGTACATATTGTGTAATCGACCCCTTCCTGGGGCTGCTCATGCCGCAGGCAGTAAGGGTAAGGCATTGAGGATCCTCGTTCTAGGATCACTATTCCAAAGGTCGAAGCTCCATCCTCCGAATCTTGTCTATCGTACGGATATTCCCGACGCCATAGGTATGTTGTACATTCAGGGGTATGGCGGGGCCCTGTCCCGCCACAGTTGTTATCTTTAGAGGTCTGTGGTCACCTATGCGGTTTGGGCTATAAGAACCCGTTGTACTACTATACTTTCGTTTAAAGAATGTTTTATGGAAGGCAGCCTTATCGGCTGGCCAGTGATGTTTACCTTTTTATAAGTTATGTGTTATGTATGTTCCGCTGCTATTCTCTGACATACACCTGACAGGGTACCCCGGTAGGGTAACAGTCGTGGCCCCGGGGTTGGGTCGTGACATCACCTTTAGGGCTCAACATAACAACCAATCAAACGGGATTATACGCCTTACAGAACGTATAAAATTCTGCCCCACAATTCATAGTAAAACAATCCTACTAGTTTTAGGGTAACTCCTTGGCTATAACTTACTCACATATCAACTTTTCAAATCCTTTCAATTCAACTCGTTAATTCAACATGTTATATAAGTCATAACCAATTATAACAACAATATACCCTTCTATATATAACATGTAACGATTTTAGCTGACAACCGAATTGATTTCAACATTAGTGACTAACATGCCCATTTTCGGTTTCCAACAAGTCGACATGATCAAAATCTTTTCAAACTTTAATATTTAAACCACATGCTCATTTCTTAACTATTATAACTTGTAATCTTCAATTACATGAGAAGGTGAAGGTTTTACCTCAATAAGCCCTCTTTCCGAAATCTTCTTCACGTTAAACCACCCACACGAACCCTCTACGAGCTTGCCAACATAATTCCTTCTTGTCGTCTTCCCAAAAATTTCATCATACCTAGGGTTATCACTTTTTGGGAGAGAAGAGGGGATTTCTTAGGAGGAATCTTTGCAAAATGACCAAGTCTTCAAGACTTGGTCATAATATAAGGTCTTCTCTTGGTCAAAAGGATGGGAGGGACACTTGTCACCCTCCCAAAGGCCTTTAACAAAAATATCTTCTGATTTCCCTGTTTCGCGAATTTCGCCTCGGCGCGCCCTACAGCCAAGCGCTGAAACTTCCGAACATCTCAAGACTTCCGCGCCGCTGCCCTCAGATCCGGCGCCACAGTGGCACTGACTGAAAACACTTTTTTGTTCGTCTGCCCACTGAACTTGTAACCTCCATAACTTCCTACTCTGATGTCCTATCGACGAACGGTTTGTTGCGTTGGAAACTAGACTCAACGAACTTCATAATGGGCTATTGAAACACCTAAAAACTCTTAATGAACTAGGAGATATACCGCTCCAAAGTTGACTCAAAAACTGTCCAAAAACATCCTGTCAACTTATCTTTCCAATTTCAATTCTTATTTCCCTTCGTACGTTCCCAATACATGATCTGAAATTTCGGGGTGTAACATTCTCCCCCCTTAGAAACATTCGTCCCGAATGTTCCTTCTAAGTCTCCAAAACACATGCGCCCATAGTCTTTACTATTACACCTTCAAAATCAATTATGCCACATATGGCCATAATAGAATAATCACGCAAAACTTAAATCCCAGCCCACGAGGAATTACCTCTAAAGCGTATAACATCACAATTAGCTCGCACCCATGGTCTAAAGGACTCTTTCTTCGCATTTCTACTTCACAAAGTGATCACTTCCATTCTCTTAACGCATGTTCGCTCCTTTTCGTACTCGTCGTACCCTTCTCGTACTCGTCGTACCCTTCTCGTACACCCGAACTCTTTCTAGTATACGTACCACATTTTCGTCATTGCTTCAGTTTTCAAAAACTCGGGGTTACTACCCCCAACTTGGTCATTACTAGCTTCAATTTCCTTTAAGGCCACTCCCGGCCCTCATGATCCGATTCTGGTCGAACGCATCCACAAACTCATACGATGATTACCTAAACTTGGGCCTAGCACCCTCGTGACCTTATCACCTAGAGGGACCACCTCAAACTTATCTCACTTCATTCCGGGTTGCAGGTTGACCCGCGATTGGTCCTCAACCCGACCCATTACGTACCAAACTCTTGTTCCCGGTCCGGAACAATCTCACTATTCAAGTCACGAAAACCTAGTGGTTTCCTTAGCTTAACTACCCACTATCATTTCACACCACTCATGGACTTATCACCCAAATATACCCCACGTATACTATGTTCCTCGACAAAGCTCACCCGTAAAATCTTTCACTCTAGATGGCCCTGTATCTAAGGTTCCCACGGTTATCAAAATTCTAAGGCTCACAATTTCCATGTCCCCAACTTACCTTTTCTACAAACCAGGCTTTCTAAATCATAATTTACATAAAATTACCTGCACATAACACTTAACACGTAACCATCTTATCACACATACTAATCTTTAGAGGGTTAATGATATACCTGTAACTATTTCTTCACTTTACCTTTGTCGCTCTAATCATAACCCTGCCCTGCACGGCGCATAGCAAAAGAAGGTGATGGACCAGCCACTGATCCCGAAGGCTGAGTCTCTACATCCGCGCTACCTCTGGTCGGACAATCCTTCGCAAAATGGCCCTGTTGGCCGCAAGTATAACAACCAATATCCAGTTCACATTGGGTATTGGTTGGTATCAATACCCAAACGGATGTGATATACTTTATGGATCCAGCTCCGAAATCTAAGTATTCACAACGTCCGGATTTGAAAAACTTTATTGAAAGGTAATTTGCTCTTCAATTTTTTACATTACTAATTTATATATATACATGTGTATAATATTATTTACTTTATACAAAATAAGGGTATGTTAGGGTACCGGACTCTTCGAGGTATTAGTCTCAGTAAGGCGGCATACAATAGATTCAGTTGGTCAAATATTCAGGTATTTACTTTACAATTTTGAAAATGATTATATATAAGATATGATAATAAATTAATATTGGACGTTATTTTTCATAGTGTCCAAGGTAGATCGATATCATTCATTGTGGTCATTATATTTGCTGTTTCATTGAGGATATTTTGAGTTCGGGTGATACAAGTATTCCTCTTTATGTAAGTATATCGATCTTCATTTTATACTTGGGTGTATGACAATATTTTGGATTATCAACGGGTTTACTCCTAGATCAATAAAATCATGCACATATCATATAGTAGGTATTTCTTAAAAAGTAAATGATTTGGGTCGTCATTGTTCATACCCAATCATATTTGTATGAGGTTATTTGTGTAAGTATGTTTATTTGTTGGACATTTCTATTCTAACTATGTTTTTGTAACATCTATGTTTTGCAGTTTGCTCATAATTCATCACTCAAACACTACAAGAAATTTGTCATATACCGACGGACACTTTTAGTGAATGTCAACAAAACCGTTGGTATAGATATCATATACCTGCTAAAAATTTTAGTCGTTGGTATAGGCCAAATATGGATATCTCTTTTATTTTAACCCAAACTCATTTTAAACCCTAACCCATTTTTTTCCCTCACCCACCAAAAATCAGCCGCATAACCTTTCCCCCCTTAAAAACCTACTCTCCCTTTTCATCCAAATCTCTCCCGTCGCCACCACCCATCGCCGGAGCTCGGAGCTCAAGCTCAACTTATATGACTCAATCAATCTCAACATATCTGAGTGTGTTAATGGGTCCTTTTAATTATGCTCACTCAAGCTCAACCAATATATGAAACCATCGACTAGCTCAATCAATCTGAGAGCATTACGACCTATAAACATGGGTAGATATGAAGGGTTTCGCCGTCGGGTTCGTACACGCAGTAGAATTTGAAAATTTATGTTTCAAACCCAACAACGGTAATACTGTAGTATGATAATGTAATGCAAAGTAAAACACAAAGTTAATGTAATACTTCGAAAGAAGACTTACATTATGAAGCAAATCAGCCAAGCAGTTGAAATCTTCAAGCTTTGTGTAGTCCGGGGTGCACACTAAAAAATCCCTTGATTCCTAACTTTAGAAATGCTAGGAATTTCTTCATAGAGTTAGAAGAGATTAACCCCTCCTAGGTTTCAAGTATATCAAATAGAATGAGAAGCCCCTCTATTTATAGTTGAGAGGGAGAACCAGCCAGGGGAGAAATAGTCATTGGACCCCCTGGACGCGCCTCAGAGCTGCGACCCTTGGTAAGTGGCGTTGCGGCCCTTCCACGCGCACAGGAGCCACGAACCTTAATCAATGGAGCCGCGGCCCTCGCCCAGTTTTCAGCCTTCTTCCATTTTTAATGTCCCGGTTATCAACCGAACATTTATATAATCTCTTCCTAATTACATCCTTCAATCAACGGAATATTTGACATGTGTTTACCCTTCAGGCCTCTACATATTGACACCAATTACATTAGGATCTTCACGTAACTCCTAGACTGCGCTGGAAGACGAACCTCAATATGTAAAGTTTAGCTACACAAAATATGTGAACCGAACCTCTATGTGGGAAGATAAAATCCTTTCATTCATGACACACTCAACCAAGCTTAGGATTCGTTAAGTGTCTATCCAAATGGCTTGATCAATCTATCTCATCTATATTAGTTGACAACAGGACCATATCGAAGACATGTACATTGCGTTGGCCAACGACTTAGTCAACCTAATGTCTTATGAGAACCCGAGTGCTCTCTCGAAGATGCATTCGAAGAATGAATCCTATTTTTGGCTCAACTACCATCTTTAATCTACTTCGCAATGTACCAAAAACAAGCCGCATCTCAATAAGACATTTGAGCTTAGGACAGGATCAAAACACATTGCTCCATAAATAAGGTGATATCGACCTCAAGTCTAAGGACTTCTATCTCCTACACACTGAATACACTAAAGACATATAAAACAAATAGCATATTAGTAGGGTATACCAATACTTCAATAAGTATCCATGTGTCCATCACGAGTTGTCATAACTCGTAGCAAGTGAGACATACTACATCCCCGAAGGATATGATGCATACCACATGTCGACATATAACATATCATCAATATCCCAATCTTGATGATCATTAGTCGAGGCAGTTTAAGAGCGTCACGCTATGATATTAATTCTCACTCCATTAATAACTATGTAACCTCTAGGGATGTATTTATAGAATATTACAGACAATCAATTAATAATTCAACAAATGCAAATGCCATAATAATAATCAACATTATTATATATCAATACGAATGCGTATAATTGTCTCTAGGACATACATATACTTTCAATCTCCAACTTGGCCTAGAGCCAATCACCAACATATCTAATACCCATGTTCTCAAAATGACCATTATGTTTTACCAAGCTTAATGGTTTAGTAAACGGGTCTGCTAGATTATTGTCTGTGAGAATATAATCTATCTTGATATCTTCAGCTTCCACCATCTCTCTCAGGATGTGGTACTTCCTCGGTACATGCTTGTTCCTGTTTGTTGATCTTGGTTCTTTTGCTTGTGCAATCACACCAGTGTTGTCACAATAAATAGTTATTGGACAACTAGCACTCGGAACTACTCCTAGTTGCTTCAGGAACTCAGAAACAGCGACAACTTTCTTCGCAGCTTTCGCGACAGCAATGTACTCCGCCTCAGTAGTCGAATCAGCAGTAGTAGCTTGTTTGGAACTCTTCCAGCTTGCTGCTCCTCCATTGAAAACAAAAACATAACCAGACTGAGATTTGAAATCATCAACATATGTCTGGAAACTAGCATCTGAGTAACCGGTAGCAACCAACTTCTCATCACCACCATAGACTAAGAAGTAATATTTAGTACGTCTGAGATAGTTAAAAATACTCTTGACTGCCTTTCAGTGTTCCTCACCAGGATTCTGCTGGAACTTGCAAGTCATACTAAGTGCAAAGACCATATCTGACCTAGTACAGGTCATGGCGTACATGATTGATCCTATAGCCAAAGCATACGTGATCCTCTTTATGCGCTCAAGTTCTACAACATTAGAAGGACAACCATTCTTAGATAACTTGATGCCTTGACCCATCGGAAGATCGCCTTTCTTGGAATTTTCTATTGAAAATCGTCTAAGCACTTTGTCTATGTAGATTGACTGTGACAGCCCCAACAATCTATTAGGTCTATCTCTATAGATCCTAATTCCCAAAATGTAGCAGGCTTCACCCAAATCTTTCATCATGAAGTGCTGGACAACCACTCATTAACCGACTGCATGAGAGCCTTATTGTCTCTCATTATTAATATGTCATCAACATATATAACAATGAAGATAATGCCCTCATCCTTGCATTTAATATAAACACAAAGATCCTTTTTGCTTCTGACAAAATCAAATTACTTGACAACCTTGTCAAAGCAAATGTTCCAACTCCTAGAGGCTTGCTTATAAATAGACTTTTGTAGCCTGCACACTGCATTTGGTCTGGACTCAGAAGAAAAACCCTCGGGTTGTCTCATATACACTTTCTCAACTAGATTACCGTTGAGGAATACAGTCTTGACGTCCATCTGCCAAATGTCATAATCATAGTGTGCAGCTATCGCAAGCAAAATTCGAATAGACCTTATCTTAACCACTGGTGAAAAGGTCTCATCATAATCCACACCGGGACGCTGAGTAAAACCTTTTGCCACTAGTCTAGCTTTATAAGTCTGAATCTTTCCGGATGCATCAATCTTCTTCTTGAAGACCCATTTGCATCCTATGGGTTTAACCCCATCAGGTAAGTCAACCAAGTTCCACACTTGATTGATACATAAATTCAATTTCGGATTTCATGGCTTCTAGCCATCTCTTCGAATCAATGTCAAGCATTGTTTCGTTATAGGTTGTAGGTTCATTGTCATCCGGAATATCTAGCTCATTTTGTGTTTTCACAAGCAGATTTAGTCTTTTCGAAGCACGATGAGTCCTAACAGACCTACGGAGTTGTGTTTCTTGCAGTCCAGTTTCAGGTATGTTCTGAGCGTGAGAATATTCTTGTGTGTTGGTTGATCCACTAACATTAGAGCTTTCAGGAATATCATTAACATGTCTTTCCTGAATGGGAGGAGGTGCAACTGATGCACTTTCTCCCGAGGTCTGCGCAGGAGGATCACTCCTCATTGCACTCTCACTGGCCGAAGGGCTTATCCGAAATACCCAATCCTCGCCAAAAGCTCCCACTGAATCCTTGCCTTGTTCACTTGGCAAGGGTTTAACCTCTACGTTACTATGTTCTTGAACTTCTTCATGTTCTCTCTCTGTGCAACCCTCTTCTTTGTAGACGTACTCATCTTCAAGAAAGGTTGCATTCCTGGAAACAACAATCTTGTGTTCTCCAGGAATATAGAAGTAGTATCCCTTAGTTTCCTTTGGATACCCAACAAAGTAACATTTCTCACTCTTTGATTCCAACTTATCAGTGATCAACTTCTTGCCGCAACATACCTCGTATGACGTCCTTTTAACTGATTTAGATGGAACCCTATTCAGAACATATATTGCGGTTTGTATAGCGTATCCCCAAAGGTGTGTAGGAAGAGCTGAAAAACTCATCATGGATAGAACCATATCAAGTAAGGTTCGGTTTCTCCTCTCGGCAACACCATTCATCTGTGGTGTTTCAGGAGGTGTCCATTCAGAATGCATTCCATGTAGTTTTAAGTAATCTAGAAATTCTTTATTCAAGTATTCACCCCCACGATCAGATCGGAGAGTCTTGATACTCTTTGAGAGTTGTTTCTCCACTTCACACTTAAACTCCCTAAACTTCTCGAATGCCTCAGATTTGTGTCTCATAAGATGCACATATCCATACCTCGTCAAGTCATCTTTAAAGTGATGAAGTAGGAGTAACCCTCTCTAGCTTGAGTCTAAAATGGTCCACATACATCCGTATGTACCTGTTACACCCCGTAATTCAGGTCATGCTTTTGAGAACGTACGAAAGGAATTGAGACTTAAATTTTAGAATGATGGGTTGACGGAATGTTTCGGACGGGTTTTGAGTCAACTTTGAGGCGGTTTATGTCCCGTTACATTAGGAGTTCGTAGGTGGTTCAAAGGCCTAGTATGTAGTTCGTTGAGTCTAGTTTCCAACGCAACAAACCGTTCGTCGATAGGACATCGGAGTAGAAAGTTATGGAAGTTACAAGTTCAGTGCGCAGTAGAGAAGAAAAGCATTTTCGGTCAGGGGCCACACCGCCGCGGCACCGGATGCAGGGCCGCGGCGCCGGATAGGCTGAAAAATTCTCTGAAGTTGCAGCGCCGGAAGTACTGAAGTTCTCAGAGGTTTCAGCACCGGCTGTAGGGCCGCGGCGCCGAGGCGGGTTTTTGCGAAATCTGGGGGAAACATCAAAAGATATTTATTTTAAAAAGGCCATGGGAGGGTGAAAAGTGTCCCTCCCATCTGATTTGGTGGAAGCACTATTTATTGACCAAGTCTTGAAGACTTGGTCATTCCTCACAAAACCCTCTTCTCTCTAAAATTCCCTCTTCCTTCTCTCTAAAAATTCCCTCTTCCTTCTCTCTAAAAATCCCTCTCCCTTCTCTCTAAAAATTCAAGAAGAAACCAAGGCCTAGAGAAATTTCAGAAAGGTGGCAAGAAGGAAACATGTTGACAAGCTTGTAGGAGGATTGTGGAGGTGATTGTGGAAAGAAGGCAAGTGAAATTTGTTGGACTAATTTGGGTAAACTCTAAGGTAACAATCCATTTCTCCTTTTTTTAAGTAAATTGTGTTGCATGTGGGGAAGAAAGGACTTGTAGTTATCAATATTGCTTTTAGGTATATTGCATGTAAGAATAACGTTTTGGATTTGAAAGGATTGAATAAGGATGATATGTGAACATGTTGTAGCCAAGATAATACCTTAAACTTATTGGATTGTTAATTTGTATTGTAGGGCAGAATTTTACACGCCCAAGTTAGGCATGTAATCCCCTTGTATTGCTGAATTGTTGGGCCTTAAATGTGGCGTTTAGTAGTTGATATCGGACCTTGAAAAGGTGGAAAAGTATGTAGAAACAAAGGAAGTGCTATCCAATTTTCCGTAAAAGAATGGACTTTTCAATTAGAATGTTCTACGTTGAAGCTAGAAGCTAATGAACGTTTTATGGTCATTATAGGTTGACATACTACGTGCGGTATATTGGACTTACGAGTGGTTTGAACCAAAGAGGTATGTGGAACTTTCCTATCTCTTGAGCATGAATAGTTGTACCTATACAGTACGGTAGACGTACAAGACTTGATATCCTTTACTTGTTTTTAAGAATGTCCAAGTTGGTTGAGTTAGGAGATTAACTCACTTGTTTAAAAGTAGTAAGGATGTCGTGGTTTTCAAAGTTAAGGGACTTGAAGAGTTTTAAAGTATATGATACTTGTTTCGTTTTAAACATATAAGTCCCTTGGATATATGAAAGTGTAATCTACTAATGTATAATGTTAATATAACGACTTTATGAGAAGTTGGTTATATTAGCCTTATGGAAAGTTGAAAAGAGAGATTTACTCTAAGTAATGTAAGTAAGGATAAATGACTTAAGTTAATGAAAGGCAAATTGATTTTTAGGCATAAATTGCCTAAGGTTTTAAAAGAAAGGAAGTCGCTTGATTTAGAAGCCTATTATATTTCTCAAAGGAAATGTGACTTGTCTTGAAAAGTAGTTGTGACTTGATACTACGGTTATTAGTATCTTGGAAGTTTTATATGAAAAGGAGTCATTTTTAAAAGGTTAGAGGTACGTAGTACTTTGGGTTAAACTCCCGGATTTTATAATGACATGTTAGTGCCTTAAGCAAACTAGAATGAGAGTGTATAGGAACAAAGCTAATAAGAAGTTAGGGGATTTCTTAACTTGCTTCTTTTATGTATGATAGCCGGTTGTGCTAGGTCATGTTATTCTTGCGGGGTAAACCCCCGGGTTACTACTTATTCCATGGATTTGCTACCCATGATGCGAGTGCGGCGTTTGTACTCATTGCGGGTCCACCGGGCCCATGCGGGTGAAATAGTCCTATGCTGGTGAAATAGTCTCATGCGAGGCGGATGACCTCATTGCGGGTCCACAGGACCTATGCGGGTGAAATAGTCCCATGAGTAGGATTACTTAATGATACTATGGGCGGGTGACCCTACTTTGATCATGAGTCTCCTATTTTTATGCAGTAAAGTTATACTTGTTACTCTCATTATTAGTAAGACACAGTGCATTGTGAATTGATTATCATCCATGTCTCCAGCTTTATTTAGACTTATGATATAATTACAGTATTTTCCAGTTTTACATACTTGGTACATATTGTGTCGACCCGCTTCCTGGGGCTGCGTTAAATCTGCGGTAAGGAGTAGCGGTGGTGGATCCTCATTCTTAGGATCATTGATCAGGTGTCAGAAGCTCCATTTCTCCGGAGGCTTGTCTTTTGGTACGGTTCTCCCTGATGTTGTAGATATTATGTACATTCAGGGGTATGACGGGGCCCTGTCCCGTCATAGTTGTTACAAACTCTTAGAGGCCTGTAGTTCTGTTATAAATTGGGTTTGTAAAGGATGTAACTGTTCAGTTTTTATTATATTTATAATTACAGAAAGGTAGCCATTTTGGGTTAGCCTGTTTCGTATTTTCTATTGTTTCTTGTTTATGAGTTTACTTCTGCTGGTTTTCTCTGATGTTGTATCACAAGGGTGCCCGGGGTAAGGCACCAGCCACGGGCCCGAGGTCGGGTCGTGATAAAAGTGGTATCAGAGCAGTTAATCCTCGGAAAGTGTCTACAGGCCGTATCTAGTAGAGTCTTGCTTATCGGTGTGTTGTGCACCACACCTATAATCAGGAGGCTACACGATATTTAGGATTGGTTTCCATTCTTTCACTCTAAGATCGTGCAATAGAGCTGTGTTATAGGTTGAACTCCCTCTGACATATTTTTTATGTATCGCTTATGCCTCTCGCAAGGCAACCGCGGCCCGAGAAGGCAAGCGGTGAGGAGTTTCTAGTAGGGCCTTGAGAGGGTTCTGAGCACAGCCCGATCTTTACGAGGTGATGTTTCGGACGGTGAGTTCCACGACGTCGCCACCCACGAGTTCGGAGCGGCGGCCATCGAGACCGCGGTACTGAGCCTCAGATTACGGCTGGAAGCGAGAGGATATGGGCTACAAAGATGGCCCGATTATTGGCGTGATCGTGGCAAGCGGGAGCGAGACGGAGACACGGTTCGGTTGTACCGTAGTTCACCCGGAATCGATAAGCGAGACTTCGGACTTTTGAGTTGCGCCTACGAGTTCTATGGGTCAAGGCACGAGGATGATCCTCGGGAGTTTATCAAGCGATTCTGACGGATCGTGAGTGATCAAGGCCTCGGAGAGCAGTCGGTAGTATTGGGTTCCATCGTCATGCGTGATCTGCAGCTTGGTAGTTTGATTCATGGAACCGTCCCGGGGAGCATGCGCTTTCGGTGTTTGGGACGAGTTCTCGAGGCGTTTCTTAGCCATTTCTTGCCTCATGAGATGAGAGAGCTCGGGCGATAGATTTCGGCGTTGAGGCAGAGAGGGCGGACGGTCCGGGAGTACAACGTAGAGTTTGACTCGTTGGCTCGGTACGTCCCAGCTTTAGTGGCAGACATGGAAGACATAGTGCATCGCTATGTCACAGGGCTCGATGATTACTTAGCAGAGGGTTGCACGGGAGTAGCTCTTCAGCCGGGCATGGACATTGCCCGCATGCAGGCTTATGCGCAGGTGTGAGAACGTAGGCGACGGATTGATAGATACCGGCAGAAGAGGCGGGACAGCGGTCCTCGGTAGTTTTCGCGGGCGACACCTCGGCCAGAACGGATTTGCACCTCGATCGGTTGAGCGCTCCACCGTCTTCGGGCGTCCGAGTATTGAGGCGGGACGAGGGCTCGGGCTTGGGTTCTAGAGGAACGAGTTCCGATCGAACAAGGCCACCTATACCTCAGTGTGGTCGATGTGGCGATTACCATCGTGGGGGGTGTCGTGTTCCTCCAAGATCTTGTTACTCTTGTGGATAGTAGGGCCATTTGAAAAGAGATTGTCCGACCATAGGCGGCGGGAGTGTTATGGTTCAGTAAGCGAGTCGATTCTTTGGATCTTCGTCTTCGGTGGTCATGCGCCCCGGATGGCAGGGTGTTCACGGACCAGTAGGACGCGGCAGGGGTCGTGGTGGGGGTCCCAGTTCCAGCGGTCCTCAGAACCGCATTTATGCTATGTACAGCCGTCAGGACCAGGAGGTGTCACCAGATGTCGTCACAGGTACATTATTGGTTTCATGTTGTGATGTATATGCTTTGATAGATCCAGGTTCTACCTTGTCCTATATATCTCCTCATATTCTTTGGTAGAATAGGGATAGATCCGAGTCCATAAAACCTTTTGAGGTGGCTACGCGATGAGTGATTCGGTGGTAGCCGGCGGGTATATAAAGCTTTCCGGTGACTATATCTGATCGTCGGACCTGGCGACTTGATAGAGTTGGATATGACGGACTTTGATGTGATTATGGGTATGGATTGGCTCTTGATATGCCAATGTGGACTGTAGGGAGAGATTGGTACGGTTCCAGTTTCTTGGGGAGTCGGTTATCAAGTGGAAGGGAATCTTTGCGTCGTAGAGGTAGGTTTATTTCTTACCTCGAAGGCTAGGAAGATGGTGCGGAAGGGTATATCTATCATATGGTTCGGTATTCGATCATCGAGGCGAGATACGGACCTTGATCGATTCGGTTGTTAGAGAGTTTCGGGCGTATTCCCGCACGATCTCGGGTATCCTCCGAGAGGAGATTGAGTTTTGCATTGATATGTCGCCAGACACTCGACCTATATCTATTCCACCATACAGGATGGCACCTTCTGAGTTGAGGGAATTGAAAGACCAGCTGAAGGATTTGCTGGAAAAAGGCTTTATCAGGCCTAGTGTTTCTCCCCAGGAGCGCGCTTTATTTGTAAAGAAGAAGGATGGGACGCTGCGTATGTGTGTTGATTACAGGCAGTTGAATAAGGAAACTATCAAGAACAGATACCCCATCCCCAGGATTGATGATTTATTTGACCAGTTGCAGGGTGCGAGGTGTTTCTCCAAGATAGACCTGCGGTCCGGTTATCATCAGGTGCGAGTTAGAGAGGCAGATATCCCAAAGACTGCATTCAGGACCCGGTATGGGCACTATGAGTTCAGGGTGATGTCTTTCGGGTTGACCAACGCCCCAGCAGTATTCATGGATTTGATGAACCGGGTGTTCAAGCCGTTCTTGGATATGTTCGTTATAGTATTCATTGATGATATCCTGGTGTATTCGCGCACAGAGCAGGACCATGCAGATCATTTGAG
The DNA here is from genome assembly GCA_029844215.1 of Przewalskia tangutica. Lineage (NCBI taxonomy): Eukaryota > Viridiplantae > Streptophyta > Magnoliopsida > Solanales > Solanaceae > Przewalskia > Przewalskia tangutica. The sequence goes on along the minus strand of CM056721.1, from coordinate 119,847,449 downwards.
GACGGTATTGGGAGTCCTCCGGGACCGGCAATTGTATGCCAAGTTCTCGAAATGCGAGTTTTGGTTGGCTTCAATGGCTTTCTTAGGGCATGTCATCGGGGTCGAGGGTATTCGGGTTGTCTGACAAAGATTGGCGATCCAAGACTTGGCCTAGACCAGCTACAAGCGGAGTGCGCGACTTTGGGCACTTGCGGGTTATTATCGGAGATTTGTGGAAGTTTGCTTCCATTTCCGCACCCTGACTAGGTGACCTGGCGCAGCTATGTTCCGTGGGACAGATGCTTGTGAGAGAGTTTCGATTCTTGAAGGAGAAATTGGCGGCGCCCGATTCTTACTCTTCCGAGAGGTTTAGACGGATATGTGGTTTATTGTGATGCGTCGGTGTCGGGCTTGGAGTGCGTCTTTGATGCGGCGTGGTAAAGTTATAGCTACGCGTCTCGGCATTTCGGGAAGCATGAGAAGAACTACCCCACACATGACTTAGAGTTGGCAGCAGTGATTCATGCCTTGAAAATCTGGAGACATTATTTATATGGAGTTCATGTGGATATTTACACAGACCACAAGAGCTTCCAACATATCTTCAGCCAGAAGGAGCTGAACTTGCGGCAGAGACGGTGGTTAAAGCTACTTAAGGATTATGATTTTGATATCCTATACCACCCAGGGAAGGCCAATGTAGTTGCAGATGCCCTTAGTCGCAGATCGATAGGTAGTCTGTCAGGTGTGCAGCCAGAGAAGAGGGGCATGGTCCGCGAGTTACATCAGCTAGCGAGCCTTGGGGTTCGATTGGTTGGTTCTGATAGTAGTGGGGTTCGGGTTCGAGAGGTTGCCGAGTCTTCCATCGTCGAGGAGGTGAAGAGGTGACAGTATGAGGATCCGATTGTGGTACGGTATCAAGATACGGCTCTTCGGGAGGAGAAGAGACTATTTGAGGTAGCACCTGATGGGGTGCTAAGATTTGAAGGCAGGTTATGTGTACCCGATGTAGCAGGACTTCGTCGGATTGTGGGAGGCACGGTGCTCGTTACTCTATTCATCCGGGGTCGACTAAGATGTACCATGACCTCAGGTGTATATATTGGTGGGATGGCCTGAAGAGGGACGTTGCGGAGTTGGTGGCGCAGTGTCCGAATTGTCAGCAGGTTAAGGTGGAGCACCAGAGGCCTGGTGGGTTGTTGCAGATGATAGAGATTCCGACATGGAAGTGGGAGGTGATCAATATGGTCTTTATTACAGGGTTACCTCACACTCAGAGGAAGCATGATTCCATCTGGGTTATTGTCGACAGTGTGAAATCAGCCACTTTCTTCCGATCGGGGCGACTTTTTAGAGGATTATGCTAGATTGTATATCAGAGATTGTGAGGCGCACGGAGTTCCTATATCGATTATTTCGCAGAGGAGCCCGGTTCACGTCTAACTTCAAGGTCTTTCGGGAGGATTAGGGACACGGTGAGTCTCAATCGCATTTCATCCTCGGGCCAAGCGGGCCAGTCGAGCGTCTTATCCGAACAACGAGGATATCTTTGCGGGCTGTGTTATTGATTCGAGGGTATTTGGGAGGATCATTTACCTCTTGTGGAGTTTTCATATAACAACAACTATCATTCTAGTATCCAGATGACGCCTTATGAGGCCTTATACGGGAGGAAGTGCAGGTCACCGATAGGCTGGTTTGAGGTGGGAGAAGTTCAGTTAGTCGGGCCATACTTGATTCAGCAGGCAGTTGATAAGGTGAAGCTTATCCAGGAGCGGTTATTGTCATTTCGAGTCGCAAGTCGTATCACGGATCATCGGCGTCGACACTTGGAGTTTGAGGTGAATGATTGGGTCTTCCTGAAGGTATCACCCATGAAGGGCGTGATGAAATTTGGGAAGAAGGGGAAACTTAGCCCAATGTACATTGGGCCTTACCATATTGTCCGTAGGGTAGGCAAGGTTGCCTATGAGTTGGATCTGCCGTCCGATCTGGAGGCAGTACATCCAGTTTTTCATGTGTCTATGTTGCGAAAGTGTATTGGAGATCCATCTAGAGTGCACCCGATTTGTGGTGTCCAGGTGACAGAGGGGTTATCATATGAGGAGAGCCCCATAGCGATACTCGATCGTCAGGTTAGGCGACTACGGACAAAGGATGTGGCTTCCGTCAAGGTCTTATGGCGGAACGAGAACAGGGAAAAAATGACAAGGGAAGCAGAGGAGGACATGATGAAGAAGTATCCTCACTTGTTCCCTACACCTCCAGGTAACCCACTTTCCTGATTGTTAGTTTTAATTTAAGCGTGCGGCCTTTCTGAGGCAGGCGCGGAAACCTGAAATTATGCAGAAGTTGCAAGCGTGCGAGGCGGGATTTTTTGCGGAAATGGGGCAAAATTAGAAGATATTTATGTAAAGAACCTATGGGAGGGCGACAAGTGTCCCTCCCAACTTGTATAACAAGATAAAGGCTATATATGACCAAGTCTTGCTAGATTAGAATCATTTTTAAGACTTCACCCAAAATTGCTCTTCTTTTCCCTTCTCTCTCAAATGGTTAAAACCCTAAGCCTAAATGATATTTTTGGAAAGGCAACAAGAAGGAACTATGTGGGTGAGCTTGTAGGGGGTTCGTAGAGATGATTTTAGCGGGAAGAAGAATTTCGGAAAGAGGGCTAAAGTGGGCGAGATTGTTGGACTATTTTGGGCTTATCAAGGTAACCACTTTGTCCTCTTAAGTGATTGAAGATTTCTTATTGTTGTAGTTATACATTTTAACAAGCATGAGATATATGTATTGGAGATTAATAAGTGTTATGGATATTAGAAGCCTAAATCTGAAATGACCTTGTTAGCCATTTGAAATTGAAATACAAGTTGGTCGATAGTTAGAATCGTCGCATGTTATCTAATTGAAGATTGTAGTTGTTATAATCGATTGTGGCTATATAACATGTTAGACTAAACAACTTGGATGGAAAAAAAGGAATTGGAAAAGTCTTTACATTGTTGTTGCATTGTAGCCATTTGGCATTGAAATGTTGGACTGTTTGGATATTAATTATGGGGCAGAATTTTACACGTCCTGTTAAGGCGTGTAATCCCATTTGGTTACCTATTTGGTTGAGCCTTAAATGTGGCGTTTTGGTTGATGAATACGGGCCTTGGAAAAGGTGGAAAAGTACGTAGAAACAAAGGAAGTGCTGTCCAATTTTCCGTAAAATAAGGGACTTTACAATTAGAATATTCTACGTTGAAGCTAGAAGCTAATAGACGTATTATGGTCATTATAGGTCGACATACTACGTACGACATATTGGACTTAGCAAGTGGATTGAACCGAAGAGGTATGTGGAAACTTTCTTATCTCTTGAGCATGAGTAGTTATAAATGTATAGTACGGTAGACGTACGAGATTTAAATGAAGTCAGTTCATTTGATATACTTGACTTGTTTTAAGAATGTCTAAGTTGGTTGAGTTAGAGAATTAACTCACTCGTTTTTAAAGAAATGTTAAAAGAATGGTTTATTCTAATAAGGTAAACAAGGATTTCCTGACTTGAATAAGTATAGAATACTTGATTTGGAAAGTATTGATTCTTGAACTATTCTAAAGATAAGGGACTTGATTTCTAAGTTAAGAAACTTGATTTCTAAGTTAAGAAACTTGATTTCTAAAGTTAAGAGACTTGAAATATATTGAAAGTTGTGTAACTGGATTTGAAAGTATAAGTCTCTTGGTCATAAAAAGAATGAATTTGTCTAAGACATAAAGAGTTATAACGGCTTTATGGGAAGTTAGTTATGACGACTTTATGAAAGGCTAAAGATGTCTTAGCTTCTAAAGCATAAAGTTAGTATAACGGCTTTATGGGAAGTTGGTTATAACAACTTTATGAAAGGTTAAAAGGATGGTTTTCTCTAGTAATGTAAACAAAGAAATGACTTGAAATAAGGAAGGGCAATTTGATTTAAAGACATCAATTGCTTGAAGTGTTAAAGTAAGGGTCACTTGATTTAGAAGCCTAGAAATGTATTTCTAAAAATGTAGTGACTTGTTTGAAATGTAGACATGCCTTGATACTACGGGTGTTAGTATCTTGGGTTTTATATGAAAATGAGTCTTTTGAAAAGAATGGAAGTACGTAGTACTTTGAGTTAAATTCTTGGATTTTTAAGTAATACGAAAGTTCCTTGAGTTTATAAAATGAGATTCATCTTTGTATGATAATGAAAGTCTAAAGATTTTATGAACTTGCCTATGCTTGCTTGTGATAGCCTTTGAGTGCAAGTATTATATTTTTCTGTTCGTGACTCTCGGTTGGAGGGTCGGTGTCTCGTTAATAATTTACTTGGGCGTCGACAAGCGGTGATGGAGGATTTCACGGGTACGCTTCCATTGTGATTGATCCTTGGACATGCTTATACGATGAGGGATTCCGGGGCATGCGACCAGGATGCGGGTTAAATTCCCGGATACGATTATTACCCCATGGTCATGCTTATACCAAGAGGGATTCCGGGGCATGCGGCCATGTTATATACGATTATTACTCCATGGATTAGCTCTCCATGAAGACATGTACCCGAGATGAGGGATTCCACGGGCATGTTATATACGATTATTACTCCATGGATTAGCTCTCCATGAAGACATGTACCCGAGATGAGGGATTCCACGGGCATGTTATATACGATTATTACTCCATGGATTAGCTCTACATGAAGACATGTACCCGAGATTAGGGATTCCATGGGCATGTTATATACGATTATTACTCCATGGATTAGCTCTCCATGAAGACATGTACCCGAGATGAGGGATTCCACGGGCATGTTATATACGATTATTACTCCATGGATTAGCTCTCCATGAAGACATGTACCTGAGATAAGGGATTCCACGGGCATGTTATGTACGATTATTACTCCATGGACTAGCTCCCCATGAAGTCATGTACCCGAGATGAGGGATTCCACGGGCATGATATATATATATATATATATTGTATATGTGTCTGACGGTGAGGTAGGATGCCACGGCGCGTCACATGGTTATATTTTACACCTACGGTGTCCGGAAGTGATGGGGATTCCAAGGCGGGAGATATATATGTATATTGTATATGTATGCAAGACAGTGAGGTAGGATGCCACGGGCGCGTCACATGGTTATATTTTACACCTACGGCTGTCGGCAGTGATGGGGGATCCCACGGGCAGGAGATATATATGTATATTGTATATGTGTACGCCGACAGTGAGGTAGGATGCCACGGGCGCGTCACATGGTTATAATTTACATTTACGGCTGTCGGCAGTGATGGGGATTCCAGACGCGCTTTGATATTTGTGGGCTTGAGACCGCTAGGAATGTGTGATGATATTTGAGGGCTTGTGTCCATGTACCGTGTGACTATTGTTCGGTGTTGAAATAGTGCATGCAAGGTAAAGCGACTTTCATTACTTTCACTTGGCAAGGCAGTGTCTTTATTATTTTGGTTATCATACATGTCTCGACTTTATATAGACCGTTATGATTTCATTCTGATATTTTCGATTTCACATACTTGGTACATATTTCGTCTTGACCTCGCCCGAGGGCTGCGTTCATGTCGCAGGTTGAGGTACATAGCTTGCTGATCCTCGCTCTTAGGATCACTGCTCAGTTCTTGGAAAGCTCCATTTCTCCGGAGGCTTTGTCTGTTGGTACAGTTCCCTGATGTTGTAGTTTTATGTACATTCAGGGGTATGGCGGGGCCTTGTCCCGTCACAGTTGTTATGTTAAAACTCTTAGAGGTCTGTAGTCATATCTTGTGGGTCGGTTTGTAAAAAAAAAAGAGGTAACTGCTTTTGGTTTTACGTATGTATGTTCCGCTGATTATCTTTGATGTATACCTGGAAGGGTGCCCAGGTAGGGCACCAGTCGCGGGTCCGGGTCGGGTCGTGACAATCTTACCCTTCAAACAGGATTCACAGTTACCATAAGACTGTAAGTCAAATGGTTCGAGGTAATCAAGATCCCTCAACCTTTCTATCCTTGTTTGATTGATATGACTAAGTCTACAATGCCACAGATAGGTAGATTTTTTTTTACTTATTTTAGTTCTTTTATTTTGTACATTGAATATCTCCCGGCTACTGTTTAATGTGTACAATCCATTCACAAGAGGCGCAATTCCATACACAATATTATCAAAAGTCAAAATCATATTTCCATTAGTAATGTTTGAAGAAAAGCCCTCAGTATCTAGTACAGGAATGGAAATAATATTCCTTGTCAAAGCAGGAACATAATAACAATTGTACAACAACAAAACTTTGCCAGAAGGTAAATCTAGCCTATAAGTTCCCACGCGCTCAGCATCAACTCGTGCTCCGTTTCCGACGCGCAGGTCAACCTCATGAGGCCTGACCTTCCTGCTATCAGCTAGCCTCTGCACATTCGTACAAATGTGTGAGCCACATGCGATATCAAGTACCCAGGAATGAGAATCATTTATAGATAGATTTACTTCAATTACAAACATACCTTGTCCAGCAGGAGCAGCAACACTAGGTGCTCTACCTCCTCCCGGAGCCGTGCAGTCCTTCACCCAATGCCCTTTCTTATGGCAGTTCTTGCAAACATCATTTGCCGCCAGCTTCTTTTTCTTCAACCCTCCTCGGCTTGGTTTGCGTGGTAGCGCAGCGATAGCTTTGCCCTTCCTCTTCTGCTGTCCCTTACCTTTCGGTTTGGGATGGCTAGATGAGCCAACCATGAGCACATGCTTGCCTTGGAGATTGAAGATTCATAAGTCTTTAGCATGTTGTGAAGCTCTGGTAAACTTGCCTTGGTTCCATTCATATTATAATTAATAATGAAACTTTCGAATGAACGTGACAGTGAATGCAAGACGAGGGTGGTAGCAACCCTATCATGGAATTTTATCTCAATCGAGGCCAACCTTTCTATCAGCCCTGTCATTTTCAGCATATGAGGAGATACATGGCCTCCTTCAACGAGTTTACATTTGAAGAGCTCTATTAGAAGATCATACTCCATAGTCTGTGATTGAGAGTCATAGAGACTCTTTAAATGCTGTAACATCTCATTCGGCCCCATGTGTTCATGCTGTCGTTGCAATTCACGTGACATAGAAGTTAACATCACACATTGCGTTGTAGTAGCATCATCATAATGCTTTTGATAGGTATCCTTGTCAAAGGTGGCAAATTCTGGGGTGCCTTCAGCGGGTGCAGTGGGGAACACTTTGTCCAGAACATATTCTATCTTTTCCTGTCTCGGGACAATCCTAAGATTTCTGAGCCAGTCAATGTAGTTTGGTCCAGTCAATCTATTTGTTTCTACCAACATTTTCATGGAAAAGGTCGACATTCTAAAGATCTGAAGATATCGATAGATAGGAAAAATGCAATCAAAATTCATTTATCCTCTTAATACACATTCATAACAAGCTAATTTAATATGGTCTTTCGTTTAATTAGCTCCCACTATTTTACATACTTCTACGACCTCATGGTAGAATACGAACCTAAGTTATTTCAAGGTTATAGTGGGCCAAGATCCAAACATATGCTATATCCGTGTTTGCTTTGGCTGATAACTTCAATAGCACACTTCGGTAGATCCTCAACCAATTGCAAAACTAATTTTACAATTCTTGGTTTGATTAAATATCTTTCATTTTAATCATGCGTCCTTAGATTTATCCGACACTTTGGCGCCAAGATTAGTCTAAACAAGTCAACCCCATTACACGACTGCGTTTAAGTATCTTGTAAACTTGGCCTTTGTAAGCAAACACTTTGGTGTAAATACCCACAAAAGTTTATCATCTACTCTTACTCTAACACATCTATAAAAGGGTCTGAGTCCCCGTAGACTTAGAGCAAATACTTTGGCATAAATACTCATATCGCCGAAAAGGATTTTGCACCCTATCAATTATAATGGACAACACATTTTAATTAGACTTGTATTTATATTTGGGGAACATTTTCAGATTTCAACCAAGATCAACAATCATATGTCATACATCATATGACATTCTATCATGTAATTTCTATGCACATATAGATGGTAAACCATCAAACTCAATAGGCATGATATAAGATGGTTTAATCAAGTACTGAATGACGTCTATCCAGAAAGTTATCGCGGTCATTGAATTTAAACAATTACTGGGCGCCGCCTACCCAAACAATAATTACGGACGCTGTGCTAATAATTTAAATGCATCACATTTAAAACACTTAGCACATATGTACATTATATAACAATGTACCATTAACGATAATCATGGGTTTATTTGTCTAAACTCTATATTCTATGTCTATTTCAAACAGTCCCTAAAACATTTTTGATTTTAAGATTCTGATTTTCGGATTTTCTGCAAGTTTCTAGAACTTACATTTTAATCCCTCAAGAATTTAAAAGTTCAATCAGACCCCTATTAAATTCAGAAAATTCAATCTTAAAACTCAGAGAATATTTTCAAACTTTAGAGACCTGCTTGCAATTCCCAGAATTTAAAATCAATTTCAGAAACTTTGTTTTAATTACAGATCTACCCGAAAAGTGACTAAATCTGTTCAATTAAAACTTATCTTTTCATACTTTGTCATTTTAAAAACTTCAGAACCATAATGTCAATAATTTAAAACTCAGTTTCGGATTCTGGTTTTTTTTTTAAATTACCGTCGCAAGAGGCACGGCGCCTGCGAGGCAGTGAGCAAAAAATTGAAAAAATCGACAGGTAGCGCCGCGACCCTTCTAAGACAGAAAGTTCTGAAATTTAATTTTAAGCTTTCTTGATGAACGGCGCCACGACGCTCATGCACTGAGCTGCGACCCTTCTTGCGTCATTTGGTCAGAGCCGCGACTCTTCCCTTAAAATCCATGCAGAGCCGCGGCGCTATAGAACAGAGTCGCGGCCCTTCAACTCCAGAATTGCAAGATCCGAAATTCTGAATTCCTAAAACTGGTTTAGGGTCAGATTTTCGGATATATCTCTTGCAACACCATCACCATTAAAACAAATATGTCTATAAACCATCATTTCCAATTTTCTTCCCGTTCTTCACTTCGATGCACCATGCCACAACCGGGCTAGATAACGCATGTCAACTTAGAGGAGTTATACATTGGAATGATTATCGTCGAAAAACATTATTGTCATAAACAGATCTGGACGCAAGGACCATGCATTCAAAGATTTAAAAAATTTAAAGCTTTTAACAACATAAATAATAGATCTAAACAAATACTAACACACATTATCATTAATATTCATTACAAAATCACACAAACAGACCTGACTCTGATACCACTGAAGGGTTTCGTCGTAGGGTTCGTACACGCAGCGGAATTTAAAAATTTATGTTTCAAACCCAACAACGGTAATACTGTAGTATGATAATGTAATGCAAAGTAAAACACAAAGTTAATGTAATACTTCGAAAGAAGACTTACATTATGAAGCAAATCAGTCAAGTAGTTGAAATCTTCAAGTTTTGTGTAGTCCGGGGTGCACACTCAAAAATCCCTTAATTTGCAAGTTCTCAAGAACTTTGATGTAATTTTCTAACTTTAGAAATGCTAGAAATTTCTTCAGAGTGTTAGAAGAGATTAACCCCTATTAGGTTTCAAGTATATCAAATGGAATGAGAAGCCCCTCTATTTATAATTGAGAGGGAGAACCAGCCATAGGTAAAATAGTCATTGGACCCCTCGACGCGTGCCTCGTAGCCGCGACTGGTAAGTGGCGTTGCGTTCTTCCACGCGCACGTGCGAGCCGCGACTTAATCACCCGAGCCGCCTCGCCCGATTTTCACCTTCTATTTTTAATGTCCCGGTTATCAACCGAACATTTATATAATCTCTTCCTAATTACATCCTTCAATCAACGGAATATTTGACCTGTGTTTACCCTCCAGGCCTCTACATATTGACACCAATTACATTAGGATCTTCACGGAACTCCTAGACTGCGTTGGGACGAACCTCAATACGTAAAGTTTAGCTACACAAAATATGTGAATCGAACCTCTATGTGGGAAGATAAAATCCTTTCATTCACGACACACTCAACCAAGCTTAGGATTCGTCAAGTGTCTATCCAAATGGCTTGATCAATCTATCTCATTTACATTAGTTGACAACAGGACCATATCGAAGACATGTCCATTGCGTTGGCCAACGACTTAGTCAACCTAATGTCTTATGAGAACCCGAGTGCTCTCTCGAAGATGCATTCGAGGAATGAATCTTATTCTTGTCTCAACTACCACCTGCAATCTACTTCACAATGTACCCAAAACAAGCTGTGTCTCAACCTATAAGACAATTGAGCTTAGGACAGGATAAAAGCACATTACTCCGTAAATAAGGTGATATCGAACTCAAGTCTAAAGACTTATATCTCCCATACATTGAATACACTAAAGAAATATGAAATAAATAGCATATCAGTAGGGTATACCAATACTTCAACAAGTATCCATGTATCCATCACGAGTTGTCATAACTCGTAGCAAGTGAGACATACTACATCCCCGAAGGATATGATGCAGACCACATGTCGACATATAACATATCATCAATATCCCAATCTTGATGATCATTAGTCGAGGCAGTTTAAGAGCGTCACACTATGATATTAATTCTCACTCCATTAATAACCACGTAACCTTTAGGGATGCATTTATAGAATATTACAGACAATCAATTAATAATTCAACAAATGCAAATGTCATAATAATAATCAACATTATTATATATCAATACGAATGTGTATAAAGTACATTTGTCCTAGTATAAATTGTCTCTAGGACATACATATACTTTTAAGATAACCCTAGTCATTGTACGCTCATGCTTAGGCAGGTTGGCTACTTTTATTACTTTTGGCTTTTTTTGGACTTTTTTTAATTAAGCATTGCCTCCATTGATTATTGTTGTGCAAAAAGTTACAAGTTAATTAAGTTTGGCATCCCAAACTTTGTACAAGATCATTGAGAAGAGGCTATACTTGATCTATCCTACCAAAAAGAGGCCCTAGTTGCCTGAGTATCTAAGGAGGATAAAAATAATGTTTCTGTCCTTTACATTATTGATTCTAAAGGAAGGTATGTTCCATCTGTACATGTTTATGAGTCCTTTACAGAGGTGGAAATTTCAGGATAATAGTTGAAAATTTGAATTAAATCACTCTAATGGCTAAGAGCTAATTTGTTAGCTGATTTATTTGCTTCTCTATAGCAGTGAGTGATGAGAAATTCCTTATTTTCAACTATAGTCAGAAATCATCCAAGGAATCTTTCACTGCTTATTTATGCAGTTATCAATGAGTAGAGAGTTAGTTTCCCCCAAACTGAATTGAATCCATTCCTAGAGCACAATGTCAGTCCATAAAGCAATGCAGCAGCTTTTGCTAAGTTGCTAGTTCCGGGTCTTAAAGGGATAGCATAGACAAAAATGAGTCTTCCATTATAGTCTCTGACAACCTCTCCTCCTCCACACTTTCCATTAAGACAACTCTCATCACTGTTGAGCTTGATGGTGTTCATTTGTGGTCTGATCCATTTCACAATTGTATCAATCCGGTGTCCACAGTCATGGCGTGTGTTGCATCCTCTCTTACTTTGTTTCAAAAGAGCAGATCTAAGCCCTCAAAATTGTGGTTTCGATGAAGAACCCATTCTCGGGTCATGTCTTGTTGAATCCAAAATCAGTACCCTCCTCTCAATTTTGGCATCTCTTTATGTTTATGTGCTTATGTGCTTGATTATAACATGCTATTATGTTCTGAATCCGTTTAGTTATGTTTCAAGTGGATAAGTATGCAAAGGTATTTTAGTGTAATTATGAGTAACTGACACAAGGCATAATGCTTTATTGTCTGATTATGTGTACAATCATTACTCTGTAATCCTGGGTACTGGTATTTTCGATTGATTCTTGCTTTGGGCTATTTCCTTTTAGTGTTGTTGACTATGATAAATGGTTGCTACATCCTCTCGCTTTAAAAGAAAACAGATGACACACTTGATATCCCACTCCATTTTAAAAGTAACTCTTGTCATTCATTTGCTATTCTTGGGTTGCACTGGCTGTGCTTTCTTAAGTTGCGGTTGTCTTGTGATCGAATTGTTCCTTGTGTAAATTATGTGGTGGAAGTGGGAATTGAAACTTCTTTATGAACCCGCAGGCACTAGACTATTGTCATTCGCAGGGAATAATGCATAGAGATGTCAAGCCACATAATGTTATGATAGACCATGAGTGGCGGAAGCTTCGCTTGATAGACTGGGGTCTTGCTGAATTTTACCATCCAGGAAAGGAATATAATGTTCGTGTGGCTTCAAGGTAAGGCATATTTTGCTAAAACCATTCGTGGAATAGGCGCAGTTGCTTTGCCATAAGTAGATCTTATTTACAGTTTTTTGTTGGAGCTCTTACGAATTCAATTTAATGGAATGTATCCTTTACAGCTTGTAAGTTTGCTGGACTTGACAAAAAAATCTACGACTATTCTCCATAAATTCATTAATGATGCTGGAGCACTTAATTTTACTTGGAGAAAGTTAGAAAATGTTTCAGGTTAAACGAGAAACTGTGTAAGGTTAAGTTGGAGGTTTGATCTTTGTTTTTCAATCTTTGCTAGGATATCTTTTGAACTCTTCACTTTGATAATAAAATTTGAGATATTTATCTATGTGCTATGAAATTTGGTCCACTAATTTATCTTGAACAATTTATCTTTCTGCAGCTTTTGCCTACTTGAACTTGGTTGTGTCAGGCAACTCTAAAGTTTTATTAGTTTGAAAGATATGGTCTTCAGTTCTTTTTAAGTTTGTTCTTAAGCATTCTATCTTAATTCGTAGTTGTTTGAATCTGTAGATTGAACCGGATTGGAGGCAGGCCTTAACCCTCAGGAAAACTATAGAGTATAAACTTACAAAATGTAGGTAACAAAATATTTGTCTTCAGTTATCAGATTTTGTTTCTGGTTAAAAAAAAATTGAAGAATGATGTATTTGCTTTGTCCAAGCAGATGTAGTTATTGGCATGGCATAGCTGCTACTGTCGTTACTGCTGTTGGGCTCCTGGTTGGTGGAATTGTTGCTGCTTTGTCCCCCAAGAAATGACCCATCGTAAACCACTAACGTGCATAGAAGACTTTATGTTCTGGTCCCTCTATGTTCATCTTCATTGTAGAAAAAAGGATCATTGTTTCTGTTTCTTTTATATTTGGTTTGTTTGATGTTTATTAAGTTGGAGGTTTGATCTTTGTTTTTCAATCTTTGCTAGGATTATAATTAACATTACTTTGTTAATTTGATATGTTTGTAAGACTTGTAAGTTTTACATGTTTGTAAGACTTGTTAGTTTGATAATATAATTGAAATTTTCTTTTATTTTGCTTAAATTTTTTGTGGTGCATATAAAAAATATTCTCAAATTTTTATTATTAAAAAAATATTTATTTGAAGCAAAAATATTATTTATAAAAGAAATCAGACCTATACCAACAGAAACAGTCGTAGGTATAGGCTATACCAACGACTAATTTGCCGTTGGTATAGCGAATCAAAGTTGACGGAACTAAACTTCTGTTGGTATAGATTTTATGACCTATACCAACGATTTTTGGACCTTTACCTACGGATTTCTGTCGTTGGTATATGACAAATTCCTTGTAGTGAAAGTTTATCCTACAAGCAAAATGAAGAATTTTCGAATTAATTGGGCAGACTACTTGTACAATCAATTCCTCAAAGAAAAAATGGAAGGTTGAAGCTATTAGTTAGTATTTTGATGTAATTATTGACTATGTCGTATTGTTATTAGTTAATGATTATAAGCTACTAATGATTGAGATACTATTTTAAATATATTATTATGTTTTATGTGAATGATTATATTATAGTATATTATATTTTGAATGGGTATTCTTTTTGATATTTTATTTATTAGGTGAAAAAAACGGGGGGAAAAAAAGGGTACCAAAACAATAAATAAAAAAAATAAAAAAACAATTGGATAGCGCTTTTTTAAGCGCTATGCAAGCTAGTATCTTCAAAATATAAGCGCTATCCGAATTATACTACCATAGCGCATAAACAAGCGCTATAGAAGTATAACTTGCATAGCGCATAGAAAAGCGCTATAGAAGTCTAACTTGCATAGCGCATAGAAAAGCGCTATAGAAGTTATTATCATTTTTTGCGAGAACTAGCATAACACTTTTTTGCGCTAGCTAAAAAAAGCGCTATGGTAGTAGTAAGCTTGAATAACACTTTTTAAGCGCTATCTAAGCTACCATAGCGGTAGCTTAGATAGCGCTTAAAAGCAGGAAAAAAAACGCTATGCAAGCACAATTATATAGTAGTGTTGGTATATTGTAGACTTAGTATTGTACCTAAATTAGTATTGTAATATTACCATAAGTGTAGATTTAGTCTCCTTATAGAATAAGAATTTAGATGTAAAGTAGGAATATGATTCTCCTATTGTAATTTGTATATATATGTCTTTCATCAATAAAAATAATCAAGGGATTAATTTTTTCAATATATAACATAATTTCTTATTTGATTATCTCACTACAGGTATAAACATAGAAGTGACAATATTTAATACGTAGTACAATTCTTCTAATAATTTAATTTGGTAAGGGTTCATCGTTAATACACTACGTCCTAATTTATGTGAAGAGTTTTTTAGTTAATTCTAAAAATATGATATCTTTCTATATTTAGTTATAATTTAACTTAATATTTCACATTTTATTATTAATAAGATGATTTACTGCCACAAAAATATTTATGATTAAATTAGGACTGAAGAAGTACTAAACAAGTAATTAAATTAGTAATTAAGACAAATAAGAAACATTCAGGTTAGTGGATAACTTTATATATACTAGCCAAGGTCATTACTTTTACTTTGTATACTACTTTATAAGATTTTCCAATACCAAATACTTACAAACTATGAGAAGGAAAGTTGTCTCTGGAGAAGTCTCGACAGTTCAAAAGTTGATTCACTTTTATCAGATTTTTTATCATGCATGCATATATGAGAATCTTGGACGTGTTGATCATAAACTAATGAAAAGGTGTCCAGCTTGCATGTGATATGGTCGAATGGAATTTGCTAGTGCTTAATTGTCACACGGTGACTCAATACTGCTGGGCCTACAGCTAAAACTCTGAGAGGTCTTTAACTTATTTTTTTGTCATAAACACGAGAAAAGGAAAAAAAATCATATATATTTTTTATTTAAAATTTAGAGAATTTATGTTAAATATATAGCTTGTTAACTTCCTCAAGAGCTTCTTTTCTATTTGTATTAAAGAATTAATTATTCTCTTTTTATTTTTGAGTTCTAAACACCGAATTAATATTTCCTAATTAACATATTTTATATTCTAATAAATAGTTAAAATGGCAATATGTATTACATATTAAAATATAAATATGTTATAGCTAAAAAATAAAAATAGAGCAATTTACTCAAAGACTCTCTTAAAAAAATGAAGAAATATAAAAGCGTAGAAATATATTAAAGTTTTAGATAGAAAAGCTAAAAATAGATTAAGTATCATAGAGAAACCAACGATCAGCCTTTTTGTTTGTCAATATAGTAAAAATAGATGCAACATTTGTACTATATATATATGTACTTATTGATTTAGAGGCCTTCTTTTCAATCAATTAGATAATTATTTCTTTTCAATGTTAAAAAATTTAAAGTACTTTATATTTTCAAAAAATGTTACTCCCTCGATTTCAAAATGATTGTCTTGTTTGACTTGACACAAAATTTAAGAAAGTAAAGAAGACTTTTAAATCTCGTGGTCTTAAATTAAAGATGTGTTGAATGTACAAAATAGCATTTAATCTTGTGATCTTAAACATGCCATATGGAAAGTTAAAATGAAAGAGCTGTCAAAAAAGAAAAGAGACACTATTTTTTAAACGGACTCAAAAGAAAAGTAAGACAAACATTTTGAATTATGATTAATATCCGAGAATATCAGACGGTGAATAATTAATATCCGACAAAAGTGATTTATCACCAGAAATATGTTCAGAAGCGTCAGAGTCTACAACCCACGATCCAACGGTATTAGATTGTGCGCCTGAGGCTGCTTGTGGAGATGTCTGTTTACTAAGTATCTCATTATATTCTTCTTCGGATAAATAAATCTGTTGGTTGCTTGTAGTGGCAGTCCGAGCAATATGAGTACTCTTGGGTGCTCGATCATGTAGAGAATAACATACCTCACGAGCATGTTCATACATATTACAATAACTACACTTAGGTCGAGATCGGCATACTTCACGAGTGTGTCCAAGCCTTCTACAAAAACTACACATAGGTCTAGATCTTCCACAATGACCTCTTTTTTGTCGAATTATAGATTGTGATGGATTGTACCAATATCAACCCCTTTTCTTCCATTTATTCCTATTCCAATGCAAAAATTTAACAATCTCTTAACCAACCTCAAAGAACTATTCATACGTTGTTGAATAGAAATAAGGAATGTCAGTCGTTGATAATTTTGTCATCAGCCAATTGAATTTCCAATTCATGTATTTTTGGAGCTAGAAATATCTTATCCGAGAGACATGGTTCAAAATTCTAAGTAATCTGATCAAAAGTGGACAAAATAAAGCTGATGATGCTAAGAAACAAGCGACCCAGAAGCTGCAGCAAACTGTCACCGGAGAAACTTAACGGAAAACCCGGCGGAAAAATAGATCTGATGGGAATCCCCAAAACAACTGCTGGGAATTGGTCGGAGATTTTTTACGGTGTTTGGGCCACTGTACCAGTTGTCTTACGTCATTCTTCATCCGGTGAATGGTGTGCAAAATCTGACACCACCACGTAGATCTGGTCCAGGCGACCAAACACCATAAGAAAATCTCCGACAGAAAATCACTCACGCGCCTATCAGAGGACTGACATCGGCGGTGCGTCAATCACATACGACGGTGCGTGAGCTATCTTTGGCCGAATTGTTTTTCTCAGTCGACTCGCCTGGAGATTCCGACCAAATCCCAGTAGTTTTTTTGGGGATTCCGATCAGGTCTATTTTTCCGGCAAGTTTCTCCGGCGACATTTTGCTGCATCTTCTGGGTCGCTTGTTTCTTTGCATCATCAGCTTTATTTTATCCTCTTTTGATCAGATTTTTTAAATTTTTGAATCATGTATATCGGATATGATATTTTGTTTACTCCAAAAATATGAAAATTGGAAATTTAAATCCTATGATTAATTCACAACCCTTAATAAGGAGATCAGATGTCATGACCCAATTCACGAGTCGTGATGACACCTACCCTATTCTCCCGAGTAGGCGAATCATATTCTCAATAACAAGTTAAATCAGCGGAAAATAAATAAAGAAAAAGAAGTTATAAAGTCGTAATACTTAAATGGTTATGACATTCTCCAAAATCAGGTCAAAAGGATACAAGAGCACTAACAAATCTGAAAAATAGAAGTCTGAAGGAATGCCTGAAGGCTACATACTATCTGTCAATAACCAAAGAAAAATGAAATTAACTAAGAGCCCTTCAGGGGCCACGGACGACCAAGTAGCTCACCCTGAATGACTAGAAGATGTTCACCTCGCGAATCAGCCACGGGGCGTAGTATTGGAATCTGGATCGTACTCTGCACTCAGCAAAAGTAGTATCAGTAAAACACTAGTATCGGTAAGCATCATAGGCTGACAGTGATTATATAACGCATGAAGAAGTTGAAACCAACAAGTAGCACATAGAGTAATCAGACATGATCACGTATCATATACAAGCAAAGTGTAAAGAAATCATGAAATCAACCAAGACAGATATAATTAACCAAATGATCAGTCAAAATATGAGTGGATGAATGTAATGCAATGCAATGTCACCTCTCTCACTCCCGCTCTCCGGCAGAAACCTCGGAGACGATCAATCACTCTCAGTCTCTCACCTCACCATCATCACAAAATAATATAAGAAGTATGTCAGGCATGATATCAAGTCTCAACACGTGTCACCAATATACAATCAACAAGTACAAGTCAAATCAGATGATAATTACAGAAAATAACACATATGACGACTAGCCCACATAACAGCTGACGGAACCAACGTAAATGTAATTTATCTCCACTTCATACCCGAAGGCCTATCATACTATCCCTGTCACTTTCTATAACTACATACGATTCTCTAATCAGAGTCTAACTAAAGTAAACCATAACCTACCTCAATGTCGAGCGGGTGCCACGAACAATCAACTAATGCCTTACCCTTGCGTAGAACCTCTGAACGCTAAAAATCTGTTTCGGTGCTAACAGAGGTGTTAGATGACTGTTTTGAGTAGGAGTGGGGCTCACATTTGTTGCCAAATTTACGGTGCAGTTCTTTGGGCGACCTACTTTGGAGGTCGCCCGATCGTCGTCGTCGTCATGCCACCAAAGAGTAGTCGAACAGTGTAAAACCCACCGAAAAAAGTTTAAAATCCAAATCTGTAACAATTGAGAATCGAGGTTGGGTGTATGTTGTAGAGGAGGTTGAGACGAACCCAATAGAACCTCTCCCAGCCGTCGACGATAACTGAGATGACCGGAATCTACCAAGAACCGATCGGAAATTATGAAATGGTCGATCTGACGAACGGGGATGAATTGAGGGTCGTGGTTATGTGCAAAATGTCAGCGAGGTTATGCTGAGTGTAGCGGTACCCACCCCGACCTTAGACTGTTTCTCACGTCGTCGGAAAATGTGTTGCGGCGGCTAGGGTTTCGTGAATTTAGATTTGGGTGTTTTGATGATTTAGTGAGAATCGAGCTTTGTGTGGGGTGTCAAAATGACAGCAAGGAAACGGTGATTCTATTGGTGCCAACGCCGTTCTCTGCAGTTGTCGAAATCTGCCGAAAAATGCAAAAACCCGTCGGGGAAGACGATGAACAGTGTCGTCAGAATTTTGATCTAAAATCCCCGGCGACATAGGAAAAATTGAGGGTCATGGTTGGTATGGAAATGATGGGCTCGACGAGACGAAACTTTTGGTATATGTCTCGCCCCCGTTGGATTCTCGTGTTGGCCGGAAATGACAAAAAAACGCCGATTTCACTGTTCACGGTGGGTTACTATTCACCCGCGTCCCCCCCCCCCCCCTTTCCCCCTTTTGTTTTGCTGCGTTGCCCTACCCAGGGTAGTGGGCTTGGCCCACTTTATTTACTTAATTAAAATTCTGCCCAGATTGTATATCAAATTCCAATAATTTAAATACCCTAAAGTCTCACACCCTTTTCGTAGTCTTAAAGTGTGAAACGACCAAACAGGTCGTTACATTAGAAAATCAAACATCACAGCTTAAAATTTGACGAAAAAGAGGTTGTTTTGAAAGATATAGACCTAAGTGTAGTTATTGTAAAAGGCTTGGACACACTCGTGAAGTATGCAGATCTCGACCTAAATGTAGTTATTGTAATATGTATGGACATGCTCGTGAAGTATGCTATTCTCTGCATGGTCGAGCACCAAAGAATACTCATATTGCTCGAATTTCCACTACAGTCAACCAACATATTTATTTATCCGAAGAAGAATATAATGAGTACCTTCAGTATCGAGCAAGTAAACATACATCTTCACAATCAGCCTCTGTCGCATAATCTAATACCGCCGGATCATAGGTTTCTAGACTCTGGAGCTTCTGATCATATTTCTGGTGATAAATCACTTTTGTCGGATATTAATTATTCACCGTCTGATATTCTCGGATATTAATCATATTTCAAAATATTTGTCTTACTTTTCTTTTTAGTCCGTTTAAAAAAGAATGTCTCTTTTCTTTTTTGACAACTCTTTCATTTCAACTTTCCATATGACATGTTTAAGATCACAAGATTCAAAAGTCGTCTCTACTTTCTTAAACTTTGTGTCAAGTTAAAATCAGACAACCTTTTTGAAACGGAGGGAGTAACTTTTTAGAAAATATAAAGTACTTTAAATTTTTTATCATTAAAAAAAATTAACTAATTGATAGAAAGAAGGTCTTTAAATCAATAAATACATAGATATAATACAAATGTTGAATCTATTTTTACTGTATTGACAAAAAGGAAGGCTCCTCATTGTTTTCTCTACGATACTTAATCTATTTTTAGTTTTTCTATCTAAAACTTTAATATACTTCTACACTTTTATATTTCCTCATATTTTTTCAAGAGAGTCTTTGAGTAAATTGCTCTATTTTTATTTTTTCTCGGGCATCAAGTATGACAAAAAGTATATTGAAACACTTAACAAGTATTCTCAAATCAAGTTATCAACTTCTTGAATCAAGTTCTATTATTCCAACTTTTTAGTATTGTTTGATCTAAAACTTGCTTGTTTTATATTTTAATATGTAATATATATTGTCATTTTTGATAGACATTGGTATACACAGTATACCACTTGGACCGAAAGGCATTAATTAATATACCATACTTATTGAATTCTTGTACAAATGTAATTATGATATTAGTATTATAGTAGAAAAATGTATTAGTCTTGTATTAGAAAAAGTTAGATTTATTTTTCATACTTAGATATTGTATATTTGTATATATACGTCTTCATTAATGAAAATAATCAAAGGATTATTCTCTTTTATGGTATCAGAAGTATAGGGCAAAAATATCTTCTCCCAAACATCTTCCGCAACCCTCTTTCTTCTCGGAAACCAAAAGTCAGGCCGACAACCAATATTTTTTTTCCTCTCTCCCAAATTTTGCTTCCAAATCCCTCATTTTCCTCTTGTTCTTTCGTCACGTCTACCCCAAAAAAAATGTTTCATCCTGCCATTATAGTATCCAACATCAAGAACAACATCCCTATCGTTATTAAGATGGAAAACATCCAATACACGACGTGGGCAGAATTATTCAAAATTCACGCACGCTCGCATCAAGTCCTTCATCACATCATCCCTGCGGATACATGCAAGTAGAAGGTGCCTACAGCCGAGGATGACCCTACGTTATGGAAGACTCTTGATGCTACAATACTTCAGTGGATATATTCCACTATCTCTACAGACGTTTGGCAGACGATTATTGAATCTGACGCCACGACGATGAAAACTTGGAATAGGGTGCGTGATATATTCCAAGATAACAAAAATTCACTTATCGTCGCTCTTGTGCAAAAAAATTCCCATATCAATGGAGGATTTTTTGAATGTCTTCGTCTATTGTAAACGACTGAAGGAATTGGTGGATCAACTCAAGAACGTTGGTGCGTCTGTCACCAATGATCGTCTTGTCTTCATATGGTTGCAGGCCTATCCGAGGCTTATAATGGCATTGGGACATTTCTACGCCAAAGTAATCCTCTTCCTCCGTTCTACCAAATTGCTGACATCTTTACTAAGGGTCTTCCCTTGGTTCTGTTTGAAGATTTTAGGGACAATCTCAGTGTACGATAACCGTCCGCTATGACTGCGGGAGTGTGATAGACAGTGGTATACACGGTATACCACTTGGATCGAAAGTCATTAATTAATATACCATATTTGCAGAATTCTTGTATAAGTGTAATTATGATATTAGTATTATAGTAGGAAAAAGTATTAGTCTTGTATTAGAAAAAAATTAGATTTATTTTCCATATTTAGATATTGTATATTTGTATATATACCCCTTCATTAATGAAAATAATCAAGGAATTATTTTCTTTCAATTTTAATAATGAGTACCTTTAATATCGAACAAGTAAACAGACATCTCTTAAACGGAGGGACCGAGGGAGTATATATATATAAACTATATTGATGAAAAATGAGGCTAAAAATAAGGAGCCTAAAACCTAGATTTTAAAGGCTTTACTGAAAAACCACTCCTATGCTTTGATTCATGTCCTACACAAGGAACTGTGGGTGACCTAAAGTTGTAGCAATGCAGTACCCATATTGGCTCTTGTGGATCCAAAGGCCGAGTTTTAAGGTTATTTGTACGGATTTAAAGTTATTCCTTCAAAGTGCATTTTCCAGTGCTGAGCATATATTCCAACTATACCTGTCTAACGGATCGACCCGGACCGGACCGGTAGCCCGTTACCGGGTTGAACCGGTTATCGGTCCGGTTCACTGGCTTATCGAACCTACTGGTCCGGTTCATTACTGTCACGACCCGACCCGACGGGCTGCGACTAACGTCCTAATTGGACGTCATTACTGACATGTCACTCTTAATCCATCTAATATAGAGATCTATAGAAATTTCGGCAGCATAACGATGCTTTTACAACATCTCCCTAAAAATGGGCGAGCGGACAAGGCTGTCAAATCAACAACAGAACAACAATCATAATGGGCTAGCCGACTAGGCTGCCACCAACCAACATTATGTACACAAAGGAATAATCAAAATAAGCAAGCCGACAAGGCTGCCACTAGATAACGCCCCAACACAGGGTATAACAACATCAAAACCAAAACAAGGTACAAACGTCCAACCCACAACTGTCTACAGACCTCTAAGAGTGTAATACTGACATATGACGGGACAGGACCCCGTCGTGCCCAAAATATGCATGAGTCTGAAAGATAAAGGTCTGTACCAAAATAGTTGACTCCGGAACAAAGGAGCTCTCCAACTGCTGTACAGAAATCCTAGACTGGAGGGTCACCTATCTGAACACCTGAACCTGCGGGCATGAACGCACTTCTAAAAGGGGTCGACGATAGATGTACCAAGTATGTGGAACTGGAAAATACTGTACTAGAAATCATAACAGTTCAACGTAAAATAGTAGACAAGTAAGAATTCAACTTAACTGTATAAATGTACTCCATCAAATGAGAGTAATGAAATTCAGTTCTTCCTTTTTCAAAATATGCAAGTCAGGCCAAACTCATGAACTTCTATCCTCAGGATATAATAGCACGAGACTCGAACCCGTCTAGGTATATATATATCATGGGACTCGAACCCAAGTAAGCATGTATATCGTGGGACTCGAACCCACGTAAATAAATGGAATAATATAATGTCATGGGACTCGAACCCGCATCATGGAGAGCTAATCCATGGAATAATAATAAATCGGGAGTTGAACCCGCTTGGGACTCGAACCCAAGTAATATAATAATAATAGCCGGGACTCGAACCCGGAACATACTATATAGTGCCGACCCTTTATGTAAGAGACTCGGTGAATGTGTAGTAGGACTCGGCACGAGTAGATACCATGAGCAACTATATGCAATTTGAAATCATATTTGATTTTCGATAAAATCATCATAATATACTCTTTACTGAAATCATAGGCACTTGTCATAACAATTTTCCTTTAAAACTAACTCTGTAGAAAATCATGTACGTCCGTCGTACTTTTATTAAAATCAAGTCAAATGAAAGTTTCTCACAAGGTCGTGCCAAAAATAGGGAAAATGGATTTTCACAAAATCATGCCAAAGAATGAATAGTCTCACATACCTTTTAAGCGAGTAAATCAACTAAATGATAAGACATGCCTCGTCTAGTATGTCAACCTATAACAATGACAATACGTTCGTCAATTCTACGGTCTCTAACGTAAGTTATTCAAATAACGACTTCTTATTTCTATAAAAATTTGGGCAGCACTTCCCCTGTTTATATGCATATCCACAATTAACCAACAAGCCAGCAATACCAATAACAAGTTCAAGTCTTCTAGTTTAGAACATCTCACCTTACTACACTTTAGTTCCTTGTAAGATGTGGATTGGCAATTACCACAAGTTCATGACCTATATTCCATCATTATAACTTAACAAAACAACCTTAAAATGAGACGACCATGTCTAACAATTTCATGGAAGTCTCGGCTAACAACAACATTGTCATGGTCCCAAAACTCTTTTCTTAATTCTTAGAATCCAATTCCCTATTTCAATACTTCCATATAACTAATTACAACTTAAATGTCAAGGTTTCACCTTCAATTTTCACATGCAAGTAGTAACAATATAACAACACAATAATTAAATCCAATGTAACCAAAACCATCTATAAAAATCGGTAACCACAACTTCAACAACACATGCATTGTCTCTTTTCTATTTCTTTCTTAACATGGATAATTCTCTTAACTATATTATCAATTAATCTATCAAATAGTAAATGAAAAGGATAATTTTTACCTTACAAAGAAGCCTAAAACAGTCCTTTAAGTCACCCAAATCAGTTCCAATTTCCGGCTACTGTTTCGTCAATCGTTCTCCTATTTTCTCACTTCTTTCAACTCCAAATTGACATGCAATCCTTCTACAATGTTAACTCATCATTCTTACACATCTTTCTTCCTTAAATTCCCTCTCAAAATTCGAAATTTCAAGGCACAAAAATCTGCCAGTGGCGTGACCCACTGGTTACCTTTTTTTTTTCCTTGGCTTATACTTGTAAAAGAACTTAATTTAGGAGTAGGAGATAAAATAAACCTCACTCTTGCTATGGAATAGGGTGAGTTTCGGATGGGGGAGAGAATAGAGAAGGTAAGGGAGTATTTTTTAAGTGAAATGAAAATGAAGTGAAATGGAAGATAAAGGGTAATAGGGTATAAGTTAAAATCTGAAAATTTATTACCCTTTGGTCCAGATCTTAACTGTTTATTTAAAATAACCCTCAAGTAATAATTAAAGTTTAAATTCCACTCCTTTAATCTTAAATCCAGTTTTCTTTAATTCCCGGAAATTTCCATAAAGTCTCGGCTTTCCCATGTCATAATTCTTATAATAAATAATAATCCTCAATAAACCTATATATAACTTATTATTTTAGACTCTCACCGACGTGCCCGTAGCTTGTATAATTATATCTTGTTTCCATTATCCGAACATTAACCTTAATGACGTTCTTAATCCTTGTTTTAACTTACGAGGTGTAACATTCTTCCCCCCTTAGAAACATTCGTCCTCGAATGTTCATAACAAGTCTCATGTTCTAGAAATTCGCCAGAGCCTCCTTTAGAATAATGTCTATCCATCTATATCCAGCAACCCAACAGATGCCACACGGGGCCACAATTAAACACATATACACAGTCCACCAACAATAATCAAATAAGGGAGTTAGATTGAATTACCTGGAGGCATAGGGAATAAGTGAGGATACTTCTTCTTCATCTTGTCCTCTGCCTCCCAAGTCATTTCCTCTCTATTGTTGTTCCGCCATAACACCTTGACGGACGCAATATCCTTAGTCCGCAGCCTCCTGACTTGGCGATCCAATATGGCCACAGGATTCTCCTCATAGGACAACTCCTCAGTCACCTGGACATCGTCCACTGGGAAAACTCTGGAAGGGTCACCAATACACTTCCGCAACATGGATACATGAAAAACTGGATGTACTGTTTCCAAGTCTGCGGGTAGGTCCAACTCATAGGCAACTTGGCCTACTCTGTGAATGATCCGATAAGGCCCAATATACCTCGGGCTAAGTTTCCCCCTCTTCCCAAATCTCATCACACCCTTCATGGGTGATACCTTCAAGAATACCCAGTCGTCGATCTGAAACTCTAGGTGCCAACGCCGATTATCAGCATATGACTTTTGTCGACTCTGAGCTGCTAGTAATATCTCATGTATGAGTTTTACCTTGTTGACAACCTGCTGGACCATGTCTGGACCAATGAACTGAGTCTCACCAACGTCAAACCAACCAATGGGCGACCTGCACTTCCTCCCATACAAAGCCTCATACGGGGCCATCTGAATGCTAGAGTGGTAGCTGTTATTGTAAGCAAACTCAATAAGTGGCAAGTAATCATCCCAGCTACCTCTAAAATCAATAATACAAGCCCTCAACATATCCTCCAGTGTCTGTATGGTACGCTCTGCCTGCCCATCCGTCTGAGGATGAAATGTTGTGCTGAGACTCACCTGCATTCCCAATCCCTTCTGAAATGATCTCCAGAAGTTAGTTGTGAACTGGGCTCCTCGGTCAGATATGATAGATATAGGAACCCCATGCAGCCTCACTATCTCCCTGATGTATAATCTGGCATAGTCCTCAACTGAATAAGTAGTCCGGACTGGAAGAAAATGGGCTGATTTTGTCAGCCTATCTACAATAACCCAGATGGAATCACACTTCCGCTGAGTACGAGGCAAACCTGTAACAAAATCCATATTAATCACCTCCCACTTCCAAGTCGGGATCTCTATCGCCTGTAGTAGCCCACCAGGCTTCTGATGCTCGACCTTAACCTGCTGATAATTCGGGCACCGAGCAACAAACTCTGCCACGTCTCTCTTCATGTCATCCCACTAATACAAGCTCCTAAGGTCATGATACATTTTCGTCGACCCTGGATGAATAGAATAACGGGAATTGTGTGCCTCACCCATAACCTGCTGACGCAGTCATGCAATGTCGGGTACACATAACCTACCTTCATACCGTAGCACACCATCAGAGGTCACCTCAAATAAAGCCTTCTCCTTTCGGAGAGCTGCATCTCTATACCGTGCCAGAACAGGATCATCATACTGGCATCTCTTTACCTCTTCTATGATAGATGACTCATCAACTCCTCGAACAAGAATACCACTATCTCCAGAATCCGCCAACCGAACTCCAAGACTGGATAGCCTGTGAATCTCTCGAACCATCTCTTTCCTGTCCGGCTGTACATCCGACAAACTACCCATGGATCTACGGCTGAGAGCATCTGCCACAACGTTGGCCTTCCCTGGGTGGTACAGAATATCAACATCATAATCCTTCAGCAACTCAAGCCACCGCTCGCCTCGATTCGGCCTTCATGCTAAAGATGTATTGAAGACTCTTATGATCCGTGTAAATATCAACATGGACAATATACAAGTAATGTCTCCATATATTCAAAGCATGAATCACCGCTGCTAGCTCTAAATCATGAGTGGGATAATTCTTTTCATGTTTTCAGAGCTGTCGGGAGGCATAAGCTATAACTTTGCCATGCTGCATCAACACACAACCTAACCCGATACCTGAAGCATCACAATAAATCACATACCCGTCTAACTCCTCCGGAAGAGTCAGAACTGGGGCCGAAGTCAACTTATCCTTCAACAATTGAAAACTGTGCTCACAAGCATCGGTCCACCGAACTTGGCCGCTTCAGGTTAGCCTAGTCAAGGGCGCTGAGATCGAGGCGAAATTTTCCACAAACCTCCTATAATACCCTGCTAGACCTAAAACCGTGTACCTCGCAGGTGTAGCTGGTCCGCCATGTCTTCACCGCCTCAATCTTCTGAGTATCCACCCGAATACCATCTGCCCCGACAATATGCCCCAAGAATGCCACTGAGACCAACCAAAACTCACATTTCGAAAATTTGGCATACAACTGCCGGTGCCGGAGGACTCCAAGTACTGTCCTCAAATGATCCACGTGCTCCTGTTATGAGTGAGAGTATACCAGGATGTCATCAATGAATACTATAACAAATGTATCCAAGAATGGTTTGAACACCCGGTTCATTAGGTCCATGAACACTGCTGGAGCATTAGTCAACCCAAACGACATTACCCTGAACTCATAATGTCCGTACCGGGTCCTGAACGCAGTCTTCGGGACATCTGCC
This sequence comes from Przewalskia tangutica, assembly GCA_029844215.1. Taxonomy (NCBI): domain Eukaryota; kingdom Viridiplantae; phylum Streptophyta; class Magnoliopsida; order Solanales; family Solanaceae; genus Przewalskia; species Przewalskia tangutica. The sequence goes on along the minus strand of CM056721.1, from coordinate 119,819,847 downwards.
TCTCTAACACGTACCTGATGATAACCGGATCGCATGTCTATCTTAGAGAAATACTTAGCACCCTGCAACTAATCGAACAAGTCATCAATCCTGGGAAGGGGGTATCTATTCTTGATGGTCACCTTATTCAGCTGCCTATAGTCAATGCACATCCGCAGCGAACCATCCTTCTTCTTTACAAATAATACCGGCGCACCCCATGGAGATGCACTAGGCCTAATGAAGCCCTTCTCTAATAGGTCTCTCAACTGTTCCTTCAACTCCTTCAATTCTGCAGGTGCCATTCTATAAGGGGGAATGAATATAGGTTGGGTACCTGGCAATACATCTATACTGAAATCTATCTCCCGCTCTGGAGGAAGACCTGGGAGATCATCTGGGAATACATCCGGAAACTCACTGACTATTGAACCGATCGGTCGGTACTGCACCTCTGTATCATGCACCCGAAGTAAGTGGTAAATACACCCCTTTCGAACCATCTTCCTTGCCTTGAGGTATGAAATAAACTTACCCCTCAGTGATGCGGTATTCCCTTTCCATTCAATAACCGGTTCGTCTGGAAACTGGAATCGAACCAACTTCTCTCGACAATCAACGTTGGCAAAACAAGAAGCCAACCAATTCATACCCATAATAACGTCGAAGTCGGTCATATCCAATTATATCAAATCTGCTAAGGTACGACGGCTATATATCACCACCGAGCAATTCTTATACACACGCCTAGCTATAACCGAATCTCCCACCGGTGTAGCTACCTCGAATGGTTCTATCGGCTCAGGTTCTATCCCTATCCTACTAGAAACAAGAGGGGATATATAAGACAAGGTGGAACCTGGATCAATCAAAGCATACACATTATGGAAAAATATCGATAATGTACCTGTGACAACATCTGGTGACGCCTCCTGATCGCGTCTACTGGCCAGTGCATACTTGCGGTTCGGAGGAACGCCAGAATTGGAACCCCTGCCACGACCTATGCCACGGCCAGCTGATGTCTGAGTACCCTGCCCAATGGGGCGCATAACTGTAGATGACGATGAACCGACAATAGAACCCGTAGGCTGAGCCATAGTACCCGTGCCATCTCTATACGGACACTCCCTCTGTCTATGTCCCTGACGACCGCAGGAATAACAGGCTCCTGAAGCAGCATGACACTCCCCAAAATGGGTCCTACCACATCGAACACACCGAGGCAAAGGTGGCCTCGCCTGACTAGGAACCCGAGACATGTGTGAACCCGAAGCTCTAGAACTCTGACCGAACCCCGGACGGTCATACCTCCTACCAAGATCGCAAGGAGCACTCTGGCCGATCGAGGAATACCGGTATCTTTGAGGCTGCCCGCCTAGGAAATCACCCGAAAACCCCGCTGATCTGGCCCTTTTATGCTGGCTCCTACCATGGTCTCTATCCAACCGTCTCCCTTTGTGTCGCTCCTCGATTCCTTGCGCAAATGCCTGAATACGAGCAATATCCATGCTTGGCTGCAGCGCTGCTGTCATGCACCCACCAATAAGATATTGGTCTAACCCCATCACGTAACGGTGTACCCTATCTTCCATGTCTGCTACCATAGTAGGTGTGTACTGGGCCAAGGAGTCAAACTCCAAGCTATACTCTCTAACCGTCCTCCCATTCTGCCGCAACTATAGAAACCTGTCGACTCTTGCCCGTCTCATCTCTGGAGGCAGAATGTGGCCAAGGAATGCTTCTGAAAACTCATCCCATACTGCAGGAGGAGCACCCTCGCCCCTAGATAACTCCCAGGACTCAAAACAGTTGAATGCTATATCGCGCAACCGGTATGAGGCCAATATAACTAACTCAGTCTCTGAAGCCCGGATCACCCTCAATGTCCTCTGCGTCTGGCGGATGAACTCATGAGGATCATCCTCGGTCCGCGGACTGCAATTCAGGAAATCACTAACCCTCAAACTGCTCGCCTTCGGGTTAATCGCCGGCTCGCCTATGAACTCGTCCCGCCACTATCTCTTGCCAATAATCGATCGTTTCTAAAATCTCCATCTTGTGCCCCTGGCTGGGGAACTGAAGGCTCAGGTACTGGAGTCTCGGATACGGGTGATGTTGCCCCCTGAGAGGGAGCCTCTAGAACTGGTAACGAGGCAGAACTCGTCGGGGCATACTCGTGAGTAGGCGTATGCGGGACTCAGTAGCTCTCCGTACCCGACTAGTGTCCCCTACTATAGATTTGCCCTTCCGGGCCACGGGCGTCTTCCTCATAGGCATAGCTGTAAACATAGTAAACTATCAGAAAATGAATCATTCTAATAACATAGCTCTATAGCACGATCTAAGAGATGGAAGAATAGAAACAATCCTAAATGTCTGGCAGCCTCCTGTGTATAAGTATGGTGCACAACATACCCATACACAAGACTCTACTAGACACGGTCTGTAGACATTCCGAGGACTAACCGCTCTGATACCACTTTTGTCACGACCCGACTGGCCGCGACTAACGTCCTAATTGGACGTCATTACTGACCTGTCACTCTTAATCCATCTAATACAGAGATCTATAGAAACCCCTTCTCTTTAGGATAATAAAGAACCCTGATCCAGAATCTCATTAATTTCGCAAACCATTAAATGGAGATTAATTGCAGTATTTTTATTGCAATAAATCATGTGTCCTAATTCACTTAACTAATTAGGTGGCGACTCCTCAAAATCAGCATTATTGCTCCATCCAGGGAACCGCGCCAAAGAGCAACGTTGTGGATATCGTTCAGACCCCGAGGTAAAAAACGGGCGCGACAGTATGGCGACTCTGCTGGGGATAATCAGGTTCTTGACCATAGCAAACCTAGGTTTATTATAGCTCGACTTTATTTTTATTTGTTTTAAATGCCTTAAAATTGCTTGCTTTAATTTTGTATGCTTAACTGTTTTAATTGCTATTTGCTTTTACTGCTTTTCTTAAACTGGCATTCCACTCATATTTCTTCCACTCTGGAAAATCCACACTATCACACACTACATGCGAGGTGCGCTGGGTGCATCAGCAAAATTTCTTCTTTAAAACCCAAATTTAGGAGAGTTGGTAATATACGTGGAGTGCCCGGTCTAACCGGTGGCCGCGTAGCCTTTTCACTCGAGTTGTCCGCTCGGAAACTTTGCGTCTAGTAATCCAAATCTTAGAAAGCTTAAGATAGAGCTATACCACCTTTTTTTTTATTAAGCCATGCATGCATAAACCTTAGGTGGGTTAATCCTTGGTATTAACGCCACAATTAGAAATCCACCAAACTTGTCGACGGGTTGTGAACGACCAATTAGCATACTATGTGTACCATGATGATGATAGACGGATCCAAGCCTGGTCATGACACGCCGAAATTGGAAAAAGTGCACCGTCATTTGGTCGTCATTTCCAACAAAAGCATTAATGTTTTGCAACTTTGGTCAATCTATCCCAATCTCGCATATCTGGCGTTTAGGCCGACCTCTGGCATAAGAGAGGTCTCATGCATATTAGGGCGCGCGCTTGATTTGCATGCTTTTGTTTACTATTGTTGTCGCTAGCAATTCTGTACATATTATTTAATGCAATAATTATCATTTTAACCCCTGTACATATCATGCTATGTGTTTATAACTCCGGCAACGAGCATTTGCATTTTTTGCACTTTTTATTGTCACATTGCAATCAGGGCTTCTATCACAGAAATCGCTCTTGAGCAATGCGATGACTTTGTGAAGCATCAACCACCAGTCCGGTCGAACCAATCAGGGGAGTCTTTGACTATATTGTCACGCTCTTACATTTTTTTTTATTTTTGTGGCTTGCCTACTCTCACCCATTTGTCATATTTTTTGCAGGAAGGTCGTCCTTGCAAATAGTCGAGGGCGGACAACAACAAAAAAAAAGGGAAAGAAGAAAAAAAAATCATCACAAGAATGAGCTGGAGTTATGTTGACGGAAAGAAGTCAGCTTATACCAGATTCAACGAATCATCGCTCTGGGTCCTATATTTTGTATCTTTATACATATTTGCAAATTCAATTGATATGTCTAGTATTGATTACATAATTCTTTATCATGCATTTTACAACATAATCATCCCGAACTACGCGTGTCTGATTCTCACCATACGGTGTGATACGTAGGCAACTCATCTTGGGTTCGACACTACCACTATAAAAAAGGGGGGGACATATTTGGTTCACCCATTCATTGCATTTATCCAATCACGCACATTCATTCATGCATTTCATTTATTCTATCACAGTCATTCATTTTTTCATTACATTCTTTTACTTTACATTAGTCTTAAAGTGAACAATCATTTGTTTTGCACAACTTTTATATTTGCATTTCTTTCATGAATAAATTCTTTTTAAATCATACGTTTTATAACATATCTGAACGAACTACGCACACCTGATTCTCGTCAAAGATGAGATATGTAGGCAGCCTTATTCGGGTTCGGTACCCTTTATTCAAAAAATACAAAAATATTTTGTTCATAAATACAAAAAAAATGTTATCCAAAAATACAAAAATATTTTTTAAGTATCATTGTTTGACTTGGTTGATACCAACACAGTTGGGAGTGTGCATAGGAAAGAACGAGTAATAATCAATATGGGTTGACTTCGTGGTAAACCATAGATTCTTTTGGTACCTCTTATTCACCCGTAAATGACATTGCCTTATATGCTTTCAAGATAAGAACGAAACCAACCTCATCGTTTCATGTGCATTGTGTGGTGAGTTTTAGAATAAGTTCAATTGCATTGCATTGTGATCTAGAACTTGGCCTCAATGTTTGTTGAGGTGAAATCATGAGTAACACTTGGTGTGGGAAATGATCTTAGGCTTTCTTTGACCCGTTTGAGCCTTTTCAGCCTACCAAATAACATTATCCGTCGTACACCCCTTTGAGCCTAAAGCCTATTCTTTCGACAACCGCATATTACACCTATACCCTTTCTGAGTGCGTACGCACTATCCCTCTCTTGGTCCGACCTCCTTGAGCGCTTTAGAAATATGCAAGTGGCTGACAAAATTCTGCGTCGAAGTTTGCAAAGACAAAATTGTCAAAGTCCCAAAAGGGAAAAGAAAAACATAAAGGGCGACTTCACAAAAAGAAGAAATCAAAAGCCCCGACATTAAAAAAATGAATAAAAATGAGAGAATAACTTTGAAAAAAACAGGCTCCAAACGAAAGATTCAAAAAGAAGTCAGTACAGAAAAAACTGGGACAAAAAAAGAAGAAAGCAGATCAGCATTAAAGCACACAAATATCAAGCACGAACGTAGTCCAACGCTCGAGGAAGGATTAGTCACTTTTTACCCAAATGATATCCATCACTTTCCCCAAACCTACATTACAACCCGTGACAAGCCCTACAAGATCTAATACTGAGGGTTCTCACATTAGTGGATACTTACATGACGGCCAAGCCTATGGTATCACAATCGCATGCATTGAACATCCTTTTGAGTATGAGCGTACTTCTCTAAACGTCCCAAAATTCAAAATATTGGAATATATGTGAGAAATGGGACTTTCTTTCAGTGAGGGCATTTGAAACGTGAGATTACGTGTAGTTCGAAACCTTGACTGCAAGCAAGTGTGTCGATACTTAGGTGTCTGATGTACCACTTGAAACTATAGGAATTACCCAGAACTCAGTCTTGGTTAGACTGGAAGTGAATAACGGAATTCCTAAGCACAATACTAATTGTTGGTATCAACTGAAGTCAGAACGTGATGTTATCTTTTCACTTTTCAAAAAAAAAATGCATATATAAAAATTCTCATTTTTTGCATCACGAACTACGTCTTGACCTGATTTCCTCAGCGGGATACGTAGGCGGCCACATTAGCTTCGGTCTCATTTTTAAAAAAAATTGTACAATCATTTTTTGCATCACGAACTACGTCATGACCTGATTCCCTCACGAGGATACGTAGGCGGTCTAAGTCGCCTTCGGTCACACCATTAGAAATCTTCCCATTGGCTCGCGTGCGACAAAATGCATGCGATTATTCCGAAAAGAGATATGAGCAATTTCCGCCAGAGTTAAGTCCGTGCAGAGACTACATCAGCACTCACAACATTCAGCAAGAATTCGCAGCATCCAGCAAGTCCGTGCAGAGACTACATCAGCAATCGCAACATTCAGCAAGCATTCACAACATCCAGCAAGTCCGTGCAGAGACTACATCAGCAATCGCAGCATTCAGCCAGCATTCGCAACATCTAGCAAGCCCGCGCAGATCATTTAGCAAGCATTCGCAGCATCCAGCAAGTCCGCACAGAGACTGCATCAGCACTCGCAGCATTCAGCAATCATTCACAACATTCAACACGTCCGTGCAAGGATGAAATCTCAGCATTTATAGCATCACATCAATACAACCGCCATAAATTCATGCGTTATCATTTTTGACTTAACAGTTATGCACTAACCTTTTGCTTAAGTCCGAGCATGCAAGCGTCAAGAGCCAAAGCTACAAAGTTGACGCGAATCAACCACTCATTTCCTAAAACTCACAAGTTTTCTTTGAGTGCAGGATCTTTATATCAGCAAAGGCGGTAGCACAACAATAAGCCCATGCGGGTTACAACCGTCCAACGTCTATGCAATGACGTTATCTCAACCCAGGCGAGTCACAAAGCAGGTACGTCCATAAAATGACACCATTTCATTGTAAGCCTATGCAACGGTTTCATCTATGTTTCGTCTATTCAACGACGAGCATCTGCATCACATCTATGCAACGACGTCATTTCATGTAAGCCTATGCAGCGGCTTCATCTGTGTTTCGTCTATGCAACGACGAGCATCTGCATCGCGTCTATGCAATGACGTCATTTCATGTAAGCCCATGCAACAGCTTCATCTATGTAATGACGCCATTTCATGTAAGCCCATGCAACGGCTTCATCTATGTTTCGTCTATGCAACGACAAGCATCTGTATCGCGTCTGTGCAACGACACAATTTCATGTAAGCTCATGCAACGGCTTCATCTATGTTTCGTCTATGTAATGACGAGCATCTGCATCGCGTCTATGCAACGACGACATTTCATGTAAGCCTATGCAACGACTCCATCTATGTTTCGTCTATGCAACGACGAGCATCTGCATCGCGTCTGTGCAACGACGCCATTTCATGTAAGCCTGTGCAACAACTTCATCTATGTTTCTTCTATGCAACGGCGAGCATATGCATCGCGTCTATGCAACGACGTCATTTCATGTAAGCCCATGCAACGACTTCATCTATGTTTCGTCTATGCAACGACGAGCATCTGCATTGCGTCTATGCAACGACGTCATTTCATGTAAGCCCATGCAACGGCTTCATCTATATTTCGTCTATGCAATGACGAGCATCTGCATCGCGTCTATGCAACGACGTCATTTCATGTAAGCCCATGCAACAACTTCATCTATGTTTCGTCTATGCAACGACGAGCATGGCGTCTGTGCAATGACGACATCTCATGTAAGCCTATGCAACGGCTTCATCTATGTTTCGTCTATGCAACGACGAGCATATGCATCGCGTCTATGCAACGACGTCATTTCATGTAAGTCTATGCAACGGCTTCATCTATGTTTCGTCTATGTAACGACGAGCATCTGCATCACGTCTATGCAACGACGCAATTTCATGTAAGCCTATGCAACGGCTTCATCTATGCTTCGTCTATGCAACGACGATCATCTGCATCGCGTCTATGCAACGACGCCATTTCATGTAAGCCCATGCAACAACTTCATATATGTTTCGTCTATGCAATGACGAGCATATGCATCGCGTCCATGCAATAACGCCTTCAGCATCTACAAACACCATGTCTTTTCCAGCACCACATCACATGCAACCCAGTTTCAATCATAATTCGACACAGGGACAAATTTTGAATCGGCGTCGGCATTGTCTTTAATTTTGCAGCATCACAGCAGTCCAGTGTCATCATGATTCGACACTGGGATAATTTTGAATCGGCGTCTGTCTGCTTTAATTTTCTAGCATCGCAGTAACCCAGTGTCCTCATAATTCGACACTGGGACAAATTTTAAATCTGTATCAGCTTTGTCTTTTATTTTGGCATCACAACGACCCAGTGTCGTCATAATTCGACACTGGGACAAATTTTGAATCTACATCAGCTTTTGCCCATTCGTTTTCTTGATCTTTGTTTTAATTCTGACGATGGGGACAAAATTGGCTACAAGTCAACGTCTTTGTCCGAAAACTCTTTTATCGTCTTCGGTCAAAGAGGGACAAGTTGTTGACACCCAATTTTGATCCATCTTTTAGTCATTTCTTGCAATTTTAAGTATTTTAGGACACCGCATTTTAATTATCATTGTTTGCATTTTTTACATAATATTCTATGTTTATTTCTTCACAAAATGGCATTGCATCTTTTTATTTTAAAATTAAGCATGATGTCTTTGTTAATATTATGTTTCTATTATTATTACACCGTCGTTTTATTTTATTAATGTTTGCATCTCTTTAAATAATTAATTGACATCCCGTTTTTACTTTTAATTAGACATTAAACATTTTTTAAATATTGTATTTTATTATTATTGCATCGGCATTTTTATTTTGATAATTTTGTACCTTTAAATAATTTTTCTTTTAATTAATAAACTCGTTTTGCATTTTTGTCAAATCAGTCAAGTCCGAGGCACAATCTGGATCAGTCCAATTCGCCGAAAACCAAAGCCCAAACTGAGACCCAAAATGAGGCCCAGTACACCTTTCATCTTTTCCCCTCAATACCCAATACCCAACACCCAAAACCCCAAACCTAAATATCCCTATAAATAAAAACTTACCCCTCCCTCACCCAAAAAAAAAAAAAAGAGCGCAACCTCACCTCTATCCTTTATCACTCCTGCCCCTTTTATTTTTCATTTGTTATCATCTTCATCAACCCCTCACCTTTCCCGACGCCGCTGCCGCCCTTCGACGGAGCTCCGAACTCCGACGAACTCCAACCATCAGCCGCACCTCACCATCTTTCCTCCAAAGACCAAAGACACGCCCCCACCCCGCATACCCCTTTTTCATTTTATGAAGCTCTCATCTAATTGAAACCAGCATTACCACCTTCATCTCCGTCGAATCGCTTTCTCCCGCTACAATCGTCGTGGCGAATCGATGACCCATCGATCCCCTTCCCGTCCACTGCCTGTCGGCGAACCACTGCTTTCCCACACCCCAGTCGCCGGCGAACCCACCACTGGGATGGCGTCGCTCCGGCGATTAGCCGCGGAAGTGACGCCGCTCATCTCCCCGTTTGTTCGGTTTATATCTTGTTTGGTATATTGTTGGTTGTGGACTGATTTCTCCCTTTTCGGATAACTGGACGGAGTCTTTAAACTCCGGCGACCTCCATTGCGTTGTATTTTATATATAACTGCTGTATATTTTGATTGCTGGGCTGATTTCTGGAGTTTTGGTATTTGGCCGGAGTTTGCAAAACTCTGGCGATGTCCGTCGGTTTATATTCTATAAGGATCGCTGAGTCTGGTTTGTGGGTTAATTTGATATGATTTTTAAGACCTGGCCGGAGTCTTTAGATTCCGGCGACGTTTTGAAAATTTCGGCGAACTATGTCGCCGGTTGTTTCCACCGTTCCAGCGTACTATGCTATTTCTGCTTTATTGTGTCCGGTGAACTATTTGAAATTTTCGAAATGCTTTTGACAAGTCTGCCCTTTATTTATTAAACTGATTTGGAACGTGACACTACACTTGGTATTGTACTGATTTTTTAACATGGCACTACACTTGGTATTGTACTGATTTTTGAACATGATACTACACTGTTGGTATTGATTGATTTTGAACTTGATACTATTGGCCAATGAAAAAGTTATCCGTCGATTTTTGAGGCCTCCACAGTTGCAAAGACGGAAAATAAAATAAAATGAAGCTTTCTGGGCAATGATGATTTCTTCCACTTACACCGGATAACCAACATGCGCTGGCAGGGCGAATTTTCGCAGCCGGACTTGTTTAGGATGTCCCACTTTATTTTTTATATATATCTGAGCCCTCCGTGTTTAAAACTATTGTTGTTTTGGCGCGGATCTGAAAGTTTTATTTATTTTATTATTTCTAGCAATATTAGCCGATGAAGGAATCTCCGTCTGATTTCCAAGGCCTCCCCTGTGCAAAAGACGGGTTTATTTTTGGCTTGCTTATTAATTCTTGCTATTAATTTAAAATTATTTAGTCTATTACTAACACTTTTACTAAGTGTTTGTGCAGGTACCCGGAGATCATCTTGTTCAGAAGGCCTAAAAAGGGCTAAAAGATGTCCCGGAGTTTATTTCGATTTTAGCTTTATTATTCTGTATTGCATTCCATTGTAATTGTAAATTATGAAAACTGCTTAAAATATGTAGAATAAAAAGGGCAATAAATAATTAACCTAGGTTTGAACGGATAGCCGCAAGTTAGCGGATCTTAAAGGATGTCTAACCCCTTCTCTTTAGGATAATAAATAACTCTAATCCAGAATCTCATTAATTTCGCAGACCATTAAATGAAGATTAATTGCAGTATTTTTATTGCAATAAATCAAGTGTCCTAATTCACTTAACTAATTAGGTGGCGACTCCTCAAAATCAGCATTATTGCTCCATCCAGGGAACCGCGTCAAAGAGCAACGTTGCGGATACCTTTCAGACCCCGAAGTCAAAAACGGGCGCGACGTTATTGTTGTTGTAATCATTATTGTTTATCCTTTCAAAGCACTTGTAATAGTTAGTTACTATTCTGTACTGCAGCTTCTTCGACAAATCACTCATGACCCTAAAAGCATAAAATTCTAAAAAGAATAATTAATCCCAAATAGTGTTAATTGACTTTGCAAAGGTTAACATAAAGGTAAAAAATAATATTTACACTCCGGGACAATTCAGTGGTTTAAAATACCAATCGAATTGTAATTTTATGAGTTCAATTTTGATGATCTCCAGACGATTACTAAAAGTTGGAACTTTTTCAACTGTCGAGTTAATCGTGTGAGAAAACTAAATATTTACATGTGAAAATGATTTTACAATTACTTTTATTTCATGCTATTTTTTACGAATAAAAAAAGATACACAGAAAGAGCACAAAATAGACTTTTTTTTCTTAAACTTATCTTTTTAAAATTCTACATATCCTTTAGTGGTCCACGATTTGTCGCATAATAAGATGGATCAAATGCTTTGGAGGATATGATACTCTTTTTCGGAATCACATAATGATGTGTATCATATGTATCTCACACATGCTCCAATTGTTGCTTGATCTCTCTTATGTTCTTTAAGAATAATGCAGGAAAATCTAATGTCCTAACATTTATTTATATTAATTTATGTTTTGTGAATTGACAGTTCTAGAAGCAGAATGTCAAGCACTGCAGGAAGATGCTTACATTGATTTATTCATATTAATTTACCCAAGCTTGTTATCTTTCTTTTAAAATAAATTCAAGAACAATGTTTTAAATTTCCAAGAAAAGAAAAAAGACAAATCGAACCTTAACACAGAAAAAGGTCAGGTTATAGTGTTATACAATAGCATTGGGCTGAAAAATCTTGTGAAAATCTATATATTATATTCAAAATGCACCAACTAGAGTTCTTTTCGTTTCTTTTTAATATTTAGAATATTCAAAAGGCTGGGATTCACTTTTAAAGATATCATAATGGAAACATTTTATCCGATATTTGTATATTGTTTTTTTCTTCTTGTTAATGTTGGGTTTGGTGTGCTGATATATGACCCAACATATCTTTTGAAGTAATGATTTAAATACATAAAAATATTGGGACAAATATCATAACATTCGAACCAACATTTTTTATAATAATTTTGCCTTACTTCACGGTAAGCAGTAATATTTTTACTGTAAGGTAAAAATGACTTAGATGTGCTGAACTGGGGCTGTGTAAAATGTGGGGAAAAAGTCAAAGCTTGGGGAAGAAGTAGAGTGAAGAACAAGTCAAAGTTGTTGAGATTTCCACTCTTCAATCATCTACCACAAGCTACCCACATTTCTCTAAACCTCCACAACCGATCGATGAGTCTTTCAAGAGAACTCTCTACTATAAATAGAGAGGCCACAACAGTGTAACAATATTCAGAACCAAAATGTAAAAATACCAAGAGAGCTCTTGAAATTTCATCTCAGAAATCTGGATCACAAATGTTTTCTGAGTGTGTCGACAACATTCTGTCCAACATTACAATTATTGTTTAGATTCTAGATTAGCTTTATGTGGAGCGATTGTAATGAGAGACTGTCTATGTCTACTTAGTTACATTTTTCAGGCAGAAGTCATTAGCGACTTGAACTTTTAATTCCTTTTTGTTTTATCTTGTAAAATTATAAAGAAATGAATTTGTTCAATTCTATATAAATATATACAATACTTTCGGTCATTGACCGTCATAGATTATATATATTATATAATATATATATAACTTATGTAATTATTAAACCCTTGTGTTCTTTATATTTCCGCTGCTTTTTACTCTTTGAATTTTTCTGTTTTATCGAAGTGTTGTCACTGGTGCTGAACGACATTGTCGACATTCGAAAACTGAATTGACATTCAATTTATTTTTACTTTCAATTTGTTTTTATTTCCATAGCATACCCCGGGACCCAACAAGTGGTATCAGAGCCAACACTTAACACAATAAGTGTTTGGTCCTGTTATTCAAAGCTATGGATCCAGCTAATCCAAATATTGGTAGACTTCCCATTTTAGATGGTACAAAATATGCCTATTGGAAGATCCGCCTACGTTCTCACATCAAATCCATTGATGTTAGAGCATGAATATCTATAACCAATGAGTATGTTTCAATATTTTCGCCGGATGAGGAATGTGACATTCTTGTTAAACCTGAACTCGAATAGACGACAAAAGAAACTAATAATGTTAGCTTTAACTAAAAGGCCTTAAGTGCAATTTTTGGATGCGTTGATCTTTACATGTTCAAACTCATTCAAAACTACCCAACGACTAAGGATGCATGTGATACTTTATAAATTCATTGTGAAGGTAGCTCAAACGTTCGTCGAACTAAGCTACCCACGCTCATGAGAAAATATGAATGTTTAAGGATGAAAGAAAGGATGATATTAAATCTTATTTTAAAAAGTTGATTGACATCCCTAATGAATGTCAAGTGTTTGGTGAACCATTAACCAATATTCAACTTGTTGAAAAGACTCAGTTCTCTTCCTGAAAAGTTTTATTTAAAGATTTGTGTCATTGAAGAAGCTCATAATCTTCCTACTATGAATCTTCATAGAATTCTCAAAACCTATTAGATGAACATTGAGAATCAAATGGAATTATATAAGAGCAAGAATGTGGCACTTCAAGTTCAATCCTCGGAGAATCAAGTCGATGAAGAGGACGAGAATCTTGAAGGACTTGGTGAGGTGTTAATGTTTCCTTACTCACTCGAAAATACAATTTCATGGTGTGGAAGTTTAACAATGAGAGGAATCAATCTAAATCTAAACTGCATCAAAACTAAGGCTTCAATAAACAACCCACCAAGTTCATTCCAAGTACTCAAAAAGAAAGTCCACTAGGAAGAACTAATTCAGATCGTACCAAATTTAATCCTAAATAACTAGAGTCTGTGAAATGTCATGCATGCTCAGATTGGGATCATTATGCTAATGAATGTGCAAATACTCTTAGAAAAATTGGTAAGAAACTGTGAGTCTCGCTTAGTGACAATGAAGGAGAAGATGAATGAGATCAAGAAGTCAAATCACAAGCAATGTCGACCACTGTTTACGAACAGTCTTTGTCTGATAATCAAGATATCATATGTAAGGTTGCCTTAGATGTTACGACATTTCAGGCAACATCTGCAACAACGTATGCATCTCCAGCAACATCCGAAAGGTACATATTCTTTAATTATCCTGATGTAAATTTCTTTAGTGGTTTTATTTCTAGTGGTGAGGCTGAGTGTATAGATCAAGTTGAATGAAACGATGACCTGATTAATGAATTACAAAGCATTTGTAAAGCCTTAATCATATAATCCAAGCAACTTGACAGAAAGATAAAATCTTTAATTCGTGAGAATATAGATCTAAACAGCACAATAATCCGACTAGAGGTTACACTTACCAAAAAAGATATTGAATTTGGTAAGATTCATGCAAAATTGGATTTAGCCGAAGCAACCTTCCATAAGCTCAGCTCAGAGACTTCTAAATTGAATGAGATACTCAGCTTTAGTAAACCTTCACATGCATGTATTAGGTACAAAACTCTCTTAAAACTGTATGCTCTAGTTTGTTTGACAAAAATGAGAAAATATGATTTGTAAAATAAAAGAGAATAAATAATAGGTTCTCATATATATCAAAGAATATAATTTTTGTATGTCATCACTGTAATTCTCATGGACACTTAAAACCATATTATTTCAAACTTCAAGATTTTGTGAGCAAAATGTTGCCTAAAAGACTGTCTAACATCTCTTACAACATTATAAGCAACATTTCTGAGCTGAAAGGTAAAAAATATTTTAAAAGAGTTTGGGTTCCCAAAATGGATATAACGTGTAATGCTGCGATAACTTCTTTAAGAACTAACAATGCAGATTCTTTGTACTTTGATAGTGAATGTTCTCGCCACATGACAGGTATAAAGGAATTTCTAAAGAACTATGAGTCATTCAATGGAGGTAATGTAACTTACGGAGGTGGCAGTAAAAATAAAATAATTGGAAAAGGAATGTTGGATGTTCCTGGATTTCCAGCTTTAAGAAACGTCTTACACGTTGAGGGTTTAAAGGCTAATTTGATTAGTATTAGTCAACTGTGATGACAACCTTGAGGTAAAATTTAATAAGAATGCTTGTAAAGTTACGAATAAAGCTAATGAATATGTCATGTCAGGTACTAGAACATGTGGTAATTTCTATCTTGCTGCAAGACTAGAAATATGCAATAATGTCAAGATAGACGACACAACACTGATCGGTGTATTTTATATACACTTTTTGAGTCATTTTTAATTAGTATTTTACTCATTTTATTTATGTTTAGTATAGTATTAGGGTCGTTTTCCTTTCTTTTGTGTCACAGCGGTCATAAATGGAGAAATGGCGAAAAGAAGATGAAATGAGCATAAATGAGATGGAATTGCACACAAAAAGGGCCAAGAAATAAAGTCTAAGAAGTTCCGGGAATTATAGAGGAGTTCAGACGAAGTCCGGACGAAAAAAGGGCAACGAGACGTCACCGGAGCCGCGGCGCCTGGCAGCAGCGCCGCGGCGCCCATAGTGCTGAAAGTCCCGAGAGTTGCTGAATTTCAGGCGCCGCGGCGCCAGTCTGCAGGGCCGCGGCGCCGACGCGGGAATTATGAAGTGCTGGGCCGAATTTGACATGTTTTCAGAATCCTAAAGGGATAAATTTTCCTACCTAAAGGGATAACTTTTCCTACCTTAAAACCCTTACCTAAAAGGATTCTAATAACTTTTCCTACCTACAAAATCCCTAACCCTTCACCAAAAGGATTCTTTGGCTATAAATACTCTACATCATTAGAAGAATTATTCATTCTCCATTCCACCATTCACCATTCTACATCCATCCTTCCACCAATCCATCTTGTAAATATTCCACAACACAACCCTTGGATGCTTGGCTTGGAGACTCATTCTTAAGTATTTTCTTTTCCTTTTCTTTACTTTATTTCAGTTTTTGTATGATGAACATGGGATTAGTTCTTGTCATGTCAATGGCTAGGAACTAATTCCTCTATAGGGCTTTCCATGTTGAATCTCTAGAAACTTATGTTATGATTTAATGCATGCTTATAGTTATTCTTCTTCTTGTTGAGATCTATCCAATAATTGAATTGAATGTTTGGTAGTTAATTGACAACTAATTATCACTAGATGATTTCTAATCAGACTCCGAAAGGGGGGATTGTGAATATGCTGTAAGTTGGGTAGACATTCTTGGATTGGGGATGAAAATACCTCAATTATTTATGTAGCGTTAATGAGAGGCTTAAAAACCCTAATTTTGCGCATTGTGCGTGACGGTTAACTAGGTTCTTGTTCTTAATCCTCCTATAGAGTTATCCTTATCACCGAAAGGTAGGTAAGGTGCAATCGAGGTTGAGTGTTTATATAACCCTAACGGGAGTATAAAACGATTTAGTGAACCTGCTTTCTCCAAAAGAAGAAGACCATAAGTTATTGCATTAATAAGTAGCATAAGCGGATAGTGAGGAGACGTGGAAGCCCTATTCTCATCACAACTGAAGTAAACCTTTATAGTTAAAATAACTTTTATAATTATTAGTAATAAACAACAAATCCAAAAATCAATTTACCAAATAGATACCAAAAAAATAGATAGTTGGTAATTGAACCATAATCCTTGAGGACGATATTCGGTCTTATCAAGACTATACTACTTGTCACGATAACGTGCACTTGCGTTTAAAGTGTGTGCATCTTACCGCGCATCAAGTTTTTGGCTATTGTCGGATTAGGCATAGTTCAATATCAAATTTATCTATTTTTAATTTCTAATTTGGTTTTTATTTTTTGTTTCTTTAAATTATTTATTTTATTTTCTTTAAAAAAAAAAAAAAACAAAAAAAAAAACAAGTGTGTCGTGATTCGTTGTTGGTTTTGATTCATCTCAGGGATCCTTAAGACATGGATTTCTACTGTCAATATGATCGAGCTCCAACCATAGAGGAAGAGAGGGAGGAATTACGAGAAGATATACTCAGTCTCACGAGGTACCAAAATCAGTTCATAGACGAAACGAGAATGGCCATGAAGAAGTTGGAAACGCAAATAGCAGAACTCGCGATCATATTCAACAAAAGCGCAAGAAGAGCAATGCGCACTGGGTAGGCAATGAGGAAACACAATGTCGTGCAATTGACCGAAGGATGCGAATCGGGAGATAGAGAGTTCGCGGCGGCCAGCGTTGCAGCGCCGATGAGCGACGCGGCGCCGTAACCCGTAAATCAAGGTGATTTTGAACAGCGAACAACAAATTGAGGAGCACGAACCACACCCAACTATTGAGGAATCGGTGAAATAGTTGGTGTAGAAGGAAAAGATTGCAGAGATCAATTATTTACCTTCGATTACGTGGAAATTCTTTTCTTGCACCTATGCGTAAGAAACACCACTAGCTATCACGATCGATTCCCAACTAGGAAGCCCATACCATCAAGTACCCCAGAGTTGAGAGATGTAGAAGTTCACTGATTCCTACATTATAGAAAGCATAAAAGACAAGCCTACTTGGGGATAATTGTATATGTAAGGCTCTTGTTTGAACAAATGGTCGTAGGAAATTGAGACCTACAACAATAACTCTGCGGATTGCAAGCGGTTCGCGAAGGATCAATGGGCACTCGAAAAGGTTAATTGCGTCCGGCTAAAAGACGTTAAAGACAGCGCTTGTTGGGAGGCAACCCAACGTTTTTAATTATGTTATTTTAATTTCTGTCTTTATTTTATTTTATTTTGCTTTGAACAGTCTCACGGTCTTGGGTTTTTGTTTTGTGTTGTTGGATGACAGGTGGACTGAAAGCTAAAACCGAGGAAAAAAGAGCAAAAACGCTGAAAAAAGGAAAGCGATCGTCGTGCGGCTGAATCGAGGGCAGCGCGTAATTTCGTAAGAGCCACAGTACTAGCAGCCGCGTATGGCCGAATCTCGTGGGCATGGCGCCGAACTTCAGAGAGCCATATTTCCGTGCAAATTCCAGAATTTTTCCTCCTAGACCTCCGTTATGACCGCTGTGTTGTGTCAGTAAGTTGTCTTTTTTCCTTTATTTTCTTTGAGTCTTACACACATTGGGGACAATGTGTGATTTAAGTTTGGGGGGATGTTTTATTGTTTTTTAGTCTTGTTGAATTGTTTTGTGTATTTTTGAGTCATTTTTTGAGTCATAATTTTTTTTTTAGATCATGCATGCTGTAGTTACTTGAATTGCCTAGTGAAGTAAGGTTGAATAATGTAATGGAATTAGAAGCAACCATCTAAACACTTAGGTTAGATATGCCAAAAACTCATGAAATCTGTCTATTGGGAGTATCTTGCTTGATTTGTGCATTATTAAAAGATTAAAACCTATGTGTTATGATTGCTTGCTATTTGAGGCGAAATAGTTAGGATATGCATGTTAGGGAGATGACTCAGGCATTTCTTTGTTAGCCAATTCTTACCACTCTTTTCTATCCCTGACTTTAAAAATATCCCTAGTCAGCCTCATTGAGCCTAAAAACATGAAACTTTTTCTTTGACACCATATATTCCGACAATTGTGCCATAAGTAAAAATGTGAAATAGTTGGAATAAATTGTGTTAAAAAAAAGAGACAAAAAGAGTGAATGAGCTTGTTGCACCCCAATAAAAAAGTAATAAGAAAGAGGCAAAAACCTAAGTTTTGGGGTGCTTGTTATTATAATACTCTTCATTCTCCCAAAATAAAAGAGGGAAAATGATAGAATTGAAGTGAAGAAAAGAACAAAAAGAAAAGGGAAATACTGAAAAGCTAAAGAGTTTATGGTACACAAAAATGAGTCTAAATGCCTATTTTTACCAACCCCTACCTAAGCCTACATTACAACTCTTAAAGTCCTGAAGATCTCTTTTATGCATATCCAGGATTAGTGGAGAATAGCAAGTAAGCATGCCATATGATTTTTGAATTTATATGCATGATTTAGTATATTGACTTCCATTAAGCATGATGAAAATGAGTTTGCGAAATATCTAGCTTAATGTGTTTAGAATGCTGAAATTTCATGCTATATGTTCCTGCATATTATTCTACTAATCTTCATGTTTTACCAAGTAGCGCCAAATGCAGCAAAGTGATCAATGTCATTGAGTTTTTATTTTTTTCGTTTTCCTTGAGTCTGTATTTCTTTCTTTTGATCTTTGCTCGAGGGCGAGCAAAGGTTAAGTTTGGGGGTATTTGATCGGTGTATTTTATATACACTTTTTGAGTCATTTTTAATTAGTATTTTACTCATTTTATTTATGTTTAGTATAGTATTAGGGTCGTTTTCCTTTCTTTTGTGTCACAGCGGTCATAAATGGAGAAATGGCGAAAAGAAGATGAAATGAGCATAAATGAGATGGAATTGCACACAAAAAGGGCCAAGAAATAAAGTCTAAGAAGTTCCGGGAATTATAGAGGAGTTCAGACGAAGTCCGGACGAAAAAAAGGGCAACGAGACGGAATCTGCCAGAAAAACGTCACCGGAGCCGCGGTGCCCATAGTGCTGAAAGTCCGAGTTCTTTGAATTTGTGCCAT
Organism: Przewalskia tangutica; assembly: GCA_029844215.1. Lineage (NCBI taxonomy): Eukaryota > Viridiplantae > Streptophyta > Magnoliopsida > Solanales > Solanaceae > Przewalskia > Przewalskia tangutica. Next base: position 119,800,480 of record CM056721.1, on the reverse strand, counting down.
GCGCTGATCTGGCGCAGCGCCGCGAATTATGAAGTGCTGGGCCGAATTTGACATGTTTTCAGAATCCTAAAGGGATAAATTTTCCTACCTATAGGGATAACTTTTCCTACCTAAAGGGATAACTTTTCCTACCTTAAAACCCTTACCTAAAAGGATTCTAATAACTTTTCCTACCTACAAAATCCCTAACCCTTCACCAAAAGGATTCTTTGGCTATAAATACTCTACATCATTAGAAGAATTATTCATTCTCCATTCCACCATTCACCATTCTACATTCATCCTTCCACCAATCCATCTTGTAAATATTCCACAACACAACCCTTGGATGCTTGGCTTGGAGACTCATTCTTAAGTATTTTCTTTTCCTTTTCTTTACTTTATTTCAGTTTTTGTATGATGAACATGGGATTAGTTCTTGTCATGTCAATGTCTAGGAACTAATTCCTCTATAGGGTTTTCCATGTTGAATCTCTAGAAACTTATGTTATGATTTAATGCATGCTTATGGTTATTCTTCTTGTTGAGATCTATCCAATAATTGAATTGAATGCTTGGTAGTTAATTGACAACTAATTATCACTATATGATTTCTAATCAGACTCCGAAAGGGGGGGATTGTGAATATGCTGTAAGTTGGGTAGACATTCTTGGATTGGGGATGAAAATACCTCAATTATTTATGTAGCGTTAATGAGAGGCTTAAAAACCCTAATTTTGCGCATTGTGCGTGACGGTTAACTAGGTTCTTGTTCTTAATCCTCCTATAGAGTTATCCTTATCACCGAAAGGTAGGTAAGGTGCAATACTGGGGTTGAGTGTTTATATAACCCTAACGGGAGTATAAAACGATTTAGTGAACCTGTTTTCTCCAAAAGAAGAAGACCATAAGTTATTGCATTAATAAGTAGCATAAGCGGATAGTGAGGAGACGTGGAAGCCCTATTCTCATCACAACTGAAGTAAACCTTTATAGTTAAAATAGCTTTTATAATTCTTAGTTATAAACAACAAATCCAAAGATCAATTTACCAAATAGATACCAAAAAATAGATAGTTGGTAATTGAACCCTAATCCTTGAGGACGATATTCGGTCTTATCAAGACTATACTACTTGTCACGATAACGTGCACTTGCGTTTAAAGTGTGTTCATCTTACCGCGCATCAAACACTATGACATCAAAAGTTGGGGCATGTCAACTACCACATTCTGTAAAAATTGGTCTCATATATAGTGGTTAGAGGACTACCCAACCTTAGCAAAAAAGGTAAAACAGTCTGGGCAGATGTAAGCAAATCCATATTTTCCATAATGTTGTCCGGAATGACGGACATCATTCAGGTACGTCTCACTGTTTTTCAATTATTGCACGTGAATCTTAAGGGTCCAATTGATGTAGATAGTTTGGGAGGCATGTGGTATTCCTATGTGATAGTAGATGATTTTTCTAGATATTCATGGATATATTTTTGAAAGAAAAATCACAAACTTTTGACATGTTTAAAATTTTGCACTTTAGAATTAGGAACTTGTTCTATTCTCCTATTTTCGGATCAGATCCGACCACGGAAAAGAATTTGAAAATAGCTCATTCATAAAATTTTGTGAGAAAATAGAATTTTCCATGAGTTTTCTGCTTCCAAAACTCCTCAACAGAATGGGGTAGCAGAAAGGAAGAATGAACCATTGCAAAATTTGGCTAGTGTTATGTTTTGTTCTAAAAAACTGTCGAAATGTTTTTGGGTTGAAGCCTTAAATATTGTTTGTGTCACTAATAGAGTCTATCTAAGTCTTGGAACTAGGATGACACCCTGTTAGACTATAAATTGAAAGAAACCTAACTTGCGTTACTTTCATATTTTTTGGTGTATTTGTTACATTTTAAATAATAGAGATCATTTGGCAAAGTTTGACAAAGTGACAAAGGAATTTTGGTTGGCTATTCTCAAAATAGTCATGATTATCGAGTATACAATTAGAGGACAAGAACTGTACAAGAGTCTGTAAATATTATTTTTTTATAATTTTTCTGATCTTACAGGAAATACAACTGAAAATAACACTATAGTTTCAGTGGAAAATGTGCAGACTGCTAAAGAATCACATGTTGCCCCAAATGTTATCACACCTAAAGCAACATCTGAATCTGGAATAGAGACCACAGAGGCCATGGATGAGGAGTCAAATGCTAAATTGCTAGATCAAGTTCGAAGGGACCCCTCATTAAGGATTAGGAAGAATCATCACATGGGCCAGGTGATATGGGGAGTTTTTGAGGGAATTAGAACAAGAAGGAAAGAACCATTCAATTACAAAATTATGGTAAGGTATGTGTGTATGTCTATCATATATCAAAATGTTAGTCTTTCTTGTTTTATATCTACTTTAGAACCCAAAAATATTTTAGAAGCATTTAAAGATGATTTTTGGATTCAAGCAATGCAAGAAGAGCTTGAACAATTTTCTCGAAATGAAGTATGGGACTTAGTTCCACATCCAAATAATACAAATGTAATTAGAACTAAGTGAATTTTTAAAAATAAATCAGATGAATCCGGAACCGTTATTAGAAACAAATCTCGTTTAGTTGCACAAGGCTATACTCAGGTTGAAGGAATCAACTATGACGAAACCTTCGCACCTGTGGCTAGAATTGAATCAATTAGATTGCTTCTTGCCTGCTTCCTCAATATTACTTTACACCAATGAATGTAAAAGGTGCATTCTTAAATGGTTTTCTAGATAAAAAAGTCTATGTTGAACAACCAAAAGGATTTGAAGATCCATACCATCCACACTATGTATACAAGGTCAAAAAGGCTTTGTATGGATTGAAACAAGATCCTCGTGCATGTATGGACGTTTAACTAACATTCTTCTTGAATTTGTTTTAAATGTGGTGAAGCTGATCGTACTTTATTCATTAAACATCATGGTGTAGATATTATTATTGCTCAAATCTATGTGGATGACATAGTTTTTGGTTCGACTTCACAGTCTTACCTAAAAACATTTGTTAAAGCAATGTCATCGATATTTGAGATGAGCATGATTGAGGAACTAACTTTTTTCTTAGGCTTGCAGATTAAGCCTAAGAAAATATGCCAAGAATCTAGTTAAGAGTTTTGGATTGAAAAATGCTAAGCAAATGAAAACTCCAATGAGATCGTCGCAGAAGATATGTAAGGATAATGTTAGTGAAAAGGTCGACCAAACATTGTATCGATCTATGATAGGCAGCCTTCTATATCTCACTGCTAGTCGTCCTGCTATAATGTTTAGTGTTTGTGTATATGCTCAATTCCAAGTCTATCCCAAAATTTCCCACATAAATACCGTAAAATGTATCATTAGATATGTTGCCGGCACATGTGAGTTGAGAATTTGGTATTCCAAAGACATTAATCCTAACTTGATAGGATTTAGTGACTCGGATTGGGCTAGAAACGTAGATGATAGAAAAAGTACAAGTGGAGGATGTTTTTATCTTGTAAATAATCTTATTTCTTGGTATAGTCGTAAACAAAACTCTGTCTCACTTTTAACTGTTGAATCTGAATATGTAGCAACTGAAAGTTATTGCTCTCAATTAATATGGCTAAGACATATGTTAGACGACTATATTTTTACTAACAACATTTTGATTTTGTACTGTGATAATTTGAGTGTTATAAATATTTTCAAAAATCAAATTCAGCACTCACGTACAAAACATATTGATATTAGACATCATTTTTTAAGAGACTTAGTTGAAAAACACTCGTTCAAATTGAACATATTGATACCATGCATCAACTAGCTGATATTTTTACAAAAATTTTAGACCATGAGAGATTTTTCAGTTTGAAGAAATCTCTTGGTCTTTGTAATCTCTAAAAAGACATTTTTGGTAAATGTTGACTGATTGTCTCTAGCATTTCAGGTGACATTCACCTATGTAATATCATAAAATGATTATTCTTATTGTATAGTACATTAATTTTGGTAACACAAGCATGGTCCTTCAATAAGAACATGATTCCAAAGTGATACCGTTCTCTGCGATGATATTCGATATCATAAAAAGGGAGTATCAAAATAAGGCAAATCCTTTACAATTTTTTGGCAACTATGAAAAATGGGAAAATCCCTCGAAATAATACCGTTCCTATTCTATAGGAGTATCAAATGCTTCAAAAGAAATTTTGAGAATACTAAATAAGTATTCTTATTTTTTACACGAAAAATAGTTTTGTATGTGTTTTATGATTATACCAAAGACACGATGGAAAAACGTTACATTGGTCCAGAGGTTAAAACATAAAAATATATATAAAACGTGTCTTGATTGTTGCCAAAATGAAAAGTTCTTGCGGGATCATAATACTTGTGTTGTCCAAAATGTTGCCAACATTGCTGCTGACATTTTTAGATAATGATATTTGGTGGGATGTTGATCTTAACTGATTTCAGAAAAATCAGATTTTTCTCCCTATTTTTTTTGCCTTGTTTTTTAATAGGAATTTCAAACTTTAAAATGATAAGATTAATTTTTATTCTTACCGTGATGTTTAGTTGTTTTATCCCAATATTTTAGGTGTAAGTTATTGTGTAAAATTGAAACACCTAAAACTAAGAAATTTTTGTTGCTTAGAAAGGTTTGTCATGTATATAAATATTCCTCTCATTTGTTTTTTTTTCGATTTTCCATAAAATAAAATTAAAAAAAAAGGAAATCACATCACACCTCGGGTATAACCCTACCTACCCGATGGATTCATCACCATTTCAAACTCCATTTTCAATCTCAATTCTCAAAACTTTCTCCACAATATTACCGATGGAAACTTCTCCAATGTCAACACCAATATCAGTCAACGCACCGACTAACACCCCTATGAGTACGAGCCCTCCTATAAATATTGAATCTTCTGAGCATATTGAACCACAACAACCCTACTGGTTTCCTTCTTCACCATCCATAGAGGACTTGTCTAAAGCTGTAGTATTCAAAGGTTTAGATGAACCTTTAGATATCAGCTACCCAGGTGATGACAGAAATCCAACAGATGTTGATGAAACATCTGATATTTCAGCATTGGGTAAGAGACCAAGATCCTCCACCTTTCCTACTCGTTGATCGGGTAGAATGTTTGAGAGAACATTTCGTGAATAGTTGAGCAACAAAAGCTCCAAATGTAACACTTATGTACATGCTTGCTCGAGTAGTGACAGTGAGGACACAGACTTGGTGTTCTCAACTGAAGAGAGTGAAGAAGAACCAACTGCTTCTGTACTGCAAAATGTGTCTCAAGAAAACGAGAAAGTTCTTGATGAAACTCATGAAGCAATTCTTTCCAAAGAGAATTCCTAGATATGTCAAATAAAGTGTTTCTCTGAATGTTGTCATTGATGCCACAACATCTCAGGCAACATTTCAGCTAATATCAGAAGAGACACAAACTCCAACATCCTTCAGTAAAATTAAATCTGATTCAGACCTTGAGGTATGTATCTACTCAGACAAATTCTATTATAAAATTAATTCTGATAATTGGGATTGGTACAAGAATAGAGTTATTAGATCTGAAAAAAGTATTAGACATAGCCTCCTGTTCAGAATATGGTTTGGCGGAGTTCTTAAAAGAAAGACAGCTCCTAGGATCTGTTACTAAGAAAAGACCGTATGTTGATAAAATAGTCAAGTTGTTTTATGCTAATTTGAGTTCTACTATAGAGAATAAATTCTCGAAGAAATTTGGGAAGGTATATTTCTATAACATAGTATATTTTTTCACACATGCTGTTATAAACCAATGTATGAGATTAACTGCTGAGGAGAATGTTAGAGAAACAGACCCTGCAGTGAATAATAGAGATGAAATAATTGAGTACCTCACAAGAGGTATAATGCATAAGTGGATCATTATATGTCCAACCACTAAATTAAAAACCATGTTTTCCACTCTTCGCAAAATTGCTATACATAATTGGCTTCTTTTAATGAATGAGTCAATTGTAACTATAATTCAATCAACCAACTGTATAAAATTGGAAAAGGTTTGAGAGTTGATCTGAGCAAAATTATTTTCCATCAAGTTGTCAACTTGGCATAAAAAGAATCAACCTCAATCCTCCTTTATCCCTCTATGATATACAAAGTTTTAACTACCCAAGGTCTTAAGTCTAAGAGAGAGGACACATTAGGGAAGACTCATGAATTGTACACAGTAAACAAAATAGTTTTGAAGAGTAGAGACAGAGTCATCGATCTACCCTGAAAAATGAAAGGAAATAATACAGATGTTGACAGGAATGTCACCAACATTCTTGAAAATATTGGTCTAAGACAATCTCCACTGTCTACTGAATGACTTGTGAATCAAATTGCAAAGATCAACCAAATAAATCTTTGGGGTTGATATTGTAAGGAATGCTCTGATTTAAGCCAGAGACAAGTTCATGCTGCTGGTTTCTTCATAAAAAGTGGAAGAAAATGATGATGTTGTTGAAGTCGATGAAGCAGGGGAAGTGCTGATGCAGGGGAAGCTGAGGAAAAGGCTAGAAGTTGTTGTTTTATGCAGAGAAGAAGTTATGCAGGAGTAGTGAGCTGATGGAAGCTACTGTTGATGTATGATGAGTTAGGAGGAGCTCTTGCTAAGGTCATGAATGTTGCTCAATCTGAGCAGTTAACTGTTTGACAAAATAGATATTGATTTGTGTGGACAATGTAATAATTCTTTTTATGGTATGTATATAAATCTATATAAGTGTATGATATGTATATATGCGCTAACATCTTTCTTATTTTCTAATCCTATGAATTGGTAAACGTATGATTACTTGAAAGCCATCGCATGTTAAGAGGGAGCACAACATTGATATTATTGATCACAATTGTCGGACAACGGTTGTCTCAATATCCTAAGTCAATTTAGATTTGTAATGTGTTTTGTGAAGAAAGGCAAAAAGGGAGAAATTATTAATGTTGAGTTTGGTGTTGTGACATTTGACCCAACATATCTTCTAAAGTACTGATTTGAATACATAAAAATGTTAGGACAAATGTCACAATATTCAGACCAACATTTTTATAACAGTTTTGCCTTACTTCGCGATAAGCAGGAATATTTTTACTATGAGGTAAAAATGACTTAGGTGTGCTAAATTGGAGTTGTGTAAAATGTGGAAGAAAGATTCAAAGCTTGCGGAAGAAGTAGAGTGAATAACAAGTCAAAGTTGTTGAGATTTTCACCCCTCGATCATCTACCACAAGCTACCCACCTTTCTCTCAACCTCCACAACCGATTGATAAGTCTTTCAATGGAAATATCTACTATAAATAGAGAGGCCACAACAGTGTATCAAAATCCAGAACCAAAATGTAAAAATACCAAGAGAGCTCTCGGGATTTCATCTCAGAAATCTGGATCACAAATGTTTCCTGAGTGTATCGACAACATTCTGTCAAATATTACAATTACTATTTAGATTCTAGATTAGCTTTGTATGGAGCGATTATAATGAGATGTTGTCTATGTCTACTTAGTTACATTTTTCAGGTAGAAGTCGTCTGCGACTTCAACTTTTAATTCCTATTTGTTTTATCTTGTAAAAATTATAAATAAAGGAATTTGTTAAATTCTATAAAAATATATACAATACTTTCGGTCATTGACCGTCATAGATTATATATATTATATAATATATAACTTATGTAAATATTAAACCCTTGTATTCATTATATTTCCGCTGCTTTTTACCCTTTGAAGTTTTCTGTTTTATCGAAGTGTTGTTACTGGTGCCGGACGACATTGTCGCCGACATTCGAAAACTGAATTGACATTCGATTTATTTTTACTTTCAGTTTGTTTTTATTTCCATAACATACCTCGGGTCCCAATAGTTCTCATCCGGTGTCCAGTACGCGTATTGGAGCTCGATGAATCTGGATTCATACGCGTAAGACCCATTTAGGGGAGATCTCTACCAATGATTTTTCCACAATCAGGGCTCGAAATTGAGACCTCTGATCAGGGGAGGAGCGGAATCATCCACTGCACCACATCCTTTGGTGTTTGGTGGTATCTTGCACTTTTTTCTATTCTAAGTTATTTGTGGTGGTTGGGCCACAAATTTCATTAATAACTTAAGTGTATTTGTAGACATCAAAATTTTATGAAACTCTAAAGGACGAGTTCAATCTATCTTCAAACTCTCTAAGGTCTGTTAGAGTTTCTTGGAGGCTATTCTATCATAAATCCTCACTCATGCCAAGGCACATATTCTCCTAAAAAGGTATCTTGAATATCCCATAAATATCTGAGATATTCACAAAGAGATCAAGACAGCAAATAATGTCTTTATCAAACTGTCTGACGTTCTTGTAGATCAAATATATCACAAGGAGGTCTTCTTACATTCGAGAAATACGCTACAAAAAGTCCTCGAATTACAGAGAAATATTAGGAGAGAAGAATCAAGAAAATAAATATATTTCTACCCCCAATGCTTATTAATAAAATATTATAGTTATTCATATTTTATTTGTGGTTGCAGTTTATTTTCACATTTTAAAATTTGTTGCAAACAAATTGGCACGCCCAGTGGGATCAAATCTACCCTTCATCTCTTCTCTCACAAATCAAATCTGCAGTGAAAGATGGAAGCTCCATTTTTATGGATACTTCAAATCTTGTCTTCGAGTTTCACAAGCCTACACTCTGACAAGCCTTGAAGCAGAGGGCATTTGTAGATAGTTAAATTTTATGGAACTCTAAAGGACGAGTTCAATCCATCTTCAAACTCTAAGGTCTGTTAGGGTTTCTTGGAGGCTATTCTATCCTAAACCCTAGCTGACACTGAGGCACATAATCTCTTGAAAATGTATCTTGAATATCCCATAAACTTGGGTATTCATAAAGAGATCAAGAAATCAAATATGATCTCGAAAATTTTAAAAAGTCATGAGATATTCATAAAGAGATCAAGGCATGATAGACATCAAATACTGTCTTTCTCAAAGCCGGAGTGATGACGCTCTTTATCAAGATCAATTCGAAGTATTGCCCCGCCGTTCTTGGAGATCAAATACACCCCAAGAAAGTGCACATCCAAATCATCCTACATTCGAGAAATACACCACTAACGGTCCTCGAATCATAGAGAAAAATAGGAGAGGAGAATCAAGAGACTGCACAAATTTGTACTCACAATCTTGAATAAAATCACTCTTTTATTTATTTTGTGATTGCGGTTTATTTTCCGTACTTGAAAAAATTTGTTGCAAATAAATTGCACATTTTAAAGTGCGAAAAATAAATTGCAAATAGAGATTTTATTAATAAACATTGCGGGTACATCCCCAACGAACCTCAATCATGAATTTGTTAAAAATCTCAATAAATAATAAAATTCATTTGGTGAGTTTTCAAGCTTCTAAAAAAACAATGGAGTTCTTTTTGATAATAAGCAGGACCAAGTGGTATAGAATAAATTTGTGATGATAACTGTAAGTATCACTTTAGTCAGTTTCTAAGCATCAAAATGAAAATCATAATCACTAAGTAAAGAACTTAAAATATACAAAATGAGCTAATAAGATAAATTATGAAAATATTGGCTGATTTTGATAATAAGCAGGACCAAGTGGTAAAGAATAAAAATCTTATTAAAATACCCTTTAGTATAGAATAAAATCTTATTAAAATACCCTTTAACCTAAAAATGCTCTTTTTAATAAAAAAATCAGCCTTTTCCACTTTCTAGTTTCTACTGATCCAATTTAATCTCCATCTCTGATTCAACTAAATCCACCTTCAGCCATAGACCTTTATATCTGAATATTAATTTCCAATTAATACTAATCTCATCAAATGTTTAGCTTATTATTCAATACGAGAATGATCAGTTTCGTGGTGTAAATTGATTGTAGCCTCTGTGATGGAAGTTCTCTTATTCTATGCTTAAGATGACGGCAAATATGTCTTGAAATTATGTCGGATTGATCTGTTTTGGTGATCTATTTTCTTTGTATATATTTTGTTAATTTTAAGTGGTATGCAAGTCATGATAAATTAGTATAATTGTATGTTAAATTTGATCTAGTTATTCTATTGGATCGCTCACAAATCATATCGGGTTGTCGTGATTCCAAAATTATAAACAAAATAAGAAAACAATACATTTCAAAATTGTATGCAAGTCATAATAAGTCAATAGAGTTTTCTGCTATTTAACCTAGCTATCATCTTGGATAACCATAAAATCTGCAGAAATGTCATGACTTTTGTGCTATATTAATTCTACCAATCTTATTCAATAGTTAATAATTTTACAGGATTGGCATGACTTTGTACTATATTCATTATATCTACCTTGTTCTATTGCTCATAAATTCTACCAAATCAGCATGACATTGTGATATATTTATTGGCCTATCTTGCTCAATTGGTCATAGATTTTACTGGATTTATATGACTTTGTACTTGTTCAATTATTTACAAAATCCTAGCGGATTGGCATGACTTGATTCTGTATGCATTACATATATTGTTAAGTTGTTCGCAAACACGATTAGATTGTTATGATTTCAAAATATAACTTATAAAACTTCTTTTTATGCTTTCAAGGCTACAAAAGAAATATATATATATGTTCATGCTATGTTTAATCTAGCTAGTTTGTTGCACAAATTATACCAAATTGACATGACTTGTATAATTTACATTTCGCCTATCTTGCTAACTTGTTAAAAAATCTTACAAGATTGACATGATTTGCCTGTATTAACAAAGTTTTGTGAATTTCAAATTCGATCAAACCATCCAAATCTACTCCAAATGATCTCAAATCTGAAATAAGTCCCCAAACACCAATAGAAACAATCCTCAATCACCAATTTAGTCAAATAACACCAAATAAAGAAGACACATTTTGTCTTCTTCAATACTTTTTAAGGACCAAGGATAAAGTTTTGAGATTTTTAAAGCAAATAAATCAACATTTGAACTAAATATTTAAGCACAAATAATCAACACTCAAACGATATTACTAATAATCAATCATTAACTTTGATTTCCATCTCCAAACAAAACATTTAAGCGTTCAAATTTAAAAACTATGATACACTACAGAGGAGCCTGACTCAGTAAATAGTAAGTATATAATAATTCTATAACTATTGCATGATACTTTACATATTTTATACTAGCTAAAAGTTGTAAAATAATCATTATAATGATTATTTTTATTATGGGATTTATTCGGTTGATGCATAGTGCAAAGTTCCCAAGTTTTTGCACGATATGTATCCCTGAGGGAATGGTTTATAAATAGTGTCTCCGTCTTTAATTTTATTGAGAAAATACGCTCCTTTGGTTTTGTATACATTACTGTTGATATTTCAAATTCGGCTCTTCTGTAGTGCACTTACTGAGTATACACAGTGATGATTACATGCGTTACAGCTAGGCAATTAGTTGCCTGGCTATAATAACTCAACCCCTCGTTTTGTGATTTAACGTTTTATTTCATGTGTTGAAACCTTTTCTAGATATATTTGGTGATTTAATTCTGACTTGTTGGTGTTGGAACTTGTAGAAGAAGAAGAGATAAAGTGATCAAAATTAATGTTGCGATTTGCGATTTTTAAGGTGCCGCGACGTGGCCGCAACTCCTGAACAATGAATTTTTCTGTGCTCGGCCATGCTGCAGAGAACACGCGTAACTCCCGCGGCTCGACAGAGTCGGCGCCATGGCGCTAATTCCAACGGGAAACAGATTTTGAACCAAAAGTTGTGTCTTTTCCATGGGACACAACTTTTGGAAAAAGAGCTTCCTTTGGGCGTTTTAATGCTTTAAATGGCATGTTGATCACTTGTTTTACATACACAATTAACAAATTAATCTTCTATTTTGAGAATCAAGATCATTGGAAGATTATTACTTGTTTCTCTCTTCTTCTTCTTCCAAACTAAATTTCTGAAGAACACATAAAGTAGATTCGCCAAGGAGTGAAATTCTTGTGCTTGAACTATCACTCAGATAGTTGTATCCTCAAGGCAGACGTCCATGAAACTGCAGCACAAGCGAAGGCGAATTTTTGTCTTAGAACACTGCATCGAGCAGACCTCTATCTACAAACAAGTTAGTATGTATTTCATATTGCTGGTTTTTTATTGTTGTTGAGTTCAATTCATTTGAATTATATTTCTATATTATTGTGGTTAAACATTGAAGGTCTAGATTGACACTAACAATCTAAGACAAAAATTTCTTCTCAGAAAATTTATTTTTCTGATTGTGTAAAGCTTGCAAATTTTTCAGAGAATACACTTCCTGATTTGCAAAAGGATGGATCAATCTGGATCATCAATGGTGAAAAACCATGTGGAGAAACCCGAGATATTCAAGGGTGCTGATTTCAAACGCTGGCAAAAAAAATTCTTTTATTTGACCACTCTCCATGTGGCAAATGTGTTGACTGCCGAGGCTCCAACGGTACTTCCGGTTGGAGAAGAAGAGAATGCTCCAACTGAGAAGGCAAATGTTGAAAATCTCAAGGCTATTCAGACTTGGAAGACTCAAGAGTTTCTTTGCAGAAACTATATTTTGAACGCCTTGGATGACTCTCTCTATGATATCTACTCCTCGTTCAGAACGGCGAGGGATTTGTGGTAGTCACTCGAGAATAAGTACAAAACAGAGGTTGTTTGTTCAAAGAAGTTCGTCATCGGCTGAACTTCAAGATGAGCGATGCCAAGGCTGTTGTCAAGAAAGTGGAGGAACTTCAAGTCATTGTTCATGAACTGGAGGTTGAAAGTATGGGCCTTAACTTGCATTTCCTTGTTGGTGCTATTATTGAAAAATTACCTCCTTCATGGAAGGATTTTAAGGTTTATTTGAAGCATCTAATGGAGGAAGTTTTGAGCAACTGGTTCTCAAACTTCGTGTTGAGGAAGATATCCGGAAAAGTGAGAAGGTTGATGTTGTTTCCTTGGAGCCAAATGCAAATATGGTTAAAGGGAATTCATCAAAAGTCAAGTTTCAGAAGGGCAAGGGCAAGAGAAAGTTTGTTGCTGCCAAGCCATTTTTTGCTGCCGAAAGAAGCACACTCGCCCCACAAAAGGCCAGTGCGTTCAAGAAATAAGTTGGTGTTTGTTGGGTGTGCGGAAAGCCAGGGCACAGAGCAAAGGACTGTCGCCTTCGCAAGAGCCAGAGTGGTGGTGGTGGTGGTTCGGGTAATATCAACTAGTCCATCTGTGCTGAAACTAAGAACCAATTCATTGATGTTATCACTGCTCAAGCAAATCTGGTTACAAATTCAACCGATTGGTGGATGGATACGGGTGCTACTATGCATGTATATTCAGAGAATGACATGTTTTCATCTTACCAAGTCATCAAGGATGGAGAACCGTTGTTTGTTGGGAATGTTGCTTCTGTGAAGGTGAAAGGCAAAGGAAATGTGACTTTGAGGCTCACTTTCTGGAATGATCTTGTGCTCACCAATGTACTACATGTGCCTGAAATTTGTAAAAATTTAATTTCTGGTCCTGTTCTTAGCAACAAGGGCTTTAAGTTAGTTTTTGAGTCTGACAAATTTATACTCACCAAGAGTGGGGTGTATGTAGGAAAGGGCTACCTCAGTGAGGGGCTCTTCAAACTAAGTGTTGTATGTTCCAAGGCATTTGTCATTATCAATGAAAATGCAGGCACTGGCACTGCTTCTGAGTATTTGATTGATTCCCTTTCTTCCTTATGTCATTCTCGATTAAGCCATGTAAATTATCGTTCCTTACAAAGAATGGTAAAGATAGGCATGTTGCCAAAATGTTCCATGAAAAAAAGGACTAAATGTGGGGTTTGCATAGAATCAAAATATGCATGTCATCCTCATAAATCAGTTGTGAAATCAAATAAAGTGTTTGGTCTTATCCATAGTGATTTGTGTGATTACCAAGCAACCCCTTCTCATGGAGGAAGAAATACTATATATCATTTATCGATGATTGCAGTAAATTTTGTTATGTATACTTAATACATACTAAAGATGAGGCTTTGAACATGTTTAAAACATACAAAGCAGAAGTGGAAAACCAACTTGACAAATGAATTAAAATTCTAATGTCGGATAGAGGTGGTGAATATCAATCAAATGAGTTCAAAGAATTTTGTTCCACTCATGAGATAATTCATCAAACCACTACGTCATATACTCCACAACAAAATGGAGTTGCCGAACGAAAGAATAGAACATTGAAGAATATGATAAATTTAATATTGATTAGTTCGGGTGCACCCCTAAGTCTATGGGGTGAGGCATTGATTACTGCAAATATGATATTGAATAGAATTCCTCAAAAGAAAAAATGATCAATCTCCTTATGAGTTGTGGAATGGAAGATTGTCTACTTTTAAAAGAATGAAAGTGTGGGTTGCCTAGCAAAAGTTCAAGTTCCTTTACAAAAAAGAACTAAACTTGGGCCAAAAATAGTGGATTGCATTTATGTTGGTCTTGTCAATAACTGTGCAGCGTATAAGTTTTTGGTGTATCATTCTGATGTTGAAGGTATTCACAAGAACACACTAATGGAATCTGCTGAAGCAGAATTTTTTGAGGATATTTTTCCTTATAAAGATAAGGATAAAAGTGTTCCTAATTACAAGAAGAGTACACTGCCTCAAAATAAGTCAATAACAGACATACAAAATGATTAAAATCTTACTCACTCGGTTCACGAAGAAAATACTGAACTAAGGAGGAGTAAACGTGATAAAATAGCCAAAGATTTTGGACCGGACTTTATGACTTTTTCATTGAATAAGAACCTCAAACATATAAGGCTGCTATGGAATCATCTGAAGCACCTTATTGGAAGGAGGCTATCCAAAGTGAGGTAGAATCTATTGTGCAAAATAATACGTGGATATTGGTTGATCTCCCTCCGGGACAAAAACCAATAGGCCATAAATGGATTTTCAAATGGAAATTAAGGCTAGATAGTACTATAGAGAAATACAAAGCTCGTATAATAGACAAAGGATTCCAACAAAAAGAATGTATAGATTTCTTTGATACATACTCACCAGTGACGAGAATCACGTATATAAGGACGTTGATTGCTATAACAGCCATTCACAATTTGGAAATACACCAAATGGATGTGAAGACTACATTCTTGAATGGTGAACTAGATGAAAAAATATACATGGAACAACCCGAAGGGTTTGTTGTTAAAGGTCAAGAGAAGAAAGTCTGTAAATTGGTTAAGTCTTTATATGGACTTAAACAAGCCCCAAAACAATGGCATGAAAAGTTTGATAATACACTATTATCAAATGGTTTTCAAATAAATAAATGTGACAAATGTGTCTACATTAAATAGTGTAATAATGCATGTATCATTATATGCTTGTACGTGGATGATATGCTAATTATGGGAACAATTAAGGATGTGATTACACAAACCAAGAAGATGTTGCATGCCGCTTTCGATATGAAAGATATGGAAATAGCGGATGTCATTCTTGGTATTAGAATTCAAAAGAGTTCTGATGGTTATGTACTAACCAAATCTCATTATGTTGATAAGGTCCTTAGAAAATTTGGACATTATGATGATAGACCGGTGGTTACACCATTTGATCTCACTTGTCAACTTAAGAAGAATGACGGTGAAAGTGTGTCTCAATTGGAGTATACACAAGTTTTTAAAAGCTTGATGTACATAATGAATTTTACAAGACCGGATTTAGCATATACAGTGAGTCGCCTAAGTCGATACTCACATAATCCTGGAGATGATCATTGGTTTGCACTAGTTAGGGAACTCCGATATCTAAAGCATACAATGAACTATGGGTTGCATTATACAAAATATCCTCTAGTGTTAGAAGGATATTGTGATGCTAATTGAATTTCCAACCAATCAGAAAGTAAGTCCACAAGTGGGTATGCATTTAGACTTGGTGGAGCGTCGGTATCCTAAAAATCATCAAAGCAAACAGTAAATACGAGATAAACTATGGAAGCAGAGTTTGTAGCCTTAGATAAAGCTGCTGAAGAGGCAGAATGACTAAGAAACTTCCTAGAATGTATTCCGTTGTGGACAAAGTCTGTGACCCCCATTTGCATACATTGTGACAGTATGATTGCCCTGACGTGGGCAACGAATCAAATATATAATGGCAAGTCGAGACATATAAGGCGACGTCATAATACGATACGAAGTTTGCTGAAGAATGGAATAATATCCATTGATTATGTAAAGTCAAAGGACAATATAGCGGATCCTTTGACAAAAGGCCTTACAAGAGAGCAAGTCGTATTTACATCGAGGGGAATGGGCTTAAAGCCAATACAATGAGTTGTGAACTGGTGAAAACCTAACCTATCATAATTGGAGATCTCATGGTTTAGGTTCAATAGGTAAACTAGTTGGTGAAGACTCAAGGAGCATAAAACACACATATGCTCATTTCCATGGTGTACCAAGTGTGTTTTTTCGTTGACGATTCAGGGTTGAACATGTGTTCTTAATAATATTAATAGCCTCTATGGTGGGATAGTACGGACTATTCTTAATTAATATTACCTATGTGAGATTGATGTGGGGTCGCATCTGGGAGAACCAAGATGGCTAAGTTCTCTAGAAATTCTCATGAAGAAGGAGTTGTTAACGACCGAAACGAACACAACCGTAAGAATTGAAATATGTTGATATGGTATGTGTGATACTTATTGTCTTGGTTTACTATAAAACGCAAATAGTTCAAGACACTTCGTCCACTATTTCACAAGTAGATCTGATAGGTACTCACTACGAACGGTTCAAGTCCAAAAGACACCGTTTCCGATGCATGTCATATCTTGTTTTCGAAAGTAATGATAAGTTCGTAATTATCTTATTTTCTATCCACACGTGGGGTATTGTTAGATGTGTGAAAAGAAAATGAGGGGTATTGTTGAAACTTGTAGAAGAAGAAGAGATAAAGTGATCAAAATTAATGTTGCGATTTTAAGGTGCAGCGCCGTGGCGCCCAAGGATAAGGCCGCGGCTCCTGAACAGTGAATTTTCCCGTGCTCAGTACCGCGGTGCAGGAGAACAGCGCCACGGCGGCAGAACTCCTGCGGGTTCTGACAGAAGTCGAGCGCTGTGGCGCCTGGGGATAGCGTCGCGACTCTAATTCCAACGGGAAACAAATTTTGAACTAAAAGTTGTGTTTTTTCCATGGGACACAACCTTTGGACAAAGAGCTGCCTTTGGGGCGTTTTAATGATTTAAATATCATGTTGATCACTTGTTTTACATACACAATTAACAAATTAATCTTCTATTTTGAGAATCAAGATCATTGGAAGATTATTACTTGCTTCTCTCTTCTTCTTCTTCTTCCAAACTAAATTTCTGAAGAACACATAAAGTATATTCGCCAGGAGTGAAGTTCTTGTGCTAGAACTATCACTCAGATAGTTGTATCCTCAAGGCAGACGTCCGTGAAACTGCAGCACAAGCGGGGACGAATTTTTATCTTAGGACACTGTGTCGAGCAGACCTCTATCTACAAACAAGTTAGTATGTATTTCATATTGCTGGTTTCTTATTGTAATTGAGTTCAATTCATTTGAATTATATTTCTATATTATTGTGGTTAAACATTTAAGGTCTAGATTGACACTAACAGTTGAGACGGGCGCTTCGTGTCCCCATGAGGTCGGGAGCATTTTGGTATGCTTACTTGTTAACTTGAAAGCATTAAGTTTATAGAGTTTATCAAAATCAATATTTTGAGTATACAAGTTTGGAGTCATGATTTAAAGGTTTCAAAAAATTTGTATGGTAATTTTGGACTAGTATAAATGTTCAGACTAGGACCCAAGGTGATCAAGGGTGTTCCAAGACACCTAGAACCACGATAGAAATTGCAAAATTTTGTCGATGCAACACTTAAATCACAATCATATAGCAAGTGTCACGATCATACAATATGGCTGATGACTACCATTTGCAATCGTGTGGCTTTGGTCGCGTCACATAGACATGTCCTAGCAATGTTTCGTGATCGCGTGAATGTCACGCTTCATAATTTCTCTAAGTCGTTATGGCACCTACACCCAATTCGGTAGGTGAATCATTTTCAAATTTAAATTATTTTTATTATAAAATAAGTCTGAGATAACACACAGTCTGAAATTAAAAATAACAGTGATATGAGTCAAGAGTATTTAAGACAAGAAGTAAATACATGAGTCTGAGATAACACACGGTCAATAAAAAATACATATAAATGAGAAAAAAATCAGAGTTCGGTGTTGCAGATAAAATACTTAACTTTGTCCTTATACTAACAGAAATTGATACAATTTGTTGCAGGCGTACAACCTTAGCCTACTATGATACAATCTGTTACAAACGTGCAACTCAAGCCAACCATATGCCGATGCATGATACAACATATAAGGGGGGTGAATATCTTAGCAATCCGGATTCTAAGGTTCATATGTTCAAGTAAGTTCATCCAAAATTAAGACTTAATAACCAACAAGTTTAAGTAAGTTCATCACAAATCGAGACTTAATAGCCAATCAGTTCATTAACAAGAGTGCACGAGATTTCTTAGAGTACCAAATACAATCAGTTAGTCAGATATTAGGCAAGTAGCACATAACAACTAATGCCTACATGCTTTGGCATTTTCGGGTCATTGTTTATAACTACACAATATACTATATCCATATCATGTCAACGATTATCGTATCAATGTTTGTCACATCACGGGTACGAGACCTCATGTCACTCCCTCACCCCTTAGTATTTCTCTTTTTAATCGTTACTTGATAAAAATGTCCCTCAAATGAAGTCTAGAAAGTCTTAACATACCCCCAATGCCGAACAAACATGCCCTGAATGTCAAGAAATCACCTTTTCTTTCCAAATTGCCTCAGAACACTCATAATCTTGATCAGAGTGACGCTTGAAGTCTTCCGGAAGCTATACCACCTCCGAATTCATCAAATGAGTTTAATATAGTCAAAAGAGTGCTCTACAAGGTTAAACGAGTCCATTGATATCAATACTATTATATTTTAATTCAGACCCTAAAACGAACCCAAAAAGGTAACCCCGAGACTACAAAGACAAAAGTGAAATTTTATCAAAAAATTGGTTTACCCATAACTTTAATTGTCTATGTTCATAAAATCATTCAATACCATTCACTAATTGGATCCCAATTCAAGAAATTACATAATGTTTACTTTAGGCCTAAAACTGTCATTTTCCCCACCCAAATCATGGATTAAACGTTAATTTTGTGAATGAACAAAATATTAATTAGAAACTTACACCCAAGCTAAAATATGAAGATTGCACTTGAAATCACACAAATTCGAGCTCTAGAACACAAGATTCAAATTATGAAGTCTAGGTTCGTTTATAGAAATAAAATGATCTACCTAGGTGAACCCTTCACCGTGACTGCAAGGCGAGGCTAGCGATTGCGGCCCTGACCCAGCCCAACCATCGCAAACGCGACATGGACATCACGATCGTAATGCATTGCTTTGACCCGGCCCAGCTATCGCCCTTCTACGCGACCGCAAAGACCACCCACATGCCTGGTCATCGCGATCGCGATCCTCCTCACGCGATCACGTAGGAGGATCTTGACACTAGAAACCAGCAATTTCCAGCCGTCATTTGAACTTGGTTTTGATACCCCAAACACACGGAGAGTCCCACAGATACAAACCAAATATGTATTTCAATCATAAAACACAATACGAATATGATCTGGCACTAAAAATATCGAAAATGGAACGTCTTAACCCGATATTGATCATGGTCAACTCTAACCTTTAAATTTAACTAGTTTCCAACCAAAGATCCAAAACATTGTCGAACCCCTAGGGATCTATAACGGACTTATGGAATCGAGAAATTCCAATTCGACTTCTCTAAACTTGATGTTGACTTTGGTCAAATTTTCTATTTCCTTAACCTAAGAAATTTCAAATTCGTAAATTTCTTTCCGATACTTACCCGATTATCTCGGAAACTGTGTCATCCATCCCCAAGTCACGAATATCATTTAAAGCTACTGTATGATGATTTTGGAAAAAAATAATCAAAAATCTCAAAACGACCTAGTGGGTGTTACATTTTGGATCGTGACAACACCTCCGTATGCAACTTGTATTCTACATTTGTTATAATTAAGTAGCAACACATGCATCACTATCGTGAGTAAAAAATAAACATACAAGTGATTTTCTCTGACACGTTACCTTAATCTTACCCCTAATAGGAGGTACAGAGGGAGGTCGAGTTTCATACTGACATAAATTAGTTTAAGAATTATAATCTCAGGACTATAATTCTGAAATAACTTAGTTCGCGAACTAAACGATCCTTTACTCTCTAGAATGTTCCTCCATAGTTTAAACTTTTGATTGATCTCCTCGTTGATTTTGTCAATTAGAACAATATCATCTGCAAATAAACTTCATCTTATATTTTATTGGTTATGACATCAAGTACGGGCTTAATATATCGATCCTCGCTGTAAACCCACGGGGGAAGCTCCTTGTTTCTCCTAGCTACTACAATTCTCATGCTAATGACAACTCCTTGACATATGTCCATTATAGAAATTTTATATTTAATATGATCTATGTTTTGCTTTTCCAACACATACGAAAGAACAAATAAAATGCATACTTACAATATTTTAACTTTTTAAGACATGCATATATAGTTTGAGCCAGATGCATGTTTGTAGATATGCCCTTATCTATGTTTACTTTTTACTATTAAGATGTCTCTTAGGGAATCCATTGGCTACTACAGAATTGAAAAAATTACGTAAAACTGTGACAAGCATTATGTATTCCTTTCTTTGGGAATCAATATTTGAGACACATATCTCATTCCATTACCAATAAACCAAAGCCAAGTTCAGGATGCCCTCTCTATATCAAAATGCTATAGGAGAAATTCTCCAAGCCTTTATTGTGACGTCCTGTGATATGTTCACGTGACTGTATCCATACCCTGCTTTGATGCTTATCATCTTTAATTTCCCCTCTTTTTTAATTACGTATCTTCAATTGACATTCTATAATGTACTCCCATAACTAGCAATCTCAAAAATCAATCAACATTTTCCAGAAGGAAAACAGAATAATATATAAAGAAACGTAGAAAGACTGGAAGGTATTTGACTAAGTTTATCAGCTAGTCAAATTATCATATACACATTTTGATAGAATATTCTTGTAATATCTTTTATATCTAGTATATCTTTTATATTTAGTTAGTTAATATTATAATTGTAATTAGTCAAATTAGTTATCTAATTTGTAGCTTAACTTGTAGCTTTGTACTATTATATATTATACACAATAATGAATAAAAAGACAAGGAAGATATTCCTACATGGTATCAGTCAAACCCTAACCCTAAAACAACTAAGCCGCCGCCGACAGCCTTCTCTTCCCCCCGCCACCCTCCTCTATCTCCTTCTCGGCGTCAATCTTCTCTCCCTCTTCTTCATCCTTCTTTTTGAATGGCTACTCAACAAAAATTCCATCCCGCTCTTGCGGTTAACAATATCAAGAATTTCATTCTCATAACTCTTGAGATGGAAAAAGTTTACACTACAATAAAACGCTTCAAAGAGGGCGACTAAATAATGTCAAAAAGGGCGATTTAAAAATGTCCTATTTGTTAGGATAAAAAAGGGCGACACACAGTCGCCCTTTTTGATTTCACCAAAGGGGCTACTTTTTGAAGTCGTCTTTTTTTGTTCGAATCAAAAAGAGTCTACTACCACCAAG
This sequence comes from Przewalskia tangutica, assembly GCA_029844215.1. Classification (NCBI taxonomy): domain Eukaryota; kingdom Viridiplantae; phylum Streptophyta; class Magnoliopsida; order Solanales; family Solanaceae; genus Przewalskia; species Przewalskia tangutica. Next base: position 119,778,657 of record CM056721.1, on the reverse strand, counting down.
TTAGCAATGTTAGAACTTTACATTAACCGAAAGATGTTAAAACAAACCTAGATACGTAATATTTAGCTTCTAATTTATTTGTTATGATTTTCTTTAAAAATAAAAGCTTGAAAATTTTGGAAAAAAAAAGTTACAAACCCAAAGAACACGACTAGAAATATTGGCTCGTTGAAAAATTAGAAAATGTCAAGTTTAGTCCTCATATGAAATGCTTGGTGATTTTGAAATATTAGCGTATATTATTGGAGATTAGTGCACTGAATACAAGAATTTATACGAAAATTTTAAAGTAGAGCTATTGTACAGTCGCCCTTTTTGTTCTTCACTATATTTTTTTATCTTCATTATTTTTTGATCTTCACTTTACAATATAATTTATAGCTTGTTCCCTCATTTTGTATTTATGAGGAAGACTAAACATAACAATTAATCATTGCATAACTTAATGTTGTTATTTATGTTGAGATTAAGTTTCCTCAAACTCAACCAAACATGTAATATAATGCTGATTTGCTGAATTTTATGTGGAGTTTAGATCTCCTCTAACCAAAACCAAATGGTCCCTTCTTTAAATACTAAAGAGTAAAGTCCGATCGGAAATTGCTTTCATTTTTTTATGTAACCATGTATACAAACTTATTAAAAAATTATGATTGTTCGTATTTATTTATGTACTAGATGAAGGAACGCCACAGAGTCCAACAATTTCGGTTCCAGTATAATTCATTTATGTTTCTACTACTCTAATGATGTTTATTATTATTACTTTATTTTTGTATATACAAAAACTAATTTTATTTTTTTACTTCAGTTTAAATATTATGTTGCATGAACTTAATAGAATTAAATAATGTCCTGATTAGTAAAAATAACATTCTAAGCATTTCTGCTTCTACATATACCAAATTTCCTTAATTTTCAATTTCAAATTATATTATTTCTGCTGCTAAAATATATCTATTTTCTTTTGTGTTTTTCCACGAATTTTCCTCCCTCATTTATTTTTTATTTTTTGTATATCCGAAATATTCGGATTCGAATCTGATCCGAAATTTATCCGAAATATTTGGATGTGAATCCAATCCGAAAATTACGGATATCTGATTTTTTGTATATCCGAAATATTCATATCCGAATCCGATCCGAAATTATCCGAAAATTACGGATATCCAATTTTTTGTATATCCGAAATATTCGGATCCGAATCCGATCTGAAATTTATCCGAAATATCCGAATCCGATCCGAAAATATCCAAAAATTATGGATATCCGAAATATTCGGATTCGAATCCGATCCGAAAATATCCAAAAATTACGGATATCCGAAATATTCGGATCTGAATCCGATCCGAAATTTATCCGAAATATTCAGATTCGAATCCGATCCGAAAGTATCCGAAAATTATGGATATCTGAAATATTCGGATCCAAATCCGATTCAAAATTTATCCGAAATATTTGGATCTGAATTCGATCAGAAATTATCCGAAACTTACGGATATCTGATTTTTTGTATATCCGAAATATTCGGATCCGAATCCGATCCAAAATTTATCCGAAAAAAAGGCATCTTGTTAAAAATAGGCATCTTGTTAGAACCGGCCAAGGGATTTATGAATATGAGGAGCATAAATATAACAAGTATTGATGGTTGATTTAGTGGTAGAATGACACAATTCCATAGAGGAGACCCGGGTTAGATTCTTGACTGGGGGTTATATTTGTGATAATTAATATTGCATAACTAGTGGTCTAGTGGTAGAATAGTACAGTGTAACCCCCGTAGAATTCGGCCAGACGGGCGTCAGACGGATGGGTGTCGATGGTCGTGATAGGCCTCGACACTGGCCTATGTTGGTCAAGGCGCATGGCACCGAGAAGGGCATGCGTGCTAAGTTTGTGGGATGACTCGGACAAACGGTTGGAAGAGGGCAAGGCTGGCCTTGGCAAGGGTCGTGTGATACGACCAAGTCAAGGGGTGGAATGACTCGGCAGGCACGGGCTGATCGAGGCAATGCAACCTTGGCGAGGGGCGGTGCATGCGAGCAAGGCATGACACTGGCCGACGGCAGACGGTTCAAGGCAAGGACTCGGCGGCATGGGCTGGCTGCCGTGCAGGGTGAACTCGTGAAAAATCACCCCTGTAACAAATGGTATTTGTTATAGGGGTGATTTTTCGCGAGTTCACCCTGCACGGCAGCCAGCTTTTCAGCCAACTTCAGCCTTCCAAAAACTCGGTCCCCCACACTTAGAAAATTTTAAGGCAGCAAGTAAAATAAACGGAACACAATATTTACGGGCAAAGCCCAACCTTTTTATTATTACCAAAATAATACAAAAGGACTCCAATGTACAAGAGGCTACAAAAACGACGATTGACACTCAACACGCCAATCTGTCCGACCCTGACTCGCCGAACCGTCTTTGCACTTCGATCCCATGGCTGACCAACTTTGAGTTCGTCGTTGTCAGGCGCTCCACACATGACTGGCTCGACCAACTTAGCCCCAAGGCTGACCGAATACTTCGACCCCATGGCTGACCAACCGTTTGGCCCCAAGGCTGATCGAACATCACCAATATTTGCATACTGGTCCACAGACAATCGTATCGCCGGTCCGTACAGAACGTCGATCTCTTGGCTGAACACCTCGTGACCTTCATCGTTTTGCCATGCGCCCATACACATGACTGGTTCCGACCAACTTAGCCCCAAGACTAATCTTCACCAGCACCACAAAATCTTCGGGATCTTTCACATCCCACAAACCCGTGTCTTTCACAGCCCACACAAATAAGTTCCCCTCGGACCCTCACTTGAAACATTGCACTCGGCCCCTCACGTTTTGATCTCTGCCACTCGACCCTTACATTTTATGTGCATAGGTGAGCCTTTCGGCCCACCCTTGGGTTATATTCTGACTTTGACTCACACCTTGTGAATCTTGACTCACCCTATTTTCGAATGAGTGAATACTTCGTTCTGTCTAACTAATGCCTACCCACAGTAGTATATTTATAGGGGAATTTCTGCCTTCGGCAGTTACAAGGGAGCAGGGGTGCGTGTCTGGCATATGCCAGCCCATAACTCAAGGAAACGTTCTCCCACGACCAGGAACACAACTCCCCACTTCGGCATTTTCCCGCAAACACCCGCAAGTGGAGATAACCATCGCATGTGCCGCGCACATGGACGTAATCGCTGCCATCTCAGCGATCCACGCCTCAGCCAGGTCAACAATTCGCGCATAATTCGCGGCCAAGTCACGCATCCGCGTCTCGGCCCCGTCACGCATCCGCGCCTAGTCCAAGTCACGCGTATGCACGCATATCTCGGCCGACTCAGCGTCCAGCCCTGCGCATCCGTGCGCATTTCTCGGCCGACTCAACGTCCAGCTCTGTGTGTCGCCCGTGATTCTCATTCCAGCTCAGCCCGCAGCTTCGCCCCAACACATAGGCGTATTTCCTTGCCACTATGACAGCATCGTGCCTACACCTTGCACACCCTTCGGCCCTCGACCAGCCCATGCCGCCGAGTCCTTTCCTTGTACCGTCTGCCATCGGCCAGTGCCATGCCTTGCCCGCATGCACCGCCCCTCGCCAAGGTTGCCTTGCCTCGACCAGCCCGTGCCTGCCGAGTCATTCCACCCCTTGACTTGGTCGTATCACACGACCCTTGCCAAGGCCAGCCTTGCCCTCGTCCAACCCGTGCCTTCCTGCCCCGTTTGTCCGAGTCATCCCACGACCTTAGCACGCATGCCCTTCTCGGTGCCATGCGCCTTGGCCAACATAGGCCAGTGCCGAGGCCTATCACGACCATCGACACCCATCCGTCCGACGCCCGTCTGGCCGAATTCTACGGGGGTTACAAACCACCCACACCAATTGAACTCGACGTCCTCGTCGAACAGATTTAAGGTGACTTACTCTACCTTAACCATTGAATTGTCGCCGATGAAATACCCTTCTCTCAAAAAGCCCATGCCATTTGCTTCCTTCCCCATGCCTTCACGTTCTATACGCCTTGTCTCATACCAAGCACCGACGACCAGGACCCTCTTCGAACCTTGCCCTCCAGACTGTTGGCCACACAGTCAAGGCCCTCTTCGAATATTCCTCCCCGGATTTTCGGCATCTCCGCAACAAGCTACACGAACTCCCATGAAAAGTAAGGAATTACTCTTCATCTCGACAACTTCAACATTGTAAGCAAGTTCACTTACAATCTAAACCACTTACTCGGTCCAGTATGAACCATTTTTTCTAGGTTCAATACACCATGATATTGCATATCGGTGTAAGCTACTGCCAGCATCCCACGCCTTACGAAACAGTGAGGCCGAACATATACCATGTCGCCCAATCCAGCTTCGCAACAAGGTAGATTCCATCGCACTGATTATGCGCCACCACCCGCGTCTTATGCCTTTTGAAACAGTCAGGTCGGCAATCACACATGCCCCTCACTTCCGCTTCAAACAACCAGCAACTTGATCAACGCAATTTTTCATTTGCGTATACAAAAGGACTCTAATGTACAAGAGGCTACAAGAACAACGATTGACACTCAACACGCCAACCTGCCCGACGCTGACTCGCTGAACCGTCTTGCAATTCAGTCCCATGGCTGACCAAACCAATTGGCCCCAAGGCTGACTCAACACTTCGACCCCATGGATGACTGAACACTTTGACCCCATGGTTGGCCAAACCAATTGACCCCAAGGCTGATCGAACATTGACCAACGTCTACTCGCTGGTCCCTCAGAACATCGACATCTTGGCTGACTCTGCCTTGGCCTTCGCCTTTGCCATACGCCCATACACATGACCAACTCGACCACCTTCTCCCCAAGGCTGACCGAATACTTTGACCCCATGGCTGACCAACCGTTTGGCCCCAAGGCTGATCGAACATCACCAACATTGCATGCTGGTCCACCGACAATCCGCATCGCCGGTCCGTCCAGAAAGCCGACCTCTTGGCTGACCCTGCCTTGACCTTCACCGTTGCCATGCGCCCCACACATGACTGGCTCAGTTCTGCTTGCCCCCAAGTCTGGTCTGCATCCGCACACACAACCCTTAGGATCTTTCACAGCCCACAACCCGTAAGTGTCTTTCACAGCCCACACAAGTAAGTTTCCCCTTAGACCCTCACTTGAAATACTGCCACTCGACCCCTCACGTTTGATCTCTGCCACTCGACCCACTTTGTGTGCCTAAGGGAACCATTTCGGTTCCCCTTAGGAGGATTACATTTCTGTATCTCTGAATTTCTGGATGTCTAATGCCTTAGACGCACTAGACTATTTATAGGGGAAATTCGCGCCGGCGATTACAAAGGAACAGGTGCTTGCACGGGCACACGGCCGTAATTTAAGGAAACACTTCGCCCAACTTCGAGTCACGTCGCCCTTCTTCAGCAATCATCCGGAAATGGGAGAAAACTATCGCATGTGTCGCGTACACGACGTCACCGTCACATGTGTCGCACACACGCGACATAACCGTCGCCATGTCACCGATTCGCGCCTCATTTCTCGGCCATGTCACGCATCCGCGCACATTCCTCGGCCGACTCAGCGCCCATCCCTGCGCATCCGTGCGCATTTCTCGGCTGACTCAGCGTCCAGCTCTGTGCGTCGCCCGTGATTCTCAGTCCAGCTCAGCCCGCAGCTTCACCCCAACACATAGGCGCATTTCCTTGCCATTCATGTCTGCATCGTGCCTCCGTCTCGCACACCCTTCGGCCCTCGACCAGTCCATGCCGCCGCGTCCTTGCCTTGAACCGTCCCTCGCCAAGGTTGCCTTGCCTCGACCATCCCGTGCCTGCAAAGTCATTCCACCCCTTGACTTGGTCGTATCACACGACCCTTGCCAAGGCCAGCCTTGCCCTCGTCCAACCGTTTTTCTGAGTCATCCCACAACCTTAGCACGCATGCCCTTCTCGGTGCCATGCGCCTTGGCCAACATAGGCCAGTGCCGAGGCCTTTCACGACCATCGACACCCATTCGTCCGACACCCTTCTGGAGTTTGTAACCCCCGTAGAATTCGGCCAGACGAGCGTCGGACGGATGGGTGTCGATGGTCATGATAGGCCTCGGCACTAGCCTATGTTGGCCAAGGCGCATGACACCAAGAAGGGTATGCGTGCTAAGGTCGTGGGATGACTCGGACAAATGGGGCAGGAAGGCACGGGTTGGACGAGGGCAAGGCTGGCCTTGTCAAGGGTTGTGTGATACGACCAAGTCAAGGGGTGGAATGACTCGGCAGGCACGGGCAGGTCGAGGCAAGACAACCTTGGCGAGGGGCGGTGCATGCGGGCAAGGCATGGTACTGGTCGATGGTAGACGGTTCAAGAAAAGGACTTGGCGGCTTGGGCTCGTCGAGGGCCGAAGGGTGCGCAAGGTGTATGCATAGTGGCAAGGAAATACGCCCAAATGTTGGGGCGAAGCTGCGGGGCTGAGCTGGACCGAGAATCACGGATGACGCGCAGGGCTGGACGCTGAGTTGGCCGAGAAATACCCATGGATGCGCAGGACTGGACGCAAAGTCGGCCAAGATATGCGCGCATACGCGTGACTTGGACAAGGCGCGAATGCGTGACGGGCCCGAGACGCGGATGCGTGACATGGCCGCAAATTGTGCGCAGATTGTTGACCTGGCTGAGCCGCGGATTGCTGAGATGGCAGCGGTTACGTCCATGTGCGTAGCACATGCGACGGTTATCTCCACTTGCGGGTGTTTGCGGGAAAATGCCGAAGTGGGGAGTTATGTTCCTGGTCGTGGGAGAACGTTTCCTTGAGTTATGTGGGCTGGCATATGCCAGGCACGCACCCCTGTTCCCTTGTAACTACCGAAGGTAGAAATTCCCCTATAAATAGACTAGTGTGGGTAGGCAATAGTCAGACAGAACGAAGTATTCACTCATTCGAAAATAGGGTGAGTCAAGATTCACAAGGTGTGAGTCGAAGTCAGAATATAACCCAAGGGTGGGCCGAAAGGCTCACCTATGCACACAAAATGTAAGGGTCGAGTGGCAGAGATCAAAACGTGAGGGGTCGAGTGCAGTGGTTCAAGTGAGGGTCCGAGGGGAACTTACTTGTGTGGGCTGTGAAAGACACTTACGGGTTTGTGGGATGTGAAAGATCTCGAAGGGTTTGTGGTGCGGGTGAAGATTAGTCTTGGGGCTAAGTTGGTCGGAACCAGTCATGTGTATGGGCGTATGGCAAGACGTTGAATGTCACAAGGTGGTCAGCCAAGAGATCGATATTCTGGACGGACTGGCGATATGATTGTCGGTGGACCAGCATGCAAATGTTGGTGATGTTCGATCAGCCTTGGGGCCAAACGATTGGTCAGCCATGGGGTCGAAGTATTCGGTCATCCTTGGGGCTAAGTTGGTCGAGCCAGTCATGTGTGGGGCGCATGGCAACGGCGAAGTCAAAGTTGGTCAGTCATGGGATCGAAGTGCAAAGACGGTTCGGTGAGTCAGGGTCGGACAGATTGGCGTGTTGAGTGTCAATCATCGTTTTTGTAGCCTCATGTACATTGGAGTCCTTTTATATTATTTTGGTAATAATAAAAAGGTTGGGATATGCCCTCAATATTGTGTTCCGTTTATTTTATTTGCTGCCTTAAAATGTTCTAAGTGTGGGGGACCGAGTTTTTGGAAGGCTGAAGTTGACTGAAAAGCTGGCTGTCGTGCAGGGTGAACTCGCGAAAAATCACCCCTGTAACAAATGGTATTAGAGCGTAGGACGTCGGAGTTGCGAACGTTGACGGTTGGAAGTTCAAGCACTGGATCTGGGGCAGAAGCGAACGGAGGGAGTCGTTGTACGTAAAAGTTCAACAAAATTGGGCAGTACGGTCTTCTTTGGCGAGAGTATTGGCTCATTGGTGACTTTGGTTTGGATTTATGCGATGGATCCATGTCAAGGTATTGCACAACAAGTTTCTGAAATGCAAGCAAGGGCGGAATGAAGCGAGAAGGCAGAACTGGAGAGACCTTCAGGGTGCAAATTGCGGCTGAATAGCTCAATGTGGTTGATGCGGAAATTTCTAGGAACAAGGCAGAATTCGGCAAAGGTAAAATTGTTGAACTTGTTTAGGCCTTGTTTGGCCGGGAGTTGTCCAAATCATGTTTTTGGGTTGTCGCAAGGTTGGCTGGAAATGTTCTTTATGGGAAGGACGGGGTATGGTTGCTATTTTATTCAAACCACACGCTAAGCACAGGTTTAGATGGGAATGGATGGGAAAGTGGTAAGTGGTGATGGCCGAGTCGAAGCTACTTACACTTTCATCCAGGTCCACGTTGGTGCAATGTTCGGGCGATGAAAGAAGTATGAAGTTACAAGTGTTGGTCGCTTGTGTGGTCTGATTTTGGGAATAAAATTAGGCTAAAATCTGCCTAGTTCGAGACGGAGGTAAGGGGCAAGGCTGCTGGCTTATAGTTTTGAAAGGCGTAGGAGACGCGGGCAGGGATGCAAATGAAAAATTGCGTTGATCAAGTTGTTGGCTGTTTGAAGCGGAAGTGAGGGGCATGTGTGATTGTCGGCCTGACTGTTTCAAAAGGCATAAGACGCGGGTGGTGGCACATAATGAAGTGCGATGGAATATACCTTGTTGCGAAGCTGGAGTGGGGGACAAGGGATATGTTCGGCCTCACTGTTTCGTAAGGCGTGGGATGCTGGCAGTAGCTTACACCGATATGTGATATCATGGTGTGTTGAACCTAGAAAAAATGGTTCATACTGGACCGAGTAAGTGGTTCAGATTGTAAGTGATCTTGCTTACAATGTTGAAGTTGTCGAGGGGTGAACTCGCGAAATGAGACAAGAATTTACGGCCAACAATCTGCCCAACCTTTTCTTTATTATTCGCAATAATATAAAAGGATCCACTCTACAAAGATGGCTCACAAAACTGACTCACGGTTCGATTTCTAACCAAGCCACAAGTCGTCTCCTTAGCAAATCGAACTTCACTCTTGGCCTATAGACTAGCCAACACTCTTTGACTCTCTATAATGCCTCCCTTAGTGAATTATCTCTCAATAATGTGACTCCCTTAAAAGCCTTAGCCGAAAGGCTTCTTAAATAGGGGAGAAATTTGTCAAGGTAGTTACAAATGGCACAGGGTCACGTGCCAGACACCTGCCTGGCCAGAATACAAGGAAACATTTCGACCACCTTCGGCCACATCGCCCCACTTAGGTATTTCATCCGCAAACACCCGCAAGTGGGATTAACCGTCGCCATGTGCCGCGCACGCGAAGTAACTGCTGCCATTTCAGCGATCCGCGCCTCAGCCAGGTCATCAATCCGCGCGCCTTCTGATATGCGATTTATACACACGCTTAACGCAAGTGCACGTATCGTTACAAGTAATATAGTCTAGGTAAGACCGAATATCGTCCTCAGGGACTGGTTTTCAAGTACCGATTATCTATGCTTTAGTTTCTATTTGGTTAACGTTAATTGGGTTAGAATTCTAAACTAATAATGCAGGAAATAAACTAATTATGAAAATACTTTGATTTAAATCAGTTATGATAGAGATTTAGGGCTTCCAAGATCATTAACTATTCACTCTATTCAATCCTTAATACAATTAGACTAACTTCTTCTTCTACGTTAAGATAGCAGGTTAACTAGACCGTTTTATACCCCTGTTAAGGTAATATAAACACTCAACCCCAATGGAGAACCCTTCTATCTTTCGATGACAAAATTGACTACAAAGGAGGATTAAGAGCAATAACCTATTAAGCTACACAAGTATCGGGGTACTTTCGTCCACGATTTAAACCTATGTTTATTCAACTATAGCATATTCACAATCTCCCCTTTCAGATTTCGATTAGAACTCATATAAGTGATGATAACTAGTGATCAGTTAATTATCAAGCAATCAAAACAACTATTGAATAAATCTTAAATAAGTGAAGAAGAAACCAACTAATATATTAATTCATGAATAGAGTTTCAAGTGAATCACAAGGAAATCCCTAATAAAGTGATTAGCTCCTAGCCATAGTCACGCTAAGAACTAATATAATCTCCATACATGAACTGAAATAAACAAAGCAAAGAAAGAAAAGAAAATACTTGAAAAGCCTTCAATCTTAGCCTCCTAAGTTGTGTTGTATGTACAATGGATGGATGACTCCCCTTCTAGAGAATGATGTAGAGAATATATATAGCCCAAGAATCCTTTAGGTCAAGGGTTAGGGATTATGTAGGTAGGAAAAGTTATCCCTTTTGGACCCTGAAAATGTGTCAAATTCGGCCCAAAACGTCAAAAATACCGCGTCGGCACCGTGGCCCTGCAGTCGGGCGCCACGGCGCCTGAAAATCAGATAGTTTCGGACAACTTCAGTGGTCGGCGCTGCCGGCGCCGTGGCGTTCTTCGCCGTCGTCCGATTTTCATCCAAGCCATTCGATCTTTTCTATACTTTCCGAGACTTCTTAGACTTCATTTATTGGCCCCTTTAAGTGTGCAATTCCATCTAAATTAAGCTCATTTCATCTTCTTTTCGCCATTTCTCCATTTCTGACCGCTGTGACACAAAAGAAAGGAAAACGACTCTAATATTATACTAAACATAAATGAAATGAGTAAAATACTAACTAAAAATGACTCAAAAGGTGTATATAAAATACACCGATCACCTTATCAGGCATGTCACGCATCCGCGTCTCGACCCCGTCACGCATCCACGCCTCGGCCATGTCATGCGTCCGCGCACATTTCTCGGCCGACTCAGCATCCAGCCCTGCCCATCCGCGCGCATTGCTCGGCCGACTCAGCGTCCAGCTCTGTGTGTCTCCCGTGATTATCGGTCCAGCTCAGCCGTGCGGCTTCGCCCCAACACTTAGTCTCATTTCCTTGCCATTCCGCCCATGTCTTTGCCTTCGCCTTCGCCCATCACTTGGCCTCGACCAGCCCGTGCTGTCGATCCAACCGAACCATGCCATGCCCACATCTCGGCCAGTCGTGCCCATATCCGTCTGCCGATAAATCCAACCATGCCATGCCTATATCTTGGCTAGTCGTGCCCATGCCCGTCTGCCGATAAGTCCGACCATGACATGCCTCCATCTCAACAAGTTGTGCCCATAAACCGTTGTCGCACCCATTTTCGGCCGCGACATTTTTTAAAGCGAACCCTGCTCAAAATGCAATGTTAGAAAAATAAAATAAAGTGCTAAAATGTTTAAAAAAATGCTTAAAAGCTTAAAAAATATGTGCTAAAAGTGCAAAAGGGTGCTTAAATGCTAAGGGTTCGCGGAGTCGCCACCTAATTAATTGGGTGAATTAGGACACCTAAATGTCAACTAGGTTAAAGTCAACACTAAAAGTCAACCTAATTAATGAGATTTTGGGTAAGGGTTCTTTATTAATCTAGAGGGAAGGGGTTAGGCACCCTCTAAGATCCGCTAACTTGCGGTTGTCCTGCCAAACCTAGGGTAATTATTATATTTAAGAAAAATGCAAAATAAAAGCTCCTCTTGCTTAATAAAATGTTAGGAAATAAAATAAATGCTAAAATGTTAAAATGTTTAAAGGTGCTTAAGTCTAAAAGGGGCAAAAGGTGCTATATGCGAAAGAATGCTAAGAGGTGCTAAAATATTAAGGGTTAAAGACGCTTAAAAAGTGCTAGCAATTTAAAAGTGCTAAGTGTAAACAAAGTAGTGCTAGGGTGATTACATATTAAAAGGGGCTAAGGGATTAATTTTAAAAGTAAAGGGTGCTAAAAGTGCAAAAATGCTAAAAGAGGTGCTAAAAATGCTAAAGGGTGCTAAATGCTAAAATGCTAAAGGTATTAAACGCCCAGAGGTGATTTAAAGTGCTAAAAGGGCTAGAAATGCTAAAGAATGCTAAAATGGTGCTTTATGGACTGATTATGTGTTCATGCAAAGGTTATTTATGAACTAGTTAGGTATACTGCTAGCTAAATTAATCTTGCTTAACCTGCGTACAATATTGTATAAGAGATGCTTTAAGATGATTTTTTAGGAAGAAATCTGTTATGGATTTTAGTAAGAAACAAATGTGATGCAAGTTAAATTATTTAGACATGCATGACAAATCTAAAAAAAAGAAAGTGAGTTAAGCGATGAACTTTAAATTACCTTCCCCACTTATATATTCAAAGGCTAATTATTCTAGATATCCTATTAATTAGAATAGCGTTAGTCAAATAATTTACAATAAACAAATGAATGGGGCGGGGTAGAAAATAATTTAAAGGACTCGAGGAATGGCGATGTCTTTCGCCTGCGGCTTAGAATTCCTGATGCGAGGATAAATGCACATGGATGCGGGTTTTCACGTTTGTTACGATGAGTCTCGCCATGAGACTCTTTGTTGCTCGTCGCTTTCATGCAAAATAAGAGGAGATAAAGATTAGTACGAGCCCCAAATAATAATAAACAAACACTAGGTATAAGAATTAGCACACATGATTTGAAACAGGTATGCATGATTGAATTGCGGGATAACGAAATAGGCAAGGAGCAATAAGGGGAGCCGAGCCAGATGTATATCCATATGGACAGGATGTCGAGCAGTATGCAGGGAAGGGGGAATTGATTCCCAGATCAGCAAGTAAGAAAAAAAAAAAAAAATCCGAGGGCGGGACGAACTTAACAATAACAATAACACAAGTAACGACAACATCACCAAAACAACGGCAATAGTAACACTGACGCTAACAGAACAGTAATGGCAGCACTAATGTTAACCAACTATTCTGATGGCTTATGAGACTTTCTAGGTATGCAATTTTTAGAAATCCAAGTAAGACAAACATATACATCTTGGCAGGCGATTCAAGTAACGCAGCTGGGCATGAATATCCTAAGTACAGGCCTATATGAGATGATTAGTATGGATAGATGTATGCAAGGCAGAATCACAAGGTAGCAATGATAGATAGAAAGGGATATATAAGACAGAGCGCTAGTAGTTTTATTCAGACCCACGCACTCCATAAATCAAATTAATGAACCTCTTTGCATAAGATTTAATCCATTTAGGCGACATTGTGCAAACTTGTGGGTTACATAAACCAAGCTAAGTATTCTTCCTAACGCAATGCGAGCCGTAGCTTATATATTAACATGGCGACGTTCTTATTATGGGCAGACAAATAAGTAAGTCAGTGAAAGTAAGACAAACACGATGGGCATAGATATGGCATTGTACCATTTCAACTTAGGCAAACTTGATCCAGTTTTCTGATTCACTATCTAACTAGACTGATTTCCTACAATAGACCTAGCATGATACCTAAGTGACTTGAATAGGTCAGTTTATGCCAAACAGGCCTGCCCTATACAGGTCAGCTACATATTAAATAAGCTTCCATAAAGCTTGACATAATGCCTCATAATACAACTTAGCAGGAGATTCAAACAGTCCCTCTTGTTATCTTTACACTTAGTAACCAACACATAAACACCCTAGACCATGTAATATGTAAAAGGACATAACTAGTTAACAGGATTCCATGATGTAGCCCAATGTTTGGTGATTGATAACAGAGGGGTATACAAATCCTGGGCCTGCTTAACAGAATTAGAATAGGATTATGAACTCAGCAGATCCATCACTCATTATCTTCAGCATATTGCATTAGATATGAGTTTTTATCGACAAATCAGGGCAAGAATATGTCGAGGTTAATTTAAAGCGCGACTCGAGATCTTATTCGTACATTTATGAACACAAAGACATGAATGAACACACATTAAACATAAGAGCAGAGATACAAAAATGAATCGAATTCGATTTTACCTTCTCGGCGTGACCGGGCAACGTATCAAGTCGTCGGTCCTGACTTTGGGTTTGCGATGCGAATGAGAAGGGGTAAAACTATTTGCTGATTTTTGGCTGGAATTAAGAGAAGGATTCGACTGATGCCCCTGTTTCTGCCCTACTCTTGTTTTGCTGTGTGACTCTTTCTTTCTGCTCTACTCTCAGAATCGCTCTTATGCATCCGAATTGATGCCCTAAATTGCTATGTGGTTGCCCCGACGACTCAACTCTGTTTCGATGCTATGGGTCTCCTAACTGCTGCTAAAGTGTGTCGATGCTATGGGTATCCTAACTGCTGCTAAAGTGTGTCGATGCTATGGGTTTCCTCCCCCTTTCTGCTCTACTCTCTCCTTTTCTGACCTCTGTTCCACTCTCTTACTGTCTGTGTTGTTGCCCTCTGAGCTCTGAATCGATGCTATCGGTGGCTCCTTTCGATTGCCCTTTGCATGTGCTTATATAGCCCCCATTTGGGTTCCAAGTTAGGTAAATGAATAAAGGCTGATTTTATTGCTGGCTTTTTGCGATTTGTTAGCAAGATTCTCGGTTTTTTATGGTAAGGAAATGATTGAGGCGTTAAAAGGAGATCTCGGTTACAATTTTGTGGTAGTTGGGTCTTGATTTGGTTCCCTTTCTATGGTAAGGACAGGGGTATCGATATGGGAGGTAATTCGCCGGATTCTCAGGCGAGAATCCCGGCGACGAAGGCGGCGACTGGCCTTTTAGGGTTGCTGGCTTCTTTTTTAGGTTTGGGCGATGAGGGAGAGACGATGGCACAAGGCTACTGGTGATAAAAGGAAATAAGGGGCTGGGTATGTGGGCTGCGGGTAAGGATAAAGTGGGCCGGGTATGTGGGCTGCGGGTAGATTGTTTAATTAGGTATTTAATTAGGTAGTGTTTAATTAATTAATTCTAGGCTTTTAATTAGTTAGTTAGTGGTAAAAATTAATTGATTAAATTATTTAAAATAAATGCGGACGTGCTATTTAATTAGTGCTTAATATTTTAAAATGCGGCGCTATTATTTAAAATCTTATTATTATGCATTATTGCGAAGTTAGATTAGATTATTTAAATGCTAAATGCAAGTATGATTTTTTAAGAATTGTTTTAAAACTTTTTTATAAATGCGACGCTATTAAAATGCATGTATTAGATTTAAAATGATTTTAAAAATACAAATGATTGTGAAATTCTCTGGCGTATTAATAAATGCGGCTATGCTACTTGACACGACGTCATTGCTAAATTAATTATTTATGTACTTATTATTAATTAAGAATAATGACAGGGCTTAAAATTAATTAATGCGGGCGCGGGACTCTAAGTGCTAAAAACTCTACGTAAGATGCGATGCCATTATTAAATTGTTTATTTATGCCTGTATTTATGTTTTATCGCTGCATTTTATTATAGAACATCATAAAAAATTATTTTACAAAATTAGTCTAATTTTATAGTTAATGACTGGACGGGAGGGTCAAAATTGGGTGTCAACAGCTGTCCCTCTTTGTATGGAGATGATGGAAGAATCTTCGGACAAAGACGTTGACTCATAGCCAATTTTGTCTCGATCTTCAGAATTGCAAAAATGCTGGGCAGGTAGACAAGGCTGACGCAAAAAATCAAAATCTGTCCCAGTGTCGAGTTATGACGACACTGGGTTACCATGGTCAAAACACCAAGGCGTCTAACGTGGACTCAAAGCTGTCCCAGTGTCGAGTTATGACGACACTGGGCTACCATGGTCAAAACACCAAGGCGGGCTAACGCGGACTCAAAATTTGTCCCAGTGTCGAGTTATGATGACACTGGGCTATGGTGCAAAAGTAAAAAATAAAATAACTGGCTTGAACCTGGGGTGTACCGCTATGGCTTATGATGCTGGGTTCTATGGTGATGTGGAGCGAGTGGACCGACGCTTGAGGCCGCCGCCGTTCATTGGGAAGGTTGGCCCGACAAATTGCCCGGTTATTTGAAGAGAAAATCCACGTTGTGCTCCTGTTCCTGCATGCTAAGACTTGAACAAACGGTTAGTGCATAACTGTTAAGGCAAAAAAATGATGATGTATAATTTTAAAAGTAATGCAACTGTGAGTAGAAAAGGTTATCCTGCAAAATGTGATGCCTGCTGCAAATGATGTGATTTCGCCCTTGCACGGACGTGTTGCGATTGTGAATGCGGATACGTTGTCCTTGATGCAATTGCCCCCTGTAGACTAAAGCTCAAGAAAGAGTTAGTGCATAACTGTTAAGACAGAATAATAAAGCATGAATGAGAAAAGTGCAATTTTGAGAACAGAGAAAGTCGTCCCTGTGTAGATGCGATATGCTGATGATGGCGTCGTTTTCGGACTTGCTGTGCTAATAACGTCGTTACTGGGCGTGTTCTTCTTTGGCGTCGTTGCGTAGACTTCTTTGTCTTGATAACGTCGTTGCACGGGCGTTCTTCTTTGGCGTCGTTGCGTAGACTTCTTTGTCTTGATAACGTCGTTACTGGATGTGTTCTTCTTTGGCGTCGTTGCGTAGACTTCTTTGTCTTTGATAACGTCGTTACTGGGCGTGTTCTTCTTTGGCGTCGTTGTGTAGACTTGTTGTCTTGTCGCGTCGTTGCTGGGCGTGTTCTTCTTTGGCGTCGTTGCGTAGACTTGCTGTGCTGATAACGTCGTTACTGGGCGATATTCTTCTTTGGCGTCGTTGTGTAGACTTCTTTGTCTTGATAACGTCGTTACTGGGCGTGTTCTTCTTTGGCGTCGTTGCGTAGACTTGATGTCTTGATATCGTCGTTGCTGGGCGTGTTCTTCTTTGGCGTCGTTGCGTAGACTTGATCTTGATGGCGTCGTTGCACTGGGCGTGTTGTTCTTTGGCGTCGTTGCGTAGACTTCTTTGTCTTGATAACGTCGTTACTGGACATGTTCTTCTTTGGCGTCGTTGCGTAGACTTCTTTGTCTTGATAACGTCGTTACTGGGCGTGTTCTTCTTTGGCGTCATTGCGTAGACTTCTTTGTCTTGATAACGTCGTTACTGAGCGATGTTCTTCTTTGGCGTCGTTGCGTAGACTCAATCTTGATGGTGTCGTTGCACGGACCGCAATCGCGATAACGTCGTTACTGGGCGGGTTCTTCTTTGGCGTCGTTGCGTAGGACGCAATCTTGATGGCGTCGTTACTGGGCGTGTTCTTCTTTGCTCCTGTAGAATAGATGTTCCTGCAAGCTAAGCTTGAGAAAACGTTAGTGTATACCTGTTTAAACAAAATGATAAATATATATGAGAAGTGCAATTTTATGGGTAGAGATGTCGTCCCTGATACGCCTGATGAATGCTGGGATGTTGTCCTTGCACGGACATGCTAAGTGCTGCAGCTGACGAATTGCCATGATGCCTTCGTGGTGTGCGATGCGTGGGTTGCCAATTTGACTTGATGCCCGAGTTGATGCACTAGGTTTTGTTGCGGAACTCTGAACTTTGACTGCTGATTGTTGATGCCCCTTTCTGCTGCTGCTGCTCTTGCTGCGGACTTTGGATTGTTGTCATCCTCTGCCTTTGCTGCTTTTTGCTGCTTCTGCTAATACGAAGAAACTTTTCGCCGTATTTTCTGCTTCGGCTGTTGCACTTTCTGCTTCTGTTAATATGAAAAGACCTGCGCTCAAAGAAAAATTTGTGAGTTTTGGGGGGGGTCGATTCGTATCTGACTTCGCCGCCTTGTCCCTTGATATCCACGTGCCTGGCCTGTTTGGACTTGCAATCCCTGTCTGGTTTCCTACATGGTCCCAGTTTTGAAAAGGGTGTCTGGCCTAACGTGGGTCTTCAATGTAGTTGCTTGTATGTTATGTTTCTGGGCCTTCTGATTTCGGCCTGCATGGTTGCCATTTGCTGTGGTAGCTGGGCGAGCTGCTCGATCGGATCTATGTTGCTTTTCTTTTCTGAGACCCCTGCTTTGCCTATAGGAACCAAGACAGGTTCCGACTCGTTTTGCTCAAATGCCCTTGAATCGGTCATGTCGTTGATCTTGCGAAATATTGTTGCTCTGTCATTGCTTAGTCAAATACAAATCGACCTTTTGGGGAGATGATAAATCTTTCTAAAAATGCAACAAACGGTGTTAGCATAAAGCACATAATTTGCAGGTATGTAGCAGATATATTGCACATAGCATATTCAAACGTTTCCTAACATGCAGGGGGACCTCTTTATGCCAGAGGTAAGCCTAAACGTCACTTATGCGAGATTATGACGGATTTGTCCAAGTCGTCCAACTATAATGCCTTTGTTGGAAATGGCGACCAAATGACGGTGCACTTTTCCCAATTTTAGCATGTCATGATTGGGCTTGGATTTGTTTGTCATTGCCACGCTACACATAATATGTTGGTTGGCCGTTGGGTTGAGAAACCCGTCGACAAGTTTGGTGTCTTCCTAATTGTGGTGTCGATGCCAAGGACCGACCCACCTAAGGTAAATGCATGCATGCACTAAAATAAAGGGTGGTATGGCTCTATCTTAAGTTTCTAAGATTTGGCTTTTCTGGACGCAAGGTTCCCGAGCGGACAACTCGAGTGAGAAGGCTACGCGGCCACCGGTTAGACCGGGCACTCCACGTATGTTACCAACTCTCCTAATTTTGGGTTTTGAAGAAAGAATTTTGCTGATGCACCAAGCGCACCTCGCATGCAGTGTGTGATTGTGTGAATTTTCCAGAGTGGAAGAAATATGAGCGGAATGCCAGTTTAAGGAAAGCAGTAAAGCAGGTAGCAAAAATAAATAAACAAAATACAGCACACAAAATTTAAATGCAAAAAGTAATGCCGAATAATAACCTTAGGTCTGTTGTGGTTAAGAACCTAAAATCCCCAGCGGAGTCGCCATTTCTGTCGCACCCATTTTCGGCCGCGACATTTTTTAAAGCGAACCCTGCTCAAAATGCAATGTTAGAAAAATAAAATAAAGTGCTAAAATGTTTTAAAAAATGCTTAAAAGCTTAAAAAAGATGTGCTAAAAGTGCAAAAAGGTGCTTAAATGCTAAGGGTTCGCGGAGTCGCCACCTAATTAATTGGGTGAATTAGGACACCTAAATGTCAACTAGGTTAAAGTCAACTAGGTTAAAGTCAACACTAAAAGTCAACCTAATTAATGAGATTTTGGGTAAGGGTTCTTTATTAATCTAGAGGGAAGGGGTTAGGCACCCTCTAAGATCCGCTAACTTGCGGTTGTCCTGCCAAACCTAGGGTAATTATTATATTTAAGAAAAATGCAAAATAAAAGCTCCTCTTGCTTAATAAAATGTTAGGAAATAAAATAAATGCTAAAATGTTAAAATGTTTAAAGGTGCTTAAGTCTAAAAGGGGCAAAAGGTGCTATATGCGAAAGAATGCTAAGAGGTGCTAAAATATTAAGGGTTAAAGACGCTTAAAAAGTGCTAGCAATTTAAAAGTGCTAAGTGTAAACAAAGTAGTGCTAGGGTGCTTACATATTAAAAGGGGCTAAGGGATTAATTTTAAAAGTAAAGGGTGCTAAAAGTGCAAAAATGCTAAAAGAGGTGCTAAAAATGCTAAAGGGTGCTAAATGATAAAATGCTAAAGGTATTAAACGCCCAGAGGTGATTTAAAGTGCTAAAAGGGCTAGAAATGCTAAAGAATGCTAAAAGGGTGCTTTATGGACTGATTATGTGTTCATGCAAAGGTTATTTATGAACTAGTTAGGTATACTGCTAGCTAAATTAATCTTGCTTAACCTGCGTACAATATTGTATAAGAGATGCTTTAAGATGATTTTTTAGGAAGAAATCTGTTATGGATTTTAGTAAGAAACAAATGTGATGCAAGTTAAATTATTTAGACATGCATGACAAATCTAAAAAAAAGCAAGTGAGTTAAGCGATGAACTTTAAATTACCTTCCCCACTTATATATTCAAAGGCTAATTATTCTAGATATCCTATTAATTAGAATAGCGTTAGTCAAATAATTTACAATAAACAAATGAATGGGGCGGGGTAGAAAATAATTTAAAGGACTCGAGGAATGGCGATGTCTTTCGCCTGCGGCTTAGAATTCCTGATGCGAGGATAAATGCACATGGATGCGGGTTTTCACGTTTGTTACGATGAGTCTCGCCATGAGACTCTTTGTTGCTCCGATGTGTTTCATGCAAAATAAGAGGAGATAAAGATTAGTACGAGCCCCAAATAATAATAAACAAACACTAGGTATAAGAATTAGCACACATGATTTGAAACAGGTATGCATGATTGAATCATGGATAACGAAATAGGCAAGGAGCGATAAGGAGCCGAGCGGATGTATATCCATATGGACAGGATGCCGAGCAGTATGCAGGGAAGGGGGAATTGATTCCCAGATCAGCAAGTAAGAAAAAAAAAAGAAATCCGAGGGCGGGACGAACTTAACAATAACAATAACACAAGTAACGACAACATCACCAAAACAGCGGCAATAGTAACACTGACGCTAACAGAACAGTAATGGCAGCACTAATGTTAACCAACTATTCTGATGGCTTATGAGACTTTCTAGGTATGCAATTTTTAGAAATCCAAGTAAGAAAAACATATACATCTTGGCAGGCGATTCAAGTAACGCAGCTGGGCATGAATATCCTAAGTACAGGCCTATATGAGATGATTAGTATGGATAGATGTATGCAAGGCAGAATCACAAGGTAGCAATGATAGATAGAAAGGGATATATAAGACAGAGCGCTAGTAGTTTTATTCAGGACCCACGCAGACCCATAAATCAAATTAATGAACCTCTTTGCATAAGATTTAATCCATTTGGAAGCGACATTGTGCAAACTTGTGGGTTACATAAACCAAGCTAAGTATTCTTTGTCACGACCCGTTCCGGGGCCCGTGACTGGTGCCTTACCCGGGCACCCAAGTAGTCATACATCAGAGAAAATCAGCGGAATATAAAACAAGACATGAAATAATTGTAAATAATACGCTTACGAGAAAAGGGTTGCCTTTCGATATATACATAAACCAAGGTTTGCGATTACATCCCAACTGCATAAATACGACCACTTAAGGAAATAAACAACTATGGCGGACAGGCCCCGCCATACCTGGATCAGACAAAACTATCTACAACAGGAGATCATACCCAAAAGTAGAGCCTCCGGAGAAGATGGAGCTCACGACACCAACGCAAGAGATCTTAGGATGTGGATCTAGCACTGCCGCCTTACCGCGGCGTGAACGCAGCCCCCGAAGAGGTCAAACAGTACTAAGTATGTGAAATCAGAAAGTACTTAAATGAAATCATATCATTTTAAAACCAGTTTACAAATATGTATGTAAACAATCAAGAAACCGCACATAGTGCCACATCACAAACAAGAGCAACAATAGTAAAGCAGAATAGTCTTTTCTAGTGCGAATGATCGAGCAGGCCGATTGC
Organism: Przewalskia tangutica; assembly: GCA_029844215.1. NCBI lineage: Eukaryota > Viridiplantae > Streptophyta > Magnoliopsida > Solanales > Solanaceae > Przewalskia > Przewalskia tangutica. The sequence continues at coordinate 119,757,411 of CM056721.1, read as the reverse complement.
GTAGTATCACCAAGCCTAATCTGGACTCCGTAGTCCGCATAGGCCACTCACGTAGGCCCGCGTAGGTATATAACCCCGCATCGAGGGTAGCTACTCCTGCGTCGCCTGGACTCATTGTCCGCATGGGCCACATGCATCGCGTGAGGCATAACCCCGCATACTAACTGGAACTCGTAGCTCCGCATAGGCCCCCGACCCGCATGAGGTATTCTCGAATCATGGTCCTGCATCGCTGAGTCTACCCCGCGTCGGAGGCGACAACCCCGGTATCATCTCGAGAGTGAGTGGTATAGTACTAACATAATCGCTTATAGTTTAAACAACATAAGCATAAGTAAGATCGACCTCTTTACACAAGCGTTACAAGTCACTACCACACATAGCATAATATCATGTCTACTTATCAAACCATTTTATTATTCTTTCATAAATCAATATAAGTCATTATAAACACATAAGTAAATCGTTCCTTTTATCATTCTTAAGTTGTTATACCTAACTTCCCATAAAGCTAGTATAACTCTTAAGCTTGATGTTTAAAACCAATTAGTTTTCTTAAGAAAATGATTCAATATTCTTTTGAAATGTTTTAAGATCCTTATTATTCAGCTTAAGTCGCAAGACATTGCAGTAAGTATTATTCAGGCTTAAGTCGAAAGACATTGCCGTAGTTATTATTCAGTTAACACATGTACGTCTACCGTACTACATATATATTTTAAAATATCTTGCTTTAGGAAGAATCACATACATTCTCGGCGAAAACCTCCTGCCAAGTTGAATATGTCGCGTGCAGAGAATCGACTATAATAGTCACGACATCTATCAAAGTCTAGACTACTCAAGGTCATTCTAAGCAGAGGGTTCACAATTCTACGGAAAGTCGGGCAGCACTTCCCTACCCGGTGAGCTACTCAAGTCTACTGTGAAAACAGTCCTAAGTAAGAATAGTTCAATTATTCTTCTTTTAAACCCTTCTACTGTGATAACAGTTCAATTCTATTCTCAGAATATTCTTCTAAGTATTTAATACTTATTCTATACTTCTACAGTATGAATTCTCTAATTACTAAAGAAGGACAAGTTTATTTACCTCGGTAAGCCCAATAATATCCTAGATAAAAGTCGCGCCTGAGCAAGGTTTAGCTCCTAAGTTGTGCGCTCCAGAGCTCGAGAAACCTTAGAAGTTCTTCACAACTTCTACTAAGGACTAAGGGATTTGGGCTAGGTATTTTGGGCATTATAACAATACTAGAGGCAACTTTTCTACCAAGGGAGGGGGTAGATTTCGGCTAGGCTAGGGGGTAGCCTCGGCAAGCTTCTCAAAGGCGGGAGGTGTTGGGCGAAACAAGCTCGGGAGAGGAGGATTTTAAAGACTTGGAAATGAATTTGTGGATGAAGAACTCTTCATCTTAAGGGGGTATTTATAGGTCAAGCCATGGCCAACCAAGGGTCAAGATGATGCCAAGTGCAAGGCAAGTGTAGGGTGAAGATTTAGGCAAGTGTCCATTCTATCTACTACACACAAATATCCTACCAACTCCTTGACTTGTGCAAAGGCACAAAAAACGTGCCATCCATAGTCCAATTCGTCAATGGGCGATTCGATCCATCGATTGGAGGTGACAAGTGTCGCCCTCCCGGTGGTCCAAAATGTTTCTTCTCTAGGAAAAATCCGCAAAAATTAGAAATTGCATCGCCGGAATTTTCCATATGGAAGCTGTTGAAACGTTTCGTCGGAAAACGATTCTTTTAGCGAGTTGTGCACAATTTTCGAACTTGGCCTAACTTTAAGGCTAAACTTTCGTACGTACGCCCTCACGTACATACTCCGGAAATACGGGGTATAACATTCTTCCTAACGCAACAGGAGCCAGGTAGCTTATATATTAACATGGCGACGTTCTTATTATGGGCAGACAAATAAGTAAGTCAGTGAAAGTAAGACAAACACGATGGGCATAGATAAAGCATTGTACCATTTCAACTTAGGCAAACTTGATCCAGTTTTCTGATTCACTATCTAACTAGACTGATTTCCTACAATAGACCTAGCATGATACCTAAGTGACTTGAATAGGTCAGTTTATGCCAAACAGGCCTGCCCTATACAGGTCAGCTACATATTAAATAAGCTTCCATAAAGCTTGACATAATGCCTCATAATACAACTTAGCAGGAGATTCAAACAGTCCATCTTGTTATCTTTACACTTAGTAACCAACACATAAACACCCTAGACCATGTAATATGTAAAAGGACATAACTAGTTAACAGGATTCCATGATGTAGCCCAATGTTTGGTGATTGATAACAGAGGGGTATACAAATCCTGGGCCTGCTTAACAGAATTAGAATAGGATTATGAACTCAGCAGATCCATCACTCATTATCTTCAGCATATTGCATTAGATATGAGTTTTTATCGACAAATCAGGGCAAGAATATATCGGAGTTAATTTAAAGCGCGACTCAGTATCTTATTCGTACATTTATGAACACAGCAACATGAATGAACACACATTAAACATAAGAGCACAGAGATACAAAAAATGAACTGAACAGAATTCGATTTTACCTTCTCCGGCGTGACCCGGCGTATCAGATTGTCGTCGGTCCGCCCGACGGGCTTTGGGTTTGCGATGCGAATGAGAAGGGGTAAAACTATTTGCTGATTTTTGGCTGGAATTAAGAGAAGGATTCGACTGATGCCCCTGTTTCTGCCCTACTCTTGTTTTGCTGTGTGACTCTTTCTTTCTGCTCTACTCTCTCTGTAACTGCTCTACTGTCTGTCCTGAATTGATGCCCTAAATTGCTATGTGGTTGCCCCGACGACTCAACTCTGTTTCGATGCTATGGGTCTCCTAACTGCTGCTAAAGTGTGTCGATGCTATGGGTATCCTAACTGCTGCTAAAGTGTGTCGATGCTATGGGTTTCCTCCCCCTTTCTGCTCTACTCTCTCCTTTTCTGACCTCTGTTCCACTCTCTTACTGTCTGTGTTGTTGCCCTCTGAGCTCTGAATCGATGCTATCGGTGGCTCCTTTCGATTGCCCTTTGCATGTGCTTATATAGCCCCCATTTGGGTTCCAAGTTAGGTAAATGAATAAAGGCTGATTTTATTGCTGGCTTTTTGCGATTTGTTAGCAAGATTCTCGGTTTTTTATGGTAAGGAAATGATTGAGGCGTTAAAAGGAGATCTCGGTTACAATTTTGTGGTAGTTGGGTCTTGATTTGGTTCCCTTTCTATGGTAAGGACAGGGGTTTCGATATGGGAGGTAATTCGCCGGATTCTCAGGCGAGAATCCCGGCGGCGCGCGACCGCCTTTAGTTCTTGGCTTCTTTTTAGGTTTGGGCGATGAGGGAGAGACGATGGCACAAGGCTACTGGTGATAAAAGGAAATAAGGGGCTGGGTATGTGGGCTGCGGGTAAGGATAAAGTGGGTATGTGGTCATGTAGATTGTTTAATTAGGTATTTAATTAGGTAGTGTTTAATTAATTAATTCTAGGCTTTTAATTAGTTAGTTAGTGGTAAAAATTAATTGATTAAATTATTTAAAATAAATGCGGACGTGCTATTTAATTAGTGCTTAATATTTTAAAATGCGGCGCTATTATTTAAAATCTTATTATTATGCATTATTGCGAAGTTAGATTAGATTATTTAAATGCTAAATGCAAGTATGATTTTTTAAGAATTGTTTTAAAACTTTTTTATAAATGCGACGCTATTAAAATGCATGTATTAGATTTAAAATGATTTTAAAAATACAAATGATTGTGAAATTCTCTGGCGTATTAATAAATGCGGCTATGCTACTTGACACGACGTCATTGCTAAATTAATTATTTATGTACTTATTATTAATTAAGAATAATGACAGGGCTTAAAATTAATTAATGCGGGCGCGGGACTCTAAGTGCTAAAAATTCTACGTAAGATGCGATGCCATTATTAAATTGTTTATTTATGCCTGTATTTATGTTTTATCGCTGCATTTTATTATAGAACATCATAAAAAATTATTTTACAAAATTAGTTTAATTTTATAGTTAATGACTGGACGGGAGGGTCAAAATTGGGTGTCAACAACCGTCTATCCATCCCGACCATGCCATGTCTTCGACCAGTGCCACGCCAGCCCGCATGCCACTGTCTTCCGTCAAGGTCGACTTGCCTTCGACCAGTCCGTGCCAACATCACGTCTGCCAAATTATCTCGACCCATGACTTAGCCGCATCACGTGACCATCTGTCAAGGCTTGTCTTGCCCTCGTCCAACCCGTGCCAACACCCACGTTTGTTCGAGTCATCCCACCGTTTTGGTCGTACGCCCACTTGGTGCCATACGACTTACCAAAGTCCGTCTTGCCCTCGACCCGTGACATTACGCACGTCTGGTCGAGTCATCCCACAACTTTGCTCGCATGCCCTCTCGGTGCCATGCGCATGTCCGTGCCTACTGTCTTCCGCCCAACTTATTTGCCATCATACAAGAACCTTGTTATAGACCCGTACTACCTGATGCCCATATGAACCAACACTCGGCCATATAGACCAGTATCAAGGGCATTAGACGACCCTTGACACTCATCCGCCCGACGCCCGTCCTAGCCGAATTCCAAGGGGGTTACAAACCACCCACACCAATTGAACTCGACGTCCTCGTCGAGCAGATTTATGGTGACTTTCTCCACCCTAAGGCGTTGAATTGCCTTCGTCGAAGAACCATTCATACAAATAGCCCCTGCCATTTGATTCTACTCCCATGTCTGCAGCATTCTGTCCGTCTCCCCCATGCTAAGTATTCCAGCGACCAAGAACCCAATTCGAACCCGCCTTCAAGCCTGTTGTGCACCACAGTCAGCGCCCATTCGAACCATTCCTGCCCTGAATCACCGCAATTAGACTACAAGAACTTCATGGAATATTTCGGTCTCACTTCAACACTCCTGCAACATCAACTTTTGTAAGCAAGATCACTTACGTTTTTGAACCACTTACTCGGTTCAACACACCACGGCTAAGCACCATAGTGTCAAACCGCATACTTACTCATGCAAATTATCACACGCATTTTTTATTTGCGTACCTGCCCGCGTCTCACGCCTTCCGAAACAGTAAGGCCAGCAGTCGGTCATCATCCTCCGCCCCTCACTTCCGCTTCGAACTAAGCAGCCATGAGTCTAATTTTTAGCAAAAAATTAGACCCCATGAGCTTGTACTCCCTCCTAACCCGAGACAGCACCAAGCTCCCACGTTGGATGTTTTCTTTATCCAACAGGGGACTTCCTCGCCCTTCCTAAACCGTCATCAACTTTGTTCTATCCATGCATTGTCGCACCGTGGAACATCGATGAGGCTTCCCCCGTAGTGTTTGCCGATGAACCTTCATTTTTCAAAAGCAAACCCAACGGGTTAACCAAGGCAGCAACCACACCAGCACGTTTCTCCTCCTCCTCGGACGAAACATCTCCAGCAAGTATTGCGTTCACCCGCCCTCGCTTTGGACAGTCCCTGGACAAGTGAGGCCCTCCACAAATCCAGCAAGTCAATTCTCTTGCTGAATTCTTCTTCGGATTCCCCATAACAGCCGCCATTATCCCCTCTGTATTCCGCCACTCTCCATTCTTCTCTGCCTTTTGTCGCGCCCTCTTTCGGCCGCGACATTTTCTAAAAGCGAGCCCCTGCTTAAATAAAATGTTAGAAAATAAATAAAAGTGCTAAATATTAAAAAAGGGTGTTAAAAGGTTGAAGGTGCTTAACAAGTGCTAAAATATTAAAAAGGAATGCTAAAGGTTGCTAGGAGTTTAAAAGGTGCTAAATGATAAAAGCAGTGCTAGGGTTCGCGGAGTCGCCACCTAATTAATTTGGGTGAATTAGGACACCTAAATGTTAACTAGTTTAAAGTGAACATTAACTCCATTTTAATGGTCTGCTAAACTTACTGAGATTCTGGGTAAGAGTTCTTTATTATCCTAAAGGGAAGGGGTCAGGCACCCTAAATGATCCGCTAACTTGCGGTTGTCCGTTCAAACCTAGGGTAATTATTATGTTCAAAGAATGCATGTTTTGAAAATATAAAAGATGCTTCGGAATATTTTATAAAAGTAGGCATGTTGATAAAAGTCCGTAAAACTAATGCTATAAAAAATAAAGCTTTAAAGTGTGCATTTATTGTTTATGTAAAACAGGTGACGCAAAGTGGATTTATTGACTAAATATATACATTTGCCTACCTTAATTACTATCCCATATGCTTAAGAGGGTTCATTACCATACATATAAAAAAATAAGATTTATATGGATTTTATAGCAAATGATTTAGGGATGTTAAAAAAAATAATATCCTAGCTACATGATTAATTATGCGACTAAATGGTTTAATTATAGCTTAAGCTAAAATGGTTTACTTAGAGGGCACGTAAATTTCTAATGTTAAATCCCTTACTAAGGACGACCCAAGCTCAAACTATTCTGAATATATTAATGTTAAGGGTAAAGGTTAGGCGAATAATTACAACAAATGAATGAAGGAGGATATATAAAAAAGGGGTGACTCGAAGAATGACGATGTCCTTTCGCCGCGGTTTGGAATTTCCTATGCGAGATGAATGCACATAAATGCGGGCCTTCTTTTGAAGTAGCTCAAGATGAGTCTCGTCGTGAGACTCTTTATTTTGCTCTGGTGCGTGCCATGTAAAAATAAGAAAAGGATAAGGATTAGCAATTGTCCAAATATTTATTAATCCATACAAATAGGCCAGATCTCCATATAGGCCCAAACAGAGATTGATATATATATACAAGATATTCAGAATATATATATGCGATATTCTTAAGAGGTATGCAAAATATGTAGCATGTATGCACAGTATCTATGTTCGATTTACTTTGAAATGCATCATGACAAACTCTACTGAATTCTGTAAGCAAACAGAGCCAAATCTCGGTTACAGAAGGACAAGCATACTTTAGATAAGAGGTACTAATCATTTATAAAAAAAAATAGGCAAGAATAGATTTACCCATAAATCTGTTCTTTTCAAACAAGCAGGCATGTCCTAAAAATTAACCTAAATACTTAACAAATGTATGCACGGCGGTTTAATAAACCTAAAAAAATTATTCAAATGGCTAATTAAGGGGGTCATTTTGATATGCAAAGTCATTCGGGCTTAAGCTTATCTATGCGCAACCATGTTTATGCATCTGATCGAAGTACCCTTTAGGGAACCCAGCTAACCATGAAACAGCATCACACAAATATGTTTATGTGGATAATCAGATTTCCAAGCATTTTGACACAACAGAAGCTCCTAAACAAAGTACATACGTTTTAACATGTTCTTATATAATATATAGAAAGCATTTCAGTTATTTAAACATGCATAATGGCCAATAAAACAGCGAAGAAATGCATTCAAACATATGAAACCGTTTGCGAATTGTATGACCTTAGAACTCTTCCCCTGCTCGAGTTTCTTTGTCCCAAACAAATAAAGTAGGTGACTTAACATACCGATACTTATTCGAAACATCTCAATGGTCAGTCAAATATTTCAGACGTTACCAAATGCAGACACAGTCATATAACAGCCATTAAGCATGTCTTTAAACTAAGCAAAAACTGTATATCAGCCTAAAATTCCATTAGAATGCTTGACAATTAATACCCTGGACCCAATCAGTAACCGATCTGCTCAATCAAGCATACAAACATGCCATGAATGCCAGTATTAACATAAACACATTAACAATCACAATCCCGAAGATTAAGAACAATCAACATTAGCTTAAACAGGTTTGGCAATCAACTCAATAAACATAAATAGTCGCCGACATCAGCCCAACACACATTTAACAGTCGTTCAAACACATACTGTATATATTAAGGTTAAACAAAATCTAAGACTATGAGGATAGGATATTACCTTCTCCGGGCAGCGAACAGAGGCAGCGTATCAAGTCGTCGACTCGCTCGGGTTTCGGTTTTGCGATGCGAATGAAAGGGCGAAGTTTTGTTGCTGATTTCTGACTGATATTTGAAAGGAAAGGTTTCGAAATCCCTGTTCTTGTCACGCTAATTATCTGGAGGCTGGGTCCCTAACCCCCTGATGTTTTCTTCACTTCGTTAAGTCGTACTATGCTCTTCAAATAAGCCTTACTGTGCCCCCCCGTCTCTGCTCTACTCTCTGTCCGTCTTGCATGTACAGTGGTTCTGTATTTATAGCCCTAACCTTAGGTTCTAAGTTGGTCAGTGTTTAAGGCTGAGATTTGTGCTATATATTTGGTAAGCTTGGGTATGATTCTACTGCGATTTTGGACGAGATTTGTGCTGATTTTCGTACTGATTTCGTGAAGATTTTGTGGGCTATTTTGGGTTGATTTGTGCGATTTGTTACTGATGTAAATTGATTCTTACTGTTTTATTTTTTTGGACGAATCTTGGCGATTTAGTACTGACTTTATTGTTATGGTAAGTTGCGATTTCGGAAGATTTGTTGATTCACGGATTCTCGGCGAGAATCACGGCGAGGAGTGCGCGATGGGGTGCAAGGTAAGGGAGGTGCGGCGATTGCTGTTTAGGGTTAGGTTAGGTTTGATTTCGTGAAGGCTGATGGGGACGATGGGAAGGTAAAGGGCAATGGTGGGGTTACGGACTGGGGTGATAAGGAAAAAGCCATGCGTGTGTCGGTTCGCGCTGCCCGTGAAGTGAGGATGGGTAATTTAAGTGGTGATGAAGCGACCTTTAATTAGTTAGGGGTTAGTTTAATTAGGCTTTTAATAAGTTAATTAGTGGTAAAAATTAATTGATTAAATTATTTAGCTTCATTAATCTATGTTTGAGATAAAAATAAAGACGGACGCGCTACTTAATTAGTGCTTGATATTTTAGAATGCGGCGCTATTTATTTAAAATCTTATTATAGTGCATTATTGCGAAGTTAAATTAAAATTGAATTGAGTTTAGACTAAATTATTAAAATGCTAAATGCAAGTATGATATTTAAGAATTGTTTAAAGCTTTTACTCAAAATGCGGTGCTATTATTTAAAAATCTTATTTATTGTGCATTATTATTCAAAATAAGTTATGAAATTGCTTTGCGTATTAATAAATGCAACTATGCTACTTGACACGACGTCAATGCTAAATTATTTATTTTATGTATTTATTATTAATTAAGAATCATGACAGGGCTTTAATTAATGCGGGCGCTGGGACTCTAAGTGCTTAATACTCTACGTAAAATGCGGTGCCGTTATTAAAATTGAGTTATTTAAATGCTACATGCAGATAGGACTTCTTAATTCTTTTATGAATGCTATTATTAAAACGCGTATGTTAGATTATTATTTTACGTATTATTTATTATTAAATTGTTTATTTATGTCTGTATTAATGTTTTATTGCTGCATTTTATTATTTAAGAATTATTGAAAATTAGTGTAATTTTATAGTTAATGACTGGACGGGAGGGTCAAAATTGGGTGTCAACAGTTGTCCCTCTTTGTATGGAGATGATGGAAGAATCTTCGGACAAAGACGTTGACTCATAGCCAATTTTGTCTCGACCCTCAGAATTAAAAAATGTTGGGCCATTAAGCAAGGCTGACGCAAAAATCAAAATTGTCCCAGTGTCGAGTTATGACGGCACTGGGCTACCATGGTCAAACACCAAGGCGGGCTAATGCGGACTCAAAATTGTCCCAGTATCGAGTTATGACGACACTGGGCTACCATGGTCAAAACACCAAGGTGGGATAACGTGGACTCAAAATTTGTCGATGTCGAGTTATGGCGACCTTTGGTGAGATGTAAGAATAAAAAAATAAAATAAGCGGGCTTGAACACAGGGTGTATCATATGATCTTTGGGTTTTATGGTGATGTGGAGCAGTGGACCACGCTGAGGCGCTTACGCCATTCGTTGGGAAGGTTGGCCCCAACAAATTGCCGGTTATTTGTAAGAAAATCCACGTTGTGCTCCATCTTTTGCGGTTCTATAGATCGAAGCTAAGATAGAAGCATTAGTGCATAATCGCCAAAACAAAATAATGTAAGAATGTGAATTACGTATTTGTGGTTGTAGTCGATTGTATAGACTATATAATGAAATGATGTAATGATACGCCGTCTTATGCAGACGAGATCTGGATGTTAAATCGTTGTATAGACGAAATGCAAATGACGCCTTGTATGGGCGTTGTCGTCGTTGTATAAACGAAATGCAAACGTTCGTCGTTGTATAGACGAGATGCAAATGACGTCTCCTAGGGCATAGATAAAAAATTGTTTTATATATGGAGTTGTGTCGTAATTCATGCGTAATCAAAACTAGATGAAATAATTAAAGTGTAAATGATGTAGCCTGTGGTTTTTTGCAAGATGTATTTGATGTAGACTTGTTGCAGTTTGACTTTGTGGCCGAATGCATTTGTGTTGGAATGTTGCTATTGGCGTCGTTTTCGGACTTGTCGTCGTTTTTGGACTTGTTGTGTTGATGACGTCGTTGCCTGGACGTGTTGCTGCTGCCCCTGTAGACTAAAGCTCAAGAAAGAGTTAGTGCATAACTGTTAAAACAGAATAATAAAGCATGAATGAGAAAAATGCAATTTTGAGAACAGAGAAAATCGTCCCTGCGTCGATGTGATATGTTGATGATGGCGTCGTTTTCGGACTTGGCGTCGTTTTCGGACTTGTCGTCGTGTTGGCGTTATTTTCGGACTTGTCGTCGGTTTCAGACGTGGCGTCGTTTTCGGACTTAACGTCGTTTTCGGATGTGGCGTCGTTTTCGGACTGGGCGTCGTTTTCGGACGTGGCGCCGTTTTCGGACGTGGCATTGTTTTCGGACGTGGCGTCGTTTTCGGACGTGGCATCGATTTCGGACGTGGCGTCGTTTTCGAACTTGGCGTCGTTTTCGGACTTGTCGTCGTTTTCGGACGTGGCGTCGTTTTCGGACGTGGAGTCGTTTTCGGACTCGGAGTCGTTTTCGGACTCGACGTCGTTTTCGGACGTGGCGTCGTTTTCGGACTTGGCGTCGTTTTCGGACGTGGAGTCGTTTTCGGACTCGGAGTCGTTTTCGGACTCGACGTCGTTTTCGGACGTGGCGTCGTTTTGGTTGTAAATGCGTTTTTGGACGTGGCGTCGTTTCGGGCGTGGAGTCGTTTCGGACTGAGTCGTTCGGACTCGACGTCGTTTTCGGACGTGGTGTCGTTTTCGGACTTGGCGTCGTTTTCGGACGTGGAGTCGTTTTCGGACTCGGAGTCGTTTTCGGACTCGACGTCGTTTTCGGACGTGGCGTCGTTTTCGGACGTGGCGTCGTTTTCGGACGTGGTGTCGTTTTCGGACTCGGAGTCGTTTTCGGACTCGACGTCGTTTTTGGACGTGGCGTCGTTTGGGCCGAGTCGTTTTGGACTCGAGTCGTTTTCGGACGGGGCGTCGTTTTCGGACGCGGAGTCGTTTTCGGACTCGGAGTCGTTTTCGGACGTGGCGTCGTTTTCGGACGCGGAGTCGTTTTCGGACTCGGAGTCGTTTTCGGACTCGACGTCGTTTTCGGACGCGGCGTCGTTTTCGGACGCGGCGTCGTTTTCGGACGCGGAGTCGTTTTCGGACTCGGAGTCGTTTTCGGACGTTGCTGATGCTCCTGTATAATAAATGCTCCTGCAAGCTAAGCTTGAGAAAAATTAGTGTATAACTGGTAAAACAAGATGATAAATATATGAGAAATGCAGTTATGTGAATAAGGATGTCTTCCCTGTATGATATGTGGGGTGTTGTGAATGCTGAGATGTTGTCCTTGGGCGGACATGCTAGATGCTGCCACTGACGAATTGCCATGATGCCTTTGTTGTGATGCATTTGTGAACCATGTGGATTGTCATGATGTCTGCGTTTGTGCACTGCATGAGTTGCAATTTGACTCTGGCGAGGCGATCTTGCTATAATTTGTTGCGGGATTTGAACTCGATTGTTGATGTTTATGCAACCTGCTTACGAAGAATTTTGTTGTATTTTACGCCTGCTAGTATGCAGAACTCTGTTGGACCTTCTGCTAATATGAAGGACCGGCGCTCAAAGAAAAATTTGTGAGTTTGCGGGGGGGGGCGGTTGATCCGCGTTGACTTTGTAGTTTTGACTCTTGATGTCGGACGTCGGCCTTGTTTGGGACTCATAACCCTGCTGGTTTCCTACCTTGTCCCGATTTTGAAAAGGGTGTTTGGCTAAGGGGTCTCGATGGAGTTGCTTGTATGTTATGTGTTTTCTTGTTATTTTGAGCGAAGGGAAAGTTTCCTAATGGTGTGACCGAAGCCGATTTAGGCCGCCTACGTATCCCCATGAGGGAATCAGGTCATGACGTAGTTCATTACAAGCGAATATTGGGTAAAATTCTAAAGGTGGGACCGAGGCCGATGTGGCCGCCTACGTATCCGTCAAGGGAATCAGGTCGAACGTAGTTCCAATTACAAGCAAAGGAGAAATTGGGATTTTGTAAAAGGTGGGACCGAAGCCGATGTGGCCGCCTACGTATCCGCCAAGGGAATCAGGTCACACGTAGTTCCAATTTATTACATATGAAGGGCAAAATATATTAAACTAACTATTTTAGGACTCGGCGGGCCAAAGCAGGGGCATGAGTCCACTTCTTCTTGCTTTGTGTCTTAGAGGGCGGGGTCTTCAGCGGGATCATACCGGATCACATTGTATTTATGTTTCCTTTTCAGTAACGAGAAGACTTTAGAGCCCTTCCACGCAGTTTTTGTATCTTCTTCTTTTGATTTCTGCGAAGTGCATGTTTTGATGAATGACTGATTCAGGCGCAATGTGCTCACAGCGAGCATTTCTCTTCCTTTGGAGATTGATTGATGATTCAACGACAGTCCCTTCCAAACTGTTTTGTTCAACAATCATGTTCACATAGGCATCATCAGGGTCTGGTAAGTGGTTGTTGTTTATATTGGGGGGAACTTCTTTAAGTTGGATGACTCCATCTTTGATCAATTCCTCGATTTTGTCTTTGAGAGTATTCCTGCGGCTTTCAGCTTCTCATACACTTGGGCTATGGGTTCGCCTAAAGGTGTATAGGTTTTTGTTGGTTTTCTTTCGGCATCTATGCGGGGTTTGGGTCCGTTTGGTGTGCGGGTTCGTGATTGTGGTGAGTATTTTGGATATGCTGGTTGGGTATGGTAAACAGGATATGGGGGGGCGTAGTGCTGATAATGTGGATTTTGAGTGTTTTGGTTATAGTAAGGAGGCGGTGGACTGTGATACACTGGATGTTGTTCTGGCCTATGCTCCTGAATGACCATGATAGAGGGTGATGCATCTCTTCTCCTCTGTGAGGTACCTCCTATGGAATCTGACTGCATTGCCCTGCTAGTTGCTTGTAGGGCTGTCAAGTTTGTAATTCTGCCTGTCTTAATGCCTTCTTCCACGAAGTCGCCCATTCTTACGACTTCTGCAAAACTTCGCCCAATTACACTGATCATCCTTTCATAATATGTCGCGTCTTTTAGCGATCGCGAACAAAGTGGTCATTTCGCTCTGCCGTTGGAGTTTGGACCTTCGCCGCCGACCGCCACCTCGGCGTATTCACGAAAGTTTACGTGGATTTCTTTTCAAGCTTCATAAGATAAAATCTGTCGGGGCGATGTCGATGTTGAATCTAAATCTATCCATGAAATCTTGTGCCATGGCATTCCAACTGTCCCATTTTCGAGGGTCTTGGCATGTGTACCAGTCCAGCGCCTCGCCGGTTAGACTCCTGATGAATAGCTTCATGATGATTGCTTGATTTTTACCAACTCCAATCAATTTATCGCAATATGACCTTAGATGAGCTCGAGGATTCCCTTTTCCATCGAACATGTCAAATTTGGGCACCTTGTACCCCACAGGTAATTCAACGTCGGGGTGCATACATAAGTTTTCATATTCTAAACCTTCCTCCCATTTGTTCATTTGAATGCTTTTGAATGCCTCTTTCAAGCTACGGATTTCTTTTGCCATATTTTCATCAGCTCTGGCTCGAGTCTGCCGCTCCACTTCCCTGTACTGATTTGTCTCTTGAGAGGATGCATGCATAATAAATGGTTGGCTTTCGGTTGGATGTGCTAATCCCTCATATTGTTTGTGTGTCATCCGCTCGTATTGGGTGGCTTGGCAATTTGGGTTGAGTGGGGAGATATAAGTAGGTGGAGGTTGAGATGTGTATGTAGTGAACGGATCATTGTGGAGGTCGGTTTGCAAATTGACCGGGCAAGTGACGTTTTGGTGTGAGCTGGTATGTTGCGGCCTTTGCGGGGAGTTTTGGGGAAGTGGAGGCTCAAGGGCTTGTGACACGATTGCATTTGTCCCTTGCTGCAGGAGTGGTGCATTCAAGCTAATAGACGAGTTTGTGATATTTGGAGCCTTTATTTGGCTTGCATGATTTCCATTTCTTTGCAATAGTGTGGCGAGTTTTGATCATTGGTGTTTCTCCTTTCCAACGCCTCTGCACCTGCGGGAGCGGGGACGAGTCTAAGTTGTTGTTTCGTTATGGTGCTTCTGGATTAGTCATTTATTGGATGATTGTGCTTCTACCAGTCAACGCGAATCAACCTTTTGGGGATAAGCTAGGCAAAATAACCCTTTAACAAATTAAGCAAACCAAGTTAGTATAATATGCAAAAGTTGCAGGCAATATATAATAATAAGCAAATTTCAAATTAAGTGCGTGTTCTAACATGTTTGGACCTCTTTATGCCAGAGGTAGGCCTAAACGTCACATACGCGAGGTAGTGATAGATTTGTCCAAGTCGTCCAACTGTAATGCTTTTGTTGGGAATGGCGACCAAATGACGGTGCACTTTTTCCAATTTCAGCATGTCATGATTAGGTTTGGATTTGTCTATCATTGCCACGCTACACATAGTATGCTGGTTGGTCGTTGGGTTGAGAAACCCGTCGACAAGTTTGGTGTCTTCCTAATTGTGGTGTCGATGCGAGGACCGACCCACCTAAGGTAAATGCATGCGTGCCCTAAAATAAAGGGTGGTATAGCTCATCTTAAGTTTCTAAGATTTGGCTTTTACGGGCAAGGTTTCAGGCGGACAACTCGAGTGAGAAGGCTCTGCGACCACGGTTAGACCGGACACTCCACGTATGTTACCAACTCTCCTAAATTTGGGTTTTGAAGAAAGAATTTTGCTGATGCACCCAGCGCACCTCGCATGTAGTGTGTGATTGTGTGAATTTTCCAGAGTGGAAGAAATATGAGCGGAATGCCAGTTTAGGGAAAGCAGTAAAGCATGTAGCAATTAAAATAAACAAAATATAGCACACAAAATTAAATGCAAAAATAATGCCAAATAATAACCCTAGGTCTGTTATGGTTAAGAACCTTATATCCCCAGCAGAGTCGCCATTATGTCGCGCCCTCTTTCGGCCGCGACATTTTCTAAAAGCGAGCCCCTGCTTAAATAAAATGTTAGAAAATAAATAAAAGTGCTAAATATTAAAAAAGGGTGTTAAAAGGTTGAAGGTGCTTAACAAGTGCTAAAATATTAAAAAGGAATGCTAAAGGTTGCTAGGAGTTTAAAAGGTGCTAAATGCTAAAAGCAGTGCTAGGGTTCGCGGAGTTGCCACCTAATTAATTTGGGTGAATTAGGACACTTAAATGTTAACTAGTTTAAAGTGAACATTAACTCCATTTTAATGGTCTGCTAAACTTAGTGAGATTCTGGGTAAAAGTTCTTTATTATCCTAAAGGGAAGGGGTCAGACACCCTAAAGGATCCGCTAACTTGCGGTTGTCCGTTCAAACCTAGGGTAATTATTATGTTCAAAGAATGCATGTTTTGAAAATATAAAAGATGCTTCGGAATATTTTATAAAAGTAGGCATGTTGATAAAAGTCCGTAAAACTAATGCTATAAAAAATAAAGCTTTAAAGTGTGCATTTATTGTTTATGTAAAGCAGGTGACGCAAAGTGGATTTATTGACTAAATATATACATTTGCCTACCTTAATTACTATCCCATATGCTTAAGAGGGTTCATTACCATACATATAAAAAAATAAGATTTATATGGATTTTATAGCAAATGATTTAGGGATGTTAAAAAAAATAATATCCTAGCTACATGATTAATTATGCGACTAAATGGTTTAATTATAGCTTAAGCTAAAATGGTTTACTTAGAGGGCACGTAAATTTCTAATGTTAAATCCCTTACTAAGGACGACCCAAGCTCAAACTATTCTGAATATATTAATGTTAAGGGTAAAGGTTAGGCGAATAATTACAACAAATGAATGAAGGAGGATATATAAAAAAGGGGTGACTCGAAGAATGACGATGTCCTTTCGCCGCGGTTTGGAATTTCCTATGCGAGATGAATGCACATAAATGCGGGCCTTCTTTTGAAGTAGCTCAAGATGAGTCTCGTCGTGAGACTCTTTATTTTGCTCCGGTGCGTGCCATGTAAAAATAAGAAAAGGATAAGGATTAGCAATTGTCCAAATATTTATTAATCCATACAAATAGGCCAGATCTCCATATAGGCCCAAACAGAGATTGATATATATATACAAGATATTCAGAATATATATATGCGATATTCTTAAGAGGTATGCAGAATATGTAGCATGTATGCACAGTATCTATGTTCGATTTACTTTGAAATGCATCATGACAAACTCTCTTTGATGCAGTAAGCAAACAGAGCCAAATCTCGGTTACAGAAGGACAAGCATACTTTAGATAAGAGGTACTAATCATTTATAAAAAAAAATAGGCAAGAATAGATTTACCCATAAATCTGTTCTTTTCAAACAAGCAGGCATGTCCTAAAAATTAACCTAAATACTTAACAAAACAGGTATGCAGCCAGTTTAATAAACCTAAAAAATTATTCAAATGGCTAATTAAGGGGGTCATTTTGATATGCAAAGTCATTCGGGCTTAAGCTTATCTATGCGCAACCATGTTTATGCATCTGATCGAAGTACCCTTTAGGGAACCCAGCTAACCATGAAACAGCATCACACAAATATGTTTATGTGGATAATCAGATTTCCAAGCATTTTGACACAACAGAAGCTCCTAAACAAAGTACATACGTTTTAACATGTTCTTATATAATATATAGAAAGCATTTCAGTGATTTAAACATGCATAATGGCCAATAAAACAGCGAAGAAATGCATTCAAACATATGAAACCGTTTGCGAATTGTATGACCTTAGAACTCTTCCCCTGCTCGAGTTTCTTTGTCCCAAACAAATAAAGTAGGTGACTTAACATACCGATACTTATTCGAAACATCTCAATGGTCAAATATTTCAGACGTTACCAAATGCAGACACAGTCATATAACAGCCATTAAGCATGTCTTTAAACTAAGCAAAAACTGTATATCAGCCTAAAATTCCCGACTAGAATGCTTCAACAATTAATACCCTGGACCCAATCAGTAACCGATCTGCTCAATCAAGCATACAAACATGCCATGAATGCGGTATTAACATAAACACATTAACAATCACAATCCCAAGATTAAGAACAATCAACATTAGCTTAAAGCAGTTTGGCAATCAACTCAATAAACATAAATAGTCGCGACATCATTGACACACACGTTTAACGATCGTTCAAACACATCGTATATATTAAGGTTAAACGAAATATAAGACTATGAGGATAGGATATTACCTTCTCCGGGCAGCGAACCGAGGCAGCGTATCAAGTCGTCGACTCGCTCGGGTTTCGGTTTTGCGATGCGAATGAAAGGGCGAAGTTTTGTTGCTGATTTCTGACTGATATTTGAAAGGAAAGGTTTCAAAATCCCTGTTCTTGTCACGCTAATTATCACGGAAGGTGGGTCCCTAACCTGATGTTTTCTTCACTTCGTTATGTCGTACTATGCTCTTCAAATAAGCCTTACTGTGCCCCCCCGTCTCTGCTCTACTCTCTGTCCGTCTTGCATGTACAGTGGTTCTGTATTTATAGCCCTAACCTTAGGTTCTAAGTTGGTCAGTGTTTAAGGCTGAGATTTGTGCTATATATTTGGTAAGCTTGGGTATGATTCTACTGCGATTTTGGACGAGATTTGTGCTGATTTTCGTACTGATTTCGTGAAGATTTTGTGGGCTATTTTGGGTTGATTTGTGCGATTTGTTACTGATGTAAATTGATTCTTACTGTTTTATTTTTTTGGACGAATCTTGGCGATTTAGTACTGACTTTATTGTTATGGTAAGTTGCGATTTCGGAAGATTTGGGTTCGATTCGCCGGATTCTCAGGCGAGAATCACGGCAGGGGAGGTGCGGCGATGGGGGGTGCAAGGTAAGGGAGGTGCGGCGATTGCTGTTTAGGGTTAGGTTAGGTTTGATTTCGTGAAGGCTGATGGGGACGATGGGAAGGTAAAGGGCAATGAAGGCTGGGGTTCTGGACTTGTGGGCTGATAAGGGAAATCAGGGTGCGGTGTGTCGAACTGCGAGCGTGGTGAGGATGGGTAATTTAAGTGGGCTGATGAAGGGCAGCCTTTAATTAGTTAGGGGGTTAGTTTAATTAGGCTTTTAATAAGTTAATTAGTGGTAAAAATTAATTGATTAAATTATTTAGGTGCTTCATTAATCTATGTTTGAGATAAAAATAAAGACGGACGCGCTACTTAATTAGTGCTTGATATTTTAGAATGCGGCGCTATTTATTTAAAATCTTATTATAGTGCATTATTGCGAAGTTAAATTAAAATTGAATTGAGTTTAGACTAAATTATTAAAATGCTAAATGCAAGTATGATATTTAAGAATTGTTTAAAGCTTTTACTCAAAATGCGGTGCTATTATTTAAAAATCTTATTTATTGTGCATTATTATTCAAAATAAGTTATGAAATTGCTTTGCGTATTAATAAATGCAACTATGCTACTTGACACGACGTCAATGCTAAATTATTTATTTTATGTATTTATTATTAATTAAGAATCATGACAGGGCTTTAATTAATGCGGGCGCGGGACTCTAAGTGCTTAATACTCTACGTAAAATGCGGTGCCGTTATTAAAATTGAGTTATTTAAATGCTACATGCAGATAAGACTTCTTAATTCTTTTATGAATGCTATTATTAAAACGCGTATGTTAGATTATTATTTTACGTATTATTTATTATTAAATTGTTTATTTATGTCTGTATTAATGTTTTATTGCTGCATTTTATTATTTAAGAATTATTGAAAATTAGTGTAATTTTATAGTTAATGACTGGACGGGAGGGTCAAAATTGGGTGTCAACACCTTCCCTTTATTTCTGGAAGATGAAGAGATTTCAGTCGGAATGTTGGTTGAACGGTAGTCCACCAACGAGTCTGCCACCGCAATCGCGCCTGGAAGGTCCTTCACGTTTTGCCTCCTCAACTCATTATGCGCCCATGACTGCATTCCAGCAACAAAGTTATACAGCTTATCCTAGTCGGATATGTTTTGGATGTCCAACATTAAGGAAGTGAATTCCTTGATATAGTCACGAATTGAGTCATTCTGCACCAACTTCTTCAACCGGTCTCTAGCAATCCAAGACGAATTACTAGGCATGAACTGGTCCTTCAATTTTTTCTTTAACATGGCCCACGAGTCGATCCGTGGTCTGCCTGCACTTTCATCATCAGCATCCCGCGTCCTCCACCACAACTTAGCATCCCCAACCAAATACATGGTTGTGATGTTTACCTTGTCGGTTTCAGCAACACAGGCAGTTGAGAAGTACCGCTCCATGTCCCATAGAAAATTCTCCAATTCCTTTGCACTTCTGGACCCGTCAAAGCCCTTATGTTCTGGAATTCTCACCTTCGTGTCGCGACGCCCATTTGCGAGACCGATGGAAGCCACCGCCTTGCGCAATATCATCACCTCCGTTTGCAAATTTTCATTTGCTTCCTTCAGATTCGCAATCTGAACCTTGGCAACCCCACGGTCGTTGATCAACTCCCCGAGTTGGGCATCAACACCATTTTTGTAAGCAACCAATTCTTGATTCACGCCATGAATCTGGCCGAAAAGATCAACCAGTCCATCCACGTCGTCAGTTGAGCCCACCAATGCCTCCAGTCGTTCAATTCTTCCCCGCAGTTCTGTGCTAGAAGTTCCTCCGGCCATAGTTCACAACTATAAACCATAGCTTTGATACCACTTGTTACAGGGGTGATTTTTCGCGAGTTCACCCTGCACGGCAGCCAGTTTTTCAGCCAACTTCAGCCTTCCAAAAACTCGGTCCCCTACACTTAGAACATTTTAAGGCAGCAAGTAAAATAAACGGAACACAATATTTACGGGCAAAGCCCAACCTTTTTATTATGACCAAAATAATACAAAAGGACACCAATGTACAGGAGGCTACAAAAACGACGATTGACACTCAACACGCCAATTTGTCCGACCCTGACTCGCCGAACCGTCTTTGCACTTCGATCCCATGGATGACCAACTTTGACTTCACCGTTGCCATGCGCCCCACACATGACTGGCTCGACCAACTTAGCCCCAAGGCTGACCGAATACTTCGACCCTATGGCTGACCAACCATTTGGCCCCAAGGCTGATCGAACATCACCAACATTTGGATACTGGTCCACCGACAATCGTATCGCCGGTCCGCCTAGAACGTCGATCTCTTGGCTGACCACCTCGTGACCTTCACCGTCTTGCCATGCGCCCATACACATGATTGGTTCCGACCAACTTAGCCCCAATACTAATATTCACCCGCACCACAAACCCTTCGGGATCTTTCACAGCCCACAAACCCGTAAGTGTCTTTCACAGCCCACACAAGTAAGTTCCCCTCGGACACTCACTTGAACCACTGCACTCGACCTCTTACATTTTGTGTGCATAGGTGAGCCCCGCAGCTTCGCCCCAACACTTGGGCGTATTTCCTTGCCACTATGCCTGCATCGTGCCTACACCGTGCGCACCCTTCAGCCCTCGCCCAGCCCATGCCGCCGAGTCCTTTCCTTGTACCGTCTGCCATCGGCCAGTGCCATGCCTTGCCCGCATGCACCGCTCCTCTCCAAGGTTGCCTTGCCTAGACCAGCCCGTGCCTGCCGAGTCATTCCACCCCTTGACTTGGTTGTATCACACGACCCTTGCCAAGACCATCATTGCCCTCGTCCAACCCGTGCATGTGATAATTAATATTGCATAACTAGTGGTCTAGTGGTAGAATAGTACAGTGTCACAGTTCATACATCGAATCCCCAGTTGATGCATTTAATTTTCTCTTTTTTGAACCATATCAAAAAGGGCGACTAACATTCGCCCTTTTTTGTCCTTATCAAAGGAGGCGACTTGAAAAATCGTCCTCCTTGAGCTAAAACAACGGACGTAATAATACGACATGAAGGGCGACTAAAAATCTCCCCTTTGATCTAAGGGGGCGATATTCCACCCAAAGTCTCTTAGCGCGATTTCTTGTAGTGTTAGTACTCATCATGAGCGGAATTATTTAAGATGTATTATCGTGTGTACCAATTCTTCGATCACATCATTCCTCCTAAACACAAGCAAAATGACAAACATGGAGAAACATGATGTTCTTGATGAAGAACTTTGGTCACGACTAGATGCAATTGTTCTGCAATAAATCTACGACACAATCTCGAACAATTTCTTGCATACAATCATCGAATCTGACGCCATTGCCCAGAAAATATGGGAGAGATTAGAAAACATATTTCATGACAACAAGACCCAGCGTGCCCTGTACATAGAAAATCAAGTAAGAAAATTCAACAAGACGATTTTCCTAATGTGTTCGCCTATTGTCAAGAACTTAAAATGATTGTCGATCAACTCTCCAACGTCGGTACACCGGTCACAAATCAACGTTTTGTCATGTAACTAATTACGGGTTTAAATGAAAACTATGATGGGGTTGCTACAATCCTCCAACAAAGCAATTTGTTGCCTCCGTTCTATAAGGCTCATTCAAGACTTATTCTTGAGGAAACCCGCAAAGCCAAGCGGGAAGCGACTAACACCAGCACTGTCGACGCCGCTCTCCTTACCACCAACAGATACACTACCGATGAAAGAGGCTAGGCTTACGACCAGCATCAACAACACACTAATGATCCAAATCGAGGTCAACATCTCCGGAATATTAACAAAGTAAAAAATTCTGACAAAGACCGTGGTAACCGTAGTGGCATCAACAATAACGGTGGTAGAGGATAGCCACCGCCGGTCGGCAGCCACCCACAACGGTAGCAGCAATTGCAGCAGCCTTCGTTGTGGGTTGTGTACCCACCATGGGTAGAGTGGGGCAAGCATCAGTGGTCTACTCCAACTTGCCCCTACCCGAAATCCTCTTGAGTTCGACCTCCGGCTCGACAACCCCAGTCTGGAATTCTTGGGGTTCGTCTACAGTAAGCTTACAATGCATTTACGTCTCCTTCATTAACCCACGCCCCAATAGATATTAAGGCTGCAATCATCTCTCTCCCCACTTACAATTAATATTATTATTAGTAGTGAACAAAAATTTCTATTCGAGGTTATGGACAATCATCCCTCTCCCCACCACATCACCTATTAATTTTAAAAAATGTCCTCCATGCCCCGAAACTTATTAAAATTTTGATCTATATGCGTCGTTTCACAACCAACAATAATATTTCCCTTGAATTTGATCTTTTTGGTTTTTTTGTCAAATTGTCGTTTTATTTTTCATCTTGTAACACCTTGATGTCATTTGATATCATACATAGTGATTTATGAACTTCTTCCATCTTAAGCACGGTTGGGCACCGATATTATCTATTACTTTTTGGATGATTATTCTAATTTCCTATGGACCTCTAGGTAATAAATCCCAAATCTATTCTATTTTCTCATCTGTTATTGCTTTAATTAAGACACTATTTGAAAAGAATATCAAATGTTTATAATGTGATAATGGAAGGAAATTCGACAATAAACAATTCCAATACTTTTATGCTAAAGTGGTCTTAATTTTCATTTTTCATGCCCCACGCCTCTCCAGAAAATGGCAAAGCCAAACGAAAAATAAGCATCATTCGTACCCTCCTTGCCCACGCCTTCATTCCCCCTCTTTTTGTCATCACTCTCTATCAATGGCAACTTATCTCTTGAACATTCTCCCTAACAAGTTTCTCACACACAAGTTCCCGACCCAAGTTCTCTATTGTCGGGATCCTTCCTATAAGCATTTATGAACCTTTGGGTGTATATGATACCCCCTTCATCCTTCCACCACAATTAATAAACTTCAACCTCGTTCCAACCCATGTGTATTCCTGGGTTACCCGTCTAATCATCGAGGTTATAACTGTTACGATGTATCAAGCCAAAAAATAATCATCTCTCGGTATGTCATATTCGATGAGTCTCAAGTTCCTTTTGCCAAGTTGCATTCACCGTCTTCGGATTCATATGACTTCTTAAATGATGTCCTCAATCCCTTTTTGATTTATCAATTACACAATCAGTCGCTACCATTACCATCGTAACTATCGGAGCCCGGCCCATCTCCCACGATCCAGTGTCGGGTGGGCCACCAAACCCAGCCAAGGGAACCACGACCCAGCAACACATCGTTGTCCCAGGTCCTAGTCTCGTTTTGCCTCCTTTTGGCCTACGACACGACCCCACCTTCCTGAACCCAGCTCGCCTGGATCCACTCAACCCACATCCGCCCCAATCTAGCCCCATCCGGCACCCCTACGGATAATGGAAACATGTGCTATACAGAATATTTCCAGACTAAAACAACAATTCAATTTGTCAACTTTAGTTTCCCATTTACCTCTTCCTTACAACTCAAAAATGCCTTGTCCGCTCCTAATTGGAAAGTTGTCATGTTAGACGAATAAAATGCTCTTATTGAAAATAAAACATGGGATCTAGTACCCTATCCTACATATGCTAATGGTATTCGTTCTATGTAAATTTTTTGACATAAAAAGAAATTTGATTGTTCCTTTGAGAGGTATATGACTCGTCTTGTAGGTGATGGCAGGTCTCAGCAGTTTGGTATGGATTGTGATAAAACTTTCAGCCCGGTGGTGAAACTGACAACTATTCGAACTGTTCTCAGCATTGCTTTGTCCAAACCATGGCACATTCATCAGCTTGATGTTAAAATGCCTTCTTGCATGACGACCTTCATGAAATCGTTTATATGCATCAGTTTATGAGATTCAGGGATCTGGTTCATTCAAATTATATGTGTTATTTAAAAAAATCACTCTACGGACTGAAACAGACTCCTTGTGCATGGTATCAACAGTTTACTGATTTTGTATCCTCTATTGACTTTTCACATAGTAAATTTGATCATTTACTCTTCATCTATCACAAGGGTAATGACATGACAAACATTATATTATATATTGATAATATCATACTCACTATCTCTTATGATGTACTTCGTCAATCTATTATGTCACTCTTTGTTTCTGAATTTGCTATAAAGGATTTGGGCCCCTAAGCTATTTATTGGGCATTGTCATTACGAGACATGGAGGTGGCTTATTCTTTTTCAAAAAAAAGTATCCCGAGGATATTCTTGACCGAGCCGGCATGACTTCTTGTAAACCTGCTTCAACACCGGTTGATATTAAATCTAAACTTAGTGCCTCTTCGGGTTCTCCATATGAAGACCCTACTCACTATCACAGTTTAGCAGGAGCATTACATTATCTCAATTTCATGAGACCAGATATATCCTATGTCGTGTAACAAATATTCTTACATATGCATGATCCAAAATATGAATATATGAATGCTCTCAAACGAATTTTGCGATATGTACAAGGCACTCTCCATTTTGACTTGCACCTGAACAAGTACTTCGTCTACGGTCTCACCTCCTACAATGATGCTGATTGGGGTGGATGTCCCGACACTAGACGATCCACTTCGGATTACTGTGTATTCCTCATAGATAACTTGTTTTCTTGATCCTCTAAGCATCAACCTACTATGTCTCGGTCTAATGCCGAAGCTGAGTACTGCGGCGTAATGAATGTGATTTTTGAGTGTTGTTGAATACGTAAACTTCTGTTGGAACTTCACTGCCCAATCTTCAAGGCTACATTGGTTTATTGTGACAATGTAAGTGTTATATATCTTTTTAGCAATCCCATTCAATATTAGCGCAATAAATACATTGAAATGAATATTCATTTTGTTCGTGAGAAAGTTGATCGTGGACAAGTTCGTGTTCTTTATGAAAACCTCCCACTTCAACTGTGGGGGTGTGATAGAATATTCTTGTATATCTTTTATATCGTTTATATTTAGTTAGTTAATATTCTAATTAATTAGTCAAATTAGTTACCTAGTTTGTAGTCTAACTTGTAGCTTTCCACTATTATATATTATACACAATAATAAATGAAAAGGCAAGGAAGATATTCTTACACATTTTTTAGCTTATTACACGTTTGATGAGCACTAAGGGATCGTTTGGTACGAGGGATATATAAGGGATAATAAATTCTGAATTAATAAAATTGATGTATAACTAATCTTAGGATCAGTTATCCCATAATGGTAGTGTTATTTTTATTTCTACAAGATGGTGAAATAAGAATCACGGGAGAACTAATCTCAAAATAATTAATCCGAAATAATTAATTCAGGGATAACTTGTTCCCCAACCAAATTACCCTAAAAGTGAGTATAAGCTAAAATTGTTCTTGATTTGGTCATCCTTAACTTATATTTTAACAACTTATTAAGCACTTTTAGTTTGCCACACCTTCTATTCCTAATATGTTTTATAATCTTTGAATATTCTACCTAAAATATAGTAACTTTTAATTATTTTTTTATTCTATTTCTGTTCTTTCATGTTAGTAATTAATGTATAATATTTTAAATTATATATTTTGAAAAAATTTCAAGAACATTTTAGTTATTTAAATTTAACAGAAAAATGTGTAGCACCCCCTTTTAACAAAATACAACAACTTCTAATTGTCAATTCCAATATTTTTATTTAAATACATAATTATTTACTTATAAAATCAATTTCAACACTTATGTTTATCAGTGATTTTCAGCACTTGACGTTTGTATGAGAGAAGTCGACTACTTGTGATGATGTCAGAGAAACTCCTATTCTTAAGGGACAACATAATGAGTTAAGAGATCACCTATTAATTATTTAAAAGCTGCAGGTAATTAAAAGCCATTTTCTTTAATTTTTACTACACTGTTTTTCACTTTAATTAAGGCTAACCAACGTTCTTCTGTTAGATCAATTTCATTTACTATTGACTTTAGGTTATTTATAATATGTGTTCATATTTATGCCTACTCTGGTTATACAGATTGTAATATTGAAGGAAGATAATATTAAAGAAGTATTTCATGTATCAAGATCAATGAAATGGATTTATTTTAAGAATTGTTTACTTTCTCCAGTAAAATGAATGAAATGCATTTATGTAAACAATTATTATCTTAGTCACCGTGAGTGAAATTATAAAAAGAAAAAGAAAAAAAATTATAATTGTGACATGCAAGTCAGAACAGATAAATATTACTCACAAATCATGTCAAGTCATCTTTCTATCAAAGCTACAAACAAATAAGAAAATAATACAAATCATGACTGACCGCCATGAACGCATGTGATATACAACATAACGTTCAATTGAATCACTCACAAATCAGATCATCCCAATAATATGCATAATCATGAAAACACCGACCTATATTGTAATGATAAATATGAATTTGCCTTGTCCATAAAAGTATGTCTATTTTTGCAAGATATGTAAAAATGACAAATACTAAACACTCCTCGAATAATCTCACAAATCATACAACATAATATGAAGGTTCAAATCAGACAAATAAAGAACTGAGATAAAGCTATCTTTAATATCATACTTCATCTGTCAGAGTTTGTATGCACCTTTCACTTTTTGAGAGTAATTTTGATTAGTATTTGAAGCTAAATTAGATTATATCAATTTAGTGTTTTAAAAATTAAAATTAATTTAGATATTCAAGAAATATACGAAAAGTATTATAAGTTGCAATTTTTTCTCATGTCAATATGATAAAATTTACATTATAAATATCGATCAAAATTTTTATAGTTTGAAACTCAAAAAATGAAAAGTCTCACCTAGATTGAGATAGAAAAAATGAAAAAGAATGAACATTGAATCTAACTCAACCAAAAAATATAATTCAGTGAGGATTAAACAAAACCATATAAAGAGTGCCTATAGCATTCCACAAATGATGTGGGAATACATAAGTGGACAAGTCTCCATGATAGTCTCGTTCAAGATATGTTTGGCTTTTATAGCGATCGATTTTTATACACCTATAATAACATTTGATAATTAAATTTTATTTCGTTGTATTTATAAATAAAAAAGGCATTAAATTTCAAAGATATGCATACTTCACTAAGTAGAAGTTAAAGAAAGTTAATATTATATCAATAAATCCATAACTAAATGTATAATAATTTAAGCTCTATGGTACACATTTCAAATCTACTTGAAAATTAAATTAATATAATATCTTTATCATAAATGGTATAATAAAGTATCAAAATATTTGATCAAAATTTCTAGACCTAATATTGATAATCTTATTAGAGATTTTAATTATAAAAATGGTTATTGTATTACCAAAAAAGAAGATATAGTTGTTATAAAGGGGTATTTTACAAAGAGCATTGTTATAAAAATAGGTATTGTTATAATAATTAAAACGTTGTTATAAAAAGAAAATAAAATCGATTCCGAGAACGACTTGACTTTTATAATATGGTGTTATTATATACATAAGGATATTTTGTTATAGAAAGGTTTGTAATAAAAAAAATAGAAAAGCTAGGATATGGGAGGAATAAATTCGGGCCATTCGAATGAATGATCCTATTTTGGGATGGTCTTTAATTTTTGCCCCTCAAATAGTTGGTCTTCGATTTTTACGCTTCGCTACTTTAAAATGGTCGAAAGTACCCCTGACAATGAACTCGGCAGAGTAAAAAAATTCACAAGACAAAAATTTCAGAGAAACTATGTCTATTCGCGCAAAATTACATAGAAATTATGCCTTAAGGCAGAATTTTGTAGAAATTAAGTTATCATATAGATCTATCCCTTAAAGCATAGTTTCTATATAACTATATATAAATTATGCCTTCGGGGTATTTTTTGAAATACCGGGGGTTTGAATCTGATCATAAAATAGAATCATGGGTCGCGAACAGTGATTCGATTGTTGATGAAGAAAGAGAATTTTTGGTTCAGTTCTCCGCCTTAACGACAAAAAATAGGATTTATCAAATTCTATTGAGTCTGACTAATAGTGATCATGTATCAAAGAATAACTCTGGTTATCATAGTTACATAGAAATTATGCCTTAAAGGGATAGTTCTGTAGAATATGATTACCCGGCATAGTTATTATTCCCTCTGTCTCAGTTTATGTGGCACAATTTCCTTTGGTCTGTCCCAAAAAGAATGTTACATTTCTATATTTAGAAACAATTTAACTTTATGCAATGATTGACAATCACACATTTATACAACACTTGTTTTGGATCACACATTTCAAAAGTCTTACTTTCTTTCTTAAACTTTGTGTCAAGTCAAATAATGTCACATAAATTGGGATAGGGCGATTATTATTTTTTACTCTATTGGGGATCAAAGCAAGAATCTCCCCAGCAGATAGAGATATTTTGGCCTACAATTCTTTTATTAAATAAGAGTAAGAAATAGGGACAAAAATTAAAGACCAGTGAATTGAGGGGCATAAATAAAAATGAATAAATTCTACCACTAAGTCAGGGTTATAGGGATCAGACGTATTTATCTAAAATAATGGCATTTTGATTCTTGCCGCACAACTAAGTAAAAGTATGATGTAGGTAGTCGGATAGGTGTCCTTTTCAAAATTAGGGCAAATGGGGGAGAGGGGGTCCATATATATAGTTCTTGGCTCTTGCAAATCTAAACCTACCATCGAAGCAAAAAAAAACAGAAGTTTGCATATTGTTTTACCATGGCATAATCAAGAATCTATCCAAATATCTCAAAGAATTTTCACTTTTCCCCATCTCCTTTTTCTCCAAAGACAATAAACTATTCATATTTTCCAAATCCCACCACCTTCATCATCATCATTTCCCCCTTATATAAATATCCCATCATAACATCTCCATGACCATCTCAAAACCAACTCTCTCTAACTATTCTAGCAAATCCAACTTCAAGAAAAAAATATAGCTAAACCCCATTTCATACAAAAATTAAATTGAATTAATGGATCGTGTAGTGAAGGTGGCATCACAAAAGGCAGTGGTGATATTTAGCAAGAGTTCATGTTGCATGTGCCATGCAATTAAGAGGTTGTTTTACGAGCAAGGTGTTAGCCCTATGATTTATGAGCTTGATGAAGATATTAATGGCCGTGAAATGGAGAGATCTCTTCTCAGGTTAGGTTGTAGCCCGGCCGTTCCAGCCGTGTTTATTGGTGGTAGATTTGTGGGATCAGCCAACACTGTTATGACACTTCATATCAATGGTTCACTCAAGAAAATGCTTAAAGATGCAGGAGCTCTATGGCTTTAGCAATGAGAGCCTCTACTAATATTTATAAACAAGGCCTCTCTTTTTTTGGCTCTTTTAATTTTCCTTCTAAATTTTGTACTTTATGTCAAACTTCATCCTTCTTGGCTAGACCATGATATTTATGGGAAGTGACGAATGTTGAATGCAAGTTCTGTTTAAAATGGAAATGCAACAATGTTTATAGTGTCTGTACCAGTATAGTACTCTCTCTTCACTCATCCCTTTATCAATTTCTTATCCAAATTTTTTGTCATGGAAAATCGTTATTTTTATGGTCATGAAAAATGAAAGTCTCTAACAAACTTTGAATGCATGAATTAAGCGTAATGGTCGATTTGCTTTAGGAAGGATATAATTAATAAACACCAGTGACATATCTAGCATAGGTACGGGTTCACTTGAATCCATAACTTTCGTGGAGCATAAATATTTATGTGTAAAAAAGTTAGTACTAAGATTGTAATAAATGAATTAATAGATATGAATTCATAACTTTAAAAGTATAATGAGTTTAATGCTAAAAATCTTAAAATTAAACTCATAAAATTTAAATTCTAGGTCAATTTCTAATATAAACCACACTGCCATACCATATAAAGCTACAGCAGAGAGGTTATTGTTTTGGTACATACAAATGATTAGACTAAAAGTTAAGCAGTTAGAAAAAAAAAATAGTTAACTGATTTTATAATGATTAAGACAGTAATGTGAAGATCGGAAGTGTGCCACATAACTCTTGGATAGTGATATTCGAAGGCATTTTTCATTTCCAAAAGCATGAAGTGACATTTCAATACGTATGGCGATCACAAAATGAACAATTGCAATGTTAGTCTGGTGAATGCACATATTCTTATAGATAACTAAAAAATGCCACTTTAAGTTTATATTCTCAGTGTCGTCCCATTAACATGATTAGAGCCTTTTCTTATTTTTTGCTTTTTGAGTATTTACTTTGGATGGCATAAAAAGATTGGACAGACACTACTAATTATCTACAGGCCATCTTATTTGTTGCCCTAACTTCATTTTTAACTTGGAAGATCAAACATATACTAATTGTTATTCTTTTTTTCTCAGCCGTTTCTATACTTTTAAGGCACCGAAAGATACCTTTTTTATTCAAATGAAAATTTTAAATTAACTAATTAATCAATATTAAAAAAATTATTGATCAAAACATCAAATAAATGTATAGTAAACACTATATTCAATTCAATGTTTTCAAATTCAGTACAATATATTATAATGCTACGAAAGAAATACATTAATGTCATTACATGAAAGATTTATAAGAAAAACTATCATTAGATTAGACATAAAAAATTGATATCCTTGCATTTTTATCTGCAAAGTCATCAAACAATCTTTCATAATCAAGAATATCTGGACAAATCTATCTAATGTCTCTCTTTGAGACTTGAGAACTCTTCTTCGTGTCTTCTTTTTTTACTTTTTTAATATCCAGACGGATATTTTCGGGTATGAGTCATTTGTAATTCTCCTATTGAAACAAAAATACAACCCAAATTTAATGTAATCATGTAAAATACAAGTCATCCATCACATACATTATCAATAAAAGTAATGTAAAATCTAAGCTAAACACAATTAATTTAATGTAACCCTGAATTAAATATAATATTGAGATTTGAGAAATTTGAAACCCTAAGCAAAATGGAATAAACATTGATGCAATCAATTCATGTTAATAGTGAATTAGAGCAAAATAATTCTCAAAACAATAACTTACCAAAAAGATCTATACTTGGAAGTTGAGATTTCTACCATAATTAATGGGGGACATTAAAGAGGGAGGGTGACATGTTTTTTTTAAAGAGGGAGGGGGGGCGTCAGGCCGACTGGTTGGGTTGGGGACTTGAAAACCCAATGGATATTTATTTTTTTGTTTAAAGGGGAGATTGAGCCTAAATTTGTTTAAAGAGGGAGGAGGAGCCTTATTTTGTGTTTTAAAAAAAAAAATTGTGTTGCTCATTAGATTCAAACACAGGACTTCTCACTAGGGAGTAACTTTTAGAAGGAGCCCTCAACCGCTAAGCTACAAATCTCACTAATAAGAGTAGACATTTTCAATATATATCTTAATATTTGAAATATATAAAATAAAAATAAAAATTCTGGGGCGGAGGCCACGCCGGTCAAGGCCTGTGCGGCGGCATCACCTTGACCGCCCCAGGGACATACAATGGTGGTCAGCCTAAGACCGTAAAGTTCCAATTTCAATATTGAAGGAAGCATTGCATAGAAAGCAGGCAAGACATCAGAGCAAATGGAGATTGCAATTCCATTTTTTTATATGAAAGAGGTGGCATGTGAAACCAACGGAAAGCATTTTTTTATAAGGTTCCCACATCAATAGATAAGGGATCTTGCCCTATAACCTAGTAAAGGGAAAGATAGATGATCATTTCTTTCGAGCGAAATTGAACTGATTAATTTATTGATGCATAGCTTGTTATTATGTACAGATAGATGTTAGAAATGCAAAATACGACAATTCATTCAAATCATCTCATTTATATATATATATATATAGTCGCTAATTTTGCTTCAAGTCCACTCCTTAAATCTGTTGAGCATTCTCTTCTGCCCCCCTCCAATTTTGAGCTCACACCTATTGCTTAAGGTTTTGATCGAGTACTCAAATTCTTTTGCGCAAAAAGAAAAGGGAGTTACTACTCAAATATCTTGTCTAACAAAATTTTACAGTGGAAGTGAAAAAAAGAGAGTAAATTTGGGTGGTTTGAGTGGAAGAAAGAATTTATAACTTTAATTAGGAATCTATAGAAGATAGGATTTCGGCGCCAGCACATGTATGATAATATAGGCTAAGGCTTATAGCAGAATTTGAGGTTCGTTTTCCTACGTATGTCAATGAATGTTCTTGAAACATTGTTCTTTTATTCTTTCAAGCTGAGGAAAAGATCACAGATTACATTATATTCTCAGTAGTTATTGCTTAACATTTTTTACTTCTCTTTTAGTATTCCTATCTTTGATATTTTGTTACCTAACGGTTTAGAATAAATCCTAATCAATATATGGAACTAACATCTTAAATCTTGAGAATTTTATCTTTTATTCAGCTATGATCTTAAATAGAAAAGAGAATCGATAGAACTTCAAAGTAGCTTTTGTTGTAGTGGTAAATCTAAAATTTAGACATTATTGTAAGATTGTAATAATATTTCTTGGGTAGTATTTTTATTATTACAAAATATATATAGTGTGTACAAGAGAGAAATTCTAAATCGGTAAGGATCCTAATATACCATAAATATATACAGTATTCATAATTACATAATATATAACAAATATATGAAGAATATTCGTTAATACACCCCCTCAGTCGAAGCGACAGGAGGTCGAACGCTGGATCTGAAGTCAAGGAATAATTATATGAGAAGTCCGTTGGTGAATATATATGCGTACTGATATGACGAAGGCATATGCAACACTCTGGCATGACCGAGAGCAACCTTCTCACGAACAAAATGTATATCCATCTCAAATCTCAGCTACAAAAGTAGATTTCGAAGCCAACAAATCTCAACTACAATATTGGCAACGCCTCAGTATTCTGCTTCGGCACTCGAACGGGATAGGGTTGCTTGTCTCTTGGCAGACCATGAAACTAGATTATCCCCTAAGAATACACAATAACCGGAGGTGGAGCGTCGCGTGTCTGGACACCCTGCCCAATATGCATTCGTTCAAGATATCAACCTGGTCGGTGCAGAGGGGTATAGATGTAATCCATAATCAAGTGTGCTCTTAATGTATCAAATGATACGCTTAAGAGCATTGAAATGAGACTCTCTAGGGGCATGCATAAACAGACACACCTGCTGAATAACATATGCAATATTAGGCCTGGTGAAAGTGAGTTACTGAAGTGCACCTGCAAGACTCTTATATAGAGTAGGATCGGATACTGGAGCACCATCCATAGCACTGAGCTTTGGATTTTGAATCAACCGGAGTGGGCATGATTTTACAATTTGTCATCTTAGCCCTGTATATTATCTCCTCTGCATACTTACGCTGACTCAAAAATATATAATCTGCAGATCTAGTCACTGCTATACCTAAGAAGTAACTCAACTTGCCCAAGTCAGTCATAGCAAATTCGGTTTTAAGCAATAATCTCATTTTCAACATATCAGATGAGGTAGTGAGAATAATATCATCCACATATAGCTGTAAGTAAGAAGTGCTACTACCTCGATGAAAAATGAAAAGAGAATTATCACACCTGCTGCATACAAATCTAATCTGCATAATATACCTGGTAAATCGATCATACCACGCACATGGGGCCTGTTTCAGGCCATACAGTGACTTACGAAGATGACAAATAAAATGAGGGAATGTTGGATGGACAAAACCATGTGGCTGGTGCATGTAGACTATTTCTTTCAGGTCCTCATGTAAAAATACATTTTTCACATCAAGTTAATGTATCGGTCAGTGCTTACCCATGGCTATACTCAAAATTATGCGAATGGTAGCCGGTTTGACAACCGGTTGAATGTCTCACCACAATCAATACACTCTTGTTGATTTGTGTCATTATCCACAAGTTGTGCCTTATACCTCTCTAGATCTCCATTGTCTCTGAATTTATGATAAAATATCCACATGCAACAAATCACATTCTCCCCCTCCGGTCTAGGAACCAAATCCCACGTGTGATATTATTTGTTAAAGCATTAAATTCCTCACATTTAGCGGTATTCCAATTATGGTCTTGTTTGACCAATTTGGGATTTTTGGGAATTGGTGAAATGATTTTGACAGACAGGTTAAACTGGACTTTGGGTTTGAAAATACCGTGTTTGAAACGGATTTCCATTTGTTGAATGGAGACAGTGGGTGGGTTGGTCTGCTAGTGGTTGACTGGTGTCGGGTTTGTGTCACGACCCGAACCCCGGGCCAGCGACTGGTGCCCTACCTGGGAACCCCCTCTTATACCCTATCATCCCATAAACGTCACAGACCAATTATCAAATGAAAACTGTATAAATAGCAACAAAGCGATGAAAGTGCGTATATATACTGAGGAACAACCCGACAATCTGATAATACAAATGGCCAAAAATATGTACAACTCTCGCCATCCAAATACATATGAATACGGACCTCAGAGTTTGGACAATATACTATGGGAATGAGCCCGCCACTTGAATGTACATAAGGCGTAAACTCGTACCAAAAGACAAGCCTCGAAATAATGGAGCTTCCTCAAAGCGAGTAGAGATCACAGGCGAGGATCAACAAGCGTGTACCTACACTGCGGCATGAAACCTGACCCCAGGAAAGAAAGTCGATGCGAAAGATGTACCAAGTATGTAAAACCAAAAGTACTGTAAATGAGATCATAACAGTCCAAAATATGACAGGAGACAAGTATGATAATCAAAATATCAGTGCAACTGTGCTTTGTAAAAATGAGATCAACTTTACCTTTTCCAAAAGACCATTTCAACATACGAAATCATTACCCTTTCAAAATATAAACTCAACTGTACCAATTCAAATAAAAGACAAATGTATCTTGTACAAATAGAGAGTCTACTGTGCCTTTTTAAAATAAGAATCATACCAACATCATGAATGTCTGACCATATAATCATATGTTGTCATGGGAATCGAACCCGCATCACACATCTTATCCATGGAATCATATAATACAAGGTATAACATGTCCCGACCCATCTTGGGACTCGGTGTAAGGTCGTATAAGGTATAACATGTTCCGGTCCATTCTGGGACTCGGTGTAAAGTCATATAAGTCATGTAAGGTATAACATGTTCCGACCCATTCTGAGTCTCGGTGTAAAGTCGTATAAGTCGTATAACATGTCCCGGCCCATTATGGGACTCGGTGTGGTCATAATCCTCACATATGCACCTATAACGTATCCCGGCCCATTAGGGGACTCGGTGTAATCATGACTATCCATATAATCCTCATATATGTACATGCAACGTGTTCCGGCCCACCATAGGACTCGGTGTATCAATGCAACCATATGACATTTTAAACCATCTTTTGACTTTCCATAAAACCGTTATAATAAACTTTCATTTTAGAAAACTAAGGCACTATCACATCTTTCCTTTTAGTCAAACCAAAGCACTATCACCTCTTTCCTTTTAATAAAACCAAGGTATTATCATGTCATGTAACATTAGGGAATTGAACCCAAAGTACTATGTACATCCATTCTTATAAAAAGAATCATATCATGCAATATTAGGGAGTTGAACTCCAAAGTACTATGTACATCCATTCTTATAAAAAGAATCCTTTCATGTAATAAACCCCAAGATACTAGCACTTGTAGTATCTAGGCACTTTCACTTTTTAAAAATCAAGTTACTTACACCTTTAAAATCAAGTAACTTACTCTTTCCAAATCAAGTCACTTATTCTCTTTAAATCAAGTAACTTATACTCTTTAAATCAAGTCACTTATTCTCTTTAAATCAAGTAACTTATACTCTTTAAATCAAGTAACTTCCACTTATAAAATCAAGTCACTTTTACATATAAAATCAAGTCACTTTTACATATAAAATCATGTCACTTATTCTTTTCCAATCAAGTAAACTTATACATTTCAAATCAAGTAAACTTTTAACATCAAGTAATTCCTTTCATATACTACAATGAATCCGATTTCATTTAAAACATGTACGTTCCACATACCTCTTCGGCTAATCCACCCGCTAAGTAGAATACGCCACAAGTAGTACTTCAACCTAAAATGACAATAGCACTTCTATCAACTTCATGCTTTCTAAGGTAGATTAATACCAAGTAAAGGGTCTTTTATTCTACGGAAATTTGGGCAGCACTTCCCTTATAACACGTACGTTTCCACCTTTCAAGAAGACCAATTTCAACAATAACCAAGACACCAATTAAGGGCACAACAAGACAAAAACCAAAGGGGATTACACGCTTACCTTACGTGTAAAATTATGCCCCATAATCACATAAAAACAGTCCACAAAATCAGTCCAATAACCAACAACAACAAGGATAAAATGTGAAGCCTTTTAACACCTTTTTATACCCTTAATCTCTTAGGACCTTCATTAGCAATAACCACACTTAAACATGCATAAAGAGGACTGAATTTTCAGAATTCCAACACCCTAAAACAATCCTTAAAAACTCTAAAATAACATCCAACAGTTTCATAGAATATGCGGCCAACAACCCCAATACGTTACCATCTTTCTTAATCCATTAAACTTCAATTCAAGTTCCAACACTTCTATATATGACATATCAACTTATCAACAACCATATTACTTCATTTTAACATGCAATAGGTGAAGATAACCACAACAATATCCAACAAATTCCATAGGGCCGAAACTGCCCTTATTCTCGGCTTCAACACCAAATGATCCAAACACTTTTTAATCTTCATTCTTCTTAATACAAGTTCATATACTAATCATATTAACATGTAATATCTAATTACTTCAAGTGGAAGAAGAGTTTTTATCTTATTTTTTGCCCAAAATCCGTGACTAATCCCCAAGATTTTTGGCCCGCAGTTTCGTCTTAGCTCCACTTCTACAAGTTCCAACCACACATATGCATCCCATACAAGCTTATCACCAACTCCCCTTCTTGTTTTATCACACAAAAGTTGAAGAACAAGCCTAGGGTTCTTAGACCTATCTCACGGCCCAATGATTTCTTGGAGGGTTTGGAGAGTTAACTTGGCTTAACACATGGTTAATGTTCTTAATCTAGGTTAAATAATCACTCTTGTTCTTGGAAAATATGTAAGCTTGGTCGAGATTTTAGGGTTGAGAGAGAAGAGAGAGTAAAATGTTAAGAGACTAGATATTATGCAAAATGATCTTAAGTCTTCCAAGTGTAATATCTATATAGATATCTCACAAAGCAAGACAAGTGGATGGGGAACTTGCTATCTTCCTATTGGTCCATGTTTCACCTCCTCAAAATATCTAGTAAAGTCAAGTCTTGCAAGACAAGTGGAGGGGTGACACGTGTCACCCTCCTATTGGTCCAAAAATAATTCTTCACAAAATAATTTCTATACTTGGCAAAAATATCACAAAATTTCATGGGCCCCACAAAATTGTGAAATTTCCGGCGGACCCCACATGACCAAATCCAAGACTTCAAAATCCAAAACTAATTCCGTGACTCCAATTAGAGAATTGAACTCCAAGTTAATAAATTGTCGTCTTCACATTTTTGAAATTTTCCTTAAGAAAAAGTAATTTTTCTTTCCTTCCAAAATTCAAATTTTATTTCCTTACGTACGTTCTCATATCATTTTCTTGGAAATACGGGGTGTAACAGTTTGGGTGATGTTGCGGGTGTGTGGATGGTTGTATGTCGGAACATTATATGGATATGGGTATTACAATGGGTACTGATAGATCTGGTGGGGTCGACTACAGTGGAGTCTCGGTCAGAGGCAATGGTGGTGGGGTTGGTAGTGTCAGGTAAGAAGAGGGTGGTGGTTCTGTTCGTCGGTAGCTGGGTTAGTATCAGGTTGGTTGAAAATTCAGAATGCTAAAAGTCTTACCCAAATCAGTTGGGGCCAGATCGGTTGGTGGCTGCAGATATTGGTCCTGAGTGAAATGGGCATGTGGCGTCTGGTATAAGGCTGCCCGGGTTGCTAGGGAGGGGCCCAACAGTCCCTGCTGAATGTATGGGTATTGGGCAGGTACTAAGGCCCAATTAAGTTGCTGAAAGTTT
Organism: Przewalskia tangutica; assembly: GCA_029844215.1. Classification (NCBI taxonomy): domain Eukaryota; kingdom Viridiplantae; phylum Streptophyta; class Magnoliopsida; order Solanales; family Solanaceae; genus Przewalskia; species Przewalskia tangutica. The sequence continues at coordinate 119,719,007 of CM056721.1, read as the reverse complement.
GACATTGGGCCTGTCCAGGAAGATTGTGGATTGGGTTGCGGCTGTGGCGAATAGTGTTGCTGGTCGCGACCCTTTCCACGCCCTTTGCCTCCTCTACCGCCGTTGCGGCCTCTGTCTCCCCTGCCGCAGCTGAATGTTTTCTGGTGGAGGTGGGCCAGTAGTGATGTTATTTTGGTTGGCGTTTCGACTTCTAACGCCTTTTGGGTGTGTTCATCCTGCTTTGAACGACGAGTTTATTCTAGCAGCAATTGTGAGCGGGCCTTGTAGAAATTGGGCAACTGATCAGCCTATTGTATCATAATGGCTAAAATGTCATATTCGCCTTTTGGAAAACCTCCAACAAGTTATAAAACCATCATTGTTTTAGAAACAGGTGTGCCGACGTTGGATAGTTGATCCGCCACAAGTTTCAATTGTTTGCAATTTAGAGAAATTTTCAAGACGTATATTATTAAATTATTCCTCCAAATACACAGCACGAGTGTGCTTGTTATCTTAAAAACAATCCTCCAACCAAAGCCATAAATCGCGGGCCGAGACGCCGAATTTCATGATAGTGAGAAGCAAGTCCTGAGAGATACTGCCATATATCCACTATTTGACAGTGGCGTCAAGACGAAGCCATGTAGAGTCGTCAACCTCAGGTGAGCGAGGGAAGAAGTCATGTATGTGGTCAAGCACGTTGTAGAGGCATGCATGAATATAGAAGAGTTCAACCCATGGGGAGTACTGACCGTTTTCTTGATCAAGAATGATTATGAGGCAGTGCTTGATGTTTGTGACAGTGAAGTTTGGATGAACTGAGGGTGAAAAGGATGATTTTGGTATTTCAGGAGTGACGACTGTTGAGGATGAGGTCACTGTGGGAGTTTGCGGAGGAGTCATTGTAGTGGATGAACTTTAATGGAGTAGGAGAAGGAAGAAAAGAAAAAAATTGTTAGAAAATTGTGATATGCTGGCCGGCGGCAGTGGTCCGACCAAGGGGGGAGGGCGACGACAGTTTTAGAGAAATCATAGGGTTTTGACTTCTGATATCATGTAAGATTGTAATAATTTTCTTTGGAGAGTATTCTCATTATTACAAAATATATATATTGTGTACAAGAGAGGAATCCTAATTCGATAATGATCCTAATATACCATAAATATACCTTATTCATAATTACACAACATATGAAGAATATTCGCTAATAATTATGAATTTTGAATTGAAAGTGTAAGTTTTGAAATATATCTCTGCCTCTATTTATACTTTTGGTTCACGCATATGTACCTAATTTATTTAGCTTATTGTTGAATTTGTTGTTGCTTGTATTACAGGTTGCCGTACTGAATATTGTCATTTGTCATACTGATCATATGAATATCCATACCTCCTCAAACTAAAGTGACTTCCTTAAGTGCTTCTCTCAATATCTGCTTCAAGAAAAAGAGTTAATGTTTAATTTCATTTCTAGATCAATAAATTTTTATTATTGTTTGAAGTTTCTTTAGGTAAATGCAAAACATTCGATTGATTGTAACTACTGGTTTTTGAAGATAAAATTAAGTAATTAAGGTGTATCTGCTTTAATAGTTTAAGTTTTTAAATGAGATGATCGGTCATATAATTCAATACCTATAAAATATCGCAGGATTGTGGTATTACAGTAGTGTTGGCTACGTATTATCAGAATATTAGCAAATTGTAAAATTCTATTTCTCAACAACAGTTTTGAAAGAACAAAAATAAAAGTGATGATAATGTAGGTAAATATGATGTCCGAAAGGTTAAACAAGAAGAAGGCTGAGGCGAGAGATGTCTCTCTGTTTTTAAGATAAAATTGTCCCGTATAGATGCTTTTACGGTGATGGACAATAGTGTTCCAAGATAAGGAGGATTTTGTGTGTGTTTTAGTTCTGTATCTAGAACAGAACAGAAGATAAAGAGTTTTTGTTGTATATCTCTGTAAACTGAACGTTAAGGTTCAATTTATAGTTGAAGAGGAGGGCCGCTGCAACGTTTCTAAAGTCTTCTGAACAGTTGCAACGTTTTTGAAATCTTCAGGGGTCAAAGTGTAAATAAAAATACTTTAGGGACCAAAACAAATTCCGAAATACAGCCCACAGTCTGAGACCCGACCCGGAATACAGCCCAAGCTCACCTAGGTCCTCCATTTTCTAAACACATGGGTTACCCCTTGGGGTCTCAATCCCTTACTAAAAAATAGAGCTTATATATTGCCCAATCATTCCATTTTCCCTATGTGGGAGATTTGTTGTTTGGCCAAAAAACATTCATCTATTCATGTCTCAAACATTTTACTTTGTGTACCAATATCTCTTTCATTTCCTATCGAATTTTGACGATACTTGGCACTAATATCATCTACTCATTTAGTAGATTAGGCATGTGTGAAGAAATAATGTTTTCGACATGCGGGATCCACGTGTTTAAGTCACTAAACATGGGGAAAACTCACGGAAGTGTTGCTCATTAAAGTCAGCTTCAAACTTCTGGTAACCGCTTCTCCCAAGGTAGGTGGGCTTAGATAAGAAATATAGGCATTTTTTCTCTATATCAATCCTTCGATAAAGCACTCAAACCAACGAGTAAGGAAAGGAGGCCTCTAATACAGTTGGTTTACTTTTCATATGTATGTGGAGGGAACCTGACGTTAAGCACTCGAAGACAAGGTCGAACGCAAGCCCGAACTTAAGGAGCTCTGAGCCCAAGTAGAAAGGCCAACCTGAGAGCGAGGCAAGCCGGGAAGGGGCTGAGACTTACGATTTGAAGACCAAGTCAGAGACTACTAGACGTCTCGCAGAGCGACTCTCAACGAGGACGTTGAGATTGTTCGTAAAATAGATGGCGAGTGTCTGATCCAATTGATCAGGTCATGTAGGAACAAGGTTTAAGTCTACCGGTCAGTTAGGATGCCTCAGCTGGCCATTCGCTTTACTATAAGAAAGGAGAGGAGCTCCAAGCCACTTGTGTTGTAAGGAGAGGAAAAGTGTGGATTAGTTGAAAGAGCTACTTCTTCGATCTAGGCTTAGGCTTACGTTTTCTTCACTTGAATCATAATTACAAGAATCTATATTTGAGTATCTTGTCGTAAGAAAAAAAATGAATCGGGAAAAAAGATTTCTTTTTTATTGAATTGAACATGTTTATTCATTTTGACTACTTTAGCATATTTTCTCATATTAATTTCTACTCTACCTTCCCGGAGTTGATTCTCCGGAAAACTCCATCCCACCTAAATTTCCAACAGATAAAACACTTATCACAAAGAACATATACGTGACCAAACTCAATTTCAACACGAAATACCTTCCTTTGATCCTAATCATCTTAAGATCTTGTATTGCAAAGCATCTTCTTTAGCTTTTCAACAGTAAATTTTTAATTATTTGTCTTATCAGAATCGTCAGATGGAAAATAACAAAAAGAACTAGAACACTAAAAAGTATATATATATATATACTCTAGTTGTGTGTTGCAGACTTGTAACGTCAACTAGACAAATTAAGATAAATCAGAGAGTGTGTGCGCATAATATTCTTTATTTTCGGTGCATGCCCGTTCTGCGGCGTGGTGGCACGACCGCTAGGAGAGTGGCTCCGGGTATAGATAGGGTGAAATCTGCAGGGGTCATGCAAATACATAGGCCCCTTCCCTTCTCTTTTGGATGAATGGGGTGGTTTAGAAGACACTTTCCGATCTACGGCCCCTCGGAGCGAAGGGTTAGGCAGATAGTATGGGCCCTCTGACTTCCAGCTATGTGTTGTGCGGCTCCCGCGAAGCGAATGAAGGGAAGCTCTTCAAACTTCCGGGTAAGCTTACGCTTAGTCTCTACTATGGTGAATTGTGTGACCCGTCTCATCTAAAAAATTTAGATATCAGAGAGGGACATCTCAACAGAGTCCTCCGGTCGAGTTGGAAAACAACCCTTGAGACCTACGAGCTCCTAAAGCAAAGAAAGAAATAGACAGACTTAGACGAGGGCATCTTGAACCCCTCTCCCTACGGTCGAGTTAGCCCATGACCTCAAGATCAAGAAGAGCCAGCCATACATAGAAGACAAGGGAAGACCTTGCTCGACCAAATGAACGTAGCAGCAGGGATATTTAGAGATGGGAGCATGAGCGAATGAAAGGAATCCAAGAGGTGATTCATGTCTTTGAATTTCCCGGGTTCTCCATGTTTCACAGCCGCACCTCTCATTCCTTATAGTAATAGTTTTCTTAGAACTTAAACGCAACTCAACTAGAAACTCGAATTCCAGTTTGAACTATAAGGAGTGGAGGCAACTACTAAGAAAGTAATCTCTTAAGTAACAGTAACGAAACGAGACTAGAAACTTAGAACAACATAGCAATTAGCCTTAAAATAGGAGAAAGGAGGCCTTTTCTTCGCATAGGCCTTCCCTATAGTACTGGGGCTAACGCGCTAGGTCGAGCGGTCGCATTTCTTTAAGAGTGCATTCCTCCTAACTCCCAACAGCTGAACTTGGGCTAGACTTTGGTTGGGCAATGGTAAGCTGATTCGCTTCTGGAATGATGTTTGGCCGCGCCACGCTTTTTCTCCCGCCTCAGCTTCGCGGATGGAAGGAGGGCGAGAGCTATAAGAAAAGAACAAAAAGATCACGAGCGAAGACGTGTCGAAGCATGATTCTATTGTTTTGGTACTCCCGATGGGAATGGAAAGTGGAGGTTTCTCGAATCAGAAAGAAGTAACGATACGATAGATCCGCAGAAAATCGCGAAGTACAGAGAGAGGTCTTTCCTCAACTCAAACAGTGACACAAATTTGATATTTGAGCATATTGTAGAGGTCCTATTCCTAATATCTGTTAGATTCCCAAGCTTTTCTTAATAACATTTATTAAAAGTTGACATGCCCTAATACTCATATATTCACAATATTTTAGTTTAGTACTTTATAATTCATATATATTTCTAATTCAGTACTTTTAATTCATTTATCCAATATATATCTTAATATTTTCTATTTTAGAAAAAAAAGAAATAATTTCCTTTTCTTGCTCGTTATCAAAATCACAGTCTTACGATTGGCCGGTGATTACTGGCGATTCATTTTTATGCATACATTGTATAGTGCAACCTGATTATTTGCTTCTTTTGATAATGCTAGTCATGTTGAATTTATTTGGAATAGGTGAGTAGTTGATTGACTAATGATATTTTAATAACTCTGGCGCTCTGATTTTTTCCTCCCTTATACTTTGGAAATTAAGATGACCTTGTTCATTTTTTTTATCTTAATTATTTTTCATGTTTTTTCTCTTGCTTTTATTCCAATATAATTGGTAAATTAAGTCAACTTAACCTTGTTCATTCTTTTCATGCAAAATTGTTGCATGAATAATGTATATGAAGCAAAATTACTCCCGTAAGTTGGTCAAACAGAATTACTTACGTATATCTCTTACCATTAAATGTAACTTATTTAACGAAAATTATTAAGTAAAGTTAAAGTTGATTTCTAAATCAATTGTTGAAAATTGAAAGCGAAAGAATTTCTAACTAATTACTAACAAAGTAAATCCTAGGATATATCGATCATTTTAATTTAAGGGGATTTTTACACTTCGTACACAGTACCCAACAAAAACAACAACAATAACAAAAATATCTTAATTTTTATCTTTTATAAATTTTATCCGGTATAATCAATTTATAATTTGTGTATAATCAATATGTATACAAAGATTATATTACACGTGGCTTTCTGTAAATACACTTATAATAGACTTGTTAGTTATTATACGTACATTGAATATGCACAGAAAACAGCTACTACTATCTGTTACAACTAGGCGGGGCCGCTTGAATAAGAGTTTTTACATGTGTAGCTAATATTTAAGAGTATTTATATATAATAACTACATTTTAAATTAATTACGCAACATAGTTATAATAGATATTTGAATTATCTAACGTAGCTAGGGGTATCAGATGGGTCATTTGGGCTGAAGTTGGGCGGGTCAAGATGGGTTGAATCAATAGATGAGTCAATATCCAACTCGCCCAAAATTTACATGTGCTAAGATGAGCGGGTCAAAATGTGCTAAATGATGGGTCATAACCCAACTTGTCAAACTTGACTCATTACTTTTACAAATTTAAAACTTACCTTCTATGATGTTATTTTATTTTGTATGATATTTGATTTTTCATATCTTTATTTTTAAAATAAGAATAATATTTTTAAGATTTTTTTCACTTTTTATAAAAGAAAAATAAAAATATAAAACAATGGGTGGGAGGGCGGGGTGGTGGGGCGGGCGTGAGAGGAGGGGGGTGGGTAGTGGGGTAAGAAAAGTGTCATTTTTTATATATAGTTTTGTATAAGTAAAATAAATATATAAAGTAAAAACTTAGGGGGAAGATGGGGTAAGCAAATTTTTCTCATTTTTTACAAAAAAATTATAAAATTAAAAATAAATATATAAAATAGAAAATTTCGGGGTGGGCTGGGAGGGCGGTAGTGGGGGGAGGAGGTTGGGTTGGGTGATAGGGTATGAAAAAATTCTTATTTGTAATAAAATTTTATATATAAGTAACATAAATATATAATATAAAAACTTCGAGGGTGGTCTAGGAGACATGGGGGTCGGGGAGGGGGTGAAAAAAATCATATTTTTAATAATTTTTTTTATAAAAGTAAAAAATATGAAGTAGAAATTTGAGGATGTCGGTAGGGCATAAGGTGGATGGGGTAGGGGGTCGGTAAGAAAAAAATTCATATTTTTAATAATTTTTTTATAAAAGTAAAAATAATATATAAAATTGAAATTTGAGGATGCAGGTAGTGCATAGGGTGGAGGGGGGTAGGAGGTGGATGGGGTAGGGGGAGGATGTAAGAAACAAATTCATATTTTTTATAATTTCTTTTATAAAAGTAAAAAGAATATGAAATAGAAAAGGATGGGTGTAGGGCATGGGTGGGGGTGGAAGGGCGTAGGGGGAGGTAAGAAAAAAAATCACATTTTTAATATATTTTTTGTTTTATAAAACTAACAAAAAATATGAAATAGGAATTTGAGGATGGGGTGGGGTGGAGGGGGTAGGTGGGGTTAGGGTGGTAAGAAAAAAATTCATATTTTTATAAAATTAAAAAAATAAGAAATGGAAATTTGATGATGGGGTAGGGCAATGGGGTGGGGGTGGAGGGGGTAGGACGGGGGATGGGGAGGTAAGATTTTTTTTATATTTTTTATAAATTGTGTATAAAAGTAAAAGAAATATAAAATAGAAATTTGAGAATGGGGTAGAGCGGGGGATAGGGTGGGAGGTGGAGGTAGATGGGGTAGGTGGGGTAGAGGTTGGTAGGGGTGGTAAGGAGGTATATGGTGGGGTGGAGTAAGCAAGGTAGGGGGCAGAGATGTGAGGGTAATTCAGTGTTTGGATGGTGGTTGGTGTAGGAGATGGGGTATGGTGGATGGATAGTGTGGTGGGTGGTTGAGGTGCATTGGTGTATTTTTATTGTTCTGAAACAATAAAGATTTTTTAAAATAATTATTTATAAATAAAAATCTTAATCTAAAGTGGAACTCTAATCATTAAGATTGAGCATTTTTGTGGGTCAAGTTTGGGCATCATCATGGGTTCATTTGAGCTGTTGATTTATGATGAATCAACTTGGGCTAGCCCAAACCAACCCATCATCAAAATCATTGTTTCCCAAACCTATGAAACCTTGGACGGATTGGGAGGGTCATTTGGATTTGGGCTAATTTTGTCACCCTTAACCGTAGCTAATATAACAAAACACGGTTAAAACACATTTAACCTCACTGCTCCCAAACCAAATACAAAGCCAGAGTTGAGAAAAATTCTAGTGGCTATCCATACACCGGGGAATCCACTAGCTCCTCCACAGTGACGGTGTCGACAAAATTCCGTGAAATACCTTCTTTTTCTCCCTACACCTAACCTTTCTCTCTCTATAGACCAAATCCTAACCACGTCATGGCATACCGGAGGCTTTTAGCCTCTCTCATCCGGTCAACCGCCTAGCACAGCGGCGTTATTCCAGATAGATGGAGAATGCTTTGTTTTTGGTGATTTTTCGGTGGAAACATTGGTTATTGAAAGTTGGAGATTGGAGTTGGGTTTAGGTGGCATTGCTAATAAGTGAGGTTGGTTCCTACGACCTGGTGAGTACGGTGGCCACGAAATTTGTTTACGCCGTGGACAAAGGAATCGCCACCGGAGGAATATCTATTTTTTTCCAATTTGGTATCGGATCTGGCCAGTGTAGAACGGGAGTTTCACGCCGCGAATTCGATTGAGTTGAAGATCTGCTCAATCGGTGGTGGGGTACGGGTGTGGCCAAATCTTGAAGTATAATGCGATGACCATTACCAACCATAATAGATTGTGGAGTTGGTAACTGATGCAGTTGAGGAAGATTACCGGAATTGTTGGTGAGATGAGACGTGGCGCCCGTATCCATATACCACGCATTATCAGGCTGTTGGCGGGTCAAGGAATCCATTTATTTATTCTCGGGTAAAGGACAAACTTTTAATTATTTTTAGGTAAGGAAGAAAACAAAAGGAATAGAGAAAAGTGAGGTGCTTTCCCTGCCAAGATGAGACAAAGAAAAGAAAGGCAAAATTATTTTTGTGTGCTTTCTGACACGATGATACATAGAAGATAGAGGCAAACATTGTTGGTTTTCTCAAGCAGAAAATGAGGCACGGAAACCGATGTGCTTGTCTTGGTAAGGGAATCCCTGAACAAATCAGAGGGTAGGGACATGTCTGTGATGTTTTCTCGGGTACAATTGAAGATGAGAGAGATAGCACAGAAATCGATGGAGGCCGAAAGTAATTAGGATTTAGGTTTTGGTACTGATACCATGTAGAATTGTATTAATCTCCCTTGGGAGCCTTTCTCATTAATACAAAATATATATAGGTGTACAATGTGAAATTCATATACAACAGAAATCCTAGTTCTACCATAATTATATAACATTAAATATAGTAAATACTATAGTGGTACACACGTGCTAATACACCCACTCAGTCGGAGCGGGAGGAGGCTGGACGCTAACACTGAATCTGAAGTCGAGGAATAGTTATCTAGGAAGGCCCTTGGTGAATATATCCGCATACTGATATGAAGAAGGCACATGCAATACCCTGACATGACCGAGAGCAACCTTCTCACGAATAAAGTGGATGTCCATCTCAATGTGTTTGGTTCGCTGATGTTGAACCGGATTATGAGACAGATATGTGGCGGATATATTATCACATTAAACCAAAGAAATGTTACGTAATGGACACTGAAGCTCCAGAAGAAGGTTTCGGAGCCAACAGATCTCAACAACAACATTAGCAACGCCTCTGTATTTTGCTTCTGCACTCGAACGAGATAATGTGGGTTGCCTCTTGGCGGACTAAGAAATAATATTATCTCTTAAGAACGCACAGTAGCCAAATATAGAGCGTCGCGTGTCTGGACAACCTGCCCAATTAGCATCCGTATAAGACAATAACATATTCGGTGCGGAAGGGTATAGATGCAAACCATAATTAAGTATGCCCTGAACATATCGAATGATATGTTTGAGGGCAGTAAAGTGAGACTCCCTGAGGGCATGCATAAATAAGCATACCTGCTGAAGAGCATAAGCAATATCAGACCTGGTGAAAGTGAGATATTGTAGTGCACCGGTAAAACTCATGTAAAGGTAGTATCTGACACTGAATCATGATCCAAAGCACTAAGTTTTGATCTATAGTCAACTAAAGTAGCCATGATCTTGCATTTCTCCATTTTAGCCTTGTATACAATCTCCTATGTATACTTACGCTGACAAAGAAACATAGTATCTGCATATCTAGTTACAGAAATCCCAAAAAATAGATCAATTCCTTAACTCAGTCATAGTAAATTCTATTTTGGGCAGTGTAATGATCTCATTTTCAACAAATCAGAGGAGGCAGTAAGCACAATATCATCAACATACAATAACAAATATGCAATGCTACTACATCTATGAAAAATAAATAGAGAATCATCACACTTGCTGCACACAAACCCAATCTGCATGATATATTGTGCAAAGCGATCATACCATGCTCTAGAGGCCTGTTTCATTCCATAGAGCGACTTACAGGTATGACTACATATTGAGGGGATGCTGGATAGACAAAACTGGTGGTTGATACATATCAACCGTTTCTTTCAAATCCCCATGGAGAAATACATTTTTCACATCAAGCTGATGAATAGATCAGTTCTATCCTATAGCAATACTCAGAATTACACAAATAGTGGCCGATTTGATAACTTGACTGAATGTCTCACCACAATTTATACCCTCCTGCTGATTAGTGACATTAGTCACAAGTCTTGCTTTGTACCTCACTAGGTCACCACTGTCTATGTATTTGTGGCAAAAAAACCACATACATCAGATCACATTCACCCCCTCCAGTCTAGGAACCAAATCCCAAGTGTGTTGTTTCGTTAATGTATTATACTCTTCACACATGGCTGCATACCAATTTGGGTCTAGTTTGGTCAATTTTGGGTTTTTTGGAATTTGTCAAATGGTTGGGTTGACAAGTTAAACTGTACTTTGGGTTTGAAAATCTCGTGTTGGGCACAGGTTTCCATACGGTGAATGGTGATAAGGGTATTTTTGGGATTAGGTAGAGGATGTGGAATTTGGGGGCTGACCGACTGAATATGGTGTGTGAGGGAACTAGGTTTGGTGATGGGGTGGGGTGTCAGGTCTGTGGTTGCTGGATCTGGGTTGGAGATGGGTTGCAGTGGTGGTGTTTTGATGGCATCGATCTGGTTGGTCGACAATGTGGGTACATCGGTGTGATGTTTGTTAGGTAACGTTGGATATGGTGTCGGAGGTGGGTTGGGGCCTAACCGGTGGTTTGGTGGTATGGTGTTGACAGAGACGGATCACTGGTTGCCAGTGGTGATAGACGTCGGCGACTGTCATAAACGAGACATAGACGGTGATGGTGGGGATACAGTGAGGATGAGCCGGTTGCAGTGGCTGAGGCAATCAAAGAGATAGACGATGACACTGCCGGAGAGCCATCGTCAGTAGTGACAGTGGTGGGTGGCAACACTACAGTGTGGATGTCTTCTGATGGGGATACCGAGTCGTCGGACAGACTGCCAGTGGTGGTGGAAGTCGATGACGGTCGTGATATATAACAATGCATTAACTGAGAATGTGATGTAGGTGCAGAAGTGTGATTTCCGGTGGTGGCAGATATAACTGTAGGGGTTGTGGAGCTGACGATCGTACTTCCAGTAGCGGCAGTTTGTGCGTCTATCGCTGCTAGAACAGTGGCAGCCTGGCGGAATGCTTGTTGGATAAGCGGTGATGGGTCCGAATCTTCGAGGAATTGGTAATCAGTGACTCGGAATTTTTGAATGTTGTCAAACGGGAAAACATACTCAACAAAGATGATGTGGCGAGAAATTATGATTTTGTCTGTGGAGAGCTCATAGCACAAGTACCCCCTATGGTTTGACGGAAAACCTAGGAAGGCGCACGAAGTAGATCTGGGTGCCAATTTGTGGGGGGCGTAGATATCATATTAGGGTAGCATAGACAACCAAAAATTCTAAGATGGTCGTAGGTAGGGATCCAACGGTAGAGAATTTTGTAGGTGTTCTATTTTGAATCACACGGGTAGGTAAAATATTGAGAATGTGTTCGACCATTTTTAGTGCATATATCAAAAAAGTAGGGGGAGAGACGCATAAAAAATGAGGGTATGAATCATATTATTAATAGTTCGAGAATTCTTTCGTCTTTTTCATTTTGAGGGGAGTTATGGGGACATGAGAAATGAAAAATCATGTCGTTAGCCGCACAAAATTTATGAAAGAAGGAATTATTAAACTCACGACCATTATCACATTGAAACGATTTTATGTCTTTTTCAAATTGTGTTTTAACCAGTGTACGAAACTCAACAAACTTGGAGAGCACTTGAGATTTGAGTTTGAGTGGATAGACCCAAAGAAAGTGAGAGAAATCATCCAAAAATATCAGATAGTATTTGTGGCCTAAGTTGTTGGTTATGAGAGATGTACATACATTAGCGTGAATAATATCAAATGGAGAGAAAGTAGTACTCGTAAAAGTCGTAAATGGTAGTCTAACGTGTTTTCCTAACTGACACGCTGAGCAACTATGAGAAAGATTCCCTTTGTTGCATTGGATTAAATTTCGATTTCTAAGAGAATAAAAAACGTGTGAACCCGGATGACCAAGTCTACTATGCCACGTAGAGGGAGATATGTTTGTTAAAACAATGGGAAGAGTGACACTAGCAGCAGATTGTGGGTAGGATCGGATGTAGGCCCCTCTCACTATTGCATCTCGTAAGGAGTTTTTTGGTGCGGAGGTCTGTTACAGAAAAATCCAAATGGATCAAAATTAATTGAGACAGAATTATCGGTGACAAATTTTCTAACATAAATTAGATTTTTGATTATATTTGGGGTATAAAGGATATTTTTAAGAGAGAAATGTTGATGCGGTGGTGGGGTACGGGTGTGGCCAAATTCTTGAATTAGAATGCGATGACCACTACCGACCATAATAGATTGTGGAGTTGGTAACTGATGCAGTTGAGGAAGATTACCGGAATTGTTGGAGAGATGAGACGTGACGCACATATCCATATACCACGCATTATCAGGTTGTTGGAGGGTCAAGAAAGCCATTTATTTATTCTCGGGTAAAGGACAAACTTTTAATTATTTTCGGGTAAGGAAGAAAACAAAAAGAATAGAGAAAAGTGAGGTGCTTTCCGTGACAAGATGATACAAAGAAGAGAGGCAAAATTATTTTCGTGTGCTTTCTGACACGATGGGACACAGAAGAAAGAGGCAAACATTGTTGACTTTCTAAGGCAAAATATGAGGCAGGGAAACCGATGTGCTTGTCTTGGGAAGGGAATACCTGAACAAATCAGAGGGTAGGGACAGGCATGTGATGTTTTCTCGAGTACAATTGAAGAAGAGAGAGACAACACAAAAATCGATGGAGGCCGAAAATAATTAGGGTTTAGGTTTTGGCTCTGATACCATGTAGAATTGTATTAATCTCTCTTAAGAGTCTTTCTCATTCATATAAAATATATATATAGGTGTACAATGTGGAATCTTTATACAACAGGGATCCTAGTTCTACCATAATTACATAACATTAAATATGGTAAATATAATAGTGGTACACACGTGCTAATAGACTCCTCCATGAAAATTTGTTATTGTATATAATTTTTCAAGTAGATAATGTGTTACTTGAATATTTGTTGTTTGTATATAATTTTTGTGAGTAAATATGTACAGTGTAATCTTAAATGGATCTGAGTGTATCCTTCATTTTTTGTGTATAAATACAATGTATTTTGTATTTCAATGTATTTTGTATTTCACCGAAGATCAGACCAGATTTGATTGTATTTTTCATATTTAAATATAGCGTGTTTTGTATTTTCGTCGGTCATTTGATCGAATTTGACTATATTCTTCATTTTGATCTATATACATGTATTTGGATGATTGAATTTTGAACTGTGTTTTTTAATACACTCGAATATATGCAAAACAAGTAAAACATCATAGCTATATTTTGAAATTGTATTTAAATATACCCAAATATAGGCGAAATATCTAAAAAGTAGCTACCAATTATAATTAAAACAAGTTGTAGCTACAGTTGGATATAAGCTAGCTATTTATGTAAGTTAGCGAATTGTTTATATCCCTTAATTTTAGATCCATATAAGCCCATTTCTGTTTTAGTTAGGCTTCATTATAATTTTGATCCATATAAGCCCCTATTTTGGTTAGATCTCATTTGTCGGCCTAATCTTGGTTCATTCCATGTGTTGCACCTAAATATATATTGGGACAAGGACATAAACGGCAATTTGAGTGAAATCGGATGGTCCAAGAAGTTTAATATGCATTTTTAGTCTTTTTAAAATAATTTTATTTTATAGTTATTTTTAAATTAATTACAGCATATATATAGAAATTATATCATTATTGTATAGAATATGTATTACTATTATATATGTATAAAAGAAAATGAAAATTACATATAGAATATATATCATTATTGTATAGAATATGTATCTCGACAGTATAGACATAATATATCACTGTTGTATAATTTTTATATAATAAATATATAATCAATGTATAATCATCGTATAAAAAATAATTCTTATTTTTTTAAAATTTCTGTGAATTTATTCAATACTGATTTACTCATCCAGCAAGAACTCAGAAAAAGCATCCAAAAATTTTCCTCCCAAATTACTCCGTAGCTTCCAATCTCAAACACGCTAAAAATTGTCCATTCGTTTTAATTAGTAGTCAAGTGTTATTTCTGTTCTATACATACAGTGTAGTGAATACCGGTAAAAATAATCAAATGGCGAGATGGTGACGACGCCGATAGTGCCGCCAAACACCGACCAGATCTATTTCTGCGTTAGTTGAGAAGGAACCCAGATATATTTCTGCCGGAACCGGTGGCTACATATTGGCATTAAATTTCTCCCACCGCCTAATTCAGATACTTTTATAAAGTAGTGCTAAAATTTATCTTATTTTGTGATAGAAGAGACAGTGTCCTTTTTTCAAGGACACAAATGCCATCTCGCCAAAATTATTGAGAACCGGATGATCCAAGAAGTTTAAATGATATTTTTAGTTTGTAGTCTTTTTAACTAATTTCAGCATATATATATTGAAATCGTATCATTATTGTATAAAAATATATCATACATATATGAACTATATCATTATTGTATAAAATATGTATACTTATCGTATGTATTTAGAAAATGTATCATTGTAATTTATTATAATAAATGTATAATATATCATTGTTGTATTATTTATGTATAATGAATGTATAATCAACGTATATTTATTAATTATACACATAATTATATAAGTATTATACACATATTATACATATTCTGAAATATTTCTTGAAGGCTCAATCAACGTTTACTTACTAATTATACACATATTATACATATTTTGGGATATTTATTAAAGGTTCAATATGAATTTTTTTATCGCATATTTGTTTCCCTTATGTGGCAAGCTTAGTCACCACAAAATGTATAGTTCTTGTAACAAAAATCTTTAGTAATAGCAGCACATACAAAGACCTTTAGTGGAGTGATGTGTCGCGAAATTACGGCATATTTGATACCAATTTCATAGATTATTGATGTTCCTTAATGCATTTGTAACGTGTATTTTTTATGTTATTTTGATTTTTGTAGGACTTTTACATCGACACTCTAGAAATGAGGAAAAAAGCATAAACGTGGACAAACGTGCCGTAAAAATAAGAAGTTCAGCAAAGACCTGATATGCGGACTGCAGAACCAGATTGCGGATCGCAGATGAGGAAGCTACATCGCAGATGAGGAAGCTACATCGCAGTTTCAAATATTGATTAGAGGATTTTGGAGCCCCAAAGTGTGACCCATTTTGTGATCCACACTTCCGTTCGGTGGACCGTAGCCGATATGCGAATCACTGCTCCACAACAGTCCCAACTCAAATTGCGATGCTTCAAAGTATTTATGCGGACCGCAATGCCAAACATCCCAGATTGAAGATCACTCTACGAACCCTTAACTCATTTTGCAGACCGCGGACCCCTTCTGCAGTCCCCTTCTAAGGCCGCATAGTGGATGTCAGTGACATTTTTATAATTATATGTAGTCCAAATTTTTTAGTCCATATATAAATTTTATCTAGGGTTTTGTAAAACAAGACATACACCAATTCATACCAACTCACATGAACTCATTCTCCATCATATTTTAAGAGCTTAGAAGAGGGAGAACAAGCTTTGGAGGCTAGGATTTCATCACCCATCATCTTGAAAATGAAGATTTGAAGCCATTAATAAGAATTTCTTACTTCATCTCTTTATTTTCTTGCTTTGTATTGTTATATTGGGTGTGAGTGATGACTTTGGACAATAAAATTGAAAGACTTGTTGGGTAGTAATTTGTATTTGACTCATGTGGCTAGGGATGGCAACAGGTAGGATCTGGACCGGATCCTACTAGATCCGAATCGGTCCGCTTTACATCGTATCGCATCCGCATCCATAGGGTCCATAAAATCATATCCAAATCCAGATCCATCGGATCCACCGGATCCACCGATCGGATCTGGTTCCAAATCAAAGTGACTGATTATTAAGTTATACCTTCTAATCAGTCCAAATTTTCTAGAAAAAGAGTCAATTTAATTTAACGGTATCATGAGAATGCATCCGTAAATTAGGACTAAATGACATTGTTGACAATTGTTATGTCTATTGGCTATTGCTGTAGTGAGAAACAATCCTCTCAATACCTAAGCTACTACATAAGTACCACATAAATGATTAATATAATGATTAAAGAATAACACGCAAAACGTATCTCAATTAAAAAAATAATGGCATTCGGTCCTTTGAATATAAAATAAAATTAAGATTACAAAGGATTCGGTGCCATGATGTATAAATAATAAATGTATAATTAATTTAATAAAAAACGGATTCACGGGTCGGATCTGGACCGGATACGGATCTCAAAGACAAGATCGAGATCCAGATCCGATCCATCATAAACGGATCCGGGTCCGATCCGGATCCGTCGGGTCCAAACTTTAAATATCCATATCCTATAAAACGGATCTGGATCCACCGGATCCGGATCGGGTCCGGGATCCATTGCCATCTCTACATGTGGCTTATGAATGTTTTATTTATCATTATTTATGAAGAAATCATGTTATTAGCTTTAATTAATCTTGTTCTTGAATGTTTAGGGATTAGTTAACCCTAGGACCTGCCCATTAATTCTTAATTAAAATGAGAGAAAATTAGGGATTGGGTCAAACTGATTATCATGATTTGAGGTTTTAACCCTCATCTAATGGGTTTAACCTAGAGATAGGAAAAACCCCAGTGTATCCTAAAATTGGAATGTGATTAATACCTCTTAGTTTGATTCGAAATAGCTAACTAAGATAAACCCGTATAGTCGAGAGAGGTTAGTGGGTAATTGAGATTCCGAGACTAAGAACACTTAATTTATTATAATTAGTGGTGGTTTAGCATTGTGTTGGATCATTATGAGTTTAAATTGAATTACCAGTGGGTAATTGAGATTCCAAGACTAAGAACACTTAATTCCTCATTAGTTAGTTTTATCTTTATTCCTTTTAAATAAAATTAAATATTTAAAATTGTTTAGCTTAGCTTAATTGGTGACAATTTCATAACTAGCTTAATTGCCCAAGTATATTGTTTCATGTGAATTGACCCCGACTCCTAATTGAGTAAATTATATTGCGACGACCGTTTACACTTTCTCTTCGAGTAGTGGATTTGGACGTTATCATGATGACTTTTTGATCTTTTAAGTCGCCACAAAAATGTCTGATCTCTTGTCATGATCGGGCTGCTGGACTAGCGCTTGGTAATAGTTTGGGTCGAAAGTTCAATTTGCTGCATTAAGCTCAAGCATTGGCCAAATAAACTTCTGATGGCCATGTAGTGTTATTTCCCATATATATTATCAATATACATGTGGACTACGTACCAATCAGTAGAGCGCGGGACCGCAAGGTCACGAGTTCGATCCCCTGCATAAACCTTCTTGGTTGAGCCTGTCACACATGGCTTGCCAAGTGTGGTTAATCGGCTGACGTGGTTTGCAGGCTATTGCGTCAGCCCGGGGTTTACCCTGTGCGCACTCGAAAGAGTAGTGGCTGCGGGTTCCTTCGTCAAAAAAAAAAATTATTGACCTTTAATTTTTGTCATTCGACACTTTAAGTAATTTAAAAGTAATCAAAAATACCCCTAAAATTGAAAAATAATCGATCTATCCTTATCTAATGCTTAATTTCACAAGGTCCGACATAAATTTTGTAGGAATTAAGTTATCAGACATAACTTCATTTCTACAGAACTCATGGGCGGCTCAATAAGATCGGTGGCCTAAAGACAAACATTAACATAATGCCTTATTTTTTTTATTAAAAAAATTATATATATTTTTATTTGAAACTGTTATGTAACGGTTAAGTATATCTTCAAATTGATAACTAATAAGACGAACCACAATATTCATAATTGAACCGAACCACCTGATAAGCACATGTAGTTCGAGCCTCATAATGTAAAAAATCAGAAGCGCTTCCCTCTTTAAACGATCTAGCGTATCTCAAAATCGAACTAATAATTTTTTTTAATAGAGATACCGAACATTGAAGGAAAAAAAAATGGGGCCCCTAAATTTTTGGGGCCTAAAGCGCCCGCTTCAATTGCTTGGCCCTCTGGCCGGCCTTGACAGAACTTATGTTGGATAAAGCAGAACTTATTCCGGATAAGGCAAAATTTATGTCGGACAAGGCAAAGTTTCTATAAACTTATGCCGATCGAATTAGTTATTACACAATTTATACCGAATAACTTTATTTCTACAGAACTTATGCTAGACAAGGCATAGTTTTTCCATAAAACGATTATGCTGGGGATCGAACTCAGAATCTCTGATTTCGTAGATCAACGAATAAGGATTCTTTGGACCACACATTTTCATTAAATAAGAAACAAAGGCAAAAATGAAAGACCAGTCCGTATGAAGGAAATCTGCGTAAAAAAAACATGAAAAATCACAACTGTTCAGCAAAAAAAAGGCACACACCATTTACATGAACTACATCCTACCGCAATGATCAATCCAATAATTGCGTGTCCAATCTTTTTTATAAAACTGACGATCAAAAAGGAAATACTGAACAAGATTAAGGTACCAAACGATATTTATGAAATGTTTCTCATTAGTGATAAGTCCTATTCCTGTCTGAGAGATCTTAATTCCTTTGTTGAAATTTCTGAGACAAAAAAGTTCCTACTTTCCCAAATAATTCTCCGAAGCCCCAAGTACTACTGAAATTATGTTTGCTCTCATGATGAGAGTCTCATCCTATTCTTGTCTAGCTATTGGCCTATTTGTTATAAATACTCCAAATAAAAATAGGTTATAACTTTATAGCATTAACTAGGACAACAGTTATGATTAAATAAATATGACAATCATACTGCGGTAATGATTTAGAAGTTTATCGTTAATAAGTAAATTCGAATATGACTATATGACGCGTTCAGCCTAAATATATGATCACAAATTTGATATACATATTTTTTCAGGTTATACGTGATAGAATATTACAAGAATATTCTCGTATCATTGTATATCTTTTATATTAGGTAAAATTATATTCCGATATATTGTAATAAGAAAGATTAGTTACCTAGTTTGTAGTCATGTAAATAATTATGTAACACTATATATATATATTGTACACAATAATCAATAAAAGGCAGGAAACATATTTCTTTGTGATATCAGAAGCCAAACCCTAAACTTGATACCCTAGCCCCCTCGCCCCCCCTCTGACGTCCTCCCCCTCTTTCTTTTCTACTTCTCGCCAAAACTCCTCCCCTCTTATTCCCCAATTTTCAATGGCTGAACAACCCAAATTCCAGCATGCACTTGCAGTTAACAACATCAAGAATTTCATTCCTATAACTCTTGAGATGAAAAAAGCACAGTATTCATCTGGGGTGGAATTATTCAAGATTCATTGCCGTGTGTACAAAGTCATCCACCCTAACATCCCTTCAAAATCAAAGACCCTGGACAAATCTGATGATTTTGATGATGAACTTTTGTCCCGCTTAGATAGTTGTCCTATAATGGATCTACGACACGATCTTGAACGATCTACTACATACAATCATTGAAACCGACGCTACTGCACGACAAACATGTGAGCGCTTGGAAAACATTTTTCATGATAACAAGACACAACGTTCCTTGTATTTGGAAAATAAATTCAAATATATTCAACTGGAAGATTTTCCTAATGTGTCGGGCTATTGTCAAGAACTTAAGATGATTGTCGATAAACTCTCCAATGTCGGTGCACCGATCACCAATCAACGATTGGTGATGCAACTCGTTACGGGTTTGAATGAAACTTATGATGGCGTCGCTACCATCCTCCAACAAAGTATGTCATTGACTTCATTCTTTGAGACCCGTTCGAGACTCTTCCTTAAAGAAATCCAAAAAACTAAGCGGGCCGCGACCAACGCAAGCACCACCGACGCTGCCCTCGTGACCACCAGTGACATACTTATCGATCTGAGGGGCTCGGTCTATGCCCTGCACCACCGCCAAGCCAACGATCTAAAATGTGGCTTACAATCCCGAAATAACAACAAAGGGTGAAATTTCGGACAAAGCCGCAGTGGCCGAGCTGGAAACTATAGCAGCGGCGACAGAGCGCAGCCACCTGAAGTGGCAGCACCAGTGGCAGCAGCCTCTGATATAGGTTGCCTACCCATCATAGGCTGTGTGGGCTCATCTGTCTTGGGTTACTCTACCGTACCCTTACCCGACGTCCTTCTAGGCCTAACCTCCGACCTAGCATCCTCGACGCACATCCACAATAGACATATAATGCACATGATATTGAGGCAACTATGAACATGATATCTCTCAACGTTCCAGACGATGGTTGATACATGGATACTGGTGCCACATCTTATATCACGACATCCTAAGGTACCCTCTCATCGTATTTCAATATGTGCAATTTAAATTGTAATATTATTGTTGGTAGTGGACATGACATTCCCATTCGAGGTTATAGACAATCAGTCCTCTCCCCACGACATCCACTGTTAGTTTCAAATAATGTCCTTCATTCCCCAAAACTTATCAAAATCTAATATATGTGCGTCATTTCACAACTGACATTAATGTTTCCCTTGAATTTGATCTCTTTAGTTTTTATGTGAAGGACCTTATGACAGGGATGCGAATAATGAGATGTGACTCCACTTGAGACCTTTATCCTATCACCACCACCTTCGGTCATCCAGCCTCCTCTCCATCAACCCTTGTAGCTCTTTCATCTCTTTTATGGCATAATAGATTAGGACATCCGGGAGATTCTGTTTTACGCTCCCTTAGCAAAAATAATTTTATTGATTGCAAACATGTCTCTACTACTCCTGTTTATGAATCCTGCATTTTTAAAAAACATGTCAAATTGCCATTTTATTCTTCATTCACATGTACTAGAATACAATTTAATATCATACACATTAATTTATGGACTTCTATTTTAAGCACAGCCAGACATAAATATTATGTGTTATTTTTTTATGATTATTCCAACTTTTCTGTGGACTTTTTCCATTGATAATAATTCTCAGGTCTATTCTATTTTTTATTCCTTTAGTGCTTTAATAAATACACGATTTGAAAAGAATGTCAAATGTTTTCAACGTGACAATGGGAGGGAATTCGATAATAAAAAATTCAAACTGTTCTGCGCCAAACACGACCTTATTTTTCATTTTTCCTGTCCACACACCTCTCCACAAAATGAGAAAGTTGAACGAAAAATTAGAACCATAAACAACTTAATTAGTGCCCTTCTTGCCCATGCCTCTATCCCCTATTTTGGCATTACGCCATATCAATGACAACCTATCTCGTGAATATTATTCCAAAAAAGTCTCTCAAACACAAGTTTCTCATTCAAGTTCTCTATCTTCGGGATCCTTCCTATAAGCATTTATGAACTTTCGGATATTTGTGCTACCCTATTCATCCCTCTACTCAAATCAACAAGTTACAACCTCGGTCATCCCCGTGTGTCTTTCTTGATTACCCCCATCCCCTCATAATTATCGAGGTTACAACTGTTATGACTTGTCAAACCAAAAAATAATTATTTATATACATGTCATATTCGATGAGTCCCAATTCTCATTTGTCAAACTCAATTCTCCACCTTCAAATTCCTATGACTTCTTAACTAATGGCCTAAATTCCCTTCTAATTCATCATTTGCAAAATCAATCATTACAATCACCGACAAATGACCCAATCAGTGTCGTCTCGAGTCGGGCAGCCCATCCAACCTCGCAATGGGAGCCTCAGAATAGCCCTTCTCAGCCTTTTGATTCGGTTGTCACCCCTCGGCTAATGCCCTATTTTCCCAACACCGTTGTCTTGTCTCGACCCCACCCCTTCACTCCCCATTTTATTCCCGATACAACTGCCATGTCTCGGTTCCTCCTTCTCGATCCCATCCAATCCCCTGCGGAACCCCGATGGACAATGAAAACTCATGTTATGCACGACATTTCCAAACTCAAATGGCTATTTAACTTATCCAATTCGATTGTCCCTTAACCTCTTCCTCGTAATCTAAAAATGTCTTATTTGATCCTAATTGAAAAAAAATATAATGATTGATGAATATAATGCTCTTATTGAAAATAAGACGTGAGATATAGTACCCCGTCATCTTGATGCTAATATTATTCATTCTATGTGAATTTTTCGACATAAAAAAAAATATGAGTGTTCTTTTGAGAGGCACAAGGCCCATATTGTAGGTGATGGCAAGTCTCAATAGGTGAAAGTGGATTACGATGAAACTTTCAGCCCGGTGGTGAAATCGACGACTATTCAGACCGTTCTCAGTATTGCTTTATCCAAATCTTGGCCTATTCATCAGCTTGAAGTAAAAATACTTTCTTGCATGAGGACCTTCATGAAATCGTGTATATGCATCAACTTATGGGATTCGAGGATCAAGTTCATCCAGATTATGTGTGTCATTTGAAGAAATCACTCTATAGATTGAAACAGGCTCCTCGTGCATGGTACCAACAGTTTGCTGATCCTCTATCAGTTTTTCACATAGCAAATCTGATCATTCATTATTCAAATATAGCAAGGCTAATGACATGGCATACCACATATTATATATTGATGATATCATCCTCACTACATCTTCTGATGCACTTCGCTGATCCATTATATCACTCTTTGTCTATGAGTTAGTTATGAAGGATTTTGGCCCCCTAAGCTATATTTTGGGAATTGCTACTACGAGACATGCATGTGGCTTATTTCTTTGTCAAATGAAGTACGCCGAAGAGATCCTTGACCGAGCATACATGACATCTTGCAAACCGGCCTACACACTTGTGGACACTAATTCCAAACTCAATGCCTCTTCGGGTTCTTTGTATGCCGACCCGACTCACTATCGCATTTTAGCAGGAGCATTACAGTATCTCACTTTTACGAGACCAGATATATCCTATGATGTATAACAAATATGTTTACATATGCACAATTCGACAAATGAACATATGAATGCACTCAAACGTATTTTGCGTTATGTACAAGGTACTCTTCACTTTGTCCTACACATGTACGAGTTCACACTCTCTGGTCTCACCTCTTATTCTGACGCTGACTGGGGTGGCTGTTCGGACACTCATCGATCCACGTCAGGTTACTATGTGTTCCTCGGAGTTAACTTGCTTTCTTGATATTCTAAAATACAACCTACTATGTCTCGATCCAGTGCCGAAGCCGAGTACAGAGGAATAATGAATGTTGTTTCTGAGTCTTGTTGGATACACAACCTTCTGATGGAACTTCAATACCCAATCCGCAAGGCTACATTGGTCTACTGTGATAATGTTAGTACGATATATCTCTCCGACAATCCCGTTCAACATCAGCGCACTAAACATATTGAAATGGATATTCACTTTGTACATGAAAAGTGGCTCGTGGACAAGTTCGTGTCCTTCATGTTCCTCCCGGTATCAGATTGCTGATATATTTTGTGATGCCCCAAATTAGTGTTACAATAACAATAAACATTATTGTGTCTATGTGATTACATTACGACCTTATTCACATTCGAGGACGAATGTTGCTTAAGGAGGAGAGAATGTGAAATCCGGAAAAAAAAAATATATATATAGTTGTGGTTGGGTTAATAAAAATATATATAAGAAAACAAAGAATAAATTGCATGGGATAGAGTTAGTGTTAAAGTTGGATAAATAGATAGATGAAATGAAAAAAAGAAAACAAAAAAAGAAAAAAACAAAAGAAAAACAAAAGAAAAAAAAAAGAAGAAGAATTTCAGCATGCACGTAAGTCCCTTCCCTTTACCCCTTCCCCCCCTTTTCATTTTCCCTCCAACTCTTGTCATTTCACCTCCCATAGGTTATAGAAAACTCTCCACTTATACATTGTATTTACACACAAACAAAGTACATAACATAAAGGTTAGAAAATCAGAAAAAAACAAGTGAAAAGAAGAGGAAAAAATACCAAGAGGGCAAGAAGAACAAGAAGAACAAGAAGCAAAATACTAGAGAGTAAGGATAATTTAAGCAACCACACAACAATAATCTTCACACTTACAAGGTGAGTTTTCTCACTCAGAAATTCTTGGTAACATCCTTTATTTTAAGTTCAATACATGTTAGAATAAGAATTGAGTGTTGAAAAGAAATATTGAACTTTTAATTGTTTAGACAACTAGTTGCGTCATGAACTTTACAAACTGTTCTCACTGAGTTATAATTGTTATAATTTGATGAAATTCGGAATAGTGGTACACCTCTCTAATATGATCATATAGAACCAAAAATGAGGTAAATGGACATACGGTTTGAAAGTTATCATAGTTCAAAGTTCCTGCCTTAGATTTGGCCGAAATTCGGAAAGGCATAATTACGGACTATTTTTATTGAGTTTTACTTATTAGAATTATATGAAAATTCACATGGTTGTAAATATATCTGTTACGGACAGATATAGATAAAGATTTATTAAAACGGACTTACGAGTTGAGAGTTATTGTATTTTGAAGTTGCTGCCTCGGATTCATCGGAATCCAGAAGGGCAGGACGTTGAAACGTAAACCTGTACTAATCTGTGGAGAATATGAAAATTGTTGCTAAATGAAAGTTCTAGATCTATCTGTTTTGGACATTTTGAGACCTTACGGGGGTCTATCCGACTTACTGATTGAGAGTTATTGCTGTTTAAAGTTTCTGCCTCGGATCTATCGAGATCCAGGAAGGGCAGCGAATAAAAGTGTAAAACTGTACCAAATGGTACAGAATATGAAATGATGGTTCACATGGAGACGTGTAGCTCTCTGTTCTCGTCGTTTTGAGATTTTATGGGGCTTGAACGGGTTTACAGATTAGGAGTTATGACTATTCTAAGATTGAGTTTTGTTTAATAAAAATTCTGCCTAAACAAATTTCATGTGGCTGTTTTGAGGATAAATTTGTGTTAGTTACCCAAAGTAGTTTTAAATGAAATTTGGTACAGTGAAATATCTCCGTCTTACCTTAGTTTCCGCTTGAGAAACACCTTAGTTGGAGTTATGGTTAAAAAGTTATAATCGTTACAAGTATAAATGACAGAATGTTGGGAAAGAGAATATTATTTATTCGATCTTCTGAAAAATATGAAAAGTGAATACGTGTTCACATAAATATATAAATATAAACATAATGGATCGGGTTTCACGCCGCAACAAAACGTAAAGTGAATACGTGTTCACAAATACGTAAATATAATGGATCGGGTTGCACGCCGCAACAAAACGTAAAGTGAATATGCGTTCACAAATACGTAAATATAATGGATCGGATTGCGCGCAACAAAACGTAAAGTGAATACGGCGTTCACAAATACGTAAATATAATGGATCGGGTTGCGCGCAACAAAACGTAAAGTGAATACGCGTTCACAAATACGTAAATATAATGGATCGGGTTGCGCGCAACAAAACGTAAAGTGAATACGGCGTTCACAAATACGTAAACATAATGGATCGGGTTGCGCGCGCAACAAAGCGTAAAGTGAATACGCCGTTCACAAATACGTAAATATAATGGATCGGGTTGCACGCAACAAATATGAAAGAGGAATACATGTTCACCTATATATAAATATGAAAAGTGAATACGCGTTCACAAATATATAAATGTAATAAACATGTGGAAATGCAGGACAATGTCTTAACGTATAATACGAGATAAAATGAAGTGTTAGTTAAACCGAGAATTTCCTATGAGGAGTTGTTGCATATTTAAAAATGTTGTAACCTGATATGTTTTGCAATATGCTTATTACGTTATAATGTGATTGCGCTTGGAATATTGTGGTGTTACTTTGATTTGCAGGGTAAGGTTCTCACTCATTGGATGGTAGGTGACTCTTTATTTAACATGTTTCAGAAAGCGTGATAGAGGAAAGACTCACGCCAAGGCTAGCGATCGTCCATGACCTCTTGTCATACCAAGTCCATTGTTTCGGGCTTGGTACTCGTCAGGTTCAGAATGTCAGTTCCAATATCTCGGGAAATGCCCGTGTGGAATGGTCTCCCTTCCAACTTAGAATAATATTTGTCAGTATGTCTATGTAGAAACAATATTTGCACGAGCATGGGCTCGCGTTATATTTTTAATGAAGTCATAAACAAATTTCTTTATTGTTATTTTATTAATAGCCCCGTATTTGAATATAAGTTTAAATTTCTAAATAAAGAGAATTAAATGGTGCTCCTGGTGGAAAATAATTGTCCAGGTGCCATCACGCCCTAACTAAAGACTTAGGAAAAGTCGGGGCGTGACAAGTTGGTATCAAAGCTAAACCAAGTTAGGAGATTCTAGGAAGTTTCTTCGAGTTGGGTGTTTGAACGGTTACTTATTGCGACGGTGTGCGCGCCACCTTAGTAATAAGTAAACGGAATAACATCCTAAAGTTTCACTTCTTTCATACTCTTCTCGTGCCTATCTTGAGTCTTTTCAAAGACTTGGTTCTCGTACTACCTCCTTCAAAGGATTGTGGAAGGGAGTGTACAACGATAAAATAATCAGATGTGACTGCACCACCGACCGAAAAGGTAGGAAAGGTACCAGATAGACTAAGAGTACTCAAATACAATCTATTCAGGGGAGGTCAGAAGCAACCACAATCGCCTCTGGGAAATCGTGGAAACCAACCCCGCCAGAGTCAGGGAGGTCAACAACCCAACAATTCTAATCGGCTCTACGCTTTGCCCCAGAGGAATGAGGTAGAAGCATCTAATGCGGTGGTCACAGATATTTTGCTAGTCTCGAGTATTCCTGCATTTTTATTATACGATCCCGGCTCTACATTTTCATATGTGTCAATGGGCTTTGCTAAGAGTTTACACGTAGAACCTTCTTATTTAAGTGAACTTTTTGAGGTTATGACACCAGTAGGGGCCTCAATTTGGGCCTCTCGGGTGGTAAATAATTTCCCATTAGAAGTGAATGGCAGGGGAACAATGGTGAACCTAGTACTACTTGATATGGTGGACTTCGACATCATTTTGGGTATGGATTGGTTGTCGGCATATTATGCCATGTTAGATTGTCGGTGAAAAATAGTGAGGTTAACTTTTCCCGGAGAACCATAAGTTGTTATAAGGGGTAGGATTGGAATATCCTCAGGTCAGTTTATTTCCTACCTTGGGGCTCAAAAGTTATTGAGAAGTCACAGAGTGGAGTATGCATATCTGGCTAATATAGTGGATACCCAAAAGGAATCCCCAGCAGTGAATGATGTTCCTATTGTTCGAAATTTTCCGGAGGTTTTTCCTGAAGATCTTCCAGGCCTTCCTCCGGATAGAGAAGTGAAGTTTGCTATAGAGTTAATTCCGGGTACAAGACCCATTTCTATTCCTCCATATCGAATGGCCCCAGCTGAATTGAGGGAGTTAAAAGAACAATTGAAGGATTTTCTGGATAAAGGCTTTATAAGGCCTAGTGTTTCCCCTTGGGGTGCACCAGTCCTGTTTGTGAAAAAGAAAGACGGATCGCTCCGAATGTACATCGATTATCGGCAGCTCAATAAGGTCACGATCAAGAACCGATACCCATTACCAAGAATCGATGATCTTTTTGACCAACTTCAGGGAGCTAGCTATTTTTCCAAGATTGATCTCCGTTCGGGATATCACCAGCTGAGAATAAATCCAGATGATATATCCAAAACAACCTTTAGAACCCGATACGGCCATTATGAGTTCTTGGTCATGTCTTTTGGGTTAATCAATGCCCCAGCAGTTTTTATGGATTTAATGAACAGAATCTTCAAACCATTCCTAGATTTGTTCGTGATCATGTTCATAGATGATATCCTAATTTACAGTAAGAGTGTTGAAGAACATGAAGAGCATATGAGGGTAGTGCTTCAAATCTTGAAACAGGAGAAACTATATGCTAAATTTTCAAAGTGTGAATTTTGGTTGGAAAAGGTAGCCTTTTTGGGCCATGTTGTGTCAAGGGATGGAATTATGGTAGACCCCAGAAGATAGAAGCAGTGAAGAACTGACCAAAACCGACCACTCCGACAGAGGTTAGAAGTTTCTTGGGTTTGGCTGGGTATTATAGAAGATTCGTAAAAGGTTTTCTAGTCTTGCTGCTCCTTTGACCCGGTTGACTCAAAAAGCGGTTAAGTACCAGTGGTCAGAAGCATATGAAGCAAGTTTTCAGAAACTAAAGGAATTGTTGACTAATGCACTAGTCCTAACCTTACCATCGAGACAAGAAGGGTTCACAGTCTATTGCGATGCCTCTAGAGTTGGGTTAGGATGTGTCTTGATGCAGTTTGGAAAGGTTATTGCGTATGCATCTAGACAATTGAAGATGCATGAGAAGAATTACCCAACTCATAACTTGAAATTAGCTGCGGTGGTGTTTGCCTTACGAATATGGAGACATTATTTGTATGATGTGCATGTGGACATATTTACAGATCATAAGAGTTTGCAGTACATAACCACACAGAAGGATTTGAATCTCCGACAAAGAAGATGGTTAGAGTTGCTTAAGGATTGTGACCTTAGTATTCTTTACCATCCTGGGAAAGCCAACGTGGTGGCTGACGCACTCAGTAGGAGATCAATGGGCAGCTTGGCCCATTTGACAATACAAAAGAGGGGTATTGTTCGGGAGGTACAAAGATTGGGAAACCTCGGGGTTAGCTTAACTGAGATCGGTGAAGGTAGGGTGGTGGTACATGATACCTCGCAGTCTGCCTTAGCTTCAGAAATAAAAGAAAGTCAGTTTGAGGATACGGAGTTTGTTGGATTTCGGGAGAGGATCCAACAGGGAAAACCTTCACAGTTTACATTGGGAGATAATGACGGAACCCTTCGGTATAATGGTAGGTTATGTGTTCCTAAGGTAAAGGATCTAAGGAGGAAGATCTTAGATGGGGGTCACAACACAAGATATTCCATTCATCCAGGGTCAACAAAAATGTATCAGGACCTCAAGGCAAATTACTGGTGGGACGGGATGAAGAAGGACGTTGCGGAGTTTGTTGGGAGGTGTCTTATATGTCAGCAGGTGAAAGCTGAACATCAAAAACCTGGCGGATTACTTCAGGACATTGGGGTCCCATGTGGAAATGGGAGGCGATTCATATGGATTTTGTAACTGGTCTACCGAAAACTCGAGAAGGGTATGATTCTATTTGGGTGATTGTTGATCGACTTACAAAGTCAGCCCATTTCTTACCGGTCAAGACTATGTATCGCGCACCACAGTACACACAGATTTATTTGAAGGAGATTGTGCGGTTACACGGGATTCCCTTACAAATTATTTCAGATAGGGGTTCCCAGTTCACCTCACACTTTTGGCAAAGTTTTCAGCAGGGTCTCGGGATAAAAGTAAAGTTAAGCACGTCTTTCCACCCGCAAACAGATGGGCAAGCTGAGCGAACAATCCAAACACTTGAGGACATGTTGCGATCTTGTGTGTTAGATTTTCAGGGAAGCTGGTTGGACCATCTATGTCTAATTGAGTTCGCCTATAACAATAATTTTCACTCTAGCATACAAAATGGCCCCGTTTGAAGCATTATATGGACGAAAATGTAGGTCTCCACTTGGATGGTTCGAGGTGGGTGAGACGCAACTGTTCGGACCTGAAGTCATTCAAGAAACAAATGATAAGGTACAGATGATTCGGGAGCGGATCAAAACAGCTCATAGCCGTCATAAGTCCTATGCGGATCATCGGAAAAGAGATCTTGAGTTCCAAGAGGGGGATAAAGTATTTTTAAAAGTGTCCCCAATGAAAGGAGTGATGCGCTTTGGTAAGAAAGGGAAATTGAGCCAAAGGTTTATTGGGCCATATGAGATCTTGCGAAGAGTGGGGATTGTGGCTTACGAATTAGCACTTCCACAAGAGCTAGAAGCAGTACATCCGGTATTTCATGTGTCAATGTTACGAAAATACTTGCACGATCCAAGTCACGTCATCCTTCCCCAGGAGATAGTTCTTAATAAAGAGCTTAAATATGAAGAGGCTCCGGTAGAAATACTTGATAGAAAGGTCCAACGCCTTAGAAATAAAGATATTGCTTCCGTGAAAGTCCTATGGAAGAATCACTCCACAGAGGAAGCCATCTGGGAAGCGGAAGGGGCGATGAAAGTCAAATATCCATTCCTATTTGACTAATGTAATAAAAAAAATTCATTACATAGTACTTCATATGTGTGTCATTTGCGTGTCTATATGCATGTGTTACAACCTTATTTTCATTCGAGGACGAATGCTTCTTAAGGAAGGGAGAATGTGAAGCCCCAAATTAGTGTTACAATAACAATAAACATTATTGTGTCTATGTGATTACGTTACGACCTTATTCACATTCGAGGACGAATGTTGCTTAAGGAGGAGAGAATGTGAAATCCGGAAAAAAAAAAAATATAGTTGTGGTTGGTTAATAAAAATATATATATATAAGAAAATAAAGAATAAATTGCATGGGATAGAGTTAGTGTTAAAGTTGGATAAATAGATAGATGAAATGAGAAAAAGAAAACAAAAAAAGAAAAAACAAAAGAAAAACAAAAGAAAAAAAAGAAGAAGAAGAATTTCAGCATGCACGTAAGTCCCTTCCCTTTACCCCTTCCCCCCCTTTTCATTTCCCCTCCAACTCTTGTCATTTCACCTCCCATAGGTTATAGAAAACTCTTCACTTATACATTGTATTTACACACAAACAAAGTACATAACATAAAAGTTAGAAAATCAGAAAAAAACAAGTGA
The DNA here is from genome assembly GCA_029844215.1 of Przewalskia tangutica. NCBI lineage: Eukaryota > Viridiplantae > Streptophyta > Magnoliopsida > Solanales > Solanaceae > Przewalskia > Przewalskia tangutica. The sequence goes on along the minus strand of CM056721.1, from coordinate 119,687,938 downwards.
AAAGAAGAGGAAAAAATACCAAGAGGGCAAGAAGAACAAGAAGCAAAATACTAGAGAGTAAGGATAATTTTAGCAACCACACAACAATAATCTTCACACTTACAAGGTGAGTTTTCTCACTCAGAAATTCTTGGTAACATCCTTTATTTTAAGTTCAATACATGTTAGAATAAGAATTGAGTGTTGAAAAGAAATATTGAACTTTTGATTGTTTAGACAACTAGTTGCGTCATGAACTTTACAAACTGTTCTCACTGAGTTATAATTGTTATAATTTGATGAAATTCGGAATAGTGGTACACCTCTCTAATATGATCATATAGAACCAAAAATGAGGTAAAATGGACATACGGTTTGAAAGTTATCATAGTTCAAAGTTCCTGCCTTAGATTTGGCCGAAATTCGGAAAGGCATAATTACGGACTATTTTTATTGAGTTTTACTTATTAGAATTATATGAAAATTCACATGGTTGTAAATATCTCTGTTACGGACAGATATAGATAAAGAGTTATTAAAACGGACTTACGAGTTGAGAGTTATTGTAGTTTGAAGTTGCTGCCTCGGATTCATCGGAATCCAGAAGGGCAGGACGTTGAAACGTAAAAATGTACTAATATGTGGAGAATATGAAAATTGTTGCTAAATGACAGTTCTAGATCTATCTGTTGTGGACATTTTGAGACCTTACGGGGGTGTATCCGACTTACGTATTGAGAGTTATCGCTGTTTAAAGTGTCTGCCTCGGATCTATCGAGATCCAGGAAGGGCAGCGAATAAAAGTGTAAAACTGTACCAAATGGTACAGAATATGAAAGGATGGTTCACATGGAGACGTGTAGATCTCTGTTCTCATAGTTTTGAGATTTTATGGGGCTTGAACGGGTTTACAGATTAGGAGTTATGACTATTCTAAGATTGAGTTCTGTTTAATAAAAATTCTGCCTAAACAAATTTCATGTGGCTGTTTTGAGGATAAATTTGTGTTAGTTACCCAAAGTAGTTTTAAATGAAATTTGATACAGTGAAATATCTCCGTCTTACCTTAGTTTCCGCTTGAGAAACACCTTAGTTGGAGTTATGGTTAAAAAGTTATAATCGTTACAAGTATGAATGACAGAATGTTGGGAAAGAGAATATTATTTATTCGATCTTCTGAAAAATATGAAAAGTGAATACGTGTTCACATAAATATATAAATATAAACATAATGGATCGGGTTGCACGCCGCAACAAAACGTAAAGTGAATACGTGTTCACAAATACGTAAATATAATGGATCGGGTTGCACGCCGCAACAAAACGTAAAGTGAATATGCGTTCACAAATACGTAAATATAATGGATCGGGTTGCACGACGCAACAAAACGTAAAGTGAATACGCGTTCACAAATACATAAATATAATGGATCGGGTTGCACGCCGCAACAAAACGTAAAGTGAATACGCGTTCACAAATACGTAAATATAATGGATCGGGTTGCACGCCGCAACAAAACGTAAAGTGAATACGCGTTCACAAATACGTAAATATAATGGATCGGGTTGTACGCCGCAACAAAACGTAAAGTGAATACGCGTTCACAAATACGTAAACATAATGGATCGGGTTGCACGCCGCAACAAAACGTAAAGTGAATACGCTTTCACAAATACGTAAATATAATGGATCGGGTTGCACGCCGCAACAAATATGAAAGATGAATACATGTTCACCTATATATAAATATGAAAAGTGAATACGCGTTCACAAATATATAAATGTAATAAACATGTGGAAATGCAGGGGAATGTCTTAACGTATAATACGAGATAAAATGAAGTGTTAGTTAAACCGAGAATTTCCTATGAGGAGTTGTTGCATATTTAAAAATGTTGTAACCTGATATGTTTTGCAATATGCTTATTACGTTATAATGTGATTTCGCTTGGAATATTGTGGTGTTACTTTGATTTGCAGGGTAAGGTTCTCACTCAGCCCCAGATGGTAGGGCTGACTCTTTATTTAACATGTTTCAGGAAAGCGTGATAGAGGAAAGGCTCCACGCCAAGGCTAGCGATCGCATCTGCCTTCTTGTCATACCAAGTCCATTGTTTCGCTTGTACTCGTCGAGTTCGTAATGTCGGTTCAATATCTCTGGAAATGTCCGTGTGGAATGGTCTCCCTTCCAACTTAGAATAATATTTGTCAGTATGTCTATGTAGAAACAATATTTGCACGAGCATGGGCTCGCGTTATATTTTTAATGAAGTCATAAACAAATTTCTTTATTGTTATTTTATTAATAGCTCCGTATTTGAATATAAGTTTAAATTTCTAAATAAAGAGAATTAAATGGTGCTCCTGGTGGAAAATAATTGTCCAGGTGTCATTACGCCCTAACTAAAGACTTAGGAAAAGTCGGGGCGTGACATATTTACTAAAGAACTTTCGCGCATACCCCTTGATGATTTCCGAGTCAGTGTCAGGTACGAGAACCTCCCGCTTCAACTGCGGGGGATGTGATAAAATATTATAATAATATTCCCGTATCATTGTATATCTTTTATATTAGGTAAAATTATATTCCGATTGTAATTAGGAAAATTAGTTACATAATTTGTAGCCATGTAAATAATTATATAACATTATATGTATTATATATAATAATCAAGAAAATGAAGGAACATATTCATTTAATACGACTTCATGTTATAATTTGTAGAACTGATCCAAAACAGTAAAGTGATTTTATGAAATAAAACAGAAAAAATCTTTTTATGAATGTGGCAGGGAGTTCCACTTACAAAAACAGAAACTGAAAAAACTGATACAATAAGGAAAACGAAATAGAAATAAAATAATATATTTTATTAATGTTGGGTTTGGTGTTGTGACATTTCGTCCAACATATCATTTTCAGCTCTAAGTTAAAATCAGAAATATTGGAACAAATGTCACGATCTTCGGATCAACATTCTGTGAAACAGTTTTACCTTACTTCACGGAACTAAAGATCTCGTGAGACTTTTACCACGATGATAAAAGTTACTTGGCAAGGAGTTTGGAGCTGATGAAAAACATGGGAAGACCAAGTCAAAGTCATTGCTAAGCTTGGGGAACAAGTCCAAGAAGTTAGAGAATCTTGCTCCACAATCTTCTCCAACAAACCTTATCGGCTGCCCACCTTTCATTCAACCTCTACAACCAATCGATGAGATTTTCAAGAAAGACTCTCTACTATAAATAGAGAGGGAAGAAGAGTGAATCAATATCCAGAATCAAAATATAAAAATACCAAGAGAGCTCTCGGGATTTCATTTCATAAATCTGGATCACAAAATGTTGTCTGAGCGTGTCGACAACATTCTGTCCAACATTATAATTGCTTCCTAGATTCTAGATTAGTTCTTTATTGAAGAAATTGTAATGAGATGTTGTCTATGTCTATTTAGGTAGATTTTTCAAGCAGAAGTCATCTGCGACTTCAATTTTTTAATTCATTTTGTATTATTTTATAATATTATAAAAGAAGGAATTTATTCAATTGTATATAAATATATACAATACTTTCGCTCACTGACCGTCATAAGTTATATATATGTAAATATAAAATCTTTTTCCGATGCATTTACTCTTAAGTTTTTCAGTTTTATCGAAGTGTTTCCACTTGTGTCAGACGACATTATCGCCGACATTCGGGAACTGAATTGGCATTCGATTTTATTTATTTCCAGTTTATTTTTTATTGTTTCATAGTATACTCCCTGGACCCAACAAGTGGTATCAGAGCCGACACTTAACATAATAAGTGATTGGTCCTGTTATTTACAACTATGGATCCAATTAACCCAACAATTGGTAGACTTCATATTTTAGATGGATCAAACTATGCTTATTGGAAGATTCACCTATGCTCTCAAATAAAAACAATTGATGTTGGGGCATGAAGATCCATAACCAATGAGTATGTTGTTCCAATGTTGCCGCCGGATGAGAAAGGTGACATTCTTGTTAAACCTGAATTCAAATGGACGGTGGAAGAAACCAATAATGTTAGCTATAATGAAAAGGCCTTAAGTGCAATTTTTGGATGGGTTGATCTTTACATGTTCAAGCTCATTCAAAATTGTCCAATGGCTAAGGATGCATGAGATACTTTACAAATTCATTATGAATGTAGCTCAAGTATCTGTCGAACAAAGCTACGCATGCTCATGAGCAAATATAAACGTTTAAGGATGGAAGAAGTGGATGATATTAAATCTTATTTTGAAAAGTCGATTGACATCTCTAAATGAATGTCAAGTGTTTGGAGAACCATTAACCAACACTCAACTTGTTAAAAAGGCTCTTCGTTCTCTTCCTGAAGAGTTCAATTTAAAGATTTATGTTATTGAAGAAGCTCACAATCTTACTACTATGTACCTTCATACCTTGATGCACATTCTCAAAATCTATGAGATGAACATTGAGAATCAAAGGAAACTATACAAAGAGCAAGAATATGACACTTCAAGTTCAATCCTCGGAGAATCAAATTAATGAAAAGGATGTGAATCTTGAAGAAATTGGTGAAGGTGCTAATGTTGTCTTACTCACCCAAAAATACAATTTGATGGTGAGGAAGTTCAATAATGAGAGAAATAAATTTAAATCTAAACAATATCAAAACCAAGACTTCAATCAAAGCCCACCAAATTCCTTCCAAGTACTCAAAAAGAAAGGCAAAAAAAGGAGAATAGGAAGGAGATCAAGAAGTCGAATCAAAAGCAATGCTTGCCACTGTTTACGAACAGTCTCTGTCTGATAATGAAGATGTCGTCTATAATGTTGCCTCATATGTCATAATATTTCAGGCAACATCTGCAACAATATCTGCATCGCCAGCAACATCCGAAAGGTACATATTCTTTAACTATCCTGATGTTAATTGCTTTAGTGGTTTTATTTCTAATGGTGAGGCTGAGTGTATGGATCAAGTTGAATGCAACGATGACATGATAAATGAATTACAAAACATTTGTAAAGCCTTAATCATAGAATCTAAGCAACTTGACACAAATGTAAAATCTTTAACTCGTGAGAATGTAGATCTAAAAGCCACAATAACCCACTAGAAGTTGCCCTTACCAAAAAGGATACTGAATTTGGTAAGATTCGTGTAAAATTGGATTAGCCGAAGCAACCTTTCGTAAGCTCAACTCAGGGACTTCTAAATTGAATGAGATACTCAGCTTTAGTAAACCTTCATATGCATGTATTGGGTACGAAAACTCTCTTAAAATCATATGCTCTAGTTTGTTTGACAAAAATGAGAAAATATATTTTGCAAAAGAATAAATAATAGGTTCTCATCTATGTCAAAGAATATGAAGTTTGTGTCATCATTGTAACTCCCCTGGACACTTAAAACCATATTGTTTCAAACTTCAAGATTCTATGAGCAAAATGTTTCCTAAAAGGTTGTCCAACATCTCGGAAAACATTCGAAGCAACATTTCTGAACTGAAAGGTAAAAAATGTTTTACAAGAGTTTGGGTTCCAAAAATGGATATAACTTGTAATGTTGCGATAACTTCTTTAAGAACTAAAATTACAGGTTCATGATACTTTGATAGTAGAGGTTCTCGCCACATGACAGGTACAAAGGAGTTTCTAAAGAACTGTGAGTCATTCAATTGAGGTAGCATAACTTACAGAGGTGGCAGCAAAAGCAAAATAATTGGAAAAGGAATCTTGGATGTTCCTGGATTTCCAACTTTAAGAAATATCTTACATGTTGAAGATTTAATGGCTAATTTGATTAGTATTAGTCAATTGTGTGATGATAATCTTGAGGTAAAATTTAATAAGAATTCCTGTAAAGTTACGAATGAAACTAATAAATGTGTCATGTCAGGTACTAGAACAGGTGATATTTGCTATCTTGTTACAAGACAGGAAACATGCAATAATATCAAAGATAGACGACCCAACACTATGTCATCAAAAGTTGAGGCATGTAAACTATCGCAATCTGAAAAAATTGGTCTCATATGAAACGGTTTGAGGCTTACCCAACCTTAGCCATCAAGGTAAAACAGTCTGTGCAGATTGTCTACTTAGGTTAGTAAACCTGTGTTTCCCATAATGTTGTCCAGAATGATGGACAACATTCAGGTACATCTCATTGTTTTCAATTATTACACATGGATCTTATGGGTCCAATTGAGGTAGACAGTTTGGGAGGCATGAGGTATTCCTATCTGATAATAGATGATTTTTCTAGATATTCATGGATATTTTTTAAAGAAAAATCATAAACTTTTGACATATTTCAAGTTTTGCACTCTAGAATTAGGAAATTGCTCTATTCTCCTATTTTTTGGATTAGATCCGATCATGAAAAAGAATTTGAAAATAGCTCCATCACAAAATTTTGTGAGAAAAAAGAGAATTATTCATGAATTTTCTACTCCCAAAACTCCTTAACATAATGGGTAGCACAAAGGAAGAATAGAACATTACAAGAAATGGCTAGAGTTATGCTTAGTTCTAAAAGATTGTCAAAACATTTTTTTACTGCTTGTCACATCTGTTGACATCCAATTTTGACCCATCTTTTAGTCATTTCTTGCAATTTTAAGTGTTTTAGGACACCGCATTTTAATCACCATTTTTTTTTGGCATTTTTGTATATTTTTTACCTAACATTCTATGTTGTTTTTTTTTTTTGTAAATTGGCATCATGTTTTTATTTTTAATTAGGTATTAAACATTTTTCAAATATTATGTTTGCGCGATCATTTTTTTTAATAATTTTGCATCTCTTTAAATAATTAATTGACATCCCGTCTTTACTTTTAATTAGGCATTAAATATTTGTTAAATATTGCATTTTTATTATTATTGCATCGACATTTACATTTTAATAATATTTTGCATCTTTTTAAATAATTTTTCTTTTAAATAATTAATCCACTTTGCATTTTGTCAAACCAGTCCAATTCGAGGCTTAATTCGGATCAGTCCAATCCAACACCCTTTTTATTTTTTTATTTTAATCAAATACTCTTTTATTATCCCATCTAAAAGTCAAATACCACTTTTCATCCCCCCCCCCCCCCCAAATACCAAACCCTAAACCTAAATATCTACCCTATAAATAAAATACTACCCCCCCGCATTCTAAAGGGGAGCAGCCGCAGGAGAACCATCAGCCGCACAAGCCCTTTATCAGACTCACCCTTTTCATTTTTTTTATCAACCCCTCTCCAGACGCACATCACTGCTCACCCCCAACCCCTCTCATTTTTCTGAAACCATCATCATCATCCTTTCACCTCTTTCGTCGTCGCCGCTGCCGCCGGAGCTTCGAGCTCCGGCGAACCCCCATCCGTCGACCACCACTATTAACGCAACCTGAACCCCCACACGCCATCACACCACTGCCTCCATTCTACCATTGTTGGTATCGGTGAGGCGGCGTCGCTCCGGCGTTAGCCGTGGAAGTGACGCCGCCACTCCTTTGATGTCGGCGATGATACCGTATTTAATTTCTCTTGTGGTTACGTTTTAGGTTCTCCTTTGTTCGTGGGACTGATTTGATTTTCTTTTGCTGTTTTGGTAATACGTCGGAGTTCTTAAACTCCGGCGAAACTTGGTTCCGCGGCTATTTGTTGTTGGTTGGTATATTGTTTGGCTATGAACTGATCTGATTTCATTTTGGTATTTTGTTGGTCATGGACTGATTTGGTTCTATTTTGGGTAACTCGCCGAAGTTCTAAACTCCGACGACCTTGTTCTCGACTATATTTTTGGTATCTGTTGTCTTGCTGTGCTGAACCTCGAGGTAAAAAACGGGCGTAACAGCATAACGACTCCACTGGGGATATCAGGTTCTTGACCATAGCAAGTCCAGGTTAATTAAATATTGCGTTTTATTTTGCTTTTATTTTTGCAAATGTTTTATATTGTTTGCTTTTCATTTTTTTTTTGTAAATAACTGCTTTAATTGCTATTCTCTTTTACTGCTTTTCTAAATTGGCATTCCGCTCATATTCCTTCCATTCTGGAAAATTGACACTATCACACACTCACGCGCTGGTGTGCTTCGCGCACCCGCAAATTTCTTTCAAGACACCCAAAATTTAGGAGAGTTGGCGCCTGCGTGGAGTTAGATCGGTTCGTCTGATCAGTCACGTAGCCTTCTCACTCGAGTTGTCCGCTCGGGAACCTTGCGTCTAGTAAGCCAAATCTTAGAAAGCTTAAGATAGAGTTATACCACCCTTTTATATTAAGTCATACATGCATAAACCTTAGGTGGTTAATTCTTGGTATTAACGCCACAATTAGAAATCCACCAAACTTGTCGACGGATTTCACAACCCAACGACCCATTAGCATACTATGTGTAGCGTGATGACGATAGACGGATCCAAGGGTGATCATGACACGCCGAAATTGAAAAAAGTGCACCGTGATTTGGTCGTCATTTCCAACAAAAACATTAATGTTTAGCAACTTTGGTCAATCTATCTCAATCTCGCATATCTGACGTTTAGGCCGACCTTTGGCATAAGAGAGGTCCCATGCATATTAGGCGCGCACTTGATTTGCATGCTTTTGTTTACTATTGTTGTCGCTAGCAATTCTGTACATATTATTTAATGCAATAGTTACCCTTTTAACCCCTGTACATATCATGTTTATAATTCCGGCCACGAGCATTTGCATTTTTGCACCTTTTGCTGTCACATTGCAATCAGGACTTCTACTGTGTAAATCACTCTTGAATAGCGCGACTTGGACTTTGTGAAGCATCAATCACGAGTCCGGTCGAACCAATCAGGGGAGTCTTTGACTATATTGTCACGCCCTTACATTTTATTATTTTTGTGGCTTGCCTACTCTCATCCATTTGTCATATTTTTTGCAGGAAGACCGTCCTCGCAAATAGTCGAGGGCGGACAACAACAAAAAAAAAGGAAGAAAAGAAAAGAAAAGAAAAATCATCACAAGAATGAGCTGGAGTTATGTCGACGGAAAGAAGTCAGCTTATACCAGATTCAACGAAGCATCGCTCTGGTTCTATATTTTGTATCTTTATACATATTTGCAAATTCAATTGATATGTTTAGCGTTGATTACATAGTTCTTTCATATCATGCATTTTACAACATAATCATTCCGAACTACGCGTGTCTGATTCTCACCACACGGTGTGATACGTAGGCAACCCATTTTGGGTTTGACACCACAAAAATAAAAAAATAAAAATAATAATAATAATAAAGAAGCATATTTTTCTCACTCATGCATCCCATTCATCATGTTTTAGGTCATTCATTTTTCCGTTACATTCATTTTACTTTGCATTCGTCCACAGTGGACAATCATTTGTTTTTGCATAGCTTTATATTGCTATCCTTTCATTGATAAATTCTTTTTCAAGCATACATTTTATAACATATTTGAATAAACTACGCGCACCTGATTCTCTCGGCGGGATACGTAGGCAGCCCTATTCGGGTTCAGTACCATTTATTCAAAAAAAATAATTATTCGAAAAATACAAAAAAAGAAATATTTTATTCAAAAAAATATAAAAAAAATGTGTTATTCAAAAATACAAAACATTTTTAAGTATCATTGTTTGACTTGGTTGATACCAACACAGTTAGAATTGTGCATAATATAAAAAAATAAAAACAAAAACAAGTGATAATCAATATGAGTTGACTTTGTGGTAAACCATAGATTCTTTTGGTACCTCTTATTCATACCCGTATATGACATTGTCTTGCATGTTTCTAAGATAAGAATGAAACCAACCTCATCGTTAAATATGCATTGTGTGGTGAGTGTTTGAATAAGTTAAATTGCATTGCATTGTGATCTAGAACTTGGTCTGAATGTTTGTTAAGGCGAAATCCTGAGTAACACTCGGTGTATGAAATGATCGTAGGCTTTCTTTGACCCGTTTGAGCCTTTTCAGTCTACCAAATAACATTATCCGTAGTACACCTCTTTTGAGCCTAAAACCTATTCTTTCGACAACCGCATATTACACCTATACTCTTTCTGAGTGCGTACGCACTATCCCTCTTTTGACCCGACCTCATTGAGCGCTTTAGAAATGTGCAAGTGGCTGACAAAATTCTGCGTCAAAGTTTGCAAAGACAAAAATTGTCAAAGTCCCAAAAGGGAAAAGAAAACACAAATGACGACTTCACAAAAAGAAGAAATCAAAAGCCCCGACATTATAAAAACAAATGAATAAAAATGAGAGAATAACTTTGGAAAAAAAAGGGGCTCCAAACGAAAGATTCAAAAGAAGTCAGTGCAGAAAAACTGGGACAAAAAGAAAGCAAGTCAGCATTAAAGTGCACAAATATCAAGCACGGACGTAGTCCAACTCTCGAGGAATGATTAGTCACTTTTATCCAAATTATATACATTCCTTTCCCCAAACCTACATTACAAGCCCGTGACAAGCCCTACATGATCTTATACTGAGGGTTCTCACATTAGTGGATACTTACATGACGGTCAAGCCTATGGTATCACAATTGCATGCATTGAACATCTTTCTGAGTGTGAGTGTGTTTCTCTAAACGTCCCAAAATTTAAAATACTGGAATATATGTATGGATGAGACTTTCTTTCAGTGAGGGCATTTGAAACGTGAGATTACGTGTAGTTCGAAACCTTGGTTGCAATCAAGTGTGTCGACACTCAGGTATGTCTGAGGTACCATTTGAAACTATAGGAATTACCCAGGAGTCAGTCTCGGTTAGACTGAAAGTAAATAACGAAATTCCTAACCACAATACTAATTGTTGGTATCAACTGAAGTCAGAACGTGATGCTGTCTTTCCACTTTTCAAAAAAAAAATACATATATAAAAATCTTTATTCTTTGCATCACGAACTACGTCTTGACCTGATTTCCTCAGCGGGATACGTAGGCGGCCACATTGGCTTCGGTCCACATGTTTGAAAAACCCATAAAAATCCTCATTTTTTGCATCACGAACTACGTCTTGACCTGATTCCCTCATTGGGATACGTATGCGGCCACATTGGCTTCAATCCACATTGTTTGAAAATTATACAATCATTTTTTGCATCACGAACTACGTCTTGACCTGATTCCCTCAGCGGGATACGTAGGCGGCCACATTGGCTTCGGTCTCATTTTTTTGAAAATTGTACAGTCATTTTTGCATCACAAACTACGTCTTGACCTGATTCCCTCAGCGGGATGCGTAGGCGGCCTAAATCGGTTTCGGTCACACCATTAGAAATCTTTCCATTGGCTCGCGTGCGACAGAATGCGTTTGATTATTTCGAAAAGAGATATGAGCAATTTTCGCCAGAGTTAAGTCTTATCCACGCGCCCCGCATAACGAAAACTGGGATAATTTTTGGAAATGCACCGTGAAGAGATCATAATAAGGATTCCAAAGTAATCGCGAATCGCAGATTCAAAGAAGCATTCACAAAGATCCAGCAAGTCCGCGGCAGACTACATCACCAATCGCAGCATTCAGCAAGCATTCACAGTATCCAGCAAGTCCGTGCAGAGACTACATCAGCAATCGCAGCATTCAAGCAAGCATTCGCAGCATCCAGCAAGTCCGCACAGAGACTGCATCAACACTCGCATCATTCAGTAAGCATTCATAACATTCAACACGTCCGTGCAAGGACGAAATCTCAGCATTTGCAGCATCACATCAATACCATCGCCATCACATTTTACAGGATAGCATTTCTACTCATACGATTACATTGCTTATAAATTCATGCGTTATCATTTTTGCCTTAACAGTTATGCACTAACCTTTTGTTTAAGTCTGAGCATGCAAGCGTCAAAGAGCCAAAGCTACAAAGTCGACGCGAATCAACCACTCCTTTCCTAAAACTCACAAGTTTTCTTTGAGAGCAGGATCTTCATATCAGCAAAGGCGGGTGGACAACAATAAGCTCATGCGGGTTACAAACGCACAACGTCTATGCAATGACGTTATCTCAACTCAGGCGAGTCACAAAGCAGGTACGTCCATAAAACGACACCATTTCCTTGTAAGTCTATGCAACAACTGCATCTATGCTTATTCTATGCAACGACGAACATCTGCATCGCGTCTATGCAATGACGTCATCTCATGTAAGTCTACACAACGGCTTCATACATATTTCGTCTATGCAACGACGAACATCTGCATCGCGTCTATGCAACGACGCATTTCATGTAAGCCTATGCAACAGCTTCATACATGTTTTGTCTATGCAACGACGAACATCTGCATCACGTCCATGCAACGACGTCATTTCATTTAAGCCTATGCAACAACTTCATCTATGTTTCGTCTATGCAACGACGAGCATCTGCATCGCGTCTATGCAACGACATCATTTCATGTAAGCCTATGCAACGGCTTCATCTATGTTTCGTCTATGCAATGACGAGCATCTGCATCGCGTCTATGCAACGGCGTCATCTCATGTAAGCCTATGCAACGGCTTCATATATGTTTCGCCTATGCAACGACGAGCACTGCATCGCGTCTATGCAATGTCGTCATCTCATGTAAGCCTATGCAACGACTTCATTTATGTTTCGTCTATACAACGACGAGCATCTGCATCGTGTCTATGCAACAACACATTTCATAAAAGCCTATGCAACGGCTGCATCTATGCTTCGTCTATGCAACGACGAATATCTGTATCGCGTCTATGCAACGACGTCATTTCATGTAAGCCTATGCAACGACTTCATCTATGTTTCGTCTATACAACGACGAGCATCTGCATTGCGTCTGTGCAACGACGTCATCTCATGTAAGCCTATGCAACAGCTTCATCTATGCTTCGTCTATACAACGACGAGCATCTGCATCGCGTCTATGCAATGACGTCACCTCATGTAAGCCTATGCAACGGCTTCATCTATATTTTGTCTATGCAACGACGAGCATCTGCATCGCGTCTATGCAGCGACACCATATCTTCTAAGCCTCTGCAACGACTTCATCTATGTTTCGTCTGTGCAACGACGAACATCTGCATCACGTCTATGCAACGACGCTCTTCCATCTAAGCCTATGCAACGGCTTCATCCATGTTTCGTCTATGCAATGCCGAGCATCTGCATCACGTCTACGCAACGACGCCCTTTCATAAAAGCCCATGCAACAACTTCATATATTTTTCGTCTATGCAACGACGAACATCTGCATCGCGTCCATACAATGACGCCATCAACATCTACAAACACCGTCTCATATAAAGACCACATCACAGAACTCCAGTGTCAATCATAATTCGACACTGGGACAAATTTTGAATCTGCGTCGGCATTGTCTTTAATTTTGCAGCATTACAACAGCCTAGTGTCATCATGATAAGAAACTGGGACAATTTTGAATCGGCGTCTACCTGCTTTAATTTTCTAGCATCGCAGCAACCCAGTGTCCTCATAATTCGACACTGGGACAAATTTTAAATCCGCATCAGTTTTGTCTTTTATTTTGGCTTCACGGCGATCCAGTGTCATCATAATTCGACACTGGGGCAAAATTTTGAATTTGCATCAGCTTTTGCCAATTCTTTTTCTTGATCTTTGTTTTAATTCTGACGATAGGGACAAAATTGGCTACAAGTCAACGTCTTTGTCCGAAAACTCTTTCATCGTCTTCGGTCAAAGAGGGACAAGTTGTTGACACCCAATTTTGACCCATCTTTTAGTTATTTCTTGCAATTTTAAGTGTTTTAGGACACCACATTTTAATCATCATATTTTTGGCATATTTGTATATTTTTTACCTAACATTCTATGTTGTTTTATTTTTTGTAAATTGGCATCATGTTTTTACTTTTAATTAGGTATTAAACATTTTTCAAATATTATGTTTGCGCGATCACTTTTTTTAATAATTTTGCATCTCTTTAAATAATTAATTGACATCCCGTCTTTACTTTTAATTAAGCATTAAATATTTGTTAAATATTATATTTTTATTATTATTGCATCGGCATTTACATTTTAATAATTTTTTGCATCTTTTTAAATAATTTTTCTTTTAAATAATTAACCCGCTTTGCATTTTGTCAAACCAGTCCAATTCGAGGTTTAATTCGGATCAGTCCAATTCAACACCCTTTTTATTTTTTTATTTTAATCCAACACTCTTTTATTATCCCATCTAAAAATCAAATACCACTTTTCATCCCCCCACCCCCCCAAAATACCAAATCCTAAACCTAAATATCTACCCTATAAATAAAATACTACCCCCCCCCCCATTCTAAAGGGGAGCAGTCGCAGGAGAACCATCAGCCGCACAAGCCCTTTATCAGATTCCTCCCTTTCATTTTTTTTATCAACCCCTCTCCAGCCGCACATCACTGCTCACCCCCAACCCCTCTCATTTTTCTGAAGCCATCATCATCCTTTCACCTCTTTCGCCGTCGCCGCTGCCTCCGTAGCTTCGAGCTCCGGCGAACCCCCATCTGTCGACCACCACTATTAACGCAACCCGAACCCCCACACGCCATCACACCACTGCCTCCATTCTACCACTGTTGGTATCGGTGAGGCGGCGTCACTCCGACGTTAGCCGTGGAAGTGACGCCGCCACTCCTTTGATGCCGACGATGATACCGTATTTAATTTCTCTTGTGGTTACGTTTTAGGTTCTCCTTTGTTCGTGGGACTGATTTGATTTTCTTTTGTTGCTTTGGTAATACGTCGGAGTTCTTAAACTCCGGCGAAACTTGGTTCCGCGACTATTTGTTGTTGGTTGGTATATCATTTGGCTATGAACTGATCTGATTTCATTTTGGTATTTTGTTGGTCATGGACGAATTTGGTTCTATTTTGGGTAACTCGCCGGAGTTCTAAACTTCGGCGACCTTGTTCTCGGCTGTGTTTTTGGTATCTGTTGTCTTGTTGTGCTGAACCGGACTATTTTTCTAACGTTTGTTCGTATCTTGCCGGAATTAAAAATTCCGGCGAACTTGCTGGTATGGTTTCTGTTGGCCCGCGGTGTCAAATATCATCTCTATCTCGTTTGTTTATTTCGGGTCCGATTTTGAACCATTTTTTATTCTGGCTGATTTTGGTTTGTCGGGACTATTGCTTCCGTCGACCACTGGTTCGATGTGTTGTTGTTGTGTTGATATGATCCGGTTACTGCTCTATTTGTACTGCTTTGCCCTTATTATTTTATTGGCATGCTTTTACTGATTTAAAACATCAGATGTGCTTTTGATAATGTACTGATGTGAACATGATACTACACTTGTTGGCCAATGAAAAAGTTATCCGTCGATTTTTTAGGCCTCCACAGTTGCAAAGACGGAAAATAAAATAAATGAAGCTTTTAGGGCAATGAAGATTTCTTCCACTTACACCGGATAACCAACATGCGCTGGCAGGTAGAATTCTCGCAGCCGCACTTGTTAGGATGTCCCACTTTATTTTTATATATATCTGAGCCCTCCATGTTTAAAACTATTACTGTTTTGGCGCGGATCTGAAGGTTTTATTTATTTTATTGTTTTAACAATATTGACCGATGAAGGAATCTCCGTCTGATTTCCAAGGCCTCCCCTGTACAAAAGATGGATTTATTTTTTTGCTTTACTTATTAATTCTTGCTATTACTTTAAAAATTATTTATTTTATTACTAACACTTTTACTAAGTGTTTATGCAGGTACCCGGAGATCATCTTGTGCAGAAGGCCTAAAAAGGGCTAAAAGATGTCCCGGAGTTTTATTCGATTTTAGCTTTATTATTATGTATTGTATTCCATTGTAATTGTAAATTATGAAAGTTGCTTAGAATATGTAGAATAGAAAGGCAATAAATAATTAACCTAGGTTTGAACGGATAACCGCAAGTTAGCGGATCTTAAAGGATGCCTAACCCCTTCCCTTTAGGATAATAAAGAACCATGATCCAAAATCTCATTAATTTCGCAGACCATTAAATGGAGATTAATTGCAGTATTTTTATTGCAATAAATCAAGTGTCCTAATTCACTTAACTAATTAGGTGACGACTCCAAAATCAGCATTATTGCTCCATCCAGGAAACCGCGCCAAAGAACAATGTTGCGGATACCGTTCAGACCCTGAGGTCAAAAACGGGCGTGACAACATCACTAATAGATTCTATTTAAGACATGTAACAAATATGACACACTATGAAATTATAAATGGAAAGAAACCTAAGTTGTGTTACTTTCATGTTCATTTTGGTGTATTTGTTACATTTTAAATGATAGAGATCATCTGACTAAGTTTGACTCTAAGAGTGACAAATGAATCTTTGTTGGCTATTCACAAAATAGTCATACTTATCGAGTATACAATCTAAGGACTTGTAACTGTACAAAAGTCTGTAAATGTTATTTTTGATGATTTTTCAGCTTCTACAGGAAATACAACTAAAAATAACACTATAGTTTCAGTGGAAAATGTGCAGACTGCTGAAGAACCAGATGTTGCCCCAAATGTTACCCCATTCGAAGCAACATCTGAACCTGAACCAGAGACCACAGAGGGTGTGAATGAGGAGTCAAATACTAAATTTCTATATTAAGTTCGAAGGGACCCCTCATCAAGGATTAAGAAGAATCATCCAACATGACAGGTGATAGGGGGAGCTTTTGAAGGAATTAGGACAAGAAGCAAAGAACCACTCGATTATAGAGAAATGGTAAGGTATGTGTGTATGGAAACCATATACCAAGAGGTTAGTCTTTCTTGTTTAATGTTTGTGTTTGTGCACGATTCCAAGCCTATCCCAAGATTTCCCACTTAAATGTCGTGAAACGTATCATTAGATATGTTTACGGCACATGTGAGTTGAGAATTTGGTATTCCAAAGACACCAATCCTAATTTAATAGGATAGAGTGACTCGGATTGGGTTGGTGATGTGGATTATAGAAAAAGTACAAATGGAGGATGTTCTTATCTTGACATAATTTTTTTACTAGCGACATTTTGTTTTTGTACTTTGATAATTTGAGTGCTATAAATATTTCCAAAAATCTAGTTCAGCACTCACGTACAAAATATATTGATATTAGACATCACTTTTTAAGAAATTTGATTGAAAAATAGCTAGTTTAAATTGAACATGTTGACACTCTTCATCAACGACCATTCCTTTACTTTAGTAGAGGTTTATTAAGGAAAATGGCTTGACCCAGGACTATTGGCTTTCCGTCAAGTGTCAGTTCAGCCATAGACATTCAATTCAATCTCGGAGATAGTCAAAATGCTAGCTGATACTTTTATAAAAGCTTTGGACCATGAATGATTTTTTAGTTTGAAGAAATTTCTTGGTCTTTGTAATCTCTAAAAAGACATTTTTGGTGAATGTTGGCTGAAATGTCTCTAACATTTCAGGTGACATTTACCTATGTAATATCATAATCTGAATATTGTTGCAGTATAGTGGATGATTTTTGTTCACAAAGTATGATCCTCAATAAGAACATGATTCTAAAATGATACTGTTCTCTGTGATGATATTAGATATCATAAAAAGGGAGTATCAAAATAAGGCAAAACCTTTACAAATATTTGACAACTGTGAAAAATGGGCAAAGCCCTTGAAATGATATCATTCCTATTCTATAGGAGTATCAAGTGCTTAAAAAGAAATTATGAGGATACTAAATAAGTATTCTTATTTTTTGACAGAAAAATAAATTTTGTATGTGGTTTATGATTAAATCAAGGACACAATGGGAAAATGTTACATTGATCTGGTGGTTAAACTCATAAAAACACATATAAAATGTGTCTTGATTGTTGCCAAAACGAAAAGTTCTTGCGACATCATAATACTTGTGTTGTCCAAAATGTTGTCAATATTATTGTTGACATTTTCAGATAATGATATTTGTTGGGATGTTGATCTTAACTGATTTCAGAAAAATCAGATTTTCTCCCTATTTTTATGCCTTATTTTAATAGGAATTTCAATGATAAGATTAATTTTTTCCTATTGTGATGTTTAGTTGTTTATCCCAATATTTTAGGTATACGTTATTGTGTAAAATTAAAACACCTAAAACTCAGAGATTTTTGTTGCTTAGAAGATTTGTCATGAATATAGATATTCCTCTCATTTGTTATTTTTTATCATCTGTGATTTTTCCTATATATATATATATATATATAAGGGAAATCACATCACACCTCGGGCATAATCATATGGAATCATCACCATTCCAAACTCAATCCTCAATCACAAACCCAAATTCCTCAAAACCCTTCCCACTATATTCACTATGGAAAAACCTCTCCAATGTCAAAACCAATATCAGCCATCACACCGACCAACATTCCTACGAGTACTAGCACTCATACGAACACTGAATCATCTAAGCAAAATGACCCACAAGAACCTTGTCGGTTTCCTTCTTCACCATCCATAGAAGACTTGTCTAAAGCTATAGTATTCAATGGTTTAGTGAACCTTTAGACATCAGCTACCCATGTGATGACAATAATCCAATAGATGTTGATGAAACATCTGATATTTCAGCATTGGGTAAGATACAAAGATCCTTCATCTTCCCTACTTGTCGATCCAGTAAAATGTTTGAGAGAACAGTTCATGAAGAGCCAAAGGTCCAGATGTGATACTTCTATACTTTCTTTCTCGAGTAATGACAGTGACGACACAGACTTGGTGCTCTCAACTGAAGAGAGTGAAGAAGAACCAACTGCTTCTGTACTGCAAAATGTGTCTCAAGAAAACGAGGAAGTTCCTGATGAAACTCCATTGAAGCAATTTTTCCCCAAGGAAATTTCCAGATATGCCAAATTGAGTGTTGCTCCGAATGTTGCCACTGATGCCACAACATCTCCGACAACATTTCAGCCAACATCAGAAGAGACACAAACTCCAACATCCTCCAGCAAAACTGAATCTAATTCAGACCTTCAGGTATTTATCTACTCAGACAAATTCTATTCTAAAACTAATTCTGATAATTAGGACTGGTACAAGAATAAAGTTATTAGGTCTGAAAAGTAATAGATATTGCCTCCTGTTCAGAATATGATTTGGTAGAATTCTTAACAGAAAGATAATTCCCAGGATCTATTATTGATAAAATAGTCAGGTTGTTTTGTGCTAATTTGAGTTCTGTTATAGAGGATACCAACTCAAAGAAATTTGGGAAGGTATATATCTATAACAGAGTATATTTTTTTCACACCTGCTGTTATAAACCAATTTATGGGATTACATGCTGAAGAGAATGTTAGAGAAGCAGACCATGCAATGGACAATATAGATGAAGTAATTGAGTACCTCACAGGAGGTATAATGCATAAGTGGATCTCTAGATGTCCAGACTCTAAATTAACATCCCTGTTTGCCACTCTTCACAAAATTGCTCTACACAATTGGCTTCCTTCAACGAATGAATCAATTGTAACTACAGAATGAGCCACCCTGATGTATAAAATTGGGAAAGGTTTGAGAGTTGATATGGGCAAAATGATCCTCCATCAAACTGCTAACTTGGCATAAATAGAATCAACCTCAATCATCCCTTATCCATCTCTGATATACAAAGTTTTAACTACCCAAGGTCTTAAGCCTAAGTGATGACACATTAGGGAAGGCTCCTGAACTGTACACAGTAAACAAAGCAATTTTGAAGAGTAGAGACAGAGTCATCGATCTACCCTGAAAAATGGAAGGAAATAGTGCAGATGTTGACAGAAATGTCACCAACATTCTTGACAACACTGGTCCAAGACAGTCTCCACTGTCTACTGAATGGCTTGTGAATCAAATTGCAAAGATCAACCGACAAATCTATGAGGTTGATAGTGTGAGAAATGCTCTGATTCAAGGTAGAGACCAGTTCAAGCTGTTGTTGACACCCAATTTTGACCATCTCTTCAAATCATTTACATATAAAATTAAACTAATTTTTAACACCGCAAAATAATTTTAATAACAATAAAACATACATATGTAAATATGCATAATAAATAAGGAATTTTAATAATGGTGTTGCATTTATATAAAGCATTAAGCACCCTTCTAATATCATATCCGCATTTGTTATCTTTAATAAAACACAAAACAATTTTGTAATTTAAATACCCACAGCCCGCAAGCTTTATTTTTCGTCCAAGCCCACACTTTAATTCCCTAAACCCGCAAGCCCAAAATGCCTTCAGCCCAACTCCTCTTTTCTTTTCCAATATCCATTAAAACCCATCTTAACCTAAAAATAAGAACAAAACTTCATCTTCCTAAAATACACACCCACCGTCGCACACACATTGCACCATCTCTGTCGATTCGCCATAGCCAAATAATAAATCAAACAAATCTCCCAAAATCATAACTTACCAAAGAAAACACCTGAAAATCTTATCAAAACCGAGACCCAAATCTTACCATAATAAAACCCCAAAAATAGTACAAAATCGAGACTCAGATCTCCCCAAAATCATACCATAAAGTACTCCCATCAATTTTGGTAAAGAATCGCCCGAAATTAGCATAAAAATCACAAGACAATCAGTCCAAAAAATCGATTCAAACTTATCCTAAATTGGAACCCGAATTGAGGCTATATAAACTAACCAATTTACACATACAAGGGGACCTTTTTTGGAATTAGTCAAGCCACAAGAACAAATATTCGAAAATACCTTTCTTCTTGACAATATTAGAAGAATCAGCAAACAATCTCGAAGTAAAAGCTTTGTCCCTTTTGTCCGCACCGCAAACAATCTGAGCAGAGCACAAATATGTTCTAAAATGGGACCTGAAAACAGACAGGGGTTGCAGATCCAAACAAGTCAAGCGTCCGAGCATCAAAGCTGTAAAGTCAATACGATTCGACCACCCTCCCAAAAATCATAAGTTTTCTTTGAGCGCAGGTTCTTCATATTAGCAGAAGTTGAAAATACAACAGCAGAAGCAAAAAATACAACAACAGAAGCAGAAAATACAACGAGAAGGTTCTTCATATTAGCAGAAACAGAAAATGCAACATCAGAATAAAAAACACAACAAGAAGTTTCTTCATATTAGCAAGAGCACCAGAAGCAGAAAAGAACAGTAACAATCAAAGTTCAAATTCTGCAACAAAGTCCAGCGCATCAGCTCGGTCACAGAATCACACTCCAGCCATGCGAATCACAGACGCACAACGCATAAACGAAGATGACATCTCAATCCATGCGGTTCACAAACGCACAACATTATAATCAAGGGCATCATGACAATTCATGCGGTTCACAAACGCACAACATTCAAATCAAGGGCATCATGGCAATCCATGTGATTCACAAATGCATTACGTAAGTGAAAGTACAACATCTTAGCAGTTGCAGCATTTAGCATGTCTGTGCGAGGACAACATTTCAGTATTCTACACATCATACATGGACGACATCTCTAGTAACAGAGTTGCATTTTTCATATATTCATCATTATGTTTTAACAGATTACGCACTAATTAATTCTTAAGCTTAGCTTGCAGGAGCATTAATTCACAGGAGCAGGAGCATCAACACAATGACGACTTTGTCTGCATTGTCAATGACATCTTCATTAACGTCATGTCTGAAAACGATGTCAGATCCGAAAATGACGTCAGGCCCGAAATCAATGTCATGTCCGAAAATGATGCCATGTCCAAAAATGAAACGACGCCAGGTCCGAAATGACTCCATATCTGAAACGACGCCATGTCCGAAAATGACGCCATATTCGAAAATGACGCCAGGTCCGAAAATGACGTCAGGTTCGAAAACGACGCCATGTTCGAAATGATGCCATGTCTGAAGCGATGTCATGTCCGAAAATATCGCCAGGTCCGAAAAATATACAACGCCAAAAAATGACGACATGTCCAAAAATGACGTCATGACTCCATGTTTGAAAACAACGCCAGGTTCGAAAATGATGCCACGCCTGAAAACAACGTCATGTCCAAAAATGACGCCACGACGCCATGTCCGAAAACTATGTCATTCCCGAAAATGATGCCACATCCGAAAACGAAGCCATGTCCAAAGGCGACGCCATTGTCCGAAAATGACGCCAAGTCCAAAAATGACGTCATGACCGAAAATGATGCCATAACCGAAAACGATGCCATGTTCAAAAGCGACGTCATCAACATATCAGTATCCGCAGTGGCAGCATGTCCGTGCAAGGATGACATCTCAGCATTTACAGCATCACATCAACACAAGGATGTCGTCAACAGCAGCGTTAGCACGTTACACATGGAAGATATCTCTATTCTCAGAATTGTATTTCTTATATATTCATGCTTTATAATTTTCGTCTTAACAGTTATACACTAACCTTTTCTTAAGCTTTAGCCTGCAGGTACCTTAACTTAGGAGCGGAGTACAATGTGGACCTACCTCTTACACAGCGAACTGAGGCAAATTTTGTTGGGGAGTCAAGCTACCCAACAAAAGGCAAAAACGGCCTCGAGCGTCGACCCAATCTCCTTCAGCATCTGTTAGGAATATTTTATATACCATTTTAAAGTCATTTTTAATTAGTATTTTACTCGTTTTTGTTGTGTTTAGTATAGTATTAGGCTTGTTTTTTTTCTTTTGAGTCACAACGGTCCAAAATGGCAAAATGGCGAAAAGGAATGAAAAAGGGGCATAAAAGGTGGAATCCGAGGCAGGAAAGGACAGAAAATGAAGACCGGACAAAAGTCAGGCAGCGCCACGGCGCCAGTCAGCAGGGCCGCGACGCCGGAACTGCAGAATACCCACAGAAGATTGGGCGCCGCGGCGCCCGTCAGTAGGGCCGCGACGCCGGTACGGAAAATCCAGTTCCGAGTTTTAATTTGCAAAGGACAAATTGGTCCATAGGGAACAAAATTTGTGAGATACAAAAGCCCTATAGATTATTCTTTGAGAGAGGTTGTTCATTCTACAACATAACACAACACAAGACACGGATTGGAGGCTACAATTGGAGACTTAGTTCGCAGTAATTTCTTTTCTTTCGTTTTTAATTCAGTTTATGTATGAATTTTGTATTAGTTCTTAGCGTGACTATGACTAGGAGCTAAACACTTTATTAGGGCTTTACTTTGGAATCACTTGAAACTCTTATTCATGAATTAATGCATTCATTGATTTCTTCTTCATTTAGATTAAGATCTATTCAATAATTAGTTTGAATGCTTGATAGTTAATTGATCACTAATTATCATAACTCAGATGATTTCGAATAAAAAATCGAGAGGATATATTTAGATATGCTGTAATTGAATAGACATAGGTTAAAATCGCGGACGAAAGTACCCCGATACTTGTGTAGCATAATAGGTTATTGTTCTTAATCCTCCTATATAGTAAATCCTATCATAGAAATATAGAAGGGTTCTGCACTGGGGTTGAGTGATTATATATCATAACCGGAATATAAGACAGTCTAGTTAACCGCTATCTTAACGAAGAAGGAGAATCATTCTAGTCGCATTAAGGATTGAATAGAGTGGATAGTCGAGAAAATTGGAAGCCCTAATCCCATTATAATCTGATTACAACTTAAATAGTTTAATTAATTCTTGCAATTATTCTAGTAGTTAACCAAAAACCAAACTCAATTATCGATCGCCAAATAGATATAAAAAAATAGATGAACGATAATTAGAAACCAGTCTCTGAGGACGATATTCGGTCTTACAGACTATACTACTTGAGACGACACGTACACTTGCGTTAAGCGTGTGGAAATCGCCTGACAAGTTGTTGGTGCCGTTGTCGGGGACTGACGTACTTTTAATATCAAACCGTCTATTTTTAATTTCTAATTTAGATTTTATTTTTATTTCTTTTTACTATTAGAACCGTGTGCCTTGATTTGTTTGTTGATTTTGATCTATTTCAGCGATCTAGTTTATGCGAAGAAGAAGAGGGGCAGACACACTTGTTCCTTTCAACCCTGAGATTGAGAAAACCTGCAAACTAAACAGGGGGAATAAAAGAATAGCTTATAAGGTAACCATGGAAAACCAACCATCGAATCAAAATGGGGCAAACAATGAGGTCCCTGAAAATGCAGGAGAGCCAATTCTTGTTCCAGCGGAAAGAAGTTTGGGGGACTATGTTCTGCCCACGGTCATTGGTGCACATACATGCATCAGGCTCCCAGAAATAGGGGCGAACAACTTTGAGATCAAACCAACCATCCTTAGCAAGGTCCAGAACACAGTACTGTTTGGGGGACTGCCATCTGAAGACCCCCACATGCACATTGCCAACTTCCTGGAGCTGTGTGCCACGTTCAAATACAATGGTT
Source organism: Przewalskia tangutica (assembly GCA_029844215.1). Taxonomy (NCBI): domain Eukaryota; kingdom Viridiplantae; phylum Streptophyta; class Magnoliopsida; order Solanales; family Solanaceae; genus Przewalskia; species Przewalskia tangutica. The sequence continues at coordinate 119,663,623 of CM056721.1, read as the reverse complement.
TTACTGATAATGTCATTAGACTGAGGCTCTTCCCGTTCTCACTTAGGGACAGAGCCAAAAGTTGGTTGAATTCACTGCCTGCCAACTCTGTCACTACCTGGCAGGACCTGGCCTAAAAGTTTCTAGCAAAGTTCTTCCCTCCGTCCAAAGCAGTAAAGTTAAGGGGAGAGTTGAACAATTATTACCAGGTGGATGGTGAATCGCTCTATGATGCATGAGAGCGATTTAAGAATCTGCAGCGAAAATGCCCACATCATGGCATAGAGAAGTGGATGTTGGTCCATATCTTTTATAATGGGCTAAGTGGTACTATGCGTACCATCATTGATGCGGCAGCAGGAGGGTGCTTTCATGACAAAAAGTGTTAATGAGGCACATGAGTTACTGAAAGATATGACTGCTAACAATCATCAAGGGGAAAACGACAGGTCAGTGACCAACAGAAAGTATATGGGCATACATGAACTAGATGCCATCATCGCTCGAATGCATACGCGTCTTTTTGACGGCAATCGCAGCGAGAACACCATGTCTGTGAATGCAGTCCAGATGCCTGTAAATTGTGAGATTGTGGTGGACCGCATTCCTTTGACAGATGCACAGTGGTGGACCCTAATAATGTGTCAATGGAGCAGGTTCAAGCAGTTGAGAACTTTCAGCGGCCTTATAATTCCAACACATACAATCCAGGGTGGAGGAATCACCCTAACTTTTTGTGGAGGAACGACCAGACCCAGTAGCAACCATATCAAGGTAGTTACCAGAACCAGCAGGTATAAAATAAGGCCACTTCATCCCAGCAGTTTAGACCACCTATACAACAGGAAAAGCCTGATGAACTGAGAGCTGCATTTCTTACACTCACCAATTCATAGAATTAGTTCATGTCTGAAACAAGGTCCTCTCTCAGAAGCTTGGAAACACAGGTTGGACAACTTGCAAAGATGGTAACCAACAAGCCGCAGGGCACTCTCCTAAGCAATAGAGAGGTAAACCCTATAGAGCAATGTCAGACAGTGTTGTTAAGGAGCGGAAAACAGTTGGAGCGGGGTGCTCCCCAGCCCGCAGTGGTAAGTAAGAAGGAGTGTGAGAAAGCAATTGAGGTAGAGAAGGAGGGGGTCACTGAGGATCGCCCTACAGCGGAGAAAGCTCCATCAACACCTTTGAGGGAATACGTTGATAGAATCCCTTACCCTCAGAGGTTACAAAAGAAGGCAATAGACAAGCAGTTCTCCAAGTTCTTGGAGGTATTTAAGAAACTTCACATAAATATCCACTTCATTGAAGCACTAGAACAAATGTCAGCATACTTTAAATTCATGAAGGAAATACTTGGAAAAAAAAAGCTGGCGGATTATGAGACAATATCTTTGACAGAGGAGTGCAGCGTCATTCTGCAAAAGAAACAACCTCCTAAGCTGAGGGATCCAGGAAGCTTCACCTTACCCTGCACTATTGGCAAGGTAACATGCAACAGGGTCCTGTGTGACTTAAGGGCTAGTATCAATCTCATGCCTCTGTCTGTATTTAAGAGATTGGGTTTGGGGGAAGCCAAACCAACCACAGTAAATTTGCAGTTGGCCGATTGAACCATGGTGCACCCCAGATGCATAATTGAAGATGTGTTTGTCAAGGTGGGAAAGTTCTTCCTCCCAGCAGACTTCTTCATTCTTGACATGGAAGAAGATGATGAAATACCCATCATTTTGGGGAAACCATTCCTTGCAACTGGGAGAGCCCTAATTGATGTAGAAAAGGGAGAACTGAGACTAAGGGTCCAGGAAGAGGAGATAGTATTCAAGGTTTTCAAATCCACCATTGAATCCTAAGCCATCAACAAGTATTTCGAGCCAAGACACCGACACAGCTCAGCCAAGACAGCCAAAGCTAGAGAGATCATTCCTACAGCGGTGAACCCACAGGTCAGCAAGAATGCTGAAACAAAAATTGATGTCATGGAAGCCGTCGAATAGGTAAGTGTTACTAAGCCCCCTCTTGTGAAAAAGAAAAACAGAGTGCGAAAGAGGAGGATGATTTTGAAATGGATAGGTTGTGGGGTTAAATTACCCCAACGATTTTTGATAAGGAACTTGCGTCCAGCTACAAGACGTTAAAGACAGCGCTACTTGGGAGGCAACCCAAGGTTTAATTTATGCAATTTAGTTTTGTTTGAACAGTATCACTTGTGGTATTTTTGTGGTGTTGTCATGACAGGTGAAAGAATGGGACACGGAGCACAGAAAATATGGAAGGAAGAAAATCGGCAAAGACCGCAAGACCGAAAGTCCGCATACGCGAGTTGCGGCAGTGGCCACGATTTATCGTATGAGTCGGGAGTTTAGGAGTCGCGGCGCTGGTTCGCATGCCGGGCCGGACGGTTTTCAAAAATATAAATCCCCAATCTTCTCCCACAATCAAACATAAACCTTCCCTCTCTAAAAATATCGAACATCCTCTCTCCCACACAAGAATCTTCATTCTTCCAAATCAAACACATTATAACTGATCGGTGTATTTTATATACACCTTTTGAGTCAGTTTTAGTTAGTCTTTTGTCCCATTTTGCACATATAAGTGTCGTATTAGGATAATTTTTCTTTCTTTTGAGTCAAAGTGGTTAAAATGGCCAAATGGCGGAAAAAGAGCAAAAAAAGGGCAAAAGAGGAGATGCCAGAGCTGGAAACAGAGAAAGTGGCGAACGAGGGAAAAATCAAGACCAGCACGCGCCCTCGCATCAGCGGGGCCGCGGCGCCCACTATCCAGAGAGGTCAGAAGACTCAGCACGCGGGCGCTCGCACAAAGAAAGCGGCCGCGCGCCTAAACATCCGGAGAGCTCTGAAGATACTGGCCGCGGGCGCCTGACAAAGAAAGCGTGGCGCGCCAAAACACCCGAAGGATTGCAGAACTTCCGGCTCCGCGGCGCCTGTCTGCAGGGCCGCGACGCCGACGCGGAAAAATTAGGTCTTTTGACGAAAATCTGGGCCAGGCCTGAAGGAAAAGAGGGAGGCGGTTTGCAGCCTATAAAAGGAGAACCCTAGGCAGTTTTTAAGGGTTCCCCTTCTTGCACAACTCAAGACTTTTGCTTGGAGATTGGATACCATTAGTTTAGTAATTTCTTTTCCCTTTCTTGTTCTTTATTTCAGTTTTGTATGATGAACTTTGAATTAGTTCTTTTCATATTTATGGCTAGGAACTAATTCTCTTATAGGGCTTTCCATGTTAAATTGCTAGAAACTTATGTTATAAATTAATGCATGCTTATGGTTATTTTTCTTATTGTGAGATCTATCCAATAATTGAGTTGAATTCTTGGTAATTAATTGACAACTAATTATCACTATATGATTTCTAATCAGATTCTGAAAAGGGGGGATTGTGAATATGCTGTAAGTTGGGTAGACATTCTTGGATTGGGGATGAAAATACCTCAATTATTTATGTAGCGTTGATGAGAGGCTTAACAACCCTAATTTTGCGCATTGTGCGTGACGGTCAACTAGGTTTTTGTTCTTAATCCTCCTATAAAGTTATCCTTATCACCGAAAGGTAGGTAAGGTGCGATCTTCGGGTTGAGTGTTTATATAACCCTAACGGAGTATAAAACGATTTCAGAACTCGCTTTCTCCTAAAGAAGAATACCATAAGTTAATGCATTAGTAAGTAGCATATGCGGATAGTAAGGATACATGGAAGCCCTATTCTCATCACCACTGAAGTAAATCTTTATATTAAAATAGCTTGCATAATTCGTAGTTATAAACAACAAATCAATCATAAATTCACCAAATAGATACTAGAAAATAGATAGTTGGTAATTGAACTCTAATCCTTGTGGACGATATTCGGTCTTACTAAGACTATATTACTTGTCACGATAACGTGCACTTGCGTTTAAAGTGTGTGCATCTTAACGCGCATCAAGTTTTTGGCGCCGTTGTCGGGGATTAGGCATTAGTTCAATATAAAATTTGTCTATTTTTAATTTCTAATTTGGTTTTTATTTTTATTTTTAATTTTTACGTTTTTCTTTTGAAAATTCGAGGTGCCGTGATTTGTTGTCTATTTTTTTTTTGATCTATTTCAGGAAGTCAGTTTATGCGAAGGAGAAGAGGAGCAAACACACTTGTTCCCTTCAATCCAGAAATTGAGAAAACCTGCAAACAGAACAGAAAGAATCAGCGGATTGCAACCTTGTTAGAGATGAACGGCGTTCAGAAAAACAACGGGATGGGAGAAGGGTTAGGAGAGAATCAACCCCACCCAGGAATACCTAGGCAAGCACCCATAGACGTGGAAGAGAGAGTCCAAATCCAGCCAGAAAGGAGTTTGGGAGACTATGTGCTACCAAGAGTGAATGAAGCACGACATGCATTAGGCTCCCCGCACAGAGCCAACAACTTCGAGATAAAACCGCGATTACGAGCATGGTACAACATACTGATGCAATTCGAGGATCGCCATCTGAGGATCACATATGCACATAGCTAATTTCTTGGAGCTATGTGCAACTTTTAGATATAACGGCGTTACTGATGATGCCGTCAGATTGAGGCTCTTTCCCTTCTCACTCAGGGATAGAGCAAAAGTATGGTTGAATTCCCTGCCGGCCGATTCGATTTTCACATGGCACGAGCTGGCACAGAAATTCTTAGCCAAGTTCTTTCCTCCGTGTAAAGCAACAAAACTAAGAGGGGAGTTGAACAACTTCTACCAAGCAGATGGAGAGTCCTTAAATGAAGCTTGGGAAAGGTTCAAAGATCTACAGAGAAAGTGCCCACACCATTGCATTGAGTTGTGGAACTTAGTCCACATCTTCTACAACGGGCTGAGCAGTACAACCAGAACTATCATAGATGCAGCAGCGGGTGGAGCATTCATGAGAAAAACAGCCCACGACGCTCATGAGTTATTAGAAGACATGGCCACTAACAACTATGTCACGGAAGAGAGGTAGACAAATGGGAGAAGAACAGTGGGAGTCCATGAAATAGATGCTATTGCTGCCTTGAATGCCCAAGTGGCCCTCCTAGCGAAACAGTTGCAGCAACATACAGTGTCAGTGAATGCGGTATATATGCCTAAAAGCTGTGAGATATGTGGTGGCCCACATACATTTGATAGGTGTCCTTCAGCGGATCCCAATAATATACCAATGGAGCAGGCAGAGTGTCAAGCCATAGGTAATTATCAGAGGCAACAGAACAACCCCTACTCCAACACTTATAATCCAGGGTGGAGGAACCACCCAAGTTTCTCATGGAGAGACCGGGCGCAGAACCAAAGACGACCAGCAGAATCCAATACCATGGGCAACAGATACACGGGCGCAGAACGAGATCGTGGGCGCAGACCGTGATAGGCCGCACTGAATCGCAGAGCGAATCAACAACCCTTCATTCAAGCCCCACAGCCTCAGCGATTCAATGACCTGCTCGTAAAGAAAAGCCGATGAGTGAAAGCAATGGTGATAAAGACTTGCTAACGCCGACGCGATTCATGACAGAGGCTAGATCCTCGTTCAGAAACATGGAGACACAGGTGGGTCAGCTAGCAAAACAGGCAAACAGCAGGCCACAGGGGACATTGCCAAGCAATACAGAGGTAAATCAGGAGCGATGTCGCAAAGCAATTGAGAAGTGGAAGACATTGAGCGGCGATCACCTCAAAGAGTTGAGAAGAAAGCAGAGTTAGAAAAAGAGAAGGTGATTGAGCCTAGCCCAACAGTAGAGAAAATTCCAGAAAAGGAGTATACAGAGAAGATCCCTTTCCCAGAGACTACAAATAAAGGCGGTTGATAAACAATTCTCCAAATTTTTGGAGACATTGAAAGTTACATATCAACATACCTTTCATGAAGCATTAGAGCAGATGCCCTCCTATTTCAAGTTTATGAAGGAGATTTTGGGAAAAAGAAGAAGGCTGCGAGAATCACGAAATAGTAGCACCGATGTAAGAATGTAGTGCTATCTTGCGAAAAAGTTGCCACCAAAGCTAAAAGATCCGAGGAGCTTTACACTACCTTGCACAAATGGGGTAACTTGCAACAGAGCTCTATGTGATTTAGGGGCAAGTATAAATCTAATGCCCTATCGCATTTAAAAGATCGAGTGAAGCCAAACCAACCACAAGAAGCCCGCAACTAGCCGATGTGACAGGGCTGGTTCATCCAAGAGGCAAGATCGAGGGCGTGATTGTGAAAGTAGGAAAATTCTTCTTTCCCGCAGACTTCCTCATTCTTGATATGGAAGAAGACGCAATCCCTATCATATCGGGAGGCCATTCCTAGCAAATCGGGAGAGCTTTGATTGATGTTGAAAGAGGAGAATTAACACTAAGGGTGGAGTGCAAGAAATGGTGTTTAAAGTTTTTAAACACGTCATTGAGCCACCAACAAGGAGTGGGTGCTTTGCAATCAGCACCATCAAACCCCCATGCGAGCCAATACAAGTCAACCAAAGAGCGATGAGCCCAAGAAAGCAGGCATGGTTTGCTGAAATGCCACTAAAGGAGATAAGTATTCCTGAACTCCCCCTTACTGATAATGCTAAGAAGAAAAGAAGAAAAAGAAAACGCCAAATGTGGAGGAAATGGATAGGTTGGGGGCTTAATCCACCCCAGGGTTATTAAGGCTAAGGAACTTGCGTCCGGCTAAAAGACGTTAAAGACAACGCTACTTGGGAGGCAACCCAACGTTGTCAATTATGTTATTTTAATTTATGTCTTTAGTTTATTTTATTTTGTCTAGAACAATCTCACGGTCCTGGGGTTCTTGTGTTTGTGCTGTGAGTGATAGGTACAGGGGAATAAACTGAAGGCGAAAAACTGAAGAAAAGCCAGAATTTCCAGAAAAGCGGGTATGCGCCATGGCCAAAAGAATCGAACAGCGCAGTTTAGCGCCACGCGCCCGAGCAGCGGCGCGCCAAAATCCCAGAAAATTAGCCAAGTTTAGGCCGCGCGCCCGCAATAGGCCGCACGCAGAAAGTCCTGAAGCGCGAAGATCAGCCGCGGCTAAAAGCAGGCTGCACAAGGCGGGAATCCAAAAACTTAAAAACGCCCAAAAATCAGATTTTCCCCAATTCCAAATTCAAAAACCTAACCTTCCCTCTCCAAAAACCCACGAAATTCTAGATATTTGCCCACAAATCCTCCACAAATCCAACCCAACTACAACCTAAACTCTTAAATTCCCAAAAACCCTTAGCCATCTCAACCAACAAAGCTCCATTCCATAGCCTCAAACCACCAATTGAAACAAGGACAAGCTTGAATCTTCTCATAAAAAAGGTAATCCTTTTCTGTTCTTGAGTCCTTTACTAAAGTCACAGGAGGTAGTAGTTTGAAGGAGTATTGTAGTTGAAGTAGTTTGGGTACTGAAAAGTTGATTGTGAAGTTTGGAGAAGAGAGTAGAAAAAGAGTGTGGGTATTGAGTAGAAAAGTTGAAGTTTGGGGGTATTGTGTTCATTGCTAGTTGTCAATCAGGTAGGAAACATTTGTGCCACTAAATCGAAAAGCTCCATAAAACTATTTTAAACCATGGCCACCAGGAAGAGAAGAGGCTCCACATCCACCCCAACCCCACAATACGATGAAAATAGGTTTGTGAGCTACAAAGCCTTCCAAAGATACAAAAAGCTTGATACCAGACTCATAATACCAGAAAGGGGAATGGACTACCAGAGGGAGTCATATGGGGAAGAAGATGTTTATGAGCCCATTCGGGCGATGATTGAGTTAAGGGAGTGGGGAAAATTTGTGAACCCAGAGAAGATAGCACCAGTAAACACAACAATGGTGCGTGAATTTTATGCCAATTTTCCGAGAAGGTGGAAAGGGGATGCTTTGTAAGGGACGCTATGTGCTGTGATGAGAAGATATCAATATACAATTGAAAACAGTTGATGTTGAAGGAGGAATTGGTGATCGGAGCCATTTTAGAACATGGTCTAGAGCACCGACAACATAAATCGGGATATCGTCGCAAACACCGCGAGCTACCAGTGAGTATTTTTGATATTGGAAGAAATGGGTCAAGAGCACCGAGCAGTGCATTCAACAAAGTAGCCAAAGGTTGGCTATATTTAAATCGCCGCCAGATGATTCCATCCACGCACTTCACCAGAGTGCGGAGGATAGGATTAAACCGATATATGGAATTATGAGGGTTGGCGATTGATGTAGGGAAAGAAATAGTGCGAGCATTGAGGAAATCAGCAGTTGGTAACAACAGCGGATTGGGACATGACTCGATTATCACCAAGCTATGTCACACGAGCGCGTTCCAAAACTACCCACCGACACTCATGAAAGAAACCAACCGCCCGTGTCCTATGGGATAGTGCACTCTTTCCCACTCCAAGCCCCCGTGCCGACGAGAGTACAACCAGCGAAGAATGCAGCAGAGGCCGCCATGGACGAAGATGAGCCTGAAATAGGGGCTCAATATGAGGCAGGACCTAGCCACAGGCCAACCACAAGAGCAGAACCTCCAACACCCACAATGGAGTAATTGTATCAGAATCAGATGAGGATGATGCAGACCTTGGACACAGTAGTACAAGGACAGCAAGAAACAAGGCAAAAAATCAACGAGTTGAGTTCCTTGTTCAACCAATGGTCGATGCATTATCCACCGCCACCACCACCATTTTAACCAAAGTTTGTAAGTGTCTATTTCTTTTATCTTTGAGTCTACACACATTGGGGACAATGTGTGATTTAAGTTCAGGGTGTTTTCTTTATGTGTCATGTTATGTTTTACTTAAGTCTTTTTGATTGTTTTTATGTTTATTTTGAGTCACCAAATTTTTTTCTTTTTGAGTCATAATTGTCTGTCAAAGATCATAATTGTTGTAGTTGCTAGAAACACCTAGTGAAGTAAGGTGAAATAATGTAACTGAATTGAAGCAACTATCTAAACACTTAAGTTAGATATGCCAAAAACTCATGTAACTGTCTATTTGGAGTTTCTTGCTTGAATTACGCATACTAAATGATAAATGCTTATGTGTTATGATTGCTTGCTATTTGAGGCGAAATAGTTAGGATATACATGTTAGGGAGATGACTCAGGCATTTCTTTGATAGCCAATTCTTACCATTCTTTTCTATCCCGTACTTTAAAAATATCCCTAGTCAGCCCCATTGAGCCTAAATTTGAAATTTCTTCTTTGACACCCTATATTCCCACAAGTCGTACCATAAGTGAAAATATGAAATAGTGGAATACACTGTGTTAAAAAAAAGAGACAAAAAGAGTGAATAAGTCTGTTGCACCCCAATACAAAAGTAATAAGAAATAGGCAACAGCCTAAGTTTGGGGGTGCTTGTCATTATTATATACTTCACTCTCCCAAAACAAAAGAGGGGAAAGATAGAATTGAAATGAAGAAAAGAACAAAAAAAAAGGGGAAATACTGAAAAGCTGAAGAGCTTATGGTACACAAAAATGAGCCTAAATGCCTATTTTTACCAACCCCTACCTAAGCCTACATTACAACCCTTAAAGTCCTGAAGATCTCTTTTATGCATACCCAGAATTAGTGGAGAATAGCAAGTAAGCATGCCATAGGAATTCTTGAATTTACATGCATGATTTAGTATATTGACTTCCATTAAGCATGATGAATATGAGTTTGCGAAATATCTAGCTTCATGTGCTTAGTGTGCTGAAATTTCATGCTATATGTTCCTGCATATTATTTTGCTAACCTTCATGTTTTTCTAGTTAACACTAATGCGACAAAAGTGATCAATGGCAGTGAGTCTTTTTATTTTTTGTTCTTTGAGTCTTTTAGTTTATTTCTTTCTATCTTTGCTCGAGGGCGAGCAAATGTTAAGTTTGGGGGTATTTGATCGGTGTATTTTATATACACCTTTGAAGTCGATTTAGTTAGTCTTTTGTCCCATTTGCACATATAAGTGTCGTATTAGGATAGTTTTTCTTTCTTTTGAGTCAAAGTGGTTAAAATGGCCAAATGGCGGAAAAAGAGCAAAAAGAGGGCAAAAGAGATGCAGAGCCGAAACAGAGAAAGTGGCGAACGAGGGAAAATCAAGACCAGCGCCGCGGCCTCGCACTGAAAGCAGGCCGCGACTCACTATCCGGAGAGGTCGAAGACTCGGCACACGCGCCGTGACAAAGAAAAGCAGGCCGCGACGCCTAAACATCCGGCGAGCTACAGAAGATACACGCGCGCCTCGCATGCAAAAGCGGGCGGCGCCAAAACACCCGGCGATTGCAGAACTTCCGCTCGCGCGCTGTCGCAGGGCCGCGACGCCGACGCTGAAAAATTAGGTCTTTGACGAAAAATCGCCAGCTGAAGGAAAAGAGGGAGGCGGTTTGCAGCCTATAAAAGGAGAACCCTAGGCAGTTTTTAAGGGTTCCCCTTCTTGCACAACTCAAGATTTTTGCTTGGAGATTGGATACCATTAGTTTAGTAATTTATTTTCCCTTTCTTGTTCTTTATTTCAGTTTTGTATGATGAACTTTGAATTAGTTCTTGTCATATTTATGGCTAGGAACTAATTCTCTTATAGGGCTTTCCATGTTGAATTGCTAGAAACTTATGTTATAAATTAATGCATGCTTATGGTTATTTTTCTTATTGTGAGATCTATCCAATAATTGAGTTGAATTCTTGGTAATTAATTGACAACTAATTATCACTATATGATTTCTAATCAGATTCTGAAAAAGGGGGATTGTGAATATGCTGTAAGTTGGGTAGACATTCTTGGATTGGGGATGAAAATACCTCAATTATTTATGTAGCGTTGATGAGAGGCTTAACAACCCTAATTTTGCGCATTGTGCGTGACGGTCAACTAGGTTTTTGTTCTTAATCCTCCTATAAAGTTATCCTTATCACCGAAAGGTAGGTAAGGTGCGATACTGGGGTTGAGTGTTTATATAACCCTAACGGAAGTATAAAACGATTTCGTAAACCTGCTTTCTCCTAAAGAAGAATACCATAAGTTAATGTATTAGTAAGTAGCATAAGCGGATAGTAAGGATACATGGAAGCCCTATTCTCATCACCACTGAAGTAAATCTTTATATTAAAATAGCTTGCATAATTCGTAGTTATAAACAACAAATCAATAATAAATTCACCAAATAGATACTAGAAAATAGATAGTTGGTAATTGAACCCTAATCCTTGTGGACGATATTCGGTCTTACTAAGACTATATTACTTGTCACGATAACGTGCACTTGCGTTTAAAGTGTGTGCATCTTAACGCGCATCAATAACCACCAAAACCTTCCAACCTTCTCCACAATCATTCAACTCACTTGTGCTAGGACAATTTCGACAAGATTCGTCAAAAAAGTAACTAATTAGAACTTTACCCTTGGGTTGTTGCTAGCAACTTGGGATTGTGATTTGTGGGTAATTGGGTGTGAACTTTAGTGTGGGTTGCGGCGTGTTGGTGGGCTGTGTGTTTTTGCTGTGTAGTGTGTGGTTTGTGGTGTATTGTGGTGTATTTGTGGGTGTACTGCTGTTATGTTTTGGTGTTTCTTGGTTATTGTTGCGGTATAGAGTTAAAAATTGTTGAGAAATCTCAAAGAAACAAAGGAAACGCTGCTGAAAATTTCCCAACAACTTTCAATAATGACTTCAAGGAAAAGAACCGCCCGAACTACCACATCTTAATCAGTCCCAGATCATGATGTTACCCGATTCACCAACCAGAATACGGAGGATCGGTACAACAGAATAAGTAGTAGGGCAGTGATACAGGAGCGATGGATGGATTATCAAACCGAACCACGCAATGATGATGATATTTATGAGTCCATTTGAGCTGTGATTGAATCTAATGGGTGGGAGAGGTTTGTCGATAATGAAGCTAGTACACAACAGAATGTCAGCTTGGTGAGAGAATTCTACGCCAACTACCCAGAACAAAGCAATGTGAGATGCTTTGTAAGAGGGTGTCATGTCCCAGTTAGTGCTGAAGCAGTGAATGTTATGTTAGGGACAACTGATATTGGAGACCAGCTATCCGACCCATTTTAGAACCTGGTCTAGGAATGCAAACCACATACACTGGGAGACAGTTGCGGAGGCCCTATGTTATCCAGGTGCACAGTTTCATTATTCCCGCAGCGGGAGTAGATGACTTGCCAGGTGCCAGTTCAATAGAGTAGCCAAGGCTTGACTATATTTCGTAAGTGCACGCTTGATTCCATCAACTCATTTCACTAACGTACCGACAGTCAGAATCAAGCTCATCTTTGGCATCATGAGGGGCCTGACTATTGATAATGGAATGGAGATAGCGTAGAGTATTGGGGACATCAGTAGTTTGACTACCACTGGAGGGTTGGGACATGGTTCTTTTATCACTGCACTATGTGCTAGGCACAGAGTCCCAACATTCGACACAGACATTCTTGAGAAGACTCTGCCGCCCATTACATACAGTCTAGTCCATGCATACCCAGACCCTGTGAACCCAGGGGATAAGAGACGAGGTTGAGAAGAGGTAGGAGCAGGCGCAGCTGCAATGGAGCAAGAGGATCCAGAACCTGAGGCAGCCACACATTATGAACCAGGGCAAAGCAGCCACCAACCTCCTTTAGCCTTGGAACCTCCAATGCCAATGATGGAGCATATGCTCTTAAACCAACAAAGGATGCTGAAAAATCAAGAGCAGATGATGCAATACCATCTTACACAGCGAACTGAGGCAAATTTTGTTGGGGAGTCAAGCTACCCAACAAAAGGCAAAAGTGGCCTCGAGCGTCGACCCACTCTCCTTCAGCATCTATTAGGCATATTTTATATACCCTTTTTGAGTCATTTTTAATTAGTATTTTACACGTTTTTGTTGTGTTTAGTATAGTATTAGGTTTTTTGTTTTGAGTCACATCAGTCCAAAATGACAAAATGGCGAAAAGGAATGAAAAATGGGCATAAAAGGAGGAATCCGAGGCAGAAAAGGACAGAAAATGAAGACCCGGACTAAAGCCAGGAAGCGCCGTGGCGCCAGTTAGCAGGGCCGCGGCGCCAGAACTGCAGAACACCCACAGAAGATTGGGCGCCGCGACGCCCGTCAGCAGGGCCGCGACACCGGTACGGAAAATCCAGTTCCGAGTTTTATTTGGCAAAGGATAAATTGGTCCATAGGGCACAAAATTTAAGAGATACAAAAGCCTAAGAGATTATTCTTTGAATGAGGTTGGCCATTCTACAACATAACACAACACAAGGCACAGATGGAAGGCTACAATTGGAGACTTAGTTCACAGTAATTTCTTTTCTTTCGTTTTTAATTCAGTTTATGTATGAATTTTGTGTTAGTTCTTAGCGTGACTATGGCTAGGAGCTAAACACTTTATTAGGGCTTTCCTTTGGAATCACTTGAAACTCTTATTCATGAATTAATGCCATGTCCTAATTTTGTTATACACGACACTTAGTCCATAGCCCCATTGGAAATATACAACTACTAGTATTAATTCCCATCGTCACATTTGTTACATCCGAGATTATTCTGGGATTACATTCTTTGTATACTAATTTTCGTATTAGCATATGTAAGTATACTTTATTTCCAATAATAGAATCTTATTACTTAATTATGTTCTAAACTTATTGCCCTTAAACTTACGAGGTGTAACAGCCTCAGCCTCAGCAGGTTGTTTCCCCTTTGGCATAACCTTCTTATTGTCCTCCTGAATCTGGAGTTTGACAATAAGTTCGTCTAAGGTCATCTACTTCATTTTGAGGTTTAGATAATTCATAAACTCAGTCCACGAGGGTGGCAGATTCTCGATCAATGCCCCAACCAAGAATTGTTCGTTGGGATTTAATCATTCCAAATCCAGGTGATGTAGAATCATTTGAAATTCCTGGACTTGGGATGACACAATTTCGTTGTCCGCCATTTGAAATTTCATGAATTTACCAATGATGAACTTCTTACTACCCGCATCTTGGGTGTTGTATTTCTTCTGAAGTTTGTCCCATAACTTCTTGGCAGTTTCAACGGTATAATATATCATGTAGAGAGGATCGGACAAACTGTTTAGAATATAGTTCCTACACATGAAATCGCTATGTTTCCATGCTTCGCGAACCATCCTCATGTCGTCAGCGACATAGTTACCTTGGCCCCCTCCCGCCAAATCATTTAGCTGAGGGTCTACGTCTTCCCCAACTAGTGGAGGGTCTTCGGTTAGGAAATATGACATTCCCATAACCGTCAGGAAAAACAGCATCTTTTGATGTCATCTCTTAAAGTGAGCATCCATGAACTTTTCAGGATGCTCATGGTGAAAACCAGCGGGTGTAGGGGCAGTGGCGCCCCCTGGAGCAGTTGCAAAGGCGTTAGAAACGCCTCTAACATGAGCATAGGCGTTTGGACGCCTTGGACAGTAGCATAGGCACTATAAGTGCCCAAAGCAGCAGTCGAGGCATTAGTTGTGCCAAAAACAGCAGTTTGGAAGACATTAGGAATGCCATGATCAGTGGAGACACTAGAAGTGCCAAAAGCAATAGAGTTGAAGGTAGCGGTAGTGCCTTGAGCAGCGGGATTGAAGACAGTGGGATTGCCTTGAACATCGATGGGATTTTCAGTGTTGAATTGGTTGAATTGATCTTGTCCAGTCATGTTGTTGTTGAAATCAGCGAATATTATCTTAAGATTGTGGGAAATAATGTGTAGAAACAAGAAAATGGGAATGTAACAACAACAACAAGTATGTAAGAAATCTGAAAATAAACAAATAAGAGGGCTTGCTGAGTCGACTGAATTTTCAATCTATCCTTAAGATAATATTGCCCCGTATATCCTTTTAACGGTGTAATGACAACTTATCTTCCAAGATAAAACAGCAATCAAACAAATGAGCAAATGGAACTCAAGTGTTCTCTTAGGAAGAAAGATCTTTGAGTGTTTTGTGATTGCAAGAGAGGAAGACAATTTCAGAGAATTGTTAAGTGTCAATGTGTTTGCAATTGTGCCAAAGGCATCAATTTATAGGTAGATGATTATGTCTTCTCAATTAACCAAATGAATGACCATCAATGTCAAGTAATGACCATTGATATTGAGGTTAATTCAGCCTAGTAATGACTGAAATTAATAGCCAAGTAATGAAGATTAAATGCTCCAAAATCAGCCCAAGAATCAGTTTTAATTCTCTTCCAACGGACTGAAAACAGTCGAAGCACCGCGGCCCTTCGGGAGGGCACCACACCGCTGCATGTCCATTAACTTACTGGAACTAAAACGCCAATTAGAGTCGCGGCCCTTCAGGAAGGCACCGCGGTGCTTCAATTCCAGTGAGCTACTGGAATTGAAACGACATTTAGATTCGGGGCTCTAGGAGGAGGCACCGCGGTGCTCCAAGCACCGTGGCCCTGACTTTGTTGAGCCGCATCCCTTCTCGGCTACGCGACGATTTCTGGTTTGTTTCATCTTTTACACATTTCTTCCTTTCATTTACCAACGTGAAACCATTTGTCATTTGACCAATAACCGTCTATTCTCTTACATCTCAAACATTCGTATACGTACCAATATCTCTTCCATTTAAGGAAATTACGACCTTTGACACTTTATGTGCACGTGTGTGGAAACCATGTTTTCGACGTGCAGGACCCCAATTGTTCGAGTCATAATTAATAGGATTAATTTTATTTCATGTTTAGTAAATTTTCAACATACATTACCTCTAATGTAATATTTTTACCTCAATTTGCATTAAAAATGTTAATATCGTTTAACACCCTTTAAATCCTAAAACATAGGTTTCGACCCAAGAATTAAAGAATTATTCAAGACTCAAAAGCTAGAGTTTGTGGAGATATTGTTGAAGGTAAGTCTCGTTTTTCCAGTATTAAAGTTAGTAACTTTATGACGGAAAATAATTAGAAATTATGAAAAATGAGGGTGGAAAGTGACGGGCTATCATTGGCCATACGAAAGCTTGGTGGATGAAATTGATTTTTGAATTAAAGATTCATTGAAGGAGAATCTAAATAGTCACTTGAGGTAAGCTGAGGCATACTCACTAAGTTAAGAACTTGACTAGAAAAATGCATGCTACACGTTTGACAAAGTGCCAAGCATGAAATTCGAGCCTATAGGTTTGCACGTTCTAGTAAGCACTTAATTCTAGTGTTTGATTTTTAGTTATAGATTTCCGACTGAATTACATAAAGAAATCAGTCACGTCTATATGATTGATCAATTAACTCAAAATAACAGAAAATAATTTTAATTTAATTAAATTTTATGTATGCAATTATTTGTTTCGCTTAAATTCAGTACAGATTCAAATAATGTTGTTAAATATACATAAGATATACACGATATACATGTGCAGGGCCGTCTCAAATTTTTTGGGGGCCCTGTTCTAATTCGTAAAAGTGGACCCTTAATTGGGCTAAAACCTGCAAATTATGGGTCTTTACAGTAAATTTTGGCTAACACTACTTAATAAAAAATGAAAAAAAAGGCCCTAAATTTTTTCACTTTTCGGGGGCCCCGGTGTGGTAGCACACCTCGCATGGGTCCAAAGACGACTCTGTACATGTGTATATCCTATGTATATTTGGTCTCGATTTTGTATATAGTAAGTAGTACCGATTTTGTGTATATTAGGGTATATGACCGTGTATATGGTCTCATTAGTTTAGTGTAAATATTACAATAATTAGTATTGTACACTTACCATAATTATAGGATTCTTTTACTACTAGAATAGGTTTTGGAATTAGAATAGGAATAGATTTTCTATTATGGAAAATTGTAAATTGTATATATACTCTTTCATTAATGAAAATAATCAAGGGATTATTTCTTTCATGGTATCGGAAGACTAGGTTCTTTTTCTCTCTTGCTTCCGTCGACTTCTCCCATCGGGTTCTGAGAGTCTATCTTCCGTGCTTTTTCCGATACCAAATTCTCTCTTC
This sequence comes from Przewalskia tangutica, assembly GCA_029844215.1. Lineage (NCBI taxonomy): Eukaryota > Viridiplantae > Streptophyta > Magnoliopsida > Solanales > Solanaceae > Przewalskia > Przewalskia tangutica. The sequence goes on along the minus strand of CM056721.1, from coordinate 119,646,695 downwards.
CAAATCCCTCAATCACATATTGTTATGTCTACATCAAGAACATATTTCATCATTGTCTTAAAGTTTCTAACATCAAGGATCACATCACTCTTATTCTTGAAATAGAAAATATACAATATGCGACGTGTGTCGAACTGTTCAAAATTCACGCACGCTTGCATCAAGTCGTCCACCGCATAATCCCTGCGTCTTCTGAGGATACAGAGGTGCCGAAATTCGAGAATGATCCTAAGTTGTGGACGACTCTTGATGCCACCGTTCTTCAATGGATTTACTCCACCATCTCTACCTACCTGTTGCAGACGATTATTGAGCCAGATGCTACGACAATGGCTGCTTGGGATAGGTTGTGTGACATATTCCAAGATAATCAAAATTCAAGAGTTGTTACCCTTGAGCAGGAATTTTCCCATGTCAATATGGAAAATTTCCCGAACGTATCAGCTTATTGCAAAAGGTTGAAAGAATTGACGGACAAACTCCTCAACGTTGGTGCGCCCGTTAGTGAAGATCGTCTTTTTCTACAAATGGTTGTTGGCCTGTCCGAGGCCTATAGTGGCGTGAGAACTCTCCTTCGTCAAAGTAACCCTCTCCCAAAGTTCTATCAAGCCCGCTCCATGCTTACTTTGAAAGAAGTCGGCTTGGCTAAGAAGGCGGCTACAAGTATAAATCACATGGGTATGATGACGTCGTCCACTACTTCTTCGAATTTTGGTGACAATTTGGGCCAGAATCGTTCTCAAGGAGGCGGCAAAAATAGTCGGAAAAATAATAACAAAATTATGGGGAAATGAGGCGGTTCAGCAGAATAATAGCAAATGGCCCCGCCTGTATTATACCCCGTAGTTCTGACCCTACGTATGAGAGCGTACAAAAGCATGTAAGACTTAAAATTTTCAAAGGATAGTTTGACGGATTGTTCTGGACGGGTTTTAGTCAACTTTGAGGCGGGTTATGACCCGGTACATTGAGAGTTCCTAAGTGTTTCAAAGGCCTAGGGCGTAGTTCGTTGAGTCTAGAGTCCAACGCAACCAACCGTTCGTCGATAGGACGTCGGAGTAGAAAGTTATGGGAGTTACAAGTTCAGAGCGCAGACGGACAGAAATGCATTTCGGGCAGAAGGGACAGGGCCGCTGTGCCGGATGCAGGGCCGCGGCGCCGGATATTCTGCGGGGTCGCTGAAGTTGCAGCGCCGCGGCACCAGGCCAGCAGGGCCGCGACGCCGGAAGTTCTGAAAGTCCGCAGAGGTTTCAGGCCACGCCGAGTCGGCCGCGCGCCAGGCGGGATTTCTGGCGAAAAAACTTAGAAAAATCAGATTTCTCTTTTAAAAAGGCCATGGGAGGGTGACAAGTGTCCCCCCCCCATCTGATTTCTTGCATGCCTTATATTGACCAAGTCTTGAAGACTTGGTCATCTTTCAAATCTCTCTCTCTCTCTAAGCTTAGCTCTCACTTCTCTCTAAAATTCCAAGAGGAATTCAAAGCCTAGGAAAAATCTGAAAAGTTAAAGACAAGAAGGAAGCTTGTGGCTAGCTTGTAGGAATTGTTGTGGTGGTGTTCTTGGAAAGGAGGCTAGAAAAGTTGTTGGAATAGTTTTGGCTAAAGCTCCAAAGGTAACATTTCTTCTCTTGTAGCTAGTATTGATGTTGCATGTGAAGAAGAAGGAATTTGTTGTAGTAAATAATGCTCTTAGATTCATTGCATGTAAGAAATGTGGTTTGGATATGAAAAGGTTGGTTAAGAGGATATTATGAGCATGTTGTAGCCTACAAACTACTTTAGAATTGTTAAGTGAATTGTTGTACCTTGTGGGGCAGAATTTTACACACCCAAGTTTAGGTGTGTAATCCCCTTTGAAATGTTTGGATTGTTGAGCCTTAAAAGTGGCATTTGGATGTTAAATTCGGCCTTGAGAAAGGTGACAAAGTATGTAGAAACAAAGGAAATGCTGCCAAATTTTCCATAGAATTTAGTGGCCTTGAACTTAGATTATTTCTACATTGGAATTAGAGGTTAATAAACGCATTATGGTTATTATAGGTTGACATATTACTTGCGGTAGTTTGGGCTTAGCAAGTGGATTGACTGAAGAGGTATGTGTAGCTTTCCTATCTCTTGAGCATGAATAGTTATAACTATGTAGTACGGTAGACGTACAAAATTTGGTATTCTTACTTGTTTTAAGTATATAAAGACTTGTTTCGTTTTAAGAATGTATAAGTCCCTTGGTTAGGGGAAAAGTAAAATTTTACTAAAGTATAGGGTTAATATAACAACTTTATGGGGAGTTGGTTTATTAGCTTTATAAAAGGTTAATGAGAAGAGATTTACTCTAAGTAAGATAAGTATATGAAAAGGCAAATTGATTTTAAGGCATCAATTGCCCAAAGGTTTTATGTATGAAAAAGAGTCACTTTTAAAAGAGTTGAAGTATGTAGTACTTGGGTTAAATTCCCGGTTTCCTTTTATTAAAGATATGAGTAAGTGCCTTAAGTAAACTAAAATGAGAGGGTATATGAACAAGGCTAATAAGAAGTTATAAGTTTTCTTAACTTATTTATGATTATGATATGATGACAGTTTGAGCTAGGGTAAGAGTATATCTGAGGGGCAAGCCCCAAGATCGTTATACCACCTTCTCCAGGGTAAGAGTATGAATGATGGGCAAGCCCCAAGATCGCCATACCACCTCCTCCAGTGTAAGAGTATATCTGAGGGGTAAATCCCCAAGATCGTTATACCACCTGCTTCAGTGTAAGAGTATATCTGAGGGGTAAGTCCCCAAGATCGTTATACCATCCGCCTGTGGTAAGAGTATATCCGGCGGGTAAGTCCCCAAGATCGTTATACCACCTGTTCCGTGGATTTGCTACCCACGATGCGAGGAATACCTCATGCGAGTCCTTATGGGCGGGGTACAGCCTATGCGAGGAATACCTCATGCGGGTCCACAGGACCTATGCGGGTGAAATAGTCCCAGGAGTAGGGGTGTTATTGATACTACGGGCGAGGTACCCTGTTCTGATCATGAGGCCCCTATTTTTTTTGCAGTATTATATATATATACTTGTCACTCTCATTGTTAGTAAGGCACAGTAAAAGGTGTTTTGATTGTCTTCCATGACTCCAGCTTACTTTTAGACTTAGGATATCATTATTACAGTATTTTCCAGCTTTACATACTTGGTACATATTGTGTACTAACCCCCTTCCTCGGGGGCTGCGTTCATGCCGCAGGTAAGGGTAAGCAGATTGTGGATCCTCGTTCTTAGGATCACTGTTCCGGTGTCAGAAGCTCCATCCCTCCGGAAGCTTGTTTTGTTGGTACGGTTACTCCCTGATGCTATAGGTATTGTGTACATTCAGGGGTATGGCGGGGCCCTGTCCCGCCACAGTTGTTATCCTTAGAGGTCTGTGGTCACGTATGTGTTGGGATGTAAGAACAAGTTGTACTGCTATACTTTTGATTAGTATGTTTTTATGGCACTTTATCTACCGCCAGTTATGTTACATTTTAATAAGTAATGTGGTATGTATGTTCCGCTGCTATTCTCTGATGTATACCTGACAGGGTACCTCGGTAGGGTACTATTCGCGCCCGGTCGGGTCGTGTGTAAATGGGCCACCACCACACCGTCCCAACTCGAGCCCCATGGCACAGCTCGCCAGTGGCCCAACATCCCTTATTTTTCCGGACAATCTTTTCCTAGGCAGTAGGCTGGCCACCCTTTCACCAATTCATCGCAGCCCAGTGGTTTCCGACGCCAGGATAGGCCGGGGCAGCAAGTCGGGTGCTTGGGCCTCAGCTTCTGCAAGCCCACCATGCAGCGGGCCCCACCCAAACCGACATTGAAGCCGCGATGCTGACGCTTGGATTGAATCCTCCGGACCTAAATTGGTACATGGACACTGGAGGCACTACCCACATGACGTCCGACCAAGGTACTCTCTCGTCTTACTCCAATTTGAATAGTAATCGTGGTATAATTGTTGGTAATGGAAATTCAATTCCAATTTATGGTTACGGTCATAAAACTTTATATCCCCCCATCCACCTCTTGTCTTGAGAAATACCCTTCATGCTCCTAAGATAATTAAAAATTTGGTGTATGTCCGTAAATTCACCACTGATAATTCTGTCTATGTTAAATTTGATCCTTTTGGGTTCTTTGTGAAGGATTTCAAGACGGGAATTCCTCTCACGAGATGTGATAGTTGGGGAGATATTTATCCTATCACGCCCACCTAAGGTGTCTCAAGTCTAGCCTTGTCATCCTCATTTGCAACCCTTGCTCCTTCCTTATGGCATGCTCGTCTATGTCATCCGGGGTCGTCTATTTTGTCTTCCTTAGATAAAAATAATTTTATTTATTGTAAGGGTACGCGTAGTACTCCGGTTTATCAATCTTGTTCTTTTGGAAAAATTATTAGATTTCCATTTGTATACTCTAATTATCGTACGTTAATGCCATTTGATATAATTCATAGCGATTTATGGACATCTCCCGTTATCAGTTCCTTGGGCCATCGATATTATATTCTTTTTTTGGATGATTATTCTAATTTTTAATTGACTTTTCCGTTAGCGAAAAAATCTTACATTTTTTCCACTTTTTAAAATTTAGAACTTTCATATGTACCCAATTCGAACGATAAATTAAGAATATTCAATGTGATAATGGGAAGGATTATGATAATGGATGTTTCGGAAATTTGTGCTAATAATGGTATCAATTTTATTTCTCTTGTCCTCATACGTCATCACAAAATGGGAAAGTCGAATGAAAAATTAGTACCATTAATAATATTGTTCACACTTTATTGGTTCATTCTTCTGCACCCCCTTCTTTTTGGCATCATGCTCTTCAAATGACTGCATATCTTCTTAACATTCTTCCTACCAAAGGTTTGGCTTATTCATCCCCCCTTCAAATATTATATAATAAGACTCCTTCGTATTCCCATCTTAGGGTCTTTGGGTGCTTGTGTTATCCCCCTTTTTCGTCAACCACAATTAACAAACATCAGGCCCGTTCTACCCCGTGTGTGTTTTTGGGTTTCCATCTAATCATCGTGGTTACAAATATTTTGATTTATCCTCTAATAGAATCATCATTAGTCGCCATGTTATTTTTTATGAAACCAATTTCCCTTTGCTAATGTGAGTAGTCCCGTGCCTAGTTCGTATAATTTTTGGATGACATCGTTTCCCCAAATATTATCCATTATTTTTCAGATTTGTACCGCACCCAAAATCTGCCAACGGGCCCACTGCTCGTTGGCCACACAGTCTCGTCTACCACTAATGTTTCCACTGACCTTGGGCCATCCTGCAGTCCGCCAGACCGACTAGTTGCCAGCATGATCGAATCTAGTCCGCCTCGGATTCGAGCAGGTACCGTTTAGTTCTCGGCCAGGCCTACTACCTGCTGGCCCGTCTGTCACGTGTCCCGATGTTTCTCAAAATTCACCCAATTCTTTCCCAAGTCATCAATCAGTCACTCATAGTCAACAGAGTATTTTTAAACTAAAAAAATATTTTAATTTAAATTCTAATGGTCTTAAATCACTCCTACCCCATAATCATGTGTCTGCTTTAAATTATCCGAATTGGAAAATTGTTATGACCAACGGATATAATGCTCTTATTGATAATAAGACGTGAGAGTTAGTGCCCCATCCTTCTGGTGTTAATATTATTCGGTCTATGTGGATTTTTGCTCATAAAGACAATTCTGACAGTTCGTTTGCGAGACATAAGGCTCGTCTTGTAGGTGATGGTAAGACTGAGTAGGTTGGTATGGATTGTGGTGAGAAATTTAGTCTGGTGGTCAAGTAGGCTACCATTCGCACTGTGCTCAGCTTGAATCTTTTAAAAGCATGGCTCATTCATTAGTTAGATGTGAAGAATGTTTTCTTACATGGTGATCTCAATGAGACAGTCTATATGCATCAGCCCTTGGGGTTTAGGGATCCCAAATATCCTCATCATGTCTGTTTATTGAAGAAGTCCTTGTATGGGCTTAAGCAGTCCTCCCGGGCTTGGTATAAGAGGTTTGTAGACTATCTTTCTACTATTGGGTTCTTTTACGGCAGGTCTGATAATTCATTGTTCATTTATCGTCATGGTTCTTCCCCGGCTTATATACTATTATATGTGGATGATATTGTCACGCCCCGAACCCCGGTCCTGCGACTGGTTCCCTACCTGGGCACCCTTCTATTCATACAACATACGTAACTTGCGGAAGATAAATAACACTATTTTTTTTCTAAACATAGGCAAAGCCGATAAGGCTGCCACAATATAATTCACCCGAAAGGGTCTACATTGTTCAACAATGTGAATACAACTCTATTCAGTCCAGCCCACATATGAATACAGACCTCTAATATTTTGGACACTTACTATGGCGGGACAAGGCCCCGCCGTACCTCTGAATATACCTAGCCATAATGACAAGCTCCGGAACATTGGAGCTATCCCATAAAGCTGAAAAATGATCCTAAGCTCGCGGATCCACAACGGAGTACCTAGACATGCGAACATGAACGCAGCCCCCCGAAGAGGATCAGTACAACATGTACCAAGTATGAAACAGAAATAAAGTACAATAAACAAGATCATGACTGTACAAAAGAATGACAGGGGCCAGATCCTACCGTGTCATCTGAAACAAGAGTCAACTGTTCCTGATATCACTGTACTACTTTCTAATATGAAAGTCATTTCAACTTATGAGTTCAATCGTACATTCTTATCTTTTTCCTTCTTTCAATAAGAGTTATAATCAAATTCTTACATACATACTTAGGAAAAATCATCAAGTTCATATACAAATAACTTACGTATCTTGCATAACATAATCCGACTCTTTATGGAGGGACGCTTCATTTTGGAGTTCACTTTGATTATCCATACGTGATAACGTAACCGACCCATTTACGTTACACGATAAAGTCATAGAAAGTCTTCCCACGAAGGTATACTGCCCGGCCCATTCTGGGATGCGGTAAAGTTATTTAAATCTGCCCACAAAGATATACTGCCCGACCCATTCTGGGACACGGTAAAGTCACATACATCTGCCCATAAAGGTATATTGCCCGACCAATTCTGGGACACGGTAAAGTCACATAAGTCTGCCCATAAAGGTATACTGCCCGACCTATTCTGGGACGCGGTAAAGTCACATAAGTCTGCCCATAAAGGTATATTGCCCGGCCCATTCTGGGACGCGGTAAAGTCACATAAGTCTGCCCATAAAGGTATACTGCCCGACCCATTCTGAGACGCGGTAAAGTCACATAAGTCTGCCCATAAAAGTATATTGCCCGGCCCATTCTGGGACGCGGTAAAGTCACATAAGTCTGCCCATAAAGGTATACTGCCCGGCCCATTCTGGGACGCGATAAAGTCACATAAGTCTGCCCATAAAGGTATACTGCCCGGCCCATTCTGGGACTCGGTGTATCACATAACGTAACCCGGCCCATTTGTGGGACTCGGTGTATCACATAACGTAACCTGATCCATTTGTGGGACTCGGTGTATCACATAACGTAACCCGACCTATTTGTGGGACTCGGTGTATTGTATCCATAACATTTTAAACCATTTTTTCTTACTTCTTCTTAAGTCGTTATAACAACCTCCCATAAAGCTATTATAACAACCTTTCATTTTGGAGAACTTAAGGTACTTTCATTTCCTACAACATTAGGAAAAACTAAACCCAAAAGTACTACGTACATGCATACTTATAAAAGAATCATGCCACCCCTTCTCTTTTAAATCAATAAACTTCTTCTTTTTAAAACTCAAGTTACATTCTCTTTTGAAATCAAGCCTCTTAACTTTTGAAATAAATCATGGAAGCCATACTTTTTAAATCAAGTCATTACTTCCTTTAAAAATCAAGTCTCATAACTTGAAAAATAAAGTCTCATAACCTTTTAAGAAATCAAGGTTCATTGTCTTAAAACTTCATAACATAAACTCTTTAAATTAAGTAACATATACTTTTATGAGCTGTGAATAGGTTATACTCGTTTATAACGACCTTATTAAAGCAGTCATGATCTAGAAAATGTAATACAATTTTGTTTTATCTTAGTTTCTATGCAGATGGAGAATTCTACTTATTTCAATATAATTGATTGTCGATACATTTTTATTAACGCTGCAATGGCTTGTTCGATACCTATTCTCATTAGTGTAGTAAATTAGCAAAGTCAACTCGACTCCAAATACTTCCTAACGACTCTTACCAACATCCCCCATAAGACTTGGTAAGAACTTAGGAATATTTTAGACATGTCTTTAGCATAAAATCAATAACATAAATACTTCCTAACGACAAGGCAAGTACTTCAAGAAAACAAGTCACGCATACTCCAAATAACAAGACAAGTATACCTCAAGGATAATCATGTCGATAGAAGGAAGAAGTTAACATACCTTGTGACGACTAACCCACACGACAAGTAGCAATACGCTCCAAAGTACTTCAACCTCAACGGATATTCCTTAAGCCAAGTAGACTATGCTACACGTGGTACTTCAACCTATAATGACGATCACACTTCTATCAATATCATACTGTCTAATATAAGACTTATACCAAATAATGCCCTCTAATTCTACGAAGAATTGGGCATCACTTCCTTTGTTTCTACGTACTTTTCCACCTTTTTCCGAGGTCCGTATTTCAATAACCAATACGCCACATTTAAGGCTCAACCAAACAGCTAACCAAAGGGGATTACACGCCTAACTGGACGTGTAAAATTCTGCCCCACAATTAATATAAAATTGTCTCATATTCAAGGCCATTTTCAGCAATACAACATTGATACAATATATAGTCCTTTTCCATTCCTTATAACCCAAGTCGTTATTCCAAAGTTAATACATAATTCACATTGACAATTTGAACGACTAAAATCACTTCAATAAACCACACATAAAAAGTGAAGACGACGACCATATAAATCCAACGAACTAGAGGCTCGAAAACTTCCCTTTTTATACTTTCATTTATGACATGACAACATTCAATTCTTATATCCATTTTTCCTATCACAATACCCTTCTCCAATTTCTACAACACGTGACATAATTTACTTCAAGAAGGAGAATGAATTTACCTTGGAATTTCGCCCAAAACAGTCCAACAATCTCGCCCACTTTAGCCCTCTTTCCGCAATTCTTCTTCACGTTAAAATCACCCACACAAACCCTCTACAAGCTTGCCAGCATATTGTCTTTTTGTCGTTTTTCCAATAATTTTATTTAGGCTTAGGGTTTTATCAATTTTTTAGAGAGAAGAGAGCAAGTGTTTGGATGAATTTTTGTGTAGAATGGCCAAGTCTTGCAAGACTTGGCCAAGATATAGGCTTTTCTTGTTCTACAAGTTGGGAGGGACATGCGAACATGAACGAAGCCCCCCGAAGGGGATCAGTACAACAGGTACCAAGTATGAAACAGAAATAAAGTACAATAAACAAGATCATGACTGTACAAAAGAATGACAGGGGCCAGATCCTACCGTGTCATCTGAAACAAGAGCCAACCGTTCCTGATATCATTGTACTACTTTCTAATATGAAAGTCACTTCAACTTATGAGTTCAATCGTACATTCTTATCTTTATCCTTCTTTCAATAAGAATTATAATCAAATTCTTACATACATACTTAGGAAAAATCATCAAGTTCATATACACATAACTTACGTATCTTGCATAACATAATCCGGCCCTTTATGGAGGGACGCCTCATTTTGGAGTTCACTTTGATTATCCATACGTAATAATGTAACCCCACCCATTTACGGGACACAGTAAAGTCATAGAAAATCTTCCCACGAAGGTATACTGCCCGGCCCATTCTGGGATGCGATAAAGCTATTTAAATTTGCCCACAAAAGTATACTGTCCGGCCCATTCTGGGACACGGTAAAGTCACATACATCTGCCCATAAATGTATACTGCCCGACCCATTCTGGGACACAGTAAAGTCACATAGGTCTGCCCATAAAGGTATACTGCCCGGCCCATTCTGGGACGCGGTAAAGTCACATAAGTCTGCCCATAAAGGTATACTGCCCGAACCATTCTAGGACGCGGTAAAGTCACATAAGTCTGCCCATAAAGGTATACTGCCCGACCCATTCTGGGACGCGGTAAAGTCACATAAGTCTGCCCATAAAAATATACTGCCCGGCCCATTCTGGGACGCGGTAAAGTCACATAAGTCTGCCCATAAAGGTATACTGCCCGGCCCATTCTGGGACGCGGTAAAGTCACATAAGTCTGCCCATAAAGGTATACTGCCCGGCCCATTCTGGAACTCGGGTATCACATAATGTAACCCGACCCATTTGTGGGACTCGGTGTATTGTATCCATAATATTTTAAACCATCTTTTCTTACTTCTTCTTAAGTCGTTATAATAACTTTCCATAAAGCTATTATAACAACCTTTCATTTTGGAGAACTTAAGACACTTTCATTTCCTACAACATTAGGGAAAACTAAACCCAAAAGTACTACGTACATGCATACTTATAAAAGAATCATGACACACCTTCTCTTTTAAATAAATAAACTTCTTCTTTTTAAAACTCAAGTTACATTCTCTTTTGAAATCAATCCTCTTAACTTTTGAAATAAATCATGGAAGCCATACTTTTTAAATCAAGTCATTCCTTCCTTTAAGAATCAAGTCTCATAACTTGAAAAATAAAGTCTCATAACCTTTTAAGAAATCAAGGTTCATAGTCTTAAAACTTCATAACATAAATGTCACGACCCGAAACCGGGCCCGCGACTGGTGCCTTACCCCGGGCACCCAAGTAGTCAAACAACATCAGAGAAAATCAGCGGAAATTAAAACTCATACATGATAACCAATGAAAAGAGAAAACAAAGCAACTAAGCGGTTACCTTTTCTCAAAAATAACTAACACCGAAGCGATTACAATCCCCGCCACATCGCATTTACAGCACCTCTAAGAATTTTTATAACATCTCTCGACGGACAGTGGCCCCGCCATACCCAGAATGTACAAAAGTTCTACAACTTCGTGGAACTACCAAATGACAAAGTCTCCGGCGAATGGAGCTTTCGAGAATCGAACAGCGATCCAAAGTGCGGATCAACAAGCGATGTATCTCAACTGCGGCATGAACGCAGCCCGAAGGGTCGATAACAAAAATTTAGTATGCGAAATGTAAAAATATCAGAATGAAATCATAATAGTCTATAAGGAAAACAGGAGACATGTATGATAACCAAACTACAGTACACCACGTATATACAGTTTAGTCAAATCAAATCACATCAAGTCAGGGACTCACGCCCGAAAGATCATTACTCAAAGTGGGCGATACTCGTGGGCTACCCAACGTGTCGGTATGTCCAACCCAATAACAAGATAGTACTCACGCGGACGATACTCGGCTACCCAACGTGTCGGTATGTCCCAACCAATAACAAGATAATACTCATCGGACGATACCGCTGGCTACCCAACGTGTCGGTATGTCCCAACCAATAACAAGATAATACTCATCGTGGACGATACTGCGGCTACCCAACGTGTCGGTATGTCCAAACAAATACCCAGATAATACTCATCGTGGACGATACTCGTGGGCTACCCAACGTGTCGGTATGTCCAAACAAATACCCGGATAATACTCATCGCGACGATACTCGGGCTACCCAACGTGTCGGTATGTCCAACCCAGTTTACAAGATAACACTCACAATGGAAGCATACCCGGGCTACCCAACGTGTCGATATGTCCCAAAGGATCAATATAGTGGAAGCATACCCGCTGGCTACCCAACGTGTCGATATGTCCATCATACCACCCGATATCCGCCTCCGTCGAGAGACTGTAGCACAAAGTCAAACACTTGCACAACAACAAAACTATCACCACAAGCACGCATGTGTTACACACAACTCAAAGTACCTTCGTTTAAGTCAACAAACCGGTTCCAACCCCAAAATACTACATTCTTTCCTACCTTCAGGACCTCTCTTTACGTAGAAACCATACGATACTATCACAATAGTATCACACACATTCATGTTTAGAACACGTCTTCAAACACAATTAACATAACGTCAAGTATACTTTTTAAAAGTCCAAGTAATTAACTCCTTTAAGGTCAAGTATTCCTACCTTTTAAAACTAAGTCATTTACTTTTCCCTAAGAAAAGTTCGATATTTGAAACAAGTGATTTATACTTTCAAACTCAAGTTACTTCTCTTTTCCAAAATCCAAGACATTATCCTTTACAATCCATTAAGTTCATTCTTTGGAATTTTAAGAAAAACCAGAACTTGTTGTCAATGATTCTCATTTGAGCAGCCATGATCTAGGAAATGTAATATCATTTTGTCTCATCTTAGTTTCTATGCCGATGGAGGTTTCTCTTGGTTTTAGTATAATCAATTAGTGAAACCATTTCCTTTATTAGCATTTGATGGTGTGTTCGATACTTATTCCCACTTTCGAAATCCATTTCACATTCTTGTGCCGTTATACCTAACTTCCCATAAAGCTAGTATAACTCTTAAGTTTTCAAAAACCAAGTATTACTTATTACTCACGAATGAGGTTTTACAACTTTCGAATGCATTACAAAACTTTCACAATTCTAAGTTAAGTCTCTTATCTTACAAGATCAAGTCTCTTAACTTCTACCAATCAACAACCGTTCTTTTACTCACATAAAGTTGTTATAACTAACTTCCCATAAAGCCGTTATAACCCCTTTATGTTTTAAACCAACCAATACCACATAAACATTTATGAGACCAAGAGGGCTCATTCTTTAAGCACCGAGTGCCCATTACTAACGGATAAGACTTACTACTTTACACATAATGAAGCCCTTTACACTTCATAACAAGTCAAGACACAATTTGGAAAATCAATTTCCTTTAGCACACGTGCGTCAACCGCACTATATATTTCACAAATAGTCATGCTGAAGAGGATAGGAAGAATCACATACCTCGCGACGATTTCCGACAAAAAGCTAAACGCCTACGCATTGAACCGCTTCATAGGATACGCTACTCGTGGCGCCTCAATCCTATAAGGGTCATAAGACATCTATGAACTTCTAGTTCCGAACGTAGAATAAGCTAAAAGCAAAGCCCCTGGGTTCTACGGATCTTACTACCTTTATCCAAGGTCGAAAACAGTAACCCATTCTAAACCCTTTTCAATACTCTTTCAATTCAAGTTTTAGGTTAACATGATGTCTAACCCTAAACATCTTCAACTACCACAATTTCTTCTATACAACATGCAACGACTAACTTTGTCACCAAAAGGTAGTTACAATCTTAAGGCTAACATGCCCACTTGGTTTTCCACAGACAACAAGATCCAAATCCATGCAATATAAAAGCGACCTCAGCTCAACTCTAAACTACTAAAATAAAACAAATTTCAGCTCACATCTATACAAACTTAACTATAACGACCTCGGGCTCACAAATCTATTCAAACTCTAAATATAATGACCTCGTGCTCACAGATCTATACTACTATCACAAGTACTAACTCAAAACCCGAGAAGGAAACTCTTACCTTTTAGAAAAGCCCACAAAGCCCTTTCCTACCACTTCTTCCACAACTCAACCACCGCTTCCCCACAAGTTCACCAACACTTTTTCCTTCTTGCCGCGCTCAACAGTCTCTCTAAAGCTAGGTTTTCTTCCAAAAACTAGAGAGAAGGAGAGGGTTTCCATGGAAGGGTTTTGAAATGAAATGAAATGGAATGGCCAAGTCTTCCAAGACTTGGCCCTAAAATAGGACCACTTGCGATAAAAGGATGGGAGGACACTTGTCACCCTCCCATAGGTTATAAACGAAATATCCTGTTTTTCGTCACTTATCGCGCAAAATCCGCCTCGGCGCGCCATGGCCGCCGGCGCCGCGGCTCACTTCCAAAATAAATCTTCCGTGTGTATGCGCGCCACCTGCGTTCGGCGCGCGCTGACCCTGTGACCCCAAGATAATCTGGCGCGCGCCTGCGATCGGCGCGCTGCACTTGCATCAGAAGCTGCTGCGGCGGATGCGCACCAAACTTGAAACTTCCATAACTTTTGACTCCGATGTCCAATCGACGAACGGTTTGTCGCGTTGGGATCTAGATTTAACGGGCTACACATTAGGCTTTTTAAACACCTCGAAATTCTTAACAACTGGGGTACCACACTCCAAGGTAAACTAAAAATCCGTCCAACACATGTTGCCAACTTATCTATCCTCTAGAATTTACGGGGTGTAACATTCTTCCCCCCTTAGAAACATTCGTCCCGAATGTTCCTTCTAAGTCTTCAGAACACATGCGCCGGTATAGTCTTCACTACTATACCTACCAAAACTCATTTATGCCTCTCATGGCCATAATATAGAAATCACGCATCTCCAAATTCCAAATTCTGGAAATCACCTCTAACGTGCAAACATCACTATTTTCTCCTCCCTTGGTCTAAAGGATACTCTCCTTACTCGGCGTACCTTCCTTGTACACTCACACCCCTCTCTAGTACACGTTCCACAATTCAGTCACTGCTTCTGTTTCTACCACCTTGGAGTCACTACCTCCAACTCGTCCATCTTACTAATCCACGTCATGGAAGCTACCACTCCCATCACAAACTACTCATGGAATCATCACACAAAACTCCATGTATACCATACACTCCGACAAGGATTAACAGTAAAGGCTTCTACCCAAGACGGCCTTACATCTAAGGTCTCAAAATTTTTCTCATTCCCAAACTTACCCTCTTTAATACCCATGCTTCCAAAACACATTATATACACACAAAGCTACCCGAACATAGCACTCAACACATCACCACAACATCAAAGCATACAATACTCTAGAGGGTTAAGAACGTACCTGTAACTATTGCTTCACTTCCCTTCTTGTCGCTCTACTCATGTTCTTTCCCGGCACGACGCACAAAAGGAGGAGGTGAATCGTCCACTGATCCCGAAGGCTGAATCTCAACCTCCGCGCTATCTCTGGTGGGACAATTCCTTGCAAAATGGCGGTGGCCGCATGTAAAACAGATTCCCTATTAGCACGACACTCCCATCGCGAGCCTACCACAATGGTCACAACGAGGTAAGGGTGGTCCCATCCGACTAACATCCCTGATCCCCCAAAAACCCGAAACCTTGGAGCCCTGACCTGCTCCTGAATTTTTCGAACGTCCTGACGACTGAGGTGGAGCACTCCGTACTGGCGGAGGCGCATAACTAACCTGCTGCTGAGGCTGCCTGCCCCGAAGGTCACCAAAGGACCCTGCTGCCTTGGCCCTACTCTGCTGATCTTGGTCATTCCGTCGACTCCTACGTGCCTCACATCCAAGTGCATGAGCCTGCATGCGGGCAATGTCCATGCCCGGCTGAAGAGCTACTCCCGAGCAACTCTCTGCCAAATAGTCATCAAGCCCTGTGACATAGCGGTGCACTCTGTCCTCCATGTCGGCTACTAACGCGGGGACGTACCGAGCTAGTGAGTTAAACTCCACGTTGTACTCCTGAACCGTACGCCCGTTCTGCCTCAACATCAAAAATCTGTCGGCCCGAGTCCTCCTCATCCGCGAGGCAAGAAATGTGCAAGAAATGCCTCAGAACTCGTCCCATCTCGCTGGAAGTGCATGCCCTCCCGGGACGGCTCGCGAATCAAACGATCGGCTGCGGTATCACGCGGCCGATGCGAACCTAGGACCACGACTCGGTCTCCGTGCCTTGATCACTCTCGCGATCCGTTATCGCCGGATGAACTCCTGCGGATCATCCTCGTGCCTCGACCGTAGAACTCTGGCGGGCCTACAACTCGAAAAGTCCGCACCTCAAACTATCCGATCTCGGGTGAACCATGGTCTTCGGGCTGCTGCGTCCGGCCTATCCTCGTGTCGCCACAACCACGCCAATAATCGGGCGACTCGCGTAACCCGTCTCTCGCTCCGGGCCGTGGGGCGGAGGCTCGTCTTGTGGTCTCTGTAGAGGCGCCGCTCTACTCGCACTCCCTCTGCTGCCTTGCGCGTCAGGCCCTGGTTGCCTTTCGCAGGCATAATCGTAAAAACGAAACACGTCGGAGGGTCGACTTACAACACACGGCTCTAAGGCACGATCTCGTAATGAGAAGAATGAAACCAATCCTAAATGTCCGCGACCTCCACGATTATAGATGTGGTGCCAACACATCGATAATCAAGACTCTACTTAGACACGATGCGTAGACACTTTCCGAGGACTAATCGCTCGATACCACATCGACCGACCGGCACGCGATCGTGCCTTACCGGGCACCCAAGTAGTCAAACAACATCGAGAAAATCAGTGAAATTAAAACTCATACATGATAACCAATGAAAAGAGAAAACAAAGGCTAACCAAGCGGTTACCTTTTACGAAAAATAACTAACACTGAGCGATTACAATCCCCGCCACATCGATTACTGCACCTAAGAATTTTTATAACATCTCTGACGGGACAGGCCCGCCATACCAGAATGTACAAAAGTTCTACAACTTGAGGAACCGTACTAAATGACAAAGTCTCCGAAGGAATGGAGCTTTCGAGAATCGAACAACGATCCAAAGTGCGGATCAACAAGCGATGTATCTCAACTCGCGGCATGAGCGGCGGCCGAAGAAATCGATTACAGTGCAAGTATGCGAAGCAGAAAAAATCAGTAAATGAAATCATAATAGTCTATAAGGAAAAGCAGAGACATGTATGATAACAAACTCTGATGCACCACGCGTATATCTGATTCGGTCAAATCAAATCACATCAAGTCGTGACTCACGCCGAAAGATCATTACTCAAAGTGGACGATACTCGTGGGCTACCCAACGTGTCGGTATGTCGACCCAATAACAAGATAGTACTCACGGTGGGCCGTACTCGTGGGCTACCCAACGTGTCAGTATGTCCCAACCAATAACAAGATAATACTCACTGTGGACGCATACTCGTGGGCTACCCAACGTGTCAGTATGTCCAAACCAATAACAAGATAATACTCACTGTGGACGCATACTCGTGGGCTACCCAACGTGTCAGTATGTCCAAACAAATACCCAGATAATACTCACTGTGGACGCATACTCGTGGGCTACCCAACGTGTCAGTATGTCCAAACAAATACCCAGATAATACTCACTGTGGACGCATACTCGTGGGCTACCCAACGTGTCAGTATGTCCAAACCAGTTTACAAGATAACACTCCTAATGGAAGCATACCCGTGGGCTACCCAACGTGTCGATATGTCCCAAAGGATCAATATAGTGGAAGCATACCCGTGGGCTACCCAACGTGTCGATATGTCCATCATACCACCCGATATCCGCCTCGTCGAGAGACTCGGTAGCACAAAGTCAAACACTTGCACAACAACAAAACTATCACCACAAGCAGACGCAGTTACACACAACTCAAAGTACCTTCGTTTAAGTCAACAAACCGGGTTCCAACCCCAAAATACTACATTCTTTCCTACCTTCAAGGACCTCTCTTTACGTAGAAACCATACGATACTATCACAATAGTATCACACACATTCATGTTTAGAACACGTACTTCAAACACAATTAACATAACGTCAAGTATACTTTTTAAAAGTCCAAGTAATTAACTCCTTTAAGGTCAAGTATTCCTACCTTTTAAAACCAAGTCATTTACTTTTCCCCTAAGAAAAGTTCGATATTTGAAACAAGTGATTTATACTTTCAAACTCAAGTTACTTCTCTTTTCCAAAATCCAGTACATTATCCTTTACAATCCATTAAGTTCATTCTTTGGAATTTTAAGAAAAACCAGAACTTGTTGTCAATGATTCTCATTTAAGCAGCCATGATCTAGGAAATGTAATATCATTTTGTCTCATCTTAGTTTCTATGCAGATGGAGGTTTCTTGGTTTTAGTATAATCAATTAGTCGAAACCATTTCCTTTATTAGCGCTGCAGTGGTGTGTTCGATACTTATTCCCACTTTCGAAATCCATTTCACATTCTTGTGCCGTTATACCTAACTTCCCATAAAGCTAGTATAACTCTTAAGTTTTCAAAAACCAAGTATTACTTATTACTCACGAATGAGGTTTTACAACTTTCGAATGCATTACAAAACTTTCACAATTCTAAGTTAAGTCTCTTATCTTACAAGATCAAGTCTCTTAACTTCTACCAATCAACAACCGTTCTTTTACTCACATAAAGTTGTTATAACTAACTTCCCATAAAGCCGTTATAACCCCTTTATGTTTTAAACCAACAATACCACATAAACATTTATGAGACCAAGAGGGCTCATTAACTTTAAGCACCGAGTGCCCATTACTAACGGATAAGACTTACTACTTTACACATAACGAAGCCCTTTACACTTCATAACAAGTCAAGACACAATTTGGAAAATCAATTTCCTTTAGCACACGTGCGTCAACCGCACTATATATTTCACAAATAGTCATGCTGAAGAGGATAGGAAGAATCACATACCTCGCGACGATTGCCGACAAAAAGCAAAAGCCCATGCGATGTTGAACCGCCCAGTAGGATACGCTACTCGTGGCGCCTCAATCCTATAAAGTCATAAGACATCTATTAACTTCTAGTTCGAGCGTAGAATAAGCTAAAAGCAAAGCCCCGGGTTCTACGGAACTTACTACCTTTATCAAGGTCGAAAGCGAGAACCCATTCTAAACCCTTTTCAATACTCTTTCAATTCAAGTTTTAGGTTAACATGATGTCTAACCCTAAACATCTTCAACTACCATAATTTCCCTTCTATACAACATGCAACGACTAACTTTGTCACCAAAAGGTAGTTACAATCTTAAGGCTAACATGCCCACTGGTTTCCACAGACAACAAGATCCAAATCCATGCAATATAAAATGTACCTCAGCTCAACTCTAAACTACTAAAATAAAAGCGACCTCACATCTATACAAACTTAACTATAACAACCTCGGGCTCACAAATCTATTCAAACTCTAAATATAATGACCTCAGCTCACGGATCTATACTACTATCACAAGTACTAACTCAAAACCCGGAGAAGGAAACTCTTACCTTTTAGAAAAGCCCACAAAGCCCTTTCCTACCACTTCTTCCGTCAACTCAACCACCGCTTCCCCACAAGTTCACTCAACACTTTTTCCTTCTTGCCGCTCCAACAATCTCTAAAGCTAGGTTTTCTTCCAAAAACTAGAGAAGGAGAGGGTTTCCATGGAAGGGTTTTGAAATGAAATGAAATGGAATGGCCAAGTCTTCCAAGACTTGGCCTAAAATAGGACCACTTATCGATAAAAGGATGGGAGGACACTTGTCACCCTCCATAGGTTATAAACGAAATATCCCTGTTTTTCGTCACTTACTGCGCAAAATCCGCCTCGCGCTGCGCGCCGCCATGGCCACTTCCAAAATAAATCTTCCGCCGTGTGCCATGCGTCAGCGCCCATGGCCGCAACCCTGTGACCCCGGTACTGGCGCGCGGCCTGCGATCGTAGCGCGCTGTACCATGCGAAGCTGCTGCGGCTTTTGCGCGCAAACTTGAAACTTCCATAACTTTTGACTCCGATGTCCAATCGACGAACGGTTTGTCGCGTTGGGATCTAGATTTAACGGGCTACACATTAGGCTTTTTAAACACCTCGAAATTCTTAACAACTGGGGTACCACACTCCAAGGTAAACTAAAAATCCGTCCAACACATGTTGCCAACTTATCTATCCTCTAGAATTTACGGGGTGTAACAATAAACTCTTTAAATTAAGTAACATATACTTTTATGAGCTGTGAATAGGTTATACTCATTTATAACGATCTTATTAAAGCAGTCATGATCTAGAAAATGTAATACAATTTTGTCTTATCTTAGTTTCTATGCAGATGGAGAATTCTACTTATTTCAATATAATTGATTGTCGATACATTTTTATTAACGCTGTAATGGCTTTTTCGATACCTATTCTCATTAGTGTAGTAAATTAGCAAAGTCAACTCGACTCCAAATACTTCCTAACGACTCTTACCAACATCCCCCATAAGACTTGGTAAGAACATAAGAATATTTTAGACATGTCTTTAGCATAAAATCAATAACATAAATACTTCCTAACGACAAGGCAAGTACTTCAAGAAAACAAGTCACGTATACTCCAAATAACAAGGCAAGTATACCTCAAGGATAATCATGTCGATATAAGGAAGAAGTTCACATACCTCGTGAAGACTAACCCACACGACAAGTAGCAATACGCTCCAAAGTACTTCAACCTCAACGACTATTCCTTAAGCCAAGTAGACTATGCTACACATGGTACTTCAACCTATAATGACGATCACACTTCTATCAATATCATACTGTCTAATATAAGACTTATACCAAATAATGCCCTCTAATTCTACGAAGAATTGGGCAGCACTTCCTTTGTTTCTACGTACTTTTCCACCTTTTTCCAAGGACCGTATTTCAATAACCAATACGCCACATTTAAGGCTCAACCAAACAGCTAACCAAAGGGGATTACACGCCTAATTGGACGTGTAAAATTCTGCCCCACAATTAATATAAAATTGTCTCATATTCAAGGCCATTTTCGGCAATACAACATTGATACAACATATAGTCCTTTTCCATTCCTTATAACCCAAGTCATTATTCCAAAGTTAATACATAATTCACATTGACAATTTGAATGACTAAAATCACTTCAATAAACCACACATAAAAAGTGAAGACGACGACCATATAAATCTAACGAACTAGAGGCTCGAAAACTGCCCTTTTTATACTTTCATTTATGACATGACAACATTCAATTCTTATATCCATTTTCCCTATCACAATACCCTTCTCCAATTTCTACAACACGTGACATAATTTACTTCAAGAAGGAGAATGAATTTACCTTAGAATTTCGCCCAAAACAGTCCAACAATCCCGCCCACTTTAGCCCTCTTTCCGCAATTCTTCTTCACGTTAAAATCACCCACACGAACCCTCTACAAGCTTGCCAACATATTTCCTTCTTGTCGTCTTTCCAATAATTTCATTTAGGCTTAGGGTTTTATCAATTTTTTAGAGAGAAGAGAGCAAGTGTTTGGATGAATTTTTGTGTAGAATGACCAAGTCTTGCAAGACTTGGCCAAGATATAGGCTTTTCTTGTTCTACAAGTTGGGAGGGACACTTGTCGTCCTCCCATAGGTCCTCTACAACAAATATCTTCTAATTTTACACAATTTCAGCAAAAAATCCCGCCTCGGCGCCACGGCCCTGCAGCCGGCGCCGTGGCGCTGAAACTACTGATGCCTTCAGGGCTTACGGAGCCACGGCCCTGAGATACGGCGCCGTGGCGCCTGACCTGAAACCTTTTCTTCTCTTCTGTCAGCTGAACTTGTAACGTCCATAACTTTCTACTCCGATGTCCTATCGACGAGTGGTTTATTGCGTTGGAAACTAGACTCAACGAACTTCATATTAGGATTTTGAAACACCTAAAAAATCCTAATATACTAGGAGATATATCACTCCAAAGTTGACTAAAAATCTGTCCAAAAACATTCTGCCAACTTTTGTTTTTCCAAATTCAAATCTTATTTCCTTTCGTACGTTCTCATCTCATTCTCTTGGAAATACGGGGTGTAACAGATATTATATTGACTGTCTCTTCTGATGCATTACGTCAGTCTATCATGACAATGCTTAGTTCTGAGTTTGCTATGAAAGACTTGGGGCCCTTGAGTTACTTTTTAGGGAATATTGTCACTCTTCATGCAAGTGGGTTGTTCTTATCACAGAGGAAGTATGCAGCTGAGATCATTTAGAGAGCTGGGATATCACCTTGTAAGTCCACTTCTACTCCAGTTGATACTAAACCCAAATTGGGTGATGCGGTTGACTCTCTCCTTACGAGGATCCAACCCGTTATCGCAGTCTTATAGGGCTCTTCAGTATCTTATGTTCACGAGACTAGACATTACGTATGTCGTACAATATGTGTGTTTGTTTATGCATGATCCTAGGATTAAGTACATGAATGCGCTAAAACGCATTATTCGATACATCCAGGGAACAATTGACTATGTCTTACATTTATATCTGTCTTCGACATCTACACTGGCCTCATATACAGATGTTGATTGGGGTGGTTGTTCGGATACCAGACGTTCCACGTCCGGCTATTGCGTGTTTCTTGGTAATAACTTGCTCTCATGGTCTGCAAAGTGTCAGTCTACGTTGTCACGCTCTAGTTCAGAGGTCGAGTATCGAGGGGTGGCCAATATGGTTTCTGAATCACGTTGGTTACATAATATTCTTTTAGAGCTTCATTGTCCTATTCAGAAAGCTACATTGGTTTATTGTGATAATGTTAGTGCCATCTACCTTTCTGGTTATCCGATTCAGCACCAGCGCACTAAATATATCGAGATGGACATTCACTTTGTTCGTAAAAAGGTAGCTCGTGGACAAATCTGCGTCACGTATCCTTTCAGTATCAAATTGCGACGTCTTTACAAAGGTCATCCGGTCCTTTTGAAGATTTTAGAATTCGATGTCGTCACGAAAATCACCCGCTATGACTGCGGAAGTGTGTTAAATATATATAAGATATACACGTGTATATCCTATGTATATTTGGTCTCGGTTTTGTATATAGTAAGTAGTACCGATTTTGTGTATATTTGGGTATATGACTGTGTATATGGTCTCATTAGTTTAGTGTAAATATTACAATAATTAGTATTGTACACTTATCATAATTATAGAATTTTTGTACTACTAGAATAGGGTTTTGGGATTAGAATAGGAATAGGTTTTCTATTATAAAAAAATATAAATTGTATATATACTCTTTCATTAATGAAAATAATCAAGAGAGTATTTCTTTCAAATGTGATTAAATAGGAAGAGAAAGTACCCAACCTCCCCGAGCATGAGCGCCATTGTGGTCAGTGATAGTTATCCCATGCTTGTAGATATACCGCTAAAAAGTGTGAGTACCGCCAAAGGCCAGGGTCAGATACCCCACAATGGCAGGTGCTATTATTTAATATGGGGAGATAGGTCAACACTCCTCCATGTGTGTCGCTAGATCTTCACATATGCAAGATTATTGTATGATTGCTATAAAGATCGCCTGACACTCCCCCGTGTGTATTGTCAAATCTTAACGTATTCAAGGCCATAGTATGATTGCTAGAGAGATAGGCCGACACTCCACCGTGTGTATTGCCAGATCTCAGGTACGCAGGGCCATAGTGTGAAAAACTCTATTTTTTTTTTATAAAAAATTATCCCTTTCGTCTGAATGTATGCGATAATATTTGACCAGGCACAAAGTTTAAGAGGAAGAAAACAAAAAATTATGATCAAATTATAAGCTGTCAAATCACATATCAATTTGGACATTAGTTAGTAAAAAGAAATTAAAACAAAAAAATCTAATAACTACATAAAGAGTAGTAATAAAGTATATTTTTTATTACAAAATACTTATAATATTTTAAACTTGTAATCAATGAAAAATCCCCCGTCTTGTCAAATATTAGTATTGACATATAGAATGGGGTAAAGGGATACTAAAGAACAAATGTTTGGTGGCCTCCTTTTGTCTCCATAAAGCTATGTTTTAGTTTTGGAATTTTATTGTTTTTGGGAAGTCACGATTTTGGATCATGTAATTATTCTTTTTAATTGAAACATTTCTTCTTTTCTTTTGGAGTGTTAAAGGTTGTCCGTAACTTATTATTATTTTTATAAAAAATAAAGTGAAATAAAAATAATGATTTGAGGTAATGTTGGAAAATAACTTTGTCCCTTTTGGCAGGGTCCATTATTGAATGCAATGTTTAGATTTTTGTAGTTTAAAATTCTTACCGCCTCTTTTGCAAGGCTGTCTATTTATAATATTTACTTTTAATTTTCACCTCCTGTTCAATATTCGTTTTGGAGTTTCCTAAAGTGAGATTTTTAATGTAAATTCAGGTTCGTCTAATACTTTTTTTTCGTTTCATGTGATACTAACTACAAATTTTTCATCCTACCCTAAATGAGAAACTTTTATATTGTACAAATTTTATAGCATACTAAAGACCACAAGATTTAAAAAGTTTTATAGTCATACATATGTTATGACATGTTTAACTTCACAAATTTCAAAAGTCTCGTTTTCTTATTTAAGTTATGCATTGAGTTAAATATTTCACATAAATTACAATAAAGGGACTAATAATTTGATCATAATTTTTTGTTTTCATCTTCTTAAACTAGGAAACAAGTTCCGTGTTCGTCGTGTATGCAGCGAAACTTGAGAATTTTGTGTTTCAAACCCAACAAGCGACGAACTGTAGGATGATTATGTAGTAATATAATACATGTAAATACATAACATGTATATAACCGTACTACTTCGATAGAATACTTACAGTTTGGAAACTCTGGAGTCTTTTAGTAATTGATTAGGGTACGCACGCAATTGATCCTCGACAACAAGTTCCAAGAACGCCGATGTATACCTCCTTCGAACAACTAGAAAATTCGGCAGATGTTTAAGAGAGATTTTTAATTCTAGGTCTCTAAGACTTAGAATAAAATATGAATAATCTTGTGTGCAGAATAATGAATAGAAGCCTTCTATTTATAGCTGCGTTTTAGGTTTAAAATGCAGCTACGGTTTCTCGTGGGCCAGCCCCAGCAAATGAGGTGCAATGGGTCGGTCGGTGACCTGCTGCTGTATGATGGCGCGGCGACCTATGTCCCGGTGACGCGCCGACGTCCAGTGTGGGACGTCATCCCGTTTTCATTTTAATTAAATCTGAAATCCAATTTCAACTTAATTAAATAATCATTATTCATTCAAATGTCTTAATTATAAATCGAGCATTTATATTCTCTCATTACAGCCTTAGATCGAAGGAACAATTGACATAGTGTTACCCTACAAGCCTTCACATATCGACACTAATCATATTATGGTCCACACGGAACTCCTAGGTGGCGTCGAAAGATGAACTCAATATGTGAAGTATATTTACACGAATCCGGTAAAGTGAACCTCTATATGGGAAGATAAAATACTTTCATTCACGACGCACTTGATCAAGCTTAGAATTTGTCAAGTGTCTATCCAAATGACTTGATCATTATATCGCATCTATATTGATTGACAACAAGACCATATTCTAGATATGTCTATTGCATTGTCCAACGACTTAGTCAACCTAATATCACTGAGAAGTTGAGTATTCTCTCGAATATACATTCGATAATGAATCCTAATCTTGGCTCAACTACCATCTTTAATCCACATTGTAATGTACCCAATACAAGTCATATCTCAACCTATAAGACATTTGAGCTTAGGACAGGATCAAAGTATATTACTATGTAAACAAGGTGTGATCGACCTCAAGTCTAAGGACTTCTATCTCCCACATGCTGATCATACTTTAGACATGTATAACAAACAGTATGTCAGCAGGGTATACCAATACTTCCAAAGTATTCATATGCCCATCACGAGTAGATGTTACTCGTAGAAGGTGAGACATACTATATCCTCTAAAGATGTGATGCAGACCACATGTCTACTTATCACATATCATCGATATCCCACTCTCAATGATCATTAGTCGAGACTATTTTAAGAGTTACGTTATAATATTAATATCTCACACTATTAATAACAATGTAACCACTAGAGTTGCATATTATAGAATATTATAAACAATCAACTAATAATTCAATAATTGCAAATGCCAAAATATTAATTTCCATTAATAATAATACGAATATGTGTAAAGTCAATTTGTCCTAATACAGATTGTCTCTAGGACATTTATATACTTTCAATCTCCCACTTGGTCTAGAGCCAATTTCCAACATATCTAATGCCCATATTCTCAAAATAACCATTATGCTTGACTAAGCTTAATGGTTTAGTGAATGGGTCAGCTAGAGTATCGTCTGTGGGAACATAGTCTAATCTAATCTCTTTAGTCTCCACCATCTCTCTGAGCATGTGGTACTTCATTGGTACTTGTTTGTTTCTCTTCATTGATCTTGGTTCCTTAGCCTGTGCAATTGCAACAGTGTTGTCACAATAAATAGTTATTGGATAACTGACACTCGGAACTACCCCTAGTTCTTTCAGGAACTCAGAAATAATGACAGCTTCTTTACCAGTTTCCGATCCAGCAATGTACTCAGCTTCTGTTGTCGAATCGGCAGTTGTAGCTTGTTTGGAACATTTGCATCTCATCGCTCCACCATTGAAAATGAACGTGTACCCAGACTAGATTTGAAGTCATCAAAATTAAATGCCGAAGCTAGCAGATGTACCCGATGAACTAGCTTTTCTTCCCCACCATAGACTAAGAAGTAATTTTTAGTTCGTCTAAGATACTTAAGAATACTCTTGACTGCTTTTCAGTGTTCTTCCCCAAGATTCTGCTGGAATTTGCAAGTCATACTAAGTGCAAAAGCCACACCTGGCCTAGTACAGGTTATGGCATACATGATCGATCCTATAACTGAAGCATATGCGGTCCTCTTCATGCGCTCAAGTTCTATAGCATTAGAAGGACTATCCTTCTTAGATAACTTGATTCCTTGACCCATACGTACACCGCTTTTCTTTGAATTTTTCATAGAAAAAGGTCTAATCACTTTGTCTATGTAGACTAACTGTGACAGCCCCAACAATCTATTAGGTCTATCTCTATAGATCCTAATTCCCAGATTGTAGCAGACTTCACCTAAATCCTTTATTATGAAGATACCGGACAACCACTCTTTGACTGACTGCAAGAGAGTCTTATTGTCTCCCATTATCAATATGTCGTCTACATATATAATAATGAAGTCCCATCCCTGTGTTTACTATAAACACAAGGATCCTCTTTGATTCTGATGAAATCAAATGACTTGATAGCCTTGTCGAAACAAATGTTTCAACTCCTTGAGGCTTGCTTAAGCCCATAAATGGACTTATGTAGCTTGCATACAATATTTGGTTTGGGCTAAGATGAAAAACCCTCAGGTTGTTTTTTCATACACACTTCCTCAACTAGATTATCATTGAGGAAAGCGGTTTTTACGTCCATCTGCCAAATATCATAGTCATAATATGTAGCTATTGCAAGAAAAATCTGAATGGACTTAATCTTAGAAACATGTGAAAAGGTTTCATCATAATCGACCCCATGTCGTTGATTATAACATTTAGCCACCAACTTTGCTTTATAAGTCTGTACCTTACCAAGTGCATCGATATTCTTCTTGAAGACCCATTTACATCATATGGGTTTAACCCCAGCTGGAAAATCAATCAAGTTCCACACTTGATTGATGTACATATATTCCATCTCGAATTTCATGGCTTCTTGCCATCTTTTCGAATCAATGTCCAACATTGCTTCACTATAGGTTGTAGGCTCATCATTATCGGGAATATCTATCTCACTGTGTGTTTCCACAAGTAGATTTAGTCTTTCAGGAGGGCGATGAGTCCTAGTGGACATACGGAGTTGATTGTTTTGCAGTTCAGTGTTGTGTATGTTCTGACTTTGAGAGGGTTCTTGTGTTTTGGATAATCCACCAACTTGAGAGTTTTCAGAAATATCATTTTCGTGAATTTACTGGATGGGGGGAGGTGCAACCATTGCATCTACTCCTAAAGGATATGTAGGAGAATCTTACATTTCTGCGTTGCTCACAACACTCCCACTGGCTGAAGGGCGTACTTGAAGTACCCAATCTTCGCCAATTACTCCTACTGAATTCTTGACTTGGTCATTCGGCAAGGATTCAACCTCTATGTTATCTCGTGGTTCTTGAATTTCTTCAAGTTCTATCTTTGTGAAACTCTGTTCCTTATAGACATATTCTTTTTCAAGGAAAGTTGCGTCCTGGAAACAATGACTTTATGTTCTCGAGGAAGATAGAAGTAGTATACCTTAGTTTCCTTTGGATACCCCCACGAAGTAATATTTCTCACTTTTGGATTCACTTGTAGTGAGCATCTTCTTAACATATGCAGGGCACCCCCAGGGTCTCATATGTTTAAGACCTGACTTTTTGCCACGCCATATCTCACAGGGTATCTTTTCTATTGACTTGGAAGGAACCCTGTTCAGAACATATATTGAGGTTTGTATAGCATGTCCCCAAAGGTATGTCGGTAGTGCTGAGAAGCTCATCAGGGATCGAACCATGTCCAATAAGGTTCGGTTTCTCCTTTCAGCAACACCATTCATTTGTGGTGTTCCAGGATGTGTCAATTCTGATTGGACTCCATGTAGCTTTAAGTAATCTAGAAACTCCTTACTCAAGTATTCACCTCCTCGATCAGATCGAAGGGTCTTGATACTTGTTGCGAGTTGTTTCTCTACATCATATATGTACTCCTTGAACTTTTCGAAGCTTGGGATTTGTGTTTTCATAAGATACATATATTCATACCTTGTGAAGTCGTCAGTAAAAGTAATGAAGTAAGGTAAACCTCCCTTAGCTTGAGTTGAGAATGGTCCACATACATCAGTATGTACCAACTCAAGTACTTCCTTGGATCGTACACCCTTCCCAGAAAGTGGTTTGTTGGTCATCTTACCTTTCAAACAGGATTCGCAATTACCATAAGACTCCACGTCAAATGGTTCGAGGTAGTCAATCTTCCTCAACCTTGTTATTCTTGTTTCATTTATATGACCAAGTCTACAATGTCATAGGTAGGTAGAGTTTCTATTACTTATCTTAGCTCATTTATTTTGTACATTGAATATTTTTCGACTACAGTTTAGTGTATATAATCCATCCACAAGAGAAGTAGTTCCATATATAACATTATCAAAAGACAGTACTTGACTGCCATTATAAATATATGAGGAAAAACCCTTCATGTCTAAAACAGGGATAGAAATGATATTCCTCGTTAACGAGGGTACATAGTAACAATCATTTAACACTAGACAATTGCCATAAGGCAAATTTAATCTATAAGTTCCTACACGCTCAGCATCTACTCATGCTCCATTTCTAACGCGTAGGTCCACCTCTCTTGGTACAACCTTTTTGCTGTTAGTTAGCCCCTGCATATTTGTACAAATGTGTGAGCCACATGCGGTATCTCATACCCAGGAATGAGAGTTATTTATAGTCATATTTATTTCAATGACGTACATACCTTGTCCACCAGAGGTAGAAGCACCTGGTGCCTTTCCTCCTCCTGGTGCAGTGCAGTCCATCTTCCAATGCCTCTTCTTGTTGCAGTTGAGGCATACATCCTTAGATGGATTCACCTTCTTCTTTTTCACACCTTCCTTAGACTTCGTAGTTGAGGGAGAAGCGACTATTTTGCCCTTCTTTTGTCATTTCTTACCTTTCGGCTTGGGCCAGTTAGTAGAGCTCACCATGAGCATAACTTTGCCTTTGGTAGTTGAAGATTCAAAAGTTTTGAGCATGTTGTGCAGCTCCGGTAGACTCGCCTTCGTTCCGTTCATATTATAGTATACAATAAAATTCTCCAACGAACGAGGGAGAAAGTTCACGATGAGGGTGAAAGCGACATTTTTTGCAGCTTTATACCAATCGAGGTCAGCCTTTCTATCAGCTCTATCATCTTCAACAAATGTTGAGACACTTTGCCTTCTTCATTTATCTTACGCTTGAAGAGTTCTATCAACAATTCATAGTCCATAGTTTGGGACTGAGAGTCATAGAGACTCTTCAAGTGTTCGAGCATTTCGTTAGGGCCCATGTTCTAATGTTGTCTCTGAAGCTCCACTGACATGGAAGACAACATCACACACTGTGCTGGAGTGGCATCGTCTAGGTTATTCTGGTAGGATACCTTATCGAATGTGGTATATTCTGCAGAATCCTCAGCAGGGATTGTGGGGAATACTTTGTCCAATATGTATTCTATATTTTCTTGCCTTAGAATAATTCTCATATTCCTTAGCCAGTCTAGATAGTTGGGTCTAGTAAGTTTGTTCATTCCCATCAACATTCTCAGATTCCTTAGCTAGTATAGACTTTTATTTAAAATTTTGGGAACATTTCAGTTTCGGAGATTTTAACCAAATCAACAATTTGTGTCATATCCAATACGACATCTAATCATGCAATTTCTAAAAATACATTTAGTTGAGAACCATCAACCCAATAGACATGATATAAGATGATTTGATCAATTACTGGGCGGCGCCCACCCAGACAGTTATAGTGGACATTATGCTAATAATTAAATGTACGCATTCAAACACTTAGCATATTGTCAGTATATTATTCAATAATATACGATTAATAATAATCATGGGTTAACTTGTTTAAACTCTAAAATTTAAGGCTAATCCAAACAGGCCCTTAAACATTTTCTGATTTTAAAAACTGATTTCAAGGTATTTCTATAAATTCCAGATTTTCAGAATTTACGGTTTAGTCCCTCAAGAAGTTAAAATTTCAATTTTGAACCCCTTTAAATTCATAAAACCCAATTTTAATTTTCAAAAAATATTTTCAGATAACAGGGACCTGTTTGTAATTTTTAGAATTTAAATTAATTACATATTTGGCCCAAAGGACCAAAACTGGTTTTCAGAAGCTTATTTCAATTACAGATTTTTAATTTCAAATTCCGAAACTCTTAAACTTCAGAATCTGAAATTTTTAAAACTTCAGTTTCTGATTCTGGATTTTTTTTGGGATGAACAGCGTCGCGGCGCCTCGTCAAACTCTAGGTGGAGCTGCGGCGCCGCCTCTAAAGCCCTAGGTGGCGCCGCGGCGCCTCAGTCTCAGAAACACAAAATTTGTATTTTCGAACCCTAAAACTAGTTTAGGGTCAGATTTGCAGATCCATCTTCGTTACCCTTCAATATCAAACAACACGTTCATCGACCATCATTCAATCCCTTCGCGTTCTTCGTTTCAGTGCATCATGTTCGCAATGAACCGGTTACGCACATCGACTTAGAAGAGTTAAATTGGAATGACTTCCTCGATTATATCATTATTTAATAGTTTGGGAGACAAGGATGATGTGCTTTCAAGATATTAGATTTTTAAGCTTTAAACGACATAAATTTCATATTTAAACAAATTCTAACTCATATTATTATCAATGATTACTACATAATCACACAAAACAGCTCATGCTCTGATATCACTATAGGAGTTTACGTTGGGTTCGTGTATGTAGTGAAATTTGAGAATATTGTGTTTCAATCCCAACAAGCTACGAACTGTAGGATGATTATATAGTAATATAATACATGTAAATACATAACATGTATATAACTGTAATACTTCGATAGAATACTGACGGTTTAGAATATCTGGAGTCTTTTAGTAGTTACCGAGGGTGCGCACGCAATTGATCATCGACAACAAGTTCCAACAACTCTGATGTATACCTTCTTCGAACAGTTAGGAAATTCGACAGAGGTTCAAGAGAGAATTTTAATTCTAGGTCTCTAAGACTTAGAATAATATATGAATAATCTTGTGTGTAGAATAATGAATATAAGCCTTCTATTTATAGCTGCGTTTTAGGTTTAAAATGCAGCTAGTGTTTCTCGTGGGCCAGGCCTAGAAAACGGGGTGAAATGGGTCAGTCAGACTGGCCCACTGCATAACCGACACCGCGACGCCTTAGCGTCGTGGCTCTATATCCCATGCACCGCGGCCCTCGACGTCCAGTGTGGGACGTCGTCCCGTTTTCATTTTAATTAAATCTGTAATCTAATTTTGGCTTAATTAAATAATCATTATTCATTCAAATGTCTCAATTATAAATCGAGCATTTATATTCTATCATTACATCCTTAGATCGAAGGAACAATCGACATAGTGTTACCCTACATGCATTCACATATCGACACTAATCATATGAGGGTCTACACGGAACTCCTAGACGGTGCCGGAAGACGAACTCAATATGTGAAGTATATTTATATGAATCCGGTAAATTGAGCTCTATGTGGGAAGATAAAATCCTTTCATTCACGACACACTCGATCAAACTTAGGATTTTCCAAGTGTCTATCCAAATGACTTGATCATTATATCTCATCTATATTGGTTGACAATAAGACCATATTCTAGATATGTCTATTATGTTGGTCAACGACTTAGTCAACCTAATATCACTAAGAAGTTGAGTGTCTCTCAAATATACATTCGAGGAATGAATCCTAATCTTGGCTCAACTACCACCTTTAATCCACATCGTAATGTACCCAATACAAGTTGTATCTCAACATATAAGGCATTTGAGCTTAGGACATGATCAAAGTATATTACTCTATAAACAAAGTGTGTATCAACCTCAAGTCTAATGACTTCTGTCTCCCACACGCTGATCATACTTTAGACATGTATAACAAACAGTATGTCAGCAATGTATACCAAAACTTCTAAAGTATTCATGTGTCCATCACGAGTAGCCGTTACTCGTAGTAGGTGAGACATACTAAAATTTCCATACACATGTATATGTCGTACAATGTCTAACTAAATTTCACATTGTGAAAGAGATGTTGGGACACATGTTAAGTCTACTTAAGTTATGTAAGGATGGACGTTTAATTGGCCAAATTAATGTGTCTCCCACGATGGTATATGAAAAGAAGAAATGTTCAAAATACGGAAAATGGGGAAGAGCCGCGACACCGTAATAGAGCCGCGGCACTGACGGTACAGTGAACGAAAATTCAGAAAGTTTTTTATGAACGTACACTCCTTGGAAAGGCCAAAGTTCAGCCAACTCTTGGCATGAACTAGGTGACATTTGAACTGATCAATGTACCCCATTTAAAGCATTCACATGACTTATGGATCACAATTTTCAACTATAAATAGGAGTCTCAATTTCATATTTTAGATCATCCATTCACAATACAAAATCTGAAATTATTGAGAGTCTTGCTTCTTTTTCTAGCAATCTCTTATTCTTGTTTCTTCTACAAGGATTATCAATTATTTGGCTTGTACTTGAGAAAGTATTGTCTTTTTATCTTGGGAGGCTATTACCCATCTACTGTACGCCATTATATACGGGGGTAATTTTGCCTTAAGGAGAGAGTGTCAAACATTCGACTCGACAAACATTGCACTAAGTTTTATTTTGTCTATCCTTTCAGTTCTTCCATCCCTATTTACTACACAATATTTACAACAACTTAAGCAAAAATTATTATTGCGAAGAACTAAAGATGGTGAATGGAAACTAACAAGTCACTGCTTCTAATCATGCCACATCCTCTGGCACTTCTATTCCGTGCAATGCTCCGGTCACTGGGTTCAATTTCGGAACCATTGGGAATGCCATGATTCCTCCCAACTTCCAAGCCGAAAGACCCGAAAAATTTGCGGGCACTAATTTCAAAAGGTGGCAACAGAAGATGTTGTTCTACCTCACCGTACTAGGTATGTCAAAATACTTAACTGAAGATCCTCCTACTGTTGGAGATGATATGGACGTCCAAACCGACAACACGGTTTTGGCGGGCCAAGATACCCAGGTTACTAGTGCCCTGATGATGAAATTTGACTCCTGGTGTCAAAGTGACTACATGTGTAGGAATTACATCCCGAATTGCCTGTGCGACCCACTCTACACGGTATATTGCACTACAAATACCGGAAATGAGTTATGGGATCTATTGCAGAAGAAGTACAACACTCATGATGCGGGTGATAAGAAATTTATAGTCGGAAAGTTTCTGAAGTACCAAATGGTGAATGACAAATCAGTCATATCACAAGTACAGGAGTTCCATCTAATCATCCATGATCTGGATATAGAAGATATGAAGCCCAATGAATCATTCTTGGTCGCTTCACTTATTGAGAAACTGCCTCCCTCGTGGAGTGAGTTAACTAGCTAACTCAAACTCAAATCCAAGGAAATGAGCTATGAGGAACTTGTCATCAAGCTTCATATCCATGAAGAGAACAAGAAGACCTTGTTCAAAGGCAAAGGAACGACCGAAGTCAAGGCTTACTTTGGTTGAGACCAAAGGAAACCTGAGTAAGAAACACAACTTACAACGTAGTCTTTCCATTCTATATAACGAGACACCGCCCTCTAGAACTTAAATACACATACATGTGTGATTTAAAGTTCATTCAATCTAGAGGGGGAAGACAAGTACATATGTGAAGCATCGTTCACTGAACGTTCGCTCCCTACTTACCTTAGAATGAATGGTATGTAAGTGAAGAAGCATTTTCACATAGTAAAGAGATATGTTCACACTGCAAGTGAAGAGTTTCATTCACACCGCGAGTGAAGAGTCTAGTTCACACTGCAAGTGAAGACTCATGTTCATACTGCAAGTGAAGTAAAAAGGCATACTCACTTTGTAAAGTAAAGAAACACATTCACCTTACAAGTGAAGAGTCATGTTCACACTGCAAGTGAAGAGGCACGTTCACACTACAAGTGAAGAGTCATACAAGTGCAGAGGCATGTTCCAACTACAAGTGAAGAGGCACATTCACATTATAAGTGGAGAAGCACGTTCATATTACAAGTGAAGAGTAATGCAAGTGAAGAGGCATGTTCCCACTACAAGTTAAGAGACACATTCACATTGTAAGTGAAGAAGTACGTTCCCATTACAAGTGAAGAGGCACGTTCACATTGAAATTTAAGAGTCACGTTCAAAACTGACTAGAGGTTGAACCGAAATAGGTCAAGTTGGACATAAGAATATAGATTGCATATCCACCGAATCTACAAATAATAGTAGTGATTATCGCATTTTGGTGTCAAATAATTCTGAATTCTGTGAAGGTATCTTCCCTCAAGAAGGGAAAAGAAGTACTTGCTCGAGGTTAACAAGAACCCGTGAGGTCCTGATAATCCGGAACCAGTGTTCCAAATCCATAGTACTCGGGGCTCTAGAGGTTAAACCGATACGGAGCAAAGAGGGGTCTGAACTTGGCTTAGACCTTCTAGCCTATTTGGCTAAGAGTTTGTCTATTCCAGAAGCACAATTCTGGAAAGAAAAATAATAGAATCCATCTTTCGAACCATACTAATGGTTGACCTTTCACCGGAAAAAGAACCTTTGGGTAGTAAAAGTAGATACTCAAATTGATAAGCCTCATATGTGAGTAGCTTAACCTCCAGGGTCACCACAACTTTACCTGACATGAATGTCGAGACAACCTTCCTAACTGGAGAGTTGGTTTTTGTAGAACTATTGGGCTCTTTCCTGAACTTTCTTACAGTCCCTGGAATGTTTACATTTTGGTCCTGGAAGTTTCAGATAAAATAGAAACAATTGATCTGACTACAGAAACATTGACTCTAAAGTTAGAAAGCCAACAGTTGGAAAACCAAAAGTCCAAAAGTGGAAGAAGAAAGTAATACGGAATAACCCGAGGGGTATATGGTTCTAAGAAAGAGAACAAAGTTTGTTGACTTGTCAAATCTCTGTGCGATCTAAAACAAGCTCCGAAGCAATGGTGTGAAAACTTTGATAGTACTCTACCATCGAAGGGTTTCTCTATTAGTGAGTATGACAAATGTGTCTACATAAAAGGTAATTCTGACTCGTTCGTCATGATGTGTCTTTATGTAGACGACATGTTAGTCACAAGGAAAAATCCTGGGTTAACCCTAGAGACTAAGAGTATGTTGAAACGATGTTTCAATATGAAGGATATGGGTATTACAGATGACCTCTTAGGAATTGGTATTTCTAAGACATCTAACGGACTGGTCTAATTCCAAACTCATCATTGAGGTGTTTGGCAGTCTCGTTGAAGTCACCAATGGATAGAAGTCATAAAATTGACTAGAATCATGGTGCAAATATACCAGGAGCGATATGCGCAGGTCTTTGATAGTTCAAAGTATACTACACACTACAAACGACCTTTATACAAAGTATGAAAAGAAGTTGAGTAACTTCACTACATCTTAGAGGAAGTCCTTTATCAGGGTGAAACCCGTACCTTCGGAAGTTTCACATTGTGACTAGACAATTGGCTTCTGGAAGGGCACGGATGATGGCGTCTCGACTTAATCGTCAGAGACATAAGACCGTTAGGCAGTTGATCACCACGAGTATCATCTCAAATGATTACATAAAATCAAAGGAGAATATGACGGACCCGCTAACTAAGGGCTTATCCAAAAGACCAATGTAATGTTTGTCTAGGGGAATGGGCTGAAAACCCAATACATACGAAACTTTGCGGTGGTAACCCAACCATACTGACTGGAGATCCTAAGAATTTGGTTCAAGGGGAAAACTAAGCTATAAAGATTCAGTTGAGCGCTTCGGTGAATGCAAGAATTCCTATACGAAAATATATATATCCAGAGCCTTCCCGCGATAGATATTAAAGTGCTACCTGCATGATGGGTACATGTTAAGTATCAGAGTCTTGACATATCCCTCGAGAGTCGAGGTTAAGATGAGGATACTTTTAATGATTCCTAACACTAGTGTGGTGAGGTATTGCAGGGTACCTTGTGGGAGATCACCTATTTAAGTGCGAGGACATGCCGCCTCAATCGCACGCACTTAAGAATCCAAATGTGTCCACGGCCACAACGGATAAAACAATAAAGAAGAAATAAGGGATTGGACAGTTATTTGTGTCTCTATCGTTGTCTTGGCATATACTAAACACTGACGGTTTAAGACATCACGTTCACCGCGCAGTAAATATGTCCGATGGTAGTTGACTAGGAAAGGTTCAAAGCTACGAGCTACCTATTCCGATGCAATAAACTTCCGCTACTAGATTGTTAATGGATTGGCACCCCGCGTGCACCAACACCTCTTTCAATAGGGGATTGTTGGAAATTTACCTAGTGGGACTGAGCTTATCTCGTTCTTAATGACTTGAACAAATGGGGCTCCACATGTCGGAAATACAATTTTCATACACATGCATACGTCATACAACGTCTAGCTAAATTTCACGTTGTTAAAGAGATATTGGTACACATGTTAAGTGTTCTTAAGTTATGTAAGGATGGATGTTTAATTGGCCAAATTAATGTGTCTCCACGACGGTATAAGAAAATAAGAAATATGCAAAATACGGAAAATGGGGAAGAGTCGCGGTAATGTAACGGTCGCGACACGAGCCACAACAGACAGACATCGCGCGCCGTTGATCAAGGGTCGCGGCGCTCCAGCACCGTGACACCAAAAGTCCTGAGGCTCGAGGTTGGTTACTAACTGCTTAGCGCTGAGGCGCTGACGGTACAGTGAGCGAAAATTCAAAAAGTTTTTTTCTGAATGTACACTCCTTGGAAAGGCTAAAGTTCAGCCAACTCTTGGCATGAACTAGGTGACATTTGAAGAGATCAATGTACCCCATTTAAAGCATTCACATGGAATGTGGATTTCAATTTTGCAACTATAAATATGAGTCTCAATTTCAGATTTTAGATCATCCATTCACAATACAAAATCTGAAATATTGAGAGCATTGCTTCTTCTTCTAGCAATCTCTTGTTCTTGTTTCTTCCTCAAGGATTCTCAAGTATTTGGCTTGTACTTGATAACGTATTGTTGATTTATCTTGGGAGGCTATTACCCATCTACCGTAAGCCATTATATACGGGGGTAATTTTGCCTTAAGGAGAGAGTGTCAAACATTCGACTCGACAAACATTGCACTAAGTTTTCTTTTGTCTATCCTTTCAGTTCTTCCATCCCTGTTTACTACACAATATTTACAACAACTTAAACAAATATTATTATTGCGAAGAACTAAAGATGGTGAATGGAAACGAACAAGTCACTGCTTCCAATCATGCCACATTCTCTGGCACTGCTATTCCGGGCAACGCTCCGGTCACTGGGTTCAACTTCGGAACCATTGGGAATGCCATGATTCCTCCCAACTTCCAAGCCGAAAGACCCGAAAAGTTTGCGGGCACTAATTTCAAAAGGTGGAAACAGAAGATGTTGTTCTACCTCACCGTACTAGGTATGTCAAAATACTTAACTGAAGATCCTCCTACTATTGGAGATGATATGGACGTCCAAACCGACAACACGGTTCTGGCGAGCCAAGATACCCAGGTTACTATTTCCCTGATGATGAAATTTGACGGGAGTCAAAGTGACTACATTTGCAGGAATTACATCCTTAATTTCCTATGCGACCCACTCTACACGGTATATTGCACTACAAATATCGGAAATGAGTTATGGGATCTATTGCAGAAGAAGTACAACTCTCATGATGCGGGTGCTAAGAAATTTATAATCGGAAAGTTTCTGAAGTACCAAATGGTGAATGACAAATCAGTCATATCACAAGTACATGAGTATAGAAGGTATGAAGCCCAATGAATCATTTTTGGTCACTTCACTTATTGAGAAACTGCCTCTCTCGTGGAGTGAGTTCACTAGCTATCTCAAACTCAAATCCAAGGAAATGAGCTTTGAAGAACTTGTCATCAAGCTTCATATCCATGAAGACAACAATAAGACCTTGTTCAAAGGCAAGCGAACAACTGAGGTCAAGGCTAACTTGGTTGATACCAATGGAAACCTGAGTAAGAAACACAAGTTTCTGAAAGATGAGAAAACTCAGGCCGTTGAGAAATTCAAGTGCAATTGTCATAATTGTGGCAAGGTTGGCCACATGATCAAAGACTGCCTCCAGTTGAAACGTGAGAAGCAAGAGAAGGCCAAAGGTAAGCAGAAAGCCAAGGCTAACGTTGTTGAAGATAAAGTCCTCAACGATCTGTGTGAATACTTCTCAGTCGTTGTGCTAGAAGAAAATCTGGTGGAAAACCCAAGCGGTGGTGGTTGGATACGGGTGCAACCCGTCATCCATGCTCCGACCAGAACGTTTTCTCTACCTATGTAGAAGTTGAAGAATCTAATTTCCTGTAATGTTTTAGTTCAAACTGGACTTCGAGTCGTATTTGAATCCAGTAAGTTTGTTATTACTAAGAATAGTATGTTTGTAGGTAGGGGATTCACATGTGAAGTCCTCTTCAAATTGAATGACATGTTTGTAATCCATAACATTAATGAAAGTGATTCTTCTTAATTAAATGCTTAAGACATCCAATATATGGTACCATAGACTGGGACACGTAAACTATCAGTCAATTCAAAGATTGGTAAAGTTGGAATTGTTGCCGTCAGACGCTATAAACCCTAAAGTGAAAAGGCATGTTCCCATTACAAGTGAAGAGGCACATTCACATTATAAGTGGAGAAGCACGTTCATATAACAAGTGAAGAGTAATGCAAGTGAAGAGGCATGTTCCCACTACAAGTGAAGAGGCACATTCACATTGTAAGTGAAGAAGTATGTTCCCATTGCAAGTGAAGAGGCACATTCACATTGCAATTGAAGAGTCACGTTCAAAACTGACTAGAGGTTGAACCAAAATAGGTCAAGTTGGACCTAAGAATATAGATTGCATATCCATCGAATCTACAAATAATAGTAGTGATTATCGTCTTTTGGTGTCAAATAATTCTGAATTCTTTGAAGGTATCTTCCCTCGAGAAGGGAAAAGAAGTACTTGCTCGAGATTAATAAGAACCCGTGAGGTCCTGATAATCCGGAACGAGTGTTCCAGATTCATAGAACTCGGAGCTCTAGAGGTTAAACCGATACGTAGCAAAGAGGGGGATGAACTTGGCCTAGGCCTTCTAGCCTATTTGTCTAAGAGTTTGTCTATTCCAGAAGCACAACTCTCGAAAGGAAAAGAATAGAATCCATCTTACAGAACCATACTAATGGTTGACCGTTCTCCGGGAAAATAACCTTTGGGTAGTAAAAGTAGATACTCAAATTGAGTACAAAGTGGATGGATTTATTGACAAGTATAAAGTCTCTTATGTGAGTAGCTTAACCTCCAGGGTCACACAGCATTGTGTGACATGGATGTCGAGACGGCCTTCCTAACCGGAGAGTTGGTTTTTGTAGAACTGTTGGGCTATTTCCTGAACTTCCTTATAGTACCTGTAATGTTTACATTTTGGTCCTGGAAGTTTCAGATAAAACAGAAACAATGGATCTGACTACAAAAACATTGACTCTGAAGTTAGAAAGACAACAGTTGGAAAACCAAAAGTCCAAAAGTGGAAGAAGAAAGTAATACGGAATAACCCGAGGGGTATGTGGTTCCAAAAAAGAGAAGAAAGTCTGTCGACTTGTCAAATCTCTGTGCGATCTAAACCAAGCCCCGAGCAATGGTGCGAAAACTTTGATAGTACTATACTATCGAAGGGTTTCTCTATTAGTGAGTATGACAAGTGTGTCTACATAAAAGGTAATTCTGACTCGTTCGTCATGATGTGTCTTTATGTAGACGACATGTTAGTCACAAGGAAAAATCCTGGGTTAACCCTAGAGACTAAAAGTATGTTGAAACGATGTTTCAATATGAAGGATATGGGTATTACAGATGACCTCTTAGGAATTGGGATTTCTAAGACATCTAACGGACTGGTCTAATTCCAAACTCATCAGTGAGGTGTTTGGCAGTCTCGTTGAAGTCACCAATGGATAGAAGTCATAAAATTGAGTAGAATCATGGTGCAAATATACCAGGAGCAATATGCGCAGGTCTCTGATAGTTCAAAGTATACTACACACTACAAACGATCTGATATCATTTGCGAAATCAACCAGTTGAACTATGTTCACTTGTGCTCTTGGAAACAATCGCTGGTTGTCACTAAGATAGATATGACGATATCTGAGATGTTCACTAATCTACGGATTAAGGTATTCCGGATGTCCGATTGTTTTGGGAGAACACGACGATGCAAACTGAATATCGGGTATGAAAAACGCCATAGCCACCATAGAATGTGTATGGTGTATCTTATACAAACTTCTAAGCAAACGTGCATCAGCCGATTCGTGAGGGAATCAGAGTCTTCCGCTTCATACAAAGCGTGAAAAGAAGTTGAGTAACTTCGCTACATCTTATAGGAAGTCCCTTATCAGGGAGAAACTCGTACCTTCTGCAGTTTCACACTGTGGCTAGCCAATTGGCTTCTGAAATGGGACGGATGATGGCATCTCGACTTAATCGTCAGAGACATAATCCCGTTAGGCAGTTGATCACCACGGGTATCATCTCAATCGATTACATAAAATCAAAGGAGAATATGACGGACCCGCTGACTAAGGGCCTACCCAAAAGATCAATGTACTGCTTGTCTAGGGGAATGGGATGAAAACCCAATACATACGAAACTT
Organism: Przewalskia tangutica; assembly: GCA_029844215.1. Taxonomy (NCBI): domain Eukaryota; kingdom Viridiplantae; phylum Streptophyta; class Magnoliopsida; order Solanales; family Solanaceae; genus Przewalskia; species Przewalskia tangutica. Next base: position 119,605,402 of record CM056721.1, on the reverse strand, counting down.
TGCGGTGGTAACCCAATCATACTGACTGGAGATCCCAAGAATTTAGTTCAATGGGAAAACTAAGCTGTAAAGATTCAGCTGAGAGCTTCGGTGAAAACAAGAGTACTTCGGATTATAATTCCTACATGGAAATATATATATCCAGAGGCTTCCTGCTATAGACATTAAAGTGCTACCTACATGATGGGTACATGTTAAGTATCAGAGTCTTGGCATAGCCCTCGAGAGTTGAGGTTAAGATGAAGATACTTTTAATGATTCCTAACACTAGTGTAGTGGGGTACTGCAGGGTACCTTGTGGGAGATCACCTATTTAAGTGCGAGGATAGGCCGCCTCAATCGCACGCACTTAAGAATCCAAGTGTGTCCACGGCCACAACGGACAAAATAATAAAGAAGAAATAAGGGATTGGACAATTATTTGTGTCTCTATCATTGTCTTGGCATATACTAAACACTGACGGTTCAAGACATCACGTTCACCGCACAGTAAATATGTCCGATGGTAGTTGACTAGGAAAGGTTCAAAGATGCGGGCTACATATTCCGATGCAATAAACTTCCGCTACAAGATTGCTAATGGATTGGCACCCCGCGTGCACCAACACCTCTTTCAAGAGGGGATTGTTGGAAATTTACCTAGTTGATCTTATCTCGTTCTTAATGACTTGAACACAAGGGGAACCACATGTCGAAAATATGATTTCCATACACATGCATACGTCGTACAACGTCTAGCTAAATTTCACGTTGTGAAAGAAATGTTGGTACACATGTTAAGGTTCTTAAGTTATGTAATGATGGACGTTTAATTGGCCAAATTAATGTGTCTCCCACAACGGTATAAGAAAAGAATAAATGTGCAAAATATGAAAAATGAGGAAGAGTCGCGGTGCCGTAACAGGGTCGCGACATCGAGCTACGACGGGCCAGCGCCGCGGCACTGCTTGATCAAGGGTCGTGGCGCTCCGGCGTCGCGGTGCCAAAAGTCCTAAGGCTCGATGTTGGTCACTGACTGTTTAGCGCCGCGGCGCGGACAGCACAGTGAATGAAAATTCTGAAAGTTTTTTCTGAATGTACACTCCTTGGAAAGAAGTTCAGCAAATCTTAGCATGAACTAGGTGACATTTGAAGAGATCAATGTACCCCACTTAAAGCATTCACATGGCATGTGGATAACAATTTTGCAACTATAAATAGGAGTCTCAATTTCAGATTTTAGATCATCCATTCACAATACAAAATCTGAAATTATTGAGAGTCTTGCTTCTTCTTCTTCTAACAATCTCTTGTTCTTGTTTCTTCTACAAGGATTCTCAATTATTTTCTTCTGTGAACATAGTAGCTAAATAATCTCAACGTATTACATAAGGCAAATATTGGATAATTGTTCGATTTTCCGCAATTTTCTCCATCCCTCTATGTAAATAACCCAATATTGGCTTGTACTTGAGAATGTATTGTCGTTTTATCTTGGGAGGCTATTACCCATCTACCGTAATCCATTATATACGGGGATAATTGTGCCTTAAGGAGAGAGTGTGAAACATTCGACTCGACAAACATTGCACTAAGTTTTCTTTTGTATATTCTTTCAGTTCTTCAATCCCCGTTTACTACACAATATTTACAACACTTTTTATATGAGTATTATTTAATAGTAACACAAATGTTACATTAGCATTATGAATTCATAAGCGGCGCCTGACATCTAACGTGCTACTACTCAATTAGGTGAACCATTCTCTTATATAGTTATTGCTAACAAAGTATTTATAGTTAAATCAAGGATGTTTGAATTTTTCAAAACTCCATAAGAATGCGGAAGAGAAATGATATTCCCACGATCATATTTGTCCCTATATTTGTGAAAGGACCTATTTTATCATCTACTATATTACCCGTATAAAAATTTGCTATTACTTAAATCGTTCAAATATAGCCATCTACTCAGGGGAGGCTCAACGTGTCTCGTGGCCTAAGGTGAAGCATATTGAGAGCCCTTAAATTTATATTATAAAATTTGTACACTAACAAAAAAAATTATTTTCTAAACAAGAAATTATCATTAAGGACAAAAACATAGCGAATTAAAAAAAAATTATGAAAAAGAGCACAAAGAATAAAATGGTGGATTATCAGATATTGAGGTCCGAAACTCAAAGTGAAAATTTTGATTTGGCTAATCATCACAAACAAGAAAGAGAATTGATCGAACACATGAATGTAATAGTTTAAGTTTATTGATAGTCTCAAAAATATTTACACCTTCTGATCAATTTAAACGATAATTGTTTGGTTATTCTATTAAGTAGCACTCATTAGTAAATATCTAAAATAAATTATAAATAATCTAATATAATATGATGAATTACACTAAAAGGAAAGTAGTGCAGGAATGTTTTTGTGCATGCAATTTTAGAGAAGATTGTAAAAGAAATACATTATGCTGTCGATGTATATAACTTAATTCCTATATAAAAAGAATAAAATTAAAATTGAAGAGTGAAGTAAAAATACTAATTAATGAGTGAAAAATTATCATAATTTATGAATTTATTGTATAAAATAACCTCAATAACAATTTATTTACAATAATTATTTATATAAATTATATAGTATATAATATTATTAATAATAATAATTTAAATAAATTTGGGGCCTTCAAATTTTGGGGCCCAATGAATGGCCTCACTAGCCTAACATTAGAGCCGCCCATGCCTCCACCGTTAGAACTATTCAAAATGGACATCTAATCCCAAGTGACACTAACATTTTTCAACATCCCTAACCCATTTTTCAACATTCTTAATCCACTATCACTCCTTTCCCCTCCACCACTATTCTACACCACCGATCACAACTATTTTATTTATCTAACTTTAAACTAAAGATGAGACCTGATTTTTTGGTTCCTTTCAATGTCAATTTTGCAGCTAACAATGAAGCCAACATTCTTACGATGCAGAGACTGCTGCAATAGAGCCGCTCCTTGAAGACGATGGTTGTCTAATCTTCTTTTGTTATTATTATGTGAGCTTTTTGATGACTTCTTTTCATGCTATGGAAAACACACACTATTAGAAAATAAGAATTAGTGATGAATAAATTTTATAGCTAAATATCAAAATTCATTGCTATTCACATTTAGTGATTGAATTAGCAACGGATTATCAAAAAATTATTGGAAATTTACTAAATATGGAATTAAGTTTAACCCATTATTTATGACTCGAACGATTGAGGTCTCGCACGACGGAAACATCATTTCCACACACGTGCACACATAGTGTCAAGTATTGTAAATTTCATTAGTGAAAGAGATATTGGTACGTAAGTAAAACGTTTGAGACATAGAATGATGGACGGTTATTGGTCAAATGACATGTGTTCCACGTTAGTAAATGACGGAAGAAGTGTACGATATGTTAAAATATGAAACGAGTTAGGAATCGCCGCGGCCCGTCAGGGGCGCGGTGCCACGGAGCCGGAAGGGCCGCGGCGCCACGGAGCTGGAAGGGTCGCGACGCTAATTACGGGTTTAGCTACTGGACGTTTGGCGCCGCGACTCCTGTGACGGTACTTAGCGGCGCCTCCCAATAAGGGCCAGGTGCTTGGCGTCCAGAAGTTGCGAATGGGAGACGAAAAAACATGACTCTTGAGCTGATTTTGAGGCATTAAACCTCCATTACATCACACATGAATTCAGTCATTATTTGGTTTATTGTAACTCTACAATCAAGGTCATTACATGGTCATTCACGGCCATTACTTGGCTATGTGGAAGGTCATATTCTCCACACTATAAATTGAGGCATTTGGCTTAATTCAAACACACTCCACACTTGTATGATTTCAGTTTTTCTGAAATATCTTCCTCTCTTGCAATCTTCCACTCAAAGATCCTTCTTTCCTAGCGAACACTTGAGTCTTCTTTGCTCACTTGTTTGATTGATGTTTTATCTTGGGAGATAAGTTATCAACACATCGTTAAAGGATTATACGGGGCAATATTATCTTAAGGAATAATTGAAAATCAATCGACTCAGTAAGTCATTTTTCTTGTTCTATTTCTAGATCCCTAAATAATTTGTTATTGCTATCAAGGTCAAGAAGTTTGTTACTATTGGAGAAAACACTGAAGACGGACTCAAGAACGTAGATTCAAGACGGATCAAGAACTAAACTTTGTTGTGGTTGTCACAACTCTTGTTAGGCTTTAAGCCTATTGTAATTGTAATTATTTATCCTTTCTAAGCACTAGTGGTAGTTGTGTACTATTCTCGTACATCCATTATGTAACTCAAAATCTTAAGATAATATTGTACTAGTGCTAGGAAGATGTAAGTCAACAAATTTGATCCTAGTTTTGGGTCTCTCTTTGACGATAGTTACAAATCTATTTTCGTCAAAAGTGATCTCCGTTGGTGATCTTGTTGATCTTGAACTTGAAGATATTGTTGATAGTCATGTTGACAAGGCTAAGGGTTAAGGAAGATTTGTTGTCACCGCTCCCGAGAGTGGTGGAAACAAGCGTCCACAAGAGGTTGATAATGTCAACTAAGACATGATGAGAAGGCTGAAGATGATGTTCCATCTTGTAGAAGAAAACCTACATCTTATGGTAAGAAGAATTTGAATACGTCACTGACTGGCGCCGCGGCGCTGCCTGGCTTTTGTCCAGATCTTCATTTTCTGTCCTTTCCTGCCTCGGATTCCTCCTTTTATGCCTCTTTTTCATTCTTTTTCGCCAATTTGTCATTTTGGACCGCTGTGACTCAAAAGAAAGAAAAACAAGTCCAATATTATACTAAACACAACAAAAACGAGTAAAATACTAATTAAAAATGACTCAAAAGGGTATATCAAATATGCATAACAAACCCCCAAACTTGAACTTTGCTCGCCCTCGAGCAAAGAACAAAACAAAACAAAGAAACAAAAATCAAAAGACTCAAAGACTCGAATTCAGCGGTGACAATGTCACTTAGAAACACATGAACGTTAGTTAGGATAATATGCAAAATATATGTAGCATGCATTTAACAATCTAGAATTTCAAGTTAGATATTTCGCATATTCATTTCAGTCACAATCACTGGAAGCATGAATACATAACCTATGCATGTCAGTTTCATTTCATTTTTCTCAAAGTAATATAGTCTGTTCACTTGTTATTCTCCACTAATCATGGACATACATACTAGGGAGCATCAGGACTTTTCAAGGTTGTAATGTAGGATTAGGCAGGGGTAGGTAAGATTAGGCATTTAGGCTTAATTACGTACCATACGCGCTTTTCATTCAACTATTTTCTCCTTCTTTGCGGTTTTTAGTTCATACCCATTAATCCTCTTTCTCTTTTTGTTGAGATCATAACACACATTCACATCGGTACGCCCAAACTTAAGTTTTCCATATTTTAATTGGGGTGCATAATTTTCGCTCTCTTTTTGTATTTTTTTCACTCTTTTTTTTCTATCCCTATCATCAATTATTTCTTATGGCACATAAGAGAATCTGGGGTGTCAAGGAAATAACTTTTTATTTTAGGCTCAACGGGGCTGACTAGAGATACATTTAAGTGCAAGATGGGAAATGACTGGTAAGAAGGGCTATCAAAGAAATGCTTGAATCCTCCCCATAACCTGTACATCATAATTATTTCGCCTCAAATAACAAGCACGCAGGACATTTTTCGCAATTGACATACACATGCTAGGCAACAAAATATTCCAACTAATAATATTTTCATGAATCTTTGGCATATTTAACTTAAGCACGCAAATTTTTACATATTATTTCATTACATTATCCTACTTAATTCACTAGGCGTTTCAAGAACCAACAACATGCATGATTATAAAAATAATTGACTCATATAAACACAAACATAATAAAAAAGACTCAAAAACACAAATAGAATATCAACCCCCCCCCCCCCCAACTTAAACTACACATTGTCCCAAATGTATAAGACTCAATAAATAAAAGGGACGACTTACGGACATTAGCAGTTCAAAATGGCGGTGGATACTGCGTTTTGGGGAAATTTCTCATTGGCGCCGCGGCCCTGATTTTCGGCACCGCGACGCCCAATTTCATGCACTCCCTCTGATTAATTGGCACTGCGGCCCTCTATTTTGGTGTGTCGTGGCCGCAACTTGCACGTATGCGGACTTTCAACGTCGGCCACCGCCTTCCGGCCGTGTGCTGCCATTTTCTTTCTTCCATATTTTTTCGTGCTTGTGTCCCATTCCTTCACTTGTCATCACAACACCACAAAAATACCACAAGTGAGACTGTTCAAACAAAACTAAACTGCATAAATTAAACCTTGGGTTGCCTCCCAAGTAGCGTTGTTTTTAACATCTTGTAGCCGGACGCAAGTTCCTTATCAAAAATTATTGGGGTAATTTAACCCCACAACCTATCCATTTCAAAATCATCCTCCTCTTTCGTACTCTGTTTTTCTTTTTCACAAGAGGAGGCTCAGTAAGACGTATTCGACGTCTTCCATGGTATCAATTTTTGTTTCAGCATTCTTGCTGACATGTGGGTTCACCACTGTAGGAATGATCTCCTTAGCTTTGGCTTGTGATGGCTGAACTGATGTATCAGCTGTGCTGACTGCGAAATACTTGTTGATGGCTTGGGATTCAATGGTGGATTTGAACACCTTGAATATCATCTCCTCTTCTTGGACCCTTAGTCTCAGTTCTCTTTTCTCTACATCAATTAGGGCTCTCCCAGTTGCAAGAAATGGTCTCCCCAAAATGATGGGTATTTTATCATCTTCTTCCATGTCAAGGATGAGGAAGTCTGCTGGGAAGAAGAACTTTCCCACCTTGATAAGCACATCTTCAATTATGCCTCTGGAGTGCACCACGGTTCGATCGGCCAACTGCAAATTTACTGTAGTTGGTTTGGCTTCCCCCAAACCCAATCTCTTAAATACAGACAGAGGCATGAGATTGATACTAGCCCCTAAGTCACACAGGGCCCTGTTGCATGTTACATTATCAATAGTGCAGGGCAAGGTGAAGCTTCCTGGATCCTTCAGCTTAGGAGGCAGTTTCTTTTGCAGAATGACGCTGCACTCTTCTGTCAAAGATATTGTCTCATAATCCGTCAGCCTTCTCTTTTTTCCAAGAATCTCCTTCATGAATTTAAAGTATGATGGAATCTGTTATAGTGCTTCAATTAAGGGGATATTTATGTGAAGTTTCTTAAATACCTTCAAGAACTTGGAGAACTGCTTGTCTACTGCCTTCTTTTGTAACCTTTGAGGGTAAGGTATTCTATCAACGTATTCCCTCAAAGGTGCTGATGGAGCTTTCTCCACTGTAGGGCAGTCCTCAGTGACCCCCTCCTTCTCTACCTCATAGAGTGACTCACCATCCACCTGGTAATAATTGTCTAACTCTCCCCTTAACTTTGCAGCTTTTGAAGGAGGGAAGAACTTTGCAAGAAACTTTTGGGCTAGGTCCTGCCAGGTGGTGACGGAATTGGCAGGAAGTGATTTCAACCAGCTCTTGGCCCTGTCCCTAAGTGAGAACGGGAAGAGCCTCAGTCTAATGGTATCGTCAGTAACGTCATTGTACTTGAAAGTGGCACACAGCTCCAGAAAGTTGGCAATGTGCATGTGGGGGTCTTCATATGGCAATCCCCCAAACTGTAATGTGTTCTGGACCATGCTCAGGATGGCTGGCTTAATCTCAAAGTTGTTTGCCCCTATTACTGGGAGCCTGATGCATGTCTGTGCACCAGTAACCGTGGGCAGATCATAATCTCCCAAGCTCATTTCTGCAGGTGGTGGGACTTGTCTCATGGCAGCTGGTACCTCATTATTCAACCCCTCGTCAGGTACCCCGTTGTTGTTCTGCTGATTTTCCATATCTAGTAAATTAGCAATTCTTTTCACGCCTGTTTTGCTTGCACAATTTTTTGATTTCAGGGTTGAAGGGAACACGTGTATTTGCTCTTCTCCTTCTTCGCATACACTAGATTCCTGAAATAGACCAAAATCAACAAACAAAATCAAGGCAACAGGGTTCTAATAGCAAAAATAAAAATAAAAATAAGGCCAAATTAGAAATAAAAATAGATGGTTCGATATTAGAAGTACGTCAGTCCCCGGCAACGGCGCCAAAAACTTGTTAGCGATATTTCGAATGCTCACGCAAGCGTACGCATCGTTGACAAGTAATATAATCTGATAAGACCCAATATCATCCTCAGAGACTGGTTTCTAAGTACCGTTCATCTATTTTATGTTATCTATTTGGCAAGAAATAATTGAGTTTGGTTTTTGTTTATCTATTAGAATAATTTCAAGAATTAACTAAACTATTTAAGTTGTGATCAGTTATGAATGAATTAGGGCTTCCAAGATCCTCGATTATCCACTCTATTCAATCCTTAATGCAACTAGAATGACTTCTTCTTCTACGTTAAGATAGCGGTTAACTAAACTGTCTTATATTCCGGTTAGGACATATAATCACTCAACCCCAGTGCAGAATCCTTCTATATTTCTATGATAGGATTTATCATATATGAGGATTAAGAACAGTAACCTATAATGCTACACAAGTATCGGGGTACTATCGTCCGCGATTTTAACCTATGTCTAGTCAATTACAGCATATCCAAATCTCTCCTCTCGGTTTTTGATTTGAAATCATATATATTATGATAATTAGTGATCAATTAATTATCAAGCATTCATGTCAATTATTGACTAAATCTTAATCAAGTGAAGAAGAAATCAAACTACTGCATTAATTTATGAATAGATGTTCCAAGCGATTCATAAGGAAAGCCCTAATAAAGTATTTAGCTCCTAGCCATAGTCACGCTAAGAACTAACACAAAATCCATACATAAACTGAATTAAAAAGAAAGAAAGAAAAAATTTACGTAGAACGAAGTCTCCAATTGTAGCCTCAATCCTTGCCCTGAGTTGTATTGTGTGATAGAATGAACCCTCCCCTCTCAAAGAATAATCCCTAGGGCTTTTGTATCTAAATTTCATGCCCTATGGACCAATTTGTCATTTGCCAATTAAAACTCGGAACTGGATTTTCCGTCTGCGTATGCCGGTGCCCAATCTTACGTGGGTGTCTTTGCGATTCTGGCGTCGCGACCTGGGTGGCGTTGCGTGCTGCCTGACTTTTGTCCGGGTCTTCATTTTCTGTCATTTCCTGCCTCGGATTCCTCCTTTTATGCCTCTTTTTCATTACTTTTCACCAATTTGCCATTTTGGACCGCTGTGACTCAAAAGAAAGAAAAACAAGCCTAATATTATACTAAACACATAAAAAACGAGTAAAATACTAATTAAAATGACTCAAAAAGGGTATATAAAATATGCCTAATAGAATGTATCCTAATTTTTGGCCTAATTCTTCTTCTGATGATCGATTGGTTTAAATATTGGAATGTTATAAACAACGGCCTAAAACAAATGGACTTAGATTGTATTAAACTGGATTTATGGACAATCATAAGCAAGGGAAGATTATTAGAGGACTAAAGACAAGGAATAGAGGACTAGAGACAAACATGTCACCATTTCCGACAGAAGATCCATGTTTTGACAAGATAGTATTAGACACTCAGTCATACAAAGCCTACGGGTGACTGAAATGGGCCAGAATCTCCAGATCTTGGATGATATGAAGGCCAAAATAATGGCAGAAAAGAAACAGGACACTCAGTCTGCTAAGGCAACTGGAGTGGGCCAGAGTATCTAGATCACATATGATCCAGTTACGCCCTAACCACGGGAAAGAGGTTGTTCATGTGAAACAACGCTGCCTTCAAGGTAGAATAAGTTGAAGAGGTGTCCTCAAATGGAATTAAGGGAATGGGATCACTCTTAAAAGAGGCGATACATGTCCTAAACTTGGTTTCAAAGACGTTGTTGGGAAATATGGCTTGAGTCTTCACCTCATGTCCCGCAGGTCGATGATAACTAAGAGTGGTACAGTAAAACTGTAGCCAATTGAATGATATATTTGTAATAGATGCATCTATGCCTTTATATATTAAGACACGTTAAATAGAGAGTCACTCAAAGCTAATTAAGTTGATATTGTTGTCGTCTGTCAACATAAACTCTCAAATGAATGTGAGATAGACGAAGAGGCAAAAACACATTTCCAATCCATCAAATGAATAGTGAAAGAAGCATCGCTCCTCTATAACTTAGTCACACTTACGTGGGTGATTTGAAGTTTGCAGAAATAGAAGGGGGGAGACAAGTACGTTGTGATTTTCATTGATGTTGGTACAAACGTATTGCATCCTTTGTTGAAGAACAAAGATGAAACGAATCGAAAATCGCCGCGGAGCCGTGAAGGGTCGCGGCGCAACCCCGTCGGAGCCACGGCGCCTCCCAGGCAGGGCCGCGACGCTTCGAACACAGAAGTTGAAAAGCCTACGGATTGAGGAATTCATATAGATATAAGGGGAGAATATGACGCATCGTTCATTAAACGGCTGTTCCTTGCTCACCTCAATCTAACGGTGTTAGCCAAGTACAGATCTGTACGCCCAAGATATGTGGGGCAAGGCGATCCTTACCGCGATGTGAATCTCAATAGAACTCGGCTACTTAGACATGTGCTCCGATGTGAATCCTTAGCATCTAGGGTTACCGCAGTCCTGCGTGACATGAATGTTGAGACAACCTTCCTAACCAGAGAGTTGGTTTTGTGGACTGATGGGCTCCTTTCTGAACTTTCACTTTGGTCCCTGAAATGTTTACATTTTGGTCCTAGAAGTTTCAGATAAAACAGAAACAGTGAATCTGACTACAGAAACATTGAATCTGAATTTGGAAAACCAACAGTCTGAAAGTGAAAGAAGAAAGTAATACGGAACAACCCGAGGGGTATGCGGTTCCAGGGAAGATAAGAAAGTCTGTCGACTTATTAAATCTCTGTGCAGGATGAAACAGGCCCCAAGCGTTGGCACGAAACATTTGATAGTACTCTACTATCGAAGGGCTTCTCCACAAATGAGTGTGATAAATGTGTTTACATGAAAAGATAATTTTAACTCGTTCAGGATATGCCTTTACGTAGATGATATGTTGATCACTAAAGAGTAGGGTTGTCTAACGGGGCAGGTTGGGGCGGGGTCGGGGCGAAGTTGGGAGTCAGCGGGTGGAGGGTAGGGGCGGGTCGGGCGGGGCGAGTGCCGCGCCCGTCCGATCGAAGAAGTCGGTATTGGGGTGGGGTCGGGTGGGGTCATGTTTTTATTTGCCTTTAAATTAAATAAATTAACACACACACAACAAGATAGTTTAATAAAAATATCCCAAGGCTGTTTTTGTGCTTCTTATATTATTCGACTAGAAGTATTATTATTTTTTTGTAATATAATTTCAAAATTGCAACTTCGTGATATTAAAAGTTGCATATAAATAACATAGTAAAATTACAATTAAAAGAATTACATTTTAAGAAACACATTTTCTAGTTTTTTTTTATAATTTCTTTTGGTTCTTCGTTGGAATTGGTATCTTGATCAAATTGGTCGACGTCGCTTGCACATCCGTCGGATAAGATTTCGTTGTAGTTGTAGTCTTCTTCTTCGTTGATCTCCGATTGGCCGCACCTCTTACGCTCCGCACGAATCCAGTCTCTTAATAGAACTGTAATCTCTAATGAGTCTCCTGCCAATGAATGTATGTGTTCCCCTATTTGAAATCTTCCATGACGCGCTTTGACGCCATTTGTTGATGGCGGCAGATGTTCAACACATCTTGGGTCATCTTTGCTAGTATTGGAAAATTCTTCTCATTCTCCCTCCAGTATTTTAGCAAGTCTTCACGTCCATCTTCATTTTCAATTGCTTCGTACGGTACAACACTCTGCAAAACAAAAACATCAAACTCGCTAATTTGGTTAGAAACGGTACCACAAAACATTTTCTGTCTGAGGATTTGAATACTAGCCGCAGAAACAACAAGTCGTTTTTGACGTTGTGTTGAAGAAGAAGAAGAATAAGAAGAAGATGGCATAAAAGTCGGTTGGTTGCTATCACTTTCTTATTGGTAATGCGTATATATTTTTTTACATTCACCTTGAATGCTAGACAACACGTCTTCTCTACTTTTTTCAACAGGTGGTGGGTCATTTGGATTTTTAGGAGTTGGAGGTGGAAGTGTATCTATGCAATCGTAAATAGTTTCAACAAGATTTTTACAACCGTCTATTTTAATAGACGAATTTAATACAGCACTAATAAAAAATATTGGAGGAATAGAAATAAATATTTTTTCATTTTTATAAACATTTTTTAATAGGTGTCTTATAAGCTGGTTTTGCCATATATTCACTAAGTAATATAAATATTAGAGCTATATAAAATAACATTGATGAAATAATAGGATAATAAATATCGGAAAATTCTTTAGTAGCTAGATAAAATTTCTCTAAAAATGTATTAAGTTCTAAAATTGTATCCCAATCGGAATCTATAAGCATATCACTAGGATTTTCATTACGGGCGTTAAAAAATTGGGTTATAGGTTGTCTATACTCATAAGCAACACGTAGTTGGTTGTATAAAGAATTTCATCTAGTGCATACTTCTTCGGGAACTTTTATGTAAGGTAGACCACAATCGTGACAAGTTTTTTTATATTCTTTTAGTCGTTGTATTCTATTATTTTTAAAATATAGTTTATAGCAAATTGAATTTTTTCAAGAATTTCTTCAAAAAGTGATATATCATCCTTTACAACTAAGTTATAAATATGACATGCACATTTTATATGAAAATGATTTGGAAAAGATGGAGTTAAGAGAGTTTTAATAATCTAACAGAAGAAATATTGGAAGAAGTGTTATCTAATGTAATAGTCATGACTTTATCAGTTATGCCATAATAATCGCAAACAGAAGAAATATTTTCTTGAATAAAAATATCAGCGTGCCTACTATCTATATATCTATATGCTAAAATACGTTTTGCATAGATCATTTATAGTCTATAAAATGACATGTTATAGTTAAATAATCATGACCGTTAGTACTATGAACTATATCAGATGTGATAGATATTTTTCCAGGGTAATGATATAAATAATAACGTAAATATTGTTGATATTAGTGTGCAAATTTAAAAACATATCTCCTAATAGTTGATCTAGGAAAACCATTACAAGCAGGATTGTACATTGATCTTATATAATGAATAAAACCAGGAGAATCAGGAAAATGAAAAAGACAAACCCTCCACTGCAACTAATTTTGATAATTCTTCTCTATTTTCATTTTATCGTATTTAGGGCCTACAACTGCCCCCGTCATAGGGTCAATTTGACCCTGTACCTGGTGCGGGACAGTATGTGAAACTTGTCCCGACTGAGAAAGCATTGACTCACCCTTGATTTTAGTCTTATATTTATCCCACCTAGCTTTGTGTTTGGTATTCAAATGCGTAGTTAAACCTCCTGTCCCGCTCTGACCTTTTCCTATTTTAAATTTATAAACAATTTTACAAATTTTGCATATAGCAACTTCATTTTGTATGTCTCTATCAAAAAAGCTCATACATGTGATGTTAATTTTCGTTCTGCTGGGCTTCGTCTCATACTAGGGGGAATAGGAGGCGTTCCAGTTTGAGGTGCATTAGTGGGCGTGTCATCTAGATTAGTTGGTGTGTCATCTAGATGTTCTTCTAAATTAAACTCTTGTTGATTTCCAAAAAATATTTCATCGTCTAAATCTAATGGTACTTCAGGAAAATGTTCAGTATCAATAAAATCATCTTGTCTATGAGGAATATGATGACTAGAAGAAGGACTCTTGCCCTTGTCACCCCTACTAGAACCAGACATACCCAAAATACATCTTAATCCTTTCATTTTAATTTATGCTAATAAATACTTAAATAGTTAAAGATAATGAAATTAAGTGCGCTAATTAAAATAAAGAAACAATAATAATTTAATAAATGAACGAATGTACCAAACGCCGACGTAACATCGACGTGTAATCGAGAGATGTTGAAAATTAAAACTTTGTTCAACGGATGATCCTCAAGCTAGTTGTCAACTTCACTCTCAATTCCCAAATGAATAAATTAAAGTGAATATTTTGAAGACAGTGTAAAGAAAATGAGAGATTATTAGAGAGATTGTAATTGTAGGAAGATTTGTGAGAAAGAATGAAGAGAAAATGAAGTATTTATAGTTGAAAATTTGGGTTAAAGTGTAAATATAATAACTTAAGGGTTACAAATAAATATTATGAGGTAGGGGGGAGAGGTATTTGGCCGTTGCACAAAGGCCAAATAGGTACAAAACTGTTGTGCAATGGCTAGTAGGGGTCGGATGAGGTGGGGAAGGGTCGGGGTGGGGTGAGGTGGGGTGAGTCGAGTGCAGGTCGAGTGTTTTCTCGGCCGTGCACGATCTTGATACGAATACTGCCGATGCAGTCTGAGTCGGGCGGGTCAGTATGGGATCGGGTCGGGGTCGGTATACCCCGCCCCGTTGGACAACCTTACTAAAGAGTAATCCTAGATTGATCCTAGAAGTATGTTGAAATAATATTTCGACATAAAGTCATATGGGTATTACAGATGACATCTTAGAAAACTGTGATTTCTAAGAAATCTAACGGACTGGTCTAATTCTAAACTCATCTCTGAGGTGTTTTGAGAGTCACTAATGGATGTGAATCATGGGATGTGATTGGAATCATGGTGCACCCATATGTCAGGAGAGATATGCAAGTCACATGTAGTTCAGTGTATTTTACACAGTACAAATGACCTGATATCGGCTCACAAAATAGATCAGTTGAACTAAGGTTCACTGGAGATAATAAATATAAGGCAATAAATCGGATGTGACGACATTTGAACTATTCACTTATCTATGGAGTATGATATTCTGGATGTCCATTGGCTCTGGGAGAACACAATGATGCAAACTGGACATCAGACTTGAAGGACACCAAAGCCACAAGTGGATGTGCATGTTGTGTCTTAAGGAAATCCTCATAACTTGCATCGACCGATTCGTGAGGTGTAATGGTTACCATGTCCATCAGTTGCCCGATTTGTGGTTCCCAATTCAGAATCTATTCCATTGGAGTTTCCAAGTTCTGAAGAGGGGGTCTTACTTCCACTATGAATTGAGTTTGGACGGTTGTGAGTGCCAACAATGCTGTTCTCAATTTGTATGGCTCCTCAGATGGGGCCTGAATATGTGGCTGTTGAAATTGCCCTTGAGGATTCTGGCACTGGGTGAGCCTGAGTAAGGCTTCTTGCAACTCGTTTCGATCTTCCTGTGGAGCCTATGGGTTAACTTGTTGTTGATGATACTGCTGCTGTGGATAGTAGTCGTAGTACTGCTGCCCCTGATAGTAGTAGTAGTTCATGTGCCTTTTTTTTTACCTACAAAATAAGAAAAACAACAAAAAGTGATAACAAGATGCTCGCAGAACAAGTTAGAAACTTGTTCTTGGAGCAACCAATTTAGAAATAAGAATAGATAAATCGATATTGAAAGTACACCAGTCCCCGGCAACGGCGCCAAAAACTTGATGTGTGATTTATACACACGCTTAACGCAAGTGCACGTATCTTGATAAGTAATATAGTCTAGGTAAGACCGAATATCGTCATCAGAGACTGGTTTTCAAGTACCGATTATATGTCCTTTAGTTTCTATTTGGTTAACGTTAACTTGTTGAGAATTATAACTAAGAATTAAAGCTAATGCATGAAATAAACTAATTAAGAAAATACTTTGAATTAAATCAGTTATGATGGAGAATTAGGGCTTCCAAGATCATCAACTATCCACTCAATTCAATCCTTAATACAACTAGACTAAATTCTTCTTCCACGTTAAGATAGTAGGTTACCTAGACCGTTTTATATTCTGGTTAGGATATATAAACACTCAACCCCGATGCAGAACTCTTCTACCTTTCGATGACAAGATTGACTATACAAGAAGATTAAGAGCAATAACATATTAAGCTACACAAGTATCGGGGGTACTTTCGTCCACGATTTAAACCTATGTTTATTCAACTATAGCATATTCACAATCTCCCCTTTCGGATTTCGATTAGAACTCATATAAGTGATGATAACTAGTGATCAATTAATTATCAAGCAATCAAAGCATTTATTGAATAAACCTTAATCAAGTGATGAAGAAAACAGACTAATGCATTAATTCATGAATAAGAGTTTCAAGCGAATCACAAGGAAATCCCTAATAAAGTAATTAGCTCCTAGCCATAGTCACGCTAAGAACTAATACAATATACATACATGAACTGAAATAAACAAAGAAAAGAGAAAGAAAAGAAAATACTTGAACTAGGTCTCAAATCTTCACCTCCTAGAGTTGTGTTGTATGTACAATGGATGGAATGAATAATGAGCAGGGTTTTAGAGATTATATAGGTTTTGTAGGTAGGAAAAGTTATCCCTTTTGGACTCTGAAAACGTGTCAAATTCGGCCCAAAACGTCAAAAATCTCGCGTTGGCGGCGTGACCCTGAGATTGGGTGCTACGGCGCTGAAAAATCTGCAACTTTCGGACTCCGCAGAACATTGGGCGCCGCGGCGCTGCTGCCAGGCGCCGAGACCCCGGAGGCGTGAATTTGGCATTTTTTTGTTTCTTCGTAATTTTTTCGCCCGGACTTCGTCTGATCTCCTCTATACTTTCCGAAACTTCTTAGACTATATTTCTTAGCCCTTTTGTATGCAATTTCATCTCATTTATGCTCATTTCATCTTCTTTTTGTCATTTTTCCATTTTTGACCGCTGTGACACAAAAGAAAGAAAAACGACCCTAATACTATACTAAACATCAACAAAATGAGTAAAATACTAACTAAAAATGACTAAAAAATGTATATAAAATACACCGATCAGTACGTAAGTAAAACGTTTGAGACATATAATGATGGACGGTTATTGGCCAAATACATGTGTTCCACATTGGTAAATGACGGAAGAAGTGTACGATATGTTAAAAGATGAAACGAGTCAGGAATCGGGTCGCGGCGCCATGGGCCACGGAGCCGGAAGGGCGGCTACGCCTCCCCGAAGGGCCGCGGAGCCTGTGACGGTACTTAGCAGCGCCGCAGCGCTTGACATCCAGAAGCTACGAATGGGAGACGAAAAGACATGACTCTTGGGCTGGTTTTGAGGCATTAAACCTTCATTACATTCCACATGAATTCAGCCATTATTTGACTGAATTGTAACTCCACAATCAAGGCCATTATTTGGCTATGTGGAAGGTCATCTTCTCCACACTATAAATTGAGGCCTTTGGCTCAATTCAAACACACTCCACACTTGTATGATTTCAGATTTTCTGAAATCTCTTCCTCTCTTGCAATCTTCCACTCAAAGATCCTTCTTTCCTAGCGAACACTTGAGCCTCATTTGCTCACTTGTTTGATTGATGTTTTATCTTGGGAGATAAGTTGTCAACACACCGCTAAAGGATTATACGGGACAATATTATCTTAAAGAAAGATTGAAAATCAATCGACTCAGCAAGACATTTTCCTTGTTCTATTTCCATATTCCTAAACAATTTGTTATTGCTATCAAGGTCAATAATTTTGTTACAATTGGAGCAAACACTGAAGACGGACTCAAGAACGTAGATTCAAGACGGATCAAGAACCAAACTTTGTTGTGGTTGTCATAACTCTTGTTAGGCTTTAAGCCTATTGTAATTGTAATTGTTTATCCTTTCTAAGCACTAGTGGTAGTTGTATACTATTCTCGTACATTCATTGTGTAACTCAAAAAAATTATGTTAGGTACGAGCAATTTAGCAATGAAGCTCCTAGCTAATTCTAGTTGTTGTTTTTTGTAGTGATGGAAAACAACTTTATGTCTCTCATTGAAAAAAGATCAAGTTATCAACAATATTGAGGAACCTAGCTAAACGTGTAATTAATCACTTGAAAATGTAAGATTTAAAAAAAAAATGAGGAGTCACTAATTAAAGCAGCATACTTCTTTGTGATTAAAAGCTCTTTAAGGGCTCAAACATCCTTTTAATTGCAATTTATTTTACCTAGTAGTATAGCATAGAGTTTTTGCTTGACAGAAGCATTCTGAATATTGATTTATAAAGAATATTTTCACCTATAGTTAAACAATGTCAAGTTTTATAAGATATACTTTAGTAAGTTCATAAAAACTGCACCCAGAGAAAGTAAACCAAATTGTTTAAATCTCCTCCCAGCATTTTCTTCTAGGTGCCAAATATGGAGTTATAAAACTTCCTTATGCACAACTTATAAATTCCATCTCCATTTAATTTTGTGGAGACGTAATCTATCTTTACCTACCACAAAATTCAAAACTATTTTTAATTGAAGAAAAACAACGCAACGGAAACATAAAGGAAAATTCACCACCGGATAACTTAATACGGCTTCTGCTTATCCCCATCACTATGACAAAAGTACCAACCAAATTGCCTAATCAGAATCCTCTTCCTCCCCCCCCCCCCCCCACAAACAAAAGATTGGTGGAAGAACGAAAAAGCCATCTCTCACCTTTCAAGTTAGATAAATAAAATAGTGATGGTGTTAACGGTGATAATTATACTCAAGGGGAAGAAATGGTAGTGGTGAAAGTGGAGGGATGGGTAGGATGGATTGGGGCGCTGAAGTGACATATCATGTGGTAATCACTTTATCAAAATGTCATTGTCACGTGGAATTAGGCGTTCACCTTGGACTATCTTTTTTTTTTTTTTTTTTTTCGAAGGCGAATCGCAGCCGCTACTCTTCGAAATAAGATGCAGAAACCCCACGACGCAATACCGCAAACCACGCCACCGATTAACCACACTTGGCAGTATGTGTGCGCGATGCGCCAACCAAGGTTTATGCGGGATCGAACTGTGACCTTGCGGTCCCGCTACTTCTTCTACACCAACTCGCTACCATGCACTGGACTATCCTAACTTGAGGGGGAGGGGATATATTTAAACCATTTAAATAGTAACGGGAATATCTATATGAGTAGTGTAACGAAGGGTAAAGTCGATCCATCTCCGCATAGTAAATGAGAATTTAACCTTTTCTTTTTGAACCAAAGCATAGATAATATTATTCGGAAACATCTGAATAAACTAACAAAGTAGATGTCGAATTGTACCATTATAAAATGTCAAGGAGCATCTATAAGACTCCGAGTACAAGAGATAAAGTCTAATCTGATTAATTGATAAACCCCGCGGTAGCAATGAAACCTGGACAAATATATAGAAAATACAGTTTTTTTGTAGGGACACTGTTAAAACTAAGACACGAACGAGAATTTAGAGAGACAAGAATAATGAAAGAATTCTTTCTACTTTTCATTCATCATAATGACCTCCTTATATAGAGGTAAGTCACCTCCCTAACCAAGTCTAATAAGGTAATCATATTCTAATAAGACTCTAAATCTTATTTTACCTTAATTACAATTGTACCATAAATAGATTAAAATTATTACATTAGACTAGAATATGGCTACAATTATATAATCTCAATACCCTTCAAGTTGGAGCATGCCGGTCTCGAATGCCTAACTTGCCAAGTAAATATTCATGCTATGATTTTTCCAAAGCTTTTGTAAACACATCTGTCAATTGTTCGCTGGTTGACACATGACTGAGGAATATTATACCGGATTGAAATGCATTCCAGACATAGTGACAGTCCACTCTATTCATAAAATACCAAATTTCGTGCAATATATAAAGTTGTTTGACTCTCACAGTACATGTTTACCGGAGACTTGTGTTCAATGCCCAAACTATGCAAAATTCCCTTTAACCATTTCAATTCACATATGGTCATTGTCATCGATCAGTATTCAGCCTCCACTGACGAGCAATAGACAATATGTTGACGGTGTTTTTTTTCAACTCTTCCATACTGCTGTAATGCAACTGTGCAAGATGTTTGGAAAAGAATTCCATGTTCTAAAAAGTAATTCTTCATACATATGAACTCAGTTCTGTTATCACTTCTAACAATGTTCACTTTCTTACCAAACTGCCTATCAACCAAGGCAAAGAAATTTCTTTGGGGTTTGGGATACTTCATTCTTGTCGAGTAACAGAAAAATCTACATGACTCGCTAATGATCATCTAACAGTCAAAGAATATAAAACATCACAAGAAGAAAGGGTTCTATACGGTCCCCATAAATCACAATAAATCATTTCAAAGATATCTGAAGCTATAACATCACTTAAGGAAAAATCACTTCTTGTTTACTTTGACATATGACATATATCACATTATTTATCTGATCTAATACTACTCTCTTTTAGGTCTAATGTCATAATGGACTTCGTTACTTGTACTGAAGGATGACCTAATTGTTTGTGTCAAAGATAGAACCAATTAAATGCCTCCGCCTTCATAGCTCGTATCTGTGGCACATTCCAAAAATAGTAAAGTTCACCTCGACGCTTGATGCGCGGTAAGATGCACACACTTAAACGCAAGTGCACGTTATCGTGACAAGTAGTATAGTCTTGATAAGACCGAATATCGTCCACAAGGATTAGGGTTCAATTACCAACTATCTATCTTTTGGTATCTATTTGGTAAATTGATATTTGGATTTGTTGTTTATAACTAAGAATTATAAAAGCTATTTAACTATAAGGGTTTACTTCAGTTGTGATGAGAATAGGGCTTCCACGTCTCCTCACTATCCGCTTATGTTACTTATTAATGCAATAACCTATGGTCTTCTTCTTTTGGAGAAAGCAGGTTCACTAAATCGTTTTATACTCACGTTAGGGTTATATAAACACTCAACCCCAGTATTGCACCTTACCTACCTTTCGGTGATAAGGATAACTCTATAGGAGGATTAAGAACAAGAACCTAGTTAGCAAATCGCACACAATGCGCAAAATTAGGGTTGTTAAGCCTCTCATTAACGCTACATAAATAATTGAGGTATTTTCATCCCAATCCAAGAATGTCTATCCAACTTACAACATATTCACAATCCCCCCCCTTTCGGAATCTGATTAGAAATCATATAGTGATAATTAGTTGTCAATTAATTACCAAGAATTCAACTCAAATATTGGATAGATCTCACAATAAGAAAAATAACCATAAGCATGCATTAACTCATAACAAAAGTTTCTAGAGATTTAACATGGAAAGCCCTATAGAGGAATTAGTTCCTAGCCATTGACATGACAAGAACTAATCCCATGTTCATCATAGAAAAACTGAAATAAAGTAAAGAAAAGGAAAATAATTTACTAAACTATGGTCTCCAATCTCCAAGCAAGAATCCTTGTGTTGTGCAAGAAAGGGAACCCTTAAAAACTGCCTAGGGTTCTCCTTTTATAGTAAAACCGCCTCCTCTTTTCCTTGAGCTGGCCTGCATTTCGTCCAAAACCTAATTTTTTCAGCGGCGCCGCGGCTCTGAGCAGCGCCGCGCGGAAGTTCTGCAATCCGTCGGGTGTTTTGGCACCGCGGCACGATATCTGCATGCGAGCGCGCGGCCACTGCAACTCTGTAGCTTCTCGGATGTTTAGCGCGCGGCCTGCATCTGCTGTGCGAGGCGCCGCGGCCTGGGTCTTCGCAGCTCTACGAATAGTGGCGCGCGCGCTGATCGCAGTGAGGCGCTTTCACCCTCGTTCGCCACTTTCGCTGCATTTCTGGCTCTCCTCTTGCCCTCTTTTATTTCTTTTTCCGCCATTTGGCCATTTTAACCACTTTGACTCAATAGGAAGGAAAACTATCCTAATACAACACTTATATGTGCAAAACGGGACAAAAGACTAACTAAAACTGACTCAAAAGGTGTATATAAAATACACCGATCAACGCTCACCTATTCCAAGCAGTTTTCTCGTGGTGGAGTTTGTATAGCACACATAATTTTATTAAATTTCACATCACAATCTAAATGATCAATAAGTTGTGACACAAAAATTAAATTGCATGTTAAATCTGGAACATAAAGGACATCCTTTAACCATATCCTATTATTTAGCCGGGTTGTTCCTTCTCTCATGGCCATCGAGATACTTCCATCTGTGTCATGCCCTAAATTTGAATAAGATGGACTATACTCTATATGCAATTACGGTAAACGTGTACAAGCCATATGACATAACTCGAGAGACAAATACACAAGTACAAATGACTTATGTATGTAAATGTAGCCACTGGCCCCAAACATGCACTATTATACAAATAAATTCACATATAATGTCTATGAAGCCTCTACGAATATCTAACAATGGACAACTAATACAAGTGTCGATATAGGGCCCCAACCTCCCCATAATCTCTATGTATGCAAATACTAAACCAGGCTCAGCTCCGAACAGAAGAAGAGCCTACATCCCATCATTGAGTGTCCGCAATAACTAGCAAGTGTGTCTGCCAACCTATACATACATACAAATATGCACATAGCAAATGCAGTATTCCTGACCAAGAGACGTCAGTACAGAAAGATTGTACCAAGTATGCAAGGCATACATGAAACAAATATAGTAAACTGAAGCTCATAGAAGAAACAATTAGAATGTAATCAAGCAAATACTCTGTGGAAACACTTACTGAATCTTACTCTAATTTGTCTTTCTGAATCTTCTTTAGTCTTTCTAATGATGTATGTGGGTCGCTATGTGGAGCAAAATTCTGGGATTGATTATTGGAACACTTGGTGTCATGGTACATTAGATTGTTCTTTAACTTCCCTTATGGCACATGAATCAAATGAGCGCATAATATAACAAGTAATTTATCGAGCCATAACAGGATTAATACATGTAAGGACAGAAAATACTTACTCTACAAATGAGCCTCTTTAGGCTATCAAATAAGCCCCTACAAGACATTAATAAACCCTCTGTGGGTCATCAAATACGCCTTTCTAGGTCATCAAATAAGCCATTATGGGCCAACAAATAAGCCTTGATAGGCTATAACAATTATACCTAAATATATATCTCTAGTGCACATAATTAACTTTTTTCTAATGACGCATAACATGGAGGGGATCTTACAAATGATTCAAGGATACAACAGATACTACACTTGCAAGTAACACAACTAGGAAGTATAAACACTCTCGAGAGGCAAATCGAGTATGATGCAATTAAATATAAACTTGGTAGTCACGAGTGACAGAAATTGAATGAGTTAGACACATATCAAGTATCTGAATGAGGTTATTATGACTCATTTCTTTGTAAGAGCTCTTGTCTTACGAGACAAATACTACCAAGCTCTATCAATGAGGACAAATAAGTAGTCATTATCTACGACTCCAATGAGATTATGCAAATTCAATCTAATCCCTAAATACTCAAAATGACTTATGGATTACTCAAGGAACTGATGTTTACTTTAACCAATGATCTAAATAATACCATATAAAGGAATGACTGGATAGAAGAGAAGACTTGCACTCTTTATCATGTGGAACTTATACAGAAGTGGGGACAATGACTCAATTCGAATCAAGGGATACCATAGGGACATTCACACATGTTTTTATGACACTCTCCTATTACATCAAATACGGGCTCTAACCTTTTACGACCGATGTATTCTCATGAGGATTGTACCCATCTATATTCATGTGACTAGTCCTATAAGGATGCTCTACGATCAAATAGAGATAACACAAGTATCGCGGTTTACCCTAGACAACATTCGTCTTAGACGACATCTTATATCCCATTTAATCATACTTTATAGATTATCACCATTAAAACAAGTAATGTTTTCATATCGTTATGAACTAGCAATCCTCAACAATTAAATCCTCATATCATATTTACTAATGGTCATCATGACACACCACAACTATCAAATATGTAAGATTTTTATCACATCGTCAACTAACTATCATTATGCTACAGAAACTCTTTTGAGGGTGCCGCTGTGGACCTTTCATACCTATTGAAAGAAACAAAAGATCGCATAGACATTATATCACTGAGCAACATCAAATATAAAGTACATGAAACTGTCAAATATACAAATGGAGCACCTCTAGAATTCTATTTTAGAATCATACTCTATAGATTACTAATCTAGTCCCACCTAAGAGGAAACTCTATTCCATTATGACAACTTGTAACTTGACTTTGAAGAGTAACAACTAATTATAGTCACATAACATTTCTTAGGGGATTCGTAGGCTCAAGACATAGAATCACTACACTTGAGAGCTCTAAACTTCATAGTTCACATATGAAATAAATAATACACATCGTACTGCAGTGGCGAGTCAATAAATATCCTCATGTAACTTTAAGTTGACCCTTCAATCAAGAAGGTAAGGCCAACCTCCTTCACCGGTCAAGCTACAACACCACTATCAACAAAGGGAACATAACAAATAGCCGACATTGACAACTCACTCTATACGAGATTCTATGACATCTAGCTTCGCCTAACTCCGCTGTATTATTTATAATATCATCCATAATACATGGACACAAATACTTCAATATCTCCAGCCCCTTTCATACAACAAGAACAACCCACTTACCACACAACACAATTAGCCATTCAACTACTTCAATTCAAACTTCAAAATACTAACTAGTAATAACCAAGTGCTTTTAAAATATCAACTAGCTCATATACAACACTCTTGTATTTTCAACACCTAGATCATTATAAGAGCTGTCTAATAACACCATAGAGTGCCCAATAATTCATCGAGCAGCAAACACATTCTATAATTAATCGAACAATGTCTCACATGCCCTCTTTACTTCCTCAAGTTCGTAATAACATCAAAAATACACAAGTACCATCAATCTTAATGTTCAGAACCTCAAGATACACACCAACCCCTAAACAATATGCTACAGCTATACTAACATATTACTAAGCAATCAAGGAGCGACAAGCTTTCGAGGCTATAATTCGATGGTATACTTCACACCCTACCTCCTTTTAACAATATACAAGCTCATTACGAGCAACCAAAACCTCCCATCTCCATACCATCATGAACAACCCCAAAATAACTTAAAACAATCTCTTAAACACCGAAATAACTACTGCAACTTGAATTCACAGAGTTTAATCACTGTCCTACGAGTTCCAACAAGCAAACACATATATAACACCAATATAAGAATAAAAATGGGACAACATCTTACCTTGGTTATCCACATTTTGCATTCCCTTTAATTTCATCTTTTAAGGCTTTCTTCAAGCAACTAAGGTAGAGAAATATTAATACAACCTCGTGTGACAGTGGGAAAGACAAATTCTAACCTAAACTTCAAATTATTTACCTTAAACACTTGCGGAGAGGGGCTTTCATGGCTGATTGCTGGTAAGTGTTTCATTTGAGAACCCTAGGAGGAGTATTTATCTTAAAACTCTTGAGCCATGAAGGAGGAGAAGATGGGTGTCCTTGGCTGCTATAGAGACTTAGAAAAAACATGAAGAAGGGGGAGAGAAGAGAACATGTGGTTGCTAGTTGGGGTCGTATCGTAGAGAGAGAGAAGAGTAAAGTGTAGAATGTTTTCTAAGTGTAATGAGATACACTACATGTATATATAGCCCCATTAAATGGGCTTCGACAGATGGGTATTGGGCTGCCCTAAGACTTATCTATCTCTATCTTTTCTCTTAGCCTTTTAACTTAGTCCACACATTTTAAGTAGGTGATGACTTGTCACCTACTTAAGCAAGTATGTTATTAATTAGCTCTAAATATCGTATTGTCCTCATTTAATAAGTGGGATATGAAATAAGTAGGATGGGAAGTAAGTAGGTTTAGCAAGTATGACGTGTAAGTACGTTAGACATATAAGCAAGTGGGATGTGTATGCAAGTAGGTGAAACTAGTAGGTCGTCTATGCTTATCCAATGTCTCATTTGTTTATGAATCGTATTCACCTTAAATATACTTAATATATACATACACTTGGACCCTTAGGTAGCAATTATAACCTTATTCCTTCATGTTCAAGTAACCTTGTCGACTTCAACTTACTCGTACACACATTGAGAAGTACAGGTTATTACAATTCAATTCAGAAGCCCAACTAGACACTTGGAATGAACCGTTGATCGCTCAGTTCCTCCATATTACTTGTTACATGATTGGTAGCTCTGGAATCAATAATCCAAGATGAGTTTTCGGTCTTACTTTCCATCTTTCCATTTAAGTTTATTCCTTAAGAATTCAACACGTGAATCACAATCTTTCGGATCTCGTTGCTCAAATTGTGAGGTCTTGTCTCACATATGTTCACCAATCTTGTCCCCGCTTGAGTTCCTTCTTTGAAAACCACATTGTTATCCTGGTAGTTTCCTATTCTACGACCGAATATCGGTCCACTCCTTTGTTGTTGTTGTTTTCCTCATTTTCTTCCTCCAGTTTTCTCATATTTTTTTTATTTACTGGCCATCAATTGGGATAACCAATGAGTCAAAAATATTTGTCCATAATATGTCCGGATCTTTTGCATTGTATACAGAATGCACCATCATTTTTCCTTTTACCTTGGTCATGATAAGGGTTTCTTTATTGTACAGAAAAGCCATGGTTTTACTCCGGTACTCCATTTTATGTGCGATTCCTCTCACACGTTCTTCTTGCACCAGCTTCGAATAAACCTTGCTCATTGATGACAATAGTTCCTGGGCTAGTATGTTTGACCTCACCGTACTAAAAGTTGTCTCATCCAATCACTTGAGGAAAATATGCACTTTTTCTTCTCTTTTGGATTCTAGGACCGTTCCTAGATTGCACGTGCACTTTCCGCACATACAAATTAGAATCTGTTCAAAATTTGCCAATTTCTCCCATGGCTTAGTGATCGGTGTATTTTATATACACTTTTTGAGTCATTTTTAGTTAGTCTTTTGTCCATTTTTGTACAAATACGTGTCGTCTTAGGATAGATTTTCTTTCTTTTGACTCATATTGGTTAAAATGGCTCATTGGCGGAAAAGGAGCAAAAAGAGGGCAAAAACGGAGGTTCCAGAGCTCGAAATGCGAGAAAGTGGTGAACCAGGCACAAACACAGGTCAGCACCGCGGCGACTCCAGCCAGCAGGGCCAGGCGCCACGGCGCCTAAATTCAGAAGGGCGCGAAGTTTGGTAGCCGTGCGCCACGCGAAAAATCAATTTCGATGAATAATGGGCGGGCTGAAGGAAAACCACACTGCGTTTTGAAACTATAAAAGGAGAACCCTAGAGCAGTTTTAAGGGTTCCCTTTCTTGTCAATTCACAACACATCTTGGAGTTCAAGATTGGAGACCTTTCTTTAGTAATTTCTTATTTCTCTTTTACTTTATTTTCAGTTTTATGTTGGATATTGAATTAGCTCTGGTCATGTCTATGGCTAGGAACTAATTCTAATATAGGGCTTTCCATGTCAATTCACTTGAACCTTATATTTATGAATTAATGCATGTTTGTGGTTTTTCTTCTAATTGTTGAGATTTATTCAATATATGTTTTGATTGCTTGATAATTACTTGATCATTAATTATCATAACTTATATGATTTCTAACCGAAATCCGAAAGGGGAGGTTGTGAATATAATGTAGTTGGAGAGACATAGGTTGAATCGTGGATGAAAATACCCCGATTACTTGTGTAGCATTAATAATATTTTTGTTCTTAATCCTCCTCTAGAGTCAACCTTATCACCTAAAGGTAGAAAGGTGATGTACTGGGGTTGAGTGTTTATATAACCTTAACAGGAGTATAAAACGGATTAGTAAACCTGCTATCTCCAATAGAAGAAGAACCATAGTCAATTGCATTAATAAGTAAGTTAAGCGGATAGTTGATGAGATTTGGAAGCCCTATTTCCATCATTACTGAGTAAAACAACATAGTTAATTAGTTTTCATAATTAGAATCATAAACAACAATTCAAATATCGGTCACCAAATAGATAACAAAGAATAGAATTTGGTACTTGAGCACTAATCCCTGAGGACGATAACTCGGTCTTCCAAGACTATATTACTTGACTCGACACGTGCACTTGCGTTTAAGTGTGTGCATAAATCGCGCATCAAGATTTTAGCGTCGTTGCCGGGGATTGACGTAGTTCAATATCAATTTTATCTATTCTTAATTTCTAATTTGGTTTTTATTTTATTTTATTTTTATTTATTACGTTTTTTTTATTATTATTTTTGTGAAAACCAGTGTGCCGTGATCCGTTTGTTTGTTTTTGATCTGTTCAGGCACTCAGTTTATGCGAAGGAGAAGAGGAGCAGACACTCTTGTTCCCTTCAATCCAGAAATTGAGAAAACTTGTAAACAGAACAGAAGGAACCAACAAATTTCAGCCTTAATATAGATGGAAGGCATACAAAACAACAACGAGATGAATGAGGGGTTAGGTGATCATCAGCCTAACCAAATAATGCCTCGGAGAGTGCCAATGGATGTAGAGGAGAGAGTTCAGGTCCAAGCGGAGAGAAGCTTGAGAGATTATGTGTTGCCTCGAGTGAATGGAGCACAAACTTGTATTAGGCTCCCAACAATATGAGCAAATAATTTTGAGATCAAGCCGGCAATTTTGAGTATGGTGCAGAATACGGTTCAGTTTGGAGGGTTGCCGTCGGAGGATCCTCACATGCATATAGCTAATTTCTTGGAGTTATGTGCAACATTCGAATCTGATGGCGTTCACGATGGCCGTCAGTTGGGGTTCTTTCCGCTTCACTCGAGGATAGAGCGAAAGTGTGGTTGAATTCTTTGCCAGCAGATTCAATATTTACATGGCAAGAGTTGGCACAGAAATTTTTAGCAAAGTTCTTCCCACCATGCAAAGCAGCGAAGCTGAGAGGGGAGTTGAATAATTTCTATCAAGACGATAGAGAGTTATTATATGAAGCTTGGGAGAGATTCAAGGACTTGCAAAGGAAGTGTCCACACCACAGCATTGAGTTGTGGAATTTGCTCCACATTTTCTATAATGGGCTGAGCGGAACGACCAGAACAATTATTGATGCAGCCGCAGGTGGAACCTTTATGAGAAAAACAGCCCATGAAGCTCATGACTTATTGGAAGACATGGCCACCAATAATCATGTCACAGAGGATAGACAAGTGAGTGGCAGAAGAACAGTGGGAGTTCATGAGATTGATGTCATCACTGCCCTGAATGCCCAAGTTGTCCTTTTGACCAAGCAGCTGCAACAAAATACAATGTCTGTAAATACAGTGCAAATGCCAATGAATTGTGAAATGTGTGGTGGTCCACATACCTTCGACAGATGTTCATCAGCTGATCCTAACAATATCTCGATCGAGCAAGCAGAGTGCCAAGCTGTAGGGAACTATCAGAGGCCCCAGAACAACTCATACTCAAACACCTACAATCCAGGGTGGAGGAATCACCCAAATTTTTCATGGAGGGGTGAGCAATGGAACCAGAACCAGTTTAGAGGCCAGTACCAAAATCAGCAGCCATTCACTCAGGCCTCATCTTCTCAACAATTCAGTGGCCCTGTCCAACCAGAAAAGCCATACGAGCTGAGAGCAGCTTTGTTGACACTCACCAACTCCCAGACCCAGTTCATGGCGGAGACTAGATCCTCTCTCAGGAGCTTGGAGACACAGGTGGGGCAACTAGCAAAGCTAGCAAACAACAGGCCACAAGGGACCCTGCCGAGCAACACAAAGATGAACCCTAGAGAACAATGCCAGACAGTACAGCTGAGGAGTGGAAAGCAGTTGGAACAGTGTGCACCTCAGCCCGTGGTTGAACAGAGGGTAGAAACAGAGAGAGAAAGGGTTGTTGATGATGGCCCAATAGTAGAGAAAGCTCCAAAAAATGAGTACACCGAGAAGATTCCTTTCCCACAAAGATTGCAAAGGAAAGTAGTTGATAAGCAATTCTCCAAGTTTTTGGAGACATTCAGAAAGTTACATATCAACATACCCTTCATCGAGGCGTTAGAGCAAATGCCTTCTTATTTCAAATTTATGAAGGAAATTTTGGGAAAGAAGAAGAAATTGGGAGAATATGAGATGGTGGCACTGACTGAAGAGTGCAGTGCTATCCTGTAGAAGAAATTGCCCCCTAAACTTAAGGACCCAGGGAGCTTTACATTGCCTTGCACAGTTGGCAGGGTAACATGCAACAGGGCCCTCTGTGATTTGGGGGCGAGTATAAATTTGATGTCTTTGTCGGTGTTTAAGAGGATGGAATTAGGTGAAGCCAAACCAACCACGGTGAGCTTGCAACTAGCGGACAAAACGGTGGTGCACCCCAGGGGGAAGATTGAGGATGTTCTTGTTAAAGTAGGAAATTCTTTTTCCCTGTGGATTTCCTCATTCTTGACATGGAGGAGGATGCGGAGATCCCCATCATATTGTGGAGACCGTTCTTGGCAACAGGGAGAGCCCTGATCGATGTAGAAAAGAGTGAGCTGACACTGAGGGTAGAAAGTGAAGAAATGGTGTTTAAAGTGATCAAACACGTTATTGAGCCCCGATTATGGCGGTGTTTTGCAATCGACCTTTATCGTAACTTCTTGTGAGCCAGTGCAAGCCAAAACAAGGGAGATAAGCCCACCAAAGCAGGTACGTGATGCTGAACCTCCGCCAAAGCAGGTAAATGATATTGAACCTTCTCTTGAAAATAATTATAAGAAGAAAAACAGAAGAAGAAAAAGAAAAATGCTGAAAAAGTGGATTGGTTGTGGGGTTAATCTACCCCACACCTCTTGATTTAACGAACTTGCGTCCGGCTAAAAGACGTTAAAGACAGCGCTACTTGGGAGGCAACCCAAAGTATTTTAATTTATTTTACTTTAATGCAGTTAGTTTTCACTAAGAACAGTCTCACGGAGGTATTGTTTATGTGTTGTGATGACAGGTGCAGGGCCAAGAATGTGGAGGGCGAAAACTGAAGATAAGCCAAAGATTTCCAGAAAATCGGGTTAGCGCCGCGGCGCCCAGGAGCAGGGTCGCGGCGCCAAAAGAGTAGAAAAGCGCAGGAGATTCGGCCATGGCGCCTGATTCTGAGGCGCGCCAAAAGCCCGAAATTCTGAAGTTTGGCGCGCGCCATTTGCGTGGTCGCGCGCGAAGTTCAGAAGAGTGCAGAAATTTGGGCGCCGCGGCGCCGAGGCGGAAATCCAGAAATTAAAGACGCCCCAAATCCGATTTTTCCCCAATTCCAAATCAAAACCTAAACCTTCCTCTCCACAAAAACCACGAAAATCCACATTTTACCTAAAAATCTTCCATAAACCAAACCCAAACACAACCAAAGTTCTTAAATTCCCTAAACCCTTAACCATCCTAAACAACTACCCTCACCCCATTACCTCAAATCATCATTAGGAGCAAGAGAATCTTGAAGAACACCGTCAAAGGTAATCTTTATCTTTTCTTGAGAGCTTCACTATAATCAGAAGGAGGTAGTAGATTTGAGGAGGTTTTGTATCTGTGAAGGTGTGGGGGTGTTGAAGTTGGTTGTGAGACTTTGAGGAAGAGTATATGAGGTGAGTGTAGGGTGTTGTGCAGGAGCCTCTTGAGTGAAGTGTGGGGGTGATAGGTGTTGTAGATGTTGATTGGTGAGTGATAGTGTTGATTAACGTTGTTGGCACAAAGGAAACGCTGCAAAAAGTTATCTAAAAATGTCTGCCAGAAAGAAAAGAGCCTCCACATCCACCTCAGCCCCTCAATATGATGATACTAGGTTTGTCAGCCAAAGAGCTCATGATAGATACAAAAAACTTAGTACTAGGCCCTTAATCCCTGAAAGAGGAATAAATTATCAAAGGGAGTCGCTTGGAGCGGGGGATGTCTATGAGCTCATTCGGGCGATGATTGAGATGATGGGGTGGAAAAGATAGCATCAATGAACACAGTGATGGTGCGTGAATTTTATGCTAACTTTTCGGAGAAGGCGGACAATAAATGCTTTGTGAGGGGACGATATGTGCATGTGACGGCAGAAGTGGTGAATGTGTTATTGAAAACAGTCGATGTTGAAGGAGGAGATAACGATTGAAGCTATTTTAGAACATGGTCCAGAAACACCAACAACATCGACTGGAATGCCGTCGCAGACACAGTAAGCTACCCTGCATATGAAATTGCCAGAAATGGGTCAAGAGGCGGCGGTGTCGGTTGACAAAGCGACCACGGGTTGGTTGTATTTAAATCGATGCCGCTGATTCCATCAATGCACTTTACCGAGTGCGGAAAGCGAATCAAATTGATATATGGAATTATGTCGGGGAAGACGATTGATGTTGGGAAGGAGATAGTGCAAAATATTGAAGAGACCAGCAGGTTGGTAACAACAGGTGGGTTGGGACATGACTCACTTATTACATGTTTATGCTCCATAAATGGGGTCCCAACTCTACCCACAGATATATATGAGAAAAACCAACCTCCTGTGTCATACGGGATAGTGCACTCCTTCCCAGACCCAATCCCTCCAGCAGCAGCACGAAGAAGAGCAACACCAAGCGGCACAGCGGCGGCAGAGGTCGCCATGGATGAAAGATGAGCACGAGGCAGGCTCACTATGAGGAAGAAGCGGCCGTCACCACCCACGTAATCGAACCTCCGGTGCCTATGATGGAGCGGTTGCTCGAACAAGAAGTATGATGCAGGGTACGACGGTGATACAAGGACAACAAGAATTAAGGCAGAGAATTGACGAGATGAGTTCCTTGTTCAACCAGTGGTCAATGCACTATCCACCGCCACCGCCACCATTTTAAACCAAGTCTGTAAGTCGTCATGTTTCTTTTATTGTCCTTGAGTCTTACACACATTGGGGACAATGTGTGATTTAAGTTTGGGGGGGTGTCTTATTGTTGTAGTATGTTTGAGTCTTTTTGAATTGTTTTGTGTATTTTTGAGTCATAATTTTTTTTTCTTTTTGAGTCATAATTTTCTGTCAAAGATCATGCATGCTGTAGTTACTAGAAACACCTAGTGAAGTAAGGTTGAATAATCTAATGGAATTAGAAGCAACTATCTAAACACTTAGGTTAGATATGCCAAAAACTCATGAAATCTATCTATTTGGGGTTCCTGCTTGAATTGTGCATTGTTAAATGACTAAAACCTATGTGTATGATTGCTTGCTATTTGAGGCGAAATAATTAGGATATGCATGTTAGGGAGATGACTCAGGAATTTCTTTGTTAGCCAATTCTTATCACATTTTCCTATCCCTGACATTAAAAATATCTCTAGTCAGCCCCGTTGAGCCTAAACATGAAACTTTTTCTTTGACACCCTATATTCCCACACTTGTGCCATAAGTAAAAATGTGAAATGGTTGGAATAGAAAGTGTTAAAAAAGAGACAAAAAGAGTGAACAAGTTTGATGCACCCCAATAAAAAAGTAATAAGAAATAGGCAAAAGCCTAAATTTGGGGTGCTTGTTATTCATAATACACTTCACTCTCTCAAAACAAAAGAGGGGAAAGATAGATATGAAGTGAAGAAAGGAAATCAAAAGAAAAGGGAAAAATTGAAAAGTTAAAGAGCTTATGGTACACAAATGAGCCTAAATGCCTATTTTTACCTACCCATGCCTAAGCCTACATTACAACCCTGAAAAGTCCTGAAGATCTCTTATATGCATATCCATGATTAGTGGAGAATAACAAGTAAAAATGTCATAGGATTTTGAAATTGACATGCATGATTCAGTATTATTACTTCCTTTAAGCATGATTAAAATGAGTTTGCGAAATATCTAGCTTAATGTGTTTAGAATGCTAAAAATTCATGTTATATGTTATTGCATATTATTCTGCTAACCTTCATGTTTTTCTAAGTAACACCAATGCAGCAAAGTGATCAATGTCATTGAGTCTTTCTATTTTCTTTTCTTTGTGTCTCTATTTCTTTCTTTTTTGATCTTTGCTCGAGGGCGAGCAAAGGTTAAGTTTGGGGGTATTTGATCGGTGTATTTTATATACACTTTTTGAGTCATTTTTAGTTAGTCTTTTGTCCATTTTTGTACAAATATGTGTCGTCTTAAGATAGATTTTCTTTCTTTTGAGTCATATTGGTTAAAGTGGCTCATTGGCGGAAAAGGAGCAAAAAGAGGGCAAAAACGGAGGTTCCAGAGCTCGAAATGCGAGAAAGTGGAGAACTGAGCACGACACAGTCAACGCGCGGCGCCTCGGTCAGCGGACCAGCGCCACGACGCTAAATTCGAGAGGCTGCGAAGTTTGGCGCCATGGCTGATTCTGGCATGCCAGCTGAGCGGGAAAAATCAATTTCGGCGAATAATGGGCGAACTGAAAGAAAACCCTGCACTCGTTTTTGAAACTATAAAAGGAGAACCCTAGAGCAGTTTTAAGGGTTCCCTTTCTTGCCAATTCACAACACATCTTGGAGTTCAAGATTGAAGACCTTTCTTTAGTAATTTCTTATTTCTCTTTTACTTTATTTTCAGTTTTATGTTGGATATTGAATTAGCTCTTGTCATGTCTATGGCTAGGAACTAATTTTAATATAGGGTTTTCCATGTCAATTCACTTGAACCTTATATTTATGAATTAATGCATGTTTGTGGTTTTTCTTCTAATTGTTGAGATTTATTCAATATATGTTTTGATTGCTTGGTAATTACTTGATCATTAATTATCATAACTTATATGATTTCTAACCGAAATCCGAAAGAGGAGGTTGTGAATATGCTGTAGTTGGATAGACATAGGTTGAATCGTGGATGAAAATATCCCGATTACTTGTGTAGCATTAATAAGGTTTTTGTTCTTAATCCTCCTCTAGAGTCAACCTTATCACCGAAAGGTAGAAATGCTGATCGGGTTGAGTGTTTATATAACCTTAACAGGAGTATAAAACGGATTAGTAAACCTGCTATCTCCAATAGAAGAAGAACCATAGTCAATTGCATTAATAAGTAAGTTAAGCGGATAGTTGAGGAGATTTGGAAGCCCTATTTCCATCATTACTGAGTAAAACAACATAGTTAATTAGTTTTCATAATTAGAATCATAAACAACAATTATCGGTCACCAAATAGATAACAAAGAATAGAATTTGGTACTTGAGCACTAATCCCTGAGGACGATAACTCGGTCTTCCAAGACTATATTACTTGACTTGACACGTGCACTTGCGTTTAAGTGTGTGCATAAATCGCGCATCACTTAGTGAGTTTTTTGTAGTAATCCACTATGGTCCTTCCTTTCTTCTTACACTCCACAATTTTCGCCTTTAGTTGTTATATCTGAGGGCCATTAATAACTGTGAATCGCTTTCGGATGCTCGTCTATGATTCTGCCGCTACTCTTTATGTGAAATCGTTGAGTAGGAGTGTTGGTTCTATGGTGTTGCAAATTCACAATACTAATACTGCATTTATAGTCCACCAATCTTTAAAAGTCCGACAACTTTTTGTCGCGCTCCGAATCCTGGCTTGGGCATAACACGACACTCGGTGTCTAACTACATGTGACAGAGCGAACCAACTGTCTGCCTGAGTCAACATGTAATATCAAAACATACTGAAAGCGGAAAATAAATTTAACTCATGTTGATCTACTAAGGTCTTACTGAATAAATAACTGAAAGTGTGGATACTGAACAAAGTCGAAAAGATAAATATTATAGTCAACAAGCTAACATAAAAGTATGTGACTATGTATGACTGCTAACATAATCTATGAAGCCTCTAATAAAGTATTGTAACTGACTCTTGTTAGGATAACCCCCCCACATAACTGAATATTTGTAATAAACTATAAAGACTGCAAAATAAATGATAAGGCCCCGAAAGACTGGGGCTCACCAACTCAGCTGATACTAGAGATCCTAGCGTGTAGATACGTCGTCCTGAAAATTGTTACCTGCACCGTGAAGTGCAGCCCAAGGCAAAAGGGACGTTAGTACATTTGAATTGCACTAGTATGTAAAACAACTGAAACAAAGAACTGTAAATACTGAAACTGAAATGGTAACTGATAACTGAAGTGAACAAATAAGTAAAGAATATGAATACTTTCTGTTCTAAAATGAAGAATCACATGTTTAACTGAAATAATAAACGGTGGCCTTAGACTCAATGTATGTGCACAAATCTATGGTCTTGGGCTCAAGTATACATATACATAATTTGTGGCATTGGGTCTAAATACATATGTGGCTTTGGGCCCAAACTACAGGTGTTCAACGTTAAAATTTTACATAAAGGAATTGAGAATCATGCTTAAATATACAACACTGACATACTGAACAATGATTCGTTGAGACATGTATTCATGAAACTAATTACGAGGACTGAAGCTTTAACTAGTTTATAACATGCTAAGTATTTTAGACTGGGACTCATGGGTATCAAACACGAGTCTATATTGATTACGTACTGAGCTCACAACATTCAGAATGAAAGTCATGAACGAATTACGAAACTAGAGAATACAAGTTCTGTAATTATTCAAAGAACTAAGCTTAATTATATTTCTGAGGCATTTCATAACGTAGTAAAAGAACGTGGCATAAGGAGAATTATTAATATTCCCAAATGTAGAGAGTTAGCCTCACATACCTTAACTTCCTACTCTTGAGTGTAATATAATGTTCGTCACTTCCTTTTGACTTTAATCTATATCAATATATGTCAATAGAATCAACATTAGCAACAATTCTCATGTTTTAGGCAATCTAGGTATTTTATCAAATATTTGGTGGACATAAAGCTTAATAGCTCGTATTAATGGTGTTTCTATACTCAATTTCCCATCCTCTTGTTTCTAGGTGATTCTACAATCCCAAATAGATATAATAATAACTATACTTCATCACTCATAAGATAACAACAACCCTAAGTCAACAATCAAAACATATAATCATTCATTATTTTCTTCTATCATACCCAACAACGTATATCTTATGAACTTCTAGTCTATAATTATCAATTCAAAGGAAAGCTTACATACATTAATCACTCCAAAACATTCAAAGAAAAATCCAACGAACTATGTTGATTTCTGATGAAGAATGCTCCAAACCCTAGCTTGAATTACTTGCGAAGGATTTCGTGTTAAGTATGTTTTAGTTAGAGGATCATGTTACTAATCATGATTTAATGCTAGAATTACTAAAGAATCGTTAGGAATAAACTTACCTTGTTGTGGGAGGTTGAGAGAAGAGAATAATGTTATTGAGAGGTTTTTCTATGAAGGTGAACGAGTTGGTGAATAATTTTTCGGACTAAGTATTATATTTATAGGGCATGCCATGTGGATTCCCCACCTCGTTGAGCGATATCCATAGCTAGGTGTTGTCTCGCCCTGGACTTCGCTTAGCGAGCTGCCCCGTCCGTTTTACACTTAGATGATTTTTTGAAAAAACAATATATTTTGAACACCTCTCACCCCGCTAGGAGAGGTCTATAATAAGGTGCTATCTCGCTTTGGGCTTCGCTTAGCGAGCTCCCCTGTCCATTTCACACTTAGTCAAAATTTTAAATTTTTCGATGGTACTGACAATGTCTCAATAAAATGGTCATAACTCCTAGCACAGAGCTCAGTTTTAGCTATATTGTATATGGTTAGAAAGGTATTGCAAAGATCTACCACTTCCATGTTTTGATATTTCAACAGATTTTCACAAAATCGGGAATGAAGACAGAGTTGTCGTAAACTTAGCCTATTCCATCGAATCTCAAATACCTCACTACTCGTCTTGATTTCAAAATAACTATTTCCACCCAAACTCATCCTGATAGCACTTCACATGTCTAAATGTCACACTAATACTCATTTAACACATCCACACCTAATTTGAATTTATGGAGTGTTACACTCTTCATCCACCTTCTTGATTGTATCGTCAGTGTAGACATACTTCTTTCTTGCTCTTAGGTTGTCCTCATGGATCTAGCACATTTTTCATAATTTTTATCCTTCAATTGAATTTGTGTCACCACAATTTCAGGGTAATCATTCGACATAATATCGTAGGGAGAGATTATTTTTCTTTAGATTTTGTTTTCTTTAGCAACGATGACTGCAAAGGAATCGTCGGTTTCTTTACAGTTACCTGCCATTATTTTAGAATTTTTGTATTCTTTCTAACGTGTCTCTGATATCATGTTAAAACTGAGACATGAATGAGAATTTATAGAGACAAGAATAATGGGAGAATTCTCTCTGTTTTTCATTTATCATAATGACCTCCTTATATAGAAGTAAGTCATCTCCCTACCAAGTTTAATAAAGTAATCCTATTTTAATAGGACTTCAAATCCTATTTTACTTAATTATAATTGTAACATAAATATATTAAAATTATTACAATTAGACTAGAATATAGTCACAATTCTATAATCTCAATAGACACAACCTGAAATACTTAAGACAGAAAATAAGTATAATATCCATCACGACGAGATTTTGGTTGGCTCACCTCAACAGTATCTGAAACACGCCTTGAATGAAGATCAATGCAAATGCGTGAAAACATCAGTAGAAGGATCTGCCCAAAACAATAAGTGATGAGTCACAAGGACTTAATAAGATGATCAACTTTTTTCCCTCTACTCCGTGGAGCTAAGTCTTCTTTAAACATAGAAGGCATATATATATATATATATAACGAGTAGCATAAGAAAAGGAAATTAAAAAAGTAAAAGAGAATATTGTTAATGAAATAAATAACGTTGTAGACAATGTTCATGCCACATGAGCGATAAACAGGGGCGGAGCCACCTTGTAACCAGGGTGGGCCCGGGATCCCCCTCAAATTTAAGTTTTTCCTAGTATACTACTAGTAATATTCATGATATTACAATAGAGTCCTCAATTATTTACACTTCTTCTTTAAAGTGTGGACTACTGGAAGTCTCCAACAATAAAAGAAAACTTGTGGGGTCCACGAATTGATCAAGTTTCTTCATTCTGCAAGAAGCTTGATATTGATGTATGTAACATGGATGAAATGTTCGTTCGTGCTGGATGATCGCGATGAAAAGATCCGAAGATAACAAATTTACATCACTATCGTGTTGAGATATTTTGTGTCGTCATAGATTTGCAACTTATGGAATTGGAGAGTCGTTTTAACGAGACTAGCATTGAGTTGTTGTCACGACCCAAATCACGAATCGTGATGACACCTACCCTATTCCCCCGAGTAGGCGAACCACGTTCTCATTAATAAGGTAAATCAGCGGAAAAATAAACAAGGAAAATAAATTATAAGTCTTAAACACTTAATTTCCCAAAATCTGGTCAAAATGGTACAAGAGCACTAACAAGTCTGAAAAATAGAAGTCTGAAAGAATGTCCGAAGGCTACATACTATCTGTCAATAACCAAAGAAAAATGGAATTAACTAAGAAGCCCTTCAGGGGCCATGGACGACCAAGTAGCTCACCCTGAATGACTAGAAGATGTCCACCT
Organism: Przewalskia tangutica; assembly: GCA_029844215.1. Classification (NCBI taxonomy): domain Eukaryota; kingdom Viridiplantae; phylum Streptophyta; class Magnoliopsida; order Solanales; family Solanaceae; genus Przewalskia; species Przewalskia tangutica. The sequence goes on along the minus strand of CM056721.1, from coordinate 119,565,973 downwards.
CGTGAATCAGCCACGGGGCGTAGAACTGGAACCTGAATCGTACTCTGCACTCAGCAAAAGTGCAGCAAGAGTAGTATCAGTACAACACTAGTACCGGTAAGCATCATAGGCCGGCAGTGATTAGATAACGCATGAAGAAGTTGAAACCAACAAGTAGCACATAGAGCAATCAGGCATGGTCTGCGCTCATCCGCTGCTTGTTGCAAGAAAACCAATAATCTCTTTCTTGTCCTTCATATCATATGCAAGTAACGCGTAAAGAAATCATGAAATCAACCAAGACATATATAATTCACCAAATGATCAGTCAAAATATGAGTGGATGAATGCAATGCAATGCAATGCAATGTCACCTCTCTCACTCCCGCTCTCCGGCAGAAACCTCAGAGGCTATCACTCCCGCTATCCGGCAGAAACCTCGGAGGCTATCACTCCCGCTCTCCGGCAGAAACCACGGAGGCAATCACTCTCGCTCTCCGGCAGAAACCTCGGAGGCTATCACTCCCGCTCTCCAGCAGAAACTTCGGAAGCAATCACTCCCGCTCTCCGGCAGAAACCTCAGAGGCAATCACTCCCGCTCTCCGGCAGAAACCTCGGAGGCAATCACTCCCGCTCTCCGGCAGAAACCTCGGAGGCAATCACTCCCTCTCTCCGACAGAAACCTCGGAGGCAATCACTCCCGCTCTCCGACAGAAACCTCATAGATAATCACTCCCACTCTCCGACAGAAACCTCGGAGGCAATCACTCTCAATCTCTCACCTCACCATCATCATAAAATAATATGGAAAGTATGTCAAATATGAAATCAAGTCTCAACACGTGTCACCAATATACAATCAACAAGTACAAGTCAAATCAGGTGGTAATAACAGAAAATAACACATATGGCGACAAGCCCACATAACAGCTGACGGAACCAACGTAATAGTAATTTATCTCCACTTCCTGCCCGAAGGCCTATCATGCTATATCTGTCACTTCCTACGACTACATATGATTCTCTAATCAGAGTCTAACTACAGTAAATCATAACCTACCTCAATGCCGAGCGGGTGCCACGAACAATCAAACCACTGTTTTCCCCCGCGTAGAGCCTCTGAACGATTTAAATCTAGAAAATATGCGAACTACGTTATAATACGAATCTAAGGACACCCACCTTGCTATATTTATATTAACAATATTTTTACCATTTCAATTGTATGACTAAACTCCTACACATATAAAAATATTAACATAACTTCAGAAATTTCAAATAACATTCCTTTCTTTCAACTTTCAAGAATTTTTTGGTAAAACAAGACAGAACTTTAAACAGTCATATCCTTCAAACCACATGTCGGATGTATCTCTGTAAGATCTCAAACAGACGGGAAGAAAGAGATCTACAACTTTTATTCAGCCCATATTTTCATATTCCTTATGTATTTGTACAGTTTTCATGTTTTATATTTTGTGTCGCCTGGGTTTCGGTAAAACGAGGCAGAAACTTTAAACAGTCATAACTTTCAAATCATAAGTCGGATTTATCTCTGTAAGATATCAAATTGACGGAAACAGAGTAATATACAACTTTCATTCATCCCATACTTTTATATTCTTTACATATTTATACAGTTTTCACATTTTACAAGTTGCTGCAATCGTTATTCCATGATAATCCCTCAAGTTTCTCTTGTTCAAATGGATTGTGGAATTTTCGTGTAATGACTTCTTTGAAATTTGATTTCATTCTACAACACATTATTATTAGAATCGTGAATAGATTAACTCAACCATAAACATAGAATCTAACCTGAACTTAATTGAGCATTTTCTCTTCGTCTTCTAGTTACTAGGGTTTTCTCTTTTCTTCCTTTGTTTCCTTCTTTTCTTTCTTTTGCTGCTGTTGCAACGTTTTCCTTCTCCCTTTTTTTTTCTTTTTTCTTTTTGTTTCTCTGGTCTCTTTGTTTTGCTGCTTGATGCGTTCTCCCCTTTCTTTTATTTTGTACAACACCATGCGCTACCCATAGGGTAGTGGGCTTGGCCCACTTAATCACTTAATTAATTTCATGCCCCATTTCATATATTAAAACTCCTATAATTTAATACCCTATAGTCTCATACCCTTTCGTAGTTTTAAAGTGTTAAACGACCAAACGGGTCGTTACATTAGATACCAATCAAACAATCGTTCGTCTCGAGCGACAAGGTAGGAGTGGAGGAAAGAGGTACCTGAACTGTCGAACAACTGAGGATATCTACTCCGCATATCCGCCTTTCCATCAATATTACCAGGTTAGTCATCTGAATATTACACCTTACCAGTCACCAATCGCAAAACCCCATGACACTTCGTCATAACACTTGGTCAAGTTCCATAGACTTCCTCTTCAGTCATATTTATCAATTACACTCTAACCAAATGACGCATGACAACGCCTCCATAATCCATACCTAACTCAAGTGAACCCGCAAAAATGATCTTTACTAGTAGACTACACCCCACTATTCCCACAAGATTCAATCATCCATAGTAGGTTTTTACTAGATGAATATATACACCCCTTGTGCTCATCCTCTAACTGAGAATGACCCATATGAATTCCTTTCATTACATCTTTGTCTTGTCAATTAGTTGATGAATCTTCACACACACTCCAATATGAAGTCCTACTTCCCCCATACCTTATCAAAAAAGGTCATTTTTCATGTTCATATTTTCCCTAACTTCTGTTCATATACTTATCAACTATCCTTCTTGCATGATCAACTAATCATCCCGGTTTGTTCATTATATAACTTAAATCTGGAATATCATGACAACAAGCCTTCTTCTTTGCCCTTAATTTCACCCATTAAGCTCTCTTATCATTAAACATAACCCTAGGTTCATACTTCTCAAAATATGATAATAAACCTAGATTCTAAAATAGATTCATAAATAGATAAAAGAAGTGGTTTAGAAACTTACCCCAGACCTCATGGCATTCTCTACTATTGACTGGAATGAAACATAATCGACCCCGTGAGACTCCACTATACCCAACTTATGAAGCATCTCATGGCAGCAACCAATAAACTCATACGCATCCTCCCCTGGAGTACCATAGAACCAAGGAGGAGATACCAATCTGAATAATCTCGCGTGAAAAGAATGAACCAGATACCAATCAGATTGAACTAGCACGAAAAGAGTAAGAAGTGAAGTGTTTCCTAAATGTCCTATAGCCTCTCGAGGATGGGTACAAACGTCTACGTACCAATCCGCAAGACTCTACTAGACATTGCTCTTGTACTCATTAGACCGATTAACCTAGAAGATCTGATACCAACTTTGTCACGACCCAAATCACGAGTTGTGATGGCACCTTCCCTATTCCCCCGAGTAGGCGAACCACGTTCTTATTAACAAGGTAAATCAGCGGAAAAATTAACAAGAAAAAGAAATTATAAGTCTTAAACACTTAATTTTCCAAAATCTTGTCAAAAGGGTACAAGAGCACTAACAAGACTGAAAAATAGAAGTCTGAAAGAATGCCCGAAGGCTACATACTGTCTTTCAATAACCAAAGAAAATGGAATTAACTAAGGAGCCCTTCAGGGGCCACGGACGACCAAGTAGCTCACCCTGAATGACTAAAAGATGTTCATCTCGCGAATCAGCCACGGGGCGTAGAATCGAACTGGATCGCACTGCGCTCGTAAAAGTGCAGCAAGAGTAGTATCAGTACAACACTAGTACCAGTAAGCATCATAGGCCGATAATGATTAGATAACGCATGAAGAAGTTGAAACCAACAAGTAGCACATAGATCAATCAGACATGGTCACGTATCATATGCTAGTAAAGCGTAAAGCTTCTTGGTCACTTTTCTCTCATACTTATTTTACTTCGCCACACTACCTTTGTAGGCTCGAGTTCTGAGGAAATTCCACTATGAGCAAGCTATTCTGAAGCTTGAAAGAGAAAGGTGGATAAGAGCTCAACAAGCGTCTCATAGACTACGTGGAGAAAGAGTGGAAGTATCGCAGACAGCGGGGGATAGATCGTTTCGTTTGCAACTGACCGATGACTTCACCCCAGCTTCTGAGTATGTAACCTGGCTAAGAAAAGTAAATCATGAAATCAACCAAGACAGATATAATTCACCAAATGATCAGTCAAAATATGAGTGGATGAATGCAATGCAATGCAATGTCACCTCTCTCACTCCCGCTCTCCGGCAGAAAACCTCGAAGGCTATCACTCCCGCTCTCCGGCAGAAACCTCGGAGGCAATCACTCCCGCTCTCCGGTAGAAACCTCGGAGGCTATCACTCCCGTTCTCCGGCAAAAACCTCGTAGGCAATCACTCCCGCTCTCCGGCAGAAACCTCGGGGGCTATCACTCCCGCTCTCCGGCAGAAACCTCGAAGGCAATCACTCCCGCTCTCCGGCAGAAACCTCGGAGGCAATCACTCCTGTTCTCCGACAGAAACCTTGGAGGCAATCACTCCCGCTCTCCGGCAGAAACCTCGGAGGCAATCACTCCCGCTCTCCGGCAGAAACCTCGGAGGCAATCACTCCGATCTCTCGCTCGCATCATCACAAAATAATATGAAAAGTATGTCAAACATGAAATCAAGTCTCAACACGTGTCAACAATATACAATCAACAAGTACAAGTCAAATCAGGTGGTAATCACAGAAAATAACACATATGGCGAGAAGACCACATAACAGCAGACGGAACCAACGTAATAGTAATTTATCTCCACTTACTTCCCGAAGGCCTGTCATGTTATCCCCGTCACTTCCTACGACTACATACGATTCTTTAATCAGAGTCTAACTAAAGTAAACTATAACCTACCTCAATGTCGAGCGGGTGCCACGAACAATCAAACAACTGCCTTCTCCTTGCGTAGAGCCTCTGAACGATTTAAATCTAGAAAATATGCGAACTACGTTATAATACGAATCTAAGGACACCCACCTTGCTATATTTATATTAACAATATTTTTATTCTTTCAATTGTATGTCTAAACCCCTACACATATAAAAATATTAGCATAACTTCAGGAATTTCAAATAACATTCCTTTCTTTCAACTTTTCAGAATTTTTTGGTAAAACAAGGCAGAACGTTGAACAGTCATATCATTCAAACCACAGGTCGGATTTATCTCTGTAAGATCTCAAACTGACGGGAACAAAGAGATCTACAACTTTCATTCAGCCCATATTTTCATATTCCTTACGGATTTGTACAGTTTTAACGTTTTATATTATGTGTCGCCTGGGTTTCGGTAAAACGAGGCAGAAACTTTAAACAGTCATAACTTTCAAACCATAAGTCGGATATATCTCCGTAAGATATCAAACTGACGGGAACAGAGTAATCTACAACTTTCATTTAGCCCATACTTTTATATTCTTTACATATTTATACAGTTTTCACATTTTACAAGCTGATGCAATCGTTATTCCATGATAATCCCTCAAGTTTCTCTTGTTCAAATGGATTGTGGAATTTCCATGTAATGACTTCTTTGAAATTTGATTTCATTCTACAATATATTATTATAAAAATCATGAATAGATTAACTCAACCATAAACATAGAATCTAACTTGAACTTAATTGAGCGCTTCCTCCTCGTCTTCTAGTTACTATGGTTTTCTATTTTCTTCCTTTCTTTCCTTCTTTTCTTTCTTTTTGCTGCTGTTGCAACGTTTTCCTTCTCCCTTTTTTTTTCTTTTTTCTTTTTGTTTCTCTGGTCTCTTTGTTTTGCTGCTTGATGCGTTATCCCCTCTCTTTTATTTTGTACAACACCGTGCCCTACCCATAGGGTAGTGGGCTTGGCCCACTTAATCACTTAATTAATTTCATGCCCCATTTCATATATTAAAACTCCTATAATTTAATACCCTATAGTCTCATACCCTTTCGTAGTTTTAAAGTGTTAAACGACCAAACGGGTCGTTACAGTTGCTTCTTTCCATGACATGTTTACATCCAAGTGACTCATTTTCAGCTTTTGACAAGAACAAACTTATTCACTTAGCTACTTTTTATCCAAATGATTTTTCTGAGATGGACTTGGTGATACTTGATGATCAACTTGAGACTTATATTGTCGATATGCGTACTATAACAGAATTTTCTAATTTAAAAGAGATTAGTCAGCTTGCAGAGAAAATGGTTGAAACAAGAAGAGATAAGGTGTTCTCTAGTTTATTTGCTTTTGAAATTAGCATTGACACTACCTGTTGCTACTGCGACGGTAGAGAGGGCTTTTTATGCAATGAAGATTGTGAAGAATAAATTACGAAACAGAATGAAAGATCAATGGTTGAATACCAGCATGGTTACCTATATTGAGAAAGACGTATTTGCTGAAGTTGATAATGAATATATCATTGATACGTTTCAGAAAATGAAAAGTCGCCGAGGTCATTATTGAATATATGATTGTTATGATTTTCAATACATATTAATTTCTTTAATAATATATTTTAATTATGTTTAAATATAAATAGGCTCCCCTTAGACCAAAATTCTGGCTTCGCCCCTGGCGATAAAAGTGATATTAATGTAGGGTTTTGTTGGGTTCATGTACGCAGCGGAATTTGAAACTTTTAGTTTCAAACCCAACAACACAACGAACTGCATTATGATTATGTAATGATAAAACACATGTATTCAAACAACATGTAATGGTAACCGTAATACATCGATAATAGACTTACGGTTTGATTAAATCTGGAGTCTTTTAGTATATCTGTCCGAGGTTGCGCACACAATTGATTCCTCGATTGCAAATTCCAAGTACTTCGATGTAATCCTCTTTTCGGAAAGCTAGAAAATCTGGCAGAGGTTCGAGAGTATATTGTAAGACTAAATCTCTGAGACTTAGAATGATTTGTGAAATCAAGTATTTGAATAATGATCTTAAGGTGTGTATTTATAGTTGTGTTTTAACCCTAAAACGCAGCTAGGGTTACACTCGGGTGTACACGAAACTCCTAGACGGCACCGGAAGACGAACTCGATATGTGAAGTATAGTTACACGAATCCTGTAAACTGAACCTCTATGTGGAAAGATAAAATCCTTTCATTCGCGACACACTCAATCAAGCTTAGGATCTGCCAAGTGTCTATCCAAATGGTTTGATCATTATATCTCATCTATATTAGCTGACAGCAAGACCATATCATAAATATGTCTACTGCATACGACTTAGTCAACCTAATACCATATGAGAATATAAGTGTTCTCTCGAATATACATTCGAGGAATGAATCCTAATCTTGGATCAACTACCACCTTGTTTCTGTTTGTTCATCTTGGTTCCTTAGCTTGTGCAATCGCACCAATGTTGTCACATAAATAGTTATGAGACAACTAGCACTCGGAACTACCCCTAGTTCCTTCAGGAACTCAGAAACCGCGACAACCTTTTTACCAGCTTCCGATCCAGCAATGTACTCAACTTTAGTTGTCGAATTAGCAGTTGTAGCTTGTTTGAAACTTTTCCGGCTCACTTCTCCACCATTGAAAATGAACGTGTAACTAGACAGAGATTTGAAGTCATCAATATTTTTCTGGAAGCTAGCATCAGTGTACCCTGTACATGCTAGCTCATCTTCTCCACCATAGACTAAGAAGTAATCTTTAGTACGTCTAACATACTTAAGAATACTCTTGACCGCCTTCCAGTGTTCATCCCCAAGATTCTGTTGGAATTTGCAAGTCATACTAAGTGCAAAGGCCACATCTGGCCTAGTACAGGTCATGACATACATGACTGATCCTATAGCCGAAACATATGGGATCATTTTCATACGCTCAAGTTCTACAACATTAGAAGGACTATCTTTCTTAGATAGCTTGATGCCTTGACCCATATGAAGACCGTCTTTCTTGGAATTTTCCATAGAAAAATGTCTAAGCACTTTGTATATGTAGACCGACTGTGATAGCCCCAACAATCTATTAGGTCTATATCTATAGATCCTAATTCCCAAAATATAGAAGGCTTCAACTAAATCCTTTATCATGAAGGTATTGGACAACCACTCCTTGACTGACTGCATGCGAGTCTTATTATCTCTCATTATCGATATGTCATCTACATATATGATAATGAAGGCAATACTCCCATTCTTGCGTTTATTATAAACACAAGGTCCTCTTTACTTCTCACAAAGTCAAATGACTTGATAGCCTTGTTAAAGCAAATGTCAACTCCTCGAGGCTTGCTTAAGCCTATAAATGGACTTCTGTAGCTTGCATACAACATTTGGTTAGGACTCAGATGAAAACTCTTGGGTTGTTTCATATATACTTCCTCAATTAGATTACCATTGAGGAAAACAGTTTTGACATCCATCTGTCAAATATCATAGTCATAATATACAGCTATTGCAAGCAAAATCTGAATGAGCTTAATCTTAGCAACATGTGAAACGTTTTCATCATAATTGACCCCAGACCGTTGATTATAACCTTTAGCCACCAGTCTAGCTTTATAAGTCTGTACCTTGCCAAATGCATCAATCTTCTTCTTGAAGACCCATTTGCATCTTATAGGTTTTAACCCCATTTGACAAATCAACCAAGTTTCACACTTGATTGACGTACATAGATTTAATCTCAGATTTCATGGCTTTTTGCCATCTCTTCGAATCAATGTCCAACATTGCTTCGTTGTAGGTTGTAGGTTCATCGTCGTCTGGAATATCTATCTCAGTATGTGTTTCCACAAGTAGATTTTGTCTTTCAGGAGGACGATGAGTCTTAGTGGACCTACGGAGTTGATTGTTTTGCAGTTCAGTGCTAGGTATGTTCTGACTGTGAGAAGGTTCTTGTGTGTTGGTTAATTCACCAACACGAGATCTTTCAAGAATATCATTTTCATGTCTTTCCTGTATGGAAGGAGGTACAACCATTGCATTTGCTCCCAAGGGTTGTGTATGAGGATCTTGCATTTCTGCATTCCTCGCAACACTCCCACTGGCCGAAGGGTGTACTCGTAGTACCCAATCTTCGCTAAATGCTCCCACTGAATTCTTGCCTTGGTCATTCGTCAAGGATTCAACCTCTATGTTATCTCGTGGTTCTTGAATTTCTATCTCTGTACAACTCTTTTCCTTATAGACATATTCTTCTTCAAGGAAAGTTGCATTCCTGGAAATAATGACCTTATGTTCTTTAGGAAGATAGAAGTAGTATCCCTTAGTTTTCTTTGGATACCCCACGAAGTAATATTTCTCACTTTTCGATTCCAACTTATCAGTGAGCATCTTTTAAATATATGCAGGGCACCCTCAGGGTCTCATATGTTTAAGAGTTGGTTTCTTACCACACGATATCTCATATGGTGTATTTTCTACTGATTTGGAAGGAACCCTGTTTAGAACATATATCGAGGTTTGTATAGCATATCCCCAAAGGTATGTTGGTAGAGCTAAGAAACTCATAATGGATCGTACCATATCCAATAAGGTTCGGTTTCTCCTCTCGGCAACACCATTCATCTGTGGTGTTCCAGGAGGTGTCCATTCTGAATGAACTACATGTAGCTTTAAGTAATCTAGAAATTCATTGCTTAAGTATTACCTTCTCGATCAGATCGAAGAGTTTTGATACTTCTTGCGAGTTATTTCTCAACTTCAGACTTGTACTCCTTAAACTATTCGAAGGCATCAGATTTATGTTTCATAAGATACACATATTCATACCTTGTGAAGTCGTCAGTAAAAGTGATAAAGTAATGGAAACCTCCTCTAGCTTGAGTCGAAAATGGTTCACATACGTCAGTATATACCAACTCAAGCACCTCCTTGGCTCGCACACCTTTCCCAGAAAGGGGCTTGTTGGTCATCTTACCTTTCAAACAAGATTCGCAATTACCACAAGACTCCAAGTCAAATGGTTCTAGGTAGTCAAGTTTCCTTAACCTTGCTATCCTTGTTTGATTGATATGACCAAGTCTACAATCCCAAAGGTAGGTAGAATTTCTATTACTTATTTTAGTTTGTTTGTTTTATACATTGAAAATTTCTCGACTACAGTTTAGTGTATACAATCCATCCACAAGAGGCGCATTTCCATATATAACATTATTTAAAAACAATATCATACTGCCATTAAATATAAGTGAGAAAAAACCATCCGTGTCTAAAACTGGAATGGAAAAGATGTTCCTCGTTAACGAGGGTACATAAAAACAATTGTTCAACACTAAACAATGGCCAGAAAGTAAATTTAATCTATAGGTTCCCACGTGCTCAGATCAACTCGTGCTCTCTTTCCAACGCGCAGGTCCACCTCTCTTAGTCCTACCTTCTTGCTGTCAGTTAGCCCCTGCACATTTGTACAAATGTGTGAGCCACAAGCGGTATCCAATACCCAGGAATGAGAGTGGTTTATAGATAAATTTATTTCAATTACATATATACCTTGTGCATTAGAGGCAGAAGCACCTGGTGTCTTTCCTCCTCCTGGAGCAGTGTAATATTTCTTCCAATGCCCCTTCCTATTACAGTTGAGGCATAGATCCTTGGCCGGGATCACTTTCTTCTTCTTCACTCCTCCCTTGGGCTTCATTGCTGAGGGCGCATGTGACAACTTTTCCCTCTTCTTCTGTCATTCCTTACCTTTTGGTTTGGGATGACTAGAGGAGCTCACCATGAACACAAATTTGCTCTTGGAGATTGAAGATTCAAAAGTCTTTAGCATGTTATGCAATTCCGGCAGACTCGCTTTAGTTCAGTTCATATTGTAGTTGATAATGAAACTCTCGAACGAACGGGGAAATGAGTTCAGGATGAGCGTGGAAGCAAATCTACTTTGCAGATTAATACCAATTGAGGCCAACCTTTCAATTAGCCGTATCATCTTCAACACATGTTGAGACACCCCCTTCAATAAACTTACATTTGAAAAGTTCTATTAACAACTCATATTCCATTGTCTGGGACTGAGAGTTATAGAGGCTCCTCAAATGTTCTAGCATCTCGTTAGGGCCCATGTTCTCGTGTTGCCTCTACAGTTCCACTAACATGAAAGATAGCATAACGCATTGTGCAGATGTGGCATCATCTAGATGCTTTTGATAGGCTACCTTATCAAATGCATCATACTCAGCAGAGTCTTCAGCATACACTACAGGGAAAACCTTGTCCAATACATATTCCATTCTTTCTTGTCTTATGACAATCCTTAGATTCCTAAGCCAATCCCAATAGTTCGATCCGGTGAGTTTATTCATTTCCATAAGCATTTTAAGTGATAGGCTCGACATTCTGAGATCTGAAGAGTTTAGATAGATAAGAAACTACAATCAAATTTATTTCCTATTATACACATTCGTTTTAAGGCTAATCAACATGGTATTTTGTTAATTAGTTCCTACTATTTTAGCATACTTCTACGACCCCATGGTAGAATACGGACCTAGATTTATTTAAGGTCATAATGGGCCAAGATCCAAGCCTATGCTATATCCATGTTTGCTTTGGCTGATAACTTCAATAACAGATCTTGGTAGGTTCTAAACCAATTGCAAAACTTATTTGCAACTCTTGGTTGATTAAATATATTTTATTTTAATCTTGCGTCCTTAGATTAGTCCGATACTTTGGCGCCAAGATTTGTCTATGCAAGTCAACCCCATTAGACGACTGCGCTTATGTATCTAAGCAAACTTGACCTTTGTGAGCAAACACTTTGGTGTAAATACCCACAAAAGTTTATCATGTAGTTTTACATTTAACACATCTATGAAAGAGCCCGAGTCCTCGTAGACTTAGAGCAAATGCTTTGGCATAAATACTCGTATCGCCGACAAGGGTTTTGCACTCTAACAATTATAATGGACGACGCGTTTTAATTTTAGACTTGTATTCAAAAATTGGGGAACATTTTCAGTTTGGGGATTTCAACCAAGATCAACATTCAGGTCATATCCAATACGACATCCTATCATGCAATTTCTAAAACACATTTAGATGGAAAACCATAAACCCAATATGCATGATATAAGATGGTTTAATCAATTACTGGGTGTCGCCTACCCAGACAATTGTAGCAGATATTTATTCAATTACTGGGCGCCGCCTACCCAGACAGTTATAACGGACATTATGCTAATAATTAAATGCACGCATTTAAAACACTTGACACATATTCGTATATTATTCAATAATATACAATTAATGATAATCATGGGTTAATTTGTCTAAACTCTAAAAACTATGTCTATGCCAAACCGTTCCTTAATATTTATGATTTAAAATTTGGAATTTCAGGAAATCTCTGTAAACTTTTAGAATTTACAGTTTAGTCCCTCAAGAATTTAAAATTCAATTTGAACCCCTTTTAAATTCAGAAAATCCAATTTTAATTTTCAAAAAATATTTTCAAATTAGGGACCTGTCTAATTTCCAGAGTTTAAAATTCTGATTTTCAAAAACTTCATTTAATTACATAATTGCTCGAAAGGACCAAATCTGTCTATTTAAAAAGTTTTAATTTCAGATTCTGAAACCTTTTAAACTTCAGAATCAAAATATGAAATATTTAAACCTTCAATTTATGATTCCGATTTTTTTTAATCACTGTCGGCTCCGCGACCCTAATGGGTGGCACTGCGGCGCCCAACCGACAGAAAGTTGAAAATTTTATTTTTAGCTTTTCGGGATGAACATCGCCGCAACCCTCTATAACAGAGTCGTGACGCTTCTGACAAACTCAGGCAGCGCCTCAACGCTCCATCGTGGAGCCGCGACGCCTCTGTCCCAGAAACACAAAATTCTACAATTTCGAAACCCAAAAACTGGTTCGGGGTCAGATTTGCAGATTCAACCTCGCACCCCTTCACCATCAAACAACACGTTCATTGACCATCATTCAATCCCTAATCGTTCTTCACTTCAGTGCACCATGTTCGTAATAAACCGATTACGCACATCAACTCGGAAGAGTTAGATTGGAATGACTTCATCGATTACATCATTGTTCAATGGATCCGGATGCAAGGATTATGCGTTCTAAAGATTTAGGATTTAAAGCTTCTAAATGACATAAAATTAGATTCAAACAAATTCTAACCCATATTATCATTAACTATCATTAACTATCATTATATAATCACACAAAACAGTCAGGCTCTAATACCATTGTAGGGTTTTGTTGAGTTCGTGTACGCAGCAAAATTTGAAATTTTTAGTTTCAAACCCAACAAGACAACGAACTGCAGAATGATTACGTAATGATAAAACATATGTATTCAAATAACATGTAATAGTAATCGTAATACATCGATAGTAGACTTACTGTTTGATTAAATATGAAGTCTTTTAGTATATCTGTCCGAGGGTGCGCACGCAATTGATTCCTCGATTGCAAGTTCCAAGAACTTTGATGTAATCCTCTTTTCGAAAAGCTAGAAAATCCGGCAGAGGTTCTAGAGGATATTGTAAGACTAAATCTCTGAGACTTAGAATGACTTGTGAAATAAAGTGTTTGAATAATGATCTTAATGTGTGTATTTATAGCTGTGTTTTAACCCTAAAATGCAGCTAGGGTTACACTCGGGCCTGACCCAGAAAACAAGACGCAGTGGGTCAGTCTGACTGGCCCACTACCAAGGCGGCGGCACGATGCTCAGTGGGTGGCACCGCGGCGCTATGACGTCGCGACTCTGGGTCCCATAAGCCGCAACCCTTATCCAATTTGCCCCGTTTTCATTTTAATTAAATCTGAAATCCAATCTCGACTTAATTAAATAATCATTATTCATTCGAATGTCTCGATCATAAATAGAATAGTCATATTCTCTCATTACATCCTTAGATCGACAGAATAATTGACTTAGTGTTACCCTACATGCCTTCACATATCGACACTAATCATATTAGGGTCTACACGGAACTCCTAGACGGCGCCGGAAGACGAACTCAATATGTGAAGTATACTTACACGAATCCTGTAAACTGAACCTCTATGTGGGAAGATAAAATCCTTTCATTCGCGACACACTCGATCAAGCTTAGGATCTTCCAAGTGTCTATCTGTTACACCCCGTAATATCAGGGCTACTAATTGAGAACGTGATTAAGGATTTAAGACTTGAATTTTGGAAGGAAATAATGATTACATTTTCATAAGGAAAATTTCAGAAAAAATGTGACGACGAAAATTTATTAACTTGGAGTTTAATACTTCTAATTGAATTTGTGGGATTAGTATTGGATTACGAAGAATTGGAATTGATAATATGAGGTCCGTCGAAAATTTTACAATTTTGGGAGGGGGGGGGGGGGTTCGAAAATTATATTATTTTGGACCAATAGGAGGATGACACGTGTCACCCCTCCACTTGTCTTGCTAAGATGACAACATTTTAGATATTTTGACAAGAGGAGGACAAGTGGACAAGTGGGTCCCACTCTACTTGTCCATACATTTGGCTATACATATCCAAGTCTTGCAAGACTTGAATCATTTCACACTTCACCCAAATGAGCTCTCATTTTCTCCCTTAAGCTCCATATTTTCGAGACTCCCTAGCCTAAGAACAAAAAGATTTGATTAGTTTCTTTCTCCAAGATTAAGCTCTTAAACCAAGTGCTAAGCCAAGATAAATACTCCACATTGGAAAACTTGTGTTGGCCGAAAATGACCATTAAAACCCTAGCTTGTTCCTCGACTTTTTGGAGGTAAAACATGAAGGGAAGTTAGTTATAAGGTTGTATAGGATACATATATATGATTGGAACTGGAAGAAGTGGAGCTAAGACGAAACTGCGGGCCAATATTGTAGGGACTGTTTGGGACGTTTTTTGGGCACACAATAAGGTAAAAATTCTTCTTCTCTTGAAGTAATTGGATATTACTTGTTGTTATAATGTGTAGATGAGCTTGTTCTAAAAAGAATGAAGAATAAAAAGTGGTTGGACAATTTTTAGCATGTTGGCCGAATGTGGGATAGATTTTGGTGTGTTGGATTTCGTTGGTTGTGTTGTTGTTATCTTCACCTATTGCATGTTATAATGGAGTAATATTGTTGTTAATAAGTTAATATAACTTATATAGAAGTTTTGGAACTTGAATTGAAATAAAAAGGATTAAGGAAAGAGTTATCGGATTGTAGTTGTTGGCCGTGGAATCTATAAAATTGTTGGACGTTGTTATGCAATTTTTATGGATTGTTTTGTGGAGCAGGAATTCTGAAAATTCAGCCACCAACATGCATGATTAATGTGGTAATTGCTAATGAAAATCCTAAGAGATTAAGGGTATAAAAGGGTGTTAAAAGACTTCACATTTTCCCTTATCGTTGATAGAATTGTGGACTATTTTGGTAGATTAAGGGGCTGAATTTTACACGTAAAGTAGGCGTATGATCCCCTTTGGTTGCTGTTTTGATTGTGCCTTAAATGGGGTTTGATTGTTGTTGATTTTGGGCCTTGAAAAGGTGGAAAAGTACGTATAAACAGGGGAAGTGCTGCCCAAATTTTCGTAGAATAAGAGGACCTTTGATTTGTATTAATCTACCTTAGAAAGCATGAAGTTGATAGAAGTGCTATTGTCATTTTAGGTTGAAGTACTACGTGTGACATATTCTACTTAGCGTGTGGATTAAGCCGAAGAGGTATGTGAACTATCATTTCTTCTTCTAGCATGATTTCTTGTTATAAAGTGAGTGGATCCTACTCCTTAATGATGTAATTCATTAATAGTACTTTGGATTTCCTAAAATATAAATTGTTCTATATACTTCCTTGATAATACTTTGGATTTCCTAAAATAGAAGTTGTTCTATATACTTCCCTGATAGTACTTTGGATTTTATAAAATGGAAGTTGTTATATCTATTCTCTTGATAGTACCTTGGGGTTCTATAAAATGGAAGTTGTTATATCCATTCTCGTGATAGTACTTTGGGTTTCTAAAATGAAATATTGTTATATCTTGAAATAGTATTGTCTTGGTTTATTTTAGAAAGGAAGACATGGTATTGTCTTGGTTTATTTTAGAAAGGAAGGCATGGTATTGTCTTGGTTTATTTTAGAAAGGAATGCATGGTATTGTCTTGGTTTATTTTAGAAAGGAATGCATGGTATTGCCTTGATAATTCTAAAAATGAAGGCATGGTATTGCCTTGGTTTTTTCTAAAAAGGAGGGTACATCCTATTTGTTCTAATGAGAGTCAAAGATTATTTTAACTTGCATATGTTTGCTCATATAGTCATTCGTGCAAGTGTTATATTTCCACATCACCGCGTCCCTCGCTAAAGGGCCGACAACATTACATTATTCATTGCGGGTTCAAATCCCGGGACATCCTATATATTTCATGGAGTAGCTCCCATGATGTGAGATAGTACACACTCACTGCGGGTCTGAAGGACTCATGTGGGTTCAAATCCTAGGACATAATCCATGGACTAGCTCTCCGTGATGTGAGTATCGTGTATAGATGCTCATTGCGGATCCACAAGGCCTATGCGGGTGAAATAGTCCCATGCGGGTGAAATAGTCCCATGATTAGGATTGCATAATGATTTTGAGGGCAGGTGTCCCTGATTTTGACATGGCTTTCATATCTTGAAAGAGTACATTTAATTTCATATTTTGAAATGGTATTGATTTCATAATTTGAAAGAACACAGTTGGTCTCACTTTTAAAAGGCATAACTTAAAAGGTAAAGTTGACTCTCATTACCCTATTTTACAAGGAACATATGTACTGGTATTTGATTATTATACTTGTCTCTTGTTATCTTTTTGGCCTGTTATAATGTCACGACCCAGCGGGCAGTGAGTGCCTTACCCGCACCTAGTGACACAACATCGTAGTGTCAATGGAACATAAAAAATATACATGAAACAAGTGAAGTACAAAACGATGTCGAGGAAAAGCGGTCTTTCGGCATATATAAATAACAACTTTTACAATCGAACAGTTTAATCCTTTTACAAACCCCGCCACAACAAGATTACTACACTTCTACGAATGATATGACAACCGTGGCGGGACGGGGCCCGCCAAACCCTCGAATGTAAACACTTACTACGACAGGTGTACGATAAGCCTCGAGAAACGGAGCTTCCTAACGCGTGACCACGAGAGCTAGGATCAACGGCGGTGTACCTCAACTGCGGCGTGAACGCGGCCCCGAGAGGTCGATCTAACAGTACCGAGTATGTGGCCGAAAATACGTCGTAAATGAAATCATAGCGATCATATAAAGCGGGAGGTATGATAACCAAACTACGCTTCTGACCAGCGATCATGTCAAGTCGGTGACTCACGCCTCAAGTCATCACTCAAGTATAACAATGGGTCTCGGGCCCACAACATCAATCATGCCTGGGATACCTTCCTCACCGGCGATCATGATATAAAAGCACCAAGGAACACACTGAACACGGGTCCACGTGTCATAATAAAAGCGTGCGGGGTAAATGCGAAGGCATAGCCGACTACTAAAAACCCACGGTGCAACAAGGTCGTGAATCGTATCATAAGATCTGTCTAGACCGTCACATGATCAAAGCCGCCACTTGCCCGCAGATCGATGTCGCGTCTAACCTCGAACTCCCGCGACTCGCGTAGGCCAATCTCATCGGCCCGCGTGAGGCATTCCCGCATCGAGGGTAGCTACTCCCGGCATCGCCCCGACTTCGCGATCGCGTAGCCACAAGGACCGCGTGCCCATAAAGGCGTACACTAACACGGAACTCGTAGTTCGCGCATAGGCCGGGACTGCGTGAGGTATTCTCGAATCATAGGTCCATCGACCGCTGAGTCTACCCCGCGTGGAGGGCGGCTTAACCGGAATCATCTCAAGAGATGAATGCCACAATACTATCATAACGATCGATAGTTAATAAGCACAATCAAGGGAAACCTCTTCACACAAACATCACAAGATACTAACACACGTAGCATCCCAACACGTTTACTTATCAAAGCAATTAAGAAAGTATTACAAGGCTATCACAAACCAATACAATCAAGTTGTTCACACAAGGTACCTTCTACTATATGATTAACAAGATCGGGTTTTTATCCCCAAAGTACTTCATACATTAACTCTTTAAAAGATACGTTACTTTCACAATGTCACACAATACCCGTAGTATAAAATAGAGTGACTATCCTTTTAAAGTAAATCAATTACTTCTCTTTGTAAAATCAAGTAGCAACATTCTTTTCCAATGATCAAGTTTGCCTAATTTCCAATGTTCAAGTTTCTCATTTTAGAAAGGTTTCGTAGTTCACAGTCTTATTCATTTGAGAATATAATTCTCCTTAAAACTATCTGAAAAACATAAGTCTTATATGTGAGTAGGATATTCTTGTTTATTACAATCTTATTACAGCAGCCATGATCTAGGAAATAACATTTTGTCTCATCTTAGCTTCTATGCAGATGGAAGTTTCTACTGGTTTTAATAATACTTAATTATTCAAAACATTTCCTTTTATTAACGCTGCAGTGGTTTGTCGTTACACATTCTGATTTCCGAAATCAGTAAAACATTCTTAAGCCGTTATACCTAACTTCCCATAAAGCTAGTATAACTCTTAAGTTTTCAAAAACCAAATATTACTTCTTCTTTCAAAATGATTCAAAAATCTTTTGAAATACTTCAAGTTCTTTATTAACACATAACAAGCCAGTTATAGTTCAAATCAGTTACCTTTTAAAAACCACATGTATTTTCTTACCAACATAAAGCTGTTATAACCAACTTCCCATAAAGTCGTTATAACACTTTATGTTTTAACCCAATCACATACATTTAGCACATGTACGTCTACCGTACTACATAGTTCACACATATCATGCTAGAAGAGATAGGAAGAGGTTCACATACCTCGCGACGATTATCGACTAAATAGCAAAACGCTCAAGTACCTCAAACCCGCTACTCCTAAGCCAAGTAGATCGCGCCACGCATAGTACTTCAACCTATAAGGCCACGCGCGCTTATTAACATATAGATCTCATCGTAGAACATTCTACCAGAAAATTGTGGCGACTCTCCCATGGCGTAAATCTCCTCCTCTATCGAGGCCGCTACCAAGCCAACCAGTGGGGTTATCGTCTAACCCTAACGGTACAATTCTACTCCACGGTGCTACTACACAAGTCTCATGTCTGATACATGTAATTACGATTGAAGATTCTTCTTTAAATTCAGGCTTAAGTCAAAAGACATTGCCGATAACTATGTTCAGTTCTATTATATAGTATACTTCAACTATATATTCAAGCAATCATGTAATTTCCAATTACAATAGAGGGACAAGATAATTACCTCGATAAGCCCATAATTATCCTAGCTTAAAGTCGATCCTGGGCAATCGTTTAGCTCCAACTCCGAGCGCTCCAACCCGCTCTAAACCACCCTTAGAAGTTCTAACCAACTTCTACACAATACTCCAACGGACTGTGGAGATTTCCCTAGGGTTTCGGTTTTGTGACTGACGGGAAGTATAATAGTATATCTGGGCTTTTTGTATAGGTATAACCTTAGAATACAACAAGGTATAAGGCTAAGGTAATTTGGGCATTATAACAATACTTTTGAGAGTATTTCTACCAAGAGGGGGGGTATTATATGAAAACAAACTAGGCTAGTGGGTACCCGGCCACACCACAGGAGGGGTGGCTACCCTCGGCCCTACCCACTGGGAAACTCTCGACGAGGGCCTCACGAAAAGGGGAGGGGGAAGGCTCTCAAGACTTAGGCATTTTGGATGAAGAAGTCTTCAACCTTAGAGGGGTATTTATAGCACAAGCCAAGGCCAACCAATGGCCAAGATCAAGCCATGTGCAAGGCAAGTGTAAGGCCAAGATCAAGCCATGTGCACCCTAACCCTACTCCACAAAACACTCCACAAAACAAGGCACAAAACAAGGCACAATTCAAGGCCATAAAGTGGTCCATTTCGGCCAAGGTTGCGCTGCTTCGATGTGAGGTGACACAGGGCACCCTCCCGTTGGGCCAAAATGTTTCGTCTCTCGGAAAAATCCGCAAAAAAATAAACATGACATAGCCGGAAATTCCCCTACGAAGTCGTGGAAAACGCGTTTAAAAACGACTCAAAACGGGTGTTGTGAACAAAATTAATTCGGCCAAGCCTTAGTACAAGTTTCAAATTTTCTACGTACGTCCTTACGTACATACTCTGGAAATACGGGGTATAACATTCTCCCCTCCTTAGAAACATTCGTCCCGAATGTTCCTTCTAAGTCTCAAAACAAACGTGCGCCAGTATAGTCTTCACTACCATACTTACGAAACAATCCGCCACAACGGCCACGAAACAATCGCAAAATACTTACATCCAAGTCCACGAGGAAATGACCTCAATCATCACCACAAACACCTCTCTCCGGGGTCTAAAATATACTTCTTCCACACTTTTCCAAACAAAAGAAATGGTCACATCAATGCTCGCCATACATGCTCGCTTCTCTCTTTACTCGTCGTAGATACCACTTTGTCACTTTGTCGCGAGCCTCGCTCCGACGACCCAACAAATGGTACCGGGCTGCTTGCGATCCCGTAGGATGTCGTACCCTTGAACTCTTACCACATTTCTGATACTGCTTCAGTCTCCAAAACTCGGGGTTATCATTTTCAACTTGGTTATCATTAGCTGGGAAAACTCTGGATGGATCTCTGATTTCCATCTCGAACATAACACGAACGACTGGACGCACTGCCTCCTAAGTCGGACGGCAAAAGCTAACATATAGGCAACCTGGCCTATCCTTCACATGAACTCACAAAGGCCCAAAGTAACTCGGGCTAAGTTCCCTCTGTTTTCCAAACATGCCACACCCAAACCCGGGGTGGTACTTTCAAGAAGACCGTCGACACGAACTCTGGCGTCGCCGATCATCATCCGCGATTTCTCCGAGCTGCGTAACTTCTAGACAAGCTTCACTATCCACGGTCTGGAACAAGCTGAACCAACCGTGCGAACCTTGCCAACCTCGAACCAATCGGCCGACAACTTACACTTCCGCCTTACAAGGCTTCATAAGGCGATATCCGAACACCGAAATGGTAGATCAAACACTACCTCCACAGAGACAACAATCCCCACAACTATCCTCAAATCCACGACCGCCCGAGGCGAATGCGATTCTCGAGACTCACCAGTTCTTAACCCCGCTCGTAAACTTTTTAGAAAACGAAAATAACCACAACCCGGGCTTCATGCGACATAAGGTAAAGGTAGGCACCGTGCAGCCTTTCAACCCTTCGATAACTCAACACAATGAGTAAACGGTCGAGCGAAGAACACGATGGCTGCCCCATCGACCGACCACCGGTCGAACGTCCACGAACTCGTGCGGTTAATCGAACATGGGCCTAACACCCTCGTGACCCTACCACAAGCGGGACCACCACAACGACCCACCACCAAACTGCGCGGGTTGACCCGCAACGGCCCCAACCCGACCCTGAACGCGCGATACTAGCTCCCCGATCCGGAACAATCTTACTAATCACGTTTCGAAAACCTAGCGGTCTTCTTAGCTCAACTACCCTCTTTCATCCCACACTACTAGGGACCTATCCCAAACATAACTCACGTGCACTATGCACTCCCAATAAGGGTCAAACATAACACTACACCTTTACTCGAGATGGCCTTACCTCTAAGGTCTCTACGTATAAAACTCTAAGGCTCACACCTTCACTATCCCCCAAAATCCTACTTGGTTAAACAACCAAGATTTCTAATCACAACTAACACACTGCTATCAGAACATAGCACTTAAGGTATACTCACCTTATCACACATACAGATCTCTAGAGGGTTAAGGATATATCTATATCCACTGCTTCACTCCCTTAAGTCGTTTTAATCAAACCTGCCCCGTAGGGCGCATAGCTAAGGGAGGTGACCAACTACCCACCGATCCTGAAGGCTAAGTCCTCCTACAAGGACACTCTATCGACATCAGACCCTGACGGTCGTAGGTACAACAAGTACCAACTAAAAGACGACATTCCCCGGGATGACGCCGTCATTACACCGGAACCTGAAGCCACGGAGTTCGACCAACCCCGCGACACCCCGAATGTCACGAAATCCGTGGAAGACCACTCGCACCGTGGATGTGCATAATCAAATCACGCGGTGGTGACTCGCCTCGAAAGTTACCAAAGGACCTCGCTCGCCTCGCCTCCTCTCGCCCTTCGTTAACCCGTCGATCTCTACGCCGGCCGCGCATAAGCCCGCATACGTGCCATGCTCAAGTCCAAATGAAGAATTACTCTTGCACAACCTCTTTTAGATAGTCCTCAAGACTCGCGTACATCGGTATACTCTGCGGTAGCCAAATCTATAGCTAGTAATGCGGTCGCTTTACAATCCACATTCTGCTCCTGGCCGCGAACCGAAGGTTCAAATATCATGGCCGCAGAAGAAGCTGCCGCCGCTAAACTCTGCGGGGCTAGCGACGCCGCAGAACTCCCGAATGAAGCACCACCTAAGGTGATAATTGGGCTGTGCCCACGTAACCCTCGTACTCTGCTCGCGCCTCGCCGGCGCTTGCCTCACGGGCCCGGTTGCCACGCGAGGCATAACGATAAGGAAAGAATTTCGTCGGAGGGTCCAACTTACAAAGACCTTCTAAGGCACGATCTCGAGTGAGAAGAATAGAAACCAATCCTAAATATCCTATAGCCTCTCGATTATTGGTGTGGTGCACAACACACCGATAATCAAGACTCTATCGATACGGCGTAGACACTTTCCGAGGATTAATCGCGCTCGATACCACTTTTGTCACGACCAAATCGGGCGTGGTGGTGCCTTACCCCGCACCCTAGTGACACAACATCGAGTAATCACGAACATAAAACATATACATGAAACAAGTGAAGTACAAAAAAGAATGTCGAGGAAAAGCGGTCTTTCGGCGTATATAAATAACAACTTTTACAATCGAACAGTTTAATCCTTTACAAACCACACGCCCACAACAAGACTGCACTCTACGAATGATATGACAACCACGTGGCGGGACGTGGCCCCGCCAAACCCCGAATGTAAACACTTACTACGACGGTGGATCAGACGATAAGCCTCCGAGAAACGGAGCTTCCAACGCCAAATCGTGACCGAGCTAGGATCAACGATCGTGTACCTCAACTGCGGCATGAACGCAGCCCGGGCGAGGTCGCGATAACAGTGCCGAGTATGTGAAATCAAAATACGCATCAGTAAATGAAATCATAATACCATATAAAGCGAGGCATGTATGATAACCAAACTACGATTTACAACAAAGCGATATGTCAAGTCGTGACTCACGCCTCAAGTCATCACTCAAGTATAACAATGGGTCTCGTGCCCACAACATCAATCATGCCCGTGGGATACCTTCTCATCACCGCCTGGCCATGATATAAAAGCACCAAGGAACACACTGAACACCGTGTCCCACCTGTGTCATAATAAAAATCAGACGGTAAGTACGAAGGCATAGCCGACTACTAAAAACCCACGCATCAACAAGGTCATGAATCAGTATCATAAGATCTGCTAGACGCCACATGATCAAAGCCGCCACTTGCCCGCAGATATCGATGTCGCGTCTAACCTCGAACTCCCGCACTCCGCGATAGGCCAATCTCATCGCCCGCATGAGGCATTCCCGCATCGAGGGTAGCTACTCCCGGCGTCGCCCCGACTTCGCAGCCGCATAGCCACAAGGACCGCGTGCCCATAAAGGACGACACTAACCCGAACTCTCGTAGTTCGCGATAGGCCCCGGGACTGCGTGAGGTATTCTCGAATCATAGGTCCATCGACGCTTTGAAGTCTACCCGCGTCGGAGGCGCTTAACCCCGTAATCATCTCAAGAGATGAATGCCACAATACTATCATAACGATCGATAGTTAATAAGCACAATCAAGGGAAACCTCTTCACACAAACATCACAAGATACTAACACACGTAGCGTCCCAACACGTTTACTTATCAAAGCAATTAAGAAAGTATTACAAGGCTATCACAAACCAATACAATCAAGTTGTTCACACAAGGTACCTTCTACTATATGATTAACAAGATCGGGTTTTTATCCCCAAAGTACTTCATACATTAACTCTTTAAAAGATACGTTACTTTCACAATGTCACACAATACCCTGAGTATAAAATAGAGTGACTATCCTTTTAAAGTAAATCAATTACTTCTCTTTGTAAAATCAAGTAGCAACATTCTTTTCCAATGATCAAGTTTGCCTAATTTCCAATGTTCAAGTTTCTCATTTTAGAAAGGTTTCGTAGTTCATAGCCTTATTCATTTGAGAATATAATTCTCCTTAAAACTATCTGAAAAACATAAGTCTCATATGTGAGTAGGATATTCTTGTTTATTACAATCTTATTACAGCAGCCATGATCTAGGAAATAACATTTTGTCTCATCTTAGCTTCTATGCAGATGGAAGTTTCTACTGGTTTTAATAATACTTAATTATTCAAAACATTTCCTTTTATTAACGCTGCAGTGGTTTGTCGTTACACATTCTGATTTCCGAAATCAGTAAAACATTCTTAAGCCGTTATACCTAACTTCCCATAAAGCTAGTATAACTCTTAAGTTTTCAAAAACCAAATATTACTTCTTCTTTCAAAATGATTCAAAAATCTTTTGAAATACTTCAAGTTCTTTATTAACACATAACAAGCCAGTTATAGTTCAAATCAGTTACCTTTTAAAAACCACATGTATTTTCTTACCAACATAAAGCTGTTATAACCAACTTCCCATAAAGTCGTTATAACACTTTATGTTTTAACCCAATCACATACATTTAGCACATGTACGTCTACCGTACTACATAGTTCACACATATCATGCTAGAAGAGATAGGAAGAGGTTCACATACCTCGCGACGATTATCGACTAAATAGCAAAACGCTCCAAGTACCTCAAACCGCCGGCTACTCCCTAAGCCAAGTAGATCGCGCCACGCATAGTACTTCAACCTATAAGGCCACAAGGCGCTTATTAACATATAGATCTCATCGTAGAACATTCTACCGAAAATTCGAAGACTCACTCGCACAACGTAAATCTCTCTCTCTATCGGTAGGCTACCAAGCCAACCGGGGTTATACGCCTAACCCTAATCTGCACAATTCTACTCCACTACTACTACACAAGTCTCACTGTCTGACCCTATGTAATTACGATTCGGATTCTTCTTTAAATTGTGCTTAAGTCAAAAGACATTGCCGATAACTATGTTCAGTTCTATTATATAGTATACTTCAACTATATATTCAAGCAATCATGTAATTTCCAATTACAATAGAGGGACAAGATAATTACCTCGATAAGCCCATAATTATCCTAGCTTAAAGTCGATCTGGGCAATCGTTTAGCTCAACTCGAGCGCCCAACCCGCTCTAAACCACCCTTAGAAGTTCTAACCAACTTCTACACAATACTCCAACGGATTGTGGAGATTTCCTAGGGTTTCGGTTTTGTGGTGACGGGAAGTATAATAGTATATCCGGCTTTTGTATAGGTATAACCTTAGAATACAACAAGGTATAAGGCTAAGGTAATTTGGGCATTATAACAATACTTTTGAGAGTATTTCTACCAAGAGGGGTATTATATGAAAACAAACTAGGCAGTGGGTACCCACGGCCACACAAAGGAGGGTGGCTACCTCGCCCTACCCCACTGTGGGGAAACTCTCAAGGGGGCCTCACGAAAAGGGGAGGGGGAAGGCTCTCAAGACTTAGGCATTTTGGATGAAGAAGTCTTCAACCTTAGAGGGGTATTTATAGCACAAGCCAAGGCCAACCAATGGCCAAGATCAAGCCATGTGCAAGGCAAGTGTAAGGCCAAGATCAAGCCATGTGCACCCTAACCCTACTCCACAAAACACTCCACAAAACAAGGCACAAAACAAGGCACAATTCAAGGCCATAAAGTGGTCCATTTCGGCCAAGGTTGCGCTCGCTTCCAATGTGAGGGTGACACATGTCACCCTCCCGTTGGTCCAAAATGTTTCGTCTCTCGGAAAAATCCGCAAAAAAATAAAAATGACATAGCCGGAAATTCCCCTACGAAAGCTGTGAAAACGTTTCGTCGAAAAACGACTCAAAACGGGTGTTGTGAACAAAATTAATTCGGCCAAGCCTTAGTACAAGTTTCAAATTTTCTACGTACGTCCTTACGTACATACTCTGGAAATACGGGGTATAACATATAATCTCATTTACAGTACTTATTGTTTCACATACTTGATATATTTTCCGTACTGACCCCTTTCTCCGGAGGGGTTCATGCCGCAGAGATAGGTACTCAGTTGGGTGATCCGCGAGCTTAGGATCTCCACTCAGTTGTCAGTGAGATAGCTCCACTATTTCGGAGCTGGTCATGTTGGTACGGAGTTGTATTATGGTCTTATGTATATTCATGGGTACGGCGGGGCCTTGTCCCGTCATAGTTACTGTCAAATTCTTAGAGGTTTGTATTCATATGTTGGTTGGACTTGCGTGGGTTATATATTGTGGTACAGTTGTGGTTCATTTGGATTGTTTTATATATAATGGCGGCCTTGTCGGCTTTGCCATTGCTTGTTTAAAAAAAATGGTGAGTATATTTATCTTCTGCGGGTTACTTGGGATGTATGAATAGAAGGGTGCCCGGATAGGGTACCAGTCGCGGGCCCGGGGTTCGAGGCATGAAAGAATGGTATCAGAGCAGTTAGTTCTCGGAATGTCTACAGACCGTGTCTAGTAGAGTCTTGGTTATCGGTGTGTTGTGCACCACACCTATAAACAGGAGGTTACAAGATATTTAGGATTTGGTTTCTATTCTTCTCACTCTGAGATCGTGCAATAGAGCTGTGTTATTAGGATAATCCCTCTCTGACGTATTATTGTGTTACAGTTATGCCTCCGAGGAAGGAAACAGTTGCCCAGAAGGGCAAATCAGTAGCGGGAGCTACTAGTAAGACTCAGAGAGTTACTAGGGCTCATGCCCAGTATATACCGGATATTGTACCACAGTCGGCGAGTTCTTCTGCACCGGTTTTTTAGGCCCCAACACCTGAGCCTCCAGCTCCTCATTCAGGGGAAGACTATAGGGCCATGAGGGACGCAGTTCTATTACTGACTAGGCTAGTGGTGATGCAGACTTATCAGCAGGAGTTTATTCGGCCGGTACAGGAATGTGTACATGGGGTAGAGAGCCAACGCGGAAACCAGCGTAAGAGGGCTAGACCGGTTGGTTATCCCGGTGTGTTTCTGGGCGAGCAGCCTCAGCAGCGGGTGAGATATTCCTCCCAGCCTACACTGAACATACCCCCACAGTTTGCGGGTGGGAGATTGGATCCCACAAGGTATTTAGGATCCGGTCAGAGCTCCAGGGTTACAGGTTTTCAGAGCAACAGGGGATCTGCTCAGTCGAGGCCACCTTTGCCTCAGTGTTTCCAGTGTGGTAAGAATCATTTGGGGAGATGCCTTTTTGGTATAGATGCTTGTTTGTATTGCGGCCGTCCGGGCCATGTGGTGAGAGAATGTACGTATATAGGTGGCAGGATAGTATGGTTCAGCCTACAGGGTCAGTGGCTGGTTTCTTTTCCTCTATAGTTGTGCGCCCCACTGGGCGGGGTATTCAGATGTCAGCCAGCCGTAGTAGAGGTCGCGGTGGAGTTTATAGTTCTGGCGGTCCTTCGAACCGCATAGATGTTGTGGCTACCAGGCAGGATCAAGAGGCATCATCGATTGGGGTTACAGGTATATTTTGATCTTTTTGAGTCATACATGCATTGATAGATTCAGATTCCACCCTAAGGTATATATTCTCCTTGTTGCTAGTAGAATGTGAATTGGTTGGACCATCAGAGGTAGAAATATCCTTGTTTAAGTAATTTGTAGAGTGAAGGATGTTGACAAAAATGATAGTGAATGAAACTATAGTTGTGTAGGGTTCACAAGGTGTAATTACCTCATAACAGTGTAAAGACCGATAGTAGGGGATGTACAGTAGGAATACTTCGGCCAAAGGTGACGAACCTCAAATGAGAGAAAATGATAGTGTGAGAAACACTTTGAGATAGGAGAGAGATTCATTTTAGACCATGACTGAGAGTTAATTGTGATGATACACACACCTTAGATTCAGTAACATTGCCCATAGGTGTTCGTGATTGAGATACTACTAGTTGTAGAGTTTACACCAGTTAGTAAACAAAGCTAGGTAGACAATAGTATCATTCACCAACCAGTAGTTTGACTAATGTGAGGACGAAGAAGAGAAGTTGACACGAGGGAACACATCAGTTAGTTGAGTGGGAGTCCGACTGAAGGATTCAGATAGTGATAGCTTATGGCTTAGAATACGGCAGGGTCATCCCTAGTACGGGAAGACAAAAAGAACGTCTGAAGATCCCATTTTGGAAAGGACTGCAACCTTAGAGTATTGTGAGAAGGGACCTCAGATGGAAGGTACATTGGTGTATATACATGTGATATATTGTGGTCGTGTGTGGCACCGTTGGTTTTGTGGAGTATTGGTTGATAGGTATAGTAAGGAGACGACGCCGGAATCTGTATAGTTTGAGACCCGCTATGAACATTCGGGACGAATGTTTCTAAGTGAGGAAGGATGTTACACCCCATAATATCAAGGCTACTAATTGAGAACGTAATTAAGGATTTAAGATTTAAATTTTGGAAGGAAATAATTATTACATTTTCGTAAGGAAAATTTCGAAAAAAATGTGACGATGAAAATTTATTAACTTGGAGTTTGATACTTCTAATTGGATTTGTAGGATTAGTATTGGATTACGAAGAATTGGAATTGATAATATGGGGTCCGCCGAAAATTTCACAATTTGGGGGGGGGAGGGGGTTCGAAAATTATATTATTTTGGACCAATAGGAGGGTGACACGTGTCACCCCTCCACTTGTCTTTCTAAGATGACAACACTTTAGATATTTTGAGAAGAGGAGGACAAGTGGGTCCCACTCCACTTGTCCATACACTTGGCTATACATATCCAAGTCTTGCAAGACTTGGATCATTTCACACTTCACCCAAATGAGCTCTCATCTTCTCCCTTAAGCTCCATATTTTCGAAACTCCCTAGCCTAAGAACAACAAGATTTGATTAGTTTCTTTCTCCAAGTTAATCTCTTAAACCAAGTGCTAAGCCAAGATAAATACTCCACCTTGGAAAACTTGTGTTGGCCGAAATGACCATTAAAACCCTAGCTTGTTCGTCGACTTTTTGGAGGTAAAACGTGAAGGAAAGTTAGTTATAAGGTTGTAGAGGATACATATATGTGATTGGAACTTGAAGAAGTGGAGCTAAGACGAAACTGCGGGCCAATATTATAGGGACTGTTTGGGACGTTTTTTGGGCACAGAATAAGGTAAAAATTCTTCTTCTCTTGAAGTAATTGGATATTACTTATTGTTATAATGTGTAGATGAGCTTGTGCTAAAAATAATGAAGGATAAAAAGTGATTGGGCAATTTTTAGCATGTGGGACAGATTTTGGAGTGTTGGATTTCGTTGGTTGTGTTGTTGTTATATTCACTTATTGCATGTTATAATAGAGTAATATTGTTGTTAATAAGTTGATATAACTTATATAGAAGTTTTGAAACTTGAATTGGAATAAAAAGGATTAAGGAAAGAGTTATCGGATTGTAGTTGTTGGCCGTGGAATCTATAAAACTGTTGAACGTTGTTATGTAGTTTTTATGGATTGTTTTGTGGCGCAGAAATTCTGAAAATTCAGCCACCAACATGCATGATTAATGTGGTAATTGCTAATGGAAGTCCTAAGAGATTAAATGTGTTAAAAGGCTTCACATTTTACCCTTATCGTTGATAGAATTGTGGACTATTTTTGTGGGCTGTTTTGATAGATTAAGGGGCTGATTTTTACACGTCAAGTAGGCGTGTGATCCTTTCGGTTTATGTTTTGATTGTGCCTTAAATGGGGCTTGATTGTTGTTGAATTTGGGCCTTGGAAAAGGTGGAAAAGTACGTATAAACGGGGGAAGTGCTGCCCAAATTTTCGTAGAATTAGAGGACCTTTGCTTGGTATTAATCTACCTTAGAAAGCATGAAGTTGATAGAAGTGCTATTGTCATTTTAGGTTGAAGTACTACGTGTGGTATATTCTACTTAGCGTGTGGATTAAGCCGAAGGGGTATGTGAACTATCCTTTCTTCTTCTAGCATGATTTCTTGTTATAAAGTGAGTGGATCCTACTCCTTAATGATGTAATTCATTGATAGTACTTTGGATTTCCTAAAATATAAATTGTTCTAGATACTTCCTTGATAGTACTTTGAATTTCCTAAAATAGAAGTTGTTCTATATACTTCCTTGATAGTACTTTGGATTTTATAAAATGGAAGTTGTTATATCTATTCTCTTGATAGTACCTTGGGGTTTTATAAAATGGAAGTTGTTATATCCATTCTCGTGATAGTACTTTGGGTTTCTAAAATGAAAGATTGTTATATCTTGAAATGGTATTGTCTTGGTTTATTTTAGAAAGGAAGACATGGTATTGTCTTGGTTTATTTTAGAAAGGAAGACATGGTATTGTCTTGGTTTATTTTAGAAAGGAAGACATGATATTGCCTTGATAATTCTACAAAGGAAGGCATGATATTGCCTTGGTTTTTTCTAAAAATGATGGTATATCCTATTTGTTCTAATATAGTCAAAGATTATTTTAACTTCCATATGTTTGCTCATATAGTCATTCATGCAAGTGTTATATTTCCACATCACCGCGTCCCTCGCTAAAGGGTCGACAACATTACATTATTCATTTCGAGTTCAAATCCCGGGACATATTATATATTTCATGGAGTAGCTCCCATGACATGAGATGGTACACACTCACTGCGGGTCTGAAGGACTCATGCGGGTTCAAATCCCAGGACATAATCCATGGACTAGCTCTCCGTGATGCGAGTATCGTGTATAAATGCTCATTGCGGATCGATAAGGCCTATGCGGGTGAAATAGTCCCATGCGGATGAAATAATCCCATGATTAGGATTGCATAATGATTCTGAGGGCAGGTGTCCCTGATTTTGACATGGCTTTCATATCTTGAAAGGGTACAGTCAATTTCATATTTTGAAATGGTATTGATTTCATAATTTGAAAGAACACGGTTGGTCTCACTTTTAAAAGGCATAACTTAAAAGGTAAAGTTGACTCTCATTACTCTATTTTACAAGGCACAGGTATACTGGTATTTGATTATTATACTTGTCTCTTGTTATCTTTTTGGCCTGTTATAATCTCATTTACAGTACTTATTGTTTCACATATTTGGTATATTTTTCAGATCGACCCGCTTTCTCCTTTCATCTTACGCGAGGATAGGTACTCATTGGGTGATCCATGAGCTTAGGATCTCGCTCGGTTCTGATGAGATAGCTCACTATTCCGAGGCTGAGTCATGTTGAGTCTGAGTTGTATTATGGTCTTATGTATATTCATGGTACGTGCAGTGTCTTGTCCGTCATGTTCTTATCAAATTTTTAAGTGCAGTATTCATATGTGGGTTGAACTTGCGTGGGTTATATATTGTGGTACAGTTGTGGTTCCTTTGAGTTGTTTTATATATAATGGCGGTCTTGTCGGCTTTGCCTTTGCTTGTTTTAAAAAAAATGATGAGTATATTTATCTTCCTCGGGTTACTTGGGATGTATGAATAGAAGGGTGCCCAGGTAGGATACCAGTCGCGGGCCCGGGGTTCGGGGCGTGACACTATCCAAATGGCTTGATCATTACATCTCATCTATGTTAGCTGACAACAAGACCATATCATAAATATGTCTATTGCGTTGGCCAACGACTTAGTCAACCTAATACCATATGAGAATATGAGTGTTCTCTCGAATATACATTCGAGGAATGAATCCTAATCTTGGCTCAACTACCACCTTTAATCCACTTCGTAATATACTCAATACAAGTCGTGTCTCAACCTATAAGACATTTGAGCTTAGAACATGATCAAAGTACATTACTCTGTAGACAAGATGCGTATCGACCTCAAGTCTAAGGACTTCTATCTCCCACAGATCATATTTTAGACTGTATAACGAACAGTATATCAGCAGGGTATACCAAATACTTCCTAAGTATCCATGTGTCCATCATGAGTTACCATAACTCATAGCTGAGACATACTACATCCTCTAAGGATATGATGCAGACCACATGTCGACTTATCACATATCATCGATATCCCATTTTCGATGATCATTAGTCAATGTTGTTTTAAGAGTTACGTTATAATATTAATAATTCACACCATTAATAACCACGTAACATCTAGGGATGTATATTATAGAATATTATAAACAATCAACTAATAATTCAATAAATATAAATGCCAAAATATTAATCTCCATTAATAATAATATGAATGTGTATAAAGTATATTTGTCATAATACATATTGTCTCTGGACATAAATGTACTTTCCATT
This sequence comes from Przewalskia tangutica, assembly GCA_029844215.1. Classification (NCBI taxonomy): domain Eukaryota; kingdom Viridiplantae; phylum Streptophyta; class Magnoliopsida; order Solanales; family Solanaceae; genus Przewalskia; species Przewalskia tangutica. Next base: position 119,533,439 of record CM056721.1, on the reverse strand, counting down.
AATACAACTTTGAACAAGCTTAGGAGGGTACAAGACCCCAAAATTTAAGTTGTCCTTTTAAAAAAAACAGGGACTAATTTAGGTCTTTATGTATTTTTTTTCTTGATTTTTAATTATCAACATGCACAGAGTTTGGTAGATTAAAGAGGAAAGAAAGTAGTAAATACAACGGCAACATTTACCAAAAAATAAATAAATACAACGGCAACAAAGACAAAAAAACATCAATATTAAATAAAGTATTTCCAAAAGTTACGTCAACTTTTCTTACCTAACAAAAGCAATTAACCCTCTACATAAAAAAAAAATAAGTAATTTATATTCACTTTTACCCCTAAATTTCATCCATTATCCTCTTTGTGCCCTTTGGGGTGAATAGGATAACAATTTCAAGAAGATCATGTTAAACAAGATAAAAGATTCACCTAATCAACTCTAAATATTTTCTTATCCCAATTTTGTTTGTTTTTACCGTAACCCCTCACTGAAAAATAATTATATTTCCTTATGTATAATTTTTATAATAAAACCAAAACATTCAGCCTTTGTTTCTGCTTTTTTTTAACCATCAGTTTTTTTCTTTGATTTGTTGATCTACTAATGGGTAGTTGTTGGTCTTTGTTCTTGAAATCATTTGGGTCACTGATGAGTGGCTCATGGACGGGGTAAAGTTGGAATTTTTATGAAATGGGGTTTCTTGAAAACATCATATGGTGAAGGAAAAAGTTGAAATTTTGATTATTTATTGAATTTAGTGAAGTGGGTTTGTTTGGGTTTTTGTGTTGGATTTGATATGGGTGGGTGTTTTCCTTGCTTTAGATCATCAAACAAGGAAAAAGGTGTAAAAGAAGTGGTAAAAAAAGAGTCTTTTAAGGACGGTTCTGCTACTCAATCTATCCATTTGAGCAAAGTTAATTCAGGTGTGTACTGTATTTTGCTTTCTTTGTCTCAAATTATGTTTCTTGATTTTGTAATTTTTTTGTTTTGTTTGCTTTGGTTATGTTGAATTTTAGTTTTTAGTCTTATTTTAGTGTTATAGACTTGATCTGAGTTTTAGTGATGGTGTGTGTGGTATTTTAGCTAGGGTTGTTACAGATTTGACTGGCTCTTTGTGAAATGAATATGGTTGTTTTTTATATGGGGTTTTCTTGTTTATTCTTTAGTAATGCTGATGTACATTTGAGAGATCTGTTACTTGTTCTAATTGTTTAAAATTCGTTTGCTCTATTAAATTGTTTGAATTGGTCAGAAATATATGTATGCTACAGAGTGTAATAAGCACATTCGACTGGAAAAGGAGTCATTTTTTCTCCCTTTTTGGGTGACTGGGGGTGGGGGTGTTAGAGAGCTTTCAAGTAGATGAAAATGAAACATGTGTTAACAAGGAGTTTTAACTTGGAGAACTCTTGAATTACTAATTGGGAGGAGAAGAAGTTCAATCTTAAACCATCGTATGGGAAACTCTCTACGGGCTACCTCCTATCAACAATGAGGAATAAGTATACCAACTGAACAGGCTGCTAATTTGTCTATTACATTGCTGTGAACATGAATTTCAAAAGGACCTTGCATATTCCGATGAATGTGTTTGATAATTTGGATTCTCATAACATAGCAGAGCCTGAAAGCTCGGTGGTTTGAATGCTATTAATACAAATTCTCTATGCTTGTTTCTTTTTCTTTTTTATTGGTAATGGCCATATTTTTTTATTCTTATATACAGATAAATCAAAGGTTCGTGGAAGTCATGATCCTAAGAAAGATCCAGCCATTCAAAAAGATGGACCGACAGCACATATTGCTGCGCAGACATTCACATTTCGTGAGCTTGCTGCTGCAACAAAGAACTTTAGGCCAGAGTGTTTGCTTGGTGAAGGTGGGTTTGGACGTGTTTACAAAGGTCGACTGGAAAGCACCGGACAGGTAGGTGCTCATTTATAACAATATGTAATTCTGTAATGCAGAAGCAAATCATCAGCCATATCTATCTTAGGTTAGCAAATGTTAGCATAGGAAAACTATTTAAAGAAAAACATGTTACCATAGGAAAGAAAAATTTAAATGTCAAAACCTTCAATTGCACACTGACTTGCAATTTCACTCTTGGTTGTGTCGGAATGGTCTCTTTGCAGGTGGTTGCTGTTAAACAGCTTGACCGCAATGGTCTTCAAGGGAATAGGGAGTTTTTGGTGGAGGTTCTGATGCTTAGCCTACTACATCATCCAAATCTCGTCAACCTGATTGGTTATTGTGCAGATGGGGACCAACGCCTCCTTGTTTACGAGTTTATGCCATTGGGTTCTTTAGAGGATCATTTACATGGTTAGACCATTTACTGCAATTTATATAGTGATTTGCACAATGCAATTATAATTTGGTTGATCATGAATAGTTATTCATTGATTAGAACCTTGCCCCTTCTCCCTATAAGAAAAGGGAAGCCAAATGTAATTAACTCCCGCTATTCATGGGGTCCAGGAAATGGTCGGACTACATTGCGTCTATTATAAACAGTCTTACCTTGCATTTTTGCAAGAGTTTGTTTCCACAGGTTCACCTGGGAGACAACTCATACTTTTCCACCAAGGCTCCTCTTTCCCTGCAGAAAAGTTTAAACAGAGAGGGGGTTCAAATGAATACATGATGCCTTGGAATGGGTTAGACTATGCCAGTTCATTGCTGTGGTGGAAATTATAATGCAAGTTAATGAAATAAACTTAGAAGTTCTGTTTAATGAAATAAACATAGTAAATGCCAGTTCATTTACTATGTGCCTGCTATAGTAACAGCTATTAGCATGACAATGGCTGGCACCAGCATAGTACATCATTGTAATTGTATTCGGTTTGCAGATAGTTGTTCCTGTCGGTGTTGCCCTCATATTGAAGGATATTTCATTTCTGAAGTTATTTGAACTAAATCATCCTACACACAGTGAATTCCACGATCTTTTCACTGTTGTTGTGGTTAGTAGGAACAATTGATAAACTATATGGTATTTTTCTAAGAAGTTAAATTTTGATAACCGGTATGCTCTTAACCATTTGAAAAAATTGAATTTACATAAGCAGATACATATAAGACCTGACTCTGCCTTCTAATACCTATAAAGGGACCTTAACGACCTTTGACCCCCGTCTTCCCCAGCTCTAGTGTGGACTCGTTCAAGCGAATGCTATCACAATTTACGCTGAAACATTTTGGGTACTCATGCTTGATAATACATCTGCTACTGGTGCTGGAAATTCACTCAGGAACCCAAAGAAAGCATGCATAGTTATCTCCACAATGTTGTAGGTTTAGGCGATAGTGAGAGAGCCAAGCAACTCTAAAGTGCAAATGTTCAGCAAGCAAAACCTCTGGCAAATGATGGCAGCCTACTGCCACTAGCAAGTCTTTAACACCACTTCGATTTATATCTCGATTGTCTGAGACCTTAGGAATAGCAGTGATAATGAAAAGGATACAAAGGATATGATTGAGGTTGCAGTAAGCAGTTCAGGCAAGCTAGGGCTGGAGATCAAGGACTATGGATCTACCATATATGTGCAAGAGATGGAGAAAGAATGTGGTGAACACGGGCTGGCTGGAGTTGATGATTGTATAACTGAGAGATAAAAGGAGTAATTGATTAAGAAACCTCCTCCCGGCCCACCCCATTCAGAAAGAGGCATTAAATGCCCAATTCAATAGGAGAAAACCCTAAAATTTTGTGATTTAACTTTTATATGTGTCTACTTTCTGATGTCAGGTTTTTTGTTGAATTAGCAAGGGTAACTGTGTCTTACGAAACTGTTCTCTATATAAAAATATCAATCGATAATTTTCCAAATATATAATAATAGACCTCCTAACATGTCATGGTAGTGAAGGAATGGCGGGGAGCATTGAGAGAGTAATTTGGTGAGTTGGAAGTAATTTGAATAGAAATAGTATTTGTCTTATTCTCCTAAGTTCCCTGACTTAAGTTCTCTGCATACTTTACATGAATGTGTGCATTTAGCATGTCTAGGGGACAAGACTTGCCTACCTTTTGCTCATTTCTCCTCTCCTTTTTGTCCATCTTAGCAAACAGGATTAGGAAATATCTCTCTTACTAGTGGGAGACTGTATAGATTTTGCAAACATTTGGTGCTAAAATCCGATATAGCCACATAATAAAATTGCGCTTTTGAAGATTGATGTCTTCCAAGTGCACTCATCAAGAGAGTTGAGCCAAAAAGATCATGATTTGAGTTCCCTTAAACCAGGGGAAGAAGCACTGTGGTTTCCGACTAGGTTCTTTTCCAAATTTGCACATTTACAATTTATGTACAGACGAACCAATATTTAATGTATCAAGCAACTTTTATTTGAACATTTGATGCGTGTATCTGAATATTCAATGTCTTTTTAGTTCATAATGTCACAATATGCTATAGTCCTAAACTTAAGGTAAGCAAACAGGATAGTCTTGGTCAGTTTCCTGGATAAATCAAATAAGAGCTATATGCTGCATAAACTCTACTTCAACCACTTTGATGTTAGAGAATACAAAAATACTCCATGCACTAGATATACTTGTAAGTGTGGATAATATGCTTTCATTTAGAACCTCTGCATTTTATAGAAATAAGTAAACAGTTTTATTGATAATGGAGAATCTCTTGTATACAAGGAATTTACCAAAAAGTATAGAATCTACAATTTAATTTGATTATCTATGAACAGCAATCTTCTAAACAAACTAGTACCTCATTGGTGTACCGAAAAGAAACTAGGAATGAATTTTTTAACGATGATGGTGTCGGGGACAACTTGAACACTCTCGTATTTCTTTCCTTCCACAAAAACCACATGAGAGCTAAATTGAATCTTTAATAGATCTCATAGTCCCTGTAAGTATATAAATGGGACAATTTTTTGCTTAGCTTGTGATACTTGTAAAGAACAAAAAAAACGCGTAGTATTGTAGTAATAGACTCTGACATTACTCAAGAAAATTTTCTTTAGAATCTGCGGCCAAAAGTGTCATATTTTTAGTCCTCCACGGCCTTCTATAATTCAACTTTTTCACCATCACTTACCTCTATAGATCTTTCTCCTTAATCCTGAATCTCCATAATCGTTGTCCATTGTAGGGCCTTGTTGGAAATTTGGAGATCTTTCACCCAACGAAACCCCCCACCCCCACCCCACCCCACCCCACCCCCAAAAAAGAAATTTGGAGTTGTAACATCCTCCAACTGACTAATTTGGACTTCCTATTCCCATTTGCTAAATCACATGGGAAGTTCCTTTGGAACCTTTTCAATTTACCTGCAACACTAGATGGTGCGTGAAGCAATGACATAAAGTATGTAAAGATGCTCGACAAAATTCTCTTAATTAATACTTCCTTCAACATGGGAAGTTCTTTTGGAACCTTTCCAATTTACCTGCAACACTAGATGGTGCGTGAAGCAATGACATAAAGTATGTAAAGATGCTCGACAGAATGCTCTTAATTAATACTTCCTTCCCTCCATTTAATAAGTTTCTCTCTGCATTATTTCTGGTACAATCAAATGAAAGTTTCCATTGTCTAAAGTTGAAGCAAATTTGTTATGTTGGTTGTCTTGTTTTGTGTTGCTACTTCGCTCCTGTAACAGAAAATGCAAATTATGCCGTAGCACCTAATCCCTCTCTTTGGAGTATGTTTTGCAGATCTTCCACCTGATAAAGAACCACTGGACTGGAATACAAGGATGAAGATTGCAGCTGGTGCAGCAAAGGGTTTAGAATATCTGCATGACAAAGCCAACCCTCCTGTAATATATCGAGACTTAAAATCTTCCAACATACTTCTTGATGAAGGATATCACCCTAAATTATCAGATTTTGGGCTTGCTAAACTGGGCCCTGTTGGTGACAAGACTCATGTGTCTACACGTGTGATGGGAACATATGGCTACTGTGCTCCTGAATATGCAATGACAGGTCAACTCACATTGAAATCTGATGTGTACAGTTTTGGGGTTGTCTTCCTTGAGTTGATTACAGGCCGCAAAGCAATTGATAACACACGGTCTCATGGGGAGCATAATCTTGTTGCCTGGGTATGTCTTCCTCCTCTCTGCCATTGTATTTGGTCATTACGATGTGTGTCCTCTATTTCTTAGATTTCTTTGACATTTGATGTGTGGAAGATCTGTTTTTCCTTCAGTTCATTTTCCACCTTCATAAGGTAGAATATTCTTGTTGCCTTTTTTCTATACATTAAGAAATGTGTTTGCAGGCTCGACCACTTTTCAAGGATCGGAGGAAGTTCCCGAAAATGGCAGATCCACTATTGCAAGGGCGTTACCCAATGCGGGGACTTTACCAAGCACTGGCTGTGGCAGCAATGTGCTTGCAAGAACAAGCATCTACTAGACCTTTAATAGGGGATGTTGTGACAGCTTTAACATATTTAGCCTCTCAAACTTATGACCCTAATGCAGCTGGTGCACAAAGTAACCGTATTGGTTCATCCACTCCAAGGAGCAGGGAGGATAGACTGCACTCAGTTGATGGAGTAGATAGCCCTGATGAACATTGCAGTGCTCACCATGGTTCTCCTTCCATCCAGAGGAATTCTCCTGATTCCAGGAAAAGAGATTCCGCCAGGGATTTTAATACTGGGATAGAGTTGAGGAAAATTGCAACTAGTGGTGGATCTAGTCGTAAGTGGGGTTTGGATGAATCAGAACGTCCTGATTCTCAAAAAAACAGTCCTGTCAGTGCAGGTAGAACTAGAGAAACCCCAAGGAATCGGGATCTAGATAGGGAACGTGCAGTTGCTGAAGCAAAGGTATGGGGCGAAAACTGGAGAGACAAAAAGAAGACAAGTGCAAGAGGTAGTAGTTTTGATGGGATAAATGATTGATTTGCACAACAGTTGTGTTGCAAGGATTTCTAGGAAATATAGGTTTTGGTCGTCATGATGCAAGCAGGTGGTACTGCATTTGCATAATCATGGGTTCTTGGTTTTCCATGCCCAGTTTGGAAGTAAGAGTTCTTTCCTACTTTGTGTTTGCTCATTGAAGGTAGGTCATTCTTGTTCAATGTAAACTTAGATGTTTCAGCTGTTGTGGTCGAAGGAAACACTGTTAAAATGAGAGTGAAAGCAGCTTGATGGCGAAATGTGGGGCTAGAGCTGGGGGGATAAATGGCAGCTGCATTGTGGCAACATGTTAATCCCATGTGTTATGGGGTTTATGGTACAGGAGAAGTGAGGAACATATCTAACTTTCGTTTATGTGTTCTATGTATGGAGGAACTTGGTGGATATGGTTTCGGATGTCCCTTGTAATTCCATTGTTACACCTTGTAGTCAGTTGTAGTTCCCATCTGTAAGGATTTCTCGAGTCTCGTGTTTTGGCTTTTATAGAAAAGGGGTTTTGAGTATCATAGCATGTCTCATGAGATGAACTACTGTATATTTTGGATTAGCAGCTTTGAGGTTCAAACTGAAAATCTTGCTTTTAGAAGGATTTGTTAATGAGTTCAACATTTCTTACTAGCACAGCGGAAGAGTTTTGTTGGGACCATCCTCATTATATATTGCATTAAGTGGACTTGTTGAGGTGACCTGTGCAACAGTTTGGCATAGTGGTTGCTCTTCGCCGTTGAACCTGCTGTGAACTCAGATATTTTGCACTTTATTGTCACTAACCAAATAAATCTTATCTACTTATAAAATGAACGAATAGGAGAAATGCAAGCAAAGAAAATCTAATTCACAACCCACATTTATAAAGCTTGTTGCCGTAACTATTAATCCGTGCTAAATGTTAGCTTGGTTAATTGATCAAGCTCAGTTTTTCCAGGCCATCTTTTAAACCATATCAGTGGTTCTACAAGTTCATTTGTCATTTGCTTGTACGTACCAAATTTTCAAATGGGTAAAGTTCTTTATCTTTTCAAATGAAAAATGCGTACAAATGCATGCACCAAGCGAGTTTAGCGAGCAGGCAAAAACAATGAATTGATAAGTTGATCTTAGTTACATATTACTGTCACATCATAGTGATATAACTAGCTTAAATGGAATTCTACTTTGATTTTGTACAATGGACTAACACATCATATCTGAATACATTGGATTTCCTCTGCACCTAACAGCATTCCAATGCCCTCAACATTGCAGCTAGAGTATCAGATGACCAACCTGGTTAAACAAAAATACCAAGAGGATCTAACCACAAAAAGAAAAGGCTGTCTAAATTAAACCATCATTTCTTCCTCTTGCCCTGTAAAAAGAGGAAACAATCATGAACAATATTAAGTCACAAGTGGGAACTCAAACCAAAATACAGTCATAGCGCAAATATTTACCGAGCTCACAAAATCATCCATTGATGACTGCTTCCGCTTCTTTAAGGTAGGGGGGCTTTCGGCTGCCTGTTTTGCCAAAGTGTGCTTTGATGGTGTCGAGTTCTGTTAATACAAAATGCTTTTAGCATCAAATGTATTTTTACGCTGCAAAAAGCACAAACAGGTCCCGGGTATATACCTTTGCAAGTTTCTTTTCTTTGCGTGCCTGCCTCTCCCTCTCATCAAATTCTTGGTTTTCCCTCTCCACCAAACGAATAAGTGTATCACATCTTCTGGCAAGTTCTTGAGTGGTCCGAGACTTTACAAACCAATCAAACCGAAACAAAGGTGATGTGCGGAATGCAGCCTTCAGCTCGTCCCAGTTTCCATAGCCGAGCTTGTGAACCATACACATCTACAAAAAGATAATCATATACATAAATTTGAAAGATGAACAGTATAGATTAAAGCCCCAAGAGTTTAGTCCGCTTACCATGAAACGATCACACTCCTCATTATACAATTTTCCTTTGTTCTGACCATACTGGATCTTCAACTCCAACCATGGATTCTTGTAGCGGTCCAACTTCTTCCCGATTGCTTTCATGATCTCATCTTTTCGCGAAATTCTAGCCTCTCCTCTTTCAATGTTCTTTATAATCCTATCATAATCTGCAAGCACTCCATTCATTAGAATAAAACGCTCAAATGTCAAAAAGAGCATGCCCAAATCTAGTGCAAAAAAATTAGCCACAAGAGGGAACTATATTTCTGCCCGAACATCAAGAACTCATTTGTCCACTTAGATTTTTCTAGTTCTGCAATGTCAATTAGTATGAGATCGTGTGAAAGATCTAGTAACTCATATGGCCCCAGGGCTTTGGTGTAGTGCTAAAGGCACAACACATAATGTATAAGTTAGGCACATGTCACGAGTTCGAACCCTATCATAGGCAAAAACCTGGTATTTAGTGGAGACGGGTAGACCACAATCTCAATTTATAAAACACCATTTGGCTGAGCACATATATTATGATGCCAATTTGACTTCTACCTCACACTAGTAATAGAAGAAAATAGTTGAAAAGCATGTTTAATTGCAAAAACATCATCGAGTTTAACTGTGAATAGTTACATAAAAAAATAACTTTGAATAGTTCAATAGATTCTTTAGCCCTGTGAAAGTTGTTAAAATAGCGCAATTAGCTGGAGAACAAAATATTTTTAATATGGAAGTGTGACAAATCTCTTAGGAAGTTGAAAACTGCATAGAACATGAGTATTACCAAGAGAAATCACATAAATAACTAAATGGTGAGGTGTTTACTGAAGAAGAGAGCCATAACTAGTTCAAGAAAGAACATTTTGGTTACACCATATTTTGTAGCACTAGCATAGTTCAAGTTTACCAACTATGAAATTTTACATTACTTATCAAAGAAAAGGAGCCTTGTGCATCATAGAGTGGCTTTTTACAACAAAGAAAAGACATGGAAATTGAACAGTTTTTGTTTGCTTTTTGACAGTCCCACTCTCTTAGCCTCTCAAACAAAACAAGCATATACACTAGACAATGGAAGAATGTCATGCACAAAATCCCTTCCCAGGTTAAAAGTAATACTTCTTTTTTTTTTATAACCAATGTTGCAACTCCTAAAAGGGAATTCCCACCCAATACAATAGTGTTTACAGTTGCATAGGATCTAATTTGCTCATTCCAGTACACTTCTTTTCCATTTCCATTAATCTAATTGACAACAGTCAATTTTGAAAGAAGGGCATTATCTCTCCTTTCCGGTTCTTAGACCCAAAAAAGGAAACATGTGCACCATGTGATTACCAACTTGACACTTAATATTATTTACCTCTCGTAATAACAATTATATCATATAATAATTGGATGTTCAATTTGGATTGGAGAGCAGACAGTAGTTCTTCTCTCTTTATTTGCAAATTAATTTCCACTTACCATTTAGCTCTTTGAATCTTTCTTTGAAAACTTTTGCGTATCTTTCAACCTCCTCCTCTGTCTTTCCTTCCATTTCAGCAGCGATACTTTTTATATCATTCCGACCATACTTCTCACATGCCCTGATAAAAGTATTGAAGTCTCTCCTACTCCATGTCGAAAATCCCTACATGTACAAATTGTCAAATTCTGATACATATAAAAGTTATATGTAAACCCCATGACGAGTTATTAATTACCTCCTCCAATAGTTTCTCCTTTTCTTCCTGCTCCTCAGCAGTTAAAGGCTCTCCCACATCTACAATGCATCAATTGTTAGAACGTATTCACAAAGCAAATTAGATCCTGATGTGTCACTACATCCAATTTTCAAAATATAAAAAGAAGAGAACTACTTTAAAAGGAAAAAGAGATTATACCTTCGGGCTCTTCCACCTCTATACTGTCTTTTAATTGAGTTTTCTGGTGAGCCTGCTAAAATTAATAAGAAAATTAAGACACAAAACAAAAAAACACATATGAAGGCGCCAATAGAAGAAATCTGGAACATCCCAGGGCATAACCCACCATGAGATATCGCACTTCCTTCTCGTACAGCTCACTTAGCCTCTGGGTATTAAAGAACTGAAAGTCATGCCTATGAATGGTAAGACATGTCAATACACAGAATTTTGGCAAACGAAAGACCAACTTGCGAAAAGTTGAACTCAGCGAAGTCAGTTTGCTTATGGAACAACAAAACTGGGAGGAGCAAAATCTAGAATGATCACAATGCTGACTTACAGCTGAGGCATCCTAGGAATCCTAGGCTCTTTAGGTCTTGCAGGACCACTTTGTCGCATGGTTTGCTTGAAATATTCAGACTCCGAGTAACTGACACAAAGAAGAGTCAATTAAAATGATGATAAACTGAACTCAATTTATTAGAGGTGAACTTAGCAACTTAAAAATCATACTTGCGCTTTCTCTCCCTTCTTGGAGGTTCTATCCAATTGTCACTAGCAATTTTCTTGAAATCTGCCTTGTTTTCGTCCTTCATCAACAAACAAAAAGCAGAAAAAGGAAGATAACCACACCAAATAAGTGAAATAAAGAATTGTTAGACAACTAAACAAAAAATTCACACTTACCTTTACATCATCAAATGCATACAAATCCGAAGCTGTAAAAGTATTAAAACCATATCTTTTTACACAGCAAAAGAGCAAAACAAAGTTTATAGAGCCAAAATATACAATCCACAAGTCAAAAGGAAGAGGTGCAGAGTGCCTACTATCATCCATCTTAAACTTGATAGCATCTTCTGTAAACTTCTTCATCTTGGCATCAAGTTCTGCTGTTGCCTCTTCTCCTTTGGCAATGATTCTATCTATATCCTCATCTGTAATAGTGCTATCTTTGGAACTGAAAACCATTTCAGCACCAAACCGCACCATCTGCAGCAGCTCATCCTTATTAACAGCTGCATGATCAACCGAACCAATTATCACATTCAGTATACCCTAATATCTAAAATATAATCAAGACAATGCAATAAAACAAAAATGAAACTCACCTTTTTGCTCAGCCAGCCGTCCCTGCTGGATAATCAATGCATCAAGTGCCAGCTTCTTATAGGCCCTTTCAATCACTTTCTCCTCAATTGTATACTGTTGGAATTAATTGAAATAAGAAACTTTCTCAACAAAAATAATTAATTAAAATAAGAAATTTTCTCACTGAAAAAAAAAAGAATGAATTGATATAAGAAACTTTCTCAACAAAAAATTGAAAAAAATAATGTGTCAACTTTCAATACAAGAGACCAGAGTGGCATGTTATCAGTATAGTAACACATCTAAAATGAGAACAGACCTCAGTGCAGAAACGAAATACTTGGACTTCCTTCTTCTGTCCAATCCTATGGGCACGGTCCTGAGCCTGCAAGTCAACCTGTGGATTCCTGTAATATGATGACAGGAAACCCAAGAGGACTCAGATATCATTTTATTCTCCAGATTCTGAAAACCAGACTTATTACAAGATCCTCACCAATCACTGTCATAAAGAATTACAATATCTGCTGTAGCAAGATTGATACCAAGACCACCAGCTCTGGTTGACAATAAGAAGGCAAATTTTTCACTCCCTGGTCTGTTAAATGCTTCAATAGAAGCATCACGATCTTCTCCACCAGTGTTTCCATCAATCCGACAATACTGGTGACCTCGGTACATCAGGTAGTCTTCAAGGATGTCCAGTAGCCGTGTCATCTAAATAACAATATTGAAATAAAGTGTTCAGCCCAAAAAACTGTACATTAGCTAATTAGAAAAGGTATAGCAGGACATAAGGTCAAAAACAAAAAGAGGAAAAAACCTGTGAAAATATTAAAACCCTCGAGCCACGTTCCTTCAGCTTAGGAAGCAACTTATCTAGAAGAACCATTTTGCCTGCATTGAGAACATGCATTATAAGAAAAACTTGCAACCAAAATTGATAAGAAATTCCTATTCATTCAAAGAAGTCAAAACACTACCAGCACTTTCTATGAGATGCTCTCCAGTTGTATATGGAGGTCCTGGCTCAGCTCCTTGGAAAAGATATGGATGATTACAACATTTTCGGAGCTGCATTGCTATATTAAGAAGACGTTTGCGCTCTCCTCCAGAATTAACAACCTCAAGATCTTTCTGCAACAGAGCTCTATAGTAGTTTTTCTGCATCTGGGACATACCAACCTTAAGAATTGTTTCCTTCTTTGGAGGCAGACCTTTCTCAACATCAGACTTCAGTCTCCTAAGAAGGAATGGGCGAAGGACCTGATTAAGCAGCAAAATTGGAAAGTCAGTGGATACATTTTTCTCAGTGGGATGTCAAAGTTTAAAAAATGTGGGAATCATGTCTGCTGCAAGCTCCCCCGCATATAGTTGAACTTATCTTTGTCCCCTCAACCTGAACTCTGTATCTTATGACACAGCCGAAACTGTTACTATTAATTATACAAACTACTACTGACAAATTTACCTTGTGAAGCTGCTGAACCACCTCCTGCTGGTCGCTCTCACCAGATATTTGAAACCACTCATCAAATGTCTCAGCCGAGCTAAAGATCTCTGGCAGCAAAAAGTTCAGAAGTGCCCAGAGTTCATGAAGATTATTCTGTGCAATTTGCAGAGAACCCAACACATCAATTGACAGCAGTCATGAGATTATAGATGCCAAAACATAACAAAGATAAGACGTAAAACTAGCATTTCTCTAATAGTACCAGTTTAAAAAAAACTAGCATTTCTCTGTTACAAAATAAAGATAAGGTTAAACTGGTAATGAAATTAATAGAAAAGGCTTAAGAAGCTGTAATGTGGGAGAGTTTAATAGAATAAAGCATCTGAAATTTTAAAAGCTAACATCATCCTGTATCAATTATAGAATTTTAGGACAAGGTAAGTATGCATCTCAGGAAAGGGTTGGGTAAATTGGGATGTAGGTTGTAAGAGAAGGTCAAGTATACTTTAAGATAAAAAGACTATCTGCTAAACAAAAAGGAAATTGTCGAAGACAAATATTCACCTGAAGTGGTGTCCCTGTGATCAACAGCCTATAATTAGTGTTATAGAGCCTCATCGTTTTGGAAAGAAGAGAATTTTCATTCTTGATTCTATGAGCCTCATCAATGATGATGTAACGCCAACTGAAGCGTCGTAAAGCAGACTTCTCTTTGATAGCCATCTCAAAACTTGTGACACACACGTCAAACTTCCCAGCAACTAGTAAATCCTCCCGAATGTGTCTCTATAAAAGGAAAATGATGGCATTGTCAGGAGAAGCAATGAGAGATATACATAAGGGAAAGAAAGAGAATCCTTTATCTGCTTACCCTTTCTTCAGGGTTCCCAAGGAACTTTACAGCACGTATAATAGGACAAAAACGTTTAATTTCATTCATCCAATTGCCAAGCGTGGATTTCGGAGCAACAACCATGTGAGGACCAGTAATCCCTCTAAATTCATGCAGGTACCCCAGCAAAGAGATGGTTTGCAAAGTCTTACCAAGACCCTATGCAAATACAGGAATAATTAAATAAAGAAGCTTCTCTCAAAAGCCCGAAGCACATAATGAAAAGGAGTGTCTTAAAACTGACCATTTCATCGGCAAGTATCCCATTTATGCCATTCTCATATAGCCGTATCATCCAGTTCAAACCAGCAAGTTGATAATCCCTCATCTTTCCTTGAATACCTGACAAGTACGCACGTGTAATTGTTACATCCTTAAAGAGACGAGAAATTGAGAGCATCAACAGTGACATTTTGTCTTACATAGAAGCATTATTAATCACAATAGAATTCAAACTTCCAATACTCAATTTGAGTTTTTCCACCATAATGCACCCACAAGTTCAAGGCTTTCAGTTTCTACACTTTCATGTAAAATGTTAGTAGTGGAGAACTTCAGTAAAGAATATACTGATTGTATTTTGTGAACTACATTATCTAAAAGTTTGAAAGGCTGCAGAGCGGACACATTTATTTAATTACTTTGGAAATACTACACACCCTTTCTGTGTAGGCCTGATTCTTTTTTCTAGGCTAACACTGATTTTTTTTGATAGATGGCAGGCTGGCAGCAGATTAAATTCAGGATGAACCCCTGCATGCTCCAATACTATATTAAATGGTGTGAACCACCTCAGCTAAAAGCTTGAGCTATTCAAGAGGGGACAAATTTATTTATTTATTTTAGGTTTGCAATTATGTGCTTTTACATTGAGAATTTTTCTATACTCAATGTTGCTAAGAAGACTCATTCTCCCTAAGCTTCCTCTATTTCAGAAACAACAAAAAAAGTAAAGACGGCACAGTTTAAAAAGTAATTGTGAGTACAACCATAGAGAAGGGACTTTAGTTAATTGAAACTATGCACACATATCGCGTAACCTAACAGTATCACCTTCAAATAAATATAGTGCCTTCAATGGCCAAACTAAACTACGGATGCACCTCTATGACCTTAACCAAGCACATTACATATGATATAGTAGGACCGTGCCAAAGTTCTAAGCTAGTGTTATCTAATATCTAGGTTACTTTAGTTTGTTGTATAGGAATGGCCTTGCAATTTTGTTAACTAACCTATAACAAGATTTGCAAGAGCAAGGCTTATTAAAAAAAAGGTAAGACGTAATAATTTCTCAACTAGTAGAGAATTCAAAAAGACTTGAAATTTACCTCAAAAAAATTTAAGTAAATTTGAGGAAAATATCTTGCCTACAAAGATTGCTCAAAAGATTATTGAAATCACTTTTCTTTATAAGTATTTATTATTTGTAAGCACTATTCAAATAACAATTTTTCAAGTTGAGTTGGATTTAGATATATAAATGGTTAAATCGTAAAATAGAAGGAGATAAAGGGGATCAATAAACAACGCATTTTAAATCTTTAGACAGGAAGGTCATATTTGATTAGCTAGGAGATTAACAATTCAGGGCAAGTCTCCCTTTTTGAGACAGTTCCCACAGTCGGTAGCGGCTTCATAGAGCAAATATACTTGTACTAAAATGTATAATGTAAAGCAAGAAGCTAAAATAGAGAGGGAAGGGGGATCTTACAAGAGGGTTGTGCCAGTAGCCGTGTACTCCCAGATAACCCACCCTCTTCTTCTTTGAGATACTCTTCATCTTCTTCCTCTTCAGTTATCTTTGACGCATGACGACCCCTGGAAAAAAACGTTTAATCACTTGGCTCATATATACCAGTAATGCAGTGAATGACATTAATGAAGCAAGCTTCTTCATATAATATCATAACGCCAACTAAAAGGGAGGAAATCCAATCACGTTCATCTAAAACAGCACATAGCACTCAATTCTAATATAAGCAATATACAACTATTATTTAAGGGAGGTACGTCTGCCCTGCCTGCACTTGAGACCACAATCTCTTATCACCATTTCAAGAAGAGGATAGTATTCGAAAACCAACCGAACAAAGTGAATAGTTCCTATCAAGCCACCAAATAACAATTAATATTTAGGATGTGTTGATTTCAATTTGCCAACAAGACCTACCAAACAAAAATGAATGCCTACACACAGTTCCCCTTACAAAAGGTTAAGAAAATTACCCTTTATGTTAAAGGAGGAATATAAACATAAAACTCAAAGAGGTTAATGTTTTTCATTCTACCTTTTCGCCCATTCTATTTTCTCACCACTAACACCGAAAAAGTGCATGGTTCGAAACTAGCAAGAGAGATTTCAAACTGAAGGCCCGGCATATTAGGGGAAAGCAACAAAGACAACATTACACGTACCTTCCTTTTGTCTTCTTTTCTGAAGTAGACTGATCACCTTTCGCAAAATGTGCAAACAACTCTGTCTGCTCCAAAAGATACTTCAGACGCCCCTTTCCCTTGTTATTCTGTCAAGGATACTATTACCATAAGGCACACCTTCACAAGGAACTAACTGAAAAGAGGAGAACCCAAAATCTCTCAGCAATTACTCTAAGTAAGATACCATGTCAGCTTCTATGGCAGCATTCTGTGCATCCAACATTTCCTGTATCTTTTGCTTCTTACGCCTCTGCATATCTTTTAACCGCGCCTTTTCACGCTTGGAGGTCTCATTAGCTGCAGCATCTTCCTACAGGTAGCATAGCAAAACAAATTAAAACAACTGCAGTAAAGCTCATTAATACATTGAATCAGCTAAGAAGCCATCATTTTGGCTTCACAAATATTACCCGTTGAATAATTCACGCTAATGGGCTATCAAAAATATGTGTTCTATCAGGGACGTCAACTTCTATTTCAGTGGCATAATAATCTTTCCTTTTCCTTTATGCCATCAGAAATTCACTTGAAATAATAACTCCAAACTAAAAACCCCACTGTGTCCACTAATTAGGTGAAAATCGGGCTTCAATTCGTCATAATGAGCCAGAAAAATATACTTTTGACTAGGAAAGGGAGCTTCTCTTTCAAGGTCAATTTATGTTCACATTCCTTTCTGCTATTTCAATAACTCCTGGAACTTCGCGTATCCACTCATTAGGACATTGGTACTGGGAACTAAATCGCAATAATGAGCTAGAAAAATGCGCTCACCAGTAACAAACTCTATTACTCACATTCATTTCTACCAATTTGAAACATGGCGTAAAATACCACTACAAACTAAAACGCTAGGATATCCACTCATTAACACATCATTATGGCACATTTATGCGACAAAATTACCAAAAAACAAAGATTCAAATATAAACTCAGATCTACCATAGCAGTTAGAAGGCAAACAAAATCAGCAGAACTAAAGAGGACAGACAATAAACAAACCTCATTATCATCGTCTTCTCCGTCCGCTCTATCAACAGCAGCGTCATCGTCTTCTTCTACTTCCGAGTCGTCGGCGGACCTAGCGACGGCTTCAAGCTCCTCGTCATCTTCCTCATCGTTGACTTGATTGTTCACTTGCTCCTCCTCGTAACCGTCCGATAATGGCTCCGACGACGAAGATTTCGCTCTCGAATTTCTAGCCATCGCTGTAATTCAAAATCGCAAGTTCGAGGGTTTCACTGATGAAGAGGAAAGTAGTAGTACTATACTATTCGGAAACGGTTTATTAAGTTTAGGTACTTATAGCCAACCCGTTAAGACCAACAAAATGGGAACTTCATAATTATAATTATGTCTTAATTCATTTTACTCGATATAAAATTTAAGATAAAATAAAAAAATTAAAATTTATGATTCAAAATAAATTTTAGATATTTGTTTGATTATAACTTTTTTTATTAAATTAATTCTAAATACAAAAAATTGACAATCTTTTCGAGACAAATTTTAAAAATAATTGTGTCAATTAAATTTACACGTAGAGTATCTGTTAGTATTGATTTTTGTTTTTGGTGAAGTGTCCTTCCCGCCACTTACTGGTGAAATGTGATTTCCCGCCTTTGGGCTGGGGTCCGTTATTTCTTTGGGCCAAACCACCTGATTTGGGTTGAGGACAACCTTTCCTGGGCCTATGTTGTGCTCAAGCACCGATTGGGATTTACCTTTGCATATCATTAAGGAATTTTTACCTATACATGCAAAACTAGTTTATTTGTACGTGGTCGGAAAAATAAGCACTTTTTCCGCGGATTTCCCTTAAAAATTAAAATGCACCCATCTTTAATTTTTGCTGGTGTTACTTATTTTATGAAAATATCTAGGTCTGTTTCGCAATGCATAGTTTCTGTAATATTTTTATCTTTAAAAATTGAATTGTTGCATCACTCAGTATAAATTATGTATGAATTAAGTTATGTGACATAGTTTTGTAGAATTTTCCAGATTATGTTGAGTGTTGAAAATTATGTCTTATCCAACATAATTTATGTGGACGTTATGATACATATGTCGAGATTTTTGGATTGACAGGAAGCTTTCTTGCTGTGTGATTCTGCCCCCACTCTACCAGCAGCCTATGTGTCGATCTATATCCAATTTATCTACCGCCAGAAGCAATGGGTGTTGTAAAGAAGTGAAAGACGAAAGTAATAGTTAAACGCTAATTGTCTTGCAAAATCCTAATTATAACGTGTCAGAAAAATGTTAAAGGACAAATATTAAAGATCACAAATTTGAGGGACAAAAATTAAAGACCGCCCCAAAATAGTGGCATTTGTGCTATTGTTCTTTTATAAATACAAAATGATAAATTTAATGGATGAAAAATAAAAAAATTGATATATATAAGTAAAATAAAGTCCCTTCACTTAGTTTAAAATATTTATTTCTACCAAAAAATGAAAATTTTATAATATAAACTCAGTCCTACTTTCACTAATGACTAAAGTAATTAATGATTTAAAGTCTGGCAAAATTTCTAGAAATTCTAGTGATGATGATTTTAAAACACATTGAATAGAACATCTAAGAAAAAAGTTTTCAAATAGAGATACTAAAAAAAGTATGGTACGAAATGTTTTTCTTTCAGCTATGTTTTTTTTTTTTTTTTTTGATGAAGGAACCGCCGCTACTCTTTCGAGTCATGCAGAAACCCTACGACGCAATACCGCAAACCACGCCAATGGTTAACTACACTTGTGGCCATTGTAATGACAGAAAGGTTTATGCGAGGATCGAACTCGTGATTCATGGCCCGCGCATATTTCTCTTCTTCTGGCACTATTCATGGCGGGTTCAGCTATGTTATTTTAATATGTGTATGATTTGGTTTTTTCTCATATCTTTTATTACATATATATAAAATTATTGACCCACAGACAAAAAGTGAAATAAAGAAAACTTATGTATTTTTTTTATGATCGAAAGATACAGTTCGTTGCAATTTGATTGAAGTGGTGGAGGGGGGGGGGGGGCTTTGTACGGGTACGGTGACCTGTAAATAAACGCCGATATCACATTGAACGCAAGCAATTGCAATTATAGTCAAACCAAATTTTCCTGCCAAAAGTTTGGACCCTAAATTCTGCATTCATCGCCGGTGATTATAAAGAAGAAAACAATTTGTTTTTAACGGAGCTACCAGTTGAGCATCTACAAGTTTCTAGGTCAATCCAGTCTTGTTTATTTGAATTTTATGTAATTATGTCCTGATTTGTATGTGTTCTATTTAAGAGATTTTGAATTTCAGTTAATGGTAAAAAACACGACTATCACTTTTTCACCCCAACTATCAAATCTTCCCTTATCAGTTGTTCTCTTTTCGTACTTGAATTATCACAATTTACTTAACTATGCGTGTTTTAATATTTAAATTGTAATATTTCAGATAGGAAAATGATAGTTTGGGTGTGCAACTTGCGAAAAAAGTGATAGTTGAGTTAGTAAAAAGGAAATACTGATAGTTTGGGTGTGAATCTCGCAAATAAAAAGTGATAATTCAGATGTGTTTTTACCATTATCTCTTTGAATTTTTAATTTAGGTCCGTTTTTTTGAGGTTATTTTTTTAGCTGAAGTTTTGTTTTGAACATTGTGATACAGGGTATGGATGGAAAAGCTTTGTTAAAGGTGGCTATTTTTCTATGCTTAATTGCGTTTTCAACTGGTAGAGGTAATCATGATTTGATATAATTATGATTTACTACTTGAATTTTAGTTTCCTAAGTGCGCAGTGTAGCATGTTTACTTGGATGGTTTACTACTTAAATGTAGCTATTTTCCATACTTAAATTGACTGTTTCAACTATGAGTTATTTCTATTGATTTGAATTTTAATTTGCTCTATGCTAAGTATAGTATGTTTTCTTGGATGGTTTTGCAACCCAATTGAAGGTGGCTATTTTTCTGTGCTCAATATTATTTTTAACTGGCAGAGGTAATTATGTTGTCCAATAATTATGAATTTACTATTGTTTTGTTTTGTACTTTCTTAGTTGATAAGTGTATTATGTTTTATTGGACTGGTGTTGCAATCCAACTTTATGTAATCGTGCATGAAAAAATATATTTCGGCTTTCATTGTGCAGTAGCATAATTTCGCTTTTGAGTTTAGTCAAGCTTAGGATTTTGTATATTCAGCTTCAGGTGCTTAGTGATTCTTGAACAGCTGATAGATGATAGTAGGCGTTGGGTGCTCACTTATGGAGATAACTCTGATATAACTTATTAGAAAAGGTCTCACTCCCTCTACTTTCAATTAAATGTTCGTCTTTTTATTTCCATGCAAAATAATATCCACTTCCTTTTATTTGTGCAAGAGAAAAAAGTGTTTGGATAGTTGTAGCTTTTTGTTTATTTTTCCTTTGAAGTTTTAAAGTTTTGTGAGTGGAAGTAGATTTTCCCATTGAAGTCTTAACGAACTTCACCCAAAAAGCTTTGAACAAACAACATGTGTCAAACAGTTTTACATTGAAATGCTTATATCTCGAACACTTTTAACTTTCTTTATCCAACTATTTTTCTACAGTATCCTAAGAAAACAAAAAATTCGGTATATGACTCATCTAATATTAAACATCTTAAAGTTTAACTCTTCTCTTAACCACTGTGCAAAGCCAAATTAGGACACTTTTGAAACAGAGGGGGTGGAAAAAAGCGATTGACGTAGGCGTGATGGAGCTGTTAGAGAGGATTGTCCAAACACTGATAGGCCTGCTGTATGTGTAGACATTGGAACTTAGTCTCTGCTTAGTGCAAACTGATCAAGACTTTGTCACCAAGTTATTCTAAGAGTTATTTTACTTCTATATGTTTTGAAGTTATTTTCTGTTTACAACATGCTGTTTATGATTGTCACCATAAACTGATCATGGACTTGGTTGACTACCGTTAACAAAATTTCTAGATAGCTTACAATTATTTTGGCTGCAGAACTCAAAGTGATGGCCAAGAACAAGCATCATGCAGCTATCTACAATCACACCCTTGCCACCATATTAGTGGAATATGCTTCAGCAGTAAGTTCTGAACACTTCCTTACCTTGTTAAGATTTTGTTCCAAATTCTATCTGGATCTGTTGTAGTTTCGGGGCCACAAGGTTGGCCATATTCCCTTAGGACAGTGTAAAAGCTCTGTATCTAGAACCCTGGAGGCTTCATCACTTGGGTTGAAAATACAATTGTATTAAGTTTTTATTAATATTGTGAGAAAATATTATTATTGAATTGTGTATCTACATGATTACACTGAGCCCTATTTATAGACACTACATTACAATTCTTTTCTAGGATATTATATATGAAATCTAATTTTAGTCTAACACTCCTCCTCAAGCTGGTGCATACAAGTCATATGTACCGAGCTTGTTACAGATGTAATTAATACGAGGATCAGTGAGAGACTTGGTGAAGATATATGCAAGTTGATCGCTCGACTTCACAAATTTTGCAACAATATCTCCGGAGATAATTTTTTTTTTGACAAAGTGACAGTTAATCTCAATGTGCTTAGTCCTCTCATGAAATACCGGATTTGATGCGATATGAAGAGCCGCTTTGTTATCACACACAAGTTTCATTTGACTGATTTCTCTAAATTTTAGTTCTCTGAGCAACTGCTTAATCCAAACTAGCTCACAAGTTGCTACATCTATTGCTCGATATTATGATTCAGCATTATTTCGAGCAACGACACTTTGTTTCTTACTCTTCCAGAATACTAAACTACCTCCTATTAACACACAATATCCGAATGTAGAATGTCTATCAGAGGGTGATCCTGTATAATCAGCGCCTGTAGGGCTGTTAGCGGTCCGGATACTCCCGATAATTATCCGAGAACCGGACCGGTAAACCCGGACCGAAACCTTAACGGTCCGGATACGAGTACCAAAAAATACCTGACGAGCATGAGGACCGTAATCCCAGAAAATACCCGAACACCCCCAACCCCACCCCACCCCCCCCTCCACCAAAGAAGCCCACTCCTCCCGCTCTAATTAGTTATAAATTAATGAAACTTTAAATGGTCATAACTTTGCGCTCGGATGTCCGTTTGACCTAATGTTTTTTGATTTCGCGTATTTTTCGAGATAGGGCCGGACAAACAGGTAAAGCAGTTTGGAGCAGCCAATTTCTCAAAAAACATCTGTCTTGCCAATCAATTTCACTTTTACCCCAAATTGTTATCAATTGTCCATTTTCAAATCTAAATATCTCGCGCTATACAATATATTTCAACGTAAATATTTCGTGGTAATGTGTCCGAGAATTTCAATTTCAGTATTGGAAATTCAATTTAAAAAAAATCGGCCCGCTTGAAAAATTCTTACCGGGACGAGAACCGACCGATAAGGTTTCGGTCCGACCGGATCTCGTTCGGGACCGAATCTTATCGGTCCGGGGACCGATCGATCGATCGCTTATCGGACCGGTTCCGGTAAGTAGATATCCGGACCGGTCCGGACCGATAACAGCACTAAGCGCATGTATATCCAACGATCTGCTCATGGCCTCGATCTTCGAAAAGCATTCCTTTACCTAGAGCTAACTTAATATATCGCAAAATGCGGACAACTGCATCCCAATGACTATCACAGGGAGAATTCATAAACTGACTTACAATATTCACAAGAAACGAAATGTCATGTCTAGTCACTGTGAGATAATTTAACTTACCCACCAACCGCCTATATCTTCCAGGATCACTGAGTGACTCCTCCTGTCCTGGCAAGAGTTTAGAATTTGGATCCATAAGAGTGTCAATGGGTCTACATCCCATCATTCTTGTCTCCTTAAGAATGTCTAAGGCATATTTGCGTTGCGAAATAACAATATCTGACGTGGATTGGGCAACCTCAATACCTAGAAAATATTTCAGTCTGCCGAGATCTTTAGTCTGGAAATGATGAAAGTGATGTTTCTTTAAATTAGTAATACCATCTTGATTATTGCTAGTTATAACAATATCGTCAACATAAACCACCAAATAAATACTCAAATCTGGAGCAAAATGTCGATAAAACACAAAATGATCTACTTCACTGCGAGTCATGCCAAACTCCTGAATTACTGTGCTGAATTTACCAAATCGGGCTCAAGCATAATATCGAGAAAACACAGAATGATCTGCTTCATTGTGAGTCATGTCAAACTCCTAAATTACCAGGCTTGAGGAGACACTTTTAGACCATAAATTGACCGACGCAATCGACACACTCCCCTGAGCAACAAAATCAGGTGGTTGCTCCATATAAACTTCCTTCTCAAGATCACTATGAAGAAAAACATTCTTAACGTCCAACTGATAAAGAGGTCAATGGCCGACAACAACCATGGATGGAAAAAGACGGATAGATGCTATTTTAGCCACGGGAGAGGAAGTAGCACTGTAATCAAACCCAAATATTTATGTATACTCTTTTGCAACAAGGCGAGCCTTAAGCCGATCGCCGTCCGGACCAACTTTGACTTCATAAACTCAACGACAACCAACATTAGATTTACTTGAAGGAAGAGGAACAAGCTCACAAGTATCACTCGTGTGTAAAGCAGACATCTCGTCAATCATAGTATGTTGTCACCCGAGATGAGATAGGGTTTCACCTGTAGACTTAGAAATGGGGACATAGGTCAATGATGATACAAAGGCATGATGGGATAATGATAGACGATTATAACTTAAAAGGGTATAATGTGGGTTAGTATTACGAGTGAACCGTCTACCTTTTCAAAGTGCAATCGATTGATCATTTTTCTGCAAGTCTTCTCGAGGCTTTCAAACGCATCCAAGCAATTGGTATCCGATCGAAGAAAGCATAGATTCGCGTCGCCTACTTGCTAAAAGCAAAAATGGAATGGCCGATCATGTTGGGTTTGATGCTTGACGCCATCGATAATGATAAGTCAGAAGTGATGGCACTGTGACCGGAGATGTAGAAGTAACTGTAGATTCCTCAAAGGTCGGTGTAGGTAAAACCTGAGGTATAGGTAAGACCTCTGAGGTATCTGATTAGAAGGAAAACTAAAGTAAGGTTGAGACTCAAAAAATGTGACATCGGCAGACATAAGATATCGACGGAGATCATGTGAGAAGCAACGGTACCCCATTTGAATTCGAGAATAACCAAGAAAAACACATTTAAGAGAGCAATGAGCTAATTTATCTATCCCCGGAGCTAGGTTATGCACAAAATATGTGTTCCCAAAATCACGAGGAAGAAAGTATAGAGATGACTGAGGATATAACACTATGGAATATGGAATCTGATTCTGAATAAAAGATGAGGGCATTCAATTAATTAAATGACAAGACGTGAGGACTACATCGCCCAAAAAACGCAGCGGAACATAGGATTCAATGAGAAGAGTGCAAGCAGTCTCAATGAGATGCATATTCTTCCTTTCTGCTACTCCGTTCTGTTGAGGGGTGTAGGGACAAAATTATTGATGAATAATTTCTTGATGAGTCATAAACTGCTGAAATTGGGAGGATTTGTATTCTAAGGCATTACCACTATAAAAAGTACGAATAGAAACACCAAATTAATTTTGTATTTCAGCACAAAAACTCTTGAATATAGAGAATGACTCAGAACGGTCTTTCATTAAGAATAGCCAAGTACATCTAGAAAAATCGTCAATGGAACTAACAAAATAACGGAATCCTAAAGGTGAATTGACTCTACTAGAACCTCAAATATCAAAATGAACTATTGAAAAAATAGACTCTGCATGACTCTCAACACTATGTGGAAAGGTAGTGCGAGTGTGTTTTCCAAGTTGACACGACTCACAATCTAATTTGGATAAACTAGACAAAGTAGGCACCATCTTTTGTAGCTTGAACAAGTTCGGATGTCCCAATCTTTTATGGATTAAGTCTGGAGGTTCAGTAACCAGACCTGCTATGGAGGAATTAGGAGTAGATGTAAGGTAGTAGATGCCTTGTGATTCATATTCTACGCCAATCATCTGTCCCGCACTGCGGTCCTGCATAATAAAAGAATCTATCAAAAAATAGTACGGTACAATTTAAGGCACGAGTCAAATGACTTATTGATGCAAGATTAAATGGACAATCAGGGACATAGAGAACAAAATTTAGAGTGACAGAAGATATAGGTTTAGCTTTTCCAATTTCTTTTGCTTTTGTTTGGATCCCATTGGCTAAAGTAATAGCGGGAAGGGACGGTGAATAATCAATCTCCGACAAAAGTGATTTATTACCAGAAATATGATTAGAAGCACCAAAGTCTACAACCCACGATCCAACAGTATTAGATTGTACAATTGAGGCTACTTGTGGAGATGTTTGCTTACTTGTTCGATACTGAAGGTACTCATTATATTCTTTTGGATAAATAAACCCGTTGATTACTTGTGGTGGCAGTCTGAGCAACATGAGCATTCTTGGATGGTTGACCATGCAAAGAATAACATACTTCACGAGTGTATCTAAACCTATTATAATAACTACACTTAGGTCAAGATCTACATACTTTATGAGTGTGTCCAAGTCTATTACAATAACTACACTTAGGTCGAGATCTTCCAAAATGACCTCTTCTTTGTCGATTCTTCATGGACTGTTATGTTCGATTTCTTGATCTCCTCGCTAACGGTTCTGAAGTAATTATAGGACTTGAATTTCCAACTTCCATATATTTGGAATTAAAAACATCAAATCCAAGAGACATGGCTCAAAACTTTAAGAAGATATGACCAAAAAGAAAACACCAAGCTTCTGCCTTAAAAAGGGACTCATTGGGGTGATGAAACACGATTCCAGAAGCTGAAACAGGGCTTCAACTCCGCCGAAAAACTCCGATTTCACCGGAAAGGGGACTTGGTGGCGCCAAAACCCTAATCCAGCTATTGCAATTTGTAAAAAATTGGCAAGGACTACTCGGGAAGGTTGGGCGACCTCAGTTGAAAAGGAACAAACTGAAAGTCATCGGAAAAGTAGCGAACTTCGCCAGAAAATTGATATGTCGCCGGAATTTTAGATATGACCATCGGAAAGTGGTTGAAATCAGAAAATAACTATATGGTTAGGGTTGGAATGATGGCACGACCCCACTAGAAAAAATGATACCTCACGAGCCGACGCGTGGATCTGACTCGCCGCCGCAACTTCTGGTGTCGAGTGAGCGCGCATGGCTATTCCTCTGCAGTACGGTTGGCTGGGGTTTGGTCGCTGGAGGGTGGGGGACCTTGTGGTGGTGTTGGTTTTCGTGCCACACCGGCGGAAAGTGGAACTACGCAAATCATTTCTAGAAAAGTCACCGGAATTTGATGCATGGTGATTGTCTTGACCTAATTTTCTTTCCCCGTTTGTTTCTCACCAACGCTATGATACCATGTGAGAAAATATTATTATTGAATTGTGTATCTACATGATTACACTGAGCCCTATTTATAGACGTTGCATTACAATCTTTTTCCTAGTAGGATACTATATATGAAATCCTATTCCTATTCTAACAAATATCATTAAATGCTTTCTATGTAGTTTTAACTTCTGTATGTCCTTTGTTTTTCTACACTTTTGATTTGCAGTTAATGCACGACACTTGCTAATTCCTGCTCCTTTAATGTAGTAATTACTTTACATTGTTGACTTATACTTGATATAACTAGACTATAGCCAAAAAAGTTCCCTTTCATTTGCAGGTCTACGTGTCCGATTTGACGGAATTATTTACCTGGACATGCTCAAGATGTAATGATTTAACTAAGGTAATCTATATGGATCATCATCTAACACTCCACGGTAAAAAAGCTTCATATAAATATCATGCCATAGTTCTCATGTATGATTGGCTTGTTCACGCCTTCATTATTAAGTTATTTTGAATGATATATATTTTTTTCTTGATCAGGGATTTCAAATTCTAGAGCTCGTTGTTGATGTGCAACGATGCCTCCAGGTGTGTATTACATCAAGCCTGCTCTTAATTAGCTGTGCCTACTTTGTGATCTAATACTCAGTGCCTATTGCAGGCATTTGTCGGTGTGGCACAGGATCTTAATGCCATTGTTATTGCATTCAGAGGCACTCAGGAAAGCAGGTTTGGTTACCACTGGTCCACTGCCCCTTACTTTATTATCATTGTTGTGCAACATTAAATTTGATGTACGGGGATTCAAAATGTGTAGTTTCGTGGTTAAATAGTCCAATTTACTTCAAAATGGATGTTTTCGTGGGAAAACCATTCTCTTGATGGAATAATGTCATGCTACTCTCTAAATCCTGTGAACCAAATGAAAGTTAGTAAGAACTTCATGACTGAGGTGATAAACTCATGCTAAGTTGTAAAATTAAAGGAGAAAGTTGTATTTCTACGTACTTTGATGGACAACTGTCTGGGTGCAAGTTGGCCATTATATTCCTCGCAGATTTGTTATGTTGAAAACGAGAACTAGATGTAAACCACCTTTTACAATGTTGTGGATTCATACACCAATGTGGGTGTATTACTAACTACTGTTCTCCAGCTAAATTTGTTGCTACAAAAGAGGCAGGGATGCTATTGATAGAATTAGCTATCCGCTGGATATTTGGCTTTAGTTTGACAAGCTTAAAAATTTCAGTTGATGATCTTGACATGTAGCATTTTTTTTAGTATCTACTTTCAAGTTTCAACCAAAGGCTAATTTCCTCTAGCAGTCAGGTAGGGGGAAGTGGAATGCCTATGAGATCGGCAACTTTTGGCGTGCCTGAGGTCATGCCTCAGGTGAGGATTGTTTCTTGAAGGAAAAAATGTAAGAAAACAGAAGCTTTATCAAAAGAAAGGATAATTTAGTTTCTGAAGCTCGTTTTAGCAAACCACATCATGTGTGAATGTCGAGGGAAAGCCAAATAAATTGGTGAACCGTTTGCATAAAAGTAAAACATGAACCAAACAACACCCAATTTTCTAGGTTTCTTCTGCATTTTTCTATTTATTTCTAGACATTTTTTATTAGTAGAATTAAGAAAATGTTAGCCTTGGACATTGGGCGTCCACTTGGGGCCTCATCACAAGTAGGGGTGTTATCGGTCCGGTCCGGGTATCTGGATACCCGGATCGGACTGATAAGCTTATCGGTCCGGACCGGTAAGAATTTTCGGTCGGGTTCCGGGGCCCGTATTTCTTTTTTGATTTTTTTTTAAAATTGAATTTCCAATATTGAAATTGACATTCTCGGACACATTACCACGAAATTTGGACGTTGAAATTTATTGTATATCGCGAGATATTTAACTTTGAAAAGGGAAAAAACGTAACGATTTGGGGGAAAAGTAAAATTGATTGGCAAGACGGACGTTTTTTGAGAAATCTACTGCTCCTAACTGCTGTCCGGCCCCGTCTCGAAAAATACGCGAAATCAAAAAAATATTAGGTGAAACGGACGTCCGAGTGCAGAGTTATGACCATTTAAAGTTTCACCAATTTACAACTAATTAGGGCTGGCTGGGGGAGCTGGTTGGCTGGAGGGGGAGGGGGTGTTACCGGGTTACCGGTCCGGCTCCTTATCGGTCCGGGTAATTTTTTGGTACTCGTATCCGGACCGTTAACTTTTCGGTCTGAGTATCGGTCCGGGTTTACCGGTCCGGTTCTCGGGTAATTACCGGGAGTATCCGGACCGCTAACAGCCCTAATCACAAGTGAACCACCCACAGTTTGCTTCAAAACATTTTCCCTGATAAAATAAGATTCAGTCATTATAGAATTTTCTATGCACCAAGGTACTTGTGTATTTGGCTACTTATAGTTATGCTATAACTGGTCATGATTTTGGTTTCAAAACTTTGTTGAGGAGATTCAATGCCTTGACCATCAAATATTATTATTGTTGGTTGATAACTTTTGTGAATCAGGAGCTGCTTGGATCAGAATTTTGTTACTTTCTGTCTGGGACAATATTATAATTGAGTAAAAAAGAAGTTGAATAGAGCCTTCAGGTGTAAGTTGTGAAATGTTAAAGACTTTTCCTTTTGTTTGTTGATGTTCACTGTGACCAAGTTTAAAATACAATAACCTCTGATCACTCCGCTCACAGTTGTGATGTGTAATATGCATTATCTAAATTACTGTATAGGAATGAAGCTATATGGTCTCTGGCTCTGTGATTCGACATGTTTGATATAAAGTTCAAGTTTGAACTTTTTTGGTTGCAGCCTACAGAATTGGATTGAAGATCTATACTGGAAGCAGCATGATATATCTTATCCAGGAATGGAAGGTGCAATGGTGCGTGTATGACACTAAGCCTCTTCTGCTTCTATTTTGTTTTTTAACCTTATTTCGGCATATTAGTCATCTCTGCCTTATTTCAGGTGCATCATGGATTTTATTCTGCTTACCACAACACGTCATTGCGTCCCGGAGTGCTAAATGCTGTTAAAAGAGCGAAAGAGGTGTATGGGGATATTCAAATTATAGTGACTGGGCACTCAATGGGAGGGGCTATAGCTGCTTTCTGTGGCCTAGATCTCACCGTATGCTCTAAAGACTTGCCACTATTTTTACAAAAAATCGTTTTTGACTTTCCATTTAAAGGGATAGATCTTGTTTTAAATATTACTGATCTTGCATATCCTTACCGAGGCATACATGCGTTTTTTTCTCAATGAAAGAAGAAAAATTACATGTCTTGTGGACCATTGGCTATAGCGCAAGAAATATTCTCCAACTTGCAGTTAATGGATTTATCTTCTTATTCCAGGTGCATTTTGGATGCCAGAATATTTCGGTTATGACATTTGGACAACCACGAATTGGCAATGCTGCATTTGTGTCCTACTACAGAGAACGGGTCCCCAATACAATTCGTGTTACAAATGGTCATGATATTGTGCCTCATTTGCCCCCTTACTATCAATACTTCCCTCACAAAACTTATCGTCATTTCCCTAGAGAGGCAAGTTTCGCAACTCAATACCCTATAGTGCTTGATTTTGAACTGCACAAGTCTAACTATGTCTTGAAGTGCATAGAAAGTTGTAAGGAATGAGGCAGCTATTTCTCTATACATGGAATATCTTGATTTCAGTGTTGTGGACTAATTCATAAATGCAAATCTCAAGAATTTAAATTCATTTAGCTATTCAAATTTACACGTTAATGTGAATTTGTGAATATTTCTCTATTAACCTTTTCTGCATCTCACAGATTCTTTAGCAAATACAGAGAACTTCTAATACTTTTTATTTTTATTTTGTATAGTTTGATATTGAGGCATAGTTGTTTATAGTGTTAGCCTGTGATAAATTTACACGGAGAAACATGGTCACTGAGCATTCATACAGCCGACCCTGACTTGTTTGGGACTGAGGCATAGCTGTTGTTTGTAGCCAACTTTCAGCAGCTATTTTTCTATTTTCTTCCGTCCTTTCATTCAAACGTTGTCATAGAAAACGGGATGGGAAGGAGTAATATCTTTTTGTCCCATTGGTTTTGTGTTCAGTTATCCCCCACTCTTTTAGAATACGTTGAAATGGGTGTTAATGAATTTATTAAAAAGAAGGGCGTCAATTACTGTATTTTTTCTGTAACTTCTGCACTAATATGTTACATATAATAAAGACTCATGGTGACAGTCTTTCTCATTGAGACCATTCAAACTATGTTTAGACAAATCCAAGTTACTCTGCCTCTTGATATCTTGATTCGTGGTTGCATATATTGACTGTGAGATCTTGAAATTGCAGGTCTGGCTTTATGATCTTGGCTTTGGAAGTTTAGTTTATACAGTTGAAAAGGTCTGCGATAATTCTGGGGAGGATCCTTCTTGCAGCAGGTAAAGTTTCTCTTTCATCTGCTCAGCAGAAATATATGCACTGAATTTCTTCAAATTGCTTTTCATGCCGGTTAGACTAAGTTAAACTACAGTCCAAACAGTGAAAAAAAGCTAATGGCCAATCATAACCAGTTGAGGGTACACTTGGATCCCTTTATAAAGCATTATGTCCAAAATGCTGATACATCATACAACTCACTTGTCAAATAAGAAACGCAATTTGAAAAAGAAGGGAGAAGAAAAATACATTAAACTAAATTCTAACAAGAAAGTTTTGAAGCTGCAAGAGGTATGTAAAACACAACCGTACAAAATTGTGATGATGCAAAAAAGAAGAATATCTCTCTCGCAAGGAAGTGAAACCATAAAACACTGATATTTGATATGAGACAAGTCACTTTGTTGAACATTGAGTAGCAGTTCAAATGGAACTTGACGTTGGTAAGAGAGGTGGTTATTTTCCTGCTGAACCATGTTGTAATGAAAGCAATCTGTAAACTTGCTGGTAATTTTGGATCCAGAAAGAACATTTTTGTATTAGAAAGATGTCTGAGACACCTAAAGGTGGTGCACCCCCACCCCCTCGAATTATCTTCGTCGTAATAAACAATTGGCTGAATTTTACTAGAGCTGTTGGCCTCTTTTTAACTTGATCCAATCTATGTAGGTCGGTGAGTGGCAACAGCATTACGGACCATTTAAGATATTTCGGTGTAAAATTATCATGTGATGTATCAGCCGGATGCAGAATTGTGATGGATAATGGTCTAGCGGCGTATCGCAGAGCAGACAGTGACGGAAATGTCATCTTCTCCAGAGATATATCTTCTTCTGTTTTGAGAATGAATGCGGAGTCTAGTGAGGAAGGTAGATCGTTAGAGATTCATTGAAATTACCACTTGGCTCTCTAAAATGTGGGAGAGCTGAAGCAGAGTTTCTCACTTTAAGGCTTAAATAGGAAATTGTATAGCTAGTCAAATTATGTAGTTATGTCCTTTGCTCGGAAGGACGTCATGTATATAGTTCCCTTTTTAAACATCTCATCCATGTAAATAAAAGATATTTAAGTATTACTTGTCATATATGATTAATATTATGTTAATTCTTAGAAATAGCTATCTGCTCCTTAGAAAATGATAAAAATTGAATTCCCAATCACTGACCATTGGTTTATGCGAATCGCCTATACTAGTCGTTGTTTTGTTTGCTTTCGGAATTGGCAAAAAATGAATTCTAATCTATAAGATTTAATTTCTCTAGAGTGTTGATACAGCTTGGTGTACATATTACATGTTTTTTTCAGAACTAGAACCAATTAATAGAATTTGTCGATCGAGCCGCTTTCCCTCATTCCACTCGTCCAGCCCTCTTCACGAACTTGTACAATCGATGCCACATTAAATAACAAACTCTAAGCAAAGGATGGGATATCTCTCTTTTACTCTAACTTTACTACAGTAATTGATGACTTTCTTTTTCTCTGTTTGGGATGTTTTATGATGTTTGCCATTTTTATACATATTTCCTTTCAAGAATGTAGATTCATTAAAATGGTCAAATTTTAAACGCTGATCCGATGTTTTTCTTATATCAAACAAACTTTTGTTCTTTCACTAGCACTAATATACATAAGTTGAATACCAGTATAATATAAATTGGGCTGAAGGGAACATTTTATTGTATGAAGGGTTGGTGGGGATTCTTATTAATGTCAAGACCAACAGAGCAAAACTATATTCATAAATCAAGACTTAAAAAAAAGTATGGGAATGATCAACCATTTGCAGTCACAAGCTTTGACAACAATTTAAAGAAATTTCCATCACAATATCAAAGAGAAGTAGATTTTGATTAAATGTGTCATATATAAGCAGAACGAGTAATATATCAGTCAGTCATCTGAAAACAGAAGAAATATGTATACTTAAGCTGGAGATTACAACAGGCTTTAAAAAGCAAGAATTAAACTAATAAACAGCCCTCGTCGATGTTCTCATGTCTGCAGTTCAATCTGTTTTGGAACCTGTAGTCTCTGATGTTTGAACCGCATTCTCCTGCAAAATTCAGAAAAATTGAACATGGGAATAAGACTCTTTGAAAGAAGAAATCTTATTAGCATATGCTTGGTACGAGGAAAGTCATTTTCTACAAAAAAAAAATTCATAGAAAATTTCGTTGTTTGGTTATTGAGAGAAAATAATTAATGAACAAAATTATAGTAAAATAATATTAACAAGGAGAGTGATTTGATGATATTTTTTTAGAACTAAAGATTAATAATAA
Source organism: Przewalskia tangutica (assembly GCA_029844215.1). Lineage (NCBI taxonomy): Eukaryota > Viridiplantae > Streptophyta > Magnoliopsida > Solanales > Solanaceae > Przewalskia > Przewalskia tangutica. The sequence goes on along the minus strand of CM056721.1, from coordinate 119,499,707 downwards.
TGTCTAGGGTGTCATTTAGTTCAAATACAAATTATTATGTGATTTGTTATGCAAGCAGGAACTAGTAATATTTGGATTGTAATGCATGAATTATTTGTTGTTAGATGCTTGGTTTGCTGTATTACAAGAATTAGTTTAGGAGATCATAAGGGTCTTTTTGGTTAGTTTAACCCATGTATGGCTAATAACCATATACTTATTTCACATTCTATTCTAATTATATAAATTCCCAAATAACTTATGCATATATTAGTTTATGAGAAAAATTAAATTAGCAACCAAATAATGTATAAAACAAATATTAAAAATTTATTCAAGGATTTATTTCTTTGCACCAGCCAACCTAATAAAAGGATTTTACATTTCAAGTTGATACCTCTTTTGGCTTTTCCTCTGTCTCTGGTTTAGTAGCATCTTTGGCTGTTTCTGTGGTGACAACATCTGTGGCCTCAGAAGCAGTGGTGACTTCTTCCTTCTCTTTCTCTTCTTCAATTGGCTTAATGGTCTCCTCTATGGGTTAAAAAATGCATATTAACATCAATAAGGGGGGAATATAGCGATAAAAAAGTTCAAATACTAATAGAAACATAAAATCCATGCTATTTCTGTAAAGATATGGCACCTGAGCCTAACTTAACCGCAAAAGCTAGCTTGTAGGGTGATGATTGTTCAAGTTCATATAAGGAGTTCATGTTCTCATTTCATATCCGATGTGAGACTCTTAACACTCCCCCGCACGCCCAGACCTCGTTAACTAGAGCGTGGACAATATAATTTAGGGGCCCAACATCGGTGAATAAAGAATTAGAATGAGTCTGACTCTGATAGCATGTAAAGATATGACACCTGAATCTAATTTAAAGATATGGCACCTGGCCTAACCGTAAAGATATGGCAACTGGGTCTAACCGTAAAGATATGGCAACTCACCCCACCAGTCCTTATTCTTCAATCAATTAGATGTAATAATTCAAAACTAACAATAAATTTATCTATTTGACAGGCAGCTAGACAGAGTATGAACATATATGTACTGATAGCATAACAGAAGATTATACTAAACCTTTTTTAATAGTAGAAACACAAATATGACCCTATTCCCGTAGATAAATACGAAGTTTTGCAATTTCAAATTATTGGAAACCATTTAAAACGATCAGCACAACCCAAAAAGAAATATTTCTTTTTAAACATTTGTTAAGAGTCCGATATGAAATGGAAACACAGACTTCTTATATGAATTTGGACAATCCTCACCCTACAAGTTAGTTTTTGGAATTGAGTTAGACCCAATTTTCATTCTTTACATGATATCAGACACATTCAAATTTTTTGTTCACCGATGTTGGGCATAAGGTCTGGACAAGCGGAAAGTGTTAAAAGTCTCACATCAAATATGAAATGAAAATACAGACTTCTTATATGGACTTGGACAATCCTCCACCTTAAAAGCTAGCTTTCACGATTAAGTTAGGACCAATATACATTCTTTACCAACATAAAAGTATGATGAAATAAACAAACCAGTTTTGTCTGCAAGTGATTCTTTCTTCTCTACAATAGCAACAGCAACAACAACAGGGGTTGTTTCATTCTTGTTCTCTTCAGGTTGAGTTTCTACAACTTTTTCTTCTTTCTTTTCAACAACAACCTCTTCTGTTTCTTTAGCTTCCACCATTTCTTTCTTCTCCGAGCTTTCTTTCTTAGCCACAATTTCGGGTGCCTCCACCTTGGCTATAACCTCCACTTTTTCATCACTTTTTATCACATTTTCTGCAACCCCATTTTCTTGAATTTCACCCTTTGTGGAGTTGGATTTAGAACTCAATGATCTTTTGTTCTTTGGAATTGTGGCCTTCTCTGTTGCAACTGCATGCTTTGATTCCCCACAACCCATTTTTTCTTTTATTATAAAGAATTGGAGGAAAAGAAAAGATTAAAGGGGTATGTATTGATATTTTCTGTTTTCCCTTTGATTTGGATTCAAAGGAAAAAAGAAAATATAGAGAGGAAGATTGTTTTCTTTCACCCTTTGGTTTTTTCTTGGCGGGGGCTTTGAGGTTTCTATTATAATTGATAGAGCAACCGTTTTTTGTTGCCTTTTCAAGGTTGAGAATTTGCACCGTTTTTTTATTTATTTTTATTATTAAAAAAAGGAAAATGATCATATTTGCCCTCAATGTTAAAGAAAAGATTTGTATTTGTCCTCCGTTAACGTTTGAGGTCAAATATGTCCTCTGTTAGTCTAAACTTTTTGTATTTTCCCTTATTTAACAGATCTGCCCCACGTGTAAGACACGTGGAAAAGTGGGACCCACACCTTCACCCCAAAACTTCTACTCCCTCTGTTTAATAACCCCAAATGTCATCTCCGGCAAACTCCAAAGCTCCCAAATCGTAGCAGCTCATGTTCAAATATCCAGAAATCAATCTGCTTCCGTATCAAGAACTCCAAGTAGCTGCAGTGATGGTTGCTTGTCGTCTTCAACTTCCTCTGCATCTAATCCATGGCAAAAGGAGTAAGTATAACTTTCTTCATCTCAAAGCTATTCTGAGTTTGAATGATTGTAGAAGTTTAATAACTCCAAAGCTTCATTATTGATAAGCTTGAGATATGCGTTCTATGGGTCCGTCGCCGAATGGGTGACCCTCGTCAGAAACCAAATGCCATCTCCGGCAAACTCCAAAGCTACCAAATGCATTGAGTTTTATTGCTACAAAAAAATCATTACAAAAATAAATCCAAAAATTGTTTCGATTCCTTATTGTTTTGTTATTTCAAGCACTAGATTTGAGTTCTCTAGTTTTAATATAGTCTAAATCCAAAGTTTCAAATTATTTGAAGTCAATCACTATTGTTGGAGCTTGAAGAACTAGATTGTGGGTCTTGTCGAAGGAATAATTAGAGCTTGAAACCTATTGAGTTTTGTTCTCCTATTGAAGAAGGTCTAGAATTCGAAATTTGGGAGGAATTGGAGTTGATTTTAGAACCCAATTTTTTTAATCTTCAAAGTGTTGTGCAAGAAAGTAAAGATTGATCTTCAATTTCCAATTCCATTTGATGAAAAATGTTTTGGGCGGAAAGATGAATATCTGAAATAGTGGAGTAGAAGTTTTGGGGGTGAAGGTGTGTGTCCCACTTTGCCACGTGTCCTCCATGCGGCGGACACGTTGAGGATCTGTTAAATAATGGCAAATACAACAAGTTTAGACTAACAGAGGGCATATTTGATCCCAAACCTTAACGAAGGACAAATACAAACATTTTTCTAAACGTTGAGGACAAATATGACCATTTTTCCTAAAAAAAAAGATGTCCAATGGTATATTCTCTTGCCAAATTTGCCTCCGTGGCTAATGATAAAAAGCGCATTCAAGATTTTAAGTTATTTACACGCGATTTTACTATTTGTTATTTTATTTTTATCTATATATACGATTCGAATCAAATATTGTATGTGTGATAGTTAGAGATGGGTCAAAGGTTTCTGTAACATGAGTGCACCATTAAAAGGGAAAAAAGTATTAAGTGAGATTGATCACTATTATGCTAAGTAAATAAATCAGCATTTAAGTAAGTGCACCATTTAGTATTGTTGAATCATAGGTGTCAATAGATGATATTGAATATTGTAAACGTGTAAATATAGGAAACAATATATTCCCTACCCATAATTAGAATATTTCTATATATTGTGTAAATATAATTATGGTAAGACTAGGATTCCTCTTTTGTATAGGTTTAGGATTCCTATTGTATAAGGGATGAATATTGTACTCTATATATACCTTGATATTAATGAAAGATCCGCCAATTTACTCGCAATAATTCTGTCTCAGTGGATTTTGACCCTTTTGGTTTTACTGTGAAGGATTTTCATATGGGGACACCTCTTACGAGATGCAATAGCACGGGGATCTCAATCCATTCACTTCCACCTCCGCTGCCAGATCTTGCTCTCCCGTCACTCTAGCGGTTGTTTCTTCTTCAACTTGACATAATAGGCTTGGTCATCCAGGAGTCCCAGTTTTTAATTTTCGTAAAGGCAACAATTCCATTGCTTGTAAAGGGAAACTTGCCCAAAATTGTGTTTCTTGCTCTTTAGGCAAACATATTTGTCTTTCGTTTAAATCATCTACTAGTGTTACACTTGCTCCTTTTGATATTATACATGCCGATTTATGGACATTTCCTATCTCTAGTTCTCTCGGTCATAAATACTATCTTGTGTTGCTTGATGATTTTTCACACTATGTTTGGTTATATCCTCTTAAATTTAAATCGGAAGTGTTTGCCAAATTTCTTGAGTTTCGCAAGTTTATCCACACACAATTAGGAAAAAGCATAAAATCATTTCAGTGTGGTAATGATCATGAATTCAATAACTCTATGTTTCACCGGTTTTGTACAAATAATGGCATGGTTTTTCGCTTCTCCTGCCCTCACACCTCACCACAAAACGGTAAAGCTGAAAGAATCATACGTACCATTAACAATATGATTCGCACCCTATTGATTCATGCCTCTCTCCCTCCTTCCTTCTGGGTATATGCTGCTAAAATATCATAATACATTCTAAATATTCTTCCTACTAGCACTCTTCACAATATGACCCCTAACGAAATCCTCTTCGATAGAGTGCCCTCCTATGATCATCTACGGATTTTCGGTTGTCTGTGCTATCCCAATCTCAGTTCTACCGCCCTTCACAAGCTTGCTCCTAGGTCTAATCCTTGTGTCTTCCTAGGATTCTCGCCAAACCATAGGGGATATCTATGCTATGACTTGTCGACTCGTCATATCCACGACGAGATCACATTCCCATTTTCAAATCTTCCAAAATTCCAAAAACCAGACTACTCATTTCTTGACGAGCCTGCCATCTCTCCCCTCATCCTCGAACAGCCCACGTCCTATGTTCCGTCGTCAGAGCCGCGACCCCAAGGGGAGGCGACGCGGCGCCTGATTTCCAGTGAGAAAGCTTCAAGAATACCGTCGCCAACGCCGCGGCCCTGTGCTGAGGCGCTGCGGTGCCCAAACATCAGAGAAGCCTGTCAACCTTCTAGCGTCGCGACTCTCGATCCAGGAGCCGCGACTCCTCCGACGGCTTCACCCCCACCTTCTCCTTATCCGAATTTACCCACCGTCTCAGACACCACTCCGCCACCCACTGTCCATACTCATCCAATGGAAACTCGTTCAAAGCATGGAATCTTCAGGCCCAAAGTCAATTTCAACTTGTCTGCCCAAACCATCTCTCCACTTCCAAAGAACTCAAAATTGGCCAAACAAGAGCCTAATTGGAATGCGGCTATATATGAGGAATTCAATGCTTTAACTAAATAGCACATGTGGGATCTAATACCTAGACCTGAAGAAGTGAATATAATTCGATGTATGTGGCTTTTTCGTCACAAGTTCCGAGATAATGGGGATCTTGAGAGGTATAAGGTTCGTCTTGTGGCTAATGGCACAAATCAGCAGGAGGGCATTTGTTACACCTCGTAAGTTAAGACGAGGGTTAAGAACGTCATTAGGAATAAAGATCCGAATTTAGGTTACAACAAGGGGATCAATGGAAATGGAAAAGGATAGTCATATATATATCCTCGTTAAGAATACGAGACCTTATGGAATGTCCGGGAATTTACGGAAACGGAAAGCAAGATTTAAAGGAATAGACTAAAGTTTACTACTTGAGGGATTTATTTAGCCTAATAAGCACCTAGAGGGTTAAAGTGTTAAAAGAAAAGGGAACTAAATGCATTTCTTTAAAATAGTTACAAATCTGAAAATTTAGACTTAAAATGCCCTAACAATTCATTTTCCTCTTCAACACAAAAATCAAAATCCCTCTTCTTTTCTCTCCCTAGTTTGATCGAAAAATACCCCTCTTTGCAAGAGAAAAATCCAATCTTTTACTCCACTTTGTTAGACCAATTATCCTATACAAGTAAGTCAAGAACTAGAGCAATTCTAGCACCCGAAAACAGTGGGTTCGACAACCCCACTGCTGCCGATTTTGGAGCAGTTTTTTTTAAGAGTTTTAGGTAAGTTTTAGCATGGTAAGCATGTTTAAATGATGGGTTAACATTGTGGGATTGTTGCATGGCAATTTGGAGTTGAAAAGGTGAAAGATTAGTGAAGAAAAATCGATTAAACAACGGGAAAAGTGGGCTGGGCAGTGAGCAGATTTTCGAGACTGTTTTGGACGAATTCGAGGTATAAAATTCTTCTTTTTATAGTTTAAATGAAATTGCATGTCGTTGTAATTGAAGATATGAATTGGTGTTAAGATGGAATTGGAAATATGAAATGCATGTGATTGTATTGAGATATATACGTCGATTGGAACTGCTTTGTATACATTAAGTTTGATTGTTGTAGTGTAATATGGTTACTAATTGCATGATGAACTTGAAAGGAAATCTTGATAGTTTAAAGTTGTAATTTTTATATGGAATTAGCGAAATACGAATTGGGTATAAGGAGTTAAAAGAAGAGCCAAGGCAATGTGTTTTTGAACCATAACATTTAAGGATTTGTCGGACCTCGTCGTCGCGACTTAGGGACTGTTTAGGGGTTGATTTGGTGGTGTAATAATGCTGGGAATTTCATCGAGAATATGCATAAACAATGTGGTAATTGCTTACGCAAGTCCTAAAGGAATCAAAATATAAGAAAGTGTAGAAAAGCTTCGCATTTCCCTCCCATTGTTAACTAAAGTGTGAGTTGTTCTCATGGACTATTCTTTAATACGGATTAAGGGTTGGAATGACATAAAATAAATGTATAAATTCTCTTGGTTATTGAAGTTGATAAATTGAGTGTTAAATAATTTTGACTACATATGGAAATGGTAGTGGTTATTAGTTTAATTTGGATAATTAGTTTAATTTGGATCATTGGGTTGATTTGGATTGTTGGATTGAATTGGATTATTGGTTGGATTTGAATTGTTGGTTGATTTGGATTATTGGTAAAATTGTGGATACGCACATAAACAAGGAAATGCTGCCCAAATTTTTATAGGAATAAGGGAGTCATTATTCATATAACTTACATTAGAAATCATGGAATTGACGAACGTATCATTCCTTATTATAGGTTGAAGTACTAGACGAGACATACCTTAATATTGAGTTGAGTAGTTCGCCTAAGAGGTATGTAAAACTCTTCCTTCCTTCTTTTGGCATGATTTTAATGAAAGTACGGCGGACGTACGTAATTCTTATAAGTTCAGTTTTAAAGGATAATTGTTGATTAGTGTCTATGATTTTCAGTAAAAGAGTTTATTATGATGAAATTATCGAGAGTCAAAGATGATTTTTTTATTGCATATAGTTGCTCATGATATCTACTCGTGCTAAGTATTATTGTTTCACTCCACCGAGTCCCGGACCGGATCATGTTCATGCGCAGCTTTACAGAATTCATCGAGTCCCTCACTAGAGGGCCGAGACACGTTATATACATATATACAGATTTTATCGAGTCCCTCCATAGAGGGCCGAGACATGATATGCGCACATATACAGACTTCCATCGAGTCCCTCACTAGAGGGCCGAGACATGTTATACAGATTGATATACAGACATAGACATAGTGACAGTATGAGCAAGCATTCATGATTTCTGATATGACTCTCATTTTGTTAAGCTTGATGACTCTCTATCTTTACTTGACACAGTTGTAATTTCATTTTCAGTATTTCATGTTTTATATACTCGGTCATTATTGCATCGACCCCCTTCTCGGGTCTGCGTTCATGCCCGCAGGTTCAGGTGTTCAGATAGGTGACCATCCAGTCTAGGATTTATGTACAGCAGTTGGAGAGCTCCTTTGTTCCGGAGCCAGTTATTTTGATACAGACCTTTATCTTTCAGACTTATGCATATTTTAGGCACGACGGGGTCCTGTCCCGTCATATGTCAGTATTGCACTCTTAGAGGTTTGTAGACAGTTGTGGGTTGGACGTTTGTACCTTGTTTTAGGTTGTAATGTTGTTGTACTCTGTGTTGGGGCGTTCCCGGTTATACTTGTTGCTATCTAGTGGCAGCCTTGCCGGCTTGCTTATTTTGAATATTCCTTTGTGTACATAATGTTGGTTGGTGGCAGCCTTGTCGGCTCGCACATTTTGGGGAGATGTTGTAAAAGCAGCGTTGTGTTGCCGAAATTTCTATAGATCTCGGTATTAAATGGATTAAGAGTGACAGGTCAGTAATGACATCCAATTAGGACGTTTAGTCGCGGCCCGTCGCCTGGTCATGTAGTGGTATCGAGCGCTTAGTACTCTAATGTCTACGCACCGTGTCTAGTAGAGTCTTGTGTATGGGTATGTTGTGCACCATACTTATACACGAGAGGTCAGGACATTTAGGATTGTTTCTATTCTTCCACCTCTTAGATCGTGCTATAGAGCTGTGTTATTAGAATGATCCGTTTTCTGATAGTTTACTATATTTACAGCTATGCCTCCGAGGAAGGCGCCAGTGGCCCAGAAGGGAAAATCTACAGTAGGGGACACTAGTCGGGTACAGAGAGCTACCAGGTCCCGCACGTGGTCTACTCCTGAGAGTGTGCCCCTGACGATGAGTTCTGCCTCGTCACCAGTTCCATAGGCTCCCTCTCAGGGGGCAACATCATCTGTATCCGAGGCTCCAGTACCTGAGTCTTCAGTTCCCCAGCCATGGGCACAGGATGGAGATTTAAGAGAGATAGTCCAGCTAGGGCAGACAGTTTGAGGGTTAGAGATAGTAGATGGGCAGACTTACAGGCAGGAGACGAAAGTTAACCCTAGGGCAGACAGTTTGAGGGTTAGAGACTTTCTGAGTTGCAGTCCGGCAGAGTTTTACGGGTCAAGGCCCGAGGATAATCCCCATGAGTTCATCCGCCAGACGCAGAGTACATTGAGGGTGATCAGGGCCTCAGAGACTGAGTCAGTTATATTGGCCTCATACCGGTTGCGCGATATAGCAATCAACTGGTTTGAGTCCTGGGAGTTGTCTAGGGGCGAAGGTGCTCCCCCTGCAGTATGAGATGAGTTTTCAGAGGCATTATTTGGCCACTTTCTTCCTCCAGAGATGAGACGGGCAAGAGTCGACATGTTTCTAAAGTTGCGGCAGAATGGGAGGACGGTTAGAGAGTATAGCTTGGAGTTTGACTCCTTGACTCGGTACGCACCTACTATATTAGCAGACATGGCAGATAGGGTACACCGTTACGTGATGGGGTTAGACCACTATCTTATTGATGGGTGCATGACAACAACGCTTCAGCCGAGCATGGATATTGCTCGTATTCAGGCTTTTGCGCAGGGAATCGAGGAGCGGCACAAAGGGAGACAGTTGGATAGAGACCATGGTAGGAGCCAGCATAAGAGGGCCAGATGAGCTGGGTTTTTGGGTGATTTCCGAGGCGGCCTCAAGAAGATACTGTGTATTCTCCCAGCCATTTCGTAGTTCTCCTCACGATCTTACGGTAGGCGATTTGACCGCACGGTATTCAGAGCTGGTCGTATGACGGCCGCAGATGCACGTGGGTTCTCGGCCGAGGCCATCTTTGCCTCGCCGCAGCCATGTGCAGCGCTATCCGGGAGTGTCGATTGATATCGGTACTTGTTTTCTCGGCGCTGTGGCCATCTGATGAGAGAATGTCCCTTTAGAGTTGGTTCGAGGGGTATGGCTCAGCCTACGGGTTCTGTTGCGGGTTCGTCGTCCACAGCTATGCGCCCCATCGGGCAGGTTACTCAGGCACCAGCTGGCCGGAGTAGAGGTCGTGGTAGAGGTTCTAGTTCTAGCGGTCCTTCGAACCGCATTTATGCCATGGCCAGTAGACGCGACCAGGAGGCGTCACCAGATGTTGTCACATGGTAGGAGCCAGCATAAGAGGGCCATATCAGCTGGGTTTTCGGGTGATTTCCGAGGCGGGCAGCCTCAACAGCATACGAGGTATTCCTCCTGGCCAGCTCAGAGTGCTCCCTCACAGTCTTCTGGTAGGCGATTTGACCGCACGGTATTCGTGAGCCGTCGTGGCTCCCAGCGACCGTCCGCGATGCATGCGGGGTTCTCGATGGAGGCCATCTTTGCCTCAGTGTTCGCAGCGCAGCGCCATCCGGGAGTGTCATATCGACATCGTACTTGTTTTTCTCGCGCCGCTGGCCATCTGATGAGAGAATGTCCCTTTAGAGTTGGTTCGGGGGGTATCGCTCAGCCTACGGGTTCTGTTTCGGGTTCGTCGTCCACAGCTATACGCCCCATCGGGCAGGGTACTCAGGCACCAGCTAGACGGGGTAGAGGTCGTGGCAGAGGTTCTAGTTCTAGCGGTCCTTCGAACCGCATTTATGTCATGGCCAGTAGACGCGACCAGGAGGCGTCACCAGATGTTGTCACAGGTACATTATCGATCTTTTTCTATGATGTGTATGCTTTGATTGATCCAAGTTCCACCTTGTCCTATATATCCCCTCTTGTTGCTAGTAGAATAGGGATAGAACCTGAGCCGATAGAACCATTCGAGGTAGCTACACCGGTAGGAGATTCAGTTATAGCTAAACGTGTGTACAAGAATTGCTCGGTGGTGATATATAGCCGTCGTACCTTAGCGGATTTGATAGAATTGGATATGACCGACTTCGACGTTATTATGGGTATGGATTGGTTGGCTTCTTGTTTTGCCAGCGTTGATTGTCGAGAGAAGTTGGTTCGATTCCAGTTTCCAGTTTCCAGATGAGCTGGTTATAGAATGGAAATGGAATACCATATCGCTGAGGGGTAAGTTTATTTCATACCTCAAGGCAAGGAAGATGGTTCGAAAAGGGTGTATTTATCACTTAGTTCGGGTGCATGATACGGATGCCGAGGTACCGGCTCTTCAGTCAGTTCCGATAGTCAGTGAGTTTCCGAACGTGTTCCCAGATGATCTACCAGGTCTTCCTGCAGAGCGGGAGATAGATTTCAGCATAGATGTATTGCCAGGTACCCAACCTATATCTATTCCTCCTTATAGAATGACACCTGCAGAGTTGAAAGAGTTGAAGGAGCAACTGGGGGATCTATTAAAAAAATGCTTCATTAGGCCTAGTACATCCCTCTGGGGTGCGCCGGTAATATTTCTAAAGAAGAAGGATGGTTCGCTGCGGATGTGCATTGACTATAGGCAGCTGAATAAGGTGACCATCAAGAATAGGTACCCCCTTCCCAGGATTGACGACTTGTTCGATCAGTTGCAGGGTGCTAAGTATTTCTCGAAGATAGACCTTGTTGACACCCAATTTTGACCCATCGTTTAGTTATTTCTTGCAATTTTAAGTGTTTTAGGACTGTTGACACCCAATTTTGACCCTCTCGTCCAGACAGTAGCTATAAAATTACACTAATTTTGCAAAATAATTTTTTATGATTTCTTATAATAAAATGCAACAATAAAATATTAATACATGCATAAATAAATTATTTAATAATAACTTCGCATTTTCTACGTAGAGTATTAAGCATTTAGAGTCTCGCGCCCGCATTAATTAATTTCAAGCTCTGTCGTAATTCTTAAATAATTAATAAATACATAAAATAAATAATTTAGCAATGACGTCGCGTCAAGTAGCATAGCCGCGTTTATTAATACGCAAGAGAATTTTATAATCATTTGTAATTTAAAATCAATTTTAATCTAATACATACATTTAATAGCGTCGCATTTATAAAAAAGGCTTTAAACAATTCTTAAAAAAAATCATACTTGCATTTAGCATTTAAATAATTTAATCTAAATTCAATTCAATTTTAATTTAACTTCGCAAAAATGCACAATAATAAGATTTTAAATAATAGCGCCGCATTTTAAAATATTAAGCACTAATTAAATAGCACGCCCGCATTTATTTTAGATAATTTAATCACAATTAATTAATTAATTAATTTACCACTAATTAAAAGCTTAAACCTAATAATTAAAACTAACCTAAACTAAAACCTAATCAGCCCACCTTTTAATTTTACCCCAGCCCACACCCCAGCTGCCCACATACCCGGCCCACTACCGCAGCCCACATTACCTACCCAGCCCAAGACCCCCGCCTTTTACTTTACCCAGCCCACTACCGCAGCCCACATTACCTACCCAGCCCAAGACCCCCGCCTTTTACTTTACCCAGCCCACGCCCCATCTTCTCTCAGCCCTTTACCATTACCCATCACCCCCGCGCCTCACTTCGTCTACAACGATAAAACGCATCAACCCTAAAATGTAAAACCGCCGCACCTCTCAAACCTCGCACCCCCCATCACCGCACCTTCCCTGCCGTGATTCTCGCCTGAGAATCCGGCGAATCAAACCCAAATCTTCCTAAACCGCAACTTACCATAACAATAAAGTCAGAACGAAATCGCGCAAGATTACCCTAAGAATCGACCCCGAAATGGAAACAAATCCCTAACCAAATCTACCCAGATCAAAGCTTACCATAAGAATCAGCCTCAAATCAGTCCAAGTCACCCACGAAATCATACCAGTAGCTTACCTAATTTAGAACCCAATTTGGAGCTATATAAACCAATCTCTATACACTTGAAGATTCATTCGGAAATTAAGAGGGAACAGGCAAGAATCATTCGAAATTAGCATTCTAGAGCAGACAACCAGAATTCTCGAGCTTTTGGAGAAGTTCCGTCCTTCGCATAACCGCAATAAATCCTCCGAGTGAATCGACGACTTGATACGCTGCCTCGGTTCGCTGTCCGGAGAAGGTAAACCCATTCCCTTTCAGATTTTTTGTATGCGATTTATGTGTTTTCTGTTGACTGTTCGTATGTAGCTAGGTTTGTTTTACTTTTTCTATTAATGCTTAGGTGTAATGCCGGATCGGTCTGCGTTAATTTACCTAGGTCTGTATATGCTTATTAAATCACCAAATAGATTCATGTTTATTGTAATCATTTGCTAGAAGGAATATGATATCGATAATGAAGTGCTGCCATTGATGTGTGTTACTGTCTAATGGTTTGCTTACCTATCTTGTTGGCCATTAATATTTGGACATGCTATGATTCATATCCAATACTATGTGATAGGTGTTTATTATTTTTAATATTGGTTGCAGCACTGGTTCATATACAGTTTTTCAAATTTTCTCTTAAAATGACTACCTATTTATTTTGTCTGTCTTGGTATGATTTTTGTCCTCCTGATATCATGTAATATCCCTTAAGTCTGTTAGTTGCCAAATGTTATCTGAGCATGAAAGTGTCTCATGTCAACATTATCTTGATCCCTGAATCATTCTATCTGTGAAGAGCATGGATACCTGTGCTGGCGATGTTTATCCATTAATTGTGTATTTATCTACTTGAGGGTCATCATGTCAAATTTGTGAGTATAATGGGAGAAATCAGTCTCTTTGTATTATACCATTTCTGTGATATATCTCACCTGAAAATTTAGCAGTAAGCATATAAGATCTGTGTTTTGTAAGTCTGGGATTAAGAATGAACCTTGTATATGTGTGCCTCAATTTCTGGACATTGTACAGTCATATTTGACTCCAAATTTATGTACAACCCTGTTCTGTTGGGCCTTTCAACTGATTTCTACTTCTGGATAGTTGCATGGTTTGCTTTCTTGGCTATAGTTTATTAGTTGATTGATTTGCAACTTGTTTTATAACCACACTAACTATGATATAACCATGCTTGTTTATGTGGGATTTTGATTGACAACACAGTGTTGAAGGACTGCTGATACATCTCTGTTTGTGACCATGTCTTTTCATCATATCATGTCTTGCACCTCTTTTCGTTTGCGAATAGAAATTGTATATCATCTTCTTCCCAATCTAAGATTATCTACTCGGGAATATGTCGGCCATAAATCTAGAATACCATCACCATATACAGTGGTATACCTGTGATGTATTCAATTACATTATGCACACTTTAAATATTTCTTGTATATCAGTCCCTCTATATCTCCCTCGGCGTAAATATGGGTTTACATATGTATGAATGTGAATATTTGTTAACTGGGTCAATCATGGATCGATTTATTCTTCTTAAAATCTGAAAAGAGGTACTTTTGGGCCTACTTCATGCTTCTGCATATTGTTCATCACTATGGACTAATATAGGATTAAACAATGTCGATATTACTCGCTTGACCCAGCCCTTTAGTTTGGATCGTATAAGTCAAACCAAAATTAGATAACATACATATTTAAATTTATATGAGTTATTTTATATATGTTGCATTGTTGATAAGATTGGAATATATACTAATCCTTATCCTTTATTTTACATGGCACGCACCGGAGCGAAAATGAAGAGTCTCATGGCGAGACTCATCACAAGCTACAACATGTGGACCCATATCTACATGCATTTATCTCCGCATCAGAAATTCTAAGCCATAGGCGAAGTGACTTTGCCATTCCTCGAGTCGTCTCATTATTTTCTACCCCGCCCCCCATTCATTTATTTATTGTGTAATTAACTGTCTAACACTCATACATTAGCAGTAAGTTGCCTAGAATAGTAAACTTTGGGTCACCATTAGAAATTAGTTCGACACTAGAAATTGGTTTGTTCCTTTAAGTTAATTATTTTTAGCATTGCTTAAATCCTATTAGATCATCTAACAATTTTCCACCGGCATAAATATTCAGGTAGCTAAGATACTATTAAACAGGAGAAATCTATTTTTATGAACTCTTGATAACATGCATAATAAATCATTTTTTTAGCCTTTGCATAATAGGTATTTTCGTATGATTTTGCAAATACACATTTTTCATGTCATCAAAACATTTTTATGAACGCATGTTTCGCACTAAAGACATTTTAAGCATAATCTTACATTTTTCTCTTAGTCAAAAATACATCTCAAGTGTTTTAAATATTTTAAATACCCTTTGAAACACGCATTCTTTAGTCATAATAATTAACCTACGTTTGACAGGACAACCGCAAGTTAGCGGATCTTAGAGGGTGCCTAACCCCTTCCCTCTAGATTAATAAAGAACCCTTACCCAGAATCTCACTAAGTTTAGCAGACCATAAAGAATGGAGTTAGTTTTGACTTTAACATAAGTTGACATTTAGGTGTCCTAATTCACCAAATTAATTAGGTGGCGACTCCGCGAACCCTTTTAGCAATTATAGCACCTTTTATTTTTAAATTAACCTTTAAACACCCTCTTAAACCATTTTAACTATTTAGCATTTTTTAAACACCTTTTTAACACCTTAGCAACCCTTTTAAATTTTAGTATTCTTTTAACATTTAAGTTCTTATTTATTTTCTAACTTTTTTTATTAAGAAGCAGGGTTCGCTAAAGAATAAAGTCGCGGTCGAAAAAGGGCGTGACAAGGACACCGCATTTTAATCACCATTTTTTGGCATTTTTGTATATTTTTTACCTAACATTCTATGTTGTTTTATTTTTTGTAAATTGGCATCATGTTTTTACTTTTAATTAGGTATTAAACATTTTTCAAATATTATGTTTGCGCGATCATTTTATTTTAATAATTTTGCATCTCTTTAAATAATTAATTGACATCCCGTCTTTACTTTTAATTAGGCATTAAATATTTGTTAAATATTGTATTTTATTATTATTGCATCGGCATTTGCATTTTAATAATTTTGCATCTTTTTAAATAATTTTTCTTTTAAATAATAAACCCGTTTTGCATTTTTGTCAAATCAGTCCAGTCCGAGACACAATCTGGATCAGTCAAATCCGCCAAAAACCAAAGCCCAAACTGAGACCCAAAAATGAGGCCCAGTACACTTTTCATCTTTTTCCTCCAATATCCAATACCCAATACCCAAAACCCTAAACCTAAATACCCCTATAAATAAAAACCTTACCCCCCATTAACAAGACCCAGCCGCAACACTCCTCTCTTTTATTACCAACCAGCCGCACACCCCTATACTGTTCTTGCTCTCTTTCTCTTTGTGTTGTTGCTGTGATTCTCCATTAATTGACAAAAAAGACCCCTCATCTCTTTCAAATTGATGAATCAGCCGCAGCCTACATCTTCTTCTCTCCCTCGTCTGCTTCATCTACAGCTAGTAACAATAAAGCTCTAGCAACACCACCAGCGAACCCACACGCCATTCACCTCCGCTGTTTAATCTTCAAACACCAACCCCGTCGTTGAACCATCCTCGCCACTGACCACACACTCTCATTCGAACACCGACCTCTGTCACCTTAACTCCGGAGCTAGAAGCTCCGGCGAACCAACCTCCAGCGAACCTCCACCATCAGCCCTTTCCCGTCGTCGAACCCCACTGTCACCACCACACCACAACCCCCATAACCCCTTGTTATGCAAAGATCGTTTCGCCACGAGTGACCACCGGCGACTGGAGGAGGCGTTGTTTGGTTCTTCTTTATGTGCTATTATGTATATTTTGGTTGTTGGACTAATTTCACCATTTTCGGCAACCCTACTGTGTTGTGATTATATTGTTGTTGACTGATTTGGTTTTCTATTTTGGTATATCGCCGGAATTTTTAAATCTTCGGCGACCCTTTTACTTTATTTTGGATTGATATTTTGGTGGTGCTGGACTGATTTGATTTCGGTTATCTCGTCGTAGTTTCAAAAATCCGGCGATCTTGGCCTGGTTTCATTTTTGGATTTGATGCCTGCTTTGAGGGTTGGACTGATTTTTTTATTGTTGGTATCTGGCGATGTTCTGGAATTTTCCGGCCATCACTGGTTATTGTTGCTACCGTTTTAAGGATTATTTTTGACATTTTTGCCCTTTAACTGATTTTTGAACTATTTTGGACTGTCTCCGGCGATGTTTTGGAATATCCAGCGATGTTGTTGGCCTCTGTTTTGTTACTTTCTTGTGTTTGTTGGATTGATTTTCGCTTGTTTCGGACTGATTTTTGACGATTTTGCCCGTCATTATTTTATTAAACTGATTTCTGAACAAATTACTGCACTTGATAAAATCCCACTGATTTGAATAAGATACTACACTTGTTGGCCAATGAAAAAGTTATCCGTCGATTTTTGAGGCCTCCACAATTGCAAAGACGGAAAATAAAATAAAATGAAGCTTTCTGGGCAATGAAGATTTCTTCCACTTACACCGGATAACCAACATGCGCTGGCAGGGCGAATTCTCGCATCAGGACTTGTTTAGGATGTCCCACTTTATTTTTTATACATCTGAGCCCTCCTTTTTTAAAAATATTACTGTTTTTGGCACGGATCTGAAGGTTTTATTTATTTTATTGTTTCTAGCAATATTGGCCGATAAAGGAATCTCCGTCTGATTTCCAAGGCCTTCCCTGTACAAAAGACGAATTTATTTTTGGCTTTAATTATTTATTCTTGTCATTGCTTTAAAATTATTTATTCTATTACTAACACTTTTACTAAGTGTTTATGAAGGTACCCGGAGACGCATCTTGTGAAGAAGGCCTAAAAAGGGTTAAAAGATGTTCCTGAGTTTTATTCGATTTTAGCTTTATTATTCTGTATTGCATTCTATTATAATTGTAAATTATGAAAACTGCTTAGAATATGTAGAATAAAAGGCAATAAATAATTAACCTAGGTTTGAACGGATAACCGCAAGTTAGCGGATTCTAAAGGATGTCTAACCTCTTCCCTTTAGGATAATAAAGAACCCTGATCCAGAATCTCATTAATTTCGCAGACCATTAAATGGAGAATAATTGCAGTATTTTTATTGCAATAAATCAAGTGTCCTAATTCACTTAAATAATTAGGTGGCGACTCCTCAAAATCAGCATTATTTCTCCATCCAGGGAACCGCGCCAAAGAGCAATGTCATGATACCTTCGCACTGAGGTAAAAACGCGCGATAAAGACGGCGACTCCACTGGGGATAATCAGGTTCTAGACCATAGCAAACCTAGGTTTATTATTGCTTGACTTTATTTGATTTTATTTGTTTTAAATGCCTTAAAATTGCTTGCTTTAATTTTGTATGCCTAACTGTTTTAATTGCTATTTGTTTTTACTGCTTTCCTTAAACTGGCATTCCGCTCATATTTCTTCCACTCTGGAAAATCTACACTATCACACACTACATGTGAGGTGCGCTTGGTGCATCAGCAAAATTATTTCTTCAAAACCCTAATCTAGGAGAGTCGGTAGTATACGTGGAGTGTTTGGTCCAACCGGTGGTCGCGTAGCCTTCTCACTCGAGTTGTCCGCTCGGGAATCTTGCGTCTAGTAAGCCAAGTCTTAGAAAGCTTAAGATAGAGCTATACCACCCTTTATTTTTTAAGTCATGCATGCATACATCTTAGGTGGATCGGACCTTGGTATCGTCTCCACAATTAGAGAATCCACCAAATTGTCGACGTGTTCCACAACCCAACGGCCAATAAGCATATATGTGTAGCGTGACAATTATAGACGGATCCAAGCCTGGTCATGACACATCGGAATTGGAAAAAGTGCACCGTCATTTGGTCGTCATTTCCAGCAAAACATTGCAGTTTAACGGCTTGGACCTATTTATCATAATCTAGCATATTTGGCGTTTAGGCCTACCTCTGGCATAAGAGAGGTCCTTTGCATATTAGGACACGCGCTTGATTCACATGCTTTTTGATCACTATTGTTTGTCTCTAGCAAATTTGCACATAGTATTTAAAGTAATATTTATTCTTTCAACTCTGTACATATCATGTCATATGCTTGTAACTCCGGCCACGAGCATTTGCATTTTGCACTTTTTGTTGTCACATTGCAATCAGGGCTTTTATTGCGTAAATCACTCTTGAACAGTGCGATTTGGACTTTGTGAAGCATCAACCACCAGTCCGGTCGAACCAAGCAAGAGAGTCTTTGACTATATTGTCACGCCCTTACATTTTATTATTTTTTGTGGCTTGCCTACTCTCACCCATTTATCATATTTTTTGCAGGAAGACCGTCCTCGCAAATAGTCGAGGGCGGCCGGAAGAAAATAAAAAAGGGAAGAAAAGAAAAAGAAAAAAAATTTATCAAACTCAAGTCGTAAGGTGTAGTCAGCTTCCCCGCTCACGTTTCGGGTTGCTAAGGTCAGATTCTTGAAACATGAGCTGAAGTTATGTTGACGGAAAGAAGTCAGCTTATACCAGATTCAACGAAGCATCGCTCTGGGTTCTATATTTTGTATCTTTATACATATTTGCAAATTCAATTGATATGTCTAGTGTCGATTACATAATTCTTTATCATGCATTTTACAATATAATCATTCCGAACTACGCGTGTCTGATTCTCACCATACGGTGTGATACGTAGGCAACCCATCTAGGGTTCGACAGCACATAAAAAAAAGGACATATTTGGTTCACCCATTTATTGCATTTATCCAATCACGGACATTCATTATTGCATTTCAATCATTCTATCACATACATTCATTCATGCATTTCATTCATTCTATCACAGTCATTCATTTTTTCATTACATTCATTTTACTTTGCATTAGTCTTATACTGAACAATCATTTGTTTTGCACAGCTTTTACTTTTGCATTTCTTTCATGAATGAATTCTTTTTAAATCATACATTTTATAACATATCTGAACGAACTACGCACACCTGATTCTCGTCAAAGATGAGATACGTAGGCATCCCTATTCGGGTTCGGTACCATTTATTCAAAAATACAAAAATATTTTATTCAAAAAGCATAAAATATCTTTTTAAAAAAATACAAAAAGAAAGCTCTTTTAAGTATCATTGTTTGATTTGGTTGATACCAACACAGTTATGAGTGTGCATAGGAAAGAACGAGTAATAATCAGTATGGGTTGACTTCGTGATAAACCATAGATTCTTTTGGTACCTCTCACGCACACTTGTAATGACATTGTCTTGCATGCTTTCAAGATAAGAACGAAATCAACCTCATCGTTTCATGTGCATTGTGTGGTGAGTTTTAGAATAAGTTCAATTGCATTGCATTGTGATCTAGAACTTGACCCGAATGTTTGTTGAGGCAAAATCCTGAGTAACACTCGGTGTAGGAAATGATCGTAGGCTTTCTTTGACCCGTTTGAGCCTTTTCAGCCTACCAAATAACATTATCCGTAGTACACCCCTTTTGAGCCTAAAGCCTATTCTTTTGAAAATCGCATATTACACATATACCCTTTCTGAGTGCGTACACAGTATTACTCTCTTGGCCCGACCTCCTTGAGCGCTTTGGAAATGTGCAAGTGGCTGACAAAATTATGCGTCGAAGTTTGCAAAGACAAAAATTGTCAATGTCCCAAAAGGGAAAAGAAAACACAAAGACGACTTCACAAAAAGAAGAAATCAAAAGCCCCGACATTAAAAAAAATAAAAAAATGAGAGAATAACCTTGGAAAGAGCGGGCTCCAAACGACAGATTCAAAAAGAAGTCAGTACAGAAAAACTGAGACAAAAAAAAACAGATCAGCATTAAAGCACACAAATATCAAGCACGGACGTCGCTCGAGGAAGGATTAGTCACTTTTTACCCAAATGATATTCATCCCTTTCTCCAAACCTACATTACAAGCCCGTGACAAGCCCTACATGATCTTATACTGAGGGTTCTCACATTAGTGGATACTTACATGACGGTCAAGTCTATGGTATCACAATTGCATGCATTGAACCTCCTTTTGAGTGTGAGTGTACTTCTCTAAACGTCCCAAAATTCAAAATACTGGAATATATGTGAGAAATGAGACTTTCTTTCAGTGAGGGCATTTGAAACGTGAGATTACTTGTAGTTCGAAACCTTGGCTGCAAGCAAGTGTGTCGATGCTTAGGTGTTTGAGGTACCATTTGAAACTATAGGAATTACCCAGAAGTCAGTCTTTGTTAGACTGGAAGTGAATAACGGAACTCCTAAGCACAATACTAATTGTTGGTATCAACTGAAGTCAGAACATGAGGCTGTCTTTCCACTTTTTCAAAAAAAAAATACATATATAAAAATTCTCATTTTTTGCATCACGAACTACGTCATGACCTGATTCCCTCATGAGGATACGTAGGCGGCCTAAATAGGCTTCGGTCACACCATTATAAATCTTTCCATTGGCTCGCGTGCGACAGAATGCATTTGATTATTCCGAAAAGAGATATGAGAAATTTTCGCCAGAGTTAAGTCTTGTCCACGCGCCCCGCATAATGAAAACTGGGACAATTTTGGGAAATGCACCGTGAAGAGATCATAATAAGGATTCCAAAAGCAATCAGCAATCGCAGCATCCAGCAAGTCCGTGCAGAGACTACATCAACAATCGCAACGTTCAGCAAGCATTCGCAGCATCCAGCAAGTCCGTGCAGACACTACATCAGCAATCGCAGCATTCGCAGCGTCCAGCAAGCCCGCGCAGAGCATTCAACAAGCATTCACAAGCAGTCCAAAGAAGGATTGCATCGTGACGCGACTCACAAAGATTCAAGAAGAATTCATGATGCGCGAAAAGATGCACACACTTTAACGCAAGTGCACGTTATCGTAACAAGTAATATAGTCTTGATAAGACCGAATATCGTCCACAAGGATTAGGGTTCAAGTATCAACTATCTATCTTTTAGTATCTATTTGGAAATTGATATTTGGATTTGTTGTTTATAACTAAGAATTATAGAACTATTTTAACTAATTAGTTTACTTCAGATGTGATGGGAATAGGGCTTCCATGTCTCTTCAACTATCCGCTTATGTTATTTATTAATGCAATGAATTATGGACTTCTTCTGAGAAAGCGAGTTTCTGAAATCGTTTTATATTTTCGTTAAGGATATATAAACACTCAACCCCAGTATTGCACCTTACCTACCTTTCGGTGATAAGGATAACTCTATAGGAGGATTAAGAACAAAAACCTAGTAAACCGTCACGCACCATGCGCAAAATTTGGGTTTTTAAGCCTCTCATTAACGCTACATAAATAATTGAGGTATTTTCATCCCCAATCCAAGAATGTCTACCCAACTTACAGCATATTCACAATCTCTCCTTTCGAAGTAAATTAGAAATCATATAAGGATAATTAGTTGTCAATTAATTACCAAGCATTCAACGCAATTATTTGATAGATCTCTCAGAGAAGAATAACAACCATAAACATGCATTAATTCATAACATAAGTTTCTAGAGAATTAACATGGAAAGCCCTATAAGAGAATTAGTTCCTAGCCATAAATATGACAAGAACTAATTCAAAGTTCATCATGCAAAAACTGAAATAAAGAAAAGAAAAAGGAAAAGAAAGTACTAAATTATGGTCTCCAATCTCCAAGCAAGAATCTTGTGTTGTGCAAGAAGGGGGACCCTTAAAAACTGCCTAGGGTTCTCCTTTTATAGGCTCCTAACCGCCTCAACTTTTCCCTGCAGGCCTGACCCAAAATCCGTCTGAAAACCTTATTTTTCCGCGTCGGCGCCGCGGCTGCGACAGCGCGGCCGGAATTTCGCGATCTTCGGGTGATTTGGCGCGCGGCCCGATCTCTGGCATGCGTAGGCGCGCGGCCGCTGCTCTGTAGTCTCTCGGATGTTTAGGTGCGCGACCTGCACTGGCGATATGAGCCGCGGCGCTGGGTCTTCTGCAGCCTCTCTGGATAGTGGGCGCGCTACCGCCGATCGCAGGAGTGTCACACCCAACCGGGCGTGGTAGTGCACTACAGGCACCTCTACCTTAACAACTAAGTACATTGCGGAAATTAGTAACAACTCATTTTTTTTTCTCTAAAATAAACGTGCGTGCAAGGGCAAAGCCGAGGCGCCATATATACATAAACAATGCAACCAACAACATACGTGAGTCCAATCCCACATATGAATACTGCACTCTAAGAGTTAAATCAACTATGACGGACAAGGCCGCCGTACTCCAAATCAGACAAAGCACATCAAGGATATATACCAAAAAGATAAACTCACGAGCAGAGGAGCTATCCAAAACCCCGAGCGGATCCTACGCTGCCGATCACCGAACAGCGTACCTAAACTGCGGCATGATGACGCAGCCGAAGGAGGTCAAGACGAAGAATGTACCAAGTATGTGAGCGAAATCGTAATAAAATCATAACGATCTAAACAAAGCGGGAGACATGTATGATAGCCAACCTACGATATAATACATAGCGATCCATCAAGTCGGGGACGCAGCCCTGAGTCATTACTCAAATATAACCATGGGTCTCACGCCCATAACATCAATCATGCCGTGGAATCTTTCCTCACCGCCGATCCATGATATAGTACAACACCAATAGGCATACATGAACACCAAGTCCCACCAGTGGTATAGCATCTTGGGGGTTTACCCCTCACATATACTCTACCCTGGAGAAGATTGTAAAACAGGTGGTATAGCATCTTGGGGGTTTACCCCTCACATATACTCTACCTCGAGAAGGTGGTAAAGCGGTGGTATAGCATCTTGGGGTTTACCCTCACATATACTCTTACCCTATCTCGACCGTCACAAACAAGACATAAGCACTACCATGTCTTTTATAAAAGAATCCGTAATTTAACCCAAGTACTACCAATAACGAGCATACCGTGGAATCCCACATCACCGTCGATGCGTCCCAAGAACTTACAACTGCATAGGCCTCCAACCGAGAGTCGCGACAACGTAATAAAACATAGTACTTGCACTCAAGGGCTATCACCGGCACACATAGGCAATTCCCAATTAATCAAGCCAAAGTACTAATCAAGGCACACATGGAATAATTCTCAATTATCAAGCCAAAGTACTTATCAAGGCACACTTAGAATAATTCTCAATTAACAACCAAAGTACTAATCAAGGCACCAATAGGATTATTCTCATTTAACAAGCCAAAGTACTAATCAAGGCACACTTAGACTAATTCTCAATTAATCAAGCCAAAGTACTAATCAAGGCACACTTAGACAAATTCTCAATTTATCAAGCCAAAGTACTAATCTTTTCAAGAGACTCCTTTTTGTGAAAAATCCCAAGATACTAACACCCGTAGTATCAAGGCGTGTCTATTTTTCAAAGTAAGTTACTACATTTTTTTTTGAAAGCTTATTTCAACACTTGAAATCAAGTAACTCAAATTTTCTTTTACAATTTAGGCAACTTATGTCGATTAATCAAAATAGACAACTTTCTAAACTTTCCATAAAGCCGTTATAACCGACTTCCCATAAAGCCGTTATAACCCTTTATGGTTTTAGACATATCCATTCCTTTTATAACCAAGAGACTTATACTTATTAAAATCCAAGTATTAAATACTTTCAAATCGATTTTCTTAACTTTTAAAAATACACTTAGTCTCTTAACCTTTAGAAACCAAGTAACTTATTTTATTACTAAACTTTAGGCAATTGATGCCTTAAAATCAAGTTGCCTTTTCATTAAAATCGAGTCATTTATCTTTCCATAAAGCAAATATAACCAACTTCCCATAAAGTCGTTATATTCACTTTATACCTTCGCCAAATACAATTTCCTATCCGAGGGACTTATACGTTTAAAACGGGACAAGTATCACGTATTTTAAAACTCTTTAAGTCCCTTAACTTTCAAAACACTTCAAGTCTCTTAATATGTAAAACAAGTTTCTTCTCTTAAATCATGTCATTTCTCCTCTTTTAAAACAATTAAGTAAATCACTCCTTGACTTCTAAAGTCATTTTAATGACCTTTAGGTTTTGGAACTAAGGCACTAGCCAAAAGGTTTAGAAACCACTTCCTTTTCAAGACTCTATGTACTTTAAGTAAGATACTTTCACTTTTAAGAATCCAAACTTCACTAAGGAAATGGATTATACAACTTACAATTTAAACATCAAAGTACAATCAAGGAAGCACATAGAACAAATTCTACTTTAGGCAATCCAAATACAACCAAGGAATGGATCATTTAGGGAGTAGAACATACTTTCTTTATCTTAAGGAATCATGCTAGAAGAGAGATAGTTCACATACCTTTCGGCTAAGTCCACAAGCTGAGCCGAATACGCCGTACGTAGAAGTGTCAACCTATAATGGTCACAACAAGACTATCAACTTCTAGTCTCTACGTAGAATAATACTAAGTGTTTGGTCTCTAATTCTACGGAAAATCGGGCAGCACTTCCTTTGTTTCTACTCACTTTGCCACCTTTTTCAAGGTCGAATACAATAACCAACACGCCCCATTTAAGGCTCCAAACAACCACTAAACAAAGGGGATTACACGCCTTACAATACGTGTAAAATTCCGCCCCACAATTTAATACAAAGTAGTTCAAACTTCACTAGCCATCCTCGCCAACATACTAACAATTCAAAGTCTTTTCCAATCCTTTTCCAATTCCAAGTTCTAAGGTCTAACATGTTATATAGTTACAAACAACTTCAATAACTACAATTTCCTTCTTTATACAACATGCGACAACTTAAACGAATAATCAACTTGAATTGTAGTCTTAAGGCTAACATGCTAGTTTTCGGATTAGGGTTCCAATAGCCAATATAATAAACAAACTTCATAATATACCACTCATGCTTGCTAATATCCATAGCTACAACAATAAGTAAGCCTTAACTACTAAAACGACCAAATTTATACCTTTCAAAGCCCTTAAAATTTCCAAGATTCAAAGTCGCGCCTTAGCAATTCTTAGCTCCTTTCCTTAGGTTCCAATCCGCTCCAAGCACTCCTTAGAAGCCTATGAAGAACCCATCTTCAAGTTCCAACTTCAAAGTTGAAGAACTTCCTAGGTTTTCGCCTTGCGACTAATACGAAAACTCCGTTTTTCCGAAATCTTTCTATTGAGATAACCTTACAACACTCTTAGGAACCTTGGGTTTAAGTCTTGTGAACAAAGGGTCACAAACTAAAATTTTTCTTGTGGGGAAAGTGGCTAACCCGAGAGCTAACTTAAGAACAAGAAATGTTTGTGATTTTTCTAAGTGTTGGAAACTTAGTCTTGCACTAGTAGTGAGCTTATATAAAACATTGGAGGGCTTGTATTATCACAAATGTGTGTCTAGGATGAGTTTCACATGGATTAAGCTTAGGTGACGTTTCGACTTGTCACAACAATATCAAGCTCAAGACTTATCATCTACTTAGGTCAAATGACCACTTTAGCCTTGCAAAATTTCGTCCAAGCCTTGTGGAAGGAGTGCCACGTGTCGCCCTCTCATTCGTCCATAAAATTTCGTAACCCTCGTGGGTCCCACAAAAATGTAAAACTCCTCGGGTGGGCCCCACGTGACCAAATCCGTAAAAATAAATTTCCATAATATTATTAAGTCTCAAACTCTTCAAATAATGTATTTTGAGAATCCAATTCTCAACAACGAACATTTTTCCTTTCCGACGTTCGGAACATTTTCCGTCGGAAAAACAATTCTTCCTTTCGCACCAATTCCCAAGTCTTGTTTCCTTTCGTACATTCTCTTTTACATGTCCTGGACTTACGGGGTGTAACAAGGAGGCGCCGCGGCGCTGGTCTGGGTTTCAGCCTCGTTCGCCACTTTCTCTGTTTTTAGCTCTGGAACCTCCTCTTTTGACCTCTTTTAGCTCCTTTTCCGCCATTTGACCATTTTAACCACTTTGACTCAAAAGAAAGAAATGTTATCCTAATATGACACTTATTTGTACAAAAAGAGACAAAAGACTAACTAAAACTGACTCAAAAAGTGTATATAAAATACACCTATCATGCATATAAATTCAAAAATCCTATGGCATGCTTACTTGCTATTCTCCACTAATTCTGGATATGCATAAAAGAGATCTTCAGGACTTTAAGGGTTGTAATGTAGGCTTAGGTATAGGTAAGTAAAAATAGGCATTTTTAGGCTCATTTCGTGTACCATAAGCTCTTTAGCTTTTCAGTATTTCCCTTTTTCTTTGTGTTCTTTCCTTCACTTCGATTCTATCTTTTCTCTCTTTTGTTTTAGGAGAGTGAAATGTATAATAATAACAGACACCCCCAAACTTAGGCTTTTACCTATTTCTTATTACCTTTTTTTATTGGGGTGCAACAAGCTCATTCACTCTTTTTGTCTCTTTTTTAACACAATTGATTCCACTACTTCACATTTTTACTTATGGCACAATTTGTGGGAATATAGGGTGTCAAAGAAGAAGTTTCAACGTTTAGGCTCAATGGGGCTGACTAGGGATATTTTTAAAGTCCGGGATAGAAAAAGAATGGTAAGAATTGGCTATCAAAGAAACGCCTGAGTCATCTCCCTAACATGGACATCCTACTATTTCGCCTCAAATAGCAAGCAATCATAACACATAAGTATTTATCATTTCGCATGCATAATTTAGGCAAGAAACTCCAAATAGACAGATTTTGTGAGTTTTTGGCATATCTAACCTAAGTGTTTAGATAGTTGCTTTTATTCCATTACATTATTCCACCTTCCTTCACTAGGTGTTTCTAGCAACTACAGCATACATGATCTTTTGACAGACAATTATGACTCGAAAAGAAAAAAATTTGTGACTCTCAAAAATACATAAAAACAATAAAAAGACTTAAATAAAATATAACAAGACACAAATAGACACCCCCAAACTTAAACCACACATAGTCCCCAATGTGTGTAGACTCAAAGACAATAAAAGAAATAAGGCACTTACAGACTTCGGCTAAAAATGGTGGTGGTGGCGGTGGCATGGGATAGTGCATGGACCACTGACTGAACAAGGAACTCATCTCGTTGATTTGTTGCCTCGTTTCTTGTTGTTCGTGGATCACTGTGTCCAAACTCTGCATCATCCTCATTTGATTCTGAAGCAATTGCTCCATCATGGGCACTGAAGGTTCTGCTTCTGTGGTTGGCTGGTGGCTAGGTCCTGCCGCATATTGAGCCCCTATTTCAGGCTCATCTTCGTTCGTTGCGGCCTCTGCTGCTGCTGCTGGTTGTACTCTTCTTCTGGATACTGGGGGGCTTGGGTCTGGGAAAGAGTGCACTATCTCATGTGACAGGCGATTGGTTTCTCTCATGAGTGTCAGTGGGTAGGGTTGGGACCCCTCGGAAGGCGCATAGATTAGTGATAAGTGAGTCGTGTCCCAATCCATCTGTTGTCACCAACCTGCTGATTTCTTCAATGCTCTGCACTATCTCTTTCCCCACATCAATCGTCATCCCCCTCATAATTCCATATATCAGTTTAATCCTATCTTCTGGCACTCTAGTGAAGTGCGTGGATGGAATCATGCGGGCACTGACGAAATATAGTCAACCCTTGGCTGCTTTGTTGAATTGGCACCTGCTCAGTGCTCTTGATCCATTTCTTCCAATATCAAAAGCAGCCCCAGGGTAGCTCACGGTGTTTGTCGGCATTCCAAATGATGCGGCCTGCTTCTCGACCATGTTCTAAAGTGATTACAATCACTTCTTTCTTCAACATCAACCGTCTTCAATTGTGCATTTACATTCTCTCGTCACGAGCACATAAACTCCTTACAAAGCATCCTCTTTCCACCTTCTCCGGAAAGTTGGCATAGAATTCACGCACCATTGTTGTGTTCATTGGTGCTATTTTCTCCGGATTTACAAATCTCCTCCACCCCCTTAACTCAATCATTGCCCGAATGGGCTCATAAACATCCTCTTCCCCAAACGACTCCCTCTGATAGTCCATTCCCCTTTCAGGGATTAAGGGTGCATCGCTTTTTGTATCTTTGGAAAGCTTGGTAGCTCACAAACCTAGTGTTATCATATCATGGGTCAAAGTGGATGTGAGGCTCTTCTCTTCCGGTGGCCATGGTTAAAAATGATTCTGCCTTACAACTTAGTGGCACAAATGTTTCCCAACACAATCAACAACTAGCGATTAAACACACAACACCCCAAACTTCAACTCTACTGCCCAATGCCACACCCTCCTTTTCTACTCTTTCTCCAAACTTCACAATCAATTTTTCAGCACCCAAACTACTTCACAACTACAATACTCTTTCAAACTACTACCTCTTGTGACTTCAGTAAATATCTCAAGAACAGAAAAAGATTACCTTTTTATGAGAGGATTCAAGCTGTTCTTTTTCCTAATGGTGGTTTGAGGCTATGGAATGGAGCTTTGTTGTTTGAGATAGCTAAGGGTTTTTAGGAATTTAAGAGTTTTGGTTGTGGTTGGGTTGGATTTGTGTGCAAATTTTTGGATTTTTGTGTGTTTTTGGAGGAGGGGGTTAGGTTTTGGTTTTTGACTTTGGGGCAAATCTGATTTCTGGGCGTTTTTAAGTTTCTGGATTTCCGCTTCGGCGCCGCGGCGCCCAATCTTCTGCATTCCTTCGGGATTTTCTGCGCCGCGGCCCTGTTTCGTGGCGCCGCGGCGCCTTAGACTTGGCATTTTTTCCTTGATTTTTGGCGCCGCGACGCTTAGATTTCAGCGCCTCTTCAGTTCTTTTGGCGCGCGACTGCTTTCTTTTAGCCGCGCTACCCGCTTTTTCTCGAAATCCGGCTTTTCTTGATTGTTCGCCCTTGGTTTATTGGCTTTGCACTCAATCACAGCACAAACACTACCAACGTCAGACAGATATTAATAAAAACTAATATATAAAAATAAAATAATACAAAATAATTTTGTTTTCCTCCAAAGTAGCTATTTCTTTAACGTCTTTTAGCCGGGACGCAGTTCCTTGATTTAATAACCGGGTGGATCAAGCCCCAACTAATCCATGTCCTCCACAATTTGCCTTTTCCATTTCTTCTTTTCTTCTTAGCATTATCAGTAAGGGGGAGTTCAGGAACACATACCTGCGTCAGTGGGGGTTTGGCAAACCATGCCTGCTTTCGTGGGCTCATCTCCCTTTGGTTGACTTGTAATGGCTCACAGGGGGGCTTGATGGTGCTGATTGCAAAGCACCTGCTCATGGTTGGTGGCTCGATGACATGTTTAAAAACCTTAAACACTATTTCTTCCTTCTCCACCCTTAGTGTTAGCTCTCCCCTTTCTATATCAATCAAAGCTCTCCCTGTTTCTAGGAATGGTCTCCCCAATATGATAGGGATTTCCGCATCTTCTTCCATGTCTAGAATGAGGAAGTCTGCAGGAAAGAAGAATTTTCCTACTTTGACAATCACGTCCTCAATTTTTCCTCTTGGATGAACCACTGTCCTATCGGCTAATTGCAGACTCACAGTGGTTGGTTTGGCCTCTCCCAACTCCAATCGCTTAAATACTGATAAGGGCATCAGATTTATACTTGCCCCTAAATCACACAAAGCTCTGTTGCAAGTCACCCTGCCCACTGTGCAAGGTAGTGTAAAGCTTCCTGGATCCTTTAGTTTTGGTGGCAACTTCTTCTGCAAGATAGCACTACACTCTTCTGTTAGTGCTACTATCTCATATTCCGCCAACTTCTTCTTCTTCCCCAATATTTCCTTCATGAACTTGAAATAGGAAGGCATCTGCTCCAAAGCCTCTATAAAAGGTATGTTGATATGCAGCTTCCTGAATATCTCCAAGAATTTGGAGAATTGTTTATCAACCGCCTTCCGCTGTAATCTCTGGGGGAAAGGGATCTTTTCTGTGTACTCCTTCTCTGGAGTTTTCTCTACCACTGGGCTAGGCTCAATCACCTTCTCTTTTTCTATTTCTGCCTTCTTCTCAACTACTGGCTGAGGTGACTGCTGCTCCAACTGTTTTCCACTTCTCAACTGCACTGCCTGACACTGCTCCCTTGGATTTACCTCTGTGTTGCTTGGCAATGTACCCTGTGGCCTGCTGTTTGCCTGCTTTGCTAGCTGACCCACTTGTGTCTCCAAGTTCCTGAACGAGGATCTAGCTTCACATGAATCGAAGTCCGGCGCAGGCGTCACGCCAAATGCCACTGCCTCGGCTTTTCTTGCTTAACCGGGGCATTGAACTGTTGAGGCTGTGGGGCTTGAATGAAAGGCTGCTGATTCTGGTTCTGTTGGTTCGCATCGCCTCGTATTGATTCTCGCTGCCTCGTATTGATTCTGCGCCCTGGTCTCCTCTCCATGAGAAATTTGGGTGATTCCTCCACCCTGGATTATAAGTGTTGGAGTAGGGGTTGTTTTGTTGCCTCTGATAATTACCTACTGCCTGACACTCTGCATGCTCCATTGGTATATTGTTGGGATCGGCTGAAGGACACCTATCGAATGTATGTGGGCCACCACATATCTCGCAGCTTTTAGGCATCTGCACCGCATTCACGGACACTGTATGTTGCTGCAACAGTTTTGCCAAAAGGGCCACTTGGGCATTCAAGGCAGCAATAGCATCTATTTCGTGGACTCTCACTGTTCTCCTCCCACTTGTCGACCTCTCTTCTGTGACATGGTTGTTAGTGGCCATATCTTCTAATAACTCATGAGCATCGTGGGCTGTTTTCCTCATGAATGCTCCACCTGCTGCTGCATCTATAATGGTTCTGGTTGTACTACTCAGCCCATTGTAGAAGATGTGGACCAAGTTCCACAACTCAATGCAATGGTGTGGACACTTTCTCTGTAGATCTTTGAACCTTTCCCAAGCTTCATATAAGGACTCTCCATCTGCTTGGTAGAAGTTGTTCAACTCCTCTCGCTTTGTCGCTTACACGGGAAAGAACTTGGCTAGGAATTTCTGCGGCTACCGTGCCATGTAAAAATCGAATCGGCGCAGGAATTCAACCATACTTTTGCTCGTCCCCGAGTGAGAAGGAAAAAGCCTCAACTGACGCATCATCGCAACGCCATTATATTCAAAGTTGCACATAGCTCCAAGAAATTAGCTATGTGCATATGTGGATCCTCCATGGCGCCTCCGAATTGCATTGTGTGCTGTACCATGCTCAGAATCGTCGGTTTTATCTCGAAGTTGTTGGCTCCTATTGCAGGGAGCCTAATGCATGTCCGTGCTCCATTCACTCTTGGCAGCACATAGTCTCCCAAACTTCTTTCTGGCTGGATTTGGACTCTCTCCTCCACATCCATAGGTACTTGTCGAGGTATAGCTGGATTGGGTTGATTTTCACCTAACTCTTCTCTCATCATGTTGTTGTTCTGTAAGCCGTCCATCTCTATCAAGGTTGCAATCCGCTGATTCTTTCTCGCTCGCTTTCTGATTTTCTCAATTTCGATTGAAGGGAACAAGAGTCTGCTTCTTCTCCTTCGCATAAACCGATTTCTGAAATAGATCAAAATGCATAACAAATCATGGCACCCTGATTTTGAAAATAAAGAAAAACGTGAAAATTAAAAATAAAAATTAAAAACCAAATTAGAAATTAAAAATAGCTAAATTTGATATTGAACTATGCCTAGTCCGTAACGCGCCAAAAACTTGATGCGCGAAAAGATGCACACACTTTAACGCAAGTGCACGTTATCGTAACAAGTAATATAGTCTTGATAAGACCGAATATCGTCCACAAGGATTAGGGTTCAAGTATCAACTATCTATCTTTTAGTATCTATTTGGCAATTGATATTTGGATTTGTTGTTTATAACTAAGAATTATAGAACTATTTTAACTAATGAGTTTACTTCAGATGTGATGGGAATAGGGCTTCCATGTCTCTTCAACTATCCGCTTATGTTATTTATTAATGCAATGAATTATGGACTTCTTCTCTCGGAGAAAGCAGGTTTACGAAATCGTTTTATATTTCCGTTAAGGATATATAAACACTCAACCCCAGTATTGCACATTACCTACCTTTCGGTGATAAGGATAACTCTATAGGAGGATTAAGAACAAAAACCTAGTTAACCGTCACACACCATGCACAAAATTAGGGTTTTTAAGCCTCTCATTAACGCTACATAAATAATTGAGGTATTTTCATCCCCAATCCAAGAATGTCTACACAACTTACAGCATATTCACAATCTCTCCTTTCGAAGTAAATTAGAAATCATATAAGGATAATTAGTTGTCAATTAATTATCAAGCATTCAACGCAATTATTAGATAGATCTCTCAAAGAAGAATAACAACCATAAACATGCATTAATTCATAACATAAGTTTCTAGAGAATTAACATGGAAAACCCTATAAGAGAATTAGTTCCTAGCCATAAATATGACAAGAACTAATTCAAAGTTCATCATGCAAAAACTGAAATAAAGAAAAGAAAAAGGAAAAAAAAGTACTAAATTATGGTCTCCAATCTCCAAGCAAGAATCTTGTGTTGTGCAAGAAGGGGGACCCTTAAAAACTGCCTAGGGTTCTCCTTTTATAGGCTCCTAACCGCCTCAACTTTTCCTCGCAGCTCGACCCAAAATCCGTCAAAACCTTATTTTTCCGCGTCGGCCATGGCTGCGAGATAGGCGCTGGAAATTTCGCGATCCTTCGGGTGATTTGGCGCCGCGCCCGATCTGCTATTCGTGGCCGCGGCTACAACTGTAGCCTCTCGGATGTTTAGGCGTCGCGCACTGCCGATATGGCGCCGCAACGCTGGTCTTCGCAGCCTCTGCGGATAGTGGGCGCCGCGCCGCTTCGATCGCAGGAGGCCGCTGGCGCTGCAGGTTTCAGTCTCGTTCGCCACTTTCTCTGTTTTTAGCTCTGGAACCTCCTCTTTTGCCCTCTTTTAGCTCCTTTTCCGCCATTTGGCCATTTTAACCACTTTGACTCAAAAGAAAGAAATTCTATCCTAACACGACACTTATTTGTACAAAAATGAACAAAAGACTAACTAAAACTGACTCAAAAAGTGTATATAAAATACACCGATCAATTCACAACATTCAACACGTCCGTGCAAGGACGCAATCTCAGCATTTGCAACATCACATCAATATAACCGCCATCACGTTTTACAGGATAACTTTCTACTCATACAATTACATTGCTTATAAATTCATGCGTTATCATTTTTGCCTTAACAGTTATGCACTAACCTTTTGCTTAAGTCTGAGCATGCAATCGTCAAGAGCCAAAGCTACAAAGTTGACGCGAATCAACCATTCTTTTCCTAAAACTCACAAATTTTCTTTGAAGCAGGATTTTCATATCAGCAAAGGCGGGAGGACAACAATAAGCCCATGCGGGTTACAAACGCACAACATATATGCAATGATGTTATCTCAACCCAGGCGAGTCACAAAGCAGGTACGTCCATGCAACGACGTCCTTTCATCTAAGCTTATGTAACGGTTTCATCTATGTTTCGTCTATGCAACGACGAGCATCTGCATCGCGTCTATGTAATGACGCATTTCATAAAAGCCTATGCAACGACTTCATCTATGCTTCGTTCATGCAACGACGAACATCTGCATCGCGTCTATGCAACGACGTCATTTCATGTAAGCCTATGCAACGGCTTCATCTATGTTTCGTCTATGCAACGATGAGCATCTGCATCGCGTCTATGCAACGACGTCATTTCATGTAAGCCTATGCAACGGCTTCATCTATGTTTCGTCTATGCAACGACGAGCATCTGCATCGCGTCTGTGCAACGATGTCATATCTTCTAAGCCTATGCAACAGCTTCATCATGTTTCGTTTATACAACGACGAGCATCTGCATCGTGTCTATGCAACGACGCCATTTCATGTAAGCCTATGCAACGGCTTCATCTACGTTTCGTCTATGCAACGATGAGCATCTGCATCGCGTCTGTGCAACAATGTCATATCTTCTAAGCCTATGCAACGACTTCATCATGTTTCGTCTATACAACGACGAGCATCTGCATCGCATCTATGCAACGACGTCATTTTATGTAAGCCTATGCAACGACTTCATCTACGTTTCGTCTATGCAACGACGAGCATCTGCATCGCGTCTGTGCAACGACTTTATCATGTTTCATCTATACAACGACGAGCATCTGCATCGCGTCTATGCAACGACGCCATTTCATGTAAGTCTATGTAATGACTTCATCTATGTTTCGTCTATGCAACGACGAACATCTGCATCGCGTCTATGCAACGACGCCATCTCATGTAAGCCTATGCAACAGCTTCATCCATGTTTCGTCTATGCAACGACGAGCATAGGCATCGCGTCTATGCAATGACGTCATTTCATCTAAGCCTATGCAACGGCTTCATCATGTTTTGTCTATACAACGACGAGCATCAGCATCGCGTCTATGCAACGACGTCATTTCATGTAAGCATATGCAACAACTTCATCTATGTTTCGTCTATGCAACGACGAGCATCTGCATCGCGTCTATGCAACGACACATTTTTATTTAAACCTATGCAACGATTTCATCTATGTTTCGTCTATGCAACGACGAGCATCTGCATCGCGTCTATGCAACGACGCCATCAACATCTACAAACACCATGTCTTTGACAGCACCACATCACAGCAACCTAATGTCCTCATAATTCGATACTGGGACAAATTTTAAATCTGCATCAGCTTTGTCTTTTATTTTGGCATTACAACGACCCAGTGTCATCATAATTCGACACTGTGACAAAATTTTGAATCTGCATCAGCTTTTGTCCATTCTTTTTCTTGACCTTTGTTTTAATTCTGACGATGGGGACAAAATTGGCTACAGGTCAACGTCTTTGTCTGAAAACTCTTTCATCGTCTTCGGTCAAAGAGGGACAAGTTGTTGACACCCAATTTTGACCAATCTTTTAGTTATTTCTTGCAATTTTAAGTGTTTTAGGACACCGCATTTTAATCACCATTTTTTGGCATTTTTGTATATTTTTTACCTAACATTCTATGTTGTTTTATTTTTTGTAAATAGGCATCATGTTTTTACTTTTAATTAGGTATTAAACATTTTTCAAATATTATGTTTGCGCGATCATTTTATTTTAATAATTGTGCATCTCTTTAAATAATTAATTGACATCCCGTCTTTACTTTTAATTAGGCATTAAATATTTGTTAAATATTGTATTTAATAATTATTGCATCGCCATTTGCATTTTAATAATTTTGCATCTTTTTAAATAATTTTTCTTTTAAATAATAAACCCGTTTTGCATTTTTGTCAAATCAGTCCAGTCCGAGGCACAATCTGGATTAGTCCAATCCGCCGAAAACCAAAGCCCAAACTGAGACCCAAAAATGAGGCCCAGTACACTTTTCATCTTTTTCCTCCAATATCCAATACCCAATACCCAAAACCCTAAAACTAAATACCCCTATAAATAAAAACCTTACCCCCCATTAACAAGACCCAGCCGCAACACTCCTCTCTTTTATTACCAACCAGTCGCACACCCCTATACTGTTCTTGCTCTCTTTCTCTTTGTGTTGTTGCTGTGATTCTTCATTAATGGACAAAAAAGACCCCTCATCTCTTTCAAATTGATGAATCGGCCGCAGCCTACATCTTCTTCTCTCCCTCGTCTGCTTCATCTACAGCCAGTAACAACAAAGCTCTAGCAACACCATCATCGAACCCACACACCATTCACCTCTGCTGCTTCATCTTCAAACACCAACCCCGTCGTTGAACCATCCTCGCCACTGACCACACACTCTCGTTCGAACACCGACCTCTGTCACCTTAACGTCGGAGCTAGAAGCTCCGGCGAACCAAACCTCCAGCGAACCTCCACCATCAGCCCCTTCCCGTCGTCGAACCCCACTGTCACTACCACACCACAACCCCCATAACCCCCTTGTTATGCAAAGATCGTCTCGCCTCACGAGTGACCACCGCATCAAGCGAGGCGTTGTTTGGTTCTTCTTTATGTGCTATTATGTATATTTTAGTTGTTGGACTAACCTTGTTGGACTAATTTCACCATTTTCGGCAACCCTACTGTGTTGTGATTATATTGTTGTTGACTGATTTGGTTTTCTATTTTGGTATATCGCCGGAATTTTTAAATCTTCGGCGACCCTTTTACTTTATTTTGGATTGATATTTTGGTGATGTTGGACTGATTTGATTTCGGTTATCTCGTCGGAGTTTCAAAAATCCGGCGATCTTGGCCTGGTTTCATTTTTGGATTTGATGCCTGCTTTGAGGGTTGGACTGATTTTTTGATTGATGGTATCTGGCGATGTTCTGGAATTTTCCGGTCATCACTGGTTATTGTTGCTACAGTTTTAAGGATTATTTTTACATTTTTGTCCTTTTAACTGGTTTTTGAACTATTTTGGACTGTCTCCGGCGATGTTTTGGAATATCCAGCGATGTTGTTGGCCTCTGTTTTGTTACTTTCTGGTGTTTGTTAGATTGATTTTCGCTGGTTTCGGACTGATTTTTGACGATTTTGCCCGTCATTATTTTATTAAACTGATTTCTGAACAAATTACTGCACTTGATAAAATCCTACTGATTTGAATAAGATACTACACTTGTTGGCCAATGAAAAAGTTATCCGTCGATTTTTGAGGCCTCCACAGTTGCAAAGACGGAAAATAAAATAAAATGAAACTTTCTGGGCAATGAAGATTTCTTCCACTTACACCGGATAACCATGCGCTGACAGGGCGAATTCTCGCAGTCGGACTTGTTTAGGATGTCCCACTTTATTTTTTATACATCTGAGCCCTCCGTGTTTAAAACTATTACTGTTTTTGGCACGAATCTGAAGGTTTTATTTATTTTATTGTTTCTAGCAAAATTGGCCGATGAAGGAATCTCCGTCTGATTTCCAAGGCCTCCCCTGTACAAAAGACGAATTTATTTTTGGCTTTACTTATTAATTCTTGTCATTTCTTTAAAATTATTTATTCTATTACTAACACTTTTACTAAGTGTTTATGCAGGTACCCGGAGACGCATCTTGTGAAGAAGACCTAAAAAGGGCTAAAAGATGTTCCAGAGTTTTATTCGATTTTAGCTTTATTATTCTGTATTGCATTCCATTGTAATTGTAAATTATGAAAACTGCTTAGAATATGTATAATAAAAGGCAATAAATAATTAACATATGTTTGAACGGATAACCGCAAGTTAGCGGATTCTAAAGGATGCCTAACCCCTTCCCTTTAGGATAATAAAGAATCCTGATCCAGAATCTCATTAATTTCGCAGACCATTAAATGGAGAATAATTGCAGTATTTTTATTGCAATAAATCAAGTGTCCTAATTCACTTAAATAATTAGGTGACGACTCCTCAAAATCAGCATTATTGCTCCATCCAGGGAACCGCGCCAAAGAGTAATGTCATAGAATCTTGCTCGCACTCGAGGTCAAAAACGGTGCGGATGCACTGCGGTCGATTATCATCGTGCGGGTTAGAGGCATATGTCCCAAAGATCGTTCAGACCCTGGACGCATTATGAGTTCAGGGTGATGTCGTTTGGGTTGACTAATGCTCCAGCAGTGTTCATGGATCTAATTAACCGGGTGTTCAAACCATTTTTGGATACATTTGTTATAGTATTCATTGATGACATCTTGGTATATTCTCGCTCAGAGCAGGAGCACGCAGACCATTTGTGGACAATACTTGGAGTCCTCCGGCACCGGCAGTTGTATGCCAAATTTTCGAAATGTGAGTTCTGGTTGGCCTCAGTGGCATTCTTGGGGCATATTGTCGGGGCAGATGGTATTGGTGGTACTCGTAAGATCGGCGGTGAAGACATGGCCCAGGCCCACTACACCTACTGAGGTACGCAGTTTTCTGTGTCTAGCAGGGTATTATAGGAGGTTTGTGGAAAATTTTGCCTCGATCTCAGCACCTTTGACTAGGCTAACTCAGAAGGCAACTAAGTTCCAGTGGACCGATACTTGTGAGCACAGTTTTTAGTTATTGAAGGATAAGTTGACTACGGCTCCAGTTTTGACTCTTCCTGAGGGGCTAGATGGGTATGTGATTTATTGTGACGCTTCAGGTGTCGGGTTAGGTTGTGTTTTGATGCAGCATGACAAAGTTATAGCTTATGCCTCCCGACAGCTCAGAAAACATGAAAAGAATTATCTCACTCATGATTTAGAGCTGGTAGCGGTGATTCATGTTTTGAAGATATGGAGACATTACTTGTATGGTGTTCATGCTGATATTTACACGGATCATAAGAGCCTCCAATACATCTTTAATCATAAGGAGTTGAATCTACGACAGCGACGATGGCTAGAGTTGTTGAAAGACTATGATGTTGATATCTTGTACCACCCAGGGAAGGCCAATGTTGTGGCAGATGCTCTTAGCCGAAGATCTATGGGTAGCTTGTCAGATGTGCAGCCGGACAGAAAAGAGATGGTCTGAGAGATTCACATGCTAGCTAGTCTTGGAGTCCAGTTGGCGGATTCTGAAGATAATGGCGTTCTTGTTCGAGGAGTTGCTGAGTCCTCTATCATAGAAGAGGTGAAGAGATGTCAGTATGAGGACCCTATTCTGACACGGTATAGTGATGCAGCTCTCCGAAATGAGAAGGCTTTATTTGAGGTGGCCTCTGATGGCGTGCTACGGTATGAGGGTAAGTTATGTGTACCGGATGTTGCAGGACTACGACAGCAGGTTATGGGTGAAGCACACAATGCCCGTTATTCCATTCATCCAGGGTCGACGAAAATGTATCATGACCTTAGGTGCTTGTATTGGTGGGATGAAATAAAGAGAGACGTAGCAGAATTTGTTGCACAATGCCCGAATTGTCAGCAAGTTAAGGTCGAACATCAGAAGCCTGACGGGTTACTGCAGGCGATAGAGATCCCGACTTGGAAGTGGGAGGTGATTAATATGGATTTTATTACAGGTTTTCCTGGAACTCAGCGGAAGTGTGATTCCATCTGGGTTATTGTAGATAGGTTGACAAAATCAGCCCATTTCCTTCCAGTCCGGACTACTTATTCAGTTGAGGACTATGTTAGATTATACATCAGGGAGATAGTGAGACTACATGGGGTTCCCGTATCTATCATATCTGACCGAGGGG
This sequence comes from Przewalskia tangutica, assembly GCA_029844215.1. Classification (NCBI taxonomy): domain Eukaryota; kingdom Viridiplantae; phylum Streptophyta; class Magnoliopsida; order Solanales; family Solanaceae; genus Przewalskia; species Przewalskia tangutica. The sequence continues at coordinate 119,459,942 of CM056721.1, read as the reverse complement.
CCCAGTTCACGGCAAACTTCTGGAGATCATTTCAGAAAGGATTGGGAACGCAGGTGAGTCTCAGCATGTCATTTCATCCTCAGACGGATGGGCAGGCAGAGCGTACCATACAGACACTTGAGGATATATAGAGGGCTTGTATTATTGATTTTAGAGGTAGTTGGGAGGATCATTTGCCACTTATTGAGTTTGCTTACAATAACAGCTACCACTCTAGCATTCAGATGGCCTCGTATGAGGCTTTGTATGGGAGAAAGTGCAAGTCGCCCATTGGTTGGTTTGATGTAGGTGAGGCTCAGTTGATTGGTCCAGACATGGTTCAGCAAGCGGTCGACAAGGTGAAACTCATACAGGAAAGATTACTAGCAGCTCAGAGTCGACAGAAGTCGTATGCTGATAATCGGCATCGGCACTTAGAGTTCCAAGTTGACGATTGGGTGTTCTTGAAAGTGTCACCCATGAAGGGTGTGATGAGGTTTGGTAAGAAAGGGAAGCTTAGCCCGAGGTATATTGGGCCCTACCGGATCATTCGCAGGGTAGGCCAGGTCGTCTATGAGTTGGACTTACCCGCAGACTTGAAAGCAGTACATCCAGTTTTTCATGTGTCTATGCTACGAAAGTGTAATGGCAATACTTCCAAAGTCTTCCCAGTGGATGAGGTCCAGGTGACTGAGGAGTTGTCCTATGAGGAGAATCCCGTGGCCATATTGGATTGCCAAGTAAGGAGACTGCGGGCCAAGGATGTTGCGTCCCTCAAGGTGTTGTGGCGGAACAACAATAGAGAGAAAATGACTTGGGAGACAGAGGATAAAATGAAGAAGAATTATCCTCACTTATTCCCTATGCCTCCAGGTTATTCAATCTAACCCCCTTATTTGATTTCTGTGTTGGTAAACTGTGTATATGTGCTTATTTGGGCCTTGTGTGGCATCTGTTGGGTTGCTAAATATAGATGGATAGACACTGTTATAAAGGAGGCTCTGCCGAAAACATTCGAGGACGAATGTTTCTAAGGGGGGAAGAATGTTACACCCTGTAAGTTAAGACGAGGGTTAAGAACGTCATTAGGAATAAAGATACAAATTTAGGTTACAACAAGGGGATCAATGTAAATGGAAAAGGATAGTCATATATATATTCTCGTTAAGAATACGAGACCTTATGGAATGTCCGGGAATTTACGGAAAAGGAAAGCAAGATTTAAAGGAATAGACTAAGGTTTACTACTTGGGGGATTTATTTAGCCTAATAAGCACCTAGAGGGTTAAAGTGTAAAAAGAAAAGGGACCTAAATGCATTTCTTTAAAATAGTTACAAATCTGAAAATTTAGACTTAAAATGCCCTAACAATTCATTTTCCTCTTCAACACAAAAATCAAAATCCCTCTTCTTTTCTCTCCCTAGTTTGATAAAAAAAACACCCTTCTTTGCAAGAGAAAAATCCAAGCTTTTACTCCACTTTGTTAGACCAATTATCCTATACAAGTAAGTCAAGAACTAGAGCAATTCTAGCACCCGAAAACAGTGGGTTCGGCAACCCCACTGCTGTCGATTTTGGAGCAGTTTTTTCAAGAGTTTTAGGTAAATTTTAGCACGGTAAGCATGTTTAAATGATGGGTTAACATTGTGGGATTGTTGCATGGCAACTTGGAGTTGAAAAGGTGAAAGATTAGTGAAGAAAAATCGATTAAACAACGGGAAAAGTGGGCTGGGCAGTGAGCAGATTTTCGGGACTGTTTTGGACGAATTCGAGGTATAAAATTCTTCTTTTTATAGTTTAAATGAAATTGCATGTTGTTGTAATTGAAGATATGAATTGGTGTTAAGATGGAATTGAAAATATGAAATGCATGTGATTGTATTGGGATATATACGTCGATTGGAACTGTTTTGTATACATTAAGTTTGATTGTTGTATTGTAATATGGTTACTAATTGCATGATGAACTTGAAAGGAAATCTTGATAGTTTAAAGTTGTAATTTTTATATGGAATTAGCGAAATACGAATTGGGTATAAGGAGTTAAAAGAAGAGCCAAGACAATGTTTTTTTGAACTGTAACATTTAAGGAATTGTCGGACCTCGTCGTCGCGACTTAGGGACTGTTTAGGGGCTAATTTGGTGGTGTAATAATGCTGGGAATTTCATCGAGAATATGCATAAACAATGTGGTAATTGCTTACGCAAGTCCTAAAGGAATCAAAGTATAAGAAAGTGTAAAAAAGCTTTGCATTTCCCTCTCATTGTTAACTAAAGTGTGAGTTGTTCTCATGGACTATTCTTTAATACAGATTAAGGGTTGGAATGACATGAAATAAATGTATAAATTCCCTTGGTTATTGAAGTTGATAAATTGAGTGTTAAATAATTTTGACTACATATGAAAATGGTAGTGATTATTAGTTTAATTTGGATAATTAGTTTAATTTGGATCATTGGGTTGATTTAAATTGTTGGATTGAATTGGATTATTAGTTGGATTTGAATTGTTGGTTGATTTGGATTATTGGTAAAATTATGGATACGCACATAAACAAAGGAAATGCTGCCCAAATTTTTATAGGAATAAGAGAGTCATTATTCATATAACTTACATTAGAAATCATGAAATTGACGAACGTATCATTCCTTATTATAGGTTGAAGTACTAGACGAGGCATACCTTAATATTGAGTTGAGTAGTTCGCCTAAGAGGTATGTAAAACTCTTCCTTCCTTCTTTTGGCATGATTTTAATAAAAGTACGGCGGACGTACGTAATTCCTATAAGTTCAGTTTTAAAGGATAATTGTTGATTAGTGTCTATGATTTTCAGTAAAAGAGTTTATTATGATGAAATTATCTCGAGTCAAAGATGATTTTTTTATTGCATATGGTTGTTCATGATATCTACTCGTGCTAAGTATTATTGTTTCACTCCATCGAGTCCCGGGACGGATCATGTTCGTGCGCAGCTTTACAGAATTCATCGAGTCCCTCCATAGAGGGCCGAGACACGTTATATACATATTTTATCGAGTCCCTCCATAGAGGGCCGAGACATGATATGCGCACATATACAGACTTCCATCGAGTCCCTCACTAGAGGGCCGAGATATGTTATACAGATTGATATACAAACATAGACATAGTGACAGTATGAGCAAGAATTCATGATTTCTGATATGACTCTCATTTTGTTAAGCTTGATGACTCTCTATCTTTACTTGACACAGTTGTAATTTCATTTTCAGTATTTCATGTTTTATATACTCAGCATTATTACATCGACCCTTTCTCGGGTCTGCGTTCATGCCCGCAGTTCAGTGTTCGATAGGTGACCCTCCGCCTAGGATTTCAGATATAGCTTGGAGAGCTCCTTTGTTCCGAGCGGCTATTTTGGTACGCACCTTTATCTTTCACTTATGCATATTTTGGGCACGGCAGGTCCCGTCCGTCATATGTCATTATTGCACTCTTAGGTCCGTAAGCGGTTGGGTTGGACGTTTGTACCTTGTTTTGGGTTGTAATGTTGTTGTACTCTGTGTTGGGGCGTTCCCGGTTATATTTGTTGTTATCTAGTGGCAGTCTTGCTGGCTTGCTTATTTTGACTATTCCTTTGTGTACATAATGTTGGTTGGTGGAAGCCTAGTCGGCTAGCCCGTTATGATTATTGTTCTGTTGTTAATTTGGCAGCTTTGTCGGCTCGCCCATTTTGGGGAGATGTTGTAAAAGCAGCGTTGTGCTGCCGAAATTTCTATAGATCTCGGTATTAAATGGATTAAGAGTTACAGGTCAGTAATGACGTCCAATTAGGACGTTTAGTCGCGGCCCGTCGGGTCGGGTCGTGACAACATTGATTGTGGAGAGTCCTTCAACCCGGTTGTCAAACCGGCTATTATTCGCACAGTTTTAAGCATTGTCATGGGCAAACACTTGATCCATCAACTTGATGTGAAGAATGCATTCTTACATGTGGACCTGAGAGAAACAGTATACATGCATCAGCCGCCTGGGTTCACCCATCCAGCAGTCCCTCACTATGTGTGTCGTCTCCGTAAGTCACTATATGGCCTGAAACAGGCTCCCCGTGTGTGGTATGATCGTTTTGTCAGGTATATCTTGCAGATTGAGTTTGTATGCAGCAAGAGTGATACACCACTCTTCATTTTTCATCGAGGTAGTAGCACTGCTTACTTATTACTGTACGTGGATGATATTGTCTGACTGTCTCCTCAGATAGATTGAAAAATGAGATTATTGCCTTGCTTAAGTTTGAATTTGCAATGACTGATTTGGAAAAGCTGAGTTATTTCTTGGGGATATCAGTGACCAGGTCTGCCAATCACATATTCTTGGGTCAGAGTAAGTATGCAGAGGAGATAGTGTACAGGGCTAAGATGGCGAATTGCAAAGTTATGCCTACTCTAGTCGATTCAAAATCTAAGCTCAGTGCTATGGATGGTGCTCCAGTCTCAGATCCTACTCTGTATAGGATCCTTGCAGGTGCACTTCAGTATCTCACATTTACCATGCCAGACATAGCTTATGTTGTTCAGTAGGTGTGCTTATTCATGGATGCCCCCGGGGAGTCTCATTTCACTGCTCTTAAGCGTATCATTCGATACATTAAGGGTACTCTTGATTATGGTTTGCACCTATACCCCTCTGCGCCAAACATGTTGCTCTCATATACGGATGCAGATTGGGCAGGGTGTCCGGACACGCGACGCTCCACCTCCGACTTTTTTGTTTTCTTAGGGGATAATCTGATTTCTTGGTCTGCCAAGCGACAATCTACCCTATCTAGATCCAGTGCCGAGGTTGAGTACAAAGGCGTTGCAAATGTAATAGCTGAGATTTGTTGGCTCATAAACTTACTGTTAGAACTTCAGTGTCCTTTGCGTCAGACATCTATTATGTACTGTGATAACATATCTGCCATCTATTTGTCTCATAATCCGGTTCAGCATCAGCAAACCAAGAACATTGAGATAGACGTGAGAAAATTGCTCTAGGTCATGTCAGAGTGTTACATGTTCCATCATCCTATCAGTATGCAGACATATTTACCAAAGGACTTCCTGCATCGTTGTTTCTTGACTTGAGATCCGCCTCGTCCACCTCCTCCCGCCTCGACCGAGGGTGTAAACGTGTAAATATAGGAAACAATATATTTCATACCCATAATTAGAATATTTTCATATATTGTGTAAATATAATTATGGTAAGACTACGATTCCTCTTTTGTATAGGTTTAAGATTCCTATTGTATAAGGGATGAATATTGTACTCTATATATACCTTGATATTAATGAAAGACTCTCCAAAGAAGATTAATATCATCCTACAAATATTTTTCTGAAAATATATACATAAAATATCTAATTTAATAAGGAGATCATAAATTTAGGTGCATCATAAATTCAGGTACACCATAAATTGAGCTATAAATTCACTCCGGGCGATAGTACCCATCGCCAATAGTTTAGACATGTCTATGTCCATACCGGTTATATCATTTGAAAAAAAAAAACGTATAAAAAAGAGATGTACCTAATAATACTCTTTCTGTCTCAATTTATGTGATATCATTTCATTTTTGGTATGTCTAAAAAAGAATGTCACTTTTTTATATGTAAAAATAATTCAACTTTATGAAATAATTTACAGCCACACATTAATATAAGACTTGTTTTGGATCATACATATCAAAAGTTTTTTTTAACTCCGTATCAAGTCAAATAGTGTCACATCATTTGGGACGGAGAGTGTACATCTTATCGTTTTTATTTTACCTTTTTTCAAATATCTTATTTAATTCATTTATGTGTAACAGCTACTTCGAAAATATGGGTATGCAATAAAGTAATTGTTTTGCTTGAAAGGGCCAATTCATGCATGCAAAGAAAGGGCGAAATCGCTGTGGGCGAGGAATTTCGTCTTCTTGCTCCCAAGAAAGGGCGAAATCCGTGTGGGCGAGGAATTTCGCCTTTTTACTCCCAAGAAAGGGCCGTAGCCGGCCGTCTGAAAGTGGACATAAAATTTAGTTTATGAAATTAAAGTTGAAACATCCGCTAAGCATTGTCTTCTTTTTTCTTCTCTATAATATAAAACCAGTTGTCAATTCCTATATAATATTTCTGGGTCGTTTCTTTGTAATTATCTTCTCTTCCTTTATATTTCCCTTTTTAAGTTTATCAGTTTAATTTCCATATGATTCACTTGAACATTCATTGTTAAAAAATTATACTGTACATATATATAAGTTAAAAAGTACTCACCTTTTATACATAAAAAAATAAATCTTGAATACCCTTTAAATATTTTTAGTGAAATTGCTAACTTCGCTAACGGTAATATTATAGTAACATGATGTTACTGAGTATTAGTTGAATATTTCTTTTAATTGAGCAATTTTAACTTTTCTTTGTTAAGAATATATATGCGTAAATACTATATATTTTTTATGAGACATTTAATGATTTATAAACTACATTTTATGTGAACGAACACTAGGGCAATTACTGGAAGGTGGAGCCAGTTAAGTAATCTGATCGAAGATCAAGACTTTAAACGTGAGGACCAAAAGTTTGGCATAAATGAGTTTTAAGGGACTTGTTTTGACTCAGAGGTAGAGTTAAATGTGAAGATAATTCCAAGAGAAAACTTTGAAGATAATTGTTTAACTCGACGTATCATTAGTTATTTCCAAAATATTAATATATATATATATAAACAAAACTGAAATGCAACACTTGCATTAGATTAACCATGTTAGTCGTCTTTCCCATCTCTAATTATTAGTTAAAAATTCTCATGATCATGTCTTTTAGGCGTAATTTTTCAACGCTTATCTTTTTGTTTATGATTTAGAGCCGGTACAAACATAAAATTTCCCAGAAGCATCTTCATGTAATTAGAATATTGAATTACGAACCAAATCATTTATACGTATACATCCTAGTACAAGAGATTGTTAGCACAATTTGTAAGATGATATTAATCTCCCTTGGAGAGTTTTTTCATTAATATCAAAATATATATAGAGTATAATATTCATCCATTATACAATAGGAATCATAAGCCTATACAAAGTAGGAATCCTAGTCTTACTATAATTATATTTACACAATATATGAAAATATTCTAATTATGGGTAGGGATACAATTGTTTCTATAATATACATGTTTACACACCCCCTCAGTCGGAGCGGGAGGAGACCGGACGCTGAGACTGGATCTGAAGTCAAGAAATAACTGTCTGGAAAGTCCTTTGGTAAATATGTCTGCATACTGATATGATGATGGAACATGTACCACTCTGACATGGCCTAGTGCAACTTTCTCACAAACGAAATGTAGGTCTATCTCAATATGCTTGGTTCGCTGATGTTGAACCGCATTATGAGACAGATAGATGGCAGAGATGTTATTACAATACACAATAGATGCCTGACGCAAATGACACTAAAGTTCTAACAGTAAATTTCTGAGCCAACAAATCTCAGCTACTACATTTGCAACGCCTTCAGACTCGGGCCTCGACCGAGCGAGATAGGGTAGCATGTCGCTTGACAGACCAAGAAATCAGATTATCCCCTAAAAAACACAAAAGCCGGAGGTGGAGCGTCGCGTGTCCGGACACCCTGCCCAATATGCATCTGTATAAGAGAGCAACCTGTTTGGTGCAGAGGGGTATAGGTGCAAACCATAATCAAGTGTGCCATTAATGTATCGAATGATACGCTTAAGAGCAGTGAAATGAGACTCCCTGGGGGCATGCATGAATAGGCATACCTGTTGAGCAACATAAGCAATGTCTGGCCTTGTAAATGTGAGATACTGAAGTACACCTTCAAGGCTCCTATACAGAGTAGAATCGGAGACTGGAGCACCGTCCATAGCACTGAGCTTAGATTTAGAATCAACTGAAGTAGACACTTCTTTGCAGTTCGCCATCTTAGCCTTATACACAATATCATCTACATACTTACGCTGACACAAGAACATATGATTGACAGACCTGGTCACTGATATTCCCAAAAAGTAACTCAGCTTCCCCAAATCAGTCATTGCAAATTTGGACTTAAGAAAGGCAATAATCTCATTTTTCAAACCATCGGAGGAGGAAGTAAGAACAATATCATCCACGTAAAGTAATAAGTAAGCAGTGCTACTACCTCGATGAAAAATGAATAGTGAAGTATCACTCTTGCTGCATACAAACCCAATATGCAAGATATATCTGGCAAAACGATCATACCACACACGGGGGGCATGTTTTAGGCCATATAGTGACTTAGGAAGACGATACACATAGTGAGGAACTGTTGGATGGGTGAACCCTGGCGACTGATGCATGTAGACTGTTTCTCTCAGATCTCATGTAAGAATGCATTCTTTACATCAAGCTGATGGATCGGCCAGTGTTTGTCTATGACAATGCTCAAAACTGTGCGAATAGTAGTTGGTTTGACAATCAGGCTGAAGGTCTCACCACAATCAATGCCCTCCTGCTGATTTGTGTCATTAGCCATAAGTCGTGCCTTATACCTCTCAAGATCTCCACTGTCTCTGAATTTGTGACGAAAAAGCCACAGACAACGAATCACATTCACCCCATCAGGTCTAGGTACTAGATCTCATGTGTGTTGTTTTGTTAAAGCATTGAATTCCTCAGACATAGCTGCATTCCAATTAGGGTCTTGTTTAGCCAATATAGAGTTTTTGGGAATTGGAGAAATGGTTTGGACAGACAAGTTAAATTGGACTTTGGGTTTGAAGATTCCATGTTTGGCACGCGTTTCCATTTGGTGCGTGGGGACAGTGGGAGGCGGTACTGGCTGAGTAGGGATGGATGAGACTGATGGTAGGGTCGGAAAAGGAGAAGGTGGGGGCGAAGCCGTCGGAGGCACTACGGCGCCTGGATCTAGTGTCGTGGTGTTGTCTGTGTGACATGCTTCTCTGGAAACATGGCGCCGCGTCGCCTCATCACTGGGCCGCGGCGCTATCGACGGTTTGGGAGAACAGACCCCTCTGGAAAGTTGGCATCGCGGTGCCTCAACACTGGGTCGCGGCGCTGTCGACGAGTCATAAGAGATAAGCTGATCAAAGATGATGTGAGAGATAGCACGCTCGTCAAGGAATGAGTAATCCGGTTTTTGAAATTTCTGAAGATTCAAAATGGGAATGTGGTCTCGTCGAATGTGACGTGACAAGAGATGTGAATTTGACGAGTGGACAGGTTGTAGCATAGATAGCCCATATGGTTTGGTGGGAAGCCTATGAAGACACATGGAGTGAACCTAGGAGCGAGCTTATGAGGGGCGGTAGAGCTAAGGTTGGGATAACACAGACAACCTAAAATCTGTAGATAATCATAGGAGGAGACTCTATGGTAGAGGATTTTGGTAGGGGTCATGTTGTGAAGAGTGCTAGTAGGGAGAATATTGAGAATGTATTCTAACATTTTAGCAGCATATACCTAGAAGGATGGAAGGAGGGCGACATGAATCAATAGGGTGCGAATCTTATTGTTAATGGTGCGGATGAGTCTTCAGTTTTACCGTTTTGTGGTGAGGTGTGAGGGCAGGAGAAGCGAAAAATCATGCCATTATTGGTACAAAAACAGTGAAACATAGATTTATTGAATTCACGACCATTATCGCACTGAAATGATTTGATACCTTTTTCAAATTATGTTTGGATAAATTGTCGAAACTGAAGAAATTTGGTAAACACTTCTGATTTATATTTGAGAGGGTACAACCAGATATAGTGAGAAAAATCATCTAGCAAGACAAGATAATATTTATGACCGAGAGAACTATCAACATGTGATGTCCATAAATCGGCATGTATTATATCAAATGGTGCAAAGGTAACACTAGTAGATGATTTAAACGGAAGACGAGTATTTTTGCCTAAGGAACAAGAAACATAATTTTGGGCAAACTTTCCATTACAAGTAATGAAATTATTGCCTCTAAGAAAATTAAAGACTGGGAGTCCTGGGTGACCAAGCCTATTATGCCATATCGAAGAAGAAATAGCCGCTAGAGAGACGGGAGAACAAGATCTGGAAGCGGAGGTGGATGTAAATGGATAGAGATCCCCCATGCTATTGCATCTCGTAAGAGGTGTCCCCGCACGGAGATCCTTTACAGTGAAACCAAAAGGGTCAAATTCAACAGAGATAGAATTATTACGAGTAAATTGGGACAAAGATTAAGTTCTTAATCATGTGTGGGGCATATAAGGTATTTTTAAGGGAGAATGGTGGATGGGGAGGTTGTGTGTATGATGTACCATAACCCTTTACTGGAATGTGTTGTCCATTACCAACTGTAACATATTGAGTATGCTTTAAACTGCACAGTTTGGGAATAGTACCTGCAGTCTGGGTGATGTGAGATGTGGCTCCGGAGTCCATGTACCAATTGTTGTCAGGCTGTTGCATGTTGAGGGTGCTGAACCTAGAAATTTTCTACAAGCCATCGCCCCCTCCTCACGGAGCCGCGGCTCTCCTCTGTTTCTTTCAAAAATTTCTTGGTTTTTCCTCTCTTCTCTAAATGGCTATCCCTGATTCTTCCACACTTTCTGACGCATCTACCTCCACAAACCCCACCACAAAGTCATCTCCCCAGTTTCATCCTGCCCTTACTGTTTCCAACATCAAGAACCATATTCCCATCCTACTTGATCAAGAAAACAGTTAGTATTCTCCTTGGGTTGAACTGTTTCGCAATCATGCATGTCTCTACAACGTGCTTGATCATATTGATGACACCATTCTGCGCCCTCTCGAGGTTAATGATTCTACTTGGCGTCGTCTAGACGCCGGCGTCAAACTATGGATATATGGTAGTATTTCTCAGGATCTACTTCTCACTATCATGAAATCTGACTCCACAGCCTGTGACTTGTGGAATAGTTTGGAGGAAATTTTCCAGGACAATAAGCACACCCGTGATGTGTATTTAGAGGAGCAATTTAACAATACACGTCTTGAAAATGTTTCCAATATGACTGAGTACTGCAAACAGATAAAACTCTTGACGGATCAACTTGCTGTTGTCGACTCGCTTGTTACTGACACTAAAATGGTGTTACAATTTATTGTTGGCCTTCCTAAAGGCGGATTTGATACATTGGCCACCATGATTCAACAGGCGGATTCGTTACCCAGCTTTAACAAAGCTCGCTCACAGTTGTTGCTAGAAGAAACTCGCCGTGCTAAGCATCAGCAGACCAGCGCACACTATTAATTGATTATGTAATATTTTGTAGTTAAGTAGCATCTTATAATTTAGGTAAGGTACATTAGTCTTTCATAAAACAGAATATTATACTTGTATATATTGTACTATTTGGAAGAACAGTAATCAAGAAATCCATTCTCTTACATGGTATCCAGAGTCAAAGATCTTTTGCCCTAATTCTAAACTCTCCCACCAAATTCTCTCATTCTTCTCCTAATATTTTTGGCCCCTCTCATCTAAAACAAACCCTAAATTACTTCTTCCTCCACACAAAACCCTAGCCACAACCCTAATACGAACCCCCTCGGCTAGCTTCTATCCCAAACCCTAGGGTTTTTTCCACAACCAAAACATCAAACACTACTTCTTTCATTCTCTAGTTTGATTTCTTGTGAACCAACGGCCGTAAAACAAACCTTTCATCCCGCTCTTGCCATTAATAACGTCAAGAACTTCATCTCCATCACTGATAAATAGTGATGATATTACCGTGATATACACTTAATAAATATCACGGTTGTCCAGTCCATGATTGTCCATAATTGTATAGAGTTTTAGGTAATATTTTAATGTAAGTATTATATTAATTGGTATTGTACACTTACCATAACTATATGAGTCTTGTACTATTAGAATAGGGTTTTGGGATTAGAATAGAAATTGGTTTTCTATTATGGAAATTGTAATTTGAATATATATTCTTTTCATTAATGAGAATAATTAAGGGATTATTTCTTTCATGGTATCAGAAATCTAGGTTGAATGTTTCCTCTCTCAAATTTTCGGCCAACCACCCTCGGTAGCCCTTCCTCCCTCGGGTTCCGTGCAATTTTTTTCTCTCCCAAATTCATTCTTCCAAATCCCTCAATCACCTATTGTTCTTTCATTATGTCTACATCAAAAACACATTTCATCATGCCGTTACAGTTTCTAACATTAAGAATAATATCCCTCTTATTCTTGAAATACAAAACGTTCAATATGCGATGTGGGCTGAACTGTTCAAAATTTACGCGCGCTCGCATCAAGTCATCCATCATATAATCCCCGCGGCTCCTGAGGATATGGAGGTGCCAAAGCGCGAGGATTATACTAAATTGTGGATGACTCTTGAAGCCACCGTCCTTCAGTGAATTTACTCTACTATCTCTACCGACTTGTTGCAAACGATTATTGAGCCAGACGCTACGGCGATGGCTGCTTGGGATAGGCTGCGTGACATATTCCAAGATAATCAAAATTTCAGAGTTGTTACGCTTGAGCAGGAATTTTCCCACGTTAACATGAAAAAAATTCTGAATGTTTCAGCATATTGCAAAAGGTTGAAAGAATTGGCGGACCAACTCCACAATGTTGGTGCGCCAGTTAGTGAAGATCGTCTAGTTCTACAAATGGTGCTGGCCTTTTCGAGGCCTATCGTGGCGTTGGAACTCTCCTTCCTCAAAGTAACCCTCTCCCAAAGTTCTATCAAGCCCGCTCTATGCTTACTTTGGAAGAGGTCAGTATGGCTAAGAAGATGGCTACCGGTGCTAGTCCCGTAGTCATGATGACGTCCTCCACAAACACTCCAGGTTTTGTTGATAATTCGGGCCAAAACCTTTCTCATGGTGGCGACAAAAATAATCGTAAAAATAATGGCAACAATCATGGTGGTAAACGCGGTGGTTCCGGCCGTGGTAACAGCGGCAGTGAGTGTCGCCCTAACAGAGTAGGCCACAACCCAACTGGTCCCAGCCTTGGGCCCCCTGGCCGTGGGCCTGGGCTAGTGGGCAGTGGCCCAACAACCACTGGTCTCCAGCTTTCGGCCCCAGCCAATTGTGTTGCCCAGCAGCCTGTCAGGCCCAATTCTCCCTGGCCCAAAAGTTATGGACTAGCGGGTTACCGACACTTTTCTGGATAGGGGCAGAAACCCGGGGTTCTTGGGCCCCGGCCTCCTCAGTCCCATCATGTAGTGGGCCCCACCCCAACCGACATTGCGGCTGCTATGCATACACTTAGAATAAATTCCTCGGACCCAAATTGGTACATGGACACCGGCGCCACTACTCACATGACGTCTGACACATGTACTCTCTCGTCTTATTCCATTTGAGCAATAGTCATGACATAATTATTGGTAATGGTAATTCAATTCTAATTCGTGGTTATGGTCATAAAATGTTGTCTCCCCCTATCCACCTCTTATCTTAAAAAATATCCTCCATGCCCCTAAATTGATTAAAAATCTAGTGTTTGTCCGTAAATTCACTACTGATAATTTTGTTTCTGTTGAATTTGATTTGTTTGGATTTTCTGTGAAGGATTTCAAGACGAGAATTCCTCTCATGAAGTGTGATAGTAGGGGAGATCTTTATCCTACCATACCAAGTTTCGGTCTATCGGGTCAAGCCTTGCCATCAACTTTTACAGCTATTGCTTTTTCCTTGTGGCATGCTCGCCTAGGTCATCCAGAGTCGTCTATTTTGTCTCCTTAGATAAAAATAAATTTATTTCTTGTAAGGGTACGCGTAGTACTCTGAATTGTCAATCTTTTTCTTTAGGAAAAAATTGTTAGATTGTCGTTTGTAGACTCCGATTCTCATACGTTAATGCCATTGGATATTATTCATAGCGATTTATGGATATCTCATGTTCTTTGGGTCATCGTTATTATGTTCTATACCTCTCGATGATTATTCTAATTTTTATGGACTTTTTTCCACTAGTGAAAAAATCTCAAGTTTTTTTCACTTTCTTAAAATATAGAGCATTTATTAGAACTCAATTCGAACGGAAAATAAAAAATATTCAACGTGAAAATGGCAAAAAATATGATAATGAGATGTTTCGGGAATTTTGTGCTAATAATGGGATTAATTTTTATTTTTTTTGTCCTCATACGTCTTCACAAAATGGGATAGCCGAACGCAAAATTCGCACAATTAATAATATTTTTCGAACTTTATTGATTCATGCTTACGTACCCCCTTCGTTTTGGCATCATGCTCTACAAATGACTACATGTCTTCTTAACGTTCTTCATCTCAAAGGTTTGACATATTCGTCACCTCTTCAAATTTTATATAATAAGACGCATTCTTATTCACATCTTAGGGTCTTTAGGTGCTTATGATATCTGTTGTTTCCATCCACTACAATTAACCAACTACATGTCCGTTCTACCCCTTGTGTGTTTTTGAGTTATCTGTCTAATCATCGTGGTTTCAAATGTTTTGATTTATCATCAAATAAAATCATTATTAGTCGACATGTTATTTTTATGGTCCCAATTTTCGTTTGCACAGTTGAGTAGTCTCGTGCCTTGTTCGTATAATTTTTTGGATGACAGTATCTCCCCATATATTATCAACAATTTATCGGACCTCTACCGTACTCAAAAATCTGCTAGCAGGCCCACTGTCCGCTGGGTCCACAACACAGTCGCTAATACCGATTCCAAAGAATAGTGTCAAGATCAGCCAAAGGCGGTCTGGTGTCCACATGTGTCCTAATATTTCCCAAAATCCACCCAATCCTTCCTCGAGTCATAGACCAGTCACTTGTAGTCAATGGGGTATTATTAAACCAAAACAACATTTTAATCTAAATTCTAATGTTCTTAAATCACCCCTACCCTGTAATCACGTGTCTGCTTTAAATGACTCTAATTAGAAAATTGCTATGACCAGCAAATATAATGCTATTATTGATAATAAGATGTGGGAGTTGATATCTCGTCCATCTGTTGTTAATATTATTTGGTCTATATGGATTTTTGCTCATAAGAACAATTCTGACGGTTCGTTTGCGAGGTATAAGACTCGTCTTGCAGGTGATGGTAAGACTCAGCAGGTTGGTGTGGATTATGGTGAGACATTTAGTTCGGTGGTCAAGCCGGCTACCATTCACATTATGCTCAACTTGGCTCTTTCGAAAACATGGTCCATCCATCAGTTAGATGTAAAGAATGATTTCTTATATGGTGATCTCAAGGAGACATTCTATATGCATCAACCCTTGGGGTTTAGGGATATCAAATATCTTCATCATGTCTGTTTGTTGAAGAAGTCCTTGTATGGACTTAAGAAATATCCACGGACTTGTTATAAGAGGTTTGCAGACTATGTTTCGACTATTGGGTTCTCTCACAATAGGTCTGATAATTCATTGTGCATATATCGTCGTGGTTTTTCATTGGCTTATATACTGTTATATGTGGATGATATTATCTTGACTGCCTCTTCTCATTCATTACGCCAGTCTATCATGACAATGCTCAGTTCTGAGTTTGATATGAAAGACATAGGGCCTTTGAGTTATTTTTGGGGATTGCTGTCACTCATCATGCAGGTGGGTTGTTTTTATCCTAGAGGAAGTATGCAGCTGAGATCATTGAGATGGTTGGGATGTCATCGTGTAAGTCCACTTCCACTCCAATTGATACTAAACCTAAGTTGGGTGTTGCAGTTGGCTCACCTTATGATGATTTGACACGCGCTATCACAGTCTTGTAGGGGTCGTTCAGTATCTTACATTCACGAGACCAGATATTACGTATGTCGTACAACAGTTGTGTTTGTTTATTCATGATCCAGTGTTGATCACATGAATGCGCTCAAATGAATTATTCGATACATCCAGGAGACACTTGACTATGGTTTACATTTATATCCTTCGGCAACATCTATACTAGTATCGTATACAGATGTTGATTGGGGTGGCTGTCCAGACACCAGGCGTTCGACGTCTGGCTAGTGTATGTTCTTGGTAATAACTTAGTCTCATGGTCTGCCAAACGTCAGTCGACTTTGTCCCGCTCTAGTGAAGAGGCCGAGTATCGAGGGGTAGCCAATATGGTCTCTGAATCCCGTTGGCTACGTAATCTTCTTTTAGAGCTTCATTGTCTTATTCAGAAAGATACCTTGGTTTATTGTGATAATGTTAGTGCCATCTACCTTTCTGGTAATCTGGTTCAGCACCTGCGCACTACTCGAGATGTACATTCACTTTGTTACGAAAAGGTAGCTCGTGGACACGTACGTGTCTGCCATGTCCCTTCCAGATATCAAATTGCAGATATTTTTACCAAAGGTCTTCCGTCCGTACCTTTTGAAGATTTCAGGGATAGTCTCAGCGTATGAAGACCGTCCGCTACGACTGAGGGGGTGTGATAAATAGTGATGGTATTACTGTGATATACACTTAATGTATATCACAGTTTTCCAATCCGTGATTGTCTATATTGTCCATAATTGTATATAGTTTTAGGTAATATTTTAGTGTAAGTATTACATTAATTGGTATTGTACACTTACCATAATTATAGGAGTCTTGTACTACTAGAATAGGGTTTTGGGATTAGAACATGAATAGGTTTTCTATTATGGAAATTGTAATTTGTATATATATTCTTTTCATTAATGAGAATAATCAAGAGATTATTTCTTTCAGTCACTTTTGAAATGGAGAAAGGGCATTATACCTCATGGGTAGAACTATTCAAAATTCACTACTGTGCTTATGAGGTGATTGACCATATCCTTCAGTCCGAGTCACCATCGGATACCACTACGGTGAACAAAAAATTATGGTATTGATTAGATTCTATAGTCTTTCAATGGATTTATGGAACAATTTCAAATGATCTTCTTCATACCATCTTGGAACCCAATTCTACAGCTCAACAGGCACGGGAACGGTTGGAAAACATTTTTCAAGATAACAAAATTTCTAGGGTCGTTTATCTTGAACACTAATTTACGAATGTTAAATTGGATGACTATTCCAACATCTCAGCCTATTGTCAAGAATTAAAGATGTTTACGGACCAATTTCCCAACATTGATACATCCGTGACAAATCAACGGTTAGTACTTCAGTTGATTGTCGGATTGAATAAACAATATGATGGGTTGCTACGTTCATTCAACAAAGTAATCCATTGCCTATTTTCTACGAGGCACGTTAGAGGTTTATTCTCGAGGAAACAAGGAAGTCAAAACAAACATCTTCTCGAGCATCCACCGCCGATATCACTCTCGTCTCTACCAACTCACTTTCAAGGGATTCGGAGCCCCAAAATTCTAGTTCGGGGGATAATATTAATCGTCCAAATAATGTCCAAAAAATGGGGTTCAAATCGTAACAATAACAAAGGAAACAATAATGGTGGAAAGGGACGAGACTGCGGTGGTGGCTGACCCACCGACGGCAGTGGCGATGGCGTGCAAGCAATGACAAAAATCATGGAGGCAAGACCCACCATAGGCTCAGGCGCCAACAGAGGCTACCCCACCATGTTCGTACCCTACTTCTTCGTGGACAGGCCTCCACCTTCAACTCGCTAACCCGGAATTCTAGGGTCTCGTCCCTAATATGCGTTTGCGGCTCATGCACCATCTTTGGTAGGCTATACACCCACCGACATTGAACAAGCCATGAATAACATGCATCTGCGTGCTCTCGATGAGTCATGATACATGGACACATGGGCTACGTTACACATGACAACATCTCAAGGTAAATTCTCGTCTTATTGTAATATGAGCAATAATAAAAATATTGTTGTCGGCAGTGGGAAGAAAATTCTAATTCGTGGGTTTGGTTAGGTCACCCTACCATCTTCATACCCACCTTTAAACTTGAAAAATATCTTACATGCACCAATTCTAATTAAAAACCTGATCTTTGTTAGACGTTTTACAATTGACAATAATATTTATGTAAATTTTGATCGATTTGGATTTACTATAAAGAATTTTCAGACGGGGATGCCACTTATGAGATGTAATAGCATGGGGGACTTATATCCCATAACCTCTATTTTCAAAAATAGCATGAACCCATCAAATTTTGTTGTCATTTCTCCTACTCTATGGCACAATCGTTTGGGAGACCAGGAGCACAAGTTTTTAGTAAATTTAGGAAGAATAATTTGGTTTTGTGTAATAAACCTTTGGACTCTTTTGTTTGTCAATCTTGCGTGTTTGGTAAACATGTTAAGCTCATTTTTGCCTCTTCTAATTCTCATACTTATATGTCATTTGATATTGTGCATTGTGATTTGTGGATATCGTCCATTTTGAGTTCTGCAGGTCATAAATAATGTATGCTCATTCTAGATGGTTATTCGCTTTTTTTGTGGACTTTTTCATTGGGACATAAATCACAAACATTCACCATTTTAAAATAATTTAGTGTTTTTATCAAAACTCAATTTGGTAAAAGCATTAAAAGTTTTCAATGTGACAATGAGGGAGGGGGGATTCGTAAATGCTCATTTTAACGATTTTTGTCACCAAAATAAGATGTCTTTGCGTCTTTTGTGTTCACATACTTCACCACAAAATGGGAAAGCCGAAAGAAAAATCAAACGATTATAATATGATTCACTCTCTTCTTGTGCATTCATTCACACCACCAAAGTTTTGACATCATGCACTTCAAATGGCTACCTACCTTTTAAATATTCTTCCTAGTAAATTGTTATTCAATGTGTCTCCTACATGAATGCTATATCAACGTCTCACGTCTATTACACATTTAAGGGTATTTGGATGTTTGTGTTATTCTTTATTCCCATCTACTCCATTAACAAATTACAGGCTCAGTCTACTCTTTGTGTATTTTTGGGATACCCACAAAATCATAGGGGATATAAATGTTATGCTTTGACGAATGGGAAAATACTTGTCTGTCGTCATGTGATTTTTGATGAGTCTAACTTCTCGTTTGCTAAATCTCATGTAGCATCCTCACCTTTATATGATTTTTTGGATAATGGACTACATATAATTTTACACCACCATCTCGATACCAAATCACATGTGCAACCATCTCCTCAAAATCACCAACATGTTTCGGTTCATCCACATAATGGGACTGGACCAGAGACCACAATCGTGTTGCTGAGGGTCTCGGCCCAAGTGGGGGAGCCCACTACTCCCTTACATACATCTGTAAGCCAACCCAACACCGGCAATCATACTCCCCCTCGGTCCATTATCATTACCGAATAGCCCCAGATAATTGAAATTCGTGCTATGCACGGGATCTTTAGGCTCAAACGTCAGTTTAACCTACTATCCACAGAACAACCGTCACCTATACCAAAAAATCCCAAAGCGGCCTTGTTAGACCCGAATTGAAAATATGTCATGTTAGATGAATTTAATGCTCTTATTAATAATAAGACGTGAGAATTAGTATCATGCCCGTCTAATGTGAATGTTATTCGGTCTATGTGGGTTTTTTGTCATAAGAAAAATTATGATGGTTCTTTTGCGAGATACAAAGTTCATCTTATTGGTGATGACAGGTCTCAGCAGATTGGGGTCGATTGTGGTGAAACATTCAGTACGGTAGTTAAGTCAGCAACTATCCGGGCGGTTCTCAGTTTGGCTCTTTCCAAATCTTGGTTCATTCATCAGTTGGATGTTAAAAATGCATTCTTACATGACCACTTACATGAAACAGTATACATGCATCAACCGTTGGGTTTTCATGACTATTCACGTTCAAATGATGTTTGCATGTTGAAGAAATCCTTATATGGGTTGAAACAAGCTCTTAGGGCATGCTATAACCATTTTGTAGGATTCGTTTCTAATATGGGGTTCTCTTAGAGCAAGTCTGATCAGTCGTTGTTCATTTATCGGAAAGACACTGACATGACATATATACTTCTGTATGTTAATGATATTATTCTCACAACATCCTCCACTTCACTTCGCCAGTCTATCATGTCTCTTCTTGCAACAGAATTTGCAATGAAGGACTTGGGTACGTTGAATTATTTTCTTGGTATTGAAGTCACCCAATATGCAGGTGGTCTATTTCTGAGTCGAAAGAAATATGCCGAAGAAATAATTGAAAAGGCAGGGATGTCTTCCGGCAAACCATCACATACTCCAATTAACACAAATGTGAAGTTGAGTAACACAGCCGGTACTCCATATAGTGATCTGACACTTTACTGAAGCCTTGCAAGAGCCTTATAGTATCTGACTTTTACGAGACCTGATATTTTATATGCGATTTAGAAAGTTTGTTTACACATGCATAATCCGAAGAATGATCATATGGGGGCTATAAAAAGGATTTTGCTGTATGTGAATGACACTCTCCATTTCGGCCTCCATCTGTATAAGTGCTCTATCAAGCATCTTTCAGCCTACACATATGCAGATTGGGGTGGTTGCCCGGACACACGACGTTCCACTTCTGGTTATTGTGTGTTCTTGGGGGACAATCTTATTTCATGGTCATTCAAACGACAATCCACTCTGTCTTGGTCTAGTACTGAGGCAGAATACAGAGGTGTAGCCAATATGGTTGTTGAATTATGTTGGCTCCGTAATCTACAATTGGAGCTACATTATCCGATTAAAAAGGCAACATTGGTTTATTATGACAATGTGAGTACGATATATTTATCCGGTAATCCTGTTCAGCATCAGCGCACAAAACACATTGAAATGTATATTTTATTTGTATGTGAAAAAGTTGCCTGTGGCCAAGTCCGAGTTCTTCATGTCCCATCTTATCAGAATGCTGATATTTTCACCAAAGGGCTTAGGCGCGTACTTTTTGATGACTTCCGGGATAGTCGCAACATCCATGAACCTTCCGCTAAGACTGTGAGGGACTTTTAGCATACGGTAATTATGGGGCAATCTCATAATTACCTCAATTCATTACTATTAATTAATTATGTAATATTTTGTAATTAAGTAGCATCTTATAATTTAGGTAAGGTAGATTAGTCTTCAATAAGACAAAGAATATTATACTTGTATATATTGTACTATTTGGAAGAACATTAATCAATGAATCAATTCTCTTACAGAGATAATGCTTGCACATTTGTGCAGTGTGCTTGACAAGTTGGACCATTCGATTTGCTGGATTTGTGGATGCTCTACGAGAATTTACATGTGATAGCTTTCTTAATTAATGATTGTGTTTAATTTTTGACCCCGTGAAGAAAAATTGACATCCGCCAGAACTTCTTCTTCATTTTCCTTTCTTTTTTCATCATTTCTCCTATCATTACTTATTTGTGGTTGAAATTGATTGAGTGGATAATATTTCATGAGCTTATACTGTATATCCTTAATAATGTGGATGATTTGGTTGGAGAAAATTGAAAACACCATTGTTGGATTTAGCTGAGCTTGAACTTGTTTTTTGAAGAAGACAAAGTAGGTCTATTAAATTTTTAAAGTTTAAGTTAAATTTTACTATTGAAAAGTGTTGGGATTGCTATTAGAAAATTGTATATCAAATTTGAAGTCATCTGAAGTCGATTTCGATTAATTTTGAAGCAAAAATGTGTTTGGTAAATTTCTATATAGCACGTTATATTGATGATATCGCCAGAATTTCTGCAATAAATGCAAAAAAAATGGCACCCCATTTGACCGGAAATTCTAATGAATCATCATAACTTACTTTTAAGGCAAGTCCTAACCGATATAAAAAAAATACTTCTAGCAATTGCTAGTATTTTGTTTAGGAATATTGACAAACTACCATAAGTCATCTTGGCAATCATCAGGACCGTGCTTCAATTTTTGGTGTAAAGGCAAATCAATCCTTCATACTCATCTTTACCAATTTTCACTTAATCTTTTCTCTTTTTCTTCACCCCTATGATTGTGTTTTTACTACTTTAGAATATCTAAGAAGAAGAAGACGAGGAGCAGGGGGAGGAGAATATAACTTAAATAAAAAACAAAAAATTGGCTATCAAGTGGAAATTCTACCTTGCATAGAGAATCGAGTGATTTATACAAATATGTTTTATTTTACTACCTATCATTTAAGAGATGAACCATATTATTAGAAGCACATGTATCAATTATCCAATTGATATAATCTTAATAGAGATAAAAGTAGTGACAATACCTGATACATCAGATGAAGTTGCAGTTGCATTATTGACTGCAATCTCATGTTCATTTCCTTTGCTCAGCATAGGCAGAATTTTATTGTATTGATCTAGAGTAAAGAAAGGATTGTAGTACCAGATAGTTCTGGTGAAAGAGCTGGAGATGGATCATGCAACTGTGAATCTGCAACATTTTCTTTTATGATAACAACATCGATAGCAAGGCTATAAGATGCAAATGCTCCACCTTTCTTCTTTTACTTGGAATAAGATGGATATCCATAAATCTTATAACATGTTTCTCTAGTGTGACCTTTCCAATTATAGAAATTACAATAGAGATGTGATTTTCCATAACTATTTCCCTTAGGTCTGTATTCATAGGTAGAAGCACATCCCTAATATCCATTAGTAGAATCACCTCTTTGATATTCACTAGTAGAATCACCTCCGTGATAGTTATGATGATATCCTATATTACTCATTAATGCTGTATGATCTACCATTTCATCATAAAAGCCTAATGTGTAGTAAGTTCCTTCATTCATTCTCCGACTTTCAATATTTATAATCATAGCATAAGTTTGATTAAAGTTTGGTAGGAGTACAATCATCAATACTTGACTCTTAACATGAGCATATGATTCATTTAATTTCATAAAAAATGCCACAACTTCTGTGTAAGGAAGTAATATGTATACTCCTTAGATTCTGGACAACCACATGACGGATGAGGCATAAGAGCCTCAAATTCATCCCAAAGTTCTCTTAACCTAGAGAAGAAGGTCGACACAGAACTAGTTCCCTAAGTCAAAAGTAGTTATTTCCTTGTGCAAGTAGAAAGCCCTAGATGCATTCACCTTATCAAATGTGACGACCCGTCTAGTTATTTTTAGCTAAAGACCATTATTTGATCAAATTATCACTGTAGACTCTATGTGGGGTTAGTGACGCGCTGGGATGGATAACATGGATCCAGAGGTACCTTTATGTGATTTTGGAAGAAAAAAACAAAACGAAGATTTTAGAAAGGATAAGTTTGACCTAAAGTTAACTTTTGGGTATATAGGTTTATTTTTGAGTTTCGTCACTTTTAGTAGTTCCGGAGAGTCATTTATGACTTCGTTGAGTTATTGGTTCGCTTTCTGAGATAATCAGGTGTAGTTTATGACTCTTTTTGTAAATTTGTGAAATCTAGATGTTTTGTAAAAAAGTATGTCTTAACTCGGTTGTATGAGAAATCAGAGTGCACGAGCGAGGTTGTAGCACCGTTTACCTTGGGATAACCTATTTTGCTTATATCTGGGGGCCTCGGGAGTGTTTCAAATATTTATTAGAGAATTGACTAAGTTTCCTAATAGTTGGTTTTGGGTGTGTTGCACCAATAACTCTTTGGCCGCCTCTGCGGAGGTTGGCTCGCAGAGGCGGGCCTTGTGATGTTTGATATTTCCACCTCTGGAGATAGTTTCCGCTCCTGCACCCATCCGGAAGTTTAAGTTGGGATGCATCGGTGGGGAATTTTTCGCTAGTGCGATCCAACTTGGCGGTATAGATTCTGCCGAGGCGGAATCGATGTTGTCTAGAATATAATTTATGCCCAAACAATTTTACTTTTCCCAAACTATTCCTTGGGATTAGAGCTCGGTAGAAAGTGGATCTTGTGCCTTCCATCACCATTCTTCTTGGAGGTAAAATTTTCCCATTCCTTTTCATTATTAATTATCACTAGGTATTCAAATCTCAGTATAAATCTTGATTTGAAGAAAAATGTAACCTATGTTTCCATGATTAATAGAAGGCTTATGATTCATGATTTGGGGATTGTTTAGTGATTGTAATATTATAATATGTAACTTATTATTGGATAATGATGAATGATGGATGATAGTTTTAAATTAGCTAATTTGATATTTGGAAATTGGGGGAAATCTAGGGTTTGAATTGGGGCTTTTTTCCAGATCATAAAATTGAGGGTTCAAACGGTATTAGTTTTCAAATTAATTGAAGGATAGGATTATATAGCATGTTTTTCAAGTAATAAAGTTTTGATTTTTTTACCATGGGCTCGCGATCGATTTTGGGGTGAATCTATTGAATTGTTTTTAAGGACTAAGTCCTTGTATTTGTATTAGAATGACTTATTAATGTATAATCTATGTGTTAGATCGGGAGTATTATGAGACACTTTGAAAAGATAAGGCCTATGTCGAGGATTGAGGTTCATCTACTCGATTTTAGGTAGACTGTTTATTCTTTATAAATTCCGATAGAAGTACGTAGTTGTTATGAATATTGAGGGGTATTGTGCATGTTTGGGGGTCCCACCTTAGTGGTTGTGATGAGCACTTAGGTGGGTACCGGTGTTGAAATGTCTTGATGGATGATTTAGAAAATCAACCTTAGGACTGGTTCCGACTACTATTATGTGGGCTTGTCGCTATTGCTTGGGATTGTTGCCATTGATTGACATTGTTCTATTTACTCATCACATGTGCTTTTGTTATAAAAGACTGATTACTTAGAAATATGTGTTGTTGAATTCTGAAGCATGTGATAATTATCCCCTACATTTGATTGCATCTCACGCATCATGATTACTTGCCTTGATACTGTTGTATTCATACACTCATTATTATTTGTGATATGGAAAGTGGAGTGGCATGGTAATGTTGTAGATTCAATGACCGAGAAAAGAAGGGAATGCTATTACTATGAGATGTTGGCAATACTGAGATGATGATTGATTATTGATATGGCTCAAAAGGAGTACGTGATTGATATGCTAGCCAGATCGAGGGACCATTCTGGTTGGTTGTAGCGGTATAAATTGTTATGACTCGACAAATGAGTCTTGGATCTAGTATGATACGTGTGTGGAATTCTGGTTGGCTAGGAGTGGTATATGGATGTCGCGGATCCCTTATATGTCATAGTTTATAGAATTTAAACATGTATCTACCGGTTGTGAAAAGATACCTTGCATTTGCATTCATATAATTCATTCACTTATGCATCGATTACTTATTGATTGGTAACGTGATTTGGACTAGTTATTAGAACTTGGGTGATTTCATGATCAAATAGATTTGAATGATTTAGATTGACTATATTGAACTGGATTGGTTTCCATGGTTTGGTTGATTCTCTATGAACTAGATTTTATGGGTTGCACCTTTATGAGTCTGTGTAATTGATGTTGAACTGTTATTGTGGTCAGTTGTATCTATTTGTCAGAACTATCATATAGATCAAAGAAAACTATGTGTGTTTGGTATTGCTTGGTGACTGATAATGTTATTTTGTAGAGCGTCTAGTAAGAAATTTGTTGAGGTGTTGTTGTTGTAGTTACCGATTTATATGATATGCACATGTAGATCCCCTCCTTAATCAAATAAGGTACAGCGTAGACTTCTACTTAAAGTATAACGAGGACATTAAATTAACTAATAGGTGTCATGTCTTAATTGTATGGAACTGTAATCAAGTCCAAGAGTTAGAGATAATAAGAAGTTAATATTGTTATGGTTAGACTAGTCGTAATACTCATTGGGAAGAATTCTTAAATGATGTTGTGTACCAAGTATCATCTTGTCAGACAAAAATGAATATGACTTAGACAGAGTTTACTGATATGTGGGTATTACTTGTAAGATCCCTGTGTGTAATAAGAATTGAATCGTATTTAACTGTGATTGAACTATGTGAACAAGGTGACTTATGTGATTTATCGAACTGCTTAGAATATGACCTACTTGAGAGTCAACTTGATATTTATATCCATTACGTAACTTTCATCGTTGTCGATCTATGATGCATATGAGGGTACATTGTGTACTCATGATACACTTGCTACATCTTTTACGTGGATACATGTACACGATTGATTCGGGTTGCATCTTGGAGCACGTGGATGTTAAGGCAGGTCACTCACCTTATTGGCGGCCTTGGTTTTCATTCTAATCAGACTACCCCTATCTACTCAGGGCAGTATCATTTTACTTTTCTATTCGGTATATCATGTAGTCCTTGTGCGAGTCATATCAGGTTTTGGGAGAAAGTGTTGTTAGGGATTTTGACATTTATTGACATTAATGAGAATTGTTGTATATCTTTGTAATTTCTTCATTTACTTCCGCAATGTTTAAGTTTGTGTCAAAAAAGATTTTTGGATTGGTTAGCCTACTGGGGGAATAGTGTAGGTGCAACCACGACACCCGTGATTTGGATCGTGACATCAAATCTTTTCCTTAGATCTTCGCAGACTCTATGAGCATCATCCCCATAGATTGGAATGCTAACTCGGTCCTTAAAAACTATATTATTCATGATCAGGCTAGAACAATAGCATTATATCTTTCCTAAAGATTATGTAAACTAGCAGGATATGTGTCCTTTTTATGAGTTTTTAGTAGAAAATCTAGCTTATTTTTATCAAGCAAAACAACATACATAGATTTGCTCTTCTAAGCCTATCAGCTTAGTAGAGATAAGAACAATACCTTGTGTATGTGAAGGATGGAAGTAGAGAGTATAATTGTGATCACCTGTTCTTCCTGCGTAATATCAACTCCAACTGCTAATGCATGTGCATTGCTAGTATTACTAGTTCTTCAACCTTTTCTCGAGAATTCACACTGATTTTTAGAGGAAAACACTGGCACACACAAAATTATTATCGATCTGCTACGCACTTCAATTCACTACTGAAATATAGAAAAGACATTCGAACAAACACAAAATTAAAATCGAACAGGTAGAAACTTCAACTCAACTCTGAGAATTTTCAATAGATCTGAAAAATTCGCAAACCCTAGCTTCAATGAAATACAAAATTCTTATGAATTCGAGATCTTACACCTAATGAAATGTACGATATCTTCAACACCTCAATCACTCAACTATGATCATATTATGAGCACATATGCTCTAACTAATTATCATACATTGACTTACTCTAATCTAACAATTAACTACTTCATTAACAACTCTAACTAACTAACTTGTATATTTAAAGCTTCTGATAGTTGTCCATGCCACAACTTCAATAGAGGGAACTTTTGGACAGTGGATTAAACCGGTCTGAGGCCAAACTTATGATAAGTTAGCACCAACCACATGTTTAATATCCATCACCCAAACCAAAACTTCTCTTATTAGTTTTCTCCACCAAGAAATTATCAAATGTTGGTCATAAATTAGAAGTTTACCAAGAAGAGATTTTAATTTGTCGATTGAACCAACTTTATATCTGGGCAATGCCAATTACATATATTTGGAATGAAGTTAGGTTTGATAATTCAAATTTTCAGAAAATTGAATTGTCAAGCCTAACTTTGATCTAAATTACTGAAGTGTGAACTGCACAAGTAATATGTCAATTTCAGACATAAAAATGTTTGAATTTAGGCTTTGACAAGTGCAACTGTATATCTAAAGTTTGAACCTTTAGACCCAAATATTTAACTTTTTGAACAATAAATATTTTATAAATTTTGACTGTATCTTAAATAGTAATCCTCCAAGTGAGTATCTGTGTGCTTGTCCCAACGCAAGTCCTCTAATGGGCTGGACTGTGGTAGTTCGTCTATGGGCTTCAAAAGGCATGAGGTTGTCAATTGACATTTTGCTAGAGTGATAACAATTGCATGAGTCTACAGTAAGACTATCCTGTGGGTCGGGTCGGCCCGATACTGACCCGGCCCGACCCAACCCTATCCCCCTAAAAAAATTAACGGTGTCGGGAATCAAAATCGGGACGGGACCTGGGCTCGTCCCGCTTCGACCCACCCCGACCCGATCCCCCTTTGCAAAACTAACCATTGCAACAACGACCAAATTTATATTTTGGCCGTTGTGCAATGGTCCCAACGTCTATTTTTGGCCTCCACCTCATAAACCCCCTACCTCCATAATATTTATTTTTAACCCCTAAGTTAGTATATTTACACTTTAACTCAATTTCTCAACTATAAATACATCATTTTCTCTTCATTTTATTTCACAAATCTTCGTACAATCTCTCAAACTATCTCTCTACAAGTCTATATTGTCTACTAAATATTTTATTTTCTTTGCTCATTTGTATAATTGTATCAAAGTTCAAAAATTGGGACTGAAGTTGGCAACTAGCTTGAGGATCATCCATCGAGCAAAGTTTCAATTTCCACCTCGATTACACTGATGTTACATCGGCGTTTGGTACATTCGTTTCTTCTTTAAATTATTATTGTTACTTTATTTTAATTATCGCACTTAATTTCATTATCTTTAATTATTTATTTACATAATTAAAATGAAATGACTTAGACGTTTGATTAAGGGTAAGGGTGCTTTTTCTAGTAGGGGTAACAAGGACAGATGTACTTCTTCTAGTGATTTGATTGATTACACTCATATGAAACTGATTTTTAATGATATATCATTATATGATGAGATATATTCTGTAACAGAACCAGACTTTAATTTAGGTGATAATCTAGATGACACACCCACTAGTGCACCTGAAGAACCTCAACCCCAGTCTCAGCCTCAAATTAAATCTGGAACACCTCCTATTCCCCATAGTATGAATCGAGGCCATACACAACGAAAATTAAAATCAGCTGCATGATTTTTTTTTAATAGGGACCAAGAGAATCA
The DNA here is from genome assembly GCA_029844215.1 of Przewalskia tangutica. Lineage (NCBI taxonomy): Eukaryota > Viridiplantae > Streptophyta > Magnoliopsida > Solanales > Solanaceae > Przewalskia > Przewalskia tangutica. The sequence continues at coordinate 119,431,190 of CM056721.1, read as the reverse complement.
ATTAGTTAGATGTAAAATTTGTAAAAATATTTATAAATTTAAAATCGAAAAAGGTCAGGGTGGGACGAGAAGTTTATTGAGACATGTACAAGACTTTCACAAAGCTAGGTGGGATGAATACGAGGCTATAAAGTCGGGTGTGTCAATGTGCTCTGAGTCGGGAAAAGGTTCACATAGTGTTACGGACCAAATACAGGGTCAAATTATCCCGATGGGGGGGGGGGGGGGGGATTTTGGTCCTAAATATAATAAAAACAAAGATAAGGAAAATATGACAAAATTAGTTGCGGTGGAGGGTTTTCCTTTTTCATTTCCTTCCTCTCCTTGTTTTATTCATTACGTAAGAGATACATATAATTCTGCTTTTAACGATTTTCCTAGATCAATTGTTAGGAGAGACATTTTTAAATTTGCACATGAATATCAACAATGTTTACGTTATGCATTATATCATTTTTCTGGCAAAATATCTATCACTTCTGATATAGGACGTAGTACTAACAACAATGATTATTTAACTGTAACATGTCATTGGATATATCATAATTGGTCTATGCAAAAATGTATTTTAGCATATAGATATATTGATGATAGGCACACTGGAGCTTTTATTACATAAAATATTCATGAAGTTTACGATTATTATGGTATAACTGACAAAATTATAACTGTTACGTTAGATAACACTTCTTCTAATAATTATGTTGTGGGACTTTTAAAAGATATATTAACTCCATCTTTTTCTAATAATTTTCATAGAAAATGTGCGTGCCATATTTATAACTTAGTTGTAAACGATGATCTATCACTTTTTGAAGACATTCTTAATAAAGTACAATTTGTTATAAACTTTATTTTTAGAAGTAATAAAAGACACAAGAAAAAAATAATATAAAAAAACTTGTCACGATTATGGATTATTTTTTAGAAAAATTCCTGAAGAAGTAGCGACTAGGTGGAATTCTCTATATGAATAACTACTTGTTTCTTACGATTATAGAAGACCTATAACTTTATTTTTAACGCCCATAATCGAAATCCAATTGATATGCTTGTAAATAATGATTGAATTTTTTTTCCAGAAGTTATTGGATTTTAGAGAATTTTTTTCAAGCAACTAAAGAATTTTCTGGTATATATTATCCTACTATTTTAACTATCTTATTTTACATAGCTCTAATATTTTGTTACTTAGTGAATATATGGAAAAAACAACTTATAAAGCACCTATTAAAAATGTTTATCAAATTAAAAAAAAAATTGTCTATTCCCACTATTTATATTATTGGTGCTATATTAAATTCGACTATTAAAATAAACGATTGTAAAATACTTATTGAAATGATTTATGATTGTGTAGCAGTACTTCCACCTCCAACTCCAAAAAACTCAAATGAACAACCACCTAAGGAACCAACTAAAGATGAAGTTTTGTCTAGCATACACGATGAATACAAAAAAAAATATGCATTACCAACAAAAAAGTGCTAGCAACCAACCGACTTCTTCTTCTTCAATACAGCCTTATAAAAGACATGTTGTTTCTGCGGCTAGTATTGAAAACCCTAGAAATAGAATGTTTAGTGGTTCCACTGCTAATCAAGTTAACGAGTTTGATGTTTTTGTTTTGCTGGGTATTATACCGTACCAAACAGTTCTCAATGAAGAATAATGTGAATACTTGCTTAAATACTGGAGGGAAAATGAGAAGACATTTTCGATACTAGCAAAGATGGCCCGAGATGTGTTGAACATTCAAGCGTCATCAACAACGTCTGAAAGCGTTTTTTCTGTCGAAAGATTTCAAATAAGAGAGCACATACACTCATTAGTGGGAGACATCTAGGAGATTACAGTTCTATTCAAAGATTGGATACGAGCGGAGCGTAGAAGGTGCGGTCAATTAGAGTGTAAACGTGTAAAGGAATATATCCCCCCATAATTAGAATATATCTCATATATTGTGTAAATATTAGTGATATGTAATTATGGTAAACTAAGATTCCTATTGTAATTAGGACTAGGATTCCTATTGTATTAGGGATACATCTTGTACACTAAATATATTGGTATTAATGAGAAAGACTCCCCAAGGAAGATTAATATCATCTTACATGGTATCAAGAGCCAAACACCTAAAACCCTAGAATTTTCTCCCTAGTTGCCGCCGAGAACCCATCTCCCTCTCGGATCTGAGCCGCGTCTCTACTCAAAATTCTTGGATTTCTTTCTCTTCATTTCTCTCTTCTCTGAATGGATACTCATGAATCTTCCAATACTTCTGCAGCATCCACCTCCACCAATCCCACCACCATGTCGTTATCCTCTTTTCATCCCGCCCTAACTGTTACCAATATCAAGAACTTTATTCTCATTATTCTTGATCAAGAAAACAGTCAGTATTCTCCTTGAGTTGAACTGTTTCGCAATCATGCATGTCACTATAACGTGCTTGATCATATCTATGACACTATTCCGCGCCCTCCGGAGGTTGATGATTCTACTTGACGTCGTCTAGACGCCGATGTCAAACAATGGATTTATGGTAGTATTTCTCAGGATCTTCTTCTTACTATCATGAAATCTGGCGCCACAGCCCGTGATTTATGGAACCACTTGGAGGAAATCTTTCAACATAACAAATACACTCGTGCGGTGTATTTGGAGGAACAATTTAACAATACACGTCTTGAAAATTTCTCCAACTAACTACTGGCGGATCAACTCTCCAGCGTCGACATGCTTGCCTCGGACACTAAAATGGTGTTGCAATTGATTGCAGGCCTTCCCAAAAACGACTATGATACGTTAGCCACCATGATTCAACAGGCAGATCCGTTACCTAGTTTCAACAAGGCTCGCTCGCAGTTGTTGCTTGAAGAGACCTGTCGTGCTAAGCAGGATGAGCACAGTCATCAGGTGTTAGCTGTCGATACGCCACTCCAATATCAGACGCCACTAGAAAACTCACAACCACGGCAGGGTCGCGGCAGTAGAGGAGGTCGTGGTCGTGGCAAGGGTCGTAGTCAGCAGAACCAACAGCAGCAACAATAATAGCAGGGTCCGCAGAACAACTGGGCCGCAGCGCCTCAGTATAGAGTTGCGGCGCTTCAGTATAGAGTCGCGGCGCCGACCCCTTTCCAGTACCAGCAACCCTTCCACCAGTATTCTCAACACAGGTTGTTGGGCCCAGCTCCTGCCACTCGGCAAGCTCAGTACCCGCAATAAGCCCACTTCATGCAAGGACAGTTCCAGCAGTCCGCATCCGGCATGGCACCCTCTGAGTTGGGTCAGGCTTTCAGTAGCCTCAATCTGCAACAGCCTGACAACACCTGGTACATGGACTCCGGAGCCACTTCTCACCTCACCCGGTCTGCATGTAATATTCCTAAACTGTTCAGTTTAAAACATCCTCAATCTATTACAGTTGGTAATGGACACCGCATTCCAGTAAAGTGTTATGGTATATCCTACACACCACCTCCTCATCCATTTTCCCTTACAAATACCCTATATGCCCCACATATAATTAAGAACCTAATTTCTATCCGCAAATTTACTCGTAATAATTCTGTCTCTGTTGACTTTGATCTTTTTGGTTTCACTGTGAATGATCTTCATATGGGGACACCTCTTACGAGATGCAATAGCACGGGGGATCTCTATCCATTCATTCCCACCTCCGCTGTCAGATCTTGCTCTCCCGTCTCTCTAGAGGTCAATTCTTCATCAACATGACATAATAGACTTGGTCATCCAGAAGCATCGGTTTTTAATTTTCTTAGAGACAATATCATTACTTGTAATAATGGGAAGCTTGCCCAAAACTGTGTTACTTGTTCTTTAGGAAAACATACTTGTCTTCCATTTAAATCATCTACTAGTGTTACTGTCACGACCCGACCCCGGGACCGCGACTGGTGCCCTACCTGGGCACCCTTACAGGTAAACATCAGAGAAAATCAGCGGAACATACATGAAACTTATAAATAAAACATCGGAAGTAAAACAATAGGTTAGCCGATAGGGCTACCTTCCTGAACATATATAAATACAACCGAAGCAGTTGCCTCATTTCTTTTACAAACTGACCCACAAATAGGTGACTACAGACCTCTAAGAGTTTTAACATAACCACTGTGGCGGGACAGGGCCCCGCCATACCCCTGAATATACATGAATCTACTACCTCAGGGAAAACCGTACCAAGAGCTAAGCCTCCGGAGCAAATGGAGCTTTCTCTCAAAAACTGAACCGAGATCCTAGGAGCAAGGATCACCAACCTGGGTACCTAAAAACCTGCGGGCATGAACGCAGCCCCCCGAAGGGGGTCAGTACAACAGGTACCGAATATGGAACAGAAATAACGTACAGTAAACAGATCATAACTGTACAAAAGAATGACAAGGACAAGTATAAAAATACATACCAGATCCTGCCGTGTCATTACCACTTATGAACTTAATTTCACATCAATATCTTTTTCCATTCCATTAAGAGTTATAGCCATATCTTACGTACTTACTTAGGAGAAGTCATTAAGTTCATTTCTATCTAACTTACTTATCTTTCATAACATAGTCCGGCCCACTACGGAGGGACACATATACTACCCGGCCCAAACTGGGACGCGATCAAGTCACACCAATATCAAAGCATGCCCGTGGAATCCCCCATCACTGTCAACAGCTAAAAGTGTAAAACATAACCATAGGTCTCACGCCCATAATATCAATCAAAACAGGTGGTATAACGTCTTGGGGCTTGCCCCTCATTTATACTCTTACCCTGGAGAAGGTGGTAAGCGGTATAACGTCTTGGGCTTGCCCGCCATTTATACTCTTACCACGGAGAAGGTGGTATAACGTTGTCACGACCCGACCGGGACGCGCGGTGCCCTACAGGCACCGCTACGAGTAAACATCGAGAAAATCAGCGGAACATACATGAAACTTATAAATAAACATCGAAGTAAGACAGCGAGTTAGCGGATGTAGGCTACCTTCCGAACATATATAAATACAACCAAAGCGATTTGCCTCGCTTTCTTTTACAAAGCGACCCACAATATGTGACTACGGACCTCTAGAGTGTTAACATAACCATCGTGGCGGGACAAGGCCCGCCGTACCCTGAATATACATAGCCATGACAACTCGGAACATTGGAGCCGTCTCAAATCTTTGAACCGGGATCCTAAGCTCGCGGATCCATAAGCGTGTACCTAAACTGCGGACATGAACGCGGCCCGAAGTCGATCAACAGTGCAGAATATGGAGCGAAATAACGTCTGATAAGCGGATCATAACTGTACAAAAGAATGACAAGGACAAGTATAAAAATACATACCAGATCCTGCCGTGTCATTAACACTTATGAACTTAATCGTACCTTAATCATTCTTTTTCCTTCTTTCAATAAGAATTAACATCATATTCTTAATTAACATCATATTCTTACATACATACTTAAGAATTCAATCAAGTTTTTCCACATAACTTACATCAATATCCTTTTTCCATTCCATTAAGAGTTATAGCCATATCTTACGTACTTACTTAGGAGAAGTCATTAAGTTCATTTCTGTCTAACTTACTTATCTTTCATAACATAGTCCGGCCCACTACGGAGGGACACATATACTACCGACCCAAATGGGGCGATCGATCACGCGATATCAAAGCATGCCCGTGGAATCCCCCATCACTGTCGACAGCTAAAAGTGTAAAACATAACCATGAGTCTCACGCCCATAAAATCAATCAAAACAAGTGGTATAATGTCTGGGGGCTTGCCCCTCATTTATACTCTTACCCTGGAGAAGGTGGTAAAGCAGGGGGTATAACGTCTTGGGGCTTGCCCCTCATTTATACTCTTACCCTGGAGAAGGTGGTAAAGCAGGGGGTATAACGTCTTGGGGCTTGCCCCTCATTTATACTCTTACCCTGGAGAAGGTGGTACAACGTCTTGGGGCTTGCCCCTCATTTATACTCTTACCCTATCTCAACCGGCCGACAATCAACACATAAAGCAGGTGGTACAGCGTCTTGGGGGTTTACCCCTCACTTATACTCTTACCCTGGAGAAGGTGGTATAACGTCTTGGGGCTTGCCCCTCATTTATACTCTTACCCTAACTCAACCGGTCATCATACATAACATAAGCCCTATCGACTTATCATACATAAGATAAGCACCACCACACCATACATAACATAAGCCTACCGACTTATCATACATAACATAAGCACTAACCTTATCATACATAACATAAGCACTAACGACTTATCATACATAATATAAGCAAGTTAAGAAATCCCACAACTTATTAGCTTGTTCATATACACTCTCATTTTTGTTTACTTAAGGCACTAACATGTCATTATAAAATCAGGAATTTAACCCAACGTACTCGTGCCTCTACTCCTTTAAAATGATTCTCTTTCAATTAAAACTTCCAAGATACTAATAACCGTAGTATCAAGTCATATCTACTTTTCACGACAAGCCACAATACTTTTTAGAAATACATTTACCGGCTTCTAAATCAAGTGACTTCTTTATTAAAAACCTTAAGCAATTGGTACCTTTAAACCAATTTGCCCTTACTTAATACAAGTTATTCCTTTGATTACTTTACTAGAGAAAACCATTCTCTTAATATTCCATAAAGTCGTTATAACCGACTTCCCATAAAGCCGTTATAACCCTTTATGGTTTAGACTAACACGTTCCTTTTATAACCAAGAGATTTATACTTCCCAATCAATTCTCTTAACTTTCAAAATACTTCAAGTCTCTTAACTTTTAAGAAAAACAAGTTTCAAAGTCTTAAAAGCTTCATACGTAAACTCTTTCAAAATTAGTAACAAATCTTTGGTGCGTCGTGAATAAGTTATACTTATTTATAACGATCTTATTCAAGTAGCCATGATCTAGAAAATGTAATACAATTTTGTCTTATCTTAGCTTCTATGCAGATGGAGAATTCTACTTGTTTTAACATAATTAATTGTCATTACATTTTCCTTTATTAACGCTGCAATGACTTGTTCGATACTTATTCTTATTCGTGCCGTAAATTAGCCAAGTCAACTTGGCTCCAAAATACCTCCTAACGACTCTTACCAACATCCCCCATAAGACTTGGTAAGAACTTAGGATAACTTATACATAACCTTTCGTGAGTAAATCAACATACATACCTCTTAACTTCTAAGAGTAGAAGGAATCATGAAATAGTACTACATGTATATTCCATACATAGAATCATGTCAAAAGAAGGAAGAGGTTCACATACCTCGCGACGATTGTCGACAAGTAGCAAAATGCTCCAAAGTACTTCCACCTTGAGCTTTTCCATTCTCCAAGTAGGATACGCTATACTTAGTACATCAACCTATAATGGTCACCATACGTCCATTAACCTCTTACTTCATACGTAGAATATTCTAGGTGCTAAGTCGCTAAATTCTACGGAAAATCGGACAACACCTCCTTTGTTTTTACTTACTTTGCCACCTTTTTCAAGGCCGAATACAATAACCAAACAGCCCCAATTGGCTCACAATTTCTATAAGGTACTCCAATACAAATAAAAACTAAACAGCCCCAATTGGCTCACAATTTAGAAAGTAGTCCAATACAAATGAAAAAACAAACTAAAAAGTCCAAATTCGGCCACCTTGAGTTCAACCTTACCAATTCTTATCAAATTTCCATTTCAATCCAAAATGGTAGCATAACATGATATCAAGTCGTATTTGATTATAACAATCCATAATCTCTAAGTAGGTAACATGCGACGATTTCTAATAACGACTAAATTGAAATCCAACTTAACAAGGCTTATATTACATTCCGGATTTCCAATGCTACAATCAATCCACAATCCTTATAAACTTCTACTAATCAACTTCATGCTAGCAACACGTAAAGCTAACAACAACAATATAAATATATAATCTTGTAACACATTAAAGGACAAAATTATACCTCAACGAATCTTAATCCAATTCAAATCCGAAGTCGCTCCTAGTAGTTTAGAACCTCTCCAAGACACTTCAATCCGCTTGTTGAGACCCTTAGAACAACACCAACAACTTTCCTTCAACTTCCAATCCAAAACCTAGAAAGACCATTAGGTTTTCACTTTCATACTAACCCGAAAACTATCTTTTTCCGGGATTTTTCTATTGAGATACACTTACATAACACTCATGAACCTTGGTTTAAAGTATGGGGCCTATTGGACAAAATTGAAAATTTCCTCTTGGAAAATGGCACATTGCCGTGAGCCTCTCTTTGTGAGCAAGACAAGATTTCAAATTTTTCTAAGTGTAGAGAATGACAAAGTCTTGCTACTTGTACACATATATAATACTATGGAGGTCAAGATCTACACAAATGGTTGGCTTAGAAGAGTTTCACATGGATCGCTGCCGCCCTTGGACTTTTAGTCAACAATGTCAAGCTAAGTCATGTGCAAGACTTGGTCATCTCACTAATGGTCAAATGACCTTATGCCCGTGGTATATTTCGTCCAAGACACACTAAGGGGGTGACACGTGTCGCCTCATTCGTCGCAATAATACGTTTCCGACAAATTCCAAAATTCCACAAATTTTACAAGTCTCAAATCTTAACATCATGTGAGTTCTTACGTCGTTCTTAAAACATGTCCCGCAAATACGGTGTAACATTCTTCCCCTTAGAAACATTCGCCCCGAATGTTCTTTCTGAGTCAATCTTTATAATTTGCGACATAGTTTCCTTTCACAACCTCATATACCAACAATGCCACACATGGCCCTAATACTGTACACGCATACTGCTCCATCTTAAGCCCAAAAGAGATTATCCTTTTGTACTTCCAACTCATACTAGCATACATACATAACTTCCATACCTTCCCGGTACCTAGTTAGTCTTTACCAATTCCTGGTAATTTAAAATTATTCTAGGCAACACGTGTCTGACCCTCATACATAACTCCGTATAGATGTATGTCACAATACCAACTATACTATAATCATTACCAACCCGATACGCAATCCACATAGTCATTCCTGGTCATCACGCTTTCTCGTAATGCAATCAACATAACTCGTTAGGGAGGATGACCTAACAACACGCCTCTATCGCACGATCTTAGAGTGAGAAGAATGGAAACCAATCCTAAATGTCCTGCGGCCTCCCGATTATAGATGTGGTGCACAATACACCGATAATCAAGACTCTACTAGACACGGTCTGCAGACACTTTCCGAGGACTAACTGCTCTGATACCACTTTTGTCACGACCCGACCCCGGGACCGCGACTGGTGCCCTACCTGGGCACCCTTACAGGTAAACATCAGAGAAAATCAGCGGAACATACATGAAACTTATAAATAAACATCGGGAGTAAGACAACAGGTTAGCCGATGGGCTACCTTCCGAACATATATAAATACAACCAAGCGGTTGCCTCATTTCTTTTACAACCGACCCACATATGTGACTACTGCACCTCTAAGAGTGTTAACATAACCATCGTGGCGACAAGGCCCCGCCGCACTTCAATATACATAGCCATGACAACTCCGAACATTGGAGCCATCTCAAATGCCAACTGTGATCCTAAGCTCGCGGATCCATAATCGTACCTAAACTCCGGACATTTAACGCAGCTTCGGCGGGGTCGATAACAGTGCGAATATGGAATGTAAATAACGATAAGAAATGATCATAATCAGACAAAAGAATGACAAGGACAAGTATAAAAATACATACCAGATCCTGCCGTGTCATTACCACTTATGAACTTAATCGTACCTTAATCATTCTTTTTCCTTCTTTCAATAAGAATTAACATCATATTCTTACATACATACTTATGAATTCAATCAAGTTTTTCCACATAACTTACATCAATATCCTTTTTCCATTCCATTAAGAGTTATAGCCATATCTTACGTACTTACTTAGGAGAAGTCATTAAGTTCATTTCTGTCTAACTTACTTATCTTTCATAACATAGTCGACCCACCACTACTGGGACACATATACTACCCTACCAAATCGACGCGATCGATCACCAATATCAAAGCATGCCCGTGGAATCCCCATCACCGCCGATACTAAAAGTGTAAAACATAACCATGGGTCTCACGCCCATAAAATCAATCAAAACAGGTGGTATAACGTCTGGGGGATTGCCCCTCATTTATACTCTTACCCTGGAGAAGGTGGTAAAGCAGGGGGTATAACGTCTTGGGGCTTGCCCCTCATTTATACTCTTACCCTGGAGAAAGTGGTACAACGCCTGGGCTTGCCCTCATTTATACTCTTACCCTATCTCAACCGCCGACAATCAACACATAAAGCAGTGGTACAAATGGCTGGGGTTTACCCTCACTTATACTCTTACCCCGAGAAGGTGGTATAACGTCTTGGGCTCGCCTCATTTATACTCTTACCCTAACTCAACCTGGTCATCATACATAACATACGCCCATCGGCTTATCATACATAGCATAAGCACCACCAAATTACCATACATAACATAAGCACTACCGACTTATCATACATAACATAAAGACTACTTTATCATACATAACATAAGCACTAACGACTTATCATACATAATATAAGCAAGTTAAGAAATCCCCTAACTTCTTATTAGCTTGTTCATATACACTCTCATTTTTGTTTACTTAAGGCACTAACATGTCATTATAAAATCCGGGAATTTAACCCAACGTACTACGTGCCTCTACTCCTTTAAAATGATTCTCTTTCAATTAAAACTTCCAAGATACTAATAACCGTAGTATCAAGTCATATCTACTTTTCACGACAAGCCACAATACTTTTTAGAAATACAATTACCGGCTTCTAAATCAAGTGACTTCTTTATTAAAAACCTTAAGCAATTGGTACCTTTAAACCAATTTGCCCTTACTTAATACAAGTTATTCCTTTGATTACTTTACTAGAGAAAACCATTCTCTTAATATTCCATAAAGCCGTTATAACCGACTTCCCATAAAGTCGTTATAACCCTTTATGGTTTAGACTAACACGTTCCTTTTATAACCAAGAGATTTATACTTCCCAATCAATTCTCTTAACTTTCAAAATACTTCAAGTCTCTTAACTTTTAAGAAAAACAAGTTTCAATGTCTTAAAAGCTTCATACGTAAACTCTTTCAAAATTAGTAACAAATCTTTGGTGCGTCGTGAATAAGTTATACTTATTTATAACGATCTTATTCAAGTAGCCATGATCTAGAAAATGTAATACAATTTTGTCTTATCTTAGCTTCTATGCAAATGGAGAATTCTACTTGTTTTAACATAATTAATTGTCATTACATTTTCCTTTATTAACGCTGCAATGACTTGTTCGATACTTATTCTTATTCGTGCCGTAAATTAGCCAAGTCAACTTGGCTCCAAAATACCTCCTAACGACTCTTACCAACATCCCCCATAAGACTTGGTAAGAACTTAGGATAACTTATACATAACCTTTACGTAGAGTAAATCAACATACATACCTCTTAACTTCTAAGAGTAGAAGGAATCATGAAATAGTACTACATGTATATTCCATACATAGAATCATGTCAAAAGAAGGAAGAGGTTCACATACCCATGACGATTGTCGACAAGAGCAAAATGCTCCAAAGTACTTCCACCGAGCTTTTCCATTCTCCAAGTAGGATACGCTATACTTAGTACATCAACCTATAATGGTCACCATACGTCCATTAACCTCTTACTTCATAATTAGAATATTCTAGGTGCTAAGTCGCTAAATTCTACGGAAAATCGGACAACACCTCCTTTGTTTTTACTTACTTTGCCACCTTTTTCAAGGCCGAATACAATAACCAAACAGCCCCAATTAGCTCACAATTTCTATAAGGTACTCCAATACAAATAAAAACTAAATGTTCCAATTGGCTCACAATTTAGAAAGTAGTCCAATACAAATGAAAAAACAAACTAAAAAGTCCAAATTCGGCCACCTTGAGTTCAACCTTACCAATTCTTATCAAATTTCCATTTCAATCCAAAATGGTAGCATAACATGATATCAAGTCGTATTTGATTATAACAATCCATAATCTCTAAGTAGGTAACATGCACGATTTCTAATAACGACTAAATTGAAATCCAACTTAACAAGGCTTATATTACATTAGGATTTCCAATGCTACAATCAATCCACAATCCTTATAAACTTCTACTAATCAACTTCATGCTAGCAACACGTAAAGCTAACAACAACAATATAAATATATAATCTTGTAACACATTAAAGGACAAAATTATACCTCAACGAATCTTAATCCAATTCCAATCCGAAGTCGCTCCTAGTAGTTTAGAACCTCTCCAAGACACTTCAATCCGCTTGTTGAGACCCTTAGAACAACACCAACAACTTTCCTTCAACTTCCAATCCAAAACATAGAAAGACCATTAGGTTTTCACTTTGCGACTAACCCGAAAACTATCTTTTTCCGGGATTTTTCTATTGAGATACACTTACATAACACTCATGAACCTTGGTTTAAAGTATGGGGCCTATTGGACAAAAATTGAAAATTTCCTCTTGGAAAATGGCACATTGCCGTGAGCCTCTCTTTGTGAGCAAGACAAGATTTCAAATTTTTCTAAGTGTAGAGAATGACAAAGTCTTGCTACTTGTACACATATATAATACTATGGAGGGTCAAGATCTACACAAATGGTTGGCTTAGAAGAGTTTCATATGGATCGCCAAGTGGCCCTTGGACTTTTAGTCAACAATGTCAAGCTAAGTCATGCAAGACTTGGTCATCTCACTAATGGTCAAATGACCTTATGCCCATGGTATATTTCGTCCAAGACACACTAAGGGGGTGACACGTGTCGCCCCTCATTCGCCGCAATAATACGCTTTTCCGACAAATTCCAAAATTCCACAAATTTTACAAGTCTCAAATCTTAACACTGTGAGTTCTTACGTACGTTCTTAAAACATGTCCTGCAAATACGGGGTGTAACATTCTTCCCCCCTTAGAAACATTCGTCCCCGAATGTTCTTTCGGAGTCAATCTTTATAATTTGCGACATAGTTTCCTTTCACAACCCCGCTATACCAACAATGCCACACATGGCCCTAATACTTGTACACGCATACTGCCCATCTTAAGCCCAAAAGAGATTATCCTTTTGTACTTCCAACTCATACTAGCATACATACATAACTTCCATACCTTCCCGGTACCTAGTTAGTCTTTACCAATTCCTGGTAATTTAAAATTATTCTAGGCAACACGTGTCCGACTGCATACATAACTCCGTATAGATGTATGTCACAATACCAACTATACTATAATCATTACCAACCCGATACGCAATCCACATAGTCATTCCCGGTCATCACGCTTTCTCAGAATGCAATCAACATAACTCGTTAGGGAGGGATGACCTAACAACACAAATTTCATCGCACGATCTTAGAGTGAGAAGAATGGAAACCAATCCTAAATGTCCTGCACCTCCCGATTATAGATGTGGTGCACAACACACCGATAATCAAGACTCTACTAGACACGGCCTCAGACACTTTCCGAGGACTAATCGCTCGATACCACTTTTGTCACGACCACCCGATCGCGATCGTGCCCTACCCAGGCACCCTACAGTAAACATCGAGAAAATCAGCGAACATACATGAAACTTATAAATAAACATCGGAAGTAAGACAACAGTTAGCCGATGTGGCTACCTTCCCGAACATATATAAATGCAACCAAGCGGTTGCCTCCTTTCTTTACAAATCGACCCGACAATGTGACTACGCACTTAAGAGTGTTAACATAACCATCGTGGCGGGACAAGGCCCCGCTGCACTTCGAATATACATAGCCATGACAACTCCTAACATGGAGCCATCTCAAAATTTGAACCAGATCCTAAGCTCGCGGATCCATAATCGTACCTAAACTCATGACATGAACGCACTTCGGGGTCGATAACAAAAATTTAATATGGAATGTAAATAACGTCATAAGAAATGATCATAATCAGACACAAAGAATGACAAGGACAAGTATAAAAATACATACCAGATCCTGCCGTGTCATTACCACTTATGAACTTAATCGTACCTTAATCATTCTTTTTCCTTCTTTCAATAAGAATTAACATCATATTCTTACATACATACTTAAGAATTCAATCAAGTTTTTCCACATAACTTACATCAATATCCTTTTTCCATTCCATTAAGAGTTATAGCCATATCTTACGTACTTACTTAGGAGAAGTCATTAAGTTCATTTCTGTCTAACTTACTTATCTTTCATAACATAGTCCGGCCCATCACGGAGGACACATATACTACCCGCCCAAATCGACGCGATCACACGCAATATCAAAGCATGCCCGTGGAATCCCCATCATCGCCGATACCTAAAAGTGTAAAACATAACCATGGGTCTCACGCCCATAAAATCAATCAAAACAGGTGGTATAACGTCTGGGGGCTTGCCCCTCATTTATACTCTTACCCTGGAGAAGGTGGTAAAGCAGGGGGTATAACGTCTTGGGGCTTGCCCCTCATTTATACTCTTACCCTGGAGAAGGTGGTAAAGCAGGGGGTATAACGTCTTGGGGCTTGCCCCTCATTTATACTCTTACCCTGGAGAAGGTGGTACAACGTCTTGTGGCTTTCCCATCATTTATAATCTTACCCTATCTCAACCGCCGACAATCAACACATAAAGGTGGTACAGCGTCTTGGGGGTTTACCCCTCACTTATACTCTTACCCTGGAGAAGGTGGTATAACGTCTTGGGGCTCGCCCCTCATTTATACTCTTACCCTAACTCAACCGGTCATCATACATAACATACGCCCTATCGGCTTATCATACATAGCATAAGCACCACCAGCTTACCATACATAACATAAGCACTACCGACTTATCATACATAACATAAGCACTACCGGCTTATCATACATAACATAAGCACTACCGACTTATCATACATAATATAAGCAAGTTAAGAAATCCCCTAACTTCTTATTAGCTTGTTCATATACACTCTCATTTTTGTTTACTTAAGGCACTAACATGTCATTATAAAATCCGGGAATTTAACCCAACGTACTACGTGCCTCTACTCCTTTAAAATGATTCTCTTTCAAATAAAACTTCCAAGATACTAATAACCGTAGTATCAAGTCATATCTACTTTTCACGACAAGCCACAATACTTTTTAGAAATACAATTACCGGCTTCTAAATCAAGTGACTTCTTTATTAAAAACCTTAAGCAATTGGTACCTTTAAACCAATTTGCCCTTACTTAATACAAGTTATTCCTTTGATTACTTTACTAGAGAAAACCATTCTCTTAATATTCCATAAAGCCGTTATAACCGACTTCCCATAAAGTCGTTATAACCCTTTATGGTTTAGACTAACACGTTCCTTTTATAACCAAGAGATTTATACTTCCCAATCAATTCTCTTAACTTTCAAAATACTTCAAGTCTCTTAACTTTTAAGAAAAACAAGTTTCAATGTCTTAAAAGCTTCATACGTAAACTCTTTCAAAATTAGTAACAAATCTTTGGTGCGTCGTGAATAAGTTATACTTATTTATAACGATCTTATTCAAGTAGCCATGATCTAGAAAATGTAATACAATTTTGTCTTATCTTAGCTTCTATGCAGATGGAGAATTCTACTTGTTTTAACATAATTAATTGTCATTACATTTTCCTTTATTAACGCTGCAATGACTTGTTCGATACTTATTCTTATTCGTGCCGTAAATTAGCCAAGTCAACTTGGCTCCAAAATACCTCCTAACGACTCGTACCAACATCCCCCATAAGACTTGGTAAGAACTTAGGATAACTTATACATAACCTTTACGTAGAGTAAATCAACATACATACCTCTTAACTTCTAAGAGTAGAAGGAATCATGAAATAGTACTACATGTATATTCCATACATAAAATCATGTCAAAAGAAGGAAGAGGTTCACATACCTCGCGACGATTGTCGACAAGTAGCAAAATGCTCCAAAGTACTTCCACCTTGAGCTTTTCCATTCTCCAAGTAGGATACGCTATACTTAGTACATCAACCTATAATGGTCACCATACGTCCATTAACCTCTTACTTCATACGTAGAATATTCTAGGTGCTAAGTCGCTAAATTCTACGGAAAATCGGACAGCACCTCCTTTGTTTTTACTTACTTTGCCACCTTTTTCAAGGCCGAATACAATAACCAAACAGCCCCAATTGGCTCACAATTTCTATAAGGTACTCCAATACAAATAAAAACTAAACAACCCCAATTGGCTCACAATTTAGAAAGTAGTCCAATACAAATGAAAAACAAACTAAAAAGTCCAAATTCGGCCACCTTGAGTTCAACCTTACCAATTCTTATCAAATTTCCATTTCAATCCAAAATGGTAGCATAACATGATATCAAGTCGTATTTGATTATAACAATCCATAATCTCTAAGTAGGTAACATGCGACGATTTCTAATAACGACTAAATTGAAATCCAACTTAACAAGGCTTATATTACATTCCGGATTTCCAATGCTACAATCAATCCACAATCCTTATAAACTTCTACTAATCAACTTCATGCTAGCAACACGTAAAGCTAACAACAACAATATAAATATATAATCTTGTAACACATTAAAGGACAAAATTATACCTCAACGAATCTTAATCCAATTCCAATCCGAAGTCGCTCCTAGTAGTTTAGAACCTCTCCAAGACACTTCAATCCGCTTGTTGAGACCCTTAGAACAACACCAACAACTTTCCTTCAACTTCCAATCCAAAACCTAGAAAGACCATTAGGTTTTCACTTTGCGACTAACCCGAAAACTATCTTTTTCCGGGATTTTTCTATTGAGATACACTTACATAACACTCATGAACCTTGGTTTAAAGTATGGGGCCTATTGGACAAAAATTGAAAATTTCCTCTTGGAAAATGGCACATTGCCGTGAGCCTCTCTTTGTGAGCAAGACAAGATTTCAAATTTTTCTAAGTGTAGAGAATGACAAAGTCTTGCTACTTGTACACATATATAATACTATGGAGGGTCAAGATCTACACAAATGGTTGGCTTAGAAGAGTTTCACATGGATCAAGCCAAGTGGCCCTTGGACTTTTAGTCAACAATGTCAAGCTAAGTCATGTGCAAGACTTGGTCATCTCACTAATGGTCAAATGACCCTTATGCCCATGGTATATTTCGTCCAAGACACACTAAGGGGGGGTGACACGTGTCGCCCCCTCATTCGTCGCAATAATACGTTTTCCGACAAATTCCAAAATTCCGTCAAATTTTACAAGTCTCAAATCTTAACACTGTGAGTTCTTACGTACGTTCTTAAAACATGTCCTGCAAATACGGGGTGTAACAAACGTCTTGGGGCTTGCCCCTCATTTATACTCTTACCCTATCTCGACCGGTCGTCAAACAACACATAAAGCAGGTGGTACAGCGTCTTGGGGGTTTACCCCTCACTTATACTCTTACCCTGGGGAAGGTGGTATAACGTCTTGGGGCTTGCCCCTCACTTATACTCTTACCCTAGCTCGACCGACCATCAAACAAGACATAAGCACTACCATGTCTCTTATAAAATCCGGGAATTTAACCCAAGTGCTACAAATAACGGAAGCATACCCGTGGAATCCCACATCACTGTCGGTACGTCCAAGTAACTTATAACAAGACAAATGCCCTCCAACCGAGAGTCGCGGCAACGTAATAAAACATAATACTTGCACTCAAAGTCTATCACCAGCACATATAGGCTAAATCTCAATTAACCAAGCCAAAGTACTACGTACGTACATTCTTTTCAAAAGACTCCTTTCCAAATAAAACTTCCCCGATACTAACCACCGTAGTATCAAGTCCTATCCACCTTTCAAGACAAGTCACAATACCTTTTTAGAAATACAATTACCGGCTTCTAAATCAAGTGACTTCTTTATTAAAAACCTTAAGCAATTGGTACCTTTAAACCAATTTGCCCTTACCTAATACAAGTTATTCCTTTGATTACTTTACTAGAGAAAACCATTCTCTTAATCTTCCATAAAGCCGTTATAACCGACTTCCCATAAAGCCGTTATAACCCTTTATGGTTTAGACTAACACGCCTTTTATAACCAAGAGATTTATACTTTCAAATCAATTCTCTTAACTTTCAAAATACTTCAAGTCTCTTAACTTTTAAGAAAACAAGTTTCAAGTCTTAAAAGCTTCATACGTAAACTCTTTCAAAATTAGTAACAAATCTTTGGTGCGTCGTGAATAAGTTATACTTATTTATAACGATCTTATTCAAGTAGCCATGATCTAGAAAATGTAATACAATTTTGTCTTATCTTAGCTTCTATGCAGATGGAGGATTTCTACTTGTTCTAACATAATGGATTGTCATTACATTTTCCTTTATTAACGCTGCAGTGGCTTGTTCGATACTTATTCTCATTTGTGCCGTAAATTAGCCAAATCAACTCGACTCTTTTTATTATAAAACCTTAGGCAATTGATGCCAGAAATCAAGTTGCCTTTTACATAGTCAAGTCATTTATCTTTCCATAAGGCAAATATAACTAACTTCCCATAAAGCAGTTATATTCACTTTAAACCTTAGCCATAAACAATTTCCGATCCAAGGGACTTATCCGATTAAAACTTGACAAGTATCACATACATTAAAACTCTTCAAGTCCCTTAACTTAAAATCAACTTAAGACATCCTTACTATTTTCAAAGAAGTGAGTTAATCTCCTAACCCACCCGACTTGGCATTACATAAAACAAGTAAAGAATATCATAGTCTTCAGACGTCTACCGTACTACATACGTGCAACTAGTCATGCTCAAAAGATAGGAAAAGTTCTACATAGAGTAAATCACATAACTACCTCTTAACTTCTAAGAGTAGAAGAAAACATGAAATGATACCACAAGTATATTCCATACATAGGATCATGCCAAAGGAAGGAAGAGGTTCACATACCTCGCGACGATTATCGACACGTAGCAAAATGCTCCAAAGTACTTCAACCTTGATAGCTATTCCACTCTCCCAAAGGGATACGCTATACTTAGTACTTCAACCTATAATGGTCACAATATGTCCATTAACCTTTCACTGTAACGTAGAATTTTTCTAAGTGCTAGGTCACTAATTCTACGAGAAATCGGACAAGACTTCCTTTGTTTCTACTAACTTTGCCACCTTTTCAAGGTCGAATACAATAACTAATACAGCCCAATTGGCTCACCACAATCTATAAGGTAGTCCAATATAAATAAATGACCATACAGCCCAATTGGCTCACCACAATAGAAGGTAGTCCAATACAAATGAAAACAAACTATTACAAACTAGAAGTACAAATTCGGCCACCTTGAGTTCAACAATACTAATTCTTAACCAATTTCCATTTCAATCCAAATTGGTAGCATAACATGATATCACGTCGCATTTGATTATAACAACCATAATCTTTAAGTAAGTAACATGCGACGATTTCTAAAAAAACGACCAATTAGTAATCCAACTTAACATGGCTTACATTTCATTTCGGATTTCCAAGGCTACAATCAATCCATAATCCTTATAAACTTCAACACAACAACTTCATGCTAGCAACATGTAAAACTAACAACAACAATATAAATATATAATCTTGTAACACTTTCAAAGACAAGATTGTACCTCAACGACTCTAAATCCAACTCCAATCCGAAGTCGCTCCTTAGTAGTTAGAACCTCTCCAAGACACTTCAATCCGCTTGTCGAGACCCTTAGAACCACACCAACAACTTTCCTTCAACTTACAATCCAAAACCTAGAAAGCCACTAGGTTTTCACTTTGCGACTAATACGAAAACTCTCTTTTTCCGGGATTTTTCTATTGAGATACACTTACATAACACTCAAGAACCTTGGTTTAAAGTGTGGAGCTTATAGGACAAGAAACTAATTTTTTTCCTCCTTGTAGCACCCAAACCCGAGAGCACCATATATGGAGTCTTCAAATTCTTGGAAATTTTTCTAAGTGTTGGACAAAGTCTTGCTACTACTAGTATTATAAAGGGTAGTGGAGGGTCAAGATGCAACCATTTGGGTGGCTAGGATAAGCTCTTATTAAATATCAAGCTAATTGTCTCCTTTGACTTAGTCAAAATTGTCAAGTCACACTGCAAGACTTGTTCATCCAAGACTAATGGTAAATGACCATTATGGGCATGCCTAAATTCGACCAAGGCATTACTAAGGGGGGTGACACGTGTCGCCCTCCCATTCGTCACAATAAAACGTTTTCCGACAATTTCATAATTCCGATAAATTTTTACAAGCCTCAAATCTTAACACTTGTGAGTTCTTACGTACGTTCTTAAAACATGTCCTGTAAATACGGGGTGTAACATTCTTCCCCCCTAAGAAACATTCGTCCCCGAATGTTCTTTCGGAGTCAAACTTATAATTAGCGACATAGTTTCCTTTCACAACCCCGACATGCTAACAATGCCACACATGGCCCTAATACCTCGCACACGCATACTTGTCCATCATAAGCCCAAAAGAGATTTTCTTTCGTATTTCCAACTCATACTAGCATACATACATAACTTCCATACCGATTCGCCTCAAATCATTGGAGTAACTTTATAAAACAATATAAGGCCATTTCCGCTTTCATGACTGGTTCCGGTGGAACGCGCCCACGAACCCCAGTAAACAATTAACTAGACTTGCCTTGCGCCCTCGTGACCCGCCACGTGGCGGAACTACTACCAACTGATCCCACTCCATTCCGGATATGGGGAGACCCGTGAATGTGTCCTCAACCACTCGGCCGCACTTAACTCTTATCTTGGTCTACAATAAATCTTTCTACCCGAGAAGACCTTATACAACTAAGGTCCTAGCGGTTTTCAACATTCTGATGCTCGCACTTTCCACGCTCCAAGCCTACCTTACCAATCCCCCAATAACGGGTATAAAAACTTCTCATAAAACCATAACCATGTTGTCTCGATCACAACAACTATTACTTACTCTATACGGACCTCATCCATACAATTCTCTTAAGCCTACTACGCAGCTTAATCTATTAACATTCCGTTAGGTTCCTTAACATGGCTTCTTAAGGGTTCACTACCCTATCAGACAGCTCATCCTTTCCCAATTATCTCAAATAAAACATAAGATCTTGGCGAGAATTCATTAACTATCCCATACCTTCCTGGTATCTAGTTAGTCTTTACCAATCCCTGAAAATCTAAAATCATTCTAGGCAACACGCGTCTGACCCTCATACATAACCCCGTATAGATGTATGTCACAATACCAACTATACTATAATCATTACCAACCTGGATACGCAATCCACATAGTCCTTCCCGGTTATCGCTTTCTCGTGAATGCGATCAACATAACTCGTTAGGAGGGACGACCCTAACAATACAATTTCTATCGCACGATCTCAGAGTGAGAAGAATGGAAACCAATCCTAAATGTCCTGCAGCCTCCTGATTATAGATGTGGTGCACAACACACCGATAATCAAGACTCTACTAGACACGGTCTGTAGACACTTTCCGAGGACTAACTGCTCTGATACCACTTTTGTCACGACCCGACCCCGGGACCGCGACTGGTGCCCTACCTGGGCACCATTACAGGTAAACATCAGAGAAAATCAGCGGAGCATACATGAAACTTATAAATGAAACATCGGAAGTAAAACAATAGGTTAGCCGATAGGGCTACCTTCCTGAACATATATAAATACAACCGAAGCAGCTTGCCTCATTTCTTTACAAATCGACCCACAAATAGGTGACTACACTCTAAGAGTTTTAACATAACCATCGTATGGACAGTGGCCCGCCATACCTCAATATACATGAATCTACTACCTCGTGGAAAACTGCACAAGAGCTAAGCCTCCGAGCAAATGGAGCTTTCTCAAAATCAACCGAGATCCTAGGAGCAAGGATCACCAACCTGGTACCTAAAACTCGCGGCATTTAATGCAGCTTCGGGGGGCCGCATAACAAATTTAATATGGAATGAAATAACGATGCAAGAAATGATCATAATCAGATAAAAGAATGACAAGGACAAGTATAAAAATACATACCAGATCCTCGCCGTGTCATTACCACTTATGAACTTAATTTCACATCAATATCTTCTTCCATTCCATTAAGAGTTATAGCCATATCTTACGACTTACTTAGGAGAAGTCATTAAGTTCATTTCTATCTAACTTACTTATCTTTCATAACATAGTCCGCCCACTACGAGGGACACATATGCTACCCGCCCAAATCGACGCGATCAAGTTACACCCATATCAAAGCATGCCGTGGAATCCCCATCATCACACAATACTAAAAGTGTAAAACATAACCATAGGTCTCACGCCCATAATATCAATCAAAACAGTGGTATAACGCCTTGGGCTTGCCGCTCATTTATACTCTTACCCTCGAGAAGGTGGTAAGCGGGGTATAACGCCTGGGCTTGCCTCATTTATACTCTTACCCCGGAGAAGGTGGTATAACGCCTGGGCTTGCCTCATTTATACTCTTACCCTATCTCGACCGGCCACAAACAACACATAAAGGGTGGTACAGCGTCTTGGGGGTTTACCCCTCACTTATACTCTTACCCTGGGGAAGGTGGTATAACGTCTTGGGGCTTGCCCCTCACTTATACTCTTACCCTAGCTCGACCGACCATCAAACAAGACATAAGCACTACCATGTCTCTTATAAAATCCGAATTTAACCCAAGTGCTACAAATAACTAAGCATACCCGTGGAATCCCACATCACCGCTTGCACGTCCAAGTAACTTATAACAAGACAAACGCCCTCCAACCGAGAGTCGCGCAACGTAATAAAACATAATACTTGCACTCAAAGTCTATCACCAGACATATAGGCTAAATCTCAATTAACTAAGCCAAAGTACTACGTGACGACATTCTTTTCAAAAGACTCTTTCCAAATAAAACTTCCCGATACTAACCACCGTAGTATCAAGTCCTATCCACCTTTCAAGACAAGTCACAATACCTCTTTAGAAATACAATTACCGGCTTCTAAATCAAGTGACTTCTTTATTAAAAACCTTAAGCAATTGGTACCTTTAAACCAATTTGCCCTTACCTAATACAAGTTATTCCTTTGATTACTTTACTAGAAAACCATTCTCTTAATCTTCCATAAAGCCATTATAACCGACTTCCCATAAAGCCGTTATAACCCTTTATGGTTTAGACTAACACGCCTTTTATAACCAAGAGATTTATACTTTCAAATCAATTCTCTTAACTTTCAAAATACTTCAAGTCTCTTAACTTTTAAGAAAACAAGTTTCAAGTCTTAAAAGCTTCATACGTAAACTCTTTCAAAATTAGTAACAAATCTTTGGTGCGTCGTGAATAAGTTATACTTATTTATAACGATCTTATTCAAGTAGCCATGATCTAGAAAATGTAATACAATTTTGTCTTATCTTAGCTTCTATGCAGATGGAGGATTTCTACTTGTTTTAACATAATGGATTGTCATTACATTTTCCTTTATTAACGCTGCAGTGGCTTGTTCGATACTTATTCTCATTTGTGCCGTAAATTAGCCAAATCAACTCGACTCCTTTTTATTATAAAACCTTAGGCAATTGATGCCGTAAAATCAAGTTGCCTTTTTACATAGTCAAGTCATTTATCTTTCCATAAGGCAAATATAACTAACTTCCCATAAAGCCGTTATATTCACTTTATACCTTAGCCATAAACAATTTCCTATCCAAGGGACTTATACGTTTAAAACGGGACAAGTATCACATACTTTAAAACTCTTCAAGTCCCTTAACTTAAAATCAACTTAAGACATCCTTACTATTTTCAAAGAAGTGAGTTAATCTCCTAACCCACCCGACTTGGCATTACATAAAACAAGTAAAGAATATCATAGTTCAGACGCCTACCGTACTACATAATGCGCAACTAGTCATGCTCAAAAGATAGGAAAAGTTCTACATAGAGTAAATCACATAACTACCTCTTAACTTCTAAGAGTAGAAGGAAACATGAAATGATACCACAAGTATATTCCATACATAGGATCATGCCAAAGGAAGGAAGAGGTTCACATACCTCGACGATTATCGACACGTAGCAAAATGCTCCAAAGTACTTCAACCTTGATAGCTATTCCACTCTCCCAGTAGGATACGCTATACTTAGTACTTCAACCTATAATGGTCACAATATGTCCATTAACCTTTCACTCGTAACGTAGAATTTTTCTAAGTGCTAGGTCACTAATTCTACGAGAAATCGGACAAAGACTTCCTTTGTTTCTACTAACTTTGCCACCTTTTCAAGGTCGAATACAATAACCAATACAGCCCCAATTGGCTCACCACAATCTATAAGGTAGTCCAATATAAATAAATGACCATACAGCCCCAATTGGCTCACCACAATATAGAAGGTAGTCCAATACAAATGAAAACAAACTATTACAAACTAGAAGTACAAATTCGGCCACCTTGAGTTCAACAATACTAATTCTTAACCAATTTCCATTTCAATCCAAATTGGTAGCATAACATGATATCACGCATTTGATTATAACAACCATAATCTTTAAGTAAGTAACATGCGACGATTTCTAAAAAAGCGACCAATTAGTAATCCAACTTAACATGGCTTACATTTCATTTCGATTTCCAAGGCTACAATCAATCCATAATCCTTATAAACTTCAACACAACAACTTCATGCTAGCAACATGTAAAACTAACAACAACAATATAAATATATAATCTTGTAACACTTTCAAAGACAAGATTGTACCTCAACGACTCTAAATCCAACTCCAATCCGAAGTCGCTCCTTAGTAGTTAGAACCTCTCCAAGACACTTCAATCCGCTTGTCGAGACCCTTAGAACCACACCAACAACTTTCCTTCAACTTACAATCCAAAACCTAGAAAGCCACTAGGTTTTCACTTTGCGACTAATACGAAACCTCTTTTTCCGGATTTTCTATTGAGATACACTTACATAACACTCAAGAACCTTGGTTTAAAGTGTGGAGCTTATAGGACAAGAAACTAATTTTTTTCCTCCTTGTAGCACCCAAACCCGAGAGCACCATATATGGAGTCTTCAAATTCTTGGAAATTTTTCTAAGTGTTGGACAAAGTCTTGCTACTACTAGTATTATAAAGGGTAGTGGAGGGTCAAGATGCAACCATTTGGGTGGCTAGGATAAGCTCTTATTAAATATCAAGCTAATTGTCTCCTTTGACTTAGTCAAAATTGTCAAGCCACACTTGCAAGACTTGTTCATCCAAGACTAATGGTAAATGACCATTATGGGCATGCCTAAATTCGACCAAGGCATTACTAAGGGGGGTGACACGTGTCGCCCTCCCATTCGTCACAATAAAACGTTTTCCGACAATTTCATAATTCCGATAAATTTTTACAAGCCTCAAATCTTAACACTTGTGAGTTCTTACGTACGTTCTTAAAACATGTCCTGTAAATACGGGGTGTAACAGTTACCTTTGCACCTTTTGATATTATACATGCCGATTTATGGATGTCACATGTTTTTAGTTCTCTCGGTCATAAATACTATATTGTCTTACTAGATGATTTTCCCACTTTATTTGGTTATATCCTCTCAAATTTAAATCGGAAGTGTTTGCCAAATTTCTTGAATTTAGACAGTTTATCCAAACACAATTTGAAAAATGCATCAAATCATTTAAGTGCGATAATGATCGTAAATTCAATAAATCTATGTTTCACCATTTTTTTTACTAATAATGACATGGTTTTTTGGTTCTCCTGTCCTCACACCTCCCTACAAAATGGTAAAGCTGAAAGAATCATCTGCACTATAAACAACATGATTCACACTATATTGATTCATGCCTCCCTCCGTCCTTCTAGGTATATGCTGCTAAAATGTCAGAATACGTTCTCAATATTCTCCCAACTAGCACCCTTCACAATATGATCCCTACCGAAATCCTCTATCATAGAGTCCCATCTTATGAGCATCTTCGGATATTCGGTTGTTTATGCTATCCTAACCTTGCCTCTACTGCCCCTCACAAACTAGTTCCTCGGTCCACTTCATGTGTCTACCTAGGCTTTTCGCCGAAACATAGGGGCTATCTATGCTATGACTTATCCACTCGTCAAATTCACATATCTCGTCACGTCACATTCGACGAGACCACATTCTCATTTTTGAATCTCAAAAAGTTCCAAAAATTTTCTTGACGAGTCTGTCATCTCTCCCATCATTCTTAGTCAACTAGATCATAGCACTGTCACAGAATCACCTTCTCTGCCCAGGGGTTCATCTTTAGAGTTAGCACCGCGGGTCCAAAACTCCTGGGAGCAGAGTCTTGATTTACCGTCGACAGCGTCGCGGCCCAGTGATGGAGCGCCGCGGCCCAGTGATGGGGCGCCGCGGCGCCTCTGACA
Source organism: Przewalskia tangutica (assembly GCA_029844215.1). Classification (NCBI taxonomy): domain Eukaryota; kingdom Viridiplantae; phylum Streptophyta; class Magnoliopsida; order Solanales; family Solanaceae; genus Przewalskia; species Przewalskia tangutica. The sequence continues at coordinate 119,404,589 of CM056721.1, read as the reverse complement.
GCGTCACCTCCTCCTTCTCCATATCCAACCAATCCCTCAGTCTCGGCTCTTCCCACTCAGCCGACATAGCCTCCCACTGTCCCCACTCACCAAATGAAAACTCGTGCCAAACATGGAATCTTCAAATCCAAAGTCCAATTTAACTTGTCTGCCCAAACCATTTTTCCAATTCCCAAGAACCCTAAATTGGCTAAACAAGATCCTAATTGGAATGCGGTTATGTCTGAGGAATTCAATGCTTTTACTAAACAACACACATGAGATCTAGTACCTAGACATGAGGGGGTGAATGTGATCCGTTGCATGTGGCTATTTCGTCACAAATTCAGAAATAGTGGAGATCTTGAGAGGTATAAGGCACGACTTGTGGCTAATGACACAAATCAGCAGGAGGGCATTGATTGTGGTGAGACCTTCAGTCCGATTGTCAAACCGACTACAATTCACACAATTTTGAGCATTTCCATGGATAAACACTGGCCGTTCCATCAGCTTGATGTGAAGAATGTATTTTTACATGAGGATCTAAGAGAAACAGTGTATATGCATCAGCCATCTGGGTTCACCCATCCAGCAGTTCCTCACTATGTGTTTCTGTCTCCGTAAGTCACTATATGGCCTGAAACAGGCCCCCCGTGTGTGGTATGATCGCTTTGTCAGATATATCTTGCAGATTAGATTTGTATGCAGCAAGAGTGATATATCACTCTTCATTTTTCATCGAGGTAGCATCACTGCTTACTTATTACTTTACGTGGATGATATTGTTCTTACTGCTTCCTCCGACAGGTTGAAAAATGAGATTATTTCCTTGCTTATGTCTGAATTTGCAATGACTGATTTGGGAAAGCTAAGTTATTTTTTGGGGATATCAGTGACCAGGTCTGCCGACCACATGTTCTTGTGTCAACTAAGTATGCATAGGAGATTGTGTACAAGGCTAAGATGGAGAATTCCAAGATTTCACCTACTCGATTGATTCAAAATCTAAGCTCAGTGCTATGGATGATGCTCCAGTCTCCGATCCTACTCTGTATAGGAGTCTTGCAGGTGTACTTCAGTATCACACATTTACAAGGCCAGGCATTGCTTATGCTGTTCAGCAGGTATGCCTATTCATGCATGCCCCCAAGGAGTCTCATTTCATTGCTCTTAAGCATATCATCCGATACATTAAAGGCACACTTGATTATGGTTTGCACCTATACCCCTCTGCACCAAACATGTTGCTATCTTATACGGATGCATATTGGGCAGGGTGTCCGGACACGCGACGCTCCACCTCCGGCTTTTGTGTATTTTTAGGGGATAATCTGATTTCTTGGTCTGCCAAGCGACAGGATACCCTATCTCGTTCCAGTGTCGAGTCTAAGTACAGAGGTGTTGCAAATGTGGTAGCTGAGATTTGTTGGCTCAAACAGAACTTCATTGTCCTTTGCGTCAAGCATCTATTGTGTACTATGATAACATCTCTTCCATATATCTTTCTCATAATCCGGTTCAACATCAGCGAACCAAGCACATTGAGATAGACATACACTTCGTTCGTGAGAAAGTTGCGCTAGACCATGTCAGAGTGTTACATGTTCCCTCATCCTATCAGTATGTAGTTATATTTACCAAAGGACTTCCCAGACAGTTATTTCTTGACTTCAAATCCAGTCTAAGCGTCCGGTCTCGTACCGCTCCGACTGAGGGGGTGTGTAAACGTGTAAACGAATATATCTCACCATAATTAGAATATATCTCATATATTGTGTAAATATTAGTCATATGTAATTATGATAAACTATGATTCTTCTTGTAATTAGGACTAGGATTCCTATTGTATTAGGGATACATCTTGTACACTATATATATTGGTATTAATGAGAAAGACTCCCCAAGGGAGATTAATATCATCTTACACAGAGATCAACGAAGAAGACGACGAAAACTACAACGAAATCTTATCCGACGGAACTGAAAGCGACGTCGACCAATTTGACCTACAACTTCTAATTCCAACCGAAAAACCACTGTATTATGAAGAAATTAGAAAAGATGTTTTTAACTATGTAAGTTTTTTAATTGCAATTTTGCTATGTCATTTGCAACTTTTGAACAACTCAGCCCCTGCCGGAACCCGCCCAAACCCCGACCCTTGGACAAACCTAGTCTACCGTCGGAGCGGGAGGAGGTCGAACGCTGAGGGTGGATTTGAAGTCAAGAAATAACTGTCTGAGAAGTCCTTTGGTGAAGATATCTGCGTACTGATATGTTGAAGGCACATGCAATACTCTAATATGTCCAAGGGCAACCTTCTCACGAATAAAATGTATATCTATCTCAATGTGTTTGGTTCTCTGATGTTGAACCGGGTTGTGAGAAAAATATATGGCAGATATGTTATCACAGTAGACGACAGACGCCTGACGCAAAGGACACTGAAGCTCCAAAAGTAGATTTCGGAGCCAACAAATCTCAGCTACAACGTTTGCAACTCCTCTGTACTTAACTTCGGCACTGGAGCGGGATAATGTGGCCTGTCTCTTGGCAGACCATGAAACTAGATTATCCCTAAGAAAACACAATAGCCCGAGGTGGAGCGTCGCGTGTTCGGACACCCTGCCCAATATGCATCCGTATAAAATAACAACCTGGTAGGTGCAGAGGGGTATAAGTGTAAGCCATAATCAAGAGTGTCGTTAAGATATCGAATGATACGCTTAAGTGCAGTGAAATGAGACTCCCTGGGGGCATGCATAAATAAGCACACCTGCTAAACATCATAGGCAATATCAGACCTGGTGAATGTAAGATACTATAATGCACCTGCAAGACTCCTATATATGGTAGAATCATATACCGGAGCACCATCCATAGCACTTAACTTTGATTTAGAATCCACCGGAGTAGGCATGATTTTACAATTTGTCATCTTGGCCCTGAACACTATCTCCTCCGCATATTTTCGCTGACTCAAGAACATGTAGTCTTTAGATCTGGTCACTGATATACTATACCCAAGAAATAACTCAATTTGCCTAAGTCAATCATAACAAATTCGGCGCTAAGCAAAGCAATAATGTCATTCTTCAATCCTTCAGACGAAGCAATGAGAACAATATCATCCACATACAAGAGTAAGTAAGCAGTGCTAGTGCCTTGGTGCAAAATGAACAGAGAAGTATCACACCTGCTGCAGATAAATCCAATCTGCAAAATATACTTGACAAATCGATCATACCATGCTCAGGGTGCCTGTTTTAAATCATACATCGACTTGCGAAGGTGACACGTGATGAGGGGTTGCAGGATGAACAAACCCAAGTGGCTGATGCATGTAGACAATTTCTTTCAAGTCCCCATGTAAGAATGCATTCTTTACATAGAGCTGATGTATATGCTAATGCTTACCCATGGCGATACTCAATACAGTGCGGATAGTGGCCGGTTTCACAATTGGGCTGAACGTCTCACCACAATCAATACCCTCATGCTGATTAGTGTCATTAGCCACAAGTCTTGCTTTATACCTTTCTAGATATCCACTGTCTCTGAATTTGTGACGAAATAGCCACATTCAGGATCACATTCACCTCCTCCGGTTTTGGTACCAAATTCCATGTGTGTTGTTTCATTAAATCATTAAATTCCTCACACATCGCGACATTCCAATTCGGGTCCACTTGGCTAATTTGGGTTTTTAGGAATTGGGGAAACAATCTGGACGAAAAGGTTAAATTGGGTTTTGGGTTTAAAGATCTCGTGCTTGGCACGGGTCTCCATATTTGGTGGGTGAGGGCAACTAGTGGGTTGGTTTGCTGGTGTTGCGGGGTGGGTATGGTTGTTGGTGGATGAGAGCAGTGCGTCGAGGTCGACGACTGAACTGGTAGTCGGGGTCAGGTACGGACGATGTTGTTGGGTATCGGGCAGTGTGGGCGATGAGGGCATAGGTAAGGTTGGGTACGGTGATGGTGGTGGTGTGGGGTTGTGGATTTGGTTGATGGTGGGGTTGTTGGTGGAGTTGTTGGTGTGTGATGTGTCGGAATGGACGATTTGTGAGGGAGATAACTTCAGTGGTCGAACAGATCGGGGAATGGAGCTTTTTGTGGAGGGGTAGTCGTGTGTTGGTGACCGGAGTTCGGGGAGACCGATGGGGAGAGTGAAAGAGATGATGTCGGTGGAACTTCCGGCGGTGGACTGGTGGCAGAGGTGGAAACAGGGCACAGGGGGCGGTTTCCGGTGGCTGGAGGTGTGAGTGAACTGATGATGATGGGTGAGATTGCCGACTCATCAAGAAAAGAGTAGTCCAATTTTCTGAATTTTTGGATATTCGAAAACAGGAATGTGGTTTCGTCGAACTTGACGTGACGAGAGTTGTGAATTTGACGAGTAGTCACATCATAACACATATAGCCCCTATGATTAGGCGGAAAACCTAAGAAGGCACAAAGAGTTGACCGGGGTGCTCATTTGTGGGGTACAGTGGAGGTAAGATTGGGATAGCACAGATAGCCGAATATCTGTAAGTGGTCGTAGGATGGGATCCTGCGGTATATGATTTCGATCGGGGTCATGTTGTGAAGAGGGCTAGTGGGTAGGATATTTAAGATATATTCTGACATTTTGACAGCATATACTAGAAGGACGGAGGGAGAGAGGCATGAAACAAGAGAGTTTGAACCATGTTATTGATGGTACGGATGATGCGTTCAACCTTACCATTTTGGGGTGAGGTGTGAGGGCATGAAAATCGAAAAACCATGTCATGATTACGATAAAATCGGTGGAACGTGGAGTTCTTAAATTCATGACAATTATCACACTAAAACGATTTTATAGGTTTTTCAAACTGTGTTTTTATAAACTTTTGAAACTCGAGAAATTTGGCAAACACTTCTGATTTAAATTTCAGAAGAAAAATCCAAACATAGTGAGAATAATCATCTAACAAGGCCAGATAATATTTATGACCAAGAGAACTAGGAACAAGGGAGGTCCACAGATCAACATGAATATATCAAAATGGGAAAACGTAATGCTGGTAGATGATTTAAACGGAAGACGAACATGTTTTCCTAAACAACACGAAATACAGTTTTGGGCAAGTTTCCCAATATTACATTTAATAAAGTTATCGCCTCTTAGAAAATTAAAAACTGGGGTTCTTGGGTGGCCAAGTCGATTATGTCAAACAGACGGAGAGATAGCAATTAGGGAGACTTGAGAGCATGATCCGACATCTAAGGTGGATGAGAATAGATATAGATCCCCCGTGCTATTGCATCTCATAAGAGGGGTCCAAGGGTCCCCGTACGAAGATCCTTCACAGTAAAAGCAAATGGGTCAAAGTCAATAGACACAGAATTATCACGAGTAAATTTGCGGACAGAAATAAGGTTTTTAATGATGTTACGGGCATACAAGACAATTTTTAAGGCAAAAGACGGATGTGGTGGTGGTGTGTGTGTGGTTCCATAACCCTGTATTGGAATGCGATAACTGATCGGTGTATTTTATATACACTTTTTGAGTCGTTTTTAGTGAGTCTTTTGTCCATTTTTGTACAAATACGTGTCGTCTTAGGATAGATTTTCTTTATTTTGAGTCAAATTGGTTAAAGTGGCTCATTGGCGGAAAAGGAACAAAAAGAGGGCAAAAATGGAGGTTCCAGAGCTCGAAATGCGAGAAAGTGGCGAACCAGCACGTGAACAGTCACATGGGCGCCTCCAGCAGTTAGGCTGGGGCCACTGGCGCCGAAGATTCAGAGGCTTGCAGAAGTTCCAGCGCCGCGGCGCCTCTAGACAGCAGAGTTGCAGCGCCACGACGCCTAATCTTCAGAGGGGTGCAGTACTTCCGGCGCCGCGGCGCCGACGCGGGAAAAATCAGGTTTTTGAAGGAATAATGGGCTAGGCCTGAGGGAAAACCTTAATGACGGTTTGAAGGCTATAAAAAGAGAACCCTAGGTCAGAATTAAGAGTTCCCTTTCTTGCCAATTCACAACACATCTTGGAGTTCAAGATTGGAGACAATTCTTTAGTAATTTCTTGTTCTTTCTTTACTTTATTTTCAGTTTTATGTTGGATATTGAATTAGTTCTTGTCATGTCTATGGCTAGGAACTAATTCTAATATAGGGCTTTCCATGTCAATTCACTTGAACCTTATATTTATGAATTAATGCATGTTGTGGTTTTTCTTCTTATTGTTGAGATTTATCCAATATATGTTTTGATTGCTTGGTAATTACTTGATCATTAATTATCATCACTTATATGATTTCTAACCGAAATCCGAAAGGGGAGGTTGTGACTATGTTGTAGTTGGGTAGACATAGGTTGAATCGTGGATGAAAATATCCCGATTACTTGTGTAGCATTAATAAGGGTTTTTGTTCTTAATCCTCCTCTAGAGTCAACCTTATCACTGAAAGGTAGAAAGGTGTTGTACTGGGGTTGAGTGTTTATATAACCTTAACAGGAGTATAAAACGGATTAGTAAACCTGCTATCTCCAAAAGAAGAAGAACCATAATTAATTGCATTAATAAGTAAATTAAGCGGATAGTTGAGGAGATTTGGAAGCCCTATTTCCATCATCACTGAAGTAAACAACATAGTCAATTAGTCTTTATAATTATTAGTCATAATCAACAACTCAATTATCGGTCACCAAATAGATAACAAGGAATAGAATTTGGTACTTGAACACTAATCCCTTAGGACGATAACTCGGTCTTCCAAGACTATATTACTTGATTCGACACGTGCACTTGCGTTTAAGTGTGTGCATAAATCGCGCATCAAGTTTTTGGCGCCGTTGCCGGGGATTGGCATAGTTCAATATCAATTTTATCTATTCTTAATTTCTAATTTGGTTTTTATTTTTGTTTTTATTTATTATATTTTTTATTTTTGTGAAAACCAGTGTGCCGTGATTCGTTTGTTTGTTTTTGATCTGTTTCTGGTACTCAGTTTATGCGAAGGAGAAGAGGAGCAGACACTCTTGTTCCCTTCAATCCAGAAATTGAGAAAACTTGTAAACAGAACAGAAGGAACCAACGAATTTCAGCTTTAATTGAGATGGAATACATACAGAACAACAACGAGATGAATGAGGGGTTAGGTGATCATCAGCCTAACCAAAGAATGCCTCGGAGAGTGCCAATGGATGTAGATGAGAGAGTTCAGGTCCAAGCGGAGAGAAGCTTGGGAGATTACGTTCTGCCGAGGGTGAACGGAGCACAAACTTGTATTAGGCTCCCATCAATAGGAGCAAATAATTTTGAGATCAAGCCTGCAATATTAAGTATGGTGCAGAATACAGTGCAGTTTGGAGGATTGCCGTCGGAGGATCCTCACATGCATATAGCTAATTTCTTGGAGCTGTGTGCAACATTCAGATATAATGGCGTTACTGATAACGCTGTCAGATTGAGGCTCTTTCCCTTCTCACTCAGGGATAGAGCGAAAGTGTGGTTGAATTCTTTGCCAGCAGATTCGATATTTACATGGCAAGAGTTGGCACAGAAATTTCTAGCAAAGTTCTTCCCACCATGCAAAGCAGCGAAGCTGAGAGGGGAGTTGAATAATTTCTATCAAGCCGATGGAGAATCATTATATGAAGCTTGGGAGAGATTCAAGGACTTGCAAAGGAAGTGTCCACACCACAGTATTGAGTTGTGGAATTTGGTCCACATTTTCTATAATGGGCTGAGCGGAACGACCAGAACGATCATTGATGCTGCAGCAGGTGGAACCTTTATGAGGAAAACAGCCCATGAAGCTCATGACTTATTGGAGGACATGGCCACCAATAATCATGTCACAGAGGATAGACAAGTGAGTGGCAGAAGAACAGTGGGAGTTCATGAGATTGATGTCATCACTGCCCTGAATGCCCAAGTGGCCCTTTTGACCAAACAGCTGCAACAAAATACAATGTCTGTAAATGCAGTGCAACTGCCCATGAGTTGTGAAATGTGTGGTGGTCCACATACATTTGATAGATGCCCTTCAGCTGATCCTAACAATATGTCGATCGAGCAAGCAGAGTGTCAAGCTGTAGGAAACTATCAGAGGCCCCAGAACAACCCATACTCAAACACCTACAATCCAGGGTGGAGGAATCACCCAAATTTTTCATGGAGAGGTGAACAGGGGCAGCAGAATCAGTTTAGAGGCCAGTATCAAAATCAGCAGTCATTCACTCAGGCCTCATCCTCACAACAATTCAGCGGCCCTGTCCAACCAGAAAAGCCAGACGAGCTGAGAGCAGCTTTGTTGACACTCACCAACTCCCAGACCCAGTTCATGGCAAAGACTAGATCCTCTCTCAGGAACTTGGAAACACAGGTGGGGCAACTAGCAAAGCTATCGAGCAACAGGCCACAGGGTACACTGCCAAGCAACACTGAGATGAACCCTAGAGAACAATGCCGTGCAAGATACCGAGGAGCGAAAGCGCTGAATAAAGGTGCACCTCAGCCTGTGGTTGAACAGAGGGTAGAAACAGAGAGAGAAAGGGTTGTTGAAGATCGCCCAATAGTAGAGAAAGCTCCAGAGAAGGAGTACACGGAGAAGATTCCTTTCCCACAAAGATTGCAAAGGAAAGTAGTTGATAAGCAATTCTCCAAGTTTTTGGAGACATTCAGAAAGTTACATATCAACATACCCTTCATCGAGGCGCTGGAGCAAATGCCTTCTTATTTCAAATTCGTGAAGGAAATTTTGGGGAAGAAGAAGAAATTGGGAGAGTATGAGATGGTAGCACTGACTGAGGAGTGCAGTGCTATCCTGCAGAAGAAATTGCCCCCTAAACTCAAGGCCCCAGGGAGCTTTACATTGCCTTGCACAGTTGGCAGGGTAACATGCAATAGGGCCCTTTGTGATTTGGGGGCGAGTATAAATTTGATGCCTTTGTTGGTGTTTAAACGGTTGGAGTTAGGTGAGGCAAAACCAACCACGGTGAGCTTGCAATTAGCGGACAGAACGGTGGTGCACCCCAGGGGGAAGATTGAGGATGTTCTTGTTAAAGTAGGAAAATTCTTTTTCCCTGCGGATTTCCTCATTCTTGACATGGAGGAGGATGCGGAGATTCTCATCATATTGGGGAGACAGTTATTGGCAACAGGGAGAGCCCTGATTGATGTAGAGAAGGGAGAGCTGACACTGAGGGTAGAAAGTGAAGAAATGGTGTTTAAAGTGTTTAAACACGTTATTGAGCCCCCAGTCATGAGCAGGTGATGCGCGAAAAGATGCACACACTTTAACGCAAGTGCACGTTATCGTGACAAGTAATATAGTCTTGGTAAGACCGAATATCGTCCACAAGGATTAGTGTTCAAGTACCAATTATCTATCTTTTGGTATCTATTTGGTAACCGATATTGATTTTTGTTGATTATAACTAACAATTATAAAGGCTAATTAACTATATGTTTACTTCAGTAGTGATGGGAATAGGGCTTCCACGTCTCCTCAACTATCCGCTTATATTACTTATTAATGCAATGAATTATGGTTTTCTCTCGAGCTAGCAGTTTACTAAATCGCTTTATACTCCCGTTAAGGCTATATAAACACTCAACCCCAGATTGCTCATTTCTACCTTTCTGATAAGGATGACTCTATAGGAGGATTAAGACCAAAACCTAGTTAACCGTCACGCACGCCATGCGTAAAATTGTGGTTGTTAAGCCTTTCATTAACGCTTACATAAGTAATTGAGGTATTTTCATCCCCAATCCAAAATATGTCTACCCAACTTACAGCATATTCACAACCTCCTCCTTTCGAAGTTTGATTAGAAATCATATAAGTAATGATAATTAGTGATCAATTAATTACCAAGCATTCAAAGCAATTATTGGATAAATCTCAACAAGAAGAAGAATAACCATAACACGATCAATTCATAACATAAGTTTCTAGTGATTTAACATGGAAAGCCCTATAAAGGAATTAGTTCCTAGCCATTGACATGACAAGAACTAATTCAAGGTTCATCATAAAAACTGAAATAAAGGAAATAAAAGAAAAGAAAATTACTAAGTTAAGGTCTCCAATCTTCAATCCAAGAATCCTTGTGTTGTGCAAGAAAGGGAACCCTTAAAAACAGCCTAGGGTTCTCCTTTTATAGGCTCAAAACCGCCTCTAACTTTTCCCTTCAGTTCGCCCGTAAAATCATCATTAAACCTGATTTTCCCGCCGGCCAAGCGTTCGATATCGGCCGCGCGAAGTTCTACGATCCTTCTGGTTGATTTGCGCCGCGCCCCGCTCTGCATGGCGCCGCGCGCGTTGCAACTTCGCGCTTCGATATTAGGCGCCGCGGCCCTGAACCTATCTGCAGTAGGCGCCGCGGCGCTGGTCCGTGCTTCTGCCTCGTTCGCCACTTTCTCGTCGTTTAAGCTCTGGAACCTCCACTTTTGCCCTCTTTTGGCTTCTTTTCCGCCATTTGGCCATTTTAACCACTTTGACTCAAAAGAAAGAAAATATATCCTAATACGACACTTATTTGTACAAAAAGGGACAAAAGACTAACTAAAAACGACTCAAAAAGTGTATATAAAATACACCGATCAAATACCCCCAAACTTAACCTTTGCTCGCCCTCGAGCAAAGATAAAAAGAAAGAAATAAGGACTCAAGAAAAACAAGAATATAAATAGACTCAATGACATTGATCACTTTTGCTGCATTGGCGTTACTTAGAAAAACATGAAGATTGACAAAATAATATGCAGGAACATATAGCATGAAATTTTAGCATTCTAAACACATTAAGCTAGATATTTCGCAAACTCATTTTTATCATGCTTAATGGAAGTCAAATACTGAATCATGCATGTTAATTTCAAAATTCCTATGACATGTTTACTTGCTATTCTCCACTAATCATGGCTATGCATCTAAGAGATCTTCAGGACTTTTAAGGGTTGTAATGTAGGCTTAGGCACGAGTAGGTAAAAATAGACATTTTGGCTCATTTTTGTGTACCATAAGCTCTTTTAGCTTTTCAATTTTTCCCTTTTCTTTTGATTCTCTTCTTTCACTTCAAATCTATCTTTCCCCTCTTTTGTTTTGAGAGCGTGAAGTGTATCATAATAGCAAACACCCCCAAACTTAGGCTTTTGCCTATTTCTCATTACTTTTTTAAGTGGGGTGCATCAATTTGTCTTGCTCTTTTTGTCTTTTTTTAACACACTTCATTCCAACTATTTCACATATTTACTTATGGCACAAGTATGGGAATGTAGGGTGTCAAAGAAAAAGTTCAAATTTTAGGCTCAATGAGGCTGACTAGGGATACTTTTAATGTCAGGGATAGGAAAGAGTGGTAAGAATTGGCTATCAAAGAAACGTCTGAGTCATCTCCCTAACATGCATATCCTAACTATTTCGCCTCAAATAGCAAGCAATCATAACACATAAGTTTTCATCATTTAGCATGCACAATTCAAGCAAGAACTCCAAATAGACAGATTTTGTGAGTTTTTTGGCATATCAAACCTAAGTGTTTAGATAGTTGCTCTAATTCCGTTACATTATTCCACCTTACTTCACTAGGTGTTTCTAGTAACTACATCATACATGATCTTTTGACAGACAATTATGACTCAAAAGAAAAAAAATTGTGACTCAAAAATACACAAAAACAATAAAAAGACTTAAACATACTTATAACAATAAGACACAAATAAAACACAAATAAAACACCCCCCCAAACTTAAATCACACATTGTCCCCAATGCGTGTAGACTCAAAGACAATAAAAGAAAACAAGACACTTACAAACTTGGCTAAAATGGTGGTGGTGGCGGTGGATAGTACTTTGAATTCCGTGAGGGGAGAAGGGCTCTGGATTTTTGATTTGGCGAAAGGGCCTTCGGATCGGGGCGTCTTAAAAAAATTCATATTTTTCCGTCAGAAGCGCCAGCTGCAGAAATTAGCCGCGGCGCCCAAATTACTGCGTTCTTCTGAATCTTCTGCGCCGCGACCCTGCTCCTGGGCGCCGCAGCGCTCTGGTGATTTTCTGGAAATCTTGGCTTCTCTTGAGTTTTCGCCTTGCTCCTGGCTTTCACATGTCAACACAACACAACACAGACACTACCTCCGTGAGACTGTTCTAAATAAAGATTAATTGCATTTAAACTAAATAACTGAAATACCTTGGGTTGCCTCCCAATAGCGCTGTCTTTAACGTCTTTTAGCCGGACGAAAGTTCCTTATTATTCTAGGGTGTGAGAGGTTACTAAGTTCATGTATTCCATTTCATTGATCAGATAGGGTTTTAACCTCGTCCGCTTACCTTGAAGGAAGCTCTCTCTCCCTTTTATTTCAATTGCACCATACGGGAATACTCTTACCACCGTATGGTCCCGTCGATGTGATTTTAACTTGCCTGGAAATAATTTCAACCTTGAGTTGAATAAAAGCACTTGTTGTCCTTCTTGGAAGTCCTTCGGTATCAACCTCTTATCGTGTCATACTTTCGTTCGTTCCTTGTAGATCTTTGCATTCTCATAGACATTGTGCCTGAATTCATCCAACTCGCTTAGCTGTAGTAACCTCCTCTGTCCTGTTGCCTTGGCGTCCATGTTTAACTTCTTCATTGCCCAATACGCTCTGTGTTCCAACTCTACTGGCAAATGACATGCTTTACCAAAAACTAACTTATAAGGTGACATACCAATTGGTGTTTTGAATGTTGTCCGGTATGCCCACAATGCGTCATCCAGTTTGATAGACCAGTCCTTCCTTGAGCCGTTCACCGTCTTTTCTAAGATGCTTTTCACTTCCCTGTTCGATACTTCTGCTTGCCCATTCGCTTGAGGGTGGTAAGCAGTTGTTGTGCGGTGGTAGACTCCATATCGGGAAAGCAATGAATTCAGCTGCTTGTTGCAAAAGTGACTTCCTTCGTCGCTGATGATGGCTCTCGGAGTGCCGAACCTTGTGAAAATATTCTTTTGAAGGAATTTTTGAACAGTCTTACTGTCGTTTTCTTTTGTGGCCACTGCTTCTACCCATTTGGACACATAATCCACTGCCAGAAGGATATATTGATTTCCAAAGGATGGCGGGAACGGTCCCATGAAATCGATTCCCCATACATCAAATAGTTCCACTTCTAATATCCCTTGCGAAGGCATTTCGTTTCGTCTTGAGATGTTCCATGTTCTCTGACAACTATCACATTTCTTCACAAAGGCATGGGCATCCTTAAACAGTGTTGGCCAATAGAATCCGCATTGAAGTACGTTTGCCGCTGTTCTTGATGCCCCAAAGTGTCCACCACATGATAGGGTGTAGCAATGAGTGAGAACCTGGTGCATCTCTTCCTCTAGTATACATCGCCTGATGACCTGGTCGGCACAGTGTTTGTATAACATAGGTTCCTCCCAATAGTAGTGCCTTACCTCGGAGTTAAACCTCTTCACTTGCTGTCTTGTCAATTCTGGGGGTAGTACCTTAGCTGCAAGAAAGTTAACAAAATCAGCGTACCAAGGTAAATTAGAATTCATACTTACTTGAAACAGTTGTTCGTCTGAAAAGTGATCATTTATTTGCACATCCTTGGTGTTCTGGCTCTCTGTGTTCTCTAGTCTTGACAAGTGGTCTGCAACTGAATTCTCTGTCCCTTTCTTGTCACAAATCTCCACGTCGAAATCTTGTAGTAGCAAGACCCATCGAATGAGGCGAGGTTTTGCATCCTTCTTTGTCATCAAGTACTTTATGGCAGAGTGGTCAGTGTATACTATCACCTTATTCCCAATCAAGTATGGCCTGAATTTCTCAAATGCATATACTATTGCTAGTAGTTCCTTTTCGGTAGTCGCGTAATTTAACTGTGCATCATTTAGAGTTTTACTAGCATAGTAAATGGATCTAAATACCTTGTCTATTCTCTGTCCAAGCACTGCTCCTACTGCATAATCGCTTGCATCGCACATTAGTTCAAATGGGATCTCCCAGTTTGGTGCAATGACTATGGGTGCTGAAATAAGCTTCTCTTTGAGCGTCTGAAACGCGGATAAGCATTCCTTATTGAAGTCTAAGGTAACCCCCGTCATTAGCAATGTGGAAAGAGGTTTTGAGACCTTTGAAAAATCCTTGATGAATCTTCTATAGAAACCTGCATGCCCAAGGAAACTTCTGACCCCTTTTGTCGATACTGGAAGTGGAAGATTTTCAATCACTGAAATCTTTGCTTTGTCTACCTCAATGCCTTGGTTTGATATTTTGTTTCCCAGAACAATCCCTTCTGTTACCATGAAATGACACTTCTCCCAGTTTAGCACAAGGTTAGATTCTTCACACCGGCTTAACACTTCTTCTAAGTGCCTCAAACATTCATCGAATGATGCTTCAAAGACTGAAAAATCATCCATAAAGATTTCTATGGTCCTCTCTACCATGTCTGAGAAAATTGCCATCATACACCTCTGAAAGGTTGCTAGTGCATTGCATAGTCCAAATGACATCCTTCTGAATGCAAATGTACCAAAAGGACAAGTGAATGTTGTCTTTTCCTGATCTTCTGGCGCTATTGCAATCTGGTGATACCCTGAGTACCCATCCAAAAAGCAGTAGTAGTTGTGCCCTGCAAGTCTGTCCAACATTTGATCTAGAAATGGCAACGGGAAGTGGTCTTTTCTGGTTGCCTTGTTCAGCTTGCGATAGTCAATGCAGATTCTCCATCCAAAGGATCGTTTCTAGAAGGAATGAGTTCGTTCCTTTCATTTGTCACCACTGTTATTCCACCCTTTTTAGGCACCACTTGTACTGGACTCACCCATGTGCTGTCAGATATAGGGTAAATTACTCCTGCATCGAGCCATTTCAGGATTTCCTTTCTGACTACCTCTTTCATGTTTGGGTTTAGTCGCTGGGCTTCAAATGGATGGTCCGCTTCTCCTCATCTAGATGGATCTTATGCATTACCGCTGACGGACTTATCCCTTTATGTCCGCCAATGTCCATCCAATGGCCCGCCAGATCCTCGCACTCTTAGCGCTTTATCAATGTTACACCCTAAAATTCCGTGATAGGTTTATAAGAACGACGTAAGAACTCAAATGTTAAGATTTGAGACGAGTAAAAATTTATCGAATTTTGGAATTTGTTGGAAAATGAAATATTATGATTTAACGAGGGCGACATGTGTCACCCCCTTAATGGTCTTGGACGAAATTGACATGGAAATGGTCATTTGACCATAATTTAAAAGACCAAGTCTTGCAAAGGCAAGAGCTTGACATTGTTGACTAAGTCAATTGCCACTTGGCTTGATCCTTGTGAAAAGCATCCTAACCACCCATTTGTTCTAATCTTGACCCTCCATCTTGTTATATATGTATGCTAGTGCAAGACAAGCTTCAACACTTAGACAAATTTTACAAAAATCTTGAAGAGCACAAGGGAGGCTCTCGGGTTTGCCTTAGGGTTTCAAGAAAAATTTCAATTGTTGTCAATAATTCCCCCACTTTAAACCAAGGTACCTAAGGGTATTGTAAGTGTTTCTCAATAGAAAGATCCCGGAAAACGGTGTTTTCGTATTAGTCGCAAGGCGAAAACCTAAAGGGTTATTCAACCTTGAAGTTGAAACTTGAAGATGAGTCTTTTATAAGCTTCTAAGGGTTGCTTGGAGTGGATTGGAACGTCGAAAGGAGGAGTTAAAGTTGCTAAGGAGCGACTTGTGATCTTGGATCATAATTGGGCTAATTGAGGTATAATCTTCGTTTTACTTTTGTAATTGAAGATTTCATGTTATGATAAGTTATAAGTGATCATGTGATTTGTGTTATGAAGTTTGATAAGTGACATGGATTGTAGAAGCCTAGAACCGAAAAGGACATGATTAGCCTTTTGAAATTGAAATACAATTTTGGTCGTTTATTAGAATCGTCGCATGTTTATCTACTGAGGATTGTAGTAGTTGTAATCGATTGCGGCTTGATATCATGTTATACTAAACCACTTGGATTAAAAAGAAATTGGAAACGATTTGTATTGTTGCCTAATTGCCGAATTGACATTATAGTTTAGACTAGTTTGTTATCGTTTGTGGTGAGCCAATTGGGGCTGTTTGGTTATTCATTTGTATTGAACTACCTTATAAATTGTGGTGAGCCAATTGGGGTTGTTTGGTTATTGTATTCGGCCTTGAAAAAGGTGGCAAAGTGAGTAGAAACAAAGGAAGTGTTGTCCGATTTTCCGTAGAATTTAGTGACTTGCACTTGGAATATTCTACGTTTGAAACTAGAATTTAATAGACGTACTATGGTCATTATAGGTTGACATACTACGTACGACGAAATGGACTTAGCAAGTGGATTAAACCGAAGAGGTATGTGGAGCTTTCTTATCTCTTGAGCATGATTAAGATATAAATGTATAGTACGGTAGACGTACAAGATTTTGACAACCTAGTCTATTTGATATCCTTGGCTTATTTTAAAGAATGTCCAAGTTGTTTGAGTTAGGGAATTAACTCACTTGTTTAGATATTAAGGATATCTTGGTTTTCAAAAGTTAAGAGACTTTAAGTATGTTGAAAGTATTTTAATACTTGTTTTGTGGGAAAATTTAAGTCTCGTTATAAGGAAAGAATGTAAATTGCTAATGTATAAGGCTAGTATAATAGCTTTATGGAAAGTTTAAAGAGTGGTTTACTCTAAGTAACTTAAGTATGTTAAGGGACTTGAAGAGTTTTAAAGAATGTGATACTTGTTTCGTTTTAAACGTATAAGTCCCTTGGAAAGGAAATTGTACTTGACTAAGGTATAAAGTGAATATAACGACTTTATGGGGAGTTGGTTATATTGGCTTTATGGAAAGATAAATGGCTTGATTTTATGGAAGGCAATTCGATTTTAAGGCATCAATTGCCTAAAGTTTTATAAGAAAAGGAGTCACTTGATTTAGAAACTTAACTTTATTTCTAAGGGTGTTGTGACTTGCCTTGAAATGTAATTTGAACTTGATACTAGGATTTATAGTATCTTGGAAGTTTTTCTACCAAAAAGAGTCATTGGTTTTAAAGAATAGAAGTACGTAGTACTTTGGGTTAAATTCCCGGATTTCTATTAAGAACATGTTAGTGCCTTAGGTAAACTAAAATGAGAGTGTATATAAACAAGAATAATAAGAAGTTAGGGGATTTCTTAACTTGCTTATATATTGTATGATAAGTCGATAGAGCTTATGTTATGTGTGATAGCCGGATTTGGGCTAGTGATATATTATTCGTTGCGGGGTCATTCCCCGGGTTTGTGGCATTGCATATTTCCGTGGATTTGCTACCCACGATGCGAGGAATACCTCATGCGAGTCCGTAGGGCTTATGCGGGTGAAATAGTCCCATGCGGGCGGGTCCAAATTTACGCGAGAATACCTCACGCGAGTCCGTAAGGGCTTATGCGGGTGAAATAGTCCCACGCGAGGAATACCTCACGCGGGTCCACGTGATCTACGCGGGTGAAATAGTCCCGTGAATAGGATTGCTTATCGATATCGCGCGGTGGTCCCGCTGATCGTGAGCTTTCCTACTTTATATTGTAAGTATACTCCTATTTACTCTCATTGTTAGTAAGGCACAATTATCGTTAATTGAGTTATCATACATGTCTCCGCTTATTTTAGACTTATGATTTCATTACGCATTTCGGGCCACATATTTGGTACATGTTGCATCGACCTCCTTGGGGCCGCGTTCATGTCGCAGTAGAGTACGTTGTTGATCCTCGCTCTAGGATCACTGTTCACCGCTGAGAAGCTCCTTTATTCCGAGGCTTATCCTGGTATTGCTCGGTTATTGTACATTCGGGGTATGGCGGGCCCCCCCGCCGTAGTTTATATTCTTAGAGGTCCGTAGTCACATCAGGATTGGGTTGGAAAAAAAATGTACTGTTATATTGATATGATTTTCAGAAGGTGGCCTTATCGGCTAGCCTGTTGTTATTTTATGTTTAAGTACGTTTTCAGATGTGTATGTTCCGCTGCTATTCTCTGAGGTATACCGAAAGGGGTGCCCAGGTAGGGCACCAGTCGCGGGCCCGGGGTCGGGTCGTGACAAAAGTGGTATCAGAGCAGTTAGTCCTCGGAAAGTGTCTACAGACCGTGTCTAGTAGAGTCTTGATTATCGGTGTGTTGTGCACCACATCTATAATCAGGAGGCTGCAGGACATTTAGGATTGGTTTTCATTCTTCTCACTCTGAGATCGTGCGATAGAGCTGTGTTGTTAGGGTCGTCTCTCCCTAACGAGTTATGTTGATTGCAGCTACGAGAAAGGCAGCAGTGACCCAGGAAGGACTATGTGGATTGCGTATCCAGGTTGGTAATGATTAAAGTATAGTTGGTATTGTGACATACATCTATACGGAATTATGTATGAGGGTCATTTATGGGTTGCCTAGAATGGTTTTAGATTTACCAAGAGTGGTAAAGACTAACTAGATACCGGGAAGGTATGGAATAGTTAATGAATTTTCGCCAAGGTCTTGTGTTTTATTTTGAGATAATTGGGAAAGGATGAGCTGTCTGATAGGGTAGTGAACCCTTAAGAAGCCATGTTAAGGAACTTAACTAATGTCATGTAATAGATTAAGCTCGTAGTAGGCTTAAGAGAATTATACGGATGAGGTCCGTATAGAGTAAGTAATGGTTGTTGTGATCGAGACAACATGGTTATGGTATTATGAGAAGTTTTGTACCCGCCACTGGGGATGATAAGTTAGGCTTGGAGCATGGAATTGTGAGCCTAAGAATATTGATAACCACCGAGACCTTAGATATATAAGGCCTTCTCGGGTAGTAAAGTTAAGACAGACCAAGGAAAAGAGTTAAATACGACGCCGAAGTCGGGTTGGGAGCTATTAAGGGTCACCCCATAGCTTGAAATGAAATGAGATCGGGTAGTAGTCCCGCTATGTGACAGGTCACGAGGTGTAAGCCCAAGTCTAGTTAATCGCTTTACGGGTTCGTGGACACATTCCACCGAACCAGGTTGTGAGCCGAATCGACTGTATTGTTTAATTTAGTAACCTCAGATTTGAGGCCCAAACAAGATGAAGGCTAGGTACGTACGCTAGAATACGTTTGGGAGTACGGAAAGAGTACGACCAGTGAAAAAGAGAGCAACCAAGTGTAAAGAAATAAAGCCGGAACCTATGAAAACCTTTCGAGGTGACTACACCCGTGAGTGTTGGGTGGTAGCTGAGCGGTTAGATAATAATTGTCGGTAACGATAAAGTCGTTGGACCCAGCAGAGCTGTTATGACAGACATTGAGGTCATTATGAGTTCGAGCTAGTTGGCCTCTTGTTATGCCAACGTTGACTGCAGAGAGAGATTGACTCGATTCCAGTTTTCTGGTAAGCTGATTATCCAGTGTAAAGGGAGAAAAGTGGTGGTAACCAGTGAATTATCCTTTCTTCTTGGCATCATGGTTATTCTTTTAAGACGTGTGACTTGTTCACTGAGGTAAATCGACGCAGAAAGTATGTAAAAATTGAATTTGGAGGAATTTATGTTAAGTGCCTCGAGGTACTTGGAGTTGGTTTGGTGTGGCGGTCGGGCCACGACCTTCCTGATAATTTCAGAAAGCGCAAGGCAAGAATAAAATAAGTACGAATGCTGCCGGCGGAAAGCTGAGGGCAACTTTGGTAGGTTTTGAAAATCTACATGACTTTAAGGCGGTGCGTGATGATTAGATATTTACTGGCCCGCGAGGGGACCCTGTGATTTGGGTTGTGACGCCAAGGAAAGTTTAAGAAAGGGGAGATAAGTTTTCTCCCCCATATAAAAAGGACAGTTTTACGTATGACATGCGTGTACCCATGTTGTTAGACGCGGGATATGAGACTGGTAAGGTCTTGGGTATCGTCATGCCATAGGTTACAGTTGTAGATAACCGTGGGAAAAGTGTGTGTTGGGGAAATTAAGAACGACGTTCCAAGTAGTCGAGGAAGTGTCGTGGGGACAAAAATGCAGGTAGTACGCATATATGAAACTGCACGATTATGAATCAAGATAGAAATACTTTGGCTCATAATAAGCCTAAGGTAAGGATATGGCCAGAACGATAAAGAAAAATACGACTATGGTTAAGTAAGTTGAACGAGTTAGGACTACCCCAGACTAGTGTAAGATCATTAGTAAATAATGGGCAGTAAGAACACCTCGAGAAAAGGTGGTAGCATCGGGTTACTACTTGACGAGATCAAGGAAACCTCCCCCCCCCTAAATTGTGATTGACGGTAAGTCTTAGCCATGAGGCAAGCAAAGGAATTAAGTCTAAGTTTAGTGACCAAGTTTGGTTGCAACAAAAAGGGAAACAGGAACCATAAGTGAGGTTAAGAATACCCGAATATTTCGCAGGAATGAGAAAGACTTTCAGTTATTGGAAGACAAGTTGACCACGACTACAGTTCTAACTCCTCCTGAAAGACTAGAGGGTTAGGTTTTGATGATAAAACGTTGGGTGTTGGGCTAGGTTGTGTGCTGACGTAACCCGATAAGGATAGAACCTATGTTTTTCCCGGTAGTTAGGGAAGTAGGAAAGGAAATTGCGCCACTCACGATTTAGAACTGGCGGCAGTTAAATCATGCCTTGAAGATTTGGGGGCATGACGTATATACAGACGTCATGTGGATACTTGTGCAGACCACAAAAGCCTCCAGTATATCTGCAGACTGAGGCAGTAGAATTTGCGACACCGATGGTGGTTAGAGTTACTCAAGGATTGTGATATTGATATCCTATACCATCCGGGGAAAGCCAAGACAGTTACAGATACTCTTTGTGGTGGACCTAAGGGTAGTCTGCCAGATAGGCAGCCAGATAGACAGGATGTAGTCCGTAAGATTCTTCAGTTACCAAGCCTAGGGGTTCGATTATTTGTTTCCAAGGTTAATGAAGTTCTGATCCGAGAGGTTGCCGAGTCTTCCATCATTGAGGAAGTAAAGAGGCGACAGTATGAGGATCCAGTTATGATACGGTATCGAGATACGACTCTCCGAGGAGAGAAGAGCCTGCTTGAGTAGCACCAGATGGGTCTTTGTGAGATGAGATAGATTGCGTGTACCGGTCTTTGCAGGACTAGTCAACAGGTTTTAGGGGAGGCACGCAGTGCTTATTGCTCTAATTGTTTGGGGGCGACTAAGTTGTGTCGTGACCTCAGATGTATGTATGGGTGAGATGACCGGAAAAGAGACACAGCGGAGGTTACTGCTTAGTGTCCGAGTTAGTAGCAGGTCATGGTTGTGTACCAGAAGCCCAGTGGGCTATTGCAGGCGATTGAAATCCCAACCTAGATATGAGAGGTAATTAATATGGATCTTGTTACAGGGTGGCATCGTACTCGGAGGAAGTGCGACTCCCTGGGGGTCATGGTAATTAGGTCGGCGGCCACCGTGTTCTTCAGTTGGGACCACTTACTAGGCGAGGTTTAGTTATTTGGTCCAGACTTGATTCAGCGGGCTGTGGATAAGGCGAAGCTTATCCGGGAAAGATTATTAGTAAGCTTAGAGTCAGCAGAAGCGTTATGCAGATAATCGACGTTGACACATGGGGGTCCCGGTTGACATTGTTGTATGAGCATGGTTATGTGGCCACGTGTGGCATTTTTGGTATGTAGGGGTTGTAAGGAGACGTTATGGCTATCTTTATGTTAGACTCCCAGAAGAACATTCGGGGACGAATGTTTCTAAGGGGGGAAGAATGTTACACCCCGGAAAATTCCAGGATAGGTTTATAAGAACGTACGTAAGAACTCAAATGTTAAGATTTGAGACGAGTAAAAATTTATCGGAATTTTGGAATTTGTTGGAAAACGAAATATTGCGACGAACGGGAGGGCGACATGTGTCACCCCCCCTTAATGGTCTTGGACGAAATTGACATGGGGGAAATGGTCATTTGACCATAATTTAAAAGACCAAGTCTTGCAAAGGCAAGAGCTTGACATTGTTGACTAAGTCAATTGCCACTTGGCTTGATCCTTGTGAAAAGCATCCTAACCACCCATTTGTTCTAATCTTGACCCTCCATCTTGTTATATATGTATGCTAGTGCAAGACAAGCTTCAACACTTAGACAAATTTTACAAAAATCTTGAAGAGCACAAGGGAGGCTCTCGGGTTTGCCTTAGGGTTTCAAGAAAAAAATTTCAATTGTTGTCCAATAATTCCCCCACTTTAAACCAAGGTACCTAAGGGTATTGTAAGTGTTTCTCAATAGAAAGATCCCGGAAAAACGGTGTTTTCGTATTAGTCGCAAGGCGAAAACCTAAAGGGTTATTCAACCTTGAAGTTGAAACTTGAAGATGAGTCTTTTATAAGCTTCTAAGGGTTGCTTGGAGTGGATTGGAACGTCGAAAGGAGGAGTTAAAGTTGCTAAGGAGCGACTTGTGATCTTGGATCATAATTGGGCTAATTGAGGTATAATCTTCGTTTTACTTTTGTAATTGAAGATTTCATGTTATGATAAGTTATAAGTGATCATGTGATTTGTGTTATGAAGTTTGATAAGTGACATGGATTGTAGAAGCCTAGAACCGAAAAGGACATGATTAGCCTTTTGAAATTGAAATACAATTTTGGTCGTTTATTAGAATCGTCGCATGTTTATCTACTTGAGGATTGTAGTAGTTGTAATCGATTGCGGCTTGATATCATGTTATACTAAACCACTTGGATTAAAAAGGAATTGGAAACGATTTGTATTGTTGCCTAATTGCCGAATTGACATTATAGTTTAGACTAGTTTGTTATCGTTTGTGGTGAGCCAATTGGGGCTGTTTGGTTATTCATTTGTATTGAACTACCTTATAAATTGTGGTGAGCCAATTGGGGTTGTTTGGTTATTGTATTCGGCCTTGAAAAAGGTGGCAAAGTGAGTAGAAACAAAGGAAGTGTTGTCCGATTTTCCGTAGAATTTAGTGACTTGCACTTGGAATATTCTACGTTTGAAACTAGAATTTAATAGACGTACTATGGTCATTATAGGTTGACATACTACGTACGACGAAATGGACTTAGCAAGTGGATTAAACCGAAGAGGTATGTGGAACTTTCTTATCTCTTGAGCATGATTAAGTTATAAATGTATAGTACGGTAGACGTACAAGATTTTGACAACCTAGTCTATTTGATATCCTTGGCTTATTTTAAAGAATGTCCAAGTTGTTTGAGTTAGGGAATTAACTCACTTGTTTAGATATTAAGGATATCTTGGTTTTCAAAAGTTAAGAGACTTTAAGTATGTTGAAAGTATTTTAATACTTGTTTTGTGGGAAAATTTAAGTCTCTTGGTTATAAGGAAAGAATGTAAATTGCTAATGTATAAGGCTAGTATAATAGCTTTATGGAAAGTTTAAAGAGTGGTTTACTCTAAGTAACTTAAGTATGTTAAGGGACTTGAAGAGTTTTAAAGAATGTGATACTTGTTTCGTTTTAAACGTATAAGTCCCTTGGAAAGGAAATTGTACTTGACTAAGGTATAAAGTGAATATAACGACTTTATGGGGAGTTGGTTATATTGGCTTTATGGAAAGATAAATGGCTTGATTTTATGGAAGGCAATTCGATTTTAAGGCATCAATTGCCTAAAGTTTTATAAGAAAAGGAGTCACTTGATTTAGAAACTTAACTTTATTTCTAAGGGTGTTGTGACTTGCCTTGAAATGTAATTTGAACTTGATACTAGGATTTATAGTATCTTGGAAGTTTTTCTACCAAAAAGAGTCATTGGTTTTAAAGAATGGAAGTACGTAGTACTTTGGGTTAAATTCCCGGATTTCTATTAAGAACATGTTAGTGCCTTAGGTAAACTAAAATGAGAGTGTATATAAACAAGAATAATAAGAAGTTAGGGGATTTCTTAACTTGCTTATATATTGTATGATAAGTCGATAGAGCTTATGTTATGTGTGATAGCCGGATTTGGGCTAATGATATATTATTCGTTGCGGGGTCATTCCCCGGGATTGTGGCATTGTATATTTCCGTGGATTTGCTAACCACGATGCGAGGAATACCTCATGCGAGTCCGTAGGGCTCATGCGGGTGAAATAGTCCCATGCGGGCGGGTCCAGCCTATGCGAGGAATACCTCATGCGAGTCCGTAAGGGCTTATGCGGGTGAAATAGTCCCATGCGAGGAATACCTCACGCGGGTCCACGTGATCTATGCGGGTGAAATAGTCCCAGGAATAGGATTGCTTATTGATACTGCGGGCAGGTGGTCCTGCTTTGATCGTGAGCTTTCCTACTTTATATTGTAAGTATACTCCTATTTACTCTCATTGTTAGTAAGGCACAGTGTACTGTTAATTGAGTTATCATACATGTCTCCAGTTTATTTTAGACTTATGATTTCATTACGCATTTTCGGGCCACATATTTGGTACATGTTGTACTGACCTCCTTCGGGGGGCTGCGTTCAGGTCGCAGGTAGAGTACAGGTTGCTGATCCTCGCTCTTAGGCTCACTGTTCAGCTGTTGAGAAGCTCCTTTATTCCGGAGGCTTATCCACAGTATTGTCGGTTATTGTACATTCAGGGGTATGGCGGGCCCCGTCCCGCCGTGAGTTTATATTCTTAAGTGCAGAGTCACATTGTGGATTGGGTTGGAAAAAAAATGTACTGTTATATTGATATGATTTTCAGAAGGTGGCCTTATCGGCTAGCCTGTTGTTATTTTATGTTTAAGTACGTTTTCAGATGTGTATGTTCCGCTGCTATTCTCTGAGGTATACCGAAAGGGGTGCCCAGGTAGGGCACCAGTCGCGGGCCTGGGGTCGGGTCGTGACAATCAATCTCTTCGGTGGATATGTGGCGTGAAATGATCACTGGTAAGGTTTTCTCTTCACCTAGGTATTGGTATTGTAAATGATTGGGTATGGTTTTTAACTCTAACTCTGGAGCCTTCTCTGTGGATGGTAATGATCTTTCTGGCATCTGTCCAAGCTCTTCATACTTCCTCTTATCCCATTTCTCATAAACATTCATCCAATTTGCATACTCCATCAGATCTGGATTGTTTCTACTATCATCATCCCATTGAGTCAGTACTTCTTCAAGCGTATCATCATGTCCGAACTCCTTGGCTGACACTGCTTCTTCGATAAGATCAATGGCTGAGCAGTTATCCTTGGCATCTGGAAAAGTTGCTGCTCGAAAAACATTAAAAATCACCTCTTCTTCATCTACCCGAAGCTTCAACTCCCCTTTGTGAACATCAATGAGAGCCTGTCCTGTGGCTAAGAAGGGTCTGCCAAGTATGATGGGGATTCCATCGTTATCTTTTATGTCTAAGATAACGAAGTCAGCGGGAAAGATGAACTTGTCCACCTTCACTAATACATCTTCGATGACTCCTCTAGGATGAACTATGGAGCGGTCAGCTAACTGCAAAGTGATGTTTGTAGGTTTGACTTCTCCCATTCCCAGTTTGCAGAAAACTAGATAAGGCATCAGATTTATGCCTGCTCCCAAATCGCACAATGCTTTCTGACATTCAAACTTTCCAATGGTGCATGGGATGGTGAAGCTCCCTGGATCTTGTAACTTCTGAGGCAGTTCTCTCTGTAGGATGGCACTGCATTCCTCAGTCAACATCACTATTTTGTAGTCCTCTATCCTCCTCTTTTTGCGAAGCACATCTTTCATGAACTTTACGTAGCTCGGCATCTGCTCTAATGCTTCAGCAAATGGGATATTGAGTTGCAATTGTTTGAGAATCTCCACGAATCTAGAGAATTGCTTGTCAAGAGTACATGTTTTTAACTTCTGGGGATATGGTACCTTCATCTGGGGTGCGGTTTCTACAGCTCCTGCCGATTTTTCGCTTGGTTCTGGCGCCGCGCTCGTTTCCTTGCGCGCGGCGCAAACTCCCGCCTCTCTCGTAATCTTGGCCGCGGCCCTGCGCATCGGCGTCGCGACGCTGCTGCTGCTGCGAACTTTCTATCTCCCCTGATTCGGCATCCTTCAGGTCAATTGCCTGACATTGTGTTTCCATATTGCCTACCCAGTGCAGTTGCCTTCTTGCGTTTTTGCTCAATATGATCGCGAGTTCTCCTATTTGCGTTTCCAACTTCTTCATGGCCATTCTCGTTTCGTCCATGAACTGATTTTGATACCTAGTGAAACTGGGTATGGCTTCTCGTAATTCCTCCCTCTCTTCCTCTATGGTTGGAGCTCTATCATATTGACAGTAGAAATCCATGTCTAAAGGATTCCTGAGATGAATCAAAACCAACAACGAATCACGGCACACTTGTTTTTACAAAAGAAAATAAAATAAAATAAATAATTTAAAGAAACAAAAATAAAAACCAAATTAAAAATTAAAAATAGATAACTTGATATTGAACTATGCCTAATCCCCGGCAACGGCGCCAAAAACTTAATGCGCGAAAAGATGCACACACTTTAACGCAAGTGCACGTTATCGTGACAAGTAATATAGTCTTGGTAAGACCGAATATCGTCCACAAGGATTAGTGTTCAAGTACCAATTATCTATCTTTTGGTATATACTTGGTAACCGATATTGATTTTTGTTGATTATAACTAACAATTATAAAGGCTAATTAACTATATGTTTACTTCAATAGTGATGGGAATAGGGCTTCCACGTCTCCTCAACTATCCTCTTATGTTACTTATTAATGCAATGAATTATGGTTTTCTTCTCTTGGAGCTAGCAGGTTTACTAAATCGTTTTATACTCCCGTTAAGGCTATATAAACACTCAACCCCAGTATTGCTCATTTCTACCTTTCGGTGATAAGGATGACTCTATAGGAGGATTAAGACCAAAAACCTAGTTAACCGTCACGCGCCATGCGTAAAATTAGGGTTGTTAAGCCTTTCATTAACGCTACATAAGTAATTGAGGTATTTTCATCCCCAATCCAAAATATGTCTACCCAACTTACAGCATATTCACAACCTCCTCCTTTCGAAGTTTGATTAGAAATCATATAAGTAATGATAATTAGTGATCAATTAATTACCAAGCATTCAAAGCAATTATTGGATAAATCTCAACAAGAAGAAGAATAACCATAACATGCATCAATTCATAACATAAGTTTCTAGTGATTTAACATGGAAAGCCCTATAAAGGAATTAGTTCCTAGCCATTGACATGACAAGAACTAATTCAAGGTTCATCATAAAAACTGAAATAAAGGAAAGAAAAGAAAAGAAAATTACTAAGTTAAGGTCTCCAATCTTCAATCCAAGAATCCTTGTGTTGTGCAAGAAAGGGAACCCTTAAAAACAGCCTAGGGTTCTCCTTTTATAGGCTCAAAACCGCCTCTAACTTTTCCCTTCAGGCCTGGCCCAGAAAATCATCATTAAACCTGATTTTCCCGCGTCGGCGCTGCGGCCCTGATATCGGCGCCGCGGCGCCGGAAGTTCTACGATCCTTCGGTTGATTTGGCGCCGCGGCTCTGCTCTCTGCTGTCTGTGGGCGTCGCGGCGCTGCAACTTCTGCGGCTTTTTGGATATTAGGCGTTGCGGCCCTGAACCTATCTGCAGTAGGCGCCGCGGCGCTGGTCCGTGCTTCTGCCGCGTTCGCTACTTTCTCGTCGTTTAAGCTCTGGAACTTCCACTTTTGCCCTCTTTTGGCTTCTTTTACGCCATTTGGCCATTTTAACCACTTTGACTCAAAAGAAAGAAAATCTATCCTAATAGGACACTTATTTGTACAAAAAGGGACAAAAGACTAACTAAAAACGACTCAAAAAGTGTATATAAAATACACCGATCAGCAGGTGCTTTGCAATCAGCATCGTCAGAACCTCTTGTGAGCCAGTGCAGACCACAACAAGGGAGATAAGCCCACCAAAGCAGGTACGTGATGCTGAACCTCCGCCAAAGCAGGTATGTGTTACTGAACCTTCTCTTGAAAATAATTATAAGAAGAAAAACAGAAGAAGAAAAAGGAGAATGTTAAAAAAATGGATTGGTTGTGGGGTTAGTTTACCCCACACCTCTTGATTTAAAGAAGTTGCGTCCGACTAAAAGACGTTAAAGACATCGCTACTTGGGAGGCAACCCAAAGTATTTTAATTTATTTGACTTTAATGCAGTTAGTTTTCACTAAGAACAGTCTCACGGAGGTATTGTTATGTGTTGTGATGACAGGTGCATGGCAAATAATTTGGAGGGCGAAAACTGAAGAATAACCAAGGATTTCCAGAAAATCGGGTCAGCGTCGCGGCGCCCAAGAGCAGGGTCGCGGCGCCAAAAGAGCAGAAAGGCGCAGGAAATTAAGCGCCGCGGCGCCAAAAATCCAGAAAAATTTTGAAGTCTAGGCGCCGCGGCGCCCATCAGCAGGGCCGCGGCGCAGAAATTCCAGAAGAGCGCAGTAAATTGGGCGCCGCGGCGCCGAGGCGGAAATCCAGAAATTAAAGACGCCCAAATCCGATTTTTCCCCAATTCCAAATCAAAAACCTAAACCTTCCTCTCCACAAAAACCACGAAAACCCACACTTTACCTAAAAATCTTCCATAAACCAAACCCAATCACACCAAAGTTCTTAAATTCCCTAAACCCTTAACCATCCTAAACAACTACCCTCATCTCATTGCCTCAAATCACCATTAGAAGCAAGAAAACCTTGAAGAACACCATCAAAGGTAGCCTTCGTCGTTTCTTGAAAGCTTTACTGTAGTCAGAGGAGGTAGTAGATTGGAGGAGGTGTTGTATCTGTGAGGGTGTGTTGGGGTGTTGAAATTGGTTGTGATATTTCGAGGAAGAGTATACGAGGTGTGTGTGGGTGTTGTGCAGGAGCTTCTTAAGTGAAGTTTGGGGGTGATAGGTGTTGTAGCAGCTAGTTGTTGGGTGATAGTGTTGGGTAACATTGTTGATACAAAGAAAACGCTGCAAAAAGTCATCTAAACATGTCTGCCATAAAGAAAAGAGCTTCCACATCCACCTCAGCCCCTCAATATGATAATACTAGGTTTGTCAGCCAAAGAGCTCATGATAGATACCAAAAACTTAGTACTAGGCCCTTAATCCCTGAAAGAGGAATGAATTATCAAAGGGATTCGCTTGGGGAGGGGGATGTCTATGAGCCCATTCGGGCGATGATTGAGATGATGGGGTGGAAAAGATTTGTAAACCCGGAAAAGATAGCACCAATGAACATAGTGATGGTGCGTGAATTTTATGCTAACTTTCCGGAGAAGGTGGACAATAGATGCTTTGTGAGGGGAAGATATGTGCATGTGACGACAGAAGTGGTAAATGTGTTACTGAAAACAGTTGATGTTGAAGGAGAAGATGGTGATTGGAGCTATTTTAGAACATGGTCTAGAAGCACCACCAAAATCGACTGGAATGCCGTCACAGACAAAGTAAGCTACCCTGGGGCTGCATATGAATTTGCCAGAAATGGGTCAAGAGGACTGAGCAGATGTCAGTTCAACAAAGCAGCCAAGGGTTGGTTGTATTTTGTCAGTGCCCGCCTGATTCCATCAACGCACTTTACCAGAGTGCCAGAAGACAGAATCAAATTGATATATGGAATTATGACGGGGAAGACGATTGATGTTGGGAAGACGATTGATGTTGGGAAGGAGATAGTGCAAAATATTGAAGAGACCAGCAGGTTGGTAACAACAGGTGGGTTGGGACATGGCTCACTTTGTTACACCCCGTAGTTCCAGGGTATGTATGTGAGGACATACGTACGAGAATACGACAGTAATATTGGAAAGAAAGAAATGTGTGATTTTTCGACGGAAAAGTTTCCGGGTTTTGTGAAGGAAAAAGGTTCGTTAATGGGAATTGGATTCCCGGATTCGGTATTCGGACTTTTTGGAATATTTGAGAATTATGGAATTTTACTCTTTCCGGAATTGGTCACGTGGGGCCCACGGGAGAATTTACGGTTTTGTGGGGCCCACTTTATTTTCGGATTTTCGGCATTACGGATATTTTCGGAAGATGAAATATTTTGGACCAATAGGAGGGCGACATGTGTCACCCCTAGGTGGCAAGGTTGGACGAAATTGTTGGACATGTTGAAAATGTTTTTGGCATGAAAAAGGCTTAAAACATTTGGTCAAAAGTCTTGCAAGATATTTGTGTAGTAGATAGATAAGTGGGACCCACACACACATGGCTCAATCTAGACCACACACTTGCTTCAATCCTAGCCCTTGAATGTCCTATAAATACCCCCTTAAGTTGCAAGACTTCTTCATCCACACTTGAGAAATTCCAAGGCAAAAATACTCCCTCCCTTTGTAGTAGTTCTCGTCCAAACACCCCTCTCCCTTGACCAAACGTTGTCCAAATATTCTTAAAGTTTTAAGTGTTCTTCCTTAGTGTATTAGAAAGATTATTAACCAAAAGTTAGAAAAGATTTCACACCCTAGCCACTAAAAGTACCCATTGGCCGAGAGTTGCCACAATCAAAGCCTTAGTGTTCTTCACTTTTTGGAGTTGAAGTGTTAAGAGAAGTTGTTTAGAAACTTCTAAGGGTTGCTTGGAGCGGGTTGGAGCGTAAGGAACTGGAGCTAAACATTGCTCAGGATCTACTTATAATCTTGGATAATTTTGGGCTTGTCGAGGTAATTATCTTTGTCCCCCTATTGTAATTGGATATTACATATTGTAGTAATGTATAGTTGAGTATACTATATGTAGAATGAATATTGAAAAGGATTGAACTGTATTTACATTGGATTGTATTTACAGTAGACTTGTGTAGTATATCTGTGAAGTAGTATTGAAAACGTCCGGTTAGACGTGTAATCCACTGGGAGTTGTTGGCACAGTAGCGGCCCGAGTAGAGAGAGATTTATGTGGTTACGGGGAGGTGCTGCCGAATTTTCTGTAGAATAAGGAATCTTGTATTTAGAATATTCTACGAAGAGATCTAGAAGTTGATAGACGTTTTATGGCCATTATAGGTTGAAGTACTACGAGTAGCGTATTCTACTTGAAGGGTGGAAAGGGCTAGCAAGGTTATAGTACTTGGAGCGTTTTGCTAATTGTCGATAACCGTCGCGAGGTATGTGAACCTCTTCCTATCTTTTCTAGCATGATTGTTGTGAACTATGTAGTACGATAGACGTACATGTGCTAAATGAATTTGGTTGGTTTAAAACATAAAGTGTTATAACTGCTTTATGGGAAGTTTGTTATAACAACTTTATGTAGGTAAAGAAATGGTTTGTGGTTTTTAAAAGATAAGAGACTTGACTTATAAATGACTTGATGTGAAATATTAAGGACTTGGTTTGTGTTAAACAGTTGTGAAACCGCTTTTATGAGAAATGGGTACTTGGGTTTTAAAAGGAATAATATTATATTGATTTCGGAAATGAGAATAAGTATCGAACAAACCACTGCAGCGTTAATAAAGGAAAATGTATTGACTAATTAATTACTATTAAAACCAGTAGAAACCTCCATCTGCATAGAAGCTAAGATAAGACAAAATTGTATTACATTTCCTAGATCATGGCTGCTTTAATAAGAATCATTATAAACAAGCATTAATTTTCTTAAATTTCCAAAGTAAGGAACTTGATTTCTAAAAGAAAAGAGACTTGAGGAATTGACTAGTTTTTGGTTTAAAACATAAAGTGTTATAACAGCTTTATGGGAAGTTAGTTATAACGACTTTATGAAACAAGAGAAGGGTTTTATCATTAGTTTTAAAATGGTAACTTGACTTTAAAAGGAGAAGTGTTTTGGTCTAAAAAGAAGGCATGGTATTGTCTTAATTTGGTTTAAAAAGGAAAGTATGGAAGTTGTTTTGGTTTACTTAAAATGTTAGTCACTCTATTTTGATAATACGGGCATCGGGTGACCTTTGTAAAAGAAATGGATCTTTTAAAAAAGAATTTAACGTACGTAGTACTTTGGGGTTAAAACCTGGACTTTGGCATAAAATGAAAGTACCTTGAGTTGTGTGTAACTTGCCTATGATTGTGTGTGATAGCCTTGTCGTGCTAGTATTGTATTTCTATACCACCGCGTCTCTCGATGGAGGGCCGGCTGATTTGTTATGATCTTACTTGGGCGTCTGGCGGTGGCGGAGCATTCCGTAGTGCAACACGTGATTATTATTCCATGGACTAGCTCTCCGCGAGGTTTCTTGATTCGGACTTGGTATCGGTAGTTGGCTCGTACTTGCCCAGGTCGTGGTGATTCGACGGTATCGGTAGTTAGCCTTCGTACTTGCCCGTTCGGTTTGTGGCGTAGTCTCGTGATTCCGACTTGGTATCGGTAGTTAGTCTTCGTACTTGCCCGACGGCTCACGTGGCGCGGTGGTATCGGTAGTTGGCTTCGTACTTGCCACAGGTCGACCGTGGTATGGTTATGTAGATTTGTTGGTGCGGCTTGGGTATCGGTAGTTGGCTTCGTACTTGCCGGT
Organism: Przewalskia tangutica; assembly: GCA_029844215.1. Lineage (NCBI taxonomy): Eukaryota > Viridiplantae > Streptophyta > Magnoliopsida > Solanales > Solanaceae > Przewalskia > Przewalskia tangutica. The sequence continues at coordinate 119,372,198 of CM056721.1, read as the reverse complement.
CGATTGAGGATCGGCTTTGGTATCGGTAGTTAGCCGTACTTGCCGTCTGGTTGTTATGACACAGTGGGACACAGTGTTCATGTGTACTCCTTGGTGTTGCTATATCATAGGCTGCAGCGGTGAGGAAGGTATTCCACGCACGAATGATGTGGTGGGCGTGAGACCCATATTTATATTTGAGTGATGACTTTGAGGCGTGAGTCCACGACTTGGCGTATTTGCCATATTATATGCTTGTAGTTTGGTTATCATATATGTCTCTGTTTTATATAGACTAATATGATTTCATTTACAATATTTTGATTTCACATACTTGGTACTGTTGTCTTGACCTCGCTTGAAGCTGCGTTCATCTGCGAGTAGAGGTACATCGGTTGTTGATCCTCGCTCATGGATCACGATTCAGCGTATTGGAAAGCTCCGTTTCTCCGAGGCTTATCTTTTAGTATGTTTCCACGAGTTGTAGGTTCTTGTACATCCGAGGTATGGCGAGCCATCCGTCATAGTTGTGGTTACATTCTTAAGTGCAGTAATCTTTGTTGTGGCGGGGTTGTAAAGGATGTAACTTCAATTTCTGTATATATGCAAGAAGGCAACCGTTTTGGTTGGCCTGTTTTATTATCATATCTCTTGTTTCATGTTTAAGTTTTTATTTCCGATGATTTTCTCTGATGTTGTATCACTAGGGTGCCCGGGGTAAGGCACCAGTCACAGGCTCGGGATCGGGCCGTGACACACTTATTACAAGTTTATGCGCCATAAATGGGGTCCCAACCCTACCCACTGATACTTATGAGAAAAACCAACTTCCTATGTCATACGAGATAGTGCACTCCTTCCTGCACCAGTCCTCCAAAGAAGCGGCGAAGGAGACCAGCACCACCACGCGGCGATAGCGAGGCTGCCATGGATGAAGATGAGCACAAAGCAGGCTCACTATGAGGCAGGAAGCAGCCATCAGCCACCCACAGAATCAGAACCTCCAGTGCCTATGATGGAGCAGTTGCTCCAGAACCAAAGAAGGATGATGCATAATTTTGACACGGTGATACAAGGACAACAAGAATTGAGGCAGGGGCAACAACAGTTGCACCAGAGAATTGACGAGATGAGTTCCTTGTTCAACCAATGGTCGATGCACTATCCACCGCCACCGCCACCATTTTAAACCAAGTCTGTAAGTGTCCTGTTTCTTTTATTTTCTTTGAGTCTTGCACACATTGGGGACAATGTGTGATTTAAGTTTGGGGGTGTCTTATTTGTGTCATATTGGTGTAGTATGTTTGAGTCTTTTTGAATTGTTTTGTGTATTTTTGAGTCATAATTTTTTCTTCTTTTTGAGTCATAATTGTCTGTCAAAGATCATGCATGCTGTAGTTACTAGAAACACCTAGTGAAGTAAGGCTGAATAATGTAATGAAATTAAAAGCAACTATCTAAACACTTAGGTTAGATATGCCAAAAACTCATGAAATCTGTCTATTTGGGGTTTCTTGCTTGAATTGTGCATTGTTAAATGATTAAAACCTATGTGTATGATTGTTTGCTATTTGAGGCGAAATAGTTAGGATATGCATGTTAGGGAGATGACTCAGGCATTTCTTTGTTAGCCAATTCTTACCACTCTTTTCTATCCCTGACATTAAAAATATCCCTAGTCAGCCCCGTTGAGCCTAAACATGAAACTTTTTATTTGACACCCTATATTCTCACACTTGTGCCATAAGTAAAAATGTGAAATGGTTGGAATAGAATGTGTTAAAAAAGAGACAAAAAGAGTGAACAAGTTTGATGCACTGATAAAAAGTAATAAGAAATAGGCAAAAACCTAAGTTTGGGGGTGCCTGTGATTTATAATACACTTCACTCTCTCAAAACAAAAGAGGGGAAAGATAGATATGAAGTGAAGGAAAGAAATCAAAAGAAAAGAGAAAAATTGAAAAGCTAAAGAGCTTATGGTACACAAAATGAGCCTAAATGCCTATTTTTACCTACCCATGCCTAAGCCTACATTACAATCCTGAAAAGTCCTGAAGATCTCGTATATGCATATCCATGATTAGTGAAGAATAGCAAGTAAAAATGTCATAGGATTTTTGAAATTGACATGCATAATTCAGTATTCTTACTTCCATTAAGTATGATTAAAATGAGTTTGCGAAATATCTAGCTTAATGTGTTTAGAATGCTAAAATTTCATGCTATATATTCCTGAATATTATTCTGCTAATCTTCATGTTTTTTCTAAGTAACACCAATGCAGCAAAGTGATCAATGTCGTTGAGTCTTTCTATTTTCTTTCTCTTTGTGTCTCTATTTCTTTCTTTTTTATCTTTGCTCGAGGGCGAGCAAAGGTTAAGTTTGGGGGTATTTGATCGGTGTATTTTATATACACTTTTTGAGTCATTTTTAGTGAGTCTTTTGTCCATTTTTATACAAATACGTGTCGTCTTAGGATATATTTTCTTTCTTTTGAGTCAAATTGGTTAAAGTGGCTCATTGGCGGAAAAGGAACAAAAATAGGGCAAAAACGGAGGTTCCAGAGCTCGAAATGCGAGAAAGTGGCGAACGAGCACGAAGCAGTCGTGCCTGGCCTCCCAGCGAGGGCGAGCGCCTGCGCGAAGATTCGAAGGCTTGCGAAGTTCCAGCGCATGCGTCTAGACAACAACGAGTTGCGGCGCTGATTCTGATTCTGTCGCAGCGACGCGGGAAAAATCAGGTTTTTAAAGGAATAATGGGTCAGGCCTGAGGGAAAACCTTAATGACGGTTTGGAGGCTATAAAAAGAGAACCCTAGGTCAGAATTAAGAGTTCCCTTTCTTGCCAATTCACAACACATCTTGGAGTTCAAGATTGGAGATCATTCTTTAGTAATTTATTGTTCTTTCTTTACTTTATTTTCAGTTTTATGTTGGATATTGAATTAGTTCTTGTCATGTCTATGGCTAAGAACTAATTCTAATATAGGGTTTTCCATGTCAATTCACTTGAACCTTATATTTATGAATTAATACATGTTGTGGTTTTTCTTCTTATTGTTGAGATTTATCCAATATATGTTTTGATTGCTTGGTAATTACTTGATCATTAATTATCATTACTTATATGATTTCTAACCGAAATCCGAAAGGGGAGGTTGTGACTATGTTATAGTTGGGTAGACATAGGTTGAATCGTGGATGAAAATATCCCGATTACTTGTGTAGCATTAATAAGGGTTTTTGTTCTTAATCCTCCTCTAGAGTCAACCTTATCACCGAAAGGTAGAAAGGTGTTGTACTGGGGTTGAGTGTTTATATAACCTTAACAAAAGTATAAAACGGATTAGTAAACCTGCTATCTCCAAAAGAAGAAGAACCATAATTAATTGCATTAATAAGTAAATTAAGCGGATAGTTGAGGAGATTTGGAAGCCCTATTTCCATCATCACTGAAGTAAACAACATAGTCAATTAGTCTTTATAATTATTAGTCATAATCAACAACTCAATTATCGGTCACCAAATAGATAACAAAGAATAGAATTTAGTACTTGAACACTAATCCCTGAGGACGATAACTCGGTCTTCCAAGACTATATTACTTGATTCGACACGTGCACTTGCGTTTAAGTTTGTGCATAAATCGCGCATCAATAACCATTGTCAACAATAATATATTGAGGATGCTTTAATGAAAACATTCTAGGAATATTACCTGCAGAGCGAGTTATGTGAGATGTGACGCTCGAGTCCATGTACCAATTTTTGTCCGGTTGTTGCAAGTTCAGACTGCTGAAAGCCTGATCCAAATGAGTGGGGGGCAGGCCTGTTGAAGGCTGCATGAAGTGGGCCTGGGGCTGCCGGTAGGCGGGAAACCGAGGGCTGGGTGCTGGGCTCAATAGACCTTGCTGAGTGGAGTTCGCATGGGCTTGGAATTGGGAAGGAGCAGCGGCCCAATTGTGATAAGGATGAGGCCTTTCTTTGGTGATGCAGGTAGTATGGGTGAAATCTTTGCTCGGTGAGTTTCTTCTTGGCGCGGCCCCTTCCACACCCTTTTCCACCTCTGCCGCCGTGTCCTTTACCTCCCTTTCTACCGCAGTTCTGCCGATGCTGGGTAGTTCCGGTGGTGGTGGACCGGCGGTGGCATTAATTTGAGGTGGTGTTTCAACTGATAACGCATTTTGATTGTGCTCTTCCTGCTTAGCACGGCGGGTTTCTTCTAGAAATAATTGTGAACGAGCTTTGTTGAAACTTGTTAACGGATCCGCCTGCTGAATCATGGTGGTCAAAGTGTCGTATTCACCCTTTGGAAGTCTTGCAATCAATTGCAAGACCATCTTAGTTTCAGAGACAGGTAAGCCGACGTTGGAGAGTTGATCCACCAAAAGTTTTAACTATTTGCAATACTCAGTCATGTTTGAGAAATTTTCAAGACATGTTGAATTAAATTGTTCCTCCAAGTACACAGCACGAGTGTGCTTGTTGACTTGAAATATCTCATCCAAACGAATCCACAAGTCGCGGACTGAGTCGCCGGATTTCATTATAGTGAGAAGCAAATCCTGAGAAATACTGTCATAGATCCACTATTTGACAGCGGCGTCAAGCCGAAGCCAAAGAGCGTCATCAACTTCATGAGGGCGAGGGAATGAGTCATCTATGTGGTCAAGTACGTTGTAGAGACATGCATGAATACGGAAAAGTTCGACCCATGATGTGTAATGACTGTTTTCTTGATAGGGAGACAATTCTTGATGTTTGTGACAGAGAGTATTGAGTGGACGGATGGAGAGAAAGCTGCTTTTAGGATGTCTGAAGTTGCTACTATGGAGGATGAAGCCTCGGTTGTGATTTGAGGATTGGGAGTATTAGGTTTAGTCATGGTATTTTAGTAGAGAAGGTAGAAAGAAAGGAGAAATACCGACGGAATAGTGAATTCCGATAGCTTCTCGCCGGCGAACCCGAGAGAGGGTGTGTGGGGGGGGGGGGGGGGCGACTATAGAAACCCTAGGGTTTTGGCTTCTGTTACCACGTAAGATTGTAATAATTTTCCTTGGGGAGTCTTCTCATTATTATAAATATTTATATTGTGTATAATAGGGGAATCCTAATTCGGTAAGGATCCTAATATACCATAAATATACATTTATCATAATTATACTATACATAAAATATTCTATGAATATTCTCGCTACTAATATGTGTTATCTTACAATCCCGAGTATCTGTTTTTTTTTGTGATAGATGCAAGCACTAGAAGAGAAGATGCAGGATTAGAGCTCATGTAATGAAGTCTTTGACTGCCGCCATTGTCACAATGTAGTCGCGGTAACCTCCATTCATTTTTTTGGGTACTGAACTTCCATTCACCAATCTGTTTATCACTTTGAAGTTAATCATGTTTTCTGTGTATTTGCTTCTGAAAGAAATAATCCCTTGATTATTCTTATTAATGAAAGACATATATATACAAGTTACAAGGAAAATCCTTTTCCTATTCTACCTAGGAATCCCTATTCTATAAGAATACTAACTTTACAATTATGGTAATATTACACTACTAATTTAGGTACAAACCTAAGTCTAATATTTACCAAATATACAATGAAAAAGGGGAAGGACCCACGGTTGATGGGCTCACACGGCTAAGACCATATATACTTTAACACACCTTGATCATAGTGGCGGTCTTATTAATCGAGATGCCGTCTCTAAAATCTTCAAAAAGGATCGAGGGAAGACCCTTTGTAAAGATGTCTGCAATTTGATGTCTTGAAGGAACATTGCAGACACGTACTTGTCCTTTGGCTACCTTCTCTCGAACAAAGTGAATATCCATCTCTATGTGTTTAGTACGCTGGTGCTGAACTGGATTACCAGATAGGTAGATGACACTTATAGTATCACAATACACCAAGGTAGCCTTCTCAATAGGACAATGAAGCTCTAACAGTAGATTTCGTAACAAACATGAGTTAGAAACCACATTGGCTACCCCTCTATACTCGGCCTCTGCACTTGAACGTGAAAGCGTGGATTGACGCTTGGCAGACCATGAGACCAAGTTATTACCTAAAAAAATGCAATAGCCAGACGTAGACCGTCTGGTGTCAGGATAACCACCCTAATCAGCATCTGTGTAGGATACAAGTGTAGACGTCGACGAAGGATACAAATGCAAACCATACTCAAGTGTACTCTGAATGTACCTAAGAATGCGTTTGAGCGCATTCATATGTTCCACTCTAGGATCATGCATAAACAAACACACCTGTTGTACGACATATGTAATATCAGGTCGCGTGAACGTCAGATACTGAAGGGCGCCTGCAAGACTGCGATAGCGGGTCGGATCCTCATATGGAGAGCCAGCTGCAGCACCCAACTTGGGTTTAGTATCAACTGGAGTAGAAGTGGACTTACAGGATGACATCTCAGCCCTCTCAATGATCTCTGCTGCATACTTTCTCTGTGACAAGAACAATCCACCTACATGACGAGTTACAACAATCCCCAAAAAGTAACTCAATGGGCACAAGTCCTTCATGGCAAACTTAGAACTGAGCATTGTCATAATAAACTTGCACAAAGCATCAGAAGAGGCAGTCAAGATAATATCATCAACATATAATAGTATATAAGCTATGGAAGATCCTCGACAATATATTAATAATGAATTATCAGACCTGCTGTGAGAAAAACCCATAGTCGAAACAAAATCAGCAAACCTCTTATACCAAGCCCGTGGAGACTGCTTAAGCTCATACAATGACTTCTTCAATAGATAGACATGATTATGATATCTAGTATCCCTAAACCCCAAAGGTTGATGCATATATACCATTTTCTGAAGATCACCATGTAGGAAATCATTCTTCACATCTAGCTGATGAATGAGCCATGATTTTGAAAGAGCCAAGTTGAGCACAGTGCGAATGGTAGCCGGCTTGACCACCGGGCTAAATATCTCACCACAATTCATCCCAACCTGTTGAGTCTTACCATCACCTACAAGTGTAGCCTTATGTCTCGCAAATGAACCATCAGAATTTTCCTTATGAACAAAAATCCACATAGACTGAATAATATTAACACCAGATGGATGGTGTACCAACTCCCACGTCTTATTATCAATAAGAGCATTATATTCCTCGGTCATGACAATTTTCCAATTAGGGTCATTTAAAGAAGACACAGGATTACGGGGTAATGGTGATTTAAGAACATTTGAATTCAAATTAAAATGTCTTTTTGGTTTAAAAATACCCCATTGACTACAAGTGACTGGACCATGACTCTGGGCTGGATTGGGTGAATTTTGGGAATTTTCGAAAACTCCAGGAATTACCGTCGAGGGCGTCGCGGTGCTAGGTGTGAGGACCGCGACACCAGAAGAACTGGGAAGGTCACAGGAGTTTTGGCGCCGCGGCTCTAAGGACGGGTTTTGGGGAACCTGCGTATTTTCTGGCAAACCTGAAAAATATCGGAGAACATAGGGGGAGATAACATCATCCAGAAAATCATAAGAGCTAGACATGGGTTTTTCTACTTTAGAGAAGGGAAATTAGGATTCATCAAAGAGAACATGACGACTAATGATGATTCGTTTAGAGGACAAATCAAAATATTTATAACCACGGTGATTTGACGGAAAACCCAAAAATACAGAAGGAGTAGAACGTGCCTGAAGTTTGTTGATTGTAGTGGATGAAAACATTGTATAACATAAGCATTCGAAGACCCTAAGATGAGTGTATGACAGAGTCTTATTCGTATAACACTTTTAGAGGGGATGAATATGTTAAACCTTTAGAGGGAAGAATATTGAGCAGATCGGTAGCTATTTGTAGTGCATGATGCCAAAATAATTGAGGAACGGAAGAATGAACCAATAAAGTGCGGACAATATTATTAATGGTACGAATTTTTCGCTCAGCTTTCCTATTTTGTGAAGACGTATGAGGACAAGAAAAACGAAAATTTATCCCATTTTTAGCACAAAACTCCCTAAATTCTCCATTATCATACTCTTTGTCATTATCACATTGGATGTTTTTGATTTTTCGTTCGAATTGTGTTCTTATGAAAGCTCTAAATTTTATGAAAATGGAAAAACTTGAGATTTTTTCGCAATTGAAAACGTCCATAAATATTTAGAATAGTCATCTACGAATAGAACATAATAACGATGACCCATAGAACTGAGAACCGGAGATGTCCATAAATCACTCTGAATAATTTCAAATGGCATTGAAGTATTAGAATTCGAAGCTACAAATGGTAATTTAATAATCTTTCCCAAAGCACATGATTGACAAAGTGGAGTACTACGCGTACCCTTACAAGAAATAAACTTTTGTTTATCTAATGAAGATAAAATAGACGACCCCGGATGACCTAAACGAGCATGCCACAAGGAAGGAGCAAGAGCTGCAAAGGTGGATGACATAGCTTGATGCGAGACACTGGGACTTGGTGTGATTGGATAGAGGTCCCCCCACTGTTACACCTCATGAGATGACTCCCCGTCTTGAAATCCTTCACAGAAAATCCAAATGGATCAAAATTAATAAAAACCCAATTATCAGTTGTGAATTTACAGACAAATACTAAATTTTTAATTAATTTTGGGGCATGAAGGGTATTTTTTGAGGAGAATTGGTGGATGAGGAAGGGACAAAGTTTTATGATCATAACCCTTAATTGAAATAGAACTGCCATTACCAACAGTTATACCACGATTAGTGCTCAAATTGGAATAAGATGAGAGAGTAGCTTGATCGGATGTCATGTGGGTAGTGGCGCCGGTGTCCATGTACCAATTAGGGTCTGGTTGAGTCAGGCCAAGTGTGTGCATCGCTGCTTCAATGTCGGTATGAGTGTGTCCCACTGCGTGGTGGGCCTGATGGGGGCGAGACCCAAGTATCTGATCTTTGGGGACCGCCATACGTCTGATTCGAACCACAGGTCTGGATCGGAGAAGGCGCGGCGGGTATACGAGCTGATATTGAGGCGTTGCGGCGCTGTTAGATGTTGGGACCCACTGCCACTGATCGGGGGCCCCCTGTGGGTTCCAGGATTGCTGTTGTTGCTGCTGCTGACGGTTGCCCCCATTGTTGCCGCCACGGCTCTTGCCATTATTCTTCCGATTTTGGCTTTTCTTCCCACCCCCGTTGTGATTTTGGGTCACGTTGGCTGGATTGAAAGGAGAAAAGTTGGAAGCAGTCATCATGCCGACAGGACTGGCCCCAAGCGCTACTTTCTTAGCCAAATCGGCTTCTTCCAAAGTGAGCATAGAACGGGCTTGATAAAATCCTGGCAGGGGGTTACTCTGACGAATAACTGAAGTAACACCGCTATAGGCCTCTGACAAGCCTGCAACTATCTGAAGAACTAGACAACTATTAGAAATAGGAGAACCCACGTTTCTGAGTTGGTCTGCCAAGTCCTTGAGACGTTTGCAATAAGAAGAAACGTTTTGAAAATTCACCATAGCCACATGTGAAAATTCCTTCTCAAGGATAACAATCCGAGAATGACGGTTATCTTGGAATATATCTCGCAATCGATCCCACGCCGACATAGCTGTGGAGTTTCATAATCGTCTGCAAAAGGTCCAAGGAAATAGTGACATAAATCCACTGAAGAACCTTGGAATCAAGCATGTCCCATAATTCTGGGTCTGCTTCTTTAGTGAGCACATTAGATGTAGTCGCCTTATCACCCTCTTTTGAAGGAGCAGGAAGGATGATGTGGTGAAGAACTTTATGTGCTTTAACATGAATCTTGACTAACTCCGTCCACGTCCCATATTGGACGTTTTCAAGATCAAGAACAATAGGGATGACGCTCTTGATATTAGAAACTGAGAGGACAGGATGAAAATTGTTCTTATCAGCTATAGGGATAGAACAAACATGATTCGGAGAAGGAAATTTGTAGAAAAGAAGAAGGAGGTCTCAAATTTTTTTGCTGAAAAAAACCCCGAGAATTTGGGAGGATTTGCACGGTATTTTTGAGAAGAAATTGCGAAGCGGAAGCAAGGAAAAGAACATAGACTCTTGATACCATGAAATAAATAATCTCTTGATTATTCTTATTAATGAAAGACATATATATACAAGTTACAAGGAAGATCATCTTCCTATTCTACCTAGGAATCTCTATTCTATAAGAATACTAACTTTACAATTATGGTAATATTACACTACTAATTTAGATACAAACTTAAGTCTAATATTTACCAAATATACAATGAAAAAGGGGAAGGACCCCACGGCTGATGGGCTCACACGGCTAAGTCCATATATACTTTAACAGTTTCAACAGAGCATGTTGCGTTTTATTTTTGATAGGCATGAACTAGTTCGACAGGATGTCGCACAGGTTATTATATTTCTACTATTTCCGTTTCCTGTTATTCATCTGTTACACTTTAATTGTTACAAATTTCTTATCATGAGGTATGTGTTCTTTGGGTATTTCAGGTCATCTGCTCAGTTTGTGATACGGAACAGCCAGTACGTGTAGTTTGACTTGAATTCACGCCTTCTTTCTCTGTTTGGTATTACTAGAGTTGATGATACAATGTCTTTTTTCAATTTCAATCCAGGTTACCCGCGTTTGTACAAATTGTGGTGTCAGTATGGGAGAATACTTTTGTGAAGTGTGCAAATTTTATGATGATGATGTAATATACTGTGCCTTCTACTAATATATGAGATCAACTCGTTTACATTCCCGAAATACTTAATCTGGACTCCCCTGTTACAGATAGACAAAGGGCTGTTTCATTGTGATGATTGTGGAATCTGCAGGTTCGTGTACAAACATATCACAGGGCATTTGTTGCTTCTTGTGGTAAATATTCTTATTTTTTTGTAAGTTCCATGTTATCTTTGTACAGGGTTGGTGGTTACGAGAACTACTTTCATTGCAAGAAGTGTGGTATGCATCACAATTTCCTATCATTATGGTTCAAAGATTTGTGGGAAATTCTGTGTTATTTTTATCATGTGTTTCTTTAATCTTTTCTTCACTAACATGTAAATCAATGGGATTCTTGAGACTACTATGAAACTCCATTGGATCTAATCTTCTCTGCTATTCTTCCTTATAATTACTCTGTATGAGCATGTATTTCATGGGGGTGAAGAAAGGATTGCTAGTAATTAAAACTAATTGCCAATTGTATGGAGAAAATATCGCTTTCTTCTTTCTAATTTGGTGTTGCACACAGTGGCCGGTTCACATAATGTTGTGGCTTGTTCTTTCCTTTTTTGTTGTTGCTATATATGCTTTTCACCTACTTATGGCTTTCATTCTGCAGGCTCTTGTTATACTCATGCGTGGAGGACTCCATGCGGCATCATTGTCCCATATGTTATGAGGTATGTTATGTAATTGTAGTCTTCCAACTGTGGATCCCGCCTTTAAATGTTCTTGTCATTCATAATGCTCTAATTCTTTAAGTGCAGTTTCTCTTTGATTCTCTGAAAGACACAACTGTAATGAAATGTGGGCACACAATGCACACAGAATGCCACCACGAGATGATAAAGCGTGACAAGTAACCACATTTTAAAATCTATTTATGTGTTTTGAGTCTCGTTCGATGGAATGACAAGTTTTATGTTTACTGACTTCCATTTTATTTTTGACTCAGCTACTGCTGTCCAATATGTTCTTGATCAATTATAGACATGTCTAAAGCTTGGAAACAAATGGATGAGGAGGTAGGTTTAAATTTTATTACTGGAAGGTTGGTCAATTCCCTGGTCGTGCATCTTACCATTGCAATTGCTTGCATGCTTAAAACTTTTTCATGGCTGATTGTTGTTTTAAGCATATTCTAGAACTACTTCTGTTCTTAAGGGACTCGGATCCCAGAACAGGTAGAGCATTACTACTTGCGAGTTAAACTATATGATTGTTAGCGATATTTCGACTGCTCACGCAAGCGTACGCATCATTCACAAGTAATATAGTCTGATAAGACCGAATATCGTCTTCAGAGACTGGTTTCTAAGTACCGTTCATCTATTTTATGTTATCTATTTGACAATCGATATTTAAGTTGAGTTTTCTGCTTAACTACTAGAATAATTGTAAGAATTAACTAACTATTTAAGTTGTGATCAGTTATGAAGGAATTAGGGCTTCCAAAATCCTCGATTATCCACTCTATTCAATCCTTAATGCAACTAGAGTGACTTCTTCTTCTACGTTTAAGATAGCGGTTAACTAAACTGTCCTATATTCCGGTTAGGACATATAATCACTCAACCCCAGTGCAGAACCCTTCTATATTTCTATGATAGGATTTACCACATAGGAGGATTAAGAACAGTAACTTATAATGCTACCCAAGTATCGAGGTACTGTCGTCCGCGATTTTAACTTATGTCTAGTCAATTACAGCATATCCAAATCTCTCCTCTCGGTTCTTGATTCGAAATCATATATATTATGATAATTAGTGATCAATTAATTATCAAGCATTCATACCAATTATTGACTAAATCTTAATCAAGTGAAGAAGAAATCAAACTAATGTATTAATTCATGAATAGAAGTTGAAGAGATTCATAAGGAAAGCCCTAATAAAGTGTTTGGCTCCTAGCCATAGTCACGCTAAGAACTAACACAAAATTCATACATAAATTGAATTAAAAACGAAAGAAAAGAAATTACTGCGAACTAAGTCTCCAATTGTAGCTCCAAATCCGTCTTGTGTTGTGTTGTGTTGTAGAATGACCAACCTCTCATAGCATCAATCCCTAGGGCTTAAATATCCTCTAATTTTTGTGCCCTATGGACCAATCTGCCCTTAGCCTATTTGCCGGGAATCGAAATTTTCGCGTCGGCCGGGGGTTACTGCATCACCGTGGCGCGATGCAAAACTCCTGCAGCTTCTCAGCACAAATGGCACCACGGTACTACCTGATGGCACCGCGGTGCTGAAAGTCTTGTGACTCCTCGGTAAATATGGCACCGCGGTTCTGCATAGTGGCACCGCGGTGCTGCCTTCTTTCACTCCTTTTCGCCTCGGGAGCACCTTTTCTGCCCATTTCTCGTTCCTTTCTGTCATTTTGCCTTTTTGCACCGATGTGACTCAAAAAAAAAAACAAACCTACTACTATACTAAACACAACAAAAACGAGTAAAATACCAACTAAAAATGACTCGAAAGACGTATACAAAATACGCCTAACAAACACCCCCAAACTTAACATTTGATCGCCCTCGATCAAAGATCAAAACAAAAACAAAGACACAAAAATAAAAAACTCAAAGACTCAAATCAAGTAGCTGCACAAAGACTTAGAAACACATGAACGTCAGTTGGGATAATATGCAGGAACCGATATAGCATGAATTCAGCAATTTAGAGTTTCAAGTCAGATATTTCGCAAATTCATTTCAATCATAAGTAATGGAAGCATGAATATCTAACCTATGCATATCAATTTCATTTAGTTCTATGAGTCTGTTTACTTGTTATTCTCCACTAATCATAGACATACATTCTAGACATCATGACTTTTCAGAGTTGTAATGTAGGCTTAGGCAGGGGTAGGTAAAATTAGGCATTTAGACTCAATTTACGTACCATAAACATTTTTCTTACTCAACCATTTTGTCCTTCTTTTTGGTATTCTTTTCAGTTCATACCTATATCCTCTTTTTTCTTTTTGAGAGCATGAAACAATTCACATAGGCATCCCCAAACTTAAGCTTTTATATTTTTTCATTGGGCTGCATCACTTTTTTACTCTTTTTCATCCCAATTTTTCAATTAACGCTTATGGCACACAAGGGAATCAATATTTCAATTAACGCTTGTGTCAAAGAAAACAACTTATTTTAGGCTCAACGGGGCTGACTAGGGATACAATTTATTGTCAAGATAGGTAATGAAGGGTAAGAAGGACTATCAAAGAAATGCCTGAATATTCTCCTTAACATGTACATCTTAACTATTTCGCCTCAAATAACAAGCAAGCAGACTTCACAGACATTTTTCACTTGACAACACATAGGCTAAGCATCAAATATTCTAAATAATCAATTTTTCATGAATGTTTGGCATATCTAACTTAAGCACACAGATTTTAGCTTCTCATTTCATTACATTATCCCACTTAGTTCAATAGGCATTCCAAATAAGCACAACATGCATGATATATAAAAAAAATTGACTCATATAAAACACAAAAACAAACAAAAGACTCAAAAATAAAATAAAATAAGAACTTCCCCCAAACATAAACTACACATTGTCCCAAATGTGTAAAAGACTCAAAAAATTAAAATGAGACGACTTACAGACATACATCAGCTCAAAATGGTGGTGGTGGCGGCGGATATTGCACTGAGACGGTATCTGTGGGAGGAGATTTGGCGATTCAGGGCCTTTTTATTTTTCGAAAAACGCTAATCGGCACCGTGGTTCTGCATAGTGGCACCGCGGTGCTTAAATTCCTGCGACCTCTCTGATCTTCTGGCACCGCGGTTCTGCATATTGGCACCGCGGTGCTGAAACTCCTGATTCAGTGTTTTCCAGCGTTTTCTCTGCTTCATGTCTCATTCCTTCACCTGGCATCACAACACAACAAAAATACCAAACGTGAGACTGTTCTAATTAAACTAAATTGCATAATTTAAACATTGGGTTGCCTCCCAAGTAGCGTTGTCTTTAACGTCTTGTAGCCGGACGCCGGTTCCTCTTCATTGTGACTTGAGACAGACCATAAAGTTGATTTATTCTATGTCATTCAACAAGTATGGCTTCACTCTCTGTCCGTTCACTTTGAATGGTACGCCATCTTTTCCTCTCAACTCGACTGCACCATAGGGGGACACTTTTTCCACAACAAATGGCCCTGACCATCTAGACTTCAACTTACCTGGGAACAATCTCAGCCGTGAATTGAATATGAGTACTTGTTTCCCAGGTTGTAGTTCTTTACGTATCAAGTTCTTGTCATGTCATGCTTTGACCCTCTCCTTGTAGATTTTTGCATTCTCATAAGCCTTGTTCCGAAATTCATCTAACTCATTCAGTTGCGGCAACCTCTTCTGCACTGCTGCTTTGGCATCCATGTTCAGCTTTCTCGTTGCCCAGTATGCCCTATGTTCCAACTCCACTGGTAGATGACATGCCTTCTCATAGACCATCTTGTATGGTGACATCCCAATGAGAGTCTTGAAAGTTGTCCTATAGGCCCATAGTGCATCATCCAGCTTCGTAGATCAATTCTTCCTTGAGCCATCCACTGTCTTTTCCATTATGCTTTTCACTACCCTGTTTAAAATTGCAGCCTGCTTGCGGGTGGTATGGCAAGGCAGTCCTGTAGTAGACTCCAAAACGTGCCAGCAAGGTATCAAGCTGCTTGTTGCAAAAATGACTCCCTTCATCGCTGATGAGGGCTCTTGGAGTGTCAAACCTTGTGAATATGTTTTTCTACAGGAATTTCAAGACAGTTTTACTAAACCTGTCTACCGGTCCGGGTTGACCCGGAACCGGACCGGTTGACCCGGTAGAAAATCCGGACCGATAAGGACTTACCGGGTTGGGGGTTGGATTGGCCCCCAACCCCAACCCGCACGGGTTAGAAAAAAATCCGGTAAGGCCCGGACCGATTAGACCCGGTAACGGAAAATCGATTTCATTACCGGTTAACTGGTCCGGAGCGGACCGATAACACACAAAAAAAAAATGCACAGTGCCCAAACGGTATTATTACCGTTGGGAGGTGTGGGGGTGGGGGGGTGTGCCAACGGTCATTTCGACCGTTTGGCTGCATTTTTCCTTTTTTTTTTTTTTTTTTTTTTTAATTACATTTTTACCCTTTAAAAAATCTATAAATTTTCTACATTTTTTAAATTTTTATCACACAACATTTCTCTCAATTCTCTTATTCTCAATTTCTCATACTCTCTTAATCATCTTTATTATCAATTTTCAAGTTATTATTATTATTAGTTTTCAAATTCAAAGTAGCAAGACGCAAGACTTCGAGCTTCGAGTTTCAATTGAATTCTGAATCCCGAAGTCTGGTATACTCATTTCATTCTCTAATTATTTTATTAAATTGTCATATTTATTTGTTGATTATTTAAATATTTTATAATGTCTTTACTAAGGGGAATTGCGTCGGGACTGCGCCGTAAATCTAGTTCAAGGGGTAAACAATCTATAGGTTCTTCATCATCTAATCAAAATATAGATTATGATCAAATGCAAGAAGATTTTGGAATAGAAGATAATGAATATGATAACGTTCAATTAGATAATATTGTTGAACTTGAAGAACAAGAACCTCCTACACCTACTAGTGTTCCTTCTGTCAATGTTGGTACTACTAGTGGTAGTCATAGTCGTAGACCTCCTTTACCAGAACCAGTAGCAAGAAAAAAAAAGGAGTAAAGTGTGGTTTTTTTATGATAAAGTTGTGGGTACTGATAGAGTTAGATGTAATATTTGTGGGAGAACTTATAAACATAAGACATGGGTGATGACGGGGGGACGGGCACTATAGGTAGACATATAAAACACGATCATACGACACAATGGAATGTTGTCTCTGATTTAGAACCCGGTCAACAACAACTTAATCCATTAACTGGGGGGTGGCTAAGTACGATCCAAAAAAGGATCGCATTGAATTAGCAAAAATGATTGTCGGAGGTTGTTTACATTTTTCTTTTGCTTCTTCTTCATATTTAATTACATATATTCAAAGAGTATATAATCCTTTTTTAAAGGTGTTCCTCGTAGTACTACTAGAGCCGATATTTGTAGACTTCATAATGATTATGTTATTTTTTTGCAATATTTATTTGCTAACATTTCATGCCTAGTTAGTTTTACTTCAGACATTGGACATGCATTAAACGGTTATGATTATTTAACAATTACTTGTCATTGGATTGATGAAAATTTTAGAATGGAAAAACGTATTATTGTTTTTGCGTATGACGAGGATCAAAGTCATACTGAAAAATATATAAGCGAAACTATTTGTTCTTATGCCCAAAAATATAATCTTTATAATAAAATACTTTGTGTATCATTCGATAATGCATCTAATAATACTGTTGTTGTAGATCTTTTAAAAGCGGAAGTACAACCACCACTTCCTGATATATTTCATGTTCGTTGTGCTTGTCATATTTATAATTTAATTGTTAAAAGTGGTCTTGATTTATTTTCACCTGAAATAAAACTTGTCAAAAGAGCTGTTGGAGTTATTCAGGGTAATAATAGGAAAAATAGAATTATAGAATTTAAAGAAAAATGTAAACAATTTAATTTGAGACCTAAATTCATGCCAGAAGAGATTATTACACGGTGGAATTATACTTATTTATTTTTAAAAGAATGTTATAAGTATAAAGACCCCATAACACATGTTGCAAATGCGCATTGTAAGAACGTGATGTATATGTTAACCGACGAACATTGGAAATCAATTGGTGAACTTTTAAAAAATTTACGTAAATTTTACATCGCTCGTTGAATTTTCAGGATCTTATTACCCAACAGTTTGTAATGCTTTAGCTCATATAGCTGAAATTTCATATTTACTTTATGGTTTAAAATCAAATGTGAAATATAAAGATGCAGTTACAGTTATGTTTGAAAAGTTTAAAAAATATTTTTTCCTATTCCTGATATTTATTGTATTGGTGCAGTCTTAAATCCTTCTATTAAAAAAGTAGATTGTCATAATTTAATATTTATTTTATATACTTATATGGAAGTAGGTGAAACAGAAACTCCATCTTCATTTGATTGCATAAGTACACTTGATACTAATTTAACTACATTATATGAATATTATGCTACATTACATGATAACAACAACTCTGCTACTAATATTCCTTCTAGTTCTGCTTCTGTGTCTACACCTTCAGGATTCAATGCTGATGACGATGAAGAAGAATCTTTAGACAAGCAAGCACAAGTCGATCTTGCGATGAGATGTAATTTTATTTGCAAAAGTCAGCGGAACCGAAGAAAAGTTTTGACCCTTTACAATGGTGACAGGATAACAAAAGACAATTCCCGGTACTTGCAGCGATGGCCCGAGATGTTCTTAATGTGTCGATCTCAACCGTGGCTTCTGAAAGTGCATTTAGCCAAGCCAATAGAAGACACACGTCACTCATTGGGTGGAAGCACATTAGAAGTGTTTGTCTGCTAAAGAGATTGGATCAGATCAGAGAGAAGAAATCAAGGATGTGGAGACGTTAATTCTCCGGAAGATGAAGAAATAGGCAATATTTTGGAAGGCGGGAGCGGAGGCGGGACTGAAATTAATACTCCAGATTTAAAGACTATGGAGCATAACCAATCCAATCAACCTATAGATTACGAAGAACTTGCAAGAAGGATGCATAATATGTAAATAAAATTATTATTACTTCATTATGTACTCTTATTAACATTATGAAAGTTCAAAAGTTTACATCTTATCATTAATTTTAATTTTACTATCTATTTAGTTGTTAATCTGTTATTACTTATTTGTTAACTTATATCTACTAATCTAATAAATTAATAAAAGTATAATTACAATATAAAGTTATAAACTATAAAGTATAACTATAACAGTACTATAAAGTAAAGATAAAGTATAAAGTTATAAACTATAAACTATAAACTATAAAGTTATAAACTATAAAATAGAAAGTTAACTTTAAAGTTTCAATTTTAATATATAAAACTAAATTATATATTATATTATTATATTACATATTTAAATTGAATTTAGTTTACATTATAGAAAATAAATACTAGAAATTAAAAAAAAAACGGACCCGGACCCGCACGGGCCGACCTGAAATCCGATAATGAACCGGACCGGTTGGTCCGGTAGTCCGGTGAACCGGACCGGTAACCGGTCCGGACCGGTTCGGCCCGTTAGACAGGTATAAGTTTTACTATCATTCTCTTTAGTAGTCACTGCCTCGACCCATTTGGACACATAATCCACTGCAAGAAGAATGTATTGGTTCCCAAAGGACGTTGGGAATGGGCCCATGAAATCAATCCCCCACACGTCAAACAGTTCCACTTCCAAGATCCCAGTTAGGGGCATTTCGTTTCGCCTTGTCATGTTCCCAGTTCTTTGGCAACCACAACCCCTCACGAAGGTGTTGACATCCTTGAATAGGGTTGACCAATAGAATTCACTCTGCAATACCTTGGCTGCTGCCCATGATGCTCCAAAATGCCCACCACATTGCAAGGTGTGGCAATGAGTGAGAATTTGGGGCATTTCATCCTCGGGTACGCACCTTCTTATGACTTGATCAACACAGTTCTTGTAGAGAATTGGCTCCTCCCAGCAGTAATGTTTTACCTCTGAATAGAACTTTTTCACCTGCTGCCTTGTCATTCCTGAAGGTAATACTTTTGCCGCAAGAAAATTAACAAAGTCAGCGAACCAAGGTAAATTTGCACTGGTACTTACCTTGAACAATTGCTCGTCTGGGAAGTAGTCATTTATTTGCACATCCTTGGTGTTCTGGCTCTCTTCCACTTCAAGCATTGATAAGTGGTCTGCTACCACGTTCTCAGTCCTTTTTTTTATCGCGGATCTCCATGTCAAATTCTTGTAGTAGCAGCACCCATCGTATAAGCCGAGGTTTTGCATCCTTCTTAGTCATCAAATACTTAATGGCTGAGTGGTCAGTGTACACTATCACCTTATTCCCAATGAGGTATGGCCTGAATTTTTCAAATGCGTACACTATGACTAGCAGCTCTTTCTCTGTCGTCGCATAATTCAGCTGAGCATCATTGGGGGTTTTGCTGGCATAGTAAATTGACCTGAATACCTTGTCAATTTTTTGTCCAAGAACCGCTCCCACTGGGTAGTCTCTTGCATCGCACATCAATTCAAATGGGAGTGTCCAGTCAGGTGCAGTGACTATAGGTGCCGAGGTTAGCTTCTCCTTAAGTGTCTGAAAGGCAGTCAGGATCTCTCTGTCCAAGAACCGCTCCCACTCTGTCCCGAATATCGACATTTCTAATTCTATCCCTCCTTGTATGCCCACACATCCATCTCAGCATCCTCATCTCCGCAACTTTCATATTTTGGATGTGCGAAGTCTTGACTGGCCAACACTCCGCCCCATACAACATAGTCGGTCTGACGACCGCCCTATAAAACATGCCTTTGAGCTTTGGTGGCACTTTTTTATCGCACAAGACTCCAGATGCGAGCCTCCATTTCAACCACCCTGCCCCAATACGATGTATGACATCATCATCAATCTCTCTATTTCCTTGAATAATAGACCCGAGGTACTTGAAGCTTCCTTTATTTGGGATGACCTGAGTCCCAATCGACACTTCCACTCCTGTCTCAGGGTCTCTCCCACTACTGAACTTGCACTCCAAATACTCTGTGTTGGACCTACTCAACCTGAACCATTTGGACTCTAGAGTTTGTCTCCAAACCTCCATCTTGGCGTTCACTCCACTACGAGTCTCATCAATCAGGACTATGTCATCTGCGAATAACATACACCATGGCACCTCCTCTTGAATTTGTCGCGTCAGTCCGTCCATCACCAAGGCAAATAGGAAAGGGCTAAGCGCTGATCCCTGGTGCAGCCCCATCGTCACTAGAAAGTGCTCTGAGTCTCCTCCTATTGTTCGTACCCTGGTCTTGGCACCATCATACATATCCTTGATCGCCCTAGTGTATGCCACAGATCTATAGGACTCGGAAATTGCTGACTATCCGGAACTTATGGTTCCAGATCTACAAAACTTAGGGATTCTAGAGGTTGAACCGAGACAGAGCAAAAAGAGGGGACAAAGACTTGTTCCAGGCCTTGTAGCTTATATGGTTAAGTATGAACCATGGAAAATGGAGAAAGAATTGTCATCTCCAGAAGCGTTGCTCGGGAAAGAAGCTAAAAAGAGAGAAATAGACTCCATCAGATATAACCACACTCGTGTGATGGTTGATCTTCCTCCGGGAAAAGAACCTTTGGGTTGTAAACGTGGATACTCAAATTGAGTACACAAAAGTAGATGGATCTACTGACGAATATAAGGCCTCGGCTACTTGGACATGTGCTCCTATGTGAATAGCTTGACCTCCAGGGTCAAAGCAGTCTTGCGTGACATGGATGTTGAGACAACCTTCCTAACCAGAGAGTTGGTTTTGTGGGTTGTTGGGCTTCTTCCTGAACTTCCATTTTGGTCCTGGAAGTTTCAGATAAAACAGAAACAATGAATCTGACTACAGAAACATTGGCTCTGAAGCTAGAAAGCCAATAATTGGAAAAACCAAAAGTCCGAAAGTGAAAGAAGAAAGTGATACGAAACAACCCGAGGGTCTCTGTGGGCGCCGAAACAGGCCCCGAAGCATTGGCACGAAACATTTGATAGTATTCCACTATCTAAGGATTTCTCCATTAATGAGTGTGATAAATGTGTCTACATGAAAAGTAATTCTGACTCATTCGTCATGATGTACCTTTACGTAGACGACATGTTGATCACAATGAGAAGTCCTAGGTTGATCCTAGAGACTAAGAGTATGTTGAAACTATGTTTCGATATAAATGATATGGGTATTACAGATGACATCTTAGGAATTGGGAATTCCAAGACATCTAATGGACTGGTCTAAACCAAACTCATCTGTGAGGTGTTTTGACAGTCTCGTCGAAGTCACCAATGTATATGAATCATAGAATTGATTGGAATCGTGGTGCACCCATATATCAGGAGCGATAGACGCAAGCACATGTAGTTCAATGTATTTTACACACTACAACTGACCTGGTATCGGCTTATAAAGAAGATCAGTTGAACTAAGGTTCACTGGTAATTGATCAGTGTATTTTATATACACTTTTTGAGTCGTTTTTAGTAAGTCTTTTGCCCTTTCTTGTACAAATACGTGTCGTCTTAGGATAGATTTTCTTTCTTTTGAGTCAACTTGGTTAAAATGGCTCTTTGGCGGAAAGGAGAGAAAAGAGGGCAAAAGTGGAGGTTCCAGAGCCTAAAATACGAGAAAGTGGTGAACCAGCGAGGTATGCAGCGGCGCGGCGCTCCAGTAACAGGCGAGCGCCCGACGCCCAATATCCGAGGCCTTGAAGTTTGCGCGCGGCCTCGCAGCCAGAATAGCAGAGCCGCGGCGCTTCATCATCAGAGAGTTTCAGAAGTTCCGGCGCCGCGGCTGATCAATGGCATGCGCCGACGCGGGAAAAATCAGGTCTTTGACGATTTTATGGGCCAGGCCTGAAGGAAAACCTTAAGAGCGGTTTTGAAGCTATAAAAAAAGAACCCTAGGCAGTTTTTAAGGGTGCCCTTTCTTGCACAAAGACAAGACTTCTTGGAGTTGAAGATTGGAGACCATTACTTAGTAATTTCTTTTCTTTTCTTTACTTTACTTTTAGTTTATGTTGGATATTGAATTAGTTCTTGTCATGTCTATGGTTAGGAACTAATTCTAATATAGGGCTTTCCATGTCAATTCACTTGAACCTTATTTTATGAGTTAATGCATGTTTATGCTTGTTCTTCTTATTGTTGAGATTTATTCCAATAATGTTTTGAATGCTTGGTAATTACTTGATCATTATTTATATGATTTCTAATCAAACTTCGAAAGGAGGAGGTTGTGACTATGCTGTAGTTGGGTAATCATAAGTCGGATTGGGGATGAAAATACCTCAATTACTTGTGTAGCGTTAACGGGGGTTTAAATACCTAGCTTACTTGCGTAAACGTTAACAGGATTTTTGTTCTTAATCCTCCTATAGAGTCATCCTTATCATCGAAAGGTAGAAAGGAGCGCTACTGGGGTTGAGTGTTTATATAGCCTTAACGGGAGTATAAAACGAATTAGTAAACCTGCTATCTCCAAAAGAAGAAGAACCATAATTTATTGCATTAATAAGTAATATAAGCGGATAGTTGAGGCGACTTGGAAGCCCTATTTCCATCACTACTGAAGTAAACACATAGTTAATTAGTATTTATAATTGTTAGTTATAATTAACAAACTCAAATATCGGTTACCAAATAGATAACAAAGGATAGATAATTGGTACTTGAGCACTAATCCCTGAGGACGATAACTCGGTCTTCAAGACTATATTACTTGAGTCGACAACGTGAACTTGCGTTAAAGTGTGTGCATTAAATCGCGCATCAAGTTTTTGGCGCCGTTGCCGGGGATTAGACATAGTTCAATATCAATTTTATCTATTTTTAATTCCTAATTTGGTTTTTTATATTTTCTATTTTTTTTATTATTTATTACGTTTTTTTTATTTTTTTTATTTTGTGAAAACAAGTGTGCTGTGATCCTTTGTTGGCTTTGATTCATCTCAGGGATCCTGAAGACATGGATTACTATTGTCAATATGATAAAACTCCAACCCCACAGGAAGAGAGGGAGGAGTTACGAGCAGCCATACTCAGTTTTACTAGGTATCAAACTCAGTTCATGGACGAAACGAGAATGACCATGAAGAAGTTGGAAACGCAAATAGGAGAACTCGCGGTCATGTTGAACAGCGAAATGCAAGAACAGAAATCTGCACCTGTGGGAGGCAATATGAAAGCACAATGTCATGCGATTGACCTGAAAAATGTCGAATCAGTGGAGATGGAAAGTTCGCAGCAGCAGCAGCGCCGCGGCGCCGATGAAACAGGGCGCGGCAGAAGAATCTGAACGGGCGAAGTTTGGCGCCGCGCGCCAGAGCGAGCCGCGACGCCCAGAACCCAGAAGCCGAAAAGTTGGTGGAAGCTGTTGTGAACGCACCCCAGGTGAAGATACCATATCCCCAGAGGCTAAAAACATGTGCTCTTGACAAGCAATTCTCTAAATTTGTGGAAATTCTCAAACAATTGCAACTCAATATCCCGTTTGCTGAAGCACTAGAGCAGATGCCGAGCTATGTAAAGTTCATGAAGGATATTCTTAGCAAAAAGAGGAGGATAGAGGACTACGAAACAGTGGTGTTGACTGAAGAATGTAGTGCCATCCTACAGAGAAAACTACCTCAGAAATTACAAGATCCAGGGAGCTTCACCATCCCATGCACCATTGGAAAGTTTGAATGTCAGAAAGCATTGTGCGATCTGGGGGCAGGCATAAATCTGATGCCTTATCTAGTTTTCTGCAAACTTGGAATGGGAGAAGTCAAACCTACAAACATCACCTTGCAGTTAGCTGACCGCTCCATAGTTCATCCTAGAGGAGTCATCGAAGATGTATTGGTGAAGGTGGACAAGTTCATCTTTCCCGCTGATTTCGTTATCTTAGACATAAAAGATAACGACATAATCCCCATCATACTTGGCAGACCCTTCTTAGCCACAGGACAGACTCTCATCGATGTTCACAAAGGTGAGTTAAAGCTTCGGGTAGATGAAGAAGAGGTGATTTTTAATGTTTTTCGGGCAGCAACTTTTCCAGATGCCAATGATAACTGCTCAGCCATTGATATTATCGAAGATGTAGTGTCAGCCAAAGGGTTCAGACATGATGATACGCTTGAAGAAGTACTGACCAAATGGGATGATAATAGTGGAAACGACCCAGGGCTGATGGAGTATGCAAATTGGATGAATGTTTATGAGAAATGGAATAAGAGGAGGTATGAAGAGCTTGGGCAGATGCCAGAAAGATCAATACCATCCACAGAGAAGGCTCCAGAGTTAGAGTTAAAAATCCTACCCAACCATTTACAATACCAATATCTAGGTGAAGATAAAACCTTACCAGTGATCATTTCACGCCACCTATCCACAGCAGAGACTGATAAACTGCTGAGAGTGCTGAGGGATCACAAGCGTGCCATTGGATGGACATTAGCAGACATAAAGGGGATAAGTGCGTCAACAGTAATGCATAAGATCCGTCTAGATGAGGAGAGCAGACCATCCATCGAGGCACAAAGGCGACTAAACCCAAACATGAAAGAGCTAGTCAGAAAGGAAATCCTGAAATGGCTCGATGCAGGAGTAATCTACCCTATATCTGACAGCGCATGGGTGAGTCCAGTACAAGTGGTGCCCAAAAAGGGTGGAATAACAGTGGTGACCAACGAAAAGAACGAACTCATTCCTTCTAGAACAGTTACTGGATGGAGAATCTGCATTGACTATCGCAAGTTGAACAAGGCAACCAGAAAAGACCACTTCCCGTTGCCCTTTCTAGATCAAATGTTGGATAGACTTGCAGGGCACAACTACTACTGCTTTTTGGATGGGTACTCAGGGTATCACCAGATTGCAATAGCTCCAGAAGATCAGGAAAAGACGACATTCACTTGTCATTTTGGTACATTTGCATTCAGAAGGATGCCATTCGGACTTTGCAATGCACCTGCAACCTTTCAGAGGTGTATGATGGCAATTTTCTCAGACATGGTGGAGAGGACTATAGAGATCTTTATGGATGATTTTTTGGTCTTTGGAGCATCGTTCGATGAATGTTTGAGGCACTTAGAAGCAGTGTTAAGCCGATGTGAAGAATCTAACCTTGTGCTAAACTGGGAGAAGTGTCATTTCATGGTAACAGAAGGGATTGTCCTGGGACACAAAATATCAAACCAAGGTATTGAGGTAGACAAAGCAAAGATTTCAGTAATCGAAAATCCCCCACCTCCAGTATCAACAAAAGGGGTCAGAAGTTTCCTTGGGCATGCAGGTTTCTATAGAAGATTCATCAAGGATTTTTCAAAGGTTTCAAAACCTCTTTCTACATTGCTAATGACGGGGTTTGCCTTTGACTTCAATAAGGAATTCTTGTCCGCTTTTCAGACACTCAAGCTTATTTCAGCACCCATAGTCATTGCACCAAACTGGGAGCTCACATTTGAACTAATGTGCGATGCAAACGATTATGCAGTGGGAGTAGTGCTTGGACAGAGAATCGACAAGGTATTTAGATCCATTTACTATGCTAGTAAAACTCTAAATGACGCACAGTTAAATTACGCGACTACAGAAAAGGAATTACTAGCAATAGTGTATGCATTTGAGAAATTCAGGCCATACTTGATTGGAAATAATGTGATAGTATACACTGATCATTCTGCCATAAAGTACTTGATGACAAAGAAGGATGCAAAACCTCGCCTCATTCGATGGGTCTTGCTACTACAAGAATTCGACGTGGAAATTCGTGACAAGAAAGGGACAGAGAATTCAGTTGCAGACCACTTGTCAAGACTGGAGAACACAGAGAGCCAGAACACCAAGGATGTGCAAATAAATGATCACTTTCCAGACGAGCAACTGTTTCAAGTAAGTGCGAATTTTAATTTACCTTGGTACGCTGATTTTGTTAATTTTCTTGCAGCTAAGGTAATACCCCCAGAATTGACAAGACAGCAAGTGAAGAGGTTTTACTCCGAAGTAAAGCACTACTATTGGGAGGAGCCTATGTTATACAAACACTGTGCCGATCAAGTCATCAGGCGATGTATACCAGAGGAGGAGATGCACCAGGTTCTCACTCATTGCCACACCCTATCATGTGGTGGACACTTTGGGGCATCAAGAACAACGGCAAAGGTACTGCAAAGCGGGTTCTATTGGCCAACACTTTTTAAGGATGCCCATGCCTTTGTGAAGAGATGTGATAGTTGTCAGAGAACAGGGAACATTTCAAGACGAAACGAAATGCCTTCGCAAGGGATATTGGAAGTGGAACTATTTGATGTGTGGGGAATCGATTTCATGGGTCCATTCCCGCCGTCCTTTGGAAATCAATATATCCTTCTGGCAGTGGACTATGTGTCCAAATGGGTAGAAGCGAGAGCACAAAAGAAAACGACAAGATCGTTTCAAAGATTCCTTCAAAAGAATATTTTCACAAGGTTCGGCACTCCAAGGGCCATCATCAGTGACGAAGGAAGTCACTTTTGCAACAAGCAGCTGAATTAATTACTTTCCCGGTATGGAGTCTACCACCGCACCACAACTGCCTACCACCCTCAAGCGAATGGGCAAGCAGAAGTGTCAAATAGGGAAGTGAAGAGCATACTGGAAAAGACGGTGAATGGCTCAAGGAAGGATTGATCTATCAAACTGGATGACGCACTATGGGCATACAGAACAGCATTCAAAACACCAATAGGAATGTCACCATATAAGTTAGTTTTTGGTAAGGCATGTAACTTGCCAGTAGAGTTGGAACATAGAGCATATTGGGCGATGAGGAAGCTTAACATGGATGCCAAAGCAGCAGGGCAGAAGAGGCTACTACAGCTGAGCGAGTTAGATGAATTCAGGCACAACGCCTATGAGAATGCAAAGATCTACAAGGAACGAACGAAAGTATGGCACGACAAGAGGTTGATACCAAAAGACTTCCAAGAAGGACAACAAGTGATTTTATTCAACTCAAGGTTAAAATTGTTTTTAGGCAATTTAAAATCACGTTGGACTGGACCGTACACAGTGGTAAGAGTATTCCCATATGGTGCAGTTGAAATAAAAGGGAGAGAGGGAGCCTCATTCAAGGTAAACAGACAGAGGTTAAAACCATATTTGATCAATGAAATGGAATATATGAACTTAGTAACCTCTCTCACCCTAGAATGATAAGGAACTTGCGTCCGGCTAAAAGACGTTAAAGACATCGCTAATTGGGAGGCAACCCAAAGTATTTCAATTTATTTACTTTAATGCAATTTTTACTTAGAACAGTCTCACGGAGGTAGTGCTATGTGTTGTGATGACAGGTGCAAGGCCAAGAACTTGGAGGGCGAAAACTGAAGAGAAGCCAAGGATTTCCAGAAAATCGCCAGAGCGCCGCGGCGCCCAGGAGCAGGGCCGCGGCGCCAAAAGATCAGAAGAAGCCCAGAAGTTTGAGCGCCGCGGCGCCCATTTGCAGGGCCGCGGCGCCACAACGGAAAAATCTAAATTTTTGGACAACGCCCTAATCCGACGGCCCTTTCTCCAAATCAAAAATCCTGAGCCCCTCCCCTCTCACGGGATTCAACGCATTCTCCACCACCACCGCCGCCGCCACCATTTTAAACCAAGTCTGTAAGTGTCTTGTCTCTTTTATTGTCTTTGCGTCTTGCACACATTGGGGACAATGTGTGATTTAAGTTTGGGGGGTGTCTTATTTGTGTCTTATTGTTATAGTATGTTTGAGTCTTTTTGATTGTTTTTGTGTATTTTTGAGTCATAATTTTTTTCTTTTGAGTCATAATTGTCTGTCAAGGATCATGCATGATGTAGTTACTAGAAACACCTAGTGAAATAAGGTGGAATAATGTAATGGAATGCAAGTATCTAATCACTTAGGTTAAATATGCCAAAAACTCATGAAATCTGTCTATTTGGAGTTTCTAATTGAATTGTGCATTGTAAATGATTAAAAACCTATGTGTTATGATTGCTTGCTATTTGAGGCGAAATAGTTAGGACATGCATGTTAGGGAGATGACTCAGGCGTTTCTTTGTTAGCCAATTTTTACCACTCTTTTCTATCCCTGACATTAAAAATATCCCTAGTCAGCCCCATTGAGCCTAAAAATTAAACTTTTTCTTTGACACCCTATATTTCTATACTTGTGCCATAAGTAAACATGTGAAATAGTTGGAATAGAATGTGTTAAAAAAGAGACAAAAAGAGCAAACAAGATTGATGCACCCCAATAAAAAATAAAAAAAAGTTATAAGAAATAGGCAAAAGCCTAAGTTTGGGGGTGCTTGTTATTATAATACACTTCACACTCTCAAAACAAAACAGGGGAAAGACAGATTTGAAGTGAAGAAAAGAAATCAAAAGAGAAGGGAAACATTGAAAAACTAAAGAGCTTATGGTACACAAAAATGAGCTTAAATGCCTATTTTTACCTACCCATGCCTAAGCCTACATTACAACCCTTAAAAGTCCTGAAGATCTCTTAGATGCATATCCATGATTAGTGGAGAATAGCAAGTAAAAATGTCATAGGATTTTTGAAATTAACATGCATGATTCAGTATTTTGACTTCCATTAAGCATGATAAAAATGAGTTTGCGAAATATCTAGCTTAATGTGTTTAGAGTGCTAAAATTTCATGCGATATGTTCCTGCATATTATTCTGCTAATCTTCATGTTTTTCTAAGTGACACCAATGCAGTAAAGTGATCAATGTCATTGAGTCTTTCTATTTTCTTTTTCCTTGAGTCTTTATTTCTTTCTTTTGATCTTTGCTCGAGGGCGAGCAAAGGTTAAGTTTGGGGGTATTTGATCAGTGTATTTTATATACACTTTTTGAGTCATTTTTAGTAAGTCTTTTGCCCTTTTTTGTACAAATACGTGTCGTCTTAGGATAGATTTTCTTTCGAGTCAACTTGGTTAAAATGGCTCTTTGGCGGAAAAGGAGTGAAAAGAGGGCAAACGTGGAGGTTCCAGAGCCTAAAATACGAGAAAGTGGCGAACCAAGCGAGGTATCAGCATGGCGCGCGCGGCCCAACAGGGCCAGGCGCCCCGGCGCCCAATATCCAGAGGCCTTCAGAAGTTTCAGCGCCGCGGCGCCTCCAGACAGCAGAATAGCAGAGCCGCGGCGCCTCATCATCAGAGAGTTTCAGAAGTTCCGGCGCCGCGGCGCCAGTAGCAGGGCCGCGGCGCCGACGCGGGAAAAATCAGGTCTTTGACGATTTTATGGGCCAGGCCTGAAGGAAAACCTTAAGGGCGGTTTTGAAGCTATAAAAAGAGAACCCTAGGCAGTTTTTAAGGGTGTCCTTTCTTGCACAAACACAAGACTTCTTGAAGTTGAAGATTGGAGACCATTACTTAGTAATTTTTTTTCTTTCCTTTACTTTACTTTTAGTTTATGTTGGATATTGAATTAGTTCTTGTCATGTCTATGGCTAGGAACTAATTCTAATATAGGGCTTTCCATGTCAATTCACTTGAACCTTATTTTATGAGTTAATGCATGTTTATGGTTGTTCTTCTTATTGTTGAGATTTATTCCAATAATATTTTGAATGCTTGGTAATTACTTGATCATTAATTATCATTATTTATATGATTTCTAATCAAACTTCGAAAGGAGGAGGTTGTGACTATGCTGTAGTTGGGTAATCATAAGTCGGATTGGGGATGAAAATACCTCAATTACTTGTGTAGCGTTAACGGGGTTTTAAATACCTAGCTTACTTGCGTAAACGTTAACAGAGTTTTTGTTCTTAATCCTCATATAGAGTCATCCTTATCACCGAAAGGTAGAAAAGAGCGCTACTGGGGTTGAGTGTTTATATAGCCTTAACGGGAGTATAAAATGAATTAGTAAACCTGCTATCTCCAAAAGAAGAAAAACCATAATTTATTGCATTAATAAGTAATATAAACAGATAGTTGAGGCGACTTGGAAGCCCTATTTCCATCACTACTGAAGTAAACACATAGTTAATTAGTATTTATAATTGTTAGTTATAATCAACAAACTCAAATATCGGTTACCAAATAGATAACAAAGGATAGATAATTGGTACTTGAGCACTAATCCCTGAGGACGATAACTCGGTATTCAAGACTATATTACTTGAGTCGACAACGTGCACTTGCGTTAAAGTGTGTGCATTAAATCGCGCATCAGTAATGGCCAATAAAAGGCGTTAAATCGGATGTGACGACATCTGAAATATTCGCCTATCTATGAATGATGGTATTCTGGATGTCCAGCGGTTCTGGGAGAACACAGTGATGCAAACTGGACATCAGACTTGAAGGACACCACAACCACACGTGGATGTGTATGGTGTGTCTTTGGCAATCCTTTAAGCAAAATTGCATCGGCCGATTAGTGATGGAATCGTAGTTTATCACTTTGTACAAAGCATGATGAAGAGTTGAGTAACTTCACGACCTCTTAGAGGATGTCCCTTATTGGGAGTAACTCGTTCCTTCGTCAGTTATACACTGTAAGGGCACGGATGACGGCGTCTGGACATATTTGTCGCAGAAATAAGACCGTATGACAGTTGATCGGGTGCCACATCCTTGATTACTAAATCAAAGGATATAATGAACCCTTTTATTAAGAACTACCCAAAGATCAAGAGTTCTGCCGGTCTAGGGAAATTGGCTTAAAACCCAAACAAAATGAATCGATACGGTGGATACCCAACCATACTGACTGGAGATCCCAAGAATTTGGTTCAATGGGAAAATTAAATCGTAAAGGATCAGTTGAGCGCTTCGGTGGAAGAAAGAGCACTTCGGATAATGATTTCTTCATAGAAACATGAATCCAAGGTCGTCCCGTGATAGACTTTAAGTGCTATCTGCAGCGTGGGTAAAAGTTAAGTTTCCAAAACCTTTAATGATCCTCAATGGTTGAGGTTAGGTTTAGGAAAACTTTTAATGGTTCCTAACACTCGTGGAGTGGGTGGGGGGGGGTATAGAAGGATACCTTGTAGGATACCATCTATTTAAGTGCGATGATTGGCACTTAAGAATCCAAGACGTGTCCATGGCCACAACAGACAAAACCTTAAAGAAGAACAGAGTAAGGAAATGTGTTGTGTTGGTACCATTGTCTTGGCATACACTAAACACAGACGGTTTAAGACATCATCGTTCACCGCGCAGTAAGTATGTCCGATGGTATTCTACTATGGAAGGTTCAAAGCTACGGCTACCTATCCAGATGCAATATCGATCCGCCGAAAGATTGCTAGAAAGGCACCATATGGGTGCGCCAAAATCTCTTTCAAGAGGGGATTGTTGGAGATTTACTAATATGGAATTAGTTTAACCCATTATTTATGACTCGAACAATTGAGGCCTCGCACGTCGGAAACGTCGTTTCCACATACGTGCACACGTAGTACCAAATATTGTAAATTTTATTAAGTGAAAGAGATATTGGTACGTAAGTGAAACGTTTGAGACATAAAATGATGGACGGTTATTTGCCTAATGATGCGTGTTCCACGTTGGTAAATGAAGGAAGAAATGTACGATGTGTAAAAGATGAAACAAGTCGGAAATCGTCGCGGAGCCGTGAAGGGTCACGGTGCAACACCGTCGGAGCCGCGGCGTCGGATACTGGGAATATATTGTTTCATATATTTACACGTTTACACACCTCGGCCGAGTGGGAGGAGGCTCGGACGAGACGGATCAAGTCAAGAAACAATTGTCTGGGAAGTCCTTTGGTAAATATATCTGCATACTGATAGGATGATGGAACATATAACACTCTGACATGGCCTAAAACAACTTTCTCACGAATAAAGTGTAGGTCTATCTCAATGTGCTTGGTTCGCTGATGCTGAACCGGATTATGAGACAAATAGATGGCAGAGATGTTATCACAATACACAATAGATGTCTGACGCAGCGGCATCAAGTTCTAACGAGAAGTTTATGAGCCAACAAATCTCACGCATTACATTTGCAACGCCTCAGATCACTTCGCAGACCGGATCTAGATAGGGTAGCATGTCGCTTGACAGACCAAGAAATCAGATTATCCCTAAGAAAACACAAAAGCCTGAGGTGGAGCGTCGCGTGTTCGGACACCCTGCCCAATCTGCATCCGCATATGAGAGCAACCTGTTTGGCGCAGGGGGGTATAGGTGCAAATCATAATCAAAAGTGCCCTTAATGTATCGAATGATATGCTTAAGAGCAGTGAAGTGAGACTGGAGTGCCCTTAATGTATCGAATGATACGCTTAAGAGCAGTGAAGTGAGACTCCCTGGGGGCATGCATGAATAAGCATACCTGCTGAACAGCATAAGCAATGTCTGGCCTGGTAAATGTGAGATACTGAAGTGTACCTGCTAGTCTCATATACATAGTAGGATCGGAGACTGGAGCACCATCCATAGCACTGAGCTTAGATTTCGAATCGACTGGAGTAGGCATAACTTTGCAATTTGCCATCTTAGCCTTGTACACTATCTCATCTGCATACTTACGCTGGCACAAGAACATGTGATTGGCAGACCTGGTCACTGATATCCCCAAGAAATAACTCAGCTTTTCAAAATCAGTCATTGCAAATTCGGACTTAAGCAAGGCAATAATCTCATTTTTCAATCTATCGGAGGAGGCAGTCAGAACAATATCATCCACGTATAGTAATAAATAAGCAGTGCTACTAACTCGATGAAAAATAAAGAGTGATGTATCACTCTTGCTGCATACAAACCCAATCTGCAAGATATACCTGACAAAGCGATCATACCACACACGGAGGGCCTGTTTCAGGCCATATAGTGACTTACGGAGATGGCACACATAGTGAGGAACTGCTGGATAGGTGAACCTAGGCGGCTAATGCATGTACATTGTTTCTCTCAGGTCCCCATATAAGAATGCATTCTTCACATCAAGTTGATGGATCGACTAGTGTTTGCCCATGACAATGCTCAAAACTGTGTGAATGGTAGCCGGTTTGACAACCGGGCTGAAGGTCTCTCCACAATAAATTCCCTCCTCCTGATTTGTGTCATTAGCCACAAGACGGGTCTTATACCTCTCAAGATCTCCATTCTCTCTGAACTTGTGACGAAAAAGCCACATACAACAAATAATATTCACCCCTCAGGTCTAGGTACTAGATCCCACGTCTGCTGTTTAGTCAAAGCATTGAATTCCTCATACGTAGATGCATTCCAATTAGGGTCTTGTTTGGCCAATTTTGGGTTCTTTGGAAGTGGAGATATGGTTTGGGCAGACAAGTTGAAATGGACTTTGGGTTTGAAGATTCCATGCTTTGAATGAGTTTCCATTGGATGAGTAGGGACAGTGGGTGGCTGAGGGGGGTATGAGATGGCGGGTAAAGTCGGACAAGGAGAGGGTGGGGATGAAGCTATCGGCGCGCCATCGCCACGGAGCGTGAGTCGCTACAGGAAGACTTCTTCGACATTTGATGCCGCAGCTCGCGCAGGTCGCGGCCGACTCGCAGGAATTATGGCATCGCGGCGCCTCAATGCAGGGTTGCAGCTCTGAGGACGGGATAGAAAAAATGAGTTGTTCGAGGAGGATGGGAGAGATGGCAGGCTCGTCAAGGAATGAGTAATCCGATTTTTGGAATTTTTGAAGATTCAAAAACGGGAATGTGGTCTCGTCGAATGTGACGTGACGAGAGATGTGGATTTGACGAGTCGACAAGTCATAGAATATATAGCCCCTATGGTTCGGCGAAAATCCTAGGAAGACACATGGAGTGGACCTAGGAGCGAGCTTGTGAGGGGAGGTAGAGCTAAGGTTGGGATAACACATACAACCGAAAATCCGTAGATGATCATAGGATGAGACTCTATGGTAGAAGATTTCGGTAGGGGTCATATTGTGAAGAGTGCTAGTAGGAAGAATATTTAGAACGTATTCTGATATTTTAGCAGCATAGACCCAGAATGATGGAGGGAGGAGACATGAATCAATAGGGTGTGAATCATGTTGTTAATGGTGCGTATGATTCTTTCAACTTTACCGTTTTGTGGTAAGGTGTGAAGGCAGGAGAAACAAAAAATCATGTCATTATTGGTACAAAAACGGTGAAACATAGAGTTATTGAATTCACGACCATTATCGCACTGAAATGATTTTATGTCTTTTTCAAATTGTGTTTGAATGAACTTGCGAAACTCAAGAAATTTGACAAACACTTCCGATTTAAATTTAAGAATGTATAACCAAACATAGTGTGAAAAATCATCAAGTAACACAAGATATTATTTATGACCGAAAGAACTAGATATATGAGACATCCATAAATCGGCATGTATAATATCAAAGGTAACACTAGTAGATGATTTAAATGGAAGACGAATATGTTTGCCTAAAGAACAAAAAACACAATTTTGGGCAAGATTCCCATTACAAGTAATGAAATTATTGCCTCTAAGAAAATTAAAGACTGGGACTCCTGGATGACCAAGCCTATTGTCCATGTTGAAGAAGAAATAATCGTTAGAGTGACGGGAGAGCAAGATCTGGCAGCGGAGGTGGAGGTGAATGGATAAAGATCTCCGTGCTATTGCATCTCGTAAGAGGTGTCTCTATATGAAGATCATTCACAGTAAAACCAAAAGGGTCAAAGTCCACAGAGACAGAATTGTTACGAGTAAATTGGCGGACATATATGAGGTTCTTAATCATGTGTGGGGCATATAGGGTGTTTTTGAGGGAGAAGGGATGAACCCTGTCATATATAGTTTCAGACACTGCCTGCTCAGGTTTTACTTTAACATCCTTCACGTTCAGACTTTTATTACCAATTTCAGTATATGCTTCATTAATTTCCTCGGTAGCAGCTACCATGTCACTAGTCTGAACATCTTCAAAATCTTCTTGTTTTTTGTTGATG
Source organism: Przewalskia tangutica (assembly GCA_029844215.1). Lineage (NCBI taxonomy): Eukaryota > Viridiplantae > Streptophyta > Magnoliopsida > Solanales > Solanaceae > Przewalskia > Przewalskia tangutica. The sequence goes on along the minus strand of CM056721.1, from coordinate 119,336,888 downwards.
ACACCAGTGCCTTCCTTCTCCACGTGATGTACCTTATTATCTACTATCACAATAACATCACAACCATTGTTTTCTCGAAAGTTGGAAAACTTAGAGTATCTCCAATGAGATGGTGCCCATATCCTGAATCCACGATCCAACCTCTTTCAAAATTGAGGGAATTCAAGCCACCTACGGCTCTAGTCTCAGCTCGAAGCACTTACCCAATCTTCTTCTTCTTCTTCATCAGCTTTCTCAGCTTGAGCCATATTGCTCTCTTTTGCCGATAATATCTTTTTATGTGTCGTAGTTTACCACACCGGTAAAATTGAGAGTCTTCTTTAGTTATTAGTAAAATCTCCCTCATTTTCTGATAAGCTTGAACCACTTTGAAATCATGAGTGAAACCTATCTCCGGTTGTTTTTCCTTTGAAGCTCTTCTTATCAGCTGCAAGAGCATGTCCTTCCCTTTTTTATAGACACACTAGCCATTTGTTTGGCAGTAACTCTTGTGATGATAATAAATTCTCAAATTCCTCCAAGGATGGTTGTTGAGCCCATTCTTGAATTAATGTAACAAAAGGAATATATTCTTTTTTTAAATCACAAATGATCATTCTTCTCATTCGTGCTTCAGAGATAGCCTCGTCCAGATTTAATAAACAGATCTTGGAACATAGGTTCTTAATCTTCAAAAAATACTCGGCAATAAAAAGATTACATTGAGTGGTGTTAGCCAATTCATTATCCAATATCAGTAGCCGAGCTTCATCCTTCTTTCTAGCGATGATTTGCATCTTATAATATGATCAAACAAATTGTGAGATATGGTCCACTTTAGGATGAATTACAACTTCATATTAATCTGCTTCCACTTCTTGTATGCGCCACTATTTTTCGATTCGTCGGAAGGCGGACTTATGTAACTCTCATTAACAACATCCCACAAAAAAAATCCTCGCCCACAATGTATGACTTCATACATGTTTTTCATACCTTGTAAATGGATTGATTCAATAATTCCATCCCCAATTCATTAACATGTCCGCCAAAATCCATTTAGAGAAATCAGTTGAATCTACCACTAACCCGATCTTGAAATAAAATGTAGAAGCCAACGTAAGGCTATGGCTCTGATTCCATGTAGAGAGTTAGCAGAAGAAAAGTAAAGTTGGAGAGACCTTCTGCTAGTCCAAGATCGTTAACTAAGATCGAAAGATTTAACTAAAGAAGAGGAAGCTATGGAAAGGAAGTGTTTACTTGAATTGGCTTGTATTGGTTGTATTAGCTATTGGGGTTGGTTATAAATGATTAAGACCGCCCCTATTTATACTTGTGTAGGAATGTTTATAAAAATTCTTCTAGATACATCCATTAAAAAATTTAGCTATATTTATCTTCTACCACTACTCTAGAATATCTAGATATTATTCTAGATATAAAAAGATCTAGATATTTCTATCCTCTACTACAAATATCTAAGTGTCTAGAATTTCTAGACATTTCCTAAATATAAATATCAAAGATATTACAAGACAACATTCTAGAAACTCTTCTAGCTATCTATGATATTTATTCTTCCAAAAAATTAACTTTAATTTTCACACAAAGGTAATTTGGAATTTGATTAACACATTTCTGCTATGTTATTTGGACTTAATTATGTAATCCTATTGTGATTCTGTTTCAGGTAAATTGTTATGATTACAATACCACAAGGTGTATTAATAGAAAAACAAACATCAAGCTTTTTCCTTCTTAGTGTTTGGTAAATAATAACAAAACACTAAGTCCTTTCCTTTTATTTTTTGGTAAATAATAGCTAAACACTTGGGTTCTTTCCTTTTCCTTTTTGGTAAGTAACAACTTCCAATGAGGTCCACTTCATTACTTCCTCTGTCTATACAAAATCTAAAATCAAATTTTTTTTAAGAGAAGGAAAAAGGAGAAATTTGAGAGAGGTTTTCCATCATGGAGGAAATACTAGATACTAATACAACAACTCTGAAGGTTCTGCTGGTTCCATGGTTAGCTCATGGCCATGTAATCCCTTATTTAGAACTAGCTTAGAAACTCTCCAACACCAATCTCTTCTTGATATACTTTCGTTCAACACCTATCATTCTCAATTCCATCAAGCAAAAAAATTTACCAAAAAACATCCAACTAATAGAATTCCCTTTACCATCACCACCACAACTTCCTAGCCACCATCACACCACAAATGGCCTACCAAAAACTCTTTCCAACCTTAATCCAAACTTTTGGAGAGGCTAGTTCAACCTTTGCCAAAATTATTGATTCTCTCAACCCTGACTTGCTTATTTTTGATGGTTTTCAACCATGGGCACCAGAACTTGCTTCTTCAAGAAAAATTACTGCCATTCATTTCCTAGTTGTTGGTTTTGCTTCCATATCTTTCTTCTATCACCATTATCTCTATGCTGGCACAAGAAACTTTCCATTCTCAGGAATTTTCCTTAAGGATTATGAGGCAAAGCAACTCCAACTCACCCCGGAAATTAATAACTCCATAAGACCAAATGTTGCTTTCAATGGGGTGGAAAAATCCAATGAAATTATCTTGATCAACACTTATAATGAAATTGAAGGGAACTATCTTGATTATCTTTCGACTCTAAGCAAGAAGAAAGTCATACTTGTAGGTCCACTTATTCAAGAAATGAAAACATCTATAGAGAATGAGAACTCTAAGATTATCCAATGGCTAGACAAGAAGGATGGGTCCTCTTGTGTTATGTTTCATTTGGAAGTGAATATATCTTGTCCAAAGAGGAAATTGAAAAAATAGCTCATAGTTTAGATCTAACTGAGTTGAACTTCATTTGGGTACTTAGGTTTCCATTAGGTGAAGAAACTAACATTGAGAATGTGCTACCAAAAGGCTTTCTTGATAGAGTTCAAGAAAAAAACGTCATTGTGGAAAAATGGGCACATGAAGCTAAAAGTTTGGCTGATTGTGGAGACGTTTTGGGGCATTAAGATGTCAGTTTTTCCTTCATAAATTAATCATTATTTAACTGCATTACTTGGTGGATTGAATGATCATTACATGACATTTAAATCGCCACTTCATGGGCACTTGAAGAGACCATTTTTACACTACTATAAATTGAGGACTTAACTCAATTGGAAAAACACTCAGAAATTTTCTGAACTTCTTCAACATTCAAGCACTCAAAGTTCTTCTCTAGAAACACTTGAGTTTCCTTTGCTCATTTGTTAGTTGTTGTTTTATCTTGGGAGACTATTGCCCATTAACGTAAAAAGAGATATACGAGGAAATCTTATCTTAAAGACAGAGTGACATCACTCGACTCAGCGAATTCTCAAAAGCTTGATCTTGTTCTTGTTTTCAGTTTTGTAATCTTTGTAATATTTACTTACTTTCCGTTCATTTGCAATTGTTGCACTCACAATTTTAAGACAAGATTTGTTGTAAGTGCTAAGAAAGATGACTGGAGGAGAATAATTCGCTTCTGAATCTGCTGCTGTTGCTCAAGGCATACCCAATGTCTTCCTCATTGCTGCTCAAGGCACACCCAATGCCTTCCCCACTAATGCTCAAGGCTCACACGATGCCTTTCCTGCTGGTCAAGGGAACATTACAGTTCCTCCACCCTCTGATTCCACCATGAACGCCCAAAAAAATTCATGGACTCCAACTTGAAGAGATGTCAGCAAAAGATGTTTTATCTGAATGTTATGGGAATGACTCATTTCCTAACAGATCCTCCACAAGATGGAGATGAAATGAACCCTTAGCCAAATGAAACGGTTGGAGGGGGCCAAGGTATCCATGTCATTAATGACATGAAGATGGTTCTTGATGCATGGAGTCAATGTGATTTCATGTGTAAGAATTATATTTTGAATTGTCTGACCCACTTTATACGGTGTATTGCACCGTAGACACCGCCAAAGAGTTATGGGAAAGACTGCAGAAAAAGTACAACGCACAAGATGCTGGTACGAAGAAATTCATCGTTAGGAAATTCCTGAAATTTCAAATGGTGGATAGTAAAACTGTAATGTCCCAAGTCCAGGAATTCCAAAGGATTCTACATCATCTGGATTTAGAAGGTATGAAACTAAATGAACAATTTTTTGTTGCATCACTAATTGAGAAGTTACCTCCCTCGTGGAATGAGTTTTTGAGTTACTTAAAACTCAAGACAAATGAAGTGACCTTTGAGGAACTTATTATCAAACTCGAGATTTAGGAAGATAATAAGAAGGCCTTGCCTAAGGAAAAACAACCCGCTGAGGCAAGGGAAAATCTGGTTGAAGCTAACGGGAACACAAGCAATAAGCGCAAGTTCTAGAAATATGGCAAGACCCAGACGACGGAGAAGTTCAAGGGGAACTTCCACCACTGTGGGAAACCTGGTCACATGATCAATGACTGCCGCAAACTCAAGAATGAGCAAAAAGAGAAGGCCAAAGGCAAGGCACATGCTAACGTCGTCGAAGAAACGCTTCTTGACAACATGATTGAGGAGTTCTCGGCAGTGGTGCTTGAAGCAAACCTTGTTGAGAATCTCATGCAATGGTGGATGAATACGGGTGCTACCCGTCATATCTGTTCTAATAGAGATGCACTCTCTACATATACACCAGTTACTAATAAAAGGATGTTCATAGGTAACAATGCTTCCTCTGACGTACTGGGGGTAGGAAATGTGATCATGAAGAAGACTTCTGGCAATGAGCTGACTCTGAAGGAGGTGATGCATGTCCCTGATATTAGAAGAAATTTAATTCCAGGTCCTTTATTGGTTAATGGTAGTTTTAGACTAGTGTTTGAGTCCAATAAATTTGTAATCACAAAGAATGGAACCTTTGTGGGAAGGGGCTTCGTCTGTGAAGGCCTATTTAAGGTTAATGCCATGTCTGTAATGCACTCTATCAATAAAATTGAAGATTCTTCTTGTTTGCTTGAGTCTTCTAATTTATGACATCACATATTAGGACATGTAAACTACCAATCCATTCAAAGGTTGGTAAGGTTGGAGTTGTCGTCGTCTATCGACGTAAACCCTCAACGTAAGTGTGAGGTGTGCGTAGAGACAAAACTCACTAAGACTTCCTTTAGATCCGTCGAAAGAGATACCGCTCCTCTAGAAATTATTCACACAGATATATATGATTTAAAGTTTGCACAAACTAGAGGGGGGAACAAGTACTTTATGACATTCATAGATGATAGCACAAGGTATTGTTACCTTTACTTATTGAAAAGTAAAGATGAAGCCTTTGAAGTGTTCAGACGCTACAAAGCAGAAGTTGAAAACCAACTACGTGTACTGATTAAATCAATTCATAGCGATAGAGGGGGAGAATACGTAGCACCATTTGAGAAATACTGTCCCAAATCGGAAATTATTCATCAAACGATAGCTTCATACTCACCTCAATCAAACGGTGTCACTGAATGCAAAAACCATATGTTAAAGGAAATGATGAATGTCCTGCTCGTCAATTTCGGTCTTCCCCAAAATATGTAGGGAGAAGCAATCCTTACCGCTAATACAATTCTTAACAGAGTCCCACATAAGGGTAAGGACAAAACTCCATACGAGTTATGGAAGGGAAAGAAACCCACCTACAAATGCTTGAAGGTGTGGGGTTGTTTGACGAAGGTTGAAGTACCGCCAAAACAGGTCAAGGGCCTAAGAATGTGTATTACATTTTCATCAGATATGCTAATGCTAATAATAGTAGTGTTTTATCGCTTCTTAGTTCATAAGTCAGATGTACCAGATATCCACGGCGGTATGATCATGAAATCAAAGAATACACAATTCTTTGAGGATACGTTTTCTAGAAAGGAAAAAGACAGAACCTCTCGCAAACGAAGTTATGAACAAAGCTCTCAGGAACCGGGAGTTGTTGACTGCCCGGATCTAAATAGTTCAGATCTTGTGGACTATGAAGTGGCTGATTATCCAGAATATAGTGTTCTAGATTCTCATATCTTGGAGACTCCAGAGATGGAACTAAGACAGAGTAAATGGGCTAGGAAGGATAAGTTCTCCGGTCCTGACTTTGTAGCTTATATGGTTCACGACGAACCACGGACAATTGCTGAAACATTGTCAACTCTAGAAGTACCGCTCTGAAAAGAAGCTATTGAGAGTGAAATAGACTTCATCCTGCACAACCATACTTGAGAGTTGGTTGATCTTCCTCCGGGAAATAAACCGTTGGGTTGTAAGTGGATACTCAAATGAAAGTATCATGCAGATGGTCTATAGACAAGTACAAGGTCAGGTTGGCAGTCAAGGGCTATCGATAGAAGAAAGGTCTTGACTACTTTGATACGTACTCCCCGGTATCTAGGATGACCTCCATATGATTATTCATCGCGATTACGTCGCTGCGTGGCCTTGAGATACATCAAATGAATGTCAAGACAACCTTCCTAAATGGTAATTTGGAAGAAGAAATTTATATGGACCAACCCAAGGGGTATGTGGTTCCAGGGCAAGAGAAGAAAGTGTGTCGGCTTGTCAAATCTCTATACGAGCTGAAACATGCCTCGTGGAAATGTCACAAAAAAATTGATAGAACTCTACTATCGAAGGATTTCACCATTAATGAGTGTGACAAATGTGTCTACATGAAAGGTAAATTTGACTTATTCGTCGGGATATGCCTTTACGTAGACGACATGTTGATCACAAGGAGCAGTCCTAGTTTGATCCTAGAGACTAAGAATATGTTGCAATAATGTTTCGACATGAAGGATATGAGTATTGCAGATGTCATCTTAGGGATCAAGATCTCTAAGACGTCTGACGGACTGGTCTTATCTCAGTCTCACTACATCGATGATGTGTTGAGAAAGTTTGAGATGTTCGACAGTTCGCCGATTAAGTCACCATTGGATATGAATCATAATATTGATAAAAATTATGGTAAGCCCGTATGCCATGAGCGATATGCGTAGGTGATTGGCAATTTGATGTACATAACAAACTGCACCCAACCTGATATCGCTTATGCAGTCAACAAGTTGGCTAGGTTTACCCATAATCCAAGTGATGGGCATTAGAAAGCGTTAAATCGGGTACTACGGTACTTAAAATACACGTTAACTTACTGGTTTCATTATTCGAGATATCCAGCTGTACTAGAGGGGTACAGTGATGCAAACTGGATATCTGATATAGAGAACACCAAGTTCATCAGTGTATGTATATTTACAATTAGTGGTGAGGCTGTGTCTTGGAAATCCTCCAAGAAAACTTGCATCGCCCGATCCACAATGGAGTCGGAGTTTATCGCTTTAGACAAAGCATGAGAAGAAACTGAGTGGTTTCATGACTTCTCAGAGGATGTCCCGTATTGGGATAAACTCGTACCTTTTGTAGTGATCCACTACGATATCCAGCCGGCTCTAGGAAGGGCACAAAGTTCTATGTATAATGGCAATCTCGTCATATTCGACGGAGATATAAGACTGTTAGACAGTTGATCACCACGGGTATTATTTCCATTGATTATGTAAAATCAAAAGATAACATAGCAGACCATTTGAAAAAGGGAATACCAAGAGATCAGGTGTTCTGCCTATCTAGGGGAATGTGCTTAAAACCCAAATAATAAGGATTGATACAGTGGTAACCCAACCTTACTGACTGGAGATCCCAGGAATTAGGTTCAATGGGAAAACTAAGTTGTAAAGGTTCAGTTGAGCGCTTTGATGGAAGCAAGAGCACTTTGGGTTATGATTCCCGTAAGGAACATAAACCCAAGGCCGTTCTCGAGATAGACATTAAGTGCTATCTGCAGTGTGGGTAGATGTTAAGTTTTCAAAACCTTTAATGATCCTCAACGGTTGAGGTTAGGTTTGGGAAACTTTTAATAGTTCATAACACTTGTGAAGTGGGGTATAGCAGGATACCTTGTAGGAGACCACCTATTTAAGTGCGAGGACAGACCGCCTCAAATGAACGCACATAAAAATCCAAGAGTGTCAACGGCCACAACAAACAAAATATTAAAGAAGAACAGAGTAAGGATAGTTGTTGTGTTGGTACTATTGACTTGGCTTACACTAAACACTGACGGTTCAAGACATCACATTCACCACGCGGTAAGTAAGTCCGATAGTATTCAACTAAGGAAGGTTCAAAGCGGAAGCTACCTCTCCTGAAGCAACGTCGGTCCGTTGAAAGATTGCTAGAAAGAAACTTTGTGAGTGCGCCAAAATCTCTTTCAAGAGGGGATTGTTGGAAATTTATTAATGTGGAATAAAGTTTATCCCATAATTTATGATTCGAACAATTGAGGCCCCGCACGTCGGAAAACGTAATTTTCACACACATGCGCACGTTGTACCAAAGATCGTAAATTTCCTTAGTGAAAAAGATATTTGTACGTAATTAAATGTTTGAGACATAGAATGATGGAGGGTTGTTGGCCAAATGACGAGTATTCCACGTTAATCAATGAAGGAAGAAGTGTGCATAGTGTAAAAGATTGAAACGGGTCGGAAAAGGGTCGCGGTGCCACCTCGAAGCTGGAAGCGCCGCGACGCCACCCCCTTAAGGGTCGCGGCTCCTCCGGGACTAGCCCTGGCGCTTATGAGACAGTGTATGTGCTACGGAAGTCCAAAAGTTTAGCTGATTGTGGAGACGTTTTGGGGCATTAAGATGTCAGTTTTTTCTCCATAAATCAGCCATTATTTGGCTACATTACTTGGTGGATTGAATGTCCATTACATGGCATTGCACTTCATGGGTACTTGAAGATACCCCTTTTACACTACTATAAATTGAGGACTTAGCTCAATTGGAAAAACACTCAGAAATTTTCAGAACTTCTTCCTCTCTAGCAACCTTCAAACACTCAAAGTCATTCTCTAGAAACACTTGAGTTTCATTTGCTCATTTGTTATTTGTTGTTTTATCTTGGAAGACTATTGCCCGTTAACGTAAAAGGAGATATACGGGGCAATCGTGTCTTAAAGACAGAGTTTCATCACTCGACTCAGCAAATTCTCAAAAGCTTGATCTTGTTCTTGTTTACAATTTTGTAATATTTGCTTACTTTCCGTTCATTTACAATTGTTGTACTCACAGAAAAGACAGCAGAAGTGATAAGAAATGTGGTGATGGGGAAGAATGGTGGAGAAAAAGTGAATGCAAATGTAAGATAATTGAGGAAAAAGATAAGAGAGAAAGGAGAAGAAGAGTTTGATGTAGTTGTTTAAGAAGTTATTGCACCTTTCTACCAAGAATAAGCAGTGAACACTTAGACGACATAAAAGAAGTACAAAGTGGCGTGACATAGTTTTTTTTTACATGAAATAAATGGAATGTACTCTTCTTTTTTGTTCTTGAAAATTTTGTGGCGTTTTCCTACCTTCGAATAGATGGAAATGAAAACAAATGATTCTGTAAACAGTGCATGCACTCGATCTCTTACTCTTTTACATTGTGCGTCTTTTTATTCATCCTTAATTAATTCGTCATGATAGATTTCATTGTCCTCCTTAAAACAAGTAAACATTTGATTAGGTGCCTCGCAGACTTCGGTCTATCCAGTTCAAGTTGAAGACTGGTTTAAAGAGCTACGTTGGACATGATTGGACTCATTATCCCGAATCGAGGATGAACGAAAGTTGATAGTGAAAGACTAGAATTTTTTTCAAGTTTTTTAATTGTTGGAAGTGGAGGAACATCTCTTAACGACTGTCAGGCTCCAGCTACAAGATATATTAGCACGTCCATAGAACAAAATATACAATAAATACAGCTGTCTAACTGTTAACGACAACAGAAATTTAAAAAAAATAAAGGAGAAAATATTGCTGTATATGTACATATTGTCTCTTAGAACATAGTTTTCTAATGATGGATATATAAATAAGAGATAACTTTACGTTTCTTTATGTCTTGTGCTGGACTTTTCAGCTAGATGCTATTACTCTGTGTTAGCCTTGAATTCCAAACCTGAGGTTGCTTAGCTCATTTTAAATTATTACATAACTCATGGATGCAAAAGAAAACTAGTTTCAAGATTCTGATGTCGCCATGGCTAGCTCATGGTCACATTTCTCCCTACCTAGAAGTAGCCAATCATAAACTCTCCAAATATACATTTGCTCTACACTATCAATCTTTGTTCCGTAAAGAAAACTTTAAGCTAAATCAAGAATTCCTCAGAACTAATGTCCTGTAACATTCCTGCAGTTCATGAGATAAGCAAGCTTCATCGTGTAGAGTCCTCATCAAACCATGGTGAAGAAAAGGATCGTCTCTTTGATTGCATAGAGCAATCTACGGAGATCATATTAATAAATGGTTTTGGAGATCATACTGGGATGGCACCACAAGCTAGAATTCTTGCTCATTCTAGTATTGGTGGTTTTGTGAGCCATTGTTGATGGAGTTCTGTAATGGAAAGTATAAATTTCAGAGTCTCTATTATTGCCATGCCGCTACAGTTTAATCAATATATAAATGCTAGGCAGATGGAGTTAGTTGGTGTTGGAGTAGAGGTTATAAAGACAGATGACGGGAGGCTTAATTAGGAGGAAGAAATGCGATAAAATATGTAGTTTTAGAGAAGATGGGGGAAGTAAGGAAAAAGGTAAGAACAATGGGTGATAAGATCAAAATGGGAGCAGATGAAGAGATATATAGGGTGATTGAAGAGCTGACATCCGTGAGAAGCATAAACAGCAAGAATAAAACCAAGATCCTTGCAAAGACACTAGAAGTTTTGAGGTTTTATCAAATTCTCTGCTCTCAAGTAATTCTTGATATACTTGAAACGAGATGGCACATTGCGTTCTAGATATGCGGAGAAATGAAGATACCATCAATTGAGACATAATGTACGATATAAAACTACATAGTCCAAGACATACTGGAATAAATCTGTTCCTTCTGTAACATCTGTATTTTGATTTCACTTTTTGGAGTACAATCTAATACAACTGTTGAACTATTTGTATGCATTTTCTTTAAATAATGACTTGTACATAACCATCAACAAGTGTTTCCTATCTCAAAACTTTTGTGCATATCCTTGACAAAAGAATCTCGAAAAACCTATTAAAAGAAAAACTTGATAATAGTAAATCACCCATCAACCAATGCCGATAAACCACAAAACCAATCCTAAAAACGAAGCAATTCTCTCCGAATATTCTCTATGGTATTGCTTTCATTATTTCCTATCATTACTGTGATTGCCAATGTCGCTAGCCGATGATCACTTACAGAGATATTTGCAGCCACAACCTCAGCCTGATGCTTGTCAAGAACCGAGAAGATCATGGTCATCAGCCCATGTGTGAGCTGAAATTGTATCCCGAGAAAAGCTACTCCTTTGGAGACAGTGATTTTAACAGAGGAAACCCTGTTTCTGCACTGAGATAAAGCTGGTTTGTACACCACCAATTCTCCCAATAATGACTTCTTCAGATTCTCCAACCTCAATACTTCTTCCTCAAGGCGTTTGATGTAATGTGTAGATTCTGCCACAATCTTCTCTCTCGTCGCCTGAAAGAAATAGTGACTTAGCCATAGTCGTACCTAATATATATATGTATAATTTTGTACTAGAAGAAAACTAAACCAAACACAGATAGCTATATCATAGTCTAAGGAACTCACTATATCTAAGGAAACAAATTCTAATATTAGTTGCAAAGTAACCATTCAGATTACTATGCAAACATAGTGTCTTATTTCACTATCACCAGCTTATCATGCTTGAGAATCGTCAAATTGACCCATACATATCATTACTGCATTATGCATGTTTTAATCAGAGAATAAAAAATCAGATGGAGTGATTTATTTGCATTGAGATAAATTGCTTACAAATGTATATGCCAATCGATTCACAATGTCTCCATCCCAAGTAAGTTAGAATCAAATACTTTGTAATGTTAAGAGTCCTACATCGAAAATGTAATGGAAACATGAACTCCATAAAAGTCTAATTTAGCATTGGCTAAACAATTACGTACGAATTTTCACAAAGAAACTGAAGGAAATTAGAATAGATATATGAAATTCAATTGAAAGAAGGACCTTATGGATGTGGGAGATAGTAGGGACCAAGGATTGAAGCACAGAGTACATCTCTACCATTTTCCCTCTTCTCTCACGTTCCTTTTGTATCCCATTAGCAACAGGATCACCTTCTTCTCTCTGCCTCTTCCCATTCAATAATGCTGCTTCCTTCATCACTCAACTACTACTATTATTACTCTATAGTGGAGTATATAAGTCGGTTAACGAGTCATTCTGTTGCACTTGGAAATTTTCTTGTGTTAGAGACTTGCATGGTGAGTCATCGTTTGTTTCAATCTCACCTGTTCATTATTTGATCAACGGTGATGATTGTCTTAAGAATTTTCTCGAGTTGCGGGTTTATTTACACTGCCGGTGTGTAGAGTAAAATTGCTCAAACAAACATCCATGTGGGTGGAGGGGTAAAAGGGGGGTAGGGGGTCTGGTACTTGGACTGTAAGAAAAGTCCCTCCACAGGCTCCAGCCAATAAGAATGGAGGAAGGGTTAATGTGAAGTAAATTAATGTAATATCATTTCTTCAAATAAAATTTTAATCTACTTAAAAATTACTCATATAAAATTATTAGTGCAAAATATCACTGCTAATATATGTAATTAAAAAATTTAAAACAGGTCACCGTTATATATGTAACTTCCCTTTTTTTCCAAAAGCATAACTAAGAGGGAACTAGGCCCAATTCAATAGGTAGGATCACTTGGATTCAGTGGCGGATTTACACAAAGCACTAGAATTTATATAAAATTACGTCGTTTTGTACATTACTTCGCAATTTTTTTTTACTATGTCAAAAGTTATTACTTCGTATGTTTGCACCTTTGTACATTACTTCGCAATTTTTTTTTACTATGTCAAAAGTTATTACTTCGTATGTTTGCACCTTTGTACATTACTTCGCAATTTTTTTTTTACTATGTCAAAAGTTATTACTTCGTATGTTTGCACCACCAAATTTTATTGCTCGAATTCGCCAAATTCCAACTTGCAGGCTGTCATATTGCAATTCCAATTATAACATCTTGATTTTGATGATTGTGTGGTATCTCTAATAAAGGATTAATATATGATGATGTAAAATCACACTCACGCTAGTTGCATATATAAATTAGAATTTTTTTCTATTACTACGCTCAACATTCAATCATTCATATCTAACAATTTGTGCTCCCAATTTCAAGAAAATAAACAAATTTAAAGAAGCTACTATATATAACACATTCATGGCCCAAAATTCTACATTTAATGAAGGAAGAAATGTAACACACAAGTTTACAACGGATAATTTATCAAACACATGTTACGTACACAGAAAACACCATAGCACAATAAATAAAACTTCATATGTGGAAAAACTATTTTTACAAATAAAGTACTTTCTGACGATAATGTTCAAACCAACATGCTAATGATGCCTGTTTTTATGGAGGTTTAACATTGCAAACAACACCAACAACAGAAACAAGATAGAACCAACTAGGGAAATGGCAATGGCTGCTGCAACTTGTCCACAAAACTTACCAAAGACGTCACACACCTTGTTCCACCGAACATGGGAGTTCCCTTTGTATCCAACAAGGCCGATGGCGGTGGCGGCTCCGACACTGGAGTATAGCAGCGCCACCGTGATGAGGTCCAAGAGAATGATTGTTAGGGAAAGGCCTTTTGTTTTCCCTCTATTTGCCAATGAAAGAACTAAGGAAATAACTGCATATGCACATGCTATTGCATTCACCACCACAAAGTACCTGAAATATATTTCAAAATTACTCATTAATTATATAATAACGCTCTTGTTTCAACCATGTAATACAATATTTAAATTAGATTATTTTAATCAGATTTAGCGATAATATTTACTCTAATTTCCTTGAGCAAAATATGCCAAACAGAGATTTGTTTTTTTTTAATAAAACATTATTGGCGTCAACAAGCTTTTCTCAGTCCACTTCCATTTTCTCCGAAATTAGTCAAATGACATGCTATATATAGAATATAAAATATACATAGAGAGGAAATTAGGACAGAAGAGAAGATAGTACTATAAGAAGGTGTAGGTGTTTAATTAGTTTCTAACAAAAGTACAACATAGATCACGTATCGGATTAATTTGGCATGAGTACTGTACAATGGAGAAAAACTGTGGCACACGTTAGCCAGTAGCTCTTATCCAAGATTTGGGCTAATTTTTGGGGTCAACTTATTGGAGAACAAAAACACCATTTATAACATGAGTCATCATATTGTCATAAGAAATTGAATAAATTATCTTAAAATAGTTAATCAAAATGGAATCCAAGTGCATGAGGTCAAGATGCAAGTTAGGGATATTGGAAGAATTCATGGTTGTCTCAAACATTTTAAGAGCCCTGTTCTAATTCGTAAAAGTGAACCCTTAATTGGGTTAAGACCTACGAATTATGAATTTTTACAGTAAATTCTGACTAATACTACTTAATAAAAAATGGAAAAAAAAACCTAATTTTTTTCATTTTTCGATACTAATCTAAAACTGAAAACAGATTTAAGTTAATCAATGTCTAAAATGAAATTCCTGTCCAGAAAATAAACTATGAATAATTTTGAATTGTCAAATATGACAAAAATCACTAAATATATTTGGATATTTTAAGAGGAGATTTTGTTGACTACGTTAGCTATAGAGACAAATAACGAGTATTTTTTTTTATAAATTCAGCTGGTACTTAAGTGCGGGCGTCTAGTATCTTTCTCATATTTTATCATGAGATTTACCTAAAGTGTTAAGTATACAAAATTAGTAGTAGTAATTAACAATTACAACTCGTCATATTTGTAAATTTTTAGATATAATCATATAATTATTTTATCCAGGCGGAGCTTAGAGTGTAGTGTGCGGGTTCTGGACTCATTAATTTTGATTCAAACCTTTGTATCTGGCTTAAGAATTTATATAATATATATATAAATTATTAATTTTAAATTAAAGTAACTAAAAATCTAAAAAACTGTACTCTTAAGTTCTTAATTCTGACGGTGTGTTCGTGAAACTATATTCACCACAACACTACCACCATCACCAAAAGTGATGTTTGAAGAGGGCAAAGCGTACAGATCTTACCCCTACCTTTGTGGAATACAGAGAATGTTTCAAAATAAATGTAACCAATGCAGGAAAGAAAAGATGAAGGAATGCTTACACAAAGGCGGAGGAGTGGTGCCACTTAGCGGAGGCCGGAACATTGATCGGCGGCAATGTGGGGAGCAACTGGACCTGAACAAGCTTAGTCTGTTTGTCAACTCCGAGAACAATGGCAGCCACAAGTGTGAGTACAAACGCTAAAAACCTCAAATTAAAGTCTGTCCATCTTATGCTTTGCTTGTTAGCCACCCCCACTACTTCTTTTCCATTCATATTGATTTCTGTCTCCATAATAGTATTTAAGAGAAGCTGTGAAAATATATTCAAAGAAGAATATGGGAGGTGTTGTTCTTGGAATGTGAAGGTGAAGGCGTTTATATAGCAAATTTAGAAAGTCAAGTGGACAATAAAAGAAGGTAGGCAAAATATGTTTTGAACAGGCCACGTGTGAAAGAAAAACTAGTGGTATATATATATGATTTTTGGCTTTGTTAGGAAACTATAGATTTTTTTTACTAAAAGGTGAATCTCTCACTCCAGGAGCCCACACACCTCGGTCCGATAGGATTGTGAAGGAGTTAATCATGGTAACTTAACTGATTTTAAAGATTAGACCATTACCACGCTGCGCACAAGGGGCCCTCCTTTATTTCAAGAATTAACTCTCACTCTGCCGCTGACGGAATTCGATCTTGGCCATTTTTCCAATTATCCCCTTGAGAACCAGTTGAGCTACTCATGCGGACTAGTTAGGGAACTATAGATGATTGGTGGATGGGAGGTTAAAGGTAAAGGTCTGGGGGTGGATCCAGGTTATTAGAAATTTTAATACTCTTAAGTGAATTTAAAAATATCATAATACAAAATTGAAATCTGCAACCTAAAACAATTTTTGAGTCATACTCATATCAATATTTTGACTAGGAGGGTTTGAAAAAATAATTGTAGTATCTAGGATTTGAACTTGAAATCTCAATATAGATTTTGAATTCCTTAGACTACTAAATCAACTTCTTTTGTTGTGAAGAGCGCAGCCGCTACTCTTTCGAGTGCCTTGCAGTAAACCCCGGCCGACGCAATAGCACGCAAACCACGTCAACCAATTAACCACACTTGGCAAGCCATGTGTGACTAACCAAGAAAGTTTATGCGGGGATCGAACTCGTGACCTTGGCCCCGCGCCATCACACTTAACTTCTGGCTACCCTTACGGGTTACTAAACCAACTTCTAATCTTGTGTTTAGGGGATTCAAAATCTATATATATACATAAAAATAATAAAATTATCTTATGTATACAATATATTTTTTTGCCGAAGAATATTCGGGTGAATGATACTCAAATATAGGGCAGGAGACATAAGGGTGCAAGAGGATTAATTGAAGAGTCTTGTTATAAAATTACACTTATGTAAATAGTGCAAAAATAATTTTATATATATAAGTTGTTGAATCTTAGTGACATATATATATTTATCCTATTTAATGTAATATAATTATGCAATAAAAAGACTTAAATGAACCATTTTCGGACCGAGTGAAATTAATACATAGGGAGGTGGCAGGTAGGGTACGTGTATGAATATCTTGGAAAGAAAAAGAATGAAATGGGAATGCAGGTTAGATATAGCGTTTACATTTACTTTTTGGGAGTTACAACTTACAAGAGATCTTTTTTACTCTTCTAAAACCGTGCAGCACACCTGTGATATCGCACGGAGCCCCGAAAAATAAAAAAAAATTAGAGTTTTTTTTTCATTTTTTATTAAGTTGTATTAGTCAAAATTTACTATAAAAACTCATAATTCACAGGTTTTAACCCAATTAATGACCTACTCTTATAAATTAGAACAGGGCCCCCAAAATATTTGAGACGACCCTGCTTCTAATATAGTATATCTTTAATTTTGACAACTGGAATAGTCTGTACTAATATCTTTTTTATAATATTTGGATGTATGGTTTTTTTTTAAACTTTTCTCTTCATATTAAGCAGTAACGTCGCAATAAATACGCCAGCGGTTTTGTTTGACACAATAATTATCTCGCTTTCCGTTATTATTATTAGTGGACAATATTAAAGACAAAACAAGGAACTTTAATTACGAGTATGGACAATATACTTCTATGTTTAACTAATTTTAGAAGAAGGATGGAGTGAAATACATTATGACATGTTTGATTTTTCGTGGCTATATTTTATCCATAAAATTTAGCTAATTGACAACTAATGATATCCTCTACCATTATAATATGATGAAACAATAAAATAAACTCTATGGTGACTAAACTTTACCAACAATAATAGTAAAGTCATAAATTTATATTTTATCACATTAAAGTAATTAAGTATTCCCACATTATTAGTAAAGTCACAAAAAAGGCTAAGTCGTATACGTACTTTGTGTCAAGGAAATCTTGGGGTGTATAAAGCATAAGTTGATTGATCTTTCTTTTGCTTGAGTTGATATTTTTGGAGTCCCCGTCCATAGGCTTGAAAATCAATAGCACCACTATTTTTCGGATGACGAGGTAAGTAATTCCTTACTTCGTCTATTTTAGCGAAGAATTTATTGATGTCCGGGTTATAGAATTTTCCCGCTAAGGGGCTTTAAGCAACTCGACTATAAAGAGAGGAGCGAAAAGGCTATAAGGAGAGGCGTGTTGACCACTCGCTTTAGAGGCGCGAAAGCCATTTTCACTTTCCTGTGTTGGAGAGGAGTGTTGACCACAACTTAAAAGAAACATTTTTACTTGAATCAATTACGGGATCGTCTCGAGACATTATTTTAATTCGTAAAAGTGGACCCTTAATATAAGTAAATATACGATTTCAATAATCTGAATTTGGATCTCCACATGCACGCGTCACTGGAACTGAATCACTTTACTTTGATTGGGCTAAGACCTGCGAATTATAGAGCTTTAACAGTAAATTATGACTAATACTACTTAATAAAAAATATAAAATCATATTAACTTCTCAGTCCGCTAACTTTTGATTTTGGGGATTGGCGCAGAAGAACTCCTATCTCCTCAATCCTCACGATGGAGAGGGTGTTCGCCTCAGATGCAAATAATTTATCTTCGTTGTTTAAGTTCTTTTGTCACATTAAGTCATAAATTAATTATGTGTAAATTGTTTATAAGATATATATGATGAGAAGGTCAATGTTTTAGATGTTTCATTTATATAAAAATTAATTCTCTTTTATGTTATAAAATCTTTAAAAGCATATAGTATGAAAAAATTGAGGCTCTAGATGATTTATTGATCGATCATACTCGATTAGGAAAAAGTCATTTTATATACTCTCGAGATACTGAAAACAGGTAAGTGATATCCTGTCTTTAAAAATTAGGTGGAATATCACCACATCTATTTCTTTGAGAAGTTGGAGAAAGATCAAGTTTGTGCAAGAGGGATTATTTAATGCAGTGCAATTAACGATTAGAAAGCTCAACATAACTAACATTTGATCATGTTGCAAAACACTCCTTAATTAAGCAACATATTTAATACAAACACTAATTATAAGGTAAGGATTGATTTAAAAGAAAAAAGAAACTTAACATTTCTTTTATTTTTCTAAAACATCAAATATTTTGAATTTTTTAATGCTAAATGAGGAAATAGAATTTTACTTGAAAAGAGTTTTGAATGTTTTGATCCTTATTATGAAAAGAACGAAGGGATATTTTGAACGAATTGTAATGGAATGAACAATTTGTAATGAAAAACTGATTTGGAAAATTTTCTCTGTGTATTGCATAGCAAGTAATTATATCTTTTTATACATGAACAAATGACCTATTATGTAAATATTTAGGGTTTAAATTAAATTACTAAAACTATGTAACAAACTCTTTAACTAAATATTTACACCTCACCATAATAAAGAATCTATAAAAAATGTTCAGTTAGGCTTTTATATTCCTTTCCGCAACAGGCCCACTTTCGTTGCAGCAGGCCCAAAAGGTGTGCAAGCCCAGAAGCCAAAATCGCTGAGAAGCCCAACTGAGTGTAGTGTTGTTCACCCTAAGTTGTTCGATATATCCCATATATTAGAGCACTTAGGGTTTGTTGTACTTCCATCTTTGTACTTCTATCTTCTTCAGTTCATCATCATCCGGGATCTCAGTAATTCCTACACCCCCCCCCCCCTTCAAGTTGGATAGGATCGTAGTGACTCCCAACTTGCGAAGAAGATGATGAAGCGATGGCCCAGATAAAGATTTGATAAAAATATCAGCAAGCTGGTCTTTTGACGACACAAAAGAGAGAGAAATCAAGCCGGAAAGATACTGTTGCCGGACAAAATGACAATCGAGCTCAATGTGTTTCGTTCTTTCATGAAACACGGTATTTCGAGCAATGTCAATAGCTGCCTTGCTGTCAGAATATACATGCACCGGAATCGGAGAAGGGATAGATAGATCTGAAAGCAAACGAGTCAACCATGTCAATTCCGCAACCAATCGTCTCATGAAACGGTATTCAGCTTCGGCGGAGGATAAAGATACAGAAGTTTATTTCTTGGACTTCCAAGTGATAGGTGAACCACCCAAACTGATAAAGAAACTACTCACAGAACGACGAGTGTCACGATAAGTCGCCCAATCGGCATCACAAAAACAGTTATAGAATAACTTGATGAAGCATTAAGGATGATCCCATGACAAGGGTATTTCTTAAGGTAACGCAACACACGCAATACAACATTAAAATGATCTATAGTAGGTGTTTGCATGAATTGACTCAATGTAAAAACAACAAAAGATAAATCTAGCCTGGTATGAGTCAAATAATTCAATTTTCTAACAAGGTGTCTATAAATGGTGGAATTTGATAATACTTCTCCTGTTGTTGCAGACAATTTTGCTGATGGATCCATCGGCGAAGAGACAGAGGCAAGGTGAGAAACATCAAATTCAGCCAGGAGATTCAAAGTATACTTTCTTTGACTAATAATCAGACCATGGTATGGCCTTAAGATTTCCATACCCAAGAAATAGTGGATGAGACATAGGTTCTTAATCTTGAATTCTGAATGAAGGAAAATCTTAAGATCCTCAATTTCTTGATGATCATTGTCAGTGATAAGTATATCATCAACATATACTGCGACCATAAAAATTAAAGGCCCTGTATGTTTAAAGAAAAGAGAGTAATCATTGAGATAGGTTGTGTATCATTTAAATGTTAATGCACCAGCAATTTTGGAATACCACTGCCTAGAAGTTTGTTTTAAGCCATATAGTGACTTTCTGAGTCTGCATACCAAACCAGGGTTAGGTGGATCTAAACCAGAAGGGAATTTCATGTCGACTTCCTCTTGTAAATCACCTTGCAAAAAAGCATTATTGACATCAAATTGTGACACGTCCCAACCTTTCTTTACTGCAATAGCTAGCAAGCATCTGATTGTAGTCATTTTAACTACTGGGGAGAAAGTCTCATTGAAATCAACTCCTTCAGTTTGTATTGTCACGCCCTTTTTCGACCGCGACATTTTTTTATTAGCGAACCCTGCTTAATAAGAAACGTTAGGAAATAAATAAAAGAGCTAAATGTTAAAAGAATACTAAAATTTAAAAGGTTTAGAAAATGGGGCTAGCATATTAAAAGTGCTAAAAGGTGCCAAATGCTAGAAAGGGTTGCTAGGGTTCGCGGAGTCGCCACCTAATTATTTTGGGTGAATTAGGACACCTAAATGTTAACTAGTTTAAAGTAAACATTAACTCCATTTTAATGGTCTGCTAGACTTAATGAGATTCTGGGTAAGGGTTCTTTATTATCCTAAAGGGAAGGGGTCAGGCACCCTAAAGGATCCGCTAACTTGCGGTTGTCCGTTCAAACCTAGGGTTAATTATTTATGCTAAAAAAAAATGCATGTTCGAAAGATATTTGATAGGAAGTATTTTTGTTCAAAGATAAATAAGTTTAGTGCTATAAAAACACATGTAAAGTTTAAAGCATGCCTTATATTATTTATGAAAATATATGATGCAAAAATGAATTTATTGACTAAATGTGTACCTTTGCCTGCCTAATTAATCTTGGTTATGATATACCCAATACTTAGGATGATTTTTATTATACATAATAGATTTCCTATATAATGTTAGATAAGAGTTCAAGGGAAAATTTGTTATGAATTTTAGTAAAAAATAAAGTGTTGATTTTATGATGCAAGTTAAATTGTTTAGATTATTTTGGCAGAATTTAGACATGCCTAACAATCCTAAAAGACAAATAAAGTAGAAGTGTATTTCTAAGTGTAAATTACCTTCCCACCTCATATGTTCAAAGGCTAATTGCTCGAAGTTTCCTATTAATTACAAAGTTATATTACAACAACACATAAGATATAAAAAAACGAGATAAGGAGGTTAAGAGAGTGAAGAGATTGGAGCGGATGACTCCGTCCTATTTGTTTTTCTAGGAATTGCCGAAGAGGGAACTCGATGGATGTACATAGACGCGGGTTGCCATTTGAAGTAGCTCGTGATGAGTCTCGCCAGGAGACTCTTCATTTTTGCTCCGGTGCATTTCATGTAAAAAAAAACGGTAAGGATTAGTACGTATTCAAATTTATCGGATCACACCTAGACACAATTAGTAAATGACTATAGTGATCAGGCAGCCACACAGGATTGTAATAACCATAGATAGGCCAAGTCATGACTCCTTTTAAACATGTGTCACAGCAGTAACAGGAAATGCAAGCCATCAAAAACAGTGCGCATTGGACAGTTTAAGTGAACGAAGCAAACATTTATTCTGACAAGAAAGTTGCAGGTATGCAAAAATTATAGGATGGACTAAGTATAAATCACGCCTTCTTACGCACCACATAGACAACGACAAAGCTGATTCAAGCAAGTATGTGATGCTGGTATATGTATTAATTGGCAAGTTAATAAGCATGTATGACTGGTTTCATCACTTAACATTAGAGTAAATGCGCGATTCAAAGATGCATTGACTGGGTATCAAGTGATGGCGATAGTCGATCGAGATCCGACCGTATGCTTAGTTATATGAATAATCAGGTTTGTATGGACAGATTCGGAGACCAGAATAGCAAACACTTCTAGTAACCAGTTTAGGCATAAATTTCATTGGGAAAGAACCTAACATTTCATTCAAGACTAACTGGATGCCAGCACATGACATTTGAGACTAAAACATGCTAGATTACTTGAAGAACAGAAGTGCGTAGACAGGATAAAGTCAATTCAGGACGTACAAAGTGTTGTCTCAATACCAATCTATGGACAGTATGGTTAGGAGTTTTTTTTATTTTTTTATTTCAGAGGTGTATTTCCCATGTATATAGGGTTGTCTAGGCCAAACAAAACAACTTAGAGTACTAAAGCATACAGAAGAGTTTTAGTAAGATTAGCATGCTAACATGAAAGCATTTGAATACAACAACAGAGAAGGTATATAAGTAATCAACTTGGACGACCACCTGGGTGTAATAATATAGGCTAAACAGTCACTCAGAGCATTGTCTTTAAAAATAAAAGGGTGGCTCATACTATACCAAACATACATGTGATATCTCAACAACTACTAAAGGCCAAACAAGTAAGACTCAGAATATTCCATATAAAGGTATGCTCTTGGGTTCACATAAGGGAGAGTAAATTTCTGATCGGTTAAGCTTAAGGACATTTTAAGGGCAGGACATGTCTAGTTTGGTGAACCTGCTGGAAACAGAGATGGGCAAGCAACAGGCAAGAGACATCATTTCCGATAGGCAGAATCGTTTAATTAAGCATATAATCACGTTCACATTGTATGTCAAACATAATGGCAGCACCATATTACTCCATATTATATCGTATATTAATCTAAGATTAACGTGAACAAAATTCAGTTGACACACCTTTAATACACAGACGCGCGACGACATAAACTGGTATGAAAGGGATCTGGGTTAACTAAATCGATTAACATGACACAATACTTCAACCATTAACAGCAGGACAGTAGCACGACAATCTCAACTAGGAACGACTAACCAGCACAGAACACAGCAAGCCATAAAACATGGAGATAAACTAGAATAGGGGGGGAAGTTTGAGTTTACCTTCTCCGGGCAGCGAATCGGGGCAGCGTATCAAGTCGTCGACCCACTCGGAGGGCTTGCTAATGCAATTAAAAGGGAAACAAAGCTTGGATGATTTTGCTAGTATTGTGCGGAATATAAAGAGTTTTTGGAGTTTTTATTCTTGCTGCTTGACTGCTGTTTTCCTGGATTGATCTTTTTTTTTTATTGCGGATGAAGAGTGACGGATTTAGGAGCTTTCTCCCTTCCCCTGGATGCCTGTCGATATCTGCTGGGTTCCCCTCCGATTGCCTTTGCATGTGCTTTATATAGCCATGGTGTGGGTTCTAATGTTGGTAAGTAATCAAGGTGCGATTTCGTAGGTGATTTAATACTGATTTTATTGTCGATTTTGAAGGAGATTTGGTGCGATTTCGGGGAAGATTTGTTACCGTTCTTGTGTATGTATGGGTAAGGGAAACTGGTTTTTTTGTTTGGAAAGATTTGGTTTAGGGTTCGCCGGATTCTCGTGAATCACTACCGCGATGGGGGAGAGGTGCGGCGATGGTTTTTTTAGGTTTAGGTTAGGTTCTCTCTTCTGTTTTGTTCTTGTCGATGATGAGATGGAAAAGGGCTGAAGGGAAGGTAAGGTATCGGGGTGAGATGGGCTGAGAGGAGAAATAAAGTGGGCGTGTTGGCTGCGGTCTTTGGGCCGCGGGTTGTTTAATTGGGCTGGGCGAATGGGCTGGTGAGTGTTGTATTTAGGTGGACGAAATTAATGGGTATTGGGCTATTAATTAGGTATTAGTTCTTAGGTGTTTTAATTAGGGTAGTGTATTATTAATTAATTAGTGGTATATTAAATTATTTAAAATGATTAGATTATTTTAGGTGCTTTGTTAGTCTAAGTTTGAGATAAAAAATAAAGACGGGTGTGCTATTTAATTAGTGTTTAATGTTTATAATGTGATGTCGTTATTAAGACTTATTAAAATTGAGTTATTTAAATGCTACATGCAGATAGGACTTCTTAATTCTTTTATGAATGCTATTAAAACGCGTGTGTTAGATTATTATTTTATGTATTTATTATTTATTATTAAGAATTATGACAGGGCTCTAAGTGCGTAGTTTTCTACGTGAGAAGCGGTGTCATTATTAAATTGTTTATTTATGCATGTATTAATGTTTTATCGCTGCATTTTATTATAAAAAATCATAAAAATTATTTTTACAAAATTAGTCTAATTTTATAGCTAATGACTGGACGGGAGGGTCAAAATTGGGTGTCAACAGTTGTCCCTCTTTGTATGGAGATGATGGAAGAATCTTCGGACAAAGACGTTGACTCATAGCCAATTTTGTCTCGATCCTCAGGATTGAAAGGTTTGGGCAATTAGACAAGGCTGACGCAAAATTTAAAAAATTATCCCAGTGTCGAGTTATGACGACACTGGGCTACCATGGTCAAACACCAAGGCGGGCTAACGCGGACTCAAAATTTGTCCCAGTGTCGAGTTATGACGACACTGAGCTACCATGGTCAAAACACCAAGGTGGGCTAACGCGGACTCAAAATTTGTCCCAGTGTCGAGTTATGACGACACTGGGTATGTGGTGCTAAAAAAATAAAAAATAAAATAAAAATATAAAATAACCGGCTTGAACCTGGGGTGTACTGCTATCGACTTATGATGTTGGGTTTTATGGTGATGTGGAACGAGTGGACCGACGATTGAGGCCGCTTCTGCCATTTGTTTGGAAGGTTGGCCCCCCAACAAATTGCCCCGGTTCGCTGTAAGAGAAAATCCACGTTGTGCTCCATCTTTTGCAGTTCCTGTAGATTGAAGCTAAGATAGAAGCATTAGTGCATAACTGTCAAAACAAAACAATGTAAGAATGTGAATTTGTGCTGTGGTTGTAGTCAGATTGTATATACTATATAATGAAATGATGTGATGATACGCCGTCTTGTATAGACGAGATGCAGATGATGCCTTGTATGGGCGCTGTCGTCGTTGTGTAGACGAAATGCAAATGACGCCTTGTATGGGCGTTGTCGTCGTTGTATAGACGAAATGCGAATGTTCGTCGTTGTATGGACGTGATGCAAATGACGCCTCCTAGGGCATAGATAAAAATTGTTCTATATATGGAGTTGTGTCGTAATTCATGCGTAATCAAAACTAGATGAAATAATTAAAGTATAAATGATGTAGCCTGTGGTAGACTTGTTGTAGTTTGACTTTGTGAGCGAATCTGTTGTATTGGAATGTTGCTATTGACGTCGTTTTCGGACTTGACGTCGTTTTTGGACTTGGCGTCGTTTTGGACTTGTCGTCGTTTTTGGACTTGTTGTGTTGATGATGTCGTTGTGTTGATGCTGCCCCTGTAGACTAAAGCTCAAGAAAGAGTTAGTGCATAACTGCTAAGACAGAATAATAAAGCATGAATGAGAAAAAATGCAATTTTGAGAACAGAGAAAATCGTCCCTGCGTCGATGTGATATATTGATGATGGCGTCGTTTTCGGACTTGTCGTCGTGTTGGCGCTGCTTTGGACTTGTCGTCGCTTTCGAAGGCATCGCTTTGGACGCGAGTCGTTTCGGACTCGAGTCGTTTTCAATCGACGCTGCCGGATCGGGCGTCATTTTCGACGCGAGTCGCTGGACCGAGTCGTTTTGGACGCGGGCGTCGTTTGACGCGGAGTCGCCGGACGCGAGTCGCTTTGGACTCGAGTCGTTTGGACTCGACGTCGCTTTCGGACCGGCCGCTTTTGGACGTGGCGTCGTTTTGACCGGCCGTTTTCGACGCGTCGTTTCGGACGCGAAATCGCTTTCGAACTCGAGTCGTTATCCGACTCGGCGTCGTTTTGGTGGCGTCGCTTTGGACGTGGCGTCGTTTTGGACGCGAGTCGCTTTCGGACTTAGTCATTTTCGACCGACGCCGCTGACCGCATCGCTTTGACGTGGCGTCATTTTCGACCGAGTCGCTTGAACTCGAGTCGTTTCTGACCGGCGTCGCCGGACTTACGTCGCTTGACGCGCCGTTCGGACGCGGAGTCGCTGACTGAGTCGCCGACTCGACGCCGCTGGACCGGCCGTTTTGACGCGTGGCGCTGCCGGACGCGAGTCGCTTTCGACTCGAGTCGTTTCCGACTCGACGTCGTTTTTGACCGGCGTCGTTTTGGACGTGGCGCCGCTTTCGGACTTGGCGTCGTTTTGGATGGCGTCGTTTTGGACGTGGCGCCATTTTCGGACGCGAGTCGTTTGGACCGAGTCGTTTGGACTCGACGTCGTTTCGACCGGCGTCGTTTTGGGACGGGGCGTCGTTTTGGACGCGAGTCGCTTGACCGAGTCGTTTTGACTCGACGTCGTTTTGACCGTCGTTTTTGGGACGTGGCGTCGTTTTGGAAGCGAGTCGTTTGGACTCGAGTCGTTCCGGACTCGACGTCGTTTTGGATGGCGTCGTTTTGGACGTGGCGTCGTTTCGGACGCGAGTCGCCGGACTCGGACTCGTTTTCGGACTCGACGTCGTTTTCGGACCGGGCGTCGTTTTCGGACGTGGCGTCGTTTTCGGACGCGTTGCTGCTGCTCCTGTAGAATAAATGCTCCTGCAAGCTAAGCTTGAGAAAAATTAGTGTATAACTGTTAAAACAAGATGATAAATATATGAGAAATGCGATTATGTGAATATGGATGTCATCCTCGTATGATATGCGGTGTTGTGAATGCATTTTTGTGAACCGTACGGATTGTCATGATGTCTTTGTTGTGCGTTTGTGCACTGCATGGATTGCAATTTGACTCTAGGCCCGAGCTGATGCGCTAAACTTTGTTGTGGGATTTGACTGTTGATGTATGTCTGCTTCTGCTATCGCTAATACGAAGAACTGCGTCAAAGAAAATTTGTGAGTTTGAGGCGGTTGATTCGCATTGACTTCGTAGTCTTGTTCTCGACATCTGCGTCGACTGCTTGGACTTGCAACCCCGCATGCAGTTTCCTACATTGTCCGCTTTGAAAAGGGTGTTTGGCCTAAGGGGGGTCTCAATGGAGTTGCTTGTGTATTCTTGTTATTTTCAGAACGAAGGGAAAGTTTCCTAATGGTGTGACCGAAGCCGATTTAGACCGCCTACGTATCCCCATGAGAGAATCAGGTCATGACGTAGTTCCAAAGGTTTGTGATATTTCGGAGCCTTTCTATTTCGGCTTGCATGACTTCCATTTGCTGCAATAGTTCGGCGAGGTGTTGATCATTGGTGTTTCTCATTTCTAACGCCTCTGCATCCTCTACGAACTGGATGAGTCCTAAGTTGTTTCGTTCGGTGCCTCTGGATTAGTCATTTATTGGATGATTCTACCACCAACGCGAATCAACCTTTTGGGGATAAGCTAGGCAAAATAATCCTTTAACAAACGGCAAACCAAGTTAGTATAATATGCAAAAAGTTGCGTGCAATATATACTAATAAGCAAATTGCAAATCAAGTGCGTGTTCTAACATGTTTGGGACCTTTATGCCGTAGGCCTAACGCCGATATGCGAGGTTATGATGGATTTGTCCAAGCCGCCCAACTGTAATGCTTTTGTTGGAAATGGCGACCAAATGACGGTGCACTTTTTTCCAATTTCAGCATGACATGATTAGGTTTGGATTTGTCTATCATTGTCACGCTACACATAATATGCTGGTTGGTCGTTGGGTTGAGAAACCCGTCGATATGTTTGGTGTCTTCCTAATTGTGGTGTCGATGCCAGGGACCGACCCACCTAAGGTAAATGCATGCATGCCCTAAAATAAAGGGTGGTATAACTCTATCTTAAGTTTCTAAGATTTGGCTTTTCTGTACGCAAGGTTCCCGAGCGGACAACTCGAGTGAGAAGGCTACGCGGCCACCGGTTAGACCGGACACTCCACGTATTTTACCAACTCTCCTAAATT
The DNA here is from genome assembly GCA_029844215.1 of Przewalskia tangutica. Taxonomy (NCBI): domain Eukaryota; kingdom Viridiplantae; phylum Streptophyta; class Magnoliopsida; order Solanales; family Solanaceae; genus Przewalskia; species Przewalskia tangutica. The sequence goes on along the minus strand of CM056721.1, from coordinate 119,308,711 downwards.
TGGGTTTTGAAGAAATAATTTTGCTGATGCACCCAGCGCACCTCGCATGTAATGTGTGATTGTGTGAATTTTCCAGAGTGGAAGAAATATGAGCGGAATGCCAGTTTAGGGAAAGCAGTAAAGCAGGTAGCAATTAAAATAAACAAAATATAGCACACAAAATTAAATGCAAAAAATAATGTCAAATAATAACCCTAGGTCTGTTATGGTTAAGAACCTTAATTCTCCAGCGGAGTCGCCATTCTGTCACGCCCTTTTTCGACCGCGACATTTTTTTATTAGCGAACCCTGCTTAATAAGAAACGTTAGGAAATAAATAAAAGAGCTAAATGTTAAAAGAATACTAAAATTTAAAAGGTTTAGAAAAGGGGGCTAGCATATTAAAAGTGTTAAAAGGTGCCAAATGCTAGAAAGGGTTGCTAGGGTTCGCGGAGTCGCCACCTAATTATTTTGGGTGAATTAGGACACCTAAATGTTAACTAGTTTAAAGTAAACATTAACTCCATTTTAATGGTCTGCTAGACTTAATGAGATTCTGGGTAAGAGTTCTTTATTATCCTAAAGGGAATGGGTCAGGCACCCTAAAGGATCCGCTAACTTGCGGTTGTCCGTTCAAACCTAGGGTTAATTATTTATGCTAAAAAAAATGCATGTTCGAAAGATATTTGATAGGAAGTATTTTTGTTCAAAGATAAATAAGTTTAGTGCTATAAAAACACATGTAAAGTTTAAAGCATGCCTTATATTATTTATGAAAATATATGATGCAAAAATGAATTTATTGACTAAATGTGTACCTTTGCCTGCCTAATTAATCTTGGTTATGATATACCCAATACTTAGGATGATTTTTATTATACATAATAGATTTCCTATATAATGTTAGATAAGAGTTCAAGGGAAAATTTGTTATGAATTTTAGTAAAAAATAAAGTGTTGATTTTATGATGCAAGTTAAATTGTTTAGATTATTTTGACAGAATTTAGACATGCCTAACAATCCTAAAAGACAAATAAAGTAGAAGTGTATTTCTAAGTGTAAATTACCTTCCCACCTCATATGTTCAAAGGCTAATTGCTCGAAGTTTCCTATTAATTACAAAGTTATATTACAACAACACATAAGATATAAAAAAACGAGATAAGGAGGTTAAGAGAGTGAAGAGATTGGAGCGGATGACTCCGTCCTATTTGTTTTTCTAGGAATTGCCGAAGAGGGAACTCGATGGATGTACATAGACGCGGGTTGCCATTTGAAGTAGCTCGTGATGAGTCTCGCCAGGAGACTCTTCATTTTTGCTCCGGTGCATTTCATGTAAAAAAAACCGGTAAGGATTAGTACGTATTCAAATTTATCGGATCACACCTAGACACAATTAGTAAATGACTATAGTGATCAGGCAGCCACACAGGATTGTAATAACCATAGATAGGCCAAGTCATGACTCCTTTTAAACATGTGTCACAGTAGTAACAGGAAATGCAAGCCATCAAAAACAGTGCGCATTGGACAATTTAAGTGAACGAAGCAAACTTTTATTCTGACAAGAAAGTTGCAGGTATGCAAAAATTATAGGATGGACTAAGTATAAATCACGCCTTCTTACGCACCACATAGACAACGACAAAGCTGATTCAAGCAAGTATGTGATGCTGGTATATGTATTAATTGGCAAGTTAATAAGCATGTATGACTGGTTTCATCACTTAACAGTAGAGTAAATGTGGCGATTCGAGATGCATTGACTGATGGTATCAAGTGGGCGGCATAGTCGATCGAGATCCGACCGTATGCTTAGTTATATGAATAATCAGGTTTGTATGGACAGATTCGGAGACCAGAATAGCAAACACTTCTAGTAACCAGTTTAGGCATAAATTTCATTGGGAAAGAACCTAACATTTCATTCAAGACTAACTGGATGCCAGCACATGACATTTGAGACTAAAACATGCTAGATTACTTGAAGAACAGAAGTGCGTAGACAGGATAAAGTCAATTCAGGACGTACAAAGTGTTGTCTCAATACCAATCTATGGACAGTATGGTTAGGAGTTTTTTTTATTTTTTTATTTCAGAGGTGTATTTCCCATGTATATAGGGTTGTCTAGGCCAAACAAAACAACTTAGAATACTAAAGCATACAGAAGAGTTTTGGTAAGATTAGCATGCTAACATGAAAGCATTTGAATACAACAACAGAGAAGGTATATAAGTAATCAACTTGGACGACCACCTGGGTGTAATAATATAGGCTAAACAGTCACTCAGAGCATTGTCTTTAAAAATAAAAGGGTGGCTCATACTATACCAAACATACATGTGATATCTCAACAACTACTAAAGGCCAAACAAGTAAGACTCAGAATATTCCATATAAAGGTATGCTCTTGGGTTCACATAAGGGAGAGTAAATTTCTGATCGGTTAAGCTTAAGGACATTTTAAGGGCAGGACATGTCTAGTTTGGTGAACCTGCTGGAAACAGAGATGGGCAAGCAACAGGCAAGAGACATCATTTCCGATAGGCAGAATCGTTTAATTAAGCATATAATCACGTTCACATTGTATGTCAAACATAATGGCAGCACCATATTACTCCATATTATATCGTATATTAATCTAAGATTAACGTGAACAAAATTCAGTTGACACACCTTTAATACACAGACGCGCGACGACATAAACTGGTATGAAAGGGATCTGGGTTAACTAAATCGATTAACGTGACGCAATACTTCAACCATTAATGCAGATAAAGAGTACGACAATCTCAACTAGGAGCGACTAACCAAAGACAGAACACGTGCCATAAAACATGGAGATAAACTAGAATAGGGGGGGAAGTTTGAGTTTACCTTCTCCGGGCAGCGAATCGGGGCAGCGTATCAAGTCGTCGACCCACTCGGAGGGCTTGCTAATGCAATTAAAAGGGAAACAAAGCTTGGATGATTTTGCTAGTATTGTGCGGAATATAAAGAGTTTTTGGAGTTTTTATTCTTGCTGCTTGACTGCTGTTTTCCTGGATTGATCTTTTTTTTTTATTGCGGATGAAGAGTGACGGATTTAGGAGCTTTCTCCCTTCCCCTGGATGCCTGTCGATATCTGCTGGGTTCCCCTCCGATTGCCTTTGCATGTGCTTTATATAGCCATGGTGTGGGTTCTAATGTTGGTAAGTAATCAAGGTGCGATTTCGTAGGTGATTTAATACTGATTTTATTGTCGATTTTGAAGGAGATTTGGTGCGATTTCGGGGAAGATTTGTTACCGTTCTTGTGTATGTATGGGTAAGGGAAACTGGTTTTTTTGTTTGGAAAGATTTGGTTTAGGGTTCGCCGGATTCTCCGGCGAGAATCACGGCTGGCGATGGGGGAGAGGTGCGGCGATGGTTTTTTTAGGTTTAGGTTAGGTTCTCTCTTCTGTTTTGTTCTTGTCGATGATGAGATGGAAAAGGGCTGAAGGGAAGGTAAGGTATCGGGGTGAGGAGAGAAATAAAGTTTGGGCGTGTTGGGCTTCATGCGTCTTTGGGCGGGTTGTTTAATTAATGGGCGAACGGTGGTGAGTGTTGTATTTAGGTGGACGAAATTAATGGGTATTGGGCTATTAATTAGGTATTAGTTCTTAGGTGTTTTAATTAGGGTAGTGTATTATTAATTAATTAGTGGTATATTAAATTATTTAAAATGATTAGATTATTTTAGGTGCTTTGTTAGTCTAAGTTTGAGATAAAAAATAAAGACGGGTGTGCTATTTAATTAGTGTTTAATGTTTATAATGTGATGTCGTTATTAAGACTTATTAAAATTGAGTTATTTAAATGCTACATGCAGATAGGACTTCTTAATTCTTTTATGAATGCTATTAAAACGCGTGTGTTAGATTATTATTTTATGTATTTATTATTTATTATTAAGAATTATGACAGGGCTCTAAGTGCGTAGTTTTCTACGTGAGAAGCGGTGTCATTATTAAATTGTTTATTTATGCATGTATTAATGTTTTATCGCTGCATTTTATTATAAAAAATCATAAAAATTATTTTTACAAAATTAGTCTAATTTTATAGCTAATGACTGGACGGGAGGGTCAAAATTGGGTGTCAACATGTATATCCCCTCGTATGACCAGTCAAGCATTTTACCTTTCTATAGTACCATCTGCATGTTATTTTACTTTGTATACCCATTTGCAAGGAAGAGCTTTTCTTCCTGGGGTAAAGAAACTAACTCTCAAGTTTGATTGTCTTGTAGTGCCTCGATTTCATCTTCCATGGCATTTATTCATCCAGGATGATGACAAGCATGTTTAAAGGTTGTAGGTTCTTTGATTGTAGACACAGAGTTTAAAATGAGTTGATTTGACTGAGAAAGAGCATGGAAAGATAGAATAGTGGGTGTAGTGGGAGCAGCAAAATAGGATTCTGTAACATTACTTAAAAAAATGGTATTACAGAAGTAGTCATTAAGATGAGAAGGAAGTATTCCTTAGTTGGATCTGTCAGACCTTCTTGGTGCTGGTTCAAGTTGAGTGTCAGTTGTATGTATTAGCTCAGGAGAGATAGGAGGAGATATTGGATATGTATTAGGATTAGAATTATCAAATGGGGAAGGATCAGGTGTATTTGGCAAGAAAGTAGAAGAAACAGAGGCAGACTGATCATGTGCTTTATCAGGATCAGTTATATCAAATGGTGAAGGAGTTGTGTCCAGAAAGATATGTGATGAATGATCTGGGAAAGTAGACATCTTAGATGCAGTGGAAACAGCAAAAGGATAATGATTCTCATGAAATTTGACATCCCTAGATATTATAATATTCTTGGAATCTAGCTCTAACAATTTGTATCCCTTTTTAGTTAAAGGATATCCTAGTAACACACAAGCCTTTGCCCTTTGATCAAATTTACTCCTTCCCCGAGTTAGAGTAGATACATAACACATACACCCAAAGTTCCTTAAGTGAGAATAGTCAGACCGTTGTTTGAAAAGTATTTCATAAGGAGTTTTCCCTTTGAGAACACTAGAAGACAACCTGTTTATAATATATGTAGTTGTTATACTGCACTCACCCCAGTAAGAAACAGGCATGTTGGACTGAAACATCAGACCTCTTACAATTTCTAGGAGATGTATGTGTTTCCTCTCAACAATTCCATTCTGTTGAGGGGTCCCTACACAAGGCATTTGATGGATGATACCTTCTGAAGCAAGATAAGCTTCTTTTTGTGTTCCTTTTTCTAATTCTAGGGCATTATCAGATCTTATCATCTTCGCCTTCACATTGAACTGTCTTTCAACCATAGAAAGAAAACTTTTGAGGATAGGAAAAGCATTACTTTTGGTACTTAACAAAAATGTCCAAGTTCCTATACTAAAATCATCCACTATAGTTAAGAAATATCTAAACCCATTGTAAGTAGTTGATTTGTATGGTCCCCATGTGTCAATGTGAATGAGTTCAAATAATCCTTTTGTTTTGATACTACTTACAGGAAATAGAAGCTTAGTTTGTTTAGCTTTAGGACACACATCACAAATAAAATCAGAAATAGAACCACAATGAAGAAAATGTAAATGCTTCATTGCTGAAAATTGGAGATGTCCCAATCTTACATGCCAAAGTTTTACATCAGAAGTAGCTTTAACATGTGCAGAAATAGGAACAGATTCTGAACTGGAATTTCTTCCTTTTGGAATTGAAAGAACATTTGCATTAAAGAAACACCTAGACTTAGGATTAGTAGGTTCCAATAGATATAGTCCTTCTCTAACTTCACCAAAAATTTGAGGACTCTTCATTGAATGGTCCTGCAAGAAACACTTACTACATGTAAATATTACATCACACTTGATTTGAACACATAACTTATGCACAGATAATAAGTTATACTTGAATTCTGGAACATGAAAAACATTTTCCAAAATAAGACCTGGCGGAATAGGAATGCTTCATGTGTGCGTAACACTTACCTTGAAAGAATTGAGTAAATTAATGTTCAAAGGCACAGGAAGAGGAATGAGAAATATAAAAGAATTAGGATTAGAACACATATGTTCTGATGCTCCTGAATCAATTATCCAGGTGCTAGATTTGAGACTACTAAAAACTGAACTAGAGTATTTAAGAATAGTACCAGTCACATCATTAGCATTTATGCTTGAATTTCCTGTTTGTGCCAACTTTGCTTGCTTGTATAAATGCATCATTTCCTTGATTTATTCTTTGGTGTATTGTTGTGTTAGATTGTTTTTGATCTCATTGTTGTATTCACCAATGCTTTCTACCTCCTCATGTGTAACTGCTGCATTTCCCTTAATTGTTCCTTGATAATCTTTAGAGTTAGTAAACTCAAAATCATGTGGGAATCCATGCAATCTGTAGCAATCATCATGTGTGTGTCCTGTTTTCCCACAATAGGTGCAGCTAACATTTGGGTTATACTTCTTCCTTCCTTTAAACCTTTGTTGTGGCTTAACAAATTTCTGTGATGTGTTTCCTCCTTTGAATGACTAGTTTTTTAAATTTATGAACATGTTTACCATTCCCTGTTGCTATGAAGGTTGCAAACTCAAAAAATAACTGAGCATGGGGCTGTTTACTTAACCCAGCAGCCAGGAAAGATGCAAAATCAGATGTTGAGTGTGCATTTGCATACACTTCTATCTGGTTTTCATCTTGCAGAAGTAGTGAGTATGCAAGGTCCATACTAGGCAGGGGACTCATCATGAGAATGTTTCCCCTTACCTGTGTATAAATGTCATTTAACCCCATCAAAAATTGAATCAGTCTTTGATCCTGTAGAGAGATTGTTAATTTTGTTTTACCCTCACACACACAAACACAAGAACATATTGCAATGACATGTATTACATCTAATTCATCCCATAACTTCTTGAGTTTGGTAAAATACTTAGCAATATCATCATTACTGTCACGACCCGACCCGACGGGCCGCGATTAACGTCCTAATTGGACGTCATTACTGACATGTCACTCTTAATCCATTTAATACAGATGTCTACATAAATTTTGGCAGCACAACGCTGCTTTTACAACATATTCCTAAAAACGGGCGAGCCGACAAGGATGCCAAAACAACAAAACAAATGTACAAACATCCAACCCACAACTGTCTACAGACCTCTAAGAGTGTAATACTGATATATGACGGGACAGGACCCCGTCGTGCCCAAAATATGCATAAGTCTAAAAGAGATTCTGTACCAAAACGACAAGCTCTGGATCAAGGAGCTTCCCCAACAGCTGAGTAGGAACCTAGATCGGAGGGTCACCAAATCAACACTGCACTGCAGACATTAACGCAGCCCAAAGAGCGGTCGATTTAATTAATGTACTGAGTATGTAAAACATGAAATACTGAAAATGAGGCCATAACTGTACCAAGTAAAATAGAGAGTCAACTGTATCTATAAAATGAGAGTCATATCAGAACCCATGAATGCCTACCATAAAATAATCATGTCCATATACATGCATCAGAATCAGATAATGTGTCTCTTCTAAGGAGGGACTCGATGATATCTCATATATATATATATATATATATATATATATATATATATATATATGTATATGTATGTCTCGCCTCAGAATGAGGACTCGGTGATATCTGTATATATGTATAACATGTCTCTACCAGAATGAGGACTCGATGGAATTATCAATATAACATGTCTCGGCCCTGTAATGAGGGACTCGGTGGAATTATCAATATAACATGTCTCGGCCCTGTAATGAGGGACTCGATGGAATTATCAATATAACATGTCTCGACCCTGTAATGAGGGACTCGATGAAATGAGTAATAACACTTGGCACGAGCAGAATATCATGAGCAACCATATATAACTTAGATTATCGTTTGACTCTCAATGGAATAAGAAAAATGCATTATCATATCATATATCATTTAAGTCATCCTTTTAGAAAATCAAGGCGCTTAGCGTATCACATATCATCTTTTGGAAAGTCAAGACACTAACTTATCATGAATCATTATTTGATTAAAACTAGCCTTTGAAGGAATCACGTACGTCCTCCGTACTTTCATTAAAATCATGCCAAAGAAAGGAAGAAAGATTTTCATAAAATCATGCCAAGAAGGAAATGATAGTTTCACATACCTCTTAGGCGAACTAATCAGCTTGGTATTAAGGTATTCCTCGTCTAGTATTTCAACCTATGATAAGGAACGACATGCTCATCAATTCTATGATTCATAATGTAAGTTATATGCTTAAAGGCTCCCTTATTTCTACAAAAAAAATTGGGCAGCATTTCCTTTGTTTATGTGCGTATCCACAATTTTCCAATAATCCAAATCAACCAACAATTCAACTCCAACTACAATCCAATCAAACCAACAATCCAATTCAAACCAACAATCCACCTTATTCCAGAATATAAAATTAACATCTTTCTACACTTTAATGCTTTCGAGGCATGTATAGGTAACTTATTTTAAACACCAAATTCAGCCTGTAATACGTCCCTATTACGTTCAAAAAAAAATCATCGACCTTTCGGCCAACACCTATTTCAATTTCAAAGCTTTTCCAAAATTTCTTACTTTCCAATTAATCTTCCAACAACTTCAATTAACAACTTTAACTTTAAACATCAAGGTTTCATCTAAATTTTCACATGCAATTAGTAATAACATACCAACATAATTACTCAATTTCAACGTACGCCAAGAATATGTTCTAAATCGGTTTCGACCTCTCATTCACATGCATTGTCTTCTTTCCCTTTCTTCTTTGACATGGATAATTCTCCTAACTATAATATCAATTAATCTATCAAATATCAAGTAAAAGGGATACATTTTCACCAATAGAAGAAGAATTTCATACCTTAAAATTTTACCAAAACAGTCCCAAAAAACGTGCATGTCCAGATTTTTAGCCACTGCTTCGTCAGCTGAACTTGTAACGTCGATAACTCTCTACTCCAGTGTCCTATCGACGAGCGGTTTGTTGTGTTGGAAACTAGACTCGACGAACTTCATTTTAGGCTTTTGAAACACCCAAAAACTCCTAATATGATAGGAGATATTCCCTTCCAAATTTGACTAAAAATCTGTCCAAAACAGTCCCGAAAATCTGCCCACTGCCCAGGGATTTTTCAGCCTCGTTTCATCGATTTTTCGCCCAAATTCTTCTCTTCTTTCAACCCAAAATGACATGCAACACTTCTACTATAATAACCCAACATGTATACATATTTTCCTTCACAAAATTTGTCCAAAAACTTAAGAAACCACAGCCCTAAAATCTGCCAGCAGTGAGACGTTTTCCCCACTGTTTTGGTGCAATATTTGGCTTTAAAATGGTGGGACAATTTAACCCAAGAAGATGGAGTAACAAGCTAAATTTTCTTGCAAAGAAATGGAGATTTTCGATTAACTAGGGGGGGAGAAAGGAGAGGAAAGAAATAAGTGTGTTCTTGTTTGTGGAAGAAAAGAACTTAGTGGATATTTATTTAGGAATTTCAGATTTCAGTTTTTTTTTTTATACACTTAGCCCCCTTAAATGTCACACTTTGCCCCCTCTAAGTATTTATTTAACTAAACTAATCCCACTTCTTTTAATCTAATTTTCCATTGCCTTAATTTCTTATCATTGCACCTTATATACCTTACTAACTTAACGGAAAAAAAATATGTTTATTTACACCACCATTTCTAAAGAGATTTCCGGCATCACATTCGTCATTGTCAAAAATTAATCCGTATTAGCACGTAGAATATTTGTAATTTCGAAAATTGGAAATCTCAATCCTTAATGACGTTCTAAATCTTTGTCTTAACATACGAGGTGTAACATTGTTCCCCCCTTAGAAACATTCGTCCCCGAATGTTCATAACAAGTCTCAAGTTCTAGAAATTTCGGCAGAGCCTCCTTCATTATTGTGTCTATCCATCTATATACAGCAAACCAACAAATCACATACACTTGACACAGTAAATTTACCTGAAAAGCTGTCATTTCCTACCATGACATTTCCCTCACCCATTGTGTATCCTGCAGAATCAACATAATACCAACTTCCTAATTTCACCTATCAACCCAGTTATTAGCTTTTCCACTCCTTGGCTCCTACCATATCTCCTGCTCTTTTTCAATGTTTGTCCCACATAATACATTATGTTAGATGTTCGGAATTTCTCTTTAAAATTTAGCACCTAAGGCTTTATACACATCAAACGATGATCTATGTCAAGAAGTAATAACCATTCCCTATTTTAACAAAGGGAAAAAGAAATGTATATCTATGCTATAAGGTAGAATCTGAATCTTATTAATTCATATACGTCTCGAAAAGATCAAAATATACCTGCGACCATATCTGGTGACGCCTCCTGATCATGCCTTCTGGCCAAAGCATATATGCGGTTCGAAGGACCGCTAGAACTGGGAGCTTCGCCATGGCCTCCTCCACGGCCTGCTGACGTTTGAATACCTTTCCCGACGGGGCGCATAGCTATGGATAACGATGAACCAGCAACAGACTCCGTAGGCTGAACCATACCACCTAAACCACCTCTGAAGGGACACTCTCTCATTATATGGCCCTGGCGGCCGCATGAAAAGCAAGTACCAGCAGTAAGACGACACTCCCCAGGATGATGCCTGCCGCACCGTGCACATTGAGGAAATGATGGCCTCCACCGACTAGAATCCTGGTTCCCCTGAGAACCCGAAGCCCTGGAGCCCTGACTGGCTCCTGAATACCCCGTGCGATCAAATCTCCTACCCATAGACTGTGAAGGTGCACTCTGTGCTGGCTGGGAGGAATACCCGTCGTGCTGTTGAGGCTGTCTGCCTCGAGACTCACTCGAAAATCCTGCCGTCCTGGACCTCTTAGGTTGATCTCCCTCCTGACCTCTATCCAGCCGTCTCTGTCTATGTCGCTCCTCGACTCCTTGCGCATATGCCTGAATACGGGCAATATCCATGCCCGGCTGAAGTGTTACTGCCATGCATCCATCAATAAGATAGTGGTCCAATCCCTTCACGTAACGGTGTACCCTATCTGTCATGTCTTCTACCATAGTATGTGTGTACCTAGCCAAAGAGTCAAACTCCAGGATATACTCTCTAACCGTCCTCCCATTCTGTCTCAGAGTCAAGAACCTGTCAACCCTAGCTCTCCTCATCTCGGGAGGCAAGAAATGGCCAAGGAAAGCCTCTGTGAACTCGTCCCACACTGTTGGGGGAACATCCTCACCCCTGGACAACTCCCATGAGTCAAACCAATTGACCGCTATATCGCGCAACCGGTATGAGGCCAATATAATCGACTTCGAGGCCCCGATCACCTCAACGCGTCCTCTATACGGCGACTTGATGAACTCATGCGGATCATCATCGCCTTGACAGTAAAACTCCGTGATCGCAACTCGTGAAATCTCTAACCTCAAACTGCGCTCAGGATTAACTGTCGGCTCCTGCCTATGAACCTGTCCCGCCACTATCCTTGCCAATAACTGGACTGTCTCTCTCAAATCTCCATCCTGTGCCCCTGTCTGGGGAACTGAAGGCTCAGGTACTGGGGTCTCGGATACGGGTGATGTTGCCCCCTGAGAGGGAGCCTCTAGAACTGGTGACGAGGCAGAACCCGTCGTCGGGGGCACACTCTCAGGAGTAGACCGCGTGCAAGACCTGGTAGCTCTCGTGCAGACTAGTGTCCTCATCGTAGATTTTCCCTTCCGGGCCACAGGTGCCTTCCTCGAAGGCATAGCTGTAAACATAGTAAACTATCAGAAGACGGATCATCCTAATAACACAGCTCTATAGGACGATCTAAGAGATGGAAGAATAGAAACAATCCTAAATGTCCTGACCTCGCGTGTATAAGTATGGTGCACAACATACCCATACACAAGACTCTACTAGACACGGTCTGTAGACATTCCGAGGACTAACTGCTCTGATACCACTTTTGTCACGACCCGACCCGACGGGCCGCGATTAACGTCCTAATTGGACGTCATTACTGACCTGTCACTCTTAATCCATTTAATACAGATGTCTACATAAATTTCGGTAGCACAACGCTGCTTTTACAACATATCCCTATAAACGGGCGAGCCGACAAGGCTGCCAAAATAACAAAACAAAGTACAAACATCCAACCCACAACTGTCTACAGACCTCTAAGAGTGTAATACTGACATATGACGGAACAGGACCCCGTCGTGCCCAAAATATGCATAAGTCTAAAAGAGATTCTGTACCAAAACGACAAGCTCTGGATCAAGGAGCTTCCCCAACAGCTGAGTAGGAACCTAGATCGGAGGGTCACCAAATCAACACTGTACTGCGGGCATGAGCGGCCAGGGAAAGGGTCGATCTGAAATAATGTACTGAGTATGTAAAACATAAAATACTGAAAATGATGCCATAACTGTACCAAGTAAAATAGAGAGTCAACTGTATCTATAAAATGAGAGTCATATCAGAACCCATGAATGCCTACCATAAAATCATCATGTCCATATACCTGTCTGTAAATTTGTACAATGTGTCTCGTCCCTCTAAGGAGGGACTCGATGATATCTGTATATATATATATATATATATATATATATATATATATATATGTATGTATAACGTGTCTCTACTCAGAATGAGGGACTCGATGATATCTGTATATATGTATAACATGTCTCAGCCCTGTAATGAGGGACTCGATGAAATTATCAATATAACATGTCTCGGCCCTGTAATGAGGGACTCGATGGAATTATCAATATAACATGTCTCGGCCCTGTAATGAGGGACTCGATGAAATGAGTAATAACACTTGGCATGAGCAGAATATCATGAGCAACCATATATAACTTAGATTATCGTTTGACTCTCAATGGAATAAGAAAAATGCATTATCATATCATATATCATTTAAGTCATCCTTTTAGAAAATCAAGGCGCTTAGCGTATCACATATCATCTTTTGGAAAGTCAAGACACTAACTTATCATGAATCATTATTTGATTAAAACTAGCCTTTGAAGGAATCACGTACGTCCGTGACTTTCATTAAAATCATGCCAAAGGAAGGAAGAAAGATTTTCATAAAATCATGCCAAAGAAGGAAATGATAGTCTCACATACCTCTTAGGCGAACTAATCAGCTTGGTATTAAGGTATTCCTCGTCTAGTATTTCAACCTATGATAAGGAACAACATGCTCATCAATTCTATGATTCCTAATGTAAGTTATATGCTTAAAGGCTCCCTTATTTCTACAAAGAAAATTGGGCAGCATTTCCTTTGTTTATGTGCGTATCCACAATTTTCCAATAATCCAAATCAACCAACAATTCAACTCCAACTACAATCCAATCAAACCAACAATCCAATTCAAACCAACAATCCACCTTATTCCAGAATATAAAATTAACATCTTTCTACACTTTAATCTTTTCGAGGCATGTATAGGTAACTTATTTTAAACACCAAATTCAGCCTGTAATACGTCCCTATTACGTTCAAAAAAAATTCATCGACATTTCGGCCAACACCTATTTCAATTTCAAAGCTTTTCCAAAATTTCTTACTTTCCAATTAATCTTCCAACAACTTCAATTAACAACTTTAACTTTAAACATCAAGGTTTCATCTAAATTTTCACATGCAATTAGTAATAACATACCAACATAATTACTCAATTTCAACGTACGCCAAGAATATGTTCTAAATCGGTTTCGACCTCTCATTCACATGCATTGTCTTCTTTCCCTTTCTTCTTTGACATGGATAATTCTCCTAACTATAATATCAATTAATCTATCAAATATCAAGTAAAAGGGATACATTTTCACCAATAGAAGAAGAATTTCATACCTTAAAATTTTACCAAAACAGTCCCAAAAAACGTGCATGTCCAGATTTTTAGCCACTGCTTCGTCAGCTGAACTTGTAACGTCGATAACTCTCTACTCCAGTGTCCTATCGACGAGCGGTTTGTTGTGTTGGAAACTAGACTCGACGAACTTCATTTTAGGCTTTTGAAACACCCAAAAAATCCTAATATGATAGGAGATATTCCCTTCCAAATTTGACTAAAAATCTGTCCAAAACAGTCCCGAAAATCTGCCCACTGCCCAGGGATTTTTCAGCCTCGTTTCATCGATTTTTCGCCCAAATTCTTCTCTTCTTTCAACCCAAAATGACATGCAACACTTCTACTATAATAACCCAACATGTATACATATTTTCCTTCAAAAAATTTGTCCAAAAACTTAAGAAACCACAGCCCTAAAATCTGCCAGCAGTGAGACGTTTTCCCCACTGTTTTGGTGCAATATTTGGCTTTAAAATGGTGGGACAATTTAACCCAAGAAGATGGAGTAACAAGCTAAATTTTCTTGCAAAGAAATGGAGATTTTCGATTAACTAGGGGGGGAGAAAGGAGAGGAAAGAAATAAGTGTGTTCTTGTTTGTGGAAGAAATGAACTTAGTGGATATTTATTTAGGAATTTCAGATTTCAGTTTTTTTTTTTATACACTTAGCCCCCTTAAATGTCACACTTTGCCCCCTCTAAGTATTTATTTAACTAAACCAATCCCACTTCTTTTAATCTAATTTTCCATTGCCTTAATTTCTTATCATCGCACCTTATATACCTTACTAACTTAACGGGAAAAAAAATATGTTTATTTACACCACCATTTCTAAAGAGATTTCCGGCGTCACATTCGTCATTGTCAAAAATTAATCCGTATTAGCACGTAGAATATTTGTAATTTCAAAAATTGGAAATCCCAATCCTTAATGACGTTCTAAATCTTTGTCTTAACATACGAGGTGTAACAATTACCTTGAACCAAACTTGTTATCTCCTTTCATAAGTGGTAAAGTTTGACATCATTTGACCTCCCGAACCTTTGCTCTAGACTTTCCCATAATTCTCTCGATGTGTTAGAGTGTATCCTACTATCAACAATGTCTTTTATCAATGCATTTGTGATCCAAGTAATGACCATATCATTGACACAGGACCATTGCTCATTGTCACGCCCTTTTCCGACCGCGACATGTTTTTTGAAACTCCTGCTTAATAAAAGTGTTAGGAAATAAATAAAAGTGCAAAAGAATGCTAAAATGTTAAAGAGGTGCTAAAAGGGTTCGTGGAGTCACCGCCTAATTAATTTGGGTGAATTAGGACACCTAAATGTTAACTAGTTTAAAGTAAACATTAACTCCATTTTTTATGGTCTGCTAAACTTAATGAGATTCTGGGTAAGGGCTCCTTATTATCCTAAAGGGAAGGGGTTAGGCACCCTAAATGATCCGCTAACTTGCGATTGTCCGTTCAAACCTAGGGATTATTATGCTAAGAGTGTGTGTTTTTGAAAAATATAAAAGATGCTCCAAATATTTTATAAAAGGGGGCATGTTGATAAAAGTTTATAAGACTAAGGCCATATAAAAAAGTGCATTTATATTATTTCTAATATAAATGATGCAAAGTTTATTTAGGGACTAATTATGTGTACTTGTTAGCTAAATTAATCCTACTTAACGTGCGTACAATATATAAAAAAAATGCTTAATAAGATTCTTTATTATGCACAATAGATTTCCTATATAATGTTAGATAAGAGTTTAGGAGAAAATTTGTTATGGATTTAATAAGAAATAAAGTGTTGGTTTTATGATGCAAGTTAAATTGTTTAGATTATTTTGGCAAAATTTAGACATGCATAACAATCCTAAAAATAAAGTAGAAGTGCATTTCTAAGTTTAAATTATCTTCCCACCTCATATGTTCAAGGCTATTTTGCTCTAGGTTTCTTATTAATTACAAAGTTATATATAATAAAATTACAATAACAAATAAGACGTAAAAAATAAGATAAGGAGGTTAAGAGAGTAGAGGAATTGAAGCGGATGACTCCGTCCTATTTGTTTTTTTAGGAATTGCCGAAGAGGAAACTCGATGGATGTAGATGCGGGCCTTCATTGACGAAAGTCGTGATGAGTCTCGCCATGAGACTCTTCATTTACTCCCACGCATTGCATTTCATGTAAAAAAAAGAGATAAAGATTAGTATCTGTCCAATTGTATCAAAGACAACAGTAAAGAAAAATAATCTTGAGAGGCTGAAGATACGCATGATCCACTGATTCTATATTTTAACGTGCACTATTGGGCCCAGGGGAATGGGACCTCAATACATACTTCTCGGCCCAGAGATGGAGAACAGTAAGGCAAACAGTATGCAGCAATAGAGGAAACAAATATGCTGGACCATTACTGTAAATTCGAATTAAACATGGAACCATTCTTGTGCAAATCCCACATTTAATATTCTCTAAGTTCAACGGAAGGCAACATTTAATCTTTCTGATAAGAAGCCCAATCGAACATGTATCAACCAATAGGCATCAAATTTACCAGGCATCACATTAATCCATTCAGGTTTTCTTTTACAGGAGGACTTAACGTGATCATACAAGCCAATTACTGGTTTATGAAGCGCCAACAACACACTGGGCATGGCCAAACTACTTCATAATTTCCAAGACTAGAAAGCAAGGTTCAGTTTGCACATATTTAGAAGATTCTAACAAAACCAAGTTCGCATACCATTTTTTGTAACTGAAGATGGATGAGACTGCCTTTGTAAAACCAACATAGCAATTGTACATACACATTAACTTTAACCGATGATTTCCTAATTCAAACTAATGTCAAATGTAGATACAGAAAGGCATGGGTGATCAATCATAGTCTCAAAGGAATCAGCATGTTTCTTAGACTACCACAAAAGGCCTTAAACCTGCTTATCTAATTAGACAGACCCCAAACCAGCATCATATGAACTAAATAGCTAAAAATAGTTAAGACGTGCTGAAATTAGCATGCTGATCATTTAAAATTACTCAGGAAAATCACACAGGACATAGTCAAATTAGTAATTTACAAACAGTTTCATGCACCACATCCGTAATTTAATAACTCGAGATAAGCAGATTCATCACCACCAACATTTTAGTATTTGATCTGGACATCTCATAAGATCTTAATCTTGACAACATATACCAAACAAAATCACAGAGGATATATAATATATGACGCAGTGCATTTAGGCATCAGTAATCCGGCGAACATGTTAACAAACAGTTTTAACAACGCGCATCAGTGGACACAAGTACGAACAAACTAACGCAAAACACACAACAAGACAGAATAAAACTGGGAGGGATTTGAGTTTTACCTTCTCCGAGCAGCGAATCGAGACAGCTTACCAAGTCATCGATCCACTCGGTGTTTGGTTGTGATGCGATTTGAACGGGAAGCAAAACTTAGACGATTTTTTGCTAGGTTGTGCGAAAACAAAGAGTTTGGTTTTGTTCTTTCTCTTTTCTATTTTCGATCTCTGTCTCCCCCTCTTCTTGCATGTGTAATGGGTTCGTTTATATGGCCACAATTTGGGTTCTAATTTTGGTAAGTTATCGATACCATTCTGGACTGATTTGGTGCGATTCGTAAGTGATTTAGTACTGATTTGTTAAGATTTTGTGGGCTATTTTGGGTTGATTTTCGTACTGTTCTTGTTATGGTAAGGGCGAGCTGACTGTGTGTGCATGGGTAAGGAAAGTCGCCGGATTCTCAGGCGAGAATCTCGGCAGGGAAGGTGCGGCGATGGGGGTGCGAGGTAAGGGAGGTGCGGCGGTTTTATATTTTTAGGGTTGGTTTGATCTTGGCGGAAGAGAAAGAGGAGAGTTGTGGGTCAGATGGGGAAGGAAATAGGGTGTGGGTCGGGTAACGGGTCAAGAGGTGTCACACCCCAACCTCCAAGCTCGGATCGTGCCCCTACCGGCACCTCGCTACCTTAACAACTAAGTATATTGGAAATTAATAACACCATATTTTTTTTTCTTTTAAAACCAACGTCGCATAAGGCAAAGCCGACTAGCCGCCATATCATATACATAAACAAAAGACATTACACTGTACACGAGTCCAATCCCACATGAATACTGACCACAGGAGTTAAATCGAAATATGACGGACAAGGCCCCGTACCCAAAACTGCATAAAGCACATCTGATCAAGGATATATACCAAAAGATAAACTCACGGACAGAGGAGCTATCCAAAAACCCCGAGCAGATCCTACACTGCCGATCACCAAACAGCGTACCTAAACTCGCGTGAACGCACTTCGGGCGAGGTCAAGAAGAATGTACTAAGTATGTGAGCGAGAAATGCGTAATAAAAATCATAATCTAAACAAAACAGAGACATGTATGATAGCCAACATACAAGACATACAATACATAAGCGATCATATCAAGTCGTGACGCAGCCCTCAAAGTCACTACTCAAATATAACTATGGGTCTCACGCCCATAATATCAATCATGCGTGGAATCCTTCCTCACTGCCGATATTCCATGATATAACATAACACCAATATGCATACATGAACACAAAGTGCCATATGTGTTCTAAAACCTGTACGTTCCATGTAGGCAAACGAACATGTGGTATAACGTATTGGGGTTTACCTCATTTATACTCGCCACGAAGGAGGTGGTAAAGCGGTATAACGTCTTGGGGCTTGCCTCATTTATACTCTTACCCCGGAGAAGGTGGTATAACGTCTTGGGGCTTGCCTCATTTATACTCTTACCCTATCTCAACCGGCCACAAACAACACATAAAGCGCAGATGCAAATTCTGGGGTTTACCCTCACTTATACTCTTACCCGAGAAGGTGGTACAGCCTTGGGGTTTACCCCTCACTTATACTCTTACCCTATCTCGACCGACCATCAAACAAGACATAAGCACTACCATGTCTTCTATAAAAAAAAATCCGGGAATTTAACCCAAGTACTACAAGTAACGGAAGCATACCCGTGGAATCCCACATCACCGCCAGACGTCCCAAGAACTTACAACAAGACAAACCATTCTTCAACCGAGAGTCGCGGAACTTAATAAAACATAATACTTGCACTCAAAGGCTATTACCCGACATATAGGCAAGTTCTCAATTAACCAAGCCAAAGTACTTATCAAGGCACACATAGGATAAATTCTCATTTAACAAGCCAAAGTACTTATCAGGGCACAATTAGAATAAATTCTCAATTTATCAAGCCAAAGTACTAATCAAGGCATACATAGAATAATTCTCATTTAACAAGCCAAAGTACTTATCGGAGGCACAAATAGAATAAATTCTCATTTAACAAGCCAAAGTACTTATCAGGGCACAAATAGAATAAATTCTCATTTAACAAGCCAAAGTACTTATCCGGACACAAATAGAATAAATTCTCATTTTATCAAGCCAAAGTACTAATCAAGGCATACATAGAATAATTCTCTTTTAACAAGTCAAAGTACTTATCAAGGCACACTTAGACAAATTCTCAATTTATCAAGCCAAAGTACTACGTCGCATATCTCTTTTATAAAAGACTCCTTTCTATGTAAAGCCCCAAGATACTAACACCGTAGTATCAGCGTGTCTATTTTTCAAAGTAAGTTACTACATTTTTAGAAAACTCATTTCAAAGCTTGAAATCAAGTAACTTCAAATTTTCACAATCTAGGCAACTTATGCCGATTTAATCAAAATAGACAACTTTCTAAACCTTCCATAAAGCCGTTATAACCAACTTCCCATAAAGCCGTTATAACCCTTTATGGTTTTAGACGTATCCATTCCTTCAATACCCAAGAGACTTATACTATTAAAACCAAGTATCACATACTTGCAAATCAAGTTCTTAACTTTCAAAATACTTCAAGTCTCTTAATAATTAGAAAACAAGTTTTCTACTTTTTAAACCTCAAGTAACTTCACCCTTAACGCAAGTTACTTCTCTTAAATCATGTCATTTCTCCTCTTTAAATCAACTAAGTAAATCACTCCTTTGACTCTAAAGTCATTATAATGACCTTTAGGTTTTAGAACTAAGGCACTAGCCAAAAGATTTGGAAACCACTTCCTTTCAAGTCTCTATGTACTTTAAGAAAAATACCTTCACTTTTAAGAATCCAAACTTCCCTAAGGAAATGGATTATACTACTTACAATTTAAACATCAAAGTACACTCGAGGAAGTACATAGAACTAATTCTATTTTAGGCAATCCAAATATAAGCAAGGAATGGATCATTCGAGTAGAACTTACTTTCTTTATTCTAAGGAATCATGCTAGAAGAGGAGATAGTTCACATACCTTTCGCTAATTCCTCAAGCTAAGCCGAATACGCGTGCGTAGAAGTTTCAACCTATAATGGTCACAACAAGACTATCAATCTTCTAGTCTCTAACGTAGAATAATACTAAGTATTTGGTCTCTAATTCTACGGAAAATCGGCAAAGACTTCCTTTGTTTCTACTCACTTTGCCACCTTTTCAAGGCCGAATACAATAACCAACAAGCCACATTTAAGGCTCCAAACAACAACCAAACAAAGGGGATTACACGCCTAACAATACGTAAAATTCCGCCCACAATTCATACAAAATAGCTTAAAACTCAAGCCATTCTACTAACTACATACTAACAATTCAAAGTCTTTTCCAATCCTTTTCAAATTCCAAGTTATAGGGTCTAACATGTTATATAGTCATACACAACTTCAAAACTACAATTTCCTTCCTACACAACACGCGACGACTTAAACGAATAATCAACTTGAATTTCCAAACTTAAGGCTAAACATGCTAGTTTCCTGATTAGGGTTCCAATAGCCGATAAACATATCCAACTACATAATAATTAACTCATGCTTGCAATATCCAAAGCTACAATCAATAAGTAAACTTAATTGCTAAAACGACAAAATTTATACCTTTCCAAGCCCTTAAAATTTCCAAGATTTCAAAGTCGCGTCTTAGCAATTCTTAGCTCCTTTCCTTAGGTTCCAATCCGCTCAAGCACTCCTAGAGGCCTATGAAGAACCCATCTTCAAGTTCCAACTTCAAAGTGAAGAACTCCTTAGTTTCCGCTTGCGACTAACGTAAAAATGCGTTTTTCCAAATCTTTCTATTGAGATATCCTTACAATACCCTAAGGGACATTGGGTTAAAGTCTTGTGGCTAATGGATCAAAACTACAAATTTTGTGTGGGACTATTGCAAACCCGGGAGCTTCTTCAAGCTAGCAAGGTTCTCAAATTTTTCTAAGTGTAAAATGCCAAGTTTTGCTACTAGTAGTATACTTATAACACAATGGAGGGCTTAGACTTAAACAAATGTGAGGTTAGGATGAGTTTCACTGGATCAAGCTAGGTGGACAAGTTGACTTGTCAAATATCAAGCTTGCAAGACTTATCTTCCAAGATGGTCAATGACCATTAAACCCTTGCATAAATTTCGACCAAGCCATGTGGGGTGCCACGTGTCGCCCTATCATTCGTCCATAAAATTCTGTAACCCTCGTGGCCCCACAAAACGTAAAATTCCTCGGGTGGGCCCCACGTGACCAAATCCGTAAAAATAAATTTCCATAATATTAATAAGTTCCATACTCTTCAAATAATGCATTTTGAGAATCCAATTCTCAACAACGAACATTTTTCCTTTCCGACGTCAGAAAGATTTTCCGTCGGAAAAACCATTCTTCCTTTTCGTACTAATTTCCAAGTCTTGTTTCCTTACGTACATTCTCTTATACATGTCACGGACTTACGGGTGTAACATTCTTCCCCTTAGAAATATTCGTCCCCGAATGTTCTTAGTCGGTTGTCACGCTATACACACTCCGGCACAATCTCTATACTATGCCTATCAATCAAATGCACAAGACCAACGATGCCACACATGGCCACCACATAACATACGTAAACATAACAATGGACCTTCCGTCTGTGGTCCCTTCTCACAAAACTCGAAGGTTACAAATCTCTCAAACACGGATCCCAGAGGTTCCTTTCTTTCCTTACTAGTCATACTTTCTCGTACTTTCAAACTCATCTAGTACACGTACAAAATCTCAAATATTGTTTCTATTCTCCAATCCTTGGAGTTACTATCCAAACTTGGCCATATAGTTACTTACATTCCCGTTAAGGCTCTTCTCGGTCCTTACGACCTAGTTCCGGTGGAACGCATCCACGAACTCGTACAACAATCAACTAGACTTGGGCACGCATCCTCGTGACCCTATCACATAACGGGACCATTTCTAACTGACATCACCCCATTCCATACTATCGGCTGACTCGAAATGAGTCCATAACCCGACTCATCGTCACACTTAACTTCTCGTTCTTAGTCTGAAATAAATCTCTCTTATCTCAAGGTACTTCTTACCCTATCCCCTATTCACTAGAGGTTCGCCACATAAGCCAAAGTATTTCTATTATGCAATCTTCCCTATTGGTCTTACACTGTCATGAGGCAATTACAACTTGTGAACTCTACACAACTATAGTCTCAGTTCACTTATCATTCTTGTCAATATTCTTACTTTTCACATTACTAATCAAAGTATTCCTACCTCTGGGGTACTATCACTTATAAATCGCTAGCCATACAGGAAAACATATACGCTAGGCGAAATCGAATCTAACAATGCACGTGAGATTCAAAGAATCGAGATATACCAGAACCTGGCGATGTTGCTTCTGATCCTGTCGATGGTCGCGTCATCTATGCGGTTCGAAGACCGCCGGAACTATAAACTCCACCGACCTCTACCACGGTGACTAACATCCAACACCGCTCGGGGACGCACCGTAGAGGAAAGGGAACCAACCATCGGCCTCATAGGCTGAGCCACCTCACCGGTGCTCCTTCTAAAAGGACATACCCTCAGAATATGGCCCGGACGGCCACAATAAAAACAAAGACCCGTGCCATAACGGCATTTCCCCGAATGACGCTTACCACATCTGATACACTGAGGAATAGGTGGCCTCGACCGAGAAAATCCTCTGCTACTCTGAGAACCTCGACCTCTGGAGCTCGGACCGGCTCCTAAATACCTTGTGGGGTCCAAACTCCCACCTGTGAGCTGCGGGGGTATATACTGGGTAGGCTGGGTTGAATATCTCACTCGTTGCTGAGGCAGCTCGTCCAAGAACTCACCGGAATAACCAACCGGTCTAGCCCTCTTGCGCAGATCTCCGCGCCGCCCTATCCCCGCACTGTCTCAGATCGCCGAATAACCTCCGGTGATGAAAAGCGTAATCGCTATCTTGGTCAATAACATAATGGCTTCCTTCATGACTCCTAAAGTCCGCCCCTAATCGAGAAATCAGAGGCTCAGTGTCAGTGTTCTCAAAACTCGCGAAGAAGAACTCGCCGATCGCGAACAACATCCGTTATAACACAGGCATAAGCCCTATCAACTCTCGAGTCCGACTAGTAGCTCGCTACTCCTTTGCCCTTCTCGGCGGCCGCTGTTGCCCTCTCGAGGCATAATCAGAATACAACAATACGTCGAGAGGAATTATCTTACTAACATGACTCTATGGCACGATCTAGAGTGAGAAGAATAGAAATCAACTCCTAAATGTCCTGTAGCCTCTCGTTTATGGGTGTGGCGCGCAACACACCGATAATCAAGACTCTACTAGACACGGTCAGAAACATTAGAGGATCGATCGCTCGATACCACTCACACCCCGAACCCGGGCTCGTGGATCGTGCCCTACGGGCACCGCTACCTTAACAACTAAGTATATTGCGAAATTAATAACACTCATATTTTTTTCTTTTAAAACCAACGTGACGTACAAGGCAAAGCCGACTAGGCTGCCATATCATATACATAAACAAAAGACATTACACTGCATACGAGTCCAATCCCACATATGAATACTGCACTGCAGGAGTTAAATCGAAATATGACGACAAGGCCCCACAGCATCCAAAACTGTATAAAGCCTGCATCAAGGATATATACCAAAAGATAAACTCACGACAGAGGAGCTATCCAAAACCACGAGCAGATCCTACACTGCCGATCACCAAACAACAGACCTAAACTTGCGGCATGAACGCACTCCGGCGAGGTCGACTGAAGAATGTACCAAGTATGTGAGCGATGAAATCGTAATAAAAATCATAACAGTCTAAACAAAACAGAGACATGTATGATAGCCAACATACGATACACAATACATAAGCGATCATATCAAGTCGTGACGCACTTCAAAGTCACTACTCAAATATAACTATGGGTCTCGCGCCCATAATATCAATCATGCCCGTGGAATCCTTCCTCACCGGCGATCCATGATATAACATAGCACCAATAGGCATACATGAACACCAAGTCCCACCTGTTCTAAAATCAGACGCTAAGTAGGCAAACGAGCAGTGGTATAACGTCTTGGGGTTTACCCTCATTTATACTCGCCCGAAGGAGGTGGTAAAGCGGGGTATAACGTCTTGGGGCTTGCCTCATTTATACTCTTACCACGGAGAAGGTGGTATAACGTCTTGGGCTTGCCCTCATTTATACTCTTACCCTATCTCAACCTGCCACAAACAACACATAAAGCAGCAGATAAATCTTGGGGTTTACCCCTCACTTATACTCTTACCCTGGAGAAGGTGGTACATCGTCTTGGGGTTTACCCCTCACTTATACTCTTACCCTATCTCGACCGACCATCAAACAAGACATAAGCACTACCATGTCTTCTATAAAAAAAATCCGGGAATTTAACCCAAGTACTACAAGTAACGGAAGCATACCCGTGGAATCCCACATCACCGCTTCAGACGTCCCAAGAACTTACAACAAGACAAAGACCCTTCAACCGAGAGTCGCGGCAACTTAATAAAACATAATACTTGCACTCAAAGGCTATTACCAGCACATATAGGCAAGTTCTCAATTAACCAAGCCAAAGTACTTATCAAGGCACACATAGGATAAATTCTCATTTAACAAGCCAAAGTACTTATCAGGGCACAATTAGAATAAATTCTCAATTTATCAAGTCAAAGTATTAATCAAGGCATACATAGAATAATTCTCATTTAACAAGCCAAAGTACTTATCAGGGCACAAATAGAATAAATTCTCATTTAACAAGCCAAAGTACTTATCAGGGCACAAATAGAATAAATTCTCATTTAACAAGCCAAAGTACTTATCAGTGCACAAATAGAATAAATTCTCATTTTATCAAGCCAAAGTACTAATCAAGGCATACATAGAATAATTCTCTTTTAACAAGTCAAAGTACTTATCAAGGCACACTTAGACAAATTCTCAATTTATCAAGCCAAAGTACTACGTACGTACATTCTTTTATAAAAGACTCCTTTCTATGTAAAGCCCCAAGATACTAACACCCGTAGTATCAAGGCGTGTCTATTTTTCAAAGTAAGTTACTACATTTTTAGAAAACTCATTTCAAAGCTTGAAATCAAGTAACTTCAAATTTTCACAATCTAGGCAACTTATGCCGATTTAATCAAAATAGACAACTTTCTAAACCTTCCATAAAGCCGTTATAACCAACTTCCCATAAAGCCGTTATAACCCTTTATGGTTTTAGACGTATCCATTCCTTCAATACCCAAGAGACTTATACTATTAAAACCAAGTATCACATACTTGCAAATCAAGTTCTTAACTTTCAAAATACTTCAAGTCTCTTAATAGTTAGAAAACAAGTTTTCTTCTACTTTTTAAACCTCAAGTAACTTCACCCTTAACGCAAGTTACTTCTCTTAAATCATGTCATTTCTCCTCTTTAAATCAACTAAGTAAATCACCTTTGACTCCTAAAGTCATTATAATGACCTTTAGGTTTTAGAACTAAGGCACTAGCCAAAAGATTTGGAAACCACTTCCTTTTCAAGTCTCTATGTACTTTAAGAAAAATACCTTCACTTTTAAGAATCCAAACTTCCCTAAGGAAATGGATTATACTACTTACAATTTAAACATCAAAGTACACTCAAGGAAGTACATAGAACTAATTCTATTTTAGGCAATCCAAATATAAGCAAGGAATGGATCATTCAAGTAGAACTTACTTTCTTTATTCTAAGGAATCATGCTAGAAGAGGAGATAGTTCACATACCTTTTCGGCTAATTCCTCAAGCTAAGCCGAATACGCCGTACGTAGAAGTTTCAACCTATAATGGTCACAACAAGACTATCAATCTTCTAGTCTCTAACGTAGAATAATACTAAGTATTTGGTCTCTAATTCTACGGAAAATCGGGCAGCACTTCCTTTGTTTCTACTCACTTTGCCACCTTTTCAAGGCCGAATACAATAACCAACAAGCCACATTTAAGGCTCCAAACAACAACCAAACAAAGGGATTACACGCCTAACAATACGTAAAATTCCGCCACAATTCATACAAAATAGCTTAAAACTCCAAGCCATTCTCGACGACTACATACTAACAATTCAAAGTCTTTTCCAATCCTTTTCAAATTCCAAGTTCTGTGGTCTAACATGTTATATAGTCATACACAACTTCAACAACTACAATTTCCTTCCTACACAACATCGGCGACTTAAACGAATAATCAACTTGAATTTCCAAACTTAAGGCTAAACATGCTAGTTTCCGGATTAGGGTTCCAATAGCCAATAAACATATCCAACTACATAATAATTAACTCATGCTTGCAATATCCAAAGCTACAATCAATAAGTAAACTTAATTGCTAAAACGACAAAATTTATACCTTTCCAAGCCCTTAAAATTTCCAAGATTTCAAAGTCGCGCCTTAGCAATTCTTAGCTCCTTTCCTTAGGTTCCAATCCGCTCCAAGCACTCCTTAGAGGCCTATGAAGAACCCATCTTCAAGTTCCAACTTCAAAGTTGAAGAACTCCCTTAGTTTCCGCCTTGCGACTAACGTAAAAATGCGTTTTTTCCGAAATCTTTCTATTGAGATATCCTTACAATACCCTAAGGGACATTGGGTTAAAGTCTTGTGGCTAATGGATCAAAACTACAAATTTTTGTGTGGGACTATTGGCAAACCCGAGCTTCTTCAAGCTAGCACAAGGTTCTCAAAATTTTCTAAGTGTAAAATGCCAAGTCTTGCTACTAGTAGTATACTTATAACACAATGGAGGGCTTAGACTTAAACAAATGTGAGGTTAGGATGAGTTTCACTTGGATCAAGCCTAGGTGGACAAGTTGACTTGTCAGCATATCGCTTGCAAGACTTATCTTCCAAGATGGTCAATGACCATTAAACCCTTGCATAAATTTCGACCAAGCCATGTGGGGTGCCACGTGTCGCCTCTCATTCGTCCATAAAATTCAGAACCCTCGTGGGCCCCACAAACGTAAAATTTCTCGGGTGGGCCCCACGTGACCAAATCCAGTAAAATAAATTTCCATAATATTAATAAGTTCCATACTCTTCAAATAATACATTTTGAGAATCCAATTCTCAACAACGAACATTTTTCCTTTCCGACGTCCGAAAGATTTTCCGTCGGAAAAACCATTCTTCCTTTCGTACTAATTTCCAAGTCTTGTTTCCTTACGTACATTCTCTTATACATGTCCTGGACTTACGGGGTGTAACATTCTTCCCCCCTTAGAAACATTCGTCCCCGAATGTTCTTAGTCGGTTGTCACGCTATACACACTCCGGCACAATCTCTATACTATGCCTATCAATCAAATGCACAAGACCAACGATGCCACACATGGCCACCACATAACATACGTAAACATAACAATGGACCTTCCGTCCGTGGTCCCTTCTCACAAAACTCGAAGGTTACAGTCTCCTCAAACACGGGATCCCCTAGAGGTTCCTTTCTTTCCTTACTAGTCATACTTTCTCGTACTTTCAAACTCATCTAGTACACGTACAAAATCTCAAATATTGTTTCTATTCTCCAATCCTTGGAGTTACTATCCAAACTTGGCCATATAGTTACTTACATTCCCGTTAAGGCTCTTCTCGGTCCTTACGACCTAGTTCCGGTGGAACGCATCCACGAACTCGTACAACAATCAACTAGACTTGGGCCTGGCATCCTCGTGACCCTATCACATAACGGGACCATTTCTAACTGACATCACCCCATTCCATACTATCGGCTGACTCGAAATGAGTCCATAACCCGACTCATCGTCACACTTAACTTCTCGTTCTTAGTCTGAAATAAATCTCTCTTATCTCAAGGTACTTCTTACCCTATCCCCTATTCACTAGAGGTTCGTCACATAAGCCAAAGTATTTCTACTGTACAATCTTCCCTATTGG
Source organism: Przewalskia tangutica (assembly GCA_029844215.1). Lineage (NCBI taxonomy): Eukaryota > Viridiplantae > Streptophyta > Magnoliopsida > Solanales > Solanaceae > Przewalskia > Przewalskia tangutica. The sequence goes on along the minus strand of CM056721.1, from coordinate 119,280,484 downwards.
TCTTACACTGTCATGAGGCAATTACAACTTGTGAACTCTACACAACTATAGTCTCAGTTCACTTATCATTCTTGTCAATATTCTTACTTTTCACATTACTAATCAAAGTATTCCTACCTCTGGGGTACTATCACTTATAACTGCTAGCCATACAGGGAAAACATATATGCTAGGGCGAAATCTGAATCTAACAATGCACGTGAGATTCAAAAGAATCGAGATATACCTGTAACCCTAGGCGATGTTGCTTCCTGATCCTGTCCAGTAGTCGCGTCATCTATGCGGTTCGAAAGACCGCCAGAACTATAAACTCCACCACGACTCTACCACGATCGCTAACATCTCAACACCGCTCGGGGACGCAGTAGAGGAAAGGGAACCAACCATCGCCTCATAGCCGAGCCACCTCACCTGCTCCTTCTAAAAGGACATACCACCGAATATGGCCCGGACGGCCACAATAAAAACAAAGACCCGTGCCATAACGGCATTTCCCCGTATGACGCTTACCACATCTGATACACTGAGGAATAGGTGGCCTCGACCGAGAAAATCCTCTGCTACTCGAGAACCTCGACTGGAGCTCGGACCGCTCCTAAATACCTTGTGGGGTCCAAACTCCCACCGTGAGCTGCGGTATATCTTTGGGTAGTGGGTTGAATATCTCACTCGTTCTTTGAGCGGCTCGTCCAAGAACTCACCGGAATAACCAACCGGTCTAGCCTCTTCTGCAGATCTCATGGCCCTCTATCCCCTGTACCCCATGCATCTTGGCCGAATAACCTCCGGTGATGAAAGCTATGCTTGCTATCTTGGTCAATAACATAATGGCTTCCTTCATGACCACAAAGTCCGCCTAAGCGAAATCAGAGGCTCGTGTCGTGTTCTCAAAACTCGCGAAGAAGAACTTCGCCATCGCGGAACAACATCCGTTATAACCTGGGCATAAGCCCTATCAACTCTCTGAGTCTGACTAGTATCTCTGCTACTCCTTTGCCCCTTCTGGCGGCCGTTGCCTCCTCGAGGCATAAGCGTAACACAACAATACGTCGAGAGGAATTATCTTACTAACACAACTCTATGCACGATCTTAGAGTGAGAAGAATAGAAATCAACTCCTAAATGTCACGTAGCCTCTGTTTATGGGTGTGGCGCGCAACACACCGATAATCAAGACTCTACTAGACACGATCAGTAAACATTCCGAGGGATCGCTCGATACCACTCTGTCACACCCCGAACCCGGGCAGTGGTGCCCTACACAGGCACCTGCTACCTTAACAACTAAGTATATTGCGGAAATTAATAACAACTCATATTTTTTTCTTTTAAAACCAGCGTGCGTACAAGGCAAAGCCGACTAGCGCCATATCATATACATAAACAAAAGACATTACACTGCATACGAGTCCAATCCACATATGAATACAGACCTGCAGGAGTTAAATCGAAATATGGACGGACAAGGCCCGTAGTACCCAAAGCTGTACAAAGCACATCTTGAAGGATATATACCAAAAGATAAACTCACGGACAGAGGAGCTATCCAAAACCACGGCAGATCCTACACTGCCGATCACCAAACAGCGTACCTAAACTGCGGCATGAGCGCGAAGGAGGTCGATCTGAAGAATGTACCAAGTATGTGAGCGATGAAATGCGTAATAAAAATCATAACGATCTAAACAAAGCAGAGACATGTATGATAGCCAACATACTGATTACAATACATAAGCGATCATATCAAGTCGGGGGCAGCCCTCAAAGTCACTACTCAAATATAACTATGGGTCTCACGCCCATAATATCAATCATGCGTAGAATCGCCCTCACCGTGATCCCATGATATAACATAGCACCAATAGGCATACATGAACACCAAGTCCACGCGTGTTCTAAAAGCAGACTGGCCAAGTAGGCAAACGAGCAGGTGGTATAACGTCTTGGGGTTTACCCTCATTTATACTCTGCCACGAAGGAGGTGGTAAGCGGGGTATAACGTCTTGGGGCTTGCCTCATTTATACTCTTACCACGGAGAAGGTGGTATAACGTCTTGGGGCTTGCCCGCCATTTATACTCTTTACCCTATCTCAACCGTGATCGAAACAACACATAAAGCAGTGATGCAGCGTCTTGGGGTTTACCCTCACTTATACTCTTACCTGGAGAAGGTGGTGCAGTCTTGGGGTTTACCCTCACTTATACTCTTACCCTATCTCGACCGACCATCAAACAAGACATAAGCACTACCGTATCTTACATAAAAAAATCAGAATTTAACCCAAGTACTACAAATGCGGAAGCATACCGTGGAATCCACATCACTGTCGTGCGTCCGGTAACTTCTGACAAGACAATGACCTTCAACCGAGCCTATTTAGGCGCTCGTATCCGTGAGGAATCAGGTCCTGACGTAGTTCATTACAAGCGAAATTGGGTAAAATTAAAATTTCTAAAGGTGGGACCGAAGCCGAAACGTCCGCCTACGTATCCACCAAGGGAATCAGGTCAAACGTAGTTCCATTTTATTACATATAAATGGAAAAATATATTAAACTAACTATTTCAGGACTCGGCGGGCCAAGGTAGGGGCACGAGTCCACTCCTTCTTGCTTTGTGTCTTCAATGGCTGAGTCTTCAGCAGGATTATCTCTTGCAGCACACGACTAGACGAATGACTTATTCAATGGTTAAACAATCTCCGGCAAGGAGCACCTCCTTTTCTCTGACGGTTGGTCGATGACTCAACTTTCTTCCCTTTTCGGGCTGGCGTAATAGTCCCTTCCAGACTGTCTTCTTCATTTTTAGCTATCATGTTCACATGGGCATCTTCATAACCCGGAAGAAGGTTATTGTTTGCATTGAGAGGAGCATCTTTCAGCCGAATGGCTCCCTCTTCGATTAACTCCTCTATTTTGTCCTTGAGTGTATAACAATTGTCGATGTCGTGTCCCTCGGCATCAGAGTGTTATGCGCAATGTTTGGTTCTATCGTGCCCTCGGAAAGTAGGCCTGGGGGTATTTCTGGAGTATTCCTGCGGCTTTCAGCTTCTCATACACTTGGGCTATGGGTTCGGCTAAAGGTGTATAGGTTCTGGTTGGCTTTCTCTCAGCATCTCTGCGGGGTTTGGGTCCGTTTGGGGTGCGGGTTCGTGATTGTGGTGAGTATTTTGGGTATGCTGGTTGGGTATGGTAAATAAGATATGGGGTGGCACAGTGCTGATAATATGACTGTGGATTTTGAGTGTTTTAGTTATGGTAAGAAGGCGGTGGGCTTTGATACACTGGAAGCTGTTCTGGCTTATGCTCCTGAATGACCATGATAGAGGGTGATGCATCTCTTCTCCTCTGGGAGGTACCTCCGATGGAATTTGAATGCACTGCTCTGCTAGTTGCTTATAGGGCTGTCAGGTTTGTAATCCTGCCTGTCTTAATGCCTTCTTCCACGAAGTCGCCCATTCTTACGACTTCTGCAAAACTTCGCCCGATTACACTGATCATCCTTTCATAATACGTCACGTCTTTTAACGACTGCACGAACAAGGTGGTCATTTCACTCTCTGTCATTGGAGGTTGGACCTTTGCTGCTTCTGACCGCCACATCAGGGCGTATTCCCTGAAAGTTTCTATGGATTTTTTTTCAAGTTTCATAAGATAAAATCTATCTGGGACAGTGTCAATGTTGAATCTGAATCTATCCATGAAATCTTGTGTCATGGCATTCCAACCGTCCAATTTTCGAGGGTCTTGGCATGTGTACCAGTCCAGCGCCTCGCCGGTTAGACTCATGATGAATAATTTCATGATGATTGCTTGATTTTTCCCAACTCCAATCAATTTATCGCAATATGACCTTAGATGAGCTCGAGGATTTCCTTTTCCATCGAACATGTCAAATTTGGGCACCTTGTACCCCACAGGTAATTCAACGTCGGGGTGCATGCATAAGTTTTCATATTCTAAACCTTCCTCCCCCTTGTTCATCTGAATACTTTTGAATGCCTCTTTCAAGCTACGGATTTCGTTTGCCACATTTTCATCAGCCCTAGCTCGAGTCTGCCGCTCCACTTCCTTGTATTGATCTGTCACTTGAGAGGATGCATGCATAATAAATGGTTGGCTTTCGGTCGGATGTGCTAATCCCCCATATTGTTTGTTAGGACTAGTGATGCGTGTCCTCTGCTCGTATTGGGTGGCTTGGCAATTTGGGCTGAGTGGGGAGATATAAGTAGGTGGAGGTTGAGATATGTATGTGGTAAACGGATCGTTTTGGAGGTCGGCTTGCAAATTGACCGGGCGAGTGACATTTTGGTGTGAGCTGGTGTGTAGCGGCCTTTGCGGGGAGCTTTGGGGAAGTGGAGGCTCAAGGGCTTGTGACACGATTGCATTTGTCATTTGCTCTGGGAGTGGTGCATTCAAGCTAATAGACAAGTTTGTGATATTTCGGAGCCTTTCTATTTCGTCTTGCATGACTTCCATTTGCTGCAATAGTTTGGCGAGGTGTTGATCATTGGTGTTTCTCCTTTCTAACGCCTCTGCATCCTCTGCGAGGCGGGGGCGAGTCCTAGGCATTTCGTTACGTGCCTCTGGATTAGTCATTTATGATTGTGCTTCTACCAGTCAACGTGAATCAACATTTTGGGGATAAGCTAGGCAAAATAACCCTCTAACAAATGAAGCAAACCAAGTTAGTATAATATGCAAAGAGTTGCAGGCAATAAATAATAATAAGCAAATTGCAAATCAAGTGTGTGCTCTAACATGTTTGGGACCTCTTTATGCCAGAGGTAGGCCTAAACGTCACATATGCGAGGTTATGATGGATTTGTCCAAGCCGTCCAACTGTAATGCTTTCGTTGGAAATGGCGACCAAATGACGGTGCACTTTTTCCAATTTCGGCACGTCATGATTGGGTTTGGATTTGTCTATCATTGTCACGCTACACATAATATGCTGGTTGGTCGTTGGGTCGAAAAACCTGTCGACAAGTTTGGTGTCTTCCTAATTGTGGTGTCGATACCAAGGACCGACCCACCTAAGGTAAATGCATGCATGCCTTAAAATAAATGGTGGTAAAGCTCTATACTGAGTTTCTAAGATTTGGCTTTACTAGACGCAAGGTTCCCGAGCGGACAACTCGAGTGAGAAGGCTACGCGGCTGATCAGACGAACCGATCTAACTCCACGCAGGCGCCAACTCTCTTAAAATTTGGTTATTTGAAGAAATTTGCAGGTGCGCGGAGCACACCAGCGCGTGAGTGTGTGATAGTGTGAATTTTCCAGAGTGGAATAAATATGAGCGGAATGCCAGTTTAAGGAAAGCAGTAAAGCAGGTAGCAATTAAAATAAATAAAACAAAATACAACACATAAAAATTAAATGCAAAAATAATGTCAAATAATAACCCTAGGTCTGTTGTGGTTAAGAGCCTTAATTCCCCAGCAGAGTCGCCATTTCTTTCACGCTCTTTTCCGACCGCGACATTTTTTTGAAACTCCTGCTTAATAAAAATGTTAGGAAATAAATAAAAGTGCAAAAGAATGCTAAAATGTTAAAGAGGTGCTAAAAGGGTTCGTGGAGTCGCCACCTAATTAATTTGGGTGAATTAGGACACCGAAATGTTAACTAGTTTAAAGTAAACATTAACTCCATTTTTATGGTCTGCTTAACTTAATGAGATTCCGGGTAAGGGCTCCTTATTATCCTAAAGGGAAGAGGTTAGGCACCCTAAAGGATCCGCTAACTTGCGGTTGTCCGTTCAAACCTAGGGATTATTATGCTAAGAGTGTGTGTTTTTAAAAAATATAAAAGATGCTCCAAATATTTTATAAAAGGGGGCATGTTGATAAAAGTTTATAAGACTAAGGCCATATAAAAAAGTGCATTTATATTATTTCTAATATAAATGATGCAAAGTTTATTTAGGGACTAATTATGTGTACTTGTTAGCTAAATTAATCTTACTTAACCTGCGTACAATATATTTAAAAAATGCTTAATAAGATTCTTTATTATGCACAATAGATTTCCTATATAATGTTAGATAAGAGTTTAGGAGAAAATTTGTTATGGATTTAATAAGAAATAAAGTGTTGGTTTTATGATGCAAGTTAAATTGTTTAGATTATTTTGGCAAAATTTAGACATGCATAACAATCCTAAAAATAAAGTAGAAGTGCATTTCTAAGTTTAAATTACCTTCCCACCTCATATGTTCAAGGCTAATTGCTCTAGGTTTTCTATTAATTACAAAGTTATATATAATAAAATTACAATAACAAATAAGACGTAAAAAATAAGATAAGGAGGTTAAGAGAGTAGAGGGATTGAAGCGGATGACTCCGTCTTATTTGTTTTTTTAGGAATTGCCGAAGAGGAAACTCGATGGATGTAGATGCGGGTGGTGCGTGTAATATGCACACACTTTTAAACGCAAGTGCACGTTATCGTATCAAGTAGTATAGTCTTGGATAAGACCGAATATCGTCCTCTAGGATTAGGGTTCAAGTACCAATTATCTATTTTCTAGTTTCTATTTGGTGAATTAATGAGTGATTGGTTGTTTATGACTAAGAATTATAAAAGCTATTTTAAAGTATAAAGATTTAATTCAGATGTGATGAGAATAGGGCTTCTATGTATCCTCACTATCCGCTTATGTTACTTACCAATGCATTACTTATGGTATCCTTCTTTTGGAGAAAGCAGGTTTACGAAATCGTTTTATACTCCCGTTAGGGTTATATAAACACTCAACCCCAGTATTGTTCCTTACTAACTTTCGATAAGGGTAGCGCTATAGGAGGATTAAGCACAAAAACCTAGTTGGCCGTCACACAATGCGCAAAATTAGGGTTGTTAAGCCTCATCAACGCTTACAAATCTAATTGAGGTATTTTCATCCCCAATTCAAGACTCTATCCAACTTACAAGATATTCACAATCCCCTTTTGAATCGATTAGAAATCATATAGTGATAACTAGTTGTCAATTAGCTACCAAGAATTCAACTCAATTATTGGATAGATCTCTCAATAAGAATAATTACCATAAGCGTGCATTAATTTATAACATAAGGTTCAAGAAATTCAACATAGAAAGCCTATAAAAGAATTAGTTCCTAGCCATAAATATGACAAGAACTAATTCCATGTATTCATCATACAAAAACTGAATTAAAGTAAAGAAAGGGAAAAGAAATTACTAAAATAAATGGTATCAATCTCCAAGCAAGAATCTTGAGTTGTGCAGAAGGAACCTCAAAAGCGCCTAGGGTTCTCCTTTTATAGGTTTAAACGCCTCCCTTCTTTTCCCTGCAGCTGGCCCAAAAATCCGTCAAAGACCTAATTTTTGCGTCGGCGCGCGCAGCCTGCGACAGCGCCAGCGGCCGGAGTCTGCGATCCGTCGGGTGTTTTGGCGCCGCCCGATATCTGGCATGCGAGGCGCCGCGCTGTATCTTCTGTAGCTCCTCGGATGTTTAGCCGCGCCCCTACATCTGGCATGCAGCGCCATGTGCCGAAGTCTTCCTCTCTGAATAATGGCGCGCGCCACTTTTAGTGCAGGAGGCGCGCGTGCCAGTGCGGATTTTAGCCTCGTTCGCCACTTTCTCTGTTTTCAGCTCTGGCATCTTCTCTTTTGCCCTCTTTTTGCTCCTTTTCCGCCATTTGGCCATTTCAACCACTTTGACTCAATAGAAAGAAAAACTATCCTAATACGACCCTTATATGTGCACAATGGGACAAAAGACTAACTAAAACAGACTCAAAGGGTGTCTATAAAATACAGATCAAATACCCAAACTTAACCTTTGCTCGCCTCGAGCAAAGATGAAAAGAAATACAATAAAAGACTCAAAAGAATGAAAAATAAAGGACTCTGTCATTAATCACTTTTCTTTGCATAGATGTTAACTAGAAAAACATGAAGGTTAAGCGAGAATAATATGCAGGAACATATAGCATGGAATTTCAACACATTGAAATTTGGATATTTCGCAAACTCATACTTATCATGCTTAAATGGAAGTCCATATACTAAATGCATATAAATTCAAGAATTCCTATGGCATGCTTACTTGCTATTCTCCTAATTCGGATATGCATAAAGAGATCTTGAGGACTTTGAGGTTGTAATGTTGGCTTAGGTAGGGGTTGGTAAAGATAGGCATTTAGGCTCATTTTTCTGTACCATAAGCTCTTTGGCTTTTCAATTTTTCCCTTTTTCTTTTGATTCTTTCCTTCACTTCAATTCTATCCTTCCCCTCTTTTGTTTTGGGAGAGTGAAGTGTATTATACTAATAGGCACCCCCAAACTTAGGCTTTTGCCTCTTTCTTATTACTTTTTTATTGGGGTGCAACAAACTCATTCACTCTTTTTGTCTCTTTTTTAACACAATTGATTCCACTATTTCATATTTTCACTTATGGTACAATTTGTGAGAACATAGGGTGTCAAAGAAGAAGTTTCAAATTTAGGCTCAATGGGGCTGACTAGGGATATTTTTAAAGTACAGGATAGAAAAGAATGGTAAGAATTGGCTATCAAAGAAATGCCTGAGTCATCTCCCTAGCATACATATCCTAACTATTTCGCCTCAAATAGCAAGCAATAATAACACATAAGCATTTATCATTTAGCATGCATAACTCAAGTAAGAAACTCCAAATAGGCAGTTACGTGAGTTTTGGCATATCTAACCTAAGTGTTTAGATAGTTGCTTCAATTCCTTTACATTATTCCACCTTACTTCACTAGGTGTTTACGCAACTACAGACGTATATGATCTTTGTGACAATTATGACTCAAAAGGAAGGAAAACAAAAATATGGTGACTCAAAATAAACCTAACACAAAGAAAAACACTTAATTAAAACATAACATGACACACAAATAAAACACCCCCAAACTTAAATCACACATTGTCCCCAATGTGTGTAAAACTCAAAGAAAATAAAAGAAAAAGACACTTACATACTTTGGCTAAAATGGTGGTAATGGCGGTGGATAATGCTTTGTATCGTGAGGGGAGGATCATTCTTGATGTTTTGATTTGGCGATAGGGCCTTCGGATCAGGGTATCCTCTCAGAACTCATAGTTTCCGTTGTGGCGCCGCGGCCCTGCAAATGGGCGCCGCGGCTGAACTCTGGTGCCTTACGCTCGGTTGGCGATTTTTCTGGATATCCTTGGCTTCCACCTGTTAACACAAAGACTGGACACCACCCAAGAGCGTGAGGCATTCTTAGATAAAATAAAATAAACTAAAGTCAAACATTAAAATAACATAATTAAAACATTGGGTTGCCTCCCAACTAGCGCTGTCTTTAACGTCTTTTAGCCGGACGCAAGTTCCTTAGACTTAATAGCCCTGGGGTGGATTAAGTCCCCAACCAATCTATTTCCGCCACATTTGGCGTTTCCTTTTTCTTCTTTTCTTTTAGCATTATCGGTAGTAGGGAGTTCCTAACACTTACCTCATTCGGTGTCATTTCAAAGAAACCATGCACTTTCTTGGGCTCATCACTCTTTGGTTGCCGTAAGGGCTCGCGTGGGGTTTGATGGTGTTGATTGCAAAACACCACTTACGATTCTTGGCTCAATGGCGTGTTTAAAAACTTTAAACACCATTTCTTCATTCTCCACCCTTAGCGTTAACTCTCCTCTTTCAACGTCAATCAAGGCTCTGCGTTGCTAGGAATGGCCTCCCGATATGATAGGGATTTCGCATCTTCTTCCATATCAAGGATGAGGAAATCTGCGAGGAAGAAGAACTTTCCTACTTTCACAATCACGTCCTCAATCTTGCCCGCGGGTGAACCATTGTCTGTCGGCTAGTTGCGGACTCACGGTGGTTGGTTTGGCCTCTCCCAACTCGACCTTTTAAAAGCGATAGGGCATCGATTTATACTCGCCCCAAATCGCATAGAGCTCTGTGCAAGTCACCCCGCCTCTTGTGCAAGGTAGTGTGAAGCTTCCGAGTCCTTAAGCTTTGGTGACAACTTCTGCAGAATAGCACTACACTCCTCTGTTAGTGCTACTACCTCATATTCATGACAACTTCTTTTCCCAATATCTCCTTCATAAACTTGAAATAGGATGGCATCCGCTCTAATGCTTCTATGAAGGGTATGTTGATGTCTGACTTCTTGAATACTTCCAAAAATTTGGAGAATTGTTTATCCACCACCTTCCTGTAACCTGCAGGGAAAAGGAATCTTTCTGTATACTCCTTCTGCAGGTTTTCTCTATCAACTGGGCTAGGGCGCGCCTTCTCTTTTCCTAATGCCTTTCTCCTCAACTCTCTTTGGTGAAGTGGCTCTTGCTCATTGTTTTCCACTTCTCATTGCCTTTGCCTGCTGCTCCTCGGATTTACCTCTGTATTGCTTGGCAATGTCCCGTATGGCTTTGATGTTTATCTGCTTTGCTATTTGTCCTACTTGTGTTTCAAATTTACGAGCGAGGCTCAGCACATCCAAAAAGCTGCGTCAAGGCGTTGGCAATCTTTATTCTGACTACTTTCGGAATCGTCTATGCATTCTTGCTGAGCCCAGCGCATTCTGTATTGGAAAGTGGGGCTTGAGTGAAGGGTTGTTGATTCTGGTACTGCTGGTTTTGATCTGGCCTATCACGGTCTGCTGCACAATATTGGTTACTTGTCCACAGTGCTGGATTACTGCGTACGATCTCCTCTCCATGAGAAATTTGGGTGATTCCTCCACCCTGGATTATAAGTGTTAGAGTAGAGGTTGTTCTGTTGCCTCTGATAATTACCTACTGCCTGACACTCTGCCTGCTCCATTGATACGTTGTTGGGATCCGCTGAAGGACACCTATCAAATGTATGTGGGCCGCCACATATCTCACAACTTTTGGGCATCATGCGGCGTTCATCGACATTGTATCTTTGCTGCAAGCTTTCGTTAGAACTTGGGCATTCAAGGCAGCAATAGCATCTACTTCGTGGACCCCCACAGTTCTTCTTCCACTAGTCGCCCTCTCGCCGATTCTTGTCGACCGAACTCGGGCGTGGTGGTGCCTACCCGGCACCCTAGTGATACAACATCAGAGTAATCAGCGGAACATAAAACAATACAAGACATATGTAAGAAGACAGTGAAATAAGAAGAACGGCTAACAACGATTCAATCGGTATATATAAATAACAACTCTTTCCAAATGAGCAGTTTAATCCTTTTACAAACCACGCCACAGCGATTACTACGGACCTCTAAGAAATGATGCGACAACAATGGCGGGACGGGGCCCGCCATACCACGAATGTAAATACCTCTGGCAGCGGACTATGCAAGATAAGCCTCGGAGAAAGCGGAGCTTTCCCAACGCAATCGTGACCACTAAGGCGAGGATCAACGGCGGTGTACCTTTACTGCGGCATGAACGCGGCCCGAGGTCGATCTGGTACCAAGTATGTGAAACGAAAATAGATCAGTAAATGAAATCATAGTAGTCTATATAAAGCGGGAGACATGTATGATAACAAACTACGATTCCTGATAAATAAGCGATCGTATGTCAAGTCGGGGACTCACGCCTCAAAGTTATCCAATACAATCATGCGGGGCAAATGCGAAGGCATAGCCGACTACTAAGACCAGCGATGCAAAATACCACAAAGCGTATCCGAGGTCTTTCTAGACCGCACCACATGATCGAAGGCGGCCACTCGCGCAATATCAATGTGCGCGTCTATCCACTCGAACTCTCGCGACTCGCATAGGTCACACGGATCGCGTAGGTATTCCTCGAATCATGGTCCTGCATCGCTGAGGTATACCGCGTCGAGGCGGCTTAACTCCGGTATCCACCTAGGCTCCGCGACCGCATAGTCTCAAAAGACCGCATAGTCTCGATAGACGCATAGGAATCCCCGCGTCGGGCTAAACACCGGAATGATCAATCCGGAGCTACCGCGCTCCGCGTAGTCACGAGGACCGCGTAGGCCGTAAAGACCGCGTCAAGGGTGGCAAGCCCTCGGTATAAGTCAAAGGGGTAGGTGATATAATAATAGTACAACGGGCTTAACGTTTAACAACGTAAGCACAACAAGAATGACCCCCTTACATCACGATCACACAAGATACTAACACACGTAGCATCCTAACATGTTTACTTATCACATCAACAAGAAAGTATTTACAAGGATATCTCAAACCAACACAATCAAGCTATTCACATAAGGTACTTTATGCTAACAAGTTCGGGTATCTATCTCCAAAGTACTTCATGCATTAAATCTTTAAAAGATACGTTACTTCACAAAGACCACACAATACCCGTAGTATATAGAGTGATTATCTTTTTAAAGTAAATCAATTACTTCTCTTTGTAAAATCAATTAGCAACATTCTTTTCCAATGTTCAAGTTTGCCTAATTTCCAATGTTCACGGTTCTTATTTTAGAAAGGTTTCGTAGTTCATAGTCTTATTCATTTAAGAATATAATTCTCCTTTAAACAATCTGAGAAACATAAGCCTTATATGTGAGTAGGATATTCTTGTTTATAACAATCTTATTACAAATGACCATGATCTAGAAAATATCATTTTGTCTCATCTTAGCTTCATGCGGATGGAAGTTTCTCTGGTTTTAATAATACTTAATTAGTCAAAACATTTCCTTTTATTAACGCTGCGTTGGTTTGTCGATACACATTACGATTTCGAAATCGGTAAAACATTCTTAAGCGTTATACCTAACTTCCCATAAAGCTAGTATAACTCTTAAGTTTTAAAACCAAGTATTACTTCAAGTTCTCTATTAACACATAACAAGCCGGTTATAGTTCAAATCGATTACCTTTTAAAAACCACAAGTATTTTCTTACCAACATAAAGTTGTTTATATGACTTCCCATAAAGCCGTTATAACACTTTATGTTTTAAACCAATCAAATACATTTAGCACGTATGCGTCTCAGTACTACATAGTTCACACATATCATGCTAGAAGAGATAGGAAGAGGTTCACATACCTCGCGACAGTATCGACTAATAGCAAACGCTCAAGTACTTCCAAAGCGTCGGCTACTCCTTAAGCCAGTAGATCGCGCCACACATAGTACTTCAACCTATAAGGCCACAGCGTTATTAACATTTAGGTCTAATCTTAGAATATTCTCTACGAAAATTCGGCACCTCCCCCACATGCAGCGTAAATCTCTCCTCTATCGAGGCCGGCTACGCCAACGACGGGGTTTGCACGTCTAACCGGGCGTGCGATTCTACCTCACGAAAAAGCTACACAAGTATCATGTCTGATCTATGTAAATCTGATTCGATACTCTTCTTTCGAAAATGTTTCTTATTATTGGGCTTAAGTCAAAAGACATTGCCGATAACTACGTTCGATTACATATATAGTATACTTCAACTATATAATCAAACAACATGTAATTTCCAATTACAATAGAGGACAAGATATTTACCTCGATAAGCCCATAATTATCCGAGTTTAAATGTCGATCTGAGCAAGGTTTAGCTCTACTCGCGTGCTCAGGCCAGCTCCAAACAACCCTTAGAAGTTCTAACCAACTTCTACTTATTACTCCAACTAACCATGGAGATTTTCCTTAGGGTTTCGGTTTTTTGTGGAAGGGAAGTATAATAGTATTTACGGGCTTTTCGTATAAGTATAACCTTAGAATACTACAAGGTATCTGGCTAAGGTAATTTGGGCATTATAACAATACTTTTGAGAGTATTTCTAACAAGAGGAGGGTATTTATACGAAAACTACTAGGCTGGGGGTACCCACGGCTAGCACCCAGGAGGGGGTGTCTGCCCACTCGGCCTGCCCACTGGGGACTCTCGACGAGGGGAGGGAGGGACTCGGCTAAGGCCTCATGAGGAGGATTTTTAACACTTAGAAGATTTGTGGAAAGGATGAAGAATTCATCAAAGGGAGAGGGGTATTTATAGGTCAAGACAAAGCCAACCAATGGCCAAGATTATGCCAAGTGCATAGCAAGTGTAGGGCCAAGATTGGGACAAGTGTGTGTGGGTCCCACTTTATCAATCAACACACAAAATATCCTACCAACTACACTCTCCAATTCGTCCAATGACCGCCCCTCACGTCCGCCAATGGGAGGGTGCCAAGTGGCGCCCTCTTGTTGGTCCAAAATGTTTCGTCTCCCGGAAAAATCCGCAAAAATTAAAAAAGACATAGCCGGAAATTCCCCTACGAAAGCTGTGAAAACGTTTCGCCGAAAAACGACTCTAACCGGGTGTTGTGAACAAATAAATTTCGGCCAAGCCTAATTCTCAAGTTCAAATTTTCTACGTACGTCCTTACGTACATACTCGGGAAATACGGGGTATAACATTCTCCCCTCCTTAGAAACATTCGTCCCGAATGTTCCTTCTAAGTCTCAAAACAAACGTGCGCCAGTATAGTCTTCACTACTATACTTACGAAACAATCACGCCTGATAGCCCACGAAACAATCACGAAAATACTTACATCCAAGTCCACGAGGAATTACTTCTAACATCACCACAAACACCTCTCTCGGGTCTAAAATATACTTCCTCCACTTTTTCCAAACAAAAGAAATGATACCACTTTTGTCACTTTGCGCGAGTTCACTCCGGCGACCAACAAATGGTCGGAAATGCGTCACGATCCACGAGGTGACGTACACTCGAACTCTTACCACATTTCTGATACTGCTTCAGTTTCCAAAACTCGGGGTTACTATCTCTAACGTGGTCATCATTAACTCGGAACACTCTGGATGGATCTCGATACTTTCCAACATAATAATCTGAAAAAGGCCGGACGTCTTGCCTCCTAAGTCGGACGGCAAAAGCTAACATATAGGCAACGGCCTATTCTTCATGAACTTAAAAGGCCCCAAAACAACTCGGGCTAAGTTTCCTCTGTTTTTCAAAGCTCGTCACGCTGACCAGGGTGGTACTTTCGAAGACCGACCGTCGGCTGAACTCTAGCGTCGTCGCGATTATCCATACGATTTCCACTGCTGCGGAACCTCTTACAGACAAACTTTACTCTATCCACGATCTGCTGGAACAAGCTGAACCAACTATTTGAATCTTGCCAACATCGAACCAATCGTGGCGACTTACACATCCGCCCTGAGGCTTTATAAGGCGACATCCGAACAACGAAATGGTAGCTTAAATACTCCTCCACAGAGACAACAATTCGCAACTATCCACGAAATCGAACACCGGCGAGGCGAATGTGGTCGAGACTTACTTGAGTTCTAACCTTGCACGGTAAAACCTCGAAACCAAAAACAGCGTACCACAGGCTCCATGCGTCATAAGGTGAAGGTAGGCACCGTGCGACCTTACAACCTTTACGATAAAATCAACAACTGGCGAGTAAACGCTTTGCTAGAAGACAAGGCGGTTGACCTCGCCGGCGACTCTTTGGTCGAATCGTCCACGATTAAACGTTGGTTAACTAAACTCGGGCCTAATACCCTCGTGACCCTACCCGGCGGGACCACCACAAACCGACCCACCCAAACATGCCGCGGGTTGACCCGCGGCGTCAACCCGACCCGGAACGCCGCTAAACGCTAGCTCTCAGAAGGAAAACTCTCACTAATCACGTTACGAAAACCTAGCGGTCTTACCATTTCAACTACCTTCTTTCATTCCACACTACTCGGGGACTAATCCACAAACATAACTCACGTGCACTATGCACTCTTATAAAGTCAAACATAAACAATACATCTTTTACTCGAGATGGCCTTACCTCTAAGGTCTCTACGTATAAAACTCTAAGGCTCACACCTTCTATCCCCAAATCTTACTTGGTTAACTAACCAAGATTTCTAATTACAATAAACACTCATGCTATCTGAACATAACACTTAAGGTATACTCACCTTATCACTTATACAAAGCTCTGAGGGTTAAAGATATACCAGAATCTTTCGCTCGCTTAGTCGTTCTAATCAAACTGCCCGTAGGCGCATAGCTAGGGAGATGACGAACTACCCACCGATCACGAAGGCTAAGTCCTCCCGCAGGACACTCTTTCGACATCGGACCACGGCGGTCATAGGTACAACAAGTACTATCTAAAAGACGACATTCCACAGGATGGCGCTGCCTTTGTGAACAGCGGGAAAAAGAAAAGCGAATCGGTGTTTGGAACCTACGTGTAGGCGTGAGCGGAAGCTGCTGGAGCTCGACCAACTCCTGCGTACCGAGCGTCCCGAACCTGTGGAGGACCTTTCGCATGGTGGATCGCGTAATCTAATCTGCCGCGAGGCGACTCGCCTCGCAAGTTACCAAAGGACCTTGCTACTGCGCCTCTTACGCCGCCCGTTAACCCGTCGATCTCTACGTTTCTTGGCTGCTGCGCATAAGCGTACGAGCCATGCTCGAAGCCTAATCAAGAACTTACTCTTGCACAACCTTCCGTTGATATTCATCAAGACTCGCGGCACGTCGGTACACTCTGCGGTAGCCAAATCCATAGCTAATGTGAGGTTGTCTTTTCGCAATCTATATTCTCTGTTTCGGTCGTGGGCCGAAGGTCCAAACATCGTGGCGCGAGGAACCGCCGCCGTGCTAAACTCTGCGGGGCTAGTGGCGTCGCAAAACTCCCGAATGAAGCACCGCGGTGATGATTGGGCACTGTGCCCACGTAACCTCTGTACTCTGCTCGCGGCTCGCCATTGCCGCGCCTCTGGGCCGGGTTGCCCTACGCGGAGGCATAACGGTAAGGGAAAGAAATACGTTAGAGGGTCCAACTTACAACACAGCTCTAATGCACGATCTCAGAGTGAGAAGAAATAGAAACCAATCCTAAATATCCTATAGCCTCCTGATTATTGGTGTGGTGCGCACACCGATAATCAAGACTCTTGGATATGATGCAGACACTTTCCGAGGATAACACGGCTCGATACCACTTTTGTCACGACCCAAACTGGGCGTGATCGTGCCTACCGGGCACCCTGTTGATACAACATCAGAGTAATCAGCGGAACATAAAACAATACAAGACATATGTAAGAAGACAGTGAAATAAGAAGACAGGCTAACCAAAAACGATTACCGTCAGTATATATAAATAACAACTCTTTCCAAATGAACAGTTTAATCCTTTTACAAACCCTGCCCACAACAGTACTACAGACCTCTAAGAAATGATGCGACAACAATGGCGGGACAGGGCCCCGCCATACCCCTGAATGTAAATACCTACAACGACAGGGGACTATACGAGATAAGCCTCGAGAAAGCGGAGCTTTCCCAACGCCGACTGTGACCCTAAGGCGAGGATCAACGGCGGTGTACCTTTACTGCGGCGTGAGCGGCCCGGGCGAGGTCGATAACAGTACAGTATGTGGCGAAAATAGATCACGTAAATGAAATCATAGTAGTCTATATAAAGCGGGAGACATGTATGATAACCAAACTACGATTCACAATAAATAGCGATCATGTCAAGTCGTGACTCGCCTCAAAGTTATCACAATACAACCGTGCGGGGCAATGCGAAGGCATAGCCGACTACTAAGACCAGCGATGCCAAAATACCACAAAGCGTATCCGAGGTCTTTCTGCCGCGCCCATGTCGAAGGCGGCCACTCGCGCGCAATATCAATGTCGCGTCTATCCTCGAACTCTCGCGACTCGCGCATAGGTCACACACGGACCGCGTGAGGTATTCCTCGAATCATGGTCCCATCACTGAGGTATACCAGCGTCGAGCGGCGAACCCCGGTATCCACCAGGCTCCGCAACCGCGTAGTCTCAAAAGACCGCATAGTCTCGATAGACCGCGTAGGAATCCCCGCGTCGGGCTAAACACCGGAATGATCAATCCTGGAGCTACTGGCGCTCGCGTAGTCACAAGGACCGCATAGGCCGTAAAGACCCGCATCAAGGGTGGCAAGCCCTCGGTATAAGTCAAAGGGGTAGGTGATATAATAATAGTACAACGGGCTTAACGTTTAACAACGTAAGCACAACAAGAATGACCCCCTTACATCACGATCACACAAGATACTAACACACGTAGCATCCTAACATGTTTACTTATCACATCAACAAGAAAGTATTTACAAGGATATCTCAAACCAACACAATCAAGCTATTCACATAAGGTACTTTATGCTAACAAGTTCGTATCTATCTCCAAAGTACTTCATGCATTAAATCTTTAAAGATCGTTACTTCACAAAGACCACACAATACCCGTAGTATATAGAGTGATTATCTTTTTAAAGTAAATCAATTACTTCTCTTTGTAAAATCAATTAGCAACATTCTTTTCCAATGTTCAAGTTTGCCTAATTTCCAATGTTCACGGTTCTTATTTTAGAAAGGTTTCGTAGTTCATAGTCTTATTCATTTAAGAATATAATTCTCCTTTAAACAATCTGAGAAACATAAGCCTTATATGTGAGTAGGATATTCTTGTTTATAACAATCTTATTACAATGACCATGATCTAGAAAATATCATTTTGTCTCATCTTAGCTTACATGCGGATGGAAGTTTCTCTTGGTTTTAATAATACTTAATTAGTCAAAACATTTCCTTTTAACGCTGCGATGGTTTGTCGATACATTCGATTTCGAAATCAAGAAACATTCTTAAGCCGTTATACCTAACTTCCCATAAAGCTAGTATAACTCTTAAGTTTTAAAACCAAGTATTACTTCAAGTTCTCTATTAACACATAACAAGCCGCTTATAGTTCAAATCGGTTACCTTTTAAAAACCACAGTATTTTCTTACCAACATAAAGTCATTTTAACCGACTTCCCATAAAGCCGTTATAACACTTTATGTTTTAAACCAATCAAATACATTTAGCACGTATGCGTCACCGTACTACATAGTTCACACATATCATGCTAGAAGAGATAGGAAGAGGTTCACATACCTCGCGGCGAGTATCGACTAATAGCAAAACGCTCAAGTACTTCCAAGCGTCGGCTACTCCTTAAGCCCAAGTAGATCGCGCCACACGTAGTACTTCAACCTATAAGGCCACAGGCGCTTATTAACATTTAGGTCTAATCGTAGAATATTCTCTGAAAATTCGCAACACCTCCCCCATGCAGCGTAAATCTCCTCCTCTATCGAGGCCGGCTACCAAGCCGACCAGGGGGGGGGGGTTTGCACGTCTAACCGGACGTGTACGATTCTACCTCACAGAAAAGCTACACAAGTCTCATGTCTGATCTATGTAAATCTGATTCGATTACTCTTCGAAAAGGTTTCTTATTATTCAGGCTTAAGTCAAAAGACATTGCCGATAACTACGTTCAGTTCTATATATAGTATACTTCAACTATATAATCAAACAACATGTAATTTCCAATTACAATAGAGGGACAAGATATTTACCTCGATAAGCCCATAATTATCCGAGTTTAAATGTCGATCCTGAGCAAGGTTTAGCTCTACTCGCGTGCTCAGGCCAGCTCCAAACAACCCTTAGAAGTTCTAACCAACTTCTACTTATTACTCCAACTAACCATGGAGATTTTCCTTAGGGTTTCGGTTTTTGTGACGGAAGAAGTATAATAGTATTTACGGGCTTTTAGATAAGTATAACCTTAGAATACTACAAGGTATCTGGCTAAGGTAATTTGGGCATTATAACAATACTTTTGAGAGTATTTCTAACAAGAGGAGGGTATTTATACGAAAACTACTAGGCTAGGGGTACCCACGGCTAGCACCCAGGAGGGTGTCTACCCTCGGCCTGCCACTGGGGACTCTCGGCCAAGGGGGTGGGGCGGGACTCTCGGCTAAGGCCTCAGGGGAGGATTTTTAACACTTAGAAGATTTGTGGAAAGGATGAAGAATTCATCAAAGGGAGAGGTATTTATAGGTCAAGACAAAGCCAACCAATGGCGAGATTATGCCAAGTGCATAGCAAGTGTAGGGCCAAGATTGGGACAAGTGTGTGTGGGTCCCACTTTATCAATCAACACACAAAATATCCTCCCAACTACACTCTCCAATTCGTCCAATGACCGCCCCTCCGCGTCATGATGGGAGGGTGCCAAGTGGCGCCCTCTTGTTGGTCCAAAATGTTTCGTCTCCCGGAAAAAATCCGCAAAAATTAAAAATGACATAGCCGGAAATTCCCCTACGAAAGCTGTGAAAACGTTTCGTCGAAAAATGACTCTAACCGGGTGTTGTGAACAAATAAATTTCGGCCAAGCCTAATTCTCAAGTTCAAATTTTCTACGTACGTCCTTACGTACATACTCTGGAAATACGGGGTATAACAGTTACATGGTTGTTAGTGGCCATATCTTCTAATAACTCATGAGTGTCGTGGGCTGTTTTCCTCATGAATGCTCCACCTGCTGCTGCATCTATGATGGTTAGTTTGTCTTTGCTCGGCCCGTTGTAGAAGATGTGGACCAAGTTCCACAACTCAATGCAATGGTGTGGACACTTCCTCTGTAGATCCTTGAACCTTTCCATGCTTCATATAAGGACTCTCCATCGACTTGGTAGAAGTTATTCAACTCCCTCTCAATTTCTTTGCTTTACAAGGCGGAAAGAACTTAGCTAGAAATTTACGTGCCATTTCGTGCCATGTGAATATCGAATCGGTGGCGGGAATTCAACCATACTTTTGCTCTATCCCACGGCGAGAAAGGAAAGAGCCTCAACTGACGGCATCATCGATGCGCCGTTATATTCGAAAGTGGCACATAGCTCGAAATTAGCTATGTGCATGTGTGGATCCTCCGATGGCGATCCTCCGAATTGCACGGTGTCTTTACCATGCTACTAATGCTGGCTTTATCTCAAAATTGTTGGCTCTGTGCGGGAGCCTAATGCAAATCGTGCTCCATTCACTCTTGGTAGCACATAATCTCCCAAACTTCTTTTCTGGCTGGATTCGGACTCTATCCTCCACATCTATTGGCTTGCTGAGGATCTCCTGGGTTAAATTGATTTTCACCTAACCCTTCTCTCATCCTGTTATTGTTTAGATTACGTCCATCTCTATCAAAGTTGCAATTCGTTGATTCTTTCATTACGTTTGCGAGTTTTCTCAATCTCTGGATTGAAGGAGCGAGTGTCGCCTCTTCTTCTCGCATAAACTGATTGCCTGAAATAGATCAAAAACAGAAAACAAATCACGGCACCCTGATTTTCCGAATTAAAGACCAAATTAGAAATTAAAAATAGATAATTTGATATTGAACTATTGCCTAATCCCCGGCAACGGCGCCAAAAACTTGGTGCGCGTAATATGCACACACTTTTAAACGCAAGTGCACGTTATCGTATCAAGTAGTATAGTCTTGGATAAGACCGAATATCGTCATACAGGATTAGGGTTCAAGTACGATTATCTATGTTCTAGTATCTATTTGGTGAATTAATGAGTGATTGGTTGTTTATGACTAAGAATTATAAAAGCTATTTTAAAGTATAAAGATTTAATTCAGATGTGATGAGAATAGGGCTTCTATGTATCCTCACTATCCGCTTATGTTACTTACTAATGCATTACTTATGGTATCCTTCTTTTGGAGAAAGCAGGTTTACGAAATCGCTTTATACTCCGTTAGGTTATATAAACACTCAACCCATATTGTTCCTTACCTAACTTTGTTGATAAGGGTAACGCTATAGGAGGATTAAGCACAAAAACCTAGTTGGCCAGTTACGCATGATCGCCAAAATTAGGGTTGTTAAGCCTCTCATCAACGCTTACAAATCTAATTGAGGTATTTTCATCCCCAATTCAAGTCTGCTATCCAACTTACAGATATTCACAATCCCCTTTTGAATCGATTAGAAATCATATAGTGATAACTAGTTGTCAATTAGCTACCAAGAATTCAACTCAATTATTGGATAGATCTCTCAATAAGAATAATTACCATAAGCGTGCATTAATTTATAACATAAGGTTCAAGAAATTCAACATAGAAAGCCTTATATAAGAATTAGTTCCTAGCCATAAATATGACAAGAACTAATTCCATGTTCATCATACAAAAACTGAATTAAAGTAAAGAAAGGAAAAGAAATTACTAAAATAAATGGTATCGATCTCAAGCAAGAATCTTGAGTTGTGCCCGAAGGGGAACCCTCAAAAACTGCCTAGAGTTCTCCTTTTATAGGTTTAAAACGCCTCCCTTCTTTTCCTGCAGGCCTGGCCCAAAAATCCGTCAAAAGACCCTAATTTTTGCTGCGTCGCGTCGCGGCCTGTGACAGCGCCTGGCCGGAGTTCTGCGATCCGTCGGGTGTTTTGGCGCGCGGCCGATATCTGTTGTATGCGAGGCGCGCGCCAGATCTTCTGTAGCTCCTCGGATGTTTAGCGCGCGACCCTGCATCTGGCATGCGAGCGCCACGGCTGAGTCTTACGCCTCTCGAATAATGGCGCGCGTGCTGGTGCAGATTTTAGCCTCGTTCGCCACTTTCTCTGTTTTCAGCTCTGGCATCTTCTCTTTTGCCCTCTTTTTGCTCCTTTTCCGCCATTTGGCCATTTCAACCACTTTGACTCAATAGAAAGAAAAACTATCCTAATACGACACTTATATGTGCAAAATGGGACAAAAGACTAACTAAAACAGACTCAAAAGGTGTATATAAAATACACCGATCAGCGGGCCTTCATTGACGAAAGTCGTGATGAGTCTCTCCATGAGACTCTTCATTTACTCCCACGCATTGCATTTCATGTAAAAAAAAGAGATAAAGATTAGTATCTGTCCAATTGTATCAAAGACAACAGTAAACAAAAATAATCTTGAGAGGCTGAAGATACGCATGATCCACTGATTCTATATTTTAACGTGCACTATTGGGCCCAGGGGAATGGGATCTCAATACATACTTCTCGGCCCAGAGATGGAGAACAATAAGGCAAACAGTATGCAGCAATAGAGGAAACAAATATGCTGGCCCATTACTGTAAATTCGAATTAAACATGGAAACATTCTTGTGCAAAGCCCACATTTAATATTCTCTAAGTTCAACGGAAGGCAACATTTAATCTTTCTGATAGGAAGCCCAATCGAACATGTATCAACCAATAGGCATCAAATTTACCAGGCATCACATTAATCCATTCAGGTTTTCTTTTACAGGAGGACTTAACGTGATCATACAAGCCAATACTGGTTTATGAAGCGCCAACAACACACTGGGCATGGCCAAACTACTTCGTAATTTCCAAGACTAGAAAGCAAGGTTCAGTTTGCACATATTTAGAAGATACTAACAAAACCAAGTTCGCATATCATTTTTTGTAACTGAAGATGGATGAGACTGCCTTTGTAAAACCAACATAGCAATTGTACATACACATTAACTTTAACCGATGATTTCCTAATTCAAACTAATGTCAAATGTAGATACAAAAAGGCATGGGTGATCAATCATAGTCTCAAAGGAATCAGCATGTTTCTTAGACTACCACAAAAGGCCTTAAACCTGCTTATCTAATTAGACAGACCCCAAACCAGCATCATATGAACTAAATAGCTAAAAATAGTTAAGACGCGCTGAAATTAGCATGCTGATCATTTAAAATTACTCAGGAAAATCACACAGGACATAGTCAAATTAGTATTTTACAAACAGTTTCATGCACCACATCCGTAATTTAATAACTCGAGATAAGCAGATTCATCACCACCAACATTTCAGGATTTGATCTGGACATCTCATAAGATCTTAATCTTGACAACATGTACCAAACAAACTCACAGAGGATAAATAATATATGACGCAGTGCATTTAGGCATCAGTAATCCGGCGAACATGTTAACAAACAGTTTTAACAACGCGCATCAGTGGACACAAGTACGAACAAACTAACGCAAAACACACAACAAGACAGAATAAAACTGGGAGGGATTTGAGTTTTACCTTCTCCGGGCAGCGAATCGAGGCAGCTTACCAAGTCGTCGATCCACTCGGTGTTTGGTTGTGATGCGATTTGAACGGGAAGCAAAACTTAGACGATTTTTTGCTAGGTTGTGCGAAAACAAAGAGTTTGGTTTTGTTCTTTCTCTTTTCTATTTTCGATCTCTGTCTCCCCCTCCTCTTGCATGTGTAATGGGTTCGTTTATATGGCCACAATTTGGGTTTTAATTTTGGTAAGTTATCGATACCATTCTGGACTGATTTGGTGCGATTCGTAAGTGATTTAGTACTGATTTGTTAAGATTTTGTGGGCTATTTTGGGTTGATTTTCGTACTGTTCTTGTTATGGTAAGGGCGAGCTGACTGTGTGTGCATGGGTAAGGAAAGTCGCCGGATTCTCAGGCGAGAATCTCGGCAGGGAAGGTGCGGCGATGGGGGGTGCGAGGTAAGAGAGGTGCGGCAGTTTTATATTTTTAGGGTTGCTGGTTTGATGCTGAGGGGAAGAGAAAGAGGCGTATAGGGGTTGTGGGATGATGGGGGAAGGAAATAGGGGTGTGGGCTGCGGGTAAATGGGCTGAAGAGGTAAGGGGTCTGGGCTGCGTTTTAAAAGTTTTGGGTTGGGTAGAATTTAGGTGTTAAGTTTTAGGTATTTAATTAGTGGTAAATTATTTAAATTGTGATTAAATTATTTAGGTGCTTTATTAGTCTATGTTTGAATTTAAATTATTATAAAGAATAAAGACGGGCGTGCTATTTAATTAGTGCTTAATATTTTATAATGCGACGCTTTTATTTATTATGTGTATTTTGCGATGTTAAATGTGGGCGCGAGACTCTAGACGCGGTGTCATTATTAAGTTTCTTGTTTATGCATGTATTAATGTTTTATTGTTGCACTTTATTATTTTAAAAATTGTTTTAAAAATTAGTGTAATTTTATAGTTACTGTCTGGACGGGAGGGTCAAAATTGGGTGTCAACACTCATATTCTGCAGAGTTCAGATCTGGAGATTTGCAGGTTCCATTGATGAAATCGAGCTTCTTCTTAGCTGATAGAGATAAGAGAATTGATCTCCTCCATCCCGGGTATCCTCTACCATCAAACACACTATTGACTAGTGTCATTCCTGGTGAATATGCATTATTGAGGTGATATAGGTGATTGACATCATACGTGATTGCCTTCTCTGTTGCTTGTTCCAGCAGTAGTTGGCGTTGATTGTGCCATTTGACTTCACTAAATAAGAGACACAAATATATGGATTATGATGATGATATTGGGATCGAGCCTCACTGCTCTGATACCATGAACGAATTGTAATGGAATGAACAAATTGTAATGAAAAATTGATTTGGGAAATTTTCTCTGTGTATTGCATAGCAAGTAATTACATTTCTTTATACATGAACAAATGACCTACTATGTAAATATCTAGGGTCTAAATTGAATTACTAAAACTATGTAACAAACTCTTTAACTAAATATTTACACCTCACCATAATAAATAATCTATAAAAAATGTTCAGTTGGGCTTTTATATTCCTTTCCGCAACAGGCCCACTTTCGTTGCAGCAAGCCCAGAAGTTGTGCAAGCCCAGAAGCCAAAATTGCTGAGAAGCCCAACTGAGTGTAGTGTTGTTCACCCTAAGTTGTTCGATATATCCCATATATTAGAACACTTAGGGTTTGTTGTACTTCTATCTTCTTCAGTTCATCATCATCCGGAATCTCAGTAATTCCTACATATTTCCCCCTCCGTTTTCTTTTTCTTGTTCAATATATTAAAAATAAAAAAAAATTCTTACTTGTCCATTTTAGAGAATTAGTTAATTTTTTTTAAATTATAATCATTAAATAACATTTCTCAAATTTATTGAAGTATTAGTAGTCAAATTTACATTTTCATAGTAAAATGCACGGGCACAAGCTGATTTTTCTATATACCCCTAAAACTGTATATATGGGTATCCCTGTATGCGGCTCACATCATTCGAGGTGGCCCAACCCAACATTCATTTATGATGAAATTGAGGCTGCTCAACCTCGGAAGTTAATTGTATATATACATCGCTATTTATGGAATCTTTTTTGTGAACTTTTGTACTTTTTGCCAAGAGGAATTTTTTTGGTACTAACTAAATTCACTAAGTCTCCTAATTTTTAATTAATAAATTCTGCTAATATATAAAAAGAAAAAGAAGGAGAAACTGGATAAATAAAAGCGAAATGAGAGAGTATTAAGTATTAACAAACGATTGGCATCAATTGATTTAGACGAAGGGGTTCTATATTTTTAATTAGTACTTCCCGAAATGATTTATAAGTAAAAATAGGCTAATTTTTTTAAAATGAAATATAAGCAAAAGTAATTTGGTATGACTAAAATATTCTTTTTTATTTTCAACAACTTATTTATTCATCTCTTGAAACAAGGTGATTTTTAATTTCCAATGATCAGAATTGAATACAACTTAATTCAACGTTTGTTTTTAAGTTCAATGGGTATTATAATCTTAATTAATGCACTTCAAGTGGTTCTCAACAACTTTTGTTTTACTTTTATATGAAAAGACTCCTTCAATTTTGTTTTACTTTATAACAATACATTAAGCGAATTGCCAAAATAGTATTCTCTGAAAAAATTATTCCAGAATACTATTTTTTCAAAATTAATTCTCATTTTACTATTAATTTTGGAGTGAATTGCCAAAATAGTACTCTCTGAAAAAATTATTCCCAGAATACAATTCTCCCAAAATTAATTCTCATTTTACTACTAATTTTGCCACATGAATTGTCAAGTGGATAAAAACATATTAGTTAGTATTTAATCAATATTTCACATGTCACATATAATGTAGGAATGTAAATTTATAAGTTTATATTGTATATTTATTATATTAGAAAATTTAAATATATTTTTTCCATTTATTATCGGGTCGGGTCGATGTGGTCCGACAGATTTTTTATTTATTTAAAAAAAAACAAAACTGAAAATACAATTTAAAAAAAAACGAAAATTCATTTTTTTTAAAACGAAACTGAAGTTTCAATTAAAAAATCGAAAATTCATTTTTTTTTTGAAAAACGAAACTGAAAATTCAATTTAAAAAAGAAACATGTCGGCCCACGTAGACCCGACCTGAGAATAAACGAAAAAAAATATATTTTAACTTTTATAATAAAATAAATGTACAATATAAACTTATAAATTTACATTCCTACGATATATGTGACATGTGAAATGTTGATTAAATAATAACTAATATGTTTTTATCCACTTGACAATTTATGTGGCAAAACTAGTTGTAAAATGGGAATTAATTTTGGGACAATAGTATTCTGAGAATGATATTTTCAGATAGTACTATTTTGGCAATTAGCTCCAAAATTAGTAGTGAAATGGAAATTAATTTTGGGAGAATAATATTCTGGAAATAAATTTTTCAGAGAGTATTATTTTGGCAATTCGCTCCAATACATTGTATTTCTTCTTCTTATTTGTTTATTACCAAAAAATGGCAAAAACAAATGGCAACATTGCAGGAAGAACCATCTTTTGATTTGGGCGTTGACAATGACTCCACGGATGATTTGTTGCTACTTTTTCATTTGGTTTAATTTTTAACACTAAAATTTAAACAGTGACGCCATATAATTTTAAGCAAGTTTTTTTCACAAAATTCAGATTTTAAACTTTTTGAACAATCTGGCGCCATATAATTTTAAGGTTTATGAGTGGGGGATATAAAAAGTTTAAAGGATTTACTCTTAGACACAAAATTAGGTGGGTAACTCTTAGGCTTACATGGAGTATTTACAGACTGTTTTTAATTAATGTCAAATTTTATTAAATATTAATTTAATAAATGTTCATTTTTTTTAATAAAATTAAATCAAGAAAAATTTGGGTAATATAAATAATGTTCTGCACAAAATTATGTGATTGACTATTTTGTTTTTAATCTGTGTAATTTAACTCATTTTTACTTATAAATCTCGGAGGGAGTATGTCCTTGTGAGTCGTGTTTGACCCCGAACCACATATTCCGGTCAACCTTTTGAGTTATAAGGTCCTTTGACACACAGATTTGTTCACATGATGGGAATACAAATATCAATTCCCAACATCCCATACCTTATCTTTACATTTTGGTCGTTGTATTCATACACAAATATGAACTTTACGTCAGCAATTTTTAACTTGATTTGAGAAAAGGATGTTTTTGTAATGAGATGGCACGCCATTATGTAAAGTTTACTAATAAAATCAAATGATTTGATCGTTATCCAAATTATTCAAAGTAATTAGAATGGGAAAATATACACAATATATTTTCTTCATATTATTATATATCTGTAATTATGATAGTAATATTTTGTATTAGGTAAGTGTGGATATTTGATTTCCGTAATTATAGTCTAGAATGACTATTATATATCATGTATATACACCAATTACAATAATGAAATCAGCAAGATATTATTCTCTTTCATGGTATCAACATTCTAGGGCAAACTTTTCATTCTCCACAAACTTTCGCCGCCCTCTTCCCATCGGCCATCCCTTTGATTTTTTTCAAAACCCTAATTCTCCTCTTGTTCCTCAATCATGTCTAACACAAAGAATACATTTCGTATTGTCCTTGTAGTCTCCAACATTAAGAACAACACTCCTATCATTCTTGAAATGAAGAACGTCCAATCGCGATGTGGACGGTACTTTTTAAAATTCACGCAAGGTCTCACAGATTCCTCCATAGGGATGACAACAGATCGGATCCTACTATATCCAGATCCAGATCCTACTATATCCAGATCCAGATCCGTTTTTCATACCTGGATCCAGATTCATCGGATCCATAAAAATCATATCCAAATTCGGATCCATCGAATCCACGGATCGGATCTGGATCCACATAAGAATTTTTACCTTAATAATATTCCCACCTGTTGAAACTTTTTTGACAAAATGAAACTCAATCTATAAAATTCTATGTTCTGCAAAGTCTTTTTTCTCATCCTACCTTCTTATTCTGATTTTGACTTTTTGGGGAAAGAAAGATGGAGGCATTGCTCTTTCCAGAGAGCTCATAAACTAGTATAGTTACTACCTCTGTTCCTACTTGTTTGACATAGTTTGATAGGACGCATATTATATATCATAATAACATTTCAAAAGTATCGCTGTGCCAAATAATTTTTTGTTTGTATTCATCTAGGTTTACAACGATCATGTCAATGGTAAAATTGGAATATCAAAGTTAACTGGTTACTAAATATAAAAAAAGTGCTTATTGATTAAAAAAAAATATAGAGCTTGTCAAGCTATTTAGGACTGACAAAAAATGAGAAAATAATGTCTAACAAATTGGCATGGAGTAGGTATATCAGTAATATGTTTCTCTAAATGAAATAGATGTATGCATAAATTGAAACGGATTGATATTTTTTCCCAAGAATCCTGCATATTCCCAAGTATGAATTTTAAGAAAATACTTATAAAATTACATTATAGGTTATGGATATATTTAATAAAAAAATGATTCACGGGTCGGATCTGCACCAGATACGGATCTCAAATACAAGATGTTACACCCCGAAATTCCAGGTCATGTATTGGGAACGTACAAAGGGAAATAAGAATTTAAATTGGAAAGATAAGTTGACAGAATGTTTTTGGACAGTTTTTGAGTCAACTTTGGAGCGGTATATCTCCTAGTTCATTAGGAGTTTTTAGGTGTTTCAATAGCCCAGTATGAAGTTCGTTGAGTCTAGTTTTCAACGCAACAAACCGCTCGTCGATAGGACATCGGAGTAGAAAGTTATGGAAGTTACAAATTCAGTGGGCGTACGAGCGTAAAAGTGTTTTTCGATCAGTGCCACAGTGCGCCTGGATGCGAGGCATGGCGCGGATGTCTTGGTATATTCTGAAGTTGCAGCGCATGGCCGTATGTCTTGAAATGTTCGGAAGTTTCAGTGCACAGGCCGAGGCTGAAATTCAAAAACAGGGGAAATCAGAAGATATTTTGTTAAAGGCCTGTGGGAGGGTGACAAGTGTCTCTCCCATCCTTGTTGAAGACTTGGTCATTTGCAAAGGTTCCTCCTAAGAAATCCCCTCTTCTCTCCCAAAAAGTGATAAACCCTAGGTGTGAGGAAATTTTTGGAAAGACGACAAGAAGGATTTTTGTTGGCAAGCTTGTAGAGGGTTCGTGTGGGTGATTTTAACGTGAAGAAGATTTCGTAAAGAGGGCTTATTTAGGTAAAATGTTATACCCCGTATTTCCAGAGTATGTACGTAAGGGCGTACGTATAATAATTTGAGCCTTAAAGTTAGGCTAAGTTCGAAATTTAGGCACAAGTGCCGAATTGAGTCGTTTTTCGACGAAACGTTTTACTAAACTTGCGAAGGGAAAATTCCGGCTATGTCATTTATAATTTTTGCGGATTTTTCCGAGAGACGAAATATTTTGGACCAACGGGAGGGTGACACTTGTCACCCAAGTGGACGGTTTGGTTGAGCTCCCTTTGGCACGTTTTTTTCATGTTTCTTGCCTTAAACATTTGGTCAATGTTTGGCTAGATATTTTGTGTAGTAGATGAGAAAGTGGGGCCCACAAACACATGTCCAAATCCTAGCCCTACACTTGCCTAACACTTGTCTTCATCTTGGCCATTGGTTGGCCATTACTTGACCTATAAATACCCCCCTTGTTGAAGAGTTATTTCATCACTTGAGCAATCTTCCTAAGTCTCAAATACTCCCTCCCCCCTTGTGGTAGTTCGTCCGCCACCACCCTCCCCCTTTGAGGCCCTTTGGCCGAGAGTTTCCCCCTCCCCCTTTGTAGTGGTTAGCCGTGGGGTACACCCCCCCCCTAGCCTAGTTGTCTCGTATAAATACCCCCCTTTTGTGGTATAGAAATACTCTCCAAGTATTGTTGTAATACCCAAATACCTTGGCCCTAATACCTTGTAGTATTCCCAAGGTTACACTTATACAAAAGCCCAGAAAATACTATTATACTTCCTTTAGCCACTAAACGAAACCCTAAGGAAATCTTCATTGATAGTTGAATTTATTGAGTAGAAGTTGGTTAGAACTTCTAAGGGTTGTTTGGAGCGGGTTGGAGCGCACGGAGTAGGAGCTAAACCTTGCTCAGGATCGACATATAAACTCGGATAATTTTGGGCTTATCGAGGTAAACACTCTTGACCTTCTATTGTAATTGGAAATTACATGTTGTAGGAATATATAGTTGAAGTATACTATATATAGGGTGAACATTATAATTGTGCGGCAATGTCTTTTGACTTAAGCCCGAATTTAAAGAAGAGAATCGAATCAGTAATTACATAGACGTATTCTGATGAACTTGTGTAGCATTCGTGAGTAGAATTGTACACGTCCCGATAGACGTGCAAACCCCTGGTTGGCTTGGTAGCCGCCTCGATAGAGGAGGAGATTTACGCTGTTGTTGCGGGGAGGCCGCCAATTTTCTTAGAATATTCTACATTGAGATCTAAGATGTTAATAGGCGCCTTGTGGCCTCAATAGGTTGAAATACTACGTGTGGCGTGGTCTACTTGGCTTAAGGAGTAGCCACGGTTTGAGGTACTTGAGCGTTTTGCTATTAGTCGATAATCGTCGCGAGGTATGTGAACCTCTTCCTATCTTTTCTAGCATGATATGTGTGTAACTATGTAGTACGGTGACGTCATACGTGCTAAATGTATTTGATTGGTTTGAGACATAAAGTGTTATAACGGCTTTATGGGAGGTTGGTTATAACGACTTTATGTAGATAAGAAAATGCTTTGTGATTGTTAAAAGGTAATCGATTTGACTTATAACCGACTTGATGTGTGATAATAAAGCATTTGAAGTATTTCATTAAGAAACCGTTTTGAAAGAAGAGTAATACTTGGTTTTGAAAACATAAGAGTTATACTAGCTTTATGGGAAGTTAGGTATAACGTCTTAAGAGACTTGACTTGATATGGATGTTAGTGTGAAACCTCATTCGTGAGTAATGAGTACTTGATTTTAAAAGGAATAATGTTTCTTGATTCTAAATCGAATAAGTATCGAACAAACCATCGCAGTATTAATAAAGGAAAATGTAATGACTAACGAAGTATTATTAAAACCGGTAGAAACCTCCATCCGCATGAAGCTAAGATGAGACAAAATGATATTACATTTTCTAGATCATGTCGCTTAATAAGATTGATTATGATCAAGAATAACCTACTCGCCTAGGGCATATGTTACTCAATTGTTTTAAAAGAGATTAAGACATTGAACTATGAAACTTTTCTAAAAAGAGACTTGCGTAATTGAAATTAGGCAAACTGGAACTTTAGGGTAAAGAAAGGCATTGTGTTGTCTTAAAATGGTTTAAAACATAACGTGTTATCTTGACACTTATGGGAAGTTGGTTATAACGACGTTATGAAAACAAAAGAAGGTTTTATCACTGGTTTTAATGTGGTAACTTGACTTTAAAAAAGAGAAGTGTTTTGGTCTAAAAAGAAGGCATGGTGTTGCCTTAATTTGGTTTTAAAAAGGATAGTATGGAAGTTGTTTTGGTTTACTTAAAAGATATAAGTCACTCTATTTTATACTACGGGTATCGGGTGACTTTTATAAAAGGGAATGGATCTTTAAAAGGAACTTAACGTACGTAGTACTTTAGGATTAAAACCCGGACTTTGGCATAAAATGAAAGTACCTTGAGTTGTGTATAACTTGCCTATGCTTGTTGTTGTGTAACTTGCCTATGCTTGTTGTTGTGTAACTTGCCTATGCTTGTTGTTGTGTAACTTGCCTATGCTTGTTGTTGTGTAACTTGCCTATGCTTGTTGTTGTGTAACTTGCCTATGCTTGTTGTTGTGTAACTTGCCTATGCTTGTTGTGATAGCCCTTGTCGTGCAAGAATTGTGTTCTATATTACCGCGTCTCTCGATGGAGGGCCGGTTGACTCGTTGAGGACTTACTTGGACGTACCGGCAGTGACGGAGAACTCGCGGTGCGCTCGCTGATAGTGTTATTCCGTGGACTAGCTCTCCATGAGGGTTCTTCTTATTCGGCGCTTGGTACGGTGGTGGCTTTCGTACTTGCCGCTTCGTGGTGATTCGGCCTTGGTACACAGTAGTTAGCCCTCGCTTGCCCTGCTCGGTGTAGTGACGAAGTCTCGTGATCTGACCTTGGTACCGTGGTCGACCCTCGTACTTGCCTCGGCCTGTGGCCGGCCTTGGTATCGTAGTCGACTCGCACCGCCAGTGTCGCCTCGTGGTTTGGTTGTATTGTATTGTTATTACGGCTTTGGCATCGTGTAGGACTTGGTGTTGGTGTACTTCGATGTTATCATATCATAGACTGCCTGCAGTGAGGAAGGTATTCCACGGGCATGACTGCTGTTGTGGGCGTGAGACCCATAATTATATTTGAGTAAATGACCCGGAGGGCGTGAGACCCTGACTTGATATAACTGTTATATGTGTGTACTGTAGTTTGGTTATCATACATGTCTCCTGCTTTATATAGACTATTATGATTTCATTCTGATATTCTGATTTCACATACTTAGTACTGTTGTCTTGACCTCGCCGAAGTGCGTTAAATCTGCGCAGTAGAAATCGTCATTTGCCGATCCGCTTTTAGGATCACCTTTCAGCGTATTGGGAAGCTCCGTTCCTTCGAGGCTTATCTTTGGTATGTTACCACGATGTCGTAGGTCTTATGCGATCGGGGTATGGCGAGGCCACTGTCGTCATAGTTGTTGTAAAAATCTTAAGTGCATGCATTTGTTGTGGCGGGGTTGTAAGGATTATCGCTCAAACGTTTATATGTATATATGTTGAAAGGCAAATCCTTTTGGTTGGCCTGTTTATTTATAATATCTCTCATTTCATGTTCATGTTTTATTTCCGCTGATTTTCTCTGATGTTGTATCACTAGGGTGCCCGGGGTAAGGCACCAGTCACGGGCCCGGATTCGGGTCGTGACATAAAACCTTCACCTTCTTATGTAATTGAAGATTACAAGTTATAGTAGTTAAGAAATGAGCATGTGGTTTAAATATTAAAGTTTGAAAAGATTTGGATCCTGTCGACTTGTTGAAAACCGAAAATGGGCATGTTAGTCACTAATGTTGTAATCAATTCGGTTGTTAGCAAAAATCGTTACATGTTATATATAGAAGGGTATATCGTTGTTATAATTGGTTATGACTTATATAACATGTTGAATTAACGAGTTGAATTGAAAGGATTTGAAAAGTTGATATGTGAGCATGTTATAGCCAATGAGTTGCCTTAAACTAGTTTGATTGTTTTAATATGAATTGTGGGGCAGAATTTTACACGTCCAAGTTAGGCGTGTAATCCCCTTTGTATTGTTGGATTGTTGGGCCTTAAAAGTGGCGTTTGGTTATTGAATTCGAGCCTTGAAAAAGGTGGAAAAGTACGTAGAAACAAAGGAAGTGCTGTCCAATTTTCCGTAGAATAAGGGACTTTACAATTAGAATATTCTACGTTGAAGCTAGAAGCTAATGGACGTATTACGGTCGTTATAGGTTGGCATACTACGGACGACATATTGGACTTGGCAAGTGGATTAAGCCGGAGAGGTATGTGGAAACTTTCTTATCTCTTGAGCATGAGTAGTTATAACTGTATAGTACGGTAGACGTACGTGATTTAAATGAAGTAAATTCATTCGATATGCTTGACTTGTTATAAGAATGTCTAAGTTGGTTGAGTTAGAGAATTAACTCACCTGTTACTAAGGAAAAGTTATAAGAATGGTTTATTCTAATAAGGTAGACAAGGATGTCTTGATGTGGAAAGGTATGGAATACTTGATTTGAAAGTATTAATTCTGGAAATATTCTAAAGATAAGATACTTATTTTCTAAGCTAAGAAACTTGAAGTATTTTGAAAGTTGTGTAGCTCGGTTTGAAAGTGTAAGTCTCTTGGTCATAAAAAGAATAAAGTTATCTTGATTTCAGAAATGAGAGTAGTTGTCATTGGTTGGTTTAAAACATAAAGTGTTATAATAAGCTTTATGGGAAGTTAGTTATAACGACTTTATGAAAACAAAAGAATGGTTTTATTATTGGATTTAATATGGTAACTTGACATTTGTTTTAAAAAGATATGAGACTGAATTTCCCACGTTATGGGACTTGATTTAAAAGTAAGAGACTTGAGAATTTGAAGTTTTGAAGCTTATATTATTTTGAGAAGTGATTTGGTTTAAAAAGAAGGCATGGTATTGTCTTGATTTGGTTTTGAAAGCTAAACGACTCGATTTTGAAATATAAGCGACTTGACTTATAAACGATTTGATCTCGGAAGAGGAGAAGTAACTTGATTTAAAAAGTATGGGGTACTTGTTTTGAAAAGAGTGAGTTACTTGGGTTTTAAAAGTATACGTGATTTGAAAGTACCTTGAGTGTGAGTAACTTGCCTATGTTTGCTTTGTTGACACCCAATTTTGACCCTCCCGCCCAGTCATTAACTATAAAATTACACCAATTTTCAAATAATTTTAAATAATAAAAATGCAGCGATAAAACATTAATACAGGCATAAATAAACAATTTAATAATAACACCGCATTTTACGTAGAGTATTAAGCACTTAGAGTCTCGCGCCCGCATTTATGAATTTTAAGCCCTGTCATAATTCTTAAATATGTAAATAAATAAATAATTTGATAATGACATCGTGTTAAATAGCATAGTCACGTTTATTAATACGCAAAGCAATATTAAGATAATTTAATCTTAACTTAAATAATAATAAAATACGCATAATAAATAAGTTTTAATAACAACATCACATTATAAAAATTAAGCACTAATTAAATAGCACGCCCGTCTTTATTTTTTAATCTCAAACTTAGACTAACAAAGCACCTAAAATAATTTAATCACAATTTATTAATTTAATTTACCACTAATTAATAATACACCTAAACTAATACACTTAAACTCTACCCCTAATTAAATAAAACCAGCCCATTCGCCCAACCCAATTAAATAACCGCTACCAGACCCATGACCAACACGCCCCCAGAAATTTTATCAGCCCATCACCCTTACCCCAACCCTTATCTTCCATTTCACCCCTTCCCTGTCGACGAGCCCTAAAAAAAACAAGAACCCTAATAGTTTCAGCAGCCGCACCTCTCCCTCGCTCCCATCGCCAACCGTGATTCTCGCTTGAGAATCCGGCGAATCGAACCCAAATCTTCCGAAATCGCAACAAATCAACCTCAAATCACATACCATAACAAGAATGAGACAAGAATCAGACCTTTAATATCAAGTTACCATAACCGAAATACACCATAAATCGTTCTAAAATCAGTACCGAATCAAGCACGAATCGTATGAAATCAGAGTAAGAATAAGCACAAAAATTTCAGCCTTAAATGCTTACCAACATTAGAACCCAAACCATGGTCATATAAAGCACATGCAAAGGCAGAACGAAAGGAGGCAGAGCATCGGGAGTTAGGGGGGCTCAGCATCCAGACCATTAGCATCACAAGAACAGGAAGTTAGAAACCCCTTTCTTTCAAAATCAGCCAAGAAATCAGCAAACAAGCTTTACCCTTTTATTCGCATCGCCAAAACCAAAACCCGAGCGAGTCGACGACTTGATACGCTGCCTCGGTTCGCTGTCCGGAGAAGGTAAACTCAGATTCTGCTCAGTTCATTTTTCTATATCTGTGCTTTTATGTTAAACGTGTGTTAATTTAGTTCATTCATGTTGATGTGCTCATAAATGTACGAATACGATGTTGAGTCGCGCTTCAAATTAACCCAGATACATTCCTGCTCTGAGTTGCTGATAAGATTTATATCTAATGCAATATGCTGAAGATAATGATTGGTGGATTTTCTGAGTTCACAACCATATTTTGATTCTGTTTAGGCTAGTCTAAGATTTGTATACTACTCTGTTGCCAATCTCCAAATATTGGGCCATATCATGGAGTCCTGCTAACTGGTTATGTCCTTCCTACATATTACATGGCATAGGGTGTTCATGTGTTGGTTTACTAAGTGTAAAGATAACAAGATGGGTTGCCTGGAATACATGAATCTCCTACTAAGTTGTACTATGAGGCATTATGTCAAGCTCTATGAAACTTGTTTAATATGCATCTGATCTGTTAGAAGGCAGGCCTGTTTGGCATAAACTGACCAATTTAAGTCACTTAGGTATCATGCTAGGCCTATTGTAAGAAATCAGTCTAGTTAGGTAGTTTGAATCAGAAACTGGTATGTCTTGTTAAAGTCACAACTTAGAGTTCTTAAAGATAAACTCTAAATAGTGGTTCTTAGTGTACCTGTCCTGATTTGTGCACATGCTTTGCCCTGTCTATTAGATCGAAAATAACTTTTCATTTGATCAAGTTGCCTAAGCTAAAATGATATGATGCCTTATCTATACAACATGGATGAAACCCCGCAGTTGGTTGCCAGTTTATGCCAAAGGTTATTCATTATTCTATCAGGGAATAATACAAGTACTGCCTCTAATGTTGAGTTATAACGACTGATTGTCCTCCATGATTGCAGCATGCCCGTAAAAACTGTTTGGTGAAGAGTTTAAAGGGGAAACGAATGCGAAGTTATAATCTTGTCTTAATAGCTAAAACTTAGCCCCCCCAAATATTCATTTCTGCCTCTGCACTATCTGTTTGACCCATGAATATGTGTTAGGTCCAGTCCATTTTACTCATTTCTCGTTGTTGGCTGTCTATTGCTCGCTACTGTTTCGTATGGTATACATGTTTTATATATCGATCCTTATGCTGAATGCTTACTTATTAGTGGATAAAGTTTGGACATCTGTGATATTTAGCACTTAATTATCTATGTCTAATATTATTTGGATGGATGCTAATCTTTATCTTTTCTTTTCTTTGCATGAATCGCAATACCTGGGAGCAAATGGTGAGTCTTAATATGAGACTCAACCTGCCCCTTATAAAGAGCCCAGACTTGCATCTATGTGTCATCCGCGCCCACATGCGTGTTTGGAATTTCAAGCTACCCGGCGAAGGCCGCCGCCCTTCCTTAGAGTCTCTCATTTTAATTCCTATCTCGCCCCTCTTTGTGTGCTGTAAATTAATTCACTAACCTTATGCTACCAATAGAATGCTTCCAATAGACGAACCTTGAAACCATAGAATTCGCTCCCCTCAAGCTAATTACTCTAGCTTACTTAAGTTATGGTTAAATCACTTAACAATCATATAATAATTTTTAAGTAGCCAAACGTCATTCGTTTTTGCCAAATTCTAACATGAAAAAATCCATTTTTTAAAATAAACCCTTATAGCATGCATATACAAAACTAATTGTTTTTAGCCAATGTTTATGGCATCTCATATACAGGTCTATATACTTTGGTCTTAATAGATCTTTGCATGTCATATATAGCATGTTATTTAAGCACCTTATAAATGCACGCCTTTTCCAAACAACTAAATAAGTGTTACACGTTTTCTTTTTTTTTTCTTTTTTTTTTGTCAAAAACGTATTCTTAGCTTACAATGCTTTTACTTAAATACTTTTTCAAGACATGTATTGCATAATAATTACCCTAGGTTTGACAGGATAACCGCAAGTTAGCGGATCTTAGAGGGTGCCTAACCCCTTCCTTCTAGATTAATAAAGAACCCTTGCCCGGAATCTCATTAAGTTTAGCAGACCATTAAAATGGAGTTAATGTTTACTTTAAACTAGTTAACATTTAGGTGTCCTAATTCACCCAATTAATTAGGTGGCGACTCCGCGAACCCTTTAGCACATTTAACCTTTAGCATTTTAGCATTTAGCACCTTTTGAACTTTTAGCATTTTAACACCTTTTTAAGCATTTTTAACTATTTAGCATTTTATTTTATTTTCTAACATTTTTATTAAGCAGGGGTTCGCTAAAACATAAATGTCGCGGCCGAAAAAGGGCATGACATGCTTGTGATAGCCTTGTTGTGCAAGTATTGTAGCCTTATGCTACCGCGTCTCTCGATGGAGGGCCGGTCATGTTATTCTTGATCATTAGCATACTGACTCGATGGATGGTCCACGGGTATGCGGCCATGATGAGGGTTCGTTCCCTGTTGATAGTGTTATTCCATGGACTAGCTCTCCATGAGGTTTACTGATGCAGGAGGTATCTGGTAGTTAGCCCTCGTACTTTACCCGGTCGTGGGCGATCTTTGGCGATATCGGTAGTTGGCTTCGTCTTGCCCGGTCGGTGTTATGGCGAAGTCTCGTGATGCAGGATGTATCTGGTAGTTGGCTTTCGTACTTGCCCGGTCGCGACGTGGCCAGAGGTATCCGGTAGTTGGCGCCCGTCTTGCCGGTCGCCGTGGGTTAGTTTTATAGCGTTTATGGCCGACGGCGCGTATCTGGTAGTTAGCTTTCGTACTTGCCCCGGTCAGTGACGTGACGCATGTGGTATCTGGTAGTGGCTTTCGTACTTGCCCCGGTCAGCTTCGTGGTACAGTTATATAGTATCGTTGGTACGGTAGGTCTTTACGGTAGCCGGCTTTGACTTGCCCGATCGATTGATGACGCAGGTGGATCTCGTAGCTATGCCTTCGTATTTGCCGTCACGGTTCTTATGACACAGTGGGACTCGTGTTCATGTACTCCTTGGTGTTGTTATATCATAGATCCGCGTGAGGAAGGAATTCCACGGGCATGATTGATATTGTGGGTGTGAGACCCATGGTTATATTTGAGTGATGACTTTGAGGGCGTGAGTCCCTGACTTGACATGACTGCTTATACATTGTGTACTGTAGTTGGTTATCATACATGTCTCCTGCTTTATATAGATTATGATTTCATTACTGATATTTTCGATTCACATACTTGATACTGTTATCGACCTCGCCGGGCGTTCATGCCGCAGTAGGTACACCGCTTGTTGATCCTCTCTCATAGGATACGATTACGCATTTGGGAAGCTCCGCTTCTCCAGGCTTATCTTTTGGTATAGTCCTGTCATAGTAGATACTTGTACATTCGTGGTATGGCGGGGCCTCGTCATAGTTGTTGTTACATTCTTAGAGTGCAGTAAATCTTGTTGTGGCGGGGTTTGTAAAGGATAACTGTTCAAGGTTTATTTATGTATATATGCAGTAAGGCGACTTTTGGTCAGCCTGTTTTTGTATCACTGTTTATTTTTCATGAGTTTTATTTTCAGCTGATTTTTTTTCTCTGATGTTTTATCACTAGGGTGCCGGGGTAAGGCACTAGTCGCGGGTCCGAGGTCGGGTCGTGACACAAGATCCAGATCTAGATTCGATCAGTCAGAAACAGATCCGGGTCCGATCCGGATCCGTCAGGTCCAAATTTTGAAGATCCATATCTTATAAAATGGGTCTAGATCCACCGGATTCGGACCGGGTCCAGGATCCACTGCTATCTCTAGTCCTCCATCACATCTTCAAACCGAAAAAATGCAAGGATAATGTGCCTTCCACCGAGGATGAAATAGAGTTGTGGGAAACTCTTGATGCTACAGTCCTCCAATGAATTTATTTCACCATCTCTACGGACCTCTTACAAACAATTATCGAACCCGACGCCAGGACAATGGAAGTTTGTAATAGATTGTGTGATATATTTCAAGATAACAAAAATTATTGTGTCGTAACCCTTGAGCAAGAATTATCTCACACAAATATAGAGGATTTTTCGAATGCTTCCATCAATTGTGAAAGACTCAAGGAATTGTCCGATCAACTCAAGAACGTCGTCACAAATGATCGTCTTATTCTTCAGATGGTTGCGGGCCTCTCCGAGACGTATATGGGGTTGGCAATCTTATTCGCAAAAGCAATCCTCGCCCACATTCTACCAAGTATGTTCCATGCTTACCCCAAGGTTGTCTAAAAATGCCGCAATCGGATCCCATTTTGCCATGATGATGGCCACGTCCCGAGACACCGATGACTCTCAATCATTCTCTGAAAATTATGGTCAAAACCGTAACAACGGCGGTGGCAAAAAGGTCTAAAACTGTAGCAAAAACAGCATCGGCGACCGCGACATTGGCAAGGGTGGTGGTTGTTGAAATATTTCTATGTGCTTACGCAAGTGTACGTATCGCTTAAGTAATAAATATTTGTAAGATCGAGTTATCGTCCTCAGGGATTAACTTGTCAATTACCTATAGTCTGATTTTTAGTTTCTATTTGGTTATCGATAATTTGATGAAGTTATTAATCTAAGAATACATTAAATATATAGACAATAATCACAAATTAGAATCACGTATGGGAAAGATTAGAGATTCTCACCTTCATCAACTATCCACCCTATTATTCCATTAATACCTAGTCATCATTCTTCTTCATATTGAGATAGTAGGTTAACTAATCAGTTCTATATTCTGGTTAGGACATATATAAACTCAACCTTATGCAGAAACTTTCTATATTTCTATGATACGTTTTACCACGCAGGAAGATTAAGAACAATAGCCTTATTTACTACACACGTATCGGGGTACTTTCGTCCGCAATTTTAACCTATGTCTAATCAACTATAGCATATTCAAATCTCCCTTTTCAGTCATATAAATTATGAGAATTAGTGATCAGTTAAGTATCAAACAATCATCACAAGATGAATAAATCTCAATAACATATAATAAGAAATCGAACTATAGCATTAATATCATAATGAGGGGTTCAAGCGAATCCGGCTTAAACCCTAACAAAGTAATTAGTTCATAATAAAATAATTACAAACTAAAAATCCCATACATATGCTAATATTGAAGAACAACGAAGAACTGGAATTGCAAGAATCCTTAGCTCCAAATCTGCTCTCAAGAGGTGATTTCTGGTCCCTGAATAATGAGCCAAGACCTTCTATTTATAATTGTCCCAAAATCCTTTCCGAGTCTTAGGGTTTTTGACTGAAATTTGGCCAATTTTTCTCAAAATTTCGCGTCGGCGCCCCCTAGGAACTTTCTGCCAGTTAGGCGCCGCAACGCCTCTGCCAGGCACCGCGGCCCTTGCTCGTTTTCTGGCCGGATTTCGTCTAAATTTCTTTCTGAGCTTCCCGAGACTTTTTTGGTTGACTGCTTGGGCTTTGATGATGCGTTTGTATTCTCAAATTTCAACCGCTTTTCTTGTGTTTTCGCCTCTTGTCCATTTTAGGATCGATGTGACTCAAAATAAAGAAAAATAACCCTACCACTATACAAAACACAAAGAAAACAGGAAAAATATTAACTAAAAATAACTCAAAAGTGTATATAAAATAGACTCAACAAACACCCCCAAACTTAACATTTACTTTCCCTCGAGTAAAGCCTAAACAAAACAAAACAAAAAGAAAAAGACTCTAAGAAGTGAATCAAGTAGTTATATCAATATTTCCTCGAAAATCATGAATAGAGGCTGGGATAATATTTTAGACATTACATAGAATGAATTTTTAGTAATCAGGAATTTTAAGTCAGATATTTCGCAAATTCAATGATAATCC
The DNA here is from genome assembly GCA_029844215.1 of Przewalskia tangutica. Taxonomy (NCBI): domain Eukaryota; kingdom Viridiplantae; phylum Streptophyta; class Magnoliopsida; order Solanales; family Solanaceae; genus Przewalskia; species Przewalskia tangutica. Next base: position 119,238,067 of record CM056721.1, on the reverse strand, counting down.
TGGATAGATTATGCAAATCATAATCACTAGAACTACAAGTATCAAACTTATGCATGTCAATTTCATTCCATCTTTTCCGAAAACTCTATAGACCTGTCTACTTGCTATTCTCCACTAATCATAGACATACATTTTAGGAATCTTCAGGCTTTTCAGTGATTGTAATATAGGCTTAGGCAGGGGTAGGTAAAAGTAGACATTTTAGACTCAAATACTACCATAAGCAATTTTTTATTCAATTTCTTTTGCTTCTTTTAATATTTTTTCTAGTCTCATACCTTTTTTTTCTCCTCTCTTTTCTTTTTGAGAGAATAAGACATACAATTCAAGAACAGACACCCCCAAACTTAAGTTTTTGCATATTTTTTTTCCATTGGGGTGCATCAAATTTTTACTATCTTTTTATTACTTTTTCAACACTTTTCATCCCGATAATTTTTTTATCATCACTTATGGCACAACAAGGGAATCACAGGTGTCAAACAAAGATACTCTTTTAGGCTCAAAGGGGCTGACTAAGGATACAGTTTATGTTAGGGTAGGTAATGAACGGTAAGAAGGGCTATCGAAGAATGCCTGAATCACTTTCCTAAACATGCATATCCTAGTTATTTCGCCTCAAATAACAAGCAAAGACTTTCTAGACATTTTCAACCTACTTTCCATTATTGACAATACAATAAGCTAGACACAAGTATCCCAATAATTACACGTTCAAAGAATTTTTGGTATATCCAACTTAAACACACTGATTTTTGCTTATAATTTCATTACATTATCCCAATTAATTCACTCAATCTCATCAGCGAATACAACATACTTGATTCATAAAAAAAACTGACTTAAAAACACATAAAACACGACTAAATAAAAAAAAACTCAAAACAAATAAAGTAAGATCTCCCCCCAACTTAATCACTCCATTGTCCCCAATGTGTGAAAACTAAAAATAAAAGAAAAAACTTACAAACACAAATACAACTATAAAAAAAGAATGGTCTAGGCGGTGAAGAATACTCAGGTGACTGATAGAGCGGAGGGCACCTCAGATTAGGCGTTGGTAGCGATCACAAGCTTTTACGATTCGATGAGATGGACAAGAGTTAGAAAATCACTTTTAAATTCTGAAAATCTGCAGTGGCGCCGCGACGCTGACCTGAATCTTCTGAGTTCAGCTCTTATTCCGAGTTTTCAGTCCATGTTTTGCCTCTAATCATCTTTTCATTGGCACATGTTCTCTCCTACACACACCAAAAACAACACATGTCGTATAATATAAAAGTAATTTGCTCATTACTTCTTGTTCTTCAAAATTATAACTTGAAATTTAACTATAATTTAACTAGACTGAAAGAAGAAAATAAATAAAATAAAAATTGTGGGTTGCCTCCCATAAGCGTTGTCATTAACGTCATTTATCCGGACGCATATAATCTCCATTAGTACCCTGTGGATACTTCACCAAACGGTCTGCAATTCGAACAATTATTGTTGTAGGTCTCACTTCACCTACACCAATTCTATAAAACATAGAAAATGGTAGGGTTGGCCAGTGGGTCGGGCCGACCCGGTCTTGGTCCCGTACCGGCCCTGTTTAAATAATAATAAAAAAATTAGCGGGTCCGGGGCTCGAACCGGGACGGGGCATGGTATGGTCCCGCCCGACCGGTCCGCCAGATTCGACTGGCCCCGTCCGTCCGGTCCGCCTCCGCCTCAATTACAAAAATAGTCGTTCTGCATATGATCATTTTACATTTTGGTATTATTGCAACGCCATTTTGGCTTCCCCACTCCCCAACCCCTACCCCTTTATATTTATTTTTAACCCCTAAGTTATTATATTTACACTTTAACCCAATTTTCCAACTATAAATACCTCATTTTCTCTTCTTATTTCTCACAAATCTTCCTACATCTCTAATCTCTCAAATCTCAATCAATCTATTTCTATATTGTCTACTACATATTCACTCTATTTATTAATTTGAGAATTGGGAGTGAAGTTGGCAACTAGCTTGAGGATTAATCTATCGAGCAAAGTTTCAATTTTCAACCTCTCTCGATTACACATCGACTCTATGTCGGCGTTTGGTACATTCGTTCTCTCATTAAATTATTATTTTGTTTTTATTTCATTTAGCACATTTAATTTCATTATCTTTAACTTTTTAAGTCTTTAACTATTTATTACCATAATTAAAATGAAAAGAACAAAAAATGTTTTGGGCAAGGCCTTAGGTATGAAGGGCAGGGGCAAGGGCAAGGGCAAGGGTACTTCTTCTAGTATTCCTAGACAAGATGATTTTATAGATCCTGAACTGTTTCCTGAAATACCATATGATCTTGACACATATGTTTATCCTCAAAATGAAGAAGATTTTAATTTAGATGACACTCTAGATGATGATACACCTACTAATGTAGATGATGATACACCCACTAGTGAAATGCCTCCTATCCCCCCTAGTATGAGACGAGGTCCGGCAAAATGACCATTAACATCAGCTGTATTGAAATATTTTCACAGGGACGTACCGAATCAAGTAGCTATATGTAAAACTTGTAAATCTGTTTATTCTTTTAAAACTGGACAAGGTAATGGTGGGACGGGGGATTTAGCAAGTCACCTATTGCAAACACAAAGCCTTGCATGCCCAATACCTTATTGAAAAAGATGGTGAGCAAACGTCCTCTCAATCGGGACAAGGTTCACATACTGTCCCAGACAACTGATAAAGTTATGAGTATTACATTAGATAATGCAGCTTCTAACAATTCTGCTATTTATGTTTTAAAAGAAGTTTTAACTCCGTCTTTTCCAAAACATTTGCATATCAAACGTGTGTGTCATATTTATAACTTAGTTGTAAAGGACGGTCTTTCACTTTTTCAAGATATTCTTGAAAAAATACAATTTGCTATAAACTTTATTTTAAAAATAATAGAATTCAACAGAGAAAAGAATATAAAAAAACTTGTCACGATTGTGGACTATCTTACAGAAAAATTCCCGAAGAAGTACCAACTAGGTGAAATTCTTTATATGACCAACTAGTTGTTGCTTATGACTATAGAAAACCTATCACTTTATTTTTTAACGCCCATAATCAAAATCCAAATGATATGATTATGGATAATGATTGGGACAAAATTAAAGAACTTATTGTATTTCTAGAGAATTTTCAACGAGCAACAAAAGAATTTTCTACTTTATATTATCCTACTATTTCAACTATGTTGTTTTATATAGCTATAATATTTTTACTTCTTAAAGAATATATGGAAAAACCTGCTTATAAGGCAGCTAGTAAAAAAATGTTTATGAAATTAAAGAAATATTTTATTCATATTCCCCCTATTTGTGTTATTGGTGTTGTATTAAACCCGACTATTAAAGTAGACGGTTGTAAAAGTCTTATTGAAAATATTTATAACTGTATGAACGTACTACCACCTCCAACTCCCAAAAATTTAAATGTTGAGCCACTTATTGAACACACGCTAGAAGAAGTGTTGGATAGCGTAGAAGATGAATGCAAAAAAGTATATCGACATTACCAGCAAGAAAGTGCTAGTAACCAACCGGCTTTCGTACCATCTTCTTCTGCTTCAACACAACCACAAAAAAGACATGTTGTTTCTGCGGACAGTATTGAAAGCCTCAGAAATAGAATGTGCGGTGGTAGCACTGCTAACCAAATTAGCGAGTTCAATGTTTTTGTTTTGCAGGACACTTTACCTTACCAAGCAATTGTCAATGAAGACGGAAAGGAAGACTTGCTGAAATATTGGATGCAGAATGAGAAGACATTTCCGACACTTTCAATGATGGCCAGAGATGTTTTGAACATTCAAGCGTCATCAATCGCTTCTGAAAGCGTTTTTTCTGCAAACAGATTTCAAATAGGAGAGCACAGATACTCATTAGCCGGAGATAGCTTGGAGATGACGGTACTATTCAGAGATTGGATACGAGCGGAGCGAAAAAGGTGCGGTCACCCAGAGATTAACGAAGAAGAAGACGAAAACTACAACGACATCTTATCTGAAGGCATGAGTAGCGACGTGGAACAATTTGACCAAGATATACCAATTCTAACCGAAGAACCACACGAAATTATAAAGAAACTAGAAAAAGTATTTTCAAATTGGTAATATATTTCATTGCAATTTTAGTATTTTCTTAATTTTTTCAAGGTCTTTTGCAAATTTTTTCAACAACAGTACACTACAATGTTGTAATTCTGAATCTTGTATATTTCAATGAAATAATTAATAATATAAGAGGCACAAAAACAACCTTGTGATATTTTTTTTACACTCTTCATGTCTTTGTTTAATTATTTAGTTTATAAATATATATGAGTATAATACTATAATAGTATAATATGAGTTTATGACTATCACTATATGACTATATGTTACTTTGTTAAAACTAATAAAGGAAAAAGGCCCATGTATAACTTGTGTATACTATGTATATACAAGTCACTGGCCTTTAATAGGTCTGGCCCAAATATAAGGGCCAGCCCATTAAAGGCCAGCCCAATGTGTTACCATCGGTTGTTACTTAGGGCATTGCCTGTCCACTTGAGGGCAGATAGAACATTCGAGATATTTTTCTATCTTCTTTGAGAAGCCATCTCGTCTTCTTCTCCGAGAGCTTCATCTTCTGTAACCTTTCTTCTCCATTAATGAAGCTAAGGCTTATGAACAAAACTGTCTCTCTGTCTCGGTAGCCTTCTCATATTCTGTAGAGTAACTCAGTCTTGAGAAAAACTAAAATGGAAGTGACCAACATCACCTTCTCGCACTAGTGGTTGCGTTAATTGGCGGTGTTGGATTCCAACATGGTATCAGAGCGGGCTATTCCTGTCGACTGTGCATGCGTCAAGATCTGAGTAAACCGACAAGATTTGAGTTTATCGATCACGTCTGCGTGCTTGAATCTGAGTAAATAATCAAGATCTGTGTTTGTCATTCTGAGGTATCTATGGTATTTTGAAATCTGATTCTTGCCTAACTGCCGACTGTGCATGTCTACTGATTCTTTCCTATATTCTAGTTATACATCTTGATAAAACTGTTGAAATTAGTGTTGTACTGTAACGATGGTAACAGATCCACCTATTGAGAGTAGTTCCTCCGAAGATGGAGTAACTGTACCTATCCCTAGAAAGTCGGTGGCTAGTACCTCCAACTCCACTATTCTTGACCACAACCATCCTCTGTTCTTACAAGCCTCAGATGTTAGTGGTGCCTCGTTAATATCCTTTCAGTTACTTGGCTCTGAAAACTATACAGTCTGGAGCAAGTCAATAAGGATTGCCCTTCTTGGAAGAAATAAACTAGGGTTTGTAAATGGGAACTGTACTAAAAATCAATATGGGATGGAATGGTGGGACCAGTGGGACAGAGTCAATGCTGTCGTTCAGGCATGGCTAGTGAATGCTGTTTCTAGTAGCCTATTGTGTGGGGTACTATACGCAGAAACAACATATGAGATATGGGAAGACTTAAAAGAAAGATTCGACAAAATTGATGAATCTAGGACCTATGACCTGCATAGGGAAATTGCTACACTTTCACAAGGGAACACTAGTGTGGCAGAATACTACACTAGACTTAAAAATCTCTGGGTAAAATATCAAGCAATTGTGCCACCACCTAATTGTGGTTGTCCTACATCTAAGGAGTTTACAAACTACCTTCAAAGACAGAAACTATATCAATTTCTTATGGGCTTAAATGAAAGCTACATGCAAGCTAGGAGCCAAATTCTCCTCATGTCACCTCTTCCAACAGTCAATAAAGCTTACTCTATGATAGTAAGTGATGAAAATCAAAAAGGGATATCTGCCAAGACTGCATGGATTCTTGGAGCTGGTCCTATCACTACTGCTATGTACTCTAAGACTGGGAACCAGAGGTCAAAAAGGAATAATCTTGTTTGTGAAGAATGTAAAATGAGAGGCCACACAAAGGAATCCTGCTATAGACTAGTTGGATATCCCCTGGTTTCAAGTCAAAAAGAAAAGAATATGTTGCTCATAATGCCCACAACAGAGGATCTGAAATCTCCTCTGAAGAATCCAAAACTAGCTGAGAAGTTGAAGGAGTACCAAAGTTCTCCAAAACACAGTATGAGCAGATAGTAAAACTGCTGAACAACAACCATACACAGACAGGAGCATTTCAGAACCCTCAAGGTAGTCAAAACACAGCAAATGTGGCAGGTATATCTGAACTCAAAGCCCTGCATGCTTTTAATACTAACAAAAATTGGATAATAGATACAGGTGCTACAAACCATATGGTATCTGATCTAAATATGCTAGAAAAAATTACTGGTACTGATGAGTATACCACATCAAAGAAGGTATTCTTACCCAATGGCCAATCTGCCCAAGTCACTCACACTGGTATCAGTACACTCCCAAATAGGAGTACATTGGAAAATGTTTTCTTTTTACCTCAATTCAAGTATAATCTACTCTCTGTTTCTCAACTAACAAAGGAGCTGAAATGTACAACTATCTTCTACCCTGACTTCTGTCTATTTCAGGATCTCTACAGTGGGAAGGTGAAGGAGATTGGTAGACTCCAGGATGGGCTGTATGTGTTAACTAATCCTGCACATGACTCAATAAAGACTGTCCTAAATGTACAAGCTACTAAGACAAAAATAACCATGACAGAAGAAGATATTACTATGTACGTAAGGTCGGGCCACACCTCCAAAAGGTACTCGATGGCGATCAATGCTAGTAATGACAAAGTTCTTTGAGGCAACAAAAAACTGTAATGTGTGCCCATGTGCAAAACAGAATAGATTACCCTTCCCTAATAGCACTACTTATAGTAATAATGCCTTTGATATTATCCACATGGACTTATGGGGCCCTTATAAGACTGAAACATATAATGGGAAGAAATTTTTCCTCACTATTGTAGATGACCACACCAGAATGACCTGGATATATCTACTCAGATTTAAATCTGAGGTGTGTGTTGTTATTAAAGACTTTCTTAAATACATTTCTACTCAATTTAACCAAATTGTCAAAATCATTAGAACTGATAATGGAACAGAGTTTGTCAATGATACTTGTCAAGGTCTTTTTCAGAACTTAGGGATCATTCACCAAAGAAGTTGTGTTTATATCCCACAGCAAAATGGTGTTGCAAAAAGAAAACACAGACATATATTAGAAATAACCAGGGCAATAAGAATGCAGGCCAATATTCCCTTAAAGTTTTGGGGCCTATGTGTATGCAGTGCCTACTTAATCAATAGACTACCTTCCTCTGTCACTCATACTACACCCTATGAGAGCCTCTATCACAAAAAACCTTCCCTAAGTCATCTAAGAACTATTGGATGTCTATGCTTTGCTAATGACTTAAGCATTCGACAAGTTCTGATCTAAAGTTAAAAGGTGTGCTCTCATGAGTTATTCTGACACACAAAAGGGATATATCCTGTATGATCTGGAATCCATGTCTCTTGTGGTTAGTAGAGATGTCACTTTCAGAGAAACAGAGTATCCCTTTAGGGAAAATGTTTCTGAGAATCATGTCTTCCAAAACTTCCTTGATAACAATGAGAACCAAGATATATCCCAAGAAAATCTTCAGAAGAGCACTGACACTTTAGAAATGAGGTGTGCTGATATTACTAATATAGATTCTGTTGAGGATGTCATTTCTTCTCATAATAACTTAGTAGAAGAAAACATTGATACTGTACAGTCTCTTAACAACCCTACTTTAAAAGTTACTGATCACTCAATTAGGAAATCTAGCAGACACAAACAACCTCCTATATGGCTCAAAGACTTTGTCACCACCAATGGCAACAGTGCACTCTACCCTATCAGCAAGTATATTTCCTATGATAGCCTAAAACCTACATATCAAGCTTTTTTAACCTCTGTGTCAGAATTGGTTGAACCAAAAGGTTACTTGGAAGCCTCTAAAGACCCAAGGTGGGTAGATGCTATGAAAGCTGAAATAGATGCCTTACAAGAAAACCATACATGGGAAATTGTTACATTGCCAAAAGGTAAAAAACCTATAGGCTGTAAATGGATCTACAAGATCAAATACAAGGACACTGGAGAAATAGAAAGACTGAAAGCTAGACTTGTTGCAAAAGGTTATAGCCAACAAGAAGGCATTGATTATCAAGAAACCTTCTCTCCTGTAGTTAAAATGGTTACTATAAGAACTATTCTGTCTATTGCTGCTTCCAGAAGATGGTATATCCATCAAATGGATGTGTACAATGCCTTCCTTCAGGGGGATCTGTTTGATGAAATTTACATGTCCTTGCCCCAAGGCTTGATGGCTGCGAGGCGAATCTTGCATGTAGACTTACTAAATCTTTGTATGGGCTCAAACAAGCTCCAAGACAGTGGAACTTTAAGCTTACTGAGGCTCTGGTACAGATGAATTTTAGACAATCTGAATTTGATCATTCACTATTTCTTAAACAAGGTGAGCAAGATATAATTATCATACTTATCTATGTGGATGACATGTTAATTACAGGGAACAATATAAGTCTCATAAAGGAGACTAAGCAGTCTCTTCATAATATTTTTAAGATGAAGGATCTGGGAGAACTAAGGTACTTTCTAGGAATAGAATTTGCTAGATCCATCAAAGGGATTGTTATGCATCAAAGGAAGTATGCCTTAGAACTTATTTCTGAACTAGGCCTTGCTGCTGCCAAACCTAGTAATACTCCCATTGATGCTAATGTGAAACTCACCACAAAGGAGTATGATGAATATGTGGAGAAGCTGAGTTCAAATTCAGAAAAAACTGTCACTGCTGATGATCCAGTAAAAGATATCAGTTCTTATCAAAGGATAATTGGTAAGTTGCTATACCTTACTCTTACTAGACCAGATATTGCTTACAGTGTGCAAACACTTAGCCAATTCCTACAAAGTCCAAAGAAATCACACTATGATGCTGCACTCAGAATAGTAAGATATGTAAAAGGTAAACCAGGACAAGGACTGCTATTATCTAGTAATAAACAAGAGACTTTAACTAGTTTTTGTGATGCAGATTGGGCTTCATGTCCACATACAAGAAAGTCTATTTAAAGTTATTTAATCAAGTTTGAGACACTCATTTCTCGGAAATCAAAGAAACAGAGCACAATTTCTCGCATTTTGCGGCGAGTATGTAAGCCTTGCCAACATCACGCTGAAATTACATGGCTTCGGGTCGAAAGACATCGTGTAAATATCGCAGCCGAAGAATCGTGTACACCGACAAGAAGTCAGCTATACAAATGGCAGTCAATCATGTGTTCCATGAAAGGACTAAACACATCGAGATTGACCTTCACTTTATTAGGGAGAAGATTCGACAAGGAATGATTCAAACAGACTATATTCACACTACAGAGCAGCCGGCAGATATACTTACAAAAGGGTTAACAAGATTACAACATCTACATCTTTGTTCCAAGCTAGGCTTGCTAGATATATTCGAGCACCCATCTTGAGGGAGGCTGTTAAAACTAATAAAGGAAAAAGGCCCATGTATAACTTGTGTATACTATGTATATACAAGTCACTGGCCTTTAATAGGTCTGGCCCAAATATAAGGGCCAGCCCATTAAAGGTCAGCCCAATGTGTTACCATCGGTTGTTACTTAGGGCATTGCCTGTCCACTTGAGGGCAGATAGAATCTTCTTTGAGAAGCCATCTCGTCTTCTTCTCCGAGAGCTTCATCTTCTGTAACCTTTCTTCTCCATTAATGAAGCTAAGGCTTATGAACAAAATTGTCTCTCTGTCTTGGTAGCCTTCTCATATTCTGTAGAGTAACTCAGTCTTGAGAAACACTAAAATGGAAGTCACCAACATCACCTTCTCGCACTAGTGGTTGCGTTAATTGGCGGTGTTGGATTCCAACATATCACTATATGACTATATGTTACTTTGTTAGTAATTTAGTATTTTTAATTTAGTGGAATTTTATTTTTTAAAAAAAACCCGCCCGTCCCGTCCCGACCCGATGCCCATCGGGACCGGTACCGGGACGGAACACGGTATCGTCCTGCTAGTACCGATCCCGTCTGGCCCGCCACAGCCCGACCCCGCCCCTCCTCTCCGTCCCGACCCCGTCCCGAGCCCGCCTATCCCGATCCCAGTGGGCCTGGCCCGACCCACTGGCCAGCCCTAGAAAATGGCAGTACTTTTATGATTGCCCCCAAATCGTCCAATACTCACTTGCATTCAAAATTCCCTATAGTGCAGGGAATAGTGAAGCTCCATGGATCTCTAGACTTCTAGGGATTCCCTTGAGGGTATAGACTTTCTGTTTGGGGCTCAGCAATGACAGCTGGTGGTGTCTCTTCTGCAATAGGTTGTTCTTCAGTAACCTCTTCTTTCTCTTCACCAACTATCTCTTCCAATTTCTCATTGTTCTCATCAACTTGTTGTAGTTAAGGTTCCTCAATCTGCTTACCACGTCTCACAACTGTATCGCTAGGCAGATTTTCTTGAGGTGTATTGATTACCTTATCCATCAACTGCCCTATTTGTGTTTTCAAATTTTTGAGGGACAACCTTGTTTCAGCCATAAACTGAGTTTGGGACTTGGTGAGAATGAGTATGGCTGCCTGCAACTCATCTAGATTTGCTTATGAAACCTGTGGGTTAGGCTGTTGTTGATGATTCTGTTGCCACTGATAGTACTCCATTCGTCCCCTTTTTATTTTTTTTATTTTTTTCCATACACTAATTTTACCTACAAAATAAGAATAATAACAAAAACTGATAAAACGATGTTCCGCAGAACAAGTTAGAAACTTGTTCTTGGAGCAACCAAATTAGAAATAAAATCAGATAAACAGATATTGACAATAAATTAATCCTCGGCAATGACTCCAAAAACTTGTTGCGATATTTCTATGTGCTTACGCAAGCGTACATATCGCTAAAGTAATAAAGATTTGTAAGATCGATTTATCGTCCTTAGGGATTTACTTGTCAATTACCTATAGTCTGATTTTTAGTTTCTATTTGGTTATCGATAATTTGATGAAGTTATTAATCTAAGAATGCAGTAAATATATGGTTAGTAATCACAAATTAGAATCATGTTTGGGAAAGATTAGAGATTCTCACCTTCATCAACTATCCACCCTACTATTCCATTAATACCTAGTCATCATTCTTCTTCATATTGAGATAATAGGTTAACTAATCTGTTCTATATTCTGGTTAGGACATATAGAAACTCAACCTTATGCAGAAACTTTCTATATTTCTATGGTAAGTTTTACCACACAGGAGGATTAAGAACAATAACCTTATTTACTACACACGTATCGGGGTACTTTCGTCCGCAATTTTAACCTATGTCTAATCAACTATAGCATATTCAAATCTCCATTTTCAGTCATATAAGTTATGAGAATTAGTGATCAGTTAATTATCAAACAATCATCACAAGTTGAATAGATCTCAATAACATATAAGAAGAAATCAAACTATAACATTAATATCATAATGAGGGGTTCAAGCGAATCCGGCTTAAACCCTAACAAAGTAATTAGTTCATAATAAAATAATTACAAACTAAAAATCCCATACATTTGCTAATACTGAAGAACTACGAAGAACTAAAATTGCAAGAATCCTTAGCTCCAAATCTGCTCTCAAGAGGTGATTTCTGGTCCCTAAATAATGAGCCAAGACCTTCTATTTATAATTGTCCTAAAACCCTTTCTGAGTCTTAGGGTTTCTCACTGAAATTTGGCCCATTTTTCTCAAAATTCCGCGTCGGCGCCCCCTAGGAACTTTCTGCCAGTTAGGCGCCGCGCCGCGGAATTTTCTGGCCGGATTTCATCTAAATTTCTTTCTGAGCTTCCCGGGACTTCTTTGGTTGACTGCTTGGGGTTTGATGGTGCGTTTGTATTCACAAATTTCAATCGCTTTTCATGTGTTTTCGCCTCTTGTCCGTTTTAGGATCGCTGTGACTCAAAATAAAGAAAAATAACCCTACCACTATACAAAACATAAAGAAAACAGGAAAAATACTAACTAAAAAGAACTCAAAAGTGTATATAAAATAGACTCAACAAACACCCTCAAACTTAACCTTTACTTCCCCTCGAGTAAAGCCCTAAACAAAACAAAACAAAAAGAAAAAGACTCTAAGAAGTGAATCAAGTAGTTATATCAATATTTCCTTGAAAATCATGAATAGAGGCTGGGATAATATTTTAGACATTACATAGAATGAATTTTTAGTAATCTAGAATTTTAAGTCAGATATTTCATAAATTCAATGATAATCCTGGATAGATCATGCAAATCATAATCAATAGAACTACAAGTATCAAACATATGCATGTCAATTTCATTCCATCTTTTCCAAAACTCTATAGACCTGTCTACTTGCTATTCTCCACTAATCATAGACATACATTTTAGGAATCTTCAGGCTTTTCAGGGATTGTAATGTAGGCTTAGACAGGAGTAGGTAAAAGTAGACATTTTAGGTTCAAATACTACCATAAGCAATTTTTTATTCAATTCCTTTTGCTTCTTTTAATATCCTTTCTAGTCTCATATCTTTTTTTCTCCCCTCTTTTCTTTTTGAGAGAATAAGACATACAATTCAAGAGCAGACACCCCAAAACTTAAGCTTTTGCATATTTTTTTTCATTGGGGTGCATCAAATTTTTACTCTCTTTTTATTACTTTTTCAATACTTTTCATCCCAATAATTTTTTATCATCACTTATGGCACAACAAGGGAATCACATGTGTCAAACAAAGATACTATTTTAGGCTCAAAGGGGCTGACTAAGGATACAATTTATGTTAGGGTAGGTAATGAACGGTAAGAAGGGCTATCGAAGAATGCCTGAAACACTTCCCTAAACATGCATATCCTAGTTATTTCGCCTCAAATAACAAGCAAAGACTTTCTTGACATTTTCAACCTACTTTCCATAATTGACAATACAATAAGCTAGACACAAGTATCCCAATAATTACTTGTTCAAAGAATTTTTGGTATATCCAACTTAAGCACACAAAATTTTGCTTATAATTCCATTACATTATCCCAATTAATTCACTCAATCTCATCAGCGAATACAACATATTTGATTCATAAAAAAAATGGACTTAAAAACACATAAAACACGACTAAATAAACTAAACTCAAAACAAATAAAGTAAGATCTCCCCCCAACTTAATCACTCCAGTGTCCTCAATGTGTGAAAACTAAAAATAAAAGGGAAAACTTACAAACACAAATACAGCGATAAAAAAAGAGTGATCTAGGCGGTGAAGAAATCAGGCGACTGATAGAGCGGAGGGCACCTCAGATTAGGCATTGGTAGCGATCACAAGCTTTTACGATTCCAGGAGATGGACAAGAGTTAGAAAATCCCTTTTAAATTCTGAAAATCTGCAGTGACGCCGCGACGCTGACCTGAATCTTCTGAGTTCAGCTCTTATTCCGAGTTTTCAGTCCATGTTTTGCCTCTAATCATCTTTTCATTGGCACATGTTCTCTCCTACACACACCAAAAACAACACATGTCGTATAATAGAAATTTAACTATAATTTAACTAGACTGAAAGAAGAAAATAAACAAAAAAAAATTGTGGGTTGCCTCCCATAAGCGTTGTCATTAACGTCATTTAGACGGACGCATATAATCTTCACTAGTACCCTGTGGATACTTCACCAAACGGTCTGCAATTCGAACAATTATTGTTGTAGGTCTCACTTCACCTACACCAATTCTATAAAACATAGAAAATGGTTGTACTTTTGTGCTTGCCCCCAAATCGTCCAATACTCGATTGCATTCAAAATTCCCTATAGTGCAGGGAATAGCGAAGCTCCATGGATCTCTAGACTTCTGGGGGTTCCCTTGAGGGTATAAACTTTCTGTTTGGGGCTCAGCAATGATAGTTGGTGGTGTCTCTTCTGTAATAGGTTGTTCCTCAGTAACCTCTTCTTTCTCTTCACCAACTATCTCTCCCAATTTCTCATTGTTCTCATCAACTTGTTGTGGTTCAGGTTCCTCAATCTGCTTACCACTTCTCACAACTGTATCGCTAGGAAGATTTTCTTGAGGTGTATTGATTACCTTATCCATCAGCTGCCCTATTTGTGTTTCCAAATTTTTGAGGGACAATCTTGTTTCAGCCATAAACTGAGTTTGGGACTTGGTGAGAATGAGTATAGCTGCCTGCAACTCATCTAGATCTTCTTGTGAAACCTGTGGGTTAGGCTGCTGTTGATGATTCTGTTGCCACTGATAGTAGTCCATTCGTCCTCTTTTTTATTTTTTTATTTTTTTCCATACACTAATTTTACCTACAAAATAAGAATAATAACAAAAACTGATAAAAAGATGCTCCGCAGAACAAGTTAGGAGCAACCAAATTAGAAATAAAATCAGATAAACAGATATTGACAATAAATTAATCCCCGACAACTACTCCAAAAACTTGTTGCGATATTTCTATGTGCTTACGCAAGCGTACATATCGCTTAAGTAATAAAAAATTGTAAGATCTATTTGGTTATCGATAATTTGATGAAGTTATTAATCTAAGAATGCAGTAAATATATGGATAGTAATCACAAATTAGAATCACGTATGGGAAAGATTAGGGATTCTCACCTTCATCAACTATCCACCCTATTATTCCATTAATACCTAGTCATCCTTCTTATTCCTATTGAGATAGCAGGTTAACTAATCTGTGAGCTTCCAGGGACTTCTTTGGTTGACTGCTTGGGGTTTGATGGTGCGTTTTTATTCTCAAATTTCAACCGCTTTTCATGTGTTTTCGCCTCTTGTCCGTTTTAGGATCGATGTGACTCAAAATAAAGAAAAATAACCCTACCACTATACAAAACATAAAGAAAACAGGAAAATACTAACTAAAAAGAACTCAAAAGTGTATATAAAATAGACTCAACAGTGGCTGTTGTGGAAACAATGGCGGCAGTAGCGGACGTGGTGGTGGCAGTGGCGGACAACAGGGGGCCGAGCTACAATAGCCCTGGCAGCAGGCTTAGGCCAATGGCCATGGGGCATGGCTTGGGCCAGTGGATAGTGGCCCAAGTCGCCCTGCCCATACCCTTCACAAAACTGGGACAGGCCCAGTGGACAGCAGCAGTAGCAGACAACCCAAACTGGGCCTCGACATTCTTCAGCCTGGCAGCACCCTGACCTGTTTGGGCCTCGGTCACAACAGGCTTTCGCTGTTGCGGGCCCAATCGTATCTCCGACCCACACAAACATTGTTGCGATATTTCTAGATGCTTACGCAAGTGTACATATCATTCAAGTAATAAAGATCTGTAAGACCAAGTTTATCGTCCATAGAGACTGGTTTATTAAGTATCGATTATCTATTCTATGGTATCTATTTAGTTGACATTCTTTAGTTTGGATTTATGACTAAGACTAAAATTATAGTAAAGTGCAGAAATTGAACTAAGAATGATAATACTTTAGTTTTAAACAGTTATGAAGGAAATATAGCTTTCAATCTCCTCAACTATCCACTCTTTCACGTGTTAATGCAATGCTAATGATTCTTCTTCTTATTAAGATAGCAGGTTAACTAATCTGTCATTATATTCCGGTTAGGACATACAAGAGCTCAACAATGTGCAGAAACCTTCTATATTTCTATGATAGATTTTACCACACAGAAAGATTAAGAACAATAACCTCAAATACCACACAAGTATCGGGGTACTTTCGTCCACGATTTTAACCTATGTCTAAACAACTACATCATATTCAAATCTCCCCTCTCGTATCTCGATTCGAAATCATATAAGTGATGACAATTAGTGATCAGTTAATTATCAAGAAATCAAAACAATATTGAGTAGATCTTAATATGACTGAAGAAGAAATCAATACCTTTACATTAACTATATGAAAGCGTTTCAAGAAGATTCGACGGAAAACCCTACTAAAGTAATTAGCTCATAAATATTGTCATGTCAAGAACTAAATTACAATCCAACATAAACTGAAATAAAGTAAGAGAAAGAAAAGAACTTGAACAAGGAGATGTCTCTAATCTTGATCTTGCCTCCTTCTTTTCCTCTACCAAGTGTTATATAGAATGAATCAGGGTTTAGGGATTTTATAGCTGAGAAAAATTACGTTTCAGACCCTAAAAATCCTGTCAAATTCGGCCCAAAAATCAGATTTTCCGCCTCGGCACCGCGGCCCTGCTGGCTAACGCCGCGGCGCCGGAATTCCTACGTCAAAATCGAGCCCTCAGTATTATTGGCGCCACGGCGCTGCTGGTTGTAGCCGCGGCGCCGGTGGCGTAAATTTCTCAGTTTTTGTGATCTTTCGTCAGTTTCTCATCTGGACTTCGTCGGATTTCTTTTATGCTTCTCGTGACTTCTTAGGCTTCATTTCTTGGTCCTTTTAGTGTGCAATTCCATCTCAATTAAGCTCATTTCATTCTCAATTATGTACTTCCTCCTTTATGATCGTTGTGACTCAAAAGAAAAGAAAAACAAATTTAATACTATATTAAACACAAATGAAATGAGTAAGATACTAACTAAAAATGACTAAAAAGAGTGTATCAAAATACACTCAATAAATACCCCCAAACTTACACTTTACTCGCCATCGAGTAAAGCACTAAACAATAAACAAAAATAAAAATCAAAGAAAAGACTCTATAAAATGGATCAAGTAGCTATAGCAATGTTTTTTTTAAAATCATGGATGAAAGCTGGGATAATATGTCAAAACATACATAGCATGAATAATTCGCAATCTAGAATTTCAAGTTAGATATTTCGCAAATTCACTTAAATCATAATCAATGGAAATATAAACACCTAACATATGCATGTCAATTTCATTCAATCTTTCCCAAAATGCTATAGACATGTTTACTTGTTATTCTCCACTAACCATAGACATACACATTAGATATCATCAGTACTTTCAAGGGTTGTAATGTAGGCTTAGGCAGAGGTAGGTAAAAGTAGGCATTTAGGCTCAATTACGTACCATAAGCATTTTTCATTCAACTCATTTTTCCTTTTTTGACTTTCTTTGTAGTCTCATATCTATTTGCTCCCCTCTTTTCTCTTGAGAGAATGAGACACATTATAAACAGCAAGCACCCCCAAACTTAGACTTTTGCATATTTTTCATTGGGGTGCATCAAATTTTCATTCTCTTTTTATCTTTTTTCAACACTTCTCATTCCAATACTTTTCTATTATTACTTATGGCACAACCAAATGAATCATAGGGTGTCAAACAAAATATATTATTTTTGGCTCAAAGGGGCTGACTAGCGATACATTTTATGTCAGGGTAGATAATAAACGGTCAGAAGGACTATCGATGAATTCCTGAATCATCTCCCTAAACATGTACATCTCAACTATTTCGCCTCAAATAACAAGCAAGCAGATTTTCTGGACATTTTCAACATTTCTTTCCACAATTGACACACAAAGGCTAAGCACAAATATCCCAAATAAGTACATATCATGAATTTTTGACATATCTAGTTTAAGCACACATATTTTTTCTTTCAATTCTATTACATTATTCCAATTAATCCACTCAATATAGTTAGCAACTACAACATACATGATCCATAAAAAATCAGACTCACAAACACATAAAACAAAACAAAAACAAAAAAAGACTCAAACACAAACCAATAAAACAAAGTAAGACCCCCCAAACTTAATTGACACATTGACCCCAATGTGTGAAGACTAAAAATAAAGGGACAACTTACTGACACAACACAACGGTCATAGCGAAGGTCTAGAAGGAAATTTTGGAAATTGCACAACATCTGGGCTCTCTGAAGTTTCAGTGTCGTGGCCCTACATTTTGGCGCCACGACGCTGTGCTCGATTTTTGCTCTTTTCCAGCGTTTTTGATCCTTTTCCACTCAGGGTCAGCCCCTAGTCCACCTGCTATCACAAATATAAGACAAAAACCAAGACCGTGAGACTGTTCAAGATAAAATAAATCAATTGAAACAAAAATTAAAATAACATAATTAAAACATTGGGTTGCCTCCCAAGTAGCGCTGTCTTTAACGTCATTTAGTCGGACGCAGTTCACTTACTAATCAAGGGGGTAGAGTATCCCCTCCACATATCCATCTCAGTACCATTCTCTTCCTCTTTCTCCTCTTCTTTTTCACAGAGTTAATTTCAGGAGGGTTCATTTTCTTTTCAACATTCGCTGGTTCCTTGACCTTACTCTCAGGTTCCACACTTTTCTTTAATGGTACCCCACGAGCATCAGTACTTGTGAGGCTGTTCTGCAACCCGACCTTGTCAACTACCCCAATAGCATAACATCTATCAATGACTTGAGGTTCAGGGGGTGGCTTGAAAACTTTGAAGGTCATCTCCTCACCTTGCACTCTGAGCTTCAACTCTCTCTTCTCAACATCAATAAGTGTCCTCCCTGTGGCTAGAAATGGTCTCCCAAGGATGAGGGGCGTATCTTCATCTTCTTCCATGTCTAGGATGAGGAAGTTATCGGTGTATTTTATATACACCTTTTGAGTCATTTTTAGTTAGTATTTTACTTATTTCATTTATGTTTAGTACAGTATTAGGGTCGTTTTCCTTTCTTTTGTGTCACAGCGGTCAGAAATGGAGAAATGGCGAAAAGGAGATGAAATGAGCATAAATGAGATGGAATTGCACACCAAAAGGGCCAAGAAATGAAGTCTAAGAAGTTCCGGAAATTATAGAGGAGATCCGACAAAGTCCGGACGGAAAAAGGACGACGGCGAATCACGCAAAACGTCACCGGCGCGCTTTGGCAGCAGCGGCCGCAAGGCCCAATGTGCTGAAAGTTCCGAAAGTTGCTGATTTTTCGGTAGCGCGCTGATCTGCATGTAAGCGCGACGCGGGATTTATGAAGTTCTGGGCCGAATTTGACATGTTTTCAGAGTCCTAAAGAGATAACTTTTCCTACCTAAAGGGATAACTTTTCCTACCTTAAAACCCTTACCTAAAAGGATTCTAATAACTTTTCCTACCTACATAATCCTTAACCCTTCACCTAAAGGATTCTTGGTCTATAAATAGTCTCTACATCATTAGAAGAATTCATTCCTCATTCTATCATTCACCATTCTACATCCATCCATCCACTAATCCATCTTGTAAATATTCCACAACACAATCCTTGGTTACTAGAAGTCTTGGAGACTCGTTCTTGAGTATTTTTCTTTTCTTTCTTTTTGCTTTATTTATTTCAGTTCATGCATGGAGATTGCATTAGTTCTTAGTGTGACAATGGCTAGGAGCTAATTACTTTATTAGGGATTTCCTTGTGATTCACTTGAAACTCTATTCATGAATTAATATATTAGTTGATTTCTTCTTCACTTATTTAAGATTTATCCAGTAGATGACTTGATTGCTTGGTAATTACTTGATCATTAATTATCATTATTTATATGATTTCTAATCAAACTTCGAAAGGAGGAGGTTGTGACTATGCTGTAGTTGGGTAATCATAGGTCGAATTGGGGATGAAAATACCTCAATTACTTGTGTAGCGTTAACGGGGGTTTAAATACCTAAATTACTTGTGTAAACGTTAACAGGGTTTTTGTTCTTAATCCTCCTATAGAGTCATCCTTATCACCGAAAGGTAGAAAAGAGCGCTACTGGGGTTGAGTGTTTATATAGCCTTAACGGGAGTATAAAACGTATTAGTAAACCTGCTATCTTAACGTAGAATAAGAAGTCAGTCTAATTGTATTAAGAATTGAATAGAGTGGATAGTTGATGATCTTGGAAGCCCTAATTATCCATCATAACTGATTTAAATCAAAGTATTTTTATAATTAGTTTATTTCCTGCATTATTAGTTAGAATTCCAATTCAATTTACGTTAACCAAATAGATACCATAGGATAGATAATCGGTACTTGAAAACCAATCCTTGAGGACGATAACTCGGTCTTACCTAGACTATATTACTTGATACGACACGTGCACTTGCGTTAAAGTGTGTGAATTAAATCGCGCATCAAGTTTTTGGCGCCGTTGCCGGGGATTGGCTTACTTTCAATATCGATTTATCTATTCTTATTTCTAATTTGGTTGCTCCAAGAACAAGTTTAGAAACTTGTTCTGCGAGCATTTTTTTATCACTTTTTTTGTTTTTCTTATTTTGCAGGTTAAATTCGAAAAAAAAAATCGAAAAGAATTATATGGACTACTACTATCAAAGACAGTGGAGTCATCAACAACAGCTTAACCCACAGGTTCCAGAGGAAGATCGAAATGAGTTGCGGGCAGACATACTTACGTTCACCAAGTGCCATACTCAGTTTATGGCTGAGACAAGGGAGTCCCTAAAAAATTTGGAGACCGCGTAAAGGCACGATGGATGAGATGAGCAATACACTTCAAGTAAATCTGCCTAGCGACATCATTATGGGAGGTGGCAAGCAAATTGAGGAGCCTGAACCACACCCAGTTGTTGAGGAATCTGGCGGGATAATTGGTGTAGAGAAGGAAAAGGTTACTGAAATCCAATCATTCATCTTTTTGGATTCCTTGGAAAATATTTTTCATGTACCTATTGCAGAAGAAACACCACCAACTGTCAATGATGATCCCCAAAAAGAATGTCCATACCATCAAGGGCACCCCCTAGAGTTGAGAGATGTAGGGAATTTCACTGATCCCTACATTATAGAGAGCCTAAAAGACAAGCATGTCTTGTGTACTTGGGGGATAATTTTATGTTTGAGGCCCTTGTTTGAACAAATGGTTTTAGGAAAAGTGAGACCTGCAACAATAACTCGGCGAATTGCAAGCAGTTCGCAGAAGGATCCAATGGGCACTCGTAAAGGTTAATTGCGTCCGGCTAAAAGACGTTAAAGACAGCGCTTGTTGGGAGGCAACCCAATGTTTTTAATTATGTTATTTTAATTTCTGTCTTTAGTTTATTTTATTTTTGTCTTGAACAGTCTCACGGTCTTGGGTTCTTGTTTTGTGTTGTTGGATGACAGGTAGACTGAAAGCTAAAACCGAGGAAAAAGGAGCAAAAACGCTAAAAAAGGAAAAGCAGTCGTCGTGTGCGGCTGAATCGGGCAGCGCCGGAACCAGTGAGCCACAAGATTAGCAGCCGCGCGCTGAATCTCGAGGGCATGCGCGGAACCTCGAGAGCCATATTCGTGCAAATTCAATTTTCCTCCTAGACCTCGTTATGACCATTGTGTTGTGTCGATGGTTGTCCCTATTTTTTTTTTAGTATTGCACACATTGGGGACAATGTGTGATTTAAGTTTGGGGGGATGTTTTATTATTTTTGAGTCTTTTTGAATTGTTTCGTGTATTTTTGAGTCATTTTTTAGTCATAATTTTTTTTTTATGATCATGCATGCTGTAGTTACTTGAAACGCCTAATGAAGTAAAGTGGAATAATGTAATGGAATTAGAAGCAACCATCTGAACACTTAGGATAGATATGCCAAAAATTCATGAAATCGAACTATTTGGGGTATCTTGCTTGATTTATGCATTGTTAGTGATTAAACCTATGTGTCTGCTTGCTTGATATTTGAGGCGAAATAGTTAGGATATGCATGTTAGAGAGATGACTCAGGCATTTCTTTGTTAGCCCTTTCTTACCTTCTTTGTCTATCCCTGACAGTCAAATTATATCCCTAGTCATCCCCTTTGAGCCTAAAAATAAGACCTTTCTTTGACACTCTATAATTCCATACTTGTGCCATAAGTGAAAAATTGAGATGTTTGGAATATAAAGTGTTGAAAAAGAGAAAAAAAAGAGTAAACAATTTTTGATGCACCCAATGAAAAAGTAATAATAAATAGGCAAAAGCCTAAGTTTGGGGGTGCCTGCTATTCATCATACACCTCATTCTCTCAAAACAAAAGAGGGGAAAGATATGCATGAGGTTAAAAAGAGAATCAAAAGAAAAGGGAAGAATTTAAAGCAAAAGAGCTTATGGTACGTAAATTGAACCTAAATGCCTATTTTTACCTACCCCTGCCTAAGCCTACATTACAACCCTGAAAAGCCCTGAAGATATCTAATATGTGTATCCATGATTAGTGGAGAATAGCAAGTAAACATGCCATAGGATTTTGAAATTAACATGCATAGTTAGGTATTCTTACTTCCATTGAGTATGATTAAATTGAATTGCGAAATATCTGACTTGAGTGTTTAGAATGCTAAAAATCCATGCTATATGTTCCTACATATTATCCTACTAACCTTCATGCTTTTCTAAGTGACAATTATACAGCAATTTGATCAATGTCTTTGAGTCATTTTCTTTTCTTTTCCTTCACGTCTTTGTTTATATTTTTGATCTTTGCTCGAGGGCGAGCAAATGTTAAGTTTGGGGTATTTGATCGGTGTATTTTATATACACCTTTTGAGTCATTTTTAGTTAGTATTTTACTCATTTCATTTATGTTTAGTACAGTATTAGGGTCGTTTTCCTTTCTTTTGTGTCACAGCGGTCAGAAATGGAGAAATGGCGAAAAAGAGATGAAATGAGCATAAATGAGATGGAATTGCACACCAAAAGGGCCAAGAAATGAAGTCTAGGAAGCTCCGGGAATTATAGAGGAGATCCGACAAAGTCCGGACGGAAAAAGGACGACGGCGAATCCGCTCGAACGCGTCATCGCGCGCGCCTGATGTCTTGAAAGTTCGAAAGTTGCTGATTTTTGGTATGGCGCCATTCTCGCAGGCATGAGTCGACGCGGGATTTATGAAGTTCTGGGCCGAATTTGACATGTTTTCAGAGTCCTAAAAGGATAACTTTTCCTACCTAAAGGGATAATTTTTCCTACCTTAAAACCCTTACCTAAAAGGATTCTAATAACTTTTCCTACCTACATAATCCTTAACCCTTCACCTAAAGGATTCTTGGTCTATAAATAGTCTCTACATCATTAGAAGAATTCATTCCTCATTCTATCATTCACCATTCTACATCCATCCATCCACCAATCCATCTTGTAAATATTCCACAACACAATCCTTAGATGCTAGAAGGCTTGGAGACTCGTTCTTGAGTATTTTTCTTTTCTTTCTTTTTGCTTTATTTATTTCAGTTCATGCATGGAGATTGCATTAGTTCTTAGTGTGACAATGGCTAGGAGCTAATTACTTTATTAGGGATTTCCTTGTGATTCACTTGAAACTCTATTCATGAATTAATATATTAGTTGATTTCTTCTTCACTTATTTAAGATTTATCCAATAGATGACTTGATTGCTTGGTAATTACTTGATCATTAATTATCATTATTTATATGATTTCTAATCAAACTTCGAAAGGAGGAGGTTGTGACTATGTTGTAGTTGGGTAATCATAGGTCGAATTGGGGATGAAAATACTTCAATTACTTGTGTAGCGTTAACGGGGGTTTAAATACCTAAATTACTTGCGTAAACGTTAACAGGGTTTTTGTTCTTAATACTCCTATAGAGTCATCCTTATCACCGAAAGGTAGAAAGGAGCGCTACTGGGGTTGAGTGTTTATATAGCCTTAATGGGAGTATAAAACGGATTAGTAAACCTGCTATCTTAACGTAGAAGAAGAAGTCAGTCTAATTGTATTAAGAATCAAATAGAGTGGATAGTTGATGATCTTGGATGCCCTAATTATCCATCATAACTGATTTAAATCAAAGTATTTTTATAATTAGTTTATTTCCTGCATTATTAGTTAGAATTCCAATTCAATTTACGTTAACCAAATAGATACCATAGGATAGATAATCGATACTTGAAAACCAATCCTTGAGGACGATAACTCGGTCTTACCTAGACTATATTACTTGACATGACACGTGCACTTGTGTTAAAGTGTGTGCATTAAATCGCGCATCAGGAAGTCAAGAGGAAGGATAAATTTACCCACTTTAACTAGCACATCTTCGATTATACCATGTGGATGATTTACTGAGCGATCTGCTAGTTTCAAGATTACTGTCGTAGGCTTAGCTTCGCCTACTCCAAGTCTTCTAAACACAGAGAGGGGCATTAGGTTGACACTTTCCCCCAAGTCACACATGGCTTGCTTACATGTCACCTTTCATATGGTGCAAGGTCAGGTGAAACTCCCTGGATCTTTCAACTTAGGGGGAAGTTTCTTCTGCAAGATAGAACTGCACTCCTCTGTCAGCGCTATTATCTCATAGTCTGTTAGCTTCCTCTTCTTAAACAGGATGTCTTTCATGAACTTCACATAAGCGGGCATCTGCTCCAAAGCTTCAATGAACGGGAGATTGATATGAAGCTTTTTGAAGACCTCTAAAAATTTGGAAAATTGTTTGTCTAAGGACTTCTTCTGCAGTCTTTGAGGGAATGAAATTATGTCTGTATATTCCCTCATGACTACCGGTGGAGCCTTCTCTAAAATAGGGCGGTCCTCAATAACCCCATCTTTCTCTGTCTCAACTGCTTTCTCTAACTCACTTTTTTTTCCACCAATGGCTGGGGTGCAACCTGCTCTAACTGTTTCCCACTCCTCAAGCTAATTTCCTGACACTGTTCTCTTGGTTCATCACAGTGTTACTAGGGAGGCCCCTATGAGGTCTGTCATTCAATTTTCCTGCCAACTGCCCCATTTGAGTTTCCAAGCCTCGATCATGAATTGTGTGGTCTCCTTCATAAATTGTGTCTGGGAGTTGGTGGAATGATTCTGGGAGTTAGCCAAGGTTACTATTGCCTCTTATTTCTTTTATTTCATCTGACCTTTCTTGTGGGGCTGGTGGGCTGAACTGCTGTGAAGATATGCCTTGATTGTCATGTTGTTGCTGAAACTGCCCCTAAAATTGAGGTTGCTGCCCTTGGTCATTCTTCCACGAAAAAGTCTGGTGATTTCTCCTGATTGTATGTGTTAGAGTAGGGTTGTTGTAGGGCTTCTGAAAATTCCCCACTGTCTGAACCTGCTCCATAGGAACATTATTTGGGGCCGCTGCTGTGCATCTGTCAAAAGTATGGGGACCCCGACAAATCTCACAGCTCATTGGTGTCTGAACAGCTTTAACAGGCATAATATTCTGCTGCATCTGATTTGTCAAATTGGCAACCTGCGCAGTCAATGCAGTGATAACATCTAACTCATGAATCCCAACCACTTTCCTGCTATTTGTTTCTCTCTCATCGGCCCCCTGATGATTGTTTGTGGCCATATCTTCTAGAAAATCATGTACCTCATTGGCACTCTTTCTCATGAATGTTCCCTCTGCTGCAGCATTAATAATGGTACGAGTCGTTCCACACAACCCATTGTAGAATATGTGGACCAACATCCACTTATCAATCCCATGGTGCGGACACTTCCTCTGCAGATCTTTGAACCGCTCACATGCTTCATATAGTGATTCTCCATCCAGGTGATAAAAGTTATTCAACTCTCCTCTGAGCCTTGCTGCTTTGAATGGAGGGAAGAATTTGGCAAGAAACTTCTGCGTCAAGCCTTGCTATGTGGTAATGGAGTTCGCCTGCAATGAGTTCAATCAGATCTTTGCTCTATCCCTGAGTGAGAATTGGAAGAGCCTCAACCGAATGACATCATCAGTAACACCATTATACTTAAAAGTTGCACACAGCTCCAGAAAATTTGCTAGATGCAAATGGGGATCTTCATATGGTAACCCCCCAAACAGAACTGAGCCTTGTACCATGTGCAAGATTGCTGGTTTGATCTCAAAATTATTAGCTTCCACAGCTGGAAGCCTGATGCAAGTCTGCACTCCTGTAATAGTCGGCATCACATAGTCCCCCAAGCCCCTTTCTGCAAGGACTTGTCTTAAGACATGCGGTAACTCATCATTCACCAAATTGTTGTTTTGTTGATCTCCCATCGCTAATGAATTAGCACTTCTCTTTTCTTTTCTGTTCTGTCTGCTCAATCTTTCAATCTCAGGGTTCAGAGGGATAAGAGTGTATGCTCCTCTCCTACTTCGCATAAACTAAGTTCTTGAGACTAATAAAAAATAACAAGCAGATCATGGCAGAATGTTCTAAAATAAAAATAATAAAAAGACAGAAAATAAAAACCAAATTAGAAATAAGAATAATTAATTCGATATTAACAGTACGCCAGTCCCCGACAACGGCGCCAAAAACTTGTTGCG
The DNA here is from genome assembly GCA_029844215.1 of Przewalskia tangutica. Taxonomy (NCBI): domain Eukaryota; kingdom Viridiplantae; phylum Streptophyta; class Magnoliopsida; order Solanales; family Solanaceae; genus Przewalskia; species Przewalskia tangutica. The sequence goes on along the minus strand of CM056721.1, from coordinate 119,211,871 downwards.
ATATTTCTAGATGCTTACGCAAGTGTACGTATCGTTCAAGTAATAAAGATATGTAAGACCGAGTTTATCGTCCATATAGATTGATTTATTAAGTACCGGTTATCTATTCTATGGTATCTATTTGATTGACGTTCTTTAGTTTGGATTTATGACTAAGACTAAATTATAGTAAAGTGCAGGAATTAAACTAAGAATGATAATACTTTAGTTTTAAACAGTTATGAAGGAAATAGGGCTTCCAATCTCCTCAACTATCCACTATTTCACGTGTCAATTCAATGCTAATGACTCTTCTTCTTATTAAGATAACAGGTTAACTAATCTGTCATTATATGTTATACCCCGTATTTCCAGAGTATGTACGTGAGCGCGTACGTATTATAATTTGAGCCTTAAAGTAAGCTAGTTTCGAAATTTGTACACAACCCCCGATTAGAGTCGTTTTCTGACGAAACGTTTCCACAGCTTTCGTAGAGAAAATTCCGGCTATGTCATTTTTAATTTTTGCGGATTTTTCCGAGAGACGTAACATTTTGGACCAACGAGAGGGTGACACTTGTCACCCTCAAGTGGCATGTTGGACGGACGAAATGGGCAAGGATTGGCACGTTTTTTGTGTTGAATTGTGGTCAAGGGTTAGGTAGGATATTTTGTGTAGATGGATAAGGTTGCACATGGCTTAATCTTGGCCTTACACTTGCTATGCACTTGTCTTCATCTTGGCCATTGGTTGGCCTTCACTTGACCTATAAATACCCCCTTAGTTGATGAACTTTCTTCATCCAAAACTTGAGCAATCTACCTAAGTCTCAAAATACTCCCTCCCTCTTACTTACTTTCGTCCGCCACACTACCCCCCCCCCCCCCTTGAGAAGCCTTGGCCGAGAGGTCTACCCCCCCTAGCCTAGTTGTTTTCGTATAATACCCCTTGTTGTGGTATAGAAATACTCTCCTAGTATTGTTATAATGCCCAAAATACTTTAGCCAAATACCTTGTAGTACTTTCCAAAGTACCCTTTTACAAGCCCAGAAAATACTATTATACTTCCCTCAGTCGCAAACGAAACCCTAAGTAAATCTTCACCCGTAGTTGAAGTTATAAGTAGAAGTTGGTTAGAACTTCTAAGGGTTGTTTGGAGCGGTCGGGCCTGAGTAGAGCTAAACCTTGCTCAGATCGACATTTAAACTCGGATAATTTTGGGCTTATCGAGGTAAACATTCTTGACCTTCTGTAATTGGAAATTACATGTTGTTGGATTATATAGTTGAAGTATACTATATATAGAATCAACATAGTTGTGCGGCAATGTCTTGCGACTTAAGCTGAATTTAAATAAGAGAATTGAATCGTAATTACATGGGTGTATTACAGAGACTTGTAGCATTCTTTGTGTAGTAGAATTGTACACGTCCGGTCGACGATGTTAACCCTCGGTTGGCTTGGTAGCCGGCCTCGATAGAGGCGGAGATTTACGCTGTGTTGTGGGGAGAGTCTTTGCCGAATTTTCTGTAGAAAGATGGAAACTTGTGTTTAAGAGTTAATAGACGTTTGTGGCCTTTATAGGTGAAAGTACTAAGAGTAGCGTATTCTACTCGAGGAGTGGAAAGGGCTAGCAAGGTTGTAGTACTTGGAGCTTTTTGCTTATTGTCGATAATCGTCGCGAGGTATGTGAACCTCTTCCTATCTCTTCTAGCATGATATGTGTGAACTATGTAGTACGGTAGACGTACATGTGCTAAATGTATTTGATTGGTTTAAAACATAAAGTGTTATAACGGCTTTATGGGAAGTCGGTTATAACAACTTTATGTGGATAAGCAAATACTTTGTGGTTTCTAAAAGGTAACTGATTTGAATAAAAACTGGCTTGATATGTGTTAATAAAGAACTTGAAGTATTTCAAAAGATTTATGAATCGTTTTGAAAGAATGAGTAGTACTTGGGTTTTGAAAGCTTAAGAGTTATACTAGCTTTATGGGAAGTTAGGTATAACGACTTAAGAATGTTTCTTGATTTCGAAATCGAATGTGTATCGACAAACCACTGCGGCGTTAATAAAAGGAAAATGTATTGACTAATGAAGTATTATTAAAACCGGTAGAAACCTCCATCCGCATGAAGCTAAGATGAGACAAAATGATATTACATTTCCTAGATCATGGTCGCTTAATAAGATTGATTATAAACAAGAATAACCTACTCACATATAAGACGTATGTTTCTCAAACGTTTAAAGGAGAATTATGTTTTAAAGGACTAAAACTATGAACTACGAAACCTTTTTCTAAAATGAGAAACTTGAGCATTCGAAATTAGGCAAACTTGAACGTTTGGAAAATAAGGTTGTTACTTGATTTTACAAAGGAAAGTATTTTGGTTTACTTAACAATGTTAGTCACTCCAATTTTATACTACGTATCGGGTGACCTTTGTAAAGAAATGGATCTTAAAAGGAATTTAACGGACGTAGTACTTTAAGGTTCAAATCCGGACTTTGACATAAAATGAAAGTACCTTGAGTCGTGTGTAACTTGCTTATGCTTGTTGTTATGAAACTTGACCATGTTACGTGTGATAGCCTTGTTGTGCAAGCATCGTGTTCTACTCGACTACCGGTTCATCCGGAATGTATTTCACTTGATTAACCGTCATCCGAATGTATTTCACTTGATTCGGTCATCCGAATGTATTTCACTTGATTACGGGTCATCCGAATGTATTTCACTTGATTAGGTTCATCCGGAATGTATTTCACTCGACTCACGGTTCATCCGAATGTATATCACTTGACTCTGGTTCATCCGGAATGTATTTCATCGACTACCGGTTCATCCGGAATGTATTCCACACGTTTCTATATTGGGTCCATAAGATGGGCGAGACACATTATACGTATCACATGATTTGTACCTAGGCTGGCGGTGAGGAAGAAGTTCCACGGGCATGAGGATGACTTTGAGGCGTGAGTCACGACTTGACATATTTGTTTCTATGTTGTGATCGTAGTTTGGTTATCATACATGTCTCTGCTTTATATAGACTACTATGATTTCATTTCTGATATTTCTGATTTCACATACTGTACTGTTAGATCGACCTCCTTGGGTGCGTTCATCCGCAGTAAAAGGTACATCGGTGTCGATCCATTTTAGGATCACCTTTGTATTGGGAAGCTCTGTTCCTTCTGAGGCTTATCTTTTGGTATGTTACCACAGTCTATAGATGCTTATACATTCGGGGTATGGCGGGGCCCTGTCCGTCATAGCCGTTGTAAAATCTTAAGTGCATGCTTGTTGTAGGCGGGGTTTGTAAAAGGATAACTGTTCGGGTATTTATGTATATATGATGAAGGCAAGCTGTTTTGGTTGCTTTGTTTATTTATCTTTTCTCTTAATTCATGTTCATGTTTTTATTTCCGCTGATTTTCTCGATGTTGTATCACCAGGTGCCCGGTAAGGCACGATCACGCCCGGTTCGGTCGTGACAAAAGTGGTATCGAGCGATTAGTCCTCGGAAAGTGCCTCTGCACCGTGTCTAGTAGAGTCTTGATTATCGGTGTGTTGTGCACCACATCTATAATCGGAGGCTATAGGACATGTAGGATTGGTTTCTATTCTTCTCATTCGAGATCGTGCCTTAGTGAGTTGTAAGTTGGACCCTCGATGTGTTTCATTTTACCGATTATGCCTCCGCGCTAGCGACCAGTGCCAGAAGGCAAGCGGCCGAGGCTGCTAGTGGGATACTGAGGAGAATGCGGCGCGAGCGATCGAGACTGAGCGATTGCCAGCGGCGGGTTTCGCGACGCCAAGACCAGCAGAGTTTAGAGCGCAGCGGTGGCTGCGAGACTCTGACTGAGCCTCGTCCCCGGCTGAGCCGATGATGAGATAAGTGAGAGATGGCCCGATTCGGCGAGTTGTGGCGAATATGATGATAAATTTGGATCGTGATTCCGGCCCAGAAGACCGTAGTTCACCCCGGCGAGCGATTTGAGGCTACGGACTTCCGAGTTGTAGCCTCCGGTGTTCTATGGATCGAGGCGAGGCGACCTCGTGAGTTTATCCGACTACAATGGATCGTGAGAGTGATCGAGCCTCGCAGGCGAGTCGGTGGTATTGGGTTCGCATCACCGCGTGATCTGCGATTGATAGTTTGATTCGTGGGAGCTGTCGGGAAGAGCATGCACTTCCAAGCAGTTTGGGACGAGTTCTCGAGGCATTTCTTGCACATTTCTTGCCTCCACAGATGAGAGGGCTCGGGCGGCAGATTTTTGACGTTGAGCGGGGCGGCGGACGGTTAGAGAGTACAATGTGAGTTCGACTCATTAGCTCGGTATGTTCCGTAGTAGCGGATATGGAGGAGTAGTACACCGCCACGTCACGGGTGGACGATTACTTGGCGAGCTTGTGCGGGTGTAGCTCTTCACCGCATGGATATTGCCCGCACGCAAGCTCATGCACTAGGATGTGAGGCACGGAGAGGTCGACGGAATGGCCGAGATCGGCGAAGAGGCCGTAAGCGAGGTCCTTTGGTAACTTTCGGCGGACCGCCTCGTGGCCCGATCTAGTTATGTACCTCCGCCCGATGCAGTGGTCCTCCGCGATCTTGGTCGTTTGGGGTATTCGGGAGCTGGTCAGAGCTCCAGGGCTTCTGGTTCATAGGTTTACGTGAGTGCTAGCGGCGGATTCATGTCCCTCGGTGTGCGCGATGTGGCAAACATCATCCCGAAATGTCGTCTTTATCGGTGCTTGTTTCACTGCGGCCGTCGAGGCCATGTGACGAGGCGTGCTTATAGGAGAATACGGCAGCGCGACTGCAGGATCGATGGCGGGTTCATCGCGCCTACGATTATGCGCCTGCAGGTGACTTATGATTAGAGTGGAGCGGTAGCCGGTATATCCTTAACCATCTAGAGGCTTGTATGTTTTGATGTTATGTTAATGTGTTAAGTGTTATGTTCGGATAGCTTTGTGCTAAAATGTGATTTAGGAACCAGTTGGGGAAAAAGGGTAAGCTGGGGTGAGAAAATGATGAACCTTAGAATATTCTGATTGAGACCTTAGATGTAAAGGCCGTCTTGAGTACAAGATTTTGCGAGTGATCCTTGTCGAGTGCATTTTATGCCTAGAATATATTGTGTGATAAGTCTCTGGTTGGGTAAATGAAAGTGGTATCTTTCATGATGTGATTTAGCAAGGTTGTTCGGATCGAGAAACGAGAGAGTCGGCGTGTGAGGCTCGGGTTGAGGACGTGTTGCGTGTCAACCGTGGCCGGAATGAGGTGGGGTCACTACGGGTGGTCAAAGCGGTAGGTCACGAGGGTGCTAGGCCCAAGTTTAGATGACCATCGTATGAGTTCGTGGATATGTTCGACTGAGCGGATCGTGAAGGCGGAAGTGGCCTTAAGGAAGATCGAGGCTAGTAAGATGACCAAGTTGGAGGTAGTGACTCCAAAGTTTTGAAGCAAGTATGGTGCACGATACTAGAAGAGTTCGAGTGTTCGAGAAGAGTACGACGAGTAAGAGTAGAGACGAACATGTATTGCGAGCATAGATATGATCATTTCTTGTGAAGGGAGAAGGTGCGAAGGATGAATATTTTTAGACCTCAGGGATCGCATGCGATCGGCACCATTTGTTGGGTCGCGGAATGACACTAGAACCTCGCGCAAAGTGACAAAAGTTTGTGATGTTAGAGGTGTTTCCTCGTGGACTTGGATGTAAGTATTTACGCGGGTGTTTCGTGGCCAGTTGTGGCGTTGGCAACTTATTAGAAGAACTTTATCGTTATCTGTCTTGAGAAGGAAAATTCGGACGAATGTTTCTAAGGAGGAGAATGTTATACCCGTATTTCCAGTATGTACGTGAGCGTCGTATTATAATTTGAGCCTTAAAGTAAGCTAGTTTCGAAATTTGTACACAACCCCGACAGAGTCGTTTCGACGAAACGCTTCCAAATTTTCGAGAGAAAATTCCGCTATGTCATTTTTAATTTTTATGGATTTTTCCGAGAGACGTAACATTTTGGATCAACGAGGTGACACTTGTCACCCTGCTGGCATGTTGACGGACGAAATGGGCGCGATTGGCACGCTTTTGTGTTGAATTGTGGTCAGCGGTTAGGTAGGATATTTTGTGTAGATGGATAAGGTTGCACATGGCTTAATCTTGGCCTTACACTTGCTATGCACTTGTCTTCATCTTGGCCATCGTGGCCTTCACTTGACCTATAAATACCCCCTTAGTTGATGAACTTTCTTCATCCAAAACTTGAGCAATCTACCTAAGTCTCAAAATACTCCTCCTCTTACTTACTTTCGTCCGCCACACTACCCCCTCGAGAAGCCTTGCCGAGAGGTCTACCCCTAGCCTAGTTGTTTTCGTATAATACCCTTGTTGTGGTATAGAAATACTCTCCTAGTATTGTTATAATGCCCAAAATACTTTAGCCAAATACCTTGTAGTACTTTCCAAAGTACCCTTTTACAAAAGCCCGTAAAATACTATTATACTTTCCTCGCCTCTAAAACGAAACCCTAAGTAAATCTTCACCCGTAGTTGAAGTTATAAGTAGAAGTTGGTTAGAACTTCTAAGGGTTGTTTGAGCTGGCCTGAGCGCCTGAGTAGAGCTAAACTTGCTCAGGATCGACATTTAAACTCGGATAATTTTGGGCTTATCGAGGTAAACATTCTTGACCTTCTGTTGTAATTGGAAATTACATGTTGTTGGATTATATAGTTGAAGTATACTATATATAGAACTGAACATAGTTGTGCGGCAATGTCTTGCGACTTAAGCCTGAATTTAAATAAGAGAACTGAACTGTAATTACATAGGACTGTATTACAGTAGACTTGTGTAGCATTGCTGTGTAGTAGAATTGTACACGTCCGGTCAGACGTTAACCCCTCGGTTGGCTTGGTAGCCTCGATAGAAGGAGATTTACGCTGCCATGTGTGAGGTGCCGAATTTTCTGTAGAAAGATGGAAACTTGTGTTTAAGAGTTAATAGACGTTTGTGGCCTTTATAGGTGAAAGTACTAAGAGTAGCGTATTCTACCGAGGAGTGGAAAGTGGCTAGCGCGTTGTAGTACTGGAGCTTTTGCTTATTGTCGATAATCGTCGCGAGGTATGTGAACCTCTTCCTATCTCTTCTAGCATGATATGTGTGAACTATGTAGTACCAGACGCATACGTGCTAAATGTATTTGATTGTTTAAAACATAAAGTGTTATAACGCTTTATGGGAAGTCGTTATAACAACTTTATGTGGATAAGCAAATACTTGTGGTTTCTAAAAGGTAATCGATTTGAATAAAAAGCGGCTTGATATGTGTTAATAAAGAACTTGAAGTATTTCAAAAGATTTATGAATCGTTTTGAAAGAATGAGTAGTACTTGGTTTTGAAAGCTTAAGAGTTATACTAGCTTTATGGGAAGTTAGGTATAACGACTTAAGAATGTTTTCTCGATTTCGAAATCGTAATGTGTATCGACAAACCACTGCAGCGTTAATAAAAGGAAAATGTATTGACTAATGAAGTATTATTAAAACCAAGAGAAACCTCCATCCGCATGTAGCTAAGATGAGACAAAATGATATTACATTTCCTAGATCATGGTCGCTTAATAAGATTGATTATAAACAAGAATAACCTACTCACATATAAGACGTATGTTTCTCAAAACGTTTAAAGGAGAATTATGTTTTAAAGGACTAAAACTATGAACTACGAAACCTTTTTCTAAAATGAGAAACTTGAGCATTCGAAATTAGGCAAACTTGAACGTTTGGAAAATAAGGTTGTTACTTGATTTTACAAAGGAAAGCATTTTGGTTTACTTAACAATGTTAGCCACTCCAATTTTATACTACGGGTATCGGGTGACCTTTGTAAAAGAAATGGATCTTAAAAGGAATTTAACGGACGTAGTACTTTAAGGTTAAAATCCGGACTTTGACATAAAATGAAAGTACCTTGAGTCGTGTGTAACTTGCTTATGCTTGTTGTTATGAAACTTGACCATGTTACGTGTGATAGCCTTGTTGTGCAAGTATCGTGTTCTACTCGACTACCGTTCATCCGAATGTATTTCACTTGATTAACCGGTCATCCGAATGTATTTCACTTGATTACCGTCATCCGAATGTATTTCACTTGATTACGTCATCCGAATGTATTTCACTTGATTACCGTCATCCGGAATGTATTTCACTCGACTACCGGTTCATCCGAATGTATATCACTTGACTACCGGTTCATCCGAATGTATTTCATCGACTACCGGTTCATCCGGAATGTATTCCACACGCTTTCTATATCGGGTCCATAAGATGGGCCGAGACCGTTATACGTATCACATGATTTGTACCTAGACCGCCAGGTGAGGAAGAAGTTCCACGCATGAGGATGACTTTGGCGTGAGTCCCCGACTTGACATGATCGCTTCTATGTCAGGAATCGTAGTTTGGTTATCATACATGTCTCCCGCTTTATATAGACTACTATGATTTCATTTACGTGATTTTACGCCACATACTTGGTACCACAGATCGACCTCCTTCGGGGCCGCGTTCATGCCGCAGTAAAAGGTACATCGGCCGCCGATCCCCGCTTAGGATCACCTTTCAGCAGATTGAAGCTCCGTTCCTTCGAGGCTTATCTTTTGGTATGTTACCCGAGTCCAGATGCTTATACATTCGTGGTATGGGCCCTGTCCCGCCATAGCCGTTGTAAAATCTTAAGTGCATGCCTTTGTTGTGGCGGGTTTGTAAAAGGATAAGCTGTTCGTATTTATGTATATATGATGAAGGCAACTGTTTTGGTTGGCCTGTTTATTTATCTTTTCTCTTAATTCATGTTCATGTTTTTATTTCCGCTGATTTTCTCTGATGTTGTATCACTAGGGTGCCCGGGGTAAGGCACCAGTCACGGGCCCGGGTTCGGGTCGTGACATTATATTCCGGTTAGGACATACAAGAGCTCAACCTTGTGCAGAAATCTTCTATATTTCTATGATAGATTTTACCACACAGAAGGATTAAAAACAATAACCTTAAATACTACACAAGTATCGGGGTACTTTCGTTCACGATTTTAACCTATGTCTAAACAACTACAGCATATTCAAATATCTCCTCTCGAATCTCGATTCGGAATCATATAAGTGATAACAATTAGTGATCAGTTAATTATCAAGAAATCAAAACAATATTGAGTAGATATTAATATGACTGAAGAAGAAATCAATACCTATGCATTAACTATATGAAATAGTTTCAAGAAGATTCGACGGAAAACCCTACTAAAGTAATTAGGTCCTAAACATTGTCATGTCAAGAACTAAATTACAATCCAACATAAACTGAAATAAAATAAGGGAAAGAAAAGAACTTGAACAAGGAGATGTCTCTAATCTTGATCTTGCCTCCTTCTTTGCCTCAACCAAGTGTGATATAGAATGAATCAGGGTTTAGGGATTTTATAGTTGAGAAAAATTGCGTTTCGAACCCTAAAAACCCTGTCAAATTCAGCCCATAAATCAGATTTTCCGCCTCGGCGCCGGAATTCCTGCGTCAAAATCAGAGCCCTCAGTATTATTGGCGCCACGACGCCGGTGGCGTCAATTTCTCGGTTTTTGTGATTTTTCGTCATTTTCTCGTCCGGACTTCATCAGATTTCTTTTATGCTTCCTGAGACTTCTTAGGCTTCATTTCTTGGTCCTTTTAGTGTGCAATTCCATCTCAATTAAGCTCATTTCGTTCTCAATTATGTACTTCCTCCTTTATGATCGCTGTGACTCAAAAGAAAGAAAAACAAACCTAATACTATACTAAACACAAACGAAATAAGTAAGATACTAACTAAAAAGACTCAAAAGAGTGTATCAAAATACACTCAACAGACATCGAAGCGGTAATGCATACACTTGTGTTAAATCCTCCTGATGCCAATTAATACATGGACATCGGTGCTACTTCTTATATGACATACGCGCAAGGTAATCTCTCATCTTATTTCAATTTGAGCAAAAATCATGGCATAATTGTTTGTAATGGTCATTCAATTCCAGTTCGTAGTTATGATCACACAAATTTGTCTCTCCCAAACCCACCTTTAGCCTTAAAATTGTCCTTCATGCTTCTCAATTAATTAAAAAATTAGTGTATGTTCGTAAATTTAACACTGATAGCTCGGTTTTTGTTGAATTTGATCATTTTAGATTTTTTTGTGAAGGATTTTTGGACGGAGAATGTATGTCATAGAAGAATTGTGATAGTAGAAGAACAGAGAATGATATTATATTGACTGCTTCCTTTGGCAAACTGCGCAAGTCTATCATATCCCTTCTCAGTTCCGAATTTGTTATGAAAGACTTGGGGCCTTTGAGTTATTTTTTGAGTATAATTGTCACTCGTCATGCATGTGGTCTATTTCTCTCTCAGAGGAAGTATGCAAGCAAAGATTATTGAACGGGCTGACATGTCATCCTGTAAGTCATTTCCTACTTCGGTTGACACTAAACCGAAGTTGGGTGCTACTTCTAGCACACCATATGAGGATCCCTCCCACTATCATAGTCTTGTGGAGGCTCTTCAATAACTCACATTTACGAGGCCTGATATTACTTATGCAATGCAGTAGATGTGTTTATTCATGTATGATCCGAGGAAAGAACACATGGACGCTCTCAAACACATTGTGTGTTACATTCAATGCACTCTTGATTATAGTTTACACTTATATCCATCATCGGTATCTACTCTCATGTCTTATACAGATGTTGATTGGGGTGAATGTCCAGATACTATGCGTTCGACGTCTGGTTATTGTATGTTTCTTGGTGATAAGTTAGTCTCTTGGTCGGCTAAATGTCAGGCTAATTTATCGCGCTCCAGCGCAGAGGCAGAATTTCGGGGGGTTGCCAATAGACCTGTCCATCGGGTCGGGAACCCGCCCGGCCCGGTCCGACCAGACCCGACCCGAAAAACTAGGGCTAGGGTCGGCTTATTTCTGACCTCCAACCCGCCACTGTCCGATCATATGTTAGAGTTTTTTTTACATGTTTTAAGAATATATGTGATGAATACTTTATGTTTTAACGTTAAGCAATGACATAAAATGTAGGTAATAGAGAAGAGAAAGTAGTTGTAAATTGGTGAAACTTTAAATGGTCATAACTCTGCGCTCGGACGTCCGTTTTACTGGATAGTTTTTTTGATTTCGCTTATTTTTTGGAGACGGAGCCTTGAAAATGCCTTAAGGCGGATTGGCGCAACCAATTTCAGGAAAAACATCCGTCTTTCCAATCGATTTGTCGTTTTCCCCAAATCGGTTTCTAATTTTCCCTTTTCTTTAGTTGAGATCTCACGATATACAATAGATTTCAACGTCCAAATTTCGTGATAAAGTTTCCGAGTATGTCAATTTCAGTATTGGAAATTTAATTTTTTTAAAAAAATTGTTTGCCCCGACTGACTGGCCCAAAATTCCCATTTTTTGTTTTGTAGGGTGTCGTATGCACCCGAGGCCCGTAGGGTCTTCGAAGGATCAGGGCCATGGTCGGGAAATCTAAAAAAATAGGGTCAGGGTCGGGCAACCAGAAAAAAAAGCCATCTAACGCGACCCTTGGACATGTCTAGTTGCCAATATGATGTTTGGATCGTGTTGGTTGTGTAACCTCCTCTTAGAGCTTCATTTTACTATTCGGAAAGCTATATTGATCTACTGCGCTAATGTTAGAGCGAATTTAGGCACCTTATAACCGGCGGGTAATTCGACATCCGGGTGCATGCAAAAATCCTCATACTCGAGCCCTTCATGCCCCTTGCTTATCTGAATGCTTTTGAATGCCTCTTTCAGACTATGAATTTCTTTCGCCAAACTTTCATCAGCTCTAGATCGAGCATGCTTTTCCATTTCCTCGTACTGATCAACCTCATGGGGGGTAGGTTTGGTATGGTGGTGAAAAAGTGTGGAGTTTCAGTTGCATATATCGGTGGCACATATTGCTGGTTCTGGTTAGCTATGTGTGATGTTGGCATTTGCGGAGTTTCCTGGTAATTGTGGATGAATGAGATATTTTGGACGATGGGGGGTAGTTTGGGTAGGCGGAGCTTGCGACGTATATGGAGTTAGGAAGGTTATAGGATCACTTTGTGGTTGGCTTTGTGGGTGTGGATTAGTGGACTTTCGAAGTCGGTCAATCTCAGTCTGCATGGTTGCCATTTGGTGCAACAATTGGCGAGGATTTCTCCCCTTTTTGAATTTTTCAGTTCATCTCTCGGAAGAACGACAAGTCCCACACCAGTCTGTTCGGACGACCTTGAATCATCAATTTTACTGGAAGATCGTGCCTTTGAATTTGTGAAGTGGAGATGTTCTGTCAGTTCTCAGACAACGCGAATCAACCTTTTGGGGGGATAAATTAGGCAAAATAAACCTTCTAAAATGAAGCAAATCAAGTTAGTATAACATGAATAATTATTGTTTTAAATAATATGTACATAATTGTAAATAATGAGCAAATTGCATGCAAATCAAGTTTGCGTTCTAACATGCGTGAGACCTCTTTTATGCCAGAGGTGGACCTAAACGCCAGATATGCGAGATTATGATATACTAGTCCAAGCTGTTAAGCTGTCATGCTTTTGTCGAAAATGACGACAAAATGACTGTGCACTTTTTCCAATTTCGGCATGTCATGATTAGGTTTGGATTTGTCTATCATTGTCACGCTACACATAGTATGCTAGTTGGTCGTTGGGTTGCGAAACCCGGCGACACGTTTTGGTGTTTTCCTAATTGTGGAGATGATACCAAGGATCGGCCCACCTAAGGTTTATGCATGCATGACTTAATATAAATGGGTGATATAGCTCTATCTTAAATTTCTAAGATTTGGCTTACTAGACACAAGGTTCCCGAGTGGACTACTCGAGTGAGAAGGCCACGCGGCCGCCCAGACGAACCGGACAACTCCGCGCCTTTGCCAACTCTTCTAAAAATTTGGATTTTGTGAAAGAAATTTTGCGGGTGCATACAACACACCTCGCGTGTAGTGTGTGATAGTGTGAATTTTCCGTAAGGGAGAAAATATGAGCGGAATGTCAGTTTAAGGAAAGCATTAACAAATAGAAGCATGCAAATATTCATATGTAAAGAACAATTTAGGCAAAGGTAAAAAATAAGAGCAAATAAATATAAAAACACAAAGAAGTAATTTAAGCAAATAAATAAAGCACAATAATTAATTCTAAGTTTGTTATGGTTAAGAACCTAGTCAACCCCAGCGGAGTCGCCATGCTGTCACATCTCATTTTAACCGGAGTCGAAATGATGTAAGACATATGGGTGATTCATGAATTTATTTAAGGAGTCGTCACCTAATTATTTTAAAGATGAATTATGACATCTACTTAGCAAAATCTGCTAAAAAAAACTTCAATTAATGGTTTGCAAAACTTAATGAGATTCTAGGTAACAGTTCTTCATTATCCTAAAGGGAAGGGATTAGACATCCTTTAAGATCCGCTAACTCGCAATTGTCCGGTCAAACTTAGGTTAATTATCAAGTCTAAAAATACATGTTTTTAGAAAGAAAACATAAAGTTAAAGAAAAAATGTTGCAAATGAACACTTAAAAGATGTATTTTTATTTAAAATGCATAAAAATAGTTTGTTTAAATATTATGTGTTGTATGTAAAATTAAAATTTTCATGGAAAAATATGCACTTGTAAGGCATTATGGAATGCATTTTTTAGAAGTATGAATCTAAAGATAAATTTCTGTTTTAAACTACCCTCCCCCAATCTATTCAAAGTCTAATTATTATAAATATCATAAATCTGTCTATTCTACACATTTCAATATTTATGCAAGATTACATAATAAAAATTATAACCAAAGAGATAAAAATGCGGGATTTAAAAGAATCAAGAGAGACGACTAAAGTGGATGCCATTGTCATTCCGCCTTATTTGTTTCGGACTCCCGAGGCAGGAAGATGCAACGAACGCGAACATGGATGTGGTGAGTCTCATAGCGAGACTCTTTGTTGATCTCCGATGCAATTTTATGTAAAAAAGGAAAAAGATAAGGATTAATATATATTCAAATCAAACATAATCACATTAAGCTCAAACATACACTCATAATTCAATTGCTACTCAGTTATATCAATCTAAGTAACTGTCAATTTTAGGCAAAAAGTAAGAGGACGTTATTATTCCCAGCAGTGGGCCTTGAGTATGATCAGAAGAAGACATCCAAAACTATCACACGTAATCAATATCATTAATGGAACTATCAATTTTGTATCTTATTGTAACAGGTCACGTGAACAAGCTAATGGGCCCAAGGAATAGCAATCCAAATATTTCATCTTATTACTAGGCTGGGCAGAACGCATCATACGCAGGAATAAAAGGCAGGCCCAATATTTTAAACCAAAGGACACAAGCAAAGAATGGCGCATTTAAATGCACTCCAAACATGGAGTTCTCCTTCCGCATTTTTTATAGATGTAAAACGAGGAGACAAGCCCAACCACAAAAATAGTCTTTCAGATTTATAGAGAAGATATAGCAATATACATTTGTATTCGCTTGATGTATACTAGATCAGTATACCCTGTGTATCTCAGGATATATCATCTCAATTCCAACAAACCAGTGGCAAATACATCATTCACAAATATGTATCTCAGATAACAGGCAGAATAAACTAGCACATAGGGAGGCTAAGATTTGACATTAGATATGTAGGATTTGCCTTAAACTGGAGTAAGCACACAGTCATTTACAGGTTATGTATTAAACATACTATCTGCTGATTTTACAGAATAAACTTGCATTTAATTTGATATGCAGGGATGCAAGCATATCATTCGATCTAAAACATCAATGAAGATTTTAAGTAGACATGGTCAATTCACATAATGCTAAACATGTTGTCATTTTATGGTTTTAAGGCAGACACATACAAATTAGAAACTAAACAAGAAATATTGACACGGGTAGCAAATTCGCCATGACACAAGTATTTAAGTTAACAAGTCTTAGAAGTCATTTAGACTCAGGTTAAGTTCAAATCCTAAGATAATGAACACATGGTTGTCATAAAGATGAATCAAACAAATACTGGAAGTAGAATATTCAGATACCAAGCCCAAGCCAACCCAGTATACCCTCAGGACATCATATAGAGGCATGACAGTAAAAATACATCAAGAGGCATTTAAGATTTATAGACTTCACTTTCATACCACATATTTTAACCAAGACAGTTGAAACACTACATATTTAAACAAACAGGAGTCAAATGTGATTCTATATGCCATAGTTGAAAGTTCAAACCTCTTCACCTAAAACTAGTGCCGAGACATGTCATTTTAAGTATAACACTACGACTGATCATTTTCGGGACCTTGATTATTTATGCGACCATCTTCCAGTAATCGTAAATCGAGCCACGAATGTGTATTTGGAATTATACTAAGCATGATACCATTTTTTTTAGAAACTGGTCATATTCTCATAAAACGTACCCTAAATAGAGAATGTACTTCACATAGGATTAGACTTGAAACTAGAAACCAGCAACAACAATTAATATCAACTAAACACACTCATCAATTTTAGCGAGTATAAACGAACATTGATATTCATTTAATTTGGACAGAATTAGTCATGCAATACGCTTTTCACACACGCTAATACCAAACGAAATATAAGACGAAAAGGGTGATAATTTATCTTCTTCGGGCAGCGAACCGAGGCGTGTTTCGACTCGTCGATTTCGCTCGGAGATATTTTTATGCTATGCAATTGAAGGAGAATGTGAGCTTGAATATTTTTATGACTTTTTCGAGTCGGGACTGAGAGTAAAGGATGATTTTTCTTTTGGGTTTTGTTCTTGGTCTTTCAAGACTGATTTTCGACCTTTGCCTTCAAAAAAAGATCCCCCTAATACAACCCCAAATGGGTTGTATTTATAACCTAAAAAGTGAGAGTTTCAACGGTTCGAATTCGAATTTGAAATAAAAAAGGGAAAGGAAAAGTGACAGTTTTCTTTTTGAGATATCGAAAAGGGGATCTTGACAAGGGGTCTCAGATTTCACCTTTTCTGAGTGATTTTGCAGGGATAGGAGTCCTTGAGGTTGATGATGGTGCTTGGATTCTACAGGACCAACATTGAATCCAAAGGATTCTGAGGTTTCCCTCTTTGAAGTCGTCTGACCGAGCTTCGCACCTTCGTATATCTCGAGCAGACGCGCGTATGGTGATGTGGGATGATCGTGGTGGTGTTTTATCCGGAGGTCCGAGCGTGTACCAGCGATGATACTGGTGGTTCTTCGCAAGCAACGTTGGTTTTGGGCGAGTTTTGGTTCGATTGGGACCATTTCTCTTGTCTGGTTGAAGTTTGGGTGGGGTTAAAAACCGAAAAACCAAACCGTTTGAGACGAAATCCGAATTGGGCCGAATCAAACGGTTTGGGCTTGCTAGCAAACCGAAACCGAAAATAATCCGAATCGATTGCTCCATTCGGTACGGTTTCGGTTCCATGACAAAACTGAACCGAAATGGTATCGAATAGCAAACTTACGTGTGGTTACCCAGAACACCCTCCACCAAATTTCTCCCCAAATTTCCCACCAAATTTGACGTATTGACATATCAAATATAAGTTGTAAATTAGTAAAACTTTAAATGGTCATAACTTTGCGCTCGGACGTCCGTTTGATCTAATTTTTTTTGATTTCGCGTATTCTTTTGATACGGAGCCATCCCAAATGGACTAGTTCAGCCAATTTCTCCAAAAACGTCCTTCTTGGCAATTAATTTCACTTTTCCCCCAAATCGTTACATTTTTTCCCTTTTCAAAGCTAAATATCTCGCGATATACAATAGATTTCAACGTTTAAATTTCGTGGTAATATGTTCGAGAATGTCAATTTCAGTATTGGAAATTCAATTTTAAAAAAAAAAAATCGAGCCCCGAAACCTGGTTTGGTACCGAACCGATCCGAACCCATTAGGATCGGGTCAATTCGGTTTAGATAGCAAAAAATTGAAGTACCGAACCGAACTCGTACCGAATATTATTTCGGATTCGGCCCAAAATCGAACCGGTCCGAACCGATCCCACCCCTAGGTTGAAGAACGATGGAAATAAGAGGGGGATTGGGTCGGGTCAAGGAAATTATGGGCTGGATTTTGGGAGTTAAAAGTTTATGGGTTGATAGATGAATGGGTTGAGGGCTATTTAATTTAGGGAATGGGAATTGGGTAGAAAATTAGGAGTATAAAATATTGAGGATTAAATTAGAAGATTATGGTATTAATGGGTAACTAATCCAATTTTTTTAATTAATTAAAATTTGCTTCTTTTGTCCCGATTAATTTCTAAAAGTGCACATACTTATAAATTACGGTACAAAGTTTTAATATATGTATTTAATTTAAGTAGAAAAAATATAATATTCATGATTAATTTGGCAATTGATGAAAATATTAAGAGAAAATCAAATCACCAATGCCGAAATATAAAAATTATTTTGCTTAAATCATAAAATATAATACTCGATATTTAAAATTTATACTATAATTAGTGAAAATACTAAAAGTATTTATTTTTTGGAAATTTTCAAGACTAAGAAGCATAGTGAAATTAATTAAAGATAAAAGGACGATCTAGATGAAATATTCAATAAAGATGGACAAAATTGGATGTCAATAATGTATATAAACCAATTACATTAATTAAGTTAGCAAGGGATTATTCTCTTTCAAGAACATCGGTCAAGATATTTTATTTGTCCATTTATTTTTTGTGTCCAAGTTTTTCATTTAGTTGCTAATTGCCTATCCAAATTCAAAATTCTTAGATAAATCATCCTTAACGTAGTAACTTTTTTCTTAAAAAAATAGAAGTACTAGTTTGAGAAATAAAATAAGATAAATAATATTTAAATAAAAAATAAAAATATTAGTTTATACTTTCTAGAGAATATAACAATCTTTGCTTCATGATAGAATATACACAATATATTCTTTTGATATTATTAATGATCATGTACATCTGTAATTATGGTAGTAATCTTTTGTATTAGGTAAGTGTATATTTGCTTTTCGTAATTATAGCCTAGGATGACTATTGTATATCATGTATATAAACTATTTACATTAATGAAGTCAACAATGGATTATTCTCTATCAGCAGTCTAGGGAAAAAAAATTTCTTTCTCCACTCACTTCTGCCACCCTCACCCGTCGAACATCCCTTCAACTTGTTTTTTCTCCGAAATCCTAATTCTTCTTTTGTTCCTCCATCATGTCTAATAAAAAGAATATCTTTCATCTTGCACTTGCAGTCTTCAACATCAAGAACAATATCCCTATCGTCCTTGAAATGGAGAACGTCCAATACGCGATGTGGACGAAACTTTTAAAAATTCACGCAAGGTCTCATAGAGTCCTCCATCACATCGTCAAACCAGAAAAAGTCAAGGAGAATGTGCCCTATACCGATGATGAAATACAGTTGTGGAAATCTCTTGATGTTACGATCCTCCAATGGATTTATTCCACCATCTCTTTGGACCTCTTACACACAATTATCGAACTCGACGCCACGACAATGAAAGCTTGGAATAGGTTGCATGATATATTCCAAGATAAAAAAAATTCTCGTGTCGTGACCCTTGAGCAAGAATTCTCTCACATAAATATGGAGGATTTTCTGAATCCCTCAGCCTATTATCAAAGGCTCAAGATATTGTCAGATCAACTCAAGAACGTCTGTGCGCCCGTCGCGAATGATCGTCTCATTCTTTAAATAGTTACAGGCCTCTCCAAGGCGTATAATGGGGTTGGAACTCTTCTTCGCCAAAGTAATCCTATCCCACTGTTCTACCAAACACGTTCCATGCTCACCTTAGAAGAAGCAGTGTTGGCTAAAAAGATTACAATCGGTGTCAATTCCGCCATGATGGTGGCCCCGTCCCGCGAAACTGATGATTCTCAATCATTCTCTAAAAATTATGGTCAAAACCGTAACAACGGGGGTGGCAAAAAGTGTCAAAACCGTGCAAAAAAACCACGGTGCGGACATGGCGGTGGCAAGGATGGTGGTCGTGGCAGCAACAGTGATATGAGTGGCGGATATGGAGGCGGCAGTAGAGGTCAGTAGGAGGCCGGTCCATAACACCCAGCACAAAGCTGCTCGCGGGCGTGGCCCGCCTCGCCCATACCCTTCACAAAATCGGGCCAGCCCGGTGGGCGGCAAAGCAGAGAGTAGAAAACCCAAAGCGGGCCTCGCAATCACTCGGCCTAGAAACAACCTAGTCTACTTGGGCCTCAGCCACAATAAGCTTTCGCTACTGCGGGCACATCCTTATCTCTGACCCACAGAAATATCAAAGAGGCAATGCATACACTTGGGTTAAATTCTCCGGATGCAAATTGATACATGGACATCGGTGCTACTTCTAATATGACATCCGCACCAGGTAATCTTTCATCTTATTTTAATTTAAGCAAAAATCGTGGCATAATTATTGGTAATGGTAATTCAATTCCAATATGTGGTTTTGGTCACACAAAGTTGTCTCCCCAGAACCCACCTTTAGCCTTAAAAAATGTCCTTCATGCTCCTCAATTAATTAAAAATTTGGTGTCTGTTCGGAAATTTAAATAACTCAGTTTCTGTTGAATTTGATCCTTTTGGATTTTCTGTGAAGGATTTTTGGAAGGGGATACATCTAATGAGATGTTATGGTCAGGACGAGCTCTATCCCATCACAACCACCAGCACCACTAAATAAGTCACACCGTCAACATTTGCCGCTTTAGTACATTCTTTATAGCATGCACGTTTGGGTCATCCGGGAGCGTCTGTTTTTCCTCCTTAAAAGACAATAAATTTATTGAGTGTAATAATGCTCGAAGTACTAATGTTTGTCCTTCTTGTCCACTTGTGAAATATGTTAAATTGTCGTTTGTTGCCTCAAATTCTAGTACTTTGTTGCCATTTGATATTATTCATAGTGGTCTTTGGACATCTCCCATTTTGAGCTCTTCAAGCCACCGTTATTATGTGTTATTATTGAATGATTATTCTGATTTTTTGTGGATATTTCCGTTATCTAAAAAGTCTCAGGTTTATTCCACATTCCTATCATTTAGATCATTCATCCATACTCAATTTAAACGGGACATTAAGAACATTCAATGTGATAATGGGTCATTTAGAGAATTTTGTAAGGTTAATGGTGTATCCTTTTGGTTTTCATGTCCACATACTTCATCACAAAATGGAAAGTCGAAAGAAGAATCCACACCATTAATAATATTGTCCGTACATTACTAGCCCATACATCATTACCACCTTCATTTTGACATCATGCATTACAAATGACAACTTACCTTCTTAACATACTCCACAGAAAAGGATTAGCATACCAATCCCCACTCAAAATTCTTTATCAAAAAGATCATTCATATTCTCATCTTAGGGTGTTTGGATGTTTATGTTATCCTCTATTTCCCTCCACCGCCATTAACAAACTTCAAACCTGGTCAACTGCTTGTGTGTTTCTGGGTTACCCATCTAATCATCGTGGCTATAAATATTTTGATTTATCCTCTAATAAAATCATCATTAGTCGTCATGTCATTTTTGATAAAACCCAATTTCAGTTTGTTAAGTTGCATAATTCTGCATACAAGTCTTATGAATTTTTGGATGATGGACTATCACTGTATGTGTTCCATCATTTGGTCCAGCCCACTCCTTAGGACCTGGACCAGCAGGCACAGTCCAGCCCAATTCATGTTGGCCCAACACTCCCTTGTCTAAATTTTCTGCCGACGAGACCACTGTCTGCTGGCCCAATTAGTCAAAGTCAATAGCCTCTGCAAGCAGACCCACTGCATGCCGGCCCAAACCATCCCGCCCATTCTCGGTCTAAATTTTCTGTCAGCAGGCCCACTGCCTGTTGGCCCAACAAATTCTAGCTTCCAGTCGGCCCAGTTCCTGCCAACCCAGATCGATACCGACATCACTACATAGCTAAATGGGTATTTTTAGATCAAAACAACAATTTAATCTCAACTATACTGGCACTAAATCACCCTACCACGTTACCCCGTGTCTGCCCTTCGTGACCCGAATTAGAAAATGATCATGGATAATGAATATACTGCTCTTATGGAAAATAAGACGTGGGAGTTGGTACCCCATCTGTCTGGTGTTAATGTGATTTGTTCTATGTGGATTTCTACACATTAGGAAAAATCTGATGGTTATTTTGAGAGGTATAAAGCCGGTCCTGTAGGTGATGGCAAAACTCAACAGGTTGACATGGATTGTGGAGAGACATTTAGTCCGGTGGTCAAACCAACAACTATTCACAATATTCTCAGTCTAGCTCTCTAAAAACATGGCTCATTCATCAGTTGGACGTGAAAAATGCATTGTTACACGCCGAACTCAAGGAAATTGTATACATGCATTATCCCTTGTATTTCAGGGACCCCGATCATCCTAACCATGTTTTCTTGCTGAAGAAGTCCTTATATGGGCTAAAACAGGCTCCTCGAGCTTGGTATAAAAGGTTTGCAGATTATATGTATACTCTTAGATTTTCTCACAACAGATCTGATCTCAAGCTTGGATGATATTATATTGACCGCTTCCTCTGACAAACTGCGCAAGTCTATCATATCCCTTCTCAGCTCCGAATTTGCTATGAAAGACTTGGGGCCTTTGAGTTATTTTTTTGGTATAGTTGTAACTCATCATGCAGGTGATCTATTTCTCTCTCAGATAAAGTATGCAGCAGAGATTATTGAACGGGCTGACATGTCATCCTGTAAGTAATTTTCTACTCCGGCTGACACTAAACTGAAGCTGAGTGCTACTAGCACACCATATGAGGACCCCTCCCACTATCGTACTCTTGTCGGGGCTCTTCAATATCTCACGTTTACGAGACCTGATATTACTTATGCAGTGCATCAGATATGTTTATTCATGCATGATCCAAGGGAAGAACACATGCACGCTCTCAAACGCATTGTGCGTTACATTCAGGGAACTTTTGATTATGGTTTACACTTATATCCATCATCGGTATCTACTCTCATGTCTTATACATATTCTGATTAGGGTAGATGTCCATATATCAGGCGTTTGACGTCTTGTTATTGTATGTTTTTTGGTGATAACTTAGTCTTTTGGTCGGCTAAACGCCATGCTACTTTGTCGCGCGGAGGCAGAATATCAAGGGTTGCCAATGTGGTGTCTGAATCATGTTGGTTGTGTAACCTCCTCTTAGAGCTTCATTTTACTATTCAGAAAGCTACCTTGGTCTACTGCGATAATTTTAGTGCGATATATCTCTCGGGAATCCTGTCCAACATCAGCGCACTAAACATATCGAGATGAATATTCACTTTGTTCGCGAAAAGGTAGCTCGTGGACAAGTACGTGTCTTACATGTCCCCTCATGTTATCAAATTGCTGACATATTTACTAAGGGTCTTCCCTTAGTTTTGTTTGAAGATTTTAGGGACAGTCTCAGGCTCTCAGCGTACGACTATCACCCGCTATGACTGCACGGGTGTGATAGAATATACACAATATTTTTTTTTGATATTATTAATAATAATGTACATCTATAGTTATGGTAGTAATCTTTTGTATTAGAAAAATATATATATTTGATTTCCGTAATTATAATCTAAGATGACTATTGTATATCATATATATATATATATATATATATATATAAAATTTATTTACATTAATGAAATAAAGAAAGAATTATTCTCTTTCACTTCATTCAAAAGTTGAAAAGTGAGCGGGGATCAGGGGAAGCATCTCTAAGGAGTTGACAACTAAGAATTGTATTTGCATTTATTTGTTAGTCTTACTTCAAAGCATGCAACTTTAAGCCTAAGAAATTGGACACTAATTCACACCTAATATGGTTCTCGTCAAAGTTCAAAATAATATTATCTCAAAGTGGTCCCTTTTAGTAAATATAATAATAATAGTAATACTTATTACTAGTTGATTGATAAAAAAAATGGGTTCAGATCTCATGCGGAAATAATTTGGAAGATTCAAAACAAAAATAGTGATATTTGCCAGCAACAACATAATGAAGCCAGTCACTTAATATAGATTAATCCGAAATCTGGTTAATGACATAACATTCAATAGACGTACATATTGAAAGAGGATATATTAAAATAGCTGAAGTTCTAATCATACCATTATTACCCAATTGCCCATTTATAGAGCAATAAATATACAAATTTTCAGCCTAACAGTTTTATAGGCTAATTGTAGATCTATTCTGAAACATTTAAATCGAAAGCGAAATATTGAGTGTCAATTTATTATTTTAAATGCATGCTTGTGCTACTATTTTAGAAAAATGTTTGTTGCATATGGTTTTCAACTCAAAAGTTATTAAACTCTGACCTTGATTTTGTTAACGCTTCTATATAATTTGGAATGAAAAAGATTGTTAATTCACAAGTATTATGTCTCCCGTTACCTTTAAAATCTGTTTATTGTATATTATATGGACAAATTGTGCCATATAGTTGAGATCGGATAATATCTTATAGTACAATTATTTTCACGTCTCACATGCATCTACTCTAGGTCTCACACATAAATTCGTCGTGGTCTCTTTATCATTTTCATTCATTACACATATTATTAACTTATTACTGTAGGAAGATAATTCCTTCAGTATTTTATTCCATCCATATAATATATATATACAATTATGATATGTAGTAATAATCTAGATTACCTAAAATATAAAATATTAATTACTACCTAATTGATTTTACAATATCACAATTGATTACAATTACATGATTGATGATAATATGTGATTGCTCCCATAATTATCGTGTGCTAATAGTCCCCTGTAGTCTTAGCGGGAGGTTCACATATGCTGAAACTGTCCCGGAAGTCGTCAAAAAGTACGCGCGGAAGCCCTTTCGTGAAGATATCATCTATTTGGTAGCGGGACGGTACATGAAGAACTCGGACTTGTCCACAGGCAATCTTTTCTCGGTCAAATAGTATATCCATTTCAATGTGTTTCGTGCGCTGATGCTGAACAGGATTGTCGGATAAGTATATCGCACTCACATTGTCACAATAAACCATCGTTGCCTTTTTAATTGGACAATGCAACTCTAATAGTAGATTCTGAAGCCAACATGATTCAACAACTACGTTGGCTACGCCTCGATATTCTGCCTCTGCACCTGACCGAGACAGTATGAATTGTCGTTTGGATGATCAGGAAATGAGATTGTCCTCCCAAATAATACACAATAACCGAAAGTGGAACAATGTGTGTCTGGGCAGCCACTTCAGTCTGCATCCGTGTAAGCTGAAAGATTTGAGACGGAGGACTTATACAGATGAAGACTAAAATGGAGAGTACTTTTAAGATACCGTAGAATCTTTTTGATAGCCCTCATATGTTCGTCCTTCGGATCATGCATGTGTAAGAAAACTTGCTGAACTGCATAGGAAATATCTGGTCTTGTAAAAGTCAGATACTGTAAGGCCCATGTGAGACCGCGGTAATGAGTAGGATCATTGCATGGAGTGCTAGCATCGCCACTCAATTTCGCCTTTGTGTCAACTGGAGTATGAGAGGGTTTGTAGGAGGACATCCCTGCCTTTTCAATTATTTCTCCGGCATATTTCCTTTGACATAAAAACAAACCACCTGCATGTTGGGTGACGACAATGCCAAGAAAGTAACTCAACGGACCCAAATCTCTCATTGCAAACTCTGCGGCAATAAGGGACATAATGGACTGGCGAAGTGAGGTAGATGATGTTGTGAGAATAT
Source organism: Przewalskia tangutica (assembly GCA_029844215.1). NCBI lineage: Eukaryota > Viridiplantae > Streptophyta > Magnoliopsida > Solanales > Solanaceae > Przewalskia > Przewalskia tangutica. The sequence goes on along the minus strand of CM056721.1, from coordinate 119,186,973 downwards.
TATCATCAACATACAAAAGTATATATGCCATGTCAGCTCCTTCGGATAAATGAACAATTATTGATCAGATTTGCTGTGAGAGAATCCCAATGTGGAAACAAAACCTGCAAACTTGTTACCATGCACAAGTCTTGCTTCAAACCATATAAGGTTTCTTCAACATACAAACATGATCAGGATGAGTATAATCTCAGAAATCCAACGACTGATGCAAGAAAAATGTTTCATGTAAGTGGTCATGTAAGAATGCATTTTTAATATCCAACTGATGAATGCACCAAGATCTAGAAAGTGACAGGCTGTGAACAGTCCTGATAGTTATTGGCTTAACTACCGGACTGAATGTTTCACCACAATCGACCCCAATCTGCTGAGACCTGCCATCACCAACAAGACGAGCTTTGTATCTCGCAAAAGAACCATCAAAAATTTTCTTATGACAAAAAACTCATATAGACCAAATGACATTCACATTAGACGGACGTGGCACTAATTCTTACGTCTTATTTTTAACAGAGCATTAAATTCATCTAACATGACAACTTTCCAATTCGCGTCGGACAAGGCAACTTTAGGAATTTTTGGTAGAGGTGATGGTTGAACTGAGGATAGTAGGTTAAAATAACGTTTGGGCTAAAAGATTCTGTGCATGGCATGAATTTCAATGGTCCGAGATTGTTCCGACATTTATTGGGTAGAAGGTGACTCGGGTAGGGTTGTGGGCCAATGGGTGATGGTGGGATCCAAGTTAAAAGGGAGGTTAGAGCCGGAAGTGGATGGGCTCACGGTTGTGGTTTGGAAAGCAGTGGGCCTCACCAACTGCGTCTGCCCATTACGCAAAATGGGCTGGGCCGAGATTGACGACAACAAAGCTGTGGTCTCGGGTCAAGTGTTATTTGGTGAATGGGCCGGATAATTTTGGATATTGTGTTGGGTTGGTTCAACTTGTGTTGGGGTATTAAGGTGATATTGTAAAATGAGATATATTATGTAGTCCAAAATAATCATATGAAGGTGAGGATGCCACATGAGACTTAGCAAACGGGAATGTAGACTCATAAAAAATGACATGTCGAGAGATAATTATTTTTCCATTTTCCAAATTATAACATTTATATCCCCTATGATTTTGTGGGTACCCCAAAAAGACACACGAAGTTGAACGAGTCTGCAACTTGTTAATGGCGGTGGATGGAAACAAAAGATAACACAAACACCCTCAAATGTGTAAAAGATGAAAGACGATGATACAACATTTGTGTAGAGGACACATTGGAGAGCAATTTACTAGGAAGAATATTTAAGAGATAAGTGGCCATTTGAAGTGCACGGTGCCAAAACTTTGGTGGTGTGGACGAATGCACAAGAATAGATCGAAGCATATTATTAATTGTTTGAATTTTTCTTTCAGCTTTCCCATTCTGTGGTGATGTATGTGGCCACGAAAAACGCAAACACATCCCATTTTGGTGACAAAAATTATTAAATTGGGCGTTTAGGCATTTCGTCCATTATCACATTGAAAACATTTAATGTTTTTGCCAAATTGAGTTTTGATAAAGACACTAAATTATTTGAAAACAATGTAGGTTTGTGATTTATGTCCTAAGGGAAAAGTCCACAAAAAATTCAAATAATCATCTAGAATGAGCATATAGTATTTATGACATGCAGAACTCAAAACCGGTGATGTCCACAAATCATAATGCACAAGATCAAATGGCAGACATGTATGAGAAGTAGATGATGAAAAAGGAAGCTTAACGTGTTTACCAAATATGCAAGTTTGGCAAATATAAGAGTCCAACAGTTTGTTACAAGAAACTAAATTATTCTTCCTAATATTATTAAAAATTTGTATTCGAGGGTGCCCAACCGATTGTGCCATAGGGTAGGGGAAATGACACCAAATGTAGATGGTTTGGTCATGTTATTTTGGGATATATTGGTGACGAGATACAAGTCCCCCGTGCTATTGCATCTCATAAGTAACATCCCCATCTGAAAATCCTTCACAGAAAAACCAAACGGATCAAAATTTACAGAAACATTGTTGTCAATTGTAAAACGTCTAATAAATATCAAGTTTTTAATTAATTTTGGTGCATGAAGACGTTTTTCAAGAATAGTGGTGGGTGTGGAGAGGGTAATGTTACCTGACCAATAACACGAATTAGAATTTCCTGCCCACTACCGACAAGAATATTTTTATTATTGTTCATATTAAAATAAGACGAGAGATTACCTTGAGATGCCGTCATATGTGATGTAGCCCCTACGTTCATGTACCATGACTCATCTGGAACACTTAGATTCATGTTGTTCATGGCTTGTTCAATATCCATGGGTGCATAGCCAACCGAAGACGGTGCCTGAGCCGCAAACGCATGTTGTGGACGAGGCCCCTAAAATACCAGATTGGCGAGTTGAAGAGGGAGGAGGCCTAACCCACATCGATGTCGGATATGGATATGGCGGGGCAGCTCACTGTGGGGCCCACGGTGGGAACTTTCCCTACTAGTTGTCGCCACGCTCGACATCCGATCGCCATCGCCGGCCGGTTAGCCGCTGTTGGCCCCCGCCCCGTCCACGTCCCTTTCCACAATTATTTTTTTCTTTATTGTTCCTATTTGAATCCTATTTTTTTCCATTATTTTGACGATTATTATGGCCCCCCGAACCAGAATTTTGGGACTCCAAATTAGTGGAAAAGGAATTGGTGGAGACAAGAGCAATTTCGGCGGTGGTTTCCCCAAAAGACACGTGTTTTTCTTTCCGAGTTTCTTCGAGAATCAACCTTGAACGGGCCTCGTAAAAGGGAGTTAAGGGATTGCTTTGTTGAATAAACGTAGCAACACCATCATACTGTTCATTCAACCCCGCAATCAACTGAAGGACCAACCTTTGATTCGTCACGGGCGAACCAACGTTGGACAGTTGGTCCTCAAGTACTTTTAATTCTTGACAATAGGCTGAGATGTTGGAAAAGTCATCCAATTTAACATTTCATAAATTGGTGTTCAAGATAAACAACCCTAGACATTTGTTATCTTGAAAAATATTTTGTAACCTTTCCCACGCCCGTTGAGCGGTAGAATTTGATTCTAAAATGGTATGAAGAAGTTCATTCCTTGAGTATTTCATTCCATCCATAGAATATATATATATATATATACAATCATGATATGTAATAATAATCTAGGTTACCTAAAATATAAAATACTAATTACTATCTAATTGATTTTACAATATTACAATTGATTACAATTACATGATTGATGATAATATGAGATTGCTTCCATAATTATAGCGTGCTAATAAGTACGCGTAACCTACCACAAGATAACGTGGAACTTATTCGACATATATATATATATATATATATATATTTGCAACGTCATGGATGCAAAGGGCTCCTACAATTTTGCACTTCACACGCTATGTAGTAATTCTTTTGCTGTTACAATATATAGTTTATTTTCTTTATCCTTATTTTTTATAGTCAAACCTTGAAAGATCCTTAAGATAACAGCTAGCTGGTATAGCTTGTAGATGATCTAAAAAATAAGCAGGACATGGCTGGCAAAATCCCTAGAGAAGTGGAAGCACCAACTGCTTCTTTTATGAGCTGAGGCCAGCACATTATATCCTGAATGAACCCAGCTTGTATAAAGAAATAATGGGGGCAAGTTCAGAGATAGCCAATTCTAGGAACTCCATTTAAGGTATAGTCGATTTTTATAATTTTTTACAAGTATAGCTATTTTAAAATTATCTTACGACATATGGGTAATTTGACATGTCAAAGCTTAATTTAAGACATTTAATTGACTGAAGTTGGCATAGGCTGAACTTCAGGCATATATAACTGAGACTTAAATTGCATATGACTGAACTTATCACCTTGAAATGTAATCATTTGAGCAATAATAATATGTTTTGGCTAAGATAGTTTATGCATCAAAAGTCGAAGATTATGGAACAAGCTAAGAACTCCGAACATTAGGATTGATGGCCCATGTTCTATTTGTGGTGACTAATGGAGGCAGAAAAAAAAGAAAGGAGGGGGCAAATGAATTGACTTTACTAACAATATGGTTATTGTGGTATAATTGATCAAGACTTCACTGATAGCACCTGCAAATTGTAATGGCAAAATGTAAGATTAGCAAAAACAACTGTTCTTCATCACCATTTCTGCCCCTACTCCATATTATCTACCATAACAAAAACCACTTGCGAGATTTTCCACACATGAATTCCAATTTGTTTTTTTGTGTGTGTGCGTAACTTAGCGTATAGTTTCAAAGAAGAAATTGCGAGTTTCCACATAAGCCATAGAATAACGAGATAATAGAAGAAGAATGTCAAATAATAATTAAAAAAAATAGGAGTATGTTTTTCTAGTACTGTCACATATCATTAGAACAATATCTTTACAAATTGAATTCATCATCTCAGATTTCGTGAAAGAAGTGTAAATCAAATATTGTTTCATGTAAATAATGTGAGTGGTAATGTGTAGGACTAAAGGAAATGGAAATATAACAACAACAATAAATTGTAATAAAACTGAAAATGATCAAAGATGAGGGTTTGCTGAGTCGACCAAATTCTTGATCTATTCTTAAGATAATATTGCCCCGTATATCCTTTCAACGGTTGTAATGACAACTTATCTCCCAAGATAAAACAACAATCAAAATAAATGAGCAAAGGGAACTCAAGTGTTTGCTTTGGAAGAAAGATTTTTGAGTGTTTGTGATTGCAAGAGAGGAAGACAATTTCAGAGAATTGTTTAGTGAATGTCAAGTGTGTGTTTTGCAAATGAGCCAAATGCCTCATTTTATATTGTTGAGAAGAAGACCCTCAAACTATTCAATTTATGGCTTTGAATGACCAAGTAATGGTCATTAGTATGGAGTTACAATTCAGCCAAGTAATGGCTGAATTCAAGAGCAGAATAATGAAGAGTTAATCCTCCAAAGTCACCAAACGTCGATTGATCGAAAGCACAGCCGTGGCGCCAAGCTTCGAGGACTTGGGTCGCGGCGCTCAAAGACCGGCCTTGCCATCGCGGCCCGATATCTCATTTCATCTTTTAACACATTATATACTTCTTTCTTCATTTACCAACGTGAAACCATTGTTATTTGATAACCATCTATTATCTTACGTCTCAAACAATTCGTATACGTACCAATATCTCTTCCACTTAAGAAAATTACGATCCTTGGCACTTGATGTGCACGTGTGTGGAAATCGTGTTTCCGACGTGCGGGGCCCCAACTGTTCGAGTCATAATTTAATAGGAATTTATTTCACATTTAGTAAATTTCCCTCAAATAATTGTGTTTAATAGATATATCTTTAACTAATATTTATTTTAATAGATTAAACATTTAGATAAAGTGTCTATTTTTTTTTTTGATAAATTAATTAAAACATGGCCAATATATTTAGCTAAAATAACTTACTACATCTTTATCCCCAAATAGGTCGTGTAACTTCCACAACGTGGGTTTCTTGCACGTTTTCCTTTAGGCTCACTCGCCCGTCCTATTTGGGTGGTCTTTAATTTTTCTATTCGTGTAAAGTTAGCATTTAGCTTTCGACGTATATATCATGAGCATATCTGTTTCTATCACAAGGAATTTTCGTTCCCCAAGGTAAATTTGCAGGAAATTAATCCCCCATTAAAAGTAATAACAACACCCCACCCATCCCCTACCGCATGCTTTGGATTTTGCTTACTCACACACCACTGTACAAACAAGTTACTCAATAATGTCAGAAGTTAGTCAACAATGATGTTTGAAAATAGAGCTTGGGAGTAGGGCTGTTAGTGGTTCGGATATACTCGAGAACCGGATTGAAACCGGACCGGTAAACCCGGACCGAAACCGGACCGAAATCTTAACGGTCCGGATACGAGTATTTAAAAAATACCCGGACCGTTAAAGGAACCGGACCGGTAACCCGATAAAATACCCGGTAACCGGTCCCCACCCCTGGGCCCTCCACCCAGCCCCATTGCATACTTCACCCCCACCAAAGAAGCCCCCACTCTCCCGGCTCTCTAATTAGTTGTAAATTGATCAAACTTTATATGGTCATAACTTTGCGCTTCGGACCTCCGTTGTACCTAAATTTTTTTTTATTTAGCGTATTTTTCGAGACGAATAATCCCAAACGGATCGCTTCACCGATTTCTCCAAAACCGTCCATATTGCCCCTCAATTTCTCTTTTCCCCAAATCGTTACGTTTTTCCCATTTTAAAATCTAAATATCTCGCGATGTACAATTGATTTCAACGTAAAAATTGCGTGGCACCGCGTCCGAGAATGTCAATTTCAGTATTGAAAATTCAATTTTAAAAAAAAAAAAATGGCCCGACCCGGAAATTCTTACCGAGAACCGGACCGATAAGGTTTCGGTCCGATCGGATCTCGCCCCAGATCGAAACCTTATCGGTCGGTCGGCCCGACCGGTAAGCTTATCGATCCGGTCCCGTGGATACCGGGCCGGACCGGACGGAATAAGACTACTGGGAGCAATCAGCGAAATCCTCGCCACAGAGCCCCCATCCTCCGGGCAGAGAGATTGGTGGAGGAAGGTAAATCATGGTACTCAGCAGCCCACTAGGTGAGAGGCACAGTGCCTGATGCCCACAAGGAGTCATCCCTCACAAAGAAGAAATGAACTCCCACATCATGCACGCTGTGGCTCGAACTCGCTTCGGGAGCAATCTGTCACCCTAGAACCAACTGAGCTACACCCATGCGGGTTATTTGAAAATAGAGCTACCAGATAATTTGATACTTTATGTGTCAATACTAAAAGTTTACAAATTAGAATCACTTAGTAGAGACTTTAAGTACATTTGAAAAAAAGTAATACATATACTCCATCTGTTTCAATTCTTTTTTTCATCATTTTAGTAGTGTTTTCTCTATATTTTTAATGTAGTTAGACCTCTGTATAGCAACCTCATTTGTTCTAATATATTTATTGATTTTTATAGAGGCTGACTATTATATACATATAACAATATTTGATATTTAAATATTATTTGACTGTTTTAGGTAAAATAAATTCTTTTTTTTTTCATTTCTTAATGTTATAAAAATATTCTCAATGAAAAACTTCACTTTTATATGTACTTTATACAAAAAGCAAAGTTTTGTACGTTGAAAACTTTAATATCAAATGCTAGTTTCGTTACACTTTATATACCAATGAAATTTTTTAATAATAAAAATATATATTTATATAATATTTTTTATCACATAATGTATTAAAGTATCGAAATATATATATTTAGTCAAAATCTCTAAATCTATTATTGGTAATCTTAGAGATTATATTTCGATAGAGGTGGTTATTATTATTTTATCAAAAATAAAGATAGTTGTTATAGAGGGGTAAGTTTACAAGAATATATTGTTATAAAGATGGTTGTTATAGGTAAAAAACAGTTATAGAGAGTTAGATAAAATATAACATAAAAACAGATTCTAAAAATATTTTTTTATAATGAAGTGTTGTTATATAAGGATGTTGTTATAGAGAGATCTGATCATAGGCGTTTAAAACGGATGAAGTATTGAATTTGTACCCCCACCTTCATGTCTAATGACATGTAATATTCAATTTAAATAAATATAATATTATTAACCTTTATATGGGATTAATATTTTAACTACATCTACTATAAATAAATTTAAAATATATACAAAAGAGGAATATAATAATTCTTAGATAAATCCCATGAAAATAATCTCACCTATAAGCACAGCAACAAAAGTTTCAAGTGATTCCTTAGGTAATAAAATCCCCAAGAAAATTGCTACATGGAAAATTTCTTGCAAATTCACAAAAGAAAATAAAATTTCATATTTTTAATCTTCTACCTGCGAAATTACCTATGAAATGATACTTGGGGATTAATTTTCTCACTTTGGTGGTTTAATGGCAGACAACAAGTGAATTGACATGCTTTGCAGCACACTATTTATTAACATTGCTTTCCCTCCGGGAGATAACAACTTGCCTTTCCATTCATGCAATTTATCCCTAACTCTTTTGAGAAATTCATTATAATCAGCTTTCCGCATGCGTTATATGACAGTCTAGATAGACAAAGGGATTCTCTCCATCTCAGAAGTGGATTCCCCCTCCTACTTTACTTCAAGGCACATGAATCAAGTTTGCATGAATCTGACACTTGTGACATTTTTTAACGTACTGATGGCAACCGTTCTCCATTAAAAGCCTAGCCTCATGATTTTTTGGCCAAGATTCTCCCATTCATGTGGGGACCACAGACCTCATTGTGGGTATTTCCCGAACGCGTTTTATTTGGCAGTTTTTTGGATGTTAAATACTATTGGATGGGTTACTTTTTATTGATTGGTTGGAGAGGCGTGAAAAGCCATTTTCCTCAGCCGACCAGCAAAACAACGAATTCAATCGCAGATACTCTTTAGCAACTTAACCGCAGGGAAACGAGCGAAACAACTCTTAAGACTATAAGAAAAGAGAGGAGCGAAGCCACTTGACCGCAGGGAAAAGAGCTGAAAGTAACTCGAACGAATGTGAGAGGCGCGGAGCCACTTTTCTTTATGTAGCAGGGAAAGGAGCTGAAAGCCACTAGAAAGTTCTCCTAACTAAATAAAATGTAAATAAGTATAATGGAAATAAAATAGGATTCGGAATGATTCTTTTAGAAAAACCAGTAATTGTTTTCACTTGCTGAATCATATTGTTTGCTATCTTTGAAAACATGTAGAATGAACTTTTCCTTTTATTGATCAACTAACCAGAAATCTCTTCATACTTCTACAAAGTATTTATTATTAAGCTTAGGGAATAACAATCAGTAGAAGAGAAAATTGTTATATCATCTGCATAGGCAAGATGATTCACATCAACACTCCATTTTGGCATTCCAAAACCTTTAAAATCCTTACCATCAAAGAAGGAATTCAAGGGTCTAGATAAAACTTCAGTAGACAAAATAAATAGAGCATGAGAGAGTGGATTTCTTTGTTTCACCTCCCTAGTAGAGTAAAAAAAATCATGAGCTTGCCCATTAATCAAAGTACTAATTGTTAGCCAACAATCTCCAGATCAAGTCAATACAAAAATCTCCAAAACACATCCTCCTTAGTATTATAGTAAAAAATAATCACGACACTCTATCATTCTTCTTTGGCAGCAACACAAGATTGGTGTGAGTTATAAATTTTAGAAGTGTATGACCTTCAAAAAGATCTTTAACCACACCATGAACATCAGCACCAACAATATCCCGACAATACTGAAAAAATAATTCAGTTAGTCCATCAGGACCACTAGCATTGTCCTCTGATAATTCAAAGGTTATATTTTTAACCTCATCCAAAATTGGTATAGCACATATCAAATCATTATCCTCTTGTGTAACCATTTCAGGAATATAGTTTAGAAGTGAAAAATCAAAAGATTCTTCTTCTTGAGAAAACTGCTTTTGATAAAAAGAAATAGCTTCTGCTGCAAGATCATATATATTTTTCAATCAATTACCCTCAATATTTTTAATTTTCTTAATCATAATTCTTTTTCCTCTACCATTAACTAAACTATGAAAAATCTTGTATTTCTATCACATTCTGCAAAAAAGTTGTAGCCTGATTTATCTCTAAAACAATTCTCATAGTGTAAGTACCTCTTTAGTTCTGTCTGGGCTCTTTGCAAGATCATTCTATTCATTTTTAGGGATTTTTGTTAAGAATATTAAAGAAACAGTTGCTCAAATATTAAATGGGCCAGTCCAACTTATGTTTACCCAGGCCCATTTCTTTATTATTTGTGTATAAGTGTATGTGAATCTGATAGTATCAAATTGAATAAGAATTCAGATTTTTGCCTACTCGCTTCTATCTCGTTCTCTCTCTCTTCCTCTCTACTCTCTCTCTATGTACGCTTCTTAATGACTCTCACATTCTCTCTACTGTCTCTAAACTGAGTCTGCATGTCACCATAGTAATCTCAAGACTGGAATTGTTCATGGTATCGAGCGAGTCTTTTCTTCCGCAAGCCAATCGAGTCTAGCCATCCCGTGATTTGCCTCTTTGTTGTTTGATTCCTGATTTTGTGATCTCTCAAATTCTTATTCGTTTCCATTATTGTTTACTTGATTCTTTCTCGCAAATCTTGCCCTAAATCTTGTGGTCAAACCAAGGGCAAACCGCATTCTCGTGGTCTCTACATGCAATTAAAATTAGGCAAAAACCCCTATCTCAGATACTATATTCTTGACCTTCTTGAAAAATTAGGGCAAAATCCTTTTCAGGTGCTATATTGTTAACCTTCGAAGCTTAGGCGTAACCCCTACTCTAGAAGAATCGTAGTGTTTTTTTTTTAAAGAAATTGGGAACTGACCAAGTACAAGAAACAATGGAAACTGATACCTCAAACACCTCTACTGAAAGGGCTGATTTCACTATCGCAACTGTTATAGATCACAACCATCCCTTATTTCTTCAACCCTCAGACGTAGGTAGTGCCTCTTTGATCTCTTTTCCTCTTTTGGGATCTGAAAACTACACCATATGGAGTAAATCAATGAGAATAACACTTCTTGGAAGAAACAAAATGGGATTTGTCAATGGAAGATATCAAAAGGATCAGTTTGGAGAAGACTTAGGAGATCAGTGGGATAGAGTCAATGCTATAGTGCAAGCATGGCTTATGAATTCAGTCTCCAAAGACCTATTAAGTGGACTCATCAGACGAGTCTGCCCTGGAGGTATGGGAGGATTTAAAAGAGAGGTTTGATAAAGTAGATGGGTCTAGAACCTATGATCTTCACAGAGAGATTGCCACCATCTCTCAGGGGACCTCTTCTATTTCTGAATATTTCTCCAGATTAAAAGGCCTATGGGTTGAGTCTCAGTCTTTAGCCCCCCCACCTAACTGTGGATGCCCTAAATCTAGAGATTTTGCTGAATACCTTGAAAGACAGAAATTATATCAGTTCTTAATGGGGTTAAATGAGGGTTATATACAAGCTAGAAGCCAAATACTCCTCATGCCATCCCTACATACTGTCAACAGGGCATACTCTATGATTAGTAGTGATGAAAGCCAAAAATTTGTAGTTGCAAGGTCCGCTCATTAGTGGTCTTGGGCCCAGTGAGGTTAAACAAAATCTGGGCTATGATCCCACAGTTCTTTTTTCAAAAGAAGGGAAAACAAGAAAAACCACTTCTAATCTTTTCTGTGAAGTATGTAAAATGAGAGGGCATACCAAGGAATTTTGTTACAAGGTGGTTGGCTATCCACCTGGATTTAAGTCTAAAAGAAAGGAGCATGCTGCATATGGAGCCTTTGAATCAAAAAGGGGGAAAGCAACTGCAAATGCTGCTTCTGATCCTGCTGAAGAAACTGTGTTCTCCAAGAGTCAATATCAGCAGATTGTAAAACTTCTTAATCTCAAGGTGGATCAGGCAGAAACCACACAAATCAGTAGCTCACACCATGCCTCAAATGCTGCAGCTTCAGGTATTTCTAAACACAAATCTTTGCTAGGAAAAGGGATAACTAGGCAGTGGATAATAGACACTGGTGCAACCAATCATATGGTATCTGATATAAATCTTCTTAATAAGGAAACTATATTAGAAAACCATATTTACTCTAAGAAAGTACACCTACCAAATGGAGAATTAGTAAATGTTACACACATTGGCTCTTGTAACATATCAGACAGATGCACCTTACAAAATGTTTTCTTCATACCACAGTTTAAATTTAACTTGATATCTGTGTCTCAACTAACAAAGGAATTGCAGTGTGCTGCTATTTTCTATCCTGACTTTTGTGTTTCGTGATCTTTACAATGGGAAGGTGAAGGAGATTGGTAGGTCTCAAGATGGACTCTACATACTAGTAAACCAGGCTTCCTCACATCTGTTAGGAAGTCAAGAGGGAGTAAATTTGAGTGTAAATAGAGATACTAATAATACACTTACTGAGGAAGAAATAGACATTTGGCACAAAAGATTTGGGCACACTTCTAGCACTGTATTGAGTAAATTGCTTAAGGCTAACTCTGGAACTATATCCAGAATAATCAAAACCTGTAATATCTGTCCTTGTGCAAAGCAATGTAGGTTATCTTTTCCATTGAGCAACAATAGGAGTACATCAGCCTTTGACTTGATTCACATGGATGTATGGGGTCCCTACAAAGTTCAAACTCACAATGGAAAGAGGTATTTCCTTACAATAGTAGATGATTTTTCTAGAATGACTTGGGTATACTTACTTAACCTTAAATCTGATGTATGTACTGTTTTACAACAATTTCTGATTTTTGTACAAACTCAGTTCAATAAAACAGTAAGAATAGTAAGAACTGATAATGGGACTGAATTTGTAAATGAAATAAACACTGCTACTTTTCTGAAACTAGGTATAATACATCAGAAATCCTGTCCCTATACACCACAACAGAATGGTGTGGCTGAAAGAAAGCATAGACATATTCTTGAATTAACTAGGGCTATAAGATTTCAGGGACATATTCCTCTGAAATTCTGGGGAATGTGCATTCAGGCTGCAGTTTATATCATAAATAGACTACCATCCTCAGTCACTGGGAAAACTCCCTATGAAATGCTGTACAACAAAAAACCCTCTATCCATCACTTAAGAGTTCTAGGGTGTCTATGTTTTGCTAACAATCTGTCCATAAATGATAAGTTACTACCTAGAACCAGATGTTGTGTTCTTATGGGCTATTCAGAAACACAAAAGGGGTACATTTTATATGACTTGGATAATAAGGTATTCTTAGTTAATAGAGATGTAAGTTTCAGAGAAAATGAATTTCCCTTTAAGACCAATACTCCTGAGAAACCTATATTTCAAAGTGACATCCATTCTGCTACTAATCCAGCAGACACTACACCTTACAACACTAATCACTATATCCCTACTACTGCCACACATATATCTCCAAATAAAAACAGTAATGACAACATAGAGGCTATAGAAAGAACTGAATCAGAAGAAACTTCTGCAGAAATAGGACTAACTCAGAGTCAGACCTTGGTAACTGAATCTAGGAGTATGACAGATGTAAGGAGGTCTACCAGGGCAAAACAACCCCCAATATGGATGAAAGACTTTGTAACAAAAAAAACTAGCAACACTATCACTCCATATTCTATAGCCAATTATATCTCTTATGATAATATAACTGCTAAATACAAAGGTTTTCTTAGTGTTTTTTCAGACCTGACAGAACCCAAAACTTATAAAGAAGCTTCTAAAAATCCTAAGTGGATAGAGGCAATGCAATCTGAAATACAAGCTCTTCAAGATAACCATACATGGGAAGTTGTTGTCTTACCCCAAGGTAAAAGCCCTATAGGGTGTAAATGGGTTTATAAAATAAAATATAAAGAGACAGGAGAGATTGAAAGACTTAAGGCAAGACTTGTTGCTAAAGGATATAGCCAGACAGAAGGGATTGACTATCATGAGACTTTTTCCCCTGTTGTTAAAATGGTCACTGTTAGATCAATAATTTCTCTGGCAGCTTCTAATAATTGGCAAATACATCAAATGGATGTCTACAATGCCTTTCTTCAAGGTGATCTACATGATGAGATATACATGGAACTACCACAAGGATTCTCTAGCCAGGGAGGCAATCAGGTATGTAGGCTAATCAAATCTCTTTATGGCCTAAAACAAGCCCCTAGACAATGGAATTTTAAACTCACAGAGGCCCTAAGAAATATGCAGTTTAGACAGTCTGAATATGATCACTCTCTGTTCTTAAAGCATACTGATACAGGAATGATTTTAGTCTTAGTATATGTGGATGATATTCTCATTACTGGTGATAACCTGGAACTGATAACAGGGACCAAAAGGTCTCTACAGCAAGTCTTTAAAATGAAAGATCTAGGGGAAATAAGGTACTTTCTAGGAGTAGAGTTTGTGAGGTCCAACAAAGGGATTCTTATGCATCAAAGAAAGTATGCTTTAGAACTTATATCCGATTAGGACTTTCTTTCCAAACCTTTTACACACCTATAGATCAGAACTAAATTGACAACAAGGGAGTATGACAGCCATATTCAGACTACACAAACTACAGACAACAGTAAAATAGTAATAGAAGATGAACTCATAGAAGATATTAGTATATACCAAAGGCTAATAGGAAAATTGTTATACTTAACCACTACTAGACCAGATATTTCTTACAGTGTGCAGATGCTCAGTCAGTTTCTACAACAACCAAAGAAGTCTCACCTAAACGCAGCACTAAGGATAGTGAGGTACATCAAGAGCCAACCTGGACAGGGTATTCTGATGTCTAGCAGTAAGCAAAAGACACTGACAGCCTTCTGTGATGCAGACTGGGCTGCCTGTCCACATACAAGAAAATCAGTGACAGGGTATGCAATAAAATTTGGAGATTCTCTTATATCCTGGAAGTCAAAAAAACAGAGTACAATCTCCAGAAGTTCAGCAGAGTCAGAATATAGAAGTTTAGCAAGCACAGTGGCAGAATTAACCTGGATACTTGGTCTATTAAAAGACATAGGTATTCAGTTTGATCATCCTATCACAGTGTTCACTGACAGTAAATCAGCAATTCAAATAGCAGCAAATCCAGTCTTCCATGAGAGGACTAAGCACATAGAGATTGATTTACACTTCATCAGGGACAAAATTCAGAAAGGTATGATAAGGACAGAGTATATACATACAACAAATCAGCCAGCTGACTTACTTACAAAAGGACTGAACAGACTACAGCATCAACACCTTTGCTCCAAGCTTGGACTCCTGAATATCTTCCAGTAGCCAGCTTGAGGGGGAATGTTAAGAATATTAAAGAAACAGTTGCTCAAATATTAAATGGGCCAGTCCAACTTATGTTTACCCAGGCCCATTTCTTTATTATTTGTGTATAAGTGTATGTGAATCTGATAGTATCAAATTGAATAAGAATTCAGATTTTTGCCTACTCTGTTCTCTATCTCGTTCTCTCTCTCTTCCTCTCTCTACTCTCTCTATGTACAGTTCTTTAATGACTCTCACATTCTCTCTACTGTCTCTAAACTGAGTCTGCATGTCACCATAGTAATCTCAAGACTGGAATTGTTCAATTTTTTTTCAAATAATTGCTCTTGTAATTAAACAATGTCCTCTCTGATGTTGAATTGTTTGAAGTTTGCTTACTCCATGAAGATAGTGCACATTTAACCTTCTTCAATTTCTTCTTGAAAGATAGGAAAACATCTCCTGAATTATCAGCAATCCAACTTTGTCTAACAACTTCTTTAAAATCTTCATGTTGAGTCCAAAACTTCAAAAATTTAAAAGGTTTCATGAATTGCTGAATTTGATCACTACAAATAAACAATATAGGAGTATGATCAGATTCAGTTCTTGACATATGATCAACTTTCAACTGACCTAACCAGTCCTGAAATCTATCATTAGCAAGCATCCTGTCCAAGCTTTTGAAAACACACTCATTATCAGCTCTACCATTCCACCATGTGAAGGGGATACCCTTATAACTGATCTCAGATAGTCAACAAGAGTTGATACAAAAAGGAAAGTCTTCATATTCCTGATACAGGCAGTCCTCCAAACTTTTCTTCTTCATTCAACATAACATTAAAGTCACTCCCTAGAAGTCAAGGTGCTATCATTCCGTTTAGCCAGATAATACATGTTATCCCATAAAGATAGCCTCTCAATAGCATCACATTTGGCATACACCAGAGTTATAACCATATTTCTATTCAACTCTTGAAAAAACAATTTCAAACTAATATGTTGATCAGGGTTCTCTATATATCCACCTCTATGTTCTCATTCACAAAAATAGATTTTTCTATTACAATTATTATTAGCATAAGGCATACTAATTCCCCTCCTCCATTGATATAATTTACTAACATGTTGAAAAGATTTCATCAGGGCAATTAGAAAGAACTTGTGATGTCCTTGTAACATCTGCACTTGTTGTAAAGCCTTTTGAGTTCTAACTAATCTAATGTTCGAAAATAATGTTTTGAAAATTATTTAGAACTAGATTTTTCCCCTCATTGGTAATACCCTTGTAGGTTGTTGATAAAAAACACCTTACATTTTTGAATTTCTATTACCTTTCATATGTGTTTTTGTAGAGATATCTGCCTCCTTAGTAACTGTCTCCATCACCATGACAATAACTTCAGCATTATCTACAGGGTTGGATTCAGGTTTCTTTTCTCCAGTGGAGATGTCATCAACAGTCAACTCCAAGTTATGAGACACAAGATCATGTAGCCCCTTCATAGGAGAATTCATTTTAAGGATAGCCAAAGGCTTAAGAACTTGGACAAAAGCTTGAAGTTGATTTGACAAGATGATCTGCTCATTCTACTGCATTTCCATCCTTACTGGATATGTGCCAATATTTGCTTCTTCATCAGCCTTTTTATCAACCTCTTTAATAATATTTTCTGACCACTCCACAAAACTACTGTAACACCCCATTTTAATCGGAGTCGAAACGGGATTACTACGTATGGTTGATTCCTAAATGTATTTAAAGGAGTCGCCACCTAATTATTTAAGTGAATTAGGACACTAGATTTATTGCAATAAAATACTGCAATTAATCTCCATTTAATGGTCTGCGAAATTAATGAGATTCTGGATAAGGGTTCTTTATTATCCTAAAGGGAAGGGGTTAGGCATCCTTTAAGATCCGCTAACTTGCGGTTATCCGTTCAAACCTAGGTTAATTATATGTTGACTTTTATTCTACCTATTCTAAGCATTTTTACATAATTTACAATTAAAATAAAATGCAATGCAAAAATAGTAAAAACTAAAATTTAAATGAGACATTAAGATAAAACTCTGGAACATCTTTAACCCTTTTTAGGCCTTCTGCACAAGATGATCTCCGGGTACCTGCATAAGTACTTAGTAAAAGTGTTAGTAATAAAATAAATAATTTTAAAGTAATAGCAATAATTAATAAATAAAGCCAAAAAATAAATCCGACTTTTGCACAGGGTAGGCCTTGGAAATCAGACGGAGATTCTTTCATCAGCCAATATTGCTAAAAATAATAAAATAAATAAAACCTTCGGATCCGCGCCAAAACAGTAATAGCTTTAAACACGGAGGGCTCAGATATGTAAAAAATATAAAGTGGGACAGCCTAAACAAGTGCGGCTGCGAGCGTTCGCCTTGCCAGCGCATGTTGGTTATCCGGTGTAAGTGGAAGAAATCATCCTTGCCTGAAAGCTTCATTTATTTTATTTTCCGCTCTTTCAGAATCGGAGGCCTCAAAATCGACGGATAACTTTTTCATTGGCGCAAGTGTAGCATTTTGTTCAAATCGATCAATACCAACAGAGTAGTATTTGTTCTAAATCGATTTAATACGAAGTGCGAGATCAGTTCAACCAGCTTTAATAAAACATAAAGGCGAGAATAGTCGAATAAATCCAAAATCCAACCGATGGCGATTCGCAACAACATAGCCAAGAATGGCTCATGAACAGTACAAGCAACATAAATAAAGCCGAAAGCGAGCGTAATCCGATCCAAAGCGAGATAAACAAAGAATGGATCCCCAAACGTAAGTCGACAGATTTCACGGAGTTATGAAAACTCGCCGGATACCAAAATAATCCCAAAATCAGTCAACAACCAACAACAACAATATATAACGAACGAGAAGCAAGCAAGCGATTGTCGGAGTTTTCACAACGTCGCCGGAGTTCATAAAACTCCGGCCACAATACTAAAATGGCGCAAAATCAACAAACAAAGCAAACCGACGGATCACGGAGTTCCTCAAACTCCGGCGAAATTCAAAAATGAAGGAAATCAGTCCAAAATGCCAATAAATCGAAAAATGGAACCAAACCCAGGCAGCGATGGTGGCGGCGTCACTTCCACGGCAAACATCGGAGCGACGCCGCCTGACGAACGCTGGGAGAGTGACGGGCAGTGGTGGGGTGTGATGGCGACGTCGGTGATTTGTGACGGGAATGTTCAATGGTGGTGGTCGACGGGAGCAGCAAGGAGAGAGGGCGAGGGTTGCTGGTGAAGTTTGCCGGAGTTGTGGGCGCTGTGGAGGGTGTTCGACGGGAGTGATCTTTGAGAGGGGTCCGATTGTGTGTTCTGCGGCTAGGGTTAAGGGTGAGGGCTGGTCCCTGTTGTGAAGTGTGCGGCTGTCTGAGGGTTTTTAGGGGAAGGGGTGTGCGGTGGTGTGGTGGTTCGCCAGAGCTAGCGGCGGCGGGAGAGAAGGGTTAGGGATGAGAAAAATCGAAGGGGAGGGTGTTCTTTGTGGGGTTTGAGAGATGAAGGGGATGGTGTTCGCCGGAGCTTGGAGCTCCGGCGAAAGGGGCGGCGGCAAGGGGGGGTTTGAAAGGGAGAGGGTGTGAGAGAGTGGGGGGGGGGGGGGGGCTTGCCTTATGCGGCTGCTGATAATGTTATAGTGGGCGGCTGGGGGTGATAATAGGGTAGCTGAGGGTAGAAGTAGGTTTAGGGTTTAGGGGTATTGGGCTTTGGGTATTGGGTATTAGTTATTGGGTATTGGGTTTGGGTATTGGATGAAAGTGTATTGGGCTTCATTTTTTGTTTCGATTTCTGGCGGATTGGGTGATTGATTATGCCTGGACTGGTTTGACAAAAAAAGCAAAATGGATTAATTATTTAAAAGGAAAATTATTTAAAGATTCAAATTATTAAAATGCCAATGTCTGATGCAATAATAATAAAATACAATATTTAGCAAATATTTAATGTCTGATTAAAAGTAAAGACGGGGTGTCAGTTAATTATTCAAAGAGATGCTAAAAAAAATGTTTAATACCTAATTAAAGGTAAAAAACAAAACATGATGTCAATTTACAAGAATAAACAACATAGAATGTTATGTAAAAAATATACAAAATGTCAAAAATGATGATAAAATGCGGTATCCTAAAATGCTTAAAATTGCAAGAAATGCCTAAAAGATGGGTCAAAATTGGGTGTCAACAGTTGTCCCTCTTTGACCGGAGACGATGAAAGAGTTTTCGGACAAAGACGTTGACTTGTGGCCAATTTTGTCCCATCGTCAGAATTAAAACAAGGATTAAGCAAAGAATGGGCAAAAGCCGACACTGGGTCGCTGTGATGCCAAGGTAAAAGACAAAGCTGTTTAAAATTTGTCCCAGTGTCGAATTATGAGACACTGGGTTGCTGCAATGCTAGAAAATAAAACAGGCAGACGCAAAACTCAAAATTTGTCCCAGTGTCGAAGTATGATTGACACTGGGTTGCAGGTGATGCAGTGCTGGAAAAGACATGGTGTTTGTAGATGTAATGAAGTGATGTGATGATACGCCGTCTTGTAGTGGCGAGATGCAGATGTTCGTCGTCTTGTAGTGGCGAGATGCAGATGTTCGTCGTTGTATGGACGAAATGCAAATGTTCGTCGTTGTATAGACGAGATGCAGATGTTCGTCGTTGTAAGGACGAGATGCAGATGTTCGTCGTTGTATGGACGAAATGCAGATGTTCGTCGTTGTATGGACGAAATGCAGATGTTCGTCGTTGTATGGACGAGATGCAGATGTTCGTCGTTGTATGGACAAGATGCAGGTGTTCGTCGTTGTATGGACGAAATGCAGGTGTTCGTCGTTGTATGGACGAAATGCAGATGTTCGTCGTTGTATGGACGAAATGCAGATGTTCGTCGTTGTATAGACGAGATGCAGATGTTCGTCGTTGTATGGACGAAATGCAGATGTTCGTCGTTGTATGGACGAAATGCAGATGACGCCTTGTATGGGCGTTGTCGTCTTGTATGGACGAAATGCAGATGTTCGTCGTTGTATAGACGAGATGCAGATGTTCGTCGTTGTATGGACGAAATGCAGATGTTTGTCGTTTGTATAGACGAGATGCAGATGTTCGTCGTTGTATGGACGAAATGCAGATGTTCGTCGTTGTATAGACGAGATGCAGATGTTCGTCGTTGTATAGACGAAATGCAAATGTTCGTCGTTGTATAGACGAAATGCAAATGAAGCCGTTGCATAGGCTTGCAATGAAATGATGTCATTTTATGGACGTACCTGCTTTGTGACTCGCCCGGGTTGAGATAACGTCATTGCATAGACGTTGTGCGTTTGTAACCCGCATGGGCTTTGTTGTGCTCCCGCCTTTGCTGATATGAAGATCTGAAAGCTGCGAGTCTCGATGCGATCTGTCGGACTTCTTTGGACGCCGCGGACACGATTGCTTTTGGAATCCTTATTACGATCTCTTCATGGTGCATTTCCCAAAATTGTCGCTAGTTATGCGGGGCGCATGGGCAAGACTTAACTCTGGCGGAAATTGCTCATATCTCTTTTCAGAATAATCAAACGCATTCCGTCGCACACGAGCCAATGAGAAGATTTCTAATGGTGTGACCGAAGCCGACTTAGGCCGCCTACGTATCCTTATGAGGGAATCAGGTCAAGACGTAGTTCGTGATGCAAAGAATAAGGATTTTTATGGGTTTTCAAACAATGTGGACCGAAGCCAATGTGGCCGCCTACGTATCCCGTCGAGGGAATCAGGTCAAGACGTAGTTCATGATGCAAAAAATGATTGTACAATTTTAAAAAATGAGACCGAAGCCAATGTGGCCGCCTACGTATCCCGCTGAGGGAATCAGGTCAAAACGTAGTTCGTGATGCAAAAAATAAGGATTTTTATGGGTTTTTCAAATAATGTGGACCGAAGCCAATGTGGCCGCCTACGTATCCCGCTGAGGGAATCAGGTCAAGACGTAGTTCATGATGCAAAAAATAAAGATTTTATATCCATTTTTTTTGAAAAATGGAAAGACAGCATCACGTTCTGACTTTCAGTTGATACAAACAATTAGTATTGTGCTTAGGAATTCCGTTATTCACTTCCAGTCTAACCAAGACTAACTTCTGGGTAATTCCTATAGTTTCAAATGGTACCTCAGACACCGAAGTATCGACACACTTGCTTGCAACCAAGGTTTCGAACTACACGTAATCTCACGTTTCAAATGCCCTCACTGAAAGAAAGTCCCATTTCTCACATATATTCCAGTATTTTGAATTTTGGGACGTTTAGAGAAGTACGCTCACACTCAAACGGATGTTCAATGCATGCAATTGTGATACCATAGGCTTGGCCGTCATGTAAGTATCCACAAATGTGAGAACCATCAGTATAAGATCATGTAGGGCTTGTCACGGGCTTGTAATATAGGTTTGGGGGAAGGGATGGATATCATTTGGGTAAAAAGTGACTAATCCTTCCTCGAGCGTTGGCCTACGTCCGTGCTTGACATTTGTGTGCTTTAATGCTGATCTGCTTTCTTTTTCCTTTTCTCCTTTTTTTTTTTTTGTTCCAGTTTTTCTGTACTGACTTCTTTTTTGAATCTTTCGTTTGGAGCCCGTTTTCCCAAAGTTATTCTCTCATTTCATTCATTTTTGTTTATAATGTCGGGGCTTTTGATTTCTTCTTTTGTGAAGTCGTCATTTGTGTTTTCTTTTCTCTTTTGGGACTTTGACAACTTTTGTCTTTGCAAACTTCGACGCAGAATTTCGTCAGCTACTTGCACATTTCCAAAGCGCTCAAAGAGGTCGGGCCAAGAGAGGGATAGTGCGTACGCACTCAGAAAGGGTATAGGTGTAATATGCGGTTGTCAAAAGAATAGGCTTTAGGCTCAAAAGAGGTGTACTACGGATAATATTATTTGGTAGGCTGAAAAAGGCTCAAACGGATCAAAGAAAGCCTACGATCATTTCCTACACTAAACGTTACTCAGGATTTCGCCTCAACAAACATTCGGGCCAAGTTCTAGATCACAATGCAATGCAATTGAACTGATTCTAAAACTCACCACACAATGCACATGAAACAATGAGGTTGGTTTCGCTCTTGTCTTAAAAGCATGCAAGCATGTCATTACAGGTGTGCGTGAAAGGTACCAAAAGAATCTATGGTTTACCACGAAGTCAACCCATACTATTTACTCGGTCTTTCTTTGCACACTCCTAACTGTGTTGGTATCAACCAAATCAAACAATGACACTTAAAAGAGCCCCTTTTTTTTCTTTTTTTTTTGCTTTTTGAATAAAATGTTTTGTATTTTTTTTTTGGATAAATGGTACCGAACCCGAGTAGGGCTGCCTACGTATCTCATCTTTGACGAGAATCAGGTGTGCGTAGTTCGTTCAGATATGTTATAAAACGTATGATATAAAAGAATTTATTCATTAAAGAAATGCAAAAGTAAAGCTGTTCAAAACAAATGATTGTTCACTATAAGACTAATGCAAAGTAAAAGAATGTAATGAAAAAATGAATGAATGAATGTGATAGAATGATTGAAATACAATAATGAATGTCCGTGATTGGATAAATGCAGTGAATGAGTGAACCAAATATGTCTCTTTTTTTTTTTTTTTTTTTTTTTTTGTAGTGGTGTCGAACCCTAGATGGGTTGCCTACGTATCACACCGTATGATGAGAATCAGACACGCGTAGTTCGGAAGGATTATGTTGTAAAATGCGTGATAAAGAATTATGTAATCAATACTAGACATATCAATTAGACTTGCAAATATGTATAAAAATGCAAAATATAAGACCCAGAGCGATGCTTTGTTGAATCTGGTATAAGCTGACATCTCTCTGTCAACATAACTCAACTCATTCTTGGGATGATTGTTTTTTGTTTTTTTTTTTGTTTTTTTGTTGTTGTTGTTGTCCGCCCTCGACTATTTGCGAGGACGGCCTTCCTGCAAAAAATATGACAAATGAGTGAGAGTAGGGAAGCCACAAAATAGTAAAATGTAAGGGTGTGACAATATAGTCAAAGACTCCCCTGCTTGGTTCGACCGGACTGGTGGTTGATGCTTCACAAAGTCCAAATCGTGTTGTTCAAGAGCGATTTACGCAGTAGAAGTCCTGATTGCAATGTGACAACAAAAAGTGCAAAAATGCAAATACTTGTGGCCGAAATTATAAGCATGATATGTACAGGGGTTAAAAGGATAATAATATGTACAGAATTGCTAGCGACAATAATAGTAAACAAAAAAAAATACAAATCAAGTGCGCGCCTAATATGCATGGGACCTCTCTTATGCCAGAGATCGGCCTAAACGCCAGATATGCGAGATTATGATAAATAGGTCAAAGCCGTTATACTGTAATGTTTTGTTGGAAATGGCGACCAAATGACGGTGCACTTTTTCCAATTTCAGTGTGTCATGACCAGGCTTGGATCCGTCTATCATCATCACGCTACACATAGTATGCTAATGGGTCGTTGGGTTGTGAAACCCGTCGACAAGTTTGGTGGATTTCTAATTGTGGCGTTAATACCAAGGACTAACCCACCTAAGGTTTATGCATGCATGACTTAATAAAAGTGGTATAGCTCTATCTTAAGTTTTTCTAAGATTTGACTTACTAGACGCAAGGTTGCCGAGCGGACAACTCGAGTGAGAAGGCTACGCGGCCACCGGTTAGACCGGACACTCCACGTATATTACCAACTCTCCTAAATTTGGGTTTTCAAGAAAGAATTTTTCTGATGCACCCAGCGCACCTCGCATGTAGTGTGTGATAGTGTGAATTTTCCAGAGTGGAAGAAATATGAACGGAATGTCAGTTTAAGGAAAGCAGTAAAAGCAAATAGCAATTAAAACAGTTAAGCATACAAAATTAAAGTAAGCAATTTTAAGGCATTTAAAACAAATAAAAGCAAATAAAGCCAAGCAATAATAAACCTAGGTTTGCTATGGTTAAGAACCTGATTATCCCCAGTGGAGTCGCCATCTGTAACACCCCATTTTAACCGGAGTCGAAACGGGATTACTACGTATGGTTGATTCCTAAATGTATTTAAAGGAGTCACCACCTAATTATTTAAGTGAATTAGGACACTTGATTTATTGCAATAAAATACTGCAATTAATCTCCATTTAATGGTCTGCGAAATTAATGAGATTCTGGATAAGGGTTCTTTATTATCCTAAAGGGAAGGGGTTAGGCATCCTTTAAGATCCGCTAACTTGCGGTTATCCGTTCAAACCTAGGTTAATTATATGTTGACTTTTATTCTACCTATTCTAAGCATTTTTACATAATTTACAATTAAAATAAAATGCAATGCAAAAATAGTAAAAACTAAAATTTAAATGAGACATTAAGATAAAACTCTGGAACATCTTTAACCCTTTTTAGGCCTTCTGCACAAGATGATCTCCGGGTACCTGCATAAGTACTTAGTAAAAGTGTTAGTAATAAAATAAATAATTTTAAAGTAATAGCAATAATTAATAAATAAAGCCAAAAAATAAATCCGACTTTTGCACAGGGTAGGCCTTGGAAATCAGACGGAGATTCTTTCATCAACCAATATTGCTAAAAATAATAAAATAAATAAAACCTTGGATCCGCGCAAAAGCGAGAATAGCTTTAAACACGGAGGGCTCGGATATGTAAAAATATAAAGTGGGACGGCTAAACAAGTGTGGCTGCGGCGTTCGCAGCGCATGTTGGTTATCGGTGTAAGTGGAAGAAATCATCCTTGCCTAAAGCTTCATTTATTTTATTTTCCGTCTTTGCAAGTGGAGGCCTCAAAATCGACGGATAACTTTTTCATTGGCGACAAGTGTAGCATTTTGTTCAAATCCAATACCAAGCGGTGTAGTATTTGTTCTAAATCGATTTAATACCAAGTGCGATTCGGTTCAACCGATTTAATAAAACATAAAGGCGAATAGTCGAAACGATCAAAATCCAATGACGATGGCAGTTCGCAGCAACTTAGCCAAGAATGGCTCATGAACGATACAAGCAGAAATAAAGCGAAAGCGATGGCGAATCGATCCGGCAAGCGAGATAAACAAAGAATGGATCCCCAAACGTAAGCGACAGATTTCGTCGAGTTATGAAAACTCCGGCGGATACAAAAATAATCCCAAAATCAGTCAACAACCAACAACAATATAACAAGATGAAACGGAGAAGCAAAGGTCACGGAGTTTTCAAAACGTCGCCGGAGTTCCTAAAACTCCGGCCAAAATACTAAAATGGCGTAAAATCAGCACAACAAAACAGAAGCAAACCGACGACCGCCGGAGTTCCTCAAACTCCGGCGAAATTCAAAAATGAAGGAAATCAGTCCAAAATGCCAATAAATCGAAAAATGGAACCAAACCCAGGCAGCGATGGTGGCGGCGTCACTTCCACGACAAACATCGGAGCGACGCCGCCTGACGAACGTTGGGAGAGTGACGGGCAGTGGTGGGGTGTGATGGCGACGTCGGTGATTTGTGACGGGAATGTTCAATGGTGGTGGTCGACGGGAGCAGCAAGGAGAGAGGGCGAGGGTTGCTGGTGAAGTTCGCCGGAGTTGTGGGCGCTGTGGAGGGTGTTCGACGGGAGTGATGCTGAGAGGGGGGGTCCGATTTGTGTGTTCTGCGGCTAGGGTTAAGGGTGAGGGCTGGTCCCTGTTGTGAAGTGTGCGGCTGTCTGAGGGTTTTTAGGGTAAGGGGTGTGCGGTGTTGTGGTGGTTCGCCGGAGCTAGTGGCGGCGGGAGAGAAGGGTTAGGGATGAGAAAAATCTGAAAGGGAGGGTGTTCTTTGTGGGGTTTGAGAGAGATGAAGGGGATGGTGGTCGCCGGAGCTTGGAGCTCACGTGCGCGGCGACAAGGGGGTTTGAAATGGAGGGTGTGAGAGAGTGGGGGCTTGCCTTATGCGGCTGCTGATAATGTTATAGTGGGCGGCTGGGGGTGATAATAGGGTAGCTGAGGGTAGAAGTAGGTTTATGGTTTAGGGGTATTGGGCTTTGGGTATTGGGTATTAGTTATTGGGTATTGGGTTTGGGTATTGGATGAAAGTGTATTGGGCTTCATTTTTTGTTTCGATTTCTGGCGGATTGGACTGATTCAGATTATGCCCTGGACTGGACTGGTTTGACAAAAAAAGCAAAATGGATTAATTATTTAAAAGGAAAATTATTTAAAGATACAAATTATTAAAATGTCAATGTCTGATGCAATAATAATAAAATACAATATTTAGCAAATATTTAATGTCTGATTAAAAGTAAAGACGGGGTGTCAGTTAATTATTCAAAGAGATGCTAAAAAAATGTTTAATACCTAATTAAAGGTAAAAAACAAAACATGATGTCAATTTACAAGAATAAACAACATAGAATGTTATGTAAACAATATACAAAATGTCAAAAATGATGATAAAATGCGGTGTCCTAAAATGCTTAAAATTGCAAGAAATGCCTAAAAGATGGGTCAAAATTGGGTGTCAACAACTACTATCATCTCTTCCTGAATCATGGACATCTTCAATAAATTTATCAAGCAAAGTAGCCTCCTGCCTTTCTAAGTATTGAGAAGAATCATCACCCTATAATCAATCACCATGTCTTCTTGGTCCACCTTATCAACAACATCTTCATAAACTTCTGGTTCCCCTTCTCCTCCAGGATATTCTTCAGTTAATTGATCAAGAGATATCAGCCTCCTGATTTCCAGTCTATAGATGGATCACCACCTCCAACATCATGAACCTTAGTTCCTGAATCTACCTTATAATCAACATCATCATGGCCTCCTGAATCCTGAACTAATGGTCTTCTTAATTCCCGAATTTGATGAATCATGTTGCATTATTATGATATATCTTCCACTCTGTCACACCACAGCTTGGTAGTCTCTACTACTGTGTCCTCAGCAGGACTGTGATCCTTCTCCATTGCAGTAATTTTGCTGGCCTCATCCAAGTTGTGTACCTTTTGAATATCCTCATCATAATTAGTGCTACTAACATTTTCAACTCTGCTGCTAACATCATTGTTGACCTCTACTGGTTGGTCATCTTCATTTAAAACATCAAACTTGTTGTGAACAATCATAATATGAGATTTCAAACCTTGTTGCTCCGTCTCCTTCACATTTTCTATCATAGCTTGAGTTGGTGCACCAAAGGCTCTATTATCCTTGATGACATTCCAGTTACGATGATCTTCATGAAAGTATATGTATGTCCTAGAGACACTTTGTATTAGGACACAATGTACTTTATACACATTCGTATTTATGTTAATAATGATTAATATTATGGTAATTTGCATTTGTTGAATTATTAGTTGATTGTTTATAATATTCTATAAATGCATCCCTAGAGTTTACGTGTTTATTAATGATGTGAGAATTAACTCTTAAATTACCTCGACTAATGATCATCGAAATTGGGATATCGGTGATATGCGATATGTCGACATGTGGTCTGCATCATATCCTTAGGGGATGTAGTATGTCTCACTTGCTACGAGTTATGACAACTCGTGATGGACACATGGATACTTGTTGAAGTATTGGTATGTCCGGCTGATGTACTGTTTTGTTATATGTCTATAATGTCATCGACATTGGGAGATAAAAGTCCTTAGACTTGAGGTCAATATCATCTTGTTTATAGAGTAATGTACTTTGATCATGTCCTAAGCTCAAATGCCTTATAGGTTGAGACGCGGCTTGTTTTGGGTGCATTACGATGTAGATTAAAGGTGGTATGTGAGCCAAGAAAGGATTCATTCCTTGAATTTACATTCGAGTGAACACTCAGGTACTCATATGGTATTGGGTTAACTAAGTCATTGGCCAATGCATTGACATGTCTGTGACATGGTCCTGTTGTCAACTAATATAGATGAGTTATAATAATCAATTCATTTGGATAGACACTTGACAAATCCTAAGCTTGATTGAGTGTGTCATGAATGAAGGGATTTTATCTTACTACATATAGGTTCAGTTCACATATTTTGTGTAGCTAAACTTTACATATTGGGTTCGTCTTCCGGCGCAGTCTAGGAGTTCCGTGAAGATCCTAATGTTATTAGTGACGATATGTAAAGGCCTGAAGGGTAACACTAAGTCAAATGTTTCGTCGATTGAATGATGTAATTAGAAGGAGATTATACCTAAATGTTCGGTTGATGACCGGGACATTAAAATGGGAAAATGGGCAGAAAATAGGACGGGACCGCGGTGCCTTGATTCAGGACCGCGGTGCCAGGAACACGTGTCAGCACCGCGGTGCCTCTTACTGAGGACCGCAGTGTCAGGACGTGGCCTGACAGTCCGAATTTTTGCCCAGTCTATTTCCGTTGGGCTTGGTCCAACTAAAACCCTAAAGCTCATATTCTCAACTATAAATAGGAGGCTTACCTCCCATTCCAAAGACACTGAAAACCTAAGAGAGGTAAATCACTTCTAAAGCTCTGTCAGAATCCCTAGCATTACTGACTTAGCAAATTACATCACAGTTCTCCTAGAACTTACAAATCGAGGGACGTTTGTGTGTGCACCCTCGGACTACACAAAGTAATGATTCAACCTTGGTGATTCTTTGCAATTTAAGTCTTCTGTCGAAGTTTTACATTAATTCTCTGCTTTGTATTTTAATTACTTATCATACTAAAGTTCGATCGTCGTCAGGTTTGAAACATAAATTTTTAAATTTCGCTGCGTGTACGAACCCGACGTAAACACCAACAGTGGTATCAGAGTCTGGGCTGTTTCGTATGATTTGTAATGATATTAATGATAATATTGGTTAGGATTTGTTTAGATCTATATTTTATATATTTAAAAGCTTTAAAATCCTAAACCTTTAGAACACATGGTCCTTGTGACCATATCTGTTAATGCAATTATGTATTCGAACAAGTCAATCCAATATATAACTCTTCTAAGTTGAAATGCGTTATCCGGCTTAAAGCATGGTGCATTGAAATGAAGAACGAGAAGAAAATTGGATTTGATGGTCGATGAACATGTTGTTTTAATGGTGATGATAATACAAGTGATATATCTGAAAGATCTGGCCCTAAACCAGTTTTAGGGGTTCAAAAATTTCAGATTTTGTGATTCTGAAGGAGAGGCACCGCAGTTCCATGATGGAGCACCGCGGTGCCTGCTAGGTTTTTGTGGCGGCGCCGGGATTCCACAATTGGAACACCGCGGCTGCCCGTGAAGCCGCAGGCACCGCGTCCCGTTTCACGAGTCGCGGTCGCTCATCCAGAAGCTTAAAATTAATTTTTCGGATAATCTGACTTCAAGGCACCGCGGTTCCACCTGTTAGGACCGTGGTGCCTGTGACGATAATTAAGAGGCACCGCGGTGCCACTTGTTAGGACTTCATTGCTAATTAAATTGCAGATTCCAGTAGTTTACTGCCTCGAAGGCACCGCGGTGCCACCAGATGGAACCGCGGTGCCGACGACGTTTTATAAAAAAAATTGAGAATCAGAAACAGAGACTTAAAGTTTCAGATTCTGAATCTGGAGTTTAAAAGTTTCAGTTTCTGAAAACAAAGTTTTAAAATCGAACAGATTTGGTCCTTTCGGGTAAATATGTAATTAAAGAAAGTTTTCTGAAAGTTGATTTTAGGTTATGGAAATTGCAAACAGATCCCAGAAGTTTGGAAATATTTTCTGAAGTTTAGAATTGCATTTTTATGAATTTATAAGGGTTCAGAATTGAATTTTAAATTCTTAAGGGACTAAAGTGTAAATTCTAAAAATTTACAAAATTCCCGAAAATCAGAATTTTAAAATCAGAAAATGTTTAGGAACTGTTTGACATTTACATAGATTATAAAGTATAGACAAATAGACACATAGTTATCATTAATAGTATATTATTGAATAATATACAAATATGCTAAGTGATTAAATGTGATGCATTTAAATTATTAGCATAGCGTCCGCAATTATTGTCTGGGTAGGCGGCGCCGAGTAATTGTTTAATTTCAAATGACCGCTATAACTGTCTGGGTAGACGGCGCCTAGTATGTGATTAAAACCATATTTTATCATGCCTATTGGGTTTGATGGTTTCACATCTAATTGTGTTTAGAAATTGAATGATAGGATGTCATATGATGTATGACTTGATTGTTGATCTTGAATGAATCTCCGAAAATTAAAAATGTTCTCCAAACATTAAATACAAGTCTAATTATAACGTGTCGTCCATTATAATTGTTAGGGTGCTAAGTCCTTTTCGGCGATAAAGGTATTTATGCCAAAGCATTTGCTCTAAGTCTAAGAGGACCAAGGTCCTTTCATAGATGTGTTAAAATGAAAGTAGATAATAAACTTTTGTAGGTATTTACACAAAGTGTTTGCTTGCAAAGGCTAAATTTACTTAGGCATTTAAACGCAGTTGTGTAATGGGGTTGGCTTGTTTAGATGAATCTTGGCGCCAAAGTGTAGGACTAGTCTAAAGAAGTAAGATTAAAATGAAAGATATTTAATCAAACCAAGAGTTGTAGAGTTGCTTTACAATTGGTTGATGACCTACCAAAGTGTGTTATTGAAGTTATCAGCCAAAGCAAATGCGGATATAGCATATATTTGGATCTTGGCCCATTATGATCTTTATATTGATTTAGGTCCGTATTCTACCTTGGGGTTGATCGGTGTATTTTATATACACTTTTTGAGTCATTTTTAGTTAGTATTTTACTCATTTCATTTATGTTTAGTACAGTATTATGGTCGTTTTCCTTTCTTTTGTGTCACAGCGGTCAAAAATGGAGAAATGACGAAAAGGAGATGAAATGAGCATAAAAGAGATGAAATTGCACACAAAAGGGCCAAGAAATGAAGTCTAAGAAGTTCCGGGAATTATAGAGAAAATCAGACGAAGTCCGGACGAGAAAAGACGACGAAACGGAAATTCGAAAAAAATGGCCACGGCCTTGGGAAGCAGCCGCGGCCAAAGAGCTGAAAGTCCCGAAGAGTTGCTGAATTTCGGTAGCCATGCTGATCTACAGGCCGCGCCGACGCTGGAATCTTGGGGCCGAATTTGACATGTTTCAGAATCCTAAAGGGATAACTTTTTCCTTCTTAAAGGGATAACTTTTCCTACCTAAAGGGAAACCTTTTCCTACCTAAAAACCCTTACCTAAAAGGATTCTAATAACTTTTCCTACCTACACAAATCCTTAACCCTTCACCTAAAGGATTCTTTGGCTATAAATACTCTACATCATTAGAAGAATTATTCATTCTCCATTCTACCATTCACCATTCTACATCCATCCTTCCACCAATCCATCTTGTAAATATTCCACAACACAACCCTTGGATGCTTGGCTTGGAGACTAGTTCTTAGTAATTTTCTTTTCTTTTTCTTTACTTTATTTCGCTTTTATGATGAACTTTGAATTAGTTCTTGTCATATTTATGGCTAGGAACTAATTCTCTTATAGGCTTTCTATGTTAAATTGCTTGAAACTTATGCTATAATTTAATGACGCTTATGGTTGTTTTTCTTATTGAGAGATCTATCCAATAATTGAGCTGAATTCTTGGTAATTAATTGACAACTAATTATCACTATATGATTTCTAATCAGATTCTGAAAAGGGGGGATTGTGAATATGCTGTAAGTTGGGTAGACGGTCTTGAATTGGGGATGAAAATACCTCAATTAGATTTGTAGCGTTGATGAGAGGCTTAACAACCCTAATTTTGCGCATCAGGCGTGACGGCCAACTAGGTTTTGTGCTTAATCCTCCTATAGAGTTACCCTTATCGTGAAAGTTAGGTAAGGAACGATCATCGGGTTGAGTGTTTATATAACCCTAACGGGAGTATAAAACGATTTCGTAAACCTGCTTTCTTCAAAAGAAGAATACCATAAGTAATGCATTAATGAGTAGCATAAGCGGATAGTGAGGATGCATAGAAGCCCTATTCTCATTACAACTGAAGTAAACCTTTATATTTAAATAGCTTTTATAATTCGTAGTTATAAACAACCAAAATCAATTATCAATTCGCCAAATAGATACTAGAAAATAGATAGTTGGTACTTGAACCCTAATCCCAGAGGACGATATTCGGTCTTATCTAAGACTATACTACTTGATACGATAACGTGCACTTGCGTTTAAAAGTGTGTGCATATTGCGCGCATCAAGTTTTTACGCCGCTGTTTAGATTAGGCATTAGTTCAATATCAAATTATCTATTTTTAATTTCTAATTTGGATTTAATTTTTTAATTTTTTATTTTTTCGGTTTCTACGAAAATCGAGTCTGTGATTCTTTGTTTGTTTTGATCTTTCTCGTGATATCGGTTTATGCGAAGGAGAAGAGGAGCGACACTCTTGTTCCTTCAATCCGAAATTGAGAAAGCCCGCAAAATGTAATGAAAGAATCGATAATTGCAACGTTGATAGAAATGGACGGTGCTCCCAACAATAACAGGATGAGAGAAGGGTTAGGTGAAAATCAACTTAACCCAGGAGATCCTCAGCAAGTGCCAATAGATATGGAGGATAGGGTTCGAATCCAGCCAGAAAGAAGTCTGGGAGATTATGTGCTACCAAGAGTGAATGGAGCACAGACTTGCATTAGGCTCCCTACAATAGGAGCCAACAATTTCGAGATAAAACCAGCGATTCTGAGCATGGTGCAGCACACAGTGCAGTTCGGAGGACTGCCATCGGAGGATCCACATATGCACATAGCAAATTTCTTGGAGCTATGTGCCACTTTCAGATATAACGGCGTTACTGATGATGCCGTCAGATTGAGGCTCTTTCCCTTCTCACTCAGGGATAGAGCAAAAGTATGGTTGAATTCCCTGCCAGCTGATTCGATATTTACATGGCACGAGCTGGCACAGAAATTCCTAGCCAAGTTCTTTCCACCCTGTAAAGCAGCAAAATTAAGAGGGGAGTTGAACAACTTCTATCAAGCTGATGGAGAGTCCTTATATGAAGCATGGGAGAGATTCAAGGATCTACAGAGGAAGTGTCCACACCATTGCATTGAGTTGTGGAACTTGGTTCATATTTTCTACAACGGGCTGAGCAGTACAACCAGAACCATCATAGATGCAGCCGCAGGTGGAGCATTCATGAGGAAAACAGCCCACGACGCCCACGAGTTATTAGAAGATATGGCCACTAACAACCATGTCACTGAAGAGAGGGCAACCAGTGGGAGAAGAACTGTGGGGGTCCATGAAGTAGATGCTATTGCTGCTTTGAACGCACAAGTGGCTCTTCTAGCGAAACAATTGCAGCAACATACTGTGTCAGTGAATGCTGTGCAACTGCCGAAAAACTGTGAGATATGTGGCGGCCCACATACATTTGATAGGTGTCCTTCAGCGGATCCCAACAACATCCCAATGGAGCAGGCAGAGTGTCAGCGAGGTAACTACCAGAGGCAACAGAACAACCCCTACTCAAACACTTATAATCCAGGGTGGAGGAATCACCCAAACTTCTCATGGAAAGGAGATCAGGGCCAGAAAATCGATGCAGGCCAAGAAAATCAGTACAGGGCCAGCGAACCAATATCGTGGCGGCGAGACCGGATAGGGGCGATGAATCCAGCATGCGAATCAACAGCCCTTCACTCAAGCCCCCCAGCCTCAACAGCTCAATGCACCAGGTCAGCAAGAAAAACCAGATGAGCTTAAAGCAGCCATGACAGCACTTGCCAACGCCCAGACGCAGTTTATAACAGAATCTAGATCCTCGTTCAGAAACTTGGAAACACAGGTAGGACAGCTAGCAAAGCAGGCAAACATCAAGCCACAGGGGACATTGCCAAGCAATACTGAGGTAAATCCGAGGGAGCAATGTAAGGCAGTGCAGTTGAGAAGTGGAAAACAATTGGAGCAACAGCCGCCTCAGCCAATAGTTGAGAGGGAAGCAGAGTTAGAAAAAGATAAGGTGGCTGAACCTAGCCCAGTGATAGAGAAAACTCCGGAGAAGGAGTATACAGAAAAGATTCCTTTCCCCCAGAGATTACAAAGGAAGGCGGTCGATAAACAATTTTCCAAATTCTTGGAGGTATTCAGGAAGTTGCACATCAACATACCGTTTATAGAGGCTTTGGAGCAGATGCCATCTTATTTCAAGTTCATGAAAGAAATCTTGGGAAAAAAGAGGAAACTGGCCGAATATGAGATAGTAGCACTAACAGAAGAGTGTAGTGCTATCTTACAAAAGAAATTGCCACCAAAGCTAAAGGACCCTGGAAGCTTTACACTACCATGCACAGTGGGCAGGGTGACTTGCAACAGAGTCTTGTGTGATTTAGGGGCGAGTATAAATTTGATGCCCCTATCAGTTTTCAAAAGATTGGAGTTAGGAGAAGCCAAACCCACTCGTGAGTGCTGACTGGCCAGCGGGGCGGTGGTTCATCCGAGGAAGATCGAGGATGTGATTGTGAAGGTAGGAAATTTTTTCTTTCCTGCAGATTTCCTCATTCCGGATATGGAAGAAGATGCAGAAATCCCGATCATATTGGGAGGCCATTCCTAGCAACGGTAGAGCCTTGATTGGCGTTGAAGAGGAGAGCTAACGCTAAGAGTGGAGAACGAAGAGATGGTGTTTAAAGTCTTTAAACACGTCATTGAGCCAAGAAGCGTAAGTGGGTGTTTTGCAATCAACACCACCAAACCCCATGCGAGCCATTGCAATGCAACCAAAGAGTGATGAGCCCAAGAAAGCAAGCATGGTTTCTTTGAGATGACACTAAATGAGGTAATTGTTAGGAACTCCCTACTACCGATAATGCTAAAAAGAAAAGGAGAAAAGGAAACGCCAAATGTGGCGGAAATGGATTAGTTGGGGACTTAATCCACCCGGGGCTAGTAAGTCTAAGGAACTTGCGTCCCGCTAAAAGCGTTAAAGGCAGCTTGTTGGGAGGCAACCCAACGTTTTCAATTATGTTATTTTAATTTACATCTTTTAAGTTTATTTTATTTTTGTCTGAAACGATCTCACGGTCTTGGAGTCTTGTGTTTTGTGATGGGATTGACAGTGCAGAAATAAATCAAGAAAAGCGAGATTTCGAAAAAGCGGGTAAGCGCGCCTGAGGCGAAGCGCGGCGCGAAATATCTGAAAAGGTGCTTTGAAGTTTAAGAGCGGCGCCAGAAACAGAGCGCGGCGCATGAAATCCGATGGAGCGCGAGTTTAGCGCGCGCCTGAGCAGGCGCGGCCGAAAGATCTGAAGAGTGCGGAAGTTTAAGCGCGCGGTGTCGATTCTGAAGAATTCTGAAAATACTTTGATCCAAAAGCCCTACCGCCAAATCAAACACCAAGGGCTCTCTCCTCACGAAATTAGAAGCACTACCCACCGCGATTTTTAGCCAAAAACTGTAAGTCTTTTTGTCTTTTAGTTTTTCCTTTGAGTCTACACATTGGGGACAATGTGTAATTTAAGTTTGGGGGTGTGTTTTGTGTTTTAGTTTTATTTGTGTGTCATGTTATGTTTTATTTAAGTCTTTTTATTTGTTTCATGTTTATTTTGAGTCACCAAAATTTTTCTTTTTTGATTCATAATTACCTATCAAAGATCATGTATGCTGTAGTTGCTAGAAACACCGAGTGAAGGAAGGTGGAATAATGTAATGGAATTAGAAGCAACTATCTAAACACCTAGGTTAGATATGCCAAAAACTCACAAAAATCTGTCTATTGGAGTTTCTTGCTTAAAATTGTGCATGCTAAATTATGAAAACCTATGTGTTATGATTGCTTGCTATTTGAGGCGAAATAGTTAGGATATGCATGATAGGGAGATGACTCAGGCATTTCTTTGATAGTCAATTTTTACCACTCTTTTCTACCCGAACTTTAAAAGTATCCTAGTCACCCATTGAGCCTAAAAATTGAAACTTCTTCTTTGACACCCTATATTCCCACAGATTGTGCCATAAGTAAAAATGTGAAGTAGTGGAATCAATTGTGTTAAAAAAGAGACAAAAAGAGTGAATGAGTTTGTTGCACCCCAATAAAAAAGTAATAAGAAAGAGGCAAAAGCCTAAGTTTGGGGGTGCTTGTTATTATAATACTCTTCATTCTCCCAAAACAAAAGAGGGAAAAAGATAGAATTGAAGTGAAGAAAAGAACAAAAAGAAATGGGAAAAACTGAAAAGCTAAAGAGCTTATGGTACACAAAAATGAGCCTAAATGCCTATTTTTACCAACCCCTACCTAAGCCTACATTACAACCCTTAAAGTCCTGAAGATCTCTTTTATGCATAGTCAGGATTAGTGGAGAATAGCAAGTAAGCATGCCATAGGATTTTTGAATTTATATGCATGATTTAGTATATTGACTTCCATTAAAGCATGATAAATATGAGTTTGCGAAATATCTAGCTCAATGTGTTTAGTGTGCTGAAAATTTTCATGCTACATGTTCCTGCATATTATTCTGCTAACCTTCATGTTTTTCTAGATAACACTAAATGCAGCAAAAGTGATCAATGTCAGTGAGTCTTTTATTTTTCGTTTCTTGAGTCTTTTATTTCTTTCTTTCTATCTTTGCTCGAGGGCGAGCAAAGGTTAAGTTTGGGGGTATTTGATCGGTGTATTTTATATACACTTTTTGAGTCATTTTCAGTTAGTATTTTACTCATTTCATTTATGTTTAGTACAGTATTAGGGTCGTTTTCCTTTCTTTTGTGTCACAGCGGTCAAAAATGGAGAAATGACGAAAAGGAGATGAAATGAGCATAAAAGAGATGAAATTGCACACAAAAGGGCCAAGAAATGAAGTCTAAGTTAAGGGAATTATAGAGAAAATCGACAAGTCCGGACGAGAAAAACGGCAAGCGAAGTCGCCAAAAAATATCACCGGCGCCTTAGCAACCATGGCCAGCGTAGTGAAAGTCGAAGAGTTCTTTGAATTTGCGCATGGCTGATGCATGGCCGACGAGAATTGTGAAATCTTTGGGCCGAATTTGACATGTTTCAGAATCCTAAAGGGATAACTTTTTCCTTCTTAAAGGGATAACTTTTCCTACCTAAAGGGAAACCTTTTCCTACCTAAAAACCCTTACCTAAAAGGATTCTAATAACTTTTCCTACCTACACAAATCCTTAACCCTTCACCTAAAGGATTCTTTGGCTATAAATACTCTACATCATTAGAAGAATTATTCATTCTCCATTCTACCATTCACCATTCTACATCCATCCTTCCACCAATCCATCTTGTAAATATTCCACAACACAACCCTTGGATGCTTGGCTTGGAGACTAGTTCTTAGTAATTTTCTTTTCTTTTTCTTTACTTTATTTCAGTTTTTATGATGAACTTTGAATTAGTTCTTGTCATATTTATGGCTAGGAACTAATTCTCTTATAGGGCTTTCTATGTTAAATTGCTTGAAACTTATGCTATAATTTAATGCATGCTTATGGTTGTTTTTCTTATTGAGAGATCTATCCAATAATTGAGCTGAATTCTTGGTAATTAATTGACAACTAATTATCACTATATGATTTCTAATCAGATTCTGAAAAGGGGGGATTGTGAATATGCTGTAAGTTGGGTAGACGGTCTTGAATTGGGGATGAAAATACCTCAATTAGATTTGTAGCGTTGATGAGAGGCTTAACAACCCTAATTTTGCGCATTGTGCGTGACGGTCAACTAGGTTTTTGTGCTTAATCCTCCTATAGAGTTACCCTTATCAGCGAAAGTTAGGTAAGGAACGATACTGGGGTTGAGTGTTTATATAACCCTAACGGGAGTATAAAACGATTTCGTAAACCTGCTTTCTTCAAAAGAAGAATACCATAAGTAATGCATTAATGAGTAGCATAAGCGGATAGTGAGGATGCATAGAAGCCCTATTCTCATTACAACTGAAGTAAACCTTTATATTTAAATAGCTTTTATAATTCGTAGTTATAAACAACCAAAATCAATTATCAATTCGCCAAATAGATACTAGAAAATAGATAGTTGGTACTTGAACCCTAATCCCAGAGGACGATATTCGGTCTTATCTAAGACTATACTACTTGATACGATAACGTGCACTTGCGTTTAAAAGTGTGTGCATATTGCGCGCATCAGGGGTCGTAGAAGTATGTAAAATAGCGGGAGCTAATTAAACAAAAGGCCATGTTAAATTAGTTAGGAGAATGAATTTTGATTGCATTTTCCTGTTCTATCTATTATCTTCAGATCTTCAGAAATGTCAAACTTTTCGTTGAAAATGCTCATGGAGTCAAATAGACTTACCGGACCCAACTTCATTGACTGGCTGAGAAATGTTAGAATTGTTCTTAGACAGGAAGAAATTGAGTATACATTAGACAAGGTATTCCCAACCGCTCCGGGGGAGGACTCTGTAGAGTATGCAACTTTTGACCAAGCTGCTTACAAGAAACATTATAAAGATGTCACCTCAGCTCAATGATTACTGTTGTCTTCTATGTCACCTACATTGCAAAGACATGATGAAACTATGGGGCCCAACGAAATGTTAGCCCATTTGAAGAGTCTTTATGATTCGCAGAGTCAGATAATGGAGTATGATCTGCTCATAGACCTTTTCAACTGTAGGCTAAATGAAGGGGGCCAAGTTTCACCTCATGTGTTGAGGATGATTGAGTTGATTGAGAGGTTAGTCTATAGACATAAGGTTTCATGACAGAATCACCACCACCCTCATCCTGCACTCACTTCCTAAGTCATTTGAGAGTTTCATTGTTAATTATAATATGAATGGGACTAAAGCGACATTGTCGGAGTTACATAATATGTTAAAGACTTTTGAATCTTTGACCTCTAAGACCAAGCCTATTGGTTGGCTCCTCTAGTCTCCCCAAACCGAAAGGTAAGGGACAACAGAAGGGGAAAGGCAAAGTTGTTGCTCCGGCAGCAACAATGAAGCCCAAGGGAGGGGCGAAGAAGAAGAAGAAAGCACAAGATCGGATGTTTGCATGAATTACGGGAAGGCGTTGGAGAAAGGTTGCTTTGCTCGGGAGGAGGAATGACACCAGGTGCTAATGTGCAAGGTATGTTTGTAATTGAAATTAATCTATCTATAAATGATTCTCATTCCTGGGTACTTGATACCGCTTGTGGCTCACACATTTGTACAAATGTGCAGGGGCTAACTGATAGCAGGAAGGTCTGGCCTCGCGAGGTGGACCTGCGCGTCGGAAATGGAGCACGAGTTACTGCTGAGTGTGTGGGAACTTATAGGCTAGATTTACCTTTTGGAAAAGTTTTAATGTTGAACAATTGTTTTTATGTTCCTTCTTTGACAAGGAATATTATTTCCATTCCTGTACTTGATTCAGAGGGGTTTTCCTCAAACACGTCTAATGGCAATATGGTTTTGACTTTAGATAATGTTGTGTATGGAATTGCGCCTCTTGTGAATGGATTGTATACATTAAACTGCCACAGGAAAATTTTAAATGTACAAAATAAAATAGCTAAGTTAAATGAAAGAAATTCTACCTACTTATGACATTGCAGACTTGGTCATATCAATCAAACAAGGATAGAACGGTTGAGAAAATTAAATTACCTCGAACCATTTGACTTACAATCTTATGGTAACTGTGAATCCTGTTTGAAAGGTAAGATGACCATTAAACCTCTTTCTGGAAAGCGGATCCGTGCCAAGGAGGTGCTTGAGTTGGTACATACGGACGTATGTGGACCATTTTCGACTCATGCTAGAGAAGGTTTCTCGTACTTCATCACTTTTACAGACGACTTATCAAAGTTTGGATATGTGTATCTTATGAGACACAAATCCGAGGCTTTTGAGAAGTTTAAGAAGTTTAAGTGTGAAGTTGAGAAACAACTCTCAAAGAGTATTAAGACTCTCCGATCTGATCGTGGGGGTGAATACTTAAGTAAAGAATTTTTTGACTACTTAAAGCTTCATGGAGTTCATTCTGAATGGACACCTCCTGGAACACCACAGATGAATGGTGTTGTCGAGAGGAGAAACCGAACCTTTCTTGACATGGTTCGTTCCATGATGAGTTTTTCAGC
Organism: Przewalskia tangutica; assembly: GCA_029844215.1. Classification (NCBI taxonomy): domain Eukaryota; kingdom Viridiplantae; phylum Streptophyta; class Magnoliopsida; order Solanales; family Solanaceae; genus Przewalskia; species Przewalskia tangutica. The sequence continues at coordinate 119,147,028 of CM056721.1, read as the reverse complement.
TCTTCCTACATACCTTTGGGGATACGCTATTTTGACCTCAATGTATGTTCTAAACAGAGTTCCATCTAAATCAGTCGAAAAGACACCATATGAGGTATGGTGTGGCAAGAAGTCATCAGTTAGACACATGAGGCCTTGGGGGTGTCCTGCATATGTCAAGAAGTTGATCACTGATAAGTTGGAATCTAAAAGTGAAAAATGTTACTTTGTTGGGTATCCAAAGGAAACTAAGGGATACTATTTCTATCTTCCTGGAGAACATAAGATATTTGTTTATAGGAACGCAACTTTCCTTGAAGATGAATATGTCTACAAGGATGAGAGTTGCACGGAGATAGAACTTGAAGAAATTCAAGAACAAGGTGACAGAGAGGTTGAATTCTTGCCCGATGATGAAGGCAAGAATTCAGTGGGAGCTTTAGGCGAAGATTGGGTATTTAGGGTACCCCATTCGGCCAGTGGGAGTGCTATGAGGAGTAATGCAGAAATGCAAGATCTTCCAGCACAGACCTTGGGAGCAAGTGCACCAGTTTCATTTCCTCCTATTCAGGAAAGACATAAAAATGATATTCCTGAAAGCTCTAATGTTGGTAGATCGACTAGCGCACAAGAACCTACTCACAGTCAGAACATACATGTAACTGAACTGCAAGACAATCAACTCCGTAGGTCTACTAGATCTCATTATCCTCCGAAAAGACTAAATCTTCTTGTGAAAACACAAAATGAGCTAGACATTCCAGATGATGACGAGCCTAGAACCTATAACGAAGCAATGCTAGACATTGATTCAAAGAGATGGCAAGAAGCCATAAAATCCGAAATGGAATCTATATATATCAATCAAGTGTGGAACTTGGTTGATTTGCCAAATAGGGTTAAACTCATAGGATGCAAATGGGTCTTCAAGAAGAAGATTAATGCATATGGCAAGATTCAGACTTATAAAGCTAGACTAGTGACTAAAGGTTTTACTCAGCGTCCTGGTGTGGATTATGATGAAACCTTTTCACTGGTGGCTAAAATAAAATCTATTCGGATTTTTCTTGCGATAGCTACACATTATAATTATGACATTTGGCAGATAGCGTCAAAATTGCATTCCTCAATGGTAATCTAATTGAGAAAGTATATATGAAATAACCCGAGGGGTTTTCATGTGAGTCCAGACCAAATGATGTGTGTAGGCTACAAAAGTCCATTTATGGACTTAAGCAAGCCTCTAGGAGTTGAAACATTTGCTTTGACAATGCTATCAAATCGTTCGATTTTGTCAGAAGCAAAGAAGATCCTTGTGTTTATTCCAAACACAAGGATGAGGGTATTGTTTTCATTGTTATATATGTTGATGACATATTGATAATGAGAGATAATAAGACCCTCGTGTAGTCAGTCAAGGATTGGTTGTCCAAGACCTTCATGATGAAGGATTTAGGTGAAGCCTGCTACATTCTGGGAATTAGGATCTATAGAGATAGACCTAATAGATTTTTGGGGCTGTCACAGTCAGTCTACAACTCTACATAGACAAAGTGCTTAGATGTTTTTCAATGGAGAATTTCAAGAAAGACGGTCTTCCGATGGGTCAAGTCATCAAGTTATCAAAGAAAGACTGCCCTTCTAATGTTATTGAACTTGAACGGATGAAGAGTATCCCAAATGCTTCGGCTATAGGATCAATCATGTATGTCATGATCTGTACTAGGCCAGATGTGGCCTTTGCACTTAGTATGACCTGCAAGTTCCAGCAGAATCCTGGTGAGGAACACTAGAAATCAGTCAAGAGTATTCTAAAGTACCTCAGACGTACAAAATATTACTTATTAGTCTATGGTGGAGTTGATGAGCTGGTTGCCACTGGATATACCGATGCTACTTTCTAGACAATTATTGATGATTTCAAATCTCAGTCTGGTTACACGTTCATTTTCAACGGAGGAGCAGTGAGCTGGAAGAGTTCCAAACAGGATACTACTGCAGACTCGACTCATGACGAGTACATTCTTTGGATCGGAAGCTGCTAAGAAAGCTGTCGCGATTTCTGAGTTCCTGAAGAAACTATGGGTTGTTCCGAGTGCTAGTTGTCCAATAACCATTTATTGTGACAACACTGGTGCCATTGCACAGGCAAAGGAACCAAGATCATCAAAGAGAAACAAGATGTACCAAGGAAGTACCACATCCTGAGAGAGATGATGGAAGCTGAAGATATCAAGATTGATTATATTCCCACAGACAATAATCTAGCAGACCCGTTTACTAAACCATTAAGCTTGGTGCAGCATAATGCACTACTACAGATTTCAGCTTGTGTAACCCAGCTTAGATAACACTTTTACAAAGGATTATCTAACTAACAGCTTGCATAGCGCTTTTTCAAATTTTCAAATTTTCAAATTAAAAAATAATCTAACAAAAAATATTTGCATAGCGCTTTTCAGAAATTTTAATCGAAGCGCTATGCAAGTTACTCCTTGCATAGCACTTTTTTAAAGCGCTATGTTACCTAATTAATTTATTAATATAAAAATATTAATATTCTTACTTAGATAGCACTTTTGGAAGCGCTATCTAAGTAAAGCGCTATGTAAGTTTTAAAGAATTACAAAAACGCAATAATCCCAATTCATTCCATATCGTCGAAGCCCTAAACTTCTCCGCCAAAATGAAATTTTCGCCAATACCATATCGTCGAAGCACAATTCTTCAGTCATTCTCCTAATTTGTGCATTATTAACCCTAAACCAATTCCATCCCGCCCATAAATTATCCCCAAGTGTAATACCAATTTAGTTTGCAAGAGTTGAGTTAGTGAACTGAAAGAAGTTCGAGCGTCAAGATATGTTTCAATCTTTGTATTCAGTAGAATTTTCAAGGGTTTGAAGTGTATATTTATTTGAGAAATAAAACTTTTCATTCATTATATTTAGCCTCAATTTTGAGTTTATGATTAAAGTGTATATTGATAATTGTGAATAACGAAACCCATTTAGCCTCAATTTTCAGATTATGATTGAATATTTGATGATTTCTGAATTTTGTATCTTATTTTATTAATTATTAATGAATGGGATCTTCTCGATTTTTTGTAGATTTTCAAAAATTTGAAAGACAAATTGCTTGGCATTCGGAAGGTATTATTGTACATTCGAAGTTAATTTATCTTTATTATGCTTTACGTGAGGGGAAGTCGTGTCTTCAAGACTTCATATGTGTTTAAGATTCTTAAATATGTACTATGTGAGGGGAAGTCGAGCCTTGAAAACTTCAAATATGCTTTAAATTCATTGTCTTTTTATCTGATTTTTGTATTATTGTTCTTGATGAATCGAGACTGGGTAAATGCGGATCGATTATCTGAAGAGTATAAGAAAGGGGTGGAGGAGTTTTGTGCTCATGCAATCAAGAATGCTAAAAATCCATTGTACATTAAATGTCCGTGTCGAAAATGTCTAAATGTAAAGGAGGTTAGTGGTCAAATAAAGTTGTATGAGCATTTAATGTGTCACGGTTTTGACATAACATATAAGGTTTGTACATATCACGGTGAGAGTAAAGACAAAGGTAGTTCAAGTGGAAAACATAAACATAGTTCATTTTGTCAATCCGGCTCCCATTTTGAGTTTACAAATATAATGAACACAAGTAATATGGGAGATGGTAATGATAAATCCAGTCATGTGAAGAATTCTTGAAGTGTTGTCAATGAAAAGTTGCGGGATCATCCTGATATATGTGATGACTTAAGGGGAGATGCTGGGTTACCATTGTGGCTGGGTTATACTAAGGCTTCAAAATTGTCAGCTGTGTTGATTTTGTACAACTTAAAAGCTAGTCACCAAGTTTCCGATGTGTTCTTCACAGAGCTATTGGAAGTTGTAAGTGATCTATTGCCAGATGGGAATGTGCTCCCTCGTAAAACCTATGATGCTAAACAATTGCTCAACTCTATCGGGTTAACACATCAGAAGATCCACGCTTGTCCGGATGATTGTATTTTAGTTAGAGAGAGTACGCAGAATTGAATGAATGTCCCAAATGTGGTATGAAGCGGTATAAGAAAAACAAATCTCCGGCCAAAGTTATGTGGTACTTTCCTATAATTCATAGATTTAGGAGGTTGTATAGTAGCGCAGAAGATGCTAAATGCTTGACATGTCATCATGAAAGAATTAATGATGGAATGTTAAGACACCCAGCCGATTCGCCTCAATGGAAGACATTTGATAACAAATATCCAGAATTTGGCAAGGAATCAAGGAACTTACGCTTAGTACTTTCAACAGATGGAATGAACCCTCATGGTCTCCAGAGTACTTCTCATAGTACATGGCCCGTAGTTTTGATGATCTATAACCTCGCCCCTTGGTTATGCATGAAGCGGAAGTATATGATGTTTTCTATTTTGATATCAGGACCTCGCCAACCTGGTAACGATATTGATGTTTATTTAGCTCCTTTAATCGAGGACTTAAAGTTGTTGTGGGAAGAGGGTGTTAATGTCTACGATGGAAGCAGAAATACTAGTTTTAGATTGAAAGCTATGTTTCTTGGAAAAATTAATGATTTTCTAGCTTATGACAACCTTGCAGTTGAAGACTTGCTTGATCGAGCAATTCCAATATAATATTCTGGGCGTGTGTGAGGATGTAGATTTGGTGTTATTAAGAGATCTTTATCTTCGGTAGCTGAAGTGTCTGAATTGTCAAAATTGAAAAGACAATTCAATAAATTAGAGAAAGACATAATGGAGCTGAAGACTAAAGCTGGCTATCAACCTATGATGCCTTCTTGTGGTTCTAGTCATACGGATAATTTCGATGTGGAGAATTCCATGAATTCTAATGACGATGATGATATTCCGGATGAGAATCTTCCTGAGGTATTTTAAGTGTTCATGTGTGGGTAATAAATATATTTATTAAATGAAGACTAACATATTGTTCATTGCTAGGGTCCGATTAAATGTTATTTGTACGTTGAGCATCCCCGTAGATATGTTGGGCAGGGTATTTTGCATAATGGCCCGAAGGAGATTCTTCATGGTGTTCCATTGCCAGAAGGTTATGCGAGGATACAATTTGAGGTGGCGGAAGAATCTGAGAAACAGTCAGAGGTGCCGCAACATACTGATGAAGTTAGAACTATAGGAGAAGCTGTTGGACATTTCATTTCATGGCCAAAAAAGCTCGTGTCTTTGAAAATAGAGGTAAATGATCTACAACTTAATGAAGAATTAGTTGTTTAGTGATATTATTTTTAGTAGTGTTGGTGTTAGTACTTAGTAGTTGCTAAGGCATTGAATGAAGATAGATATAAAAAAAGTAAGAATTGTTTGGAAAATTGGGAGCAGAATCTCAACCTTACTCCTAAATTTTTGTGCATTTTGAGGGACTATTTCAGATTTTTAAGCTAACCAGCTGTTGCATTCTGACCATGTTGTTTGGCTGCTGCTACTGTCTCTGAAATAGACAAATGTTATACTTAAAAATGTTAATTCTTCTACTGGTTTGTTGTCGCTACTGCCTTTGAAAAAATGAATAGATATTACACTTGGTTTCAGCTGTGTTAGCTTACTGCTGCGCTGTTCTCAAGCCCTTTGGCTACTGATTTTCAGCCATTGTTGCTACTGATTTTGGGCTATTTGCTGGACTGATTTTTGGCCATTTGCTGGGCTGATTTTTGGCTATTCGGCTACTGATTTTTAGCCATGGTTGTTATTGATTTTTGGCTATTTTCGGACTGATCTTTGGCTACTGATTTTTGGATATTTTCGGCTACAAAATTCTTTGTTTGTAGTGCCCACCTCTTAAGAGGATGGATAAAAGGAGTCAGAAAGTTTCTATAGGTGTTACGCCTACTTTGAAAACTGTGGAGTCAACAGTTTGTGCTAATGCATTAGGTTATCCCAAGTGTGGAGATTCTCCTCACGATCCTATGATGCTGCATTTTTTGCGTCTCGCATTCCCAACTATTGTGACCAACATAGAAGTTTCCATGGACGCATATTTTGATGGAGATCCTTGGAATGAAGATATAGTTCATGAACATATCTTAGAGATTTTGGATGATGGATGGCTAAGTGCTTCAAGCATTGCATTCTATATTAGGTAATAAAATTATTAAAAATTGTCCATCTTATTTTATATAAAATATGTTAAATAAATATTTTATAAAATTTATGTATTATGCATTGTTTAAGGTATTTGGGTGAAGTTTATCTTTCCGAGAATGTCGGGTTGGCCAGCAAGTTTTATTTGTGTCGCCCCATTTTGCGGCCAATATTATAGGTAGTGCAACATCGTCCAATCATTTGGCCGAATGTCTGCTCAAGCATGAAGGAAAAAACCATCTATTATTGGTGCCGCATAATGTTGGGTGAGTTTTAACATAATATTTAATTATCATATGTTGTCTTCAGTTATTTCTAGCCTTCTAGGCATGCTTTTACTTGACATTATCTTAATTGAGTTTTCATAATTTACTCAAGTACTCGCATGATTATTGTATTAGACATTACAAGTCCACATATATTATAAATGAACTGATAATACAATAAACATTTCAAATATTATGCAGTTCACATTGGGTATTGGTTGGTATCAATACCCAAACGGATGTGATATACTTTATGGATCCAGCTCCGAAATGCAGCTATTCACAACGTTCGGATTTGAAAAACTTTATTGACAGGTAATTAGCTCTTCAATTTTTTTACATTACTAATTTATATATATACATGTGTATAATATTGTTTACTTTAAACAAAATAGGGGTATGTTAGGGTATCTGACTCTTCAAGGTGTTAGTCTCAGTAAGGCGGCATACAATAGATTCAGTTGGTCAAATATTCAGGTATTTACTTTACAATTTTGAAAATTATTATATATAAGATATGATAATAAATTAATATTGGACGTTATTTTCCATAGTGTCCAAGGCAGATCGATAGCATTCATTGTGATCATTATATTTGCTGTTTCATTGAGGATATTTTGAGTTCGGGTGATACAAGTATTCCTCTTTATGTAAGTATATCGATCTTCATTTTATACTTGGCAGTATGACAATATGAGGGAAAGTCGTGTCTTAAAGACTTCATATGTGTTTAAGATTCTTATATATGCATTATGTGATGTGTCGTTATGCGTTAAATATTTAAATATGCCAATATTTCATACATTTGATATATGTGAGGGGAAGTCGTGCCTTAGAGACTTCATATGCGATGATTCATATGTTGGATGAACATGTTGATTAATATAAGGATCAGTCTGTGTTGTTTTCAGTAGTTTATTAAACATATTTGTTGTCTCTATTTACCTGGCTTTGCTGTGAATGCTGAAGGATAGTGTATGACTTTGGTCTTGAATCTCTGTCAATATATTTCAAGTCTGTATGTCTAAGTTTGAGCAAAGTTAGAGTGAAATCTTATGTCTACCGTTAGGTTCTAAGTTGTTTAAAATAACTTGTGTATCTTATTTCTTTTCCTATTTGGTCTCTGTTTTAAAATGTATTTTGTGATTATGTAATCTTTTCTCTGTTTATATACATGATGCTTAAACCTTGTTTGATAATAGATTCCATATATGACTAGAAGGGAATAAACTTTTGCTTTTCAGATGTACATCAAAAGTTTGTGGGTTGTTTGTGTAAGTATATATGTTTATTTATTGGACGTTTCTATTCTAACTATGTTTTGGTAACATCTATGTTTTGCAGTTTGTTCATAGTTCACCACTCAAAGTTTATCCTCCAAGCAAAATGAAGAATTTTCGAATTAATTGGGCAGACTACTTGTACAATCGATTCTTCAAAGAAAAAATGGAAGGTTGAAGCTATTAGATAGTATTTTGATGTAATTGTTGCCTATGTCCTATTGTTATTAGTTAATGATTGTAAGCTACTAATAATTAAGATACTATTTTTAAATATATTATTATGTTTTATGCGAATGATTATATTATATTATATTTTGAATGGGTATTCTTTTTGTTATCTTTTTTGATATTTTATTTATTACGTAAAAAAACGAGGGATATTACCAAAAAAAAAAAAGTAAAAAAAAAATAGATTGGATAGCGCTTTTGTAAGCGCTATGCAAGCAATATTTTTAAATATAATGTTTAACGGAATTATACTACCATAGCGGTAGCTTAGATAGCGCTATCTAAGCAAAAAAATAAGCGTTATCTAAGCGCAAATCTGTAGTAGTGAATAGTCATTTTGAGAACATGGGTATTAGATATGTTGGTGATTGGCTCTAGGCCAAGTGGGAGATTGAAAGTATATGTATGTCCTAGAGACAATCTGTATTAGGACACAATGTACTTTATACACATTCGTATTTATGTTAATGATGATTAATATTATGGCAATCTGCATTTGTTGAATTATTAGTTGACTGTTTATAATATTCTATAAATACATTCCTAGAGTTTACGTGTTTATTAATGATGTGAGAATTAATGTTATAACGTAACTTTTAAATTACCTCGACTAATGATCATCGAAATTGGGATATCGATGATATGCGATATGTCGACATGTGGTATGCATCATATCCTTAGGGGATGTAGTATGTCTCACTTGCTATGAGTTATGACAACTCGTGATGGACACATAGATACTTGTTGAAGTATTGGTATGCCCGGCTGATGTACTGTTTTGTTATATGTCTATAATGTTATCGGCATTGGGAGATAAAAGTCCTTAGACTTGAGGTCAATATCATCTTGTTTACGGAGTAATGTACTTTGATCCTGTCCTAAACTCAAATGCCTTATAGGTTGAGACGCGGCTTGTTTTGGGTGCATTAAGATGTAGATTAAAGGTGGTATGTGCGCCAAGAAAGAATTCATTCCTTGAATTTACATTCGAGTGAACACTCAGGTACTCATATGGTAGTAGGTTGACTAAGTCATTGGCCAATGTATTGGACATGTCTGTGACATGGTCTTGTTGTCAACTAATATAGATGAGTTATAATAATCAAGCCATTTGGATAGACACTTGACAAATCCTAAGCTTGATTGAGTGTGTCATGAATGAAGAAATTTTATCTTACCACATATTGGTTCAGTTCACATATTTTGTGTAGCTAAACTTTACATATTAGGTTACGTCTTAAACACGATCTAGGAGTTAGTGAAGATCCTAATGTTATTAGTGACGATATGTAAAGGCCTGAAGGGTAACACTAAGTCAAATATTCGGTCGATTGAAGGATGTAATTAGAAGGAGATTATACCTAAATGTTCAGTTGATGACCGAGACATTAAAATGGGAAAATGGGCAGAAAATAGGACGGGACCGCGGTGCCTTGATTCAGGACCGCGGTGCCAGGAACACGTGTCAACACCGTGGTCCCTCTTACTGAGGACCGCAGTGCCATGGTGTGGCCTGGCAGTCCGAATTTTTACCCAGTCTGTTTTCATTGGGCCTGGTCCAACTAAAACCCTAAAGCTCATATTCTCAACTATAAATAGGAGGCTTACCTCCCATTCCAAAGACACTGAAAACCTAAGAGAGGTAAATCTCTTCTAAAGCTCTGTCAGAATTCCTAGCATTCTTGACTTAGCAAATTACATCACAGTTCTCCTAGAACTTACAAATCGAGGGACGTTTGCATGTGCACCCTCGGACTACACAAAGTAACAGATTCAACTGCTTGGCTGATTGCTGCTTCGAATGTAAGTCTTCTGTCGAAGTTTTACATTAATTATGTGCTTTGTATTTTAATTACTTATCATACTACAGTTCGACCGTCGTCGGGTTTGAAACATAAATTTTTAAATTCTGCTGCGTGTACGAACCCCACGTAAACACCAACACTTCAAGGACCTTACCACTAGATAATATTCTCACATTGAATTCCCTTCTACTGTGATAAGAATTATCTTCTTCTTCTTCTTCTATTTCTTCTTCTTCTTCTTCTATTTCTTTTTCTTCTTCTTCTATTTCTTCTTCTATTCTTGATAAACATGTTTGTCTTCCTTGACAGAGTGATCCTCAACAACCACTAACTCCTTCCCTTTCTCAGCATTGTCAACTCCATCAGTCTTAGTGATTTCTTCCTCCTTATAACCTAATTCGGGGTGCAAATGCCAACATTTCTCTTCACTATGACCTTGTAATTTATACTCCCCATAATATTTAGGAAGGTAGTCATAATGAATCTCATTTTCACAATCCTAATTACCTTTGCATCATCATCCTTATTTCCATATTAACTGACTTGTAAGTCTGATAGTATATCCACCAATACTTTCACCCGAACACAATTAGGTCTAGTACTATTGATAGTTTCTATATCTTATTGTAATGGCATACCAATAGCAGTAGCTAGTGAAAACAATGTCTCCCTCACAAAGAAAGTTGGCATCAGATTAGAAAAAGAAATCTTAGAAATCACCTTAGACGTTTCTTCCTCCATTTTAAAATTAGTATCATAGACTAATGATCGCATTTGATAAGAGAATGCATCTTTTGATTGTAGGTAATATGATCCCTTCGAGCATAGGTTAATGAAATTCTCTATTAATGATAATCTTATCAAAACATGCCTAGATCGAAATAGACCAATTTCACACTTTCCCTTGATCCCACATTGCGATGGGATGATGGATCTCAATTCCTCCATTGAAGGCCAACCGTGATAAAACTTGTCGATGACAACATGTTTAAAATTCTCCAATACTTCCATTCGGCCGACTGCCTTCTGAGTCCATTGCAAAACTGGAATTCCATTAACAAAATAAACGTTTTTCAATGGTATCTTGGACGTAATAGTAGAGTTTGTAGGGTTTTGCATGGATTCAATATCGCTGATATGAAAAAATTATTGTATTTTGGATTAGGTGTAGAAGGGTTTATGTCTAAGGGGAGAGTAGGTGTGGAAGAGGACTGTCCGACCATCTGATCGGTGTATTTTATATACACCTTTTGAGTCATTTTTAGTTAGTATTTTACTCATTTCATTTATGTTTAGTATAGTATTAGGGTCGTTTTCCTTTTTTTTTGTGTCACAGCGGCCAGAAATGGAGAAATGACGAAAAGGAGATGAAATGAGCATAAATGAGATGGAATTGCACACTAAAAGGGCCAAGAAATGAAGTCTAAGAAGTTCCGGAAATTATAGAGGAGATCAGACGAAGTCCGGACGAAAAAAGGACGACGAAACGGAATCCGCCAGAAAAACGTCACCGACGCCGCGGCGCCCAATGTTCTGAATGTTCCGAAAGTTGCTGATTTTTAGGCGCCGCGACGCCAGTCTGCAGGGCCGCGGCGCCGACGCGAGATTTATGAAGTTCTGGGCCAAATTTGACATGTTTTCAGAGTCCTAAAGGGATAACTTTTCCTACCTAAAGGGATAACTTTTCCTACCTTAAAACCCTTACCTAAAAGGATTCTAATAACTTTTCCTACCTACATAATCCTTAACCCTTCACCTAAAGGATTCTTGGTCTATAAATAGTCTCTACATCATTAGAAGAATTCATTCTCCATTCCACCATTCACCATTCTACATCCATCCATCCACCAATCCATCTTGTAAATATTCCACAACACAACCCTTGGATGCTAGAAGGCTTGGAGACTCGTTCTTGAGTATTTTCTTTTCTTTCTTTTTGCTTTATTTATTTCAGTTCATGTATGGAGATTGTATTAGTTCTTAGTGTGACTATGGCTAGGAGCTAATTACTTTATTAGGGATTTCCTTGTGATTCACTTGAAACTCTATTCATGAATTAATATATTAGTTGATTTCTTCTTCACTTATTTAAGATTTATTCAATAGTTGTTTTGATTTCTTGATAATTAATTGATCACTAATTATCATAATTCTTATGATTTCTAACCGAAATCCGAAGGGGGGGGGGGGGTTGTGAATATGTTGTAGTTGGATAGACATAGGTTGAATCGTGGATGAAAATACCCCGATTACTTGTGTAGCATTAATAAGGTTTTTGTTCTTAATCATCCTCTAGAGTCAACCTTATCACCGAAAGGTAGAAATGTGTTGTACTGGGGTTGAGTGTTTATATAACCTTAACAGGAGTATAAAACAGATTAGTAAACCTGCTATCTTAACGTAGAAGAAGAAGTCAGTCTAATTGTATTAAGAATTGAATAGAGTGGATAGTTGATGATCTTGGAAGCCCTAATTATCCACCATAACTGATTTAAATCAAAGTATTTTTATAATTAGTTTATTTCCTGCATTATTAGTTAGAATTCCAATTCAATTTACGTTAACCAAATAGATACCATATGATAGATAATCGGTACTTGAAAACCAATCCTTGAGGACGATATTCGGTCTTACCTAGACTATATTACTTGTCACGATACGTGCACTTGCGTAAGTGTGTGCATAAATCGCGCATCAAGTTTTTGGCGCCGTTGCCGGGGATTGGCATAGTTCAATATCGATTTATCTATTCTTATGTCTAATTTGGTTGCTCCAAGAACAAGTTCTAACTTGTTCTGCGAGCATCTTTTTATCACCTTTTGTTGTTTTTCTTATTTTGCAGGGTAAATTCGATTTGCAGGGTAAATTCGAAAACAAGAAAAAAAAAATCAGGACACATGGACTACTACTATCAGAGACAGTGGAGTCATCAACAGCAGCTTAACCCACAGGTTCCAGAGGAAGATCGAAATGAGTTGCGGGCAGGCATACTGATGTTCACCAAGTGCCAGACTCAGTTTATGGCTGAGACAAGGGAGTCCCTAAAAATTTAGAGACCCACATAGGGCAACTGATGGATGAGATGAGCAATACACCTCAAGTAAATCTGCCTAACGACATCAGTATGGGAGGTGGCAAGCAAATTGAGGAGCCTGAACCACACCCAGCTATTGAGGACTCTGGCGAGATAGTTGGTGTAGAGAAGGAAAAGATCGCTGAGATCCAATTATTCACCTTTTTGGATTCTGTGGAAATTCTTCTTCCTGCACCTGTTACCGAAGAAACACCACAAGCTATCACTGTTGATCCCCAAATAGGAAGTCCATACAATCAAGGGCACCCCCTAGAGTTGAGAGATGTAGGGAATTTCACTGATCCTTACATTATAGAGAGCCTAAAAGACAAGCATGCCTTGTTTACTTGGGGGATAATCGTATATCTGAGGCCCTTGTTTGAAGCAATTGTTGTAGTTGAAGTGAGACTGCAATAACTGCGGATTGCAAGCGATTCGCGAAGGATCAATGGGCACTTGTAAGGTTAAGCTGCGTCCGCTAAAAGGCGTTAAAGCCGGACTTGTTGGGAGGCAACCCAATGTTTTTAATTATGTTATTTTAATTTCTGTCTTTAGTTTATTTTATTTTGTCTTGAACAGTCTCACGGTCTTGGGTTCTTGTTTTGTGTTGTTGGATGACAGGTGGACTGAAAGCTAAAACCGAGGAAAAAGGAGCAAAAACGCAAAAAAAAAAAAAAAAAGGAAAGCGATCGTCGTGCAGCTGTATAGCGCGGCCTTGGCGGAACCAGAGCCACGATACTAGCGGCCGCGGCTGAATCATGGCGGCGCGAATTTCAGAGTCGTATTCCATGCAAATTCCAGAATGTTTCCTCCTCGAGATCCGTTATTACCGCTGTGTTGTGTCAGTAAGTTGTCCATCTATTTGTTTTTAGTCTGGCACACCTTTGGGACAATGTGTGATTTAAGTTTGGGGGGGGGGGTGTCTTATTGTTTGTGATATTGTTGAGTCTTGTTGATTTGGGTTGTGGATTTTTGTGTGTTAATTATTTTTTTTGAGTCATAATTTTACATCACAAAGATCATGCATCTTTGTAGTTACTAGAAACACCTAGTGAAGTAAGGTTGAATAATGTAATGGAATTAGAAGCAACTATCTAAACACTTAGGTTAGATATGCCAAAAACTCATGAAATCTGTCTATTTGGGGTTTCTGCTTGAATTGTGCATTGTTAAATGATTAAAACCTATATGTATGATTACTTGCTATTTGAGGCGAAATAGTTAGGATATGCATGTTAGGGAGATGACTCAGGCATTTCTTTGTTAGCAAATTCTTACCACTTTTCCCTATCCCTGACATTAAAAATATCTCTAGTCAGCCCCGTTGAGCCTAAACATTAAAATTTTTCTTTGACACCCTATATTTTCACACTTGTGCCATAAGTAAAAATGTGAAATAGTTGGAATAGAAAGTGTTAAAAAAGAGACAAAAAGAGTGAACAAGTTTGATGCACCCCAATAAAAAAGTAATAAGAAATAGACAAAAGCCTAAGTTTGGGGGTGCTTGTTATTCATAATACACTTCACTCTCTCAAAACAAAAGAGGGGAAAGATAGATATGAAGTGAAGGAAAGAAATCAAAATAAAAGGGAAAAATTGAAAAGCTAAAGAGCTTATGGTATACAAAATGAGCCTAAATGCCTATTTTTACCTACCCATGCCTAAGCCTACATTACAACCCTGAAAAGTCCTGAAGATCTCTTATATGCATATCCATGATTAGTGGAGAATAGCAAGTAAAAATGTCATAGGATTTTTGAAATTGACATGCATAATTCAGTATTCTTACTTCCATTAAGTATGATTAAAATGAATTTGCGAAATATCTAGCTTAATGTGTTTAGAATGCTAAAACTTCATGCTATATGTTTCTGCATATTATTCTGCTAATCTTCATGTTTTTCTAAGTAACACCAATGCAGCAAAGTGATCAATGTCGTTGAGTCTTTCTATTTTCTTTTTTCTTGTGTCTTTATTTCTTTCTTTTGATCTTTGCTCGAGGGCGAGCAAAGGTTAAGTTTGGGGGTATTTGATCGGTGTATTTTATATACACCTTTTGAGTCATTTTTAGTTAGTATTTTACTCATTTCATTTATGTTTAGTATAGTATTAGGGTCGTTTTCCTTTCTTTTGTGTCACAGCGGTCAGAAATGGAGAAATGACGAAAAGGAGATGAAATGAGCATAAATGAGATGGAATTGCACACTAAAGGGCGAAATGAAGTCTAAGAAGTTAGGAAATTATAGAGGAGATCGACAAGTCGGACGAAAAAGGACGACGGCCCGAATCGCCAGAAAACGTCACCGCGGCGCCCAATGTTCTGAATGTTCCGAAAGTTGCTGATTTTCAGGCGCCATTCGATCTGCGAACGCGGCGCGACGGGATAACTTTTCCTACCTAAAGGGATACCTTTTCCTACCTTAAAACCCTTACCTAAAAGGATTCTAATAACTTTTCCTACCTACATAATCCTTAACCCTTCACCTAAAGGATTCTTGGTCTATAAATAGTCTCTACATCATTAGAAGAATTCATTCTCCATTCCACCATTCACCATTCTACATCCATCCATCCACCAATCCATCTTGTAAATATTCCACAACACAACCCTTGGATGCTAGAAGGCTTGGAGACTCGTTCTTGAGTATTTTCTTTTCTTTCTTTTTGCTTTATTTATTTCAGTTCATGTATGGAGATTGTATTAGTTCTTAGTGTGACTATGGCTAGGAGCTAATTACTTTATTAGGGATTTCCTTGTGATTCACTTGAAACTCTATTCATGAATTAATATATTAGTTGATTTCTTCTTCACTTATTTAAGATTTATTCAATAGTTGTTTTGATTGCTTGATAATTAATTGATCACTAATTATCATAATTCTTATGATTTCTAACCGACATCCGAAAGGGGGGGTTGTGAATATGCTGTAGTTGGATAGACATAGGTTGAATCGTGGATGAAAATACCCCGATTACTTGTGTAGCATTAATAAGGTTTTTGTTCTTAATCCTCCTCTAGAGTCAACCTTATCACCGAAAGGTAGAAAGGTGTTGTACTGGGTTGAGTGTTTATATAACCTTAACAGGAATATAAAACGGATTAGTAAACCTGCTATCTTAACGTAGAAGAAGAAGTCAGTCTAATTGTATTAAGAATTGAATAAAGTGGATAGTTGATGATCTTGGAAGCCCTAATTATCCACCATAACTGATTTAAATCAAAGTATTTTTATAATTAGTTTATTTCCTGCATTATTAGTTAGAATTCCAATTCAATTTACGTTAACCAAATAGATACCATAGGATAGATAATCGGTACTTGAAAACCAATCCTTGAGGACGATATTCGGTCTTACCTAGACTATATTACTTGTCACGATATGTGCACTTGCGTAAGTGTGTGCATAAATCGCGCATCACCACCGGAGGTTAGGTGTGGAAGAGGACTGACCGACCACCGGAGGTGGCTGAGTGGCCACCGCAACCATAATTCAGCTCCGACCTACACGTAAGCTAGGGTTTGCATGTTGGGTTTTTAGAGCATTTTTGTAAGTTCAACTCTAAAGGTTTGAAAACCCCAAAAAATTCGTGTTTCTGTTGGAATCGAAATAACATGGCATCATGTGGAAATTAATAATTGTAAATCTTGATCAAACTATTTTAGCGGGAGCTTAGTGCACCTAGGCATATTATTCTAATATGGTTTGATCAATTGATCTACATAAAAACTAATATAATAGCATAAATGGTATTGAGAGAAAAATCTCCACATAAACAAGATTCTTTAACCGACTACATTGTGGATGTTACTGTGTTGTTTATGATAAGAAAGGATATCCTATTTATAGAAGTCCAAAACATCTCTTTCAAAAAAAGTATAGATATAGATATGATAGAATCTTTTTTCACAAAGAAAACATTTTCTACCAAGAAAACCTTTTTGAAGTAAAACACAATTATGGTAGAATCCAAATAAGGTACGAAATCAGGGCAAACTCTAACAAATTGTTAGGATTTGCCCTGATTTCCTACATTATATGGATTCTATCATAATTGTGTTTTACTTCAAAAAAAATAATCTTGGTACAACATGTTTCCATGGTGGAAAATATCTCTTTCATATTTGACTAATTTTTTTTTGGAGGTTTTAGACTTCTATAAATAGATTTTTTTTTTCTCATACACAACACTAACATTTATAATGTTTTAGGGGAAGATTTTCTATCAATAATTTTTATAATTTTCTTTTAAATTAATTTTTCATATGTAGGTCGATTGACCAAACTATATTTATAAAGATTATGCCTCTTTTACTATAGTTTCTTTTGTGGTTTGATTTATCGTCGGTCAAGATTTGTAATTGTCAGCTTCCGCATGACACCTGTTATTTTCATCTCAACAAGTGATATTAGAGCAGACAGAAGTCATGGGATCGAATCTCACCGTTAAAATATAATTAAATATTAAAAAGTGTGGTCTCTCTTACAACTTAAGATTTTAGATGAGACAGTCACACACTTTAACATGGTATCAGAGTAGGCAAAGACCCTGAGATCGAATTTCATCGCCACCCATTATTAAAAAAATTCACCTACTTGGTCCATGAAAAAAATCAATCCCTCCGTGAAGGGCGCGTTGAGAATATAATTAAATATTAAAAAAATTGATCTCTCTAACAACTTAAGCTTTTAGATGAGAAGATGACACATTTCAACATAGTCGGGGTCTAAATTATTTACACCAAGAATCCGCATAATACTTTTTACTATTTTGGAATGAGGCTCCTATCTCCATTTAGTTTGACCAAGAATTTTACTATTATATCCTAATACTTTTCTAATTCTCAAAATATTGTTCCAAAATAAAATTCCTAGCTCCTTCTTCATTCCATTTTCATTGTCCACTCTGCTCCTAATTGTATAAATACTTTATAAAAATAAGTTTGCAAACTTAAAAATGTTTTTAACACTAAATATGCTTATTAGCTATTCTCAATCAACTAACCTAAAGTGGCCAAATCTTACACATTCTTTTTGGAAAAAGAAATAAAGATATGAAAGTTGAGTTAGGGATAGAGTGGTTTATCCAATAACCATATAATTCAAGGACCAAAAACTGAAAAATATCCTAAGAAAATCATAGAGCACCTCTTGGTATGTTTTTCTCATTTATGGAGATTCTATCCAGATAAGTTTTAGGTTCTTTTCATTCTCAGTGAAACATAATACTAAAATGAAGTTTCGGTGAGAATTGCATATGCTGGATTCTTTACATAATACTAAAATGAAGCTTCTTTAGAATTGAAGCAAAACATACAGTGAACTTACACCCTTGTGGGAACTGAGTGTGCTCGGAATATATTCCTTTCATTTTCATTTTTTGTGTCCCGGAAATAATACTCCTTCCATTTCATTTTATGTGTCTTAATTTGATTAGACACGTGTAGTTTCATAAAGTACGATAACTTCTGTATCTCATGATCTTAAATTAAAGATGTGTTTAATATATCAAAATATCTTTTGAATTTTATGCTCTTAAATATGCGATGCGAGTTGTTGGAAAGAAAAAAAAATTGCTAAATTTTAAAAATTGACATTCTCTTGAAATGGACAAAAAAGAGAAAAGAAAAATAATAATAATTGAAATAGAGAGGGTAAACTGGAAACAATTCTTTTGTCTAATTATTTGTACGAACCACGCGACACGTACATGTTGATTGGGGGAACTCAACCAACCGTTAGTGTCGAATTTGCAGAAATAGGTTTGTTAAATTAATGTTTGGTGTTTAACTTTTGTCCTCTTTTAAGGAGTTTGTACCAATATTATTTCGGTAAGATGATATTAATCTTTCTTGGAGAGTTTTTCTCATTAATATCAATATATATATAGTGTACAATATACATCACTTATACAATAGGAATCCTAGTTTACCATAATTATATATCACTAAATATTTACATAATATATGAGATATATTCGAATTATGGGTAGGGATTTTGTATTACTCACTATACACGTTTACACACCCCCTCAGTCGGAGCGGAAGGAGGCCTGATGCTGAGACTGTATTTGAAGTCAAGAAATAATTGTCGGGGAAGTCCTTTGGTAAATATATCTGCGTACTGATATGATGAAGGAACATGTAACACTCTGACATGTCCTAACGCAACCTTCTCACGAACGAAATGTATGTCCATCTCAATGTGCTTGATTCGCTGATGTTGAACCAGGTTATGAGAAAGATAGATCATAGAGATGTTATCACAGTATACAATAGATGTCTGACGCAAAGGACACTGAAGCTCTAACAGCAAATTTCTGAGCCAACAAATCTCAGCTACCACATTTGCAATGCCTCTGTACTCAGCCTCGGTAATGGAATGAGATATGGTGGTATGTCGCTGTTAGTGATATTTCGAATGCTCACGTAAGCGTACGTATCGTTCACAAGTAATATAGTCTGGTAAGACCGAATATCATCCTCAGAGACTGGTTATCAAGTACCGATTCATGATTTCTATTTGGTGAACGGTAATTTGTTTGTATTTTTGTCTAATAGTTAAGACTAAGTGCAGAAATTAAACTAAATTACTAAGGTTTAGTCAGTTATGATGGAAATAGGGCTTCCAATATCCTCAACTATCCACTTTATTCAATCCTTAATGCAACTAGAATGACTTCTTCTTCTACGTTAACATAGTGGTTAACTAGACTGTCTTATATTCCGGTTAGGACATATAATCACTCAACCCCAGTGCAGAACTCTTCTATATTTCTATGATAGGATTTACCACATAGGAGGATTAAGAACTGTAACCTATAATGCTACACAAGTATCGGAGTACTTTCGTTCGCGATTTTAACATATGTCTAGTCAATTACAGCATATCCAAATATCTCCTCTCGGTTTTTTATTCGAAATCATATAGGTTATGATAAATAGTGATCAATTAATTGTCAAACATTCATACCAAATATTGACTAAATCTTAATCAAGCGAAGAAAAAATCAAACTACTGCATTAATTCATGAATAACTGTTTCAAGCGATTCATAAGAAAAGCCCTAATAGAGTGTTTAGCTCATAGCCATAGTCACACTAAGAACTAATATAAAATCCAACATGAACTGAGTTTGAAAATCCCATATTTGGCACGAGTGTCTTGTTTGGCTAATTTGAGATTATTGGGAATTAGAGAAATAGTTTGGGCAAACAAGTTAAATTGGATTTTGGGTTTGAAAATCTCATATTTGGCATGAGTTTCCATTTGATAAGTGGGGACAGTGGATGGCTACGACGGCTAAGTGGTGGGATCTGAGACTGATGGTAAGGTCGTATATGGGGAGGGTGGAGGATCCGCGACGATGTGATCCTACGCGACGCTCGAGGTCTAGTGGCTTGTCACGACCCGACCGGGCCGCGGATCGTACTTACCGGCACCCCGCCGTATACATCGAGAGAATAGCAATGGAACATACATAACACATAACTTATAAAAGGTAAACATCGCCGCCACCGATAAGGCCGCTTCCATAAAACATACTTAATCGTATACAACTTATTCTTACACCAAACCACAAACGTGACTACGCACTTGGAATAACAATCGTATGACAGGCCCCGTCATACCCCCTGAATGTACAAAAATCTATAACCTCAGGGAAATCATACCAAAAAGACAAAGCCTCCGGAGGGATGGAGCTTTCCAAGAACTGAACTGTGATCCTACGAGTGCGGATCAGCAAGCGACGTAACTCGACTCGCAGATAACGCAGCTTCAAGCGAGGTCGATAACAGTACCAAGTATGTGAAATCGAAAATATCAGAATGAAATCATAATAGCATATGTAAAGCAGAGACATGTATGATAGCCAAACTACGACACAACATATACGCAGCCATGTCGTCGTGACTCACGCCTCTAAGTCATCACTCAAATATAACCATAGGTCTCATGCCCATAATATCAATCGTGCGTGGAATTCCTTCCTCACCGCCAGCCTATGATATAACAACACTAAGAGTACACATGAATACTAGATCCCACCAGATCATAAGAACCGTGACGAGGCAAATGCGGCGCATAGCTACCGATCCACCTGCATCCTCAATCGATCGGGCAAGTACGAAAGCTACCAGATCCACCTGCATCAACAATACTAATTACCTGAATCACGAAGCTGACCGGGGCAAGTACGATAGCCTCTACCAGATCCACCTCGCCACATCACGATCGGCAAGCACGCAGCTAACCACCAGATCCACCCTGCATCACACAACTTCGCCCTAACACTGACCGGGGCAAGTACGAAAGCCAACTACCAGATCCACCCTGCATCACGTCTCTGACCGAGGCAAGTACGAGGGCTAACTACTAGATCCACCCTGCATCAGTAGACCTCATGGAGAGCTAATCCATGGAATAATACTGTCAACAGGGAAACGAACCCTCATTATGGCCGCATACCCGTGGAATCCTCCATCACTGACGGTACGCCCAAATAGACTCATAACTACATGCTTTTAATTCGAATTGCAATACCATGTCCTTACATAAACCAAAACAATTACCATGCATTCCTTTCACATAAACCAAGACAATCCTTATTTAAGCAAACCAACGTACTTATCAAGTCCCACATAGGATAATTCTCAATTAAATAAGCCAAAGTACTATCAAGGCACAAATGGAATAATTCTCAATTAAACAAGCCAAAGTACTATCAAGGCACACACAAATAGAATAATTCTCGATTAAACAAGCCAAAGTACTATCAAGGCGTGTCTATTTTTCAAAGTAAGCTACTACACCTTTAGAAAACTCATTTCAAAGCTTGAAACCAAGTAACTTCAATTTTTCACAATCTAGGCAACTTATGCTCATAAATCGAATTAGACAACCTTCTTAACCTTCCATAAAGTTATTATAACCAACTTCCCATAAAGCCGTTATACTAACTTTATGCTTTAGAAATTAAGACATTCTTATCATTTTAAAAGGCCGTTATAACTAACTTCCCATAAAGCCGTTATAAATCCTTATAAACCATTTCGTTCTTGTACTAACCAAGAGACTTATACTTCAAACAAATTTACACAATTTTCAAAAATACTTCAAGCCTCTTATCTTTTTAGAATAATTCAATACTCAATACTTTCACACCAACTACTCTATACATCTTTATGTCAAGAAATCCTTGTCTACCTTATTTAAGATAAAACCACTCCTCAAGAACAAACGGGTTAACTTCTTAACCCAACCACTTAGATATTTTCTTAAAACAAGTCAAGTATAACAAAAGGATTTACTTCATTTAAAACACGTACGTCTACCGTACTATATATTTATAACTACTCATGCTCAAGAGGTAAGAAATTTTACACATACCTCTTCGGTCAATCCACTTGCTAAGCTCAAACTACCGCAAGTAATATGCCAACCTATAATAACCATGATACGTTTATTAACCTCTAATTTCAATGTAGAAATAATCTAAGTTTAAAGTCACTAAATTCTATGGAAAATTGGGCAGCATTTCCTTTGTTTCTACATACTTTGCCACCTTTCTCAAGGCCGAATTCAACATCCAAATGCCACATTTAAGGCTCAACAATCCAAACATTTCAAAAGGAACTACACACCTAAACTTGGGTGTGTAAAATTCTGCCCCACAAGGTAAAACAACTAACTTAACAAGTCTAAGGTAGTTTTTAGGCTACAACATGCTCACATAATCTTCTTAACCAATTCTTTCATATCCAACCCATATTTCTTACATGCAATGAATCTAAGAGCATTATTTACTACTACAAATCCCTTCTTCTTCACATGCAACACAATAACTAGCTACAAGAGAAGAAATGTTACCTTTAGAGCTTTAGCCAAAATTATTCCAACAACTTTGCTAGCCTCCTTTCCAAGAACACCACCACCACAACTCCTACAAGCTAGCCACAAGCTTCCTTCTTGTCCTTAACTTTTCAGATTTTTCTTAGGCTTTGGATTACCCTTGGAATTTTAGAGAGAAGTGAGAGCTAATTTAGAGAGAGAGAGAGGTTTGAAAGATGACCAAGTCTTCAAGACTTGGTCAATATAAACATGCAAGAAAATCAGATGGGGACACTTGTCACCCTCCCATGGCCTTTTAAAAGAGAAAATCGATTTTCCTAAGTTTTTCCACCTAAAATCCCGCTGCGCACAAACCGCAGCCTCCGAACTTTCTTCGCGCCGCGTCGCTGCCTCAGCCATGGGCGCTGCAACTTCAGCGACCCTCGATTTCTCGCGCCGCTCGCAGATCCGAGCCGCGACTGCCGCTTTGTCCAAACACATTTCTGTCCGATCACAGATCGAACTTGTAATTTTCATAACTTTCTACTCCGACGCCCTATCGATTTAACGGTTGGTTGCGCTGGAATCTAGACTCAACGAACTACGCCTAGGCCTTTGAAACACTTAGGAACTTCAATGTACCGGTCATAACCGCCTTAAAGTTGACTAAAACCCGTCCTAATAATCCACAACCTATCCTTTGAAAATTTTAAGTCTTACATGCTTTCGTGACGCCTCACACGTAGGTCGAACTACGGTATAACATTCTCCTCTTAGAAACATTCGCCCCGAATGTTATTTTTGGAGCCAATCTACTATTCCTCGGTACATCCTCGTACTATATACTAATGGAACTTCATTATGCCACCCATGACCCTAAGATATCGCACACGCATACCCATTCACCGTAAGTCAAACAGAAACGAACCCAAAATATGAACCATTACTACTTACCTCGCCACGCCTAACACTGCCCGCTCGTATTTACCACTCATTCTATCACATGCATACGCCTCAATATCCTCTGCTCATAACACTAAATCATACAACAATCCTATCATGCATATTAATCTCTAAAGGGTCAAAGATATACCAGAACTATTGCTTCACATTCCTTGTCGTCTAATCATGATCCCGCCTCGCACGACGCATAACAAAAGAAGCGATGAACCACCATCGATCCCGGCGGTCAATCTCTACATCCGTGCTATCTCTCGCCTGACAGTTCCTCGCATAATGGCCCTGCTGGCCGCATGTATAGCAATTACCCAAACTAGCACGACACTCCCCATAATGGGTGTTACCACATCGGCTACACCGAGGTAGAAGTGGCTTCCTCAGACTAACACCCTTACTCTCCCGAAAACTCAACCCAGAGCCCCGCCCCGCCCCGAATCTCCCGAACGCCCAAGATCGTGGTGGAGTACTGCATCGGGCCGAGGCGCATAACTAGCTCGCCGAGGCGGTCCGCCGAAATCGCCCCGAGATCTCGCTGCCCCGCCTCTTGGGCTGGCCCGAGCCAAGCCGACTCTCTTTCTCTCGCCCTCTATCCTCGCGCATATGCTCGCATCTCCGCGATATCCACACTGGTCAAGAGCTACTCCAAGCACGCAGAATCATACGACGGCCAGCCCCATCACATAGCGATGAACTCTGCGCCATGCTGCTACAATAGTGTGCGATACCGCCAAAGAGTCAAACTCCAGTCAGACTCGATGGTCCTCCCATTCGCCTCAAGGTCAAGAATCTATCCACGCGGCTCTCCTCAACTCGTGAGGCAAGAAGTGATCCAGAAGGCCTCGTTAACTCCTCCCAAACCGGGAAGAGCACCTCCTCTAGACAATTCCCATGACTCAAACCAGTTCAACGCAATATCACGTAACCGGTAAGAGGCTAACACAACGGACTCCGTCTCCGAGGCTCTAAGCACCTGCGTAGTCCGCCGCACCTGTCGAATAAACTCCTGAGGATCCTCCTCGCACTCAACCATAGAACTCGTGGATTACAACTCGTAAAGTCCCAACTTAAACCGCTCGGCCTAGGGTTAGCCACGGCCGGCGGTGCCGCCGCCACGATGCTAGTCAACAACCCGACCGCTCTCCGTAATCCTATACCGCCTCGCCGCGAATCGAGGCCCGGCACAAACCTCTGGAGCTACCGCCGCTCGACTCTAATATCGCCGGCGTGTGAACTCGCCGACCGCCTACTCCTCGTGCATAGTTCGTGGCCGAGTCTCGTAACCCTCTGCGTACCACTAGTAGCTCGCCGCCGCTTGCCCTTTCGGGCCGCGGTTGCTGCGCGAGGCATAACTGATACATAAAGGAAAACATCAGAGGAGGTTCAACCTATAACTCAGCTCTATTGCACGATCTTAGAGTGAAAGAATGGAAACCGATCCTAAATGTCCTGCAGCCTCCTGATTATAGATGTGGTGCACAACACACCGATAATCAAGACTCTACTAGACACGGTCTGTAGACACTTTCCGAGGACTAATCGCTCGATACCACTTTTGTCACGACCCGACTCGGTCACGATCGTACTCCTACTGTGGCACCCCGTCAGTATACATCGAGAATAGCAATGAACATACATAACACATAACTTATAAAAGGTAAACATCGCCACCGATAAGGTTGCCTTTCCATAAAACATACTTAATCAGAAGTACAACTTATTCTTACAGCCCAAACCACAAACGTGACTACGCACTTCAGAATAGAACTCGTATGACAGGCCCCGCCATACCCCGAATGTACAAAAATCTATAACCTCGTGGAAATCATACCAAAAGACAAAGCCTCCGAGGGACGGAGCTTTCCAAGAATCGAATCATGATCCTAAGAGTGTGGATCGCCAGTTACGTAACTCGACTGCGGCATTTAACGCACTTCGGGCGAGGTCGACAACAGTACAAGTATGTGAAATCAAAATATCAGTAATGAAATCATAATAGCATATGTAAAGCAGAGACATGTATGATAGCCAAACTACAAGATACAACATATACGCAGCCATGTCAAGTCGTGACTCACGCCTCTAAGTCATCACTCAAATATAACCATAGGTCTCATGCCCATAATATCAATCGTGCGTGGAATTCTTCCTCACCGCGGCAGCCTATGATATAACAACACTAAGGAGTACACATGAATACTAGATCCCACTCAGATCATAAGAACTGACGAGGCAAGACGGCGCATAGCTACCAGATCCACCCTGCATCCTCAACTGACCGGGGCAAGTACGAAAGCCAACTACCAGATCCACCCGTACCAACAATACTAATTACCTGAATCACGAAGCTGACCGGGGCAAGTACGATAGCCTCTACCAGATCCACCTCGCCACATCACGATCGGGCAAGTACGCAGGCTAACCACCAGATCCACCCTGCATCACACAACTTCGCCCTAACACTGACCGGGACAAGTATGAAAGCCAACTACCAGATCCACCCTGACTCACCTCTCTGACCGGGGCAAGTACGAGGGCTAACTACTAGATCCACCCTGCATCAGTAGACCTCATGGAGAGCTAATCCATGGAATAATACTGTCAACAGGGAAACGAACCCTCATCATGGCCGCATACCCGTGGAATCCTCCATCACTGACGGTACGCCCAAATAGACTCATAACTACATGCTTTTAATTCGAATTGAAATACCATATCCTTACATAAACCAAAACAATTATCATGCCTTCCTTTCACATAAACCAAGACAATCCTTATTTAAGAAAGCCAACGTACTTATCAAGGCACACATAGGATAATTCTCAATTAAATAAGCCAAAGTACTATCAAGGCACAAATGGAATAATTCTCAATTAAACAAGCCAAAGTACTATCAAGGCACACACAAATAGAATAATTCTCGATTAAACAAGCCAAAGTACTATCAAGGCGTGTCTATTTTTCAAAGTAAGCTACTACACCTTTAGAAAACTCATTTCAAAGCTTGAAACCAAGTAACTTCAATTTTTCACAATCTAGGCAACTTATGCTCATAAATCGAATTAGACAACCTTCTTAACCTTCCATAAAGTTATTATAACCAACTTCCCATAAAGTCGTTATACTAACTTTATGCTTTAGAAATTAAGACATTCTTATCCTTTTAAAAGGCCGTTATAACTAACTTCCCATAAAGCCGTTATAACTCCTTATAAACCATTTCGTTCTTGTACTAACCAAGAGACTTATACTTCAAACAAATTTACACAATTTTCAAAAATACTTCAAGCCTCTTATCTTTTTAGAATAATTCAATACTCAATACTTTCACACCAACTACTCTACACTTCTTTATGTCAAGAAATCCTTGTCTACCTTATTTAAGATAAAACCACTCCTCAAGAACAAACGGGTTAACTTCTTAACCCAACCACTTAGACATTTTCTTAAAACAAGTCAAGTATAACAAAAGGATTTACTTCATTTAAAACACGACGCTCATCAGACTATATAGTTATAACTACTCATGCTCAAGAGGTAAGAAAGTTTCCACATACCTCTTCGGTCAATCCACTTGCTAAGCTCAAACTACCGCAAGTAATATGCCAACCTATAATAACCATGATACGTTTATTAACCTCTAATTTCAATGTAGAAATAATCTAAGTTCAAAGTCACTAAATTCTATGGAAAATCAAGCATTTCCTTTGTTTCTACATACTTTGCCACATTTCTCAAGGCCGAATTCAACATCCAAATGCCACATTTAAGGCTCAACAATCCAAACATTTCAAAGGAATTACACACCTAAACTGGGTGTGTAAAATTCACCTCACAAGGTAAAACAACTAACTTAACAAGTCTAAGGTAGTTTTTAGGCTACAACATGCTCACATAATCTTCTTAACCAATTCTTTCATATTCAACCCATATTTCTTACATGCAATGAATCTAAGAGCATTATTTACTACTACAAATCCCTTCTTCTTCACATGCAACACAATAACTAGCTACAAGAGAAGAAATGTTACCTTTAGAGCTTTAGCCAAAATTATTCCAACAACTTTGCTAGCCTCCTTTCCAAGAACACCACTACCACAACTCCTACAAGCTAGCCACAAGCTTCCTTCTTGTCCTTAACTTTTCAGATTTTTCTTAGGCTTTGGATTACCCTTGGAATTTTAGAGAGAAGTGAGAGCTAATTTAGAGAAAGAGAGAGGTTTGAAAGATGACCAAGTCTTCAAGACTTGGTCAATATAAGGCATGCAAGAAAAATCAGATGGGGGGGGGACACTTGTCACCCTCCCATGGCCTTTTTAAAAGAGAAAATCAGATTTTCCTAAGTTTTTCCGCCCAAAATCCCGTCGCGGCGCTGAAACTTCCGCAGCTTCTCTGAAATTTTGGCCGCGCTCGCTGTCCTAGCGCCAGCGCTGCAACTTCAGCGACCCTCAAGATTTTTCGCGCCGCCCTCGCATCCGGAGCCGCGGCCCTGTCGCCTTTGTCCGAAACACATTTCTATCCGACTGCGCACTGAACTTGTAATTCTCATAACATTCTACTCCGACGTCCTATCGACGAACGGTTGGTTGCGTTGGAATCTAGACTCAACGAACTACGCCCTAGGTGTTTGAAACACTTAGGAACTCTCAATGTACCAGGTCATAACCCGCCTTAAAGTTGACTAAAACCCGTCCGGAATAATCCGTCAACCTATCCTTTGAAAATTTTAAGTCTTACATGCTTTCGTACGCTCTCATACGTAGGGTCAGAACTACGGGGTATAACATGGCTATTGTTACACCTCGTAAGTTTAAGACGAGGGTTAAGAACGTCATTAGGAATAAAGATCCGGATTTAGGAAAGTCAGTATATTCTTACGTATTAATACGTAATAATTTAGGTTACAACGAGGGGATCAATGGAAATGGAAAAGGATAGTCATATATATATTCTCGTTAAGAATACGAGACCTTATGGAATGTCCGGGAATTTAAGGAAACGGAAAGCATGATTTAAAGGAATAGACTAAGGTTTACTACTTGGAGAATTTATTTAGCCTAATAAGCACCTAGGGGGTTAAAGTGTAAAAAGAAAAGGGACCTAAATGCATTTCTTTAAAATAATTACAAATCTGAAAATTTAGACTTAAAATGCCCTAACAATTCATTTTCCTCTTCAACACAAAAATCAAAACCCCTCTTCTTTTCTTTTCCTAGCTTGATCGAAAAACACCCCCCTTTGCAAGAGAAAAATTCAAGCTTTTACTCCACTTTGTTAGACCAATTATCCTACACAAGTAAGTCAAGAACTAGAGCAATTCTAGCACCCGAAAATAGTGGGTTCGGCCACCCCACTGCTGCCGATTTTGGAGCAGTTTTTTTAAAGAGTTTTAGGTAAGTTTTAGCATGGTAAGCATGTTTAGATGATGGGTTAACATTGTAGAAAACATGCATGTCAATTTGGAGTTGAAAGAGTGAAGAATTGGGCAAGAAAATGACCAAAACAGTGGCATTTTTCGCTGGGACAGTGAGCAGATTTTCGGGACTGGTGGACAGATTTTTAGTCAAATTTGGAAGGGAATATCTCCTAGCATATTAGGAATTTTTGGGTGTTTTAAAAGCCTAAAATGAAGTTCGTCGAGTCTAGTTTCCAAAGCAACAAACCACTCGTCGATAGGACATTGGAGTAGATAGTTATGGACGTTACAAGTTCAGCTGACGAAGCAGTGACTAAAAATCGGGACTGTTTTGGGGATTTAATTAAGGTATGAAAATTCTTCAATCTATGCTATAATTGAAGTTCTATGTTGTTGTAGTTGAAGTATTGGGTTATGGTCGATAATTGCATGTTGGGAATTGGAAGGAAAGCTTAATGTTAATGCACTTGTGATATGAAATTGTTGATAGAGAAGTTGGATTAAGAAGTAGGAAAAAGAATTAGAGAATTGTAACATGTTAGGGCCAACTTTTATGAAATTGTTGAGCATGATTGTCCCGCTTTAAAGGTCGTTCTTGTTAGATTATAATATAAGTTATGAAATTGTAAATACGTTGCGATGATCGTCAATACATATCTTAAAAGAAGTTAGAAGTAATATATTGCAAACTAGAAGACTTGAGCTCTTGTTACTAATTGTTAGACTTGGTGGATTGCCTTAATGGACTATTTTCTTATTATGAATTAAGAGTTGGTGGAATATGATAGATAGGTGGTTTAATCACCTAAATTGTTGTTGAGATTAAATTCCATAAAGGTGGGAAGAAAGGTTGTATAGATGGTATGTGCTAAGTATATGAGCTATTATGGTCATACTCTTAAGTAATGACTTATTGATTGGTTGGTTGGATTGTTGGCTGAATTGGATTGTTGGTTGGAGTTGAATTGTTGGCTGATTTGGATTGTTGGAAAATTGTGGATACACACATAAACAAAGGAAATGCTGCCCAAATTTTTATAGAAATAAGGGAGTCGTTATTCATATAACTTACATTAAAAAAATCAAAATTGACGAGTGTGTTATTCCTTATTATAGGTTGAAGTACTAGACGAGACATACCTTAATATCGAGTTGATTAGTTCGCCTAAGAGGTATGCGAGACCTTTCCTTCTTTCTTTTGGCATGATTTTTATGAAAGTACGACGGACGTACTTAACTCCTACCAGTTCAGTTTTAGAAATGATTATTTACTAGAGATTATAATTTCAGTAACAGAGTTTATGGTAATGATTTTATTGAGAGTCACATAATGATTTTAATTGCATACAGTTGCTCATGATATCTACTCGTGCTAAGTGTTACTATTTCACTCCACTGAGTCCCGGGCCAGATCATGTTCGTGCACAGCCATGCATCATTCATCGAGTCCCTCACTAGAGGGCCGAGACACGTTATATATATACAGATTACATCGAGTCCCTCCTTAGAGGGTCGAGACACGTTACACGCGCAGATACAGATTCCATCGAGTCCCTCCATAGAGGGCCGAGACATGTTATACAGTTTTATATACAGACATGAGCATGATGATTTATGATTCAGTATACATGATATGATTTTCGCATACGATTCTCGCTTTATGAAATTTCATGACTCTCTGTTTTACTTGGTACAGTTGTTATTCAATTTACATTATTTAATGTTTTACATACTCATTACATTATCCCATACCGAATTTCTTTCCTGGCCGTTCATGCCCGCAGGTTCAGGTGTTCAGATAAGTGACCCTCCAGTCTAGGATTTCTGTACAGCAGTTGGAGAACTCCTTTGTTCCGGAGCCAGCTATTTTTGGTACAGACCTTTATTTTTCAGACTTATGCATATTTTGGGCACGACGGGGTCCTGTTTCGTCATATGTCAGTATTACACTCCTAGAGGTATGTAGACAGTTGTGGGTTAGACGTTTGTACCTTGTTTTGGGTTGTAGTGTTGTTGTACTCTGTGTTGGGGCGTTCCCGGTTATTCCTGTTGGTATCTGGTGGCAGCCTTGCCGGCTTGCTTATTTTGACTATTCTTTTATGTATATAATGTTGGTTGGTGGCAGCCTAGTCGGCTAGCCTGTTTTGTTTGTTGTTCTGTTATTGATTTGGCAGCCTTGTCGGCTCGCCCATTTTGGGGAGATGTTGTAAAAGCAGCGTTGTGCTACCGAAATTTCTATAGATTTCGGTAGAAAGGGATTAAGAATGACATGTCGCGAATGACGCCCATTAGGGCGTTTAGTCACGCCCGCCGTCGTGGATGTATGGTATCGAAACGCTTAGTCCTCGTAATGTCTGCACCGTGTCTAGTAGAGTCTTGTGTATGGGTATGTTGTGCACC
This sequence comes from Przewalskia tangutica, assembly GCA_029844215.1. Lineage (NCBI taxonomy): Eukaryota > Viridiplantae > Streptophyta > Magnoliopsida > Solanales > Solanaceae > Przewalskia > Przewalskia tangutica. Next base: position 119,115,659 of record CM056721.1, on the reverse strand, counting down.
ATACTTATACTCAGGAGGCTGCCGGACATTTAGTATTGGTTTCTACTCTTTCATCTCGTAGATCGTGCAATAGAGCTATGTCATTAGGATAACCCCCCCTCTTCCTAATAATTATTGTGGTTGCAGTTATGTTCTAAAAGACAACGACAGTGGCTCGGAAGGGGAAAATCAGATTAAATCGGACTTGACTTGGTGCGTCAAGCCATAAGGGAAGTGGAAGAGTTTGAGTAGAAGTATGATGAGCAGGTTTGGAGATACTAGGTCAACGTCAGGTAAGGTAACTATTCAGAATCTTTTACGTACCAAATAAGAGAATAAGTTAACAATTCATCACTTAAGGGATGGTATCATCAGGGATTGGAACCAGGAGCAGTGTCCGAGGTTACGTATGTATACTAGAATATGTTGGAATTATGGAAAGTATGACAAGTAAGAAATGAAGTTGTTTATAATTACGAATAGTGAAGAGATCCCTTTCAGATCATGAATGAGGTGTTGACTTGTGAAATAAATTGCAGTAGCCTCTATCTTACGAATTGGTACTCTGTTATGCTAGGTTATCTGCTCTATAGTTGCAGAGATTGAACTTTTCCTTCCAAAGATAGAAAATGAAGCTTACCTATTCTTTTCTCCTTCATACCTCTAATTAAATTTTGAGCGCTAATTGTTAGAATCTGTGACTGTTTTATGGTATACCATGTTGTTTGACTATGTGAAGGTAGGGAACTGCAAAAGAATATTGTTCCCATGTAAGAATGAGAAAGGGGCTATTACTTCTGGAATAATAAGATTAATATATAAGGATTAAAACATTTTTCTTACTTTGGATCGAATGTTGGGAAGTATTGGACATAGGGATTAATTGAGTTTCTTTCGCAAATGACTTAGAACTTGGGAATGATGAGCATCCTATTAGTGTATAGTTGTGTCAAGCATTTTAAATATTGTAACCTCTGGAGTTCATATTTTCGGTTAAGAAGTTATTTGAAGGATTGGTAACTGAAGTATGTATTTGTGCACAGTTTCAATGCATTGGTTCACGCAGAATGCTAAGATGATGTTATTTGATCTCTTGGAAGCCTCATCTCGACGAGGTAGATATTAAAAGCTATACAGAATAGTTTGAACACTGCGGGGTGACACATAGGGGTATAAATAAAAGTTCTCATATGACCTTGGTGAATGCGTTTAATGATGTGGCTCTTAAAAAGGAACTGTGGATAGATATTGGAAGGTTACATGGCCAGATCCATGGGCAATAATGAGTGATTTCAACTGGACATTAATATGGAATAGAAGAGTGAAGTGTCATGTCACTAAGACTGAGATAAGGGATTTTAAGCAGTAGGTAGCGGATTATGGTGAAATGAGTGGCAAGCAGGGTGTATAGCAGCACTTACTAATTAAGAATGAGATGATAACCTACCTGCTTCTAAGGTGTCTTTCATGAAACCAGGCCTATATGAACATTCTCTTGAGTTAATTAAGTGAGAAGTAGGCATAAAGACTTAGTATAAGTTCAGATACTTTAATAGGTGAAGGTTGAATCCGGAATTTCTACAGACCATAATAGAATGATGGAAAACAGATAAGAGAGATACAAAGATATAGATGAATTCAACAAAGTGATAATAGAAACTCAGTGTGATGTAGCTAAAGAGACAAATGTTGACGTAGCCAAAGACACCATTGAGTTAGTAAGTCCAACGAGAGGATAAAACAAATGCCACTTGAGGAGACAAGTGGTAATAATGCAAATAAGGAGGAACAAAGAGATACTGGAGAATAATATGGAAATAAATAGAATGAGGAAGACGACGATGGTAAGGTGGTAGAAGTAAAACAACTCATTAAGGACCCACAATTGATAGAAGAATCAAAAGTAACTCTTACTACTAAAGAACAGGTTGAAGGAGCTTTTGTAGCAACAGAAGTTAATGAGGAGCGGAATGTCGACAAGGGTCAGGAAGTGTGTACCAATGGTAACAACTCTAATAATAGTAACACAGTGATATTAAATGGAAGAGGGACAATATGCGGTCTTCATATATATCTGTTTGAAACTGAATTTAAAGGGAGTCTTTTTAAGTAATGGAATGAAAGAGCCGATAATGACCGTACTTTTAAGAGGTTTGATAGAATGTTGGCAAACATTTATTTTAGCTTGGTATGGACAAGTGGAAGTGGAACATGTAATAAGAACAAGTTTAGAGCATGCCCCTTAGTTGTTAACTTAGGGTGGTCAATCTATGCATGTGAGTAGACCATTTAGATTCCTCAAGTTTTGGACAGAATATGAAGCATTATTTTAAGCACTAAATCAAAATTGGCACACTGTTTTTGATTGAGATGATTTCGTTTCTTTTATATCTAAACTGAAGAATGTCAAGACTGCCCTATTATTATGGAGTAAGGAAACTTTTGGAGATATTTTTAAGAAACTAAGTTTTAGGGAGGATATTGTTAGATTTAAAGAGGAGTTTTGAAGAATTTCCAACAGAAGCAAATAGAATGATTTTACAAAAAGTTAAGGCAGACTTTGAAAGAGTATGAAGAAGCTTCTGACCATTTGATCAACAAAAGGAGAGTTTTATTTATATGCATGCTAAGACTCCTAGTAACTTGATTCAGCAAGGAAAATGTATTGATGGTTTCACAAATGGAACATTTCCATTCATGTATTTAGGATGTCAAGTACTACATGTTAGAAAGAGGAAGATAGTTATGCTGAATTAATTAAGAAGATTAAAGACAAGTTACAGGCTTGAGAAGAAAAATTGTTGTCACCATGAGGTAAAACAGCGTTGATTACTAGTGTGTCACAAGTGTGACTATACGCATACTTTCTGCTATAAGACTTGCAAAATGTGTGATCAAAGATATACATACAAATAGTTGTAATTTTTTTCTGGTGTATAGTAAGGATGATGTTAAGGCTAAGCACTGGTTTACATGGTTATAATGTACTTGCCTAAGGATGATAGTGGATTGGGATTCAGACCTCATTTTGGATATATTAAATGTATTGTGTAAAAAACTATGATGGAAATCTAAGACCACCAACTCTCTATGGGTTAACTTTCTAGGGAACAAGTACTTTGAAGCATTACCCTCAATATGTGCAACGGGAAGATGATTCTCAGGCCTTGGAGATGGGTGTTGAGGTAAAGGATAACATTAAACAAGGAATTTGGTGGGAAAACAAAGAGTGGTTGAATTGATAATCGTACCAAATTGGTAACATTACACGATGTAATACTATCAGAGTTTCCAAGAAAGAGTGGAAGAGGTCAAAGAACTGCTACGTGGGGATTGATGAGGTTTGTCAAGGCTAGGGAAGTATCTGTCAGATGACATTGTCTCACATGTCACTACATTCTTGGTATATACCCTGTGGATAATCCTTGTTGGATAATGAGAAGTTCTAGTAAATTATTGTGTCAAGTGCATGAGATTTGTTGAGATAAACATCATATCCTTATGAGGTATATAGGTAAATGTGGGTTAAAAGAATGTCATTTAAGGTATATTTCTTTCTATGGACGATGTAAAAATCTAAAATACCAGTGGATAAAGTGTTGCATAATATTGGAGTTAATATAGTATCAAGATGCTGCTGATATAATGTCTTACATCAAGGAATGAGAGATCACTTGTTTCGTACAAGGGAGTTGTCAAATCTCTATGGAACTATGTTAACAATGAATGCGTATACACATGAATTGTCGTCATGATTAAGTATGCAGTACATATTTGGGGGAAACATTACATACCATTTACAAATTAAAGCAGGTGTACAAGGTAGTACCAGCTGGAATGTTGTGGCGAATTCGAAAATAGAGGAGTATAGCACCGCATGGAGACTCTTTAACTTTGTTCAAGGTATTACATAAGATTCAGTTGAATGTTCACAAGTAATTTGGTTCCTTGACTATTTTGAATTGGTGAATTGCATGTGTGTTATATTGTGGCCCTGTGAGGCATCTGTTGGTTTGCTGAATATAGGTGGATAGGCATAATTATAAAGGAGACTCTACCGAAATTATTCTAGCATGAGACCTATGATGAACATTCGAGGACGAATGTTTCTAAGAGGGGAAGGATGTTACACCTCGTAAGTTTAAGACGAGGGTTAAGAACGTCATTAGGAATAAAGATCCGGATTTAGGAAAGTAAGTATATTCTTACGTATTAATACGTAATAATTTAGGTTACAACGAGGGGATCAATGGAAATGGAAAAGGATAGTCATATATATATTCTCGTTAAGAATACGAGACCTTATGGAATGTCCGGGAATTTAAGGAAACGGAAAGCAAGATTTAAAGGAATAGACTAAGGTTTACTACTTGGAGGATTTATTTAGCCTAATAAGCACCTAGGGGGTTAAAGTGTAAAAAGAAAAGGGACCTAAATGCATTACTTTAAAATAATTACAAATCTGAAAATTTAGACTTAAAATGCCCTAACAATTCATTTTCCTCTTCAACATAAAAATCAAAACCCCTCTTCTTTTCTTTCCCTGGCTTGATCGAAAAACACCCCCCTTTGCAAGAGAAAAATCCAAGCTTTTACTCCACTTTGTTAGACCAATTATCCTACACAAGTAAGTCAAGAACTAGAGCAATTCTAGCACCCGAAACAGATGGTTCGCCACCCCATTCCGCCGATTTTGAAGCAGTTTTTTTAAAGAGTTTTAGGTACGTTTTAGCATGGTAAGCATGTTTAGATGATGTGTTAACATTGTAGAAAATATGCATGTCAATTTGGAGTTGAAAGAGTGAAGAATTGGGCAAGAAAATGACCAAAATAAAGGGCATTTTTTGGGACAATGAGCAGATTTTCGGATCGTGGATGATTTTTAGTCAAATTTGGAAGGGAATATCTCCTAGCATATTAGGACGTTTAGTCGCGGCCTGTCGGGTCGGGTCGTGACAGCTAATAGAGCTGAGGCATCGCGGCACCTCCATGATGGTCGCGACGCTGATGAAGGTGATAACTATAGTTGACTGAGAATGACGGGAGAGATGACATGCTCGTCAAGAAAGGAGTAATCCAGTTTTTGGAATTTCTGAAGATTAGAAAACGGGAATGTTATCTCGTCAAATGTGACGTGACAGGAAATGTAAATTTGATGATTAGACAAGTCATAGAAGAGATAACCCCTATGGTTCAGCGGGAAGTCTAGGTAGACACATGAAGTGGACCGGGCAACTAGTTTGTGAGGGGAGATAGATTGCGAATCATATTGTTAATGGTGCGAATGGTTCATTCAGCTTTACCGTTTTGTGGGGAAGTGTGAGGGAATGAGAAACGAAAAAACATGTCATTATTTGTACAAAAGTGGTGAAACGTCGAGATATTGAATTCACGACCATTATCGCACTTAAATGATTTTATACTTTTTTCAAATTGTGTTTGAATGAACATGCGAAACTCAAGAAATCTGGTAAACACTTCCGATTTAAATTTGAGAGGATATACCTAAATATAGTGAGAAAAATCATCTAGTAAGACAAGATAATAATTATGACCGAGGGAACTAGCAATAGAGAAGTCTATAAATCGGCATGTATAATATCAAATGGTGCAAAGGTAACACTAGTAGATGATTTAAATGGAAGACGAGTATGTTTGCCTAAAGAAACAAGAAACACAGTGATGGGCAAGCTTCCCATTATTACAAGTAATGAAATTATTGTCTTTAAGAAAGTTAAAAATTGGGGCTCCTAGATGACTAAGTCTATTATGCCATGTGGATGGAGAAATAACCGATAGAGAGACAGGAGAGCAAGATCCGGCAGTAGAGGTGGATAGGAATAGATAGAGATCCCCCGTGCTATTGCATCTGGTAAGATGTGTCCCCGTATGAAGATCCTTCAGAGTGAAACCAAAAGGGTCAAAGTCAACAAAGACAGAGTTATTACGAGTAAATTGGCGGACAAAAATTAGGTTCTTAATGATGTGTGGGGCATATAGGACATTATTAAGGGAGAAGGGTGGATGAGGAGATTGTGTGTAGGATGTACAATAACCCTTTATTGGAATGCGGTGACCATTGACAACTGTAATAAATTGAGGATGCTTTAAACTGAAAAGTTTGAGAATATTACATGCAGATCGGGTGAGGTGAGATATGGCACTGGAATCCATGTACCAATTGTTGTTCGGTTATTGTAGATTGAGGCTGCTAAAAGCCTGACCCAAATCATGGGTGCCTATGCCGGATGCGAGCTGCTGGAACTGGCCTTGCATGAAGTAGGTTTGTTGCGGGTACTGAGCTGGCCGAGGGGCTGGAGATGGGCCTAATAACCCGTGTTGAGCATACTGGTACTGAAGTTATAGGGGCGCCGCGGTGCCCTGCTGGTACTGTTGAAGCGTCGTGGCCCAACTATTCTGTGAACCGTGTTGTGGCTGCTGGTTCTGCTTACCCTTTCCACGACCGCACCCTCTTCTGCCGCTTCGGTCCTTGCTACCCCTACCACGGCATTGAGAATTTTCCGGTGGTGTTGGGTCTTGGGGTTGCCTTTTGACAGCTAACGCCTTCTGATTGTGCTCATCTTTCTTAGTACGACGGATTTCTTCGAGCAACAACTGCGAGCGAGCTTTGTTAAAACTGGGTAACGGATCTGTCTGTTGAATCATGGTGGCCAACATATCATATTCGTCTTTTGCCTGACATTTTGTTGTGGAATAGCCTCATGATCGACGAACCTCTCCCAACCATTGGCTTCAATCGCGGCTCTAATAGGCTCATAAATGTCATCCTCATCGAGTGGGTCGGCCTAATAGTCTATTCCTCGCTCTTGTATTACTGCCCTACCACTTATCCTGTTGTACCTAACCTCTGCATCCCTGTTGGTGAACCGGGTCACATCATGATCTGGGACTGATGAAGATGAGGTGGTTCGGGCCGTTCGTTTCCTTGAAGTCATTATGAAGGTTGTTGGGAAAATTTCAACAACGTTTCCTTTGTTTCTTTGAGGTTTCCCAACAACTTTCACTCCACACCGCAACAATAACCAACCACAATTCAAAAATAACAGCAATACACTAACAATTACACCATAATACACCCAGTACACACACCAAACAGGAACAGCAACACACAGCACACACCACGCAACCCCCAAACTCCTGCACCTCTCTGAACATTCGGCGCTGTGACCCTATATTTTGGCGCCGCGACACTACACCGATTTCCTGTTTCCAACATTTTTCCGTGCTTCATGTCCCATTACTTCACATGTCATCACAACACAACAAAAATATCAAAAGTGAGATTGTTCTAACAAAACTAAATTGTATAATTTAAACCTTGGGTTGCCTCCCAAGTAGCGATGTATTTAATGTCTTGTAGCCGGACGCAGGTTCCTTATCAAATCATTAGGGTAAATCAACCCCACAACCTATCCACTTAAAAATCATTTTCCTCACTCTATTTTTCTTTTTCACATCATTGGGTTCAGTAAGATTTACCTGTTTGTCAGTTTTCATGTCATGAACTTTTATTGCAGCTTTCAAACTAGTCTATGGGTTCACAGCTGTAGGAATGTTCTCCCTAGTTTAGGTCTGTGCTTGCTGAATTGCTGTATCAGTTGTGCTTACTGCGAAGCAATTATTGCTGGCCTGGGACTCAATGGTGAATTTGAACATCTTGAATACCATCTCTTCTTTCTGAACCCGTAGTCTCAATTCTCCATTCTTTTTGAACCTCTGAGGGTAAGAGATTCTATCAGTGTATTTCCTCAAAGGTGCTGGTGGAACTTTCTCAAATGTAGGGTGGTCCTCAGTGACCCCCTCCTTTACTTCCTCAACTGCTTTCTCACCCTCTTTCTCATAAACCACTGCGGGTTGGGGAGCAACCTGCTCCAACTGCTTTCCACTCCTTAACAACAATGCATGACACTGCTCTCTTGGATTGACCTCTGTATTGCTTGGGAGAGTACTCTACAGCCTGTTGGTTACCATCTTCGCCAATTGCCCAACCTGCGTTTCCAGGTTCCTGAGAGAGGACCTGGTGTTACATCTCGTAAGTTAAGACAAGAATTAAGAACGTCATTAAGATTAATATTCGGTTAATGAATATAAGATATAATTATACAAGCTACGGGCACGTTGATAAGAGTTTAAAATAATAAATATATATATATATATATATATATATATATTTTCTTTAAGGATTATTGCATAATATTAGAATTACGACATGGGGAAGACGAGACTTTATGGAGTCCCGGAATTAAAGAAAACGAGAGTTAAGATTTAAAAGAAGTGGAATTTAAGCTTTACTTACTACTTGGGGAATTAAATGAGTGAAGTAGACACTTAAAGGGGTCAAAGTGTAATTGTAAGGGGGACCAAAGTGCATTTTTTAAAATCTGAAAAATGTTTAATTGCCATACACATTTCTCATTCTTTTACTAACACAAAAAATTCCAGATTCCCTTCTCCTCTTTCTCCCTTACCCTTGCTCGATTTTTTCCCCATTTTCTAACAAGAAAATTAAGGTTTTGCTCCATCTTATTAGGATAGTTACCCTACCCATTTAAGCCAAGAAATTAGGGCAATCTTTAATCACCCAATGCAGTGGCAAAACTGTCCACTGCTGCCGCAAGGTTAGCCCAGAAATTCAAGGTTTTTGGATGAAGTTTTGGCAAGAAAAATGTGCATAGATGATGGGTTATCATAGTAGGACACTTGCATGTTGATTTATATTTAAAGTAAGTGTGGAATTGAAGCCAAGAATAGCACCAAAATAGTGCCCAAAATCGGCACTGCCTGGGCCGAGGCTGTTGGGATTCGTCGCCAAGTTTCAGACTATTTTGGCAATCTAATTGAGGTAATAATTCTTCCCTTAAGTTACAATTGAAGTGCATGTGTTGCGTTATGGTTGCTAATAGAAAGAAGACAATGCATGCGAATATTAGAAACGAAACCGAGTTAGAACCCATTTTTGGCATACATTGGAATTGATTAATTGTGTTAGTATGTTATTACTAATTGCATGTGAAAATTTGGATGGAACCTTGATGATTAAAGTTATAGTTGTTATGTGAAGTGTTGAAAGCTTAATTGAAAAGTAAGAAATTTTGGAAAAGTTTTGGAATTGAAATAGGTGTTGGCCGAAAAGTTGATGGAAAATTGTTGAACGTTATAGTGATTACAGGCTGAATTTGGTGTTTAAAAATAAGCTAAAACATGCATAAGTATTAAGGTTGTTGTCTATACATGCCTTGAAAGGATTAAAGTGGGAAAAGTGTTAAATTCACATTCTTGAATTGGCGATATTGTTAGAATATTGGATTGCTCCCCTGAATAATTCTAACGTAACTAAATGATTGACTACATATTGAAATGATAGCGATTATTGGTTTGGATTGTTGGTTTTATTTGGATGGTTGGTTTGATTTGAATTGTTGGTTGATTTGGATTATTGGTAAATTATGGATACGCGCATAAACAGAGGAAATGCTGCCCAAATTTCTATAGAAATAGGAAGTCGATATTTGATATAACTTACGTTAGGTATAGTAGAATTGACGGACGTATTATCATTGTTATAGGTTGACATACTAGACGAGACATATCTTAGCATTAAGTTGATTAGCTCGCTTAAAAGGTATGTGAGTCTATACTTCTTTCTTTTGGCATGATTATATGAATTCTTATCATTTTCATTTGACATGAGTTTTGTATATAGTGAATGTACGGCGGACGTACATGATATACACACAGTCTAAATTCCTAATGACATGAGTTATGAGAAGTACATGTGATTTTCTAGTAAGGAGACATTTAATAATTATAATGAGGGTCAAATAAATGATTTAAATTGCATACAGTTGCTCATGATATCTACTCGTGCTAAGAGTCATTTCTCTAATTCACCGCGTCCCGGGCCGGGCAGATTCGTGCACATATTTCAGGATGATTCACTGCGTCCTTCCTTAGAGGGTCGGGCAGTTTATGTATACTTATATGATGATTCCACTGACAGGCATCCGTGATGCGGGTACAGATATCCAGGACAGTATATTTCACCGCGTCCCTCATCAAAGTGGCGGACAATTTATTCACTTACTTATATCTGATGATTTTATGACTAAGCATGCATAAGTACTGGTATGACTCTCATTCTTTTATGACACAGTTGACTCTCTACCTTACAGGACACAGTTATGATCTTATTTACAGTATTTCATGCTTACATACTCAGTACATTATTTCGTACTGACCCCCCTTTTCTCGGGGGGCTGCGTTCATGCCCGCAGGTACGGGAGATCAGTTAGGTGACCCTTCAGTTTAGGACGTCTACCAGCTGCTGAGGAGCTCCTTGTTCCGGAGCCAGCTATTTTGGTACAGATCCTTATCTTTCAGACTTATGCATATTTTGGGCACGACGGGGTCATGTCCCGTCATATGTTAGTATTTACTCTTAGAGGTCTGTAGACAGTTGTGGGTTGAAAGTTTGTACTTTGTTTTGGTTTTCGATGTTGTTATACTCTGTGTTGGGATGTTCCCCGTTATTCCTGTTGTTATCTAGTGACAGCCTTGCCGGCTTGCCTATTTTGACGATTCCTTTGTGTATATGATGTTATTTGGTGGCAGCCTAGTCGGCTAGCCTGTTTTGGTTTGTTGATTAGTTGTGTAAGGCAGCCTTGTCGGCTCGCCTATTTGGGGATATGTTATAAAAGCAGCGTTGTGTTGCCGAAATTTCTATAGATCTCGGTATTAATTGGATTAAGAGTGGCAGGTCAGTAATGAAGTCCAATTAGGACATTTAGTCGCGGCCCGTCAGGTCGGGTCGTGACAAAGTGGTATCAGAGCGGTTAGTCCTCGGAATGTCTACAGACCGCGTCTAGTAGAGTCTTGTGTATGGGTATGTTGTGCAACATACTTATACACACGAGGCTTCCGGACATTTAGGATTGTTTCTATTCTTCCATCTCTTAGATCGTGCTATAGAGTTGTGTTATTAGGATGATCCTTTTTCTGATAATTTACTATGTTTACAGTTATGCCTCCGAGGAAGACGCTAGCGGCCCAGAAGGGCAAATCTATAGTGGGGGATACTGGTCTGGTACAAAGAGATACCAGGTCCCGCACGCAGTCTACGTCTAAGAGTGTGCCCCCGACGACGGGCTCTGCCTCGTCACCAGTTTCAGAGGCTCCCTCTCAGGAGGCAACATCACCCGTATCCTAGGCCGATGCACGAGCCTTCATTCCCAAACGAGGCACAGGATGGAGATTTGAGAGAGACAATCCAACTATTGGCGAGGATAGTAGCGAAGCGGACTTACAGCGAGGCCGACGATTAACCCATGGCGAGCAGTTTGAGGGTTAGAGACTTCCTGAGTTGCAGCCCGCCAGAGTTTTATGGGTTAAGGCCCGAGGATGATCCTCATGAGTTCATCCGCTAGATACAGAGGACATTGAAGGTGATCAGGGCCTCAAAGACAGAGTCAGTTATATTGGCCTCATATCGGTTGCGCGATATAGCAGTCAACTGGTTTGAGTCATGAGAGTTGTCCAGGGCGAGGGTGCTCCTCCTGCCTAGTGGGATGAGTTATATGAGGCATTCCTTGGCCACTTTCTGCCTCTAGAGATGAGACGGGCCAGGGTCGACATATTTCTACAATTACGGCAGAATGGGAGGACGGTTAGAGAATATAGCCTGGAGTTTGACTCTTTATCTCGGTACGCACCTACTATGGTAGCAGATATGGCAGATAGGGTACACCGTTACGTGATGGGGTTAGACCACTATCTTATTGATGGGTGCATGACAACAGCGCTTCAACCGAGCATGGATATTGCTCGTATTTAGGCATTTGCGCAGGGAATCGAGGAGCTACATAGAGGGAGACGGCTGCATAGAGACCATGGTAGGAGCCAGCATAAGAGGGCCAGGTCAGCTGGGTTTTTGGATGATTTTTGGGGCGAGCAGCCTCAGCAGCGTACCAGGTATTCCTCCCAGCCAAAATCAAGTGCACCTTCACAGTTAATGAGTTGGAGATTTGATCGCATGGGGTATTCAGGAGCCGGTCAGAGCTCCATGACTTTGGGTTCTTAGAGGAACAGGGGTTCCATTCAGCTAGTGCTACCATTGTCTCAGTGTTCTCAGTGTGGTAGGCACCATTCCGGGGTATGTCGTGTTACCACAGGGGGTTGTTTTTCTTACGGCCGCCAGGACCACATGAGGAGAGAGTGTCCCTTTAGAGATGGTTTGGGAGGTATGGCCCTGCCTACGGGTTCTGTTGCGGGTTCGACGTCCACAGTTATGCGCCCCATCGGGCAAGGTACTTAGACACCAGTTGGCCGCGGTAGGGGTCGTGGCAGAGGTTCTAGTTCTGGCGGTACTCTGAGCCGCATTTATGCATTGGTCAGTAGACGCGATCAAGAGGCGTCACCAGATGTTGTCACATGTATATTATCGATCTTTTTCTATAATGTGTATGCTTTGATTGATCCAGGTTCCACCTTTTCCTATATATCCCCTCTTGTTGCTAGTAGAATAGGGATAGAACCTGAGCTGATAGAACCGTTCGAGGTAGCTATACCGGTAGGAGATTCGATTATAGCTAGGCGTGTGTATAAGAATTGCTCGGTGGTGATATATAGTCGTCGTACCTTAGCAGATCTGATAGAGTTGGATATGACCGACTTCAACATTATTATGGGTATGAATTGGTTGGCTTCTTGTTTTGCCAGCGTTGATTATCGACAGAAGTTGGTTCGATTCCAGTTTCCAGATGAGTCGATCATAGAATGGAAGGGGAATACCGCATCGCCGAGGGGTAAGTTTATTTCATACCTCAAGGAAAGAAAGATGGTTCGAAAAGGGTGTATTTATCACTTAGTTCGGGTGCATGATACGGAGGCCGAGGTACCGACCCTTCAGTCAGTTCCGATAGTCAGTGAGTTTCCGGATGTATTCTCAGATGATCTCTCAGGTCTTCCTCCAGAGCGGGAGATAGATTTCAGCATAGATGTATTGTCAGGTACCCAGCCTATATCCATTTCTCCTTATAGAATGGCACCTACAGAATTGAAGGAGCAGTTGATGGACCTATTAGAGAAAGACTTCATTAGGCCTAGCGCGTCTCCATGGGGTGCACCGATATTATTTGTGAAGAAGAATGATGTGTCGCTGCGAATGTGTATTGACTATAGGCAGCTGAATAAGGTAACCATCAAGAATAGATATCTCCTTCCCAGGATTGATGACTTGTTTGATCAGTTGCAGGGTGCTAAGTATTTTTAGAAGATAGACCTGCGATCCGGTTATCATCAGATACGAGTTAGAGAGGCAGATATCCCGAAGACTGCGTTCAGGACCCGGTACGGGCATTATGAGTTCATGGTGATGTCATTTGGGTTGACTAATGCTCCAGCAGTGTTCATGGATCTAATGAACCGGGTGTTCAAGCCATTTTTTGATACATTTGTTATAGTATTCATCGATGACATCCTGGTGTATTCTCGCTCAGGGCAGGAGCTCGCAAATCATTTGAGGACAGTACTTGGAGTACTCCTGCACCGGCAGTTGTATGTCAAGTTTTCAAAATGTGAGTTCTGGTTGGCCTCAGTGGTATTATTGGGGCATATTGTCGGGGCTGATGGTATTCGGGTGGATACTCAGAAGATTGAGGCGGTAAAGACATGGCCCAGGCCCACTACACCTACTGAGGTACACAGTTTTATGGGTCTAGCAGGGTATTACAGGAGGTTTGTGGAGAAGTTTGCTTCGATCTCAGCGCCTTTGACTAAGCTAACCCAGAAGGCAGCTAAGTTCCAGTGGACCGATGCTTTCCAGATCAGTTTTCAGTTATTGAATGATAAGTTGACTACGACTCCAGTTCTTACTCTTCCAGAAGGTCCTGAGGGTTATGTTATTTATTGTGATGCTTCGGGTGTTGGACTTGGATGTGTATTGATGCAGCACGGTAAGGTTATAGCCTATGCTTCCCGACAGCTCCGGAAACATGAGAAGAATTACCCTACCCATGATTTAGAACTAGCGGCCATGATACATGCCTTGAAGATATGGAGACATTACCTGTATGGTGTCCATGTTGATATTTACACGGACCATAAGAGTCTCCAGTACATCTTTAAGCAGAAGGAGCTGAATTTGAGGCAGAGGCGGTGGCTTGAGTTGTTGAAAGACTATGATGTTGATATCTTGTACCATCCGGGAAAACCAATGTTGTGGCAGATTCTCTTAGTCGTAGATCTATGGGTAGTTTGTCGGATGTACAACCAGACAGAAGAGATATGGTTCGAGAGATTCACAGGCTAGCCAGTCTTGGAGTCCGGTTGGCGGGATCTGGAGATAGTGGTATTCTTGTTCGAGGGGTTGCTAAGTCCTCTATCATAGAAAATGTGAAGATATGTCAGTATGAGGATCCTGTTCTGACACGGTATAGGGATGCAACTCTCCGAAGAGAGAAGACTCCATTTGAGGTGGCACCGGATGGGGTGCTAAGGTACGGGGATAGATTGTGTGTACCCGATATTGCAGGACTTTGACAGCAGGTTCTGGGTGAGGCACACAGTGCTCGTTATTCTATTTATCCGGGGTCGACTAAGATGTACCACGACCTCAGATGCATGTATTGGTGGGATGGCCTGAAGAGGGACGTAGCAGAGTTTGTTACACAGTGCCCGAATTGTCAGCAGACCAAGGTAGAGCACCAGAAGCCTGGTGGACTATTACAGGCAATAGAGATCCTGACTTGAAAGTGGAAGATGATTAATATGGATTTTATTACAGGTTTACCTCGTACTCATCGAAAGTGTGATTCCATCTGGGTTGTTGTGGACAGCCGATTTAAATCACCAATTTTCTCCCTGGCCGACTACCTACTCGGCAGAGGATTATGCCGCATCAGATATCGTGAGATTGTGAGATTGCACGGGGTTCCTACATCCATCATATCGCATGCAGGAGCTCGATACCTAACCAAGATCCTTTCAGAAGGGATTGGAAACACGGGTGAGTCTCAGCACAACATTTCATCCTCAGACAGATGGGCAGGCTGAGAATTCCATACAGACACTGGAGGATATGTTGAGGGCCTGTATTATCGATTTTAAAGGTAGTTGGGATGATCACTTGCCACTCATTGAGTTTGCGTATAATAATAACCTATCACTTCAAAGATCCACTCGTATGAGGCTTTATACGAGGAAGTGCAGTCGCCCATGGTTGGTTTGATGCAGCAGACTCAGTTGATTGGTCCGCACATGGTTCGCCAAGCGGCCGACAAGGTGAAACTCATACACGAGATTACTAGCCGCCGCAGTCGCATGTGTCATATGCTGATAATCGGCGTCGGCACTTAGAGTTCCAGGCTGATGATTGGGTGTTCTTGAAGGTGTCACCCATGAAGGGTGTGATGAGGTTTGGTAGGAAAGAGAAGCTTAGCCCGAGATACATTGGACCTTATCAGATCATTCGTAGAGTAGGCCAGGTTGCCTATGAGCTGGACCTACCCTCAGACTTGGAAGCAGTACACCCATTGTTTCATGTGCCTATACTACGAAAGTGTGTTGGTGATCCTTTCAGAGTCTTCCCAGTGGACGATGTCCAGGTGACTGAGGGGTTGTCCTATGAGGAGAGTCCCGTGGCCATATTAGATCGCCAAGTCATGAGACTACGGACTAAGGATGTTGTATTCGTCAAAGTGTTATGGCGGAATAACAATAGAGAGGAAATGACTTGGGAGGCAGAGGACGAAATGAAGAAGAAGTATCCTCACTTATTCCCTATGCCTCCAGGTAATTCAATCTAACTCTCTTATTTGATTATTGTGTGTGGTGAACTGTATATATATGTTTATTTTTGGCCCTATGTGGCATCTGTTGGGTTGCTGGATATAGATGGATAGACACTATTATAAATGAGGCTCTGTCAAAATTTCTAGAACCTGAGGCATGTTATGAACATTGGATGACGAATGTTTCTAAGGGGGGGGGGGGGAGAATGTTACACCTCGTAAGTTAAGACAAGAATTAAGAACGTCATTAAGATTAATATTCGGTTAATGAATATAAGATATAATTATACAAGCTACGGGCACGTTGATGAGAGTTTAAAATAATAAGTATATATATATATTTTTTTCATTAAGGATTATTGCATAATATAAGAATTACGACATGGGGAAGATGAGACTTTATGGAGTCCCGGGAATTAAAGAAAACTAGAGTTAAGATTTAAAAGAAGTGGAATTTAAGTTTTACTTACTACTTGGGGAATTAAATGAGTGAAGTAGACACTTAAAGGGGTCAAAGTGTAATTGTAAGGGGGATCAAAGTGCATTTTTTAAAATCTGAAAAATATTTAATTGCCCTACACATTTCTCATTCTTTCACTAACACAAAAAATTCCAGATTCCCTTCTCCTCTTTCTCCCTTACCCTTGCTCGATTTTTCCCCATTTTCTAACAAGAAAATTAAGCTTTTGCTCCATCTTATTAGGATAGTTACCCTACCCATTTAAGCCAAGAAATTAGGGCAATCTTTAATCACCCAAGGCAGTGGCAAAACTGCCCACTGCTGCCGCAAGGTTAGCCCAGAAATTCAAGGTTTTTGGGTGAAGTATTGGCAAGAAAAATGTGCGTAGATGATGGGTTATCATAGTAGGACACTTGCATGTTGATTTAGAGTTAAAGAAGTGAGGAATTGAAGCAAAGAATAGCACCAAAACAGTGCCCAAAATCGGCACTGCCTGGGCCGAGGCTGTTGGGATTCGTCGCCAAGTTTCAGACTGTTTTAGTAATCTAATTGAGGTAATAATTCTTCTCTTAAGTTACAATTGAAGTGCATGTGTTGTGTTATGGTTGCTAATAGAAAGAAGACAATGCATGCGAATATTAGAAACGAAACCGAGTTAGAACCCATTTTTGGCATACATTGGAATTGATTAATTGTGTTAGTATATTATTACTAATTGCATGTGAAAATTTGGATGGAACCTTGATGATTAAAGTTATAGTTGTTATGTGAAGTGTTGAAAGCTTAATTGAAAAGTAAGAAATTTTGGAAAAGCTTTGGAAATTGAAATAGGTGTTGGCCGAAAAGTTGATGGAAAATTGTTGAGCGTTATAGTGACGTATTACGGGCAGAATTTGGTGTTTAAAAATAAGCTACAAACATGCATAAGTATTAAGACAGTTGTCTATATATGCCTTGAAAGGATTAAAGTGGGAAAAGTGTTAAATTCACATTCTTGAATTAGCGATATTGTTAGAAGATTGGATTGCTTCCCTGAATAATTCTAACGTAACTAAATGATTGACTACATATTGAAATGATAACGATTATTGGTTTGGATTGTTGGTTTGATTTGGATGGTTGGTTTGATTTGAATTGTTGGTTGATTTGGATTATTGGTAAATTGTGGATACGCGCATAAACAGAGGAAATGCTGTCCAAATTTCTATAGAAATAGGAAGTCACTATTCGATATAACTTACGTTAGGGATAGTAAAATTGACGGACATATTATCATTGTTATAGGTTGACATACTAGACGAGTCATATCTTAGCATTAAGTTGATTAGCTCGCTTAAAAGGTATGACAGTCTATCTTTCTTTCTTTTGGCATGATTATATGAATTCTTATCCTTTTCATTTGGCATGAGTTTTGTATATAGTGAATGTACGGCGGACGTACATGATATCTACACAGTCTAAATTCCTAATGACATGAGTTATGAGAAGTACATGTGATTTTCTAGTAAGGAGACATTTAATGATTATAATGAGGGTCAAAGAAATGATTTAAATTGCATACAGTTGCTCATGATATCTACTCGTGCTAAGAGTCATTTCTCTAATTCACCGCGTCCCGGGTCGGGCAGATTCGTGCACAAATTTCAGGATGATTTACCGCGTCCCTCCTTAGAGGGCCGGGCAGTTTATGTATACTTATATGATGATTCCACGGACAGGCATCTGTGATGCGGGTACAGATACCCAGGACAGTATATTTCACCGGCATCAAAGGGCCGGACACTTTATTCACTTAGTTATATCTGATGATTTTATGACTAAGCATGCATAAGTACTGGTATGACTCTCATTCTTTTATGACACAGTTGACTCTCTACCTTACAGGACACAGTTATGATCTTATTTACAGTATTTCATGCTTACATACTCGACATTATTTCATCGACCCCCTTTCTGGGTCGTTCATGCCCGCAGGTATGGGAGATCGCCAGGTGACCCTTCGCCAGGGCGCCTACCGTACCGATGAGCTCCTTGTTTCGGAGCCAACTATTTTGGTACAGATCCTTATCTTTCAGACTTATGCATATTTTGGGCACGACGGGGTCATGTCCCGTCATATGTCAGTATTGTACTCTTAGAGGTCTGTAGACAGTTGTGGGTTGGACGTTTGTATTTTGTTTTAGTTTTCGATGTTGTTATACTCTGTATTTGGATGTTCCCGGTTATTCCTGTTGTTATCTAGTGGCAGCCTTGCTGGCTTGCCTATTTTGACTATTCCATTGTGTATATGATGTTGTTTGGTGGCAGTCTAGTCGGCTAGCCTATTTTGGTTTGTTGATTAGTTATGTAAGGCAGCCTTGTCGGCTCTCCTATTTGGGGATATGTTATAAAAGCAGCGTTGTGCTGCCAAAATTTCTATACATCTCGGTATTAATTGGATTAAGAGTGGCAGGTCAGTAATGACTTCCAATTAGGACGTTTAGTCGCGGCCCGTCGCGTCTGGTCGTGACACCTGGTTTTAGACATGAACTGATTCTGCGAATTGGTGAGTGTAAGAAATGTAGCCCTCAACTCATCAAAGCCTCGCTGTGTAGTGGTCTAGACTTTGGGATGAGGTAGCTTTGATTATGTGCTGGCCGTTACGTAATTACCTTGATATGGTTGCTGCTGGACCTGGTCGTTCCTCCATAAAAAGTTAGGGTGATTTCTCCACCCTTGATTGTATGTGTTGGAATTATAAGGCCACTGAAAGTTCTCAACTGCCTAAACATGCTCCATTGGCACATTATTAGGGTCCACCGCTGTGCATCTGTCAAAGGAGTGCGGTCCACCACAAATCTCACAATTTACCGACATCTGGATGACATTCACAAACATAGTGTTCTGTTGCAGTTGCTTCGTCAGAAGGGCCACATGTACATTCAGGGTAGTGATGGCATCTAATTCATGTATGCCCATAGTCTTTCTGCTATTCACTGACCTGTCATATGCCCCTTAATGATTGTTGACAGCCATGTCTTCCAGTAACTCATGTGCCTCATTGACACTCTTTCTCATGAACGCTCCCCCTGCTGCATCAATGATGGTACGAGTAGTACCACTCAGTCCATTATAAAAAATGTGTACTAACATCCACTTCTCTATGCCATGATGTGGGCATTTCCTTTGCAGATCCTTAAATCGCTCCCATGCGTCGTAGAGTGACTCATCATCCACCTGGTAATAATTGTTTAACTCTCCCCTTAACTTTGCCGCTTTCGAAGTAGGGAAGAACTTTGCAAGAAACGTCTGGGCTAGGTCCTGCCAGGTGGTGACGAAGTTGGCAGGTAGTGAGTTCAACCAACTCTTGGATCTGTCCCTAAGTGAGAACGGTAAGAGCCTCAGTCTAATAGCATCGTTAGTAACACCATTGTACTTGAAAGTGACACACATCTCCAGAAAGTTGGAAATGTGCATGTGGGGGTCTTCAGATGGAAATCTCTCAAACTGTACTGTGTTCTGGATAATGCTCAGGATGGATGGCTTGATCTCAAAGTTGTTTGCCCCTATTGTTGGGAGCCTGATGCATGTCTGTGCACCAGTAACCATGGGCAGAACATAATCTCCCAAGATTTTTTCTGCTGGGACCGGTATTGGCTCCTCTACATGTTCAGGAACCTCGTTGTTTGCCTCATTCTGATTCGGTGGTTGGTTTTCCATGGTCACTGAATCAGCTATCCTTTTATTTCTCCTGTTTTGCTTGCACGTTTTCTCAATTTTAGGGTTGAAGGAAACAAGTGTATTTGCTCCTCTGCTTCTTCGTATACACTAAATCCCTGAAATAAACCAAAATCAACAAACAAATCAAGGCAACAAAGTTCTAACAGTAAAAATAAAAAATAAAATAAAGTCAAAGTAGAAATAAAAATATATGGTTCGATATTAGAAGTACGCCAGTCCCCGGCAACGGCGCCAAAAATTTGTTGGGCGATTTTCCACGTGCTCACGCAAGTGTACGTATCGTTCATAAGTAGTATAGTCTGATAAGACCGAATATCGTACTCAGAGACTGGTTTTTAATTACCGTTCATCTATTTTATTTTATCTATTTAGCAATCGATAATAGAGTTGTTTTTTTTTATTTAACTACTAGAATAATTGCAAGAATTAACTAAACTATTAAAGTTGTAATCAGTTATGAAGGAATTAAGGCTTCCAAAATTCTCGACTATCCAATCTATTCAATCCTTAATGCAACTAGAATGACTTCTTCTTCTACGTTAAGGTAGCTGTTAACTAGACTATCTTATATTCCGGTTAGGATATATATAATCGCTCAACCCCAGTGCAGAACCCTTCTATATTTCTATGATAGGATTTACCACATATGAGGATTAAGAACAGTAACCTATAATGCTACACAAGTATCGGGGTACTTTCGTCCGCGATTTTAACCTATGTCTATTCAATTACAGCATATCCAAATCTCTCCTCTCGGTTCTTGATTCAAAATCATATAGATTATGATAATTAGTGATCAATTAACTATCAAACATTCATACCAATTATTGAATAAATCATAATCAAGTGAAGAAGAAATCAACTAATGCATTAAGTCATGAAATAGAGTTTCAAGCGATTCAAAAGGAAAGCCCTAATAAAGTGTTCAGCTCCTAGCCATAGTCACACTAAGAACTAATACAATTCCAAACATAAACTGAATTAAAAAGAAAGAAAGAAAGAAAGAAATAAAAGTACTGCGAACTAAAGTCTCCAATTGTAGCTTCCAATCTTTGCCTTGTGATGATGTTGTCTGTTAGAATGACCCTCCTTCTCCTAGAATAATCCCTAGGGCTTTTAGTATGTTGCAATTTCGTGCCCTATGGACCCTTCTGCCCCTAGCCAAATTAACCTCGGATTCTCGATTTCCGTACCGGCACCGCGGCGTCCAAAGTTCTGTGGTTTCTCTGATGTTCCGGCGCCAAGGCCCTGCTGACCGGCGTCACGGCGCTGCTTGGATTTCGTCCGGATCTTTAATTTCTGTCCTTTTCGGCCTCATATTCCTCCTTTTATGCCCATTTTTCGTTCTTTTTCGCCATTTTGCCGTTTTAAACCGATGTGACTCAAAAGAAAGAAAAACAAACCTAATACTATACTAAACACAACAAAAACTAATAAAATGCTAACTAAAAATGACTCAAAAAGTGTATAAAAAATACGCTTAACAAATACCCTCAAACTTAACATTTGCTCGCCCTCGAGCGAAGATCAAAGCAAAAACAAAAGACTCAAAGACTCAAATCACGCAGCTGCACATGATTACTTAGAAACACATGAACATCAGTTGGGATAATATGTAGGAACAGATGTAGCATGAATTTAGCAATCTAGAATTTCAAGTCAGATATTTCGCAAATTCATTTCAGTCACAATCACTGGAAGCATGAATACCCAACCTATGCATGTCAATTTTATTTTCATTTTTTCTCAAAGTTCCATGGACCTGTTTACTTGCTATTCTCCACTAATCATGGACGTACATACTAGAGATCTTCAGGACTTTTCAGGGTTGTAATGTAGGCTTAAGAAGGGGTAGATAAAAGTTGGCATTTAGGCTCAAATTACGTACCATAAGCGTTTTTCTCATTCAATCATTTTGTCCTTATTTTTGGTATTCTTTTTCGTTCATACCTATCATTCCCCTCTTCTCTTTTTGAGAGCATGAAACACATTCACATAGGCACCCCCAAACTTGAACTTTCATCCGCGATTTTAACTTATGTCCTGATTTCGGCGCCGCAGTGCCCAAACTTCTGCACCTCTCTGAACGTTCGACGTCGCGGCCCTGTATTTTAGCGCCGCGGCGCTGCACCGATTTCCTGTTTCCAGCGTTTTCCATGCTTCATGTCTCATTCCTTCACCTGTCATCACAACACAACAAAAATACCAAAAGTGAGATTGTTCTAACAAAACTAAATTGTATAATTTAAACCTTGGGTTGCCTCCCAAGTAGCGATGTTTTTAATGTCTTGTAGCCGGATGCAGGTTCCTTATCAAATCATTAGGGTAAATCAACCCCACAACCTATCCACTTAAAAATCATTTTCCTCACTCTATTTTTCTTTTTCACATCATTGGGTTCAGTAAGATTTACCTGTTTGTCAGTTTTCATGTCATGAACTTTTGTTGCAGCTTTCAAACTAGTCTGTGGGTTCACAGCTGTAGGAATGATCTCCCTAGTTTTGGTCAGTTCTTGCTGAACTGTTGTATTAGTTGTGCTTACTGCGAAGCAATTGTTGCTGGCCTGGGACTCAATGGTGGATTTGAACATCTTGAATACCATATCTTCTTCCTGAACCCGTAGTCTCAATTCTCCCTTCTCCACATCGATTAGGGCTCTACCCGTTGCAAGGAATGGTCTCCCCAAAATGATGGGTATTTCATCATCTTCCTCCATGTTAAGAATGAGGAAGTTTGCTGGGAAGAAGAACTTTCCCACCTTGACAAGCACATCTTTCACTATGCCTCTGGGGTGCACCACGGTTCGGCCACCACCGCAGATTAATCGCGTGGTTTGGCTTCCCCCAAACCCAATCTCTTGAACACAGACAGAGGCATGAGATTGATACTTGCCCCTAAGTCACAAAGTGCCCTGTTGCATGTTACTTTGCCAATAGTGCAGGGCAAGGTGAAACTTCCTGGATCTTTCAACTTAGGAGACAGTTTCTTTTGTAAGATGGCGTTGCGCTCCTCTGTCAGCGCTATTGTCTCACAATCCGCCAACCTTCTCTTTTTCTCAAGTATCTCCTTCATGAATTTGAAGTATGCGGGCATTTGTTCTAACGTCTCAATGAAGGGGATATTGATGTGAATCTTCTTAAATACCTCTAAGAACTTGGAGAACTGTTTGTCTATGGCCTTCTTTTGGAGCCTCTGAGGGTAAGGGATTCTATTAGTGTATTCCCTCAAATGTGTTGGTGGAGCTTTCTCAACTGTAGGGTGGTCCTCAGTGACCCCCTCATTTCCTTCCTCAACTGCTTTCACCTCTTCTCATGAACCATCGCGGGTTGGAGAGTAACTCGCTTCCAACCGCTTACTCCTTAACAACACCGCTCGACATCGCTTCTCGATTGACCTCTGTATTGCTTGGGAAAGTACCATGCGGCCTGTTGGTTACCATCTTTGTCAGTTGCCCAACCTGCGTTTCCAGGTTCCTGAGAGAGGACCTGGTGTCAGACATGAACTGATTCTTCGAATTGGTGAGTGTAAGTAATGTAGCCCTCAACTCATCAGGCTTCTCCTGTTGTGTAGGTGGTCTAAACTGCTGGGATGAGGTAGCCTGATTTTGTGCTTGCTGGTTCTGGTAATTACCTTGATATGGTTGCTGTTGGGCCTGATCGTTCCACCAGCAGTTCCTTAAATCGCTCTCATGCGTCGTAGAGTGACTCACCATCCACCTGGTAATAATTGTTTAACTCTCCCCTTAACTTTGCCGCTTTCGAAGGAGGGAAGAACTTTACAAGAAACGTTTGGGCTAGGTCCTGCCAGGTGGTGACGGAGTTAGCAGGTAGTGAGTTCAACCAACTCTTGGA
This sequence comes from Przewalskia tangutica, assembly GCA_029844215.1. Taxonomy (NCBI): domain Eukaryota; kingdom Viridiplantae; phylum Streptophyta; class Magnoliopsida; order Solanales; family Solanaceae; genus Przewalskia; species Przewalskia tangutica. The sequence continues at coordinate 119,091,843 of CM056721.1, read as the reverse complement.
TCTGTCCCTAAGTGAGAACGGAAAGAGCCTCAGTCTAATGGCATCGTCAGTAACGCCATTATACTTGAAAGAGGCACACAGCTCCAGAAAGTTAGCAATGTGCATGCGGGGGTCTTCAGATGGAAATCCTCCAAACTGTACTGTGTTCTGGACCATGCTCAGGATGGCTGGCTAGATCTCATAGTTGTTTGCCCCTATTGCTGGGAGCCTGATGAATGTATGTGCACCAGTAACCGTGGGCAGAACATAATCTCCCAAGCTTCTTTCTGCTGGGACCGGTATTGGCTCCTCTACATGTTCAAGAACCTCGTTGTTTCCCCCATTCTGATTCGGTGGTTGGTTGTCCATGGTCACTGAATCAGCTATCCTTTTATTTCGCCTATTTTTCTTGCACGTTTTCTCAATTTCAGGGTTGAAGGAAACAAGTATATCTGCTCCTCTCCTTCTTCGCATACACTAAATCCCTGAAATAGACCAAAATCAACAAACAAATCAAGGCAACAGGGTTCTAACAGTAAAAATAAAAAATACAAATAATGCCAAAGTAGAAATAAAAATAGATGGTTCGATATTAGAAGTACGCCAGTCCCCGGCAACGGCGCCAAAAACTTGTTGGGCGATTTTCCACGTGCTCACGCAAGTGTACATATCGTTCACAAGTAGTATCGTCTGATAAGACCGAATATCGTCCTAAGAGACTGGTTTCTAATTACCGTTCATCTATTTTATGTTATCTATTTAGCAACCGATAATAGAGTTGGGTTTTTTTGTTTAACTACTAGAATAATTGCAAGAATTAACTAAACTATTGAAGTTGTAATCAGTTATGAAGGAATTAGAGCTTCCAAAATTCTCGACTATCCACTATATTCAATCCCTAATGCAACTAGAATGACTTCTTCTTCTAGGTCAAGATAGCGGTTACTATACTGTCTTATATTCCGGTTAGGATATATAATTGCTCAACCCCAGTTCAGAACCCTTCTATATTTCTACGATATGATTTACCACATAGGAGGATTAAGAACAGTAACCATAATGCTACACAAGTATCGGAGTACTTTCGTCCGCGATTTTAACCTATGTCTATTCAATTACAACATATACAGTCTCTCCTCTCGGTTCTTGATTCGAAATCATATAGATTATGATAATTAGTGATCAATTAACTATCAAACATTCATATCAATTATTGAATAAATCTTAATCAAGTGAATAAGAAATCAACTAATGCATTAAATCATTAAATAGAGTTTCAAGCGATTCAAAAAGAAAGCTCTAATAAAGTGTTTAGCTCCTAGCCATAGTCACGCTAAGAACTAATACAATTCCAAATAAACTGAATTAAAAAGAAAGAAAGAAAAGTATTGCGAACTACCTTGCCCTGTGATGATGTTGTCTGTTAGAATGACCCTTCTTCTCCTAGAATAATCCCTAGGGCTTTTAGTATGTTGCAATTTTCGTGCCCTATGGACCCTTCTTCCCCTGGCCAAATTAACCTCGGATTCTCGATTGCATCACACAAGGCCCAAAGTTCTGTGGCTTCTCCGATGTTAGCGCCATGGCTACGCTTAGATTTCGTCCGGGTCTTTAATTTCTTTCATTTTCGGCCTCAGATTCCTCCTTTTATGCCCATTTTTCGTTCCTTTTCGCCATTTTGCCGTTTTGAACCGCTGTGACTCAAAAGAAATAAAAACAAACCTAATACTATACTAAACACAACAAAAAACAAGTAAAATACTAACTAAAAATGACTCAAAAGGCGTATACAAAATACGCTTAACAAATACTCCAAACTTAATCTTTGCTCGCCCTCGAGCAAAGATCAAAGCAAAAACAAAGAACAAAAACAAAAGACTCAAAGACTCAAATCACGTAGTTACACAAGATTACTTAGAAACACATGAACGTCAGTTGAGATAATATATAGGAACAGATGTAACATGAATTTAACAATCTAGAATTTCAAGTCAGATATTTCGCAAATTCATTTCAGTCACAATCACTGGAAGCATGAATACCCAACATATGCATATCAATTTTATTTTCATTTTTTCTCAAAATTCCATGGACATGTTTACTTGTTATTCTTCACTAATCATGGACGTACATAATAGAGATCTTCAGGACTTTTCAGGTAATGTTGCTCCGCTACATGTTCACAAGAACGAAAAATCAAGCTTCAACGAGTTTATGGCGGCACATCATAATTTTAGTACAATCTAGCTACATCACCTATTTTTATTTAATTATTTATAAATTTAGCCATATTAGCAGTCCACTTGCTCGTGTTTAATTGATTACCAGTTATGACATGACATTTTCTATTTTTTAGTATAATTTTTAATTCATTCTCCTAAATTATTGACTAGTCAATTTCTTGCATGCGTTTAATTGTTGATACTTGATACTATCTTCATTCCACTCATGATGTTAAATTGCTAACATGTCTTAATGGATTGGCAAGAGGCTCATGTTTTGACGTCAAAGGCTATTATTATACAAATTATTTAAATAAAGAAAAAATATTAAACAACATCCCACAACATGACATATTTGGGCAAATCTCCTATTAACACAAGAATATGCCCGATCTATTTTGTTTCCCGCATAATATTCTTGCTTACTGCAAATAAAACAATAATTATATACGTTAATTCCAAATAAATTGATATTCGTTGTCCATGGAAATTCTTTCTGTTCATGCCGCCGCGCTATTATATCTCTAATCTTCCACTCCGGTTTAAAGATGCAGCAATAGAAAAAGAAGTGATTTTATCTTCAAAAATTACACAAACACTTTTTATTATCCTTTGGAGCAGTACTCCTTAATCTTATCTATAAGGGAAAACAAAAAGTTAGAAAGTTTGGATTGGTATGCAACACACATAGCCATGACCTGATCTTTGGCTTGCTAGATATTCTAGTATAGTGGCAATGATATTACTTTCCATTTCAATCATTTCTGACTTTTGCAGGGACGTGGATATTTAACAGGGAAGGTTAATCAAGAACTAATTAAAGGTAAGATAAGACGAATAAATAGAGCTTAATTTTAAGCTATAACAAGAAGCTTCCTAATCTATATGCTCTAGGTAGATAAATTGCACGTGTATGCTGAATCACGTAACATAAGATTTTATAAAGTAATATTAATATTATTTACAAAATTAAATAAATAATTATATATAAAAGAGTAAAGTATAAGTTTTGGTGAATGATTAAATTAGATCATTACATTGACATATGAATTTTGTGGAATTAAAATCCATATTAAATTTAGACAAATTTCTAAATTCAAAAAATATCAAGCTCAAATCAAGATTAAATTATTCAAATACAAGACATGAATTTAAAGTAAAGTCTAATTTTACCGGACTAGTCCATTGAGTTGGTCTTCAAATCATGAGCTCGCTCAATTAGTCTAAGATTCATGTCATGTGTCAAAAGACGTGACGCGCCAAGTCAAGTCAATGACCATTAAAATCATGCCATATGCATAAGTGACGTAGCATACCAAGTCAATATAAGAATAAATCAAATGTTGTCAAGTGTTCAAATGATATTATTCAACCAATCATATACATACTCTAGCTCTAGCTCTCTCCTGTAACTATAAGTAAGAGTAGAAAGAACTGGAGAGAAGACATCTTTAGATTCATGAAGACCTCTGCATAACAAGAAGTTACATAAGTTCTTTCGCATATCAACAAAATTCATAAGTCTCCGCATACTTAAAGGACCCATAAGTCTTTCACATAGCAAGAAGATACATAAGTCCTCCACATATCAGAAAGATCCATAAGACTTTCGTGCATCAAAGACAAAAATACATAGAGAAGCTCTCCTCTTTAAAGGTTATCCGCAAGTCTTCCGCATACTAAAAAGTCTTCGTCTCCAATTGGTGAGCTGCAAGGTTTCATACCTCCATGTATGTGATCAAAGCTTGGCGCCGCATTCTTGGTGAAATCACAACAACAAATAATTCGTCAGTTCAAGAACAAGCAAGGCCTTTGATTGACGATTGTGAGGAGAAAAATCAGAAGAATACATCTTTTTATTTAAGAATTTTTTAAAGAATTGTAAACCCCGCACAAATCATCGAAATTTAATATTATTATTTGTTAATATTTTTCTAGTCTTAATTATTATTTTTCAGGAACGAAAAATTAGTTGTTACACATTATGCGGTGATTTGTTAGTCAAGGATCAAGATGATTGCATATAGTCTAATTAGGGGTGTTATCGGTCCGGTCCGGACCGAGAACCGGATCGATAAGATTTCGGTCCTGAGTCCAGATTCAGGACCGGATCGAAATCTTATCGGTCCGGACCGGTAAGAATTTTCCGGGCCGGGTTCCGGGGCCCAGACTTTTTTTTAAATTGAATTTGCAATACTGAAATTGACATTCTCGGACACATTACCACAAAATTTGAACGTTGAAATCTATTGTATATCACAAGATATTTAGCTTTGAAAAGGGAAAAATCGTAACGATTTGGGGAAAAAGTGAAATTAATTGGCAAGAAGGACGTTTTTTGAGAAATTCTCCAAACTGCTTCTGCAGTTTGTCTGACCCTGTCTCGAAAAAATACGCGAAATCAAAAAAACAAATTAGGTGAAACGGACGTCCGAGCGCAGAGTTATGACGCGCGAGAGGACCGACCGACCGGGCCGGGCCGGAGGATCGGGTAGGGGAGAGGGTTCTGTTTGGGGGGTGACAGGGGTGTTACCGGGTATTTTATCGTGTTACCGGTCCGACTCCTTATCGGTCCGGGTAATTTTTTGATACTCGTATTCGGACCGTTAACTTTTCGGTCTGAATATCGGTCCGAATTTACCAGTCCAATTTTTGAATAATTATCGAAAATATCCGGACCGCTAATGGCCCTAAGTGTGATCTACGAAAATGAATGGTCAAAGTTTAAGAAGATACATGTGATCTTTTCCTTATATTGATGGTATGAAGTACAAATGTGTAATTAGGCATATTTTACTTGATACTATGAGCTATGAGCTATGAGCTATGAGCTATGAGCTATGAGCTATGAGCTATGAGCTATGAGCTATACAGTTAGTTGTCTATAACTTTATTTTTTTCTTTTCTTGAGATGTACTTTATCACTTTTTGTAATAAATGTGTTTTGGTTGCTAAAACGGTTAACAAAAAAATTACCAGGTAGACATGTACATATTAATTACCCCTTTAAAGAAAAATAAGATTAATTCAGTCAGTATCCCTCATAATTAATACTATCAAAATAATTTTATTTGAATTCGCCAAAGAAGAGTTATCAACACAAAATGTTTAGAGTCTCACATCGAATATGAAATGAGAACATAGATTCCTTATATGGACTTGGACAATCATCACCCTACAAATTAATTTTTGGGGTTGAATTAGATCCAAAATTTATTCTTTACATGGTGTCAGAGCCAATTACATTTCAATTATTTGTTCACAGATGTTGGACAAACTATCTTTTGGGGTTGAGTTAGACCCAATATTCATTCTTTACAGAAAATAAGTAAGAATGTTAGAGTTAAGAGTTCCACATCAAATATGAAATGAGAACATTAAATTCTTATACGGACTTGAACAATCCTCACACTACAAGCTAGCTCATGAGAGGAGGATTATCTAAGTCCATATAAGGAATTCAAATTCTCATTTCATTTTCGATGTGAGACTCTTAACAAATATTTGTCTGGCCACGACGCACTAGTATTAATCGACCTTTAGAAATTGAACCTCAAGTAAAATATCGACATAGTAGTTGAACTTTGAAGGTATATATCAAATGAAATGTTAGTTCTCACTCATAAATTTTATTTAGACATTGCACAAACTTTTATTTTTATTTTTAAAAAATGAAGTTCATATTCAAACATAGTATTGTCAGCATCTAATTATGTCTGTACTTCAACTTCAATTTTTAGTTTTTTCAACTTCAGGTTCAACTTAAATATTGTCCAAATGCCTACTTTTTTCCAAAAAAAAATAAAATTAAAAAAAACTATTAGTAAATGATGATAAAAATTACCTCTTTTTTATGAACAAACTTCTTTTTTCTTCTTTGGGTATTTACTTGGATTCCTACTCTATATGGGAAGATAACATGAGAACAGGTAACATATTAATATATGACATGTTTCAACTAATTTATCCAATAGAGTTACACTTTTCTTTTCCTTTTTGTGAAAAAAGAGCAGATGCTTATCCCAATGGAAGAATCACTTTATTCTCGCAACATATATCTTAAAGGAATCACATGAAATTTGAACGGTTAAGGAAATCTTATTAGTTATTTTCCTTTCAAATATCTTTTTTCCTCTTGATTGTAATTGAATACCACCTATATAAAGGGACTTATCCATTAGCTTTTGCAGTAAACACAACCAACATTTCTTCTTTCTATAGCCAACCAAAAGAAATTAACTTTGTATTTTAACACTTTTCACCTACACCTAAAATATGGCACCAAAAAACGATATTTCTGAGATAGGCCAAGAAGGCTTTACTCTTCTTGATGAAGTTTATGAAAGGAAGAAAAAACCTTCTTCTTCATACCAATTACAAAAGTCTCAAATTGTTCAGCTGAAATCAGGTTCAAATTCAGCCATTCAAGGGAGAGTTATCAACAGTCATGAAGCTGTGCAGTTATATGGAGGGATTATTTTTTCTGATTATTCCAAGAGAAAATCAACAACTTTGGCTTATTAATAATTGTCTATCGCAAGTTGGCTGTATATGTATATGATGAAGTTATTTGTAAGTTGTATGTGTATTATATATGGTCTAGAAATTAATATACTTCCCTAGCCTATATAGTTGAGCATGTAAGTGATAATGTTTTATATTTCGCTTATATATATCATCATGTTCCCTTGTGATATTTAGTCATGAACCAATCTGGCCCTAACAATGCTCCTTTTCGGTCTGTTTTTTTTGTTTGTGTGGCTGTCTTCAATTTCCATTACTCTTTTCAATGGTAAATTCATGTCAGAAGTAAGTTGCTACCTTGTAGATATTTCATTACCTGTATCGACTTAGGGGCGAGGGGAGGGATAAAAATAAGGCACGACCATGTTCTTTTGTCCGTTTATAAACTTGAACATCTTACATTATAGGCTACCTTATCAAGACCATTAAGTTGCTACCTTGTAAAATAAAAGAATATTGTCAAATCATATTAAGGAGGGCAAAGGTTCAAATATATCCTCAACTTAAATTGGTGATATATGTTGAGTTGTGGAGCCTAATTCATTGTTGATAGCCGATAATATGAAGACTTGATCGGCAGTCGATACTATGAAGACCGGATCAACTAAGGTGGTGTTTGACCAAGCTTCTGAAAGTGTTTCTGTTTCTCAGAAACACTTCTTTGGCCAAACATCACTTTTCCAGAAACATAAACACTTTTTCCGAAGTTAAAAAATATTTCTAGATGAGAAGAGAAGCAGAAACACCAATTTGATGTTTCTGGAGAAACCATTTTTGCTCATTCATTGAATTTCTTTTTGACCCATTTACCATTTTCTTTTTACAAAATTGATTTTAATCTCATATAATATCTCCATATAAAATAGAAATTTGAGAATAGAGGTAGGATGGGGGTAGGTACCGGGTGGGGGGTAAGAAAAAAATTATTTTTTAAAATAAAAGTAACAAAAAATATGAAATAAAAATTTGAGGATGTGTAGGGCAATGGGGTGGGGTGGGTTGAGGGGTAGAGGGTAGGGCGGGGTTTTTTCCCCTATAAAAGTAACAAAAAATATGAAATAGAAATTTGAGGATGGGTAGACCAATTGGATGGGGTGGGGTGGGGGTAGGGGTAGGGCGGGTTGTAAGAAAAAAATTCATTTTTTTTATAAAGTAACAAAAAATATGAAATAGAAATTTGAGGATGGGTAGGGCAATGGGGGTGGGGTGGGGTTTAGGGAGTAAGAAAAAAATTCATATTTTTTAATATTTTTTTTATAAAAGTAACAAAAAATATGAAATAGAAATTTGAGGATGGGGTAAGGGAATGGGGTGGGGTGGGGTGTAGGGGGTAGGGCGGGGGGTAAGAAAAATTTCATATTTTCAATCATTTTTTTATAAAAGTAACAAAAAATATGAAATAGAAATTTGAGGATGGGGTAGGGCAATGGGGTGGAGTGGGGTGGGTGTGGGTAGGGCGGGGGGTAGGTTTGTACATATTTGAGTCATTGACTATCATATTATCGTTACATTTCTTATGTACAATATAATATTATTTTTTGATTAAATGCTGCAATTAAATAATTTTTTAAAAATTATTAAATTGTAAAGATATACTAATTTTTTGAAACATATGATAGAAAAGAATATTTTAAATAGTTTTAAATCTATTACAAAGAATATTCTAGTAAATTTGCATAAATGTTGGCCAAAGAAGAAAAATGTTTTTGTTTCTCAGAAGCACTTCTATAATTATAGGCCAAATACACTAACTGATTCTCTAGAAACAGTTTCTGCAGAACTACTGAGAAACAGAAACACCTTTTCAGAAGCTTGGCCAAACAGACCCTAAGTTCGGAATGTTGATCGGCTAAGATTATTTAGCGGCTAATGTTATTTAGTAGCTAAGGTTATGTAGTGGCTAAGGTTATTTATTGGAAGGTATTTTGGCTCATATATTGTACGCCATAATTTTCGTTATATATAGACTAGGGAGTTGTTCTTCTAGGTTAATTTTCATCATGGAAATTCATTAGAATTCATCACGAGTGAAAGGTGAGGAAGAACGAACTGTAAACTCAAAACTCCATATTTGATCATAGTGAAATCTACAGCGGCAAAGTAGACATAGCTATCGCATTGAGGGTGAACTACTATAAATCTGTGTGTGTGTTATTTGTTCTTTGACGGTTTACCATTTTCTGATTAGTCGGATTTGGGTCGTCAAATCCCAACAACTGGTATCAGAGCAATATGTTGTGTTGCGATTCAGAGAACGATGGCAGTCGAAGATGGTTTGGCACACGACATCAGGAAATTCGATGGTACAGATTCTGCATTTTAGAGAATGCAGATTGAAGACTATTTGTATGGAAGAAAACTTCATCAACCGCTGAGTCCGAAGCTAAAGGATATGAATGATGCAGATTGGAATCTCCTCGACAGACATATTTTGGGAGTTATTTGACTGACGTTATCGAAGAACGTTGCCTACAACGTGGCGAAGGAGAAGACCATGACAGGAATGATGAAGGTTATGTCCGACATGTATGAGAAACCTTCGACAAACAATAAGGTATTTCTCATGAAGAAACTCTTTCATCTAAAGATGGAGGAAGGCGCTCCTGTTGCAGTGCACGTGAATGAATTCAACACGATTGTCAATCAATTGTCATATGTTACAATCGAGTTTGATGATGAAGTGCAAGCCCTAATTTTGTTGGCGTATCTACCGAATAGTTGGGCACCGATGAGAGCAACCGTTAGTAATTATGTTGGCACTGATAAACTGAAGTTCAATGATGTTAGAGATCATATTCTTGCCGAGGAAGTTCGCGGGATAGATTCTGGTGAGGCATCGACAAGTTCTGCCTTGAATGTTGATAACAGATGCAGAAATTATGATAGAAACTACAGCCGAAATAAGGGCAAGTCAAAGTCAAAGAATGACAAGAGTCAATCCAGGTCTGGACGAACGCTTGAATGTTGGAACTATGGGAAATCGGGTCACATCAAAGAAATTACATGGCACCGAAGAAGGATGACAACAAATGGGGTGGATCCAATGCTGCCACTGAAGATATTGATGCGTTGATGTTGTTCACTAAAGACATTGCCAATCCGATGATGTTTTCTATTGACAGCCCAATCGACTATTAGGTTCTTGACTCAGGAGTACGGGTATGTTGCGGGGAAGTACGGGTATGTCTATTTGGCAGATGGTAACCTTTAGAAATTATCGGTACTGGAGACATTAATTTGAAGATGTCAAATAGAAATGTGTGTAAAATCAAAAGCACCAGACACGTACCGAAACTGATGCATAATCTGATCTCAGTGGGTCAGCTTGATGATGAGGGATATGATGTTACCTTTGGTAATGGTTCCTGGAAGGTGATGAAGGTTGCTATGGTGGTTTCTCGCAGTAAGAAAACTGGTACCCTCTACATGACTACGAGTTACCGTGATATAGTTATTGTTGTTGACAACGCCAAAAAGATAGAATTGTGGCACAGACTAGGGCATATGAGCCAGAAAGGGATGAAACTTCTGGTGACTAACGACATGATTTCGGAGCTGAAGTCAGTGGATCATCATATGTGTGAGAGATGCATACTCAAAAAATAGAAGTGAGTTAGTTTTTCAAGTGCATGCAGAGAATTGAAAGATGAGAAGGTTCAATTGGTGCACACTGACGTGGGGGGCCTACTACTGTCCCCTCACTCGTAGGATCACTCTACTACGTGACCTTCATTGATGATTCAACCAGGAAGTTATGGGTCTATTTTATAAAAAATAAATCTGACGTGTTCACTGTCTTTAACAATATTGTGACGATAATGAGATCAAGATGGTGAAGACTATTCCTGGAATACCCAACAAAATAGAATAGCAGAAAGGATGAATCGAACATTGAACAAGCGTGTACGGAGCATGAGAATACACGCTGGACTGCCCAAGACATTCTAGGCAATACCACAACTTTCATGATTAACAGAGGACCATCTATTCCGTTGGGTTTCATAATTCCAGAAGAGGCTTGGAGCAGTAAAAAGGTAAATCTTTCTTTTTTGAAAGTGTTTGGTTGCTTATCCTATGCTCATATCGATGCTATTGCTAGAAGTAAACTTGATCCGAAATCTAAGAAGTGTTATTTTATCGGCTACGGTGACATCGATTTTGGTTATCGATTCTGGAATTACCAAAATCGGACGATCATCCGAAGCAGGTACAAATCTTCGATGAACAAGTGATGTATAAAGACAAGCTGCAAAATAGTTCAGAGAGTAAAATCTCTAAGAACAAGGAATTGGAAACAATCGATTTGAGAGATTTCTCGGCACCCGAGCTACAAAGTGCTACTGCGGCAGATGAACAAGTAGTTCGAGAAGACAACCGAGAAGACAGTGATGGAGAGGTTGATGAAAGTACTGAAACTGAAACAAATTAGCCGACTCTGATCACAGAATTACAAAGATCATCCAAGATCAGTAAGGCAGTTCACAGGTTCTCTTCGTCCCTCGACTACATTCTGCTCACTGACAGAGGGGAGCCAAAATGTTATGAAGAAGTGATGCAAGTTGATGAGTCGATCAAGTGGGAACTGGAAATGAAGGATGAGATGGATTCACTGTCGTAAAATTATACATGGGAGTTAGCTAAGTTACCAGAGGGAAAGAATGCATTACAGAATAAATGGGTCTACCGGATAAAGAAAGAACATGATGGACGCAAGCGCTATAAAGCGAGGTTGGTTGTGAATGGATTCCAACAGAAAGAAGTCATTGACTACACAAAAATCTTCTCTCCCATAGTCAAGTTAGTGACAATCATAACTGTTCTTAGGCTGGTAGCAAAGGAAGATCTGCATCTTCAACAAATGAATGTAAAAACTGTCTTTCTTCATAGTGACTTAGAAGAAGAAATCTACATGAAGAAACCTGATGGATTTGAGGTCAAAGGGAAAGAGAAGTTGGTGTGCAAGCTTCAAAAGTATCTGTACGGACTGAAATAGGCTCCAAGACAGTGGTATAAGAAGTTTGACAGCTTTATGAAGAAAGCCGAATTCCAAAAGTGCGAAGCATATCACTGTTGTTACTTTAAGAGATTTGAAGACTCCCACATGATACTGCTCCTTTATGTTGATGACATGCTGATCGTAGGAGCAGACCTACATGAGATTGATCGGCTGAAGAAGAAGTTTTCAGAAGAATTTGCAATGAATGATTTGGGAGCCGCAAAACAAATCCTTGGGATGAGAATCATCCGAAGTAAGAAGGGCCTTAAGCTCACCCAAGAAGAATATGTGAAGAAGGTCCTCAAAAGGTTCAACATGGATAATGCCAAGCCAGTCAGTACTCCCTTGACTGGACACTTTTATTTGTCAAAGGACCAGTCGCCTGTGGCCGAGGACGAGAAGGAGCATATGGACAAGATACCTTATGCCTCGACTATCGGCAGTCTTATGTACGCGATAGTATGTACGAGGCCAGATATTGCACATGCAGTGGGAGTTGTTAGTGGGTTTATGAGCAATCCGGAAAAGCAACATTGGGAGGCTATGAAGTGGATTTTCAGGTATCTGAAGGGCAACTCAAGTTCAACTTTGTTTTTCTGAAAGTCAGAGACAGGATTATAGGGATATGTTGATGCTGACAATGGTGGTGATGTCGATACCCGAAAGAGCACATCTGGGTATGTTTTCACCTTCAGAGGTACTGCGATCGACTGGGTTTAAAAGTTACAGAAAATAGTAGCTCTCTCTAGATGTGATGTTGAGTACATTTCCGTGAAGGAGGCCACGAAGGAGATGATATGGCTATAATATTTTCTGTAAGAATTGGATCAGGACCACAAGGGGAGTGTGCTATATTGTGATAGCCATAGTGTCATTCATTTGGAAAAGAACCTGGTCTACCATACTCTAACGAAGCAAATACAACTCCGATATCATTTCATCAGATCGACTTTGGAAGATGGATTATTAGTGCTTGAGAAGATCCTAGGAAGTTAGAATCCAGCAGACATGCTGACGAAGGTCGTGACGAATGATAAACTGAAGTTGTGTGCAACTTCAGTTTGACTCTTTGGATAAGGATCAGAATCGCTGCTGCTGCAGATGAAGACAGATGATTAAAATTAGTCTCTAAGTGAGAGATTGTTGAGTTGTGGAGCCTAATTCATTACCGACAGCTGACACTACGAAGACCTGATCGGCAGCCGACACTATGAAGACTGGATCGACTAAGTTTGGAACGTTGATCGGCTAAGGTTATTTAGTGGCTAAGGTTATTTAGTGGCTAAAGTTATTTAGTGGAGGGTATTTTAAAAAAATTGGCTCATATATTGTACGCCATAATTTTTGCTATATATAGATTAGGGCGTTGTTCTTCTAGGTTAATTTTCATCACGGAAATTCATTAGAATTCATCATGAGTGAAAGGTGAGGAAGAACGAATTGTAAACTCAAAACTCCCTATTTGATCATAGTGAAATATGAAGCGGCAAAGTGAGCGTAACACTCGCATTGAGGGTGAACCACAATAAATATGTGTGTGTGTGTTATTTGTTCTTTGTCGGTTTACCGTTTTCTGATTAGTCGGATTTGGGTCGTCAAATCCCAACAATATATATACTCATTAAAAAAGTGGTGCATATATACTCTTGACGTTTCACACAAATGGTGCAATATACTTTTTTTTCCTGACAAAATTTTTTTAAAATAATTATTTAGCATATTTTTAATTAAAATTATGTCACGTGGCTTTTAAAAAGAAAGTCTACCAATTTTATTGAGTAGACTTATATTTTTAATGACACGTGATAATTTTTATTTTCTAGTGAGTCGGGTCAGATTCGTTTAAAAAATATCTCTATGGCTTTAAAAAAATAAGTCTACCCTTTTTTTTAAACAACCCAGACCCAACCCACTAAAACAATTACCACTTAACTTTAAAAAATAAGTCTACTCAATAAAAATGGGTAGACTTTTTTTAAAAGCCACATGGTATTTTTTAAATTAAAAAATAAGCCAAAATAATTTCTTATAATTATTTTGTCAGCAAAAGGGTATATTTTCACCATTTATGTAATGACAATGTTATATATTGTAACGACTCGTTCGATCGTTTTAGGTATTTTACTTGATTTCACTTAAAAGATCCTTTCCCCAACGTACTTGAGGTATATTTGACTTGTGGGTTAGGTGGCATGAGTCCCAAAAATATCGGGTAGAGATATCGGAAGGAAATCCTAGTGTTGAAAATTGAAAGTTATGAAATTGAGAACTTTGACTAAAAATTGATTTTTAGGTAGATGTGTCCGAAATTTAATTTTAATGGCTTCATTAGCTCCGGAGCACGATTTTTGACTTATGTGAATGGCTAGAACGAGTCACGATCGAATTGAGTACGTTTCGTGCAAGTTTTTGGAATTTGAAAAGTTCTTAAGTTGAAAGATGTGATTTGGTTGACTTTAGTCAGCATTGAGGGTAATAATTTTTTTTAATTTCGTCAATTCCATCAGGTCCGGAATGTCCAATATGATCTAGTCAAGTAGGTTTTTGGTTCCCGAGACACTCGAGTGTATTTTGGGCGCTTGGTTGAAATTCTAGAGTTTAATGGAATTAGAGTTGACTTCGATTAATATCGGGTAAAGATGATCCCGTGTCGATGGTTTGAAAGTTCAAACAGGTTCGTATGATGATTTTGGACTTGTCCACAAGTTTTGGTGCGATTCGGATGAGTTTCAGATGGATTTGGGTTGTGTCATGCTTGTGTTTGAAGCTTCGACATCATTATTTTGGCCATAAAGGGTACTATATTGAGAAAACGACCTTTAATTTGTGTTTCGATTGAACCATTAGATGCGTATTAAAATTTATGAGTTGTAGCAACTTAAATCGCCGAATTTTGATATTGTATGAGGGAGTTATGCCCATTTTAACATCGGAATAAATTATTTATTTCTGGTGCGAGGATTTATTCATTGCGAAAGCGAGGTGGTCCCGCGAACGCGAAGAATGATTTTTTGGTTGATTGGTCAATGCAAGAAATTGCTCTTCGTGAATGCGATGGTACCCCCCGAATGCTATAAAGAAAAAATGGATGGACAATGTTTAAATTGGACATATACGAAGTATTTGATACTTTCATCATATCTTGAGTTCTAGAGCTCCGTTTGAGGTGATGTTTGCAGCGTTGTTCTTGTATCAATGAGGGGGTAATCATCTAATCTTTATTTTATTGTTTTCCCATGATTATTTCTGTTAGTTATCATTTTTATCCCTGTTTGATTGGGGAAAATTGGGATTTTGAACCGAAAAGTTGAAAAGTGATAAATCGTGGATTTGAGGATCAAGATGATAATGGTCTTCTGGATTTATATAATTAAGCTATGGGTAAACAAATTTTAAAAATAAAATTTCAGTTTTTCTCTTGAGGTCTCGGGGTTACCTTTTAGGTTCGTTTTTGGGTTCCGAAATATGGGTATTGTTGAATTTGTATGACCTTGTAGAATATTAATTTGACTATGATGACATTTATTTCTTAATAAATTAACTATTTTGACCTTCATGCTTGCAGTGGGGTTTTAGATTGATATTCTCGAGTCCAAATTCCTTTATGGTAATATGACTACCTATAAAATCACATATTAATGTAGATTTCATAATTGAGTTCATTTGGAAGCTTTCCGAAAGGGAAATGATGAAGCTTGATTGTTTGTGGCTCCCGCTCGACCTCGACGCAGGTTACGACTTACTTGAGTTAGACTTTGATTAGATAGTCATATATAAATCTCGTAGAAATTAACAGGGATAGCATGATAGACCTTCGGGCATAGAGGTGGTGCTAATTCCACTAGTTTGGTATATATGTTTTTCACGTGGGCTTTCGCCATATGTGTTATATTCTGTGATTATTGTGTATCTGTTTATGTGTCACATACTATCTCACTCATCTCATGAAAAGAAAAAGTAATATTGATTAATTGAAATGTGAACAGTAACATGACTTGTACTTGTTGATTAATTATTGATGATACTGTTGAGATTAATATCATGCATGACATGCTTACTTATTACTATAATATGGTCATAATGGTAAGGTGAGTGAGTGAGATACTCCGAGGTCTTTGCCATAGATTTAGAGTGACAGAGATATTCTAAGGTTTCTACCGGAGACTAGAGTGATTGATGCATTCGAGGTTTTGCTGGAAAACATGAGTGGTGCATGAACTTCGTGGGTTCCATGTGAGTCATGGATTTGAGATTTGGTCCTTAGCATGTGTGTACTTGTCACGACCCGACCCGACGAGCCGCGACTAAACACCCTAATGACGCCATTATACTAAGTTGTCACACATAATCCAACTAACACTTAAGAAATATAAAACCTGACAGCATAACGCTGCAACAATAACTGATCGGTGTATTTTATATACATCTTTTGAGTCGTTTTTAGTTAGTTTTTTGCCTCTTTTTGTATAAATATGTGTCGTGTTAGGATATATTTTCTTTCTTTTGAGTCACAGTGGTTTAAAGTGGCACATTGGTGAAAAGGAGCGAAAAGAAGGCAGAAACAGAGGTTCCATAGCTCAAAAAGCTGAAAAGTTGGCAACCTGGGCGAGAAACAGGGCGACGCCGTGGCGCCAGACCATTAGCAGCAGCGGGGCCAAGACGCCCAAGAAGCAGAGCCAGTCGCAGAAGTTTCGGTGCCAGTTGCAGGGCCGTGGCGCCGACGCGGAAAATTTGACAAATCCGAATAGGACTGGGCCAAGACCAAAGAGGAAAATGTTTTACACGTTTTTGGGGATATAAATAGGGCCTTTTAGGTCAGTTTTGGCGTTGCACACCTTATCATTCATCATAGCATTACTTCAAGATTGGAGACTCAGTTTTGAGTAATTTTCTTGTTCTTTACTTTGTTTCTTTCTAGTATATGTTGGATATTATTTTAGTTCTTAGTATGTCTATGGCTAGGAACTAACTTAATTTAGGGATTTCCATGTCGAATCGCTTGAACCTCGTTCTTATGAATTAATGCATATTTTGGTTTCTTCTTATTATTCTTGAGGTTTATTCAATAATTGTTTTGATTGCTTGATAATTAATTGATCACTAGTTATCATCACTTATATGAGTTCTAATCGAAATCCGAAAGGGGAGATTGTGAATATGCTATAGTTGAATAAATATAGGTTTAAATCGTGGACGAAAGTACCCCGATACTTGTGTAGCTTAATAGGCTATTGCTCTTAATCCTCCTTTGTAGTCAATCTTGTAATCGAAAGATAGAAGGGTTCTACATTGAGGTTGAGTGTTTATATTACCTTAACAGGAGTATAAAACGGCTTAGTTAACCTGCTATCTGAACATAGAAGAAGAACCTTAATTGTTGCATTAACGATTAAAAGCGAGCGGGTAGTTGAGGAGATTTGGAAGCCCTATTTCCACCATATCTGAAGTAAAGTAAAGTAATTTAGTTAGCGTCTATAAACATAGATATAAACAAACCATCAACTCATCGATCACCAAATAGATACCATATAATAGAAGTTGGTAATTGAGCACTAATCCCTGAGGACGATATCTCGGTCTTCTAGACTATATTACTTGTAACGATACGTGCACTTACGTTTAGCGTGTATAAATCGCACATCAAGTTTTTGGCGCCGTTGCCGGGGATTGGCGTAGTTCAATATCAATCTTTCTATTCTTAATTTCTAATTTGGTTTTTATTTTTCTTTTATTTTATTTTATTGTGGAACCGTGAACCGTGATTTGTTTGTTGTTTGTGATTAGTCTCAGGAACTTAGTTTATGCGAAGTAGGAGAGGAGCTGACATTCCTATCCCTCTGAATCCTGAGATTGAGAGATTGTGCAGACAGAACAGGAAAGAGAAAAGAGCAGTTGATTCCTTAGCAATGGGAGATCAGCGAAACAATAATTTGGGGGATGATGAGTTACCACTGGTTTTAAGACAAGTCCCTGCAGAAAGGAGCTTGGGGGACTATGTGATGTCAACCATTACAGGGGTACAGACTTGCATAAGGCTTCCAGCTGTTGAAGCCAACAATTTTGAAATCAAACCAGCCATATTGCACATGGTTCAAAGTTCAGTTCAGTTTGGGGGATTATCGTCTGAAGATCCTTACTTGCATCTAGAAATTTTTTTGGATCTGTGTGCAACCTTCAAATATAATGGCGTTACTGATGATGTCATTCGGTTTAGACTCTTCCCATTCTCACTCGGGGATAGAGTAAAGTGTTGGCTGAACGCATTACAGGCGAACTCCATCACTATATGGCAAGACTTAGCCCAGAAGTTTCTTGCCAAGTTCTTTCCTCCAACTAAGGCAGCAAAGCTCAGAGGTGAGTTGAATAATTTCTATCAGCTGGAGAGAGAGCCATTATATGATGCATGGGAAAGGTTCAAAGACTTACAGAAAAGATGCCCACATCATGGGATCGATAAGTGGATGCTAGTCCACATATTTTACAATGGGCTGTGTGGTACAACTCGTACCATCATTGATGCTGCAGCAGGAGGTACGTTCATGAAAAATAGTGCCAATGAGGCCCATGAATTGCTAGAGGATATGACCACAAACAACCATCAGGGGGCAGATGAGAGAGCAGTGAACAGTAGGAAGATGGCTGGGATTCATGAGCTAGACGCTATCACTGCATTGACTGCGCAGGTAGCCACTTTGACAAAGCAGATGCATCAGGGTACCATGACAGTTAAAGCAGTGCATACACCAGTAGGTTGTGAGATCTGTGGGGGCCCCCACACTTTTGATAGATGTACAGCAGTGGACCCGAATAATGTGCCCATGGAGCAGGTCCAAGCAATGGGAAATTTTCAGAGGCCCTACAACAATGCATACTCCAATACTTATAATCAGGGGTGGGGAAATCACCCCAACTTTTCATGGAAAAATGATCAAGGGCAGCAATCTCAGTTTCAGGGGCAGTATCAACAGAGCACTCCACAACAATCCTTGAATCCAATATTTTCTTCCCAGCAGTTCAGCCCACCAGCTCCCCAAGAAAAGTCAGATGAAATAAGAGAAATAAGAGCAACACTGATGATATTGGCTAAACACCAGGCCCAATCCACTGAGTCACAGACACAACTGATCATTTCCCAGGCCCAATTTATGACAGAGACTAGGTCAACCATTAGTAACTTGGAGTCCTCAGTTTCATCTTTGGTGTCTTCTCTTTCACAAATGACCAACTTCCAGACTCAATTCATGGCAGAAACCAGGTCATCCATTAGTCACTTGGATACTCAATTGGGGCAGTTGGCAGAGAAAGTGACTGACAGACCTCAGGGGAATCTTCCCCCTAATAATGTGGTGAACCAAAGAGAACAGTGTCAGACAATTAGCTTGAGGAGTGGGAAGCAGTTAGAACAGATGGAACCCAAACCAATGGGTGAGAAAGAGAATGAGTTGGAGAAAGCAGTTGAAGCAGAGAAAGAGGGGGTTACTGAGGACCACCATGTTGTAGAAAAAGCTCCACCGGCAGTCATGAGGGAATATGTAGATAGAATTCTTTACCCTCAAAGACTGCAGAAGAAGTCCTTGGACAAGGAATTTTCCAAGTTTTTAGAGGTCTTCAAAAAGCTTCATATCAATCTCCCGTTCATTGAAGTTTTGGAGCAAATGCCAGCTTATGTGAAATTCTTGAAAGACATTCTGTTTAAGAAGAGGAAGCTGGTAGACTATGAGATAATAGCACTGACAGAGGAGTGCAGTGCTATCTTGCAGAAGAAACTGCTCTCTAAGTTAAAAGATCCAGGGAGTTTCACTTTACATTGCACCATAGGGAAGATGACCTGCAAGCAAGCCTTGTGTGATTTGGGGTCAAGTGTCAACCTAATGCCCCTTTCGGTGTTTAAAAGGCTTAGTTTAGGGGAAGCAAGGCCAACAACAGTCCACATGCAGCTAGCTGATCACTCTATTGTGCATCCTAGAGGAATAATTGAAGATGTGTTGGTAAAAGTGGGAAAATTCCTCTTACCGGCCGACTTCCTCATTCTTGATATGGAAGAAGATGAAAATATGTCCATGATCCTTGGGAGACCATTCCTAGCCACAGGAAGAGCCATCATTGATGTTGAAAAGAGGGAGTTAAAACTCAGAGTCCAAGGTGAGGAAATGGTGTTCAAAGTTTTCAAGCAGCCCATTGAACCTCAAGTTGATGCTAGATGTTTTGCTATTGAAGTAGTTGACAAGGTTGAACCTGAGAAAATCCTCACAAGTACTGATGCTCGTGGGGTACCATCAAAGAAGCATGAAAAACCTCATGGTAAGACTGCTGAACTAGCTCTTGATGAAAAAGAATTGCACTCCTCTGAAATTGGACTTGGGAAAAAGAAGAAGAAGAAGAGGAGAAATAGAATGGTGCTAAAATGGATATGTGGAGGGGATACTCGACCCCTTTGATTTAGTAAGTAACCTGCGTCCGGCTAAAAGACGTTAAAGACAACGCTACTTGGGAGGCAACCCAAGTGTTTTTAAATTTATGCAATTTAGTTTTAGTTAGAACAGTCTCACGGAAGATATTGTTTACATGTTGTGATGACAGGTACAGGGATAAAAGTGGAGGAAGAAAAACGCGAGAAAAGGACATTTTATAGTAGTAACATATAATAGTAGTAACATATCCATTAACCTTATGATTACTAGCATTCGTAATAGTTGAATGGTAACTCGTTTCTTTTCTATAAAAATTTGGGCAGCATTTCCCATATTTATATGCACATTCACAATTTACCAGCAAGCCAACAATATCAATTTACAAGTCACAATTCAAGGGTATACTAAAACAGTTTCATATACTTGACGTAAACCATCAGTACACATCTTTTTTCTCCTTACATTTATGGAATACAACAATAAGAGGGCAAGTCTTTTAGTTTGCAACACATCACCTTACTACAATGTAATCTCTTTACGACATGTATTAGTAATTACTACATTGAACATGTTTTATTGTAACTAAACTTTCAGCATTATAACTTTACCAAAACAGCCTTTAAAATGCAACACCATATGTCCAATAATTCCATGAAATTCTCGGCCAACACCACAATACCAAACTCTTTTCATAATTACTTAAAGTCCAATTCTTGTTCCAATAATTCCTTATGAACCAATATAACTTAAATGTCAAGATTTTCTTCCAATTTCAACATGCAAAGAGGTGACGAACTTCACAACACAATAATCGAATACGACAATTCCAAGATTAGTAAAAATTAGTCTTAATATCGGCTACAACATTCAAAATATTCACATGCAATGTATAAATTCCAATTTTTTCTTAACAAAAATTCATTTCCTTAATTCTAACAACATGGTTATATCATAAAAAGAAGAATTTTATACCTCAATTCATCCAAAATAGTCCCGATTTTCCTGTTTTGAGCCATAGAGATTGAATTCGTTGATTTGTTACTTTGGGGATGTATTAACAAAGGGAAATCAGCTGAGGGCGACTGAGAAACCTCAAAGGGAGGTCGCCCAGTCGGCATCGATGCCATGGAAATGGACAACAAGCTTTTTCAATCAACAACAATGGTGAAAATCGATTTGGGACGAATGAAGGAACGGGGGTAGGTTCTTTGTGTCGGCCTGAGTGAGACAAACACAACCACACCACTCACGAGCTTCGAATCTACCTGAATCAACTGAAATCCGTCAAACGGCGACTAGGGTTAGCCCCGAAATCGATTTGGTCATCGTGGCTATAGAGGTATCATCGAGGCACAGAGTTGGTATAGAAATGACGGGCTTGACAAGATGAAGCTAATAGTATAAGCCTCGTCCCCGTTGGACACCTGAATCAGCCGAAAAATGCGAATTACCGCCTGAAACACTATTCACGGCGGCAATCACTGTAGCAGCGCGATTTTTCTCATCTTTTTGTACTTTTTTTAAATTTCTAAATGGGGAGAATGAAAGGTTTAAAAGAGTTTAAGGATTAGGAAATCTGAAAATTATTTGCAAATTGGTTCACTTCTCACAATTAATCAACTTTATGTCCCACTCTCTTTAAATCTTGAAAATCTCACAAGACCTCGTATCCTCGTCGTCGTAACTTATATAATACGATACTAATCCATAATGGAAATATATATAACTATCATTAATAATTTCCAACGTCACACTTGTCTTAACCAAAATTATTCCGGAATCACATCTTTCGTGTACTAACTTCCGGATTAGCATATATAAACATACATTATAACCAATATTCGTATCCTATTTCCTTAATTATGTTCTTAATTATTGTCTTAACTTACGAGGTCTAACATTCTTCCCCCCTTTAGAAACATTCGTCCTCAAATGTTCATTATAGGTCTCATGCTATAAAAATTTCGGCAGAGTCTCCTTTATAACTATGTCTATCCATCTGTATTCATCAAACCAACAGATGTCACACAGGGCCACAATATAGCACACATATACAATTCACCAATTATAAGTACTGCCCTTTTAAACCCAAGTCGGTTACCTCACAGTTTTGCATGTAAGCTCTAAAATCTTGAACTTCATTAATTTTGACTGATAACCTCCCATATTTTTCTAAATCTGTCAAAATAGTGTTAAAATCACCTCCTATTAACCATGAAGGTTGCATTGAATTATCCATATCCTCAAAGATTCCCACAGTTCCAATATCCCTCTAAGAACATTTGGCATACACTAAAGTAACTACCATTTCTTTCTGAGTTCCCCTAATCTTCAGTCTAATTCTCAGTTATTGTATATGATCTATCAAAACTTGCATTTTAAACATGTCATCCCCACATGCACATATCTTTCCTGAGCAGTTTGTCATAGCATGTTGCAACCCTGTTCTTTTCCTATATATTTCAATCTTATTAGGTTCCTGAAAAAGGTTTCATCAATCCCACAAACCCAAAATGATATTCGTTCTACATTTGTATATAGGCTTGAAGAAAGCCTCTATTGTATTCACTGACCTACTATTTAACTTTTCTATATATTTCCCCTATTATGTTCTTCATTATGTTGCTTCTCTACTTCTACTTGCTTTGTTGTTAACTTGTCCGCCATTTGTCGTTTTTCTCCTTGCACCAGGTTTTGATCATTAACCCCTGAGGCTAAACTCTCCTGCTATACTTTCTGTTCCTTTTCATTCAGGTCGTCCCAACGGTTATGCTTCTCATCATCATCAGCTTCTTGTATTACAACATTTTCCTTTTATTGACTATTTGTGCTATGAGATTCCTGCATTACTGTCTTTCCTTATCTTTGATCTTCATCTAATTTGTCTGTATCCCTATTTGGATTAGTATTCCTCTCTTCCCATACCACTTTTTCTATTATCTCCCTTTAAATCCAATTTCAAACAATTCACATGAGTTAGTATAAAATGCAAAATCCTCATATTCTGCAGGATATATAGGAAGATCGCCTATTGTCACCTTTTCATTTATAATAACATTTAAAACCCCACCAACTAGCCAAGGATCTCTCATATCGTCAACAATACAATATAAACTATCCCAGAGAACAACCTTTCCAGTGCATCACTCTTTGCATAAACCATAGTTGTTACCAGATATCTACTTAAATCATGTAACTCTTTCATCTTTGATTCCTTAAGTTTGTCATGTTGATCACCTCTGTCGCACCCGATTTTGAACTCTCAGGCTTGAATGCGCGACGAAATGGTTATCCTCCCCAAAAAATGTAAAAAAATATTAATGTTAAGGGAGTCGCCACCTAATTAATTGGGTGAATTAGGACACCTAAATGCTAACCGATTAAAGTCAACATTAACTCCATTTAATGGTCTGTGAAACTAAATAAGATTCTGAGTAAGGGTTCCTTATTATTCTAAAGGGAAGGGGTTAGGCATCCTTTAGAATCCGCTAACTTGCGGTTGTCCGTTCAAACATAGGTTAATTATCTGGTTAAGAGATGTATGTTTTAGGAAAATTATTCAAGTAAAAGGATGTGACAAGTACCTAAAAGGATATATTTTGATAACTAAAAAAGGATTTTCTAATACTCACAAAATATGTAAATCTAATTATGCATTTATAAGACATGAAATTATTTTATTTGACAAAGTAAAAAATGACAAATTACTACGGTTAAGACTCTTATATATAAAATTAGTTATGAGATTACCTTCGTAAAAAGTTTAATGATAAGAGGGAAAATGATAAATTACTCCTATGATATTTATGAAGAGTTTATGGAAAATTTATTTTTTAAGAATCAGATATGAAGGGATATATTAACTACATGACTAAAACATAGCTAGGGTTAATTGAATTATTTTAGATTTAGATTTATATGATGAACCTAAAATAAATGAGGGATGAATTTATATTTTAAACTACCCTTCCAATGTATTCAAAGACTAGTAGAGTTAATTATCCTATTAATTACAAGGTTAACAAATATAATAATAATAAATAAACAAATAAATAAATAAATAAATAAGCAAGGGAGGAGTGAGATTGGAGTTGATGTAACGTCTAGAACGGATGGCGACACCATCTATCCTATAGTTGTTCGGAAGCCCTGCGGCGGAAGTGTGGTTGGCGATATGGAGATCATGATGAGTCTCATACCGAGACTCTTGATTATTCTCCCGATGCGTGTCATGAAAAAAAGAAAAAAAAAGAAAGAAAAGGATTAGTAAATATTCTAAACTCCATCATATACGAAAATAAGTTAAATGTTAAATTAAACACACAAGTACACATGTTGCCAGTATTAACTGAGGAAATACAGATACGAGTTCCTACCAGCAAGTAAATCATCTAGAGATTAATCGATTGATGGGCCTTAATATGCAGAAAACATAACTTAAACCCAGTAGCATTAGATTTTGGTTTTCAGATCTCAAAGAAAATATTAGTGTTATCGCCCCAAACAGGCCTATTTATACAAACTCACTTCTAATGTATCCAGCCATTAGATATACACAAGACACTCACATAACCATAAAAGGTATACAACCCATATACATGGAATGTATACTAATGCAATTTAAACAGCATATCAGATAATGGGCAGCAGTACAGATATGAGGATAAGTCAGCAGGTATATCTGTTGCGACATATGATCATCGATACATTAGATGGGCAGGATTCAAAACAGAAAGTATGAGGCATATATTTCTGAGACTAATAGTTAGATACATTCCTTGTGGGACAAACTCATTTTTAGTTCTAGGTAAACTGATGGATCCTTACATAACCACTGGTGGTCACCCTCATGCTGCATACCCCTCAGTACGACATCCCAAGAAAGAACACAACTTAGGCAAACTAACATCCATTCATATATTCTAAAAAAATGGTTCAAATGGTAACATAGACATGGTCTAAATAGAGTCAAACTAGACAGGACAGTGGTACGACATGGCTAAAAATATCTCGACTCTTAACAGGTAGCGTACATTTCCACATAATTCAATGAAAAAAACTTTAAAGGACTATAGAGAAAGGACAAACTATTTCGTTCAATTGAATGAGTTAACAACAGATATTCAAATGCCACAAATTGTGATCCTGAAGATGAGTCCATATCGTATTATTCACTTAACTAAACTACAAATACCCTGAGATAGCACAGAAGATCCCACACAGCACAATATTAAATATGCATATAAATGTTCACATGAACATGTGAAATCCTGTGACATATAGTATACAAAGATAGAACACCCCAAATCAACATAAATTAACAGCAGATAATCAACACAAAATGGATCTACGACCCTTGTACAAATATTATACACCTGACCATACTCATAGAAAAATACAATCGAATACACACATATGCTTAAAACAGAATCGACACCACAAATATTGAGAACCACAACTAACAGATTTATCTGAAAACAGTGACTAAACTGAGTCGAATGGATTCGACAAAATGACATATTGGTCTCATCATACAGAGCACACAGTGTCAATTAAACAACTAAATAATGAAAAGAGAGTGGGTTTCCGAACCTTTTGCGGGTGGCGAACTGAGGCGACGACAAAGGTTTTCCCGAATCGTCGAAGGAAAATTCGTGAAGAGCTGGTTTGCAGAATAGGTAGTAGTAAATTGAATAGAAAAGAGAAGGGTTTAGGCACGATGCTGTATCTCTTCTCGATCGTTCCCCCCCTGCATGTCAAAACGCTGGTATTTATAGCTCCTAGTTAGGCTTCGCTTTTTTATGGTAAGTCTAGGACGAGTTTTAGAGATTACTTTTGGTGCGATTTTCGTACTGCTCTTGTTATGATAAGGGCGAGCTGGCTGTGTGGCTGATTGCTTTAAGGAATCTTTTTGGAAGGTCTGGATTCGATTTTAGGGAGATCTTGAGGAAGGTAATTGATTTGGTCGATTCGGTTATGAATGGGGAGGGGATTGATTTGGTTATGCCGGATTTTCCAACCTAAAAATCCGGCGAGATTCGCGGGTGAGGGGAGAGGGTGTACGCGACGATTTGAAAGGGTACTAGGGTTTTGCCTTTTAGGTTTTCTAAGGGTGGGCGATGGAAGGAAGTCTGAGGGTATAAGAGAAGGCGGGCTGGACGAGGGAAGTTAAGGCTTAGGGGAAATGGGCCTGCGGGTAGTTGGGCTGGGTGATTTTTAAAGGTTAGCGCTTGGGTCGGACGCAATTAAGGGTAATTGGGCTGTTAGTTATTGATTTGTGGGTTAGTTTTAGGTGTTTTATTTAATTAATGGTAGATAAATGAAAAATCTAAATTGTGATTAAATTACTTAGGTGTTTTCATTAGTCTAAGCTATTATTATAATAATAAATGTGGGTGTGCTAATTAATTAGTGCTTAATATTTATAATGCGAGACCGTTATTAAAACTTACTTATTATGTGTATTTTGCGATGTAAAATTGCGGTTCTAAAAAAGAAAATTATTTAATTTATTGGTTATTTATTTAAGGGGGATGGACAAAATTGGGTGTCAACAGTTGTCTCTCTTTGTATGGAGAAGATGAAAGAATCTCCAGACAAAGACGTTGACTTATAGCCAATTTTGTCTGGGTCATCGGAATTGGAACACATGTTGTTGGTGTCCGGAAACTAAAGGTGGGGCCGACGCGGATTTAAAATCTGTCCCAGTGTCAAGCTATGGTGACAATGAGTTATTGTGGTGCTAGAATGTTGGGGAGAGAGTAGGTCGACGTTCGGGGCCGCTTTTGCCTTTTGTTGGGAAGTCTGGCTCCCCAACAAATTACCTCAGTTCGCCGTAAGAGGTAGGTCCACGTTGTGCTCCGTCTTTTGCAACTTGTTAACGTTCCTGTAGATTGAAGCTAAGATAGAGGCATTAGTGCATAACTGTCAAAACAAAACAATGTAAGAATGTGAATTTGTGCTGTGGTTGTAGTCAGATTGTATATACTGTTTAATGAAATGATGTGATGATACGCCGTCTTGTATAGACGAGATGCAGATGACGCCTTGTATGGGCGGAATCGTCTTGTATGGATGAAAATGCAAATGACGTCTTGTATGGGCACTGTCGTCGTTGTATAGACGAAATGCAAATGTTCGTCGTTGTATAGACGAGATACAAATGATGCCTTGTATGGGCGATGTCGTCGTTGTATAGACGAAATGCAAATGACGCCTTGTATGGGCGCTGTCGTCGTTGTGTAGACGAAATGCAAATGTTCGTCGTTGTATAGACGAAATGCAGATGTTCGTCGTTGTATGGACGAAATGCAGATGTTCGTCGTTGTATGGACGGAATGCAGATGTTCGTCGTTGTATGGACGAAATGCAGATGTTCGTCGTTGTATAGACGAGATACAGATGTTAAATCGTTGTATGGACGAAATGCGATGTTAAATCGTTGTATAGACGAGATGCAGATGTTAAATGCGTTGTATGGACGAAATGCAGATGTTAAATCGTTGTATAGACGAATGCGAATGTTAAATCGTTGTATGGGACGAAATGCAGATGTTAAATGCGTTGTATGGACGAAATGCAGATGCTCGTCGTTGTATAGACGAGATCACGATGTTAAATCATTGTATAGACGAAGATGCAGATGTTAAATGCGTTGTATGGACGAAATGCAGATGTTAAATGCGTTGTATAAACGAATGCGAATGTTAAATCGTTGTATAAACGAAATGCAAATGTTAAATCGTTGTATAGACGAAGCATGAATGAAGTTAAATCGTTGTATGGACGAAATGCAGATGTTCATCGTTGTATAGGCGAATCTGAGATGTTAAATGGTTGTATGGACGAAATGCAGATGTTAAATCGTTGTATAGACGAATCTGAGATGTTCATCGTTGTATGGACGAAATGCAGATGTTCGTCGTTGTATGGACGAAATGCAAATGTTCGTCGTTGTATAGACGAGATGCAAATGACGCCTTCTAGGGCATAGATAAAAATTGTTCTATATATGGAGTTGTGTTATGCATAATCAAAGCTAGATGAAATAATTAAAGTGTAAATGATGTAGCCTGAGTAAAGAAGATGTGGCTTTTGCGAGATGTATTTGATGTAGACTTGTTGCAGATGGCCTTCGTGAGCGAATCTGTTTTATTGGAATGTTGTTGTCCTCCTTGTTCCCGTTGTCCTGGAAAATTCACTCAAAGAAAAATTGTGAGTTCGGGGAGGAGGTCAGCCGATTTGTGTTGGCTCTTGATATTTGCACGCGTCGTCTTGTCTGGACATGTAACCCCTGTCTGATTTCGAGTCTCGGTCGAAAACATTTATTGAAAATATTCTATCTTGAGAAAATATACTAGTAGGAAATTATGTCGATTTTTGAATAGTGACATGTTATGAAACAAAGCGAACATCCTTATCCGAAATCGGCGGTAAATTCTCTCATACTCTCGGTGCTCCGCTGCCGTCAGGCTCTCTTTTAAAATTTGTCCCAGTTTTGGGCCATGGAACCCTTTGCGTAAATTAACCATGTCCATTGATGTCATTTGTAGTAAAACCCTTAAAATTGTCCCAGTTTATGTCGATCTTTCGAGCATATGGAATCATATTTGTCGGTGTCCTTTCGTGGCGAAGTCCTTAAAAATTGTCCCAGTTTTGGACTGACGAAACTGAGTCGGATATATGTCGTTCATTTGTCTTGTGTGTATGACAGGACTGAGTACAACTCACAAAAAAAAAATGCAAATTGACAAAACGAAGATTTCCTAATGGTGTGACCGAGGCCGATGTAGGCCGCCTACGTATCCGTTAAGGGAATCAGGTCGAACGTAGTTCGTTACAGACAAGATTTTAAAAAATTTAAAGACGAGACCGAGGCCGATGTGGCCGCCTACGTATCCGCCAAGGAATCAGGTCACACGTAGTTCCGATTACAAGAAAAGTGATTGGGCATTTTCTAGAAATGGGACCGAAGCCGATGTGGCCGCCTACGTTTCCCGCCAAGGGAATCAGGTCAAACGTAGTTCAGATTACAAGCAAAGTAATTACATGGAAAATAAAGCACTCTAAATGTAGTATCTCTTCACTGCATCTGCGTTGATGGCTCTCGGCCACACTTCGCCATCCATTTCAGCTAAGATGAGGGCCCCTCCTGTAAGCACTCGGTGAACCATGTAAGGCCCTTGCCAATTGGGCGCGAATTTCCCTTTCGCCTCACTTTGGTTAGGGAATATACGTTTCAGCACCAGCTGTCCCGGTTGGAAGTTTCTTGGTCGTACCTTCTTATTAAAAGCTCTGGCCATTCTGTTCTGGTAAAGTTGTCCGTGACAGACTGCATTCATTCGTTTCTCATCAATAAGCATCAATTGTTCGTACCTACTCTGTATCCATTTGGCTTCACTTAGTTCGGCTTCCTGGATGATTCTTAAAGATGGTATTTCCACCTCCGCTGGCAGCACAACTTCTGTTCCATAAACCAAGAGATACAGTGTTGCTCCTGTGGAGGTCCGAATTGTAGTACGGTAACCTAAGAGGGCGAAAGGCAAGTTTTCATGCCAATGCCTGTAGTTATCTATCATCTTCCTCAGTATCCTCTTGATGTTCTTGTTGGCCGCTTCGACTGCTCCATTCATTTGTGGTCGATATGGAGTAGAGTTGCGATGAGTGATCCTGAACTTCTCACACATTTCCTTCATCAGACCACTATTGAGATTGGACCCGTTGTCGGTTATGATTGATTCTGGAATTCCGAACCGACAGATGATGTTGTGATGAACAAAATCCACTACTACTTTCTTGGTCACAGACTTGTACGATGATGCTTCTACCCATTTTGTAAAGTAATCGATCGCCACTAGGATAAACCTGTGTCCATTTGACGCTGCCGGCTCAATAGGACCGATGACGTCCATGCCCCAAGCTGCGAATGGCCATGGGGAACTAGTGACATTGAGCTCATTTGGTGGCACGTGAATCAAGTCGACATGGATCTGGCATTGATGGCACTTTCGCACGAAACGGATGCGATCTTTTTCCATTGCCATCCAGAAGTGACCTCCTCGTAGTATCTTTTTTTCTAGCATGAAACCGTTCATGTGGGGACCGCACATACCTCTGTGTGTCTCTTCTAATAACTTGTTTGCTTCTTGAGTGTCAACACATCTTAACAAACCCAAATCCGGAGTTCTCCGATAAAGGACCTCGCCGCTCAGGAAGAAATGGTTTGCTAACCTCCGAAGAGTCTTCTTTTGTATGTTGGTCGTGCCTTCCGGGTACTCACCTGCCTTGAGATACCTCTTGATTTCGTCATACCAAGGTTTGCCCTCTGATTCTTCATCTATCTGAGAACAATAGGCTGGCTGCTCTAGCACATCTACTTTGATTGGGTCAATATAGTTCTTGTCTGGATGTTGAATCATGGAGGACAAAGTTGCTAGAGCGTCTGCAAACTCATTTTGAGCCCTCGGAGTATGCCTGAACTCTATCTTAATGAACCTTTTGCGCAATTCCTTCACGCAGTGTAGGTAAGGAAGTATCTTCCTATTCTTGGTGGCCCATTCGCCTTGCACTTGGTGAATCAACAGGTCTGAATCCCCTATGACCAGCAACTCTTGTATGTTCATGTCAATAGCCATTCGGAGTCCTAGTATGCAAGCCTCATATTCTGACATATTATTGGTGCACGGGAATCTGAGCTTTGCTGATATTGGGTAGTGTTGTCTGTTTCGATACCAAAAGCGCTCGATACCTACTCCTTTGAAATTGGCGCCATGAAGAACATTCTCAACCGGATATTCTTCTAGGATGTCTTCTCCTACAAACATCACTTCTTCATCTGGAAAGTAGGTCGCGAGATATATTCCTCGTCTCAGGATTCTCCGCGAGATGATCTGCAATGCTTGCCCGCCAGCGCTTTTGGGTGACATATACGATGTCGAATTCGCTTAAGAGGATCTGCCATTTTACAAGTTTTCCAGTAGGCATAGGCTTCTGAAAGATATACTTGAGCGAGTTCATCCTCGAAATGAGGTAGGTGGTGTATGCGGATAAATAATGTCTGAATTTTTGTGCGACCCAAGTCAAGGCACAACACGTGCGTTCCAGCATTGTGTAACGAGCTTCATAAGGCGTGAACTTTTTACTCAAGTAGTATATTGCTTGTTCCTTCCTTCCCGTCTCATCATGTTGTCCTAACACACATCCGAACGCATTTTCCAATACGGATAAGTATAACAGCAAAGGCCTCCCGGGTTCTGGAGGCACCAAGACCGGCGGATTTGACAGATACTCTTTGATTTTGTCAAGGGCTTGTTGGCACTCCAATGTCCACTTAGTGGCAGCGTCCTTCTTTAACAACTTGAATATTGGTTCGCATATCACTGTTGATTGTGCTATGAACCTGCTGATATAATTCAAACGACCGAGAAAACTCATCACTTCCTTGCAATTTTTCGGAGGAGGTAGTCCCTGAATGGCCTTTATCTTCGAAGGATCCAACTCTATTCCCCTTCTGCTCACAATGAAACCCAACAATTTTCCCGCTGGGACGCCGAAGGCACACTTTGTCGGATTTAACTTCAGGTTGTATTGCCTCAATCGTTCAAAAAACTTCTTCAGATGGACCAGATGGTCCGTAGCCCTCCGTGACTTGATAATGACGTCATCCACGTAGACTTCAATTTCCTTATGGATCATATCATGAAAAATGGTAGTCATGGCTCTCATGTAAGTGGCACCTGCGTTTTTAAGTCCAAATGGCATGACTCGATAATAATATACCCCCCACGGAGTATGAATCTGATCTTCTGCTCTTCGTTCATTAAGATTTGATGGTACCAATGAAACAATCGACAAATATCGCAATTCATGCTTCGCACAATTGTCGATGAGTAAATGAATGTTCGGAAGGGGAAAATCATCCTTAGGGCTTGCCTTGTTGAGATCCCTGTAATCGACACAAACTCGTATCTTACCATCCTTCTTTGTTACTGGCACAATATTGGCTAACCAAGTAGGATACCTTGCTACGAATAACATTTGCGTCAATTGTTTGGAGATCTCCTCCTTGACTTTCAAACTCGATCCGCTTGATTTTCCTTGGTTTTGCTTCACCGAAGGCATGATGGTTCAATGGGCAACTTATGAGAAACGATGTATGTGCTTAGACCTGACATATCATCATAAGACCAAGCAAATATGTCGACATATTGCTTGATAGAACCGGATCTTCTTTTGTATGCGGCGTTCAAGTGAACGATCCTCGTCTCCTTCACGACTTTATCATCTCCTAGGTTTCTTGTTTACTGTTTCATCCAGATTTGGTTTCGCTTATCCTCGAACCTTCCTAACTCTTAGTTAATTCCTCTAATGGAAAATTTCCTTGGGTTACATTGGATTATTTTCGCGATTCGACTTTGTTCGCTTGTTTCCTGACATGTCACATTTTCATTATCGACAAGTATATTATTTTGTATGCTGAAAGAAAGGGAATAAACAACGTTGATTAAAACATAACTTGTTATTAAAACTTTCAAAAGGGAAATAAGCTCATAAAAACTGTGTCCCATAATTCAGAAAAATACGAATTGAATTGTTTAAAAACGACTAATTATTAATTCTACCCAGACTCATGAAAAAACAGTGTTGGGGTACAGGTCCAGTTACTCAAGACATCTCCTGGCTCTGCACTCCAAATGGTGCAGTCATCCGTAGTCTTCCAAAACGCATGACACTCTGCTTCTTCCTCAGAAATGAAAAGGCCTTGAAGTCCCTCCGCAAGAATGTCTGCATCCTCCTCTTCTGGTAGCTGAGCAGTGTATGCTTTGATAAATGAATGATTCATGGGTGGAACAGGTCTTGGCAGATGAGACTCACCC
Organism: Przewalskia tangutica; assembly: GCA_029844215.1. Classification (NCBI taxonomy): domain Eukaryota; kingdom Viridiplantae; phylum Streptophyta; class Magnoliopsida; order Solanales; family Solanaceae; genus Przewalskia; species Przewalskia tangutica. The sequence goes on along the minus strand of CM056721.1, from coordinate 119,058,836 downwards.
TTCCTTCTGTGATCAAATAACATCATCTCCTCGGCAGTGGGCTGATATCCGAGGCCAAAAGTGTCCTTCTTCTCGGCAGTGAATCGACTCTGTGATTCCTCTAATTTTGGTCGATCCTCGACGGCTCGAAACCATTTCTTAGCATCTCTCGGGCCACCCTTTTGGGATTGCGAGGTAGTTGCATTCCTTTAGCCTTGCTAACGTCTACGATCTTGTTCATATGGTAGGCGGATCCATCCAAACTTTTCCATACTCGATGGCGGAATTGCCCCTTTGATGTTAGCAGTGTTGTCCTTGTCTCACTCAACCACAAATTCATGATGATTCCAGATGAATTTCAAAACTTGATGCAAAGTGGAAGGGATGGCTCCGACCAAGTGGATCCAAGGCCTACCGAGTAATAAATTGTAGCATGTGGATATGTCGATACACGGAATTCTATCACGAACTCTGTGGGCCCAATCAGTAGTGTCAAGTCGGTCTACTCTGCGGCGCTCCTCGAGTCCCATCGAAACCTTTTACCCTTGTAGCTCTCACGGAGTTTCCCAATGCCGACTCTAAAGTTCAAGAGTATTCAAAGGCATACATTAACGGTGACCCATCGATCAAGACTCGAGAGATAAACTTATTAGCACACTTGACTGTTATGTTCAATGCCTTATTATGACCCCGACCATCAGGAGGCAATTCATTCTCATGGAAGATTATCTTTTGCACCTCTTTAATTTGCCCGATCTTTGAAAAGTTCATCAACGATCTCAAGGCACATGAGCCTCTTTCAAAACCTCCATCAAAGAGATTCGGTGGTTCACGGAATTCATCAACAGTGACAATAGAGAAATTTGTGCTGGTGTTTTACTCAACTGTTCTACAATGGAATAGTCTCTTGTAGGCATTCTTCTCCAAAATTCCTCTACTTCTGGTTCAGTCACAGTCTTTTTCTGGGGCGTCTTTCGCGATACTTCTACAGATGAGTAACGTTGTCCGGACCTCGTCACCCCCGCTGCAACAACTTCTACCACCTGTTTCTGTTTACCCTCATTATGTTGTTTGATCGAATGGCTCCATCCTGGTACTAAGACTGACATTAGAGGCTTATGACGGCTCAACTCTACTTCCAACGGCGCCCTGACCTTGGCAGTAATCACATGGGCAATGTGGGCTGAAGATTCCCCTGTCTCTTTCTCCTTGATTGGTACGATGGTCCCTTCCATATCGTACACATCATCAAAGGTGATCATGTGCACGCCAGCATTGTCGTGATTTGGCAGGGGATTGTTGTTGACATTAGGGGAAGGCTCTTTCAACCGAATAGCTCCTTCTTTGATTAGTTCCTCAATTCTGTTTTTCAATGCATAACAACCATCTGTACTGTGTCCTGATGCTCCAGAGTGGTATGCACAATGCTTATTCTCATCATGCCATGGTGGGAGTGGATTGGGATTTTGCCATGGGATCGGCTGTATAAAACCAGCGGCTCTCAGTCTTTCATATAGTTGGGAGTATGGTTCAGCCAACGGGGTGTATGATTTTGTGGGCCTCCTCTCGGTGTTGGTTCGGGGTCTGGGTGTGTTTTGTGTGTGGTATTGTTGTGGGGGTGGGTATGCTGGTCGGTATTGTGAGGGATTTGTGTGGGCGAACGCCCGTGGCGGGTTGTATATTGGCTGGGTGGTGTAGACGGGTGAAGGTTGATGGTATGTGGAAGTATTTTGGCTAAAGTGGTCATAGGGAGGGTTTTGGAACGTGGGGGTTTGGTATGTTTGGGGTTGGTATGTTTGGGGTTGGTATGTCAGGGTTCGATTCGTTTTGTGTTGTTGCACCGTCATGATAGGGGCTGCTCCATCCTTTTTCTTCTTATTCATCCCTCCCATTGACTCTGATTGTATTGCTTTGCTTGTTGCTTGCAAAGCAGCCAGATTCGTGATCCTGCCTGTTCTAATTCCCTCTTCCACAAAATCTCCCATTTTTACTACTTCAGAAAAATTACGTCCAATACTTGATCAACCTCTCATAGTCATTAGGGTCCTTTAGGAATTGTACAAACAGTGTTGTCATTTCACTTTCTTCCATAAAGTGTGGACCTTGCCGCTTGCACCTCCACCTCATCGCATATTCCTAAAAGTTTCTATCGACTTTTCTCCGTTTCATGAGGTAGAATCTATCCAGGCGTTGTCGTATTAAATCTGAATCTGTCCACAAAGTCCTGTGCCATCGCCCCCCAACTACGCCACTTTCTTGGATCCTGGCTAGTATACCAATCCAAGGCTTCTCCAGTCAAGCTCCTAATAAACAACTTCATGATGATCGATTGATCCCTTCCCACACCCACTCACTTGTCGCAATAGGATCTCAAATGTGCACGAGGATTACCTTTGCCATCAAACATGTCAAACTTTGGTACCTTATATCCGACGGGCAGTTCGACGTCGGGATGCATGCATAAATCCTCGTAATCTAATCCCTCATGGCCCTTGTCCATCTGAAGGCTCTTAAAAGCTTTCTTCAAATCATGGATTTCTCTGGCCATGTTTTCATCTATCCCAGTTCTTGTCCTCTTCTCCATCTCTTCATATCGAGCAAACTCCGGGGAAGGTATAGGTACGGGTGTGAGATGTGGGGCATGGGTCACATATATGGGTGATCCGTATTGTTTATTATGGTATGTCATCGGTGCGGGTTGAGCAGGTTGGTTGTCTTGGGCGGGTAAGGTGGTTTGTATAATCTGGGGCTGAGGTATGTACGGGTTAGGGTCATTTATGGTTTGTGGGTTACGAGGAGGTGTGTTGTTGTGTTGTGGATTGGGAGGCTGTGGGTTACGAGGAGGTGTGTTGTTGTGTTGTGGATTGGGGGGTTGTGAGTTATCTGTTGGGTGTTGGGGATGGCGTCGAAAAGACGGTGAATTTGGAAGTGTGGGTAGTTGTGCATTGAGGCTTATGGAGAGCTTAGTAATGTCTCGGAGTCTATCCATTTCCGCTTGCATGACCGCCATTTGTTGCAGTACTTGAGCGAGGTATTCGTCGGAAGAAGTAGCATTTCCCCTCTCTGATGTTTCTGGTTCCTCTCGTTGAATGGCAATGAGTCTCAAGCCATCCTGTTCGTTTGCCCCTGAATCATTCATTTTTATTGCTCGTGCTTTGGATCTTGTGAAATATGGGTGTTCAGCCAGTGCTTGCCAACACAAACCAGCCGATGAAGGGAGTAGTACAGCAAAAAATCCTTTTGTGCAAAACATGTGTTAGCATCAAACAGAATAGCATAACATATGGGCATACAATGAAGCTTTCAACAAATAGAGTAGATTAAAGCGCATCCTAACATGCAAGGGGCCTCTATTATGCCAGAGGTAGGCCTAAGTGTCATAAATGAGATAATGATGGATTGGTCCGAGCCATCGGATGCTTTTATTGGGGAACAAAACTAAAATTAAATTGCAACAAAGAAATGTCAAAATTAAAGATTATGTTGACGGAGAATGCGGTGGTGGTGTAATGGTGTTGCTAGGCCCTGCTCCCGCATTTTCCAAATATTGCATGATATTTTGTAGTTGATCCCACGTCTCAGGAGAGATGGCGTTGCTCTCTAATCTGCACACTTTTACCCAATTGGTCATGTTGATATCCTCGAAACCCTGTTTTCCTTCTGGACTCGGACTGCCACAATCTTCTTTGAACCATGCATAGTATTCGGGCATACCTCCTGCCTGCTCATATTTGACATCTATTTTCTCGATGTTGTTCCATTCATCAAGGATTTGCTTATTTCTGGGGAAAGTGCAATTTGCCCCAAACGCGACCTCCGAATCTTTCATGTCCGATCGGAGAGGGATCACCTGTTCTTGACCAAACTGACGAAGTACACGCAGCGGAGCATATGGCTGAAGTCCCCTTAATCAGATGAGCTCGATGTAATAACGGTCTTTACTCCTTACATAAGCTTTGTTGATACGGGATAGCAGTGGGTAACTCCATTGCACTTGGTTGCTACTGCGGGATGCCAGAAATTCATACCAATCCCTAGTACCGACCGGTGACACAAATCGCTTCATTCTGTCGTAAAAACTTACAATCCTATAATCATTGCTAAAACAAATGTCTGTCATATTCGATCGTTGATAAAAGTGTTCCATGTCCCACATCTGCAGGATGAGGTTACATCCCTCGAAGAAATTGGTTTCCCTTCGCTTGCATTTTCCCAGAGCTCGAAGTATCTCAGCTAGAATCATGGGAACCAAAGTAAGTTGCGTGCCATTAATGCCTTCAAAAACCATTCGGGTCACAGAACATATGCAAGTACTGATTCGTCCATGCTCAAGTGGAAACACTAGAGTGCCTAACAGAGCAACGACGAACGCGGTATGTCGTCTAGTTTTCCATTGTCCCAAACTGCAAGAGAACTCCTTTCTGAACGACGGATAGCTATCTTGGCGACCATATCTCTCGTACAGATAATCTAGGGAAACCCAATTATTTTCAAAACAACGGAGTTCCTTTGTGTTTTTTAGGCCCATGTAATGCAAGAATCTCTTTCCAGATTGACTATAAGGGATGATTTGTCCTCTGTCTTGGTAAGCTAGGCTTGTGAAGTAGTTGATTTCTTCCAGCGTGGAGGTGAGTTCGAAGTCTTGAAATCTGAACACTGCCCTATCCGGATCCCAGAACTGAATCAAGGCCCTAACTATATGCTGATCTGGAGTGATGTCAAACAGAGCTGTGAGACAACCTAACTTGCTTCTGATGGTCATTTTGCTGCTGTCGTCGAGATTCTCCCACCAAATCTTTAACTTTGTCGGGACACCACTCACCATTCTAATTTCGGGGATTGCTGGAATACTGCTCATCCTTTACATAAAGCCAAAAGTAAATACAAAATTTCCAATGCTAGCATGTCACGTTTAGGCTCGGATTCGTCCATCAATATCACGTAGCACATAATATGTCGTCGTCGTTTGGGTCGTGAAAAATCCTTCGACAATTGGGCGGGCTTCCTAATTTTGGTGTCGATACCAAGGACCGACCCACCTAGGGTAAATGCATGCATGCCTTAAAGTAAGGGGCGGTATAGCTCTATCCTGAGTTTTCTAAGATTTGGCTTTACTAGACGCAAGGTTCCCGAGCGGACAACTCGAGTGAGAAGGCTACGCGGCCACCGGTTAGATCGGACACTCCACGTATATTACCAACTCTCCTAAATTTGGATTTTGAAGAAAGAATTTTGCTGATGCACCCAGCGCACCTCGCATGTAGTGTGTGATAGTGTGAATTTTCCATAAGGGAGGAAGTATGAGCGGAATGCCAGTTTAAGGAAAGCAGTAACAAATAGCAGTTAAGGCAATATGCAAATATTTATATGTAAAGCAGAATAGTTTAGGCAAAACATAAAAGCAAACAAGTGTGAAACACAAAATAAGCAATTAAGCAAATAAGAAAAAATAAAGGAAAAATGAAGCTCAATAATTAACCTATGTTTGTTATGGTTAAGAACCTAAATTCCCCAGTGGAGTCGCCATACTGTCGCACCCGATTTTGAACTCTCAGGCTTGAATGCGCGACGGAATGGTTATCCTCCCCAAAAAATGTAAAAAAATGTTAATGTTAAGGGAGTCGCCACCTAATTAATTGGGTGAATTAGGACACCTAAATGTTAACCGATTAAAGTCAACATTAACTCCATTTAATGGTCTGTGAAACTAAATAAGATTCTGAGTAAGGGTTCCTTATTATCCTAAAGGGAAGGGGTTAGGCATCCTTTAGAATCCGCTAACTTGCGGTTGTCCGTTCAAACATAGGTTAATTATCTGGTTAAGAGATGTATGTTTTATGAAAATTATTCAAGTAAAAGGATGTGGCAAGTACCTAAAAGGATTTTCTAATACTCACAAAATATGTAAATCTAATTATGCATTTATAAGACATGAAATTATTTTATTTGACAAAGTAAAAAATGACAAATTACTACGGTTAAGACTCTTATATATAAAATTAGTTATGAGATTACCTTCGTAAAAAGTTTAATGATAAGAGGGAAAATGATAAATTACTCCTATGATATTTATGAAGAGTTTATGGAAAATTTATTTTTTAAGAATTAGATATGAAGGGATATATTAACTACATGACTAAAGCATAGCTAGGGTTAATTGAATTATTTTAGATTTAGATTTATATGATGAACCTAAAATAAATGAGGGATGAATTTATCTTTTAAACTATTTTTCCAATGTATTCAAAGACTAGTAGAGTTAATTATCCTATTAATTACAAGGTTAACAAATATAACAATAATAAATAAACAAATAAATAAATAAATAAGCAAGGGAGGAGTGAGATTGGAGTTGATGTAACGTCTAGAACGGATGGCGACACCATCTGTCCTATAGTTGTTCGGAAGCCCTGCGGCGGAAGTGTGGTTGGCGATATGGAGATCATGATGAGTCTCATACCGAGACTCTTGATTATTCTCCCGATGCGTGTCATGAAAAAAAAAAAGGATTAGTAAATATTCTAAACTCCATCATATACGAAAATAAGTGAAATGTTAAATTAAACACACAAGTACACATGTTGCCAGTATTAACTGAGGCAATACAGATACGAATTCCTACCAGCAAGTAAATCATCTAGAGATTAATCGATTGATGGGCCTTAATATGCAGAAAACATAACTTAAACCCAGTAGCATCAGATTTTGGTTTTCAGATCTCAAAGAAAATATCAGTGTTATCACCCTAAACAGGCCCATTGATACAAACTCACTTCTAATGTATCCAGCCATTAGATATACACAAGACACTCACATAACCATAAAAGGTATACAACCCATATACATGGAATGTATACTAATGCAATTTAAACAGCATATCAGATAATGGGCAGCAGTACAGATATGAGGATAAGTCAGCAGGTATATCTGTTGCGACATATGATCATCGATACATTAGATGGGCAGGATTCAAAACAGAAAGTATGAGGCATATATTTCTGAGACTAATAGTTAGATACATTCCTTGTGGGACAAACTCATTTTTAGTTCTAGGTAAACTGATGGATCCTTACATAACCACTGGTGGTCACCCTCATGCTGCATACCCCTCAGTACGACATCCCAAGAAAGAACACAACTTAGGCAAACTAACACCCATTCATATATCCTAAAAAAATGGTTCAAATGGTAACATAGACATGGTCTAAATAGAGTCAAACTAGACAGGACAGTGGTACGACATGGCTAAAAATATCTCGACTCTTAACAGGTAGCGTACATTTCCACATAATTCAATGAAAACTTTAAAGGACTATAGAGAAAGGACAAACTATTTCGTTCAATTGAATGAGTTAACAACAGATATTCCAATGCCACAAATTGTGATCCCGAAGATGAATCCATATCGTATTATTCACTTAACTAAACTACAAATACCCTGAGATAGCACGGAAGATCCCACACAGCACAATATTAAATATGCATATAAATGTTCACATGAACATGCGAAATCCTGTGACATAAAGTATACAAAGATAGAACACCCCAAATCAACATAAATTAACAGCAGATAATCAACACAAAATGGATCTACGACCCTTGTACAAATATTATACACCTGACCATACTCATAGAAAAATACAATCGAATACACACATATGCTTAAAACAGAATCGACACCACAAATATTGAGAACCACAACTAACAGATTTATCTGAAAACAGTGACTAAACTGAGTCGAATGGATTCGACAAAATAACATATGGGTCTCATCATACAGAGCACACAGTGTCAATTAAACAACTAAATAATGAAAAGAGAGTGGGTTTCCGGACCTTTTGCGGGTGGCGAACTGAGGCGACGACAAAGGTTTTCCCGAATCGTCGAAGGAAAATTCGTGAAGAACTGGTTTGCAGAATAGGTAGCAGTAAATTGAATAGAAAAGAGAAGGGTTTAGGCACGATGTTGTATGTCTTCTCGATCGTTCCCCCCCTGCATGTCCAAACGCTGGTATTTATAGCTCCTAGTTAGGCTTCGCTTTTTTATGGTAAGTCTAGGACGAGTTTTAGGGATTACTTTTGGTGCGATTTTCGTACTGCTCTTGTTATGGTAAGGGTGAGCTGTCTGTGTGGCTGATTGCTTTAAGGAATCTTTTTGGAAGGTCTGGATTCGATTTTAGGGAGATCTTGAGGAAGGTAATTGATTTGGTCTATTCGGTTATGAATGGGGAGGGGATTGATTTGGTTATGCCGGATTTTCCAACCTGAAAATCCAGCGAGATTCGCGGGTGAGGGGAGAGGGTGTACGCGGCGGTTTGAAAGGGTACTAGGGTTTTGCCTTTTAGGTTTTCTAAGGGTGGGCGATGGAAGAAAGTCTGAGGGTATAAGGGAAGGCGGGCTGGACGAGGGAAGTTAAGGCTTAGGAGAAATGGGCCTGCGGGTAGTTGGGCTAGGTAGGGAGTGGGCTGGGTGATTTTTAAAGGTTAGGGCTTGGGTCAGACGCAATTAAGGGTAATTGGGCTGTTAGTTATTGATTTGTGGGTTAGTTTTAGGTGTTTTATTTAATTAATGGTAGATAAATGAAAAATCTAAATTGTGATTAAATTACTTAGGTGTTTTCATTACTCTAAGCTATTATTATAATAATAAATGTGGGTGTGCTAATTAATTAGTGCTTAATATTTATAATGCGAGACCGTTATTAAAACTTACTTATTATGTGTATTTTGCGATGTAAAATTGCGGTTCTAAAAAAGAAAATTGTTTAATTTATTGGTTATTTATTTAAGGGGGATGGACAAAATTGGATGTCAACAACCCCTTATATTATATATGATTAAGTTTCTCTGCTGATCAATATTTAGAATAGACATATCCACTTCTACTATAATATTATGCTCCACATTGGACATCATTATCCCATCTTTCCTTAATATTATTGTGTTACTATTATTAGAGTTGTTACCATTTGTACACATCTCCTGACTCTTGTCAACATTCCGCTCCTCATTAACTTCTGCTGATACAAGAGTTCTTTCAACCTATTCTTTAGTAGTAAGAGATGCTTCTGATTCTTTCATCAATTGTGGGTCCTCGATGAGTTGTTCTACTTCTACCACATTACCATATTCTTCCCCAGTATCTCTTTGTTCCTCCTTATTCTCATTATTACCATGTGTCTCCTCAAGTGGTATTTGTTCTATCCTCTTGTTGGACTTAATGACTCAGTTGTATCTTTGACTGCATCAACAGTTGCCACTTTGGCTGCCTCACACTGAATATCTATTATCACTTTATTGAATTTATCTATATCTTTGTACCTCTCTTATCTGTTGCGATTTCTATAAATCCCATCTTCCATCTATCATATGTTCCTTCACCTCCTGAATACTCTCATCCACTATTTAGCTGTTCAATTTCACTAAAGTTTAGCACATAAGGCTTTAGACACATCAAAAAAGCTTTAACCATATTATATACATATGCATCAACAATATCCCAACACATTTAATATAAAACCTCAATCATACCATCTGGTCCACCTGAACTTTCCCCAGATAATTCAAATAATGCCTCTTAACATCTTCCAAAATGGGCATACTTGTAAGTTGATCCTTAGTCTCTTGATTAACCATACTCGAAACGTGATCCAAGAGAGAAAACTCAGTTGGTGAACCTTCTTGAGTAAACTGTTGATGATAAAATCTAATAGCTTTACCTGCCAATAATGTGTCTCCTCCAATCCACGAGCCTTCTTGATTTTGAATCCTCTTGACATGTAAAATTTGTGAAAGAACCTTGTATTTCTATCACCCTCAGCAAAACAAGTCATGTGTGAATTTTGTCTCCAAAACTCCTCTTCATAATGAACATATTTCTCTAGTTCTGCCTGTGCTTTCTGTAAGACTATTCTATTTATTGGTGAAGGATTATCTTTAAACAATTGTTCACTCCTTCCTTACTTCTCGTACTTTCCATAATTCCAAAATATTCTAGTATACGTACATAATCTCAGACATTGCTCCTGGTTCCAATCCCTGATGATACCATCCCTTAAATGATGAATTATTAACTTATTCTCTTATTCGGTACGTAGAAGGTTGTGAAGAGTTGCATTACCTGACGTTGACCTAGTATTTCCAATACCTGGTCGTTATACCTCTATTCAATTTCTTCCACTTCCCTTATGGCTTGATGCACTACGTCAAGTCCAAATAATTCTGATTTTCTCTTCCGGGCCACTGTCGCTTTCTTTGGAGACATAACTGCAATCACAATAATTCGTTAGAGGGGAAAAATTATCCTAATGACATAACTCTATTTGCACGATCTATGAGATGAAAGAATATAAACTCAATCCTAAATGTCCGGCAGCCTCCTGTGTATAAGTATGGTGCACAACATACCCATACACAAGACTCTACTAGACACGGTCTGTAGACATTCCTAGGACTAACTGCTCTGATACCAGTTTTGTCACGACCCGACCCGACGGGTCGCGACTAAACACCCTAATGACGCCATTATACTAACCTGTCATACATAATCTAACTAATACTTAAGGAATATGAAATTCGGCAGCATAACGCTGCAACAATAACATATGTCCGAAGCGACACCTGTCTCCTAGAGAGTCACAACTAGCTAACACAATAAAATGGGCAAACCGACAAGGCTGCCACCAGATAGTATCACATATATACGGAAACATCCCAACACAGTACACAACAACATGGCTGACCAAAACAGATTTATAACTCTACATAAGTACAACCCACAACTGTCTACAGACCTCTATGAGAAGGATAACAACATAAGACGGGACAGGGCCCCGTCGTGCCCCTAAATATACATAAGTCTAAAATAGCGAATCTGTACCAAAATGGCTAACTCCGGAATAGTGGAGCTCCCAAGAAAACAGCTAAACAGGAATCCTAAGCCGGAGGATCGCCGAACTGAATATATATACCTGCGGGCATGAAACGCAACCCCCGAGGAAAGGGGGGTCAGTACGAAATAATGTACTGAGTATGTAAAACATGAAGTACTGTAAGAAAGATCATAACTGTCCAAAGGATATCATGAGACAAGTATAATAATCAAATTATCATTTCAACTGTGCCATATACGAATGAGAGTCAAATGTGCCTTATAAGGTGAGAGTCATGTATGTCCATATAAAATCATCATATATACATAAACTGCCCGACCCTCTGGGACGCGGTAAAGTCGTGTAAGGTATAATGCCCGGCCCATCCTGGGACGCGGTAAAGTCATATAAGGTATACTGCCCGACCCATCCTGGATGCGGTAAAGTCTTATAAGGTATATTGCCCGACCCATCCTGGAACACGGTAAAGTCTTATAAGGTATACTGCCCGGCCCATCCTGGGACGCGGTAATGTCTTATAAGAAATCTGCGCGCGTATCTGCCCGACCCGTTCTGGGACGCGGTAAGGTCATATAATCATATCAGCACTAATGGAATATCCTGAGTAGCTTTATACAAATCAAATCATCACTTTTCTTTCAATGGAATAGATAAAAGGCGCTATCATATTGTGTATCATTTTAAAACCTCATTTGAAAACTCGAGAAAATCATTAAATGAACTTCTTACTAGAAAGTCAAAGGCACTTCTCATGACTAACATCTTTAGAAAATAGACTGTGTAGAAAGCATGTACGTCCACCGTACTTTCATAAAAAAAAAATAATGCCAAAAGAAAGAAGGAAGAGTTTTACATACCTTATTGACGAACTAACCAACTCAAGGATCTAAATACGCCTTGACTAGCACTTCAACCTATAATAGTAGTAACATATCCATTAACCTTATGATTACTAGCATTCGTAATAGTTGAATGGTAACTCGCTTTCTTTTTTATAAAAATTTGGGCAGCATTTCCCCTATATATATGCACATCCACAATTTACCAGCAAGCCAACAATATCAATTTACAAGTCACAATTCAAGGGTATACTAAAACAGTTTCATATACTTGACGTAAACCATCAGTACACATCTTTTCTCCTTACATTTATGGAATACAACAATAAGAGGGCAAGTCTTCTAGTTTGCAACACATCACCTTACTACAATGTAATCTCTTTACGACATGTATTAGTAATTACTACATTGAACATGCTTCATTGTAACTAAACTTTCAGCATTATAACTTTACCAAAACAGCCTTTAAAATGCAACACCATATGTCCAATAATTCCATGAAATTCTCGGCCAACACCACAATACCAAACTCTTTTCATAATTACTTAAAGTCCAATTCTTGTTCCAATAATTCCTTATGAACCAATATAACTTAAATGTCAAGATTTTCTTCCAATTTCAACATGCAAAGAGGTGACGAACTTCACAACACAATAATCGAATACGACAATTCCAAGATTAGTAAATATTAGTCCTAATATCGGCTACAACATTCAAAATATTCACATGCAATGTATAAATTCCAATTTTTTCTTAACAAAAATTCATTTCCTTAATTCTAACAACATGGTTATATCATAAAAAGAAGAATTTTATACCTCAATTCATCCAAAACAGTCTCGATTTTCCCGTTTTGAGCCATAGAGATTGAACTCGTTGATTTGTTGCTTTGGGGATGTATTAACAAAGGGAAATCAGCTGAGGGTGACTGATAAACCTCAAAGGGAGGTCGCCCAGTCGGCATCGATGCCATGGAAACGGACAACAAGCTTTTTCAATCAACAACAATGGTGGAAATCGATTTGGGATGAATGAAGGAACGGGGGTAGATTCTTTGTGTCGGCCTGAGTGAGACAAACACAACCACACCACTCACGAGCTTCGAATCTACCTGAATCTACCAGAATCCGTCAAACGACGGCTAGGGTTAGCCCCGAAATCGATTTGGTCATCGTGGCTATAGAGGTATCATCGAGGCACGGAGTTGGTATAGAAATGACGGGCTTGACAAGAAGAAGTTAATGGTATAAGCCTCGTCCCCGTTAAACACCTGAATCAGCCAGAAAATGCGAATTACCGCCTGAAACGCTGTTCACGGCGGCAATCACTGTAGCAGCGCAATTTTTCTCATCTTTTTGTACTTTTTTTTAATTTTTAAATGGGGAGAATGAAAGGTTTAAAAGAGTTTAAGGATTAGGAAATCTGAAAATTATTTGCAAATCGGTCTACTTCTCATAATTAATCAACCTTATGTCCCACTCTCTTTAAATCTTGAAAATCTCACAAGACCTCGTATCCTCGTCGTCGTAACTTATATAATACGATACTAATCCATAACAGAAATATATATAACTATCATTAATAATTTCCAACGTCACACTCGGCTTAACCAAAATTATTTCAGAATCACATTCTTCGTGTACTAACTTCCGGATTAGCATATATAAACATACATTATAACTAATATTTGTATCCTATTTCCTTAATTACGTTCTTAATTATTGTCTTAACTTACGAGGTGTTACAGTACTGTTGGAAAATAAGGAATGTGCGACAATAGTAACTAACTATTACAAGTGCTTTGAAAAGATAAACAATAAGTATTACAATAGCAACAAACTTGTAGCCAACAAAAATTATGGCCACAACAAGCTCTTGAGTTCTTGAATCAGTCTTGCATCTTTGTTGTTATACCCCATAGTTCTGATCCTACGTATGAGAGCGTGCGAAATCATGTAAGACTTAAAATTTTCAAAGTATAGGTTGACGGATTGTTCCGGACGGGTTTTAGTCAACTTTGAGGCGGGTTATGACCCGGTACATTGAGAGTTCCTAAGTGTTTCAAAGGCCTAGGGATTAGTTCGTTGAGTCTAGATTCCAACGCAACCAACCGTTCGTCGATAGGACGTCGGAGTAGAAAGTTACAAGTTCGGTCTGTGATCGGACGTAAATGTGTTTCGGACAAAGCGCGAAGCATGGCCGGATGCGAGGGCAGCGCGGAAATGCGAGGGTCGCTGAAGTTGCAGCGCCGTGGCGCCAGGACAGCAGGGCCACGGCGCCGGAAGTTCCGAGAGTCCGCGGAGGTTTCAGCGCCATGGCCGTCGAGCTGCGGCGCCAAGCGCGGATTCCTGGCGGAAAAACTTAGGAAAAGTCAGATTTTTCTTTTAAAAGACCTTGGGAGGGTGACAAGTGTCTCCCCCCATCTGATTTTCTTGCATGATTTATATTGACCAAGTCTTGAAGACTTGGTCATCTTTCTAATCTCTCTCTCTCTCTAAGCTTAAGCTCCCACTTCTCTCTAAAATTCCAAGAGGAATTCAAGCCTAAGAAAATCTAAAAATTTAAGAACAAGAAGGAAGCTTGTGGCTAGCTTGTTGGTGTTATTGTGGTGGTGTTCTTGGCAAGGAGGCTAGCAAAATTGTTGGAATACGTTTGGCTAAAGCTTTAAGGTAACATTTCTTCTCTTATGGTTAGTTATTAATGTGGCATGTGAAGAAGAAAGGATGTGTAGTAGTAAATAATGCACTTAGAGTCCTTGCATGTAAGAAATGTGGTTTGGATATGAAAGAATTGGTTAAGAAGATATTATGAGCATGTTGTAGCCTAAAAACTACCTTAGAATTATTAAGTGAATTGTTGTACCTTATGGGGCAGAATTTTACACACCCAAGTTTAGGTGTGTAATCCCCTTTGAAATGCTGGATTGTTGAGCCTTAAATGTGACGTTTGGATGATAAATTCGGCCTTGAGAAAGGTGGCAAAGTATGTAGAAACAAAGGAAATGCTGCCCAATTTTCCATAGAATTTAGTGACTTTAAACTTGGATTATTCTACATTGAAATTGGAGGTTAATGAACGTATCATGGTTATTTTAGGTTGACATATTACTTGCGGTAGTTTGGACTTAGCAAGTGGATTGACCGAAGAGGTATGTGGAGTTTTCCTATCTCTTGAACATGAATAGATGAAACTATGTAGTACGGTAGACGTACAAGATTCAGTATTCTTACTTGTTTTAAGTATATAATGATTTGTTTCGTTTTAAGAATGTATAAGTCCTTTGGTTAGGGAAAAGTATGATTTTACTAAAGTGTAGGGTTAATATAACAACTTTATGGGAAGTTGGTTTATTAGCTTTATAAAAGATTAATGAGAAGAGGTTTACTCTAAGTAAGACAAGTAAGGACAAATGATTTGATTTATGAAAGGCAAATTGATTTTAAGGCATCAATTGCCCAAAGGTTTTATGTATAAAAAAGAGTCACTTCTAAAAGAGTTGAAGTATGTAGTACTTGGGTTAAATTCCCGGTTTCCTTTTTTTTTAAAGATATGATTAAGTGCCTTAAGTAAACTAAAATGAGAGGGTATATGAACAAGACTAATAAGAAGTTATAAGTTTTCTTAACTTATTTATGATTATGATATGATGTGATTTGAGCTAGGGTAAGAGTATATCCGAGGCAAGCCCAAGATCGTTATACCACCTTCTCGGGTAAGAGTATATGCGAGGGCAAGCCCCAAGATCGCCATACCACCTTCTTCGGTGTAGAGTATATCCGGAGGCAAGCCCCAAGATCGTTATACCATCCGCTGTGTAATAGTATATCGAGGAAAGCCCCAGATCGTTATACCATCGCCTGTGGTAAGAGTATATCGAGGTAAGTCCCCAAGATCGTTATACCACCTTCCGTGGATTTGCTACCCACGATGCGAGGAATACCTCACGCGAGTCCTTATGGGCTTATGCGGGTGAAATAGTCCCGTGCGGTAGTCTGACTATGCGAGAATACCTCATGCGGGTCCACGGGACTCCACGGGTGAAATAGTCCCGAGTAGGGTGCTTATTGATACTACAGGCGAGTACCTGTTTTAATCATGAGGCCCTATTTTATGCGATTATATACACTTGTCACTCTCATTATTAGTAAGGCACAGAAAAGGTATTTTGTTTGTCTTCCATGACTCAACTACTTTTAGACTTATGATATCATTATTACAAGATTTTCGACTTTACATACTTGGTACATATTGTGTCTCGACCCTTCCTCGCCGCTTTCATGCCGCAGGGTAAGCAGATTGTGGATCCTCGTTCTTAGGATCACTATTCGGTGTCGAAGCTCCATTCCTCGGAAGCTTGTTTATTGAGTACGGATATTCCCCGCCTATAGGTATTTTGTACATTCGGGGTATGGCGGGGCCACCGTCCATACGATTGTTATCTTTAAGTGCGTGGTCACATATGTGTTTTGGGCTATAAGAACCGGTTATCGCCATACTTTTGTTTAAGTATGTTTTATGGAAAGCGACACTTATCGGTGGCGGTGATGTTTACCTTTTATAAGTTATGTGTTATGTATGTTCATTGCTATTCTCTCGATGTATACACGGGGTACCGGTAAGTACGATCGCGCCCGAGTCGGTGGTCATGACAAAAGTGGTATCGAGCGATTAGTCCTCGGAAAGTGTCTGCACCGTGTCTAGTAGTCTTGATTATCGGTGTGTCGTGCACCACATCTATAATCGTGAGGTCTGCAGGATATTTAGGATTGGTTTCCATTCTTTCACTCTAAGATCGTGCAATAGAGTGAGCTATAGGTTGAACCTCATCGATGTTTTCCTTTATGTATCGCTTATGCCTCGCGCAAGGCAACCGCGCGGCGAAGGGCAAAGCGTAGGAGCTTCTAGTGGGACACGGAGAGTCACGAGGCGTGCCCGATCCTTACGGAGATGATGTTTAGGCGGCGAGTTCCGTCGTCGCCCGACCTCGCAGATTTCGAGGCGTGAAGCGGCTCACGAGACCGCGGTACGAGCCTCCATCCAGCGATCGTGGTCCGAGTACAGAGATTACGGGAACATATTCGTTTCTCGACCAAGGCATAGTGGCGGCGGCGCAGCGCGAAGCGGCGGCCAACCACGGCCGACGGTTTACGGATCCGGATTTCTGGTTGTCACCCGAGTTCTATGGTTCGAGATTTGAGGAGGATCGCGAGGAGTTTGTCCGGCGATTCTGACGGACCATGCAGTGCTTAGGGCATCGGAGTAGTCTGTTATACTATCTTCTTACCGATTCTGCGATATTGCGTTGGTAGTTTGAGTCATGGGTGTTGTCGAGAGGTGAGGATGCTCTTCCAGTGTTTGGGAGAGTTCACGAGGCGTTCTAGACCACTTCTTGCCTCACGAGATGAGAGAGCCGGGTAGATAGATTCTTGACCTTGAGGCGGGGCGGGAGGACTATCGAGTCTGACACCGAGTTTGACTCATTGGCCATGTATGCGCACACCATTGTGTCTGACATGGCCGACATGGTTCATCGATATGTGATGATGTTAGACCGTCATATGATTACTACATGCTTGGTGGTGGCTCTTCAGCCAGGGATGGATATTGCCAGACGATGCGCGCGTGCGAGGATTGAGGCAGAGAGCGGGATCGGCTAGATTTAGGCGGCCAAGAGGCGAGGCAGCGAGATCTCGGGGCGATTTTGGCGGCGGCCTCAGCAGCGAACTAGGTCCACATTCCGGCCCGGCCAGAGTGCTCCTTCTCGATTTCCGGCGGGAGGTCCGATCACCGGGTTATTCGTGAGCGGTCGTGGCTCCAAGACTTGAGGTTTCGGGAGGCGGCCGTCACCAATCGAGACCACCTACCTCTCGGTGCGTTCGATGCGGTAGGTCTCATCCGGGCGAGTGCCGTATGGGTTGAGGCGTGTTACTCTTGTAGCGGCAGGCCATCTCCGAAGGATTGTCCGTCCTTAGGCGGCGGGAGCGTCACGGTTCAGCCGACGGGGTCAGTTGCTGGATCTTCATCTTCGATGGTTAGACGCCCCGGAGGGCAGGGTACTTATGGGCCAGCAGGCCGCGGCAGAGGTCGTGGTAGGGGTTCCAGTTCTAGCGGTCCTCAGAACCGCATATATGCTATGTCCAGCCGACAGGACCAGGAGGCGTCGCCAGATGTCGTCACAGGTACATTGTTGGTTTCTTGCTGTGATGTATATGCTTTGATAGATCCAGGTTCTACCTTGTCCTATATATCTCCTCATATTGCCAGTAGAATAGGGATAGAGCCCGAGTCCATAATACCTTTTGAAGTGGCTACGCCAGTAGGTGATTCAGTGGTAGCTGAGCGGGTGTATAAGGCTTGCCCTGTGACTATAGATAGCCGTCAGACTCTAGCCGACTTGATAGAGTTGGATATGACAGACTTTGATGTGATTATGGGTATGGATTGGTTAGCATCTTGCTATGCCAATGTGGACTGTAGAGAGAGATTAGTTCGGTTCCAGTTTCCCGGCGAGCCGGTTATCGAGTGGAAGGGGAATACTGCGTCGCCGAGGGGTAGGTTTATTTCTTACCTCAAGGCTAGGAAGATGGTGCGGAAAGGGTATATCTACCACATGGTTCGAGTATTCGACACTGAGGCTGAGATACCGGACCTTGATCGATCCGGTCGTTAGAGAGTTTCCAGACATATTCCCAGACGAGCTTCCGGGTATCCCTCCTGAGAGGGAGATTGAGTTTTGCATTGATTTGGCGCCAGATACTCGACCGATATCTATTCCGCCATACAGGATGGCACCTGCCGAGTTGAAGGAATTGAAAGACCAGCTGAAGGATTTGCTGGAGAAAGGCTTTATCAGGCCAAGTGTTTCTCCCTGGGGAGCGCCAGTGTTATTTGTAAAGAAGAAGGATGGGACGCTGCGCATGTGTATTGATTACAGGCAGCTGAACAAGGTAACTATCAAGAACAGATATCCCCTCCCCAGGATTGATGATTTGTTTGACCAGTTGCAGGGTGCGAGATGTTTTTCCAAGATAGACCTGCGATCTGGTTACCATCAGGTACGAGTTAGAGAGGCGGATATCCCAAAGACTGCATTCAGGACCCGATATGGGCACTATGAGTTCAGGGTGATGTCTTTCGGGCTGACCAACGCCCCAGCGGTGTTCATGGATTTGATGAATAGGGTGTTCAGGCCATTCTTGGATATGTTCGTTATAGTATTCATTGATGATATCTTGGTGTATTCGCGCACAGAGCAGGAGCATACAGATCATTTGAGGACGGTATTAGAGTCCTCCGAGACCGGCAACATTGTATGCCAAGTTCTCGAAGCGAAGTTCGTTAGCCTCGGTGGCTTTCTTAGGACATGTTATCGGGGCGATGGTATTCGGGTTGATACAGCAAGATTGAGGCGATCAAGACTTGGCCTGCACCCACTACACCAACGGAGTGCGCAACTTTGGGCCTTGCAGTTATTATCGGAGGTTTGTGGAAAAGTTTGCTTCTATTTCAAAGACTTTGACTAAGGCGACTCGTGGCGGCTATGTTCGGTGGACGGATACTTGTGAGGAAAGTTTCATTGCTAAAGGAGAAGTTGACGACCGCCCAGCTTACTCTTCCGGAGGGTTTAGATGGATATGTGGTTTATCAGGACGCCGTCAGTGTCGGGCTTGGAGTGCTTGACGCAAAGACGGCAGAGTTATAGCTTATGATCTCGGCGGAAGCATGAGAAGAATTATCCCACACATGACTTGGAGTTAGCGTGATGATTCATGCCTTGAAAACTGAGACATTATTTATATGGAGTTCATGTGGACATTTACACGACCACAAGAGCCTCCGATATCTTCACGGAGGAGCCGAACTCATGGCGAGGCGGTGGTTGGAGCTACTTAAGGATTACGATGTTGATATTCTATACCACCCAGGGAAGGCCAATGTAGTTGCAGATGCCCTTAGTCGAAGATCGATGGGTAGTATGTCTGATGTACAGCCAGAGAAGAGGGATATGGTCCGAGAGTTACATCAGCTAGCGAGCCTTGGGGTTCGTTTGGTTGATTCTGATAGTGATGGAATTCGGGTTCGAGAGGTGGCCGAGTCTTCCATCGTCGAGGTGAAGAGGCGGCGATATGAGGATCCGATTTTGGTACGGCATCAGACGCAGCTCTCCGAAGGAGAAGAGTCTATTTGAGGTAGCGCTGATGGGGTGCTAAGATTCGAGGGCGGTTGTGTGTTCCGATGTGACAGACTTCGCCACAGATTTCGTGAGGCACACAGTGCTCATTATTCTATTCATCCGGGGTCGACTAAGATGTATCATGACCTCAGATGCGTGTCTTGGTGGGATGGCCTGAAGAAGGACGTTGCGGAGTTTGTGGCACGTGCGGAATTGTCGCCAGTTAAGGTTGAGCACGAAGCCGGTGGTCATTGCAGGCTATTGATATTCCGACTTGGAAGTGGGAGGTGGTAAATATGGATTTTATTACAGGGTTACCTTCCACTCAGAGGAAGCATGATTCTATTTGGGTTATTGTCGACAGGTTGACGAAATCAGCCAATTTTCTCCCAGTCAGGACGACTTTTTCGGCCGAGGATTATGCTAGACTGTATATCAGAGAGATCGTGAGAATGCACGGAGTTCCTATATCGATTATTTCGCATGAGAGCCCGATTTACTAACTCGGAGGTCTTTCCAGAAGGGATTAGGGACACAGGTGAGTCTCAGTACGGCGTTTCATCCTCAGACCGACGGGCAGGCCGAGCGCACTATCCAGACACTTGAGGATATGCTGCGAGCTTGTGTTATTGATTTCAGGGGTAGCTGGGAGGATTATTTACCTCTTGTGGAGTTTGCTTACAACAACAGCTACCATTCCAATATCCAGATGGTGCCTTATGAGGCCTTATATGGGAGGAAGTGTAGGTCACCGATAGGTTGGTTTGAAGTGGGAGAAGTGCAGTTAGTCGGGCCAGATTTGGTTCAGCAGGCAGTGGATAAGGTGAAGCTTATCCAGGAGCGGTTGTTGGCAGCTCAGAGTCGGCAGAAGTCGTATGCAGATCATCGGCGTCGACACTTGGAATTTGAGATAGATGATTGGGTTTTCCTAAAGGTATCGCCCATGAAGGGCGTGATGAGGTTTGGGAAGAAAGGGAAACTTAGCCCAAGGTACGGGTCAGACGCATTGTCCGTAGGGTAGGCAAGGTTGCCTATGAGTTAGATCTGTCGTCCGATTTGGAGGTGGTACATCCAGTTTTCCATGTGTCCATGTTACGGAAATGTATTAGAGATCTATCTAGAGTGCACCCGATTCATGATGTTCAGGTGACAGATGAGTTATCATATGAGGAGAGTCCCATAGCGATACTCGATCGTCAGGATTAGACGACTTCGAACGAAAGACGTGGCTTCCGTCAAGGTCTTATGGCGGAACGAGAAAAGGGAGGAAATGACGTGGGAAGCAGAGGATGACATGATGAAGAAGTACCCTCACATATTTCCTATACCTCCAGGTAACCCACTTTCCTGCTTGTTAGTTTTGATTTAGCATTTACGCTTAAGTATGTTGTGGCTCGTGGAGCTTCTTTATTTGCAAAAGAATAGTTAAGAGGGTCTATGTCGATATTGTGATTTGAGTAAGCCTAGAAGGAACATTCGGGACGAATGTTTCTAAGGAGGGGAGAATGTTATACCCCGTAGTTCTGACCCTACGTATGAGAGCGTACGGAAGCATGTAAGACTTAAAATTTTCAAAGGATAGGTTGACGGATTGTTCCGGACGGGTTTTAGTCAACTTTGAGGCGGGTTATGACCCGGTACATTGAGAGTTCCTAAGTGTTTAAAAGGCCTAGGGCGTAGTTCGTTGAGTCTAGATTCCAACGCAACCAACCGTTCGTCGATAGGACGTCGGAGTAGAAAGTTATGAGAGTTACAATTTCAATGCGCCGTCGGACAGAAATGTGTTTCGGACAAAGGCAGCGGCCGCGGCGCAGGTCTGCGGCGCGGCATCTAAGTGGGGTCGCTAAGCGTTGCAGCGCCAGCCAGATGGCAGGCCACGGCGGAAGTTCCGGAAGTCCGGAGGTTCATGCGCGTCAAGGGCGCGCTGGTCACAAGGCGCTGCCACATATGCGGGATTCTCGGAAAAACTTATGAAAAATCATATTTTTCTTTTAAAAGACCTTAGGCGGGGGAAAAGTGTCCCCCCCCCCCCCCCCCATCTGATTTTCTTGCATGCCTTATATTGACCAAGTCTTGAAGACTTGGTCATCTTTCTAATCTCTCTCTCTCTCTAAGCTTAAGCTCCCACTTCTCTCTAAAATTCCAAGAGGAATTCAAGCCTAAGAAAATCTGAAAAGTTAAGAACAAGAAGGAAGCTTGTGGCTAGCTTGTTGGTGTTATTGTGGTGGTGTTCTTGGCAAGGAGGCTAGCAAAATTGTTGGAATAAGTTTGGCTAAAGCTTTAAGGTAACATTTCTTCTCTTATGGTTAGTTATTAATGTGGCATGTGAAGAAGAAGGGATGTGTAGTAGTAAATAATGCACTTAGAGTCCTTGCATGTAAGAAATGTGGTTTGGATATGAAAGAATTGGTTAAGAAGATATTATGAGCATGTTGTAGCTTAAAAACTACCTTAGAATTATTAAGTGAATTGTTGTACCTTATGGGGCAGAATTTTACACACCCAAGTTTAGGTGTGTAATCCCCTTTGAAATGTTGGATTGTTGAGCCTTAAATGTGGGAAGTTGGTTTATTAGCTTTATAAAAGATTAATGAGAAGAGGTTTACTCTAAGTAAGACAAGTAAGGACAAATTATTTGATTTATGAAAGGCAAATTGATTTTAAGGCATCAATTGCCCAAAGGTTTTATGTATGAAAAAGAGTCACTTCTAAAAGAGTTGAAGTATGTAGTACTTGGGTTAAATTCCCGATTTCCTTTTTTTTTTAAAGATATGATTAAGTGCCTTAAGTAAACTAAAATGAGAGGGTATATGAACAAGACTAATAAGAAGTTATAAGTTTTCTTAACTTATTTATGATTATGATATGATGACAGTTTGAGCTAGGGTAAGAGTATATCCGGCGGCAAGCCCCAAGATCGTTATACCACCTTCTCCAGGGTAAGAGTATGTCTGAGGGGCAAGCCCCAAGATCGTCATACCACCTTCTTCAGTGTAAGAGTATATCTGAGGGGCAAGCCCCAAGATCGTTATACCATCTGCTTCAGTGTAAGAGTATATCTGAGGGGAAAGCCCCAAGATCGTTATACTATCTGCTTCAGGGTAAGAGTATATCTTAGGGGTAAGTCCCCAAGATCGTTATACCACCTGTTCCGTGGATTTGCTACCCACGATGCGAGGAATACCTCATGCGAGTCCTTATGGGCTTATGCGGGTGAAATAGTCCCACGCGGCGGTACACTATCACGAGGAATACCTCATGCGGGTCCACAGACCTATGCGGTGAAATAGTCCCGCGAGTAGGGGTGCTTATTGATACTACGGGCAGGTACCCTGCTTTGATCATGAGGCCCCTATTTTATGCGATTATATACACTTGTCACTCTATGTTAGTAAGGCACATAAAAGGTATTTTGTTTGTCTTCCATGACTCACTACTTTTAGACTTATGATATCATTATTACTGATTTTCCATTTTTACATACTTGGTACATATCATGTATCGACCCTTCCTGGCCGCTCATGCCGCAGGTAAGGTAAGCGATTGTGGATCCTCGTTCTTAGGATCACCGCTCGGTGTCGAAGCTCCATTCCTCGGAAGCTTGTTTATCGTACGGATATTCCCGGATGCTATAGGTATTTTGTCCATTCGTGGTATGGCGGGCCTGTCCCACCACAGTTGTTATCTTTAGAGGTCTGTGGTCACATATGTGTTTTGGGCTATAAGAACCAGTTGTACTGCCATACTTTTGTTTAAGTATGTTTTATGGCGCGGCACTTATCGGTTGGCGATGATGTTTACCTTTTATAAGTTATGTTATGTATGTTCATTGCTATTCTCTCGATGTATACTGACAGGTACCGGTAGGTACGATCGCGGCCCCGGGGTCGGGTCGTGACATTTGTTCCAACTGCCGAATGCTCTTGATAACCTGAATCAAAAGACATTAAATCTAGAAGGGTTACACCTGTGTTGAGTTGAGTGTTAGCACTTTGTTCTTAAGACAAGATTGTCTCGTATATATCCTTTTACGTTAATGGGCAATAGTCTCCCAAGATAAAACACCATCTAACAAATGAGCAAAGGAAACTCAAGTGTTTCTTAAGAAGAACTTTGAGTGTTTGAAATATGCTAGAGATGAAGAAGATTTTCAGAACTTTGCAAGTGTTGCAAGTCTTTCAACTATTTCAAGTTCAAGTGTTCAACAATTGAGCCAAAGGCCTCAATTTATAGTTGTGTAAGATGGGTCTCTAAAAGTGCCCATGTAGTGGCCATTTAAATTCCATGTAATGGCCATTCAATCCACCAAGTAATGCAGCCAAATAATAGCTGATTTATGGAGGAAAAACTGACATATTAATGCTAAAGAACGTCCCCATAATCAGCCAAACTTTTGGACTTCCGTCGCACAGACACTGCCTTAGAAGCTCTGCGGCTCGGGCTCGAAAGCGCCGCAGCTCCAGTAGCTCAGGGATGAATTAGCTCCGCGGCTCAGCCATCGAGGCGATGCGACCCTGATGGTAAAGGCGTCGCGGCGCTCCCGGCTCCTCGGTGGCACCACAGTCCTTCTCGGCTCTGCGACACTCTTCCGACCCGTTTCAATCTTTACACTATGCACATTTCTTCCTTCATTTACCGACGTGGTCATTTGTCCAACAACCGTTCATCATTTTATGTCTCAAAAAATTTAATTACGCACCAATATCTCTTTCACTAATGAAATTTATGATACTTGACACTACGAGTGCGCGTGTATGGAAACGACATTTCCGACGTGTGGGGCCCTAATTGTTCGAGTCATAAATAATGGAATAAACTTAATTCCACATTAGTAAATTCCCAATAATCCCCTCTTGAAAGAGATTTTTGGTGCACTCACAATGTGTCTTTCTAGTAATCTTTCGGCGGACCGATGTTGCATCAGGAGAGGTAGCTTCCGTTTTGAACATTCCTTAGTTGAATACCATCGGACATACTTACTGCGTGATGAATGTGATGTCTTGAACCATCAGTGCTTAGTGTAAGCCAATACATTGGTACCAACACAATAACTTTTCTTACTATGTTCTTCTTAATGTTTATCCGTCTTGAGCCGTGGACACACTTGGATTCTTAAGTGCGTTCATTTGAGGCGGCATGTCCTTGCATTTAAATAGATGGTCTCCTATAAGATATCCTGCTATACCCCACTTCACAAGTGTTAGGCACCATTAAAAGTTTCCCCAAACCTAACCTCAACCGGTGAGAATCATTAAAGGTTTTGGAAGCTTAACCTCTACCCACTATGGAGGTAGCACTTTAACATCTATCATGGGAAAGACTTTGGATTCATGTTTATTTACAGAAGTCATCATCCGAAGTGTTCTTTTTTCCACCGAAGCGCTCAACTGAACCTTTACAGCTTAGTTTTCCCATTGAACCTAATTCCTGGGATCTCCAGTCAGTAAGGTTGGGTTACCACCGTATCAATCCTTATTGTTTGGGTTTTAAGTCTATTCCCCTAGACCGATAAAACTCTTGATATTTGAGTAGTCCATTAGGTAAATGGTCTGCTATATCCTTTGATTAGTAAACAGGAAATTGACGCCCGTGATGATCAACTGCCCAATGGTTTTATGTCTCCGACTAAAATGTCCAGACGTCGTCATCTGTTCCCTCCCTGAATCCGATTGGCTAGTAACATTGTATAACTGATGAAGGCTCGGGTTTCTCTCAATAAGGGACATCCTCTAAGAGGTCGTGAATGTACTCAACTTCTCATCATGCTTTGTCCAAAGCGATAAACTTCAATTCCATCATGAATCGGCCGATGCAAGTTTGCTTAGAGGTTTCAAAGACACATCATACACATCTGTTTGTGGCTTTGGTGTTCTTCAAGTCCGATGTCCAGTTTGCATCACTGTGTTCTCCCAGAACTACTGGACATTCAGAATATCATAATATGTAGATAAGTGAATATTTCAGATATCATCATATCCAATTTAATGTCTTATATCGATTATTTCCAGTGAACCTTAATTCAACTGATCTACTTCGTGAGCCGATACCAGGTCGTTTGTAGTGTGTAAAATACATTGAACTACATGTGACATGCGCATATCTCTCTTGGTATATGGGTGTACCATGATTCCAATCACTTATATGATTCATATCCATTGGTAACTTCATCAGTGAACTATCAAACATCTCAAACTTTCTCAATACATCCTCGATGTAGTGAGACTAAGATAAGACAAGTCCGCCAGACGTCTTCGAGACTTTTATCCCTAAGATGACATTTGCAATACCCATATCATTTTATGTCGAAATATTATTTCAACATAATATTAGTCTCTAGGATCAAACTAGGACTACTATATGTGATCAACATGTCATCTACGTAAAGACATATCATGAACGAGCGAATCAGAATTACCTTTCATGTAGACACATTAGTCACACTCATTAATGGAGAAACCCTTCGATAATAGAGTACTATTAAAGTTTTCTTGTCATTGGTTCGGGGCCTGTTTCAGTCCGTACAGAGATTTGACAAGTCAACAGACTTTCTTCTCTTGCCCTCGAACCACACACCATCGGGTTGTTCCATATTAATTGCTTCTTCCACTTTCGGACTGTTGGTTTTCCAACTGTTGGCTTTCTAACTTCAGAGTCAATGTTTCTGTTATTAGATTCATTGTTTCTGTTTCAACTAAACTTCCAAGACCAAAATGTAAACATTTTAGGACCAAAATGAAAGTTCAGGACGAAGCCCAACAGTCCACCAAACCAACTCTCCGGTTAGCAAGGTCGTCTCAACATCCATGTCACACAAGACTGCAATGGCCCTGGATGTTAAGTTATTTACAGGGGAGCACATGTCTAAATAGTCGAGGTCTTATACACGTCAATAGATCCATCTACTTTGTACTCAATTTGAGTATCCTTACAACCCAAATATTATTTTCCTAGAGGAAGGTCAACTATTACACCAGTATGATTCTATCTGATGGAGTCTATTTCTCTTGATGTAGCTTTTTTCCAAAGTAGCAGTTCTGGAGATGAAATTTTTTTGTTAATTGTACATGGTTCATTCTCAACACTACAAGCTAGAAGGCTTGAAACAAGTCTATGCCCCCACTTTGTTCCGTCTCGGTTCAACATCTAGTATCTCTGAGTTCTGTAGATCTGGAACATTAAGTTCTGAATAGTCAGCAACTTTCGAGTCCTGTAGATCTGGAACGTCTAGTTTTGGATAGTCAGACACTCGCGTGTTCATGTTAACCTCGAGCAATAACTTCTTTTTCCTTCTCAAAGAAAGTTATCTTCAAAGAATTCAACATTCTTTGATACCAAAATGCAATAAGCACTACTATTATTTTCAGATCTAGTGGATATGTAACCTAAATGATTAGGTACAAATTGATCTATTTTGGTATTCCAACCTCTACCAAGCCACCCCACATCGTAACATTTGTATGTTGGATCTTTTCCAGGTTTCACATGGAGGGTCATCACATTAGCGGTAAGGATCACCTAGACCACATATCTTGGGCATACGGCTCTACACTTGGCTAACACCGTTAGACTGAGATGGGTAAGAAATAATTATTTTATGAACGATGCTTCACATTCTTCCCCTCTATCACTCCAAATTTCTCAATCCGTAGGCTTAGTTGATTTTCAACTTCTGCTTTGTAGCGCTTATCCGCTTCAACAACTTCATCTTTGATTTTCAACAAACAAAGGATGCAATACGTTGTACCATCATCAATGAAGGTCACACAGTGCTTGTCTCCCCCCTCTATTTTGTACAAGCTTAAAATCACCCATGTAGGTGTGACTAAGTTCTAGAGGAGTGGTGATTCTTTCGCTATTCCTTTGATGAAATGTAAAAGTAATTTTGCCTCTTCGCCCACCTCACATTCATTTTGAGGGTTTATGTCGACAAACGACAACAATCTCAACTTAGTTAGCTATTGAGTGACTTTCTATTTAACGTGTATTAATCTATGATGACACAGATGCACGGATTTCAAATATATCATTCATTTGGCTACAGACATAATGTACCATCTGTAGTTGTTACAGACCTGTTGGACTAGACTCAAACCAGTTTGACCAAAAACGTTTATGAAATCAAGTTTGGGACATGTATCACCTCTTTTTAGAGTGATCTCATTCCCTTAAGTCCTTTTGGGGACAACCTCTCCAACCCCTTCTATTTTAGAGGTGACGTTGCTTCACATGAACAACCTCTTTCCCATGGTTAGGGTGTAACTGGATCATATATGATATAGATACTCTGGCTCACTCTAGTTGCCTTGGCAGACTGAGTGTCCAATTTCTTTTCTGTCTTTCTTTTGGACTTCAGATCATTTAAGACCTGAAAACTCTAGCTCACTCCAGTCGCCCGTAGGCTTTGTATGATTGTGTGTCCAATACCATCTTGTCAAATGAAGGATCTTTTATCGAAAACAGTGACAATTTTGTCTTTAGTCCTCTTCTCTTGTGATTGATGCCCAGGGAAATCCCTGGCGCTTACTTAGGATTGTCCATAATTCTAATTTTATTACAACCTAAGATCATATCTTTTAAGACGTTGTTTACAATAGTCCAATCTTTAAACAAAAAGGTAGGTGAGATTAAACTTCTGATTTTAAAGCGTCAGGACTATAATTTTTTTCCATGGAAAACATTTTCATATTCCTAGCCTTGCTTACACACTTTTATTAAGAAATTGTTTAACCACATTATAGATAATGAATGAGAATTAACTTAGACTTTTGGATTTTGGCCCACGTCAGTCACTTTGTTGGACTGCGTGTCCAAATCCTCCTTACCATAATTTGGATCCTTTGTTTGTAATAGATATAGGCCTTCTGCTACAAGATAGAACATCATCTTCAACCTTCTCCTCTTGTCCCAGTTGTTACACCCTGTATTTTCTAGAGAATGAGATGAGAACGTACGTGAGAAAATAAGATTTGAATTTTGGAACGAAAGAAAAATCACTTTTTCCTAAGGAAATATTTTGGAACCTCGTGAAGGAAAAATGTTTATTAATTGGAATTTGGTTATCAAATTTGATATTTGGGACTTATAGAATATATTGGAATTTTGGATTTTTAAGTTCCGGATTTGGTCATGTGGGGCCCACGGGGAAATTTTACGGTTTTGTGGGGCCCACAATATTTTGAGATATTTTGGTCAAATATAGATATTTTGGAGGAAGAAATAATTTGGACCAATAGGAGGGTGACATGTGTCACCCCTCCACTTGTCTTGCTACATTAGATATATATATATATATATGGATAGCATGAAGACTTTGACTTAGATATTTAGGGAGACAAGTGGACAAGTGGGTCCCACTCCACTTGTCCATATCTCATCCATTGTGACATTTATATATACATAGACTTATTGGAGGGTCCCATTGGCGTGCATCCAGTATGAATTGAACCTACGAATTCGCCAATTATGAGTTGGGCGCTTTAACCATAGAGGGAGTGCAAGGCTTCCCACACTTAGAAAATATTTCACACTTCTATCTCCCTTCCATGTTGCTCTCGGCCAAACACCCTTTTTAAGAACAAAAATCCTTAAACTTTCAAGCTTAGTTTACTAATACAAGATTAAGGTCCCTAACCAAATGTTAAGCCAAAGGCTATATTAATTCCAAGAAAATCAAGGGTTGGCCGAGAATAAGGGTGTGAAACCCTAGGGTTCCGTCGACTTTTTGGAAGCGAAACGTGAAGTGAAGTTGGCTATAAGCTCATAGGGGTCACGTATATGTGATTGGAACTTGAAGAAGTGGAGCGAAACGAAAACTGCGGACCAATATGGTAGGGGTTGTTTTGGACGATTTTGGGCACAAAAAAAAAGAGGTAATAGTTCTTCTTAAATTAAAGTAATTGGATATTACTTATTGTTATGTTTAAGGGATGAATTTATGTTAAGGAATAAATGGAAAATAAGATGTGTATGTGATAGATATGTTGTTGGCCGATTGGAGGCAATTTTGTGCCATTGGTTTTGTTGGTTATATTGTTGTGGTTATCCACACTTGTCGCATGTTAAAATGAGGTAATATGGTCGTTGATAAGTTGGTATGTCATATATGGAAGTGTTGGAACTTGAATTGGAATAAAATTAATTAAGGAAAGAGTTATCGGATTGTAGTTATTGGTCGTGGAATCTATACAACTGTTGGACGTTATTATACAGTTTTTAGGGACTGTTTTACGGCGTTGGAATTCTGGAAATTCAGCCCTTATTTTGCATGTTTAATGTGGGAAAATTATTAATGAAAGTCCTAGGAATAAGGGTGAAAAGGGCTTCACATTGTACCCTTAATGTTGGTTATTTATGGAATGTTTTATAGACTGCTTTTATATCGTTGTGGGGCAGAATTTTATACGTCAAGTTGGCGTGTAATCCCCTTTGGTTGTTGCTTTGGTTGTGAACTGTTTATTTAAGTTAAGGGGCTGAATTTTGCACGTAAGGTATGCGTGTGATACCCTTTGGTTAACTACTGGTTGTGCCCTTAATTATGGCTTGGTTGTTGTTGAATTTGGGCCTTGGAAAAGGTGGAAAAGTACATAGAAACAAAGGAAGTGCTGCCCAAATTCCCGTAGAATAAGAGGGTCATTATTTGGTATAAGTCTTAAGCTTGAAGTTGATAGAAGTGCTATTGTCATTTTAGGTTGAAGTACTACGTGTGGCATATTCTACTTGGCATGTGGAATAGCCGAGCGTTGAAGTACATCAGCGTATTCTACTTGTCGTGTTGGTTAGTCGTCAACGAGGTATGTGAACTTCTTCCTTCTACGGCATGATTGATTATTGGAGTATAGATGACTTGTTTCTTGAAGTATACTTGTCTCGTTATTAGAGTATTCATGTTATTGATTCTATGCTAAAGGCATGTCTAAATTATTCCTAAGTCCTTACCAAGTCTTATGAGAGATGTTGGTAAGAGTGTTTAATAAGCATTGGAGTCGAGTTGATCTTGCTAAGTTACAACACTAATGAGACTTGATTTATTTGAAAGTCATGAGACTAGATTTATTTTAAAGTTATGAGACTTAGTTGAAAGTATATGAGACTTTACTTGAAGGTATATGAGACCTTACTTGAAAGTATATGAGATTTGATTAGATGAAGTATAAGAGACTTGATTTATATGAAGTATAAATGACTTGATTTTGGGAAAGAAGAAGTAACTTGATTTAAAGGTATAGATTACTTGATTTGAAAGAATAAGTTACTTGTTTTTAATAGTGAAAGTGCCTTGATGCTACAAGTGCTAGTATCTTGGGGTTTTATAAAGGAAAGAATAGATGTACATAGTACTTTGGGTTCATTTCCCTAATGTTACATCACATGATAATGCCTTGGTTTTATTAAAATGAAAGAGGTGATAGTGTCTTGGTTTGTTTAAAAAGAAGATGTGGTAGTGCTTTAGTTTGTAAAATGAAAGTTGGTTATAATGGTTTTATGGGAAGTTTGTTATAACAGTTTTATGGAAAGTCAAAAGATGGTTTAAAATGTCATATGGTTGCATTGATACACCGAGTCTCATGGTGGGCCGGAACACGTTGCATGTACATATATGAGGATTATATGGATAGTCATGATTACACCGAGCCCCCTAATGGGTCGGGACACGTTATAGGTGCATATGTGAGGAGGATGACCACACCGAGTCCCATAATGGGCCGGGACATGTTATACGACTTATATGACTTTATACCGAGACCCAGAAAGGGTCGGAACATGTTATACCATATATGATTTTACACCGAGACCCAGAAAGGGTCGGGATATGTTATATCTTATATGACTTTACACCGAGACCCAGAAAGGGCCGGGACATGTTATACCTTATATGACTTTACACCGAGATCCAGAAAGGGTCGGGACATGTTATACCTTATATGACTTTACACCGAGACCCAAAAAGGGCCAGGACATGTTATACCTTATATGACTTCACACCGAGTCCTAGAATGGGCCGGGACATGTTATACCTTATACGACCCTACACTAAGTCCCAATATGGGCCAGGACATATTAGATACAGAGTATGAGGACCGAGTCCCAATATGGGCCGGGACAGGTTATAGGTACGGAGTATGATACGTTATCTATACGTGTATGAACATGATGATTCTATGAGTAGGCATCCATGAGGCGAGTACAGTAGTACAGTGGTACAGGGGTACAGTGATACAAGGTACAGTTGACTCTTATTTTATATGACACGGTTGGATCTGGTATTTGATTATTTTACTTGTCCCTGTCATTTCTTGGCCAGCCATGATTTTAATACTGTACTTTATTTCCGTTCCATACTTAGTACTTATTGTACTGACCCCCTTCGGGGGGCTGCGTTCATGCTCGCAGGTCTGGGTACTCAGTTGTGGATCCGCGAGCTTAGGATCCTTGTTCAGCATTTTGGGATAGCTCCAATGTTCCGGAGTTTGTCACTATGGCTAGGTATATTCAGGGGTACGACGGGGTCTTGTCCCGTCATAGTTTACTGTCCAAAATCTTAGAGGTCTGTATTCATATGTGGGATGGACTGGAGTGAGTTGTATTTATATTGTTGTACAGTTGTAGTCCCATTCAGACGTTATATATTATGGCAGCCTTATCGACTTTGCCTTTGTTTAAAGAAAAAAAATGAGTGTTGTTTATCTTCCGTAGTTTACTTGTGTTGTATGAATAGAAGGGTGCCCATGTAGGGCACCAGTCGCGGGCCCGGGGTTCGGGTCGTGACACCAGTTTACATCATCAGCCTCTCATGGGCGCTTGCTTCCACTATTGTCGGGAGTGGTGACCGCAACTCTTTCTTGAACCTTAGTCATACTAGCATGACTATCAACAGTATCTTGAAGCTTAGCATCTGAGACATAGATCCAACCTTTGACGGAAACAGATTTGTAACTATCGTCAAAGAGAGAACCAAAACTAGGACTAGATTTGAAAGCACGGTTGTTGATAGAGACATTGTTTGACTGTTAACTGAACTATCAACAGAACTATTTTGAAGAAGAAAACCACAGCCAGATTTGGGACCAAATCCATTGGCAAACATCTTTCGAGCACTAATACAAATCTTGTCTTAAGATTGTTGGAATATAAGGCATGTACGGAAATAGTAACTAACTATTACAAGTGCTTCGAAAGGATAAACGATAAGTACTACAATAGAAACAAACTTGTAGCCAACAAGAATTATGGCCACAACAAACTCTTGAGTTCTTGAATCAGTCTTGGATCTTTGTTCCAACTATCGAACGCTCTTTGAATCTTGATAACCTGAAATCAAGAGACACTAAATCTAAAAGGGTTACAACTGTACTGAGTCGAGTGTTAGCACTTTGTCCTTAAGACAAGATTGCTTCGTATATATCCTTTTACGTTAAGGGCAATAGTCTCCCAAGATAAAATAACATCTAGCAAATGAGCAAAGGAAACTCAAGTGTATCTCAAGAAAAACTTTGAGTGTTTGAAGTATGCTAGAGATGAAGATGATTTTCAGAACTTTTCAAGTATTGCAAGTCTTTCAAGTTCAAGTGTTCAATAATTGAGCCAAAGACCTCAATTTATAGTAGTGTAAGAGGGGCCTGTTCAACTGTTCATGTAGTGTCCATTTAAATGCCATGTAATGGCCATTCAATCCACCAAGTAATGCAGCCAAATAATGACTGATTTATGGAGGAAAAATGACATGTTAATGCTCCAAAACGTCCCTATAATCATCCAAAAGTCTGCACTTTCGTCGCACAGACACTACCTCGGAAGCGCAGCGGCTCGGCCTCGGAAGTGTCGCAGCGCCGCGGATCCAGTAGATCGGAGATGAATTAGCACCGCGGCTCATCCATCGAGGTGCCGCACCTTCGCGGCATTGATGGTGGTGGCGCCGCGATGCTCCCGACTCCTCAGTGGCACAGCGGCCCTTCTCGGCTCCGCGACCCTTTTCCGACCCATTTCAATCTTTACACTATGCACATTTCTTCCTTCATTTACCAATGTGGAACACTTGTCATTTGTCCAACAACCGTCCATCATTTTATGTCTCAAACACTTTAATTACGCATCAATATCTCTTTCACTTATGAAATTTATGATACTTGACACTACGAGTGCACGTGTGTGGAAACGACAATTCCGACGTGCGGGGCTCCAATTGTTCGAGTCATAAATAATGGTATAAACTTAATTTCACATTAGCAAATTTCCAACATGTACGAGAGTGAAGTGAGAGAGGTGACTATTGTATTGTATTGTACTGATCCATCCTTACATTCTCAATTGTTTTGTTGGTGACTTGTAGCATCTTAGTTAACTACCTGATTTCCTTGATATTGGACTTGTTTATGATATGTGATCTTACCTGTTTGCTCTATGTGCTACTTGTTAGTTTCTACTTCTTATTGTGTTGTCTAATCTTAGTCGGCCTATCATACTTACCGGTACTAGTGTTGTATTGATACTACTTTTGTTGCACTCATTGTTGAGTGCAGAGTACGATCGAGGCTCTAGTTCTATGCCCCGTGGCTGATCACCCGGGGGTGACATCTATGGTCATTCAGGGTGAGCTATTTGATCATATGTGGCCCTTGAAAGGACCCTCTTATTTATTTTTGTATTTCCTTTCCAGTAGACAATATGTAGCCTTCAGACATTTTCAAACTGATTTTTTCTAATTGTATTAGAGCTCTTGTACGCTTTTGACCAGACATTTGGGGATGTTGGATATTCATTTATGTTTGTATTTAAGACTTGATAACTTATTATTACTTAATTTTCGCTTATTTAACTTGTTATGTTTAAATGTTGGGATAAGATTCGCCTACCTGGGGGATAGTGTAGATGTCACCACGATCTAAAATTTGGGTCGTGACATATGCACGGTATATTTGCACCTTTTCCCTATTAAGAATAATTAAAGGGCAAAAGTAAAGCAAGAAATGGGTCTTGCCTATAATGATTTTGGCCATGACAATAATATGATTTTCTCAGTAAATTACTTTATAAAATTTTATTTTGTGACTCGACATACACGTATAATGCACCTGCAATTTATGATTTTAAATTATAGATATATGATCATACAATTGTTACTATATGGGGGATTTTACACAAAATAATGGAGATTGTTTTGGAAAAAATTGAACGATGATAAATCAATCTTCTCCTTTTATGATATTAAGTCTTAATTCATAAAGGTATTATGTAAATCGAGCAACTTAAATGACCAAAATGAACATGCACCAAGAATGTAATCTATACGGAATTATTAGATGCGATACATTTAATCACATGTCTCATGATTAAATATCTATTGTTCATCTGTGGATTCCGACGATATTTAATCATTTTGACACAACAAATAAGTCATTGTAACATTGATTGAATTGGAAAATTATTCTTTTATCTATAATAATTTATTCAATTCCTTATAATAATTATTGATATTATTTTACACAAATATGTATTTCATGGTTCGGTATTCACGTGTAATGCACGTGCCGATAAACTAATTTTGTAAATTGAGAAGAAAATTTATAAATTTGCAATATGTGTTTATTTCTAGAGAAATATAAAAAAAACAGAAAACATACCACTAACCTCTTCATTTTTTTTCGTGGGAAGCAACGCAAATAGAGTTACTAAACAACATAGTTAAATGATTTGACATAATTCGTTTTTGGATTCTAGGCTTGAAGTATAAGCTTATAGTTTTGATAAGTCATATGCCAAAAATTGATGAAGGGTTAGCTAAGTGTAAATAATGAATCTTGAGCCTAACTCAATCTCAAAAGCTAGCTCATGAGGGCAGGATTGTCTAAGTTTATATAAGGAGTCCAAATTCTCATTTCATTTCCGATGTGAGACTCTTAACACTCTCCTGCATGCCCAAATACCGTTAACTGGAGCGTGAATGACATAAATTGGGGACCCAACATCGGTGAACATAGATTTGGAATGAGTCTGACTCTGATACCATGTAAAGAATGGATCTTGAACCTAATTCAACCCCGAAAGCTAGCTCATGTGGGGAGGATTGTCCAAGTCCATATAATGAATCTAAATTCTCATTTCATTTCCGATGTAAAACTCTTAACAATATTTGTTATCGATATTCAATACTCAAAAATTAATATTAAACTGTTTTCGGATTTGTTTGTTTATAAATAATATTTCAGTATTTGTAAATGTTGAAGTTTAATATTTTCAGATACTAGTTTGTTGGTCATCTATATTTACACATTAGGTGATTCTTGCCTGTGCCAGCACGAACCCAATTATACTGTGAAAGTTTAACTGGCGGTTTATTAATTTTTCCGTCTCACTAAATTGTAACGGAGAGAATATTATATTTGACATGAAAATATAGAAAGAGAAAAATTAGTACTTGGCATACATGACATGTTTCCTATATAAAATGGATATGGATATAATAGGATACTTTTATGTGCACTATATGTCCAAAAGGACATTAGTACGTTATCTAGTAGAACCATTCTATAGATTGTCTAATTGCAACAGTTGTAAATGTTGCATAAAGCTCTTAGTCTTAGTGTTGTTGAGACACTTTAACAATAAAACCGTTGTATTCGAGGAGAAACCGTTGTCGTGAGTTGTGACCGTTCCAATTTAGTGAGCTATGGCAACGGTTAGGTGAGGGAGAACAAGAGTAAGCTAGTATTAGTTTTTGGGGTTTCTTCCTTAATCAACTTGTTCTTCTTAGTAATTTGTTGTCGGCTTCATTATTTTTCTTTCGATCTAAATTGGGGATCTGTTAGGGTTAGGAATGACAATTGGGGCAAGGCAGGGAAAGACTTAAACGGGGTAGGGCAGAGCGGGGCAGGACAAAATTAATTTTGTTAAAAATTGAAATAAGGCAGGGCAGGTGATGGATTTTGAAGAAAATTTTGGATCTTAATGAAAAATCATTTACAAACCTGTTGATCGGTGTATTTTATATACACTTTTTGAGTCATTTTTAGTTAGTATTTTACTCATTTCATTTATGTTTAGTACAGTATTATGGTCGTTTTCCTTTCTTTTGTGTCACAGCGGTCAAAAATGGAGAAATGACGAAAAGGAGATTAAATGAGCATAATTGAGATGGAATTACACACAAAAAGGGCCAAGAAATGAAGTCTAAGAAGTTCCGGGAATTATAGAGGAGATCAGACGAAGTCCGGACGAAAAAAGGACGACGAAACGGAATCTGCCAGAAAAACGTCACCGGAGCCGCGGCGCCCAAAGTGCTGAAAGACCTGAGAGTTGCTGATTTTCAGGCGCCGCGGCGCCAGTCTGCAGGGTCGCGGCGCCGACGCGGGATTTATGAAGTCTGGGCCGAATTTGACATATTTTTCAGAATCCTAAAGGGATAATTTTTCCTACCTAAAGGGATAACTTTTCCTACCTTAAAACCCTTACCTAAAAGGATTCTAATAACTTTTCCTTTCCTACATAAATCATTAACTCTTCACCTAAAGGATTCTTGATCTATAAATAGTCTCTACATCATTAGAAGAATTCATTCTCCATTCCACCATTCACCACTCTACATCCATCCTTCCACCAATCCATCTTGTAAATATTCCACAACACAACTCTTGGATGCTAGAAGGCTTGGAGACTCATTCTTAAGTATTTTCTTTTCTTTCTTTTTATTTATTTCAGTTTTTATGATGAACATTGAATTAGTTCTTGTCATGTCAATGGCTAGGAACTAATTCCTTTATAGGGCTTTCCATGTTAAATCACTAGAAACTTATGTTATGAATCGATGCATGTTATGGTTATTTTTCTTCTTGTTGAGATTTATCCAATAATTGCTTTGAATGCTTGGTAATTAATTGATCACTAATTATCATTACTTATATGATTTCTAATCAAACTTCGAAAGGAGGAGGTTGTGAATATGCTGTAAGTTGGGTAGACATATTTTGGATTGGGGATGAAAATACCTCAATTACTTATGTAGCGTTAATGAGAGGCTTAACAACCCTAATTTTACGCATGGCGCGTGACGGTTAACTAGGTTTTTGGTCTTAATCCTCCTATAGAGTCATCCTTATCACCGAAAGGTAGAAAGGAGCAATACTGGGGTTGAGTGTTTATATAGCCTTAACGGGAGTATAAAACGATTTAGTAAACCTGCTAGCTCCAAGAGAAGAAAACCATAATTCATTGCATTAATAAGTAACATAAGCGGATAGTTGAGGAGACGTGGAAGCCCTATTCCCATCACTACTGAAGTAAACATATAGTTAATTAGCCTTTATAATTGTTAGTTATAATCAACAAAAATCAATATCGGTTACCAAATAGATACCAAAAGATAGATAATTGGTACTTGAACACTAATCCTTGTGGACTATATTCGGTCTTACCAAAACTATATTACTTGTCACGATAACGTGCACTTGCGTTAAAGTGTGTGAATCTTTTCGCGCATCAAGGTTTTGGCGCCGTTGCCGGGGATTAGGCATAGTTCAATATCAATTTTATCTATTTTTAATTTCTAATTTGGTTTTATTTTTTTTATTTTTTTTATTTTTTTTGCTCCAAGAACAAGTTTCTAACTTGTTCTACGAGCATTTTTTATCACTTTTTTGTTTTTCTTATTTTGCAGGTTAAATTCGAAAAAAAAAACGAAAAAAAATAAATATCAGGACACATGGACTACTACTATTAGAGACAGTGGAGTCATCAACAGCAGCTTAACCCACAGGTCCCAGAGGAAGATCGAAATGAGTTGCGGGAAGGCATACTTCTGTTCGCCAAGTGCCAGACTCAGTTTATGGTTGAGACAAGAGAGTCCCTCAGAAAGTTGGAGACACAAATAGGGCAATTGATGGATGAGATGAGCAATACAACTCAAGCAAATCTTCCTAGCGACATCATTATGAGAGGTGGTGAGAAAATAGAAGAGCCTGAACCACACCCAGCTGTTGAGGAATCTGGCGGGATAATTGGTGTAGAGAAGGAAAAAGTTACTGAGATCCAATCATTCATCTTTTTGGATTCCTTGGAAAATCTTTTTCTTGTACCTATTTGATGCGCGGTAAGATGCACACACTTTAAACGCAAGTGCACGTTATCGTGACAAGTAGTATAGTCTTGATAAGACCGAATATCGTCCTCTAGGATTAGGGTTCAAGTACCAACTATCTATTTTCTAGTATCTATTTGGTGAATTTATGATTGATTTGTTGTTTATAACTACGAATTATGCAAGCTATTTTAATATAAAGATTTACTTCAGTGATGATGAGAATAGGGCTTCCATGTATCCTTACTATCTGCTTATGCTACTTACTAATGCATTAACTTATGGTATTCTTCTTTAGGAGAAAGCAGGTTTACGAAATCGTTTTATACTCCCGCTAGGGTTATATAAACACTCAACCCCAGTATCGCACCTTACCTACCTTTTGGTGATAAGGATAACTTTATAGGAGGATTAAGAACAAAAACCTAGTTGACCGTCACGCACAATGCGCAAAATTAGGGTTGTTAAGCCTCTCATCAACGCTACATAAATAATTGAGGTATTTTCATCCCCAATCCAAGAATGTCTACCGATTAGGGGGGTCCTCTTCTATCCTAAGGGTAAGCCATTCTCATTGGATACCTATTTGAAACACCCTTACAGCATATTCACAATCCCCCCTTCTCAGAATCTGATTAGAAATCATATAGTGATAATTAGTTGTCAATTAATTACCAAGAATTCAACTCAATTATTGGATAGATCTCACAATAAGAAAAATAACCATAAGCATGCATTAATTTATAGCATAGGTTTCTAGCAATTCAACATGGAAAGCCCTATAAGAGAATTAGTTCCTAGCCATAAATATGACAAGAACTAATTCAAAGTTCATCATAAAAACTGAAATAAAGTAAAGAAAAGGAAAAGAAATTACTAAACTAATGGTATCCAATCTCCAAACAAAAGTCTTGAGTTGTGCTAGAAGGGGAACCCTTAAAAACTGTCTAGGGTTCTCCTTTTATAGGCTGCAAACCGCCTCCCTCTTTTCCTTCAGGCCTGGCCCAGATTTTCGTCAAAAGACTTAATTTTTCAGCGGCGCCGCTGCCTCGCAGAGCGCCATGCGCGAAGTTCTGCAATCCGTCGGTGTTTTACGCCGCGCCTCGCTATCTGCATGCGAGGCCGCGCCACAGTATCTTCGTAGCTCCTGATGTTTAGGCGCCGCGGCCTTGCTTTTGCTGTCTGAGGCGCGCGCCGAGTCTTCGACTCTCTGGATAGTGGCGCCGCGCCCCGCTGATCGGCAGGAGGCCGCGCGCTGGTCTTGATTTTTCCTCGTTCGCCACTTTCTGTTTCCACTCCGCATCTCCTCTTTTGCCCTCTTTTTGCTCTTTTTCCGCCATTTGGCCATTTTAACCACTTTGACTCAAAAGAAAGAAAAACTATCCTAATACGACACTTATATGTGCAAAATGGGACAAAAGACTAACTAAAACTGACTCAAAAGGTGTATATAAAATACACCGATCAAATACCCCCAAACTTAACCTTTGCTCGCCCTCGAGCAAAGATAGAAAGAAATAAAATAAAAGACGCAAAGAACAAAAAAATAAAAAGACTCACTGTCATTGATCACTTTTGCTGCATTAGTGTTTACTAGAAAAACATGAAGGTTAGCAAAATAATATGCAGTAACATATAGCATGAAATTTCAGCACACTAAGCACATGAAGCTAGATATTTTGCAAACTCATATTCATCATGCTTAATGGAAGTCAATATACTAGATCATGCATATAAATTCAAGAATTCCTATGGCATGCTTACTTGCTATTCTCCACTAATTCTGGATATGCATAAAAGAGATCTTCAGGACTTTAAGGGTTGTAATGTAGGCTTAGGTATAGGTAGGTAAAAATAGGCAATTTAGGCTCATTTCGTGTACCATAAGCTCTTCAGCTTTTCAATCAATATTTCCCTTTTTCTTTTTGTTCTTTTCTTCATTTCGATTCTATCTTTCCCCTCTTTTGTTTTGGGAGAGTGAAGTATATAATAATGACAAGCACCCCCAAACTTAGGCTTTTGCCTATTTCTTATTACTTTTGTATTGGGGTGCAACAAACTTATTCACTCTTTTTGTCTCTTTTTTAACACAATGTATTCTACTGTTTCATATTTTCACTTATGGTACAATTTGTGGGAATATAGGGTGTCAAAGAAGAAGTTTCAAATTTAGGCTCAATGGGGCTGACTAGGGATATTTTTAAAGTACAGGATAGAAAAGAATGGTAAGAATTGGCTATCAAAGAAATGTCTGAGTCATCTCCCTAACATGCATATCCTAACTATTTCACCTCAAATAGCAAGCAATCATAACACATAAGTCTTTATCATTTAGCATGCATAACTCAAGCAAGAAACTCCAAATAGACAGATTCTGTGAGTTTTTGGCATATCTAACTTAAGTGTTTAGATAGTTGCTTCAATTCCGTTACATTATTTCACCTTACTTCACTAGGTGTTTCAAGCAACTACAGCATACATGATCTTTGACAGACAATTATGACTTAAAAAGAAAAAAAATTGGTGACTCAAAATACACATAAAACAATCAAAACGACTTAACTAAAACATAACATGACACACAAATAAAACACCCCCAAACTTAAATCACACATTGTCCCCAATGTGTGTAGACTCAAAGACAGTAAAAGAAAAAAAGACACTTACAAACTTTGGCTAAAATGGTGGTGGTGGCGGTGGATAATGCATCGACCATTGGTTGAACAAGGAACTCAGCTCGTTGATTTGTTGCCTTGTTTCTTGCTGTCCTTGTACTACTGTGTCCAAGGTCTGCATCATCCTCATCTGATTCTGATACAATTGCTCCATTGTGGGCGTTGGAGGTTCTCGCTCACGTGGTTGGCGGTGGCTAGGTCCTCGCCTCATATTGAGCTCCCTATTTCAGCTCATCTTCGTCCATGGCGCCTCTGCTGCTTCGCTTCTGGTGGTTGTACTCTCCGTCCGCCGCTGGGGCTTGGTGCAGGAAAGAGTGCACTATCCCATAGGACACGGGCAGTTGGTTTCTTTCATGAGTGTCAGTGGGTAGGTTTGGAACCGCACTCATGTGACATAGCTTGGTGATAACTGAGCCATGTCCCAATCCGCCTGTTGTTACCAACCTGCTGATTTCCTCAATGCTCGCACTATTTCTCTCCCCACATCAATCGTCAACCCTCATAATTCCATATATTAGTTTAATCCTATCCTCCGCACTCGGTGAAGTGCGTGGATGGAATCACGCGCCGATGAAATATAGCCAACCTTTGGCTACTTTGTTGAATTGGCACATGCTCGCTCTTGACCCATTTCTTCCAATCTCAAAAACAACTCCCCGGTAGCTCACTGTTTGTTTTACATTCCAAATGATGTGGTCAATGCTTCTAGACCATGTTCTAAAGTGATTCCAATCACTTCTTTCTTCAACATCAACTGTTTTCAATTGTATATTTATATCCTCTGCTGTCACAGGCACATAGCGTCCCCTTACAAAGCATCCTCTTTCCACCTTCTCCGGAAAATTGACATAAAATTCACGCACCATTGTTGTGTTTACTGGTGCTATCTTCTTCGGATTCACAAATTTCCTCCAATCCCTTAACTCAATCATCGCCCGAATGGGCTCATAAACATCTTCTTCCCCATATGACTCCCTCTAGTAGTCCATTCCCCTTTCTGGTATTATGGGTCTGGTATCAAGCTTTTTGTATCTTTGGAAGGCTTGGTAGCTCACAAACCTATTTTCATCGTATTGTGGGGTTGGGGTGGATGTGGAGCCTCTTCTTTTCCTGGTGGCCATGGTTAAAACAGTTTCTGGGGCTTACAATTTAATGGCACAAATGTTTCCTACAAAGTTGACAACTAGCAGCGAACACAACACCCCCAAACTTCAACCTTTCTACTCAATACCCACAACCTCCTTTTCTACTCTTTTCTCCAAATTTCACAATCACTTTTCAGCACCCAAACTACTCCAACTACAATACTCCTCCAAACTACTACCTCCTATGACTTCAGTAAAAGGATTAAAGAACAGAAAAGGATTACCTTTTTATGAGAAGATTCAAGCTTGTCCTTGTTTCAATTGGTGGTTTTGAGGCTATGGAATGAAGCTTTGTTGGTTGAGATGGCTAAGGGTTTTTGGGAATTTAAGAGTTTAGGTTGTGGTTGGGTTGGATTTGTGGAGGATTTGTGAGCAAATTTCTAGAATTTCGTGGGTTTTTTGAGAGGGAAGGTTAGGTTTTTGAATTTGGAATTGGGGAAAATCTGATTTTTGGGCGTTTTTAAGTTTCTGGATTCCCGCCAGCGCGCGCACCAATCCTCACGCTCCTTCGACTTTCTACGCCGCGTCTGGAAATATGGCCGCCTAAACATGGCAAATTTTCGGATTGTTAGCCGCGCTACACCCGCTTTCTGGAAATTCTGGCTTTTCTTCAGTTTTTCGCCTTCAGTTTATTCCCCTGTACCTATCACTCACAGCACAAACACAAGAACCCAAGACCGTGAGATTGTTCTAGACAAAATAAAATAAACTAAAGACAGAAATTAAAATAACATAATTGAAAATGTTGGGTTGCCTCCCAACAAGCGCTGTCTTTAACGTCTTTTAGTCGGACGCAAGTTCCTTAGCCTTAATAACCCTGGGGTGGATTAAGCCCCCAACCTATCCATTTCCTCCACATTTGGCGTTTTCTTTTTCTTCTTTTCTTCTTAGCATTATCAGTAATGGGGAGTTCAGGATTACTTACCTCCTTTAGTGGCATTTCAGCAAACCATGCCTGCTTTCTTGGGCTCATCGCTCTTTGATTGACTTGTATTGGCTCGCATGGGGGTTTGATGGTGCTGATTGCAAAGCACCCACTCACTGTTGGTGGCTCAATGACGTGTTTAAAAACTTTAAACACCATTTCTTCAGACTCCACCCTTAGTGTTAATTCTCATCTTTCAACATCAATCAAAGCTCTCCCCGTTGCTAGGAATGGCCTCCCCAATATGATAGGTATTTCCGCATCTTCTTCCATATCAAGAATGAGGAAATCTGCAGGAAAGAAGAATTTTCCTACTTTCACAATCACGTCTTCAATCCTGCCTCGTGGATGAACCACTGTCCCGCTGGCCAACAGAAGGCTTATCGTGGTTGGTTGGCCTCACCCAACTCTAATCTTTTAAAAGCGATAAGGGCATCGATTTATACTCGCCCCTAAATCACACAAGACTCATTGCAAGTCACCCCGCCCATGCAGGTAGTGTAAAGCTTCCAGATCCTTTAGCTTTGGTGGCAACTTTTTCGCAAGATAGCACTACACTCTTCTCATTAGTGCTACTATTTCATACTCGCCGACTTTTTCTTCTTCCCCAAAATCTCCTTCATAAACTTGAAATAGGAGGGCATCTGCTTCTAATGCCTCTATGAAAGGTATGTTGATATGCAACTTTTCAATGTCTCCAAAATTTGGAGAATTGTTTATCAACCGCCTTCGCGTAGTCTCTGGGGAAAGGGATCTTCTCAGATACTCATTCTCCGAGTTTTCTCTCTTGTTGGGCTAGGCTCAATCACCTTCTCTTTTCTAACTCGCTTTCTCAACTCTTGGCCGAGTGATCGCCGCTTCCAATCGCTTCCACTTCTCAATCGCATCGCTCGACATCGCTTCCTGGATTTACCTCTGTATTGCTTGCAATGTCCCCGTGGGCTCTGTTTGCTGTTTTGCTAGTGACCCACCGTGTCTCAAGTTTCGAACGAGGATCTAGCTTCGTCATGAATCGCTCGGGCGCTGCGTTGTTGCCACAATCGCTTCACTCATCGGATTTTCTTCAACCGCATTGAATCGCTGAGGCCGTGGGGCTTGAATGAAGGGTTGCTGATTCTCGCTCTGCGATTCTGCATCGCCTCTATACCGAT
Source organism: Przewalskia tangutica (assembly GCA_029844215.1). Lineage (NCBI taxonomy): Eukaryota > Viridiplantae > Streptophyta > Magnoliopsida > Solanales > Solanaceae > Przewalskia > Przewalskia tangutica. The sequence goes on along the minus strand of CM056721.1, from coordinate 119,013,993 downwards.
TCTGCCGCACGATCATCGTTTTCTGCTCGATCATCGGTTTTGTTGCCCTTGGTATTGGTTAAGCTGGTTCGATCTTGATTCTCGCCGCCGGTCTCTCTCCATGAAAAATTTGGGTGGTTCCTCCACCGGATTATAAGTGTTGGAGTAGGGGTTGTTGCTGTTCGATAGTTACCTATGGCTTGACACTCTGCCTGCTCCATTGGTATATTATTGGGATCTGCTGAAGGACACCTATCAAATTTATGTGGGCCACCACATATCTCACAGCTTTTAGGCATCTGTACCGCATTTCTCGACATCGTATGTTGTCGCAATCGCTTTACAGGAGGCCACTGGGCATTCAAGGCGAATAGCATCTATTTCATGGACTCATCGTTTCTTCTCCCATTTGTCGACCTCTCTTCCGTGACATGGTTGTTAGTGGCCATGTCTTCTAATAACTCATGGCGTCGTGGGTCGCTTTCCTCATGAATGCTCCACCCGCTGCATCTATGATAGTTCCGGTTGTCTTGCTCGCCACCGTTGTAGAAGATGTGGACCAAGTTCCATAACTCAATGCAATGATGTGGGCACTTTCTCTGTAGATCTTTGAACCTTCCCAAGCTTCATAAGGACTCTCCATCCGCTGGTAGAATTTGTTCAACTCCTCTTAGTTTTGTTGCTTTACGGAGGAAAGAACTTGGCTAAGAATTTATGTGCCATTCGTGCCATGTGAAAATCGAATCGTGCAGGAATTCAACCATACTTTTGCTCTATCCTCGAGTGAGAAGGGAAAGAGCCTCAACTGACGGCATCATCAACGCCGCCGTTATATCGAAAGTTGCACATAGCTCCAAGAAATTAGCTATGTGCATATGTGATCCTCCATGGCGATCCTCCGAATTGCATCACAGTCTGTACCATGCTCAGAATCGCTGGTTTTATCTCGAAGTTGTTGGCTCCTATTGCAGGGAGCCTAATGCATGTCTGTGCTCCATTCACTCTTGGCAGCACATAGTCCCCCAAACTCCTTTCTGGCTGGATTTGGACTCTTTCCTCCACATCTATTGGCATTTGCCGAGGTATTCCGGGATGGGGTTGATTCTCTCCTAACCCTTCTCCCATCCCGTTGTTGTTCTGAACGCCGTTCATCTCTAACAAGGTTGCAATCCGCTGATTATTTCTGTTCTGTTTGCAGGTTTTCTCAATTTCTGGATTGTAGGGAACAAGAGTGTCGGCTCCTCTTCTCCTTCGCATAAACTGACTTCCTGAAATAGATCAAAAACAGACAACAAATCACGGCACCTCGAATTTTCAAAAGAAAAGCGTAAAAATTTAAAAATTAAAATAAAAACCAAATTAGAAATTAAAATTAGACAAATTTGATATTGAACTAATGCCTAATCCCCGGCAACGGCGCCAAAAACATGATGCGCGGTAAGATGCACACACTTTAAACACAAGTGCACGTTATCGTGACAAGTAGTATAGTCTTGATAAGACCGAATATCGTCCTCTAGGATTAGGGTTCAAGTACCAACTATCTATTTTCTAGTATCTATTTGGTGAATTTATGATTGATTTGTTGTTTATAACTACGAATTATGCAAGCTATTTTAATATAAAGATTTACTTCAGTGATGATGAGAATAGGGCTTCCATGTATCCTTACTATCCGCTTATGCTACTTACTAATGCATTAACTTATGGTATTCTTCTTTAGGAGAAAGCAGGTTTACGAAATCGTTTTATACTCCCGCTAGGGTTATATAAACACTCAACCCCAGTATCGCACCTTACCTACCTTTCGGTGATAAGGATAACTTTATAGGAGGATTAAGAACAAAAACCTAGTTGACCGTCACGCACAATGCGCAAAATTAGGGTTGTTAAGCCTCTCATCAACGCTACATAAATAATTGAGGTATTTTCATCCCCAATCCAAGAATGTCTACCCAACTTACAGCATATTCACAATCCCCCCTTCTCAGAATCTGATTAGAAATCATATAGTGATAATTAGTTGTCAATTAATTACCAAGAATTCAACTCAATTATTGGATAGATCTCACAATAAGAAAAATAACCATAAGCATGCATTAATTTATAACATAAGTTTCTAGCAATTCAACATGGAAAGCCCTATAAGAGAATTAGTTCCTAGCCATAAATATGACAAGAACTAATTCAAAGTTCATCATAAAAACTGAAATAAAGTAAAGAAAAGGAAAAGAAATTACTAAACTAATGGTATCCAATCTCCAAGCAAAAATCTTGAGTTGTGCGAGGGAACCCTTAAAAGCGCCTAGGGTTCCCTTTTATAGTCGCAAACCGCCTCCTCTTTCCTTCGTGCGCCCGATTTTCGTCAAAAGACCTAATTTTTCCGCTGCCGCGCCGCGCAGACAGCGCGCACCGGAAGTTCTGCAATCCGTCGGTGTTTTGGCGCCGCGACCGCTATTCGCTGTGCGAGGCGCCGCGACTGTATCTTCTGTAGCTCCTGATGTTTAGCGCCGCGACCTGCTTTGCTCGAGGCGCCGCGTGCCGAGTCTTCGACCTCTGGATAGTGGCGCCGCGCCCCGCTGATCGCAGGAGGCCGCGCTACTGGTCTTGATTTTTCCTCGTTCGCCACTTTCTCTGCTTTCACTCCGCATCTCCTCTTTTGCCCTCTTTTTGCTCTTTTTCCGCCATTTGGCCATTTTAACCACTTTGACTCAAAAGAAAGAAAAACTATCCTAATACGACACTTATATGTGCAAAATGGGACAAAAGACTAACTAAAACTGACTCAAAAGGTGTATATAAAATACACCGATCACTATTGCAGAAGAAACACCACCAGCTGTCAATGTTGACCCCCAAACAGAAAGTCCATACCATCAAGGGCAGCCCCTAGAGTTGAGAGATGTTGGGAATCTCACTGATCCCTACATTAGAGAGAGCCTAAAAAACAAGCATGTCTTGTGTACTTGGGGGATAATTTTATGTTTGAGGCCCTTGTTTGAACAGATGGTTGTAGGAAAAGTGAGACCTACAACAATAACTCTGCGGATTGCAAGCAGTTCGCAGAAGGATCCAATGGGCACTCGTAAAGGTTAATTGCGTCCGGCTAAAAGACGTTAAAGACAGCGCTTGTTGGGAGGCAACCCAATGTTTTAATTATGTTATTTTAATTTCTGTGTTTATTTTATTTTATTTTGTCTTGAACAGTCTCACGGTCTTGGGTTCTTGTTTTGTGTTGTTGGATGACAGGTGGACTGAAAGCTAAAACCGAGGAAAAAAGAGCAAAAACGCTAAAAAAGGGAAAAGTCAGCGCACGCGCAGAACTTCAGAGCCACAAGATTAGCAGCATGGGCGCTAAATCTCGTGTCGCGACCGGAAATTCGAAACCAGTTTCGTGCAAATTCCGTAATTTTCCTCCTAGACCTCCGCATGACCATGTGTTGTGTCGATAAGTTGTCCATATTTTTTTTTGAGTCGTGCACACATTGGGGAGAATGTGTGATTTAAGTTTGGGGGGGTGTCTTATTTGTGTCTTATTGTTGTAGTATGTTTGAGTCTTTTTGATTGTTTTGTGTATATTTTGAGTCACAAAATTTGTTTTTTTTCTTTTGAGTCATAATTGTCTGTCAAAAGATCATGTATGCTGTAGTTACTAGAAACACCTAGTGAATTAAGGTGGAATAATGTAACGGAATTAGAGCAACTATCTAAACACTTAGGTTTGATATGTCAAAAACTCACAAAATCTGTCTATTTGGAGTTCTTGCTTGAATTGTGCATGCTAAATGATGAAAACTTATGTGTTATGATTGCTTGCTATTTGAGGCGAAATAGTTAGGATATGCATGTTAGGGAGATGACTCAGGCGTTTCTTTGATAGCCAATTCTTACCACTCTTTTTTATCCCTGACATTAAAAGTATCCCTAGTCAGCCCCATTGAGCCTAAAATTTGAACTTTTTCTTTGACACCCTACATTCACATACTTGTGCCATAAGTAAATATGTGAAATAGTTGGAATAAAGTGTGTTAAAAAGGAGACAAAAAGAGCAAGACAAATTGATGCACCCCACTTAAAAAGTAATAAAAAATAGGCAAAACCCAAAGTTTGGGGGTGCTTGCTATTATGATACACTTCACGCTCTCAAAACAAAAGAGGGGAAAAATAGATTTGAAGTGAAGGAAAGAATCAAAAGAAAAGGGAAATACTGAAAAGCTAAAGAGCTTATGGTACACAAAAATGAGCCTAAATGCTTATTTTTACCTACCCGTGCCTAAGCCTACATTACAACCCTTAAAAGTCCTGAAGATCTCTTAGATGCATATCCATGATTAGTGGAGAATAGCAAGTAAAAATGTCATAGGATTTTTGAAATTAACATGCATGATTCAGTATTGTGCTTCCATTAAGCATGATAAAAATGAGTTTGCGAAATATCTAGCTTAATGTGTTTAGTGTGCTAAAATTTCATGCTATATGTTCCTGCATATTATTCTGCTAATCTTCATGTTTTTCTAAAGTAACACCAATGCAGCAAAGGGATCAATGTCATTGAGTCCTTTATTTTCCTTTTTCTTGAGTCTTTATTTCTTTCTTTTTATCTTTGCTCGAGGGCGAGCAAAGGTTAAGTTTGGGGGTATTTGATCGGTGTATTTTATATACACTTTTTGAGTCATTTTTAGTTAGTATTTTACTCATTTCATTTATGTTTAGTACAGTATTAGGGTCGTTTTCCTTTCTTTTGTGTCACAGCGGTCAAAAATGGAGAAATGATGAAAAGGAGATGAAATGAGCATAAATGAGATGAAATTACACACAAAAAGGGACAAGAAATGAAGTCTAAGAAGTTCCGGGAATTATAGAGGAGATCAGACGAAGTCCGGACGAAAAAAGGACGACGAAACGGAATCTGCCAGAAAAACGTCACCGGAGCCGCTGGCAGCGCGCGCCAAAGTGCTGAAAGACCGAGAGTTGCTGATTTTCAGCCGCGCCATCATATGGCGCACGACGCGGGATTTATGAAGTCTGGGCCGAATTTGACATATTTTTCAGAATCCTAAAGGGATAATTTTTCCTACCTAAAGGGATAACTTTTCCTACCTTAAAACCCTTACCTAAAAGGATTCTAATAACTTTTCCTTTCCTACATAAATCCTTAACTCTTCACATAAAGGATTCTTGGTCTATAAATAGTCTCTACATCATTAGAAGAATTCATTCTCCATTCCACCATTCACCACTCTACATCCATCCTTCCACCAATCCATCTTGTAAATATTCCACAACACAATCCTTGGATGCTAGAAGGCTTGGAGACTCATTCTTAAGTATTTTCTTTTCTTTCTTTTTATTTATTTCAGTTTTTATGATGAACATTGAATTAGTTCTTGTCATGTCAATGGCTAGGAAGTAATTCATTTATAGGGCTTTCCATGTTAAATCACTAGAAACTTATGTTATGAATTGATGCATGTTATGGTTATTCTTCTTCTTGTTGAGATTTATCCAATAATTGCTTTGAATGCTTGGTAATTAATTGATCACTAATTATCTTTACTTATATGATTTCTAATCAAACTTCGAAAGGAGGAGGTTCTGAATATGTTGTAAGTTGGGTAGACATATTTTGGATTGGGGATGAAAATACCTCAATTACTTATGTAGCGTTAATGAGAGGCTTAACAACCCTAATTTTACGCATGGTGCGTGACGGTTAACTAGGGTTTTGGTCTTAATCCTCCTATAGAGTCATCTTTATCACCGAAAGGTATAAAAGAGCAATACTGGGGTTGAGTGTTTATATAGCCTTAACGGGAGTATAAAACGATTTAGTAAACCTGCTAGCTCCAAGAGAAGAAAACCATAATTCATTGTATTAATAAGTAACATAAGCGGATAGTTGAGGAGACGTGGAAGCCTTATTCCCATCACTACTGAAGTAAACATATAGTTAATAAGCCTTTATAATTATTAGTTATAATCAACAAAAATCAATATCGGTTACCAAATAGATACCAAAAGATAGATAATTGGTACTTGAACACTAATCCTTGTGGACGATATTCGGTCTTACCAAGACTATATTACTTGTCACGATAACGTGCACTTGCGTTAAAGTGTGTGTATCTTTTCGCGCATCACCTGTTTAATTACTGGTTCCAAACACGGTGAATAACATTATCAACCTACGCCATGCAACGATCACTTGTCGTACTGAGCTTAGATGCTGATTCCATTGCATTGCCCAGACAGAAAATTTGCAAAATATTAACCATCTAAAAGAAGGCTTAAAGAGATCAATTCCAAATTTACATCAAAACAAGCGAGCCAAGAATATATATCCTGCAATCGTTGTCTTCCATCATCACAGACTAGTTTGAAGACACACCAAGAACATATATCCTTGCAAATCGCTGGTCATTGTCACAACGTTAGTTGATAACCTTTCTGGATCAGCACGGATATTTGACAAAGCACTGAGATCAAGATTTGGAAAAATAGAACAACGACATCTACGGCATTTCACGTTTAGGCGAAGCCATTCATCAATGCATGCAACATGGAAGTTGTGAGCACAGGGGAGACATTTTTGTAGAAAGAACAAAAAAGCTAAACGGGGCAGGGTAGGGCTTAGCGGGGCGGGGCAGAGCAAGTCATTTTTTTGGACAAAGCTAAACGGCGTGGCGGTGTCACGACCGAACCTGCCCGTGGATCGTGCCTTACCCGCACCCAAGTAGACATACATCGAGTAACCATGGAATATAAAACAAGACATGAAACAATATGAAGTGAGAAAGCTTTATCTCGAGGAAAAGTTTCTTTCGATATATATATAAAAACTTGAACAAGCGATATCCTTTTTCAAGCCCCCGCCACAACAAGATTACATGCACTTCTAAGAATGTTATAACAATAATGGCGGGACAGGGCCCCGCCATACCCCTGAATGTAAGTACCTACAACGACAGAGGACTATACCCAAGATAAGCCACCGGAGACACGGAGCTTCCCAAAACGCTGAACTGTGACCCTATGAGAGAGGATCAACAATCGTGTACCTACCGCGGCGTGAACGCACTTCGGGCGAGGTCAAGATAACAGTACCAAGTATGTGAAATCAAAATATCAGAAATGAAATCATAATAGTCTATATAAAATGTAAGACATATATGATAACCAATTTACGATACACAATATGTAAGCAAATATGTCAAGTCGTGACTCACGCCCTTAAAGTCATCACTCAAATATAACTATGGGTCTCATGCCCACAATATCAATCATGCCCATGGAATTCCTTCCTCACTGCTGGCAGTCCATGATCTAAAAGCACCAAGGAATACACATGAACACCAGGTCCCACTGTGTCATAATAAACCGTCACGGGTAAGTGCGAAGGCATAGCCGACTACTAAAACCCACGTACCAACAATGCTATAAAAGCAGATCACGAGGTCTTTCTGCATCGCGCCACATGATCGGCCGCCACTCGCCTCGATCAATGCGCGTCTAATCTGGAACTTACCGCAGCTCCGCATAAAGCACATAGGCCCGCATGAGGTATTCTCGTGTCGGTAGCTAACCCGCGGCATCCTCCCGACCTCGAAGTCCGCATAGTCACACGCATCGCATAGTCACACGCATCGCGTGAGGCACTCGCGTCGGGATAATACACCGAATGATCAATCACGAACTCCCGCAGCTCCGCATAGGTCACACAGACCCGCATGAGGTATTCCTCGCATCGGGGGCGGCTAACCCTCGGAATTTCAAGTCAGGGGTGTAAGTGATATAATAGCAGTACAACGGCTTATCGTTAAACAACATAAGCACAACAAGGGAACCCCCTTTACACAAACGTTACAAGATACTAACACACGTAGCATCATAACATGTTTACTTATCAAACCAACAAGAAAGTATTACAAGGCTATCACAAACCAACATAGTCAAGTTATTCACACAAGGTACTTTCTATTTTATGTCAACAAGTTCGGGTTTTTATCCCCAAAGTACTTCATACATTAACTCTTTAAAAATATATGTTTCTTTCACAAAAGGCACACGGTACCCGTAGTATCAAAAGTAGAGTAACTATCTTTTTAAGTAAACCCAAACAACTTCCCTACCTTCTTTTTGAACCAACTTAAGACAAAAGCATGCCTTCCTTTTTAAACGAAAACACTTCAAATTTTCAAGTCTTTGTCTTTTATAAATCAAGTCCTTACTTAGAATTTTTTAAGAAAATCAAAACTTGTTTATTAATGATCTTATTAAAGCAGTCATGATCTAGGAAATGTAATACAATTTTGTCTTATCTTAGCTTCTATGCAGATGGAGGTTTCTACTGGTTTTAATAATACTTACTTAGTCGATACATTTTCCTTTATTAATACGCAGATGGTTTGTTCGATACTTATTCCCTTTTCCGAAATCAATACAAGGCTTTCATAAACAATTAAGTAAACCGTTCCTTTTATCTTTCTTAAGTCGTTAAACCTAACTTCCCATAAAGCTAGCATAACTCTTAAGCTTTTAAAACCAAGTATTACTCTTCTTTCAAAAACGATTCATAATTCTTTTGAAATACTTCAAGATTCTTATTAATTAAAACTCAAGTCAAAAGAACATCGAAGTAAAACCACGTTCAGTTAACACACGTACGTCTACCGTACTATATATATTTTAAAATATCATGCTCAAGAGGATAGGAAGAATCACATACCTCCTCGGCGAAATCCACCTGCCAAGTCGAATATGTCGCGCGCAGAGTATCAACCTATAATAGTCAAATACGTCTATCAACGTCTAGACTACTCTGTAGAATATTCTAAGCAGAAGGTTCTTACTTCTACGGAAAATTGGGCAGCACTTCCTACCCAAACTACTCAAGTCTATCAGAATACAAATTCTATGTAATTACAGTTCAATTCTCTTCTTTTATACCATCCTTCTATAAATTTTATACTTAATTCTAAACTACTACGATATGTAATCTCCAATTACAATAGAAGGACAAAGATATTTACCTCGATAAGCCCAAAATTATCCAAGATTAAAGTCGATCCTGAGCAAGGTTTAGCTCCTAATCTGTACGCTCCAATTCGCTCCAAGAAACCCTTAGAAGTTCTATACAACTTCTACTTAATACTTCAACCAACAATGAAGATTTTCCTAGGGTTTCGTTTTGTGACTAAAAGAAATATAGTAGTATTTCCGGGCTCTAAGTATAGAGGTAACTTGGGAATACTACAAGGGATTTGGGCTAAGGTATTTGGGAATAGTAACAATACTTTGGAGAGATTTTTCTACCAATGGGGGGAGGGGGTGTGTTTCGGCGAGAACACAAGGAGGGGGGGAAAGGGAGTGTTGGACGAGAGCTTTACTAAGGGGGAGGGAGTTTTGAGACTTGGAAAAATGTTTAAGTTGCACACAAGGGGTATTTATAGGGAAGTCAATGGTCAAGATTCAAGCAAGTGGAGGGTGAAGATTTGGACAAGTGTTGTGTGGGTCCCACTTATCCATCTACTACACAAATATCTAGCAAGACATTGACCAAATGTTTTAGGGCTTTAAAATGAAAAAAACGTGCCAACTTTTGTCCACAAATTCGTCCACCAAACCGTCCACTTGAGGGTGACACATGTCGCCCTCTCGTTCGTCCAAAATATTTCATCTCTCGGAAAAATCCTAAATAAATAAATTCTTGAAAACGTAAAATTCCCTTACAAGGTTCGGAAAATTTTCCGTCGGAAAAACAATTCTTTTCGTAGGAGCTCACAATTTTTGTCCCTAACATAATTCGGGCTTACACAATTGCACGTACGTCCTCACATACATACTCTGAAAATACGGGGTATAACAGCATGGCAAAATCTAAATAGGTAAAAGCTTGTCCCGCCTATTTGCCATCCCTAATTAGGGTTTTCTGTAATGCTATAATTCCTCCCGTTTTGCTCTCCATATTCTGAAGAAAATTCTATTTATATCCTTAGAATTGTTGGCCTGGTATCAACAAGCACCCTCCACCACTGGCTTGGCAGTGCTAATCATCTGAAACACAATGAAATCAACATTGTTGGACTAAACCAATCCTAAATTATGTGACCTCTCATGAAAACTCACCAGAAACTCATAAGCGCCATCAGCAGGATGTCCATCATACTATAGTGGCTTCATCTTCTCAAACTTATTCCACCTCTTCTGCTCCTCAGTAGACATTGTGAGTTGAACCAAAAGACGAACAATAACACCCTGAGCTAGAAAACTCAAAAATTGAGAAGCCATAACGACAATTGGTTGTGCCCCTGGAGTCCTATATTATGCAGCCACCTGATCGGGAGTCTGACCTCCAACTCTGGTATGGGAACCCTCTGGAGTAATCGGCAGTGCACTTATCTGGGTTCAACCCTCAAAGAATCTCAGAATACGCACCAAGGTGTCTTAAAGAAGAGTAGCAATGAATCCCTTTGGTGCCTGGGCGGATCTAATCTCCCCGCCGGTATTGGCTTCTCCTTCGAAACCTCCTTTGGATTTAGACATAAATCTCTAGAACGGGCCTGAGTAACAGCTGGTGCTCGGCCTCTACTTGGTGTGGAAACACAGGTTTTAGCCCTGCCTTGACCTCTACCACGTCCCCTACCTCTCTTTCGAGCTACAGCCCCAGTAGCGGGTATTGACATAGGCACAGTGTTTTGATCTCCAACTGCAGCTGAACGTGTCCTCACTATCTATGAGAAAATAAAGCAAAAAACTCTTAGAAATAATTAGAATCAATTATGCACGATACGTAATGGATGATTAGTGTTTTTCTAGATGTCCTATAACCTATCGAAATACAGATACAAAGCTTATGATACAAATCCACAAGACTCTACTAGATATTATTCTTGTGTGACAGATGAACCTAATGCTCTGATACCAATTTGTCCAGACCCAATTTATCAATTCATGATGGTACTAACGCCAAGGGTCAATAAGCCGACCAAAATAATTTAATCCAAATTAATTAGAAATTTAATGTGCAGAAATAGTTAAACAAAACAATTTAAGTCTTAAATAAGTCTCATAACATAAAATATGAAAAGTACTACAAATCCCCCAAGACTTGTGTCACTAGACAAGAACGAACTAAATAGGAATACAAGTTTGGGATACATCCCAAAATACATGAAGTGTACGAAAATGAAACGACAGAAAGTAAAGGATAGATGGGAAGATCTGGTGCTATGGATCACCCTAATGGCTCACCCTGAATCGTCCAGATGGCCTCATCAACGTCCAGCAGTTTCCCCAATTCCGCTCATGCTAGGAATAGAGTCTACACATAAAAAGGGTGTAGCAAGTGTAGCGTGAGTACAAAATTAACAGATACTAAATAGCATCGTCGACCGACCCTAGATAAAACGAAGATGAGGGCTAGCTATATGAATTCCACTTCAACACTAAACCTTTATTTGTCTGAATACAACAGTAAAGTCAAATCGTACAAGGTTCAAGCCTAAGTGTAAGAAACCTTTAATTACTCAGGTCCATCTCAGGTAACAAAGTAGCATGAAGGAAAGACCAAATAAACAGTTTAGGCAAGTAAAGCAATAAAGAACATAGAATAAAATGATATGTAGATACTATGCAATGCAAGACCTTTTCATCACTGTGCAATGCAAGACCTTACATCACTGGTACACACACATTCGAACATTAATGAATTGTTAGCCATGGGAGACTCACGAGGTTCATATACCACCTGAAATCATTTCCCTTCTTGTTCCTTAGCCATTATTACGCTCATAATACCTATCTCTAGCCTCTCAGGCTCACCATTTTCCATCAGACCCGCATGTGTATCCTCAGTATATAATACATGAGATACCATATGAAGCATGAATATGACATGCGCAACAATAAGAACCTAAGATATACAGTAAAGATTTAATCTTTAATCAACATGAGCCATAAAGGTCCGGCATTTAACTAATTTCACAATAAAGTTAAAATCTTTAGCTTATTTTTTCACTTTTTAACGAGTATTTAGGAGTGATGAGTAGCACAATATGAGATAAGACTGGAACATAATCATACAAATAGAAAAGTATGGGCTTTATATCCTAATCATAGATCCATAATATCGTACTATCTATCAACTAGTTCCCAAAGCATGGTATTCAAACCAAACGATACAATTTAAATGATACAAGTACCCATAACGTGTAATCGGTACCCGATACAAGTGCTCTTGACCTCATAAGTATTGGGACCCCCTTATTATCCCAATTACACCATCCTACTCAGTTTATTTGACCAATCACAATGCTTTAAATAAGGTTTAAGATCTCAACTTGCCTGTAATAGGAGTCTGATTATCACGATGAAGCCTTGCCTTTTCATAATGCCTCTGAATGGTCTAAATCTATTTTAATATGGAAAGTACATATACACACGATTCTATAGACACCCATATTGCTATATGAGAGTTTCGAACCCGAAAAGTCACCCAAAAGGGATTCCAAGCCTCGAAGGGTGTAATGAGAAAACAGTCCCAAAATTAGATTATTCAAAATCTATGGAGCCTAAATACCAAAAATTCACCCAATCCAATAATTATTTAAGTAAATCTCCATTTTCAACCTAGGTTTAAAATTCTCAATTTCAAGTCTCAAATCATAAATCCTAGCATGAAAATCCTTAATAATCGAAGGCATAATCGTAAAATGATCATTAGGAACTTACCCACTTGAAGACCCTTAAAAAATTCTCTCAAATATCGACTTAGACCGAGCTCCCAAGTCCCAAATATGTGATTGAAATATCCAATGTTCGAAATAGGGACTTATACTTTTTGTTCAGAGATTTGCGCTAAAGATCTCGCATCTGCAAGCGCACTTTTACGGCCCAAAGCCTCACAGATGCGAGACCCACTTGATATGCCCCAACGTCGCAGTTGCAGCTCTGTACATGCGAGCTCCTTCTCACCGATGCGGGTGTAGCCTAAGCTTGCCCTTCTTCGCACCTACGGCCATATCATGCAACCTCGCAGGTGCGAGCCCAACCTCGCACGTGCGAGACACTAAAAACCAGCAACCCAAGTCTTGATCCAAACTTCAATTAAAACCTTGAACTCATCCAAGACCTCCCTATGCAAACCACTTCTAAAATATGCAACAAACTTGCTCGCGCACTCCAAATACTAATATGAGATCATCTTGACCCGTTGTTGACTATGGTCAACTTCAATTCTCTTTAAATAATGGAATTCCAACCAAGAGTCCAAAATACCCTCGAGTTCCTCGGGAACCGAATCAATGACTCGACTAAGTCATAAATGACATTTTCGGACATAATGGAATCGATGAAACTTCGAAAAAGACTCATTACCCTCGATGTTGACTTTAGTACCAAAACTCATCTTTTAACTTAATAACTTTCTAAAATCCACATTCTTATCTGAATATCACCCAAATCACTCGAGACTTGTTCAAACCATCCATCAAAGTCAAAAATCACGTCCGAATCTAACAGAACCATAGGAATTCGATTCCGAGCGCGTCTTCCCAAAAGTCAATTGTTAGTCAAACTTCTTAAACTTATAATTTCCAAATTTCAAAATTTAGATTTTCTTCCGTCAATCTCTCCTGATTGCATCGGAACTGCGCCACCCCTCACCGCAAGTCAAATACGTCACAAGGAAGCTAGGGGAAGGGGATTTATGGGAAAACAAGCAAAATATCCAAAAACGACTTAACGGGTCATTACAAGGACCAATCCTGGTTACTGAAAGTCTTCTTCTCATTGAAGCCGACTATGGAGATTAGCACATTCAATTCATTTTCCTAACGTCTATAGTCTTGTGTATAGATATGTGCTATGATATGCAACTGTTGATAGATTTTAGCACCATATTGATATCCCAGATGCATTTTAAGCTGGTGCAAAGAATTTGCCGAAATGGTGGAACGAACTTTCCTATCAAAAGCTTTTAGGTGCAAAGAATTTATCAAAATGGTGGAACGAAATTTCCTATCAAAAGCTTCTAGGTGATCTTTAAAGTAGATTAGTTCGCTGACTAATTTTAATTTAATGATTATTCTTTAAAATTTAAAATTTTACTAACATTTATTTATCATGCGTAGGTGGATCAAGTGAGCAAAGAGTATATTGAAGCAGTAGGTGGATGATCAAATGAGCGAAGAGTACATGGAAGCAATAAAGACGATATTTCGAGTCACGGATTGTTGATTAAACACAAGTTTGTTAAGATATTTTAGAGTTTTTTTAAAAAAAATTTGGAACTTTTTCTCATTACTCTGCAAACTTAAGTTTATTACTAGTTGGATGTTTTGGATTATGATTTTGTTTTTGAATAATTACTTTTTGTGATTTATAAATGTCCGTATGTCATATTTTATCACATAGGTAAATACTTATTTACAACCAAATAAAAGGGTTATTGTCAATTTATTAAACCGTTGCAGTAGATTGATGAATTGTTCCAATAGCATCAATAAACTGTTGCTGTCACATATAAATCGTTGCATAAGATGATACTGTGACGGTTTCGAACCGTCCCAATAGCCTCAGTAACCATTGCAATAGCTAGGTATGGCAACGGTTCGGAAACCGTTGCAATAGGTTCACCTATTGCAACGGTTATGTAACCGTAAAAACAGATGTCATAGACCTATGGCCACGCGATCTGATGAAACAGTCCTCAAACCGTTGTAATAGATCTACGGCAACAGTTTTGCTATCTATCGCACCGATTTGTAACTGTTGCCATAACTCTATTTTCTAGCAGTGCGTTTCCACCTCCTCCTTAGGATTTGAAGGTTGTAATTGTTTCTCCTTAATTGCATTCAAGGTCATACAAATTAAGCAATTACTTGATTAGATAAACACATCAAAATTGTGTAATTGCACACCTTCTATACTTCCAGTTCCGGATGAGCTTCAAATAGGACTTAGTAGGGGTGTCAAATTAAATGGACGGATTAGACTGAATTTGGCCAGGTCAAAACGAGTTGAGTTAATAAATAGGTAGGTTATTAGCCCTCCCAAAAGTTATTTTGTTTGAGAGGAGCAATGTTAAACAATGTGTCCTAACTATCAAATTTTTATATCTTTGTTTCTTTTTCTTTATTTATTTGTTTACCTAATAAATTTTTTCTCTTTATTATGATTAGTTATAACATATTAAACCAAAAAAGTCTTTCTAAACGGGTTTGAATTATATATTTAATTCAAATCCGCCCAATTTTCAAATGAGTTGAATTGAACGATCAAAATGAGATGAATTAAAAATGAATGAGTCATATTATACTAGATCGAATTATACGGATTATGTTTTATATTCTAACTTTACCATCTCTAGACCCTAACAACCATAGTGACGTCTACCACCATGACATAATCTTGGCTTAGAAGAATAAATTCTAAAGGTGAAAAAGACATCAAATGTATCCATATTATTCCAGCCTTCTAAAGGATTTGTCCGGGGGCAGGAAAATGTGGATGTGGGATAAGTTCATCACTGGATAAATGTAACAATTTAATGAAGTAAAACGTGAGAGTGGAGCCTCATTCACATTTTGGGATAAATAACTATCATTTGGAATGAACATATTAAGCAGTCATAATATTCCTTTCATTTGGTTTGACCCTTCGCATACAAGAAAACATAACCTTGAAAAAGCTATTTGGCTCGTTCTATTTGGCATCACAGTTGATAGAAATTAAACAAAAAAAAAGATGATAATTTATCTTTTCTTTTCTTTTTATAGTGAATAAAGTTTTGTAATTTTATTGTTATAGCGTATAAAATTTGTTAAGAGCATGATTTATCTGTATTTATTGAAGTTAATATTTTAACTTTTACATGCTATGCACTATGTTATTGTTGGAAATTTATTAACGTGAAATAAAGTAATCCTATTATTTATGACTAGAATAATTGGGGCTCTGCACGTCGGAAACGTCGTTTCCACACACGTGCATACGTTGTACCAAGGATCGTAAATTTCCTTAGTAAAAGAGATATTGGTACGTATACAAAATGTTTGAGACACAAAATGATAGACGGTTATTGGCCAAATAACAAATGGTTTCACGTTGGTAAATGAAGGAAGAAGTGTACTATGTGTAAAAGATGAAACGAGTCAGAAATCGCCGCGGAGCCATGAAGGTCCGTGGCGCGACCCGCCAGGGCGCGCGCCCTCCCGGGTCGCGGCGCTGTGGACGTGAAAATCCATCGAGCCATGGAACTTAGGTGTCGCGATGCTTCGGTTCCAGTAGCTACTGAAAAGGAAGCGTCGCGGCACCTCCCCGAAGGGCCGCGGTGCTTCGGCTCCAGTGAGACCGTTGGGAGACGTTTTGAAACTGATTCTTGGGATGACTTTGGAGCATTAATCCTCCATTATTTGACTCATGAATTTAGCCATTATTTGGTTGAATTGTAACCCCATATTAAGTGTCATTACTTGACATTGATGGCCATTATTTGGATATTTGGGAAGACATCTTGATCACACTATAAATTGAAGCCATTGGCTCAATTGAAAAACACACAATCTCTGATTTTCTAAGTTCCTCTTCCTCTCTAAGCAATTTTTCATACACTCAAAATGTTCTTCTTTTTAGTAAACACTTGAGTTATCATTTGTTCAATTGTTTGTTGTTGTTTTATCTTGGGAGACAAGTTGCCAATAGTCATTAAGGAATTCATACGGGGTAATATTGTCTTAAGGACAGGGTGCTAACACCCGACTCAGCAAATCTTCCTTTTAGTAGTGGTTTCCATTCCCAGATTGTAATTTATTTGTTGTTGTTACTTTCTCATTTCCTTGTAACCGCATTTTATACTGACAAACTTAAGACAATATTCGTTGTTAGCAACAACAAGATGACTAGATTCAACACTGAAACATCCGCCACAGCTCAAGTCAATCCTAATGCCTTCACCACCACTTCTCATGGCACAACCAGTACCAATCCCACTGCTCATGGGAATGCTCTCGTTCCACCTCCCGCTGGCTTTCATCATGAAAGCCCTAAGAAATTCATGGGCACAAATTTCAAAAGATGACAACAAAATATGTTGTTCTTCCTGATGGTTATGGAAATGTCTCGGTTCCTAACCGAAGATCCTCCAAAAATTGAAGATGAAGTGGACCCTCAGCCTAATGAAACGGCGGGAGGGGGCCAAGATATCCATGTCATTAATGGCATGAAGATGACTTAAGATGCTTGGAGTCATAGTGAGTTCCTTTGTTAGAACTATATCATGAATTGTTTGTTCGATCCTCTTTACACGGTATATTGCATTGTTGGCACTGCCAAAGAGTTGTGGGATAAACTTCAGAAGAAATACAACGCTCAAGATGCGGGATCTAAAAAGTTCATCGTTGAAAAATTTCTGAAATTTCAAATGGTGGACAACAAAACTATGACATCCCATGTTGAGGAATTTCAAATGATTTTACATCAACTGGATTTGGAAGGATTGAAGCCTAACAAGCAATTCTTGATTGCCTCATTCATTGAGAAGTTACCTCCGTCATGGAATGAGTTACCTAAAACTCAAAACGAAAGAGATGGCCTTAGAGGAACTTATTATCAAACTCCAGATTCAAGAGGATAATAAGAAGGTCATGTCAAAGAGAAAACTACCCACTAAGGCTAAGGCAACCCTAGCGGAAGTCAAATGGAGTTCAAGCAAGAAGCGAAAAATGTAGAAGGACGGTAAGGGCCCCACAACTTAAAAGTTTAAAAGGACTTACCAACACTGTGGTAAACCTGGTCACATGGTCAAGGATTGCCGCAAACTCAAGAATTAGAACAAGGCCAAGGCTAAGTCTAACATCGTCAAAGACAAGTTGTGGACGATATGATTAAGGATCTCTCGACGGTGGTTCTTGAAGCTAACCTCATTGAGAATTCAATGCAGTGGTGGATGGACACGGGTGCTACCCATCACATATGTTCCAACAAAGATGCCTTCTCCACGTATACACCAGTCACAGATAAGAAGTTGTTCATGGGAAACAACGCTTCTTCCGAAGTGCTGGGGGTAGGAAAGGTGATCCTAAAGATGACGTTCGGAAAGGAGCTAACTCTGAAGGAGGTGATGCATGTCCCAGAAATTCGAAGAAATTTAATTTCTGGACCTCTGTTGGTGAATGCTGGTTTTAGGCTAGTGTTTGAGGCCAACAAATTTGTAATCACTAAAAATGGAATATTTGTAGGAATGGGCTTCGTCTGTGAAGACCTCTTTAAAGTTAATGCTTCATCTGTAACCACTGCTTCTATTATTAATAAAATTGAGCCTTCTACTTATTTTCTTGAGTCTTCTAATTTATGGCATCATAGATTAAGACATGTAAACTATCAATCTATCCAAAGATTGGTAAAGTTGGAGTTGCTTCCATCTATCGACGTAAACCCTCAACGTAAGTGTGAAGTGTGCGTAGAGGAAAAACTTTTAAAGAATCCCTTTAGATCCGTCGAAAGAAAACCGCTCCTCTAGAACTCATACACACCGATATATGTGATTTGAAGTTCGCTCAAACTAGAGGGGGAAAAAGTACTCTGTGCCCTTCATCGATGATAGCACAAGGTATTGTTACCTTTACTTACTAAGAAGTAAAGATGAAGCCTTTGAAGCATTCAAACGCTTCAAAGCAGAAGTTGAGAATCAACTAAGCGGACAGATTAAATCAATTTGTAACGATAGGGGAGGAGAATATGTAGCGCCTTTTGTAGAATATTGTGCCCAATCGGGCATTGTTCATCAAACACGGCTCCTTACTCACCTCAATCAAATGGTGTTGTTGAATGCAAGAACCGTACGTTAAAGGAAATGATGAATGCTTTTCTCATCAATTCAGGTCTTCGCCAACCATACGTTAAAGGAAATGATGAATGCTTTGCTAATCAACTTGCATTTATTGAATGAGAATTCATTGGACATTAGTTTTCATCACTCATATGATTTCAAATCAAGATCTGAAAAGAGATATTTGAATATGCTATAGTTGATTAGACATGGGTTTAATCTTGAATGAGAGTATCACGATTGCCTATGTAGCATTTTAAGTCATTGATCTTAATCCTCCTATGTTATAGAGTTTATCATAGAAATATAGAAAATTTTCATTTAGGTTTATTTTTTATATGTCCTAACCGGGATATAGAACACCTCAGTTAACCTGTTATCTTGATAAGAAGAAGAATAACTAGTCTTGCATTAACGAATAATATAGGGGATAATTGATGAGATTGGAAATTCAATTACCTTCATTACTGAATTAAACTCCAAGTATTTTCATTCTTAGTTTATTCTTGCTTATTACTTTAAGTGTTAGTTCTTAGTTTAGAAATGAAAGACTCATAAACGTTTGCCAAATAGAAATGAAAGGTTAGATAATTGGTACTTGATAATTCAGTCTATGTGGATGATATTCGGTCTTACCAAGATGATTACAAATTGTGATACGTTCACTTGAGTAGCATATAGAAATTTCACAACAAGTTTTTGACGTCGTTGTCGGGGGGGGACTAAAGTATTATCAATATCAAAGTAATTAATCTTAATTCTAATTTGGTTGTTCTTAGAACACATTTCTTAATATGCTACATTGTTTTTGATCAATTTAGGGAGCTTTGTTTATGCGAAGCAGAAGAGGAGTAGACAAACTTTTTCCTCTAAATCCGGAGATTGAGAAAGCATGCAAGCAGAACAAAAAAGAATAAATGAATTGCTGACTCAACTGCAATAGAAAATCAACGTAATAATATTGGGTTGAATGGAGGAGCACCGGCAGACTTGATAGAACGAGTCCAGAATCTTGTCGAGATGAGCTTGAGGGAGTATATATTTCCAACAGTTACATGGGTGAAGACATGCATCAGGCTACCAGTTGTGGAAGCCAACAATTTTGAGATCAAGCCAGCAATTTTGCACATGGTTCATATCACAGTCCAGTTTGGGAGTTTACCTTCAGAAGACCCGCACATACATCTAGCAAAGTTTCTAGAGTTATGTGCTACGTTCAAATACAATGGCGTTACTGATAATGTCATTATATTGAGGCTCTTCCCATTCGAACTCAGTGATCGAGCCAAGAACTAGTTGAACTCCCTTCAAGCGAACTCTATTACTACTTGGTAAGACTTAGCTCAGAAATTTCTTGTCAAGTTCTTTCCTCCGTCAAAGGCCGCAAAGAACAGAAGAGAACTAATTAATTTTTATCAGCTTGATGAATAGTCTTTGTATGATGCATGGGAGAGGTTCAAGGAGATGCAAAGGAAGTGTCTGTATCACGGACTTGAGCAGTGGATGTTGATCCACAATTTCTATAACGGGTTGTATGGTAATACTCGTACCATTATTGATGTTGTTGCTAGAGGAACATTCATAAGCAAGAGTGTTAATGAGGCACATGAGATGCTGGAAGATATGACCACGAATAACCATCAGTGGTCCGATGATAGATCTGCTAATAGCAGGAAAGTAGCTGGGGGTACATGAATTGGACGCTATCACTGCACTTACTGTTCAAGTTGCTTTATTGACAAAGTTATTGTAGCAGAACACTATGACAACAAATGTTGTTCAGACACCTGTGAGATGTGAAATTTATTGAGGGCCACATACATTCGATCACTGCACAGTCGTGGATCCCAATAACATCCCCATGGATTAAGCTCAGGTTTAAGATGTTGGGAATTTTCAGCGTCCGTACAACAACCCTTTCTCCAATACTTACAATCTAGGGTGGAGGAATCACCCAAAATTTTCATGGAGAAACTGTCAGAATCAGCAGCCACAATTTCAGGGACAATATCAACAGAACAGTCAGCAACAACCGAACAGTCAAGCTATATCTTCTCAGTTGCCCAAATCACCAGTTCAACAATCAGAGCCAAATGAATTTCAAGAAGCTTTGTTGACTCTCACAAATTCTCAAACACAATTCTTGACAGGAACTAGATCATCCATCAAGAACTTGGAGACACAGGTGAGACAACTGGCAAATATGTTGAACAACATAACGCAGGGAAATCTCCCTAGCAATACTGTTGTAAATCCAAAAGAGCAATGTCAGTCTATAAATTTGAGAAGTGGCAAGCAAGTTGAACCAAGTGCACCGCCACCATCTGCTGATAAAATAGACAAATTAGGTGAGGCATCAGATTCAGAAAGGGTAGTGGTTACTGAAGATCATCCCGTATCAAAAGAAGCACCACCAGTGGTTAGTGTTGCTCCCCAAATCATAATTCTATATCCCAGAGGCTTAGAAAAAATTCTCTTGATAAACAATTTTTGGAGGTTTTCAAGAAGCTGCACATAAATATCCCTTTTGCTGAAGTCCTGGAGCAAATGCCCAGTTATGTCAAGTTTATGAAGGAAATTTTCTTTAAAAAGAGGAAGCTAGAAGATTATGAGACAATGACATTAACTGAGGAATGTAGTGTTATTTTGCAAAGGAAGTTGCCCCAGAAGTTGAGAGATCTAGGAAGCTTCACCATCCCATGCACTATAGGGAATTTTGAGTGCCCACATGCTCTATGCGATTTGGGGGCAAGTATCAAATTGATGCCCTATTCTGTGTTTTGTAGACTTGGAGTGGGGGAAGCAAAGCCTACAACTATTACTTTGCAGCTAGAAGATTGCTCAATCAAGCATCCACAGAGCATCATTGTTGAGAAGAGTGAGCTAAAACTCTTAGTGTAGGGCGAAGAAGTGATCTTCAATGTTTTCAGGGCAACAACCGAGACAAAAATAAGTGACGATGTTTTCCATTAATGTGGTTGAAAAACCCGTTTCTGAGAAAAGTGGTAAGAGCTTTGAGGCTCCAGGACTTCCATTAACAAAACGTGATAATAAGGGTGACCTTGAAGATACTGAGCGTGTAGAAATTGTCAAATGTGGTAACCCCTCTAAACCCCTCTACGGGAGAAGAAAAAGGAAAAAGAAAAAGTTCCTGAAATGGATATGTTGCAGGGGTAATTTACCCTCTTGAATTCAAGACAAAGAAGAAATTTGCGTCCGGCTAGATGACGTTAACGACAACGCTATTGGGAGGCAACCCAATATTTTAATATTTTATTTTATTTTGTTTTATTTGTTTTGAACAATCTCAATGCTTTGTTATTTCTTGATCTATTTTTTTATGTCATGTAAATTGGGAGCCAGCTCGAAGTGAAAGAGGACCGCGAGATGTTGAAATTTGAAGAAAAATAATCGAAGTGTCCGGATCGCTGAAACGCGGCGTCACCTAGATGAAGGGTCGCGGTGCCTGGGAGGCAGTGAGCAAAGCAGAACTTTCGATTAATTAGTGTCGCGGCGCTGGGAATTCGAGTTGCGGCTCCTTGACAGCAGTAAAAAAAATGCATTACCACCGCCACCACCATTTTGAATCGCTATATGGTTTTTTTAAGTTTTCGTTCCTTTGCTTTACTTTTTCACATTGGGGACAAAGTGTTTAATAAGTTTGTGGGGAAGTCTTATTGTTTTGTGTTAGTTGTTTTATTGTTTTGCGTTAGTAATTTTTAATTGTTAATGTTTAGTTGTTTGTGTCTTTGTTTTAGTTTCTTGTGTCAATGAATCAAGTTAAAAATAATAGCCCATGAGATTGAGTGAATGTATGTGATAAAATTGGATGTTATTAATAGCCATGAAATGCATAAATTTGTGTGCTTAAGATAGATAGATTTTGAGTTTACTTTCTGTTATTAATAAAGATGAAAACTTGATCATGATTGTTGACTTTATTGAACTCAATTGTTCGGTTATGCATGATTGAATTTTGGTTTGAGGAAAGATGTTGGAAAATTCTAGAACTTGCTTGCTACTTGAGATGAAATCCTAGATAATGCATGCTTAGAAAAATGATTTAGGCCATCTTCGGAACGTTTGACCCTTTTCTGTTACACCCCGTATTTCCAAGAGATTGAAATGAGAACGTACGTATGGAAATAAGATTTGAATTTTGGAAAAAAAAAGATTACTTTTTCTTAAGGAAAATCTCGGGAATTTGTGAAGGAAAACGTTTAAAAATTGGAATTTGGTTCTCAAATTTGGTATTTGAGACTTTTTGAATATATAAAAATTATGGATTTTTAAGTTCGGATTTGGTCACGTGGGGCCCACGGGAAAATTTTACGGTTTTGTGGGGCCCACAATATTTTTCGATATTTTGGCCAATATGGACGTTTTTGGGGGATGAAATATTTTTGGACCTATAGGAGGGTGACACGTGTCACCTCTCCCCTTTGACTTTGGCTTGTCTTGAGATATTTTGAAGACAAGTGGACTTGTGGGTCCCACCCACACTTGTCCACCATCTTGACACTACACTTGGATTGATCTCAACTCTTGGTTGCTCTATATATATCACATAGAGGTGCAAGAGTTCTACACTTAGTGAAATTTCAAGCAAAACCTTGTGTACCATTAGGGGGTCTCTCGGCCAAGGCAAAATTTGAGGGACAAAAATTCTTCAATACTTGTTGATAAATCCCCATATTCAAACCAAAGATCCCTAGTGGTATGATAAGCATAAACAACCCCTTAAACCCCGGAAATACTATGTTGTTCCGTTAGTCGCACCTTGAAAACCTAAGGTGTTCTTGGACTTTTGTGTTGGAACTTGAAGAGAAGTTGGTTATGAACTTCTAAGGGTTGTATATTGTGGATTGGAACATAAAGAAAAAAGAGCTAAACATGCTAAGGATCGACTTTAAACTTGGATTATTTTGGGCTATATTGATGTAAGGATCGTCTTTCTCTTAATGTAATTAGAAACTCATGTTGTGAATATATGTATATGACCTTGTGCTAGAAAGAATGAACATTAGAAATGGTTTGGTCCACATTTGGATGTTAAGGCCGAGAGTTGGTTGATATTGGCCATTGAAAATTGTTGACTATTTTGTTGTTAATAACACTTGTCTCATGTTATATAATGAAGGAAATATTGTTGTTGATAGTTAATATAACTTATATAACATGTTGGAACTTGATTTGGATTAAAAATGAATTAAGTAAAATGGATATGGATTTAAAGTATGTTGGCCGAGAATGGCCCTTAATGTTGCTAAATAATGGACTGTTTTAATATAGATTGTGGGGCAGAATTTTACACGTCCAGTTAGGCGTGTAATCCCCTTTGGCTAACTGTTGGTTGTGCCTTAAATGTGGCTTGTTGGTTGATGAATACGGGCCTTGGAAAAGGTGGAAAAGTACGTGGAAACAAAGGAAGTGCTGCCCAAATTTTCGTAGAATTAGAGGGACATTATTTGGTATAAGTCTTATACTAGTAAGTATGATATTGATAGAAGTGCTATCGTCATTATAGGTTGAAGTACTACGTGTAGCACATTCTACTTGTCTTGTGGAATAGCCAATAAGGTTGAAGTACACTGGAGCGTAATGCTACTTGTCGTTTGGGTTAGTCGCCAACGAGGTATGTGAACTATCCTTCCTTCTTTTGACATGATTATTTGAAAAGCCTATGTGACTTGATTTTGGTGAGTCTATGTGACTTGATTTATTTGAAGTAAATGAATTGATTTAAAGTTATGAGACTTGATTTCTTTAAAAGATTATGAGACTTTATTTTTCAAGTTATTGGGCTTGATTTCTAAAGTTAAGAAATTTGATTTAAAGTTATGAGACTTGATTTCTTTAAAAGATTATGAGACTTTATTTTTCAAGTTATGAGACTTGATTTCTAAAGTTAAGAGATTTGATTTAAAGTTATGAGATTTGATTTCTTTAAAAGATTATGAGACTTTATTTTTCAAGTTATGGGACTTGATTTCTTAAGTTAAGAGATTTGATTTAAAGTTATGAGACTTGATTTCTTTAAAAGATTATGAGACTTTATTTTCCAAGTTATGTGACTTGATTTTGTGAAGTATATTTGCTTTGTTATTGGAGTATACGTGAGTATAAAAGACTAGATTATATGAAGCATATGTGGCTTGATTATGTGAAGTATATTTGCCTTGTTATTGGAGTATATGTGAGTATAAGAGACTAGATTATATGAAGCATATGTGACTTGATTATGTGAAGTATACTTGCCTTGTTATTGGAGTATACGTAACTTTATTATGAATGTATACTTGTCTTAATTATGCCTAAGTTCTTACCAAGTCTTATGGAGGATGTTGGTAAGAGTCGTTAGGAAGTAATGGAAGTTGTTGTAAATGTTGATTTTGGGTGCAATTCTCTAATAGTGCTTTTGGGATTAAATCTCATGTATATTATACGTATACGTACGACTTGTATTGAGATCATGTGAGATAAGTCCATGATTGTGATTGTATTTAAATCATGTGAGATAAGTCCATGATTTTGATTGTATTGAGATCATGTGAGATAAGTCCATTATTGTCATTGTATTTAGATCATGTGAGATAAGTCCATGATTGTGATTGTGATTGTATTTAGATCATGTGAGATAAGTCCATGATCGTGATTATAGTTAAGATTATGTGAGAATGTCCATAATTCATTATTTGAAAATGTGATAGTTGAGATTATGTGAGAATGTCCATAATTCATTGTTTGAAAATGTGATAGTTAAGATTATGTGAGAATGTTCATAATTCATTATTTGAAAATGTGATTGTTGAAATTATGTGAGAATGTCCATAATTCATTGTTTGAAAATGTGATAGTTAAGATTATGTGAGAATGTCCATAATTCATTATTTGAAAATGTGATAGTTGAGATTATGTGAGAATGTCCATAATTTCTTATTTGAAAATGTGATAGTTGAGATTATGTGAGAAGGTCCATAATTTCTTATTTTTGAAAGTGGGATAGTTGTGATCTTATTTCATGACTCTTGTTTGAAGAAAAAAAAGTATATTCAAAACCATGTGAGTGCGTCCATGATTATGTTATAAGTCTCGTTTTGAAAAGGTACTCTTCTGCTACATGGCACAGTTGGATCTGGTATTTGATTTTCATACTTGTCTCTGTCATATTTGTCATGTTATGAGTTTATTTACAGTACCTTATGTTCACATACTTGGTACATTATTGTTGTATTGATCCCCCTTTCTCCGGGGGGCTGCGTTCATGTCCGCAGGTCTAGGTACTCAGTTGTGGATCCGCGAGCTTAGGATCCTTGTTCAGCTTTATGGGATAGCTCCAATGTTCCAGAGCTTATCATTATTGCTAGGTATATTCAGAGGTACGGCGGGGCCTTATCCCGTCATAGTATTTGTCCAAAATCTTAGAGGTCTGTATTCATATGTGGGCTGGACTGGCTAGAGTTGTATTTACATTGTTGAACAGTGTAGACCCTTTTGGGTGACTTATATTATGGCAGCCTTATCGGCTTTGCCTTTGTTTAAGAAAAAAAAAGAGTGTTATTTATCTTCCGTGGTTTATTGTGTTATATAAATATAAGGGTGCCCAGGTAGGGCACCAGTCGCGGGCCCGGGGTTCGGGGCGTGACACTTTCAAGCCACCCTTGATTACATTAATCCCTAGTTATCCCTTTTGATCCTTAATGAATCATTCTTTGTTGATTAACACATATCTTTGAGCCTACTTGAAACCTTTTACTATTGTTTCATTCCCTTCAATTACCATAAGTATATAAGCGTATAAGTTTGGGGGTTGAATTCTAGTAAATGGTATTTTAGATTGGTTACTATCAATAAGAAGTGTAAAGGATTGAGAAAAAGCATCTAAAAATAAACTACACACCTCTTGTACATACAATAAAAAATAAGTTTGGGAGAGTGTTGTAGTTCGAAAAAAAAGTGGAATTTCTCAATCTAGAAAAGAAGAAAAAAATGGATTGTTGTGAACAATAATGTGATATCAAGTTGGGATTGGTTGATTCCTATATTTATGGTAATCTTGAGCCTAAATAACATTTTGTCTACTCATGTCTAAGCCTAACGATATAACCTATAAAAGTCCTATTGATTCTTAAGCATGTGTTACCTACATTAGTGGAGAGCAGCAAGTTAGCAAGCCTATAAAATTTTGGCCTGATGACTGTTGGTGAGAATTTATTGTGCCTAAACTTGATATTGAGTACATGTTTGAGTCAGTAATTATGGTTGAGTGATCATATGCATTAATAACGTTAAGCAAGCTTGATGATTATCTGACTTGAAATTCTAGATAGCAAATTAGTGGCTAGAATATTTCTGAAAAATGATATTGCATGTGTTCATGATCTTCGAGGCATAATCTATTGTAGTTGACATGATTCGTTTTAGAGTCTATGTGTGTTTTTCTTTTTAGGGTGTCTAGAGTTCTTTACTTGAGGATGAGTAAAGTTTAAGTTTAGGGGTGTTTGTTGAGTCTATTTTTAGTACTGTTTTAGAGTGTGTTTTAGGGAGTCTCTTTGTTGTCTTTTAATTGTTTTGTGCAGTATTATGTGTGTTATGTTGTATTTCAGGTTTTAAGCGATTCAGTAAGGTTTAAGGCGAATTCAAAGAGATTAGGTGTTTATGAAGACCCAAAAATGTACATCGAGTCCCAAGCAAGCGGTCAAAGAAGTCTCGGGAAACGTAGAAGTAATCTGGCCAAAAATCCGCATGGAAAAGGCTGAAGAGTCACGACGCTTAGAGGCAAGAGTTGCGGCGCTGTAGTGCCGCGTCGCTTGATTGGCAGTAACTTCCTAACTAATCAGCGTCGCGACGCCGACGATGGAAATAAGTGAGAAAATCCAATTTTTAACAAGGGTAAAAAGGTCCAAGAAGGGTTTTTCGGTATATAAGATGTGGGAGGTCGATTTTAGGGATGATCATACTTTTGGAAGGCAAGAAACAAGAGGGCAAGACCCAATTATAGACACATATTGTTTAAGTTCTTTTTCTTTTCTTTACTTTAATTCAGTTCATATTGGATATTGATTTAATAAGTTCTCTTAACATGTTTATGAGCTAATTACTTAATTAGGATTTTCTGTCGATTCGCTTGAACCTCTATTATGGATTAATGCATTATTAGTGTTTCTTCTTCACATATCATTATCTAATCAACTTGCGTTTGTTGACAGTCAATTTTGACCCGTTTTTCGTATATTTATTACAATTTTATGTGTTTTAGGACACCGCATTTTAATCAGCATTTTTTATCTTTTTATTTTAAATTAAGCATTATGTCTTTGTTAATATTATATTTTTATTATTATTACACCGTCGTTTTATTTTATATATTTTTGCATCTCTTTAAATAATTAATTGACATCCCGTTGTAATTAGGCATTAAACATTTGCTTAAATATTGTTTTTTATTACTGCGTCGGCATTTGCATTTTAATAATCTTGCATCTTTTTAAATAATTTTTCTTTTAAATAATTAACCCGCTTTGCATTTTGTCAAACCAGTCCAGTGCGAGATACAATTCGGATCAGTCCAATCCAACACCCTTCTTATTTTTTTATTTTAATTCAACACTCTTTTATTTTTCCCCCTAAAATCAAATACCACTTTTCATCCCCACGAATACCAAACCCTAAAAATCTACCCTATATAATAAACATTACCCCCCCCCCTTTTATTAAAAGGAGGGGGGAGCCCTACTTCATCAACCCCAGCCGCAACATTCCCTATCCCTCACCCTCTCTCCCTTCGCCGCCCTTCGCCGGAGTTCTAAAAACTCCGGCGAACTCCCACACCCTTTTTTTTTTCTCAGAGGACAGCCGCACCAACCCAATATCAGCAGACCCCTCTCCCTCACCCTCTCTTCATACAGTTCCCGTCGCCGGCGAACCCCCACAGAACACTATCAGCAGCCGCACAAGTCCAACCCCTCTCATTTTTCATTTCTTAAAACCTTTCCCAACACACACACACCACTACAGCCCTACGCCCACGCAACTCCCGTCTCCCGTCGCCGCCACTGCTCCGGCAAGGAGCTTCACGCTCCGATGAACTGGAGCAGTCCCATAGCGAGCACCACCACCACCGTCACCCCGTAAACCCCTTTTATGCTGCACCGCCTCTGCCTCGCCGGAGCTGACCACCGGCGACTGGTGGAGACGGTGGTCTTTTTTTTTTTGGATTTATTATATATATATGGTGCTTGTTTAGACTGATTTTTATTGGAATCTTGTTCTTTTTTTGAGATCTGTTGCATATTTTGGTTTCTTGTTGGGCTGATTCTCACGTGTGGGTGCACGACCGGAGTTTCTTGTAGACTCCGGCGACTCTGTTCGGCTCACCGTTAGTTTTCTGCTGGCTGCTTTCAGTTGTTGGTTTGGTGGTATTAATGGCATTGTTTCCAGCGAATTTGCTGTTGTTTCCACTGGTTTCTGGACCATTTCGTTGTTGTTGCTGCAGATGTTGCATTATCACGCTGCTGGCCTGCTGTGTTGCTCACTGTTTTGCTATTTACTGTTCTTGGGGTTTCGGTTCCGACGAACATCGCTGCCCACTGTTTCGCCTACTATTTTGGTCACAGTTATGTTGTTATTGTGTTTGGGCTGATTCCTGGACGTCTTGCCCCTTTTATTGTTATTAAACTGATTTAGAACAAATACTACACCGTTGGTATTGACTGATTTGAACATGATACTACACTCTCTTGGCCAATGAAAAAGTTATCCGTCGATTTTTGAGGCCTCCACAGTTGCAAAGACGGAAAATAAAATAAATGAAGCTTTCTGGGCGTTGATGATTTCTTCTACTTACACAGGATAACCAACATGCGCTGGCAGGGCGAATTCTCACAACCGCACTTGTTTAGGATGTCCCACTTTATTTTTATATATATCTGAGCCCTCCGTGTTTAAAACTATTATTGTTTTGGCGCGGATCTGAAGGTTTTATTTATTTTATTGTTTTTAACAATATTGGCCGATGAAGAAATCTCCGTCTGATTTCCAAGGCCTCCTCTGTGCAAAAGACGGATTTATTTTTGGGTTTACTTATTAAATTCCTGTCATTGCTTTAAAATTATTTATTCTAGTACTAAACTTTTACTATGTGTTTATGCAGGTACCCGGAGATCATCTTGTGCAAAAGGCCTAAAAAAGGCTAAAAGATATCCCGGAGTTTTATGTTATGTCGCATTTAATTTTAGTTTTTATTATTTTGTATTGCATGTTATTTTAATTATAAATTATGAAAAAATATTTAGAATACGTAGAATAAAAAAGGGCAATAAATAATTAACCTAGGTTTGAACGAATAACCGCAAGTTAGCGGATCTTAAAGGATGCCTAACACCTTCCCTTTAGGATAATAAAGAACCCTGATTCAGAATCTCATTAATTTCGCAGACCATTAAATGGAGATTAATTGCAGTATTTTTTATTGCAATAAATCAAGTGTCCTAATTCACTTAACTAATTAGGTGGCGACTCCTCGAAATCAGCATTATTGCTCTATCCAGGGAACCGCGCCAAAGAGCAACGTTGCGGATACCGTTTAGACCCCGAGGTCAAAAACGGGCGCGACATCGTTTATTAAATGAGAATTGATTGGCCATTAGTTTTCATTACTCATATGATTTCAAATCACGATCTGAAAAGAGAGATTTGAATATGCTATATTTAATTAGACATAGGTTTAATCTTGAACGAGAGTATCACGATTGCCTATGTAGTGTTTTAGGTTATTGATCTTAATCCTCCTATGTGGTAGAATTTATCATAGAAATATAGAAAATTTCCATTTAGGTTGAGTTTTTATATGTTCTAACCGGAATATAGAACACCTCAGTTAACCTGTTATCTTGATAAGAAGAAGAATAGCTAGTCTTGCATTAACGAATAATAGAGGGGATAGTTGATGAGATTGAAAATCCTAATTACCTTCATTACTGAATTAAACTCCAAGTATTTTCATTCTTAGTTTATTCCTGCTTATTACTTTAAGTGTTAGTTCTTAATTTAGAAATCAAAGACTCATAAACGTTTGTCAAATAGAAACAAAAGATTAGTTAATTGGTACTTGATAATTCAGTCTCTGTGGATGATATTCGTTCTTACCGAGATTATTACAAATTGCGATACGTTCACTTGCGTAGCATATAGAAATTTCGCAACAAGTGATGCTCTGAATGTTGCCACTGATGCCACAATATTTTAGGCAACATTTCAGCTAACATCAGAAGAGACACAAACACCAACATCCTCCAGCAAAACCGAATCTGATTTAGACCTTGAGGTATCTATCTACTCATACAAATTCTATTTTAAAACTAATTTTGATAATTGGAACTGGTACAAGAATAGAGTTATTAGGTCTGAAAAAGTTTTAGACATTGTCTCCTGTTCAGAATATCGTTTGAAAGAGTTCTTAAAAGAAAGACAACTCCTAAGATTTGTTACTGATAAATGACATTATGTTGATAAAATAGTCAGGTTATTTTATGCTAATTTGAGTTCTGCTATATTTATGGTCTGTATATAAATCTATATAAGTAGATGATATATATATATGCGTTAACATCTTTCTTCTTTTCTAATCCTATGAATCGGTACATGATTACTTGAATGTCATCGCAGGTTAAGAGGGAGCATAACATTGATATTATTGATCACAAATGTCGGACAACATTTGTCTTAATATCCTATGTCAGTTTAGGTTTGTAATGAGTTTTGTGAAGAAAGACAAAAATGGGGAGATTGTTAATGTTGCATTTTGTGTTGTGACATTTGTACTTATATCTTTGAGTATTGATATGTATGTGTAAATATGTTAGGACAAATGCTACGCAACATTCAGACCAACAGTTTTTAGAACAATTTTGCCTTACTTTATATTAAGCAGTAATATTTTACTGTGAGGTAAAAATGACTTAGGTGTGATAAATTGAAGATGTGTAAAACGTGGGAGAAAGAGTCAAAGTTGTTGAGATTTTCACTCCTTAATAATCTACCACAAGCTGCCCATCTTTTCCTCAACCT
Organism: Przewalskia tangutica; assembly: GCA_029844215.1. Lineage (NCBI taxonomy): Eukaryota > Viridiplantae > Streptophyta > Magnoliopsida > Solanales > Solanaceae > Przewalskia > Przewalskia tangutica. The sequence goes on along the minus strand of CM056721.1, from coordinate 118,982,120 downwards.
TCACAACCGATCGATGAGCCTTTCAAGGAAACTCTATGCTATAAATAAAGAGGCCACAACAGTGTATCGATATCCAGAAAAATATTGCAAGAATTCTAAGAGAGCTATCGGGATTTCAACTCAGAAATCTGGATCAACTATGTTGCCTCAAGTGTGTTGACAACATTATGTCCAACATTACAATTGTTGCTTAGATTCTAGATTTGTTATGTATGAAACGATTGTAATGAGAGGTTGTCCATGTCTACTTAGTTAGATTTTTTCAGGCTGAAATCATCTGCGACTTCACATTTTAGTTCCTTTTTTTTATCTTGTAAAAATATAAATAAAGGAATTTGTGTATTGTATATAATATATATATAAACTTATGAAAATAAAGGTTGTCATGAGTTATAACAATACATAACTTATGAAAATATAAACTTTTATGTTCTTTATTTTTTTGTTGCATTTTTACTCTTAAATTTTTTCTGTTTTATCAAGTGTTGTCACTGGTGTCGGACGACATTGTCATCAACATTCGAAAAAATGTACTTGTAATCGATTGAATTCTGTTCGATCTTATTTTTATTTTGATCCGTAGCACCATTCACATGTGGTGCCGTACAATTCAAAGGTTCTAGAATGGTTAAGTTTCTAGCCTTACCAAGGCTATTCTGTGTAGTGTCCATACTTACGGTACACTTGTATATTTACTCAGGCACGGTTAAATAGTGGGTTCCGTCCGTCCCAGTGGGTCTCAATTCTCTTTGTATATTTAGTGAATATTAAATTTAGGTTTGTATCTTAATTAGTAGTGTAATATTACCATAATTGTAAAATTAGTATTTTTATAGAATACAGATTCCTAGGTAGAATAGAAAGATGATTTTCCTTGTAACTTGTATATATATGTCTTTCATTAATAAAAATAATGAGGGATTTGTTTCTTTAAGGCACGAATAATTTTGAGATAAGACTACTATCAATTATGAACTTCTTTCAGAGATTTAGGGACTCCCAAAAAGTATTTCTGAATAAGTTTTTAATCGTGAAATTCAGTTCATCAAATCACTTTATAGGTCTTCTCTAAAACAGTTCACAGAAAAATTGAGCCTTGCATATTCTGAAAGATTTGAAATTATGAAACAAAGAAATAAAGTACATGAAAGACTTGACTAATTCTTTATGAAGGATTAACATAAAAACATTAAGGCACTTCTATATTTTCATGGATAATGTGAGTCAGCTCCAATCAAGGCTCACATTAATGTTTTAAATACTTTAACTAATAATTGATGACATGATCTTTTTTTTTTTTTTTTGTTGACGAAGGAACCCGCAGCCGCTACTCTTTCAAGTGCGCGAGGTAAACCCGGATCGATGCAGAGCGCAAACCACGTCAGCCATGTAAACCACACTTGGCAAGCCATGTGTGACAGACTCAACCAAAAAGGTTTATGCAGGGGATCGAACTCGTGACCTTGCGGTCTGATGACATGATCTTTGTGAGAAAATAACTTTAGTAAATATATTATCTCAACTCACCTCGGTAATTTCTAAACGTAATATATAACTTCTTTTACACTTCAACAACCAAAGAGGACTTTCTTTCGCACCTCCAACAATTATTCTAATTGTTGCCACCAAGAGAATCATAAAGCTGTCCGGTAATTAAGTTAAACAGGAAATTACTGTAAAAAAGGTAGACTAATACCAATCTTCAGCTTTTCCGTGAGAAGAGCTAGGTATGGAGAGGAATAGCTGTAATATATGTATTGGTTATTTTATCTCTGATTGGGGAAATTAAGGATTTATCTATGAGAAATGACAACTCCTAAGTAAATTTCACTACGGGGAGGATAGATTTTTCCTACCGACATTCAGTCAAAAATTTATACTATAAAACATGATTTTTTCATATCATTTTCATCGAACCAGCTCACTAGGAAAACACAAAAAATAAGTTCCTATTGAAAAGTCAAGAAATTTCTTAATTTTTTCGTGTGAAAGTACTATTTAAGTTTTCTCACCCACATTCGACCGGATATTTTTCAGTACGAATTTCAATGAAAAAATAGAGATTTTTTTTTTAGTAGTGTTTACTATATAATAAAACATGTTTGGTTTACTGTGTTGATAATAAATTTTTTCGAGGGATAACAATCCCAACAGATATATACCAAGAAGTGGAGAAAGTGAAAAGGGAAACTTATATTAGTTCATAACTAAAACTAAAAGAGAGCACGACATAGTACTTTACTATAAGTGAAGGTGATACAAACATCATCACTTACATGCTCAGCTCCGACCATCTGGGAGGCTATATAGTACATTTACAAGACCACTTAGTCTATTGTACAACATTAGCACATACCAAACATAACATGCTAACTATACATATATTTGTTCCCTAGTTAACTATATATACTAAACATAAAAGCAAGCTAGTGGGTAATTAAAAAGCCACAGCAGCAGTTGATGATTTTCTCTTGGATGAGAAATATTGCACACCTTGACACATCTGGACAGCTTCATAACTGTTAATATTACAAACTCTTTCTTCAGTTGGATGCAACTGAACAACATGAGATTTTTGGGGGTAGTATTGGTAAAGAGTAGAAGCAGCTGGATTTGACCTTTCTAGAGCTGAATGTCTTTCCTTTCTACTGCCCAGGAATTGATCAATAAGATCAAAGCCTTCTTGCCCTATCTTGGCTAGCTGGTCTTTCTTATGTGCCATTTTTTAGTGTTAGTGTAGAAAGTTGGTGGTAATAGCTTAGTAGAGAGAAAGAGAAGTAGCTTGTGTTTGTTGTTGTTGGAAAGGATAATGGCTAAAGACCCTTTATATAGGCACTAGTTCCACAATCATGATAAGGAGGAAAAGGGTGGCAGAAAGGGTAATATTGGGTTTGAGGGTATGTTTGGTATTCCAACTTTTTTTGTATAGTTGATCAAAATGTTTTGCAAATATCTTTTTTTTAGGAAAAAACAACAATAATAACTACATATCTAGTATAATAACAAGTGGAGTATGAGAGAGTAGAATGTACGCAGATCTTACTCTTACTTTGAGAGATAGAAAAGTTATTTTCGATAGACCCTCGAATCAAAGAAAAATTTAAGAAAATAAGTTTCTTAAAAATAAGAAGATATTTATTTTCGTGAAAGTAGAAAAAACAAGTCTCACAAGTGACATTATTGTCTCCTTTCCACCCCCAACACCACAGCCCACCTACCCCACCCGTTTATACCCCATGCTTCATTATGTTTCTCTAGATTATATATATTGATTTTTCTATTTATTTACCAAACATAAAAAAAAAAGTAGAAATTAAAATCATTTATTTTTCAAAAAAAATATTTTCTACAGAACACTTTCTCATACCAAACACACCTTAAATTGGCGCCTTTTTCCAACTTGTGGTAGTTCCTTTAGGATATGTATCGAGAAGTTCATTATAGGTGGGGATTTTTAAATAAATTTAAGAGGAAAAGAGGGTGTGTGATTCTTGCATGTGGTGGTAACTAATTATTAAGTAAATACATTTGGCAATGTATAAAGTGGTCGTTAGATTTATAATCATTTTGATATATGTGACTTCACCTTTAAGATAAACACGTACAGCTCCCAAATATTTTTGACTTGACCCATCATTGAACAATTAATTATTCTGTCTTTGTCTCAAGCTGAAGATAGAATTTTTATGATCTTCAAATTGTACTACCAGCTTTGCTAATTGCTATGTAGAGCAAGTAAACTTGTTCCGTCTCCTGCGCAGCACCGTCTTTGGTTTTGTGTGAGGTGTGATACCGTACAGATTCCTTAAAAATAAAAAAATTTAAAAAAAATAAATTCATTTTTTATTAAATAGTATTAACCAGAATTTACTAGAAACGTCCATAATTCACAGATCTTAGCCTAATTAAGAATCCACTTTTACGAATTAGAACATGACCCGCAAAATGTTTAAGACGGCCCTGCTCCTCCGTCAAGAAAGCCAAACTTGTAAAGGATGTAAAATTAATTAATATATCTCTATTAAATAGGGGAAAAACAACTTATATACAATTTTACTATTAGATGAGCACTGATAATAAAAGATGTGGCTTTTGGCGTGTTCTTTTCCTTTCCTTAGCATTGTGAATGCCGATTATGTATTTTAAAGTGTATTATTCTAATATCTTTACGCATATATATGTGATTTCAGTCCACGAATACTGTTGGGTTCTGTGGGTTACACTATAGATTAATTAAAATTAAACAGCAAAACAATCACAAACAGTATGCTGAAACAGTGTCGAATGTCAGCAGAAATGTCGTCTGACACAAGTGGCGACACTACCTTTGTAAGAGTTTAAAATGCAGCGGAATAAAGTAAAGAACACACAAGTTTAATTTTCATAGGTAATATAGTAATATAACCCATGATGGTCAATGACCAAATGTATTGTATATATTTATATACAATTAAAAATATTCATTCTTTACAATGTTACAAGAAGATACAAAGGAATAAAAGGGTTAAGTCGCAGATGACTTATGCCTAAAAAAATTATCTAAAATAGAAGGGATCAACACCTCATTACAATTGCTTTAATGAAAGAACAAATCTAGAATCTAGGCAGCACTTGTAATGTCGTACAGAATGTCGTCACAAATACAGGCAACACTTGTTGATCCAGTTTTCGATCTTAAAATCTGGAGAGCTCTCTCGATCTTTTCTCTTGTGATTTTCTGGATATCGAATCCTTGAAGTGACCTCTCTATTTATAGTAGAGAGTTCCCTTAAAAGACTCCTCGATCAGTTGTGTAGGTTGAGCAGAATGTGGGGCACGTGACAGTGGCTTACGGCTGAAAACTCTCCAACAGCTTGGACTGTTTCTTCCACGTCTTGCTCCTCAAGTAATGCAACTTCTTGGACTTGGTCTTCATCGATCCTTATCTGCTTGAAGACTCCTTTCTAAGTCAATTTGTCACGTTTAAAAAGGATCACAGTTTCCTGAAAAAACTGCATGTGAAGATAGGCAAAACTGTTGCCAGAATATCGGCCAGAATATCAAGACATTTGTGCCGACATTTTCTGTTTTGGACTTAGTACGAAAAATGATATGTTAGGGAAAATGTCATAACACTGAACCTAACATTAACAATCTCCCCCTTTTTGTCTTTCTTCACAAAAACTAATTGAAGGAGTATACGTTATCAATAGCATCAGCAATATTCACACAACTAACAACTGCTCGCCCTCAACCTGTAATGGTATATAAAAGCAAGACATATGCAATATGCACATATATATATACCATAATTATGTATATGATTAGAAACTACTGTTAGAGAAGAAACAAACATCCATGGCCTTACACTAAGCCTGTTAAAATATTTTTACAACCCAAAATATAATCAACCATTATCTTTAAATCTCCAAATACTAAACATTCCAGCTTTAGCACATAATCAGTAATAACAAAAAAGCGTCGACATCTAATCAAGATTTGATGCGTGAAAAGAACTTTCTCCAGGCGATTTCAACAACGGAAAAATATAGCATCGCGATCTGCGGAGGTTGATCAAGTAGTAGATTTCAGCCTCTTTCTACTTGAGTCGACACACCTTAATGCATATCTCCCCCTACACCAGTACCAGGGCTACGAGCAGCTGCAGCTTTGTTTGTCTCAGCTTTCTCTTTCTCCTCTGTCTCCCCCTGCTTGACAGCATCTGTCTCCCCCTGTATCTCAGAGTTCTCTCCCCCTTTTTGGAAAGAAAGCAATGACATAAAATGATCCCTGGCTTGAATCAGAGCCAGCCTCACATTATCAACATCAAACAGCTGTTCATTTATTTTCGCAATTTGTCTTATTATCCAATCAGCTGTCAGTGGAGACTGTTCTGAATTAGTGTTGTAAAAAGTGTTGGGAATATTTTTGGCAACATTTTCACTATTACTGTCCATCAGTTTCTAAGGGAGGTCAATTACTCTAATAGTGCTCTTCAGGACTGTTTTATTCACAATGTACACCTCAGGTTCTCTTCTTATTATATCTTTCTTTGGTGGTTTGAACCCTTGAGATGTAAGCACTTTAAAGATCAGGGAGGGGAAAGGTAAGGTTTGGTTTGAGTCTTTTTCTGCTAAATTTACAATCTGTTGGAAGATTGTTTTTTCTAGATTGAGTCGAAGACCCTTACCTAACTTAAAGAGAATAATTGCTTGCTTAATGGTTACAATTGACTCATTCATTGAAGGAACTCAATTATATATAGCAATCTTGTGTAAGATAGCAAACAATGCGGTAAGCTTTGACGTTGGACACCTTGAAACCCATTTTGTCAACACACCACCAGTGATATAGCATATCACTTCATCCCTGTCATTTATAACATCCCTCTCTTCTATCTCCTTTAATCCATCACTCAGACCCATATATTGGTTTATTGTGGCAGGTGTGAAGTTGTAAAACTTGTTATAGAGATAAACTTTGCCAAATTTCTTCGACTTGTTTTTCTCCAATTCAATTTCTAGGTTTGCATAGAACAACCTCATAAAATCTTCAGAGTATGGACATTTGTTGTTTACAAAGCCCAGTAGATTTCTCTCGGTGAAGAAATCCATTAGGCCATATTCACTACATGATGCAATGTCCATTACTTTTTCAGTTCTTATTGTTCTATTCTTGTACCACGACCAATGTATAGATTGTTCTTTTGTTAGAAATTTGTCTGAGTAATGATTTACCTCATTCTCCGATTCAGACTTGCTTGAGGAGGTTGGAGAACTGGATTTCTTCGTTGCATGTTGGGATGTTGACGGAGATGTTGTGACATTTTCAGCAACATTTGGTATTTCTGCAGAGGATTCTTCAAGTACTGACTTTTCACTTCTTTTCTGGGCTGAAACCTCTTCATAGGTGTATCTGGAATTTCCCTTTCTTCACTTGAGTTCATAGTGTTGGGAAAAAAAAGGTTGGAGTATGATGGTGAAGCTGGGGCTTCTCCAGGATGTTCGACTGATGGTGTTCTCTCAGCATCATCATTGCTGGTCCAACTGAAGTCGGAATCGCTTCCACTTTCGCCGAAACTTCGATGGGATCGACTGAGGGAGTGAAATCGATATTTGGTCATTTTGTTGCTGGTTCATCCCTGTCGAATTCCTTTTCGAACTGTCGATTGGATCTTCTTGATGGAAATTTTGAAGTCTCTTCCTTTCGGTAACCCTGTAACATTGGGGGTTGCATCTAGATCTATTGGGTTATTTGTTTCCCCTGGGTACGCAGTGTCAATTGGTGTTTGGAACTCACTCAACACAATGTATTTGCAGATAGGTGGGCTTGTGCTCATTGGAGTGCTCTCAGAAATGTTGGGAGACATTTTCTGTGACAGTGGTGAAATATCCATGGGTGAGAAATGTGAAGAAGATGAAGGAGTATTATGATCAGGGTTTTCTAGGGTTTTGGAGATTGGAGTGTATTGTGTGCTTTGTGATTTTGCAAAGAACTTCATCGGCTTATTAAAATCGGGATGATATTTGTGGCTTTTCCCTTTTTTTTTTGGGACGGGAAAAAACTTGGACTAGAAAAAAAGAATAACAAATGAAGATATACTTATACACTTGGCAAAATATTTTTGTTTCTTGAATTTAGGTGTTTGAATTCTATTCCAATACTTGTTCCTAATTTTTAGAAATAAAATGATAGACATCATGATTTTACAATTATCAACAAAAGCATTTTTTTTTAAAAAGAAAACAGCGGCACATTTACAGGGAAAAATAACTAAATTTTCGAAAATCAGTTACACACTGCATCCCAAAAAAATATCATAATATGAGAATATCATCAGTAATGTTTGCAATATTTTGGACAACACAAGTATCATTATTTCTTAAGAACATATTTCTATCGGCAACAAATCAAGACACGTTTTTGTACATAATTTTGTCAGTTTAATCTTCAGACCAATGTGACATTTTCTCATTGAGTCCTAAATCTAATCACAAAAATACATATAAAATAATTTTCGTGCCAAAAATACAAAAATACTTAATTAGTATTCTCATAAAGTCTTTTGATTAAGCACTTTGATACTCCTATAGAATAGGAACGGTATCAACTCTCAAGGCTTTGCCCAAATTTGTTTTTTCAGTTGCCGAGACTTGAACAAAGGCTTTGCCTTATTTTTTATACTCCCTTTTTATGATAATATCATCGCAGAAAACAGTATCACATTAAAACAATATTTCTACTTAAAAAGATGTTTGTGTGAACAAATATTAGCCATTACAAACTACTGAAAATCAGATTCTGATATTACAAGGGTAAATGCCACCTGGAATGTTAGTGACATTTCAGACGACATTCGCTCAACAGTGCCGAATTTAGACAGAACAGAGACCAAGAGAGATTTTCAAGTTGGAAAATCTCTCATGATCTAAAGCTTTTGTAAAGATATCAGCTAGTTGATGAAGTCTGTCAACATAATCAATTCGCACTAGCTGTTTTTCAACCAAATCTCTTAGAAAATGATGCCTAATATCTATATGTTTTGTACGAGAGTGCTGAACTGGATTTTTTGAAATGTTAATGGCACTCATATGATCACAATACAAAACTAAGACATTATTTGAAAAATCATAGTCTTCTAACATGTGTCTTAACTATATTAATTGAGAACAACAACTCACAGCTGCTACATATTCAGATTCACCAGTTGAAAGTGACACACAGTTTTGTTTGCGATATACCAAGAAACCAAATTATTGCCAAGGTAAAAATATCATCCACTAGTACTCTTTATGTCCTCCACATCACCAACCCAATTCGAGTCACTATACCCTATTAGATTAGGATTAGTGTCTTTGGAATACCAAATTCTCAACTCACATGTGCCGGAGACATATCTGATGACACGTTTAACAACATTTAAGTGGGAGATTTTGGGACAGGATTGAAATCGAGCGCACACACACACACACACAACATTAGATCAGGATGACTTGCGGTGAGATACAAGAGACTACCTATCATAGCACGATATAAGGTTGGGTTGACATTTTCCCCAACATCATCTTTGCATATAGTTTGTGTTGATCTCATTGGAGTCTTCATATGTTTAGCATTCTCCAATCCAAACTTCTTGAAGAAATTCTTGGCATACTTGCTTTGAGAGATGAAGATTCCCTCCTCGTTTTGCTTTATCTGCAAGCCTAAGAAAAAAGTTAATCCCCTATCATGCTCATCTCAAATGTTGAAGACATAGCTTCGACAAAAGTCTTAAGGTGGGACTGTGAGGTCGAACAAAAAACTATGTCATCTACATAGATTTGAGCAATGATCATATCTACTCCATGGTGTTTAATAAACAATGTACAATCAGCTACACCATGTTTGAAACCAAATTCAAGAAGAAACTGAGTTAAACGACCATACCATGCACGTGGAGCTTGTTTTAATCCATACAAGGCCTTTTTCAGCTTGTATACACATTGTGGATGGTGGAGATCTTCGAATCCTTTAGGTTGTTCAACGTACACTTCCTTATCAATATATTCATTCAAGAAAGCACCTTTTATATCCATTTGATGGAGAGTGATCTTCAAACAAAAAACTATGGGAAGCAACAATCTAATTGACTCAATTCTAGCAACTGGAGCAAAGGTTTCCTCATAGTCAATCTCTTCTACTTGAGAGTATCCTTGAGCAACTAGTCTAGCCTTATTTTTCACAACAGTTCCAGATTCATCAGATTTGTTTTTAAAGATCCATTTAGTTTCAATAAACATTAGTGTTGTCGGGGCGAGGAACTAAATCTCAAACTTCATTTATAGTGAACTGTTCTAATTCTTCTTGCATCGCTTGTATCCACCAACTATCTCTTAGTGCTTCATTGGCATTCTTAGGTTCCAAGGTAGATATATAACAAGAAAGACTTACCTTAGGATATATGGTAGACATACACACATATCTCACCATGTCTCAGTAATTCAGTGGTTCTTTCCTTCTTGTCCTCATTCCTTCATGTACTTCTCCTATTACTTGGCCAGTGGGATGGTTCTTCCTAATCCTGGATGAGGGATCCCGATGTACTGGGTCGTGAATTTCATGTTATACCCCGTGGTTCAGGCCGTGCGTATGGGGCCATGCGGAAGGAGTTAGGACTCGAAATCAGAAAAACCGGTCGGGCCTCAGCGCGCCGAGGCAGGGCCGGGCGCCAAGCGGGAAATTCATGCGCGCCGGAAATCGTGGCCGCGCGCCTAAAGTTCAGAGTCCGCAGAGATTCAGCCGTGGCCATCGCTGGCGCCGATCGGGCAGCGCATGGCCGAGGCGGGATCTGCGAGAGTTAGTGGAAATTTCTGCATTGTTTTGTTTTAAAAGAGGCCATGGGTGGGTGACAAGTGTCCCCCCCCCCCGTCTGATTTTCAGAATGCATGCAATATAATTGACCAAGGCTTGGTCACTTTTCCATCTTTCATCTTTAATCTCTCTCTCTATCCAAATCTTGAGCTGCCTCTTCTCTCTAATACCTCAAGAAGTGTTCTAGCCTAAGAAAATCTGAAAAGTTAAAGGCAAGAAGGAAGCTTGTGACTAGCTTAGAAGTGTTATTGTGGTGGTGTTCTTGGAGAAAAAGGCTAGCAAGGTGTTGGAATAAGTTTGGCTAAAACTTAAGGTAACATTTCTTCTCTTGTAGTTGGTATTGGGTGTTGCATGTTTAATAGGAAGAACTTGTAGTTGGAAAAATGCACTTAGAGTATTTGCATGTAAGAAATGGGGTGTGATTATGAAAGAATTGGTTAGGGGGATTTTATGAGCATGTTGTTGCCTAAATACTACATTAGACTTGTTGGGTTAGTTGTTGTAACTTGTGGGGCTGAATTTTTACACACCAAAGTTTAGGTGTGTAATCCCCTTGGTGTTGGTTGGTTGTTGAGCCTTAAACATGGCATTTGAGCGTTAAAAATCGACCTTGGAAAAGGTGGCAATGTATGTAGAAACAAAGGAAAGCGGCCCGATTTTTCCGTAGGAAATTGGTGACTTTAACTTGGAAAAATTCTGCATTGTAATTAGAGCTTGATAAGCGTATTGTGGTCATTTTAGGTTGACATACTCGTGCGTAAATTGGACTTAGCTTGTGGATTGACCAAGAGGTATGTGGAACTTTCCTATCTTTTGAGCATGAGTAGTTGTATCTATGTAGTACGGATGACGTCTGAGATTCGATATCTTTCACTTGTTTTAAAGTATATTGGTACTTGTTTCATTTTGAAAGTATAAGTCCCTTGGATTTAGGGAAAATGTATTTGACAAAGGAATAACGCTAATATAATGACTTTATGGGAAGTTGGTTATATTAGTTTTTGAGAGGTTCACAAAGAAAGGTTTACTCTAATTAAAACAAGTGCATTAAAGTATTTGAAACTAAGAAAGGTGAATTGATTTTTAGGCATTGGTTGCCTAATGTTTTAAAGGAAATGAAGTCACTTGATTTAGAAGCTTATTATCTTTCTAAAAGGAAATGTGACTTGTTTTGAAAAGAAATTGTAACTTGATACTATGGTGATTAGTATCTTGGAATTTTTGTATAAAAGGAGTTATTTCTTAAAGGTTAAGTACATGGTACTTGGGTTAAATTCTGATTTTCTATTAAAAGACATGTTGGTGCCTTAGGTATACTAAAATGAGGATATATTAATAATGTTAATAAGAAGTTAGGGATTTCTTAACTTGCTTATGTTATGATATGATAGGTAGTGCTTATGTTATGATATATGATAGTAGGTAGTGCTTATGTTATGATATGATAGGCCGGTAGTGCTTATGTTATGTGTATGATAGGATGAGCTATGTTATATATATATTATTACTTACTGCAAACCGGGTTATTCTTATTATTTCCTTTGGGCGCTCACCGATGCCGGTGGCCGGGTATCTCAATAGGATGATTACTACTTATGCCATGGATTTGCTATCACCCTGATCTGCGTTGCGGCGTTGCGATCCCATGCGGATCGGTCCATCCGTGGGGTGAAATAGTCCCATGCGAGATACGATGGAACACGGGGTCCACGCAGGATCCATGCGGGTGAAATAGTCCCATGCGGGTGAAATAGTCCCATGTGAGCTCATGATGACATCTCATGCTCCACGGGGACCTATGCGGGTGAAATAGTCGAGTAGGTAAGTTGAGTAATCTGAATGATACTACGCGAGACTGTTTTGATCATGAGCTTCCTATTTTTACGCAAAGATATATACATCTCCATTTGTTACTCTCATTGTTAGTAAGGCACGATGCAAAAGTAAACTGATTTTCGTCTATAACTCGACTTATATTTTGACTTATGATATTATTACTGATTTTCCGCTTTCGCATATTTGGTACATTAGTTGACCTCCTTGGGGGCTGCGTTCATGCGCGAGTTAGAGTTCATAGCTTGCTGATCCGCGCTCTTAGGATCACGGTTCGGTTCTCGGAAGCTCCAGTTCTCCGGAGGCCCTGGTCTTTTAATCGTACGATTCCACGAGTTGTAGACTTGCGACATTATTGGGGTATGGCGGGCCTGCCACATCGTCGTCGTAGTGTTATACCTTCTTAGAGAGCATGAGTCTCTGTCATGAATTGGGGTGTAAGGATGTAAGCATTAGTTTTATTATATTTTTAGAGTGAAGTAGCCACTTAACTTTAGCTGGTTGCTTTATTTTATTCTTATATGGTTCTTGTTTGTGAGTTTATTTCCTTGGTTTTCTACAGTGTGTTGTCTCACGATGTGCAGGGTATCGAGGTGCGAGGGTATCGCGGCACGATCACTAATTAGTCGGGTCGTGACATTTATTTTCTGTTCGCATGGAACGCCGAACCTTTCGATTATTACGTTGTAGGATTCTGTATTCAGGTGTTGCAGTAGATGTAGATGTAAGCATTTGAGGGCCAGCATCTGAATTTCACATTCAAAGCGCTTTTCCTGGCTTCATTATAACGTATTGTATCTGCGGCATTGTTAGATCGGTAATAATATAACATGCAGTGTTAACAGTCGCCATGAAGATAGGTTATGATCGCCCAAGCAATAGTTAGTTACCTTATATGGTTTAGGTGGTTCACCCAGGTTATACGAGTGGCATGGTTATTTTAGAAATAGCCTATTTACAAAATTTCCCTTATCACTTTTAGAAGATCAAACTTAGCTTAGTTGATCTCGATCTGTTCGAGATGTAGCATACGCTTTTAAAAATGTACGAAAATAGCATACGTATGGAGCTTTTTCCATTAAGTATCTCATTAGATTATTTTTAGTTTTCGGCCTAAGATAGACTGTGGTGATGAAATGACGCGGTGTTGGGGCTTACAGCACAGCTACTTTGATATGACCTTAGAATACGCTAGAGCGTTTCTGACAACTGTAAACCGTACTACGCGTTTCTTGGCAAAGTCTTCGGCATTCTCTAGCCATTTCTTGTAAAGTCTTCTTCCTCTTTTTTGCTCTCAATTTTGTTGGTGGGGTTATGGGCGAAAGCTCAACTCAAAAACTCATGAAATTCCCTTTTTTTCTCCTTTTTCTCACAAAATGTTAGAAGCGAATTATATTCTCAAACTCCTTTCCATGGTCGGATCTAATCCAAAAAATAGAGGAGTGATATAGATTTTTTATTCTGGAGTGTAATACTTTGAAAATGCCAAACGTTTGAGACTTTTCCTTCAAAAATAATATCCAAGAATACTTGGAAAAGTCATCCACAATCACAAAAGAATATCGCATACCTCCTAGGCTGTCCACCTCAATTGAAACCCATTAGATCCATGTGTAAAAGTTGAAAGCCGAGATCGTGTTTCATGTCTTTTGACAACATTATGGAAGACACGGGTTTGCTTACCTTTGAGACAGTCTTCACAAACCATTGTTTTATCTTTAGAATTGATTTTAGGAATTTCTCGTATAGCCTCATAAGAGATTAATCTCTCAAGATTACGATAGTTAACATGCCCTAATTTTTTATGCCACAAGGTCGTGTCATTCATCTTAACATTATTGCAAATCTCTTGTTCTCCAATAAGATAACAATTATCGCATGTTCTTGTACCTGACATTACACATTGGTTAGAAATCATTTGTAACTGTACAAGCATACTTATTGAATTTTACCTCTAGATCGTCATCACACAATTGACTTATGCTAAAAAGGTTAGCCATTAAACCATCGACGTGCAGGACATTCTTCAAGGCCAAAATTCCTGGAACATTCATAGTTCCTGTTCTTGTACCTGACATTACACATTGGTTAGAAATCATTTGTAACTGTACAAGCATACTTATTGAATTTTACCTCTAGATCGTCATCACACAATTGACTTATGCTAAAAAGGTTAGCCATTAAACCATCGACGTGCAAGACATTCTTCAAGGCCAAAATTCCTGGAACATTCAGAGTTCCACTGCCTATGATTTTGCTTTTGCCACCTCTTCCATAAGTAACATTACCTCCATTTTGTGTCTCGTAGTCTTTTAGACACTCTTTTGTCCCCGTCATATGTCGAGAACATCCACTGTCGAAGTACCACGAACCTGAAATGTTAGTCCTTAAAGCAGTTAAAGCAACATTACATCGCACAATTATTCTGGGCCTCCAGACTTTCTTTCCCTTTTTACGATTTTTGGTTTCTGGAATGTCGCATCGAGTGCCGTCTGGAATGTTGGACAACATTTTTATGACATTCTGCTCCTGGAATTGTGAAATTTAAAGCAGTAAGGTTTTAAATGGCTAGCCTTTTTACAGTGATGGCACACGTAATTCCTTTCTCTTATGAAGCCCATTGTCTCATTTTTATCAAACAAGTTGGAGAAAATCGCATTGAGGAAGTTCTTGTAGCCCAAACCTGCATGTTGTGGTTGACTAACACTTAGGATTTCATCTAGTTTGGAAGTACATGTGTTCAGCTTTCGGAAGGTAGCTTCGGCCAGATCTAACTTCACACTGACCTTACCAAGTTCAAGATACTTCTTGGTAAGGGTAACCTCTAGTCGGGTTATTGTTCCTTTCAAACCTGCATTCTCAAGAGTTAAACTTTTTACCTTTGAATAAAGTTGTTTGGATTCAACAATTAAATCTTGCAATTCTTTAATCATGTCCTCCTTTGAGTCGACTTGAGTCTCAGGGTCAGATTCACAATTATAAATAAAACCACCAAAGCAGTTAACATCGAGATAGTTAAAAAATTCATACCTGTCGGATGTTACTGGACCTGCAGATGTCATCGCTGATGATGCCGAAAATATTGTGACATTCGGGACAACACAATCAGCGTCATTTTCATTATCTGATAGTGACTGTTCGAAAACAGTGGCCAGCATATCCTGTGACTCCATTTCTGGTTCTTCTTCCTCTTCACCTCCATCGTCACTTAGAGAGATCCATAGACTTTTCCCAGCTTTTCTTAGTGTGTTTGTACACTCCTTGGCATAATTACCCCATCCCGAGCAAGCATGACATTGAATACTTTCAAGCTGCCTGGGGTCGAACTTGGTACGGTATAAACTGGTTCTCCTAAGTTGATTTTCTTTTTGTGTTGTAGGAAGGGTTTTAGTGAATCGTGGATTGAAGCCTTGACTTTGGTGCTCTTATGGTTTAGATTTATTATTATCACCGTTGAACCTTCTTAACATCGTATTGAATTTTCAAGTGAGAAGGGCAACATTATCACCATCCCCAATCTCTCCAAGGTTTTCGTCCTCTTCATTGACTTGCGTCTCTAAGGATTTTGCTTGAAGTGCAACATCTTTGCCTCTATACAATGTCCTTTGATTTTTCATATTCATATCATATGTTTTCAGAATGCTCATTAGCGTATGGGGGTCCATTGTAGCAAGGTTGTGGGCTTCTTCAATTGCACATATCTTAATATTGAACTTTTCAGGAAGAGAGCGGAGTGCCTTTTCCATAAGTTGATTGTTGGTCAATGGAGACCCAAACACTTGACATTCATTAGAAATGTCAATCAACTTTTCAAAATAAGTTTTGATATCCTCCGACTCTTCCATCCTTAAACGTTCGTATTTACTCATGAGCATGTGAAGATTCGTTCTACGAACACTTGAGTTACCTTCACAATGAGTTTGTAGGGTATCCCAAGCATCCTTAGCTGTTGAGCAATTTTGTATAAGTTTAAATATATAGAGATCCATCCATCCGAAAATAGAATTTAAAGTCTTTTCATTGAAGCCTGCACTATTGGTTTCTTCCACACTCCATTCAGCCTTAGACTTAGGTAATATGTCGATTTCCTCGTCCGGTGGGAGCATAGGAACAATATATCCATTTATAATAGATCTCCATGCTCTCACATCAATTGATTTGATATGAGAACGTAGACGAATTTTCCAATAGGGATAATTTGATCTATCTAAAATAGGAAGTCTACCAATATTTGGATTAGCCGGATCCATAGTTAAAGTAAAAGGACCTTAGCACTTATTATGTTAAATGTCGGCTCTGATACCACTTGTTGGGTCCCGTGGATTACACTATGGATTAATTAAAATTAAGCGAAAACAAAGCGGTCACAAGCGGTATCTTTGAAACGAAATCGAATGTCGTAATAAATGTCGACACAAGTGGCGACACTATGAGAAAACTTAAGAACAACCTTTGTAAGATATTAAAATGCAGCGGAATAAAGTAAAGAACACAAAGTTTAATTTTCATAGGTTATATATTAATATAACCCATGATGATCAATGACCAAATGTATTGTATATATTTATATATAATTGAAAAATATTTCTTCTTTACAATGTTACAAGAAGATACAAAGGAATAAAAGTGTTAAGTCGCAGATGACTTATGCCTGAAAAATCTATCTAAAATAGAAGTGATCAATACCTCATTACAATTGTTTTAATGAAAGAACAAATCTAAAATTTAGGCAGCACTTGTAATGTCGTACAAAATGTCGTCACAAATACATGCAACACTTGTTGATTCAGTTTTCGATCTCAAAATCTGGAGAGCTCTCTCGATTTTTTCTCTTGTGATTTTCTGGATATCGAATCCTTGAAGTGACCTCTCTATTTATAGTAGAGAGTTCCCTTAAAAGACTACTCGATCAGTTATGTAGGTTGAGCAGAATGTGGGGCACGTGACAGTGACTTACGGCTGAAAACTCTCCAACATCTTGGACTGTTTCTTCCACGTCTTGCTCCTCAAGTTATGCAACTTCTTGGACTGTTTCTTCCACGTCTTGCTCCTCAAGTTATGCAACTTCTTGGACTTGGTCTTCATCGATCCTGATCTGCTTGAAGTCTCCTTGCTAAGTCAATTTATCACGTTTAAAAAGGATCACAGTTTTCTGAAAAAACTGTCCGTCAAGATAGGCAAAACTGTTGCCAGAATGTCAAGACATTTGTGCCGACATTTTCTGTTTTGGACTTAGTACGAAAAATGATATGTTAGGGAAAATATCATGACACAGAACCTAACATTAACAAATACGATGCTTCTGTAGAGTATAAAAGTAAATGAACAAACATCAAAACTCTTATAATTTTTTAAGTCTTTCAACATCATATGAAATATACATGTTAATTAATTAGACCATATATATGGTTAAGCAATAAAATTTTATGATAAGAAAATGACACATGTCATGCATTTTCGAGTTGTATATAAATTTATTTTTATTTTTTATGCAAAAAAAAAATTAAGTTAAAAGAAGAGCCAAAAGAAAAAAATAATAGAAAACCAAAGAAAGAATTAACGTTTCTATGATACCTACGAATCCTTGTACTAACTTACTTAGTACAATTAAATAAATACCAAAAGCCGTATTTAAAAATGCTAAAAATCACTAGCCAAATCTTGGCAGGGCTCTACCTGCACCATAAGCTCATGTTTGTAGCAACTATACATGTTGTTTCATATTCATAAACTTAGCTGAAACAAGAACAAAGATAAAGGGAAATATCTTTTTATTTTTATAACTACTCATCTATCCACAATAGGGACCTCTTCAATTATTGTTTTCTCTTCATTGGGTGGTAATATTCTTACATATCAATTATAAGCTAGAAAAGATAAGGTTTACATGCTGCCTGGGTACACGAAAAAAGCTTTATGGATATACCACCTCTACACTTTTTTTTCCCAGAATAATTGAGACTCGAAAGAACAAAATTATTGTGCATTTTAATTAGCAGAACATAACTTTTTCTTTTGTTCTATTTTAGAGGAGGCTGAGATTCCATTTAATGTATAAAAAATAAGTTGAAACGAAATGAAAATAAGGAAAATTACTATTAAATATACATACAATATACACATGATATACATGTATATTGTATGTATATTGGGTATATGTTTCAAAGCCAAAACCGAGAAGGATTGGGCCAGCCAAAACCGTGAGGGATTGGGTCAGCCACAGCCATAACATCCGTGTATATCCCTTCCCATTTATGGTATATTTTTGTATTACACTTGTATATTAATTAGTTTTGTAGTCTTACCATGATTATTCTCCATATAGAATAGGGATTTAGAAGTAGAATAGAAAGATGATTTCTCTATTTTAACTTGTATATATATGTCTTTCATCAATAAGAATAATCAAGGGATTATTTCTTTCAATTACAATTCCTTAAAAAGGAGCAGTACTAATTTTTTTATACCTTTTAAAAGTTAGACCACCTCAAACTGTAAACGATCTTTAGATGTTTAGCTATGCTCTTTTACACCATTAACCTTACAGGAGATATGATTTTTTAGTTCATTAGAAATGTCATTCTAGATATATGATCATTTTAGCATGAAATCATTTAAAAAAAGGTATCGCTAAGAATAATATTGTCAATCTTGTTTGTCATTTTCTTATACTTAATTGTAGTGTAAGTGGGCACATCAAATCATTTCATCTAACCCGTATATAGCTTATATTTCACTTTTTAATTGATTATACATCTAAAATGTCATTTGAAAATGTCCCCTCCACTATGTATGGAAATTCAATACATCAAAATTCGTAACTTCTTTGTCCAAAAAAATGTCCGGCCCTGCTAAGCCCTGCTCCGTCCCGTTTGTTCAATTGAGATCTATCTTTAATTTAATAGTGTATTTATTTTCTAATCAGTTTTTAAGTATTATTATAAATGTAAACTCATTGAAAGGAAAACAATTTTATTAGAATATTTTATATTTTTTTATGGTTATCTCATATTTTGTTTGATGATGGAAGTTTAAATTATTTTTGAGTTAAGTTCTTGTCTTGGGAGAATTGGTACTGGTTTTGTTTTCTGGAAAACAAATGTGACTTTTTGGATTATATATATATATATATATATATATAAATATATCACCAGAAAACTCACTAAATCTCTCATATTTTACCTGATTTTCTTCAAAATTCATCACTTGCTCTTCCCTATTTCAATTTTTAACAAAACTAATTTTGCTCTGCCCCGCCCTGCCCCGTTAAGAGCTTGCCCTGTCCCGCCCTGCCCCAATTTCCATCCCTATCTCCTAGCCAAAACTGTCTTTTTCATTTAATTTTATTTTTCATGAAATTAAGCTTCTAACCGAAAAAAACTTACACTATTCTCATAAGCATAAACTTAAAGGTCTAGTCTTAGTCAGTTAGTCTTATTATTCTTAATGAATCTGATTCCTAGCTGAAAATAATTTTCGGAGTACCTCTTTATTCTTATTCGTTTCCTTTGTTCCCATTCTCTTTTTTGGCCTTTCTAATCAATTCGCCAGATTCCTGGCTTCATCAAGTAGCTATATCTATACCCACCATATGCTTCGTAGATTTCCTTTTAATTTTCTTATAAGGTCATGAGAGGCTTAAACGAGAAACTTTGATGTTTGGAAATAAATAACATAAAAGAGGATTAAGATAAAGATTAGGCTTAAATGAGAAACTTTGATGTTGTCAAATAAATAACACAAAAGAGGATTAAGATAAAGATTAGGCTTAAATGAGAAACTTTGATGTTGGCAAATAAATAACACAAAAGAGGATTAAGATAAAGATTAGGCTTAAATGAAAACTTTGATGTTGGCAAATAAATAACACAAAAGAGGATTAAGATAAAGATTAGGCTTAAATGAGAAACTTTGATGTTGGCAAATAAATAACACAAAAGAGGATTAAGATAAAGATTAGGCTTAAATGAAAACTTTGATGTTGGCAAATAAATAACACAAAAGAGGATTAAGATAAAGATTAGGCTTAAATGAAAACTTTGATGTTGGCAAATAAATAACACAAAAGAGGATTAAGATAAAGATTAGGCTTAAATGAGAAACTTTGATGTTTGGAAATAAATAACACAAAAGAGGATTAAGATAAAGATTAGGCTTAAATGAGAAACTTTGATGTTGTCAAATAAATAACACAAAAGAGGATTAAGATAAAGATTAGGCTTAAATGAGAAACTTTGATGTTGGCAAATAAATAACACAAAAGAGGATTAAGATAAATATTAGGCTTAAATGAGAAACTTTGATGTTGGCAAATAAATAACACAAAAGAGGATTAAGATAAAGATTAGGCTTAAATGAGAAACTTTGATGTTTGGAAATAAATAACACAAAAGAGGATTAAGATAAAGATTAGGCTTAAATGAGAAACTTTGATGTTTGGAAATAAATAACATAAAAGAGGATTAAGATAAAGATTAGGCTTAAATGAGAAACTTTGATGTTGTCAAATAAATAACACAAAAGAGGATTAAGATAAAGATTAGGCTTAAATGAGAAACTTTGATGTTGGCAAATAAATAACACAAAAGAGGATTAAGATAAATATTAGGCTTAAATGAGAAACTTTGATGTTGGCAAATAAATAACACAAAAGAGGATTAAGATAAAGATTAGGCTTAAATGAGAAACTTTGATGTTGGCAAATAAATAACACAAAAGAGGATTAAGATAAAGATTAGGCTTAAATGAAAACTTTGATGTTGGCAAATAAATAACACAAAAGAGGATTAAGATAAAGATTAGGCTTAAATGAGAAACTTTGATGTTTGGAAATAAATAACACAAAAGAGGATTAAGATAAAGATTAGGCTTAAATGAGAAACTTTGATGTTGGCAAATAAATAACACAAAAGAGGATTAAGAAAAAGATTAGGCTTAAATGAAAACTTTGATGTTGGCAAATAAATAACACAAAAGAGGATTAAGATAAAGATTAGGCTTAAATGAGAAACTTTGATGTTGGCAAATAAATAACACAAAAGAGGATTAAGATAAAGATTAGGCTTAAATGAGAAACTTTGATGTTGGCAAATAAATAACACAAAAGAGGATTAAGATAAATATTAGGCTTAAATGAGAAACTTTGATGTTGGCAAATAAATAACACAAAAGAGGATTAAGATAAAGATTAGGCTTAAATGAGAAACTTTGATGTTGGCAAATAAATAACACAAAAGAGGATTAAGATAAAGATTAGGCTTAAATGAAAACTTTGATGTTGGCAAATAAATAACACAAAGAGGATTAAGATAAAGATTAGGCTTAAATGAGAAACTTTGATGTTTGAAATAAATAACACAAAAGAGGATTAAGATAAAGATTAGGCTTAAATGAGAAACTTTGATGTTGGCAAATAAATAACACAAAAGAGGATTAAGATAAAGATTAGGCTTAAATGAAAACTTTGATGTTGGCAAATAAATAACACAAAAGAGGATTAAGATAAAGATTAGGCTTAAATGAGAAACTTTGATGTTGGCAAATAAATAACACAAAAGAGGATTAAGATAAAGATTAGGCTTAAATGAGAAACTTTGATGTTGGCAAATAAATAACACAAAAGAGGATTAAGATAAAGATTAGGCTTAAATGAGAAACTTTGATGTTGGCAAATAAATAACACAAAAGAGGATTAAGATAAAGATTAGGCTTAAATGAGAAACTTTGATGTTGGCAAATAAATAACACAAAAGAGGATTAAGATAAAGATTAGGCTTAAATGAGAAACTTTGATGTTGGCAAATAAATAACAAAAGAGGATTAAGATAAAGATTAGGCTTAAATGAAAACTTTGATGTTGGCAAATAAATAACACAAAAGAGGATTAAGATAAAGATTAGGCTTAAATGAGAAACTTTGATGTTGGCAAATAAATAACACAAAAGAGGATTAAGATAAAGATTAGGCTTAAATGAGAAACTTTGATGTTGGCAAATAAATAACACAAAAGAGGATTAAGATAAAGATTAGGCTTAAATGAGAAACTTTGATGTTGGCAAATAAATAACACAAAAGAGGATTAAGATAAAGATTAGGCTTAAATGAGAAACTTTGATGTTGGCAAATAAATAACACAAAAGAGGATTAAGATAAAGATTAGGCTTAAATGAGAAACTTTGATGTTGGCAAATAAATAACACAAAAGAGGATTAAGATAAAGATTAGGCTTAAATGAGAAACTTTGATGTTGGCAAATAAATAACACAAAAGAGGATTAAGATAAAGATTAGGCTTAAATGAAAACTTTGATGTTGGCAAATAAATAACACAAAAGAGGATTAAGATAAAGATTAGGCATAAATGAGAAACTTTGATGTTGGCAAATAAATAACACAAAAGAGGATTAAGATAAAGATTAGGCTTAAATGAAACTTTGATGTTGGCAAATAAATAACACAAAAGAGGATTAAGATAAAGATTAGGCTTAAATGAGAAACTTTGATGTTGGCAAATAAATAACACAAAAGAGGATTAAGATAAAGATTAGGCTTAAATGAGAAACTTTGATGTTGGCAAATAAATAACACAAAAGAGGATTAAGATAAAGATTAGGCATAAATGAGAAACTTTGATGTTGGCAAATAAATAACACAAAGAGGATTAAGATAAAGATTAGGCATAAATGAGAAACTTTGATGTTGGCAAATAAATAACACAAAAGAGGATTAAGATAAATATTAGGCTTAAATGAGAAACTTTGATGTTGGCAAATAAATAACACAAAAGAGGATTAAGATAAAGATTAGGCTTAAATGAGAAACTTTGATGTTGGCAAATAAATAACACAAAGAGGATTAAGATAAAGATTAGGCTTAAATGAGAAACTTTGATGTTGGCAAATAAATAACACAAAGAGGATTAAGATAAATATTAGGCTTAAATGAGAAACTTTGATGTTGGCAAATAAATAACACAAAAGAGGATTAAGATAAAGATTAGGCTTAAATGAGAAACTTTGATGTTGGCAAATAAATAACACAAAAGAGGATTAAGATAAAGATTAGGCTTAAATGAGAAACTTTGATGTTGGCAAATAAATAACACAAAAGAGGATTAAGATAAAGATTAGGCATAAATGAGAAACTTTGATGTTGGCAAATAAATAACACAAAAGAGGATTAAGATAAAGATTAGGCTTAAATGAGAAACTTTGATGTTGGCAAATAAATAACACAAAAGAGGATTAAGATAAAGATTAGGCTTAAATGAGAAACTTTGATGTTGGCAAATAAATAACACAAAGAGGATTAAGATAAAGATTAGGCTTAAATGAGAAACTTTGATGTTGGCAAATAAATAACACAAAAGAGGATTAAGATAAAGATTAGGCTTAAATGAGAAACTTTGATGTTGGCAAATAAATAACACAAAAGAGGATTAAGATAAAGATTAGGCTTAAATGAGAAACTTTGATGTTGGCAAATAAATAACCACAAAGAGGATTAAGATAAAGCTTACGCTTAAATGAGAAACTTTGATGTTGGCAAATAAATAACACAAAAGAGGATTAAGATAAAGATTAGGCTTAAATGAGAAACTTTGATGTTGGCAAATAAATAACACAAAAGAGGATTAAGATAAAGATTAGGCTTAAATGAGAAACTTTGATGTTGGCAAATAAATAACACAAAAGAGGATTAAGATAAAGATTAGGCTTAAATGAGAAACTTTGATGTTGGCAAATAAATAACACAAAAGAGGATTAAGATAAAGATTAGGCTTAAATGAGAAACTTTGATGTTGGCAAATAAATAACACAAAAGAGGATTAAGATAAAGATAAGGCTTAAATGAGAAACTTTGATGTTGGCAAATAAATAACACAAAAGAGGATTAAGATAAAGATTAGGCTTAAATGAGAAACTTTGATGTTGGGAAATAAATAACACAAAAGAGGATTAAGATAAAGATTAGGCTTAAATGAGAAACTTTGATGTTTGGAAATAAATAACACAAAAGAGGATTAAAATAAAGATTAGGCTTAAATGAGAAATTTGATGTTTGGAAATAAATAACACAAAAGAGGATTAAGATAAAGATTAGGCTTAAATGAGAAACTTTGATGTTGGCAAATAAATAACACAAAAGAGGATTAAGATAAAGATTAGGCTTAAATGAGAAACTTTGATGTTGGCAAATAAATAACACAAAAGAGGATTAAGATAAAGATTAGGCTTAAATGAGAAACTTTGATGTTGGCAAATAAATAACACAAAAGAGGATTAAGATAAAGATTAGGCTTAAATGAGAAACTTTGATGTTGGCAAATAAATAACACAAAAGAGGATTAAGATAAATATTAGGCTTAAATGAGAAACTTTGATGTTGGCAAATAAATAACACAAAAGAGGATTAAGAAAAAGATTAGGCTTAAATGAGAAACTTTGATGTTGGCAAATAAATAACACAAAAGAGGATTAAGATAAAGATTAGGTTTAAATGAGAAACTTTGATGTTGGCAAATAAATAACACAAAAGAGGATTAAGATAAAGATTAGGCTTAAATGAGAAACTTTGATGTTGGCAAATAAATAACACAAAAGAGGATTAAGATAAAGATTAGGCTTAAATGAGAAACTTTGATGTTGGCAAATAAATAACACAAAAGAGGATTAAGATAAAGATTAGGCTTAAATGAGAAACTTTGATGTTGGCAAATAAATAACACAAAAGAGGATTAAGATAAAGATTAGGCTTAAATGAGAAACTTTGATGTTGGCAAATAAATAACACAAAAGAGGATTAAGATAAAGATTAGGCTTAAATGAGAAACTTTGATGTTGGGAAATAAATAACACAAAAGAGGATTAAGATAAAGATTAGGCTTAAATGAAAAACTTTGATGTTTGGAAATAAATAACACAAAAGAGGATTAAGATAAAGATTAGGCTTAAATGAGAAACTTTGATGTTGGGAAATAAATAACACAAAAGAGGATTAAGATAAAGATTAGGCTTAAATGAAAAACTTTGATGTTTGGAAATAAATAACACAAAAGAGGATTAAGATAAAGATTAGGCTTAAATGAGAAACTTTGATGTTTGGAAATAAATAACACAAAAGAGGATTAAGATAAAGATTAGGCTTAAATGAGAAACTTTGATGTTGGCAAATAAATAACACAAAAGAGGATTAAGATAAAGATTAGGCTTAAATGAGAAACTTTGATGTTGGCAAATAAATAACACAAAAGAGGATTAAGATAAAGATTAGGCTTAAATGAGAAACTTTGATGTTGGCAAATAAATAACACACAAGAGGATTAAGATAAAGATTAGGCTTAAATGAGAAACTTTGATGTTGGCAAATAAATAACACAAAAGAGGATTAAGATAAATATTAGGCTTAAATGAGAAACTTTGATGTTGGCAAATAAATAACACAAAAGAGGATTAAGAAAAAGATTAGGCTTAAATGAGAAACTTTGATGTTGGCAAATAAATAACACAAAAGAGGATTAAGATAAAGATTAGGTTTAAATGAGAAACTTTGATGTTGGCAAATAAATAACACAAAGAGGATTAAGATAAAGATTAGGCTTAAATGAGAAACTTTGATGTTGGCAAATAAATAACACAAAAGAGGATTAAGATAAAGATTAGGCTTAAATGAGAAACTTTGATGTTGGCAAATAAATAACACAAAAGAGGATTAAGATAAAGATTAGGCTTAAATGAGAAACTTTGATGTTGGCAAATAAATAACACAAAAGAGGATTAAGATAAAGATTAGGCTTAAATGAGAAACTTTGATGTTGGCAAATAAATAAAACTAAAGAGTATTAAGATAAAGATTAGGCTTAAATGAGAAACTTTGATGTTGGCAAATAAATAACACAAAAGAGGATTAAGATAAAGATTAGGCTTAAATGAGAAACTTTGATGTTGGCAAATAAATAACACAAAAGAGGATTAAGATAAAGATTAGGTTTAAATGAGAAACTTTGATGTTGGCAAATAAATAACACAAAAGTGGATTAAGATAAAGATTAGGCTTAAATGAGAAACTTTGATGTTGGCAAATAAATAACACAAAAGAGGATTAAGATAAAGATTAGGCTTAAATGAGAAACTTTGATGTTGGCAAATAAATAACACAAAAGAGGATTAAGATAAAGATTAGGCTTAAATGAGAAACTTTGATGTTGGCAAATAAATAACACAAAAGAGGATTAAGATAAAGATTAGGCTTAAATGAGAAACTTTGATGTTGGCAAATAAATAACACAAAAGAGGATTAAGATAAAGATTAGGCTTAAATGAGAAACTTTGATGTTGGCAAATAAATAACACAAAAGAGGATTAAGATAAAGATTAGGCTTAAATGAGAAACTTTGATGTTGGCAAATAAATAACACAAAAGAGGATTAAGATAAAGATTAGGCTTAAATGAGAAACTTTGATGTTGAGAAATAAATAACACAAAAGAGGATTAAGATAAAGATTAGGCTTAAATGAGAAACTTTGATGTTTGGAAATAAATAACACAAAAGAGGATTAAAATAAAGATTAGGCTTAAATGAGAAACTTTGATGTTTGGAAATAAATAACACAAAAGAGGATTAAGATAAAGATTAGGCTTAAATGAGAAACTTTGATGTTGGCAAATAAATAACACAAAAGAGGATTAAGATAAAGATTAGGCTTAAATGAGAAACTTTGATGTTGGCAAATAAATAACACAAAAGAGGATTAAGATAAAGATTAGGCTTAAATGAGAAACTTTGATGTTGGCAAATAAATAACTCAAAAGATGATTAAGATAAAGATTAGTCTTAAATGAGAAACTTTGATGTTGACAAATAAATAACACAAAAGAGGATTAAGATAAATATTAGGCTTAAATGAGAAACTTTGATGTTGGCAAATAAATAACACAAAAGAGGATTAAGATAAAGATTAGGCTTAATCGAGAAACTTTGATGTTGGCAAATAAATAACACAAAAGAGGATTAAGATAAAGATTAGGTTTAAATGAGAAACTTTGATGTTGGCAAATAAATAACACAAAAGAGGATTAAGATAAAGATTAGGCTTAAATGAGAAACTTTGATGTTGGCAAATAAATAACACAAAAGAGGATTAAGATAAAGATTAGGCTTAAATGAGAAACTTTGATGTTGGCAAATAAATAACACAAAAGAGGATTAAGATAAAGATTAGGCTTAAATGAGAAACTTTGATGTTGGCAAATAAATAACACAAAAGAGGATTAAGATAAAGATTAGGCTTAAATGAGAAACTTTGATGTTGGCAAATAAATAACACAAAAGAGGATTAAGATAAAGATTAGGCTTAAATGAGAAACTTTGATGTTGGAAAATAAATAACACAAAAGAGGATTAAGATAAAGATTAGGCTTAAATGAGAAACTTTGATGTTTGGAAATAAATAACACAAAAGAGGATTAAGATAAAGATTAGGCTTAAATGAGAAACTTTGATGTTGGCAAATAAATAACACAAAAGAGGATTAAGATAAAGATTAGGCTTAAATGAGAAACTTTGATGTTGGCAAATAAATAACACAAAAGAGGATTAAGATAAAGATTAGGCTTAAATGAGAAACTTTGATGTTGGCAAATAAATAACACAAAAGAGGATTAAGATAAAGATTAGGCTTAAATGAGAAACTTTGATGTTGACAAATAAATAACACAAAAGAGGATTAAGATAAAGATTAGGCTTAAATGAGAAACTTTGATGTTGGCAAATAAATAACACAAAAGAGGATTAAGATAAAGATTAGGCTTAACTGAGAAACTTTGATGTTGGCAAATAAATAACACAAAAGAGGATTAAGATAAAGATTAGGTTTAAATGAGAAACTTTGATGTTGGCAAATAAATAACACAAAAGAGGATTAAGATAAAGATTAGGCTTAAATGAGAAACTTTGATGTTGGCAAATAAATAACACAAAAGAGGATTAAGATAAAGATTAGGCTTAAATGAGAAACTTTGATGTTGGCAAATAAATAACACAAAAGAGGATTAAGATAAAGATTAGGCTTAAATGAGAAACTTTGATGTTGGCAAATAAATAACACAAAGAGGATTAAGATAAAGATTAGGCTTAAATGAGAAACTTTGATGTTGGCAAATAAATAACACAAAAGAGGATTAAGATAAAGATTAGGCTTAAATGAGAAACTTTGATGTTGGAAAATAAATAACACAAAAGAGGATTAAGATAAAGATTAGGCTTAAATGAGAAACTTTGATGTTTGGAAATAAATAACACAAAAGAGGATTAAAATAAAGATTAGGCTTAAATGAAAAACTTTGATGTTTGGAAATAAATAACACAAAAGAGGATTAAGATAAAGATTAGGCTTAAATGAGAAACTTTGATGTTAGCAAATAAATAACACAAAAGAGGATTAAGATAAAGATTAGGCTTAAATGAGAAACTTTGATGTTGGCAAATAAATAACACAAAAGAGGATTAAGATAAAGATTAGGCTTAAATGAGAAACTTTGATGTTGGCAAATAAATAACACAAAAGAGGATTAAGATAAAGATTAGGCTTAAATGAGAAACTTTGATGTTGGCAAATAAATAACACAAAAGAGGATTAAGATAAAGATTAGGCTTAAATGAGAAACTTTGATGTTGGCAAATAAATAACACAAAAGAGGATTAAGATAAAGATTAGGCTTAAATGAGAAACTTTGATGTTGGCAAATAAATAACACAAAAGAGGATTAAGATAAAGATTAGGCTTAAATGAGAAACTTTGATGTTGGCAAATAAATAACACAAAAGAGGATTAAGATAAAGATTAGGCTTAAATGAGAAATTTTGATGTTGGCAAATAAATAACACAAAAGAGGATTAAGATAAAGATTAGGCTTAAATGAGAAACTTTGATGTTGGCAAATAAATAACACAAAAGAGGATTAAGATAAAGATTAGGCTTAAATGAGAAACTTTGATGTTGACAAATAAATAACACAAAAGAGGATTAAGATAAAGATTAGGCTTAAATGAGAAACTTTGATGTTGGCAAATAAATAACACAAAAAAGGATTAAGATAAAGATTAGGCTTAAATGAGAAACTTTGATGTTGGCAAATAAATAACACAAAAGAGGATTAAGATAAAGATTAGGCTTAAATGAGAAACTTTGATGTTGGCAAATAAATAACACAAAAAAGGATTAAGATAAAGATTAGGCTTAAATGAGAAACTTTGATGTTGGCAAATAAATAACACAAAAGAGGATTAAGATAAAGATTTTTACAATATGACAGAAAAGATTCGGTGGTATGAATTCGAATTTTAAAATTTAGACGAGCTTTCTTATAGGGGAGGCAAATCGACTGGTAGAGCTGATTCTGGTCAGGATAAGATTGGCTGAGTTAATAAATGAAAGGATCATTGACTTGCTAAAAAATTACTTGCGCTGAGATGGACTGAATCAAAATAGACTAAAATATGGGTCATACGCAACCCTCAAAATCTTACCAAGTTTTGATTAATTTATTTCCTTATGAATTGTTAAACACCAAATAAGACTTTATTCTGATAAAATTGTTATCATGTGACCTGGAGGTCACGGGTTCAAGCCGTAGAAACAACCTCTTACAGAAATGCAAGGTAAAGATGCGTACAATAGACCCTTGTGGTCCGACCTTTTCCCGGACCCCGCGCATAGCGGAAGATTAGTGCATCAGACTGCTCTTTTAGGGTTATATATATATATAACATTAAATATTTTGATAAAGTTATTCATGAGTTAATTTGGGCCAAAATCAGCTCAGTTTTAAATGGCTAAACTGAACGAATCAAAATGGGAAAAATAAATAAATGAGCAGATTGGACGGGTCAAAACTTTTTAAGCCTAAATTTGACACCTCTAGGTAAGATGCTAAAGGGAAGCACATAGAAGATATAAGTGTAGGGTTTTGTTGGGTCTAAAACACAAATAAGGCACAATAAAAGTTTAAAATTTTATGAACCTACTTGCCCCATCAAAGTCGTCTGGTAGGATTACGTTACAATTGAACTCTGCAAAGACAGAAGAAAACTTACAGTTTATGTTATCTTTAGTCTCTACTAAAAGGTGCGCACGCGATTGTCTCCTCGGGTGCAAGCTTTCGCTATGGTATACTCCTCTGTCAGGAAAGCCAGGAAATCTTAGCAGAGGTTTGAGAGGATTTTAATCTCTGAACTCTGAGTTCAGAAAGTAAGAAAGTGTAACTCTGAATTATGGGTTAAATGTCAAATATATAGGGGAAGAGAGAAACCAAGTCAGACTTGGATCAGGCTTTAAAACCTGTCCAAATATCCAAAATTCAATGGGCCTGTCGGACTGGGCCCACTGTCGCACCCGCACCGCGACTCTGCCACCTAGGCGTCGTGGCGCTTCCCCTGTTTTTAATATTTCTGCACGTTTTAATTTTAATCAAATCTAAAATATAATTTTGACTTAATTAAATAATTTCCATCAAATAGAAATTATACCATAATTTATTATTGTTTAAAATATCTTAATTCTAAATTGAATCTTTTATCCTCTCTCAATATACCCTTAGACCGAAAAGACAATCGACTTAGTGTGATCATTTAGGCCTTCTCACATCGACATTAATCAAATTAAGGTTCACATGAAACTCCTAGACTGCGCCAGTACGTTTACAAGACTCTTAGTAAACCCAACCTCTATGCGGGATGATAGATTCCTTTCATTCTCAACACACTCGATCAAGCTTAGGATTTGCCAAGTGTTTATCCAAATGGCTTGATCACTTTATCTCATCTATATTAGTCGACAACTAAATCATATCTCAAATATGTCTCTTGTATTGACCAATGACTTGGTCGACCTAATATCACTGAGAAGCTGAGTGTTATCTCGAATATCTAATCGAGTCTAATCTTATTCTTGTCTCAACTACCACCTTAGTCTCTGTATCGCAATGTACCCAATACAAGTCATGTCTTATCCTATAAGGAATTTAAGCTTAGGACATGATCAAAATACATTACTCTACAAATCAAGTGCGTATTGACCTCAAGTCAAAGGACCTCTATCTCCCACATGCTGATAATACTCTAGACATGTATAACAAATAGTTTATCAGCAGGGCATGCCAATACCCTCTAAGAGTATCCATGTGTCCATCACTAGTAACTATTACTAGTAGTAAGTGAGACATACTACATTCTCTAAGAATGTGATGCAGACCACATGTCGACTTATAATATATCATTGATATCACATTCTCAATGATCATCAGTCTAGACTATTTTAAGAACTATGTTTTATCATTAATATCTCACACTATCAATGACAACGTTTAGTTCAAGAGATGCACATTAGTGAATAATACAAACAATTAAATAATAATTCAGTAATTACAAATGCCATAAATATATTAATCTCATTAATAATACGAATGTGTTCAAGTACATCTGTCCCTAAAATGATTCTCTGTAGGACATATATACTTTCAATCTTCCACTTGGCATAGAGACAATCTCCAACATATCTAATGTCCATGTTTTTTAAATATCATTATGCTTGACTAAACTTAATGGTTTAGTAAATGGGTCTGCTAGATTTTTATCTGTTGGAACATAGTCTAACTTTATTTCTTCAGTTTCTACCATCTCTCTAAGTATGTGGTATTTCTTTGGTACATGCTTATTTCCGTTCGTTGATCTTGGTTTCTTAGCTTGCGCAATCGCACCAATGTTGTCACAATAAATCATTATTGGACAAGTGACACTTGGAACAACCCTTAGCTCTTTTAAGAACTCAGATATCGCGACAACTTCCTTTCCAGCTTCCGATCCAGCAATGTACTCGACTTCTGTTGTTGAATCAACAGTTGTAGTTTGCTTGGAACTTTTCCAACTCACTACTCCACCATTTAAAATGAAGGCATATCCAGATTGAGATTTGAAGTCATCAAGATCTGTCTGGAAGCTAGCATCAGTGTACCCAATATCTACTAGCTTTTCTTGTCCCCCATATACTAAGAAATATTCTTTAGTTCGTCTAAGATACTTAAGAATACTCTTAACTGCTTTCCAGTGTTCTTCCCCAGGATTCTACTAGAATTTGCAAGTCATACTAAGTGCATAGGCCACAACTGGTCTTGTACAGGTCATGACAAACATTATTGATCATATAAATGAAGCATATGAGATCCTCTTCATGCGTTCAAGTTCTGCAACAGTAGAAGGACTATCCTTTTTTGATAACTTGATGCCTTGACCTATTGGAAGATTTCATTTCTTAGAGTTCTCCATAGAGAATCGTTTTAGCACTTTGTCTATGTATACAGACTGTGACAGCCCCAAGAATCATTTAGGTCTATCTCTGTAGATGTTAATTCCAAGAATGTAGTAGGCTTCACCCAAGTCCTTCATCATAAAGATGTTGGATAACCATTCCTTTACTGATTGCATGAGAGTCTTATTGTCTCCAATTATCAATATGTCATCTACATATATGAAAATGAAGACAATACTCTTATATGTGCGTTTACTATAAACGCATGGGTCTTCTTTGCTTCTAACAAAGTCAAACAATTTGACTACTTTGTCAAAACAAATATTCCAACTCCTTGAGGCTTGCTTAAGTCTATAAATGGACTTTTGTAGTTTGCATACTGCTTTGGGTTGAGTCTTGGATGTAAAACCCTCTGGATGTATCATATACACCTCCTCAATTAGGTTACCATTGAGGAAGGCAGTTTGAACATCCATTTGCCAAATATCATAATCATAGTATGCAGTTATTGCAAGCAAAATCCGAATGGACTTAATCTTTGCAACATGTGAAAAGGTTTTATCATAATCGACCCCAGACCGTTGATTATAACCTTTAACCACCAATCTTGCTTTATAAATCTGTATTTTTCCATATGCATCAATCTTCTTCTTGAAGACCCATTTGCATCACATGGGTCTAACCCCTGTTGGCAAATCAACCAAGTTCCATACTTGATTTATGTACATGGATTCCATTTCGGATCTCATGGCTTCATGCCATCTCTGTGAATCAATGTCTAACATTGTTTTGCTGTAGGTAGCAGGCTCATCATCATCAGGAATATCTATCTCATTGTGTGTTTCAACAAGGAGATTAAGTCTTTCAGGTGCACGATGATTCCTAGTGGTCCTACGGAGTTGAATATTTTGCGTTTCGGTGTTTGTTGTATTTTGATTTTGAGAAGGTGTTTGTGCGTTGGACAATCTAACACCTTGAGAACTTTCAGGAATATCATTTTGAACAGGATGTTGCACAACCATTGTGTCATCCTCCATTGGTTGTGTATAAGAGTCTTGCATTTCTGCATTATCCCTCACTTCACTCCCACTGGCTGAAGGGGCGTACTTAAGTACATAATCATCATCAAATACTCCCACTGAATCCTTGCCTAGGTTATTTGATAAGGTTTCATGCTCCATATTATTTTGTCTTCTTGAATTTCTTCAAGTTCTATCTTGTTGTAACTTTGTTCCTTGTAGACATAGTCTTCTTCAAGAAACGTTGCATTTCTGGAAACAATCACTTTATGTTCGCCAGAAAGATAGAAGTAGTATCCCCTTGTTTCCTTAGGATACCCCACAAAATAATACTTCTCACTTTTAGATTTCAATTTGTCAGTAAGCAACTTCTTTACATATGCAGGGCAGCCTCAGGGTCGCATATGTCTAAGTGTTGGCTTCTTGTCGTTCCATATCTCATATGGAGTCTTCTCTACTGACTTTGATGGAACTCTGTTCAAAATATAGATTGAGTTTTGTAATGCATATCCCCATAGGTATGTAGGTAGAGCTGAGAAGCTCATCATGGATCTAACCATATCTAATAAGGTCTGATTTCTCCTCTCAGCAACACCATTCACTTGTGGCGTTCCGGGAGGTGTCCATTGTGATTGAACTCCATGAAGCTTCAAGTAGTCTAGAAATTCTTTACTTAAGTACTCACTTCCTCGATCTGATTGAATAGTTTTAATACTTGTTTCAAGTTGTTTCTCTACTTCTGACTTGTACTCCATGAATTTCTCAAAAGCTTCGGACTTATGTTTCATAAGATACACATGCCCAAACCTTGAGAAATCGTCTGTAAAAGTGATGAAAAAAAGAAACCCTCCCTTATCTTGAGTTGAAAACGACCCACATACATCGGTATGGACTAACTCAAGAATCTCTTTGGCATGTATCCCTTTCCTAGAAAGTGATTTGGTTGTCATCTTTCATCTTAAGAAAGATTCACAATCACCATATGACTCTAAGTCAAATAGTTCTAGGTAATCTAATTTCCTTAATCTTGCTATCCTTGATTCATTGATGTGACCAAGTCTGCAATGCCATAAGTAGGTGAGATTTCTTGGATTACTTATTTTAGCTCTTTTATTTTGAATATTGAAAATTTCATGGCTACAGTTTAAAACATACAATCCATCCACAAGCGGTGTATTTCCACAAATAAAACCATTATAAGATAAAACATAACTTTCATTGGTAATAAATGAGGAAAACCCCTCAATGTCTAACATAGGGACAAAAATAATATTCCTCGTTAACGAGGGAACAAAATAACAATTATTAAGTTCTAAACAAAAGCTTGAAGGTAAATCCAGTCTATAAGTCCCCACGCGTTCAGCACCAACTCTTGCTCCGTTTCCAATGCGTAAATCTACTTCCCAAGGTCCAACCTTTCTGCTTTGTCAATCAGCCCCTGCACATTATTACAAATGTGTGAGCCACAAGAGGTATCTAATACCCAATAGCAAGAATTAGTTATAAACATATTTATTTCAATAAAAACATACATTGTCCAGCAGGGCCTGAAGAACCTTGTGCTTTGTCTCCCCCTGGGGCTGTATATTCCTTCTTTCAATGTCCCTTTCTTTTGCAATTGAGGCAAATATCAGCATCTATCTTGACCTTCTTTTGAACAACTCTATGAGGTTTCACAGCTGTGGGTGTGGCGGCAACCACCTTACCCTTATTCTTCTGCACATTCTTACCCTTAGGCTTGAACTTGCTGGATGAGCCCACCATGAACACAACTTTATTTTTAGAGGTGGATGATTTGAAGGTCTTTAACATGTTATGAAGCTCTGGGAGATTCTCTTTGGTTCCATTCATGTTGTAATTCACAATGAATTTCTCAAACGAAACAGAAAGCGAATTTAATATTAGGTTGACATAAACTGTTACGGGTAGCTTTGTTCCAATCGAAGCGAACCTTTCTATTAACGCAATCATTTTCAAAACATGTTGTGACACCTGACCCCCTTCGTTCAGCTTACACTTAAACAGATCTCTCAACAGTTCATACTCCATTGTCTGAGACTGTGAGTCATAGAGACTCTTCAAGTGTTCTAGCATCTCGTTGGGACCCATATTTTCATGTTGCCTCTGTAACTCAGGAGTCATATAAGATAACATGACACGAAGGTTTATCACCTACTACAACATTTATATGCATCTATGAAAGGGTCTGAGTCCTCGTAGACTTAGAGCAAATGCTGGGGCATAAATACTCATCTCGCCGAAAAGATTTTGCACCACAATCAATTATAACGGACGACGCGTTCATTTTAAATGAGACTTGTATTAAATTTGGGGAACATTTTATTCAAGTTTATGACCAAGAACAACTATTACATGTTCCAACCATTACTCAAAGCATTTAAACATGTATTTGGGTGCTGCCTACCCAAGCATGATTGCAGACTCTAAACTAATTTTGGACGCCACATATCCAAGCATGATTGCGGACTATAAACTAGTTTTGAACGTCGCCTATCCAAGCATGATTGCGGACTCTAAGCTTAGTAAGGTAAATGACGATCATTTAGCACGTAAATAGTACACCAACATACTGTGTAATAATCATGGATTAAACTTGGCGAGATTTTAGCATTACGGAATTTCGATTGTCGCGGTCGATCGTGCATAAACTCGGTTTACATTTACGTGAATTAGGGTCACGACGCTCCACTATGGGGCCGCGACGCTTCAGTTCCAGAGAGTTCCAAATTTAAATGAAGGTTTTTAATCACAACCCTGAAATTACCATGACCGGCGTCGCGGCACCGCCGTGAAACCCTAACTGGTGCCCCGGTGCCCTACAATAAGGCTGCGACGCCGACGTCCTTTTCAAAGCGATTCCGCGCTTGATTTTCTAAAAATAGTACAACCCCTAAATCTAATTTAGGGTTCAGATTACGGGTCATTTACAACCACCCACCATTATCAATAATGCACATACCGACCATCATCCATTCCTACACGTTCTTCGTCGTGCACCATGTTCGTAATGAACCGGTTTTTGCACAAAGCTCAGTTCGTGCTAGAATATAATGACTTCCTCGATTTAGCGTAATTGATAATTTAGGGTGATTTCAAAAAGGTTAATTCTCAGTCAAAGTTTGTCAGATTTAAATAGCCTTGTTTTAATTCAGATTAAATCAATTTACGTTTAAACCATATTATTATATCTTTCAATTGTTAGGTAACCATTGAACCAACCTGGGCTCTGATATCACTGTAGGGTTTTGTTTGGTCTAAATCACACAAGTAAGGCACAATGGAAGTTTAATATTTTGGAACTTACTTGCCCAAACAAAGTCGTCTGGTATGATTACGTGACAATTGAAATCTTCAAAGACAGAAGAAAACTTACAGTTTATGTTATCTTTAGTCTCTACTAAAAGGTGCGCATGCGATTGTCTCCTCGGGTGAAGCCTTCGCTATGGTATACTCCTCTATCAGGAAAGCCAGAAAATCTTGGCAGAGGTTTAAGAGGATTTTAATCTCTGAACTCTGAGTTCAGAAAATAAGAAAGTGTACTTCTGAATTATGGGTTAAGTGTCAAATATATAGGGGAAGAGAGAAACCAAGTCAGACTTGGATCAGGCTTTAAAACTTGTCCAAAAATCCGAAATTCGATGGGCGACGATCGGGCCCATCTGCCTGTATGGCGCACTTGCTTTTTAATATTTTTGCACGTTTTAATTTTAATAAAATTGAAAATCCAATTTCGACTTAATTAAATAATTTCCATCAAATAGAAATTATCCTATAATTTATTATTGTTTCAAAATATCTCAATTCTAAATTGAATACTTTATCCTCTCTCAATATACCCTTAGACCGAAAAGACTATCGACTTAGTGTGACCCTTTAGGCCTTCTCACATCGACACTAAATCAAATTAAGGTTCACACGAAACTCCTAGACTGCGCCGGTGACGAACTCAATGTTCGAAGTACGTTTACAAGACTCTTAGTAAACACAACCTCTATGCGTATTGATAGATTCCTTTCATTCTCAATAAACTCGATCAAGCTTAGGATTTGCCAAGTGTCTATCCAAATGGCTTGATCACTTTATCTCATCTACATTAGTCGACAACTAGATCATATCTCAAATATGTCTCTTGCATTGGCCAATGACTTGGTCGACCTAATATCACTGATAAGATGAGTGTTATCTCGAATATCTAATCGAGGAATTAATCATATTCTTGCTTAACAACCACCTTAGTCTGTATCGCAATGTACCCAATACAAGCCATGTTGTCACGACCACAACCGACGGGTCTGCGACTGGTACCCTACCTGGGTACCCTTCTACCCACACATCACATATAAACAGCGGAAGCTTAAGAAAAACTCATTTTATAAAAATAGGCAAGCCGACAAGACCGTCATTGTACATAGAAAATACCCAATGAACTACAACTGTACATGTCCAACCCACACATGACTACAAACCTCTAAGAGTATCACAATAACTATGATGGGACAAGGCCCCATCGTACCCCTGAATATACATAAGCCATAATGGAAGACCTGCACCAAAATGACAAGCTCCGGAACAGTGGAGCTATCTCAAAGAGCTAGGCAAAATAAAGTACAATAAATAAAATCATCACTGGCCAAAGGATGACAGGGACAAGTATGAAAATCAAATACAGATCCAACCGTGACATATAAAATAGAGCCAACTATACCTTTTAACGTATCCCGGTCCATTCTGGGACTCGGTCCATGTAACTGTCATGATTGTATGTATAACATATCTCGGCCCTTTAGTGAGGGACTCGATGGAATCATCAATATAACGTATTCCGGCCCATTGTGAGACTCGGTGTTCTTTTACACATAACGTATCCCGGCCCATTTGTGGGACTCAGTGTATCACATAACATACCCGGCCCATTTATGGGACTCGGTGGCTCACATAACATACCCGACCCATTTATGGGACTCGGTGGCTCACATAACATACCCGACCTATTTGTGGGACTCGGTGAAAAAAGACATATTCATATACATACCGTACCCAGCCCCCTAGTGAGGGTCTCGGTCATACCCGACCCATTCAGGGACTCGGTGAAGTCATATAATGTGCACATACCGTAACCGGCCCATTATGGGACTCGGTAAATGTAGTCATCTCCATATATATACCGTACCCGGCCCCCTAGTGAGGGTCTCGGTAAAATCCTCATATATGTACATACCCGGCCCATCATGGGACTCGGTAGCCTAATCATCTCATATTAGGCACGAATAAAATATCATTTGACTCTCAATAACATCTTTAAAAGTAAACTTTCATTTTAGAAAAACCAAGGCACTATCACATCTTTCATTTTAGAAAACACCAAGGCACTATCATACCTTTCTTTTTAGAAAACCCCATGGCCATACCATGCCTTTCTTTTTAGAAAAACCAAGGCAATAGCATGCCTTCCTTTTTAGAATAACCAAGGCAATACCATGCCTTCCATTTTCGGATTAAGATCCAATAAAACCATGTACGTCCGCCGTACACTTACTTTATAAACTCAACTTTCATTTTTGGAAAACCAAAGTACCATCATATCATTAAGGATTAGGATCCAATAGAACTATGTACGTCCGCCGTACACTTACTTTATATAAAAAATGCCAAAAGAAGAAAGGGTAGTTCACATACCGTTTGTCGTCTTGTACCAAATCGATAATCTCAATTCATCTCGCTCATCTGGCTAACATTATGGAAATATTTGCAGGGTGATAACCGATCCGAATTGCCAAATTATTTTATTTTATGAGCCGTTAGTAGGTTATATATTATAATGATCTTATCTAATCAGCTGTGAACTAGAAAATATAAAACGAACTGGTTATATATTAGTTTCTATGTAGATGGAAGTCTAATCATTTCAATATAGTTGATTGTCGATACCTTTTTCATTTAACGCTGTAATGACTTGTTTTAATACGCTGCAATGGCTTGTTTTAACACGTTCACCAAAATCAGTCTCAACGCTTAATACTTATTAGTGTTGTAACTTAGCAAGATCAACTCGACTCCAATGCTTACTAAAAACTCTTACCAACATCTCCCATAAGACTTGGTAAGAACTTAAGAATAATTTAGACATGCCTTTAGCATAGAATCAATAACATCAATACTCTTTAACTTCGACGAGTAGAATAACTTTTGAAACAATACCACTGTTATGTTCCATACGTAGATGGAAGTCTAATCATTTCATTATATTTGATTGTCGATACCTTTTTCATTTAACGTTGCAATGGCTTGTTTTAAACAATACCACTAGAGATGGAAGTCTAATCATTTCAATATAGTTGATTGTCGATACCTTTTTCATTTAACGTTGCAATGGCTTGTTTTAATACGCTGCAATGGCTTATTTTAACATGTTTACCAAAATCAGTCTCAACGCTTAATACTTATTAGTGTTGTAACTTAGCAAGATCAACTCGACTCCAATGCTTACTAAAAACTCTTACCAACATCTCCCATATTGGTAAGGACTTAGGAATAATTTAGACATGCCTTTAGCATAGAATCAATAACATGAATACTCCTTAACTTCTAAGAGTAGAATAACTTTTGAAAGAATACCACTGTTATGGTTCATACGTAGAACATGCCAAAAGAAAGAAGGAATAGGTTCACATACCTTATCGACTAAACCACACACTAAGTAGAATACGCCACAAGTAGGACTTCAACCTATAATGACAATAACACTTCTATCAACTTCATGCTTACTAGTGTAGGTTAATACCAAGTAATGGTTCTCCTTTTCTATAAAAATTTTGGGCAGCACCTCCCCTATTTATACGTACTTTTCCACCTTTCAAGAAGGCCAAATTCATCAATAACCAAGCACCAATTTAGGGCACAACCAAATAGTTAACCAAGGTGATTCACACACCTATTTCTCACGTAAATCAGCCTCTTATTCCACGTTAAAACAGTCCATAAAAATAGTCCACAATCCAACAATAACAATGGTAAAATGTGAGGCCTTTTAACACCCTTCTACACCCTTATTCCTTTAGGACTTTCATTAGCAATTACTATACTTAAACATGCATAATGGTGGCTGAATTTTCAGCATTCTAACGCCACAAAACAGTCCCTAAAACTTCATAACAATATGCAACAGTTTTATACAAGTCTCGGCCAAACAACCACAACCAAAGCCTTTTTTCAATATTCCTTATAATCCAATACTTTAATATAATCATATCAACTTATAATAACCATATTTCCTTCATTTTAACATGCAAGTAGTGACGTTAATAACAACAATAATAACCAACGAATCCAATACCAAAACTGCCTCATTTTCGGCCAACCAACCAAACTACCACAAACACTTCATATTCTCTATTCTTCTTAACATAAGTTCATCTACTATATATAACAACATGTAATATCTAATTACTTCAAGAGAAAGAAGAAGTCTTACCTTAAATCTTAGCCAATACAGTCCACTTAGATTCGGCCAACACCTTCACTTTTACACCACTACTTCAAGCCCCAACAACACACAAGTATCCTCTACAAGCTTGTAATCATCTTGCCTTCTTGTTTTGCTTCCAAAAAGTTCATCCAAGCCTAGGTTTTCAAGGCAACTCTCGACCACCCACTGTTTTGGAGAACCTTGGTTTAGCACTTAGTTAAGGAGCTTAATCTAGGAGGATATAAGGTAATCTAGGAGAAGTAATTCTTGTTCTTCACTTTGGTAGAGATTTTCGAGACTTAGAGCTTAAGTGAGAGAGAAGAGCAAGCTTGGAGGAGAAGATATAATGCCAAGTCTTGCTATACTTATCTCTATATAGTTGTCAACTTTGCAAGACAAGTGGATGAGGGACACATGTCACCCTTTCATTGGCCATAATCCTTTCTTCACAAAATATCTTAACACTTGGCCACAATATCTAATATTCGAAGGTCATACAAAATTGTGAAATTTTCGGTGGACCCCATATTATCAATTCCAAGACTTCATAATATAATACTAAGTCCATAAATCAATTAGAAGAATTAAACTCCAAGTTAATAATTTTTCGTCGTCACATTTTTTTGCAAAATTTTTCCATATAGAAATGTAAATATATTTTCCTTCCAATCTTATTTCCTTACTTAGGTTCTCACTTATATTCCCTGGAACTACGGGGTGTAACATTCTTCCCCCCTTAGAAACATTCGTCCGCGAATGTTCATAATAGGTCTCAAACTATAAATATTCCGGCATAGTCTCCTTTAATTATACCTATCAACCTATACTCAGCAACACAAAGATGCCACACAGGGCCATCATATAACACATGCATTATTCTCCAAACAATATAGCCATTGAATTTTTGCACTTCCAACATAAATTCCTTCAAAGATCTTATTCCCAGTTTCAACATTATCTCCAACTTTAACAACACAAGTGGCTTATACTCAACCCAAGGAATCATCACAACTAATATACTTCACATATACTATGTACTTTAACCAAGATCACGCATAGAATATTTCACTCAAGATGGCCTTGTATATCTAAGGTCTCAACGATTATCCAATATTCTAAGATTCTCAAACATTCCACTTCCCAAGCTTACATTATCTTCTCCCCTTATACAAATGATATAGCTTTTTATAATCTCAAAATTATTTTGCCCTTCTGGCATGTCAACAGTCGGGTATAAATCGCTATACCTTCCAAACAATTACTAAAGCTTAACAACTCATAATACCCCATAATCACTTCCGGCAACACACGCATAGCCGTAAATAAACATGTTCATATAGATGTATAACAAATACTTTATCAGCAGGGCATGTCAATACCCTCTAAAAGTATCCTTGTGTCCATCACTAGTAACTATTACTAGTAGTAAGTGAGATATATTACATTCTCTAAGAATGTGATGCAGACCACATGTCGACTTATAATATATCATTGATATCACATTCTCAATGATCATCAGTCTAGGCTACTTTAAGAACTATGTTCTATCATTAATATCTCACACTATCAATGACAACGTTTAGTTCAAGGGATGCACATTAGTGAATAATACAAACAATCAAATAATAATTCAGTAATTGAAAATGCCATAAATATATTAATCTCATTAATAATACGAATGTGTTCAAGTACATATGTTCCTAAAATGATTGTCTCTATGACATATATACTTTCCATAAGATCCCTTTTAATGATAATGATTATTCATAACTGTGCACTAGACACAACTTCTGTGAAAAAGATTGTTAACTACCAACATTTCTGATTTTTCACCAAACAAATTTATTATCGACAAGAGATCACTAAAAGAGCACCAATTGCATAGTTGATTAACAATTCGTCTGGTATATGACAGATATTTAAGTGGAAATATCTTGGAAAATATATATATTAAAGATTA
Source organism: Przewalskia tangutica (assembly GCA_029844215.1). NCBI lineage: Eukaryota > Viridiplantae > Streptophyta > Magnoliopsida > Solanales > Solanaceae > Przewalskia > Przewalskia tangutica. The sequence continues at coordinate 118,939,191 of CM056721.1, read as the reverse complement.
ATCATTATTAGATGAATTGTTTTAGTACTAAACTAGATGTTATTTGAAGCATTATGAAGCTTAAAGTCTAGATATAAGGAGAATGGTTTCCGAGCCCATAAAACATTTTTATCAATCAAATACCTGAAAAGAGTTTCACATAGAAAATATTTTTCATCACATAAAATACCCCCTAATTACATATAGTAGTTTCAAGAATTTCGTAAGTTACAAATTTGTAGCATATATTTTCCAATCTCCGTGGGACGATATCATAGACTTAAAATCTTATACATATTGGCCTCGTCAAAATGCTTGGCCAAGGCATCGATTGCCTTTGTCAAGTTTGCTAGTGTCTCCTCCATAGAGTGTTAGTTATCATTGCTTGCATGATAATTAGGGATGTGTGAGAATAGCATGAATTGTCAAATATGTTGATATTCGATTGGGTTACTTCATGTGGTGTGAGTGACGATATTCGTCTTTTGAAGTATCACCATCTTTATTCATGACAGAGTTCTTGGATCCAGAGAGATCAAGTAAAGCTAGAGACTTTCTAATCTTTTCATCCGCGTTGCTTCCTCCTTCTGATGCATTGGTAGAGGGTCTTTCTCCTCTTGGGGATGAAACAAGAGTTGATATGGATGACAATTAAAGCGCTTGTTGTCCCAGCATGGTTGCTTTGCTCCTCGTAATTGATCCAAGGTTTCCAAAGGTAACACCGAGGATGCTTTCCACTTCATTTGAGAACATGGAGTCGGCAGCTTAGAGGAAGTTGATTTGAAGTTGATTTTCTTTGAAGTCATTTCGATGTTCTTGAACTTTGATGATTGAAAAGTTGAGATGGGAGGTAGAGATTGTCCCACTAGGCGTGTCATAATTTATAGATAATGAAATTCATGTCGAGAGAATAATAATAATCAAGATTGGAAAATATCACAACAATCGTCATAGTTAATTTCAAATATGAGTGATACTATCATTTCACTAATTCTTCCTTTCGATAATATACTCAAGTTCCTTTGAGCTTGATCTTGAACTTGACGGATTTGATCTTGACTTATTCTTGCATTCAATGGCTGAAGCTTGATCTCAAATCTTCAACTTGATCTCTAGAACACGTAGAGAAATACTTGAGTGCTCGAATGTTTGTAGCTTGTATAGAAATCATCGACTTTAATCCACTAACTCACTCTGAATTCTTGTTAGAATTTTGGTCCCTTTTCTGAATTATGAGGTCTCTATTTATAGTTGTAGGATGGTGGAGTTATAATAAGGAAAGACTTCTTTCGACCAATCAGATTTAAGTTGATATGACGATATTTTATTGGTCGAAACATGTCACTTGTACATATGACACATTTTTATTGGCCTTTGATTTGACTAGACATGCTGCATCATTTTTACATATGGCATGATCCTATTGGCTCATTCGTTTGAGTGGTGTGCCACATCATTTGGCACATGACACCAAAGTGAGCCTCTTGTATAAGATGACATCTTAGGCTTGTCAAAGTGAGCTCATTATCTGTAGCCCAAATCAATTAACTAGCCCAACAAAATCGGACTATTAATTAAAGAAATATTTATCTGCCATAGTTAACTCTAAGATATATTTATAATTAGTAACTACTATTTAATTTAATTATTTTTCATAACTACAATGAATTTTCAATTGACACATTATAACTATAATACATACTTTTATCAAGGTTCTCCCTCACATTACTTTCTTCTCCCTCAGCTGGAAGATCGGAGGCGCCAATAACAAAGTTCCTGATCTGAAATCACACACGCACAATATAGTTGTCGGTGATGAGTTGGACGATAACACGTGCTGGTCACCGGATCTGGACAGAGATGCCGAAATTCATGGTTTATTCTCCTTCTTGTATCTCAGATCAAAGTGTATTCGCCTGGTCAGAATCCATGACTTCTTCTCCTTCTTGTATCTCAGATCTGAATTTATTTGAGTGTATTTATCATTTTTTTAGAGTGTAAATATAAGTTATATGTATTTGGCAAATTATATTTTGGCGACAAACTAGATGTATTTGGCTTGTTGTTTGAATGATCTATATACATTTATTTGTATACACTTTTTTCGAATAAATATAGTGTATCTGAAATTTTGTTGAAATACATTTAAGTACAGTCAAATATATTCAACATTGCGACTTCCGGCGACAACTTTGCTGATTGGAGATCGAATACATTCAAATACAGCCAAAACAAAATAATACATTAATATATAAATACATTGGAATACATAACTCCTTCGTGTATTTAAATAAATTAGAATGCAATCATTTTGAATACACATGTATTCAAAGAAATTAGGGTTGCATGCATTCAAGTACATTCAAATACACACGACATCAAATAAGGTTGGATACAACTGAATAGTGTATTCAAATACATTAAAATACACGCGAAAAACTAGCTAAGAATGGTAAATAAGAAAAATATAGCTATAAATGGTTAGAAGCTCCTAAAATATAGTCATTTGTGTAAGTTATTCTTAATTAAATATGTATTTATTAGATCTAAATAATTAATTCAATTATATTAGCCAATAATACTTATTTGAACTAATACATCTTGAATTAAATATAATCCGAATGTCATATGAATTTAAATTCAGTGAAATTTCATTATTCACGAAAATATCATGTTTTTATAATATCCTACGATCAATTGCACCTCAGTCGTATTTGAAGTTGCTATCCACTCTATGAATCATTTAAATTCACTTTGATTCAAATTAGATTAGTTTTACCTAATCCTGATATATCACAACCCTTCTATTTTATCCTTAGTTTACAAGATCAAGACTGTTCATGTATCGCGAGATAGCTTATGGTTACATTGTCATGATTTATTATTAGTACAGTAATCCATTTTTGGATGATTTGATAGATTTACAGTTCCGAACAGTGATATGACAGAGTTATCGAAATTTATTTGGAGTGTGCAAGTTAATTTGACAATATTTTGTTAATTACTATTCAGACATTTCTAATTGTCTATGCGGGTACTTGGTGATGATTTGGAAAGTTACAATTGGATATAGGGAACCTTGGGATGATCAAACGATTTTTGACATATTTGGAAAATCAAGATAGTCACTGAGATGATATGCATATTACGAAATTTTGAGGTTTAAGAGAAATTGGATGATGAGAGTTAGCTCAATAGTTTCAGGTTGATAAAATGAAACTAACGGATTTGGATGTGCGTAATTGGCCTTGGATAAAGTCAGTTTTTGGATAGAAAGGTTGGTGTTGGCTTAGAACAAACATATTCTTTCTGACAAGAGTGAGTCATGATTTATACTCACGGTGTACGATGACATGTTTTCTATGAATTCATAGTACTAAATACGACTTTAGATTGTGTGGAACAAAGACAAGTGAAATTGGAGTATTTGACCGATACAAACTTGGTAATGAATTGTAGCTACAATTAAAGAATTGGAGTGTTCATGATGGAATTTATGGAATCAATAATTGTGTTCAGAGGTGTGGTTAAAATAAACGCCAAGAGATTTGAGCGGAGTCAGTTCAAATATAAGAAAATCAGTTGTGAAAGAAATTTTAGGTTTTAAAAGGTAAGTCAAGAGATGTTCTAACTGGTAAAGCGGACAAATAGCGTTACCAGCGTGATTCTTGCATGTGAAGTATTTAATAAGGTTTATGATGTAGTTTTTTTGGCTACTGACAACTTTAGTACTTTTCTTTACCGTTTGAGGACGAACGTGTGTTTAAGTGGTAGATGATGTAATGACTAGTTTGGTTGTTTTGAACTTTTGGACTTGTTTTCCCAAGAATACCCTTTCCGTAGATTTAACTCACTATTTATGACTTGTGAGAATGAGTGACACAGTTTTCAAGGCAATCAGGTTAGTTTCAAATAACGTTTAGCAAGATGGACTTAAGTTAAAAAAATAAGAAGTTTGACCAAAAGTTGACTTTTACGTAAATGCATCTTTTTCAAAGTTTCGTCGATTCCGTTAGGTCCGGAATGTGATTTATGACTTGGTCGAGTCGTTGGTTCAGTTACCGAGATATTCAGATTGATTAAGGTGGTTGGTTGAGAAACTAGCTTTTGAGATAGTTTGAAGTTGACCACGATCAACGTCGAATCAAGACGGATCCATTTTGGTGTTTTGAGAGTTCGAGTAGCTTAGTATGATCATTTATGACTTGTATGAACTTTCAAAATTGGATTTTGATTTCATTTTTGTCAAGTTCTGGTGTTTGAGTCATTGGAATAAGTTGCTCGCCTTCGATGATTCAGTGTACCATTATATTCATTTGATGTTTGTAATTGAGTTTTGATTGTTTTATTAGATGCGTATCGAAATTAGTGATTTGTAGCAATTAGAATCGTCGAATTCCGATATCATATGAGGGAATTATGCTCATTTTAGTTTCGAGAAAAATTATTGATTTCTGGTGTACACTGAGGCAGACTTCCGGATGCTGAAGCGGATCTGCTGGGGTGGAAATTTGTCCACCGAAGCGGAAATCACTGTGTATTAAAAATCAGACAGTGTTCATTTACTATTTTGAGCATAACTTGAGTTCTAGAGCTCTGATTGAGGTGATTTTGTTGCGTTGTTATCTTTTCAACAAGGGGTTAAGTATACAACATTTATTTTGACATTTCTTTAAGTTTATTCCATTGGTTATCGATTTTTATCATTGTTTGGTTTGGGAAAATTGGGGGTTTTAGCCCTATAGTTGAGAACTGATAAACCTTTGATTTGAGGGCCGATTCATGAATGAAATTAATTGATTTTATAGATTTATAACCTATGGGCTATTGGTAACTCGATTTTACAACAAAATTACAGTTTGGATCCATTTTTGGGTTCCAAAATAAAGTATAGCAATGTATGTATCGTTGGATTCGTCTAACATTGTAGATTACGAATTCTACTAGATGGAATTTGTTTAGTGAGTTTGGACATGATCGAGCTTCCGGTAGGCTTATGTTTGTTAGTTTAATAATTAATAAGAGTAATTGGGAATTGAGAGTCCCGTATTAGTGAGGTGACGAACACTAATACGGGTACTAGTGAACTTCATTGAGTAATTAATGAACTCGTTTGATATAGATGAATGAGTTTATGTGTTTAGCACCAATTGCATAGTTGATTAACAATTAGTCTGGTTTATGACAGAGATATTTAAGTGGAAATATCTTGGAAAATATATATATATATATATATATATATATATATATTAAATATTAATCATTATTAGATGATTTTTTAGTACTAAACTAGATGTTATTTGAAGTATTATGAAGCTTAAAGTCTAGATATAAAAAGAATGATTCCTGAGCCCATAAAACATTTTTATCAATCAAATACCATAAAAGACTTTCACATAGGAAAAAAATCATCACATAAAATACCCCCTAATTACATATAGTAGTTTCAAGAATTTCGCAAGTTACAAATTTGTAGCATATATTTTTCAATCTTCGTGGGACGATATCATTGACTTAAAATCTTATACATATTGGCCTCGTCAAAATGTTTGGCCAAGACGTCGATTGCCTTTGTCAAGTTTGCTAGTGCCTCCTCCATAGAGCGTTAGTTATCATTGCTTGCATGATAATTAGGGATGTGGGAGAATATCATGGATTGTGAAATAGGTTGATATTCGATTGGGTTACTTCATGTGGTGTGAGTGAAGATGATTCGTCTTTTGAAGTATCACCATCTTTCTTCATGATAGAGTTCTTGGATCCAGAGAGATCAAGTAAAGCTAAAGACTTTCTAATATTTTCATCAGCGCTGCTTCCTCCTTCTGATGCATTGGTAGAGGGTCTTGCTCCTTTTGGGGATGAAACAGGACTTGATGTGGATGACAATTGGAGCGCTTGTTGTCCCAACATGGTTGCGTTGTTCCTCATAATTTATCCAAAGTTTCCAAAGGTAACACCGAGGATGCTTTCGAATTCATCAGAGAACTTGGAGTCAGCAGCTTAGAGGAAGTTGATCTATTTTGAAGTCATTTCAACGTTCTTGAACTTTGATGATTGAAAAGCTGAGATGAGAGGTAGTGATTGTCCCACTAGGCATGTCAGAATTTGTATATAATAAAATTTATGTCGAGAGAATAATAATAATCACGATCGGAAAATATCACAACAATCATCGTATTTAATTTCAAATATGAGTGTTACAATCCCTATGATTTCACTGATTCATCCTTTCGATAATATACTCAAGGGCCTTTGAGATTGATCTTGAACTTGACAGATTTGATCTTGACTTATTCTTCCATTCAAGGGTTGAAGCTTGATCTCGAATCTTCGTCTTGATCTCTAGAACATGTAGAGAAATACTTGAGTGCTTGAATGTTTGTAGCTTGTATAGAAATCTTCGACTTTAATCCACTAACTCTCTCTGACTTCTTGTTAGAATTTTGGTCCATTTTCTGTATTATGAGGTCCCTATTTATAGTTGTATGATGGTGGAGTTATAATAAGGGAAGACTTCTTTGGCCAATCAAATTTAAGTTGATATGACGATATTTGATTGGTCAGAACATGTCACTTGTACATATGACACATTTTCATTGGCCTTTGATTTGACTAAAAATGTTGTGTCATTTTTACATGTGGCATGATCCTATTAGCTCATTCGTTTGAGTGGTGTGCCACATCATTTGGCACATGACACCAAAGTGAGTCTCTTGGATAAGATGACATCTTAGGCTTGTCAAAGTGAGCTCATTATTTGTAGCCCAAATCAATTAACTAGCCCAACAAAATCGGACTATTAATTAAAGAAATATTTACCTGCCATAGTTAACTCTAAGAGATATTTATAATTAGTAACTACTATTTAATTTAATTATTTTTCATAACTACAATGAATTTTCAATTGACACATTATAACTATAATACATACTTTTATCAAGGTTCTCCCTCACATCACTTTCTTCTCCCTCAGCTGGAAGATCGGAGGCGCCGATAACAAAGTTACTGATCTGAAATCACACACGCACAATATAGCCGTCGGTGATGAGTTGAACGATAAGACCTGCTTGTCACCGGATCTGGACGGAGATGCCGAAATTCACGGTTTATTCTCCTTCTTGTATCTCAGATCTGAATGTATTTGAGTGTATTTATCATTTTTAGAGTGTAAATATAAGTTATATGTATTTGGCTTGTTGTTTGAATGACCTATATACTATGTGTTTCGGATAAATATAGTGTATCTGAAATTTTATTGAAATGCATTTAAGTATAGTCAAATATATTCAACATTGCGACTTCCGACGATAACTTTGCTGATCAGAGGTCGAATACATTCAAATACAACAACAAAAAAGACTACATTAAAATATAAATACATTGGAATACATAACTCCTTCGTGTATTTAAATAAATTGGAATGCAATCATGTTGCATGCATTCAAGTACATTCAAATACACACGACATCAAATAAGGTTTGATATAACTGAATAATGTATTCAAATACATTGAAATACACGCGAAAAACTAGCTAATAATGGTAAATAAGAAAAATATAGCTATAAATGGTTAGAAGCTCCTAAAATATAGTCATTTGTGTAAGTTATCCTTAATTAAATATGTATTTATTAGATCTAAATAATCAATTCAATTATATTAACCAATAATATTTATTTGAACTAATATATCTTGAATTAAATATAATCTGAATGTCATGTGAATTTAAATTCAGTAAAATTGCATTATTCATGAAAATATCATGTTTTTATAATTAAATAGCTAATAGATTTAAATTATTAAAACTGCCGATAAATATTGTGTTGTTAAACATTGACGTCCCAAAATAACAAAAGTAGCATATACGGGGCAGTACTTTTTATAAAATACTTACGATCAATTGCACCACAGTCGTATTTGCAGTTGCTATCCACTCTATGAATCATTTAAATTTACTTTGATTCAAATTAGATTAGTTTTACCTAATCCTAATATATCACAACCCTTCTATTTTATCCTTAGTTGACAAACTATACTTCCAAACTCCTGTTGGAGGAAATTTTTAGTTTATCCTTATTTGACAAACTATATTGCCAAACTCCTATTGGTGGAAATTTTTGTATACCATCTTATACAAATTAAAACTTTGCTCGATAAATAATATTTATAATTGAAAAAATAGGGTTAAAGGGTAAATATACTAACTTAGGGGTTAATAATAATACTAATGGGGTAGGGGTCATTTTAGTTGTTTTACCCGTTGCACAACGATCATTTTTTATTTTAGCCGTTGTGCAACAACTATTTTTGCAAGGGGGCAGGTCAGAACGGGGCGGGGCGGATTGGGATCGGGATGGGGCGGGATGAGCCCTGGTTCTATCTCGAATTCAAACCCCGACACTGGTTCTCGAAGATGCTAACCAGCTTGATCGGCTTGGAAACAAAAAGGCTTGTGGTACAATCGCAATGGCAGAGGTAAGTAAGCATAGTGACAATGACTTACATGCTTTCATTATATCTATAACAACAACATCATACCTAGTGTAATCTCATAAGTAGGTTTGGGAGGATAGTGTGTACGTAGACCTTAACCTCACCTTGGGAGGTAGAGAGGTTGTTCCCAATAGATCATCGGCTCAAGGGATTGCATTATATCTCTTTCCGAAAATACTTTAACAGGATTATTTAGTTTACAGGTTGCTGCTCCAAATATGGCATTGAAGGCGCTTGACACATCAATGCAAGTGCACGGTGGTGCTGGTTTATCGAGCGACACTATTTTTGCCCATCTTTGGGCTACAACTAGGACGTTAAGAATCACAGATGGTCCTGATGAAGTACACTTGGGGACAATCGCGAAAATGGAACTACAGAGAGCCAAATTGTGATATGTTGATACAAATAGTTACTTCTTGGGCTGATAAAAGTCGTTTGTGTTGGTAAAAATGAAAGCAACAAACGGAAAATAGCAAAACACCTATTACAAGTACTACTAAAAATGAAGAACAAAAGATTACAACAAAAGAAATAATCTTAATAAAGAACTGAAAAAAAGAACCAACACTTGATCTGAATTATTGTTGAGTCGAGTGATGACATTCTGTCCTTAAGACAATATTACCCCATATATATCCTTTTATGTTTCTAGCCAATAGTCTCCCAAGATAAAACAACTACTCACACACTTGAGCAAAGAAAACTCAAGGGTTTCTCTTGAAGAACTTTTGAATATTTAAAGAATGCTAGAGAGGAAGAAGTTTTCTGAAGTACAAGTTTTGCAAGTGTTTAACAATTGATCCAAAGGTCTCAATTTATAGTGTGTAAGATTTATCCCTTCAAGTTCCAAGTAATGACATTGAATCATCTATGTAATAGCAATAAATTACCCAAGTAATTGCACTCATTTATCAGCCAAATAATGGCTGAATAATGCTGGAATGAATGTCATTAAGGGCAGCCCACACGTCTCCAAAATTAGATTTTTGTTTCAGACTTTCTGCCTGGGTAGCGCTGCGGCTCATGTAACTTGGCCTGGAATTAACATGTGGTGCTCCCCGGTGCTACAGTGGCATCGCGACCCTTCTCGATTGCGTGACCCTTTCCGACCCGTTCCATCTTTGCACTATGCACACTTCTTCTTTCATTTACCAACGTAGAACACTCGTCATTTGGCCAACGACCGTCCATCATTCTATGTCTAAAACATGTTACCAATATCTCTTTCACTAATGAAATTTACGATCCTTGGTACAACGTGTGCACATGTGTGGAAACGCCGTTTTTGACGTGCGGGGCCCAATTGTTCGAGTCATAAATAATGGGATAAACTTTATTCTACATTAATAAATTTCCAACAATCCCCTCTTGAAAGAGATTTTGGCGCACTCACAAGGTGGCTATTTCTATTAATCTTTCAGCGGACCAATGTTGCATCAGGAGAGGTAGCTTTTGCTTTGAACCTTCCTTAGTTGAGTACCATTGGACTTACTGCGAGGTGAACGTGATGTCTTGAACCATCAGTGTTTAGTGTAAGCCAAGTCAATGGCACCAACACAACAACTTTCCTTACTCTGTTCTTCTTTAATATTTTGTCTGTTGTGGTTGTTGACATTCTTGGATTCTTAAGTGTATTCATTTGAGTCGGCATGTCCTCGCACTTAAATAGGTGATCTCCTACAAGGTATCCTGCTATACCCGACTTTACAAGTGTTAGAAACCAATAGAAATTTCCCCAAACCTAACCTCAACCGTTGATGATCATTAAAGGTTTTGGAAACATAACCTCTACCCATACTGCAGATAGCACTTAATGTCTATCGATGGAACGACCTTGGGTTTATGTTCCTTATAGAAATCACAACCCGAATTGCTCTTGCTTTTACCGAAGCGCTCAACTGAACCTTTATATCTTAGTTTTCCCATTGAACCTAAATCATGAGATCTCCATTCCAGTAAGGTTGGGTTACCACCGTATCAGTCCTTATTGTTTGGGTTTCAAGCCTATTCCCCTAGACAGGCAGAACATCTGATCTCTGGATATGACCATAGTCAAAGGGTCTACTATGTTATCTTTTGATTTTACATAATCAATGGAAATAATACACGTAGTGATCAGCTGCCTAACAGTTTTATGTCTCCGTCGAAGATGACGAGACTTGCCTTTATACATAGAACTTTGTGTCCTTCCTAGAGCCGACTGATTATCGCAGTGGATCATTACAGAAGGTACGTGTTTTGCCATTAAAATGATATAATGAATAACGTAAATATTGTTGATATTCATGTGCAAATTTAAATACATCTCTCTTAGCAGTTGATCTAGGAAAATCTTTAAAAGGAGGATTATACATTTCTCTAATATAATGAATAAAATCAGGAAATGAAAAAGGCAAACCCTCCACAACAACTAATTTTGATAATGCTTCCCTATCTCTATGTTTATCGTATTTAGGACCTACAATTCCCCCCGTCATATGGTTAATTTGACCCTATGTGAACCTTGTTCCGATGGAGAGGGCACTTGCGCACTATCTTTTTCAGCCGTGTATTGGGAATACCTAGCTGGGTGAGCATTTGCAAAAATTCCATGCATCTGATTTTAATGGTCGTTTTGTTGGACCTCATCTCATACTAGGGGGAATAGGAGGTATTTCAGTTGGAGGTTCACTAGTGGGTGTTTCATCTACATTAGTGGGTGTCATCTAAAACATATTCTAAATTAGAGTCTTGTTGAGTTTTAGAAAATATCTGCTCGTCTAAATCATTTGGTATTTCAGAAAAAATGTTCAGTATCAACAAAATTATCTTGTATATGAGTAGGACTAGGAATACTAGAAGAAATACCACTGCCCTTGTTACCCCTACTAGAAAAAGTCTGGCCCTTACCCAACATACCTCTAATTCCTTTCATTTTAATTATGCTAATAAATAGTTAAAGATAATGAAATTAAGTGCGCTAAATAAAATAAAGACACAATAATAATTTAATGAAGGAACGAATGTACCAAACGCCGACGTCGCCAACATAACGTCGACGTTTAATGGAGAGGTTGAAAATTAAAACTTTGCTCGATGGAAGATCCTCAAACTAGTTCCGAACTTCACTCTCAAATAAATATATAAAATTGAATATTTAGTAGACAATATAGATTTGTAGAAGATAGATTGAAAGATGTAGGAAGATTTGTGAGAAAGATGAAGAGAAAATGAGATATTTATAGTTGGAAATTGGGTTGAAGCCACAAATGGTCGTTGGTGCAACAGTTATTTTGCGGATCGAACGGGATCGGGGCGGGTCTTGGCAGGCCTGGGTCAGGCCTGGCGGGACGAGACCATGTCTCATGCCGGTTCGAGTCCCGGTACCGTAATTTTTTTTAAAAAAATATCGGGGCCGGGATCGGGCTGACCCGGTCCATTGGCCACCCCTACACTTTTATGGTCTCTCTATTTATAGCAGAGAGTTCCCTTGAAAGACTCATCGATCGATTGTGGAGGTTGAGGAAAAGATGGGCAGCTTGTGGTAGATGATTAAGGACTGAAAATCTCAACAACTTTGACTTGTTCTTTACTCGACTTCTTCCCCATGCTTCTTTTTCTCACGTTTTACACACTCCAATTCACCACGCCTAAATCATTTTTACCTCACAGTAAAATATTACTTCTTAGTGTGAAGTAAGACAATTGTTCTAATGAATGTTGATCTAAATGTTGTGACATTTGTTTCAATATTTTCATGCATTCAAATCATTTACTTTAGAGGATATGTTGAATCAAATGTGACAACACCAAATCCGACACTAATAGGTCAAATGCATCATCTTTTTTGGAAAAAAATGATTGAAAACACACTTGGTTAAGATTATTACTCATGTCCCTATATATATGACTCTTCTTTTAATCTATCCCAAGAAGGAGACCTTTTAAATTTAAAAATAATTTAACTAATGATTGACTATTTTTAGACTGCAAGTTTCAATTTTTTTTCCTTCTTAAATTTTGTGACCAATCAGACACCATCTCAATGGGACAAATGAGTAATTAAAAAGCACTTGGCTAGCATGGAATAAGATGCAAAAGCCTATGAAATCAAAACTATGTCTAAACGTAGAAAGGGAATTTCTAAGGAAAGGCAACGTTGTTATTATAAATTTCATTCTAGTAACGTTTAGAATCATTCACTCCGTATCAAGATTTTTTTTTAAATCTAGAAAGTAAAGAAAAGAAGAAAACCCAGTACTATAATTTTGTATATTGTTTCTATAGTTTATTAAGGTTCGTTACTCTGAGAATATAATAGTAGAATAGTAGAAGTTTAAAACTCATTTTCACCATGATTATTGGGCTACTTTGTGCTCCATACCCTTCTCTTTTCATGCTCTATGCCCTCTTTTCCCCAATAATCTCTATCATCAATTATCCTTTTTTTGTTCTAGGCATGGGCAGAGGTTGTGTGCAAACAAATGACTTCTATAAGTCCAAGAAGTAACTATTTGTATCAACCCTTCACAGTCTGTCTCTCTGTAGTTACATCTTCGCGATTGTCCCCAAGTGTACTTCATCAGGACGATCTGCGATTCTTAACGTCCTAGCTATAGCCCAGAGATGGGCAAAAACAGTGTCGCTCGATAAACCAGCACCACCGTGCACTTGCATTGCTGTGTCAAGCACCTTAATTCCATATTTGGAGCAGCAACCTGTAAACCAAATAATCCTGGTAAAGTATTTTCGGAAAGAGATATAATGCAATCCCTTGAGCCGATGGTCTATTGAAAACAACCTCTCTACCTCCCAAGGTGAGGATAAGGTCTGCGTACACATTATTCTCCCAGACCCACTTGTGAGATTACACTGAGTATGATGTTATTGTAGATATAATGCAATCATGTAAGTCATTGTCACTATGCTTACTTACCTTTGCCATTGCGATTGTACCACGGGCCTTTTTGTTTCCAAGATGATCAAGCTGGTCAGCAGCTTCGAGAACCAGTAATCTGGTTTTCTCCGTATCAATTCGACACTGTAAAGTCCATTGTCATGTATCATTTCACATAGGATTATGGAAAAAGAAGAGAGAAATTCAATAACGCAGTTACTGTTATGGGAGGTTTTCTTTGCGGAAAGTTAAAAGCAAAAACTTACCCTAGCAACTGTTGGGCGATTTCAACATGCTCACGCAAGTGTACGTATAGTTCACAAGTAATATAGTCTATAAGACCGAGTTTATCGTCCACAGAGACTGGTTTCTAATTACCATTCATCTATTTTATGTTATCTATTTGGCAAACATTATTTGAATTGGGTTTTTGTTTAACTACTAGAATAATTGCAAGAATTAACTAAACTATTTAAGTTGTAATCAGTTATGAAGGAATTAGGGCTTCCAAAATTCTCGACTATCCACTTTATTCAATCCTTAGTGCAACTAGAATGACTTCTTCTACGTTAAGATAGCGGTTAAGAACAGAACCATTCTGTATTTCTATGATAGGATTTACCACATAGGAGAATTAAGAACAGTAACCTATAATGCTACACCAAATCTCTCCTTTCGGTTCTTGATTCGAAATCATATAGATTATGATAATTAGTGATCAATTAACTATCAAACATTCATATCAACTATTGAATAAATCTTAAACAAATGAAGAAGAAATCAAACTACTGCATTAATTCATGAATAAGAGTTTCAAGTGATTCATAAGGAAAGCCCTAATAAAGTGTTTAGATCCTAGCCATAGACATGCTAAGAACTAATACAATTCTAAACATAAACTGAATTAAAAAGAAAAATATTGTGAACTAAAGTCTCCAATTGTAGCCTCCAATCTGCCCTGAGTTGTGTGTGTGATAGAATGTCCAACCTCCTTCACTAGACTAATCCCTAGGGCTTAAATATGTTGCAAATTTCGTGCCCTATGGACCCTTCTGCCCTTGGTCAATTCTATTTCGGATCTGAAAATTCACGCCTCGGCACCGCGGTAAGAATGGCATCGCGGTGCCGAAAGTCCTGCAGCCTCTCAGTAAATATGGCACCGCGGTCCTGTATGAATGGCACCGCGGTACTGCAGTCTTTTGTCCTGAATTGCCAACTTCCGTCCTTTTTGCCTCGGGACTCTCCTTTTATGCCCACTTTTCGCTCCTTTTCGCCATTTTGCCTTTTTGAACCGTCGTGACTCAAAAGAAAGGAAAACGACCATAACAAGACACTTATTTAAACGAAAATGGGAAAAATACTAACTAAAAATGACTCAAAAGCGTATAAAAAATACGCCTAACAAATAACCCCAAACTTAACCTTTGCTCGCCCTCGAGCAAAGATCAAAACAAAAACAAAGAAACAAAATCAACAAGACTCAAAGACTCAAATCAAGCAGCTGCACAAGGTTACTTAAAAAAGCATGAAAGTCAGTTGGGATAATATGTTGGAACATATGTAGCATGAATATAGCAATCTAGAATTTCAAGCCAGATATTTCGCAAATTCATTTCAATCACACTCAATGGAAATATGAACACTAACCTATGCATGTCAATTTTATTTAGTTCTATGGGCCTGTTTACTTGCTATTCTCCACTAATCATAGACATACATATTAGAAATCTTCAGGACTTTTTAGGGTTGTAATGTAGGCTTAGAAAGGGGTACGTAAGAGTTGGCATTTAGGCTCAAATTACGTACCATAAACGTTTTTCTCATTCAACCATTTTGTTGGGTGATTTCCACGTGCTCACGCAAGTGTACGTATCGTTCACAAGTAATATAGTCTGTAAGACCGAGTTTATCGTCCACAGAGACTGGTTTCTAATTACCGTTCATCTATTTTATGTTATCTATTTGGCAAACGTTATTTGAATTGAGTTTTTGTTTAACTACTAGAATAATTGCAAGAATTAACTAAACTATTTAAGTTGTAATCAGTTATGAAGGAATTAGAGCTTCTAAAATCATCGACTATCCACTATATTCAATCCTTAATGCAACTAGAATGACTTCTTCTTCTACGTTAAGATATCGGTTAACTAAACAGTCTTATATTCCGATTAGAATATATAATCGTTCAACCCCAGTGCAGAACCCTTCTATATTTCTATGATAAGATTTACCACATAGGAGGATTAAGAACAGTAACCTATAATTCTATACAAGTATCGGGGTACTTTCGTCCGCGATTTTAACCTATGTCTATTCAATTACAGCATATCCAAATCTCTCATTTCGGTTCTTGATTTGAAATCATATATATTATGATAATGATCAATTAACTATCAAACATTCATACCAACTATTGAATAAATCTTAAATAAGTGAAGAAGAAATCAAACTACTGCATTAATTCATGAATAAGAATTTCAAGTGATTCATAAGGAAAGCCCTAATAAAGTGTTTAGCTCCTAGCCATAGACATGCTAAGAACTAATACAATTCCAAACATAAACTGAATTAAAAAGAAAGAAAGAAAAATATTGTGAACTAAAGTCTCCAATTGTAGTCTCCAATCTGCCTTGAGTTGTGTGTGTGATAGAATGTCTAACCTTGTCAACTAGACTAATCCCTAGGGATTAAGTATATTGCAAATTTCGTGCCCTACGGACCCTTCTGCCCTAGGCAAATTCTACTTCGCATTTGGAAAATTCCATGTACCACAAGCCATACGCATGCATGCAAGGCCGAAAGTCCTGCAGACCTCAAGAATATGTACTTGCATGATCGCATCTTCATTCCGAATTTCCATTTCCTTTTGCCTCGGGACCCACCTTTTCTGCCCATTTTTCGCTCCTTTTTCGCTATACTGCTTTTTTGAACCGCTGTGACTCAAAAGAAAGAAAAACGAACCTAATATTATACTAAACACAACAAAAACAAGTAAAATACTAACTAAAAATGACTCAAAAAGCGTATACAAAATACGCCTAACAAACCCCCAAACTTAAACTTTGCTCGCCCTCGAGTAAAACAGAAAATCATAAACAAAGAACTCAAAATCAACAAAGACTCAAAGACTCAAATCAAACAGCTGCACAAGGTTACTTAGAAAAGCATGAACGTCAGTTGGGATAATATGTTGGAACATGTAGCATGAATATAGCAATCTAGAATTTCAAGCCAGATATTTCACAAATTCATCGAACTAAATGGAAATATGAACACTAACCAATGCATGTCAATTTTATTTGGTTCTATGGGCCTGTTTACTTGTTATTCTCCACTAATCATAGACATATATTCTAGAGATCTTCAGGACTTTTCAGGGTTGTAATGTAGGCTTAGGCGGGGGTAGATAAAAGTAGACATTTAGGCTCAAATTACGTATCATAAGCGTTTTTCACATTCAACCATTTTGTCCTTCTTTTTGGTATTCTTTTTCAGTTCATATCTATCGTTTACCTCTTCTCTTTTTGAGAGCATGAAATACATCCACATAGACACCCCCAAACTTAAGCTTTTATATTTTTTCCTTGGGTGCATCAATTTTTGTTTTTACTCTATTTTGGTATTTCTTTTTCACACTTCTTCATCCCAATTTTTCAATTACTGCTTATGGTACACAAGGGAATCATAGAGTGTCAAAGAAATAACTTATTTTAGGCTCAACGGGGCTTACTAGGGATACAATTTATTGCAAGGTAGGTAATGAAAGGTAAGAATGGCTAACAAAGATATGTCTGAATCATCTCCCTAAACATGTACATCTTAACTATTTCGCCTTAAATAACAAACAAGCAGACTTCATAGACATTTTTCAATAGACAACGCATAAGCTAAACATACATATCCCAAATAATCAGATTTCATGATTTTTTGGCATATCAACTTGAGCATAGATTTTAGTCTAATTCCATTACATTATCCACTTAATTCACTAAGCGTTTTCAGCAACTACAACATGTATGATCATAAAAAAAAATTGACTCATATAGACACAATAAAAGACACAAAAACATAAAAGACACAAAAACTCAATCAAAAAACTCAAAAACATAAACACCCTCCCCCCAAACTTAATTGACACATTATCCCAAATGTGTAAGACTCAAAAATAAAAGGGATGACTTACTGACTATAGCGGTTTAAAATGGTGGTGGTGGCGGCGGATACTGCATTGACCACTGGTCGAACCTGGTGCTCAAATCATCGGCGCGCTGGCTCATGTCCTGATGCCCTTGCATCATCTGTTGCTGATTTAAGAGCATTTGTTCATGGTTTCGCAGCATATGTTGTTGGTTTAAGAGCAGCTGCTCCATCATTGACATTGGAGGCTCTACGGACAGGGGAGGCTGGTGTTTCTGAAATCGCACCCCGGCACCGCGATCCTGCATGACGGCACCGCGGTGCCTAAAGTATTGTGCCTCTCTGAACATTCGGCACCGCGGTCCTGCCGAATGGCACCGCGGTGCTGACTCGATTCTGTGTTTTCCACTCTTTTCTTCCTGCTCATTCTCCGATCCCCGCACCTGTCATCACAACAAAAAAATACCAAAAGTGAGACTATTCTAACAAAATTAAATTACATAATTTAAACATTGGGTTGCCTCCCAAGTAGCGTTGTCTTTAACGTCTTTTAGCCGGATGCATGTCCTTTTTACTGTGACTTGAAATGAATCACAGAGTTGATTTGTTCCATGTCATTCAACAAGTTTGGTTTCACTCTCTGTCCATTCACTTTGAATGATGCGCCCTCTTTTCCTCTCACTTCGATTGCACCATAGGGGAACATTTTTCCACAACAAATGGCCCTGACCACCTGGACTTCAACTTGCATGGGAACAATCTCAGCCTTGAATTGAATAGGAGTACTTGTTGCCCAGGCTGTATCTCTTTCGAGATCAAGTTCTTGTCGTGTCATGCCTTGGCCCTTTCCTTGTAGATTTTTGCATTTTCATAAGCATTGTTTCGAAATTCATCTAGCTCATACAGTTACAGTAGCCTCTTATGCCCTGCTGCTCTAGCATCCATGTTCAACTTCCTCATTGCCCAGTATGTCCTGTGTTCCAACTCCACCGGTAGGTGACATGTCTTCCCATAGACCATCCTGTATGGTGACATCCCAATGAGAGTCTTGAAAGTTGTCCTATAGGCCCAGAATGCATCATCCAGCTTTATAGACCAATTCTTCCTTGAGCCAT
The DNA here is from genome assembly GCA_029844215.1 of Przewalskia tangutica. Taxonomy (NCBI): domain Eukaryota; kingdom Viridiplantae; phylum Streptophyta; class Magnoliopsida; order Solanales; family Solanaceae; genus Przewalskia; species Przewalskia tangutica. The sequence goes on along the minus strand of CM056721.1, from coordinate 118,920,590 downwards.
CCACTGTCTTCTCCAATATGTTTTCACTGCTCTATTCGAAATTTCAGCCTGCCCATTTTCTTGAGGGTGATAAGGCAAAGCAGTACGGTGGTATACTCTATAACGTGCCAGCAAAGTGTCAAGCTGTTTGTTGCAAAAGTGACTCCCTTCGTCACTGATGAGGGCCCTTGGAGTGCCAAACCTTGTGAATATGTTTTTCTGAAGGAATTTCAAGACAGTCTTACTATCATTCTCGTTAGTAGCCACGACCTCGACCCATTTGGACACATAATCCACAGCAAGAAGAATATATTAGTTCCCAAAGGACGTTGGGAACGGGCCCATGAAGTCAATCCCCCACACGTCAAACAGCTCCATTTCTAAGATCCCAGTTAGGGGAATTTCATTTCGCCTTGACATGTTCCCAGTTCTTTGGCAACGATCACAGCCCCTCACGAAGGTGTTGGCATCCTTGAATAGGGTTGGCCAATAGAATCCACTATGCAATACCTTGGCTGATGTCCGTGATGCTCCAAAATGTCCACCACATTGCAAGGTGTGACAACGAGTGAGAATTTGGTGCATTTCATCATCGGGTACGCACCGCCTTATGACTTGATCAACACAGTGCTTGTAGAGAATTGGCTCCTCCCAGTAGTAATGCTTTACCTCTGAATAAAACTTTTTCACCTGCTGTCTTGTCATTCTTGAAGGCAATACTTTTTCTACAAGAAAATTAACAAAGTCAGCGAACCAAGGTAAATTTACACTGGTACTTTCCTGAAATAGTTGCTCGTCTGGGAAGTAGTCATTTATTTGCACATCCTTGGTGTTCTAGCTCTCTTCCACTTCAAGTCTTGACAAGTGTTCTGCCACCACGTTCTCAGTCCCCTTTTTATCGCGGAACTCCATGTCAAATTCTTGTAGTAGCAACACCCATCGTATAAGCCGAGGTTTTGCATCCTTCTTAGTCATCAAATACTTAATGGTTGAGTGGTCGGTGTACACTATCACCTTATTCCCAATGAGGTATGGCCTGAATTTTTTAAATGCGTATACTATGGCTAGCAACTCTTTCTCTGTCGTCGCATAATTCAACTAAGCATCATTGAGGGTTTTGCTAGCATAGTAAATTGACCTAAATACCTTGTCAATTCTCTGCCCAAGGACAGCTCCCACTGCGTAGTGACTTGCATCGCACATCAACTCAAATAATTGAGTGTCCAGTCAGGTGCAGTGACTATAGGTGCTGAGGTTAGCCTCTCCTTAAGTGTCTGAAAGACAGTCAGACATTCTTCATTGAATTCAAAAGCAACCCCATTCATCAACAAAGTGGACAGAGGTTTAGAGATCTTTGAGAAGTCCTTGATGAATCTTCTGTAGAAGCCAGCGTGCCCAAGGAAACTTCTGATCCCTTTTACCGATACTGGAGGTGGCAGATTTTCGATCACTGAAACCTTAGCCTTGTCTACCTCAATGCCTTTGTTGGAAATTTTGTGGCCAAGAACAATACCTTCATGCACCATAAAGTGACACCTCTCCCAGTTCAGCACCAGATTCGAGTCTTTGCACCGCTGCAACACTGCTTCTAAATGCTTTAAGCATTCATCAAAGGAAGACCCAAAAACAGAAAAATCATCCATGAAGATTTCTATGGTCCTCTCCACCATGTCATAAAAGATAGTCATCATACAACGCTGAAAAGTGGCGGGTGCATTGCAAAACCCAAATGACATTCTCCTGAAAGTAAACGTACCAAAGGGGCATGTGAAGGTTGTCTTCTCCTGATCTTCTGGATAGATTGCAATTTGATGATACCGTGAAGAACCATCTAGGAAGCAATAGTAGTTCTGCCCTGCAATCCTGTCAAGCATTTGGTCAAGAAAAGGCAAAGTAAAATGATCCTTCCTGGTTGCTTTGTTCAACTTGCGGTAGTCAATACACATTCTCCACCCTGTAGTTGTTCTGGATGGAATAAACTCATTCTTTTCGTTAGTCACCACAGTCATTCCACCTTTCTTGGGTACCATTTGCACAGGGCTTACCCATGAACTGTCAGAGATAGGATAAATCACCCCAGCATCGAGCCATTTCAGGATTTCTTTTCTCACCACCTTCTTCATGGTTGGATTTAGTCTCATCTGTGCCTCAATGGAGGGTCTGCTTTCATCTATTAGACGAATTTTGTGCATTAATGTAGAAGGACTTATCCCTCTAATGTCTGCTAGTGTCCAATCAATCGCAAGCTTGTGAGCCCTTAATACTCTCAGCAATTTTTCAACCTCCACTTTGGATAGATGACATGATACAATCACTGGTAAGGATTGGTTCTCACCTAGATATTGATAGTGCAAATGATCTGGCAGAGTCTTCAACTCTAAGTCTGGAGCTTGCTCTGTGGATGGCACTGATTTCTCTGGCATGGTTCCTAGCTCTTCATATTTCTTTTTATAGCATGGTTCATGGGAATCCAATCAATTCGCATACTCCATCAATTTTGTATCGTCACTACTACCCTCATCCCATTTTGTTAGCACCACTTCAAGAGCATCATCGCTCCTGAACCCGCTTTCTGCAACTGCTTCATCAATCACATTAATAGCATAACAGTTATAATTTTCCCTTGGGTAGGTTGCTGCCCTGAATACATTGAAAATCACTTCTTCTCCCTGAACACGAAGTCTCAGCTCACCTTCCTGAACATCAATGAGTGCCTGTCTTGTGGCTAAGAATGGTCTGCCAAGGATGATGGGCATCTCTTCATCTTCTTCCATGTCTAGAATGATGAAATCAACGGGGAAGATAAACTTTTCCACCTTAACCAACACATCCTCGATTGTTCCTCTAGGGTGGACGATGGAGCGATCTACTAGTTGTAAGGTTATGGTTGTAGGTCTTGCTTCCCCCACTCCAAGTTTGCAGAACACCGAATAGGGCATCAGATTTATGCTTGCCCCCAGATCACATAGATCCTTCTGATATTCAAACTTCCCTAGAGTGCAAGGGATGGTGAAGCTTCCCCGATCTTTCAACTTCTGAGGTAACCTTCTCTATAGGATGACACTGCATTCCTCCGTTAACGCCACTGTTTCATATTCCTCCAACCTCCTCTTTTTACAGAGGATCTCCTTCATGAACTTTACATAACTCGACATTTGTTCTAAGGCTTCAGCAAATGGAATGTTGATGTGCAGTTTTTTAAAGACCTCCAGAAACCTAGAAAATTGCTTGTCAAGAGAATTCTTTCTAAGTTTCTGAGGATATGATATCTTCACCTGCGGTGTGTCAACGACTGCTGGTGGTGATCTTTGGTCCGCAGGAGTATCTTCTATGATCACTGCACTGGGTTCACCCTTTTTTCTGGACATATTGGGGATGAACCTGTCTCCATTTGTTTGCCACTCGTCACATCAATTGCTTGGCACTGCTCTTGTGGGTCTGTACCAGTATTGCTAGGGCGGTTCTCTTGCATACCGTTTCTCAGCTTGCTAGTTAGCTGTCTCAGTTGCCTCTCTAGATTCCTGATGGATAATATTGTTTCCTCCATGAACTGATTCTGAGCATTTGAGAGTGCCCAAAGAGCTGCTCTCATGTCATCTAGCCTTCCTGATGGAGCCTGATCCTGTGGTCGATGAGTTAGTCCCTGAGGATTCTGGCACTCGGTGAGCTTGAATAGGGCTTCCTGTAGCTCATTTCGCTCCTCTCGCGGAGCCTGTGGTCTAAGTTGCTGCGGTGGACAAAGGTCATAGTCCTGTAGCCCCTGATAGTGATAGTCCATGTACATATACTTGATCTTACCTGCAAGATTACACAAACAACAAAAAGTGATAAAAAGATGCTCTCAGAACAAGTTAGGCACGACCAAATTAGAAATTAAAAATAAATGGTTCGATATTAGAAGTACACCAGTCCCCGACAACGGCGCCAAAAACTTTTTGGGTGATTTCCACGTGCTCACGCAAGTGTACGTATCGTTCACAAGTAATATAGTCTGTAAGACCGAGTTTATCGTCCACAGAGACTAGTTTCTAATTACCGTTCATCTATTTTATATTATCTATTTGGCAAACGTTATTTGAATTGGGTTTTTGTTTAACTACTAGAATAATTGCAAGAATTAACTAAACCGTTTAAGTTGTAATCAATTATGAAGGAATTAGAGCTTTCAAAATCCTCGACTATCCACTCTATTCAGTCCTTAATGCAACTAGAATGATTTCTTCTTCTACGTTAATATAACGGTTAACTAGACTGTCTTATATTCCTGTTCGGATATATAATCGCTCAACCCCAGTGGAGAACCCTTCTATATTTCTATGATAGGATTTATCACATAGGAGGATTAAGAACAGTAACCTATAATGCTACACAAGTATCGGGGTACTTTCGTCCGCGATTTTAACCTATGCCTATTCAATTACAGCATATCCAAATTTCTCCTTTCGGTTCTTGATTCAAAATCATATAGATTATGATAATTAGTGATCAATTAACTATCAAACATTCATATCAACTATTGAATAAATCTTAAACAAATGAAGAAGAAATTAAACTACTGCATTAATTCATGAATAAGAGTTTCAAGTGATTCATAAGGAAAGCCCTAATAAAGTGTTTAGCTCTTAGTCATAGACATGCTAAGAACTAATACAATTCCAAACATAAACTGAATTAAAAAGAAAGAAAGAAAAATACTGTGAACTAAAGTCTCCAATTGTAGCCTCCAATAGAGTTGTGTGTGTGATAGAATGTCCAACCTCATTCACTAGACTAATCCCTAGGGCTTAAATATGTTGCAAATTTCGTGTCATATAGACCCTTCTGCCCTTGGTCAATTCTATTTCGGATCTGAAAATTCACGCCTCGGCACTGCGGTCCTGCAGAATGGCACCGCGGTGCCGAAAGTTCTGCAGCCTCTCAGTAAATATGGCATCGCGGTCCTGTATGAATGGCACCGCGGTGCTGCAGTCTTTTGTCCTGAATTGTCAACTTCCGTCTTTTTTGCCTCCAGACTCTCCTTTTATGTCCACTTTTCGCTCATTTTCGCCATTTTGCCTTTTTGAACTGTTGTAACTCAAAAGAAAGGAAAACTACCCTAACAAGACACTTATTTAAACGAAAATGGGAAAAACACTAACTAAAAATGAGTCAAAAGTGTATACAAACTACGCCTAACAACAACATCAGAAAGGAATGAGCCATGTTGAGCAATTAATTTTCCAAAAGCTTTTCTTTGAAGGGGCCTTTGAACCATCATCTGCATGCCGCTGCTGCACCTATTAGCCTCATGCAATGATGCAACCTTCCAGGTCCCAACCTACCCTGCAAGAATAAGAACTCAGCAACCAAGTTTCAGATTATGCTGCATATATCTTCCCTCAGATAACCAGAATGAGCAGTTTAGAACTCCATAGGACTCTCTATCATTTGTAAGACGATGAACCCTTTTAAGATGTACCACTAACTTAAAACAAAAACAGGAATTTTCTTCTTTCCCCCCTCAAACACCCTTGTTGTAATTAGTTGAATAATAATGGGTGACACTCAAACTTCAAAACATGTAAAATAAATGGAGAGTAAATCACTTTCCTAGGATGTGCAAAATCCAAAAGAAAATGCAAAAGTATGATGATTGATGGAATGTAACAGATTTAGGAACTTCTAATGGATAGACATCAAAAGATTAGCTCATTAAATGTCGTAAGATAAGTAAATATGAACTCGTTAAATACATGAAACACCGTTACCTGTGCAATCTCAAACCCACGCCCCTCACCAAGCAGGATATTCTTGGCTGGGACACATACATTCTCGAATATTATTTCTGCATGCCCATGAGGGGCATCATGAAAGCCAAATACTGTTAGCGGTCTCTTTACAGTAATACCAGGACTGTTGATGTCCACCAAGATCATGGATTGTTGTTTATGCTTTGGAGCTTCCAAGTCAGTTTTTCCCTGCCATTCATCCAGACTAACTTGCTTGAACACAAAGGTATAAACAGAAACAAATTCTTTTTCGTTGAGAAGGAAGAACTAACCATCACAATGAGAATTTTGCACCGGGGGTCCATGGCTCCACTGGTCCACCATTTTGTCCCATTGATAATATATGAGTCCCCAAGTCTATACAATGCATTGTTCCCACAGTTAATTTCATTAATCTAACAAATTTCAGCATTCGAGTCCTATTTTCTTATTGGGCTGAGGGCAGGTAAGTCCTGGTGATCGACTCTAATATGACCAAAGTCCCTCTAAAGCTTCCTGTGTATTTAACAAGCATAGGATGATTAAGTGGAACACAATCCTTCTAAATTGAATAAATGTTCTTTTGACGGGAACCATCAAAATTCTCTAGATTCACGTTCAACATCTTGCCCAATATGAAAATAGGACTTCAAGATATTCATCAAGTATTTTAAGACACATAAATGTACTTCAAGATTCCCACAAAAATTTGAGAAATTTAGCTTTACCATCTTGGGATCAATGTGACCGTTGATGAAACGGTTCCCTTTACCACTAACAATATAAGACATATCACTAGCACCTCATTTCACACACCCAATTAAACTGTGCAAATACGAAGTTAGTGGGAGTACTAAGTCACCAATAGAAGAGGAAATGATTGAGAGGATGAAAAGATTTTGCCTGCGTAATGGATTTCGTATAGACTGTAAGATGACATTTGTAGAAGCATTGAGTTCATGAGATAAGGGACAAGATAAAAAGGGAAAACCCTTTAAAATTTCTTGTTACCGATTCCAATATTTCACTTGAGGAAAACATGGGAAAATAGTTTGGACTCTCTTTCTATCAACTGCTATTTGTGATATATATGATGGCTATAATTATGTCTAGTTTGGACTTCTTTCTAGTCTTTTCTAAGGTGCTGAAGAATCTCACCTGGTGCCCAATTTTACACCTCGCAGTTTATCTATCCGAGCATGTGTCTATATATAAGAAGAAAATATGGAGGAAGAGAGAGATGCTAATTTCATTTATTTTTCATCTTTCAAATTGTAGCTGGTGTCTACCTTTTAATGGAACACTCTATATTGGTGGCATCTGAGGATGCAACTTGAGGCTCTGTCATTGCAAAGCCAGAGCGTATCTTTCCCTCAAGCAAGGGAACAGGCCATTCCTTCATCTGTACCTCATTCCCATACCGAAGTAATACCTGTAAAGGTGAATCACCCCAAAATATTGTTAGAACATAAATGATTATGCCTCAAAGGGTATAGAGAATTCTCTTCTATGAATCTACTTTTGTTTTTCAATTTTCACCAATTAAATTTTCCACCACAGCTTGTGCAACAGACAATTATGCTTCCGTAAGACTATATATCATATATTTGCAACTGGAGTCTTCATTGACTTTAGTTAAATGAAGATTATTGTGTTAGAATTCATATTATTTATGAATCTTTGTACGGCAATAACAAGAGTAAAGAAAAGAGAATAAGACTATTATTGATAGTGAATTGATAAGTAAAAGAAAAGCAACTACATCACTTTATATAGAGTTTAATAAGAATAACAAAGTTTCTTTTGTCGATGTGGGAGGGAAATCCATATTTGCTAACATCCGATGTGGGAGGACAATCCACTATTTGCTAACATCCCCTCTCAAGCTCGCGATGGTGTAGAGAGAAACATCGAGAGTTTGCCAAGAAAGAATCGGTAACGCTGTAAGGTATGTGCCTTTGTAAAGAGATCTGCAAGTTGCATCGAAGATGAGACAAATGGCAAGGATAGAGTGCCTTGTTGAAGATGATATCGAATAATATGACAATCAATCTCAATATGTTTGGTACGTTCATGAAAGACTGTGTTGTGTGCAATCTGAATAGAACTCTTATTGTCGCACTACATTAGTGTCAGTGAGGAAATAGAGACACCCATATCAGCCAATAACCAACGTAACCATACAATCTCACATGTATTAGAAGTCATAGCACGATACTCTGCCTCGGTTGAAGAGCGAGAAACAACATCTTGTTCCTTACTTTTTCATGAAATGAGTGAATCTCCTAAAAATACAAAATAACCAGTAGTGGATTTCCGAGATCAGTCGGGTTTGTTATACCCCGTATTTCCAGAGTATGTACGTGAGGGCGTACATATAAAAGTTTAAGCCTTAAGTTAGGCAAGGACCGAAAATTTTATGCACAACACACGAAAAGAATCGTTTTCCGACGAAACGTTTTCCAAACTTTGCGAAGGGAAAAATACGGCTATGTCATTTATTATTTTTGCGGATTTTTCCGAGAGATGAAATATTTTGGACCAACGAGAGGGTGACACTTGTCAACCAAGTGGACGGCAATCCAAGGGATTTCTTGGCACGTTTTTAGCTCTTTTTTTGTCAAGGAGTTGGTAAGATATTTTGTGTAGTTGATGAGCAAGTGGGACCCACAAACACATGTCCAAATCCCCACCCTACACTTGCCTACCACTTGTCTTAATCTTGGCCATTGGTTGGCCTATAAATACCCCTCTAATGCAAGACATTTCTTCATCCACAAATCATTTTCTAAGTCTTGAAAATCCTCCCCTTAAGTGTAGTATTCGCCCAAGAGCACCCTCCCCTTAGAGAGGCCCTCCGAATACCCCCACTTGTAGTTTTCAAAAATACCCCTTGGTAGAAAAGTATTCTCCAAGTATTGTTACTATTCCCAAATACCTTGGCCCAAATACCTTGTAGTATTCCAAGATTATACCTATACTAAAAGCCCAAAAATACTATTATACTTCCTTGAGCCACTAAACGAAACCCTAAGAAAAATCTTCATAGTCGGTTGAAGTGTTAAGTAGAAGTTGTGTAGAACTTCTAAGGGTTTCTTGGAGCGAATTGGAGCGTTCAGAATCGGAGCTAAACGTTGCTCAGGATCGACATTAAACTTGGATAATTTTGGGCTCATCGAGGTAAATACTCTTGTCTTTATATTGTAATTGGGAATTACATACTGTAGTATAGAAATGTATATAAGATACATAGAAGAGAATTGAACTGTAATAGAAGGATATTACAGAAGAATATTGAACTGAAATCACATCAGAAGAATATTAAAGAAGAAGATTGAACTGTACTTACATAGGACTGTATTTACAGTAGACTGTTGTATTATTGTGGAGTAGAATTGTACACGTCCGGTTAGACGTGTAAACCCCCCCCCTGGTTGGCTTGGTAGCCGGCCTCGATAGAGGAGGAGATTTACGCGGTTGCGGGAGGAGCCAATTTTACGTAGAATATGGAACCGTGTGTTTTGAAGTTAATAGACGTTTGTGGCCTATATTAGGTGGAAGTACTACGAGTGGCGTGATCTACTTGAAGAGTGGAAAAGGCTAGCAGGTTACGATCTTGTGGGCGTATTGCTAGCGCCGATAATCGTCGCGAGGTATGTGATTCTTCCTATACCGAGCATGATATTTTAAAGGAATGTATATAGTACGGTGACGTCGTGTGTTAAGCGAGCGTAGTTTACGGCAATGTCTTTTGACTTAAGCCTGAATAATAAGAATCTCGAAGTATTTCAAAAGATTTAAGAACCGTTTTTGAAAGAGGAGTAATACTTGGTTTTGAAAGCTAAAAAGTTATACTAGCTTTATGAGAAGTTAGGTATAACGACTTAATAAGATAAAAGAATGGATATTGATTTTAGAAGTTAAGAGACTTAATCTTATAAGATAAGAGACTTGACTTAATTGAATTGACATGAAGTTTGTTGAAAAGTGTGAAACCTCATTCATGAGTAATGAGTACTTGGTTTTTAAAAGGAATAACGTTTTACTGATTTCGGGAATGAGAATAAGTAAGGAACTTGATTTCTAAAAGAGACTTGTGGAATTGAAGAGTTTTCGGTTTAAAATGAGGCATTATTTTGTCTTAAGTTGGTTTAAAACATAAAGTGTTATAACAGCTTTATGGGGAGTTAGTTATAACGACTTTATGAAAACAAAAGAATGGTTTTATCATTGGTTTTAAAGTGGTAACTTGACTTTAAAAGGAGAAGTGTTTTGGTCTAAAAAGAAGGCATAGTATTGCCTTAATTTGGTTTTAAAAGGAAAGTATGGAAGTTGTTTTGGTTTACTTAAAAATGTTAGTCACTCTATTTTGATACTACGGGTATCGGGTGACTTTTGTAAAAGAAATGGATCTTCTAAAAAGAATTTAACGTATGTAGTACTTTGGGATTAAAACCTGAACCTTGGCATAAAATGAAAGTACCTTGAGTTGTGTGTAACTTGCGTGTGTTTTGCGTGTGATAGCCTTGTTGTGCAAGTGTTGTATCCTTATGTTACCGCGTCTCTCGATGGAGGGCCGGTCATGTTATTCTTGATTGATGGACATACTGACACGATGGGTGGCCCACGGGTATGTTTCCATTAGGAGTGTTATTTTGTTAATCGCTTTGGACATACTGACACGATGGGTGGCCCACGAGTATGCTTCCATTGTGATTGTTGTCTTGTTGTATCCTTTTGGACCTACTGACACGATGGGTGGCCCACGGGTATGGTTCCATTAGGATTGTTGTTCCATGGACTAGCTCTCCATGAGGTTTTACTGGTCGGCCTTGGTATCTGGTGGTCGGCTTTCGTACTTGCCCCGTCTCGTGGCTGATTCGGCCTTGGTACCTGGTAGTTAGCCCTCGCACTTGCTCCGTTCAGTGTAGTGACGAAGTCTCGTGACACGGCCTTGGTACCTGGTAGTTATCCCTCGTACTTGCCGTCGACACGTGACACGCCTTGGTATCCGTAGTCGGCCGTACTTCGCGATGTCGACCGTGGTTTGGTTGTATAGTATTGTTAGTACGATTGTTATGACACAGGTGGGACCTAGTGTTCATGTGTACTTCTTGATGTGATTATATCATAGACTGTCGGCAGTGAGGAAGGTATTCCACGGGCATGATTGATGTTGCGGGCGTGAGACCCATAGTTATATTTGAGTGATGACTCTGAGGGCGTGAGTCCACGACTTACATATTTGCTTATTTATTGTGAATCGTAGTTTGGTTATCATACATGTCTCTGCTTTATATAGATCGTATGATTTCATTTACGATATTTTGATTTCACATACTTGGTACTGTTGTCTTGACCTCTCCCGGGGCCGCGCTCACGCCGCGGTAGAAGTACATCGGTTCTCGATCCTCGCTCTTAGGATCACAGTTCAGCGTTGGAAGCTCGCTTCTCGGAGGCTTATCTTTGGTATGTTACCCGAGTTGTAGGTTCTTATACATTCGAGGTATGGCGGGGCCCGTCGTCATGTTGTATAAAAACTCTTAGAAGTGCAGAAATCTTGTTGTGGTTTGTAAAAGGATTAAACTGTTCGGTTTGAAAGATTTGTACACATGTATTTTTATTGGAAGGTAACCGTTTGATTGACCTGTTTTATGATCTTATCTCTTGTTTCATGTTTAAGTTTTATTTCCTGATTTTCTCGATGTTGTATCACAGGGTGCCTGGGTAAGGCACCGATCCACGGGCCGGGCAGTCGTGACAAAAGTGGTATCGCAGCGATTAATCCTCGGAAAGTGTCTGACCGTGTCTAGTAGAGTCTTGATTATCGGTGTGTTGTGCACCACATCTATAATCGTGAGGCTATAGGACATTTAGGATTGGTTTCCTTCTTCATTGAGATCGTGCCTTAGAGTCGTGTTGTAAGTTGGACCCCTCAGCGTATCTCGTTTTACGATTATGCCTCTCGCAGCAACCCGCCCAGTGGGCAAAGGCGGAGGCTGCTGGTGAGATACTGAGGAATGCGAGGGCAGCCGGTCGATGCACGAGATTGTGCTTGACGGCGAAGTTTTGCGGCCACCGGCCCAGCGAGTTTAGAGCGCAGCGATGGCTGCCGAGACAACAAGACTGAGCCTCCACCGGACATCCCGGAGCGAGAGAGATGGGTTACAAAGAGATGGCGCCATCGCCGGGATCGTGGCGAACATAGAGATAGTGGACGCCAGCCGGTTCGAAGCACCGTGGTTCACCCGAGATCGGATAGTTTGAGGCTACGACTTTCGAGTTGTAGCCCGCCAGAGTTCTACTGTCTAGGCACGAGGATGATCCGCATGAGTTCATTCGACGATTCTGAGAGGATCATGAGAGTGATCAAGGCTTCGAGACCGAGTCGGTGGTCTTAGGTTCGCATCGGCCGCGTGATCTGCAATGATCGTTTGATTCGTGGAGCCGTCGGGGAGTATGCACTTCCAGTATGGGACGAGTTTTTAGGCATTTCTTGCACATTTCTTGCCTCACAGATGAGGAGGGCTCGGCCGACAGATTTTTGGTGTTGAGGCGAGCGGCGTCTGCTTGGGAGTACAATGTGGAGTTCGACTCATTAGCTCGACGTCCCGCATTAGTAGCCGACACGGAGGACAGAGTGCACCGCCACGCCACCGCTCGATGACGACTTGGCGAGGCTTGTTCGGGTGTAGCTCTTCACCGGCATGAACATTGCCCGCACGCAGCTTATGCACTGATGTGAGGCGGAGAGGTCGACGGAATGACCAAGATCGCCAGAAGAGGCCGAACAGCGAGGTCCTTTGATAACTTTCTAGGCGCATCGCCTCGCAGAGAACTAGTTATGTACCTCCGCCAAGATGCAGTGGTCCTCCGCACTTTCTCGACCTTCGGATATTCGTGAGCGTGTCAGACTCCTGTGTTTCAGATTTTCGAGGAATAGGGTGCTCGCGGATGAGGTCGCCACTTGTCTCGTGGCGTTGTGGAAAACTCCATAAGGGAAGTGTCGAACTAACTTGGGAGATTGTTATTCTTGCGCCAGCGGGGCCATCCGCGAGATCGTCAGACCGGGTAGCTGGTAGGATAGCACGTACTACGAGATCGATTGCGTGTTCTTCACCTTCCATACTAGGCAGATGTTCATACACGGCGTGCCACGCAGATGTCGCGGTGGAAGTTCCCGATTTTAGCGGTCCTTTGAACCGCCTATCTTTTCGTATATCCTTAACCTTCTAGAGTTTTGCATGCGTGATACGATGATTGTATGTTGAGTGCTATGTAGATAGCTTTGTGTGTATCAGGGTTTAGAGACATGGATAGTTGAAAGAATAAGTTTGGGGGTAGGAAGGTATGAACCTTAGCATATTACACGCCGAGACCTTAGATGTAAGTGGCTTGAATAAAAGATTTTACTGTTAGCCTTTGTCGAAATACTTGGTTTGCGTATAATGTATTGTGGGATAATTAGTGAGTTGTGTAAAATGAAAGTGGTAGCTTTCGATGCGAATTAGTAATATTGTTCGCATCGGCGAGCAAGAGTTGGTCGACGGAGGTCGGGTTGAGGCGATTGCGGGTCAACCCGTAGCTTGGTTTAAGGGTCGGTCAGGTGGTCCCGCCAGTGGTAGGGTCACTGGTGCTAGGCCCAAGTTTGGATGACCATCGATGAGTTCGTGGATATGCTCGACCGAGCGTTCGTGAAGGCGGGAATGGCCTTAAAGAAGATCGAGGCTAGTAAGATGACCAAGTTTGGAGGTAGTGACTCTAAATTTTGGGAAATCAAGTAATGATCAAGTATGGTACGATACTAGAAGAGTTCAAGTGTTCAAGAAGAGTACGATGAGTAAGGAAAGAAGTGAACATGTACGAGAATAGAAATGATCATTACTTTTGTGAAGTAATGGTGCGAAGGGAATATCTTTTAGACCGGGGGTGGAAGCTTTTGTAATGCTAGAGGTGATTCCTCGTTGACTTGGGTTATGCAATTACGCCTGTGTTATTTTGTGGCCAGGTGTGGCATTGGCAACTTGTTAAGAGAAACTTTATCGTTATCCGTCGTGGAAGGAACATTCGGGACGAATGTTTCTAAGGAGGGGAGAATGTTATACCCCATATTTCCAGAGTATGTACGTGAGGGCGTACGTATAAAAGTTTAAGCCTTAAGTTAGGCAAGGATCGAAAATTTTATGCACAACACACGAAAAGAATCGTTTTCCGACGAAACGTTTTCCAAACTTTGCGAAGGGAAAAATACGGCTATGTCATTTATTATTTTTGCGGATTTTTCCGAGAGATGAAATATTTTGGACCAACGAGAGGCGATCACGACGAATTCGACTCGCGATCGTGCCCTACCCGGGCACCCTTACAGTATACATCGTAGAAAATCAGTGAACATACATGAAACTTTAAAAATAGAACAACAGTAAACAACAGTTAGCCGACAGGCTACCTTCCCGACATACATATATACAACCAAGCGCTTGCCTCCTTTTCTTTACAACCGACCCACAAATATGTGACTACTGCACTCTAAGAGTTCTAACATAACATCTGTATGACAGGCCCCGCCATACCCCGAATATACATGATCTACTACTTGTGGAAAACTGCACAAGAGATAAAGCCTCCTAACAAATGGAGCTTTTTCCCCAAAATCAACCGAGATCCTAAGAGCAAGGATCACCAACCCAGGTACCTAAAACTCGCAGCATGAACGCAGCCCCCGAAGGGTCGATAACAACAATGCAGAATATGGAACAGAAATAACGCATGCGAAATGATCATAATCGTACAAAAGAATGACAAGGACAAGTATAAAACAATACCTACCAGATCCTGCCGTGTCATTACCACTTATGAACTTAATCACACTTTATTATCTTTTCCATTCTTAATAAAAGTTACAGCCACATTCTTACGCATAATATTAGAAAGAATCATTAAGTTCATTACTATATAACTCACTTATCTTTCATAAGTATAATCCGACCCTGTAAGGAGGGGCACCTATACTATCCGGCCCAATCTAGGACGCGATCAAGGTCACATAGTCTGCCCGTAAAGGTATACTGCCCGGCCCAATCCTGGGTCGATAAAGTCATCTAGTGCGCGTAAGGTATCGCCGCCCATTTCTGGGTCGATAATGTCATATAGTCTGCCCATAAAGGTATACTGCCCGGCCCATTTCTGGGTCGATAATGTCATATAGTCTGCCCATAAAGGTATACTGCCCGGCCCATTTCTGGGTCGATAATGTCATATAGTCTGCCCGTAAAGGTATCTTCGCCCATTTCGTCGATAATGTCATATAGTCGCCCGTAAAGGTATATCGACCCATTTACGGGTCGATAATGTCATATAGTGCGCTTCATAAAGGTATCGCCGGATACTACCAACTATAGTATCAAGTCCTATCCACTTTCAAGACAAGTCACAATACCTTTTTAGAAATAAAATTACATTTCTAAAATAAGTGACTTCTTTCTTAAAAACCCTAAGCAACTGGTACCTTAAAAACAATTTGCCCTTCTTTATTTCAAATCGCTTTCTACTTACATTATCAAGAAAAGCATTCTTTGTCCTTCCATAAAGCCGTTATAACCAACTTCCCATAAAGCCGTTATAATCACTTTATGCCTTAGTCAAAAACAATTTTTTATCGAGGACTTATATGTTTAAAACGGAACAAGTATCACACAACTACCTCTTAACTTCTAAGAGTAACAGAAACATGAAATGATACCACGGTATATTCCATACATAGAATCATGCCAAAGGAAGGAAGAGGTTCACATACCTCGCGACGAGTATCGACAATAAGCAAAATGCTCCAAGTACTACAACGCACTAGCCCTTTCCACTCAAGTAGAATCGCTACTCTTAGTACTTTCACCTAAAAGGTCACAAACGTCTATTAACTTCAAAACACAAGGTTCCATTTCTCTACAGAAAATTCAAGACTTCCCATGAACAGAAATCTCCTCTCTATCGAGGCCGCCACCAAGCCAACCAGGGGGTTTTATACGCCTAACCGACGTGTACAATCCTACTCGATAATATTACACAAGTCTCCGCAATACAAATTCTATGTAAATACGATTCGATTCTTTTCTTAATTCTTCAGCTTAAGTCAAAAGACATTGCCACAAAGATTAAGCTTAGTTCTATATATAGTATACTTGACTATATATTCTAACAACATGTAATTTCCAATTACAAATAGAGGACAAGATAATTACCTCGATAAGCCCATAATTATCCAAGTTAAATGTCGATCCTTAGCAACGCTTAGCTCCAACTCGGTGTCCATCCCGCTCCAACAACCCTTAGAAGTTCTAACCAACTTCTACTTAAATACTTCAATCAATCGAAGATTTCCTTAGGGTTTCGTTTTGAGACTAAAGGGACAAAGGTAGTATTTCTGGCTCTACGTATAGAGGTATCTTTGGGATATTACAAGGTACAAGGCTAAGGTATTTTGGGCATTATAACAATACTTGGAAGACAACTTTCTACAAAGTGGGGTAGGCTCTAGCACAACTAGGCAGGGAGGGTGTTCTCGGCCGAGGGCCTTTCTCTGGGGAGAGGGGAGTTGGACGAGAGCAACAACAAGGAGAGGAGGGATTTCAAGACTTAGACAAAGTGAGGAGTGAATGAATAAGTCTTCACTAGGAGGGTATTTATAGGGAAACCAATGGCCTTGATCAAGCCAAGTGCAAGGCAAGTGTAAGGCCTTGATCAAGCCAAGTGCACCCTAACCCTTACACCACAAAACAAGGCACAAAACATGGCACCAAACAAGCCACAAAACAAGGCCAAAACAAGGAGCCAATTGGCCTCAAAACGTGACCAATTCGCCCGCGGTTGCGCAGCTTCCAATGTGAGGTGACACATGTCACCCTCCCGTTGGTCCAAAATGTTTCGCCTCTCGGAAAAATCCATAAAAATAACAAAAGACATAGCCGGAATTCTCCCTACGTAGTGTGGAAACGTTTCGTGGAAAATGACTCTATTCGCACTTGTGCCCAAATTTCGAACAAAGCCTAACTTTAAGGCTCAAATTCTCTACGCACGCCACGTACATACTCAAAATACGAGGTGTAACATTCTTCCCCTTAGAAATATTCGCCTCGAATGTTCTTTCTGAGTCAAACTTAAAATTAACAACATAGTTTCCTTTCACCACCCCGACATACCAACAATGCCACACATGGCCTTAATACCTCGCACACATATCGTCATCATAAGCCCAAACAGGATTATCTTTTCGCATTTCCAACTCCTTCTAACATATACATAGTCTCAAATATAATCTGCTCATAAAACTTAAACATACCACAACTTATCATGTAAACAAGTTTCTAAAGGCCAAAGACATACTGAAATCATATAGCGGTTCAGGACCGCTAAAACCGGGACTCCCACGACCTCTGCCACGGCTCGGTCGTGCACGCATCCCTGCCTAGCTATTGGCGAAGAACCCGCAATCGATCCAAGATGGTGTGTTGTCCCACCAGACCCCTTTAAAAGGACACTTTCTTAACATATGGCCTAGACGACCACAAGAAAAACAAGCACCGTCTGCGCGACATACCCCGTAATGTAACCTACCACATCGGGCACATTGAGGAAAATGTGGCCTCGATCGATCGAACCCCATCTCCCGAGACTCAAGCTCTAGAGACTGACCGCCCTGCATTCCCGGGTTGTGAAAACCCCGCCGAAAATCGTGGAGGAGCACTCGGTCCGGGCCGCAATGTAGACCTAGTTCGCCTGAAAGGCCGCCTCGAAAGCGCCACGAGACCCGCTGTCTTCGCCTCTTGGCTGGCTGAATCAATCGATCCTCCTCTCTCTATCCTCTATCCCTGCGCATAGGCTGCGTCTAGCAATGTCCATACCGGCCAAGAGCCACCCCAAGCACGCAGAATCATATGACGGCCTAGCCCATCACATAACGATGAACTCTATCCGCCATGCTAGCCACTATGGTGTGCGCGTGCCGCCAAGAGTCAAACTCAGTGTGCTCCCGATAGTCCTACCATTACGCCTCAAGGTCAAAAATCTATCTACGGGCCCTCCTCATCTCGTGAGGCAAAAGTGATCCATAAAGGCCTCTCGTGAACTCCTCCCAAACACCGGAAGAGCATCATCACCTCGAAGCAACCATGCCTCAAACCGGTTCAACGCAATATCGCGTAACGGTAGAGGCTAGTATAATGCACTGCCTCCAAGCCTTAAGAACTGCATAGTCCGCTTTAGGCCGAACGAACTCCGCGGATCCTCCTCGCACTCGAACCATAAAACTCGGGCGGATGACAACCTGTAAAATCCGGATCCGCAAATCGCGCCGGCCTAGGGTTAGCCGCCGCTTCGCGGCCGCCTACCACTATGTCGGGCCAAAAGTCGATCTGCTTCTCCATAATCTCTGTACTCGCCCCGGCCGCAGAATCGAGGCTCTGCGTGCGGAACCTCCGAGCTACCGCCTCGGCCTCTAATACCTTGGGCGTGGTGAACTCGCCGACCGCTTACTACCTCGTGCATAGTCCGTGCTCGAGTCCGAGTAACCTTCTGAGTACCGCCAGCCTCCTGCCGCTTTGCCCTCTGGGCCCCGCCGCGCTCGGGAGGCATAATCGTTTCATAAGAATAGGTCGAGAGGATTCAACCTAATAAGACAAACTCTCTCGCGATTTTAGAGAGAAGAATGAAACTAATCCTAAATGTCCTGCACCTCCCGATTATAGATGTGGTGCACAACACACCGATAATCAAGACTACTACTGACACGCGCTGCAGACACTTTCCGGACTAATCGCTCGATACCACTTTTGTCACGACCCGACCCCGGGACCGCGACTGGTGCCCTACCTGGGCACCCTTACAGGTATACATCAGAGAAAATCAGCGGAACATACATGAAACTTTAAAAATAGAACAACAGTAAAACAACAAAGTTAGCCGAAGTGGCTACCTTCCCGACATACATATATACAACAGCGGTTGCCTCCTTTTCTTTACAAACCGACCCACAAATATGTGACTACAGACTTAAGAGTTCTAACATAACATCTGTGGCGGGACAGGGCCCGCCATACCCCTGAATATACATGAATCTACTACTTCAGGGAAAACCGTACCAAGAGATAAAGCCTCCGGAGCAAATGGAGCTTTTTCCCAAAAACTGAACCGAGATCCCAAGAGCAAGGATCACCACACAGGTACCTAAAACTGCGGCATGAACGCAGCCCCGAAGAAGTCGATAACAACAGTGCGAATATGGAACAGAAATAGCGTCTGAAATGTGGTCATAATCGTACAAAGAATGACAAGGACAAGTATAAAACAATACCTACCAGATCCTGCGTGTCATTACCACTTATGAACTTAATCACACTTTATTATCTTTTCCATTCTTAATAAAAGTTACACCACATTCTACGTATATTATTAGAAAAGAATCATTAAGTTCATTACTATATAACTCACTTATCTTTCATAAGTATAATCCGACCTGTGGAGAGGCACCTATACTATCCGCCCATCTAGACGCGATCAAGGTCACATAGTGCGCGCGTAAAGGTATCGCGCCCGATCTCGGGTCGATAACGCCATCTAGTGCGCGTAAGGTATCTTGCCGGCCCATTTCGGTCGATAATGTCATATAGTGCGCCCGTAAAGGTATACCGCTCGCCCATTTCGGGTCGATAATGTCATATAGTGCGCCCATAAAGGTATCTTGCCGACCCATTTGCGGGTCGATAATGTCATATAGTGCGCCCATAAAGGTATCGCCTGCCCATTTCTGGTCGATAATGTCATATAGTTCGCCCATAAAGGTATCTTGCCTGATACTACCAACTATAGTATCAAGTCCTATCCACCTTTCAAGACAAGTCACAATACCTTTTAGAAATAAAATTAGAACTTTCTAAAATAAGTGACTTCTTTCTTAAAACCCTAAACTGGTACCTTAAAAACAGTTTGCCCTTCTTTATTTCAAATCGGTTCTCTACTTACATTACTGAAGAAAAGCATTCTTTTGTCCTTCCATAAAGCCGTTATAACCAACTTCCCATAAAGTCGTTATAATCACTTTATGCCTTAGTCAAAAACAATTTTTTTATCCAAGGGACTTATATGTTTAAAACGGAACAAGTATCACACAACTACCTCTTAACTTCTAAGAGTAACAGGAAACATGAAATGATACCACGGTATATTCCATACATAGAATCATGCCAAATAAGGAAGAGGTTCACATACCTCGCGACGAGTATCGACAATAAGCAAAATGCTCCAAGTACTACAACCTTGCTAGCCCTTTCCACTCCTCAAGTAGAATACGCTACTCTTAGTACTTTCACCTAAAAATGTCACAAACGTCTATTAACTTCAAAACACAAGGTTCCATTTCTCTACATAAAATTGAAGACCTCTCCCGCAACAAACAGAAATCTCCTCCTCTATCGAGGCCGCCACCAAGCCAACCGTGGGGTTATACGCCTAACCGACGTACAATCCTACTCAATAATATTACACAAGTCTCATCGCAATACCCTATGTAAATACAGTCGCTTCTTTTCTTAATTCTTCAGCTTAAGTCAAAAGACATTGCCACAAGATTAAGCTTAGTTCTATATATAGTATACTTCAACTATATATTCTAACAACATGTAATTTCCAATTACAAATAGAGGACAAGATAATTACCTCGATAAGCCCATAATTATCCAAGTTAAATGTCGATCCTTAGCAACGTTTAGCTCCAACTCCGGTGCTCCATCCCGCCTCCAAACAACCCTTAGAAGTTCTAACCAACTTCTACTTAAATACTTCAATCAATCAACGAAGATTTCCTTAGGGTTTCGTTTTGAGACTAAAGAGACAAAAGGTAGTATTTCCGGCTCTACGACAGAGGTATCTTTGGGATATTACAAGGTACAAGGCTAAGGTATTTTGGGCATTATAACAATACTGGAAGACAACTTTCTACAAAAGGGGTAGGCTCGGCTAGCACAACTAGGCTAGGGAGGGTGTTCTCGCCAAGGGCCTTTCTGGGGGGAGAGGAGTTGGACGAGAGAAACAACAAGGAGAGGAGGGATTTCAAGACTTAGACAAAGTGAGGAGGAATGAATAAGTCTTCACTGGGAGGGGTATTTATAGGAAACCAATGGCCTTGATCAAGCCAAGTGCAAGGCAAGTGTAAGGCCTTGATCGCCAAGTGCACCCTAACCCCTACACCACAAAACAAGGCACAAAACATGGCACCAAACAAGCCACAAAACAAGGCCAAAACAAGGAGCCAATTGGCCTCAAAACGTGACCAATTCGGCCCGCGGTTGCCGCTCTAGCTTCAATGTGAGGTGACACACGTCACCCTCCCGCTGGTCCAAAATGTTTCGCCTCTCTAAAAATCCGCAAAAATAACAAAAGACATAGCCGAATTCTCCTACGTAAGTCGTGGAAACGCTTCATTGAAAATGACTCTATTCGGCACTTGTGCCCAAATTTCGAACCAAAGCCTAACTTTAAGGCTCAAATTCTCTACGTACGTCCTTACATACATACTCTGGAAATACGGGGTGTAACAGTGACATTTGTCACCCAAGTGGACGACAATCCAAGGGATTTCTTGGCACGTTTTTTTGCTCTTTTTTTGTCAAGGAGTTGGTAGGATATTTTGTGTAGTTGATGAGCAAGTGGGACCCACAAACACATGTCCAAATCCCCACCCTACACTTGCCTACCACTTGTCTTAATCTTGGCCATTGGTTGGCCTATAAATACCCCTCTAATGCAAGACATTTCTTCATCCACAAATCATTTTCCCAAGTCTTGAAAATCCTCCCTTAAGTGTAGTATTCGCCCAAGAGCACCCCTCCCCTTAGAGAGCCCTCACGAATACCCCCTTGCCTTGTAGTTTTCGAAAAATACCCCCCCCCCTTGGTAGAAAAGTATTCTCTAAGTATTGTTACTATTCCCAAATACCTTGGCCCAAATACCTTGTAGTATTCCAAGGTTATACCTATACTAAAAGCCCAGAAATACTATTATACTTCCTTTAGCCACTAAACTAAACCCCAAGAAAAATCTTCATAGTCGGTTGAAGTGTTAAGTAGAAGTTGTGTAGAACTTCTAAGGGTTTCTTGGAGAGAATTGGAGCGTTCGTAATCGGAGCTAAACGCTGCTCGTGATCGACATTAAACTTGGATAATTTTGGGCTCATCGAGGTAAATACTTGTCTTTATATTGTAATTGGGAATTACATACAGTAGTATAGAAATGTATATAAGATACATAAGAGAATTGAACTGTAATAGAAGGATATTACGTAAGAATATTGAACCAAATCACATCGTAAGAATATTAAAGAAGAAGATTGAATCAGATTTACATAGATCGTATTTACGAGATCGTCAGTATTATTGTGGAGTAGAATTGTACACGCCGTTAGATGTAAACCCCCGTTGGCTTGGTAGCCGCCTCGATAGAGAGGAGATTTACGCGGTGGGGGAGGTCTCCGAATTTTCGTAGAATATGGAACTGTGTGTTTTGAAGTTAATAGGCGCCAGGCCTATATTAGGTGGAAGTACTACGAGTAGCGTATTCTACTTGAAGAGTGGAAAAGGCTAGCGGTGGTTCTGACTGTGGAGCCTATTGCTAATATGCCGATAATCGCCGCGAGGTATGTGATTCTTCCTATACCCTTGAGCATGATATTTTAAAGGAATGTATATAGTACGGTAGACGTACGTGTGTTAACTGAACGTAGTTTTACGGCAATGTCTTTTGACTTAAGCCTGAATAATAAGAATCTCGAAGTATTTCAAAAGATTTAAGAACCGTTTTTGAAAGAGGAGTAATACTTGGTTTTGAAAGCTAAAAAGTTATACTAGCTTTATGGGAAGTTAGGTATAACGACTTAATAAGATAAAAGAATGGATATTGATTTTAGAAGTTAAGAGACTTAATCTTATAAGATAAGAGACTTGACTTAATTGAATTGACATGAAGTTTGTTGAAAAGTGTGAAACCTCATTCATGAGTAATGAGTACTTGGTTTTTAAAAGGAATAACGCTTTCTTGATTTCTGAATGAGAATAAGTAAGGAACTTGATTTCTAAAAGAGACTTGTGGAATTGAAGAGTTTTCGGTTTAAAATGAGGCATTATTTTGTCTTAAGTTGGTTTAAAACATAAAGTGTTATAACAGCTTTATGGGGAGTTAGTTATAACGACTTTATGAAAACAAAAGAATGGTTTTATCATTGGTTTTAAAGTGGTAACTTGACTTTAAAAGGAGAAGTGTTTTGGTCTAAAAAGAAGGCATAGTATTGCCTTAATTTGGTTTTAAAAGGAAAGTATGGAAGTTGTTTTGGTTTACTTAAAAATTTTAGTCACTCTATTTTGATACTTCGGGTATCGTGTGACTTTTGTAAAAGAAATGGATCTTCTAAAAGAATTTAACGTATGTAGTACTGGGATTAAAACTCAACTGGCATAAAATGAAAGTACTCAGTCGTTTAACTCATGCGTTTTGCGTGTGATAGCCTTGTTGTGCAAGTGTTGTATCCTTATGTTACCGCGTCTCGATGGAGGGTCGGTCATGTTATTCTTGATTGATGGACATACCGACACGATGGGTGGCCCACGTATGTTTCCATTGTGAGTGTTATTTTGTTAATCGCTTTGGACATACCGACATCGATGGGGCGCCCGAGTATGCTTCCATCACGATTGTTGTCTTATTGTATCCTTTTGGACCCATCGACACGATGGGTGGCCCACGTATGGTTCCATTAGGATTGTTGTTCCACGGACTAGCTTTCCATGCAGGTTTACCGATTCGGCCTTGGTATCCGTGGTCGGCCAGACTTGCCGCCTCGTGGCTGATTCGCCTTCGTACCAGTAGTTAGCCCTCGCACTTGCCCCTGCTCAGGTGTAGTGACGGTCTCGTGACACGCCTTGGTACCGTAGTTAGCCCGCATTTCTTGCCGGCCACCACGCGACACGCGCGGTATCCGTAGTCGGCCAGACGCCCGCAGTGTCGCCTTCGTGGTTTGGTTGTATAGTATTGTTAGTACGGCCAGTTATGACACGCGTGGGACCTAGTGTTCATGTGTACTTGATGTGATTATATCATAGACCGCCGCAGTGAGGAAGGTATTCCACGCATGATTGATGTTGCGCGTGAGACCCATAGTTATATTTCCGAGTGATGACTCGGCGCGAGTCCCCGACTTACATGATCGCTTATTTATCAGGAATCGTAGTTTGGTTATCATACATGTCTCCGCTTTATATAGATCGTTATGATTTCATTTACGTGATTTTCGCCACATACTTGGTACTGTTGGCCGACCTTCGGGGCCGCGTCATGCCGCAGTAGAGGTATCTGGCCGATCCTCGCTCTTAAGGATCACAGTCATTAGGAAGCTCCGCTTCCGAGGCTTATCTTTGGTATGTTACTGAGTTGTAGGTTCTTATACATTCGTAGGTATGGCGGGCCCGTCCCGTCATGTTGTATAAAAACTCTTAAGGTCCAGTATCTTGTGGCAAGGTGGTTTGTAAAAAGGATTAAACTGCTCGGTTTGAAAGATTTGTACACATGTATTTTTATTGGAAGGTAACCGTTTGATTGACCTGTTTTATGATCTTATCTCTTGTTTCATGTTTAAGTTTTATTTCCGCTGATTTTCTCTGATGTTGTATCACTAGGGTGCCCGGGGTAAGGCACCAGTCACGGGCCCCGGAATGGGTCGTGACAGGGTTACTAGCCCAATCTACATCAGAAAATGCACGAAGCTCTAATGATGAGGTTGATGGAAACAAGAGACTTTGATAAATCGTTCCTCGGAGATAGCGAAGAATACGCATAACCGCAGCCCAATGTACAGATGTAAGAGAGCAAACGAACTGACTGACAATGTGAACAACATATGCAATGTCAGGGCGAGTAATGGTGAGGTACACCAGACTCCCCACAACTGAACGATATAAAAAGGTATCAGGAAGAGGATCCCCGTCAGTAGGTGTATATCGAACATTAACCTCAAGAGGAGAGTCAACTATACGAGTATCTGTGAGATGGGCCCGCTTAAAAATATCTGCAGTGTACTTAGACTGATAAAGAAGATATCTTTTCTCAGAATAAGCTACCTCAATGTCTAAAAAGTAACGTAGATGACCTAAATCTTTCATCTCAAAACGGCGAGACAAAGTAGATTTTAGGTTTGCAATACCATCAATATCATCACTTGTGATGATCATGTCATCAACGTATAACAAAAGCAAAATACAACCTGCAGAAGATGTCTTAACAAATAACGTTGAATCATGAAAGCTGGAAATAAACCCAAGAGATGATACTACAGTGGAGAACTTGTCGAACCAAGCTCTTGGAGCTTGTTTGAGACTATACAAAGCTTTCTTAAGCCTTCACACCTGTCCTGGACTATGTGAAACGTCAGGTGGATGGACCATGTAGACTTCTTCTTGAAGATCCCTATTCAAAAAAGCATTTTTAACATCCATTTGTGAAATATGCCAATTACGAACAGAGCCACTGCAATAAGAACCCGGACAGATGTCATCTTTGCAACAGGTGCAAAAGTCTCTTCATAATCTATACCATATTCTTGAGCAAAACTCTTTGCAACCAAACGAGCTTTATATATCTCAATAGAACCATCAGACTTGGTCGTAATCTTGTATACCCATCTAGAACCAATAGTTTTCTTACTAGTCGGTAGATAAATCAAATCCCAAGTACCAGTTTTGTTCAAAGCAGCCAGTTCCTCATTCATAACCTCTTGCCAAAGAGGATCATGAGATGCCTCAGAGTAGGAGGTAGGCTCACAGAGAGAATTAATAGAAACTATAAAGGAAGCGAATGATGGAGCATAGCAAGAATAATCAAAATCGGATACCTGAGTAGATCGTAGAGTGCGTTTAGGATAGCGAGGTAGATCTAGATCTGCAACCAAAAGAGGTTCTGAAATAGGCGTAGGAGAGGCTGAGTATCAATGTCATGGGACATGCCAGAAGACAGAGAAGGAACAGATGATATAGATATAGAATCAGATGGACAATCAACATCAAATGGATCAATATCAATAAGGTCAGATTTTGTCATGCCACGCGTGAAAGGATGGAAAAGAAAGGAACATGTTCAATAAACGAAACATTACGAGACACATACAATTTTCCAGATACTGGATCATGACAACGATAACATTTCTGCCCAACCCCATATCCAAGAAAAACACAAATGGCGATACGAGAAGATAACTTAGTACGCTCTGCATATGGACGTAGAACAAAATATGTAGAACCAAAAACTTTCAAATGGGAATATGGTGGGGTGTGACCAAATAGTCTAGCATACGAAGAAATCCCAAAATTATGAGAGGTAGGGATCCTATTAATAAGATAAACAGATGTAAGGACAACTTCCCCCCCAAAATTCACTAGGTACACTAGCGGACAAAAGCATAGATCTAGCGGTCTCAACAATATGCCTATGCTTTCTCTCTGCTACCCCATTTTGTTGTGGTGTATCAGTACAAGAAGATTGATGTATGGTACCAACAGCTTTGAAAATACCAGAAAGATCTCCACTAGTATATTCACCCCCTAAATCAGCTCGAAAACATTTAATAGTGGCAGAATGTTGAGTTTTCACATAGGCTTGAAACTCAGTATAAATATGAACAAGATCAGAACGTCCTTTTAGTAAATAAACCCAACAATAACGAGTATTAATCATCAATAAAAGAAACATAATATCTGGAGCCCCCCTTAGTAGAGACAAGTGTTGGCCCCCAAACATCAGAATGAACTAGATCAAATGGTGCAGAAGAAGTAAAAGTACCGAGTTTAAAAGGCAAAGTAGAAAATTTTCCAAGTTTACATCCACTACTCATTGGATTGTAAATCACCAAGAATACCAGAAATACACAAAACATTTAGGCGAGAGCCTGATATATGACCGAGTCTAGAGTGCCACAAATAAATTTTTGAAGAAAAATGTGTCAAATGGAAAGAAGAAAAATTAACAGGCATAACAGCTACATGAGTAGGAAGATGCAGCTCATCCAAAATATGTAGACCTTTCCCCTTCCTACATCCTGTCCCAATCACTCTCTTGAATTTTAGATCCTGCACATAACAAGAATTGGGGAAAATGCCAATAAAACAGCCAGAGTCACATATTTGACCAGCAGAAGCAAGATTCATATGTATTTTGGGAATGCAATAAACATCAGGTAAAGATATAGTGGATGTATGAATGGTACCAATGCATGTCAATGACATAGGTGTGTCATCAGCAGTCACAACAGAAGTGGATGGGGGGTCACAAGATATAGATATAAAAATAGAAGAATCATGAGACATATGATTTTCAGCTCCAGAGTCCAAAATCCAAGAAGACGAATTGATACCTGAACCAATAGATGATGACGAACCGGAAGGAGCAGAAAGAGCATGAGATTGTGGATTACTTTGAAACTGCTAGAATGCGAGAAACTTCTTAAATTGGTCAGCTACAGATGATAATGAATCGTCACCTCCAGCCATCGAAAATAATTTAAAGAAAAATCTCAAATAACAAGCAACAATCTCAATCTCACCAATCAAAATGCGAAAGTGGTGGAACCAATCAGGACAAGAACCCAAATTTAACAAGAACGAACATAAATAGCGATAACAAGATAGGCGGTAGAACCGACAAATATTATAATGCGAGAATTTATATAATAGGCGGTAGAACCAGCCAATGATTTAAAATAATTTTAATTTAAAATTTATATTATTTTATTCTCTCTGATACCATGTTAGATTCATATTATTTATGAATCCTTATACGACAATAATAAGAGTAAAGAAAAGAAAATAAGACTATTATTGATAATGAATTGGTAAGTAAAAGAAAAACAACTACATCAATTTATATAGAGTTTAATAAGAATAACAACGTTTTTTTTATCGATGTGGGAGGACAATCCATATTTGCTAACATCCGATGTGGGAAGACAATCCACTATTTGCTAACATATTATAGTAGCTACCTGCATACTATCTCTTTACAAAATATTAAGTAATGTTTATTTTACCTCCATATTTCCTGTATCAGGTGCCCCACAGCTGAAAATCTGCGGCTCCCAAACAGAACAACCCATAATCTCGCACAGATATCCATAATCCAGGTTGGAAAGGCCAGTACCCAATAAGCTACCAAAATCATTGTTCACTCTACTATTTCGGCTGCCAAAAACAAGTTCTCTGGCCCGAGCAGCACTATCAAACTACATATTAGTAGAAAATAACATCAGGTACATTCTCAGGAAACAAATCTCTTTCATTCCTTTATGGCTGAATAGAGCTTTACAAACTCACTGGTATCCACAAGTTCCATAATCCTTCTTTTTTTGCCAGCTCCTTTAATTTCTCTTCATCTGGGTGAACTGTCCAACGCATGGTAGGCTGTGCAAGCTTGTAAAACTCAATTTCCCTTGGATATATATGATCCTCCATAAATTTTGTCAATTTGTTCCTCAACTTTGGAACCTTCTCACTGGGCACAAATCCCCCCCCCCCCCCCATAGGCATTCCTTGATTTGGGCTATCATGTCCAAGTTGCCTGACATGATCCTCCAAACTTGTCTCTGCATAGTTGAGCACAACAGAAAATTTATTTAAGCAAACAAGTGTTACGGCTCAGTTTCAGTATCTTGAGTGACATATCAACAAAGTCATAGTGACCAGTTCTCGTGGGACAATCACTACCTCTCATCTCAGCTTTTCAATCATCAAAGTTCAAGAACATCGAAATGACTTCAAAATAGATCAACTCTAAATAAACTTCCTCTAAGCTGATGACTCCAAGTTCTCTGATGAATTCAAAAGCATCCTCGGTGTTACCTTTGGAAACTTTGGATAAATTATGAGGAACAATGCAACCATGTTGGGACAACAAGCGCTCCAATTGTCATCCACATCAAGTCCTGTTTCATCCCCGAAAGGAGCAAGACCCCCTCTACCAATGCATCAGAAGGAGGAAGCAGATGAAATTATTAGAAAGTCTTTAGCTTTACTTGATCTCTCTGGATCCAAAAACTCTATCATGAAGAAAGATGGTGATACTTCAAAAGACGAATCATCTTCACTCACACCACATGATGTAACCCAATCGAATATCAACCTATTTCACAATCCATGCTATTCTCCCACATCCCTAATTATCATGCAAGCAATGATAACTAACGCTCTATGGAGGAGACACTAGCAAACTTGACAAAGGCAATCGACGCCTTGGCCAGACATTTTGACGAGGCCAATATGTATAAGATTTTAAGTCAATGATATCGTCCCACGAAGATTGAAAAATATATGCTACAAATTTGTAACTTACGAAATTCTTGAAACTACTATATGTAATTAGGGGGTATTTGATGTGATGCATTTTTTTTCTATGTGAAAGTCTTTTATGGTATTTGATTGATAAAAAATGTTTTATGGGCTCAGAAATCATTCTTTTTATATCTAGACTTTAAGCTTCATAATACTTCAAATAACGTCTAGTTTAGTACTAAAAAATCATCTAATAATGATTAATATTTAATATATATATATATATTCCAAGATATTTCCACTTAAATATCTCTGTCATATACCAGACTAATTGTTAATCAACTATGCAATTGGTGCTAAACACATAAACTCATTCAACTATATCAAACGAGTTCATTAATTACTCAATGAAGTTCACTGGTACCCATATTAGTGCTCGTCACCTCACTAATACGGGACTCTCAATTCCCAATTACTCTTATTAATTATTAAACTAACAAACATAAGCCTACCGAAAGCTCGGTCATGTCCAAACTCACTGAACAAATTCCATCTAGTAGAATTCGTAATCTACAATGTTAGACGAATCCAACGATACCTACATTGCTATACTTCATTTTGAAACCCAAAAATGGATCCAAAAAGTCAATCGCTAGCCTCAAAGGTCAAACTGTAATTTTGTTGTAAAATCGAGTCACCTATAGCCCATAGGTTATAAATCCATAAAATCAATTAATTTCATTCATGAATCGGCCCACAAATCAATGGTTTATCATTTCTCAACTATAGGGCTCAAAACCCCCGATTTTCCCAAACCAAACAATGA
The DNA here is from genome assembly GCA_029844215.1 of Przewalskia tangutica. Classification (NCBI taxonomy): domain Eukaryota; kingdom Viridiplantae; phylum Streptophyta; class Magnoliopsida; order Solanales; family Solanaceae; genus Przewalskia; species Przewalskia tangutica. The sequence goes on along the minus strand of CM056721.1, from coordinate 118,890,690 downwards.
TAAAAATCGATAACTAATGGAAATAAACTTAAAGAAATGTCAAAATAAATGTTGGATACTTAACCCCTTGTTGAAAAGAGAACAAGGTCGCAAACATCACCTCAATCAGAGTTCTAGCACTCAAGTTATGCTCAAAATATTAAATGAACACAGTCTGATTTTTAATACACAGTGATTTCCGCTTCGGTGGACAAATTTCCACCCCGGCAAATCCGCTTCAGCATCCGGAAGTCTGCCTCAGCACACACCAGAAATCAACAATTTTTCTCGAAACTAAAATGAGCATAATTCCCTCATACGATATCGGAATCGATGATTCAAGTTGCTACAAATCACTAATTTCGGTACGCATCTAATACAACAATCAAAACTCAATTCCAAACATCAAATGAATACAATGGTACACTAAATCATCGAAGGCGAGCAACTTATTCCAATGACTCAAACACCCGAACTTAGCAAAAATGAAATCAAAATCCAATTTCGAAAGTTCATACAAGTCATAAACGATCATACTAAGCTACTCGAACTCTCAAAACACCCAAATGGATCCGTCTGGACCCGATGTTGACCGTGGTCAACTCCAAACTATCTCAAAAGCTAATTTCTCAACCAACCACCTTAATCACATCTGAATTCTCGGGAATCGAACCAACGACCCGACCAAGTCATAAATCACATTCCGGACCTAACGGAATCGACGAAACTTTGAAAAAGACGCAGTTACCCAAAAGTCAACTTTTGGTCAAACTTCTTTTTTTTAACTTAGGTCCTCTTGCTAAACGTTATTTGAAACTAACCTGATTGCCTTTAAAACTGTGTCACTCATTCCCACAAGTCATAAATAGCGTGTTAAATCTACGAAAAGGGTATTCTTGGGAAAACAAGTTCAAAACAACCAAACTAGTCATTACATCATCTACCACTTAAACACACGTTCGTCCTACCATATTAAATACTTCACATGCAAGAATCACGCTGATAACACTACTTGTCCGATTTACCAGTTAGAACATCTCTGACTTACCTTTTAAAACCTAAAATTTCTTCCACAAATGATTTTCTTATATTTGAATTGATTCCGCTCAAATCCCTTGACTTTTATTTTAACCACACCTCTTAACACAATTGATTGATTTCATAAATTCCATCATGAACACTCCAATCCTTTAATTGTAGCTACAATTCATTACCAAGTTTGTATCGGTCAAATACTCCAATTCCACTTGTCTTTGTTCCACACAATCCAAAGTCTTCTTTAGTACTATGAATTCATAGAAAACATGTCATCGTACACCGTGAGTATAAATCATGACTCACTCTTGTCAGAAAGAATATGTTTGTTTTAAGCCAACTCCAACCTTTCTATCCAAAAACTGACTTTATCCAAGGCCAATTGCGCACATCCAAATCTGTTAGTTTCATTTTATCAACCTGAAACGATTGAGCTAACTCACATAATCCAATTTCTCTTAAACCTCAAAATTTTGTAATATGCACATCATCTCAGTGACTATCTTGATTTGCCAAATATGTCGAAAATCGTTTGATCATCCCAAGGTTCTCTATATCCAGTTGTACCTTCCCAAACCATCACCAAGTACCCTGATATGCGATTTATACACACGCTTAACGCAAGTGCACGTATCATTACAAGTAATATAGTCTAGGTAAGAACGAATATCGTCCTCAGGGACTGGTTTTCAAGTACCGATTATCTATGCTTTAGTTTCTATTTTGTTAACGTTAATTGAGTTGGAATTCTAAACTAATAATGCAGGAAATAAACTAATTATGAAAATAATTTGATTTAAATAAGTTATGATGGAGAATTAGGGCTTCCAAGATCATCAACTATCCACTCTATTCAATCATTAATACAATTAGACTAACTTCTTCTTCTACGTTAAGATAGCAGGTTAAATAGACCGTTTTATACTCCTGTTAAGGTAATATAAACACTCAACCCCAATGGAGAACCCTTCTATCTTTTGATGACAAGATTGACTACAAAGGAGGATTAAGAGCAATAACCTATTAAGCTACACAAGTATCGAAGTACTTTCGTCCACGATTTAAACATATGTTTATTCAACTATAGCATATTCACAATCTCCCCTTTCGGATTTCGATTAGAACTCATGTAAGTGATGATAACTAGTGATCAATTACTTATCAAGCAATCAAAGCAATTATTGAATAAATCTTAAGCAAGTGAAGAAGAAATCAACTAATGTATTAATTCATGAATAAGAGTTTCAAGAGAATCATAAGGAAATCCCTAACAAATAATTAGCTCATATCCATAGTCACACTAAGAACTAATACAATCTTCATACATGAACTGAAATAAACAAAGAAAAAAAGAAAGAAAAGAAAATACTTGAACTAGGTCTCAAATCTTCGCCTCCTAGAGTTGTGTTGTATGTACAATGGATGGAATCCCATCCCCTAATGATGTAGAGACTATTTATAGCCCCAGAATCCTTTAGATCAAGGGTTAGGGATTATGTAGGTAGGAAAAGTTATCCCTTTTGGACCCTGAAAATGTGTCAAATTCGGCCCAAAACATCAAAAATACCGCGTCGGCGCCGTGGCCCTGCAGTCGGGCGCCACAGTGCCGAAAAACCTACAGCGAAATCAACTTTCGGAACATTCAGCTCCGCGGCGCCTGAGGCATTTTTCATGGATTGCTTCGCTGCCCTTTTTCGTCCGACTTCGCCGAACTCTCTATACTTCCTAACTTCTTAGACTTCATTTCTTGGCCCTTTTGTGTGCAATTCCATCTCATTTATGCTCATTTCATCTCCTTTTTGTCATTTCTCCATTTCTGACCGCTGTGACATAAAAGAAAGGAAAACGACCCTAATACTATACTAAACATAAATAAAATGAGTAAAATACTAACTAAAAATGACTCAAAAAATGTGTATAAAATACACCGATCATACCCGCATAGACCATTAGAATTGTCTGAATAGTTATTAACAAAATATTGTCAAATTAACTTGCACACTCCAAATAAAGTTCGATAACTCTGTCATATCACCGTTCAGAACTTTAAATCTATCAAATCATCCAAAAATTGATTACTATACTAATAATAAATCATGACAAGGTAACCATAAGCTATCCCGCGATACATGAACAGTCTTGATCTTGTGCAAAGTGCACAACTCCTCTACTGTTGCCAATAGTCACCCGAACTGGCTCTAATTCCTCACAAAACCAATCATAGAACTCTCATAGGTTTGTAGTGACCAATCCCTATCTATTGCTCATGAGTACTCAATGATGCGATGTCATCCATAACTTTAAAGGTTGAACCCTACCCAAGTCATCAACTTAGTACTGATGAACTACACCTTATAACAAAAATCTTCTTATTCTCAACTCACAACTGATATGAAAGTCTAACAGAACTCCATAGAGTTTAAATACATCAAATCTTCCTCTTTACACTTTAACTTAACTAATTCACTACTCTCAATACTTCAACGCAAGGCCTGGAGCCTTATACTCCCCCTTATACCCATTGAATCTTTGATTGTAATACCCTTTTTACGCTTTTAGAAAATTCAAAAGTATCAACTCTTGCAATTCATTTGTCTTACTACACACAAATACTCTCACACCATTAATAATTGGTGTACTCAACTATAACACTTTGAGATAATCTACTATCACGAATACAGTTTTACTTCGAAAATATGACTAATATTCACACTTAAGAGATTTCAAGCTTCTCTCTTATCAATCAACTCTAGCTCATTAATTCATGAATGATATGAAATTAACCACCTTAGTACAATGAAAGTCGTCTTTCCATAAACCTTATCACGTTAGTCATGTGAAACTAGTACCTCACAGTTGTCAATCGCAAACCCACATGGCACTTAGCCATACAACTTTGTCAAATTTTATAGACTTCCTTCAAGCATACTTAATAATTACCTCCCATCTGAATGATTTGATATAATCCTACCATAATTCATACGTATCTCAATTAATCCTATTGATTCGAACCAAACATGTCTTTATCTTAATTATTCTATTTCCATATTCTATCCAAAATCACATTCGTCGCTATCGACCGAAATCACCCAAACCCACGTGTACCGAAATATCATAAATCTTTAAAAGTAGCTAAGTCAATCCTGAAGATAGTAGTAAACCACAAACTCGAATAACTGAAGGGTTTTCTTACCTCACTCGAATCTCAAAACAGAATACTTATCTAAATCAAATGCATCATATGAACAATCCTTCATGAAACCTCCCACCTGAAATAATGATCAACCTTTGTTACCCTCATCCAGATCTATTATTGCCGATGTAGTATTCCAAACAGTCACTGCATGTCCATAACCTATAGGGCAATCTCACTTACCATTCACAAATATCTACTAATGCTCTCATATGGTTCCATGCCAACATCATTGCATATGGTTCCTTAACTAAATAATCTTTCTTCTACGTTGGCCTATAAGTCCTATAACCAAATATCAATACACCAAGTACTATAATGAATTCACTTTTCTTGGTTTCAACCGTTATCACTGATCCTTACTTCAATTTTCTGAAATGTACTTCAAAACTCAAGTCAGTTAACATCTACCATTGATCTACCACTTTAAATATCCTTATCGACTAACACCTCACTCAAGGGTCGTTAACCGATGCCTACCTGAAAAACTATCTCTCGCATTGTCTCATCAAATTAGAATGCCTCTAACAAATCATGAAGTTACCCTTCTCATTCCACAAACTCCAAAAAATTACCTCACTATCATTTGCGAAAACTTGCGTAGCCCTAAACAATAAGTACAATATCCACTTCCTTGTCTTTTATCAAATTCTCTTCACAACATTACCATGATCTCTATCCTCTTAAGTCTAATCTTGTCTTCAAGATGTCAACGTATGAACTCTTTTGTTACTGAGTCATCCTCGTCACTAGAATGTCGCTTGACTTTGATACACCCTCGTAAAAATACTATCATAATAAATTTAAATGACATTGAAGTATTTCCACATCAATCACACCTCAAGTAAAACATCCTTAACATTTAAACCTTCTCAAGTGTAGTTCTCAAAGTCGTAACGCTTATTACTTTGTTACTTCGCTAACCGTATGAAATTAATTATCCAACTCCTTCCACATTACCTGTGATACCATATATGTACCTCTTCAATCTTCTAGTAACTAACTGTTGAAGATATAGAGATCATGCAGTCCTTCATACCATTGCTCCCATTTCCTAGGGATATCACAGAACCAAAAATCTGAATCATAACCCTGCTCAACTGAGTCTTTAAATCATAGCTCTAATATGAACTCAATCTTATGTCTTTATCACGGTGACACATATCATACTATATCATGTGACGTCACATTCATCCGCTCGTGGGCAAATTTGAGAATGTGTCCTTGCTGTTAATGAAAGATTGAAATGAAAAAGTTTAGGCCTTAGACCGAATCACATACACACGATAAGGAATGAAAGACTGAAAGTTTCCAAAATTTTATATAGCCACTCGAAGATAGGTACATAACTCTTCGTACCGATTTGCAAGACTCTACTAGATAAAACTCTTGTAGAGACCAATGAACCTAGTGATCTGATGCTAATTTGTGACGACCTAAAATCTCATTGTGTCGTGACGGCACCTACCCTACCCATAAGCGAACCATTAACATCCAAACGTCAATAATGTAAAGCGAATATGGAAAATTAAGGAAAATAACATAAGTGTTATTAAGTATTAGGACTTCATACATAAACCATGAAATAAAACCCCAAAATCTGGTTGTCATGAGTACAAAACTACTAATGGAATACAAGTCTGGAACTTTAAATACAATCACTGTCTGAAATATATGACAGGAAAGTAAAATAACAAGATGAAGAGTTCTAGTGCTATGATGGAATCTACGACAGAGTGCAGCAAGTGTAGAATGAGTACGGAAAGCATATGTACATAGCAACATCGTCGACCGACCCTAATTATAGCATTGGTGAGTGTTGGTTCTCCTAATACTTCTCTTCCTGCTTGATTTGTCAAATTATACAGTTTCTCCATTGCTCTTCATAGAACTTAATAAAGTTTTTAGTTTACCTCAATTAGGAATGATATATCCATAAGATTCCAACCTACACCCAAGAGGGTGTCTAAATCCTCAAGATTACCTCATTTAATTAATTAGAATAAGTTCTACTCATAAGGGACCAACCCTTTCACGAATTGAGGCACACTCATAATTAAGTTTCAATCTTTTAACCCAAACACGTTTACCATTAAAGGTTCAATATTTTAGTTCTTATATCAAGGAATACATAGAGATCCTATCTCTATATCATTTCTAGCAATCCATGTCATAAAATCTCATCTTTATATGATCATCATACATTATAATATTTCCCTTTTTACATCAAGTATAAGTTACAAGTTACCACTATTACTCTCTGTCAAAGTATCAACACCGAGTACACACATATCAGGTTTATGAATGAATTAAATGTTGATGATATGTATGTATGTATGTATCCAATGGCCATATGTACCTAGTATACACACACTACTACAACAGCTGTCACATGACCCATGTAGGACTCATGAGATCCATAAATCCATCTAATCCCATTGGATATCGGCTCTGTTGTTGTATCATCATCTATCATCACTATCGTATCATGTACCATATCCAATGACCGTCTTCCCAAGCCTCTCTCAGCAATATCTCATAGTTCAATGCCAAATATAATATGTATAAATGATATGGATATGTGTACACCATGCAATCAACATAATCAATGCAATCAGTATTTATCAGTTTCTTTTCAAGTATTTAGACGAGATATGCAGTGATGAATGTATGATAAGTTCAATCAAAGATATAATAATCAAGCATGGCTACGAGCCCAAATAATCAGTAAACATACCAATCTAAGAGGATTTATGCACTACACCCGTGACCCAAAGGCTAAACATATAAACTCCTTCAGTTGTATCAAACTAGTTAATTAATTACCTAATTAAGTTCATCGGTACCCATATTAGTTCTCGTCACCTCCCGGAAGCTCCATCATGTCCAAACTCACTGAACGAGTTCAATCTAGTAAAATTAGTAATCTACATAGTTAGATGAATTTAGCGATATTCATATTGCTATACTTTATTTTGGAACCTAAAAATAGACCCAAAAAGCCAATTCTGAGCCCCGAAGGTCAAAACTATAATTTTATTGTAAAAGCGAGTTACCCATAGCCCATAAGTTATATATCCATAAATTCAACTAATTTCATCCATGAATTAGTCCTCAAATCAAAGGTTTATCATTCTCAACTCTAGGGATCAAAACCCAAATTTTCCCAACCAAATATGGATAAAATCGATAAATAAAGGAAATAAACTTGAAGAAATGTCAAAATAAAGGTTGGATATTTATCCCCTTGTTGGGACGAGAACAACATCGTGAAAATCACCTCAACCGGAGCTCTAGAACTCAAGTTATGCTCAAAATATTAAATGAACACAGTCTGATTTTTAATTCATAGTGATTTCTGCTTCGATGAATCAATTTCCGCCCCGACGGATCCTCTTCGGCGTACGATCCATCCCGGCGCACAACAGAAACCAAATATTTTTCCCGAAACCAAAATGGGCATAATTCCCTCATACGATATCAGAATTTCTACGATTCAAGTTGCTACGGATCACAAATTTTGATACGCATCTAATACAACAATCAAAACTCAATTCCAACATTAAATGAAAATAATGGTACACTGAATCATCGAAGGCGGGCAACTTAAGCCAACAACTCAAACAACTGAACTTGACCAAATGGAATCCAAATCCGAAAGTTCCTACAAGTCACAAATGATCATACTAAGCTACTCGAACTCTCAAAATACCCAATGGATCCGTTTTGACCCAATGTTAACCATGGTCAACTCCATATTATCTCAAAAGCTAGTTTGTCAACCAACCACCTTAATCACATCTAAACCTCTCGGGAACCAAACCAACGACTCGACTAAGTCATAAATTACATTACAAACCTAACGTAATCGATGAAACTTCGCAAAAGATGCGTTTACCCAAAAGTCAACTTTTGGTCAAACTTCTTATTTTCTTTAACTTAAAGCTTACATCTTGCTAAACTGGATATGAAACTCACCCGATTGCCTCGTAAAATGTGTCACTGATTCCCACAAGTCATAAATACTGAGTTAAAGCTACGGAAATGATATTCTTCGGAAAACAAGTCTAAAAGTTCAAAACGACCAAACTAGTCGTTACACCGATAGTCTGGTCTTGACTTGGCTCCCCATCCAAACCTCTATCCCCAAAAGTTGAGGTCAGAATATAACCACTTACTGGCCACGCCTACTTTCTCGGTGTCTCCTACTTGCTGACTCATGTCTGATTTGTCGTTATTATCATGTGTCACTGTCAGATAAAACCATTTGGCTTTTCCTAATTCTACACAATACATTGTCGTTAGCCAAATAGTCGAATATGCACCTCAAACATTAAAAGAAACACTTGGAGCCCAAATATAGAATAACTCAACCCGATTTATTACAAACCTCAACCCCCTAAATAACCTGCAAGTGAGTTATTTCGTCAATAAAGTGAGATATTTCGTCACTTATTTTTGGACAAAGTACCGAAAATATTTCGTCAATAAAAAAATAAAATTCACCATAGTTTACCGAAAATATGACATGACACTCCAGAATAGCTTCTTAGTTTAATACACATATTGAATATAATAAATTAATTCCAAAGGCCTTCCCCCTAGTTTCTCTTTCAGAACATCGGTCTTCCTTGTAGTTGACGAAATTATGCTACCCCTTATTTTAATTAATTACAGTATGAAGATCGTAGATTTTCTGTTTGACATTGAATTCTTTGATTCTAGAAGAACATCTTTTTTACTATTTAAAAGAGGCATTTATGAAATTCACTAAACAAATGAGTATATTTGTAAGCGCAAAATAGTCAAATGATGTTTTTATATTAATGATAATGTGTTAAAACAAATTCAAAAAAAATTAAAATAAGAAAAGTAAACAGAATATTGTAAACCACAACGAATGAAGCGAAATATTAGGAGAGGTTTATGATATTATTCCCAAAGTAATTAACTTATTTTTGAGTTTCATGTCATATTTCTGATACAAACTATATAATTTTAGGTGAATTTTAGTTTTTGGTTAACTTGACCAAAATTAAATGACTTTTAAGTGACAACAAATAGAAAAATGACTTTTGTGCGATAAATTTTAAAGTTGAATAACTTTTATGTGATAAAAATAGAAAAATGATTGTTGTATGATAAACTATAAAATTAAATTACTTTTATGTAATAAAAATAAAATAGAAATTTTGGGTGATAAACTAAAAATTGGATGACCACAAGTAATATTTACCCTATTTTAGGGAGATATAATGGAAACTAGATGGGAAAAAGGAATAAAACGAGCTGAATTTACCAAGTCGAGTTACCGTTTGAATTTGCATAAGATAAAATATAGATGTTAATGTTGGATTTAGTGTTGTGATATATTTTTCCCAACATATCATTTTTAGTACTAGGTTAAAGTTAAGAAATGTTGGAACAAATGTCACAAATTCGAACCAACACTTATGTGAATAACAATTTTGCCTTACTTCACGGACTGAAGAAAATCTCGTGGATATTTTACCACGATGGAAAAGTGACTTGGTAAGGTGATTAGGAGCTGATGAAAAACGTGGGAAGAATAAGTCAAAGATGTTTCTAAGCTTGGGGAACAAGTCCAAGAAGTTAGAGGATTTGGCTCTATGATCTTCTCCACAAACCTTATCGGATGCCCATCTTTCCCTCAACCTCTACAACAAGTCGATGAACTTTTCAAGGAATACTCTCTACTATAAATAGAGAGGGAAGAAGATTGAATTGATATCCAGAATCAGATTGCAAAAGTATCAAGAGAGCTCTCGAGAATTCATCTCAGAAAACTGGATCACAAGTGTTTCTTGAACGTGTCGCCAATATTCTGTCCAATATTATAATTGCTTCTTAGATTCTACATTTGTTCTTTATTGAAGCAATTATAATGTGATGTTGTCTATGTATAGTTAGGTAGATTTTTCAGGCAAAAGTCATCTACGACTTCAACTTTTTAATTCATTTTGTATCATTTTGTAATAAAAGAATGAATTTATTCAATTGTATATAAATATATAACAATATTTTCGATCACTGACCGTCATATATTATATAATCAATATAACCTATGTAAATATTAAACTTTTGTGTTCTTTATTATTTTCGCTGCAATTTACTCTTCAAAGGTTTTTATGTTTTATCGAAGTGTTGTCACTTGTGACTGACAACATTGTTGCCGACATTTGCAAATTGTATTAGCATTCGAGTTAGTTTATTTTCCAGTTTGTTTTTATTGTTCCAGAGTATACCCCGGGACCTAACAAGTGGTATCAAATCCAACACTTAACAAAATAAGTGTTTGGTCATATTATTCAAAGCTATGGATCCGGCTAATCCAAATATTTGTAGACTTCCCATTTTAGATGGTACAAACTATGCCTATTGGAAGATTCGTCTACGTTCTCACATCAAATCAATTGATGTTAGGGCATGGAGATCTATAACCAATGGGTATGTTGTTCCAATGTTGCTGCTGGATGAGGAATGTGGCATTCTTGTTAAACCTGAATCCGAATGGACGACGGAAGAAACCAATAATGCTAGCTTTAACGAAAAGGCCTTAAATATAATTTTTGGATGGGTTGATCTTTACATGTTCAAACTCATTCAAAACTGGCCAATGACTAAGGATGCATGAGATACTTTACAAATTCATTATGAAGGTAGCTCAAGTGTTCGTCAAACTAAGCTACACATGCTCATGAAAAAATATGAACGTTTAAGGATGGAAGAAGCGTATGATATTAAATCTTAATTTGAAAAGTTAATTGACATCTCTAATGAATTTCAAATGTTTGGTGAACCATTAACCCACACTCAACTTGTTGAAAAGACTCTCCATTCTCTTGCTGAAAAGTTTAATTTAAAGATTTGTGTCATTGAAGAAGCTCACAATTTTGCTACTATGGACCTTCATACCTTGATGAACATTCTCAAAACCTATAAGATGAACATTGAGAACCCAATGGGAACTATATACGAGCAAGAATGTGGCACTTCAAGTTCAATCCTCAGAGAATCAAATCAATGAAGAGGATGAGAATCTTGAAGAAATTGGTGAAGGTGTTAATGTTGTCTTCCTCACTCAAAAATACAATTCGATTGTGAAGAAGTTCAACAATGAGAGAAATAAATCTAAATTCAAACAGTATCAAAACCAAAGCTTCAATCAAAACCCATCAAATACTAAAAAAGGAAGTCCACTAAGAAGAACCAATTCAGATCATACCAAATTTGATCTCAAACAACTAGAGTCTGTGTAATGTCATGCATGTTCAGGTTGGGGTCATTATGCTAATGAATATGTAAACTATCTTAGGAAATTTGGTAAGAATGGGTGGGTCTCGCTTAGTGACGATGAAGGAGAAGAAGAAAGAGATCAAGAATTCGAATCACAAACAATGCTGGCCACTGTTTACGAACAACCTCTATCTGATAATGAAGATGTCATCTGTAATGTTGTCTCAGATGTCATGACATTTCAGACAATACCTGCAACAACATCTGTATTCCCAACAACATCGGAAAGGTATGAATTCTTTAACTATCCTGATTTTAATTGCTTTAGTGGTTTTATTCCTAGTCGTGAGGCTGAGTGTATGGATCAAGTTGAATGTAACAATGACATGATTAATGAATTATAAAACATTTGTAAAGCCTTAATCATAGAATCCAAGTAACTTGACATAAATGTAAAATATTTAACTCATTTTTTTTAGGTAAATGCAAATATTATTACTAATAACGGAAATAAAGATGGCTACAATCAGTCATTGAGGGTTCTCAATCCTCAATGTTTACGCAAACAAGAAATGGGGCGGGAGTAGTGGTCACTCAAAGGTGCCATTACAAGAGGGGATAAGATCATAATAGTTTTAAGTCCTATTGATTCTGACAAGGACACGTAAGTATCCTATGTAGAATTAAAACTCCTGCAGCTTAGTACATGCATTAGACGATTTGTTGGGGAAATAAAATGTTGGCATAAATGGCTTTAGTCGTTGGCTTTGAATGCCCATCGCCGAGACCAAATGAGAACTTAGGCGCTTTTGATAAGAGTGATCCTTCGATTTCCTCATAAGTTAATATTCCAAGACTTGATTGAAGAGTACTTTCAATCCGTAGCCATCAATCTTCCAAGCCTCTTTTGACGAGTTGCCCCTTTGGTTTCCGCAACCCTTGAATTCATTAGAACGGGTGACACTTCGCCTCACACTCATAAATTTTCGATGTCTCATTGAATGAGATGTTTCTCGTTCTCTTAGCAATAAATGCCCAAAACCAAGTCTCGTTATGGTAGGCTGTTCGACTTCCACACGATTCAAACTACCAAGAACCATGGAAATGAACCAACATCGGCTTTCTACAAACTTTAACTAAAGACCCTTAGGTGAGCCCAAGACCCACGACCATCAACGTGACTAATCAAAGAACCCAAGTCTACCCTCTCGACCCTCCTCGACCCAGAACCATCCTCTTGATCCTCCATAGACCCAAACCCACCCATGCGACCCGACATCCCCTCGAGAAGGGGTGAGGCTTCGGAAACCGCAACATTTGCCTTCTCAAAATCCTTGGGAAAAGAAGTACCAACGGCTTCACCAACCTTAGATCGATGTTTCGTGGACACGAACCCCGACTCCACGACCACCGCCCCGACCGCCATCGACTCGGATCATCCACAAGACCCGAATCAACCGACCTCCATGCCACGAAAACAACAAAAGCCACACCTTTATCCTTCATAAGATTACGCTTCCATACTGCGTGACCCATGGATTCCATCCACAACCCACGACCACTATCACGACCTCGCAACCCGGACCCCCACCATACCCACTTGACCGGATCTCTAACAAGATCCGCACCAACCAAAGGTCAAACGTCGTTTGAAGAGGAGCCCTTCAACTCGTAGCCATCAAGTTTCTAAACCTCTTTTGACGAGCTGCCCTTTCGTTACCGTGAACCTTGAATACACAGAGACGACTCTTCTGCTCTCAACCTTTCAAGTTTCGATGTCCCATTGAATGAGATGTATCCTCGTACTCTCAAGAATTAAATTCAGAGCACAAATTGAGCGAGGTGTGCCATTCGACATCCGCAACAAAAGAATGTATCAAATTACTAGACCTCTTTGGCTAAAGAACCCCTGGCTTATTGAACCTTAGCATTTCCAAGGCCAATTGGAAATGAAAAGTTTTGAGTCAACCACTAAAGTCCGTGGCCCGGACTTTCCCCAAGACCTATGTCCACCCACCGACCCGCCTTCAACCCGTGACTAACCTCGAGTCCCGTTGACCCCTCGCATCCAAAGCCGCCTAAAAACTCTTTGCACTCGAAACCAAGGATCGGAGGCCCAAGGATTCAAGCCTCAAACCCCGAACAACAACACTACCCCCGCACTCGGTCCACCCTCCATACCCGCTGACCCGATCACCAACAAGATCCGCAAACTCCTCCGAGGCGAGTGCCTCCGGAATCGCAGCAGCCTCTTCCGATTTCTACGAACCCGCTAAAAGCTCCTCGACTCAAAGACAAATGGATCGCGGAACCAAGGGTTTCAACCACAACCCTTTATCACCATCACGACCCTCCCGCAACCCGCGACCACCCACCTTTCCCGCAATAGACCAGGAAATCCGCCAAGACCCTTAAACCTCCATTGTGAAGCTTTTCAACCGAACACTGGCGAGGTTGCCACCGTAAGGTTGGGAGAAACCAAGTGCTGCTTCCTCAACCCAAGACCACCATCATGACCCTCTTGCACCAAGAACACCCTCCCGCCCGCTAATAACCCAAAGAACACCCGCCCCCGAAAATTCCGCAATATTCGGAGAGGCTACAACCGCCCAACGCCTAAGCCGCTCTAAATGCAAACTTCAAATTCATATCTTGTAACTTATAATCTTGAACAATCAAAATAATCTCTTTCATTCTTTTGGCTGAAATCTTTGTATTCTTTCTCATGGCTATAAGGAAGATACCTTACTCTATAACAAATCAATTAAGTGCGCGTGAAATGAGCACACAAACTTCAACGTAGGATGGATTAGATCAAAGAACAATCCGTATAGTATATCAGTTGATGAAAATCATAGAAGAAGGAAGACATAGAAGAGCAACTAGGAAAAAATGTTGAGAGCATTTTCGCCTAGTGAGAGAAACATCTCTCTAACTCTTTTGTTTTGGACTTAAATATTTAACTCATGAGATTGTAGATCTAAAGGACACAATAACCGACTAGATGTTACACTTACCAAAAAAGATACTGAATTTGGTAAAATTTGTGCAAAATTGGATTTAGCTGAAGCAACCTTCCTTAAGATCAACTCAGGGACTTCTAAATTGAATAAAATACTCAGCTTTAGTAAACCTCCACATGTAGTTATTGAGTACAAAAACTCTCTTAAAACTATATGCTCTAGTTTGTTTGATAAAAATGAGAATATATGCTTTATAAATGAAAGAGGAATAAATAATAGATTCTCATATATGTTGATGCGCGATTTATGCACACACTTACGCAAGTGCACGTGTCGTGTCAAGTAATATAGTCTAGGTAAGACCGAATATCGTCCTCAAGGATTGGTTTTCAAGTACCGATTATCTATCCTATGGTATCTATTTGGTTAACGTAAATTGAATTGGAATTCTAACTAATAATGCAGGAAATAAACTAATTATAAAAATACTTTGATTTAAATCAATTATGATGGATAATTAGGGCTTCCAAGATCATCAACTATCCACTCTATTCAATCCTTAATACAATTAGACTGACTTCTTCTTCTACGTTAAGATAGCAGGTTTACTAATCCGTTTTATACTCCTGTTAAGGTTATATAAACACTCAACCCCAGTACAACTCCTTTCTACCTTTCGGTGATAAGGATGACTCTAGAGGAGGATTAAGAACAAAAACCTATTAATACTACACAAGTAATTGAGGTATTTTCATCCCCAATTCGACCTATGTCTATCCAACTACATCATATTCACAACCTCCCCTTTCGGATTTCGGTTAGAAATCATAAGAATTATGATAATTAGTGATCAATTAATTATCAAGCAATCAAAACAACTATTGAATAAATCTTAAATAAGTGAAGAAGAAATCAACTAATATATTAATTCATGAATAGAGTTTCAAGTGAATCACAAGGAAATCCCTAATAAAGTAATTACCTCCTAGCCATTGTCACGCTAAGAACTAATACAATCTCCATACATGAACTGAAATAAATAAAGAAAAAAGAAAGAAAAGAAAATACTCAAGAACGAGTCTCCAAGCCTTCTAGCATCCAAGGGTTGTGTTGTGGAATATTTACAAGATGGAATGGTGGATGGATGGATGAAGAATGGTGAACGGTAGAATGGAGAATGAATTCTTCTAATGATGTAGAGACTATTTATAGACCAAGAATCCTTTAGGTGAAGGGTTAATGATTGTGTAGGTAGGAAAAGTTATTAGAATACTTTTAAGTAAGGGTTTTAAGGTAGGAAAAGTTATCCCTTTAGGTAGGAAAAGTTATCCCTTTAGACTCTAAAACATGTCAAATTCGGCCTGACTTCATAAATCCGCGTCCGCACATGCGCATGCAGATCAGCCACACGGCTGAAAATCAGCAACTTTCGGAACATTCGTAACATTGGCCGCCACCGCCGCCAGCGCCGCGCGCCGGACGTTTTGGATTCCGTTTCGTCGCCTTTTTTCGTCCGGACTTCATCTGATCTCCTCTATAATTTTTGGAACTTCTTAGACTTCATTTCTTGGCCCTTTTAGTGTGCAATTCCATCTCTTTTATGCTCATTTCATCTCTTTTTTGCCATTTCTCCATTTCTGACCGCTGTGACACAAAAGAAAGGAAAACGACCCTAATACTATACTAAACATAAATGAAATGAGTAAAATACTAACTAAAAATGACTCAAAATGTGTATATAAAATACACCGATCATATGTCAAAGAATATGAAGTTTATGTGTCATCACTGTAACTCCTCTGGACACTTAAAACCATGATGTTTCAAACTTCAAGATTCTATGAGCAAAATGTTGCCTAAAAGACTGTCCAACATTTCAGACAACATTCCAAGAAACATTTATGAGTCAAAGGTAAAAAAAATGTTTTAAAAGAGTTTGAGTTCTCAAAACGGATATAACTTGTAATGTTGCGATAACTGCCTTAAGAACTAACATTGCAGGTTCTTGGTAGTTTGTGTTGACAGTCAATTTTGACCCATTTTTTGTATATTTCGTGCAATTTTAAGTATTTTAGCACACCGCATTTTAATCGTTATTTTGCATATTCTTACATAATATTCTGTGTTTATTTCTTCACAAAAATAGCACTGCATCTTTTATTTTTAAATTAAGCATTATGTCGTTGTTAATATTATGTTTTTATTATTGTTATACCGTCGTTTTATTTTAATAATATTTGCATCTCTTTAAATAATTAATTGGCATCCCATTTTTACTTTCAATCAATTAAACATGTCTTAAATATTGCATTTTAGTATTATCATACTTCGGCATTTGCATTTTAATAATCTTGCATCTTTTAAATAATTTTGTTTTAAATAACTAACCAGCCTCGCATTTTTGTCAAACCAGTCCAAGTCCAGTCCAAGACACAATTTGAATCAGTCTAATCCAACACCATTTTTTATTTCATCCAAACACCCCCTTTTATTTTTCCCCCTAAATTTCAAACCCCACTTTTCATTTCCCAAAACTAAACCAAACCCTAAAAACCTACCCTATAAATAAAACATTATACTCCCACTTTTATTAAAAAAAAGGAGGCGTATTCAAGCTCATTGTCTCCAAGCGCTAGCGCGCCTTCAGCAAAAAATCAGCCGTTTTGAGTTTTGCCTGTGCAGTAGTACGAGGCGCTCCGATCTCTCGCTCTCGCTGCCGCCGTGCATGACTAGCGTCGACCTTACTCCGGCGTGACACCACTTTAGGCCACACACTGCAACACGAGCCAGCAATGGCGGCCATTTCTGACTGGCTAAGTCACGCCGCGGAGTTGAACTCCTTCCCAGTCGCCGCCGCCGGCCGTCCTGCCTACCGCCGCGTTATCATTTTGACCTTGCGCGAGACCGCTTTGCGGCGCAAGACCGGTGACAATCCAGGCCCACTTCGGCTTCTTATCGACCGGCTGTGAACCCCAGTGGCCGAATCTAAGCCTCGCGTCGTCGGCCTGCTGTGACTGGCGATAGCGGCGTCGCTCAGGCGTTAAGCTGCGACGATCTACGCCGGATTAACATCAACGCCGAAATGGCGGAGTTGAACTTTCGGCTACCTTTGTTGATTCGCGCTCTTAATCTTTATTATATTAATCTGGTCTGATTAACGTTTTGGGGTTGCATCGTCGATTACTTTGTTGTTGATAAGTGGGACTGATTTGATTTCTTATTTTTGATTTTGAGACTTTGTTGCTCGTGAGATTAAGGAGCGGAGTCGCGTTTTGTTGGTGGCACTTTCGTTAGTCCATGACTTGTTTTGTTCGTATTGGTTGGGTATATTGGTGGCTATGGGTGATTCTTCGATTGTTCTATCGGCGTGATTGGTATTGCTGCGTATATTGTTCTATTTGCTATTGATTTTGGGCTGGAGTGTGAATTGTTCTATTAGCACGGGTTGTTGTTCAGTTAGTTTGATTTCGGCCGTTTCTTTCTTCTTTTTTGATTTGCGTATTTTGCCTATCGTAGCGTTAATTTTCTATTATTTTGAGGCCCGAAGTGTTGGATGTTTCTTCTTTGTTGTGTACTTGAGGTATTAAAGAAAATAGTTGTTATACTTTTTCAATAAATGTAGCTTTCTGGGCAAGGATGATTTCTTCCACTTACACCGGATAACCAACATGCGCTGGCAGGGCGAATTCTCGCAGCCGCACTTGTTTAGGCTGTCCCACTTTATATATTTTTTATATCTGATCCCCGTGTTTAAAACTATTACTGTTTTGGCGCGGATCTGAAGGTTTTATTTATTTTATTGCTTTTAACAATATTGGTCGATGAAGGAATCTCCGTCTGATTTCCAAGGCCTCCTCTGTGCAAAAGACGGATTTATTTATTTTTGGCTTTACTTATTAATTTTGTCATTTGCATTAAAATTATTTATTCTATTACTAACACTTTTACTAAGTGTTTATGCAGATACCCGGAGATCATCTTGTGCAGAAGACCTAAAAATGGTTAAAAGGATGTCCCGAAATTTTATTTTTATGTCGCATTTAATTTTAGTTTTTATTATTTTGTATTGCGTTTTATTTTAATTATAAATTATGAAAAATGCTTAGAATACGTAGAATAAAAAGGGCAATAAATAATTAACCTAGGTTTGAACGAATAACCGCAAGTTAGCAGATCTTAAAGGATGCCTAATCCCTTCCCTTTAGGATAATAAAGAACCCTGATCCAGAATCTCACTAATTTCGCAGACCATTAAATGGAGATTAATTGCAGTATTTTACTGCAATAAATCAAGTGTCCTAATTCACTTAAATAATTAGGTGGCGACTCCTCAAAAAACAACACTTATTGGTCCATCCAGGGGAATCGCGCCAAAGAGCAACGTTGCGGATACCGTTCAGACCCCCGATGTCAAAAACGGGCGCGACAGCATGACGACTAAATGACGGTGCACTTTTTCCA
The DNA here is from genome assembly GCA_029844215.1 of Przewalskia tangutica. Taxonomy (NCBI): domain Eukaryota; kingdom Viridiplantae; phylum Streptophyta; class Magnoliopsida; order Solanales; family Solanaceae; genus Przewalskia; species Przewalskia tangutica. Next base: position 118,871,802 of record CM056721.1, on the reverse strand, counting down.
ATTTCAGTAGTTAATTACAAAATAAAAGCAAACAATATAAAATATTTATAACAAATATAAAAGCAAAATAAAGTGCAATATTTAATTAACCAGTGTTTGCTATGATCAAAAACCTGATATCCCCAGCGGAGTTGCCATTTCCAACAAAACATTCCAGTTTAACGGCTTGGACTTATTTATCATAATCTCGCATATTTGGCGTTTAGGCCGACCTCTGGCATAAGAGAGGTTCCATGCATATTAGGGCGCGCGCTTGATTTGCAGGCTTTTGTTTACTATGGTTTGTCGCTAGCAATTCTGTACATATTATTTAAAGCAATAATTACTCTTTTAAACTCTGTACATATCATGTCATGGGCTTATAACTTCGGCCACGTGCATTTGCATTTTTTGCACTTTTGCTGTCACATTGCAATTAGGACTTCTACTGCGTAAATCACTCTTGAATAGCGCGACTTGGACTTTGTGAAGCATCAACCACCAGTCCGGTCGAACCAACCAGAGAAGTCTTTGACTATATTGTCACACATTTGCATTTTTATTATTTTTGTCATTTTCCTACTCACCTATTTCTCATATTTTTTGCATGAAGGTCGTCTTCGCTATCAGCTTAGGGTTGTCGGAAAAAAAAATCATCACAAAAATGAGCGGTAGTCATGTTGACTAATAGAAGTTAGTTTATACCAGATTCAACGAGACATCGCTCTCAATTCTTCTATACTTTGTATTTTTATTCATATTCGCAAATTCAATTTATATGTGTAGCCTTGATTACATAGTTCTTTCATATAATGCATTTTTCAGCATAATTATTCCGAACTACGCGTGTCTGATTCTCACCACACGGTGTGATACGTAGGCAACTCATTTTGGGTTCGACACCACAAAAATAAAAACCACAAAAATAAAAAAAATAAAAATAATGATAATAAAGAAGCATATTTTTCTCACTCATGCATCTCATTCATCATATTTTCGGGCATTCATTTTCCGTTACATTCATTTTACTTTGCATTCGTCCACAGTAGACAATCATTTCTTTTGCACAGCTTTATATTGCTATCCTTTCATTGATAATTTTTTTCCAAGCATACATTTTACAACATATTTGAATGAACTACGCGCACCTGATTCCCTCGGCGGGATACGTAGGCAGCCATATTCGGGTTCGGTACCCTTTATTCAAAAAAAAATCATAAATACAAAAAACAATATTATTCAAAAATACAAAAAACATTTTTTAATTATTATTGTTTGACTTTGTTGATACCAACACAGTTACAAGTGTGCATAAAAAAAACAGTATGAGTTGACTTTGTGGTAAACCATAAATTCTTTTGGTACCTCTTATTCACACCCGTGAATGACATTATGTTGCATGTTTCCAAGATAAGAATGAAACCGACCTCATCGTTTCAAATGCATTGTGTGGTGAATTATTTGAATAAGTTCAATTGCATTGCATTGTGATCTAGAACTTGGCATGAATGTTTGTTGAGGCGAAATCCTGAGTAACACTCGGTGTAGGAAATGATCGTAGACTTTCTTTGACCCGTTTGAGCCTTTTCAGCCTACCAAATAACATTATCCCTAGTACACCCCTTTGAGCCTAAAATCTATTTTTTGACAATCGCATATTACACCTATACCCTTTCTGAGTGCGTACGCACTATCCCTCTCTTGGCCCAACCTCCTTGAGTGCTTTAGAAATGTGCAAGTGACTAACAAAATGCTAGCTGAAGTTTGCAAAGACAAAAATTGTCAAAGTCTCAAAAACCAAAAGCAGAGACGACTTCACACAATCAAAAGCCCCGATAAAAATAAAAAAAAGGGGAATATATGACCCCGAAAAAGGGGGCTCAAAACGAAAGATTCAAAAGAAGTCAGTACAAAAAAACTGAGACAAAAAGAAAGCAAGTCTGCATTAAAGCGCACAAATATCAAGCACTCGAGGAATGATTAGTCACTTTTTTACCCAAATAATATCCATTCCTTTCCCCAAGCCTGCGTTACAAGCAAGTAATGACCTACATGATCTTATCTTGAGGGTTCTCACATTAGTGGATACTTACATGACGACGAGCCTATGGTATCACAATTGCATCGTTGAACATCTTTTTAGTGTGGCGTGCTTACAAACGTCCCAAAATTCAAAATACTGAAATATATGTGTGAAATGGGACTTTATTTCAGTGAGGCATTTGAAAAGTGAGATTACGTGTAGTTCGAAACCTTGGATGCAAACAGGTGTGTCGACACTCAGGTATGTCTGAGGTACTATCTGAAGCTGTATGAATTACACCAGAGTCAATCTCGTTTATACTGAAAGCAATAAAAGAATATCCTTATGTACAATATTAATTGCTAGGTATCAACTGGAGTCAGAACGTAATGTTGTCTTCCATTTTTTCAGAAAAAAAAACAACAAAATGCATATTACATCAAAATCCTTATTTTTGCAGCACGAACTACGTCTTGACCTGATTCCCTCAGTGGGATACTGATCGGTGTATTTTATATACACTTTTTGAGTCAGTTTTAGTTAGTCTTCTGTCCCATTTTGCACATATAAGTGTCGTATTAGGATAGTTTTTCTTTCTTTTGAGTCAAAGTGGTTAAAATGGCCAAATGGCGGAAAAAGAGCAAAAAGAGGGCAAAAGAGGAGATGCGGGTGGAATCGAGAAAGTGGCGAGCGAGGAAAAATCAAGACCGGTTGCGGCCTCCTGCGATCAGCGAGGCCGCGCCCACTATCGAGAAGGTCGAAGACTCGGCGTTGCGGCGCCTCGACAAAAATCGGGCGCGGCCTAAACATCAGGAGCTCTGAAGATCTGGCGCGGCTACCGAACAGCGAATATCGGGGCGCAGCGCCAAAACACCGACGGATTGCAGAACTTCGGTGTATGGCTCTGCAGAACGCGGCGCAGACACGGAAAAAATTAGGTCTTTGGAAAATCTGGGCGGGCACTTTGAAGGAAAAGAGGCGGTTTACGGCTATAAAGGAGAACCCTAGCGGTTTTAAGGGTTCCCCTTCTTGCCTGACACAAGACTTTTGCTTGGAGATTGGATACCATTAGTTTAGTAATTTCTTTTCCTTCTTTACTTTATTTGTTTTTATGATGAACTTTGAATTAGTTCTTGTCATATTTATGGCTAGGAACTAATTCTCTTATAGGGCTTTCCATGTTAAATTGCTAGAAATTTATGTTATAAATTAATGCATGCTTATGGTTATTTTTCTTATTGTGAGATCTATCCAATAATTGAGTTGAATTCTTGGTAATTAATTGACAACTAATTATCACTATATGATTTCTAATCAGTTACGAAAAGGGGATTGTGAATATGTTGTAAGTTGGGTAGGCATTCTTGGATTGGGGATGAAAATACCTCAATTATTTATGGCGTTGATGAGGATTAACAACCCTAATTTTTGCGCATTGTGCGTGACGATCAACTAGGTTTTTGTTCTTAATCCTCCTATAAAGTTATCCTTATCAGAAAGGTAGGTAAGGTCGCGATCTTTGAGGTTGAGTGTTTATATAACCTAACGGAGTATAAAACGATTTAAAACCCGCTTTCTCTAAAGAAGAATACCATAAGTTAATGCATTAGTAAGTAGCATAAGCGGATAGTAAGGATACATGGAAGCCTATTCTCATCATCAAAGTAAATCTTTATATTAAAATAGCTTGCATAATTCGTAGTTATAAACAACAAATCAATCATAAATTCACCAAATAGATACTAGAAAATATATAGTTGGTACTTGAACCCTAATCCTGAGGGCGATATTAGGTCTTATCAAGACTATACTACTTGTCACGATAACGTGCACTTGCGTTTAAAGTGTGTGCGTCTTACCGCGTCAAGTTTTTGGCGCGTTCTTGGGATTAGGCATAGTTCAATATCAATTTTATCTATTTTTAATTTCTAATTTGGTTTTTATTTTAATTTTTAATTTTACGTTTTCTTTTGAAAATTCGAGTCGCGTGATTTGTTATGCATTTTTGATCTATTTCGAAGTCGGTTTATGCGAAGGAGAAGAAGCGAATACTCTTGTTCCCTTCAATCGAATCGAGAAAACGCAAGCGAGCGAAAGAATCGGTATTAACCTTGTTAGAGATGAACTGCGTTGAGCAACAACGGGATGGGAGAAGGGTTAGGAGAGAATCAACCCCACCGGAATACCTAGCAAGCACTCATAGGCGTGGAAGAGAGAGTCCAAATCCAGCGAAAGGAGTTTGGGAGACTATGTGCTACCAAGAGTGAATGGAGCACAAACATGCATTAGGCTCACTGCACAGGAGTCAACAACCGAGAGATAAAGCCGCGATTGAGCATGGTACAACACACGATGCAATTCGAGGCGCCATCGGAGGATCACGTATACGCATAGCTAATTTCTTGGAGTTATGTGCAACTTTTAGATATAACGGCGTTCGATGATGCCGTCAGTTGAGACTCTTTCCTTCTCACTCGGGGATAGAGCAAAAGTATGGTTGAATTCCTGTAAGCCGATTCGATTTTCACATGTACGCAGTGGCACAAAATTCTTAGCCAAGTTCTTTCCTCTATGTAAAGCGGCAAAACTAAGAGGGAGTTGAACAACCTACCAAGCGGATGGAAGTCTTATATGAAGCTTGGGAAAGGTTCAAAGATCTACAGAGAAAGTGCCCACACCATTGTATTGAGTTGTGGAACTTGGTCACATCTTCTACTGTGGTGGCGGACAAACGGAACTATCATAGATGCAGTGGTGGAGCGTTAAGCGAGAAAACGACCACGACGCTCATGAGTTATTAGAAGACATGGCCACTAACAACCATGTCACGGAAGAGAAGGTCGACAAATGGGAGAAGAACGGTGGGAGTCCATGAAATAGATACTATTCTTGCTCAATGCCCAAGTGGCCCTCTGGCAGCGATTGCAGCAACATACATACGGTGAATGCGATGGATGCCTAAAAGTATGAGATATGTGGTGGCATACATTTGATAGGCGTCCTTGACGGATCCCAACAACATACCGATGGAGCGAGTGTCGAGCCATAGGTAATTATCGAGAACAGAACAACCCTACTCCAACACTTATAATCCGGGGTGGAGGAACCCTTTAATTTCTCATGGAGATGAGACCTGAGACAGCGAAACAGACACGAACCAGCGAGAACCAATACCAGGCGGCAGAATCAGTACCATAGGCGGCGACGATGCTCGAGCGTGACCGGTATAGGCGATGCAGACTGAACAGAATCAGACGGCAACCTCATTCAAGCCCAGCGCCAGCGGTTGATGCACCGGTTCAGTGAAAAGCGAGATAAGCGGCATTGAAGACTTGCAACGCCCGAGCGCGATTCGCGAAGCTAGATCCTCGTTGAAACTTGGAACCAGTGGTCGAGTGTCACGACCCGCCGAACGCGATTGGTGCCCTACGGGCACTGTTCGTATTCTCGAGAGAATAGCAGCGGAACATACATGAAACTTATAAAATAAAATAACGAGAAATTAAACCGCAGTGTTAGCGATAAGGCTACCTTCAGACATATACATATACATAACAACGATTACATCCTTTCATTTTACAAACCGACCACGCGACGTGACTACAGACCTCAAGAGTTTAACATAATAAGCGTGGCGGGACAGGGCCGCCATACCACTGAATGTACATAAGTCTACCACGTCGAAAGCACCACAAGATAAGCCTCGCAGTGGAGCTTTCTCCCAAAGCGACGAGATCCAGAGCGAGGATCACCAACTGCACCTAATACTGTGGCATGAACGCACCCGAAAGAATTCGTCACAAGCAGTACAAGTATGGAACAGAAATAAGGTGCAACAATCATATCATAATCGCATAAAAGAATATCATAAAACTCGAAATCAATCGTATATTAACTGCCTTTCCTTCTTTCAATAAGATCTAACAACATGTTCTTACATACATACTTAAGAGTTTAATCAAGTTTTTCCACATAACTTATTTATCTTACTTAACATAATCCGCCCGTTTGGACACGGTGTCTTGACGAATCATGTGACATAATCCGCCGCGCTGGGGCTCGGTGTCTTGTGGAATCATGTAGCATAATCCGCCCGCTGTGGAGCTCGGTGTCTTGTGGAAATGTAGCATAATCCGCCCGCGTGGAGCTCGGTGTCTTGTGGAATCGTGTAGCATAATCCGCCGCTGTGGAGCTCTGTAAGATGACGTAACCGGCTATGTGTAGGCTCGGGGTAATATGGCGTAATCCGCCTGGTAGGCTCGGTGTATCTCATAGCGTGTCCGCCTATTTGTAGGCTCGTGTATTTCATAACGTGTCCGCCTATTTGTAGGCTCGGTGTATTTTATAACGTGTCCGCCTATTTGTAGGCTCGGTGTATTTTCCTTACATAACATTTTTAAACCATCTTTTCACTTCTTCTTAAGTCGTCATAACAACTTCCCATAAAGCTATTATAACAACCATTCATTTTAGAGAACTTATGTCACTTTATTCTTACAACAATTAGGAAAGCGGATCCAAAGATACTACGCATACATACTTAAAAAGAATCAGACGCTTAAAACTTCATAATCCTTAAAAGACAATCAAAGTTCTTAGTCTTCAAACTTCATAACATACTTCCTTTAAAGCCCAATTACTTATACAAAAACATATAAAGTTCCATACCTTCCAAAACCAAGTAATTTATTCCTTAAAATCATATAACTTCCACTTTTAAAATCAATCCCTTTTCACATATAAATTCAAGTCATTTTCGAACATAAAATCCACTTACTTACTTTAAACAAATCAAGACACATGCTTTTAAATCAAATCTCATAACTTCCTAACCGTTCTTTAGCGTCTCCCATAAGACCTAGTAAGGACTTAGGACAATTAAACATACTCTTAACTTAGATTCGAAATGTAAATACTTCTTAACTTCTAGAGTAGAAGAAATCTTGAAATACTATCACATGGAGATTTCATACGTAGGATCATGCCAAAGAAAGAAGAGGTTCACATACCGCGACGATTGTCGACAAGTAGTAAAATGCTCAGTACTTCAACCTTGCTATTCCATTCTTCAAGTAGGATACGCTATACATATTTCTTCCACCTATCATGGTCACAACACGCCCATTAACCTCTTCTTCAAACATAGAATATTCTAAGTGCTAAGCGCCAAATTCTGAGAAAATCGGACAGCACCTCCTTTGTTTTTACTTACTTTGCCACCTTTTCAAGGCCGAAATACCATAACCAAACAGCCCCAATTGGCTCACAACAATATAGAAGGTAGTCCAATACAAATGAATAACTAAACAACCCCAATTGGCTCACATTTAGAAAGTAATCCAATGCAAATGAATAACAAACTAAAGTCCAATTTTACCATAATGAATTACAACAATACCAATTCTTATCCAATTTCCATTTCAATCCAAATTGTTAGCCTAACATGATATCAAGTCGCAAACGATTACAATTACTATAATCTCCAAGTCAAAAACATGCGACGATTCTAATACGACTAAAATCGTAATCCAACTTACATGGCTTACATTTCATTTCGGATTAAGCCAAGCAATCCATAATACTTATAAACTTCAACATACCAACTTCATGCTATCAACATGTAAAGCTAACAACAATATAAATACATAATCTTGTAACACCCTTAAAAGACAAGATTATACCTTAACGATTCTTAATCCAAATCAATCTGTCGCCCTTAGTAGTTTGAGCCTCTCCAAGACACTTCAATCCTCTTGAGACCCTTAGAACCACACCAATAACTTTACTTCAACTTCAATCCAAAACCTAGAAGGCTAGGTTTTCACTTTGCGACTAACCAGTAAACCATCTTTTTCCAAGATTTTTCTATTGAGATACGCTACAATGCACTCAAGAACCTGGTTTAAAGTGTGGAGCTTATTGGACAAGGAACAAAATTTTTCTCTTCTTGAAGTGAGCTTGGCGAGAGCTTCAAGCTTGTGTTCATCCAATTTTTGTGATTTTTGGCTAAGTATGGAACTCTCTCTGCTACTAGTAATAAATATGGGGCATGGAGTCAAGATACACACATTGGGTGGTTGGGATGTGGTCTTACTAAATATCAAGACTTGGTGGGTCCATTGACTTGGTCAAGAACTTACTCACTTGGAAGACTTTAGTCATACAGACTATGGTCAATGACCATCTTAGCCATGCTATTTTTCGTCTGAGCAACATTAAGGGTGACACGTATACCTCCCATTCGTCACAATATTACGTTTTTGACAATTCCATAATTAGATAATTTTTTACAAGTCTCAAATCTTAACACTGTGAGCTCTACGTACTACCTTAAAACATGTCTTGTAAAATACGGTGTAACGATCGGCTAGCAAAGCAGGCAATGAGCCACGAGGGACATTGCCAGCAATACAGAGGTAAATTCGAGGAGCGGTGTCGAGCGATGCGGTTGAAGTGGAAGGCAATTGAGCGATCCTCATTGATAGTTGAGAAAGCGAGTTAGAAAAGAGAAGGTGATTGAGCCTAGCCCAAAGATGAAAACTCGGAGAAGGAGTATACAGAGAAGATCCCTTTCCCAGAGACTACAAGGCGGTTGATAAACAATTCTCCAAATTTTTGGAGACATTGAGAAAAAGTCGTATCAACATACCTTTCATAGAGGCATTAAGCGGATGCCTCTATTTCAAGTTTATGAAGGAGATTTTGGGGAAGAAGAAGGTGGCGAGAATCACGAAATAGTAGCACGGACAGTAAGAGTGTAGTCTATCTTGCGAAAAAGTTGCCACCAAAGCTAAAAGATCCGAGCTTCACACTACTTATGCAGTGGCGGGGTAACTGCAGAGCTACATGTGATTTAGGGGCAAGTATAAATCTAATGCCCTGTCGGTATTTAGAAGATTGGAGTTGGGTGAGGCGACCAACCACAATAAGCTTCATGGCTAGCGGGGACGGTGGTTCATCCAAGAGGCAAGATCGAGGGCGTAATTGTGAAAGTAGGAAAATTCTTCTTCCCGCGAACTTCTCATTCTTGATATGGAAGAAGACGCGAAATCTCTATCATATTGGAGGCCATTCCTAGCAGCGGGAGAGCTTTGATTGATGTTGAAAGAGGAGAATTAACACTAAGGGTGAAGTGAAGAAATGGTGTTTAAAGTTTTTAAACACGCTATCGAGCCACCAACAATGAGTGGGTGCTTTGCAATCAAGACCATCAAACCCCATGCGAGCCAATACAAGTCAACCAAAGAGCGATGAGCCCAAGAAAGGCATGGTTTCTTTGAAATGCCACTAAAGGAGGTAAGTATTCCTGAACCCCCCCTTACTGATAATGCTAAGAAGAAAAGAAGAAAAAGAAAATGCCAAATGTGGAGGAAATGGATCTGTTGGGGTCTTAATCCACCCCAGTGTTATTAAGGCTAAGGAACTTGCGTCCTGCTAAAAGACGTTAAAGACAGCGCTTGTTTGGAGGCAACCCACCGGTTTCAATTATGTTATTTTAATTTCATGCCTTTAGTTTATTTTATGTTGTCTAGAAACAATCTCACGGTCTTGGGTTCTTGTGTTTGTCTTTGTGATTGATAGGTGCAGGAAATAAAGCGAAGGGCGAAAAAGCAAAAGGATTTCGAAAGCGGGTAGCGCGGCGCCAAAAGAATCGAACAGCGTAGAAGTTTAAGCGGCCATGGCGCAGGTCGCGCGCCAAAATCCCGAAAATTTGCCAAGTTTAGGCGTATTTCCAGAATAGACGCTGCTAGAAAATCCCGGAAGGCGCAGGATTTGGCCGCGGCTAAAAATGCAGCGTGGCGGGAATCCAGAAACTTAAAAATGCCCAAAAATCAGATTTTCCCCAATTCCAAATTCAAAAACCCACGAAATTCCAGAAATTTGCCCACAAATCCTCCACAAATCCAACCCAACCACAACCTAAGCTCTTAAATTCCCAAAAACCCTTAGCATTCTCAACCAACAAAGCTCCATTCCATAGCCTCAAACCACCATTGAAACAAGAACAAGTTCAAGCTTCTCATAAAAGGTAATCTTTTTCTTCTTGAATCCTTTACGAAGTCACATGAGGTAGTAGTTTGAAGGAGTATTGTAGTTGAAGCAATTGGAATCTTGAAAAGTTGATTGTGAAGTTTAGAAAGAGTAGAAAAGGGGTGTGGGTATCGTAGAAAAGTTGAAGTTTGGGGTGTTGTGTTCGCTGCTAGTTGTCAATTGTGTAGGAAACATTTGTGCCACTAAATTGTAAGCCCCAGAAACTGTTTTAACCATGGCCACCAGGAAAAGAAGAGGCTCCACATCCACCCCAACCCCACAATACGATGAAAATAGGTTTGTGAGCTACCAAACCTTCCAAAGATACAAAAACTTGATACTGCACTCCATAATACCGAGAAGGGAATGGACTACGGAGGAGTCATATGGGAAGAAGATGTTTATGAGCCCATTCGTGATGATTGAGATTAAGGGATTGGAGAAAATTTGTGAACCTGAGAAGATAGCACCGATAAACACAACAATGATGATCGTGAATTTTATGCGATTTTCCGAGAAGGTGGAAAGAGGATGCTTTGTAAGGGACGCTATGTGCTGTCGCGAGAATATATCAATATACAATTGAAAGCGATTGATGTTGAAGGAGGAATTGGTGATCGGAGCCATTTTAGAACATGATCTAGAGCACCGACAACATAAATCGGGATATCGCCATAAACAGTGAGCTACCGTTTTTGATATTGGAAGAAATGGGTCAAGAGCGAACATGTGCCAATTCAACAAAGTAGCCAAAGGTTGGCTATATTTAAATCGGCCGCGTGATTCCATCCACGCACTTCACCAGTGCGGAGGATGAGATCAAACGATATATGGAATTATGAGGTTGGCGATTGATGTGGGGAAAGAAATAGTGCGAGCATTGAAGAAATCAGCAGTTGGTAACAACAACGGATTGGGACATGGCTCGATTATCACCAAGCTATGTCACATGAGTGCGATTCCAAACCTACCTGACACTCGTGAAAGAAACCAACCGCCTGTATCCCATGGGATAGTGCACTCTTTCCCGCACCAAGCCCCAGCGGCGAGGCAGAGTACAACCAGCGAAGCGCAGAGGCCTCCATGGACGAAGATGAGCTGAAATAGGGGCTCAATATGAGGCGGGACCTAGCCACGTGCCAACCACGGGAAGCGAGAACCTCCAGCGCCTGATGGAGCAATTGTATCGTAATCGGATGAGGATGATGCGGACGCTTGAACACGATAGTACAAGGCGAAGAAACAAGGCAACAAATCAACGAGCTGAGTTCCTTGTTCAACCAATGGTCGATGCATTATCCACCGCCACCACCACTATTTTAACCAAAGTTTGTAAGTGTCTATTTCTTTTACTGTCTTTGAGTCTACACACATTGGGGACAATGTGTGTTTTAAGTTTGGGGGTGTTTATTTGTGTTTTATTTTCTTTGTGTCATGTTATGTTTTACTTAAGTCTTTTTTATTGTTTTTATGTTTATTTGGAGTCACCAATTTTTTTTTTGAATTTTGAGTCATAATTGTCTGTCAAAGATCATGTATGTTGTAGTTGCTAGAAACACCTAGTGAAGTAAGGCGGAATAATATAACGGAATTGAAGCAACTATCTAAACACCTAAGTTAGATATGCCAAAAACTCACAGAATCTGTCTATTTGGAATTTTTTGCTTGAGTTATGCATGCTAAATGATAAATGCTTATGTGTTATGATTGCTTGCTATTTGAGGCGAAATAGTTAGGATATGCATGTTAGGGAGATGACTCAGGCATTTCTTTGATAGCCAATTCTTACCATTCTTTTTTATCCCGTACTTTAAAAATATCCCTAGTCAGCCCCATTGAGCCTAAATTTGAAATTTCTTCTTTGACACCCTATATTCCCACAAGTCGTACCATAAGTGAAAATATGAAATAGTGGAATACATTGTGTTAAAAAAAAAAGAAAAAAAAAAGAGACAAAAAGAGTGAATAAGTCTGTTGCACCCCAATACAAAAGTAATAAGAAATAGGCAAAAGCCTAAGTTTGGGGGTGCTTGTCATTATTATATACTTCACTCTCCCAAAACAAAAGAGGGGAAAGATAGAATCGAAATGAAGAAAAGAACAAAAAAAAGGAAATCTTGAAAAAAGTCAAGAGCTTATGGTACACAAAATGAGCCTAAATGCCTATTTTTACCAACCTACCTAAGCATACATTACAACACTTAAAGTCCTGAAGATCTCTTTTATGCATATCCAGAATTAGTGGAGAATAGCAAGTAAGCATGCCATATGAATTCTTGAATTTACATGCATGATTTAGTATATTGACTTCCATTAAGCATGATGAATATGAGTTTGCGAAATATCTAGCTTCATGTGCTTAGTGTGCTGAAATTTCATGCTATATGTTCCTGCATATTATTTTGCTAACCTTCATGTTTTTCTAGTTAACACTAATGCGACAAAAGTGATCAATGGCAGTGAGTCTTTTTATTTTTTGTTCTTTGAGTCTTTTATTTTATTTCTTTCTATCTTTGCTCGAGAGCAAAGGTTAAGTTTGGGGTATTTGATCGGTGTATTTTATATACACTTTTTGAGTCGATTTTAGTTAGTCTTACGTCATTTGCACATATAAGTGTCGTATTAGGATAGTTTTTCTTTCTTTTGAGTCAAAGTGGTTAAAATGGCCAAATGACGGACAAAGAGCACAAAGAGGGCACAAGAGGAGACGCGATAGCTGGAAACCGAGAAAGTGGCGAACGTGGGAAAAATCAAGACCGGCGCGGCCTCCTCGCAAAGCGGGGCGCGCGCCCACTATCCGAGAGGTCGAAGACTCCGCCGCGGTGCCTCGAGACAAGAAATCAGGGCCGCGGCGCCTAAACATCCGAGGAGCTACAGAAGATACAGCGCCGCGGCGCCCTCAGACAGCAGATATCAGGGCCGCGGCGCCAAAACACCCGACGGATTGCAGAACTTCCGCCGCTACTGTCAGCCGCGGCGCGCCGACGCTGAAAAATTAGGTCTTTTGACGAAAATCAGGCCAGCTTTGCAAGGAAAAGAGGGAGGCGGTTTGCAGCCTATAAAAGGAGAACCCTAGGCAGTTTTTAAGGGTTCCCCTTCTTGCACAACACAAGACTTTTGCTTGGAGATTGGATACCATTAGTTTAGTAATTTCTTTTCCTTCTCTTTACTTTATTTCAGTTTTTATGATGAACTTTGAATTAGTTCTTGTCATATTTATGGCTAGGAACTAATTCTCTTATAGGGCTTTCCATGTTAAATTGCTAGAAACTTATGTTATAAATTAATGCATGCTTATGGTTATTTTTCTTATTGTGAGATCTATCCAATAATTGAGTTGAATTCTTGGTAATTAATTGACAACTAATTATCACTATATGATTTCTAATCGATTCAAAAGGGATTGTGAATATCTTTGTAAGTTGGGTAGACATTCTTGGATTGGGGATGAAAATACCTCAATTATTTATGTAAGCGTTGATGAGAGGCTTAACAACCCTAATTTTGCATGCATTGTGCGTGGCCAACTAGGTTTTTGTTCTTAATCCTCCTATAAAGTTATCCTTATCACCGAAAGGTAGGTAAGGTGCGATACTGGGGTTGAGTGTTTATATAACCCTAACGGGAGTATAAAACGATTTCGTAAACCTGCTTTCTCCTAAAGAAGAATACCATAAGTTAATGCATTAGTAAGTAGCATAAGCGGATAGTAAGGATACATGGAAGCCCTATTCTCATCATCACTGAAGTAAATCTTTATATTAAAATAGCTTGCATAATTCGTAGTTATAAACAACAAATCAATCATAAATTCACCAAATAGATACTAGAAAATAGATAGTTGGTACTTGAACCCTAATCCTAGAGGACGATATTCGGTCTTATCAAGACTATACTACTTGTCACGTTTAAAGTGTGCATCTTCTCTGCGCATCGGATACGTGGCGTGCATCGGCGGTCCGCGTCATTTTAAAATAAAATAAAATCTTATTTTTGCGGACGAACTACGTCTTGACTGATTCCTCAATGGATCGTGGCGCCACATCGCCCGGGCCCCACATCATTTTAAAATCATAAAATCGTTATTTTGCATCATGAACTACGTCTTGACTGATTCCTCGGGATACGTGGCGCCACATCGGCCGGTCCGCATCATTTTAAAATCATAAAAATCCTTATTTTGCATCACGAACTACGTCTTGACTGATTCCTCGGCGGATCGTAGGCGCCACATCGGCCGGCCCCGCATCATTTTAAAATCATAAAAATCCTTATTTTGCATCATGAACTACGTCTTGACCTGATTCCCTCAGCGGGATACGTAGGCGGCCACATCGGCTTCGGTCCCGCATCATTTTAAAATCATAAAAAAAAATCCTTATTTTGCATCACGAACTACGTCTTGACCTGATTCCCTCAGCGGGATACGTAGGCGGCCAAATCGACTTCGGCCCCCCCAAAAAAGAAATTGCTTATCTGATCGCCTTGGTAGCGTCAAGATGCAACCTTACCCAGTTCAACATCTTCATTTACCAGAAACTGGGACATTTTAAGGATTCACTGCAAGAAAATGACAATAGACTGAAAAAAAAAAAAAAGAGCAGGCCAAACCAGTTTGATCATGCAAGCGTCAAGGCCAAAGCTACAAAGTCGACGCTAATCAACCACTCATTTCCTAAAAACTCACTAAGTTTTCTTTGAGTGCATGCGGGTCACAAACGCACGACATCTATGCAATGATGCTATCTCAACCCAGACGGGTCACAAAGAAGGTACGCCCATAAACCAATGCATTTCATCTAAGCCTATGCAACGGATTCATCCATGTTTCGTCTATGCAACGACGAACATCTGCATCGCATCTATGTTTCGTCTATGCAACGACGAACATCTGCATCGCGTCTATGCAACGACGCAATTTCATATAAGCCTATGCAACGGCTTCATCCATGTTTCGTCTATGCAACGACGAACATCTGCATCATCTATGTTTCGTCTATGCAATGACGAGCATCTGCATTGCGTCTATGCAACGACGTCATTTCATTTAAGCCTATGCAACGACTTCATTCATGTTTCGTCTATGCAACGACGAGTATCTGCATCACGTCTATGCAATGACGTCATTTCATTTAAGCCTATGCAACGGCTTCATCTATGTTTCGTCTATGCAACGACGAGCATCTGCATCGCGTCTATGCAACGACGCCATTTCATTTAAGCCAATGCAATGGCTTCATCTATGTTTCGTCTATGCAACGACGAACATCTGCATCACGTCTATGCAACGACGCCATTTCATTTAAGCCTATGCAACAGCTTCATTCATGTTTCGTCTATGCAACGACGAGCATCTGCATCGCGTCTATGCAACGACGCCATTTCATTTAAGCCTATGCAACGGCTTCATATATGTTTCGTCTAAGCAACGACGAGCATCTGCATCGCGTCTATGCAACGACGTCATTTCATTTAAGCCTATGCAACGGCTTCATTCATGTTTCGTCTATGCAACGACGAGTATCTGCATCACGTCTATGCAACGACGCCATTTCATTTAAGCCTATGCAACGGCTTCATCTATGTTTCGTCTATGCAACGACGAGCATCTGCATCGCGTCTATGCAACGACGCCATTTCATTTAAGCATATGCAACGGCTTCATCTATGTTTCGTCTATGCAACGACGAGCATCTGCATCGCGTCTATGCAACGACGCCATTTCATTTAAGTCTATGCAACGGCTTCATCTATGTTTCGTCTATGCAACGACGAGCATCTGCATCACGTCTATGCAACGACGCCATTTCATTTAAGCCTATGCAACAGCTTCATTCATGTTTCGTCTATGCAACGACGAGCATCTGCATCGCGTCTATGCAACGACGCCATTTCATTTAAGCCTATGCAACGGCTTCATATATGTTTCGTCTATGCAACGACGAGCATCCGTGATCGCGCCTGCAACGACGTCATTTCATTTAAGCCTACGCAACGTTTATTCATGTTCGTCTATGCAACGACGAGTATCTGCATCACGTCTATGCAACGACGCCATTTCATTTAAGCCTATACAACGGCTTCATCTATGTTTTGTCTATGCAACGACGAGCATCTGCATCGCGTCTATGCAACGACGCCATTTCATTTAAGCCTATGCAACGGCTTCATCTATGTTTCGTCTATGCAACGACGAGCATCTGCATCGCGTCTATGCAACGATGCAATTTCATTTAAGCCTATGCAACGGCTTCATTCATGTTTCGTCTATGCAACGACGAGCATCTGCATCGCATATATGCAACGACGCCATTTCATTTAAGCCTATGCAACGGCTTCATCTATGTTTCATCTATGCAACGATGAGCATCTGCATCGCGTCTATGCAACGACGTCATTTCATTAAAAGCCTATGCAAAGGCTTCATTCATGTTTCGTCTATACAACGACGAACATCTTCATCGCGTCTATGCAACGACGCCATTTCATTTAAGCCTATGCAACGGCTTCATCTATGTTTCGTCTATGCAACGACGAGCATCTACATCGCGTCTATGCAACGACGCCATTTCATTTAAGCCTATGCAACGGCTTCATCTATGTTTCGTTTATGCAACGACGAGCATCTGCATCGCGTCTATGCAACGACGCCATTTCATTTAAGCCTATGCAACGGCTTCATTCATGTTTCATCTATGCAACGACGAGCATCTGCATCGCGTCTATACAACGACACTATTTCATTTAAGCCTATGCAACGACTTCATTCATGTTTCGTCTATGCAACGACGAGCATCTGCATCGCGTTTATGCAACGACGTCATTTCATTTAAGCCTATACAACGACTTCATTCATGTTTCGTCTATTGATGCGCGAAAAGATGCACACACTTTAACGCAAGTGCACGTTATCGTGACAAGTAATATAGTCTTGGTAATACCGAATATCATCCACAAGGATTAGTGTTCAAGTACCAACTATCTATCTTTTGGTATCTATTTGGTAACCGATATTGATTTTGTTGTTTATAACTAACAATTATAAAAGCTAATTAACTATAGGATTACTTCAGTTGTGATGGGAATAGGGCTTCCACGTCTCCTCAACTATCCGCTTATGTTACTTATTAATGCAATGAATTATGGTCTTCTTCTTTTGGAGCTAGCAGGTTTACGAAATCGTTTTATACTCCCGTTAAGGCTATATAAACACTCAACCCCAGTATTATTCCTTTCTACCTTTCGGTGATAAGGATGACTCTATAGGAGGATTAAGAACAAAAACCTAGTTAACCGTCACGCGCCATGCGTAAAATTAGGGTTTTTAAGCCTCTCATTAACACTACATAAATAATTGAGGTATTTTCATCCCCAATCCAAAATATGTCTACCCAACTTGCAGCATATTCACAACCTCCTCCTTTCGAAGTTTGATTAGAAATCATATAAATAATGATAATTAGTGATCAATTAATTACCAAACATTCAAAGCAATTATTGGATAAATCTCAACAAGAAGAAAAATAACCATAACATGCATCAATTCATAACATAAGTTTCTAGTGATTTAACATGGAAAGCCCTATAAAAGAATTAGTTCCTAGCCATTGACATGACAAAAACTAATTCAAGGTTCATCATACAAAACTGAAATAAAAGAAAAGAAAAGGAAAGAAAGTTACTAAACTATGGTCTCCAATCTTCAATCCAAGAATCCTTGTGTTGTGCAAGAAAGGAAACCCTTAAAAACTTCCTAGGGTTCTCCTTTTATAGGCTCCAAACCGCCTCAACATTTTCCCTTCGGGCTGGTCGAATCGTCATTAAACTGATTTTCCAGCGCCGCGCAACTTCTGCAAAGACGGATGATTTGGCGCGCCCCGATTCTGGCTCGAGGCGCCGCGGCGCTGCATCTTCTGTAGCCTCTCTGATGATTAGGCGCCGCGCCCGCACTTGCTGCGATGGCGGCGCGCTGCTCGCCTCGTTCGCTACTTTCTCTGCTTTTACGCTCTGGAACCTCCACTTTTGCCCTCTTTTAGCTCCTTTTCTGCCATTTGGCCATTTTAACCACTTTGACTCAAAAGAAAGAAAATCTATGCAAATACGACACTTATTTGTACAAAAAGGGACAAAAGACTAACTAAAAACGACTCAAAAAGTGTATATAAAATACACCGATCATCTATGCAACGACGAGCATCTGCATATCGTCTATGCAACGGCTTCATTCATGTTTCGTCTATGCAACGACGAGCATCTGCATCACGTCTATGCGACGACGTCATTTCATTTAAGCCTATGCAACGACTTCATTCATGTTTCGTCTATGCAACGACGAGCATCTGCATCGCGTCTATGCTACGACGCCATTTCATTTAAGTCTATGCAACGGCTTCATCTATGTTTCGTCTATGCAACGACGAACATCTGCATCGCGTCTATGCAACGACGCCATTTCATTTAAGCCTATGCAACGGCTTCATCTATGTTTCGTCTATACAACGACGAGCATCTGCATCGCGTCTATGCAACGACGCCATTTCATTTAAGCCTATGCAACGACTTCATTCATGTTTCGTCTATGCAACGACGATCATCTGCATCGCCTCTATGCAACGACGCCATTTCATTTAAGCCTATGCAACGGCTTCATATATGTTTCGTCTATGCAACGACGAGCATCTGCATCGCGTCTATGCAACGACGTCATTTCATTTAAGCCTATGCAACGGCTTCATTCATGTTTCGTCTATGCAACGACGAGTATCTGCATCACGTATATGCAACGACGCCATTTAATTTAAGCCTATGCAACGGCTTCATCTATGTTTCGTCTATGCAACGACGAGCATCTGCATCGCGTCTATGCAACGACGCCATTTCATTTAAGCCTATGCAACGACTTCATCTATGTTTCGTCTATGCAACGACGAGCATCTGCATCGCGTCTATGCAACGACACAATTTCATTTAAGCCTATGCAACGGCTTTATTCATGTTTCGTCTATGCAACGACGAGCATCTGCATCGCATCTATGCAACGACGTCATTTCATTTAAGCCTATGCAACAGCTTCATTCATGTTTCGTCTATGCAACGACGAGTATCTGCATCACGTCTATGCAACGACGCCATTTAATTTAAGCCTATGCAACGGCTTCATCTATGTTTCGTCTATGCAACGACGAGCATCTGCATCGCGTCTATGCAACGACGCCATTTCATTTAAGCCTATGCAACGGCTTCATTCATGTTTCATCTATGCAACGACGAGCATCTGCATCGCATCTATACAACGACACCATTTCATTTAAGCCTATGCAACGGCTTTTTCACGACCCGATCCCGGGTCCGTGACTGGTGTCTTACCCGGGCACCCAAGTAGACATACATCAGAGTAACCAGCGGAATATAAAAACAAGACATGAAACATATGTAAAATGAGACACAGTTTATCCAAGAAAAGATTGTCTTTCGGCATGTATATATACATCAAGAGTGAACAGTTACATCCCAACTTTACAACAGACTACTGCACTTAGGAATGTAAACAACTATGGCGGGACAGGGCCCCGCCATATCCTGAATGTACATAAAGCTACAATGGCAGGGAGATCATACCCAAAAGACAAGCCTCCGGAGAAACGGGACTTTCCCAAAAGCAGAAACGGTGATCCTAGGAGCGGGGATCAACAACAGGAGTACCTACCTGCGGCGTGAACGCACTCAAGGAGGTCGATAACAGTACCAAGTATGTGAAATCAGAAGTACTTAAATGAAGTCATATCATTTTAAAACCAATTTTACAAATATGTATGAAACAACCAATGTAACCGCGCATAGTGCCACAAAGATAACCAAGAGCAAAATAGATATAACATAACCGTCTTTTCTAGGCCGCTAATGATCGGCAAGGCCATTCGCCCATAGTATCATTATCGTGCCTAATCCTCGAACTCCCGCGATCCGCATAGGCCACATAGGCCCGCGTGAGGTATTCTCGCGATCGGGGTAGCTAACCCGCGACATCATCCTGGACCCCGGTCCGCGATAGTCCCATGGACCGCGTGAGGTAACCACCTCGTCGGCGAACACACCCGAGTGATCAATCTGGAACTCCCGCACTCGCGTAGGTCACGTGGACCCGCGTGAGGTATTCCTCGCATCGAGGTGGCAAGTCCTCGGCATCATAACAAGTCGGGGTATGTGATATAATAGCGATCTGACAACGCTTATCGTTTAACAACGTAAGCATAACAAGAATAACCCCTTACACAAACATCACAAGACACTAACACACGTAGCATCATAGCGTGTTTACTTATCAAACCATCTTACTACACTTTCCGTAAATCAATACAAGACTTCCATAAACAAATAAGTAAACCGTTCCTTTTATCTTTCTTAAGTCGTTATACCTAACTTCCCATAAAGCTAATATAACTCTTAAGCTTTTAAAACCAAGTATTACTTTTCTTTCAAAATGATTCATAACTCTTTTGAAATATTTCCAAGATTCTTATCATTTAAAACTCAAGTCAAAAGACATCAAAGTAAAACCAAGTTTAGTTAACACACGTACGCTTCACCGCACTATATATTTCAAAAGTATCATGCTCAAGAGGATAGGAAGAATCACATACCTCCTACTCAATCCACCGCCAAGTCGAATATGTCGCGCAGAGTATCAACCTATAATAGTCAAATACGTCTATCAACGTCTAGACTACTCAGAATATTCTAAGGAAGGTTCTTAATTCTACGGAAAATTGGGCAGACTTCCCACCACAACTACACAAGTCTCATCAGAAATACATTCTATGTAAGTAAAGTTCAATTCTCTTCTTTTATACCATCCTTCTATATAACTTATACTCATTTCTTATACTACTACAGTATGTAATCTCCAATTACAATAGAAGGACAAAGATTATTACCTCGATAAGCCCAAAATTATCCAAGATTAAATGTCGATCCTGAACAACGTTTAGCTCCTAATTTGCACGCTCCGATAGCTCCAAGAAACCCTTAGAAGTTTATAAACAACTTCTACTTAATACTTCAACCAACTATGAAGATTTTCCTAGGGTTTCGTTTTGTGACTAAAGGATATAAAGTAGTATTTCCGGGCTCTTAGTATAGAGGTAACTTGGGAATACTACAAAGGATTTGGGCTAAGGTATTTTGGAATAGTAACAATACTAGAAGACAATTTTTCTACCATGTCGCGCCCTTTTTCGACCGCGACTTTTCTAAAAGCGAACCCTGCTTAATAAGTAATGTTAGAAAATAAATAAAAGTGCTAAAAGTGCAAAAGAATGCTAAAATGTTTAAAATGTCTAAGGGTTCGCGGAGTCGCCACCTAATTAGTTTGGGTGAATTAGGACACCTAAATGTTTAACTAGTTTAAAGTAAAACATTAACTCCATTTTAAGGTCTGCTAAACTTAATGAGATTCTGGGTAAGGGCTCTTTATTATCCTAAAGGGAAGGGGTTAGGCACCCTCTAAGATCCGCTAACTTGCGGTTGTCCTGCCAAACCTAGGGTAATTATTATGTTAAGATGCATGTTTTAGAAAGCGAAAGATATTTTTTGTAAATAAAATATGTTTTCCAGCAACCTAAAAATGCAAAATTTGCAAAAGTTAGTTTGAAGAAAAGCATGAACTCATAACATGTTAAATAAGGTATATATAATGTAATAATGTGAAACATATTGCGATTAATTGAATACCTATAGAATATCTTTTATGCAAGGGGAAGACAACATATATATTGTATGTGAATGTTAATAAGCATATATAAGAAGATGGGTTTCTTGGGCCGAAAAAAAAATAATATTTTAGCTACCTAAATGGTTATGCACAAAAATTATTAAGTGGTTTAATGATTTAAGCAATTAACTTAAGAGGGGGGCAAACTACCTTCTAATTTATTGCTTCAATATTTAACTACTCCAAATGTTTTACTAATAGCGTAATGTTAGACAATTATATTACAATAAATGAATGGGGCGGGAAGGTAAAATAAAATGACCCTAAGGAATGATGGCGGAGCATTTCAAATGGCTTTAGGATATCAAATGTGAGATGTAACGAGGATGTAGTCACGGATCTTCATTTGGGAAAATAGCGATGAGTCTCAGATTGAGACTCTTCCTTTGCTCCAAGGCATTGGGTTTCATGTAAAAATAAGAAAAGATAAGGATTAGTACATGTCCAAATTCATTCAAAGAACATATAAGCATTTAATGCGATGCTTAATCCTACGTAGATATGGGGACCAACAGAGGGCAAAAATAACTGATAATGGACAAGTATACAGACAACGCAAATCATCTTCCAATACATATAGTTCGAACTTGAGTCTACTATTATAGAAAGCGATCAGACATCGGTGACAATATAAGATGGATCAAGCAGCGTGGATGATAAAGAAACAAGCGGTATGTAAGCGATGGCGCGGTCGAGACAGCAATCCCAAGACATAACATTTTCGATTTCAAAGAGGCCAACTTAGGCGCAGTTTACGAATGCAAGTATTCAAGACTACATTTAAAGGTGTGCTTAAACAACTGATAGGAAAATGCTTAACATGGACAATTTAGAAACCAAGATACAATGAACACACGTAGACAATTTAGACAGATGTGTGCAACATCCTATACATATAAAGCTTATTCAAGTCATTTCAACTAAACCCTCTTGACAGCTTTGATGCCCAATCGTAACCTAGGCATGTCGATATATGAAAACATAATCATACACCAAGATAGAATGCAATAGGAATCATGGCTTAATATGGTCTAAGTTGGTTCCCTAAATGCAAGATGCTATTGTAGACACCATTTGGATCACTGACATGGGCTAAACCCCAGTAGACACGTACGCAGTAACCAGATCACTACTTAACAGGAATCTGATTCCATAGATGCAAGAACACTACTGCAGGTATCATTTCTTGGAAGAGCAAACAGCTTCAGCAAACAGGGCATGGCAGAACTGTCGACGTCTTAGTCTCGTATTATTCATATTACATTAGAATAACCAATTCATAATGGCAATTAATTGACTGAACCTTAGAACAATATCTATCACAAAACATTTCGCAAATAAGTATCTGCCATCACAATCAAACAAATAAATATTCACCAAACCGGGACTTCACTATTCGCCGAAATAACCTTGCATTTATCGTAATCCAAGCAGAACTGAACAGATAAATTCTAACATTATACTAGCACGAAACACACGAAACAAAACTGCAGAAATTCAGCAATGCAACGAAATCGATGAGGAGTGAAATTTTACCTTCTCCTGACATGGCCGGGCGGCGTATCAAGTCGTCGGAGCCACTCGACGGGTTTTGGGCTTTGCGATGCGAAACAGAGGGGAAGGTTTTGCTTGCTGATTCCTTGGTTGTGTTTACTACTTGTTTCTCACTGAATTCCCGGATGTCGTCTCTACTGTGCTCTGCCCTATGTTCGACTGCCCTAAATTGCTATGTGATTCCTCACTGCTGCTAAGGTGTCGATCTTTATGGTATGCCCTATTGTGCTCGACTCTCGGCTCTCCCCGACTTCGCCGACCGCCTCGATTGTTCTATTGCGTGCTTCTTATAGCCCTCCTGATTCTAAGTTTGGTAGGCAATTAGTGAGATTCTTATGCTCGATTTAAATCGATTCGCAAGCGATTCTAACAGGCAGAAAATAAGGTAAACGATTTGAATGAATTTGTTTAATTATGGTAGGAAATCGTTTGGCTGGGTGCGTGGGTAAGAAAAAGGAAGGTCGCCGGATTTTCCACCCTGAAAATCCGGCGAGATTCGCGGCTAGAGGGTGAAGTTTTCTAGGGTTCGTTTGAAGGCTGCGTTTTTTTTTCCTAAGAAGATGAAGTAAAGGGCTGCTGATAAGGGGAAAATAGAATGCTGGCGCTTCGATAAGAAAAAGGTGTGGTAGGCGATGGTCATGGTCGCGACGATTGGGCGGCGGTAGTGGAATTTGGTAGAAATAGGTTAGTATTAAATTAGTTAGTTTAATTAGGCTTTTAATTAGGTATTTAAATAGGTAGAGTTTTAAGTGTTTAATTATTTTAGTGGTGAATTAAATTAGTAAATTGTGCTTAGATTATTTAGGTGTTCTATTAGCCTAAGTTTAAATTTAAATTATTATAATAATAAATGCGGGTGTGCTATTTAGTTAATGCCTAACATTTTAGAATCTGCGCTATTATTTAAAATCTTATTATTGTGCATTATTGCGATGTTAAATTAAAATTAAATTGAGTTTAGATTAAATTATTCAAATGCTAAATGCAAGTATGATATTTAAGCATCGTTTAAAGCTTTTATAAATGCGACGCTATTAAATGCATGTATTAGATTAAATTGATTTTAAAATACAAATGATTATGAACTTCTCTGGCGTATTAATAAATGCGGCTATGCTACTTGACACGACGTCATTGCTAACTTATTTATTTATGTACTTATTATTAATTAAGGATAATGACAGGCTTAAAATTAATTTATGCGGGCGCGGGACTCTAAGTGCTTAAAACTCTACGTAAGACACGATGCCTTTATTAAAATGTTTATTTATGCTTGTATTTATGTTTTATCGCTGCATTTTATTATAAAAAATCATAAAAAATTATTTTACAAAATTAGTGTAATTTTATAGTTAATGGTGACGGTAGGGTCAAAATTGGGTGTCAACATACGAGGGATTTGGACGAGACAACTAGGAAGGGGAGTTTTTGGGCGAGAACTAGCAACTAAGGGGGGAAGGATTTTGTGACTTGGAAATGTTAAGTGAATGAAGAAGTCTTGCACTAGAGGGGGGTATTTATAGAACCTTCAATGGCCAAGATTAAAACAAATGGAGGGTGAAGATTGGGTTGCTTGTGTGAGTGGAGTCTTCCACCAAGTGTCCACCACAATAATGGGACATATGTACACCACAACCTTGGGACATATGTCCCCCACAACAAAGAGATATGTGGCCATCCACTTGCTCAAGAAAAACGTCCAACAAGGCCTCCACTTGCCCCACAAAAAACGTCCAAACCTACTCCCACTATCCCAAAGAAATATCTTGCAAGACTTGACTATTTGACTTGGCCACTAGCCCATAATTTTCGTCCAAACATGCCACCTAAGGGTGACATATGTCGCCCTCCTATTGGTCCAAAATATTTCATCTCTCGGAAAAATCCGTAATCGGTTAAAATATTAAAAACGTAAAATTTCCTTCACAAGGTTCGGAATCTTTTCCGTCGAAAGTTCACAATTTCATCCTAAACCTAATTAGGGCTTAAACAATTGTACGTACGTCATCACATACATACTCTAGAAATACGGGGTATAAAAGGCTTCATTCATGTTTCGTCTATGCAACGACGCCATTTCATTTAAGCATATGCAACGGCTTCATTCATGTTTCGTCTATTGATGCGCGAAAAGATGCACACACTTTAACGCAAGTGCACGTTATCGTGACAAGTAATATAGTCTTGGTAAGACCGAATATCGTCCACAAGGATTAGTGTTCAAGTACCAACTATCTATCTTTTGGTATCTATTTGGTAACCGATATTGATTTTGTTGTTTATAACTAACAATTATAAAAGCTAATTAACTATATGATTACTTCAGTTGTGATGGGAATAGGGCTTCCACGTCTCCTCAACTATCCGCTTATGTTACTTATTAATGCAATGAATTATGGTCTTCTTCTTTTGGAGCTAGCAGGTTTACGAAATCGTTTTATACTCCCGTTAAGGCTATATAAACACTCAACCCCAGTATTGCTCCTTTCTACCTTTCGGTGATAAGGATGACTCTATAGGAGGATTAAGAACAAAAACCTAGTTAACCGTCACGCGCCATGCGTAAAATTAGGGTTTTTAAGCCTCTCATTAACGCTACATAAATAATTGAGGTATTTTCATCCCCAATCCAAAATATGTCTACCCAACTTACAGCATATTCACAACCTCCTCCTTTCGAAGTTTGATTAGAAATCATATAAATAATGATAATTAGTGATCAATTAATTACCAAGCATTCAAAGCAATTATTGGATAAATCTCAACAAGAAGAAGAATAACCATAACATCAATTCATAACATAAGTTTCTAGTGATTTAACATGGAAAGCCCTATAAAAGAATTAGTTCCTAGCCATTGACATGACAAGAACTAATTCAAGGTTCATCATACAAAACTGAAATAAAAGAAAAGAAAAGGAAAGAAAGTTACTAAACTATGGTCTCCAATCTTCAATCCAAGAATCCTTGTGTTGTGCAAGAAAGGGAACCCTTAAAAACTGCCTAGGGTTCTCCTTTTATAGGCTCCAAACCGCCTCAACCTTTTCCCCTTCAGGCCTGGCCCAGAATTCGTCATTAAACCTGATTTTCCCGCGTCGGCGCGCCGCGATGCCGGATGATTTGGCGCCGCGGCCATTTCTGGCTGCGAGCGCGCGGTGCTGCATCTTCAGCCTCTCGATGATTAAGCGCGCCCCGCTTATCTGCGATGGCGCCGGCGCTAGCTCGTGCTCGCTGCTCGCTACTCTCGCTTACGCTCTGGAACCTCCACTTTTGCCCTCTTTTAGCTCCTTTTCCGCCATTTGGCCATTTTAACCACTTTGACTCAAAAGAAAGAAAATATATCCTAATACGACACTTATTTGTACAAAAAGGGACAAAAGACTAACTAAAAACGACTCAAAAAGTGTATATAAAATACACCGATCAAATACCCCCAAACTTAACATTTGCTCGCCCTCGAGCAAAGATAGAAAGAAAGAAATAAAGGACTCAAGAAAACGAAAAATAAAAGACTCACTGACATTGATCACTTTTGCTGCATTGATGTTATCTAGAAAAACATGAAGGTTAGCAGAATAATATGCAGGAACATATAGCATGAAATTTTTAGCACACTAAACACATTAAGCTAGATATTTCGCAAACTCATTTTTATCATGCTTAATGGAAGTCAACATACTGAATCATGCTTGTAAAATTCAAAAATCCTATGGCATGTTTACTTGCTATTCTCCACTAATCCTGGATATGCATAAAAGAGATCTTCAGGACTTTAAGGGTTGTAATGTAGGCTTAGGTATAGGTAGGTAAAAATAGGCATTTAGGCTCATTTTTGTGTACCATAAGCTCTTTAGCTTTTCATTTCCCTTTTTGATTCTTTTCTTCACTTCAAATCAATCTTTCCCCTCTTTTGTTTTGGGAGAGTGAAGTGTATAATAATCACAAGCACCCCAAACTTAGGCTTTTGCCTATTTCTTATTACTTTTTATCAGTGCATCAAAGTTGTTCACTCTTTTTGTCTCTTTTTTTAACACAATTTATTCCAATATTTCACATTTTTACTTATGACACAATTTGTGGGAATATAGGGTGTCAAAGAAGAAGTTTCAATTTTTAGGCTCAATGGGGCTGACTAGGGATACTTTTAAAGTCAGGGATAGAAAATAATGGTAAGAATTGGCTATCAAAGAAACACCTGAGTCATCTCCCTAACATGCATATCCTAACTATTTTGCCTCAAATAGCAAGCAGTCATAACACATAGGTTTTCATCATTTAACATGCATAATTTAAGCAAGAAACTCCAAATAGACAGATTTTGTGAGTTTTTGGCATATCTAACCTAGGTGTTTAGATAGTTGCTTCAATTCCATTACATTATTCCACCTTACTTCACTAGGTGTTTCTAGTAACTACAGCATACATGATCTTTTGACAGACAATTATGACTCAAAAGAAAAAAAAATTGTGACTCAAAATATACACCAAACAATAAAAAGGACTTAAATAAAATAGCAATAAGACACAAATAAAACACTCTCCCAAACTTAAATCACACATTGTCCCCAATGTGTGTAGACTCAAAGACAATAAAAGAAAACAAGACACTTACAGACTTGGATAAAATGGTGGCTGTGGCGGCGGATAGTACTTTGACTTTCGTGAGGAAAGAAGGGCTCTGGATTATTGATTTGGCGAAAAGGCCTTCGGATCGGGGCGTAAAAAAAAATTCAGATTTTTCCACAGGCGCGCATGGCCGTTTAAATTCTGCGTTCTTCAATCTTCGCGCGGCTCGTTTCTGAGCGGCCTCGCGATTTTCTCGAAATTCGCTTCTTCGCCTTCCAAGTTCCTGGATTTCACCTGTCAACACAACACAGACACTACCTCCGTGAGACTTTTCTAAATAAAGATTAATTTCATTTTAAACTAAATAACTGAAATACCTTGGGTTGCCTCCCAAGTAGCGCTGTCTTTAACGTCATTTTAGCCGGACGCAAATTCCTTATTATTCTAAGGTGTGAGAGGTTACTAAGTTCATGTATTCCATTTCATTGATCAGATAGAGTTTTAACCTCTGTACGTTTACCTTGAAAGGAGCTCCCTCTCTCCCTTTTATTTCAATTGCACCATATGGGAATACTCTTACCACCGTGTATGGTCCTGTCCACCGTGATTTTAATTTGCCTGGAAATAATTTCAACCTTGAGTTGAATAAAAGCACTTGTTGTCCTTCTTGGAAGTCTTTTGGTATCAACCTCTTGTCATGCCATGCTTTCGTTCGTTCCTTGTAGATCTTTGCATTCTCATAGGCGTTATGCACGAATTAAATCCAACTCGCTATTGTAGTAACCTCCTCTCCCCGCCGCCAAGGCCCATGTTTAACTTCTTCATTGCCCTAATACGCCTCGTGTTCCAACTCTCATGGCAAATGACATGCTTTACCAAAAACTAAGCGATAAGGTGACATACCAATTGGTGTTTTGAATGTTGTCCGGTATGCCGCGTCGTCATCGGTTTGATAGACTGTCCTTCGCCGTGCACCATTTTTACTAATATGCTTTTCAACTTCTGCTCGACACTACGCTGCCCGTTCGCTGAGGTGGTAGGCGGTTGTTGTCTTGATGGTAGACTCCATATCGAAAGCAATGAATTCACTTGTTGCAAAAGTGACTTCGCCGTCGATGATGGCTCTCGGAGTGACGAACCTTGTGAAAATATTCTTTTGAAGGAATTTTTGAACAGTCTTACTGTCGTTTTCTTTTGTGGCCACTGCTTCTACCCATTTGGATACATAGTCCACTGCCAAAAGGATATATTGATTTCCAAAGGATGGTGGGAATGGTCCCATGAAATCGATTCCCCACACATCAAATAGTTCCACTTCCAATATCCCTTGCGAAGGCATTTCGTTTCGTCTTGAGATGTTCCCTGTTCTCTGACAACTATCACATTTCTTCACAAAGGCATGGGCATCCTTAAAAAGTGTTGGCCAATAGAATCCTCATTGCAGTACCTTTGCCGCTGTTCTTGATGCCCCAAAGTGTCCCCCACATGATAGGGTGTGGCAATGGGTGAGAACCTGGTGCATCTCTTATACGGTATACATCGCTGATGACTTGGTACAAATGTTTGTATAACATAGGTTCCTCCCAATAGTAATGCCTTACTTGAGTAAAACCTCTTCACTTGTTGTCTTGTCAATGCAGGGTAGTACCTTATCTGCGAAAGTTAACAAAATCAGCGTACGAAGGTAAATTAGAATTCATACTTACTTGTAAACAGTTGTTAAATGCGGAAAGTGATCATTTATTTGCACATCGCGGTGTTACGGCTCTCTGTGTTCTCGGTCTTGACAAGTGATGCGCCCAGAATTCTCTGTTCCTTTCTTATCACGAATTTCCACGTCGAATACTTGTAGTAGCAGGACCCATCGAATGAGGCGAGGTTTTGCATCATTCTTTGTCATCAGGTACTTTATGGCAGAGTGGTCAGTGTATACTATCACCTTATTCCCAATCAAGTATGGCCTGAATTTCTCAAATGCATATACTATTGCTAGTAGTTCCTTTTCGGTAGTTGCATAATTTAATTGTGCATCATTTAGAGTTTTACTAGCATAGTAAATGGATCTAAATACCTTGTCGATTCTCTGTCCAAGCACTGCTCCTACTGCATAATCGCTTGCATCGCACATTAGTTCAAATGGGAGCTCCCAATTTGGTGCAATGACTATGAGTGCTGAAATAAGCTTCTCTTTGAGCGTCTGAAAAGCAGATAAGCATTCTTTATTGAAGTCGAAGGCGATCCCCGTCATTAGCAATGTGGAAAGAGGCTTCGAAACCTTTGAAAAATCCTTGATGAATCTTCTATAGAAACCTGCATGCCCAAGAAAACTTCTGACTCCTTTTGTTGATACTGGAGGTGGTAGATTTTCGATCACTAAAATCTTTGCTTTGTCTACCTCAATACCCTGGTTTGATATTTTGTGTCCCAAGACAATTCCTCATTACCGTAGTGACACTTCTCCCGATTTAGCACAAGTTAGACTCTTCACACCGCTTAACATCGCTTGTGTGCTTCAAACATTCATCGAGCGATGCTCCAAAGACCGAAAAGTCATCCATAAAGATCTCTATAGTCCTCTCCACCATGTCTGAGAAAATTGCCATCATACACCTCTGAAAGGTTGCAGGTGCATTGCAAAGTCCGAATGACATCCTTCTGAATGCAAATGTACCAAAAGGACAAGTGAATGTTGTATTTTCCTGATCTTCTGGTGCTATTGAAATCTGGTGATACCCTGAGTATCCATCCAAAAAGAAGTAGTAGTTATGCCCTGCAAGTCTGTCCAACATTTGATCTAGAAATGACAACGGAAAGTGGTCTTTTCTGGTTGCTTTGTTCAACTTGCGATAGTCAATGCAGATTCTCCATCCAGTGACTGTTCTAGAAGGAATGAGTTCGTTCCTTTCGTTGGTCACCACTGTTATTCCACCCTTTTTAGGCACCACTTGTACTGGACTCACCCATGTGCTGTCAGATATAGGGTAAATTACTCCTGCATCGAGACATTTCAGGATTTCCTTTCTGACTACCTTTTTCATGTTTGGGTTTAGTCGTCTTTGAGCTTCGATGGATGGTCTGCTCTCCTCATCTAGACGGATTTTGTGCATTACCGTTGACAGACTTATCCCTTTTATGTCTGCTAATGTCCATCCAATGGCCCGCTTGTGATCCATCAGTACTCTTAGCAGTTTATCAATCTCTTCGGTGGATAGGTGGCGTGAAATGATCACTGGTAAGGTTTTCTCTTCACCTAGGTATTGGTATTGTAAATGATTGGGTAGGATTTTTAACTCTAACTCTGGAGCTTTCTCTGTGGACGGTAATGGTCTTTCTGGCATCTGTCCAAGCTCTTCATACTTTCTCTTATCCCATTTCTCATAAATATTCATCCAATTTGCATACTCCATCAGATCTGGATTGTTTCTACTATCATCATCCCATTTGGTCAGTACCTCTTCAAGCGTATCATCATGTCCGAACTCCTTGGCTGACACTTCTTCTTCGATAAGATCAATGGTGGCGATTATCCTTGGCATCTGGAAAAGTTGCTGCTCGAAAAACATTGAAAATCACCTCTTCTTCATCTACCCGAAGCTTCAACTCCCCTTTGTGAACATCAATGAGGGCCTGTCCTGTGGCTAAGAAGGGTATGCCAAGTATAATGGGGATTCCATCGTTATCTTTTATGTCTAAGATAACGAAGTCAGCAGGAAAGATGAACTTGTCCACCTTTACTAATACATCTTCGATGACTCCACTAGGACGAACTACGGAGCGGTCAGCTAACTGCAAAGTGATGTTTGTAGGTTTGACTTCTCCCATTCCCAGTTTGCAGAAAACTAGATAAGGCATCAGATTTATGCCTGCTCCCAAGTCGCACAATGATTTCTGACATTCAAACTTCCCAATGGTGCATGGGATAGTGAAGCTCCCTGGATCTTGTAACTTCTGAGGTAGTTTCCTCTGTAGGATGACACTACACTCCTCAGTCAACACCACTATTTCGTAGTCCTCTATCCTCCTCTTTTTGCTAAGCACATCCTTCATGAATTTTACGTAGCTCGACATCTGCTCTAATGCTTCAGCAAACGGGATATTGAGTTGCAATTGTTTGAGAATCTCCACGAATCTAGAGAATTGCTTGTCAAGAGTACATGTTTTTAACTTCTGGGGATATGGTACCATCACCTGGGGTGCGGTTGCTACAGCTGCTGCCGATTTTTCGCCGGATTATGGCGCCGCGTCTGTTTCCTTGCGCGGCGCTCGATCGCGCTTTCTCTCAGATCTTGGTAGCGCGCCACGCTCATCGCCGCGGCCTAACTGCTGCTGCGAACTTTCTATCCCCCTTGACTCGGCATCTTCCAGGTCAATTGCCTGACATTGTGCTTCCATATTGCCTACCCCAGGTGCAGATTGTTCTTCTTGCGTTTCGCTGTTCAACATGATCGCGAGTTCTCCTATTTGCGTTTCCAACTTCTTCATGACCATTCTCGTTTCGTCCATGAACTGATTTTGATACCTAGTGAAACTGAGTATGGCTTCTCATAATTCCTCCCTCTCTTCCTCTATGGTTGGAGCTCTATCATATTGACAGTAGAAATTCATGACTAAAGGTTCCCTGAGATGAATCAAAACCAACAACGAATCACGGCACACTTGTTCTTACAAAAGAAAATAAAATAAAATAAATAATCTAAAGAAACAAAAATAAAAACCAAATTAGAAATTAAAAATAGATAAATTTGATATTGAACTATGCCTAATCCCCGACAACGGCGCGAAAAGATGCACACACTTTAACGCAAGTGCACGTTATCGTGACAAGTAATATAGTCTTGGTAAGACCGAATATCGTCCACAAGGATTAGTGTTCAAGTACCAACTATCTATCTTTTGGTATCTATTTGGTAACCGATATTGATTTTGTTGTTTATAACTAACAATTATAAAAGCTAATTAACTATAGGATTACTTCAGTTGTGATGGGAATAGGGCTTCCACGTCTCCTCAACTATCCGCTTATGTTACTTATTAATGCAATGAATTATGGTCTTCTTCTTTTGGAGCGAGCAGGTTTACGAAATCGTTTTATACTCCCGTTAAGGCTATATAAACACTCAACCCCAGTATTGTTCCTTTCTACCTTTCGGTGATAAGGATGACTCTATAGGAGGATTAAGAACAAAAACCTAGTTAACCGTCACGCGCCATGCGTAAAATTAGGGTTTTTAAGCCTCTCATTAACGCTACATAAATAATTGAGGTATTTTCATCCCTAATCCAAAATATGTCTACCCAACTTACAGCATATTCAAAACTTCCTCCTTTCGAAGTTTGATTAGAAATCATATAAATAATGATAATTAGTGATCAATTAATTACCAAGCATTCAAAGCAATTATTGGATAAATCTCAACAAGAAGAAGAATAACCATAACATGCATCAATTCATAACATAAGTTTCTAGTGATTTAACATGGATAGCCCTATAAAAGAATTAGTTCCTAGCCATTGACATGACAAGAACTAATTCAAGGTTCATCATACAAAACTGAAATAAAAGAAAAGAAAAGGAAAGAAAGTTACTAAACTATGGTCTCCAATCTTCAATCCAAGAATCCTTGTGTTGTGCAAGAAAGGGAACCCTTAAAAACTGCCTAGGGTTCTCCTTTTATAGGCTTCAAACCGCCTCAACCTTTTCCCCTTCAGGCCTGGTCCAGAATTCGTCATTAAACCTGATTTTCCCGCGTCGGCGCCGCGGCCCAACTATCGGCGCCGCGACGCCGCAACCTGCGATGCCGGATGATTTGGCCGCGGCCGATTCTGTCTGCGGCGCGCGCCGCATCTTCAGAGCCTCTCGATGATTAGGCGCGCGCACTTGTCTGCGATGGCGCGCGCGGCTCGTGTTTCTGCCTCGTTCTCTACTTTTACGCTCTGGAACCTCCACTTTTTCCCTCTTTTAGCTCCTTTTCCGCCATTTGGCCATTTTAACCACTTTGACTCTAAAGAAAGAAAATCTATCCTAATACGACACTTATTTGTACAAAAAGGGACAAAAGACTAACTAAAAACGACTCAAAAAATGTATATAAAATACACCGATCATCTATGCAACAACGAATATCTGCATAGCGTCAATGCAACGACTTCATTCATGTTTCGTCTATGCAACGACGAGCATCTGCATCACGTCTATGCAACGACGTCATTTCATTTAAGCCTATGCAACGGCTTCATTCATGTTTCGTCTATGCAACGACGAGCATCTGCATCGCGTCTATGCTACGACGCAATTTCATTTAAGCCTATGCAACGACTTCATCTATGTTTCGTCTATGCAACGACGAGCATCTGCATCACGTCTATGCAACGGCGTCATTTCATTTAAGCTTATGCAACGACTTCATCTATGTTTCGTCTATGCAATGACGAGCATCTGCATCGCGTCCATGCAGTGACGCCATCAACATCTACAAGCACCCTGTCTGTTACATCACCACATCACCTGCAACCCAGTGTCAATCATACTTCGACACTGGGACATTTTTAAATCAGTGTCAGCTTTGCTTTTTATTTTTCGCATCACAACGACCCAGTGTCATCATGATTTGACACTGGGACAATTTTGAATCTGCATCATCCCTATTTTTGAGTTCTAGTTTATTAAACAGGACAAAATTGGCTACAAGTCAACATCTTTCTCCGAAGACTCTTCCATCATCTTCGTACAAAGAGGGACATGCTGTTGACAGTCAATTTTGACCCGTTTTTTGTATATTTCGTGCAATTTTAAGTATTTTAACACACCGCATTTTAATCGTTATTTTGCATATTCTTACATAATATTCTATGTTTATTTCTTCACAAAAATAGCATTGCATTTTTTATTTTTAAATTAAGCATTATGTCGTTGTTAATATTATGTTTTTATTATTGTTATACCGTCATTTTATTTTAATAATATTTGCATCTCTTTAAATAATTAATTGGCATCCCGCTTTTACTTTCAATCAGGCATTAAACATGTCTTAAATATTGCATTTTAGTATTATTGCGTCGGCATTTGCATTTTAATAATCTTGCATCTTTTTAAATAATTTTGTTTTAAATAACTAACCAGCCTCGCATTTTTGTCAAACCAGTCCAAGTCCAGTCCAAGACACAATTTGAATCAGTCTAATCCAACACCATTTTTTATTTCATCCAAACACCCCCTTTTATTTTCCCCCCTAAATTTCAAACCCCACTTTTCATTTCCCCCCCCCCCAAAACTAAACCCAAACCCTAAAAACCTACCCTATAAATAAAACATTATACTCCCACTTTCCCCTAAACACAAAAATCAGCCCCACACATTATCAGCCTTAGCCGCACACTTCACCCTCACCCCTTCAACGCCTCACTCTCTCTCTCTCCTCACCTCTCGTCGCCTTGACGACTCGTGAACACCTCCACGTGACCTACACTATAACCCTAGCCCACACTTCATCAGCAGCCCACATAATATCAACTCTCTCTCGAACACCCTCTCTCCTTCCCGTCGCCGCCGCCGACGAATCCCTGTCCTCTCCCTCACAAAGCCACCCTCAACGCCTCACCCTCTCTCCCTTTTAACACCCACAAATCTCTGCCCTCTCCCATCGCCCTCTCTCCATCACCACTGTGAACCCCATCGGCGAATCTCGCCTCTGCCCGTCGTCGACCTCACCTGTAGCACCACGGCGGCGTCGCTCCGGCGTTAGCCGTGGAAGTGACGCCGCCACTCATTTGATTCCGGCGATGATACCGTATTTAATTTCTCTTGTGATTACGTTTTGGGGTTCTCCTTTGTTCGTGGGACTGATTTGATTTTCTTTTGCTGTTTTGGTAATACGTCGGAGTTCTTAAACTTCGGCGAAACTTGGTTCCGCGACTATTTGTTGTTGGTTGGTATATTGTTTGGCTATGAACTGATCTGATTTCATTTTGGTATTTTGTTGGTCGTGGACTGATTTGGTTCTATTTTGGTTAACTCGCCGGAGTTTAGAACTCCGGCGACCTTGTTCTCGGTTGTATTTTTGGTATCTGTTGTCTTGCTGTTGAACCGTACTGTTTTCTAACTCTTGTTCGTATCTTGCAAGAATTAAAAATTCCAGCGAACCATGGTTGTTGTGGTTTCACCACTGCTTTGTTGCTACTAATTTTGGTTATATGTTGGGCTGATTTTAGCCATGCTCTTGATTGATTTTTGGACTGATTTTCGGCTATTATTGCTACTGTTTTGGCCATATTGCTATTGATTTTGGACATTTTTGCTGGTTTACTGATTTAGAACAAATACTACACTGTTGGTATTTTACTGATTTGAACAAGATGCTACACTTGTATGGCCGATGAAAAAGTTATCCGTCGATTTTTGAGGTCTCCACAGTTGCAAAGACGGAAAATAAAATAAATGAAGCTTTCTGGGCAAGGATGATTTCTTCCACTTACACCGGATAACCAACATGCGTGTGGCGAATTCTCACCGCACTTGTTTAGCCTGTCCCACTTTATATATTTTTTATATCTGAGCCCCCGTGTTTAAAACTATTACTGTTTTGGCGCGGATCTGAAGGTTTTATTTATTTTATTGCTTTTAACAATATTGGTCGATGAAGGAATCTCCGTCTGATTTCCAAGGCCTCCTCTGTGCAAAAGACGGATTTATTTATTTTTGGCTTTACTTATTAATTTTGTCATTTGCATTAAAATTATTTATTCTATTACTAACACTTTTACTAAGTGTTTATGCAGATACCCGGAGATCATCTTGTACAGAAGGCCTAAAAATGGTTAAAAGGATGTCCCGGAATTTTATTTTTATGTCGCATTTAATTTTAGTTTTTATTATTTTGTATTGCGTTTTATTTTAATTATAAATTATGAAAAATGCTTAGAATACGTAGAATAAAAAGGGCAATAAATAATTAACCTAGGTTTGAACGAATAACCGCAAGTTAGCGGATCTTAAAGGATGCCTAATCCCTTCCCTTTAGGATAATAAAGAACCCTGATCCAGAATCTCACTAATTTCGCAGACCATTAAATGGAGATTAATTGCAGTATTTTACTGCAATAAATCAAGTGTCCTAATTCACTTAAATAATTAGGTGGCGACTCCTAAAAAAAGAGCACTTATTGGTCCATCCAGGGGAACCGCACCAAAGAGCAACTTTGCGGATACCGTTCAGACCCCCGATGTCAAAAACGGGCGCGACACTTTGATAGTGGATGTTCTCGCTACATGACAAGTACAAATGAGTTTCTAAAGAACTATGAGTCATTCAATGGAGGTAACATAACTTAAGGAGGTGACGGTAAAAGCCAAATAATTGGAAGAGGAATCTCGGATGTTCCGGGATTTCCAGCTTGAAGAAATGTCTTACACGTTGAAGGTTTAATGACTAACTTGATTAGTATTAATCAATTGTATGATGACAATCTTGAGGTAAAATTTAATAAGAATACCTGTAAAGTTATGAATGAAGCTAATGAATGTGTCATGTCAGGTACTAGAAATGTGATAATTATTATCTTGTTGCAAGACAAGAAATATGCAATAATGTCAAGATAGACGACACAACACTATGACATCAAAAGTTGGGACATGTCAACTATCGCAATCTGGAAAAATTGGTCTCATATGAAGAGGTTAGAGGCTTACCCAACCTTAGCCAAAAAAGTAAAATAGTGTATGCAGATTGTCTACAAGGTAAGCAAATCCGTGTTTCTCATAATGTTGTCCAGAATGACGGACAACATTCAGGTACATCTCACTGTTTTCAATTATTACACATGGATCTTATGGGTCCAATTGAAGTAGACAATTTGGGAGACATGATGTATTCCTATATGATAGTAGATGATTTTTCTAGATACTCTTGGATATATTTTTTGAAATAAAAATCACAAACTTTTGACATGTTTAAAATTTGCACTCTTGAATTAGGAACTTGTTCTATTCTCCTATTTTTTGGATCAGATCCGATCATGGAAAAGAATTTTGAAAATAGCTCTTTCACAAAATTTTGTGAGAAAAAAGGATTTTTCCATGAGTTTTTTTCTCCCAAAACTCCTCAACAGAATGGGGTAGCAGAAAGGAAGAATAGAACATTGCAAGAAATGACTAGAGTTATGCTTAGTTCTAAAAAATTGTCAAAACGTTTTTGGGATGAAGCCTTAAATACTGCTTGTCACATCACTAATAGAGTCTATTTAAGGCTTGAAACAAAGATGACCCCAATGAGATTATAAATGGAAAGAAAGCTAACTTGCGTTACTTTCATGTTTTTTGGTGTATTTGTTACATCTTAGATGATAGAGAACATTTGGCAAACACTGACTCTAAAAGTGACAAAGGAATTTTTGTTGGCAATTCACAAAATAATCATGATTACCGAGTGTACAATCTAAGGACCAAAACTGTACAAGAGTCTGTAAATGTTATTTGTGATGATTTTTTTCTTTTTACAGGAAATGCAACTGAAAATAACACTATAGTTTCAGTGGAAAATGTGCAGACTGCTGAAGAATCAGATGTTGCCGAAATGTTACCACCTCTAAAGCAACATATGAACCTGAGCCAGAGATCACAGAAGGTGCGGATGAGGAGTTAAATGTTGAATTGCTAGATCAAGTTTTTAGGGACCCCTCATCAAGAATTAGTAGGACTCATCCAACAGGTCAGGTGATATGGGGAGTTTTTTTAGGGAATTAGAACTAGAGGGAAAGAATCACTCAATTATAGAGATATGGTAAGGTATGTGTGTATGTCTACCATATATCAAAAAGATTGTTTTTCTTGTTTTATATCTACTTTAGAACCAAAAAATGTTTCAGAAGCACTTAAAGATGATTTTTGGATTCAAGCAATGCAAAAAGAGCTTGAACAATTTTCTCAAAATGAAGTCTGGACTTGTTCCACGTCCAAACAATTCAAATGTAATTGGATCTAAGTGGATTTTTAAAAATAAATCAGATGAATCAGGAACTGTTGATAGAAACAAAGCTCGTCTGGTTGCACAAGGCTATACTCAGGTTGAAGGAATCGATTATGATGAAACCTTCACACATGTGGCTATAATTGAATCAATTAGATTGCTTCTTGTCATTGCCTACTTTCTAAAAATTACTTTACACCAAATTGATGTAAAAGGTGCATTCTTAAATGGTTTTATAGATAAGGAAGTCTATGTTGAACAACCAAAAGAATTTGAAGATCCTTACCATCCACACTATGTATACAAGCTCAAAAAGGCTTTGTATGGATTGAAATAAGCTCTTCGTGCATGGTATGGTTGTTTAACTAACTTTCTTCTTGAATTTGATTTTAACCGTGGTGAAGTTGATCGTACTTTATTCATTAATCATCACAATGTAGATATTATTATTGCTCAAATCTATATAGATGACATAGTTTTTTGTTCGACCTCACAGTCTTACCTAACAACATTTGTTGAAGCAATGTCATCAACATTTGAGATGAGCATGATTGGACAACTAACTTTTTTCTTAGACTTGCAGATTAAACAAAGTGAAGATGGAATTTTCATCTCCCAAAGTAAATATGACAAGAATCTAGTTAAGAGGTTTGGATTGGAAAATGTTAAACAGATGAAAACTCCAGTGGGATCATCACTGAAGATATGTAAGGATAATGTTGGTGAAAATGGCGACCCAACATTATATCGATCTATGATAGGTATCCTTCTATATCTTACTACTAGTCGTCCTTATATAATGTTTAGTATTTGTGTCATCACTGAAGATATGTAAGGATAATATCTAAAAAAGCATTTTTGGTGAATGTCGGCTGAAATCTCTCTAATGTTTCGGGTGACATTTACCTATGTAATATCATAATATGATTATTGTTGTTGTATAGTGCATTACTTTTGGTCACACAAGCATGATCCTTCAATAAGAACCTGATTCCAAAGTGATATCGTTCTCTGCGATGATATTAAATATCATAAAAAGAGAGTATCAAAATAAAGCAAAGCCTTTACAATTTTTTTTTTGCAACTGTGCAAAATGAACAAAGACCTTGAAAATATAATGTTCCTATTCTATAGGAGTATCGAGTGCTATAAAAGAATTTTGAGAATGCTAAATAAGTATTCTTATTTTTTTTTACACTAAAATATTTTTGTATGTATTTTATGATTAGATTAAGGACACGATGGAAAAATGTTACATTTGTCCAGTGGTTAAACTCATAAATATACATTTTAAACGTGTCTTGATTTGTTGCCAAAATGAAAGGTTCATGCGAGATCATAATACTTATGTTGTCCAAAATGTTGCCAACATTGGTGTGACATTTTCATATAATGATATTGTTGGGATGTTGTTCGTAACTAACTTTCAAAAATTTAGTTTTTATCTTCTCTATTTTTATTTCATGTTTTTAATTGGAATTCAAACTTTAAAAGGATAAGATTAAATTCCAAATAAGATGTCTATCTTTTTTAGGTGCAAGTCTTTGACTAAATATCAAACACCTAAAATAAAGGAATTTTGTTTTTGTGCCAAGAGTAAACATATCCACTTATTTTATTTTCTTTTTACCATTCTTGTCTTTTCCTAAAATGTAAAAAAAAATGGAAAATCAAATCACACCTCGGGTTTATCCCTACCTACCCGATGGAACAATCACCATTCCAAACTCCATTCCAAAATTCAAACCCTAATTCCCCGAAACACTCTTCTCAAAACTCACCAATGCAAACATCCCCTGTGTCAACACCAATGTCAGCCAAAACACCGACCAACACACCCATGAGTACTAGCCCTTCTTTAAACACTGAACCTCAGCAACAATGCCAGTCATCTTCTTCACAGTTCAAATAGGACTTATCTAGGGCCATAGTATTTAAGGGTTCAGAGGAACCTTTAGATATAAGCAACCCAGGCGATGACAACAACCCAATAGATGTTGATGAAACATCTGACATTTCAGCCCTGGGCAAAAGACCTAGCTCCTCCACATATCCTACTCGTCGATCAAGTAGAGTGTTTGAAAAATCAGTTCGAGCAGAATCAAGTAATAAAAGGTCCAGATTTAAAATGCTTATACCTGCTTGTTGAAGCAGTGATAGTGAGGAAACAACCTTTGAACTCTTGACTGAAGAAAGTGAAGAAGAACAAGCTACTTCTGTACCACAAAATATGCCTCTGGTAAAGGAAATTCCAGATGAAACCCCCTTGAAGCAATTCATTATATATGGAGTTCCCAGGAGTACAAGGCCAAGTGCTGCTCAAAATGTTGCCACAACATCTCAAGTAACATTCCAACCAACACCTGAAGAGGAACACACCACAACTTCCTCTAGTAGTTCAAACATGTCTGATTCAGATCTTGAGGTAACTATCTACTCAGACAAATTCTATTAAAAAACTAACTCTGATAATTTGGAATGGTACAAAAATATAATTATTAGGTCTGAAAAAGTGTTAGACATTGCCTCATGCTCGGAATATGATTTGATAGAGTTTTTGAAAGAAAGACAGCTTCTAGGATCTGTTACTGAAAAGGGACCATATGTTGATACAATAGTTAGGTTATTTTATGCTAATTTGAGTACTGCTATAGGGGATACCTCTTCAAAGAAGTTTGGGAAGGTATATATCTATAATAGAGTATATTCGTTTACACCTGCTATTATAAACCAATGTATGAGAGTAAATGTTGAAGAGGACGTTAGAGAAGCAGACCCTGCAGTGGACAATAGAGATAAAGTAATTGAGTACCTCATAGGAGGTATAATGCATAAGTGAATCTCTAGGTGTCCTGCCTCTAAGTTAACAACCATGTTTGCTA
The DNA here is from genome assembly GCA_029844215.1 of Przewalskia tangutica. Classification (NCBI taxonomy): domain Eukaryota; kingdom Viridiplantae; phylum Streptophyta; class Magnoliopsida; order Solanales; family Solanaceae; genus Przewalskia; species Przewalskia tangutica. The sequence continues at coordinate 118,830,037 of CM056721.1, read as the reverse complement.
CCCTTCACAAAATTGCTATACACAATTGGCTTCCTTAAATGAATGAGTCAATTATAACTACAGAACAAGCCACCCTACTGTATAAAATAGGGAAAGGGTTGAGAGTTGATCTTGCCACAACAATCTTCCATTAAGTTGCCAACATGGCACAAAAAGAATCAACCTCAATCCTCTCTTATCCCTCTCTAATATTCAAAGTTTTAACTACCCAAGGTCTTAATCCTAAGAGAGAGGACACATAAGGGAAACATCCTGAACTGTACACACTAAATAAATCATTTTTGAAAAGTAGAGATAGAGTCATTGATCTACCCGAAAAAAAGAAAGGAAATAATGTAGATGTTGACAGGAATGTTACCAACATTCTTGGCAACACTGGTCCCAGGCAGTCTCCACTGACTACTGCATGGCTTGTTTATCAAATTGCAAAGATTAACCAACAAATCTCTGAGGATGATACTACGGGGAATAATCTGATTCAAGCCAGAGACCACTTCATGTAACTGCTTTCTTCACAAAAAGGGGAGAAATGAAGCTGGTGAAACTGCTGAAGCAAGAGGAAGGGCTGATACAGTACAGAGGGAAGAAACTGATAGCAGAGAAAGAAGGCTAGAGACTAATATTTTGTGCAGAAAGTAGAAAGTTGCTGGAAGCTACTTCTGATGCATAACTAGCTAGGAAGAACATGCTCATTTGCTGTTGATTTGTTAACTGAATCTTGTGTTGTCTAAACTACTGAACAATTTGTTTTTATTGGCTGATTTAGTTAACTAGATGTTTGAAAAAATGGTGTTGAGAATATGGTTTTGTATATTGAATGATTTGTGTATATATGTTTCTTCTAATCCTCTATGATGTGTGTATATCTATGTTTGTGCTAACATTGTGTTTAAACCTATATAGTGGTATACCCTGGTATACATATGATTGTTTGTATGTCATCACATGTTAAGGGGAACATTATTGTAATCATAGATGTTGGGACAACATCTATGACATTGCCGTAAGTCACTTGCGCAGATTAGAATAAGTTTTGTGAAGAAAGGTAAACAGGGGGAGAATGTTTATGTTGAGTTTGGTGTTGTGACATTTTGCCCAACATATCATTTTAATACTAAGTTAAAGTTAATAAATGTTGGAACAGATGTCACAACATTCGGACCAACATTTATGTGAATAACATTTTTGCCTTACTTCATAAACTGAAGGAAATCTCATGGATATTTTACAACGATGGAAAAGTGGGAAAGGTGATTAGGAGCTGATAAAAAAAATGGGAAGAACAAGTCAAAGATGTTGCTAAGCTTGGAGAACAAGTCCAACAAGTTAGAGGATTTTGCTCCATCATCTTCCCCAACAAACCTTATCGGCTGCCCACATTTCCCTTAACCTCTACAACAAGTCGATGAGCTTTTCAAGAAAGACACTCTACTATAAATTGAGAGGAAAGAAGAGTGAATCGATATCCAGAATCAGATTGCTAAAATATCAAGAGAGCTCTCGAGAATTTATCTCAGAAAATTGGATCACAAGTGTTGTCTGAGCGTGTCGACAACATTCTGTCCAACATTATAATTGCTGATTAGATTCTAGATTTGTTCTTTATTGAAACAATTAATGACATGTTGTCTATGTCTATTTAGGTAGATTTTTCAGGCAGAAGTCATCTGTGACTTCAACTTTTTAATTCCTTTTGTATCATTTTGTAAAATTGTAAAAGAAAGAATTTATTCAATTGTATATAAATATATACAATACTTTCGGTCAATGACCCTCATAGGTTATATAATCAATATAACCTATGTAAATATTAAACTTTTGTGTTCTTTATTATTTTCGCTGCAATTTACTCTTCAAAGGTTTTTCGGTTTTATCGAAGTGTTGTCACTTGTGACTAATAACATTGTTGCCGACATTTGCAAACTGTATTAGCATTCGAGTTAGTTTATTTTTCAGTTTGTTTTTATTATTTCATAGTATATTCCGGGACCTAACAATAAATATCAATAAAATAAAAGTGAGTATTACATCGCTAGGTACAAAGAGAATTAGAAAAGCAAAGTAAGTAAACAAAATTGAATAATTTTTTAATAGAAGTTCAAATTTATAAAGGAATGCTGTTACAGATTCATCAAGGCAGGCAGGATGCCTAGCTATTTCCTAATAGGAAATACCAGTCTTCTTAATCCAGTTATCTCGGTCAATGAAGTAACTAGGTACATATTTTTCAGCTTCTTGTGGTGAAATATTTCTCTTGTAACCACCCCACTTAACCCTTTTATCAGTGTTTGCTCCTGGTCCCTTGTTTTGATACTCTGCATAAAACAATGTGTTTAGAGCAAAGTTACCCATCCATGGAGCCCATCCTTCCGGATCAATGAACGAATCAATGTAAGTTTGCATGATAATGGTCCTCGAATACTCCTTCCATGGACGTCCAAGATATGCCTTGATTGGTGGTTGTGTGCTAGTAAATGCTGGCTCAGCCGTGATTTCACAGTTCTGCAATGCGATTGCACCGACTCCACGATGGTCTTTTCTTCCTTGAGCAGTGACCATGCAAGCTTGGTTTTGACCTGGTTTCCTCACAATCATCTTGCAGTTTTGGAACACGGCAGATGCATCGCCAAAGATGAAGTCGATCGTTCCTGTGATGGTACAGTCCTTGTAGAATTGTCTGTAGGAATGGGTGTATAGGGTGTCTTGGTACCCGTCAATTTTGCAGTTGTAGAACACTGTTTTATCAGCTGACACACGGAGTGCAACTGCTTGGTGCTTCATTGCTCCTGCTGTGTTCTCGAATCCTATATCCCTCGCAACGAAATCATCTCCATTCACAGCTACACATTTTAAAAAAGACTTTTAACTTTTGTACACTGACGTCATTTGAACACCGCTTAAAATGAATAGAATTAGGAAGTGTGAGATTGTATTCATAACTGAAGAGTTTAGGTTATGTATACTGACAGTGTAAAGACCTTTACACTAAGCAAGTTATTGCTCTGTTTCTTTGGTTACTATATCAGGATTGAAATGAAGAGTTGCCTGTTGTTGTAAGTCAACTTAACCTATGTTGAAAATTTAATTTGACGTTGTACGTGTACGAAACCTAAACTCATTATTCACAAAATTGATGAATACTTACCAACGGTGGCAGTATGATAAGTGCCAGTGCCATCAGCAAAGTTCTTGTGGCCAGTAATCTTGGTCTTGGTTGGGCCTTCACCGATAAACACAACGTTTGTCATACCTCTTGGGATATCAACCATCTCCTTGTATACACCTGCCTTGATTAAGATAACAAAGGTTTGGTTGTTCTTTCGGGGCACAGCTTTAAGGGCTTTTTTGATGGTCTTGTACTGTCCACTTCCATCCTTAGCAACCACAACATTAGGCTTGACATTAGAAACTTGAAGAAGCCTACGAGAACCGGCTTCAACGAATGATGAGTAGTCATTATCGGTTGTCAATAATCGGCGGTTAATGCCAGGGATATGCAAATCAGTGAGCATTTCACCAAAGCTAGTGATCATTGCAAGGCCATTGCTAGTAAGCTCCCCTGCAGTCTTCAATAATTTCTTCATTTTCTCACCAGTGTCACCACTTGTGTTTGAAAAAGCATCTAAACAAGTTTCTTGATAAGTAATTGAAGCACTGATCCATGTCTTGAGATCATCGGTATAATCCTTGATCTTATTGATATCAAAGCTGCCAACTTTATGGAAAGATCTTCTTAGATCATCAATAGACACATCAAGAAGACCTTCACAAGTTTGTAAAGCCTCTTTGGTTCTTGGATCTTTGGCTGCTTCCTTGATCAAGTCAGTGTTTTTTATGGCATTTTTTATGTCAGTGATAGTGGATTCAAATGCAACTTTTATAAGTTCCTTTGGGTCAGTAGTGTTCTTGGCTGATGCAAGACTCTTCTCACAAGCTTCTTTGTAATCAGTAGGTTCGCACATTGCTTTAACAGATTTTGAAGAGGTTGAAATGTCACCACCATCACTGGATGAATCACTGCTATTATTTTTGCTAATGGTGACTGCTGCTGCCACCACACAAGCCACTACAAGAATTGAGGCTAAGCCAGCAATTGCTATTTTGTTAGCCATAATATATTTTTTTTCCTTTATGTATTTTCCCAAAGTAAAAGAGTTTTTGTTTTGTGTTATTAATACAGAGCTTTTGGGGATTTCTTATTAGAGAGGATGCCGCCCCTTGGCTCTGAATCATATGTTCCCTAAAAATGGAGAACTTATTTATAGTGTATAGGAATAAGTAATTAACGAAATTATAGTTTGTTTCTGTTGAGGATGTGAAATGGTCTAAGAAAAAGACAAGGTCGTTGGTGTTCATTTTTCCTACAATTAAGGTTTGCGAAATAGAATTTTACTGTTCAATTCAATTTGTTTCAAACTAGTGAACAGTATTTCTTTATCCTTTCAATACCACAACTTATAATTACTCTATTTAAAAATAAAGTACATCCGTCGTATTTTAATTTCCCTGAAATTTGTAAAGAACTTGAAGGAACAAGGTTAAACCAGAATCACATACATCAAAGGGAATATCTTGTTAACCGTACCAACAATGACTTTGAAGAATATTCAGCAAAATAAAATAGAGAAACTTAAGGAGAGCATATATATGACCATATTATTATCTTACTTCATATTACTAATAGAAGTATTACTACAACAATAACATACTCAGTGAAATCTCACAATGTGGATCTGAAGAGGATAGAGTGTACGCAGACCTTATAGGTAGAGTACTGATAAAAGTATTAAAACATATTAAATTAGATAACACACTTTAATCAAATAAAGTAATAAATGAAATGTTTCAATGCTGACCTTTCCTAATGAAGAACAATTTGATCAAATGCATCATATATTTTTTGGAAAAAATGATTGAAAACACACTTGTTTAAGATTATTACTCCTGTCCCTATATATATATATATGACTCTTCTTTTAATCAATCCCATAAAGGATACCTTTTAAATTTAAAAATAATTTAACTAATGATTGACTATTTTTAGACTGTAAGTTTCAATTTGTTTTCCTTCTTAAATTTTATAACCAATCAGACACCATCTCAATAGGACAAAGGAGTAATTAAAAAGCACTTGGCTAACATGGAATAAGATATGCAAAGTTTTGACAAAAGATCAAAAAGCCTATGAAATCAAAACTATGTCTAAACGTAGAAAGGGAATTTCTAAGGAAAGGCAACCTTGTTATTATAAAGAATCTGTAAAGTAAAGAAAAGAAGAAAACCCAGTACTATAATTTTATTTGTTGTTTCTAGAATTTATTAAGGTTTGTTACTCTGAGAAGATAATAGTAGAATAGTAGAATAGTAGAAGTTCAAAGGTCATTTTCACCATGATTATTGGCTACTTTGTGCTCCATAGCCTTCTCTTTTTCATGCTCTCTGCCCTCTTTTCCCCAATAATCTCTATTATCAATTATCCTTTTTTTGTTCTGGGCATGGGCAGAGGTTTTGTGCAAAAAAATCGTTGGAAAATTTATTAATGTGGAATAAAGTTTATTCCATTATTTATGACTCGAACAATTGGGGCCCCACACGTCGGAAACGTCGTTTCCAAATACGTGCACATGTTGTACCAAAGATCGTAAATTTCATTAGTGAAAGAGATATTGGTACGTAAGTAACATGTTTGAGACATAGAATGATGGATGGTCGTTGACCAAATGACGTGTTCACGTTGGTAAATGAAGGAAGAAGTCAACATAGTGTAAAAATGGAGCAGTCGGAAAGAGCGGTGAAGCGGTCGCGGACCATCGCGGCGGAGTGCCGCGATGCCAACCCCATCAGGGCCACGAAGTCGCGGAGCTAATTCCGGCCCGAGTTACGTGAGTCGCGGCGCTCCCGAGGCTCACTCGCGGCGCTACCCAGGCAGAAAGTATGAAGCGAAAATATGATTTTGGAGACGTTTGGGCTGCCCTCAATGGCATTCATTCAAGCACTATTCAGACATTATTTGGTTGATAAATGAGTGCCATTACTTGGGCAATTCATTGTCATTACATGGGTGATTCAATGCCATTACTTGGCAATTGAAGGGACAAATCTTACACACTATAAATTGAGGCATTTGGCTCAATTGTTAAACACTTACAAAACTTGTACTTCAGAAAAACTTCTTCCTCTCTAGCATTCTTTCAATATTCAAAAGTTCTTCAAGAGAAATACTCGAGTCTCCTTTGCTCAAGTGTGTGAGTAGCTGTTTTATCTTGAGAGACTATTGCCTAGAAACGTAAAAGGATATATACGGGGCAACCATTTTTTAAAGACAGAGTGTCATCACTCGACTCAACAATAATTCAAATCAAGTGTTGGTTCTTGTTTCCAGTTGTTTATTAAGATTATTTCTTTTATTGTAATCTTTTGTTCTTCATTTTTACTAGTACTTGTAATAGGTGTTTTGCTATTTCCTGTTTGTTGCTTTCATTTTACCAATAATTTGAAGACAAGATTATATTAGTACTTAGTGAAAACGACTGGACAAGAACAATTTTTTCTGAATCTGTTGATGCTACTCAAGGCAACACTTTTGCCTCTCCCTTTGCTGCTGTTACTCATGCCAACACTTTTGCCTCTCCTTTTATTGATGCTCCTCAAGGAAACACCTATGCCTTCCTCATTGTTACCCAAGGAACAACCAATGGATTTTGTGCTACTCAAGGGAATGTCAGAATTCCTCCACCGGTAGGGTTTCACCATGAAAGCCCTGAAAAGTTCATGGGAATTAATTTCAAAAGATAACAACAGAAGATGTTGTTTTCCCTAACCGTAATGGGAGCGGCACGCTATGTCACAGAAGACCCTCCTAAAACAGGAGATAGTACGAACCCTCAGTTTATTGATACAACTGAAGGGGGGCAAGGTTTCCAGGATCACCTCGAAATAACTCTTGATACATGGACTCATAATGATTTCATATGTAAGAACTACATTCTGAACTGCTTGTCAGATCCGCTATACACGGTGTATTGTACTGTATGCTCTGCCAAATAGTTATGGGAGAAGCTTCAGAAGAAGTACAACACACAAGATGCATGTACAAAGAAATTCATCATTGGGAAATTCTTGAAATTTCAAATGGTGGATAACAAGACAGTGATGTCTCTAGTCCAGGAATTCCAAATGATTCTACATCGCTTGGATTTTGAGGGTATGAAACCAAATGAGAAGTTTTTTGTGGCATCGCTGATTGAAAAGTTGCCTCCTTCGTGGAGTGAGTTTATGAGTTACTTAAAACTCAAGACAAATGAAATGACATTTGAAGAGCTTATTATCAAACTCCAAATTTAGGAAGATAATAAGAAGTCCTTGTCTAAGGGAAAGCAGCCCGTTGAGGCCAAAGCAAATCTGGTTGATGCCAAAGGAAACCCAAGCAAGAAGTGCAAGTTCCAGAAAGATGGAAAGACCCAGACAACAATGAAGTTCAAGGAAAACTGTCACCGCTGTGGCAAAGTCGGTCACATGATCAAACACTGCCACAAGCTTAAGATAGAACAGCGTCAGAAGGCCAAAGGCAAGGCAAGGCAAAAGCTAACGTCATCGAGGACATGCTTCTTGATGACATGATCGAAGAGTTCTCTGTGGTGGTTCTAGAAGCAAACCTCGTAGAGAATCTCAAGCAATGGTGGATGACACGGGTTCTACCCATCATATATGTTCCGATAGAGATGTCTTCTCCACGTATACACTAATTACAAACAAGAAGATGTTCATGGGTAACATAGGTTTCTCTGACGTGATGGGGGTAGGAAATATGGTCCTGAAGATGACTTCTGGCAAGGAGCTCACTCTGAAGGAGGTGATGCATGTCCCTGAGATTAGAAAGAATTTAATTTCAGGTCCTATATTGGTTTATGCTAGTTTTAGGCTAGTATTTGAGTCAAATAGGTTTGTAATCACCAAAAATAGAACCTTTGTGGGAAGGGGCTTCGTATGTGAAAGTCTTTCAAGGTTAATGATATGTCTATCATACGTTCAAGAAATAAAAATGAAGTTTCTTCTTACTTGCTTGAGTCTTCTAATTTATGACATCAGAGATTAGGACATGTGAACTACCAATCTATCCAAAGGTTGATAAAGTTAGAGTTGTTGTCGTCTATCGACGTAAACCCTCAACATAAGTGTGAGGTGTGAGTAGAGGAAAACTCACTAAGACTCAATTTAGATACATCAAAGGGATCTGCTTACAGAACTTATTCACACAAATATATGTGATTTGAAGTTTGCACAAACTAGAGGGGAGAACAAGTACTTTGAGACATTTATAGATGATAACACAAGGTATTGCTACCTTTACTTGTTGAAAAGTAAGGATGAAGCGTTCAGATGCTACAAAGCAGAAGTTGAAAACCAACTAAGCGTACATATTAAATCAATTCGTAGCAATAGAGGCGGAGAATACGTAGACATTTGAGAAATATTATTCTCAATCAGGCATTGTTCATCAAACGACGGCTCCATACTCACCTCATTTGAACGGTGTCGCTGAACGCAAGAACCGTACACTGAATGAAATGATGAATGCCTTGCTCATCAATTTCAGTCTTCCACAAAGCATGTGGGGAGAAACTGTCCTTACCACTAATACGATTTTTAATAGAGTCCCACATAAGAGTAGGGACAAAACTCCATACGAGTTATGGAAGGGGAAGAAACCCACCTACAAATACCTGAAGGTGTGGGGTTGTTTGGCAAAGGTTGAAGTACCTAAGCCAAAACATGTCAAGATTGGACCTAGGACTATAGATTACATTTTCATCGGATATGCAAATAAAAGTAGTGCTTATCGCTTCTTAGTGCATAAGTTAGATGTACTAGATATCCACGAAGGTACGATCACAGAATCAAAGAATGCCCAATTCTTTGAGAATACTTTTCCTAGAAAGGAAAGAGACATAACCTCTCACAAGCAAAGTTATGAACAAAGCTCTCAGGAACCACGAGTCATTTCTTGCTGGATCTGAGGTTAAGTTCTAGTGGAATCGTGGTGAATATTAGTGTTCCGCATTCTCGTAACTTGGAGACTCTGAGATGGAACCAAGACGAAGTAAAAGGGCTAGCAAGGATAAATCCTTGGTCTATTTTGTAGTTTATATGGTTCACAACGAACCATGAATAATTGCTAAAGCATTGCCAACTCTAGAAGCACCGCTCTAGAGAGAAGCTATTGAGAGTGAAATAGACTCTATCCTGCAAAACAATACTTGGGTGTTGGTTGATCTTCCTCCGAGAAACAAACCATTGGGTTGTAAGTGGATACTCAAATGGAAGTATCAAGCAGGTGGATCTATAGACAAGTAGAAGGCCAGGTTGGTAGTCAAGGGTTATCGACATAAGGAATGCCTTGACTATTTTGACACGTGACTCAAAGTGTATAGAATGACATCCATACGAGTATTCATCATGATCGAATCGCCACGACCGACCGGGACGCGATCGTGCCCTACTGGACACCACTTACGGTAAACATCGTGAGAAAATCAGCGGAACATACATGAAACTTATAAATAAAACATCGAATTAATACAACAGTTAGCCGATGTGGCTACCTTCCCAACATATATATATAAATACAACCAAGCGATTGCCTCCTTTCTTTTACAAAGCGACCCACAATATGTGACTACAGACCTCAAGAGTGTTAACATAACCATCGTGGACAAGGCCCCGCCGTACTGAATATACATAGCCATGACAACTCCGAACATTGGAGCCATCTCGAAATCTTTGAACCGGGATCCTAAGCTCGCGGATCCATAGCGTGTACCTAAACTGCGGACATGAACGGCCACGAAGAAGTCGATAACAGTGCGAATATGGAAACGAAATAACGTCTGAAATGTATCATAATCGTACAAAGAATGACAAGGACAAGTATAAAAATACATACCAGATCCTGCCGTGTCATTACTACTTATGAACTTAATTTCACATCGATATCTTTTTCCATTCCATTAAGAGTTATAGTCATATCTTACGTACTTACTTAGGAGAAGTCATTAAGTTCATTTCTTCTAACTTACTTATCTTTCATAACATAGTCCGGCCCACTACGGAGGGACACATATACTACCCTACCAAATGGGACGCGATCGATCACGCGATATCAAAGCATGCGTGGAATCCCCATCACCGCCGGCGACTAAAAGTGTAAAACATAACCATGGGTCTCACGCCCGTAAAATCAATCAAAACAGTGGTATAACGTGCGGGGCTTGCCGCCATTTATACTCTTACCCTGGAGAAGGTGGTAAAGCAGGGGTATAACGTCTTGGGGCTTGCCCCTCATTTATACTCTTACCCTGGAGAAGGTGGTATAACGTCTTGGGGCTTGCCCCTCATTTATACTCTTACCCTATCTCGACCGGTCGTCAAATAACACATAAAGCAGGTGGTACAGCGTCTCGGGGATTTACCCCTCACTTATACTCTTACCCTGGAGAAGGTGGTATAACGTCTTGGGGCTTGCCCCTCATTTATACTCTTACCCTAACTCAACCGGCCATCATACATAACATAAGCCCTATCGGCTTATCATACATAGCATAAGCACCACCAGCTTACCATACATAACATAAGCACTACCGACTTATCATACATAACATAAGCACTACCGGCTTATCATACATAACATAAGCACTACCGACTTATCATACATAATATAAGCAAGTTAAGAAATCCCCTAACTTCTTATTAGCTTGTTCATATACACTCTCATTTTTGTTTACTTAAGGCACTAACATGTCATTATAAAATCCGGGAATTTAACCCAACGTACTACGTGCCTCTACTCCTTTAAAATGATTCTCTTTCAAATAAAACTTCCAAGATACTAATAACCGTAGTATCAAGTCATATCTACTTTTCACTACAAGTCACAATACTTTTTAGAAATACATTTATAGGCTTCTAAATCAAGTGACTTCTTTCTTTAAAACTTTAAGCAATTGTACCTTTAAAACAATTTTCCCTTCTTTATTTCAAATCATTTCTTTGCTTACATTACTGAAGAAAACCATTCTTTTAATCTTCCATAAAGTTGTTATAACCAACTTCCCATAAAGCCGTTATAACTCTTTATGTCTTAGACAAATTCATTCCTTTTATGACCAAGAAACTTATACTTTCAATTCAAATCACATAGCTTTCAAAATACTTCAAGTCTCTTATCTTTTAAGAAAACAAGTTCCTTAACTTTAGAAAGGCAAGAAATCAATACTTTCCAAATCAAGTATTCTATACTTTTAAATCAATTCATTTCTTCCTTTAAGAATCAAGTCTCATAATTTGAAAAATAAAGTCCCTTAACCTTTTAACAATTGAGGTCCATAGTCTTAAAACTTCATACGTAAATCCTTATAAATTAAGTAACATATACTTGGTGCGTTGTGAATAAGTTATACTTATTTATAACCATCTTAATCAAGTAGCCATGATCTAGAAAATGTAATACAATTTTGTCTTATCTTAGCTTCTATGCAGATGGAGAATTCTACTTGTTTTAACATAATTAATTGTCATTACATTTTCCTTTATTAACGCTATGATGGCTTGTTCGATACTTATTCTTATTCGTGTCAGTAAATTAGCCAAGTCAACTTGGCTCCAAAAATACCTCTAACGACTCTTACCAACATCCCCATAAGACTTGGTAGAACTTAGGATAACTTATACATAACCTTTACGTAGAGTAAATCAACATACATACCTCTTAACTTCTAAGAGTGAAGGAATCATGAAATAGTACTACATGTATATTCCATACATAGAATCATGTCAAAAGAAGGAAGAGGTTCACATACCTCGCGACGATTGTCGACAAGTAGCAAAATGCTCCAAAGTACATCAACCTTGAGCTACTCCATTCTTCAAGTAGGATACGCTATACCTAGTACTTGACCTATCATGGTCACAATCGTCCATTAACCTCTTACTTCAAACGTAGAATATTCTAAGTGCTAAGTCGCCAAATTCTACGGAAAATCGGACAAAGACTTCCTTTGTTTTTACTTACTTTGCCACCTTTTCAAGGCGAATACAATAACCAAACAGCCCCGATTGGCTCACAATTTCTATAAGGTACTCAAATACAAATAAAAACTAAACAGCCCCAATTGGCTCACAATTTAGAAAGTAGTCCAATACAAATGAAAAACAAACTAAAAGTCCAAATTCGGCCACCTTGAGTTCAACCTTACCAATTCTTATCAAATTTCCATTTCAATCCAAATTGGTAGCATAACACGATATCAAGTCGTATTTGATTACAATAACCATAATCTTTAAGTAAGTAACATGCGACGATTTTTAGTAACGACTAAATTGTAATCCAACTTAACACGGCTTACATACATTTTGAATTTTCCAAGGCTACTGATCAATCCATAATCCTTATAAACTTCAACACATATACTACATACTAGCAACATGTAAAGCTAACAAAATAAATAATCTTGTAACACTTTCAAAGAACAAGATTATACCTCGCGATTCTTAATCCAAATTCCAATCCAAAGTCGCTCCTTAGTAGTTTAGAACCTCTCCAAGACACTTCAATCCGCTTGTTGAGACCCTTAGAACAACACCAACAATTTCCTTCAAGCTTCCAATCCAAAACCTAGAAAGCAACTAGGTTTTCACTTTGCGACTAACCCGAAACTATCTTTTTAGAGATTTTTCTATTTAGATACACTTACATAACACTCATGAAACTTTGTTTAAAGTTTGGAGCTTATTGGACAAGGAACACAATTTTTTTCTTTCTTCTAGTGAAGAAGACGAGAGCTCCATTTATGGTTCATCCAATTTTTGTAATTTGGCTAAGTATGGAACTCTTGTCTTACTACTAATACCCTTATATAACAACATGGAGGCTAAGATAAATACAAATGTGAGGCTTGGATGCAATTCATATTAAAAATCCATAAGTGGTCCCGTTGACCAAGTCAACATTGTCAGCTTTACTACATTGCAAGACTTAGTCATCTAGCAAAGGTCAGTGACCCTTTTGACCTTGCCTAATTCGACCAAGGCATCTATAAGGGGGTGACACGTGTCGCCCTCCCATTCGTTACAATAACACAATTTCCGACAATTCCAAAATTTCCGATAAATTTTACAAGTCTCAAATCTTAACACTTGCGGGTTCTTACTTACGTTCTTACACCATGTCCTGTAAATACGGGGTGTAACATTCTTCCCCCCTTAGAAACATTCGTCCTCGAATGTTCTTTCGGAGTCAACTTATAATTACCGACATAGTTCCTGTCACAATCGACATACCAACAATGCCACACATGGCCCTAATATCTCGCACATGTATAACTGTCCATCATAAGCCCAAAAGAGATTATCCTTTCGTACTTCCAACTCATACTAGCATACATACATAACTTCCATACCGATTCTGGCCTCAAATCTTTGGAGTCACTCTATAAAACAATATAAGGCCATTTCCGGCTTTCATGACCTGGTTCCGGTGGAACGCGTCCACGAACCCGTAAAACAATTAACTAAACTTGGGCCTTGCGCCCTCGTGACCCTGTCACGTAGCGGAACTACTACCAACTGATCCCACTCCATTCCAGGCCATGGGGAGACCCGTAACAGGTCCTCAACCAGTCTCAGCGTCGCACTTAACTCTTATTCTTCGTCTAAAATAAATCTTTCTACCCGAGAAGACCTTGTACATCTAAGGTCTCAGCGGTCAGCAATATTCTTAGGCTCGCAATTTCCATGCTCCCAGCCTACCTTATCAGTCCCCCCGTAAACGGGTACAAAAAAAACTTCTCATAATACCGTAATCGTGTCGTTGATCACTAGAACCTTTACTTACACTATACGGACCTCATCCGTACCATTTCTTAAGCCTACTACGCCGCTTAATCTGTTTACATGACATTCTGTTAAGGTCCTTAACATGGCTTCTTAAGGGTTCACTACCCTATCGCATGACTCATCCTTTCCCAATAATCTCAAAAAAAAACACAAGACCTTTGCTAAATTTAATTAATTATACCATACCTTCCCGGTATCTAGTTAGTCTTTACGATTCTGGTAATCTAAAATCATTCTAGGCAACACGCGTCGACCTCATACATAACTCCGTATAGATGTATGTCACAATACCAACTATACTGTAATCATTACCAACCTGGATGCGCAATCCATATAGTCATTCCTGGGTCACTGCTGCCTTTCTCGTAGCTGCAATCAACATAACTCGTTAGGGAGAGACGACCCTAACAACACGCGGCTACATGGCACGATCTCGGAGTGAGAAGAATGGAAATCAATCCTAAATGTCCTGCAACCTCCCGATTATAGACGTGGTGCACACACCGATAATCAAGACTCTACTGAACACGGTCAGACACTTTCCGAGGACTAATCGCTCGATACCACTTTTGTCGTGACCCGACCGGGACGCGATCGTGCCCTACCGGACACCTACAGTAAACATCGAGAAAATCAGCGGAACATACATGAAACTTATAAATAAAACATCGAATTAATACAACAGTTAGCCGATGGCTACCTTCCCAACATATATATATAAATACAACCAAGCAATTGCCTCCTTTCTTTTACAAATCGACCACATATGTGACTACAGACCTCAAGAGTGTTAACATAACCACTGTGGCGGACAAGGCCCCGTACCACTGAATATACATAGCCATGACAACTCCGAACATTGGAGCCATCTCAAAATCTGAACCGATCCTAAGCTCGCGGATCCATAATCGTGTACCTAAACTGCGGACATTGAACGCAGCCACGAAGGGGTCGATAACAACAGTTTAATATGGAACAGAAATAACGCATGCGAAATGTATCATAATCAGACAAAGAATGACAGGACAAGTATAAAAATACATACCGGATCCTGCCGTGTCATTACCACTTATGAACTTAATTTCACATCGATATCTTTTCCATTCCATTAAGAGTTATAGTCATATCTTACGTATTTACTTAGGAGAAGTCATTAAGTTCATTTCTTCTAACTTACTTATCTTTCATAACATAGTCCGCCCACTACGGAGGGACACATATACTACCCGCCCAAACTGGACGCGATCGATCACACGATATCAAAGCATGCGTGGAATCCCCATCACCGACAACTAAAAGTGTAAAACATAACCACGGGTCTCACGCCCATAAAATCAATCAAAACAGTGGTATAATGCGGGGCTTGCCCTCATTTATACTCTTACCCGGAGAAGGTGGTAAGCGGTATAACGTTTGGGGCTTGCCTCATTTATACTCTTACCACGGAGAAGGTGGTATAACGTCTTGGGGCTTGCCTCATTTATACTCTTACCCTATCTCGGCCGGTCGTCAAATAACACATAAAGCGGGTGGTACAGTCTCGGCGATTTACCGCTTCACTTATACTCTTACCCGAGAAGGTGGTATAACGTCTTGGGGCTTGCCTCATTTATACTCTTACCCTAACTCAACCTACCATCATACATAACATAAGCCCTATCGCTTATCATACATAGCATAAGCACCACCACACCATACATAACATAAGCACTACCGACTTATCATACATAACATAAGCACTACCATTTATCATACATAACATAAGCACTCTACTTATCATACATAACATAAGCACTACCGACTTATCATACATAATATAAGCAAGTTAAGAAATCCCTAACTTCTTATTAGCTTGTTCATATACACTCTCATTTTTGTTTACTTAAGGCACTAACATGTCATTATAAAATCCGAATTTAACCCAACGTACTACGTGCCTCTACTCCTTTAAAATGATTCTCTTTCAAATAAAACTTCCAAGATACTAATAACCGTAGTATCAAGTCATATCTACTTTTCACGACAAGTCACAATACTTTTTAGAAATACATTTATAGGCTTCTAAATCAAGTGACTTCTTTCTTTAAAACTTTAAGCAATTTGTACCTTTAAAACAATTTGCCTTCTTTATTTCAAATCATTTCTTTGCTTACATTCTTCAAGAAAACCATTCTTTTAATCTTCCATAAAGTTGTTATAACTAACTTCCCATAAAGCCGTTATAACTCTTTATGTCTTAGACAAATTCATTCCTTTTATGACCAAGAAACTTATCCTTTCAATTCAAATCACATAGCTTTCAAAATACTTCAAGTCTCTTATCTTTTAAGAAAACAAGTTCCTTAACTTTAGAAAGGCAAGAAATCAATACTTTCCAAATCAAGTATTCTATACTTTTAAATCAATTCATTTCTTCCTTTAAGAATCAAGTCTCATAATTTGAAAAATAAAGTCCTTAACCTTTTAACAATTGAGGTCCATAGTCTTAAAACTTCATACGTAAATCCTTATAAATTAAGTAACATATACTTGGTGCGTTGTGAATAAGTTATACTTATTTATAACCATCTTAATCAAGTAGCCATGATCTAGAAAATGTAATACAATTTTGTCTTATCTTAGCTTCTATGCAGATGGAGAATTCTACTTGTTTTAACATAATTAATTGTCATTACATTTTCCTTTATTAACGCTGCAATGGCTTGTTCGATACTTATTCTTATTCGTGCAGTAAATTAGCCAAGACAACTTGGCTCCAAAAATACCTCCTAACGACTCTTTACCAACATCCCCATAAGACTTGGTAAGAACTTGGGATAACTTATACATAACCTTTACGTAGAGTAAATCAACATACATACCTCTTAACTTCTAAGAGTGAAGGAATCATGAAATAGTACTACATGTATATTCCATACATAGAATCATGTCAAAAGAAGGAAGAGGTTCACATACCTCGCGACGATTGTCGACAAGTAGCAAAATGCTCCAAAGTACATCAACCTTGAGCTACTCCATTCTTCAAGTAGGATACGTTATACCTAGTACTTCAACCTATCATGGTCACAATACGTCCATTAACCTCTTACTTCAAACGTAGAATATTCTAAGTGCTAATTCGCCAAATTCTACGGAAAATCGGACAGCACTTCCTTTGTTTTTACTTACTATGCCACCTTTTTCAAGGCCGAATACAATAACCAAACACCCCCAAATGGCTCACAATATCTATAAGGTACTCCAATACAAATAAAAACTAAATTTCAATTGGCTCACAATTTAGAAAGTAGTCCAATACAAATGAAAAACAAACTAAAAGTCCAAATTCGGCCACCTTGAGTTCAACCTTACCAATTCTTATCAAATTTCCATTTCAATCCAAATTGGTAGCATAACACGATATCAAGTCGTATTTGATTACAATAACCATAATCTTTAAGTAAGTAACATGCGACGATTTTTAGTAACGACTAAATTGTAATCCAACTTAACATGGCTTACATACATTTGAATTTTCCAAGGCTACAATCAATCCATATTTCTTATAAACTTCAAAACATTTACTACTTACTAGGTTTATGTAAAGATAACAACATAATATATAATCTTGTAACACTTTCAAAGAACAAGATTATACCTCGCGATTCTTAATCCAAATTCCAATCCAAAGTCGCTCTTAGTAGTTTAGAACCTCTCCAAGACACTTCAATCCGCTTGTTGAGACCCTTAGAACAACACCAACAATTTCCTTCAAGCTTCCAATCCAAAACCTAGAAAGCAACTAGGTTTTCACTTTGCGACTAACCCGAAAACTATCTTTTTCCGAGATTTTTCTATTGAGATACACTTACATAACACTCATGAACCTTGGTTTAAAGTGTGGAGCTTATTGGACAAGGAACACAATTTTTTTCTTTCTTCTAGTGAAGAAGCCGAGAGCTCCATTTATGGTTCATCCAATTTTTGTAATTTGGCTAAGTATGGAACTCGTCTTGCTACTAATACCCTTATATAACAACATGGAGGGCTAAGATAAATACAAATGTGAGGCTTGGATGCAATTCATATTAAAAAATCCATAAGTGGTCCCATTGACCAAGTCAACATTGTCAAGCTTTACTACATTGCAAGACTTAGTCATCCTAGCAAAGGTCAAGTGACCCTTTTGACCTTGCCTAATTCGACCAAGGCATCTATAAGGGGGGGTGACACGTGTCGCCCTCCCATTCGTTACAATAATACAATTTCCGACAATTCCAAAATTTTCGATAAATTTTACAAGTCTCAAATCTTAACACTTGCGGGTTCTTACTTACGTTCTTACACCATGTCCTGTAAATACGGGGTGTAACAACAACATTGCGTGACCTTGAGATACATTAAATGGATGTCAAGATAGCCTTCCAAAATGATAATTTGGAAGAAGAAAATTATATGAAACAACCCGAGGGGTATGTGGGCAAGAGAAGAAAGTATGTCGACTTGTCAAACCTTTGTAAAATAGGCCCCGAGGCAATGACACGAAAAAATTGATAGTACTCTATTATCGAAGGGTTTCTCCATTAATGAGTGCGAATGTGTCTACATGAAAGTTAATTCTGACTGCTCACATGATATGCCTTTACGTGCGGCATGTTGATCACGCATAACGTGTTCATACGAAAGTTAATTTCCCTGAAATTTGTAAAGAACTTGAAGGAACAAGGTTAAACCAGAATCACATACATAAGGGAATATCTTGTTAACCGTACCAACAATGACTTTGGAGAATATTCAGCAAAATAAAATAGAGAAACTTAAGGAGAGCATATATATGACCATATTATTATCTTACTTCATATTACTGATAGAAGTATTACTACAACAATAATATACTCAGTGAAATCTCACAATGTGGGATCTGAAGAGGGTAGAGTGTACGCAGACCTTATAGGTAGAGTACTGATAGAAGTATTAAAACATATTAAATTAGATAACACACTTTAATCAAATAAAGTAATAAATGAAATGTTTCAATGCTGGCCTTTCCTAATGAAGAACAATTTGATCAAATGCATCATATATTTTTTGGAAAAAATGATTGAAAACACACTTGTTTAAGATTATTACTCCTGTCCCTATATATATATATGACTCTTCTTTTAATCAATCCCATAAAGGATACCTTTTAAATTTAAAAATAATTTAACTAATGATTGACTATTTTTAGACTGTAAGTTTCAATTTGTTTTCCTTCTTAAATTTTATAACCAATCAGACACCATCTCAATAGGACAAAGGAGTAATTAAAAAGCACTTGGCTAACATGGAATAAGATATGCAAAGTTTTGACAAAAGATCAAAAAGCCTATGAAATCAAAACTATGTCTAAACGTAGAAAGGGAATTTCTAAGGAAAGGCAACCTTGTTATTATAAAGAATCTGGAAAGTAAAGAAAAGAAGAAAACCCAGTACTATAATTTTATTTGTTGTTTCTAGAATTTATTAAGGTTTGTTACTCTGAGAAGATAATAGTAGAATAGTAGAAGTTCAAAGCTCATTTTCACCATGATTATTGGCTACTTTGTGCTCCATAGCCTTCTCTTTTTCATGCTCTCTGCCCTCTTTTCCCCAATAATCTCTATTATCAATTATCCTTATTTTGTTCTGGGCATGGGCAGAGGTTTTCTGCAAAAAAATCGTTGGAAAATTTATTAATGTGGAATAAAGTTTATTCCATTATTTATGACTCGAACAATTGGGGCCCCACACGTCGGAAACGTCGTTTCCAAATACGTGCATACGTTGTACCAATGATCGTAAATTTCATTAGTGAAAGAGATATTGGTACGTAAGTAACATGTTTGAGACATAGAATGATGGATGGTCGTTGGCCAAATGACGAGTGTTCCACGTTGGTAAATGAAGGAAGAAGTCAACATAGTGTAAAAATGGAACGGGTCGGAAAGCGGCGTGAGTCGGAAGGGTCGCGCGCCATCATGCACCGGGGAGTGCCGCGATGCCAACCCCGTCAGGGCCACGAAGTCGCGGAGCTAATTCCGACCCGAGTTACGTGAGCCGCGACGCTCCCGAGGCTCACTCGCGGCGCTACCCAGGCAGAAAGTATGAAACGAAAATCTGATTTTGGAGACGTTTGGGTTGCCTTCAATGGCATTCATTCAAGCACTATTTAGGCATTATTTGGTTGATAAATGAGTGCCATTACTTGGGCAATTCATTGTTATTACATGGGTGATTCAATGCCATTACTTGGCACTTGAAGGGACAAATCTTACACACTATAAATTGAGGCATTTGACTCAATTGTTAAACACTTACAAAACTTGTACTTCAGAAAAACTTCTTCCTCTCTAGCATTCTTTCAATATTCAAAAGTTCTTCAAGAGAAATACTCGAGTCTCTTTTGCTCAAGTGTGTGAGTAGCTGTTTTATCTTGGAAGACTATTGCCTAGAAACGTAAAAGGATATATACGGGGCAATCATTTTTTAAAGATAGAGTGTCATCACTCAACTCAACAATAATTCAAATCAAGTGTTGGTTCTTTTTTCCAGTTGTTTATTAAGATTATTTCTTTTATTGTAATCTTTTGTTCTTCATTTTTACTAGTACTTGTAATAGGTGTTTTGCTATTTCATGTTTGTTGCTTTCATTTTACCAATAATTTGAAGACAAGATTATATTAGTACTTAGTGAAAATGACTGGACAAGAACAATTTTTTCTGAATCTGTTGCTGCTACTCAAGGCAACACTTTTGCCTTTCCCTTTGCTGCTGCTACTCAAGCCAACACTTTTGCCTCTCCCTCTATTGCTTCTCCTCAAGGAAACACCTCTGCCTTCCACACTGTTGCCCAAGGAACAACCAATGGATTTTGTGCTACTAAAGGGAATGTCAGAATTCCTCCACCGGTAGGGTTTCACCATGAACGCCCTGAAAAGTTCATGGGAATTAATTTCAAAAGATAACAATAGAAGATGTTATTTTCCTAACCGTAATGGGAGTGACACGCTATGTCACAGAAGACCCTCCTAAAACATGAGATAGTACGGACCCTCAGTTTATTGATACAACTGAAGGGGGCAAGGTTTCCAGGATCACCTTGAAATAACTCTTGATGCATGGACTCATAATGATTTCATGTGTAAGAACTACATCCTGAACTGCTTGTCAGACCTGCTATACACGGTGTATTTTACCGTAGGCTCTGCCAAATAGTTATGGGAGAAGCTTCGGAAGAAGTACAACGCACAAGATGCATGTACAAAGAAATTCATCATTGGGAAATTCTTGAAATTTCAAGTGGTGGATAGCAAGACAGTGATGTCTCAAGTCCAGGAATTCCAAATGATTCTACATCGCTTAGATTTTGAGGGTATGAAATCAAATGAGCAGTTTTTTGTGGCATCGCTGATTGAAAAGTTGCCTCATAAGTGGAGTGAGTTTATGAGTTACTTAAAACTCAATACAAATGAAATGACATTTGAAGAGCTTATTATCAAACTCCAAATTCAGGAAGATAATAATAAGTCCTTGTCTAAGGAAAAACATCCCGTTGAGGCCAAAGCAAATATGGTTGATGCCAAAGGAAACCCAGGCAAGAAGCGCAAGTTTCAGAAAGATGGAAAAACCCAGACAACAGTGAAGTTCAAGGAAAATTGTCACCACTGTGGCAAGTCGGTCACATGATCAAACACTGCCACAAGCTTAAGATAGAGCAGCGTCAGAAGGCCAAAGGCAAGGCAAGGCAAGGCAAAGGCTAACGTCATCGAGGACACGCTTCTTGATGACATGATCGAGGAGTTCTCTGTGGTGGTTCTAGAAGCAAACCTCGTAGAGAATCTCAAGCAATGGTGGATGACACAGGTTCTACCCGTCATATATGTTCCGATAGAGATGCCTTCTCCACGTATACACCAATTACAAACAAGAAGATGTTCATGGGTAACAACGGTTTCTCTGACGTGATAGGGGTAGGAAATATGGTCCTGAAGATGACTTCAGGAAATGAGCTCACTCTGAAGGAGGTGATGCATGTCCCTGAGATTAGAAAGAATTTAATTTCAGGTCCTATATTGGTTTATGCTAGTTTTAGGCTAGTATTTGAGTCAAATAAGTTTGTAATCACCAAAAATAGAACCTTTGTTGGAAGGGGCTTCATATGTGAAAGCCTCTTCAAGGTTAATGCTATGTTTATCATACGTTCAAGCAATAAAAATGAAGTTTCTTCTTACTTGCTTGAGTCTTTTAATTTATGACATCAGAGATTAAGACATATGAACTACCAATCTATTCAAATGTTGGTAAAGTTAGAGTTGTTGTCGTCTATCGACGTAAACCCTCAACATAAGTGTGAGGTGTGAGTAGAGGCAAAACTCACTAAGACTCAATTTAGATACATCTAAAGGGATACCGTACTTCTAGAACTTATTCACACAAATATATGTGATTTGAAGTTTGCATAAACTAGAGGGGAGAACAAGTACTTTGAGACATTTATAGATGATAACACAAGGTATTGCTACCTTTACTTGTTGAAAAGTAAGGATAAAGCGTTCAGATGCTACAAAGCAGAAGTTGAAAACCAATTAAGCGTACAGATTAAATCAATTCGTAGCGATAGAGGCGGAGAATACAGACATTTGAGAAATATTATGCTCAATCAGGCATTGTTCATCAAACGACGACTCCATACTCACCGCATTCGAACGGTGTCGCTGAACGCAAGAACCGTACACTTAATGAAATGATGAATGTCTTGCTCATCAATTCCAGTCTTCCACAAAGCATGTGGGGAGAAACTGTCCTTACCACTAATACAATTTTTAATAGAGTCCCACATAAGAGTAGGGACAAAACTCCATACGAGTTATGGAAGGGGAAGAAGCCCACCTACAAATACCTGAAGGTGTGGGGTTGTTTGGCAAATGTTGAAGTACTTAAGCCAAAACATGTCAAGATTGGACCTTGGACTATAGATTGCATTTTCATCGGATATGCAAATAAAACTAGTGTTTATCGCTTCTTAGTGCATAAGTTAGATGTACCAGATATCCACAGAGGTACGATCATGGAATCATAGAATGCCCAATTCTTTGAGAATACTTTTCCTAGAAAGGAAAGAGACATAACCTCTCTCAAGCGAAGTTATGAACAAAGCTCTCAGGAACCACTAGTCATTTACTTCCTGGATCTAGAGGGTTAAGTTCTAGTGGAATCCGAAGTGGTTGAATATTAGTGTTCCAGATTCTCAGAACTTGGAGACTCTAGAGATGGAACCAAGACGAAGTAAAAGGGCTAGCAAGGATAAATCCTTCGGTCCTATTTTGTAGTTTATATGGTTCACAACGAACCATGAACAATTGCTAAAATATTGTCAACTCTAGAAGCACCGCTCTAGAAAGAAGCTATTGAGAGTGAAATAGACTCAATCCTGCAAAAAAATACTTGGGTGTTGGTTGATCTTCCTCCGGGAAACAAACCATTGGGTTGTAAGTGGATACTTAAATGGAAGTATCAAGCAGGTGGATCTATAGACAAGTAGAAGGCCAGGTTGGTAGTCAAGAGTTATCGACAGAAGGAAGACCTTGACTATTTTGACACGTACTCTCCAGTGTATAGAATGACATCCATACGAGTATTCATTGCGATCGCAGCATTGCGTGACCTTGAGATACATTAAATGAATGTCAAGATAGCCTTCCAAAATGGTAATTTGGAAGAAGAAAATTATATGAAACAACCCGAGGGGTATGTGGGAAAGAGAAGAAAGTATGTTGACTTGTCAAACCTTTGTAAAATAGGCCCCGAGGCAATGCCACGAAAAAATTGATAGTACTCTATCCAAGGGTTTCTCCATTAATGAGTGTGAATGTGTCTACATGAAAGTTAATTCTGACTCGTTCGTCATGATATGCCTTTACGTAGATGGCATGTTGATCTCAGGCAGTAGTCCTAGTTTGATCCTCGAGACTAAGAATATTTTGAAACAATGTTTAGACATAAAGGATATGTGTATTGCAGATGTCATCTTAGGGATCAAATTCTCTAAGATGTCTGACGGACTGGTCTTATCTCAATCTCACTACATCGAGGATGTGTTGAGAAATTTTGAGATATTCAACAGCCATCACGGTCACCACTGGATACAAATCAAAAAAATTGATAAGAATCGTGGTGCGCCCGTATGCCAAGAGCGATATGCGCAGGTGATTGGGAGTTTGATGTACATAACAAAATGCACCCCACCTGATATCGCTTATGTAGTCAACAAGTTGACTAAGTTTACCCATAATCCAGGTAATGATCATTGGAAAGTGTTGAATCGGGTACTACGGTACCTAAAATACACGCTAACTTACGGGTCACGTTATTCCAGATATCCAGTTGTAATATAGGGGTACAGTGATGCAAACTGGATATATGATATAGAGAACACCAAGTCCACTAGGGGGTATATATTTACAATTGGTGGTGGGGCTGTGTCTTGGAAATCCTCTAAGCAAACTTGCATCACCCGATCCACAATGGAGTTAGAGTTTATTGCTTTAGACAAAGTAGGAGAAGAAGTTGAGTGGCTTCATGACTTCTTAGAGGATGTCCCGTGCTGGACACTCACTTCTTATATAGGTCGTAGTACCAACGGTCATGATTATTTAACGATAACCTGTCATTGGATAGATTATAAATGGTCTATGCAAAAACATATTTTAGCGTATAGATATATAGATAGTAGGCACACTGCTGATTTTATTTCATAAAATATTTTGCGATTATTACGAAATAACTGGTAAAATTATGAGTATTACATTAGATAATACATTTTCTAATAATTATGCTATTACAATTTTAAAATATGCTTTAACTCCATATTTTCCAAATAATTTTCATATAAAATGTGTGTGTCATATTTATAACTTAGTTGTAAAGGATGGTCTATTACTTTTTCAAGATATTCTTGAAAAAAAATACAATTTTCTATAAACTTTATTTTTAAAAATAAAATAATACAATGAAAAAAAATTATAAAAAAACTTGTCACGATTGCCAACTACCTTATGAAACATTCCCGAAGAAGTACACCCATTAGGTGGAAATCTTTATATGAACAACTACTTGTTGCTTATGAATATAAAAAATCTATAACTTTATTTTTTAACGTCAATAATCAAAATCCAACTGATATGACTGTAGATAACGATTGGAAAAAATTCACGAACTTATTGTATTTCTAGAGAATTTTTTTCAAGCAACAAAAGATTTTTCTGGTATATATTTACTACTATTTCAACTATGTTGTTTTATATAGCTATAATATTTTTACTGCTTAGAGAATATATGGAAAAACCAGTTTATAAAGCAGCTATTAAAAATGTTTATCAAAATAAAAATATACCCAGTAAAATCTCACAATGTGGGGTCTGGAGAGGGTAGAGTGTACGCAGACTTTATCTCTACCTTGATAGGTAGAGTACTGATAGAAGTATCAAAACGTATTAAATTAGATAACACACTTTAATCAAATAAAGTAATACATGAAATGTTTCAATGCTGACCTTTCCTAATGAAGAACAATTTGATCAAATGCATCATATATGTTTTTGGAAAAAATGATTGAAAACACACTTGTTTAAGATTATTACTTTTGTCCCTATATATATATATATATGACTCAATAATTTAACTAATGATCGACTATTTTTAGACGGTAAGTTTCAATTTTTTTTCCTTCTTAAATTTTGTGACCAATCAGACACCATCTCAATAGGACAAAGGAGTAATTAAAAAGAACTTGGCTAGGATGGAATAAGATATGCAAAGTTTTGACAAAAGATCAAACAACCTATGAAATCAAAACTATTTTTTTTAAGGTTAATAAATAATATATTATCTGAAATCAGGGAAGTACAATCGATCATTGAGGGTTCTCAAGCCTCAACGTAAGACAATGCAAAGCTTAGGAGCTAAAATCAAAGAAGAAAGGGGATGGGGGTACACTCAAAAGGTGTAACTACATGGGGAAATAATCGAAAAACAACCCAATAGGGTGCTAGTTTGAATCTAGCTGTGCGGCAGCCCTAACCGTGCCTCATACTTGTTGCCTTACCATTGTTCTTAGGGATATTCTTTCTTGAAGTAACCTCTTGTCATCCATCATCATCCGCGGTGTTAGCGACCAAAGTAGTCGAGTCACCAATGTTATGCGTTCCATGAACCATGTACGCACAATGTAGTGCACATAGTCCACATCCGGAGAACTCCCAACACCCGCAACACCTCGAAAAGACCCCGGGACGAAAGGAATGTTAGACTCCCCTCGTGTTGCCGCGGCTAAAGCACTTACATGAATCAAATCACCACTACCCACCCCCGTTGCGTTAGGCACTGCATGTGCATCCCATATACGATGCTCAATTTGCACACCTTTATTAACTCCGACCAAAGCTCCACCATTCACGGGTGCGGGAATGAAAAGGGGATTGGATTGAAAGTGATGGATTGTTCCCGCAACTCCATTATTACGTATCCCCACCATTCTTAGGCAAAACGTTCGGATTTTGAGGCCGGGAGATCTCCATAGGCGTAACCTCTTTCGACAACTTCTTACACTTCATGTGATTATGTCCAAATGTTGCATAATGAAAACAAAAATCAGGATAGTTCTCATACTCCACTTTTTAGACATATCTTTTATTTTCGGGCAGTTTAACCCCAAATTCCATGACCGGTTCTTTGCTAACATCCACTTCAATCAACACTCGTGCATAGTTCATTTTGGTCCTCTCTTTGGTGAATTGATCCGTGTATAACGGGTTCCCCACACGTGATGCAATCTTACTCAAGCCGGATGCACTCCAGACCGATAAAGGCATATTGCGGAAGATCACCCAAACAGGAATATTCATGAAAAGATCATCCGAAAGCATAACTCCCTTATCAACCAATTTTAACATTAATGTCTTTCCAAAAATCATATAGGGACCACCATGAAACACCTTAATGCGATCATCCTCCGTCATGAAACGAAAGACAGTCCATCCACGGCCAAAAGGAATAATTTGGCATTTCACACCCCATATCTTAACAATAGAATCAAGTGCTACTCGGCCCGGGAAAGGTTCCGTGAAACAACCAATAAGGCAATAGCCCCAAGTTTCGACAAACGGTACTTCATCACTTGCATCAAGTTCAACATCATCATCTTCTTAGTCCACATATTGCAATTTTAGTCCTCTTGCTTCTAAACGAGAACCCGTAAAGATTCTCACATAAGTCTTCTTGAATGAATTAGGATCATTTTGTTGTTGTGGCTCCCGAGGGTCATTAACACGCTCAACTCGAGTTCCGGGAGAAGTAAAGACCCGCGCACCATTGGGAATGGTTTCATTAAATGTTTCATGTCCCACGAGATTTATTGCACCCTCGTTTGTTACACCATTAGAGTTCCTAGGATTCTTGGACTTGTAAAAACCGGTTACAATGGGAATGAAAGGTTCTTCGGTTCCCACCCCCATCAAGTTTCGATGTCCCATTGAATGAGATGACTCTTCGATTCCCGCAACAATTAAATTCTTCAAGTTACTAAACCTCTTTTGAATAGAAGACCATTCGGTTCCCGCATCTTTTGAGTTTCCAAAGACCATAGGAATTGAAGTGTCATTAGACTCTACAACTTTTGACCGGTGACCCTTGGATTGCATCCTTGACCCGTGACCATCCTCCTGACCCGCCTTCGACCCATGACCTCCCACGTGACCCGTCTTCTTTCCGACTTCTATGGTGACAACCGGAACACCACTAGAAGCCAGCACCACCGGATTTCTAATCGGAAAATTATAAGATGCATTGTTAATGTTACTCACTGCACCATTAACATTCTCCACACCATTAGAATTCTCACCATTAACAATCACTCCACCATTAACATTACCACTATAAACATTCACACCATTAACATTCATATCATTAACATGCATACCTTGAACATTCATACTTTGAACATTCACGGCTTTCATGGCTACTGCCGAGACATAGCTTGGAGCAAATATCACCGGAGCAACTACCGGTAACATGGAAGAGTCATCACCACCATTAACAACCGGATAAGTACTAACCTTTTTCTTCTTCATGGACTTCGCCTTCACCAAACTTCCGGCATCGTTGTTGGCTTTCGTCTTTGGCTTCCCCATGGCATGAAATAAGATGAAACACACTGCAATAGGTATCAGAATCCAGGAATTAACTAATTAACAACACCAAAACAGTGAACAAAACCTTGAACACTTGAATGTTAAGTATGAAGATCGGAGAATATGAAAATTCACACTTAACTAAATAGCACAAAATGAGCAAGAAAGAACACATAATCACTCACGTAAGATGAGAAAGATCAGATACAAACTCGTAACAAATATTCAAGTGAAAATTGGAGATGAAATCAGAAGAAGAAGGCGGATAGCGAGAGAGCAACTAGTTGAAAAGTTGAGAGCATTTTCGCCTAGTGAGAGAAAATTCTCTCTAACTCCTAGCAAGCCTTTATGAAATCAAAACTATGTCTTAACGTAGAAATGGAATTTCTAAGGAAAGGCAACCTTGTTATTATAAATTTCATTCTAGTGACGTTTAGAATCATTCACTTCGTATCAAGAAATTTAAAAAAAATCTGGAAAGTAAAGAAAAGATGAAAACCCAGTACTATAATTTTGTTTATTGTTTCTATAATTTATTAATGTTTGTTACTCTAAGAAGATAATAGTAGAATAGTAGTAGTTCAAAACTCATTTTCACCATGATTATTGGCTACTTTGTGCTCCATAACCTTCTCTTTTCATGCTCTCTGCCCTCTTTTCCCCAATAATCTTTATTATCAATTATCTTTTTTTTGTTCTGGGCATGGGCAGAGGTTTTGTGCAAACAAACTGTTGGAAATTTATTAATGTCGAATAAAGTTTATTCCATTATTTATGACTCGAACAATTGGGTCCCGGCACATCGGAAACGCCATTTCCACACACGTGCACACGTTTTACCAAAGATCGTAAATTTCATTAGTGAAAGAGATATTGGTACGTAAGTAACATGTTTGAGACATAGAATGATGGATGGTGGTTGGCCAAATGACGAGTGTTCCACGTTGGTAAATGAAGGAAGAAGTGTGCATAGTGTAATGATGGAACGGGTCGGAAAAGCGGCAATGAGCCGGTATGGTCGCGACACCATCGCGAATCGGAACGCCGACGCCAACTCGCTGTGGCCATGAAATCGCGGAGCTAATTCAAGCCTGAGTTACGTGAGCCACGGCGCCGCGGCGCTCCCGAGGCTCACTCGCGGCACTACCCAGGCAGAAAGTCTGAAACGAAAATCTGATTTTGGAGACGTTTGATCTGCCCTCAATGGCATTCATTCAGGTATTATTTGACTGCTAAATGGGTGCCATTACTTGGGAAATTCATTGACATTACATGGGTGATTCAATGCCATTACTTGGCACTTGAAGGGACAAATCTTACACACTATAAATTGAGGCTTTTGGCTCAGTTGTTAAACACTTGCAAAACTTGTATTTCATAAAAACTTCTTCCTCTCTAGCATTCTTTCAATATTCAAAAGTTCTTCAAGAGAAATACTTGAGTCTCCTTTGCTCAAGTGTGTGAGTAGCTGTTTTATCTTGGGAGACTATTGCCTAGAAACGTAATAGGATATATACAGGACAATCTTGTTTTAAAGATAGAGTGTCATCACTCGACTCAACAATAATTCAAATTAAGTGTTGGTTCTTATTTCTAGTTGTTTATTAAGATTATTTCTTTTGTTGTAATCTTTTGTTTAATTTTTTACTAGTACTTGTAATATGTGTTCGGCTATTTCTCGTTTGTTGCTTTCATTTTTACTAACAATTTTAAGACAAGATTGTATTAGTACTTAGTGGACAAGAATAATATTTTCTGAATATGTTGCTGCTACTTAAGGCAACACTTTTGCCTCTCCATCTGTTGTTGTTCCTCAAGGAAACACCTCTGCCTTCCCCACTGCTGCCCAAGGGACAACCAAAGAATTTCCTTCTACACAAGGGAATGTCAGAATTCCTCCACCGGTAGGGTTTCACCGTGAACGCCCTGAAAAATTCATGGAAATTGATTTCAAAAGATAGCAACAAAATATGTTGTTTTTCCTAACCGTAATGGGAGTGGCACGCTGTGTCACAGAAGACTCCTAAAATAGGAGATGGTACGAACCCTCAGTTTATTGATACAACTGAAGGGGGCCAAGGTTTCCAGGATCACCTGGAAATAACTCTTGATGAATGGACTTATAATGATTTCATGTGTAAGAACTACATCCTGAACTGCTTGTCAGACCCGCTCTACACGGTGTATTGTACCTTAGGCTCTGCCAAAGAGTTGTGGGAGAATCTTCGAAAGAAGTATAATACACAAGATGCAGGTACAAAGAAATTCATCATTGGGAAATTCTTGAAATTTTAAATGGTGGACATCAAGACATTGATGTCTCTAGTCCAGGAATTCCAAATGATTCTATATCGCTTGGATTTGGAGGGTATGAAACAAAATGAGCAGTTTTTGGTTGCATCACTGATAAAAAAGTTGCCTCCTTCGTGGAGTGAGTTTATGAGTTACTTAAAACTCAAGACAAATGAAATAACATTTGAAGAGCTTATTATCAAACTCCAAATTTAGGAAGATAATAAGAAGTCCTTGCCTAAGGGAAAGAAAACCGCTGAGGCCAAGGCAAATCTGGTTGATGTCAAAGGGAACCCAAACAACAAGCGCAAGTTCCAGAAAGATGGCAACTGTCACCACTGTGGCAAAGTTGGTCACATGATCAAACACTGCCACAAACTTAAGATGAAGCAGAGTCACAAACCATGGTGGATAGACACGGGTGCTACCCATCATAAATATTCCGATAGAGATGCCTTCTCCACGTATACACCAGTTACAAACAAGAAGATGTCCATGGGTAACAATGTTTTCTCTGACGTTCTGGGGGTAGGAAAGGTGGTCCTGAAGATGACTTCTGGCAAGGAGCTCACTCTGAAGGAGGTGATGCATGTCCCTGAGATTTGAAAGAATTTAATTTCAGGTCCTGTATTGGTTAATGCTGGTTTTAGGTTAGTATTTTAGTCCAATAAGTTTGTAATCACTAAAAATAAAACCTTTATGGGAAGGGGCTTCATATGTGAAGGCCTCTTCAAGGTTAATGCTATGTCTATCATACGTTCAAGCAATACAAATGAAACTTCTTCTTACTTTCTTGAGTCTTCTAATTATGGTATCATAGATTAGGATATGTGAACTACCAATCTATCCAAATGTTGGTAAAGTTAGAGTTGTCGTCATCTATCGACGTAAACCCTCAACATAAGTGTGAGGTGTGTGTAGAGGCAAAGCTCACTAAGACTCCCTTTAAATCCGTCGAAATGAATACCGCTCTTCCAAAACTTATTCACACAGATATATGTGATTTGAAGTTTGTACAAACTAGAGGGGAGAACAAGTACTTTAAGACATTTATAGATGATAACACAAGGTATTGTTACCTTTACTTGTTGAAAAGTAAGGATGAAGCCTTTGAAACGTTCAAACGCTACAAAGCAGAAGTTGAAAACGAACTAAGAGTACCAATTAAATCAATTCGTAATGATAGAGGGGGAGAATACGTAGCGCCATTTGAGGAATATTATGCTCAATCAGGCATTTTTCATCAAACGATGACTATATACTCACCTCATTCGAACATTATCACTGAACGTAAGAACCGTACACTGAAGGAAATGATGAATGCCTTGCTCATCAATTCCAGTCTTCCCCAAAACATTGGGGAGAAACTATCCTTACCACTAATACGATTCTTAATAGAGTTCCACATAACGGTAAGGACAAAACTCCATACGAGTTATGAAAGGGAAAGAAACTCACTTACAAATACCTGATGTGGGGTTGTTTGGCAAATGTTGAAGTACCTAAGCCAAAACAGGTCAAGATTGGACCTAAGACTATAAATTGCATTTTCATCGGATATGCAAATAAAAGTAGTGCTTATCGTTTCTTAGTGCATAAGTTAGACGTACCAAATATCCACGGAGGTACGATCGTGGAATTAAAGAATGTCCAATTATTTGAGGATATTATTCCTAGAAAGGAAAGAGACATAACATATCGCAAGAGAAGGTATGAACAAAGCTCTTATGAACCACGAGTCATTTACTACCCGGATCTAGATGGTTCAGATCTAATGGAATCCGAAGTGGCTGAATATCCGAAATCTGGTGTTCCAGATTCTCAGAACTTGGAGACTCCAGAGATGGAACCAAGACGAAGTGAAAGGGCTAAGAAGGATAAATTCTTCGGTCCTTACTTTGTAGTTTATATGGTTCACAACGAACCACGAACAATTG
The DNA here is from genome assembly GCA_029844215.1 of Przewalskia tangutica. Taxonomy (NCBI): domain Eukaryota; kingdom Viridiplantae; phylum Streptophyta; class Magnoliopsida; order Solanales; family Solanaceae; genus Przewalskia; species Przewalskia tangutica. The sequence continues at coordinate 118,797,732 of CM056721.1, read as the reverse complement.
CGGAAGCATTGTCAACTCCAGAGCACCGCTCTGGAAATAAGCTATTGAGAGTGAAATAGACTCCATCCTGCAAAATCATACTTGGGTGTTGGTTGATCTTCCTCCGGGAAAGAAACTGTTGGGTTGTAGGTGGATACTCAAATTGAAGTATCAAGCAGATGGGTCTATAGACAAGTACAAGGCCAGGTTGGTAGTCAATGGTTATCGACAGAAGGAATGCCTTGACTATTTTGACACATACTCTCCGGTGTCTAGAATAACGTCTATACGAGTATTCATTACGATTGCAACATTGCGTGACCTTGAGATACATTAAATGGATGTCAAGACAACCTTCCTAAATGGTAATTTGGAAGAAGAAATTTATATGAAATAACCCAAGGAGTATGTGGTTCCAGGGCAAGAGAAGAAAGTATGTCAACTTGTCAAATCTCTATACAGGCTTAAACAGACCCCGAGGCAATGACACAAAAAAATTGATAGTACTCTACTATCGAAGGATTTCTCGAATAATGAGTGTGACAAATGTGTCTACATGAAAGTTAATTCTGACTCGTTCGTCATGATATGCTTTTACGTATATGACATATTGATCACAGGGAGTAGTCCTAGTTTGATCCTAGAGACTTAGAATATGTTGAAATAATGTTTCGACATAAAGGATATGGGTATTGCAGATGTAATATTAGGGATCAAGACCTCTAAGACGTCTGACAGACTGGTCTTATCTCAATCTCACTACATCGAGGATGTGTTGAGAAAGTTTGAGATGTTCGACAGTTCGCCGATGAAGTCACCACTGGATATAAATCAGAAAATTGATAAGAATCGTGGTGCGCCCGTATGCCAGGAGCGATATGCGCAGGTGATTGGGAGTTTGATGTACATAACAAACTGCACCCAACTTGATATCACTTATGCAGTCAATAAGTTGTCTAGGCTTACCCGTAATCTAGGTAATGATCATTGGAAAGCGTTGAATCGGATACTACGGTACCTAAAATACACGCTAACTTATGGGTCGCATTATTCAAGATAACCCAACCTTACTGACTGGAGATCCTAGGATTTAGGTTAAATGGGAAAACTAAGTTGTAAAGGTTCAGTTGAGCGCTTCAGTAAAAGCAAGAGCAATTCGGGTTATGATTTCTGTAAGGAATATAAACCCAAGGTCGTTCCCGCGATAGAAATTAAGTGCTATCTACAGTATGGGTAGAGGTTAAGTTTCCAAAACCTTTAATGATCATCAACGATTGAGGTTAGGTTTGGGGAAATTTTTATTCGTTCCTAACACATGTAAAGTGGGGTATAGTTGGATACCTTGTAGGAGACCACCTATTTAAGTGCGAGGACATGCTGACTCAAATGGATGCACTTAAGAATCCAAGAGTGTCCACGACCACAACAGACAAAACATTAAAGAAAAATAAAATAAGGAAAGCTGTTGTGTTGGTGTCATTGACTTGACTTACACTAAACACTGATGGTTCAAGACATCACGTTCAACGAGCACTAAGTAAGTCTGATGGTACTCAACTAAGGAAAGTTCAAAGCAGAAGCTACCACTCCTAATGCAACATCGGTCCGCTGATCCTAGGAAAGTGATTTACTCTCCATTTATTTTACATGTTTTGAAGTTTGAATGTCACCCATTATTATTCAACTAATTACAGCAAGGGTGTTTGAGGGGGGAAAGAAGAAAGTTCCTGTTTTTGTTTTAAGTTAGTGGTACATCTTAAAAGGGTTCATCGTCTTACAAATGATAGAGAGTCCTGTGGAGTTCTAAACTACTCATTCTGGTTATCTGAGGGAAGATATATGCATCATAATCTGAAACTTAGTTGTTGAGTTCTTATTCTTGTAGGGTAGGCTGGGACCTGGAAGGTTGCATAATTGCATGAGGGTAATAGGTGCAGCAGTCGCGGAATGCAAATGATGGTTCAAAGGGTCCTTCAAAGAAAAGCTTTTGGAAAATTAATTGCTAAACATGGCTCATTCTTTTCTGATGTTGCTAGGGTAAGTTTTTTGCTTTTAACTTTCGCAAAGAAAACCTCCCATAACAGTAACTACGTTATTGAATTTCTCTCTTCTTTTTCCATAATTCTATGTGAAATGATACATGACAATGTACTTTACAATGTCGAATTGATTTGGAGAAAACCAGATTACTGGTCTCGAAGCTGCTCAGTAGCTTGATCGGCTTGGAAACAAAAAGGCATGTGGTATAATCGCAATGACAAAGGTAAGTAAGCATAGTGACAATGACTTACATGATTGCATTATATCTACAACAACATCATATACATTGTAATCTAATAAGTTAGTCTGGGAGAATAGTGTGTACGCAGACCTTATACTCACCTTGGGAGGTAGAGAGGTTGTTTCCAATAGACCATCGGCTCAAGGGATTGTATTATATCTCTTTCCGAAAATACTTTACCAGTATTATTTGGTTTACAGGTTGCTGCTCCAAATATGGGATTGAAGGTGCTTGATACAGCAATGCAAGTGCACGGTGATGCTGGTTTATCGAGCGACACTGTTCTTGCCCATCTCTGGGCTACATCTATGATGTTAAGAATCGTAGATGGTCCTGATGAAGTACACTTGGGGACAATCGCGAAGATGGAACTACAGAGAGCCAGACTGTGAAAGGTTGTTACTTCTTGGCTGATAGAAGTCGTTTGTTTACACATAACCTCTGCCCATGCCTAGAACAAAAAAAGGATAATTGATGATAGAGATAATTGGGGAAAAGAGGGCAGAGAGCATGAAAAGAGAAGGGTATGGAGCACAAAGTTACCCAATAATCATGGTGAAAATGAGTTTTAAACTTCTGCTAATCTACTATTATCTTCTCTGAGTAACGAACCTTAATAAACTATAGAAACAACAAACAAAATTATAGTACTGGGTTTTCTTCTTTTCTTTACTTTCCTTTTTAAAAAAAAATCATAATTCGGAGTGAAAATGATTCTAAAAACGTCACTAGAATGAAATTTATAATAACAAGGTTGTCTTTCCTTAGAAATTCCCTTTCTACGTTTAGACATAGTTTTGATTTCATAGGCTTTTGCATCTTATTCCATGCTAGCCAAGTGCTTTTTAATTACTCCTTTGTCCCATTGAGATGGTATCTGATTGGTTACAAAATTTAAGAAGGAAAAAAAAATTAAAATTGCAGTCTAAAAGTAGTCAATAATTAGTTAAATTATTTTTTAATTTAAATGGTCTCCTTCTTGGATTAGATTAAAAGAAGAGTCATATATATAGGGACATGAGTAATAATCTTAACCAAGTGTGTTTTCAATCATTTTTCCAAAAAAGGTATGATGTATTTGACCTGTTAATGTTGGGTTTGGTGTTGTCACATTTGATCCAACATATCCTCTGAAGTAAATGATTTGAATGCATGAAAATATTGGAACAAATGTCACAACATTCAGACCAACATTCATTAGAACAGTTTTGTCTTACTTCACGTTAAGTAGTAATATTTTACTGTGAGGTAAAAACGACTTAGGCGTGGTGAATTGGAGCTGTGTAAAATGTGGGAGAAAGAGTCAAAGCTTGGGGAAGAAGTCGGGTAAGTAACAAGTCAAAGTTGTTGAGATTTTCATTCCTTAATCATCTACCACAAGCTGCCCATCTTTTCCTCAACCTCCACAATCGATCGATGAATCTTTCAAGGGAACTCTCGGCTATAAATAGAGAGGCCATAACAGTGTAGGGGTGGCCAATGGGTCGGGTCAGCCTGATCCCGACCCGGTCCCATGCCGACCACTATATTTTTAAAAGTAAATTTTACGATATCGGGACTCTAACGGGGATAGGACATGGTCTCGTCCCACCAGGCCTTACCCGACCCAGTGTCACGACCCGACCCTCGATCGCGATCGTGCCCTACTCCGCACCCTTACAGTAAACATCGAGAAAATCAATGAACATACATGAAACTTAAAAATAAAACATCGTAAGTAAAACAACAAAGTTAGCCGATGTGGCTACCTTCCCGAACATATATAAAAACAACCAAGCCGCTTTCCTTTCTTTTTACAAATCGACCCACAATATGCGACTACTGCACTTAAGAGTTTAGACATAACAATCGTATGGACAAGGCCCCGCTGCACTTCAATAAACATAAACGTGACAACTCCTAACACCGAGCCATCTCAACTTGCAACCGGATCCTAAGCTCATGATCCACAATCAGTACCTAAACTCGCGCATTTAACGCACTTCGGCGGGTCGATAACAAAAATTTAATATGGAATGTAATATAACGATGAAACAAATCATAATCAGATAAAAGAATGACAAGGACAAGTATAAAAATACATACTGCATCCTCGCTGTCATTACCACTTATGAACTTAAACGCATTTTATTATCCTTTCCATTCCCAATAAAAGTTATAGTCACATTCTTACGCATATTATTTAGAAAAAGAATCATTAGGTTCATTACCATATAACTTACTTATCTTTCATAACATAGTCCGCCCACTACGGAGGGACACATATACTACCCGCCCAACTGGGACGCGATCAAGTCACACTAATATCAAAGCATGCCCGTGGAATCCCCATCACCGCCGATACTATTAGTGTAAAATATAACCACGTGACGCGCCTGCGGCATCCCACCTCACCGTCGCATACATACACAATACATATATATATCCCGCCCGTGGAATCCCACATCACCGCCGATACCCAGTGGTATAATAATACACCAATAGCATACATGAACACCAAGTCCCACCTGGTATAAGCCTGGGGTCTACCTCACTTATACTCTACCTACCGAGAATGGTAAAGGTGGTATAGCATCTCGGGGTCTACCCTCACTTATACTCTTACCCCGGAGTATGGTAAAGCGGTGGTATAGCATCTGGGGTCTACCTCACTTATACTCTTACCCCGAGAAGGTGGTATAACGCCTGGGACTTGCTCTCATTTATACTCTTACCCTATCTCACCCGACCATTATACAAAACAAGCAGTGGGTATAATGTCTCGGGGTTTACCCTCACTTATACTCTTAACTCCGAGTATGGTATAGCATCTGGGGTCTACCTCACTTATACTCTTACCCTATCTCAACCTGGAACAAACAAATGTATACTACCATGTCTTCTATAAGAATCCGAATTTAACCTAAGTACTCCACATAACGGAAGATACCCATGGAATCCCACATCACCGCTTCAGACGTCCCAAAGAATCTTACAACAAGACAAACACCCTTCAACCGAGAGTCGCGAACTTAATAAAACATAATACTTGCACTCAAAGGCTATTACCAAAGACATATAGGCAAGTTCTCAAGTAACCAAGCCAAAGTACTTATCAAGGCACACATAGGATAATTCTCAATTAACAAGCCAAAGTACTTATCCGGGCACAAATAGAATAAATTCTGATTTAACAAGCCAAAGTACTTATCAAGGCACATTTAGAATAAATCCTCATTTAACAAGCCAAAGTACTTATCAAGGCACATTTAGAATAAATTCTCATTTAACAAGCCAAAGTACTTATCCGGGCACAAATAGAATAAATTCTCATTTAACAAGCCAAAGTACTTATCCGGGCACAAATAGAATAAATTCTCATTTAACAAGCCAAAGTACTTATCAAGGCACAAATAGAATAATTCTCAATTAACAAGCCAAAGTACTAATCAAGGCATCACATAGAATTATTCTCAATTAAACAGGCCAAAGTACTACGTACGTACATTCTTTTCAAAAGACTCCTTTCCAAATAAAACTTCCCCGATACTAACAACCGTAGTATCAAGTCCTATTCACCTTTCAAGACAAGTCACAATACCTTTTTAGAAATACAATTACCGGCTTCTAAATCTAGTGACTTCCTTATTTAAAACCTTAAGCAATTGGTACCTTTAAAACAATTTGCCCTTCCTTAACACAAGTTATTTCTTGATTACTTTATTAGAGAAAACCATTCTCTTAACCTTCCATAAAGCCGTTATAACCAACTTCCCATAAAGCCGTTATAACCCTTTATGGTTTAGACCAACACGCCTTTTATAACCAAGAGACTTCTACTTTTGAAACCAAGTATTAAATACTTTCAAATAAATTCTCATAACTTTCAAAAATACAATTAGTCTCTTAACCTTTAGAAAACAAGTTGACTCATTTTATATAAAACCTTAGGCAATTAATGCCTTAAAACAAGTTGCCTTTTCACTAAAATCAAGTCATTTATCTTTCCATAAAGCAAATATAACCAACTCCCATAAAGTCGTTATATTCACTTTATACCTTAGCCAAATACAATTTCCTATCCAAGTGACTTATACGTTCAAAAAGTAAAAAGTATCACATACTTTAAAACTCTTCAAGTCCCTTAACTTTAAATAAAACTTAAGACATCCCTTATACTATCGGGAAGCGAGTTAATCTCCAACTCACCCGACTTGGCCATTCAATAAACTAGTAAAGGATAACAAGGTGTCAGACGCTCACCGCATCACACGCGCAACTAGTCATGCTCAAAGATAGGAAAAGTTCTTCATGTAGTAAATCACACAACTACCTCTTAACTTCTAAGAGTAGAAGGAAACATGAAATGATACCACAAGTATATTCCATACATAGAATCATGCCAAAGGAACGAAGAGGTTCACATACCTCGCGACGATTATCGATAAGTAGCAAAAGCTCCAAAGTATTTCAACCTTGATAGCTAGTCCATCCTTCAAATAGATACGCTATACTAAGTACTTCAACCTATAATGGTCACAATACGCCCATTAACCTCTTACTTCAACCAGAATATTCTAGGTGCTAAGTCACTAATTTCTACGGAAAATCTGACAAAGACCTCCTTTGTTTTTACTTACTTTGCCACCTTTTCAAGGCCGAAATACAATAACCAAACAGCCCCAATTGGCTCACAATTTATGTAAGATAATCCAATACAAATGACTAACTAAACACCCCAATCGCTCACAATTTAGAAAGTAGTCCAATACAAATGACTAACTAACTAAATTTCAATTGGCTCACAATTTAATAACCAACTAAATGCAAACTACAAGTCCAAAATTCGCCACCTTGAGTTCAACAAAACCAATTCTTATCCAATTTCCATTTCAATCCAAATTGGTAGCATAACATGATATCAAGTCGCGTTTGATTATAACAACCATAATCTTTAAGTCAATAACATGCGACGATTCCAATAACGATCAAATTATATTCCAACTAAACATGACTTACATTACACTTCTGATTTAAAGCTACAAGCAATCCATAATACTTATACAACTTCAACACATATACTACATGCTAGTAAAATGTAAGGCTAATAATAATACATAATCTTGTAACACTTAAAGAGATCAAGATTATACCTCCACGATTATGAATCTAACTTCGAAATACTAAATCGCTCTTTATTAGTTTAGAAAATCTCATAGACAATTCAATCCGCTTGTGAGACCCTTAGAACAATACCAACAATAATCCTTCAAAACTCTAAATAAAACCTAGAAAGACCATTAGGTTTTTCGTTCATGACTAACCCGTAAACAATCTTTTCCAAGATTTTTCTATTGAGACTTGCTTACAATACACATAAGACCCTTGGTTTAAAGCTGGGAGCTAAATGGATCACAAACAAAAATTTCCTTCTTTCCTTAGTGTAGCCGAGAGCTCATCGCCCATGTTCTTCAATTTGTGTAATATTTTCTAAGTGTTAAGCTCCTCTCTACTAGTAGTAATATAAGTAGCACTCGAGGTTAGGATACAAACAAATGGTTGGTTTGGATGTAGTCTGCTAAATATCAAGACAAAGTGGGACCTTTGACTTAGTCAATATTCTCACGCTACTACTGCAAGTCTTAGCCATAAGACTTATGGTCAATGACCATATCGCCATGCCATTTTCGCCCAAGGCACTCTAAGGGGTGACATGTCGCCTCCCATTCGTCACAATAATACGCTTTCCGACAATTCCATAATTCCGTTAAAATTTTTACAGCCTCAAATTTTAACACTTTGCAGTTCTTACGCACGTTCTAAAACATGCCCCAGAATTCACGGGTGTAACATTCTTCCTCTTAGAAACATTCGCCCTCGAATGTTCTTTCGAGTCAAACTTATAATTAGCGACATAGTTTCCTTTCACAACCTCGACATACCAACAATGTCACACATGGCCCTAATACTCGCACACGCATATCCGCCCATCATAAGCCCAAACGAGGTTACCTTTTCGCACTTCCAACTCCTTATATCATACATACATAACTTCCATACGATTCGCCTCAAATCTGAGTCACTCTATAAAACAACATAAGGCCATTTCCGGCCATGACTGGAAGGTGGAACGCGCCCACGAACCCTTAAAACAATTAACTAGACTTGGGCCTTGCGCTGCGTGACTTCGCCACGAATGAACCACTACCAACTGATCTCACTCCATTCCAGGCCGGGAGACCCGTAATAGTCCTCAACCACTCGGCCGCACTTAACTCTTATCCTCGTCCGACTTAAAATCTTATCGCGGAGAAAGCCTTATATACCTAAGGTCTCGCAGAATCAATATTCTTAGGCTCGCAATTTCCATGCCCAAGCCTACCTTACCACCCCCCAAGAACGGTACAAAACTTTATAAAACCAAAACCATGTCATTCTCGATCACAACAACCATTTCTTACTCCATACCTGACCTCATCCGCATAATTCTCTTAAGCCTACTACGCACTTAATCTATTAACATGACCTTCCGTTAGGTTCCTTAATATGGCTTCTGGGGTTCACTACCCTATCGCATGACTCATCCTTTCCCAATTATCTCAAATAAAACACAAAACCTTGGCGAAAATTCATTAACTATTCCATACCTTCCCAGATCTAGTTAGTCTTTACCAAATCTCGTAATCTAAAATCATTCTAGGCAACACGCTGCCCGACTTCATACATAACTCCGTATAGATGTATGTCACAATACCAACTATACTATAATCATTACCAACCCGATACACAATCCACATAGTCATTCCCGGTCATCGCTTTCTCGTATGCAATCAACATAACTCGTTGGGAGGGATGACCCTAACAACACAATTTCTATCGCACGATCTCGAGTGAGAAGAATGGAAACCAATCCTAAATGTCCTGCAGCCTCCGATTATAGATGTGGTGCACAACACACCGATAATCAAGACTCTACTAGACACGGCGTAGACACTTTCCGAGGACTAATCGCTTCGATACCACTTTTGTCACGACCGACCCTCGATCGCGATCGTGCCCTACCCGGGCACCCTTACAGTAAACATCGAGAAAATCAGCGGAACATACATGAAACTTAAAAATAAAACATCGTAAGTAAAACAACAAAGTTAGCCGACAGGCTACCTTCCCGAACATATATAAAAACAACCGCAGCCGCTTCCTTTCTTTTTACAAACCGACCCACAATATGTGACTACGCACCTCTAAGAGTTTAGACATAACAATCGTATGGACAAGGCCCCGCTGCACTTGAATAAACATAAACGTGACAACTCCGAACACCGAGCCATCTCAACTTTTGAACCGGATCCTAAGCTCGCGGATCCACAATCAGGTACCTAAACTCGGGCATTTAACGCACTTCCGGGTCGATAACAAAAATTTAATATGGAACAGAATATAACGTAATAAACAAATCATAATCAGACAAAAGAATGACAAGGACAAGTATAAAAATACATACCGATCCTGCCGTGTCATTACCACTTATGAACTTAAACGCACTTTATTATCCTTTCCATTCCCAATAAAAGTTATAGTCACATTCTTACGCATTATTTAGAAAAAGAATCATTAGGTTCATTACCATATAACTTACTTATCTTTCATAACATAGTCCGCCCACTACGGAGGGACACATATACTACCCTACCCAACTGACGCGATCAAGTCACACTAATATCAAAGCATGCCCGTGGAATCCCCATCACCGCCGACTATTAGTGTAAAATATAACCACGTGACGCGCCTGTGGCATCCCACCTCACCGTCGCGCATACATACACAATACATATATATATATCCCGCCTGTGGAATCCACATCACCGCCAAGCCAGGTATAATAATACACCAATAGGCATGAACACTAAGTCCCACCTGGTATAGCGTCTTGGGTCTACCCTCACTTATACTCTTACCTGGAGAAGGTGTAAGCGGTGGTATAGCATCTTGGGGTCTACCTCACTTATACTCTACCCCGGGAGAAGGTGGTAAGCGGTGGTATAGCATCTGGGGTCTACCTCACTTATACTCTTACCCCTGGAGAAGTGGTATAACGTCTTCGGACTTGCCTCTCATTTATACTCTAACCCAATCTCACCCGACCATTATACAAAACAAGCAGTGGGTATAATGTCTTGGGGGTTTACCCCTCACTTATACTCTTAAACTGGAGAAGGTGGTATAGCATCTGGGGTCTACCCTCACTTATACTCTTACCCTATCTCAACCTACCACAAACAAATGTATACTACCATGTCTTCTATAAGAATCCGGGAATTTAACCCAAGTACTCCACATAACGGAAGCATACCCATGGAATCCCACATCACCGCTTCAGACGTCCCAAGAATCTTATAACAAGACAAATACCCTTCAACCGAGAGTCGCAAGCAACTTAATAAAACATAATACTTGCACTCAAAGGCTATTACCAGCACATATAGGCAAGTTCTCAATTAACCAAGCCAAAGTACTTATCAAGGCACACATAGGATAATTCTCAATTAACAAGCCAAAGTACTTATCCGGGCACAAATAGAATAAATTCTGATTTAACAAGCCAAAGTACTTATCAAGGCACATTTAGAATAAATCCTCATTTAACAAGCCAAAGTACTTATCAAGGCACATTTAGAATAAATTCTCATTTAACAAGCCAAAGTACTTATCCGGGCACAAATAGAATAAATTCTCATTTAACAAGCCAAAGTACTTATCCGGGCACAAATAGAATAAATTCTCATTTAACAAGCCAAAGTACTTATCAAGGCACAAATAGAATAATTCTCAATTAACAAGCCAAAGTACTAATCAAGGCATCACATAGAATTATTCTCAATTAAACAAAGCAAGTACTACGACGCATATTCTTTCAAAAGACTCCTTTCCAAATAAAACTTCCCGATACTAACAACCGTAGTATCAAGTCCTATTCACCTTTCAAGACAAGTCACAATACCTTTTAGAAATACACCACGCTTCTAAATCTAGTGACTTCCTTATTTAAAACCTTAAGCAATTGGTACCTTTAAAACAATTTGCCCTTCCTTAACACAAGTTATTTCTTGATTACTTTATTAGAGAAAACCATTCTCTTAACCTTCCATAAAGCCGTTATAACCAACTTCCCATAAAGCCGTTATAACCCTTTATGGTTTAGACCAACACGTTCCTTTTATAACCAAGAGACTTCTACTTTTTGAAACCAAGTATTAAATACTTTCAAATAAATTCTCATAACTTTCAAAAATACAATTAGTCTCTTAACCTTTAGAAAACAAGTGACTCATTTTATATAAAACCTTAGGCAATTAATGCCTTAAAAACAAGTTGCCTTTTCACTAAAATCAAGTCATTTACCTTTCCATAAAGCAAATATAACCAACTCCCATAAAGTCGTTATATTCACTTTATACCTTAGCCAAATACAATTTCCTATCCAAGGACTTATACGTTCAAAACGGAACAAGTATCACATACTTTAAAACTCTTCAAGTCCCTTAACTTTAAATAAAACTTAAGACATCCCTTATACTATCAAGGAAGCGAGTTAATCTCCCAACTCACCCGACTTGGCCATTCAATAAACTAGTAAAGGATAACAAGTGTCAGACGCTCACCGCACTACACGCTGCAACTAGTCATGCTCAAAGATAGGAAAAGTTCTTCATAGAGTAAATCACACAACTACCTCTTAACTTCTAAGAGTGAAGGAAACATGAAATGATACCACAAGTATATTCCATACATAGAATCATGCCAAAGGAAGGAAGAGGTTCACATACCTCGCGACGATTATCGACAAGTAGCAAAAAGCTCCAAAGTACTTCAACCTTGATAGCTAGTCCATCCTTCAAATAGGATACGCTATACTAAGTACTTCAACCTATAATGGTCACAATACGTCCATTAACCTCTTACTTCAAACGTAGAATATTCTAGGTGCTAAGTCACTAATTTCTACGGAAAATCTGACAAAGACCTCCTTTGTTTTTACTTACTTTGCCACCTTTTTCAAGGCCGGAAATACAATAACCAAACAGCCCCAATTGGCTCACAATTTATAGAAGATAATCCAATACAAATGACTAACTAAACAGCCCCAATTGGCTCACAATTTAGAAAGTAGTCCAATACAAATGACTAACTAAACAGCCCCAATTGGCTCACAATTTAATAACCAACTAAATGCAAACTACAAGTCCAAAATTCGGCCACCTTGAGTTCAACAAAACCAATTCTTATCCAATTTCCATTTCAATCCAAATTGGTAGCATAACATGATATCAAGTCGCATTTGATTATAACAACCATAATCTTTAAGTCAATAACATGCGACGATTCCAATAACGATCAAATTATATTCCAACTAAACATGACTTACATTACACTTCGGATTTAAAGCTACAAGCAATCCATAATACTTATACAACTTCAACACATATACTACATGCTAGTAAAATGTAAGGCTAACAACAATACATAATCTTGTAACACTTAAAGAGAACAAGATTATACCTCAACGAATCTCAATCTAACTTCCAACCAAGTCGCCCTTAGTAGTTTAGAACCTCTCCAAGACACTTCAATCCGCCATTGAGACCCTTAGAACAATACCAACAATAATCCTTCAAAACTCTAAATAAAACCTAGAAAGACCATTAGGTTTTTCGTCATGACTAACCAGTAAACAATCTTTTCCAAGATTTTTCTATTGAGACTTGCTTACAATACACATAAGACCCTTGGTTTAAAGTGGGAGCTAAATGGATCACAAACAAAAATTTTCCTTCTTTCCCTTAGTGTAGCCAGAGCTCACCGCCCATGTTCTTCAATTTGTGTAATATTTTCTAAGTGTTAAGCTCCCTCTCTACTAGTAGTAATATAAGTAGCACCTTGGAGGGTTAGGATACAAACAAATGGTTGGTTTGGATGTAGTCTTGCTAAATATCAAGACAAAGGTGGGACCTTTGACTTAGTCAATATTCTCATGCTACTACTTGCAAGTCTTAGCCATAGAAGACTTATGGTCAATGACCATATTGGCCATGCCATTTTCGTCAAGGCACTCTGGGGGTGACACATGTCGCCTCCCATTCACACAATAATACGTTTTCCGACAATTCCATAATTCCGTTAAAATTTTTACAGTCTCAAATTTTAACACTTGCGAGTTCTTACGTACGTTCTTAAAACATGTCCTGTAACTACGGGGTGTAACACCCAGGCCCGCCAAGACCCGCCCCGATCCCCTCCCCTTTGCACAAAATAACTGTTGCACCAACGACCATTTTATATTTTGGTCGTTGTGCAACGATCATTTTTGGCTTCCTCCCCCAACCCCCACCTCCTTAATATTTATTTTTAACCCCTAGGTTATTATATTTATACTTTAACCCAATTTCCAACTATAAATACCTCATTTTCTCTTCATATTTCTCACAAATCTTCTTACAATCTCTCTAATCTCTCAATCTATCTTCTACAAATCTACATTGTCTACTAAATATTCAATTTTATTTATTTATTTGGGTGTGAAGTTCGGAACTAGTTTGGGGATCTTCCATCGAGCAAAGTTTCAATTTTCAACCTCTCGATTACACGTCGACGTTACGTTGGTGACTTCGGCATTTGGTACATTCGTTCCTTCATTAAATTATTATTATATCTCTATTTTATTTAGCACACTTAATTTCATTATCTTTAACTATTTATTAGCATAATTAAAATGAAAGGGTCAGACTTCTTCCAGTAGGGGTAACAAGGGCAGGGGTACTTCTTCTAGTATTCCTAGTCCTACTCCTAGACAGGATAATTTTTTTGATACTGAACATTTTTCTGAAATACCATATGATTTAGATGAGCAGATATTTTCTGAAACTCAACAAGACTTTAATTTAGAAGATGCTCTAGATGACACACCCACTAATGTAGATGAAACACCCACTAGTGAACCTCCAACTGAAACGCCTCCTATTCCCTCTAGTATGAGACGAGGTCCAGCAAAACGACCATTAAAATCAGATGCATGGAAATTTTTTGATAGGGACGTACAGAATCAAGTAGCCATATGTAAAATTTGTAAAGAGGTTTATAGATTTAAAAATGGAAGAGGGCAGGGTAGGACGGGGGGGTTTAATGAGACACATTTTAAATGCTCACCCAGCTAGGTATTCCTAATACAAGGCTGAAAAAGATGGTGCGCAAGTGCCCTCTCCTTCGGGATAAGGGTCACAGAAGGTCAAATTACCCTATGACGGAGGGAATTGTAGGCCCTAAATACGATAAACATAGAGATATGGAAGCATTATCAAAATTAGATGTTGTGGAGGGTTTGCCTTTTTCATTTCCTTCATCTCCTGATTTTATTCATTATATTAGAGAAATGTATAATCCTCCTTTAAAAGGTTTTCCTAGATCAACTGTTAAGAGAGATGTATTTAAATTTGCACATGAATATCAACAATATTTACCTTATTCATTATATCATTTTAATGGAAAAACCCGTACCTTCTGTAATGATCCACTACGATAACCAGTCGGCTCGAGAAAAGGCACGAAGTTCTATGTATAACGGCAAGTCTCATCATCTTTGACGGAGACATAAAACTGTTAGGCAGCTGATCACTACAGGTATTATTTCCATTGATTATGTAAAATCAAAAGATAACATAGCAGACCCTTTGACTACGGGCATACCCAGAGATCAGATGTTCTGCCTGTCTAGGGGAATGAGTTTGAAACCCAAACAATAAGGACTAATACGGTGGTAACCCAACCTTACTGACTGAAGATCCCAGGATTTAGGTTCAATGGGAAAACTAAGTTGTAAAGGTTCAGTTGAGCACTTTGGTAAAAGCAAGAGTAGTTTGGGTTATGATTTCTGTAAGGGACATAAACCCAAGGTCGTTCCTGCGATAGACATTAAGTGCTATTTGCAGTATGGGTAGAGGTTAAGTTTCCAAAACCTTTAATGATCATCAACGGTTAAGGTTAGGTTTGGGGAAATTTTTATTCGTTCCTAACACCTGTAAAGTGGGGTATAGCAGGATACCTTGTAGGAGACCGCTTACAAATGAATGCACTTAAGAATCCAAGAGTGTCCACGACCACAACAGACAAAACATTAAAAAAGAACAGAGTAAGGAAAGTTGTTGTGTTGGTGTCATTGACTTGCCTTACACTAAACACTGACGGTTCAAGACATCACATTCAACGAGCATTAAGTAAGTCTGGTACTCAACTAAGGAAGGTTCAAAGCAGAAGCTACCTCTCCTAATGCAACATTGGTCCGTTGAAATATTGCTAGAAATAAGAACCTTGTGAGTGCGCCAAATCTCTTTCAAGAGGGGATTGTTGGAAATTTAATAATGTGGAATAAAGTTTATCCCATTATTTATAATTCAAACAATTGGGGTCCCGCACGTCGAAAACATCGTTTCCACACACGTGCACATGTTGTACCAAGGATCGTAAATTTCATCAGTAAAAGAAATATTGATATGTAAGTAACATGTTTGAGATATAGAATGATGGACGATAGTTGGACAAATGACGAGTGTTCTATGTTGAAAAATGAAGGAAGAAGTGTGCATAGTTTAAATATGGAACGGGTCGGAAAGGGCCGCTCAGCCGAGAAGGGCCGCGGCGCCACATCGACATCGAGGAGCACCACAACGCTAATTCCATCCCAAGTTACGTGAGTCACGGCTCCACGACGCTACCCAGGAAGAAAGTATGAAACAAAAATATAATTTTGGAGACGTTTGGGTTGCCCTCAATGACATTCATTCCAGCATTATTTAGCAATTATTTGGCTGATAAATGGGTGACATTACTTGGGTAATTTATTACTATTACATGGATGATTCAATGTCATTAATTGGCACTTGAAGGGATAAATCTTACACACTATAAATTGAGGCCTTTGGCTCAATTGTTAAACACTTGCAAAACTTGTACTTCAGAAAAAATTCTTCCTCTATAACATTCTTTAAATATTCAAAAGTTCTTCAAGAGAAACACTTGAGTTTTCTTTGCTCAGGTGTGTGTGTAGTTATTTTATCTTGGGAGACTATTGCCTAAAAATATAAAAGGATATATACGGGGCAATCTTGTCTTAAAGATAGAGTGTCATCACTCGACTTCGCAATAATTCATATCAAGTATTGGTTCTTGTTTCTAGTTCTTTATTAAGATTATTTCTTTTGTTGTAATCTTTTGTTCTTCATTTCTAGTAGTACTTGTAATAGGTGTTTTGCTATTTTCAGTTTGTTTCTTTCATTTTTACCAACACAAACAACTTTTATCAGCCCAAAAAAAACTATTTATATCAACCTTTCACAATCTGGCTCCTTGTAGTTCCATCCTCGCGATTGTCCTCAAGTGTACATCATCAGGACCATCTACAATTCTTAACGTCCTAGCTGTAGCCCGGAGATGGGCAAGAATAATGTCGCCAGATAAACCAGCACCACCGTGCACTTGCATTGTTGTGTCAAGCACCTTCAATACCATATTTAGAGCAGCAACCTGTAAACCAAATAATCCTAGTAAAGTATTTTTGGAAAGAAATATAACACAATCCCTTGAGCCAAGGATCTATTGGAAATAACCTCTCTACCACCCAAGGTGAGGATAAGGTCTGCGTACACACTATCCTCCCAGGCCCACTTGTGAGATTACACTGGATACGATATTGTTGTTGTAGATATAATGCAATCATGTAAGTCATTGTCACTTCCTACTTACCTCTGCCATTGCGATTGTACCACGATCCTTTTTGTTTCCAAGCCGATCAAGCTGGTCAGCAGCTTCGAGAACCAGTAATATGGTTTTCTTCAGATCAATTCAACACTGTAAAGTCCATTGTCATGTATCATTTCACATAGAATTATGGAAAAAGAAGAGAGAAATTCAATAACGCAATTACTGTTATGGGGGGTTTTCTTTGCGAAAAGTTAAAAGCAAAAAACTTTCCCTAGCAACATCAGAAAGGAATGAGCCATGTTGAGCAATTAACTTTCCAAAAGATTTTCTTGGAAAGGCCCTTTGAACCATCATCTGCATGCCACGATCTGCTGCACCTATTAGTCTCATGCAATGATACAACCTTCCAGGTCCCAGCCTACCCTGCAAGAATAAGAACTCAGCAACCAAGTTTCAAATTATGTTGCATATATCTTCCCTCAGATAACCAGAATGAGCAGTTTATAATTCCATATGACTCTCTATCATTTGTAAGACGATGAACCCTTTTAAAATATACCACTAACTTATAACATAAATAGGAATTTTCCACCTCAAACATCCTTGTTGTAATTAAGGCTGTCTAATGGGGTAGGGCGGGTCCCGGCAGGATGGGGAGGGTCGGGACTCGGGTTCCAGCGGGCTAGGCGGGACAGGAAGAGGTCCCGTCCCGTCCCACATCCCGCCGGAAGAGGGGTCGGTATTTGGGGGGACGGGTTAGGTCGGGATCGTGATTTGATTTTTTGACGCTATCTTAGTTTACTAGTGCACTTTGACACAAGGGTGGCCAGTGAGTCGGGTAGGCTTGATCCCGACATGGCCCATCCCGATCCCCTTAAAAAACT